>JAVUPR010000398.1:0-2717500 GCA_036785695.1 Gentiana straminea | reverse complement strand
ACATGCCATTCTCCAGGTAGTACAACCAGGAGAGGGCGACACAGAAGAAAGTACTAGAGGGAAGACGCCCTCTAGTCAAGGAAAGAGCAAACAATACGAGGAGACATCTGACTCGAATAGAGGAAAAAGGCCACTAGACGCTCGGGTTAGGGGAGCAGCTCGAGCCGAGATCAATGCCATGATGGGCAAAAAGGCCGATGAGTTTTCCTTCGCTTCACCCTTCATAAGGCAAATAGATGAGTATGATGGACATGCTGGATTCAAGGTCCCAAAATTGGATCCATAAGATGGGTCCAAGGACCCATCGGATCACCTTTTTCAGTACATCGCACAGATGAGTTTGTTTAACTCTTCAGACGAGATGAAGTGCAAAGCTTTCCCTACTTTGTTGATGGGAAGGGCCCGCGAAGTGTTCCGGAAGCTCCCATCTAGGTCAGTTTCCAAGTTTGAAGAGTTGGGTAAAATATTCCTTAATGCCTTCATCACGGCTAAGCCCTTTCAGTAAAACGCCAACCACCTTCTCACGATCAGACAGAAGAAAGAGGAATCTGTCCTCCAATACCTAAAGAGGTTTAATGAAAAATCCATGCAAGTGAAGGATGCAGATGATCCCCTGTTGATCGTCTCGTTCGTAGCCGGACTTCGAGAGGGGAGGTTGCATGCTAAGCTGAACAACAAACTCCCTCGGTCAATGGAGGAATGCATGGATGCGGCTTACAAGCATTGCCAAGGTGAAGAAGCGAATAAGTTAAAGTGAGAGTCGGAGAAAGAAGAGTCTAGGAAGGAAGAGGCAGAGGACAGGCCTGATCGGAAGAGGAAAACGGTCTGGGACCGAATGATGATGACGGTTAAAATAGTCTATCTACGGAATCAACATTCTATCCATTATGAGCTAAAAATAGTAGTTTCGACCTATAAATATGAACCATTTGAGTTGAATAGCATATGTCGGGTTCATGAGTCGATAAATCTGCACTTAGCGTTTATTTTCCCTATTTTGATATTATTTCGTGCATTATTTGATGATTTTCAGGATACGAAATATTAGGTTGAGCATCATGGACGAATCTGGAGTTGACTGAATGAAAGGAATGGGCCTAGGGTATTCCAGAACCTTTCCAGTTAAGTCGGCTGAAGAAAAAGGACAAAAATACCCCCGGTTTACCGGAAGGCGGTGCCGACTTACCGAGGCTCGAGATCCTTCCGAAACGCATTTTCTTGGACGAGGGGTAGAACTATGTGTTTCTAAGTCGGTTTAGATAGCTATAAATAAGAGGCTTCGCCTCAGAACACAATGTACTCAAATTATTCAAGACAAATTATGCAATAAAAGTTCTTTGTTCTTTATTTATTTATTTTTTGAATTCGGGTCAGAGAGACGACGGAGTCGCCGCCTAGGGAGAGATCCGAGGTAGATCTACACTCATCTTCGAGGGTATGATTTTCTGTCTTTTCCAAGATGTAGATCTATCGTTGTTCTATTCGACTAGTATGTTTTAATTGCTTATTTAGTTTAATTATGTAGTAGTTAGTTTATTTTACCCAATGTGTTATAGATCTGATTCGTTGGTGAAGAAATCATGAAATAGTAGTTGCGTTCTTCAGATCTGTGACGGTCTATATCTCTAGATCTGAATACCTAGCAAATTACTACTTCATGATAATCGGCGCTAGCTACGTTGATCGATAGATTTAATTTACATGTTAGTAGCCTGATCAACTATTTGCATGTCATCGTAAACTAGCATGAAATACGAATAGTGAAGTGCTATATTTGGACATTATCCTGAATGGACCCTAGGAACGTGCTGATCAATGTCGATAGTTGTCTAGGCGGGTTTGCGGTATGGGTTAGCGCTCAATATCGACAGCTCTAGTTCTTTATGCGTATGGGCTATTACGGACCAATTAAGGAGGGTAGCTTGCATATAGATTGTCTACTACCATTGTCGGAGTAGATAGGGTTAGAAGTTGTACCCGTAGCTGAACAATGAATAAATTCACCAATGGGGAGGACTGTTCCATGTGTGGGGGGAATAACTAATTGCTCATAATTGAAATAATACATTAGAAACTCGTTTTGCTTCGTGTGAACTAGCGTAACCTTGTTAGTTTGAGGCACCAAATTTACTACTGTCTATATTATAGTTGGTCGTAGACCATAATCGTGACAAGCTCAATCTTGATAATTAGAAGTTCTTACGAGTCTCTGTGGGATCGACCTTGACTCGCCAGTACTCTACTACGATAGACCTAGTCCTATTGCTAGTAAGTGCTTTGCACGCAATCAAGATTTTCTGGCGCCGTTGTCGGGGACTCGTGTCAAGAATACTTTTTATTTAAGATTGATTTTTCTGTATATATTTGAGTCTGTTTAATTGAGTCTGTTTTATAGTCTGTTAATACTAGAGTCGTACAGAGTCAGTTCTGTTAAAATCTAGAAAAAAAAATAGCAGCCAGTTTACCGAGGGTCTACCACGGTAAACCGAGGGTCTAAATTTTGGCAGAATCATTTCTGTTAGTTCAGCGTCGAGTCAGTAGTCAGAGTCTGTATTTTTGAGTCTGCCAGGCGTGTGTAACAGCCGGCGAGGCAAGTCACTAACCTTTTTATTTTCTTTTTGTGTCTTGTAGTACGCTACACGAAGTTCAGCAGTCAAACTCGAGAGATTCATACCTGAGATTGAAAAATTTGCGAGGCAAAAGAGAAAGGAAGCTCGAGAGAAATTTGTTAGGCTGGCAGACGATGTGATTTCGCACGAAGGAAATCATAGCGAGAGGGAAGAAGAGATTCCACCTTTGGAGGATACAGAAATTGACATGCATAGAACGGACAGAATGGACAAAATAGAGCAGGAGTTGTGGTACAAGTAGATAGGAGAACTCTACAGAGTTATACAATGCCGACGATCGAGCAATTCGTATCAGCAATTGTTCAGTCAGAGAATGCGGCTGAAGTATTTCACCCGAAACCAAATGTGATACAGATGGTGACTAATTACACTACCTTTCATGGAGTACCGAACGAAGATCCTAGTGTACACGTCACCAACTTTCTAGAGATAGTCGGTACGGTCAAGCTAGCAGGAGTGCCTGAAGACAACATTAAGTTGAAATTGTTTCCATTCACTCTGAAAGATAAATCGAAGATATAGTTATTGCCTCTAGCACCAGGATCGATCCAAACTTGGACCGATCTGTTACATAAGTGTTTGAACAAGTACTGCCCTCCTGGAAAGTCACTACAGATGTGACAAGACATTATGAATTTCAAGCAGAAACCCACTGAAACCTTTGAAGAAGCTTAGGAAATATTTAAGGAAGCACAGAGGAGATGCCCTCACCATGATATCACTCTGCCCGTACGAATGCATAGTTTCTATCACGGATTACGGCCAAGTGAACAAATGAGAGTTGATGCATCAAGCAACGGATGTTTTGCGTTTCTATCACCTGAAGAAGCCGAAGAGAAGTTGGAGCAAATAGAACTGGCAAATCAATGGGGAACGCATCAAATTGAAACGGCCAAAGTAGCTGAAGGCGTATTTGGAGAAGATACTTCTCAAAAGATCTTATACCAGCTAATGGCAATGAATGAAAATAACGGCATGCAAGATTGCATAGCCAAGGTTGAGAAATTTCAAGAGATTGAAGCAACCAACACCGAGGACGTGAACTATATAAGGAGGCAAGGAAATCCTTATGGGGTTGGATATCGCCCAGGTTCTCATGACCACCCTAGTTTTAGACTGAGCGACCCTACTGGGGGTTTTCGACAAAGTGATTCTAACGGTGGAGAGAGACCGAGACAAGCTGGTGGATTAATGCCTCAATTCAACAAGTTCGGTGGTTGGGAAGCATCCATGGATAAAATGAGCTCAACTGTGACGGACACGGTCAATTAACTTACGAAATCCATAACTGAGATGAATACAAACTTCACCACATATTTTCAGAAGAATGATACAAGACTGACCAATCAGGAAGCATGGGTGCAGAATCTGTCGCACCAAGTGGGGCAGATTGCGGAACAAGTGTCAGCCCGTCCACCGGGAGGATTGCCAAGTAATACTGAGAAGAATCCGAAGGACGTGAATGCAATTATGACTAGAAGCGGAAAGGAACTGCCTGGACCAGTTATACCAATTGTCCAGGAAGAATCAGCAAGCAGTCAGCAGCCAAACGCAGCAGAATCTAGAGAAGAAGAGGGGCCGGTAACCCGGGACACTACTCCGGTAAACCGGGAGTCTGAAAATTCAGCAGACAAATAGGCAGAGCAGCAGCAGTCAGCAGGTAAGTCTTCATGAACTGTAACTATTAATCCTGCTACTTTACCCTATCCCCCTAGGAAATATAAGCCGAATAATGATGATGCGCGTTATAAAAAGTTTATAGATCGATGTTTAAGAAGTTGCAAGTGAATATACCTTTGGTAGAAGCTCTGGCCTGAATGCCAGAGTATGCAATGTTCTTGAAAGAAGCAATCTCTACCAAAAGGAAATTATTAGACCTGGTGACCATATGCCTTAACGAGGAATGCTCGACAGTTTTGCAACGCAAATTGCCTCCTAAGAGTAAAGATCCTGGGAGCTTTCTCATACCTTGCACGATTGGAGAAGTATGCCTGAACAAAGCATTTTGTGATCTTGGAGCCAGTGTCAATCTGATGCTGCTCTCTATCTTTCATAAGTTATGCATGAAAGAGTTGAATGAAACATCTATAACCCTTCAATTAGTAGATAGGTCAATGAAGCAACCTTGTGGAGTGGTGGAGGATGTTTTGGTGAAAGTTGATAAGTTTGTATTCCCTGTGGTCTTTGTGGTGCTAGACATGGAAGCTAACCACGATGTTCCATTAATCTTAGAAAGACCTTTCCTAGCTACGAGTAAGACTCTCATAGATGTTCATAAGGGTGAGTTGATTCTGAGAGTGAATGAGGACAAAGTAGTGTTTTATGTGATGAATTCAATGAGATATGCTCAAGATGAAGGAGAAGCATGCTACATGCTAGATGCCATAGACGAGCTTATTTTGGAAATATATCCGCAAGTGGTTTTGGAAATATATCCACAAGTGGCACTAGACCCTGAAGTAGCAGAGACTTTGCTCCTGAAGGATGAAGAAAGTTATGAGGAAACCTGGCCTGGGTGTAGCAAAGGTCAAGTGCGATAAATAGAGCCTATATCTTTTGTGGATGTAGAAGGAACCATTCATGGACCTTCGTGGAACAAGTTCTTTGACTTACAATTGACTGGTAAGCTGTTAAGATCATCATTAGAGGAGCCACCAAGGAACTTAACGCTAAAACCTTTGCCTTCTGATGACAAAAATAGTAGCGACCAACCTTAACCGGCAGAGTACCAGGTCGGAAGCACTATAGAGGTGAGCAAGGTCGTATCCCACGAGGAATCAAACGAATAACAAAGTCATCTTCATACTTAGTTTAGGTTAATCAAGTTCATTCAAGTTCTGAATATGCTAAAACGATATTTAAACTAGAGATAAAGAGAGAAAGAGACATAGCCAAATCACGATCCAACTGAATACTTTCGCACCTCTAATCGATTATTGGGAATGAAAACTACCAACCAACCATCCCAATGCTTATATCGATTCGTTCATGGGTGCAAACTCCTAAGATAGTACTAGACGCCATACAACAACCTAGTACCCTTTGCCCGGTTCAATAGTCCGCTTTAAGGATTTAACTGACCGAAACAAGATAAACGCTTTAGAGCCGCTCGAATTACACCGACAAACCTCGTTACCCAATCGATCTAAACAACTCAGTCAATTGTAAATAACGATCTTAAAACCCCTTTTCCCACACCCCTTCGCGACATACATTTATAAAAGTGGTGTGTGTGTTCATGAACTTGGTGTACAGTCTAATTCACGCTCTAAGAACATGTTTTAAGACATGAATTCATCGATATAACAACAATTAAACACTACCCAATCCTAATTAATCAACTAGAGGGTGATTTCTTCAACTATCACATGATTTGGTTATGTAGTAAATTAGCTACTCATTACAAAGCAAGAAATAACAATCAAAGAAAGGATTAATGGCATAAAACAAGAAGAGAAATGATATTAATTACCAAAATCGTGATAAAAGTCTGATCTAGATCAAGCTCCTACACCATGTCACTTGAATGAAGAGGATGATCCAAAATGCAAAATGAAGGGAAGAGAAGCTAAAATCTAAGCTAGATTGAATCTAATCTAAGAGAAATTAAAGTAAAAGAGAGTTTTAAGGAGCTAAAAGGGAAGGAAAGGGGAGAAAATGGGAAGAAAATGGGCAGGGGAGGAGCAGGGGATAGTCTCTATACGAGTCTCTATTATTTTTCTTCCAAATCCCATTTTCAACCTAAAATATCTGCTATTTTTTTTATGTTTACGGCGTGCACCGGAGGTGTCTCGGCGCACACCTAGACATCACTGGAATTCGGAAGCTTCAGCAGCCTTCACAGCCTTCAGCAGCTTCAGTAGCCCCTCAGTAAAATGGCAATATCTTCCCTGTAGAGCTCCAAATTGAGTGATTCAAAGTGTGTTGGAAAGATCATTCAATTTTATACAACTTTAATGAGGATCACAAGTCCATAAAATGCATGTATCAGGAAGAAAATTGCAGATAAAGTGAGTGTACGATGAAAACACCAACCACTTTTGATCCGTTCCATTTCCGGGCTTCGGTTTCATCACTCTAAGTCTCCTACCTCATCTTCCGGGCTCACGAGTCACCTATTTCCTGAATTTCCATAGCAACCAACATACCAATCATAATTCCACAAGATAAATAGGTCTCGAAAAGAGTGAAAATCATTGTAAAATGCCGAGGTTTTCCATCAATGTGACGGTTCACGTCAAAGTGATTGCTCAATGTGTTTTGCCCTATAAATGGTCTAAAACTACCCAATACAAGCCAAAAGTGTCATAAATGAGGGTTAGAACATGCACCGGAGCAAGGTAAAGTTGACTCTCATCAACCACCCCACACTTAGCGTTTGCTCGCCCTCGAGCAAAATGAGCGTTTTAAAAGAATCAAAGAGTCAACGTTACATGCGTAGGTCAAGGTAATCACACATCCAAGAAAATCGATGAGTAAATGAGTGAGTGAATGCAACCTAACCACACCTTATCAAGCAAGCGGGATGTGTGTGTGTATAGCTTCTTCTACATTTACCATGGTTTACCGGCTTGGATTATGGACGCTTAGTTAATACGACTACACCATAGACTCATACTTCATAAGCATCTCCACTAATCGGGGCCAAACCGAGGCTAAGAAAGGTCGAGTAGGACTTGAAAGGTTGTAACGTTAGGCCAGGGATGGGGCTAACCGAAGGGAATTTCTGGGGAATAAACAACAAAGAGATAAACACGAGCAAGCTTAATCACGGGGTGTAACAATACAAAATGTAGCTAGCTCTACCCTTCTCTAGCTCAAAATGAGATTAGAAACATGATCCTAGAAATAAAATGCCATATCGCACTATTTCTCAAGTGTAACGAGGCAAAATGTATAAGAAATCATGTTTCCACACTAAGGACTCATCCCAAACACCAACATCACATACTATATCAAGACATGAGTCCTAAAACACTTGGCTTTCTTTGACTCAACCTTTTATTCACTTATGACAACTTTATTTGTATACTTTCTTTGATTATTTTTTTGAACTTGAATTTTTATTAGGTTTGAGTCAAAGGTCATCACATGCACAATAAATAAATCGAGCTCCTACCCTCCAAATCGTGATATAGCTCGCAAAACACACCAACTCCTCTATACAAACAAACCACTATACCACCCCACACTTGCCTAAGAAAGTGTGATTAATGAAATGATTAAGCTCAACTCATAGGGTGTTCAAGGGAATGTAGACCACAAATAAGGCTCGGGGTTGGGAAATTACGGGCTAAATATGAACAGCTAAGTGTCGGATGGGGGTCTAACCATCCTACCAAGGACTAGAGGGGGTACTGTGGAATATGTTACGGGATGGCTATTTGGCTCTGGTTAGGTCAAAGAAACGCCATAACTGTCATCCCAAACTCTACCAAGGTCGGCCCTTCTATTTCGTCTTGAAGTTAATAATATGAGTTCTAGGTAGCTGAATTGTGCCTAAGACTACCATAATCGGTCACTCGTAACCATGTCTCATGAAATTGAAGCTATACGTGCGTGAAAATCCCATTTCCAAGATAAGGTAGTAAGCCAACCGACAAGCATTCAAACATTCACTAAACCATTTATCCTATCAACGTGAAGGCTCAACATACTAATACAACATCAATACCATGGAAAATTTTTAAAAAAAAACTCAAATTTTATTAAAGTTGTGACCAAACGTTAAGCATACAACACAATGTCCGGAAAAACAATGAAGCAAATAACAAAGCTAAGCCTACCACCCCCCACTTTAAATGCAACACTGACCTCAGTGTGTGAATGATAAAAGGAAAGAAGGCATAGCTTAACCCGGGAGAGAGGCGCAAACCATGTACATGACTTATCCACGAAAGCTCCACTTGAATACCTGAAGCCATGGGACAAAAACACCAAGAAAACGCATGCACGAGGAACAACCACCGTGCCAAAAGCAAGCAACAGATATCGAGATATAATCAAAAAGTGCAAAGTCATAAACACGATCATATGAAAGCAAAAAGAGGAACCGACTCGGGGCGCATGGGATGAAAAGACAATCAAACAAGTAAAACAACATCCATGCATAAAGATACGAGCCAACAATGGATCGAAGAAGAACCACTAAAAAACGGTACCAATATCCCCTAAAGTATCACCCTAGATCACTCCTAGCGCCAAAAACTAAAGCAAAAACAGAGAAATGGTTGGTTGCCTCCCCCGAGCGCCTTTGTTTTATGTCGTTGGCTCGACGGAATGACTTATACGTAGTCAAAATAGAGTTATACCGTTGACACAAAGATGGAAATGGTGGATAGAAAGATGTTTTGATGGAATTATACGATTATGATTTTCGTCAAGTTTAAAGTCTTTGACAAGACTCAAAAGAACCAACACAAGGGATGGGATCATTAAGGAGAATAACCTCAAGTGCCTCATCGAAATGGAGTCTCTCATACTTTTTTAACCGAAGGCCATTTGTAACAATTGTCCCTTAGTTGGGTGAGTAATTTCGATGGCACCGGAGGGGAAGACTTTCGAAACTATATAAGGACCCGACCAACGAGATTTGAGTTTTCCTTGAAAAGGGTGAAGACGAGTGCTATAAAGGAGGACCTCGTCACCTTTCTTAAACTCTCGGGGCTTAATGGCTCTATCATGAAATAAATTAGTCTTTTCCTTATAGGCTCTCGCACTTTCGTAGGCTCTAAGGCGAAACTCATCTAGCTCGTTCAATTGTGCTAACCTTCTCTCACCAACTAAACCATCATCAAGATTTAAGAACCGAGTGGCCCAATAAGCCTTATGCTCAAGCTCTACGGGTAGGTGACAAGACTTCCCATACACCAACATGTAAGGGGACATACCTATGGGAGTCTTAAAGGCGGTTCTAAGGGCCCACAACGCATCATCTAACTTATTTGCCCAATCCTTAGGGTGTGAATTAACGGTCTTCTCAAGGATACGCTTAATCCCCCGGTTACTCACTTCCACTTGGCCACTAGTTTGGGGGTGGTAGGTTGTCCCTAACTTATGCTTAACCCCATACTTGGATAGAAGAGTGTTAAAAGGACGGTTGTGGAAGTGACTACCGTTATCACTAATAATAGCACGTGGCAACCCAAAACGAGCAAATATATGCTTTTTAATGAACTGGATGACCACATTCCTATCATTCGTAAGGGACGCAATGGCTTCTACCCATTTCGACACGTAATCACATGCAACTAGGATATCCTTGTTATTGTGCGATGAAGGATAAGGTCCTATAAAATCTAGCCCCCACACATCAAATATCTCACACTCTAAGATGGGTTTTGGGGCATCTCAATTCTCCTAGAAATTCTACCCACCCATTGACACGCGTCACAAGCTTTCACATAGGCATACGAGTCATGAAAGATAGTTGGCCAATAAAAACCACTTTGAAGCACTTTAAGGGCGGTTTTATCACCCGCAAGATGACCACCGGCTTCCCGGTCATGGAAAAACGAAAGGATATTCATAATCTCACCATCATGCACACACCTCCTAATTATACCATTTGAGCAACGTCTAAATAAAAATGGGTCATCCCACAAATTGTAGCGAATATCACTGTAAAACTTTTTGCGTTGGTAATCCTTTAAACCAGGGTCCACATAACCACAAGCAAGAAAGTTTACGAAGGGGGCATACCAAGGATCACCATACTTACCTCGTTGCTTATGAGCATTCCTTTTAACCGGTAGCATCGCATCAACCACCATCAAATGCTCATCCGGGAATGACTCGTTGATTTCTCGCTCAAACCTTTGCACCTCCTTATCTAACGTCATACGACTCAAGTGATCTGCCACCACGTTTTCAGAACCCTTTAGATCCTTAATCTGCATATCAAACTCTTGAAGAAGCAAAATCCACCGCAATAAGCGGGGCTTTGCCTCTTGCTTTGCAAACAAGTGTCTCAATGCAGCATGATCAGTATGCACAATAAATTTAGATCCAACTAAATATGACCGAAACTTATCAAAAGCAAAAACAACAGCAAGCAATTCTTTTTCGGTTGTGGCATACTTAGATTGTGCGGGATTAAGTGTGTGACTAGAGTAGTAGATAGACTTAAATATCTTATCAATTTTCTGCCCTAAAACAACCCCTACGGCAGTATCACTAGAATCACACATAACCTCAAACCCTTGCGACCAATCAGGTGCAACTAGAATATGTGCGGTCACTAACGACTTCTTAAGCATGTGAAAGGCATCAACGCACTCTTGAGTGAAAACAAAGGGAGTGTCTTTAGTGAGCAAGAGTGTAAGTGGCCTAGCAATCTTGGAGAAATCCTTGATAAAGCGCTAGTAAAAACCCGCATGACCAAGAAAAGCCCGAAGGGTCTTCAAGTTTGTGGGGATGGGCAATTTTTCAATTGCCACAACCTTGGCTTTATCAACTTCAATCCCCCTACGTGAAATCTTATGGCCTAACACTATGCCCTCTTCTACCATGAAATGACACTTTTCCTAATTAAGCACAAGATTGGTGTCTTCACACCTTTGCAAAACTTTATCAAGATTATGCAAGCAATCATCAAAGGAGTCTCCAAACACACTAAAGTCATCTATAAAGACTTCCAATAATTTCTCAATCATGTCCGCAAAGATAGCCGTCATGCATCTTTGGAATGTCGCGGGTGCATTACACAACCCAAAAGGCATTCGTCTAAATGCAAAGGTACCATAGGGACATGTAAAGGTAGTTTTCTCTTGGTCTTTAGGATCAATGCAAATTTGGTAGTATCCACTAAAACCATCAAGAAAGCAATAAAAAGCATGATCACTTAACCTCTCTAACATTTGATCAATAAAAGGCAAAGGGAAGTGATCTTTCGTAGTGGTATCATTCAACTTTTGATAGTCAATGCAAACAAGATAACCGGTAACTAAACGGGTAGGGATCATTTCATTGTTTTCATTAGGTTGAACGGTCATACCTCCCTATTTAGGCACCACTTGAGTGAGGCTTACCCATTCGGTATCCGAGATGGCATAGATGATTCCAAGCTCATGCATCTTCACCACATCCTTACGCACCACCTCTTGGAGGTATGGATTAAGCCTTTTTTGACATGGCCTTACCGGTTTCCCATTATGATCTTGTGCTTGCAAATCTTGGGGCTAATACCCCGGATATCAACCATCTTCCACCCAAAGGCCTTCTTATGTCTCCTTAGCACTTTCATGAGCTTTTCTTCCTACAAAGATGTTAGTGCCGCAGAAATAATCAAAGGCAACAAATTATCGGATTCAAGAAAAGCATACTTAAGGTGCTCAGGGAGTGGCTTTAGTTCCAAGTCCTTTGGTGGATCCTCAATAGACGGCTTCATTTTCTCACTGTTTAGGCCAAGCTCCAAGTATTTATGCCATGACGCCTCAATAAAAGGTGTTGCCTCCAACTCACAAGCCACTTCTCGCAATTCTTCATTCTCATCATGAATTGTGCTAGATTTCATTAAGCACTCCTCCATCGGTTCTTGATATCCCTGCGTATTAGTAACTTCGGAAACACAAGAATACATTGACTCAACTTCATCACATTCCTCAATATCATTATGAGGGTACTTAATGGCATCAAACACATTCATGGTCACACTCTCATCTCCTACTCTCATAGTGATGTCACCTTTAGCCACATCTACATTGGCACCCCCGGTAGAAAGAAAGGGTCTTCCTAGCAAAAGTGAATTTCTAGGGTCTTCCGTAATATCTAGCACGACAAAGTCGGCCGGGAACACAAACTTATCAACCTGAACTAACACATCCTCCAAAATTCCCATAGATCTCCTAAGAGTCCGGTCGGCCATTTGTAAAGTTATATTGGTCTCGTTCAATCTACCTAGGCCCAACCACTCATAAATACTCCTAGGCATGAGATTCACACTAGCACATGGGTCACATAAAGCTTTCGGGAATCTAACACAGCCAATGGTGCAAGGAATAGAAAAACATCCGGGGTCTTTCTTTTTAGGTGGAAGCTTGTTTTGAAAGACCGCGGAGCATTCTTCATTCAGGCACACAACTTCATCCATTTTGGCCTTGTTGGACAATATCCCTTTCAAAAACTTAACATACGAAATCATGTTGGCAATAGCATCAACCAAAGGGATATTGATCCCAACCTTGCGCAAAATGTCAAGGAACTTTTTTTGACTTTTAGTTAGTACATCCTTTTTAGGACCTCTAGGGGAAAAGGTAAAGTGCTTACATCAAAAGGTGTGGAAGAAGTATTCATACCATTGATACTTGTACCTTTCCTTTGTGGATTGGAGATGGTTGTGTTCCCTTTGCTAGTCGCTTTAGATGCCTCCTCATCTTGCTTGTGAGCTTCGATATCTTGCTCCCCAACAACTTGATCTTTACTTTATTTCTCTACCACATCATCCTCTTTGCCCTTATCATGTTCTTCAACTCTTTCCTTCAACCCAATGTCACTACCAACCAACTTGCCACTTCTTGTCGAGATAGCATTCCCTCCCTTAGGATTTCTCACGGTGTTACTCGGCAAGCCTCCAATCGGTGCGGTATTAGCATTCTCGGTTAATTGACCTACTTGAGTCTCAACGTTCCTCAACGCCGATTAAAATGTGGTGGCATTGGTTTTAATGTCCCTCAACTACTGACCTTGATCATGGAGTGTCCTTCCTTGGTCTTGGAGCATCATTCCATGCTCTTGAAATGTCTTGTTAATCTGCTCTAAGAGAATATCGGTAGAGCTCTTTTATGGAATGGGGGCTAAAGGTGGAGGTTGAGAATAGCTCCCTTGAGAGTAATTTTGATGAGCATTCGGATGTTGGTAAGTTCCGGATTGTTGTTGTCGTGGAGCTTGATTTCCTTGATAAGAGGGGCCTTGCAAAGGCCTAGCAGATTGCCCTTGATTCGGACCATGACCCCAAGTCAAATTAGGATTCTCACACCAATTTTGTGGAACTCCTTGAAAATCATAATTTTGAACACGGCCTTGTCCCACATAGTTGGCATCATAGGGTAGTGTGTCCAACATCAAGCTAGTGTCCATAGGAGTAATGATGGGGTTGTTCACATTAGGGTTCACTTCCATTTGTCCCGCATTCAACTGTCCCATAGCATAAACATTCATCAAGGATTGTTGGAGTGTGCTCGGATTGGCTAACAATGAGTTTGCTTGTGATGCAATGTAGGAGGTAGGCGGTGTAGGCATGTTGCACTCATTGGCAGAGTGTCCACCACCACAAATTTGACATAACCGGGATTTCTTGTTCTCTTGAGCCATTTCATCCATCTTTTGTTCCATGGCCAAGACTTTGTTTTCCAAGTTGGAGTTCCTCTCGGGTTCATCTACCATGGCGATCACAAGTGGCTTCTATTCTCTCACTTGCCTTCTTCCCGAACTCCATTGTCTATTGTTTTCACAAATCCTTTCAATGGTAGCTAATGCTACATCCGGTGCCACATCCATTATAAATCCTCCACATGCCGAATTTAGTTGTTGCATTGAATTACCATCCAAATTTCTGTAAAATAGATGCATTTGGTCCCATGCTTCAAATCCATGTTGAGGGCATTTTTGTAACATAGTTTTGAATCGATCCCACGCCTCAAATAGGTTTTCACCATCTAATTGCTCAAAGTTAGAGATATTGGATTTTAGGTCAGTATTTGAGCAAAAATGCACTCGCAACTTGGTCCCAAGTATGTAGGGAATCATGAGCCAAATATGAATACCACTCCCTTGCCTTTCCTTTTATGGCAAAAGGAAACAAAAGAAGCCGAATCGCTTCCTCACTAACCCCGTTGATCTTCACCGTCTTGCATACCTCTTGGAAGCTATTGATAAAATTATTCGGATCATCATAGCTCTTCCTTCGAACTCAGCATTATTCATAAGTAGGTGCCAAGTGTGTTGCCTTATGTCCAAGTTATTAGCCGCAACATTGGGTACTCGAATAGGGCTATGGCCCGTGGTAGCCATTGGTGTCACATAGTCTCTACAAAGTCTCATAGGTCGATTACCCGCTTGGTTCACTTGAGGGACGGGTTGAGGATTAGCTTGAGGGATAAATTGTTGAACATAGGTATTGGCCATTTGAGAGAACTGGTTCATCATGGGATTGAATTGGGCCATTTGCATCATCATCTGTTGATATTGTTGCAGAAAGTGGTGTCACATAGTCTCTACAAAGTCTCACCGGTCGATTACCCGCTTGGCTCACTTGAGCTTGTGGTATGTACTGTTGAGGGTTCACCATAGGGACCGGTTGAGGATTAGCTTGAGGGATAAATTGTTGAACATAGGGATTGGCCATTTGAGGGAACTGGTTCATCATGGGATTGAACTGGGCCATTTGCATCATCATCTATTGATATTGTTGGAGAAAGTGGGGGTCTATTTGTGGAGGTTGTTGTGGTTCAATGATGTGTGGAGTTTGGAGAGGGATATTGGTTCGTTGTTGAAATGTATAGTTCAATGGGGTATCATGCACAATATTCTCTTCTCTAGGTTGAGGTTCCATCCTTGGGGAAGGATGATTTGATTGTTGACCATGGCTTTGGAATTGACTTGCATCCCCTTCCTCAGACGGATCGATACTCTTTCCTCGATCCATACCCCGGTCGAATTCAAGTTCTTCGTTTCCCGTAGCCATACTAAAACTCTCGAACTAGAACTTTCACTTTCCAATTCTTGACCTACTTCTTCAACTAGAATCCCCTTGTTGCGCAAAGCGTTCGGTGTCTAGCCAAAGCTTCAATCTCAAGAATGTATGGAAATAACGGTTCCTTTGAGCTTCGGGTCATGCACTACAAGAAGAAAACAACAAGAAAATAGTAAAAATAAAACAACCTAAGCCCAAGTCTTTCAATGACTTGAGAGATATCGATTAATTCCTCGGCAACGGCGCCAGAAAAGCTTGATGACCAAAATAGTTGCGACCAACCTTAACCGGCAGAGTACCGGGTCAGAAGCACTATAGAGGTGAGCAAGGTCATATCCCACGAGGAATCAATCGAATACCAAAGTCGTCTTCATACTTAGTTTAGGTTAATCAAGTTCATTCAAGTTCTGAATATGCTAAAACGATATTTAAACTAGAGATAAAGAGAGAAAGAGACATAGCCAAATCACGATCCAACTGAATACTTTCGCACCTCTAATTGATTATTTGGGAATGAAAACTACAGCCAACCATCCTAATGCTTATATCTATTCGTTCGTGTAGTACTAGACGACATACAACAACTTAGTACCCTTTGCCCGGTTCAACAGTCCACCTTTAAGGATTTAACTGACCGAAACAAGATAAACGCTGTAGAGCTGCTCGATTTACATAGAAAAACCTCGTTACCCAATCGATCTAAACAACTCAGTCAATTGTAAATAATGATCTTAAAACCCTTTTTCCCACACCCCTTCGCAACATACATTTATAAAAGTGGTGTGTGTGTTCATGAACTAGGTGTACAGTCTAATTCACGCTCTATGAACAAGTTTTAAGACATGAATTCATCGATATAACAACAATTAAACACTACCCAATCCCAATTAATCAACTAGAGGGTGATTTCTTCAACTATCACATGATTTGGCTATGTAGTAAATTAGTTACTCATTACAAAGCAATAAATAACAATCAAAGAAAGGATTAAAGCCAAAAAACAGGAAGAGAAATGATATTAATTACCAAAATCATGATAAAAGTCGAATCTAGATCAAGCTCCTACAACATGTCACATGGATGAAGAGGATGATCCAAAATGCAAAATGAAGGGAAGGGAAGCTAAAATCTAAGCTAGATTGAATCTAATCTAAGAGAAATTAAAGTAAAAGAGTGTTTTTAAGGAGCTAAAGGGGAAGGAAAGGGTAGAAAAGGGAAGAAAAGGGGCAGGGGAGGAGCAGGCGATAGTCTTTGTACGTGTCTTTTATTTTTCTTCCAAATCCCGTTTTCAACCTGAAATATCTGCTATTTTTTATGTTTACGGCATGCACCGGAGGTGTCTCGGCGCACACCGAGACATCACTGGAATTCTGAAGCTTCAGCAGCCCTCAGTAAAATGGCAATATCTTCGCGTGTAGAGCTCCACATTGAGTGATTCAAAGTGCGTTGGAAAGCTCATTCAATTTTCTACAACGTTCATGAAGACCACAAGTCCATAAAATGCATGTATCAGGGAGACAATTGCAGATAAAGTGAGTGTACGGCGAAAACACCAACCACTTTTGATCCGTTCCATTTCCGGGCTTCGGTTTCGTCACTCTAAGTCTCATGCCTCATCTTCCGGTCTCATGAGTCACCTATTTCCTGCATTTCCATAGCAACCAACATACCAAACACAATTCCACAAGATAAATAGGTCTCGAAAAGGGTGAAAAACATCGTAAAATGCTGAGGTTTTCCATCAATGTGACGGTTCACCTCAAAGTCATTGATCAATGTGTTTTGCCCTATAAATGGTCTAAAACTACCCAATAAAAGCCAAAAGTGTTGTAAATGAGGGTTAGAACATGCACCGGAGCTAGGTAAAGTTGTCTCTCATCACCTTCTCACATGAAGTACGTATACTTACAAGATGATACTCTTCCAATTATAATTTCATCGTCATTATCACCTTTGGAGGAGGAGAAACTTTTAAGAGTACTAAGAGAGAACAAAGGAGCATTTGGATGGACGATTGCAGATATTAGAGAAATAAGCCCATCAGTGTGCGCATAAGATCTCTGTGGACCCTGAAAAGAAAGCGGTAGCCCATGATGAAAGGAGGTTGATGTCACAACTAAAGGATGTTGTTAAGGAAGAGATCATAAAGATGTTGGAGATGGGAATCATTTTCCTAATTGCAGACAGTGAATGGGTAAGCCCGATTCATGTGGTACGCAAGAAAGGAGGATTCACTGTACAACCTAATAAGTTTGATGAATTAATCCCTATGAGACTAATTACTGGACATCGAGTTTGCATAGACTTTAGGAAACTGAATGATGCAACTCGCAAAGATCATTTTCCCTACCATTCATTGATCAGATGTTAGAAAGATTAAGCGGTCATGCGTTTTATTGTTTCTTAGATGGATGTTCTGGTTATTATCAGATCCATATTGCACCCGAGGACCGAGAGAAAACAATTTTCACATGTCCCTATGGAACTTTTGCGTACAATCGCATGCCTTTTGGGTTATGTAATGCACCAGCAACATTCCAAAAGTGCATGATGTCATTATTTGCGGACATGGTGGAGGATTTTTTTGGAGATTTTCATGGATGATTTCTCTGTATTTAGAGATAGATTTGATAAATGCTTGGACAATTTGAGTAAAGTGCTAAAGAGATGTGAAGAGACCAACCTTGTACTTAACTGGGAAAAATGCCATTTTATGGTTACAGAAGGAATAGTGTTGGGTCATAGGATTTCGAAGAAAGGAATGGAAGTTGATAGGGCAAAGATAAAGGTGATAGAGAAGTTACCCCCCTCCAACGAACTTAAAGACGTTGCGAGCCTTTATTGGCCACACAGGATTTTATAGGAGGTTTATCAAAGACTTCTCTAAGGTCTCTAGACCTTTGACTGAATTACTTGCAAAGGATGTACCTTTCGTATTTGGATAAGAATGCAAGAAAACATTCAACACATTAAAGCAAATGCTTATAACCGCCCCAATTCTGGTAGCCCCAGATTGGAACAAACATTTTGAGCTTATATGTGATGCAAGCGACACGGCAGTTGGAGCAGCCCTGGGACAAAGAGAGGATAAAATCTTTAAGCCTATCTATTACGCCAGTCATACCCTTAACAGTGCCCAGAGGAATTATGCGACTACAGAGAAGGAACTCTTAGCTATCATCTTTGCATTTGACAAGTTTCGACCTTATCTGATAAGATCGAAAGTCACTGTATTCACTGACCATGCAGCTTTGAAATACCTTCTAACCAAGCAAGACTCCAAGCTGAGATTGTTGAGATGGATTCTACTCTTACAAGAGTTTGATGTTGAGATTAAGGATAAAAAAAGGATCTGAGAACCAGGTGGCTGATCACCTGTCAGATTAACTTTGCTGGAAGAAGAGCAATCGACTGAGATCAAGGAGATTTTTCCTGATGAACAACTTTCTTCCGTCTCAGTGGTATCTCGAGTTGAATCTCAGTCCCGAAAACATACATCATGAGTGGGCAAGGTATACCCTTGGTTTGCCAATATTATGAATTATCTAGCAGGAAGTACCTACCACTAGAATTCACAAATGCAGATAAGAAGAAGTTTTTCACATATCAAAAGCATTATCATTGGGACGATCCCTACCTATACAAGTTGTGCCCTGATGCCAATCTTAGGAGATGCGTCCATGATGATGAGATTCCAAGTATTTTGCACATGTGTCATGCTAGAGAAGCTGGAGGTCATTATAGGCCAGATAAGACAGCAGCAAAGGTACTGCAGTGTGGATTCTATTGGCCAACAATTCATAAATCTGCTTACGATTTTACAAGAGCTTGTCATTCCTGTCAAATGACCGGTAATATTTCTAAGCGGAATGATATGCCACTGCAGAGTATCTTAGAAGTGGAGTTATTCGATGTATGGGGAATTGATTTTGTTGGGCCTTTCACATTGTCGGAATCAAATCATTACATCCTGGTAGCAGTTGATTATGATTCCAAATGGGTTGAGGCAGTTGCCCCACCTACTAACGATGCCAGGGTTGTCCTGAGGTTTCTTAAGAAAAACATTTTGACGAGGTTTGGAGTGCCCAGAGCCATAATTAGTGACGGAGGGAGTCATTTCGGTAATAGGTTGTTTGAAAATTTGATTTTCAGATATGGGGTTAGACATAAGATTGCAGCAGCATATCACCCCTAGACGAGTGGACAAGTGGAAGTCACGAACAGATAGATTAAAAGGATCTTAGAGAAGACTGTGAATCCCACGAGAAAGGATTGGTCTTTGAAATTAGATGACGCTCTTTGGGCGTACAAGACAGCTTAGAGGACCAAAATTGGGATGCCACCATACATGATAGTGTTTGGGAAAGCATGTCATTTGCCGGTAGAACTCGAGCATCGAGCGCTTTGGGCTACGAGGTTTCTAAACATGGATGAGAATTTAGCCGGTGAAAAGAGGATGCTAGAGTTGAATAGATTGGAGGAGTTTAGACTTCAAGCGTATGAGAATGTAAAGATTTACAAGGAAAGGACGAAGCGTCTGCATGATAAGAAGATTCTGAACCGCACATTTCAAGTAGGAGATAAAGTGCTGGTGTACAATTCGCGTCTTCGTCTTTTTCCTGGAAGTTGAAGTCTAGATGGTATGGACCACAAGTAGTCACAAAAGTTTTCAATTCAAGAGCGTGTGAAGTTAGACATGACTACTTTGGGCGGACTTTCACAGTTAACGGCCACAGGCTGAAACATTACCTAGAGCACAAGTATAACCCTGAGTTGGAAGTCTTTACGTTGATAGAGCCAGAATATGAATAAAGGAGCCCTATTACTACCGTCGAGCTTGCGACTATAAATTCAGAACTATTTCTAAAACCCTTATTTATTGCTTTTGTTTATTTTATTTTGAGTCAATAAATTAGCATGGCAATCACAAGGTTTTTTTCATCACATATATCTTCAGTCACCTGGCTAGAGATATATGTGGTTTTTTCCTTCACGATTCTCATGTGATACCCTCGTAAAATTTTCCGCGTCTTGCTTAGGCCGATAAAAGATAAAGTGGCTTAAACTGTTTTTGCGCATTCCTCCGGTATGCACGATTACCGCCACCTTATTTTCCTATTGCCCTTCGCATGTTACTAGCCGTTTTTGGAAGAATTTTGGAAAGCATGTAACAACTTGGAAGAGGAATGACCTAGGAGCTAATGATTCTGCTCCGGGATTCGTTTTGACTCAGCCGACATTTCTAGAGCTAAGAAAACCTTTTTCTTTTCATTATTATTAGTCATTGGGGACAATGTCTATAATAAGTGGGGGGTAGGCGTCTTAGCTGGATAATCGAAAATGGGAATAATTTTGAAAATTTAACACTGTTTTGAGCTTGCTTATTGCACGTTTTCGAGTAAGGAATTGGTATAAAAGGATCCCAAATTCAATTTGAAGTGAGCTATAGCATATTCAATTTAGTATGGAAGAATGAACATATGTTATCTTGCATGAAGTTGTAACTTATTAATTATTATTCTGTCATTGCAATCAATATTTGAGCACATAATCTGAGTGAGAAGTGTTTAAGATTATATGATGAGTTGTTTTAAATGGGAATCATTATTTGTCTGTCTATATACTTCAACAAATTGATGTAAGACAAGGGAAGCAACTTGGATGACGAGAGGTAACCGGGACAAAACGGACTTGTGAGAGAAAGAGAAAAAAGTGAGGAAATCTGCCATAAAAATTTGAAAATGAAAAAAAAAGAATGGAAAAGAAAATTATATGCAATAAAGGTAGTGAGGGAAGCAACTCGTGTAAAAAGAGCACGACCCTCGCATAAAAAGAAAGAAACGAGGACTTAAGAGCGATGCTCAGTCCCCGAGTCCGCCCGACCCGATTAAGGTACCATGTTGTGTAACCAAGTCTGAAGGCAAGATGAGCGAGTGTATGCGCAGGTAAGTTAAGGTTGTGTGGTTATTGTTAGGTGTAGTGCCCGAAAGACAATTTGTGTAATTGTTTTTAATGGATGACAGAATTTATCTCACCTTATTACTTGCTTTGTGCTTGTAAAGTAATACACTGCTGCAAACCCTAAGTATATCTGTATGTAACCACTTAACTCAGTGTATGGATTACACGTGAGGATTGAGTTAGTGGTAATATACTTAAACTGTTAGTCCGTGGTGAACTTAATCAGAGTTTAGGGTCTCTTGATTAAAACACCAATAATGCACCCGTAACACCTTAGGGTGTGATAGTCTTATCCGGACCGTCGGTAGAGGTACCTACGTGGGGCATTTATATATGATGGCATTCATATAGGACTTTGGACCGATTTAATCGTATTTCTCGGTATAATTCCGTAATCGAGGAATCTTATTAAATCATTAGATGATCATATATGGATCAACCTTAATCCCGAGGTGATCACGGGGTGCCGCTTGTCTCGGGGTAGTGTTTGATGTGTTAGTTACGGTTCACTTAGATATGTGTTCCAAGCCACTTCTCATTGGCACTATCTCCCGATGAGTGAGTAGTTCGATTTTCACGGACATGGAATCCATTCCTTCCTGCGCGGGAAGTAGAGAGACGATCCCTTTATTTGTTAGCCCTAAGAAAGTGATCGATCCCGGGAGTTCACATTTGACTAATTAGCTACTAGTCGGATATGTGTACTAATTGATCATCGGGGGTTAATGGTAAATAAGGATAAGATATTCGAGTTGGGTTCACGGAGACCTCCCACTCGGAATGGACGATCTATGGAGGGTTAATCCGTATGTAGTGATTATATCAATGGACGCTTATTCACTCTATGGGTTGAGTATAAGTATACATCTATAATCGGTAGAGTTCGGTTTCGGGTTTATGGTGGCGTAATCCCGGAATTAATAATTAATGTACTTATTATGTTCGATGAATAATTAATTATTGGAGCTACCGTCAGTAGGTCCATGGTCCCCGATGTGGCTTCGTAATTCGGACTAATAATCTTGTTATTTGGGCCTCGGTGATAATTAATTGGCTGGGCTAATTAATTGATATGAATGAATATTATTTAGTTGGGCTAAATAATAAAATACACATAAAAGACATTTTATGTGGGCTTTTAAACCCTAGGGGTGGCGCCTCATACTTCATTAAATGCAAGATTTGATTTTCTTGTGTGATTAATGATTAATAAAAGATGATTTATTTGTAATTGATTGATTGATTAATCACAATCTTTTATAAATGTAATTATCCTTTATTGGGATTTCTTTTTAATTATTTATTTAATTAATTAGAAACTTGGAGGCCAAGGATTTACTCTCCTATATAAAGAGAGTTCTTCCAAAACATATAGATTTTGAAAATTTCGCCCCATATCACAAAAAAAAAAAAAAGAGAAAAAATTAGTTTTCTTGTCTTGGGTTTTAGAAGAAGAAAAACTATAAGTTTTTCTTAGTGTTGCATATCGAGGAGGTTCGTGTATCAAGAAGGGTGTCCACCAACCGCCGTTTGGAGAACACATCGGAAGATCTTGGCATCTCTTTCTACTATTGGTAACTTGATCTTAACCCCCTTGTAGTAGTTTAAGTCCTTTAATTATGTGTTTTGATATATAAATCGTGATTCATCCGCTGCGCATAGATCTAACTCGTTTAGATCTAAGAACCTGCATCCTTCATGTGGTAGCAGAGCCAGGTTCCACGATTTATATAGTCATAATCATAGTTAAACGATTTGAAGGAGTGGAATTGCATGTAGGTAAGTTTTACTTATAATTATGCATTGATTATGATTAAAATTGTTATGGTTGAAGAGATGGATTGGGGTTGGCGTTGTTTACCCGTTAGATCTATTGTAAACTCATATAAACGATGAGAATTCGTTCATATGAGTATAGGAAATTATGTAATTTATTTTTATTGCAAGTTTAATTTCCAGAAAATAGATCTGTACAGTAGCGGTTTAGTCTTTTCATTTTTTCCGTTGTTTGAACCGTTAAAACGAAGATCCCTCCGGTCAGAATCAATATTAGAAGTTGATAAACAATCCCAAAAAATTTGGCGGTGATCAGAGTCCGTTTGGGTATCCGTTCATTGCTGCGAAGTGGCTGCTGTAATAGAAAAATGCAGGATTCACAGAAACCCTACTGACGATACCGAATATCGCACCTCTACGTAGCGTCACGAGATGTTCCTCCTGGACAAGAATAAGTGATAGCCCAAGGGTCGAGTTACGAGTTGAGACATCGACAACCGACATGATCAGAGAAGTGCGACAGTCGGGCCTATCTCGATACCGCAAGTCGGAAAGCTCGGGATGGCCAAAGTCCACTCCACGTGTCGTCTATCGGTTAGTCCTCATATCATAAACATGTGTCAAGGCACGCATGTCATTGGGGCGGTGTAGGACGAGAGATCCGGACTCGATCACCCCAAGTCGGGCGGTCGGCGTCGAGGATGAGTCCGCAACAGCCTACGACGGCCCATTGTCCATATGGTTATTTGCATAAGTAAAGCCCATATAAGCTAGTAAAAGCCCAAAAGGCTAATACGTATTTTACCCAAACCGACATGGTTTAGGGTTAGGGGAATGAACTCCCTATAAATATAAACTTCCAGGAACTACGTGTGATTTAAAATCACCCCCAAAATCATCTTTGATTCAATCATCCCTAGATTAAAACGGCCCGGATTTATTCATAGACGAAATCCAGCATCGTCATTGGCATGGATCAAGGAGTGGTGGTGATTATGTTAATGGGAAAATAAGGCAAAAAACGCAGCAAGATCGGCTTTTCAGGCCGATCAGAGTTCGTTTAATTGCCCGATCATCCGTTGTTGTTTGGGGGCAGACAGATTGGCAGCCTATTCCCGCCGATTCAACCGTTGGAAAAACAATCCCACCGGTCAGAATCATGAACCGTTAAAAATGGATGACAAGGTGGCCGAGATACACCTTTGACGATCGGATCCGACCTTAAGAGCTCGGATAGATCCGGGGGCTTATGACGATACCGAATATCGCACCTCTACGTGGCGTCACGAGATGTTCCTCCCGGACAAGAATAAGTGATAGCCCAAGGGTCGAGTTACGAGTTGAGACAAGATCCCTCCGGTCAGAATCAATATTAGAAGTTGATAAACAATCCCACAAAATTTGGCGGTGATCAGAGTCCGTTTGGGTATCCGTTCATTGCTGCGAAGTGGCTGCTGTAACAGAAAAATGCAGGATTCACAGAAACCCTACCTGTGATTTACTCGATTTTTTGGGAGAGTTTGGACCGTTGAAACGAAAATCTGACCGGTCAGATCGATAACCATGGAGTTTTTGACGTTAGATAAAAATTTCAGGTCGATCGGGATTTAACTCGATCCCCGATCGGCCTCGGGAAGTCAATGATGCGCTGCTGTAAGAGTCTGTTTCAGCAGCAAGTTGGGCGGCTCACTGAGGAAGATTGACAAGTCAAAGCTCCGATCCGACCGTCCATCTGGAAGTCCGAATAATGAAGATCAGATCTGGAAAGTTTCGTCCCGATCCGAGTTCGTTTGATATGCCGATCGTCGAAGATTCTTAACAGCTGCACATTAGGGTTTTAATTTATTTTCGAATAGATTAGTTACGGGGGTGCCAACGGTCCATCTCGGTGTTTATTTTCCGCACTAATATACATGTGTAGATTGTATGAGTA
Source organism: Gentiana straminea (assembly GCA_036785695.1). NCBI lineage: Eukaryota > Viridiplantae > Streptophyta > Magnoliopsida > Gentianales > Gentianaceae > Gentiana > Gentiana straminea. Next base: position 2,692,509 of record JAVUPR010000398.1, on the reverse strand, counting down.
GAACCGGAAAATTGCCATGACATGCATCATATCATGAATTCCACTCCATATGCATACATGTAGAAATTAATTCGAGGAATTAGTTAGGCATGTATAAAACACACGATTAGTTTTAATTAATTGTTGATATTAATTAGAAACTAATTAGGGTAAAAACCGAGGAACACGGGTTTTTTCAATCGTCGAGGTTGGGTGATGGATTCTCGGTGAATCCCACTCGCGAAAGCATAAGGAGTAAAATCCCGAAACCTCATGGTTAAGGTGTTGGATTCTCGGTGAATTCCACCTTACCTAAGACGAGATTACGTTTTTGTTCCGTAGTGTCTACGTGAATGTTTGATGTTTAAGGATTGGATAATCACGGGCAAACAGGTTCGAAAGTGGTTTAACCACGGTTGGGTGGTCAACAGAAGCTACGGCTCAATCGACTTCACCCTCCACGTGTGGCGTTTGCACGGGGGTCCGGCAATGCCGAGCCATCCGAAGAGCCACTACGGCTCAACGGAGCTCTCCTAGCCTTGACCCGTCCGACGGCCACATATGTTCTAACGAATAGGTCGGGTGGGCTAGCCCACATAACCGACAACATTCGGGCCTATGATTTATTGTTCCTTAATGTAACATCAAGTCCAAAAACGTGATCAGTAAACCCACCACTTTTTCAAAATATTGAGTTGGAGCGGGAGAGGCGACAGCCGACCCCACGGCCTCTACTGTTGACACAAGCAACGTGAGAGAATGGTGACGCCTCGTGCCGGCTTTGATTTCGGCCCCCTAAGGAAGGCCTTCACCGCTATCAAAATTCAAGGCTTGGTCTCCGAAAGGATAGGATTTTGGGTACTCGGCCGAGTCACCGACCGACCCTAAGGCGGCACACTCGGGGTCTATCTAAAGATCCGAAACAAGTAGGTCACACTCATAAAGGGTATTTTGGTAATACCTTGGCTGAAAAAGGAAAGGTGATTGACGATCACAAATGAGATGTTCGATTCTCAATCGATCTTCAATATTAATCGAAACCTCTTTGACCTACCCTAAGGCGGCACTGAGGCATTAGATTAAATCCTTGGAACGGTAGGATAGACTATAAGTACTTAGTTTATGTTCCTAAAATTTATTAGTAGTGTATGATTTGGATTTATTCTGTCAATTTTATTTACAATTGTTATATATATCTCTATAAGGTGCTAGACTGCTAGTGTAAAATTGACTAGTAATGACTTCGTTAAAAAGTGGTAAGTAACAAGAACGTTGTACTTATTGATCTTACATGCGATTAATTTTTCGGAAGAGATATTTCTCTGGAGCCTTCAAGACTTAAGTGACGTAAATAAGGATGTCACTGTTGTCAATCGTGTTGATCGAGAGACGACTGTAGTCAGTTTGAAAGATGATTGGGACGATAAAATTCTTCTAGTGAATTTTAATGGTGTAGTGTCTACACGAGAAATTTTCTAATAGAAAAATTAGAGAATCATAAATTAAAGTGTCGCTAGTTAGACGGTATTTGGAACCGATAAACTAGTGGGAGCTTTTGTCTTATATTTTTCTAATTTAGAAAATTAGTCCCACCGGGTAACGCTTTCATTAGACATCCCACGCTTCACGAGTAGTGTCTACTCAATTGAACTCGCTAGTTCAAGACTATTTCCTTTTAAGGAAAGTTGAGAATGGGAAAGAATGTCTGTAAGTGTTAATCATCTTAACTAAAGTTTTGAGGCTAAACCGAAACATTAATTAAAGAAAGTATAGGATAAGGAAAGTGATTTCGGATCACTAACCAATGAATCCTTAGCGACTTTCTTAACCGAGTAACTTGACTCGGTAGCTTAGTTCTTTGGAAGAACAAGGAAGGCGTGCATTAACGATTAATAGAGTAACAACGGGCGGTAATTTCGGCTACAATAGTGGGAGTGATATAAGGAAATGAATTTCGGATTCTCTCCTTGAATATCACAGAAAAATTTATTTTTCTGTTTACAGATTCGTTGAAACAAATGGATTCACTTTCAACTCGATATATTGTTGCCTCATAGAAAGTGAATATGACATTTGTAGTACGAATCCAAGACTCGGACTTTTGTTTGATAAAGTCGAACCACTAAGAAAAGCCGAATAAGTATAACACATCTAAAACTATTAAAGGTAAAAGGTTTCCGTATTAAGATCAGCGACCTTTCAATATCTATTAATTAGTGCATATATCCTAGAGATAAGACCTGACGACTGGCTAAGGGTGATTCCTATCTCCCATTCTAGGAACACTATCTCAAAGGAACAATGACTAAGTTTCCTTTCAATCGGGAAAGGGTAATAGATTTGAAGGGGTAACATAGCTTGTTCACCATGACCTTCGGGGTCTAGTGACAGATACAAGCTAGTGGGAGTTTTTGAGTGGTGACATTTTGTCTGATAACTACTCGAAACGTGATTTAGTTTATCAAAAGAATACGAGGAGGATTCTCGATTTTAGCGAGAGAATAGAGTATTCCATGCTCGAAATAGGCTATCGCATAGTCTTGGGACTGATGCTCGGCCTGGCCTCCTAGTGGAATGTTTCTCACTGAGGAAGAAACCATAGACTTGCCTAATATAGTTATTAATGTGCTACAATACACTGTTAAACTCGATTAAGATAATTCGTTGCAAAATAACGGTTAACATTATTATGTAAACCGAGAAGTCTACCTAGAAGATGCTAGTGAGTTTATGGATAAGGAGTGAATTCGGTTCACACCACATCCGTAAATGTAGGCATTTAGCATTTAATGCTTGAAGGTAGGACTGTGGATTTTGCGCATACGTTCAGATTGAGACTGTTCGTGAAATATCTTAATGAGACGAGTGAAGGTTGATTATAAGATTCTTGAGATCAGAAAGTGACGGTTGAACTGTCACAAGCCTTCTGATAGAATCTATAAGTAACAACCTTAAACCTTGGAGTACGGTTACCCAAAGGTAGTTACTATCTGATTTAATCAGACCACGTCCAACATCGGTTGTTGGTGATTACACTGATAAATACTACTAGATCAGGATGTCAATCCACCACGCAGTGGGAGTATGGTTTAACCATTGACCCATTGTAGTTTTGTGGACTTTACGGTCTCGTTGGGGTGATTGATAACCTATGGCTCTTAGTGGGGTGTATATGATTCTGATCATAGAGGTTGTTTTGTCGACCCTTAACCCCGTAAATGGAGTTTTTGTACTCCGCTTTTGTTCGATCTATTGTAGAACCACCGAGTGTCTCGGGCCAGGGAGCAATTGGATCTACATAGAAAAGAGTCGAATGAATAGGAAAGTTTAAACTTTCAGCGCAAAGTTGAGTGGTATAGGGGTGATTCCCTAACAAGTAGAGAGTTAACTAGACCTTGAACTCTCTCACCACTCAGTCTTGCTAGATTTCGTTAGAAAGCAGAAAATAGGGGTGATTCCCTGAGACTTTCTTGCCGAACAACGGAATCTGAATTCATTCAGAACAGAAGGGTTTTAGCTGAGAATGAATAACAGATTCATTACAAAGCAGAAGATAGGGGTGATTCCCTAATACCTTTTTTGCGAGACTAACGATATCTTAATTTATTCGAAAGAACCATTGGTAGGAAGCTCGCCATGGCTTATATCCTTTGTGGATTTAAGAGATCCTCTCGGTCATTTAAAAGTCACATGTTTTAAAATATGTGGACTTGACCAAAATATTGATAAGTTTTTTCGTAGACCGGATATCAATATTGGTAAAGTAGTAGCATTAGTGTTCATAAATGATAACACTAAAACGGTTGGAAACAACATGGGTGTGCTATCTGAAGTCGGAAACTGACACGCCAAGATTCTCTGGATAAGAGAATTGGACTATATTCTAAGAATTTGATTCGGTCAAATTCACGAGAATGAGTCATTGGATATCCCACCTATCTTATTGAATAAGATGATTATGCATATACGGTTGCAGCATTCATCGAGAGTAGTCCTACCCTACCTCTCAGGAATGATTCTCCAAATCTTCGGATAAAGAGAAAATGGGATAGAGTCTCTCCGGGATAAGGGCAAGTCGGCTTAAAACGAGTCAATTGCGCTTGAATCTTGGATTCAAGCAATAAGTAGCGGTTTAGTACGTCCTCAAGTATCGTTAGAGAACGAGGAATCATATGCTTGTATATTCGGTGCAAACTTGAATATGGTTGACTACACCGATTCGACTTGTAGTCGATTAAGGATGATCATTAAGTTGATCTCGGGCTCGGTGTTTACTCATAGTGCTTAGAATTTCCTTTTTGGTCTGGGAGTAATTCCAGGTCTGATAAGCCGATATCACTTCAATGTGAAAACAATGAAGAGATAGCTTAGAAGGATCATCTCGGTCACAAGAAGTCAAAAGCATATTGAGAGAGAGTACCGCCTGATTGGAAGGACCGACAACGTTTCAATCCTAAAGATCGTCTCGAGTCGACAACCTAGCTAATCAGTGTACCAAGTCGAGTGCTTGGAGGGTACGGCATTGATGGATATGTCTCATCTCGCTTTTAGAGCAAGTGGGAGAGTGTTGTGAATAAGATGAGAAAGGGTGTGCTCTAAAAACAATCGTTGCTTGTCATTTCGTGCAAGTGGGAGATTGTTAGGTGTAGTGCCCGAAAGACAATTTGTGTAATTGTTTTTAATGGATGACAGAATTTATCTCACCTTATTACTTGCTTTGTGCTTGTAAAGTAATACACTGCTGCAAACCCTAAGTATATCTGTATGTAACCACTTAACTCAGTGTATGGATTACACGTGAGGATTGAGTTAGTGGTGATATACTTAAACTGTTAGTCCGTGGTGAACTTAATCAGAGTTTAGGGTCTCTTGATTAAAACACCAATAATGCACCTAGAACACCTTAGGGTGTGATAGTCTTATCCGGACTGTCGGTAGAGGGTACCTACGTGGGGCATTTATATATGATGGCATTCATATAGGACTGGACCGATTTAATCTGTATTTCTCGGTATAATTCCGTAATCGAGGAATCTTATTAAATCATTAGATGATCATATATGGATCAACCTTAATCCTGAGGTGATCACAGGGTGCTGCTTGTCTCGGGGTAGTGTTTGATGTGTTAGTTACGGTTCACTTAGATATGTGTTCCAAGCCACTTCTCATTGGCACTATCTCCTGATGAGTGAGTAGTTCGATTTTCACAGACATGGAATCCATTCCTTCCTGCGGGAAGTAGAGAGACAGTCCCCTTATTTGTTAGCCCTAAGAAAGTGATCGATCCCGGGAGTTCACATTTGACTAATTAGCTACTAGTCAGATATGTGTACTAATTGATCATCAGGGGGTTGATGGTAAATAAGGATAAGATATTCGAGTCGGGTTCACGGAGACCTCCCACTCGTAATGGACGATCCTATGGAGGGTTAATCCGTATGTAGTGATTATATCAATGGACGCTTATTCACTCTATGGGTTGAGTATAAGTATACATCTATAATCGGTAGAGTTCAGTTTCGGGTTTATGGTGGCGTAATCCCGGAATTAATAATTAATGTACTTATTCGTTCGATGAATAATTAATTATTGGACTACTGGTTGTAGGTCCATGGTCCCCGATGTGGCTTCTGTAATTCGGACTAATAATCTTGTTATTTGGGCCTCAGTGATAATTAATTGGCTGGGCTAATTAATTGATATGAATGAATATTATTTAGTTGGGCTAAATAATAAAATACACATAAAAGACATTTTATGTGGGCTTTTAAACCCTAGGGGTGGCGCCTCATACTTCATTAAATGCAAGATTTGATTTTCTTGTGTGATTAATGATTAATAAAAGATGATTTATTTGTAATTGATTGATTGATTAATCACAATCTTTTATAAATGTAATTATCCTTTATTGGGATTTCTTTTTAATTATTTATTTAATTAATTAGAAACTTGGAGGCCAAGGATTTACTCTCCTATATAAAGAGAGTTCTTCCAAGACATATAGATTTTGAAAATTTCGCCCCATATCACAAAAAAAAAAGAGAAAAAAATTAGTTTTCTTGTCTTGGGTTTTAGAAGAAGAAAAACTATAAGTTTTTCTTAGTGTTGCATATCGAGGAGGTTCGTGATCAAGAAGGGTGTCCACCAACCGCCGTTTGGAGAACACATCGGAAGATCTTGGCATCTCTTCCTACTATTGGTAACTTGATCTTAACCCCCTTGTAGTAGTTTAAGTCCTTTAATTATGTGTTTTGATATATAAATCGTGATCCATCCGCTGCGCATAGATCTAACTCGTTTAGATCTAAGAACCTGCATCCTTCAGTTAATACAACTCGATTCTCCACACGAACGCATTATCACGACTGATTCATCACACGTCACATTGATGCATGATAGGTAGTTATTAATGGAAAGCTTATGGATTGTGGCTTAATGTATGTTTCTGCCGGAAATCTTGATTGAATGTGTGGTAGTTGATGGGGATTGTTCTTGGAGGTACATTCCTTGATACTCTGCTCACGGACGAGCAAAAGGCTAGTGGGGGGTAGTTGATGATGATTAAAATAGTCTATCCTACGGCATCAACATTCTATCCATTATGAGCAAAAAATAGTAGTTTCGACCTATAAATATGAACCATTTGAGTTGAATAGCATATGTCGGGTTTGTGAGTCGAGATATCTGCACTTAGCAATTATTTTCCCTATTTCGATATTATTTCATGCATTATTTGATGATTTTCAGGATACAAAATATTGGGATGAACATCATGGACGAATCTGGAGTGGACTGAACGAAAGGAATGGGCCTAGGGTATTCCAGAACCTTCCCAGTTAAGTCGGCTGAAGAAAAAGGACAAAAATACCCCCGGTTTACCGGAAAGCGGTGCCGACTTACTGAGGCTCGAGATCCTTCCGAAACGCGCTTTCTTGGACGAGGGGTAGAACTAGGTGTTTCTAAGTCGGTTTAGATAGCTATAAATAAGAGGCTTCGCCTCAGAACACAATGTACTCAAATTATTCAAGGCAAATTATGCAATAAAAGTTCTTTGTTCTTTATTTTATTTATTTTATGAGTTCTGGTCGGAGAGACGACGGAGTCGCCGTCTAGGGAGATATCCGTGGGAGATCTACGCTCATCTTCGAGGGTATATTTCTTGTCTTTTCCAAGATAAAGATCTATCGTTGTTCTATTCGACTAGTATGTTTTAGTTGCTTATTTAGTTTAATTATGTAGTAGTTAGTTTATTTTACCCCATGTGTTATAGATCTGATTCGTTGGTGAAGAAATCATGAAATAGTAGTTGCGTTCTTCAGATCTGCGACGGTCTATATCTCTAGATCTAAATACCTAGTAAATTACTACTTCATGATAATCGGCGCCAACTACGTTGATCGATAGATTTAATTTACATGTTAGTAGCCTGATCAACTATTTGCATGTCATCGTAAACTAGCATGAAATACGAATAGTGAAGTGCTATGTTTGGACATTATCTTGAATGGACCCTAGGAACGTGCTGATCAATGTCGACAGCTGTCTAGGATGAGCACTCTGTTCAGAAAATTCTGCAGCGGTACTCTTAGTTATGAATCTGTTTTGAATAATCTAAACACCTCCAAATGACTTGTATTTTTGTTATGTTGTAGAAAACTCTCTGCTCTGCAATTTTTGTTTTGGATCCAAGTGCAAATTTTTCTGGTTTGAGTACAATCTGCAACACAATGCTGATTATAAATTTCTGAAATTTTTGACAGCTTGCAGCAGTCGACGAAAACAATTATTTTAACCAACCTATGCTTTTCCAAAAATTTTGATTTTTGAGAAGCATATGTAAAACTTATATACCTACAACTTTTCTTTATACATCATGTTCAAAATCAGTTTGGTTTGTTTTGTGCAAGTCAATCATTTCATGGTTGATGTATGTACCTAAACTATTAAAAACCATTTAAGTTCTTGTTCATGAAAGGATAGACAACATTCTTTCACCTTGAAAGTTTAGGTGTGGGGTTATAGGTGTTGGAAAGACTTTGAAGCATAAGAGCTTTAACCTAGTCGTTATCCAAGACAAGGAGTTTAATAGGTAAAGACTAAGTGTTGTAGATTTAATACCCTTCTTTGACGAGAAACAATTACATGGTGACTTTCCAATCCCACGTTTTCTTTGACGAGGTGTTCTTTTATAATTATTTGGTTTCATACTTGGTTACCCCTGGTTTCAAATGTTTCCTCATCCATACTATTTGTAACCCATGTTGTAGCTAAATCATTCATTTGAAACTTTTTAAAACTCGGTAAAAGTTCTATTATTGCGATGTTTTGTTTTCCAAGTGTGTACATTCTTTGATGTGTCTTATTTCTATTTCATTTTTTTTTTTGAAGATGTTTTGTCGTGTCAAATGCTTGATTTAAGGAAATAAGTTTCTCATCCTTCGAACTATTTGAACTGACAACTGCATATCCTTCCAACTGTATCATGTTTAGCTATTTCGGGGCAACATACTTTAGCATCCTAGTGATTACCTTCAATGCACTTTCTCAAAACACCCGTTTTTAATTACATATCTTTTTGCCTTCTGGTAAAAATATGTGAACAATCATTTCTTACCCAAGTGTCATTTAATAGTTCCAGACTATTTTAGAAAATACATATATATACATATGCTCAAAAGTCCTGTCGATAATTAGTTTCAAACTACTGCATTTTTGCTTCCTTACAAAGTTTTCTTTTAAAATAAGTGAGTAGTCAAAACTCTTTTCACGTCTCATGCATGCCTTTTAAAATTATGTTTTGTTAAATAATTTTAGCATGCAACTTGTTTTGTTAAAAGTATTCATGGACAAAATTTTGCTACAAGTGTTAAGTCGTTTTGTCTTTTTTTAAACATTCCTTCAGCAAACTGGAAGAAATAGATAGCTTGGTGAATTCTTTTCACTAACAAAGTGTTGTCGCATTCCATAAAAAAAAGAACCTGCAACGGTTGTTGAATGAAATATAAAATGCATTCTCTGAATTCTTTTGCCTTCTTTTCCTCGTTATCATTCATGACCTCTTCTCAACACTTCTCCAATTTACTTGGATTTTTATCATGAGACCTTTTGAGAGAATATTACTCGTCTTCAAAAAAAATTGTTATTATATACATATATATATTCATATATATATATATATATATATATATATATATATATATATATATATATATATATATATATATATATATGTGTGTGTGTGTGTGTGTGTGTGTGTGTGTGTATATAATACATATTTGAACAAGATTTGAAACTTCTTCCACTTTGCTATCCTTTTTAGAAGTTTCATCCATTTTATGTTATCTAAACAAATGTTTTACTATATGCATGAGAACCAAGCTCAAACCATCTTTCATTTGTGTGTTACATGTCTAAAAAATTTCCTATTTGCTATCCTTTTTAGAAGTTTCAATTCTCAAGAGACTTTTGTCATCGTTCCTTACCTTCCTTCCGAACTTAACATGGGGATATGCATAAACATTTGGTTTTTGAATATGTCTTTAAAAAAAAAATTTACTACAACTCCGGTCTTCTGTTGGACTACAAAAAAAACTAATTAATTATGGTCGCTGATAAACTCACTGTCAAAAGTTGTTTCTTGTCTATAGGAAAGACTTATAAGTTTGGTAGAAGATGTTTATATGGTTTCCTTTTTGAAGACTAGTAAAGATTGAAGTATGGCTATGGTTTGGGTGTGCTATAGATGGATTGGTGCTGGATTGATAACAAGACGGAGTTGGAGTTCCTTAAGTTAATAACTAGTTTCTTGAAGGTAAGGTACGTAGATGTATAAGTCAAAGTGACCTTCGTATAAGTATGGTTACTTCTGTAAGGGTGACAAATGGATGAAGAACCTAGAAGAATAATACTTGTTAATTAGTGGATTGATATACGACTTTTGGGACAAAGTGTTATAGGCAGTGCTTAAGAGGTTAAGTTAGCAGAGTTGATTATAAGGTAGATGAAAGTTGTGAATAAGCTAGAGTGGTGCTTGGATTTGAAAATACTAAGGTCAAATCAATTGGAGATAACGTTTTTGAAAGTGAACTAGAAGGTAGGCAAGATGGTATCTATGATTAAAGTGGAGTGGGTTCGGGCAAGTTTCGAGGACGAAACTTCTTTAAGGGGGGAAGAATGTAACATCCCAACTTTTAAGAAAAGGGCAAAAGAGTCTTTTAACGAAATTCAGATTGATTTTTACTTAATTAAGGGATTTAAGTGTTATTTAAAATAAAATTTAAAAAATTTAATGAGAAGTTTTATTTTAGAATAAAACTTCTCATTTTAACTTGGAAGTTATTAGCAAATAAACCAAAAGCGTTTTAACGCTCTGGAGAAAAGAAACTGAGGCCAAGGGAGAAAGTAGAATCTTCAAAGGATCTTTCTAGTCGTTCGTCGGTTTTCAGAATCAAGTGTAGAAACGGAATCAGTGGAAGAAGACGATAGTTTTGGTACAAGAAAGTTGAAGCTTTGGAAAGGTAATAGAAAAGCCCTAGTTTAGAATCTTTAGTATTTGAACCTTTCCTGTTGTTTTAAGTTGTTCAATTCGTAGATTAGTTTGAGTAGAAACCTCTGATCATAATTAATTTAGAATTAATTGTTAACCATCTAGGTTTTGGTGGAAGTTTCAGAGTTGCTGCTGTTTGCTTTGCATTTTGCTTGCTTTTGCTTTGGAAAAAAGGTAAGAGACTATTCCTAATGTTTAATTAAGGTCTTATGTTGTTAAGGTTGTGTTTTGGGTATAATTTGTGGTGTTTGAATGATTGAAATCATGCCTATTTGTTGTTAGAGAAGTATCCGATGTTTAGTGAGGTAAAAGTGATCATTTTCTGCTGTTTTGCCGTGCCTATTGATGTTAAACTTGTTTGGAATCGAGTGGGGATCATTTAGATTCATAAAACTGAGTTTTTGGGAGTTTCTACGCTTGGTGCGGGCCCACCGAGAGGCAGAAAGTTCGTTTGTACGTTCTGGGGCTTGGTGCAAGCATACCAGAAGCCGGTGCAAGCGCACTGAGGCCAGTGCGGGCGCACCGGAGCCCATTGCAGGCGCAACAGCCAGGCAAAAAGTCTCTGTTTGGCCAGGGCAAGCGCACTGAATCCAGTGCAAGCGCACTGCCCTTGTCTTTTTTTGTGTTTAGTCAGTTTTGAGCCCCGAGTCTAGTTTTAAATTTTGTTTCTTGATCTAATAACATTAAATGACATGAACAAGCCTCGATTAAGCTTCTGATGCGTTTAGTTCCGGCACCGGATGTACTCCTCCATGGAGTTGAAGTTCGGGATCGTCTGAAGGGTATGAATGGCTTGTGGTTTGATGAATTAGTATTCATTAATGTATGTGTATGTGCTAGGGTTGTCCGTGTATATCGCAATGTGTGGGCGGTCAGATAAAGTGAATAACTCTGCTGGCCTCTAAATGGCTAAATGGTATAGGGACTTCGGCGAACGCGTGCACTATCGGAGTCTACTAGAATTGACTTTCGTGGTTATTGGTGTGATCCACCAATATGTTGCACCCAGATACTTCATGGTGAGTAGCACCATGCGTAGTGCCCTTGAATACGGATGTAACAAAGATAAGTTAAGCTAGAAACCAATAGTCATGACATGTTGATGAGCATGAAGTGAACCCTAGAGTTGTGTCGGTCACACAAAGATAACTTAATAATAAGAATTTGAACCTTTCGTTGTAAGACTTAATTTTACATTAGCTTCTTCCTTTTGCTAAGTACTTTGTACTACATCAATTGCATATGTTGTTATGTGTGCTTTTGGGGTGAGAAGAAAAACATGTTAGCCTTGAGCTCGTTGAGGAGTTCGATGATGATTTCATGACGTTGATGCCATGATGATGCTTTTTTTACCTTTCTAGTAAATGTTGTACTAGATTATATTGTACTTTCATTTCAAGTTTTTAAGACAAGTGTTGTATCTTTCTTTTGGAACATCGTACGTTGTAAGCTTTATATCGTTGTTGTAAGCTTTTCCTTTCTACACCTAGTCGGTTTGTATTTTATTCTTAGAGATATTTATGATTTTACCCGAGCCTTTTGGGCTTCCGTCGCTTTAATTTTGAAACGACGACGTAGAGGCTGGCGTATATTATTAGATTTATTTAACGTTATACGCGACGAACGTTATCTTCCGGATAAGGGCTCGGTATTCGGGAGTGGGGCGTTACATTTCTAGAGTAGAGAGAATCAGGAGAAAAGAGAGAAAGGAAACATAAATAATTTATCGCCGTAAGAAATTGCAAACTTTTGGGTTCGTTTGAACATGAATTATTTCGCCTTAATTCAATTGAAGGAAATAAAATTGAATGAAAATAAATTGAAATATTGATTAAATAATTGATTTTTTTAATTTGTATAGTTTATTTTTGGGTGCCTTTAAAGGCACCACATGTAATCTACTTGAGCACCCAAATTGAGGGGCACCACATTTTCACGTGTTAATCTACTTTAGACCACATTATAATTACAAAATTGTCTTTTATGCTTAAGGCACCACACTTGAAAATAAAATTCGAATCTTATCAAAATAATTACAATACAACCCATTAACTTTTGATTTTTATGAATTCACCGTGTACCCGGCACAACATTTTGTGCCACCAAAACAATTATACCAAGATCGAACTCCTCCTTCTCCATCGCCCAAACTTGTTACAATGATTCTTCATCTTCTTCACCATAAAGCCTACAATAGAAGCAGCTCAAAGTCCAGGGCCGCCTGCCCCCTCCCCCCCCCAAAAAAAAAACCAAACAAACCGCAACAAAGCTTTATAGTTGCAGGACCAGGAAGCAAGAAACCAGAAAAACAACACAGCATTCTTCAACTCTTCAAAGATAGAAAGAAATGAAGTAACAGAAACAAATGAAAAAAAATTACCAGCGAAAAATGAATTCTGCTAATATTACTCATACACTACTTGAGAAGATCCGGTCTCGAATCAAACAAATCTGCGTACCTGTGCAAGATTTTGGAGGAAGGGCAGTGGCAAGCAACAGATAGATGTGAAGATACGGTAAATGTAATTTTATTTCTTTAGTGGAAGGAAAATAGTTTGTAAATTTCAGGGACTAATTCATAAATAAATAAATAAAAATGACAATAGTAAAAAGACTCTGGAAATAATATAATTGATTTTTTTTAGAAGTGTGATGCATTAAGTAGGATCACCATTTAAAAATTGAATATGTGGTGTCAAAGGTAAGCACATGTTTTTAAGAAAACTCTGGTGTAACAAGTAAAAATATTAAAGACACCCTTTTTTTTCTTCTTAATTTGTATAGTTGAAGAAATGATTAATAAGAGGAATCATTGTATAATATGATAATAAGTAATGATATAAAAACTACCTACGTCCCAAAATGTGTCTAGAATACCCTTTGACTATCATTAATATAATAGTTGTAAAGTATTTGAATGTATAATAAATTATGGGTAAAAAGAAGAAAAATGTGATAATTGCTCAATTGGTACTCTAAATAGACTTATATAAAGAGACAAATTCAGAAAGGTTAATGGACTTATATTTTGGGACGGATGTAGTAATACAATAGGGTGAATAAAGTGAACTGGATTGATAATTGATCCCACTCTCTCTCTCAACTTCTCCTCTCCCCACTCTCTAGAATCATCCCTCGGTTCTTCCTTCTTGTCCCCCTTTTTTCCGGCTCCGGCTGTCCTTTTTAGATCTCTGATGTTCTTTTATTCTCTTTCATGTAGTTTTCTGTTTGTTGTTTCTTCTTTCCTCTTTAATAATTGCAGATCTGGAGCCATCTCTTTTGGATTTCGGCCATGGTGGCTACGGTTTTGACCGGTGACCGCCATCTTCTCTGCAACTTCACGTTTTGGACGTTCTTTAGGCAGCTTTTGGTTTTGGAGATTCTCTTCGATTTGAAGAACGGCTCGCCGGCCGGAGGAGATATTTTCATGATGGCCCGCCGGACTATTACAATAAAGGTTGGTTTCAGGCTGTGGACGTCGGTGCTTGTCTAAGGAGGAAAGATTTGTGTAGTTTCGTCGTCTATTCTGTCTGTTGAGCCTTTGTCGCTAGATTTTGGACTTGTCTCCCAATCGCCGCCGTTCGGGTTGTTGGTAGGAGTGATAAAGCTGTTCTTACTTTCCTTTTTGGTGATGTTGGCGTTGGTAGTTCCAGGATAGTTGTTTTTTTATGTCTTTGTGGTATGTTTGTAGATCCCGGGTGGCTTTGGTACTCATCGGGCTTGTCGGTCGTTACGGTTGCTACTGGGTTGTGGTGGTGGTTTTCTTGCGAGTTGGTTATGAACGTCCGTCATATATCAGATTGTTTCCATTTTTCGTTATTTACTAAATCAAGTTCTCTTTAACGAGACAATATTTGTGTCTTGGGTTTCTCCCAATCTTATTTTATTTTTTTATTGTTGGTTTTTCCAGTAGTAGGCTGGTGGTGGTCCGACGGTTGTTCGGTGCTGTTCCGGTGGTTGTCCGGTTGTAACTCTGTTATTTTAATAAAATTTCTTTCGTTTCGTAAAAAAAAGAATAATGTGAACTGGTGTTATAATGTTCAAGTCTCGATAGACACAAAAAGTGTGTTTGCATATATTTCGTTTCCGTAAAAAAAAATTGAACTAAGAATAAAAAGCAAATTTTAGGGAACTATTTGAAATTATTTGAGTGATAAATGTCTTTTTACTTGAGATAATGACATTTTACTATTGCCCATTCGTCTTTTGCCCCTTTCCCTTTGCATGTGTCCCTTCAAAAATGTATTTATATTACCCCTATCCCTTTTTTTCTTTCCAAATTCTTGTAGTCCGAAATCAGATTTGATGTTCGATTTCTTTTCCATTTTTTTTTCCGATACCCATATCTTCTGATTTCCGGTGATTGATCGATTCGAATTATCCTGTCTGTGTTTTTGATTTGTACTACTATTAATTGAAGCTTTCTGCAGCCATATATTCGCAGTCGACGTTCCGCTGAAGTGTCGCAGGAGATCTCCGATATCTGGATCTGTAAGCACTTTTTTGCACTGTAAATATAGTGTAATAAATGTACTTAACTGTTCTAAGCTCTATATAATTTTTCAATCAGTGCCGAAAATACGAAAAAGTCGGTTATAATATCTGTCCTATTTTTCCTCAGATTTTGTGTTTCCATTTCTGAAGTTAAATTTGGTTGTTTCGGCCAATTGTGAGATTTACTGGGGGATTAAGCATAAAATTCCAGTATTTGCTGCTCGTTCAATGATTAACTGAGTAGTATTTTGTTCGTTTAATTTATTTATTTATTTTAATATATAATCGAATTTTCGATTTTAAAATTGCGAGCCTTTGAATTTTGAAGGCATCAGAGATGATAAAGAAAATTTGACTGCAAATCTGCTGTGTGTTTGTGGAGTTTAATGTCACTTTAGGAGTTTTCTTTTTAAGAGGAAGGGAATTCTTTCATGTGCTCTTCTTTTAGTGAAATGGTGTTTATACTGCTTAATTTTGCTGATATTTTCCTTTCTTAAGCTTTACTGGTTGTGTAGTCTCACTGACTTAATTGGCTTCATGAATGGAGGCAGATTTTGTAAAATCTCAAAGTGTGATGAGGTTGAGCAGATGAGAAGAACTAATGTTATTGGCAGTGGAAGGAGGAGGATTCTTCTCGTCTTCGGCTTCTGGATATAGCAAGGGGCTGACCCTTCTTTTTTTGGGCCAGAAGAACAATGAGGAGAAGCCCATGAGAGTGACTCCGTGGAATCAATACCATTTGGTGGACGGAGAACCAGATCCTGATCTCCAGGTGGATTCTGGTAAAACCCCTTTTGTCTTCGGGTGTGCCTCCCTTGTTTGCTTTGGTGGAGCTGCCAGTGGACCCGAGAGCCCAACTCGTTTGAAAGCTGGCCCTGCTCTACAGTCTCTAGTTTCTGATGATGATATGTCTAGGGAAGAAATTCATTCTGCATCTTCTGATGGTGCACATAATACCAAGTGCAATCCAAAGGTTACTCTTAGGAGTAGTTTGAAGAAACCATCGAAAACTGTAACTGTTAATGCCGATGACAGTGATGACCGTAAAGCCCTGCATGGCAAAGAGTGTGAGGTCTCTGCTGATGAAGCTAAGAGGAAAGTTCAATGGACAGACACTTCCGGAGGCGAGCTTTTTGATGTTCGAGAATTTGAGCCGAGGTAAGAGAACTCATTTCTACTTAAACAACGCACTCCAGTCAGGTGCTTTTTTGAGCAATGGCATGGCCCTTATATGTGTAGTCTTAACATTGATTTTTAAGGTCGTGTTTCAAATTTTGTGCTTCTTACTTGATCCAGTAGTAAGCTCTAATCTTTTGCTTTTACATGTTCATAAGGAAGAGTTGGACATAGTAGGAAATGTGGAGTGACATGGCTTATTTTCTTAATCATTCACTTACTTTGATTACCTCAGGTTATCTTTGTGGGGACATTAACATATTCATGAGGCGGTATGGTCTACAATCTGTTTTTTTAGTGATTGTATTGGTCCTGGCATTTTGCATGCATATGTTGAGTCCCCAGGAAATATTTTCAGTAGTAACAGTGAAGCTTATAGCCATGTAAGTAATAATCATCAGAATGTGAACATTTTGTTTAAAGTTAAAGCGAAAATTATGCAACAAATGATGGTTTATTGTTCAGAACTTTTTGACTGTACATAGATATGTTGGAATTGATTGACATTTTAGTATTAAACTCGTGCAACTACAGAAGTAGAAGATCGCTTCTAAGACATTCAGATATTTGAGTTTTACCCTTTGTCTTTGAGAAATATTAGTTTCGATAACATAATTAAGCTAAATATAGAAATTGCGGAAGGGTTCTACAATTCCCTAAACATCCTGTGCTCTTAGGATCCAAGTTATTATTGATACTTTCACTTTACATTGTTATTTTCATAAAATGTTACAAATTTCAACTTCTTTGTCAGAAATTGCACTCCGCTCCGGTGCAGTCTTATGTCGATGTTAACCTGCATATCTGATTGTCTCCACCATCTTAAAAAAGACTTAAAACCTTGAACTTCTTGCATTGAGGAGGTGTCTAGCACTTCCTATCATGCGAATGAGCCTTTTGCATTGCTTTTATAGCTTTTGGATTTAGGATATTGTACGTTGGAAAGAGGAAGGTTTTGTGTGTTATACGCTGAAAGATGTTTGTGGATAGGTTGTGCATAAACATGGAGGATCTTCTAGCCCTTTGTAGTCTGTTTATAATCATTTGTTTATTTGCTAAACAGAAAATTGGTGCACGGGGTTTATGGATATATTGGTTGTTGAGTGAACAAAACCAGTACTTGTCAATTGTCATGTCCTTCTCTTCTTTGATGGCTCTACTGGCGTTTGTAAAAGTAAGACCAATTGAACTTGGTGTGGTGCATAGATATGATCACTGTATGTGGCCAAAAATAGTGAATAATAAGAAGGGCTTAGTACTGTTTGCCGCTTGGTTTTTAATATTTTCATTTTTTTTCCAATAACAATCTTTTTCATGCTTGGCTTAACTTAAATGAAGCATTTTTGTGGTTGTAACGCGTATTTCATGGATTTTGTGGATTGTGTACCCCATCATTTTGGTCCAACTGCATGTTTGCCCACATGATTTTGCCGTTATGGATTAGGAAGCATGAGTGCGTATAGGCAGGTGCAGGTACACGGGTGAGAGATGTGGGATTTAAAAAAAAAAAATACAGGTAACTGGTGCTGTGGGATACATTAATAACGCAAAATATACTGACCCGACTAAATTTAAAAATGACAGGGACAAAACCGAAAAAAATAATATTCGAGTTTTACAATATTTATTTTCTCATTTGAAAATGCCTCTGTATCTGAAGTCCAATAAGCTTGTCCATGTTTTGACATGCGAATGTAAAAGTACACCGGGTGCAGGAGGAAAATGGTGCACCTTTGTCTGGAAGCACGTTTTCTTTTATATAAATGTCTCCGCATGCCATATATCCCTTTTTTATTTTTTATTTTCAAGTCTTCTGAATCTTTTGGTTGCATATTTACTATGGTTTGTGATTATCTTTTCGTTTCAGTGAAGACAATGGATCAGATGATGATCTTAATCACGGGGCTGGAAAGACCTGTTCTTGCAAAATAATGTAGTCTACAATCTCCATCCGCGTAAAGGTTTTTTTTTTTTTTTTTTGGCTTGAATTGGTAGGATGATTTATGGTACGGTGTTGTTTTTAAAAGGAGGCTCGTGCTTGCTGGGTGCGGCAACAGAAGAAATGAAAGCCAATCTTTTTTCTGGGGATTGTCAATGCTCAGATAGTATCTGTTTCTACCCCAGCCTATAGTGTTGTTCTTCTTTTTTTCTTCTTGTTAAAATTTCTTTTTGTCAATATTCAAATCGTCGGAGTTTAATTTTGTTAGCATTGAATTTTCAGCCTTTTGATGATATTAGTGATTACAGATCCCCAATTTACCATTACTCTTTTTGTGTGTAAGGTTGTCGTCGTCGTCATCCTTTCATAATCTTCATCGGTTATATATTCTCGTATGTTTGCAGCATGTGTATTCTGTATATTAGAATCCGGATTTGCTCGAATACCTTCAATGTTAATGAGACCTTCTTGTTGCAGTATGTCTTTTGCTATACCTGTTTCCCTGTAATTGGGGCAATATTGTAAATCAGTCCCGTAATATAAGTCTTTTTAACTTTTTTGTGGTGTCTCAAAATATAAGTTTTTCTCTCATTCCAATGCAATATTAAATACATTGTTTCACTTTTACACTAAACAATGCAATATTATTAGTCAGTCCCAGAAAACAAACAATATTTTACATTGAAATATTTAAAAATACTCATTTATTAAAGGTGGGTTCTATTGGCACACGTCAAATTACTGGCACCCATTTACTTCCGACACCACAAAAAATTATTTCGGCACCACACTGTTTTCAAAAAGTCGAACGTCATCCCAACTGGTGTTCCTCCTTCAACACCAATGAGGATGACGTTTTGTTCAGCAGAAAAAAATATTCAATAAATGGGTGTCAAAAGTAATTTGGCGTGTGCCAATAGAACCTACCTTATTAAATTTTCTTAAATTATATGAAATGACCAAAATGCCTTATATTGTAAATAGAACCCTCTAAAAAAAATTAAGTTGTAAATCAGAATAATTGATATAGATGGACAACTCTAACTCAACTCTAAAAATAATAGACGTAGATTTTTTGTCTAGCCAAATATGTTACTACAGTAATGCATTTGCAACCTTAACGCATGTATAAGAAGTAGCAAAAAAAAAAAAAAAAAAATTAAAACAACCTCATGTCAAATACATAAAGATTTTACGGACCAACATTTAAACACAAAGTCTCATAAGTCAGTCGCATAACCAAAATATCTCAAGCAATAGCTTTTAGTGATGGTTCTTGATCATATTTGTCTTTGATCATTCAAAACTACCAAAATTAAAAAGATGTTAGAAAAATATCATCATCTAAATGGGGGTCTAACTATGACCAAAATGATGTTCACATCATCAACATCGTCAAGGAACTATTAAAATGTGCGTTTATCTTCATTTGATTGTTTACTTTGATGAATTATGTGAAATATTGAACTTATTCGTCTAATGTCTCAATAAAAATTGTTTACTTATCTCGATGATTGTGATCAGGAAGGGGGTGTGTGTCTATCTATCTATCTATCAGTTGGTCCCTTGTAAACGATTTGGACAAGTTTAGAGGGGGGGGGGGGGGGGGGGGGGGGGAATAAACTTGTCACTTAAAACTTTTCTCTCTTAAAGTAAACGATACTTAAAAAATTACGGAGTTAGAGATAACTAAGCTGAGAAAAAGGACTAACTGACTTTTTCTACAACTGAGTGAAATGCAGCGGAATTAAACTAATTAGCCTTTAGTTGCTTAACTGAGTTTTGGTGAAACTCAGTTTTGTGCTTGGTGTGAGTTCAATCAGTTTTGCATGCAAAAGATAGATTGCTTGATAAAACTATAAAGTAAATAAACTAAGTAAAGTAAGTAAATTCGTAAAGTAGATCCAGAAATTAAAACACAGTTTTTATAGTGGTTTCAGGTGGTATAATCCTGTCAGTCCACTCTTCCCCTGTGATGTAGGAGGAAAATTATCACTAGCCTTCTTGAGGTTACAACGGTTACAAAAAGCACTAGTTGTCCTTGACTAATCCCTAGCTTGACAATCTAAACACTTAGAAAACCGGTTGGTATTGCTACTCCCTAAATGTTTCACTGGTCCTTGAAGGGTTGAATTGCCTCTTCACCAGCTCTACCACGAACACAGTCTTCCTGACTGCAACCAACTGTCCTTGACACCCCAAACCGGATGCTTCACAGTCCAAACCTTTGTTAAAAACAAATTAGGGTTTGAATCAAAGTAAGTGATTCTTGAATGCTTGAACACTTTGAAGATTGTCTTGATGTAACTTGTAAGCTCAGATGATAGCAATTACATGCATGACTTAGGCTCAATACGTATGCAAAAACAATAGCAAAGGTGTGTGATCCTTGTTGCTAAGTCCTCTATTTATAGGGTGAAATCCAACGTTCAAATTTTGTTAGAAATATTTTATTGTTTTGATGATGGCCATACTAGCTGTTATAGCATGCATGAAATAAGTTGATATAAAGTAAATAGTTTGTATAGGCTTTACTTAGAAGTCTAACATGTTGTACAAGTTCAGTCAGACAAGCATTGTACTAGACTGGTAGGATAGCTCAGTAAAGGCAGAAGACGAGCAAAGTGAACAAGCACCGGCACAGTGAAGTAAAGACCTTTATGGACTGACTTACAACCAAGGAAGTCAGTGATTACCTTTTGTAAGTCTAAGTATTATTACAAGTTATGGAACTTAATTTTCTTAAATATGGTGTACACTAATCTCACCCAAAACTAAGGATCAATGAAGTAAATGATTATCGGCTGATAAACCAAGCAACAACAAAGTAAAAGATCAAACAGCCAAGTAAAGCAGTCACTTGACCGGTGAAGCAAATAAGTAGCATTCAAGTGAAAGAATCACTGAACCAGTGAAGTAAAGGAAAAGACAGCAGACTCAAGTAAGTTGTCAACACTTATTCAGAAACGTGAAAAATATGGAAGATCAAGCATTTAATGCAGAATCAATCAAGGACGGATTTTATGATAGACGTTTGATTAAAATCCGGATTACTAAAATCAAGGAGGATTAAATCAAGATATAATCAAGGATGATTCTGAGTATTAAATAGACAACGTACGGAAATTCAAAATCAAGGGATTTATGGCTATAAATAGAAGGCATTGACAGTAAGAAGAATATACAGATATACAACGATAATCTAAGTGCTAAAACTCGCCCTTCATACTTAATCTCAAAAGAAACATCTAGCCAATCAAGTTCAGAATTATCAAGATCTTCATCAGAAAATATCCAAGTCTAAACTTGATTAGTTTTTGTGGATTTATCAAATTCAAAACCCTCTCAAGCAACTGAATCAGAGAGATCTGAGAAGGAGTTGTGTTGTTGTGATAGCTGCTGAAGGATTTGTTCTTAAGGAGCTGTGTGTGAAGACTGAGTCACTGAAGCTTTTGTAGCCAATGAGTCTGTAGATTGTGAAGCTTGTGTAGGTTTGGACAATCATAACAATTGTATTGGTGAAAGACAATAGTGAATTCCTCTAATCATCACACGAGAAGAGTGGATTAAGGGTTACACCACCGTGAACTACTATAAACCTTATGTTATTTACTTAAAGCATTTTACTTTCTGCATTTACATTCAGTACTTTATTATATCTGTATGTGATTGCCTAATTGTTTTGAAAATACATTTAGAAGGGTTTTAATTCCGCTGCATAAGAGCTTTTCATCAAGAAAAGTTTTTGAACTCCCAATATAGTCATTCACCCCCCTCTGACTCTATTTACACCCTTCTCTAGGACCAACAACTGGTATCAAAGCAGTGTTCTTTGTATTAGAACTTGTTCAGATCTGATTTCTGGTAACAAGGAGATCAATTTTTCCAAAGTATTTTCAAAGGACTTTATATACTTGTATTTTTTTTACAAATCTCGTAATGGAGTATTCAAATTTTATGTCTAAAATTCCTGTGTTCAATGTTAATAATTTTGACGAATACAAAATAATGATGATGTCTCATCTTGCAGCAACTCATGAAGAGATTTTGGATGTTATCAATGATGGTCCTATCAAAATCATGATTGTACAGACCACAGGTCCAAATCAAGGGACTTCAATAGAGAAACCAAAGAAATATTGGACTAAAATGATAGAAGAAGAGAAAACCTGGATTATATTGCCAAAGACATGATCATGAAAACTCTGGACAGTAATTTGTTCACGAGGATTAATGACTGCAAAGCAACAAAAGCAATGTCGGACAAATTGGCACTTGTAAATGAAGGATAAGAGGCAATCAAAGAAAACAAATTATCTGTTGCAAAACATGAATTTGAAAACTTCAAAATGAAGGCAGGTGAATCCATTGATCAAATGGATAACAGATTCTAAAGCATTATCAATGAACTACAACAACTTGGACATACATATCCACAAAAAGAAGTTTGCCTGAAGATCTTGAGGAGCCTACTTGAAAGCTGGAATATCATCACCTCTGTACTCAAAGGCACATTAGATCTTGCCAAAACCGACACTTTCACATTGATGTCACAACTGAAGGCTCATGAATTTGAGATGAATAGTGAATATGGTGTACCAGCTGAGCCACACAAGGCCAGTGCATTGGTTGCACCCCAACAGAGTAGATCAGCTGACTCAGCAGCAAAGAGACTCAAGTGCTAAAAGAGCAGGTTGCTTTACTAATAAAAAATTTGACAGATTCAAGAAAAAGCAATTCAAAGGCAGTTCTTCATCCAAGCACAAGTCTTCCACCGGTAATGTAACGCCCCAAATTTTCGAGTTCTGTACACTCGTAGTCATATATAAAATTTCCCAATTCTGGTTATTATATTCACTTAATCATGTTAAACTATACATTTATATGTGTGTAAGTTTAACGTCTATGTAGCCATTTCATTTATTTATTATACATAATTTTTAGAATATATATATATTTTCAATTGTTAATTAATGCCTTAAAACATAAGTGTATAATGATCGTGATATTATTTCAAACAAAAAGTAACTCAATATGACTGTTATGAAAAATAAATGACAAAGTTTACTTCCACCTTCCGTTATTGTCGATTGGGTTTCAAAAGAATATTGTTTTTGGTACCTTAAGTAATTTGAGATAATAATTTACTGCAAGTGATTCTTTCGGTAAATGTAAGATTACCAAATTGTTCTACAGAAGGCAACTCCTATTGCTTAAGTTTTATTATTGATTATATTTACATCATCTCTAATTTGAACGATTAATTTTGTCTTTGTCAAATAGTCGGTAATAGAATACGAATTATATATTCTCCATATATGAGGTATAAATGTTTTCTTTCAGTAATTCTAATATTGTCATTGAGAGGAAATAGGACTTATGTGACCGTTTATTTATTAATTTATCATGTAACATATTTATTGCATTTAAACGTTAAGTTACTAGTGTAGTCTTTATTTACTTAGTATCAGTTATACACTTTTCACATTGCATTAATATGTTTTTTTTAATGGCTTGAGTAATGTTTCATTAATATGACTTATTACACAATATGAAAAGAGAGAATACTGTGTATATATATATATATATATGCACTTCATACGGAACAATTGGGAAAGGAAAAATTTTGTAACTAGAGAATATCCACATTTCTGATATTTTTTTTTATATTAAAACAATTGCTTTATAATAATACATACATATCATCCATTTTGTGCTTTTGAAGTATTAAGATAGTGTTTCCTAGGAAAAAAACAAATATTGAGATAGTGTGTTTGGGAGTTACCGTCAAAGACAGAGTGCAGATAAATTATTTGAATGTGGATTTATGGACAATATTCACCACGGCCTAAATAGGTGTAGCGAAGAAAAGGTGAGTTCAATTTTATTTTCTATAAAAGTCAATTGTGTTTTTTTTAAGTATTTTCAAAGTATTTTAATTTAATATATTATTGATATAGATAAATAATATATAACTTGTTAAAAATGTTTTTATTAACTTTCTCGACTTAATGATAATAACATGATAAAACAAATCTTGTACAAATGACAATATTGCATGTCCCACCTCGGTGGCATGGTACCGTACTTCCTGCTTCGCGCGGCATGGTATATTGTACTTGTACATTTCCCGCTTCGGCGGCATGGCTAGTTCCCTCTTCGGAGGCATGGTTCTCGTTCTCGTTCTCGTTCTCGTTCTCGCTAGATGGGCCCGGCGAGGATTTCGCGGTCGGGTTAGGCGTGCATTGGGCTGTGACCGCGGTTGTGGGGTCCGAGGCAAGTGGACTCTCCGGAAGCCCCGGGGAGATTGGGTGTCGGAAGGACGGACTTCACTATAAAAATTACTTGTTGTGGATATAAGATGGTGAAATGGGAGTCATAAGGTAGAGACAATCGTATTAGCTATATCGATGTCTAGTAAGGGAACTTGATGAATTGACGGATCTCGAATGAGCTGACTTGAACTTGATATATAAATTTTAAACAAGTATATTATTACATAAATACTCGAACAAGATTTTTAGAAAATTTATATATTGCTACAACATTTAAAAAAAAAAATATATATATAACACTCTCGCACATGCTCATACCAGCGTTTTTGCTGACGACTCGTTTTCTTTGTTTCTTGTGTGTTTGTTTTGTTTTGTTTTGTTTTCTTCTATAAATAAAATCAGGTAATGGTTCGAAGAAGATGTAATGAGGATGAAAGCGATGACATGAACCAGGATTTAGAACATTCTATATAAATTATGTTAATTACAATTGTAGTATTTTATTTGTTGTAATTTTTATAATTGAAACACTTAGTGAATATTTGTAAATATAATTGTAGTTTTATTGAAATATTTTTTAGAATTAAAGTCTAGTTAATGAAGTCGCGGCGAGAGCTTCGCAACCCCTCCTAGAATGACTCCAGTGGAAGACACCAAGATGAAAGATGATGAAGGAAGATGCTTCAAATTCAAGAAGAAAGGACACTTTAAAGTTGACTGCCCTAAAGAAAATAACGAAAAAGACGAAGAAAAGAGAAGACACAAATCTTTAGACAAGAAGAGGCACTCAACTGACAAAAAGAAATGTAGAAAGGCACTAAAGCCTGAGACAAACAGTGAAGAGGATGGCAGCACATCAGTGTCATCTGACAATGACTCAGATGCCAGTGAAGGCACCAGCTCAGACAATGATAAAGCATGCCTATGTCTGATGGCTATGGAGATTGAAGAAATAGAGGTACTATCTAGCGCATCCTCATCTAATGCATCTACATCGACACTGCACAATCTTCTATTTCCCCCTTGATTCTACAAGTTTCATTCAAAATTTCATGAGTAGATTTGAAGAAATTCAGTCAAATCATGAAGTTCCGGAACCAGAATGTGAGAATCCGAGGAAAGAAAATAAAAGATTAAAAAGGAACTAGATATGCAAAAATCTTAATTAGCAAATAAAAAAGTTCACTCAGCTGCTCAACAAACAACAAATGATCAGTTATCTGGTGTTGACATACTGGCTAAGAAAACTACTTTACGAGCAGAGAAGATTTCAGCACTATCTGAGGCAATGAATGCACCAGCTTTCAAACCCCCCAAAAGGTTTGGATCCAGATCTGGTCTTGGCTACAACAGTCAAGACTAGGAAAGACATAATGGTCAACACAAATCTGAATCAAAGACTAAAACTGGTCCTAAGTTCAGAAAATGACAAACCATTAAGTCTGTCACTCATCCTGCACCAGTTAAGGCACTACTAGTGCAGTGAAATAGTAGAGTAAATCATCTTACTACCAGCCCACTAAAGGCAAAAGAATACTGAAAGGTAAGGGCAGACTTTACCCTTCAGAAGATGATTTAAATGTTTCACACCCAGTTTACAAAATGAGACCAGTTCATAGACAATTCTATGGATTCAGGAAAAACCAGCATAAATCTTGCCTTGGATACAAAAGACAATATGAAAATAGGCCATCTCCGGTGTATTGGAGAGAGAAACAAGATGCAAGAATGCCAAAAAGCAAAAAAGTGTATTAGAATACTTTTATTAAATCAATTAGAAGTTATTCTGTCATGCCTTATACATATGAGGTTGATGATTTCAACCCTTCAAGGAGAAGATCCTTTGGATATACACTTGGAGTATGAGGCATGACTGCTAACATGTATGGACCCAAACAGTGTTGGGTACCTAAAAACATTTAATTTTGTTTTGTAGGATGTCTGGTACATAGACAATGGATGTTCCAGGCACATGACT
This sequence comes from Gentiana straminea, assembly GCA_036785695.1. Classification (NCBI taxonomy): domain Eukaryota; kingdom Viridiplantae; phylum Streptophyta; class Magnoliopsida; order Gentianales; family Gentianaceae; genus Gentiana; species Gentiana straminea. Next base: position 2,666,122 of record JAVUPR010000398.1, on the reverse strand, counting down.
GGCAATAAAGGATGGTTAATTGAATTTAAAGCTTTTGATGGCCTCAAATTTACATTTGGTGGAAAAGAAAACCCTGGCAAGATTAAAGCGGAAGGTATCTTGTTAAAGGATAACTTGAAGATTCAGAATTTGGCATATGTAAAGGGATTGAGTTTCAATCTTCTGAGCATAAGTCAATTCTACGACAATGGCTACAATGTGCACTTCAACAAAGAAGGTTACAAAGTGATTCACAAACAAACCAACACAGTTGTACTTACAGGAAGAAGAGAAGACAACTTGTATGTGGTGGATTGGAAGACAACAAAAGCAAAAACTTGCCTACTAGTGAAGAACAAGCACACTTAGTTGGATTTGGCACAGAAGACTAAACCATCTAAATTTCAAGACAATCAATAAGCTAGCAAAAAGCAAACTTGTGAAAGGCCTACCTGAGATCACATTCAATAAGGAGAATCTGTGTGATGCTTTCTAGAAAGGAAAGCAGATCTAGAGCTCATTCAAATCAAAACCACACTAGTCAACAACAAGAATTCTTCAACTATTGCATATGGATTTATTTGGACTAGTCACACTAGTAAGTGTAAGTGGCAAGAAGTACACATTAGTGGTGGTTGATGACTTTTCCAAATATACATGGACCATATTCATGAACAATCAGAAAGAGACACTCAAGAAACTACCAGATCTTTTGAGAAGACTTCAAAATGAGAAGGAACTGAAGATTATCAAAATTAGATTAGACAGAGGAACATAATTTCGAAATGAAACAATCAGAACCTATTGTGAAGCAAATGGAGTACTATATCAACTATCTACAGTAGGAACTCCACACACAATGGAGTAGCAGAAAGAAAAATAGAACCCTAAAAGAAGCTGTCAGAACAATGATAGCAGAAGCAAGCTTACCAAAGAGATTTTGGGCTCAAGTAACAAACACATCATGCTACACACAAAATAGACCAATCATCAACAAGCATCATGGAAATACATCCTATGAAGTGTGGAATGGAAGAAAACCTAACATATCTCATTTACATATGTTTGGAGCTAAATGTTTTGTCTTAAACAGGAACCGGCTACACACTTTTGATGAAAAAGCGGATGAAGCAGTATTCGTGGGATACTCAGACAAAAGCAATGCTTTTAGAGTACTGAGCAAGAGGACATTAGTGATTGAACAATCAATTCATGTAGTGTTTAATGAGCCAAACACTAGTGGAGAAGATCTACATACTCAAGAAGATGAAGTCACAAAAAACAAGACTCTGGACCAGTTGATGACGCTTAAAATAGTCTATCCTACGGCATCAACATTGTATCCATTATGAGCTAAAATTATTTGTTTCGACCTATAAATATGAACCATTTGAGTTGAATATCATATGTCGGGTTCGTGAGTCGAGTAATTTGCACTTAACGTTTATTTTCCCTATTTCAATATTATTTCATGCGTTATTTGATTATTTTCAGGATACAAAATATTGGACAGAGTATTGTGGACGAATCTGGAGTGGACTAAATGAAATGATTAGGCCTAGGGTATTCAGGCACCTTCCAAGCTAAGTCGGCAGAGAGAAAAGGAAAAAATACCCCCGGTAAATCGGGAGCTGCCGCCGACTTACCGAGAGTCTAGAATCTTCTGAAACGCGTTTTCTTTGACGAGGGGTAGATCTGGGTGTTTCTAAGTCTGTTTATGTAACTATAAATAAGAGGCATCGCCTCAGAATTCAGTGTGTCCACTTTTGAGTTCATTGTACCTCAAAACTTACAATTATTATGTGTTGGTCCCTTGAAAATGCTTTGGTTAAGTTTAGAGGGGGGGGGGGGGGGGGTGAATAAACTTAACACTTAAAACTTTGGAGCTAACAAATTCGGGAACTTCGACTGCTTTCGCCGAAGTTCGATAGTCTGCTAATGCCTCGCAGCCTGCCGATAAACGATAGTCTACCGACGTTCGCCATTCTTGAATTTGTGCAGCGGAATAATATCAAAATTAAGCCTTAATACTTGTTGTTAAATAGGATACTAAGTATTAGATACTCAGTAGTGTATGTGTGTGATTTCAATTGCTAGATTCAATTGATTGATGTGTGTAATAAACTAAGTGCAGAATGTAAATGCTGAAAGTAAGTAGGCAAATTTTATAGTGGTTCCAGGTGGTGTAATCCTGTCGGTCCACTCTTCTCTGTGATGTTGGAGGTAATTCACTAGAGATCTTTGATGTTGCGCTACAAAGATTCCTAAGGTTGCTTGTCCTTCACCAATGACTATGGCTTCACAACCGAAAACGGGAACGGTAGGATTGCTTTGCTCCCGAGTCTTCCACTGGTCCTTGAAGGGTAGGATTGCCTCTTCACCAGCTCCACCACAAACAACAGTCTTTCACACTATTGTGCTTCACTGTCTTCAGCAGATTCTTTATAAAATAAAGATTGAATCAAATAAATGATTCAGTTGCAGCAGCTTGATTAGGATGATATAATCAGCAGCTTGCAGTCTTCAAGTGTGTGTACTTGATGTAGCTTGAATATAGAATACACTTGAAGAATCTTTCTGGATCAGTAGCTTTAAGTTCAGTAGGGTGTTTTTCAGCTCAGAATAGTCTCTTATATTTTTCTCTTAAAGTTCATCAATCATCATCTTCTTTTTCTGAGTTGAAAGTCCTCTATTTATAGGTAGGAATGCATGTGACTTGTATTTGAAATTCAAATGTAACCGTTCCTGGTTTTTGTCCCATCTGATTTTCTTTCTGTCACTATTCATAGGACTGACACTGTCAGAATTCCTTTTTGACAGTGCGGTCTATCCACCCTTTGACTTATAACCATTGGATAAAAATCGAATCATCCCAACGTTCTTTTAATCTCGGCCTTTGATTTGTTTGATAAGTCGAGGGTAGTTAGTGTCCTTATCCATGTAATCTTCCAATGAAATCTTGAATTAATCGAGGTATATTATCAGTAGGTTCATCAGTCTGCTGTAATACCAATCGATCTATTTGAACACAATTTGTCGTATGTAAAATACAATGCAGCTGATTTCTTTTATCTAACTTTTAATAGTGAAGTTAGATTACACCTTTTTAAAATATAACCAAGTTCCAAACATCATCCAACTTAATTATGGAACTTAGACCTTGTACACAAGGTATATGTAATCAGTTTAGGTCATCACAGACTTGCCTAAATTCTGATTCCATATCCTTGACTTAAATTACTAAGTTTTGTTGGTCCCTTGAAAAGGCTTTGGTTAAGTTTAGAGGGGGGGGGGGGGTGAATAAACTTAACACTTAAAACTTTGGAGTTAACAAATTCTGCAACTTCGCGGCAGCCCGCCGATACTTCGATGAGTCTGTCGAGACCTCGCAGCTAACCGTCGATAAACGGTAGTCTACGACGGTTCGGTTTGCTTGAATTTGTGCAAATGGAATAATATCAAAATTAAGCCTTGTTACTTGTTGTTAAATATGATACTAAGTATTTGATACTCAGTAGTGTATGTGTGTGATTTCAGTTGCTAGATTCGTAGGTTGATGAGTGAAATAAACTAAGTGCAGAAAGTAAATGCAGAAAGTAAATAGCCCGATTTTATAGTGGTTCCAGGTGATGCTGTGATGTTGGAGGAAATTCACTAGAGATCTTTGATGTAGCTTTTACAAAGATTTCTAAGTTGTTTGTCCTTCACCAATAGCTATGGCTTCACAAACTGAAAACTGGGAACATGTAGGATTGCTGCTCCTGAGTCTTCCACTGGTCCTTGAAGGGTAGGATTGCCTCTTCACCAGCTCCACCACAAACAACAGTCTTTCACACCTAACAGATGCTTCATTTGTCTTCAAGCGGGTTCTTTATAAAATAAAGAATGAATCAAATAAATGATTCAGTTGCGGCGGCTTGATTGGGATGATGTAATCGACGGCTTGCGGTTTCAAGTGTGTATGCTTGATGCGGCTTGAACACGAATGCACTTGAAGAAAATAACTAGATCGGCGGCCTTAAGCTCGGTAAGTTCAAATAGGGTGTTTTTCACTCGGTATTGTCACTTAAAGTTTATCCCAAAATTCATCATCTTCTTTCGAGTTGAAAGTCCTCTATTTATAGGTAGGAATGCATGTGACTTGTATTTGAAATTCAAATGTGACCGTTCCTTGTTTTTGTCCCATCCGATAAGCGATCTGTCACTATTCATAGGATCGACACTTGTCAGATTACTTTTTGACAAGGTGCGGTCATCCACCCCTTTGACTTGTATCCAATGGATAAGAATGTGAATCATCCCAACGTCTTTTTAATCTCGGCCTTTGATTTGCTTGATAAGTCGAGGGTAGTTGGTCGTTCTTATCCATGTAATCTTCCAATAATCTTGAATTAATCGAGGTATATATCAGCAGGTTCATCAGTCTGCTATAATACCAATCATTCTGCTGAACATCATATTTTTGTCTGTAAAATGCAGCTGATTACTTTTATCTAACTTTTATTTGTGAAGTTAGATTACATCATTTTAAATATAACCAAGTTCCAAACATCATCCAACTTATGGAACTTAGACCTTCTACACAAGGCATATGTAACCGCTTTAGGTCATCACGGACTTGCCTAAATTCGATTCCATATCCTTGACTTTAAATACTAAGTTTGATCCCTTAGCCTTCATTAACGAGTTTGAACCCTCACCTTCGGTCTTCGCCTCTTCGGCGGGTTCCCGACCGCCCACTGCGACCTATCTACCCTATCGACCTAGACCATCCGTGATATTAATCAATGCCACTTTACGTGCTTGTTTGATCAAACCTATTTATGAATCAAACTCTAATAAACCTATACATTTTATCTAGACATCTTTTTGCCTTTGCACTATATAACGACTAGTATGGCACTCATCATCAAAACTAAGAAATAAGTCCAACAATTTCCCCCTTTTTGGTGATGATGCCACTACCCTCACCTAATCGACAAAGCAAAAAGATAAAAACAAAACGAGAACAAATTCACTCAATTCTCATTATAAATATTTGTTCACGGTATTACAACTAGATACAAAGAAAGATAAATAAACGGTGATAAGTAGCCGATCTATTGTCTCTTCTCTCTTTCTTGTCTAGCCTTCTCGGCTTGCTCTTGATAGGCTCGATCTCTTCTATCATTTGACTCATCCATTCATTCTCAATTAGTGTAAAATCAATATAAGAATTGACTTGTTTCCACCAGCTTCCATGCTTCGGGCGGGACAAGATTGATGTCATTCACTCGAATCCAAACCTCATATAAAGATCCTTGAATTCATTAAGTGAGTCTTTTGCTCTTGTGATAGGCAATACTCTATCACCTCTCGCCACTTCTTCCACCTCCGCCTCCTCTCGTAAGTTGTCCTTAAAGCTTTGACTCTTGCTTCCCAAAATTTTAATCCCAAGAAAGAGTTTAGACCTTCATGAAATCCCATGTCATGATAAGGTCTCCTTCTGTTATAATACTCTTTCTTGTATTGTGACAGTAGATCATCAGTGAGTTGAACTCTGCCAGGTGCAGGTCTCCTGAAAGCATTGGTATCATCAATCCATCTCTTCTGTGCAAAGAGTCTTGCAGCCTCCTTTGCTGCAGCTGATTGGCCCTCTTCCCCCTTAGTGACATCATCAACAAAACGGGATATGATGCCATGAATACCCTCCTGTGATACAATCACTCTATGCAATTGACCTTCCATGGTTCCGGTTCTAGTATCAATGGCGGTGATCCTAGATTGCAATGTCTCTTCCAAATACCGTTGATCCTTTCGGTAAGTTTGGGATCGGGCATAGCGGTTGTTGTGCGGCAACAAGTAGGCTCAAAGCGAGTTTAGGCGTATCGGCAAGCTTGTCAAGTTTCTCATGGATAGAAATAAGTTGGTCTTTTAGAAACTTGTCTTTGGCGATATTCCAACCTTGATACCCCGACATCTAGTATCAAGTCATTCATAGCATTTTGAGTGGATGCAAAATTTGAAGCAACCGTATCAATAGATTGTATCCGTTATCATTTACCATCTTCATTAGTTCTTCAAATCTCTGTTCTTGCATTCAGATTGAGTTCTTAACTCGTTGCATATCATTTCTTACAGTTCTTAACTCATTGAAAACTTCAACTGGCACTCCATTGGTCATTCTACTAGCAGTAGGTCCATCAGCAGGCTCCTCAACTCTATATTGTGCCTGTTGTCTGCTGATGACCATTGCTTTACTCATATCTCTCCCAGCAGGGGGAGGTCCTTCCTCAACCATTGCACCAAGAATGTCTTCCATAACCGGATCTTGTGCGGGTTTCTCGAAGAACTTCTTCTTCTCCAAAAATTTGAAATTCTTCATCACCGTAGTCATAGTCCAAGAAATTGTTCTTCTTGATTAACAACGGCGAGCTTGCGACCATCCTTCCCTACGGTGGCCTTGGCTCCAGCAGGCTCCACTACAAGCGGCCTCATCAATAACGGGGTTTCCTCCAAACCCAAAGTTTGTTCCAACCTCGTGTCCGGTGTCGTTTGAGACTCGGCGGCCTCGTACCTCCGTTCCAACCTTTGTGTAGGTGCTTGTTTGTATCCCGGAACTCCGTACCTCCTCTTCGCCTCTCCGTGGATTGAATATAGCCTCATTATCCACTTGAAAACCTTCGCATGACCAATCTTGTGCGGGATGATGGCGAGCTTTTAGTAAGAGTGCCTTCAATGTCAAATCTATCTTGATATTCAATGGACTCTTCGAGCCGGCACTAGGTTCATTAAAATCGAATCGTTTCTCCATCCAAATCCTCACTCGTTCATCTTCATTTTGTGCGCGAGGCTCTACAACATGAAATGTACTTGGTTCATCACCAAATTACCGGACTCAATGTGATTCCTTCATTGATCAGTGCTTCAAGATCATCCATGGTGAGATCCTGTAGATCCTCATCCATTTCTCCAGTCTGCTGGCCCTCAACAGACTTACCGATATCGAGATCGTTGTGTAGGAGGTTCATTTATCAATGCAGTCCCACTGGTTCCTCCTGGTCCAGAGGGGAAATCTCCTCTGGAGTCAGATGATGAGGAAGAATCATCATCTACATCTCTTGGGTCCCTAAACTTAATACCCTCCTCCTTCGTTGCTCATCAAATAGATCCATCGATCTGGATTGCGGCGGGGTGGTATCAACCGGATCCAAGAAGTTCTCTACTCCCAACTTGTTAAAAGCCCATTCCTCAAAATCGGTCATAGTTCAAGAACTGGCTTTTTGTCTCTTGTAGAAACCAAACTTCCATTGAAAATAATCAAGCAATTTGTTGAAGTTTGGGATCCACATATTCTTCGCTTTTCTTCCTCTCTTTCACATGCCTTTCAAAGGGCATGAAAGATCTCCCGGGAGCAAGCTCCGTAGCTTGTTGACCTCCAAAGGTTCCAACAAGCGGACTCATGGTCTCTTCTACGGATGTTTGAAAGTCGAGCAGGTTGCCGTGATTGTATAATTGTACCTACTACTTCCATCCGTATCACACTTGGTTCCCCGACTTACATGCTCATCGCCAGGTTAGCGACAGATCGCTCTTCCCCCGAACTATTGCCAAACTTGCGGGGTCTTCAACCAAGTCTTCAATCACCTCTTCAACTACCACAAAGAGTTCGGTAGATTGCTTGTGGTTCTTCGATTGATACTACGGTAGGCTCGTGTTCGGTGAGATCGTCGTATATCTTCAACAGATTGCTCAACAACAACCTGTGCAGCTTCAGTAGATTCACCAATAATATTTTCTCCAAGAGGCTCGGTACATGCGACGTCGTGATTCTTCAACGATTGCTCAACAACAACTCGTTCACTTCCGAGATTTGATAATCTCTTCGGGTGAGGAATCACTGATTACAACCGGTGGAATGATAGTTAGGGGCTCACCTCAACGACCTCTTCTTCCTCTTCTACCGATGCCTCTTCTTGGACTTTTTGTTTTTCCAAGATTCTCGGTTCTTTTCCTTTGCCATACTTTTTCTTTTTGGCAACCTCTTTCATCCTCTTGGATAGGGGTTCATCATCATCATCATCATGTCCAAGTAGACTTTCTCTTTCTACTATCTTCTTTCGTTGCTTTGTCGAATTTCAACAACAGCTTCTTCTTGCAGCCACGGCAGGTCGGTAACCTCCACTTGACCCTCAGCAGACTCAGCAGTCTGTGCTGTTTCCTTCCTTGTCTTCTTTGAAGGTTTTGATGCCTCAGTCACTTTCTTTTTATCTCCACTCTTTCTCTTAACAACATCTTTCTTTGGTGCAGCAGGTTTAATAGATATCTTCTTAGTTTGCTGAACCTGCTCAACACCAGCATCACCATCATCATCATCATTATCATCATCAGTAGCCTCTCCAGCAATCTCTTCATCATCATCAAGTCCAGGAATTGCATAATCAATCTCCTTCTTGTATCTGGACTGATTTATGTTTACAGGTTCAAGATCAGGAACCTCCAGATGATTCAGCAGAGTCTGGACCATCAAACCTAGGGGTAAGGCCTTTGATTTCCTTTTCCCTGCTTTCTCTTCTTTGGCAACTTTCTTCATATAAAAAATGAAGTAACCAGCCCAATCAAACTTCAAACTCCTGCAAATGATCATCATCAACTCTATCTTGGGTCCGGATAGAGTATCCATACTGCCAACCAACCCCAGTATGTTCTTTGCAATCGCCTTGCTCGGCGAGTTGTACTCGTGCCAAATATGCCTCAGCTTGATGCCGAGAACTGATTTTGTGTCTTGATTTGTCTTAATCGATCCACAAATGCCATCTTGTTCAATCCCATTGCTTCAGGATTGACTGGACCAACTACAACTTCTTCAAAACCAAACACTTCTCTTAGTAGACTGGGGAGATTACAAGCTCCTCAGCATTCACAGTTGTCTTGAATGCTTCAGTTCCTTCTTCTACAACTATATTCTTCCAGAAATCAATAACATTTGTGTATGAAATTGTTTCTAATCGATGTTGAGTTTGTTCTCCAAGCCCGCAAACCTCCTTATTCTTCGACCTATATTAATGGCCGCTCCATTCGTTTGCATCAACAACATAGCCTCTTACACTTTGGCTTGATTCGATTTGAACCTCAATCTTTTCCGCCATTGAAATAAGAAAAAGATGAAGAAAAATTGCTCTCAAATCTGTGTTCACACGATGTAGAATTTGCAGAGATAAAGCAGAAATTGCAAGTGGAGAAACTGCTGTATAACAGTCTGATTATATAGACAGTGAGTGGTTGAAACTGTCATTGCACGTACATTGAGGTAACCACGATTAAATCTGAATAAATGCTGTCTTGACACGTGGCCCATTACTCCTCCATAACGTTTGTAACCATTGGATGGTTTGACTGTGGTAATAATGTATAAAATAAATATCCCGCCAATATGCTTTTTGACTTTAATTACTTTGACTGAGTAACGTTCCCTCCAAATAGGGTAATCCTCGGCGGGGTGGGCTCGGTAGTCCGTCGATAAGTAGGCTTCAAGCGGCCTGGCTATTTGACAAAAGTACTCGCTCGATCCTTGTTTTCTTCTTGTTTTGTTCAATTGATAATACAAGATGAAGTTTAATACCAATGACCGATCCGTCAAGTGAGCTCACCCAAAATGACAAAGACCAATCCCCTTGGCAACCTCATTTGCTCAATTGTCCAAACATAAGTACATGGAATTGTTGATACCAATGACTAATCTGCTAAGTGAGCTCACCCAACATAGCAAAGACTAATCCTCTTGGTGAATTCCGGACACCTGCCGAATATCGATCAACCTTTATGATTCCAAGTTCAGTCCTTAACTTAGCAAATCTTTCACTATCAAGTGGCTTAGTGAAAATATCAGCAAGTTGATCTTCAGTAGGGATGTATAGAACCACCACATCTTTCTTTTCAACATGATCTCTTATAAAGTGATGTCTCACATCAATATGCTTTGTTCTTGAGTGCAAAACAAGATTTTCTGTGATTGCAATTGCACTTGTGTTGTCACACATGATTGGAATTTCCATTTCTTCAATTCCATAATCCCTTAATTGTTGTCTTAGCCATAGTACTTGTGCACAGCAACTTCTAGCAGCTATATATTCAGCTTCAGCAGTGGAAGTTGATATAGAATTTTGTTTCTTGCTAAACCAGGAAACCAGTCTATTTCCCATTAACTGACAGGTTCCTGTTGTGCTTTTTCTATCAATCTTGCATCCAGCAGAATCAGAATCTGAGTAGGATATAACTTTGAAGCTTCCTTCCTTGGAGTACCATATCCCTACTCCCAAAGTCTCTTTAAGATACTTGAGAACTCTCTTAACTACACCTAAATGACTTTCTTTAGGTTTAGATTGAAATCTTGCACAAACACCTACAAAGAAAGGATATATCGGGTCCATCGGCGCAATGTACAGTGCAGGATCGCCTATCATCCTTCGTATAAGGTCTGATCAACATCTTTGCCTTCTTTATCTTCATCCAATCTGATGTTTGTACTCATAGGAGTTGAATTCTTAGTGCTATTTTCCATACCAAACTTCTTCAACAACTCCTTGGTGTAGTTGGTTTGATGAATGAAGATTCCATCCTTCATTTGTTTGACTTGCAATCCCAAAAAGTAATTCATTTCTCCTATCATACTCATTTGGAATTTGCTCTTCATTAGATTTGCAAACTTCACAAAGTAAATCATTCTCAGAACCAAATATTATGTCATCCACATAAATTTGTACCAGCAGGGTGCTGTCCCCTTCACTGATTCTGAAAAGTGTCTTGTCAATGGTGCCTTTTGTAAAACCATTGTCCACCAAGAATTGAGATAGAGTCTCATACCATGCTCTTGGTGCTTGTTTCAATCCATAAAGTGCTTTGTTGAGTCTATACACTTTATCTTCTTGATCTTTAACTTCAAATCCAGGAGGTTGCTGAACATACACTTCCTCCTCTAGGATACCATTCAAAAATGCACTCTTGACATCCATTTGATATACTTTGAAGTTCTTTATGCAGCACGTGCTAAGAATAATCTGATAGCTTCCAATCTTGCAACAGTGCATAAGTTTCATCAAAATCTATTCCTTCGCTTGAGAATAGCCTTTTGCAACTAGTCTGGCCTTATTTCTCACAAAGGTACCTGATTCATCAAGTTTATTTCTGTATACCCACTTAGTACCAATGATATTTGCATGACTTGGCCTTTCAACTAGTGTCCAAACTTGATTTCTTTCAAATTCATTTAATTCTTCTTGCATGGCAATTATCCAATCTGGATCTGAAATTGCTTCTTCAACAACTTTAGGTTCCATTTGAGATAGAAAACAAGTAAACATAGCTTCCAGCTTGTCTTCTAGTCCTCACACCTTGCCGTACATTGCCAATAACTTGTTCGACGGGGTGATTCCTTAACCATTGTGGATTTTGGTTATTTTGATTTTCGGGAACATCATCTTCGGTAGGGTCTCTTGTAGTTTCTTCTACGGGGGGGGTCGGCGGATCCTTGAACTCGCTTCGCTTGTTGCATCGGTAACATTGTCGGCGGGGTGTTCGGCGAGGGCGATATCGAAACTTTCAAGTCATTGAATCTTTCCAAAACTTCAACACAATCGGATCGGTGACCCGTTGATTCTCGGCAGGTCCACAATCTTCATCTTCCATACCGGTAAACTTAGGTTCATCAAACACAACATGGATTGTTTCTTCATGTTTTAGTGACCTCTTGTTCGCACCACGAATGCTCTGTCGACCGAAGAATATCCCAAGAATATGCCTTCATCGATTTTGGTTGGAATGTTTTCAAATGAACTTTATGATTTAGAATAAAGCATTTGCTTCCAAATGGATGGAAGTAGGATATGTTAGGTTTCCTTCCATTCCAAACCTCATAGGGTGTCTTCGAGCGGCTTCTTGTTTACCGATGTTCGTTTTGTGTATAGCATGCTTGTATTTACTTGCTTCACCCAATATCTTTCGGTAGCAATGCTTCACAAATCATTGTTCTTCCCGCTTCCTTTAAGGTTCGTTTCTTCTTTCAGCAACCCCATTTTGCTGAGGTGTACCTGCAGCAGCAAGTTGATGTTGTACACCATTCTGTTCACAATACTCTCTTATGACTTTGTTGAGAAATTCAGTACCCTGATCTGATCTTATCTTTATTACTGTTAAAATTTTCTCTTTTTGTAATCTCTTCAAAAGATTAGGCATGCTTTGAAGTGTTTCACTTTTCTTGTTCATGAATATCACCCAAGTGTATCTAGAATAATCATCCACAACCACTAGGGTATACTTCTTTCCTGTTACACTTGTTGGAGTTATTGGTCCAAAAAGATCCATGTGCATCACTCCAACACTCTATTAGTTGATTGTTTGGTCTTTGATTTGAAACTTGACTTTATCTCGTTTACCTTGCCGACGGCATCACATATTGCATCCTTTTTGAATGTGATCTCAGGTAAACCAACCACCAGTTTCTTCTTCACCAACTGGTTAATATCATCAAAGTTTAAGTGATTCAACTTCTTGTGCCATAACCAATTTAGTTCAGACTTGGTATGCACTATCAGGCAGGTTTCTGGAACTGCAGTAGACCAATCCACAACATACATGTTCTGTTGTCTTCTACCCGCAAGTACAACTTGATCACCTCTTTCACTAATGACAATACAAATTGTCTTTGTCAAAAGTGACCTTGTATCCCATGTCACGAAATTGTCCAAAGTGCTCGCAAGTTGTAGTCCAAATCCTTCCACATATGCAACATTCTTGATTGTGAGTCCATTTCGATAAGTGTGCCATATCCTCTTGTATATCCGGGTGTATTTTTGTTGCCAAAATTCACCCTTGGACCATCTTTTACCACAAAATTTGTTAGACAGTGCTTATTCTTTGTCATGTGTCTGGAACATCCACTGTCAAAGTACCAGACACCCTACAAAACAAGGTTAATGCATTTTAGGTACCCAAACCTGTTTGGGTCCATAGTGGTCAGTAGCAAGCATGACCCTTGGTATGTTTCCATAAGGTCTTCTCCTGAATGTGTCATACTTTGGTTCATACTTTGGTTCATACATGTATTCCACACATCCATAAGTTCTAACGGTAGGTTGTGTAGGAATCACATATGTTTTCTGGCCTTTTGGTACATAGTGCTGTTTGAAATGATTCTTGTTGTTAAAAACATTTGCATAACCATAGGTGTGCTGTCTGTTAGGAACAACCCTATAATATGGAGTCTGCTGAGGTCTCTGCTGAGGCCTTGTATAAGTCCTCTGCTGAGCCCTTTGCTGATTCCATTGCATAGGTTTTACCCTAGCAATATGGTTATACTTACTATTTTTAACAGTAGATGTAGGAATATTCCAATCATCATCAGTAGGGAACAGTCTACCTTTCCCCCTGAGATAAGTATCCCTTGAATGATTAACATTTTTGGGTTTAGGATTCTTATCCTTGGAATATTTCTGTTTCTTACCCTTCGTGGTCCAAACGGACTTAGTAGCAGTGTCTGCTATCGGCGAAGCTAGAAGGCACGCAGATCCTATTTTTAGATTTATTCTTTTTACTAGGAGCCGTTGACTTCTTAGACTTCGATTTTGCTTCCTTGAAGCATTCTCATTGGGTTTTACCGCTTCAAGCCTTGCGGGAGTTGGATCTAGTGCGGGCACAAACTTAGGACCAATTTCGGTACTAGGTTCGGTAACCTTCTTGGATCCACTCTTGTTAGATTGCTGAGTTCCAAATCCAAGCCCTGTTCTATCTCCATAATGCTTTCCCGATTTGTATGCGGTATTGGAACAAGATGGTTCGAGCGGATTCGAGAGGCTCGCCGGATGTTCGACAGACTTATTTTGATTCTCGTCCAACATCTTTTACCTTACCCTTGAGAACTCTTAATTCAAATTTCAATCTTCCTACTTCTAACTCAAGAGTTTCTTTTTCGGCCTTCACAACCTCATAACCGATTGTATTATCCTCGCTTGATTAAGGATGGCATCCAAAGTCTCATTGTTGTCGAATTTCTAGGATTTGAACCACAAGTTGATTCACAATCACTTCCATCAGGAGTGTTTATAGATACAGTGTTGTATACCTCCTCAGTTTCATCCATATTGGCCATCAGTGCATAATCTTCCATCTCAACAACCAATGCTGTGTCATCTGATTCATTTCCCTTTTCAGATTCAACTTCATAGCCTGATTCATCTTCGGCAACCATAGCCTTCTTGCCAAGTCTTCTTTGTTGACTTTTGGTCTTCGCAAGTCGGGACAATCGGTCTAAAATGTCCGGGCTTCTTGCGGTTGAAGCAAAGATAATCGGTTCCTTGCCTTGTTTTAACTCGGGACGATCGGAGTTTGAAGTGTCCTGGTTTCTTGCAATGAAAGCACGTATAGTCATTATCTTTCCTTGGTTCTTCTTTCCTTCTTTCGGTAGGCCTTTTTGTAAAATTTCTTGCGGAGCCTTTCCGCCTTCATCATCCCGATTTTCTTGCTCGGTAGGGCAATTTGTTCTTGCATCTCATCCAAGCATATCATCCTGTCCTCCCGATGTTTCTTCATGATGTGAAGCGACCAATGCTTGTGGTCTTTGGCTCTTCCTTTTCGCCGTGCACAAGCTTTTTGCTAAATTCATAAGCCTTTAAATCGAAAATAATTTGAAGGTGTCTTCTTCATGCAAATTTCTCATTTCCTCAATTGCGGTCACCTTCATTTTCCAAACATCTCTTGCGGTAGAGCTTCCAAGATTTTGGTGTTTATTTCCTCTTTTGAATAACTTACACTCAGCAGGGTAAGTTCATCCAGGATTGCATTGAATCTTGATTCCATTTGCTCAATGGTTTCAATAGGTAGCATCTTGAACTTTTGAAACCTCTTTCTGGCCACACTGATTTTATTCTTCTTTATTGCATCAGTGCCTTCACAGATTAAGTGAATCTTATCCCAAAGTTCCTTTGCAGTCTTGCAATCTTTAACCTTCATATACATATTGTTATCCAAGGTTCTGTAAATGATATCAATAGCAATGTTGTTGAGGTTTGCTCTTTTTCTGTCTTCTGCATTCCATTCTCTTTTTGGTTTATGAATGTACTCGGTTCTCGTCACCCACGTTATTCTTGCCTTTGTAATCTCCAAGTGGTCCTTCGCTTAGTACATCCATCATCTCATCATGAGTAGCAGCAAGAAGATATGCCCGCATTCGACGTTTATACTCATCAAATCTATCAAGAGAACACATCAACATAGTTCTAGCATACTGTGTGTTGTCCATAATGCAAGTCTTGAAAATCAGTAACTTGAAAGAAAGTTTTAAAGAATTTTTACAAGCACAACAAGTAGGATTCCTTCAGAACAGAAGCACTGCTCCGATACCAATTGTTGGTACCTTGAAAAGGCTTTGGTTAAGTTTAGATGGGGGGGGGGGGGTGAATAAACTTAACACTTAAAACTTTGGAGTTAACAAATTCTGCAACTTCAGCAGCCTGCTGATACTTCGATAGTCTTGCGAGACCTCGCAGCCCGCTCGATAAACGTAGTCTAGTCTACGACGGTTCGGTTTCTTTGAATTTGTGCAATGGAATAATATCAAAATTAAGCCTTGTTACTTGTTGTTAAATATGATACTAAGTATTTGATACTCGGTAGTGTATGTGTGTGATTTCGCTTGCTAGATTCGGTAGGTTGATGAGTGAAATAAACTAAGTGCGTAAAGTAAATGCAGAAAGTAAATAGCCCGATTTTATAGTGGTTCCAGGTGATATAATCCTGTCAGTCCACTCTTCTCCCGTGATGTTGGAGGAAATTCACTAGAGATCTTTGATGTAGCTTTTACAAAGATTTCTAAGTTGTTTGTCCTTCACCAATAGCTATGGCTTCACAACCGAAAACTCGGGAAACAGTAGGATTGTCGCTCCCGAGTCTTCCACTTGGTCCTTGAAGGGTAGGATTGCCTCTTCACCAGCTCCACCACAAACAACGATCTTTCACACAAACGTATGCTTCACTCTTGTCTTCGGCGGGTTCTTTATAAAATAAAGAATGAATCAAATAAATGATTCGGTTGCAGGCGGCTTGATTGGGATGATGTAATCGAGCGGCTTGCGGTCTTCAAGTGTGTATGCTTGATGCGGCTTGAACACGAATGCACTTGAAGAAAATAACTAGATCGGCGAGCCTTAAGCTCGGTAAGTTCGGCGGTGTTTTTCACTCGGTATTGTCACTTAAAGTTTATCCCAAAATTCATCATCTTCTTTCGAGTTGAAAGTCCTCTATTTATAGGTAGGAATGCATGTGACTTGTATTTGAAATTCAAATGTGACCGTTCCTTGTTTTTGTCCCATCGATAAGCGATCTGTCACTATTCATAGGATCGACACTTTATCAGATTACTTTTTGACAAGCAAGGTACCGTCCACCCCTTTGACTTGTATCCAATGGATAAGAATGTGAATCATCCCAACGTCTTTTTAATCTCGGCCTTTGATTTGCTTGATAAGTCGAGGTAGTTGGTCGTTCTTATCCATGTAATCTTCCAATAATCTTGAATTAATCGAGGTATATATCGCGGGTTCATCGATCTCGTTTGTAATACCAATCATTCTGCTGAACATCATATTTTTGTCTGTAAAATATAATGCAGCTGATTACTTTTATCTAACTTTTATTTGTGAAGTTAGATTACATCATTTTAAATATAACCAAGTTCCAAACATCATCCAACTTATGGAACTTAGACCTTCTACACAAGGCATATGTAACCAGTTTAGGTCATCACAGACTTGCCTAAATTCTGATTCCATATCCTTGACTTTAAATACTAAGTTTGATCCCTTAGCCTTCATTAACTGAGTTTGAACCCTCAGCCTTCGGTCTTCAGTCTTCGAGCGGTTCCCCGACCGGTCCATCGACCTATCTACCCTACCGACCTAGACCTTGGTTGATATTAATCGCGACCCTTTACGATTTGTTTGATCAAACCTATTTATGAATCAAACTCTAATAAACTTATACATTTTATCTAGACATCTTTTTGCCTTTGCACTATAACAGCTAGTATGGCACTCATAATCAAAACTAAGAAATAAGTCCAACAAGTTTGATCCCTTAGCATTCTGTAACTGAGTTTGAGCCCTCAGCCCTCAGCCTTCAGTCTTCAGTCTTCAGCAGGTTCCTGACTAGTCTACTGACCTCTCTACCCTACTGATATTGACCAGTCTGCTGATATAAATCAGCTGACCATTACAATGCTTGTTTGATCAAACCTATTTATAAATCAAACTCTAATAAACCTATACATTTGATCTAGACATCTTTTTGCCTTTGCACTATAACAGCTAGTCTGGCACTCATCATCAAAACTAAGAAATAAGTCCAAAAATTTCCCCCTTTTTGGTGATGATGCCACTACCCTCACCTAACAGCAAAGCAAAAAGATTAAAACAAAAACAGAACAAATTTCAGTCAATTCTCATTATAATCATTCGTTCATAGTTATTATAGTCTAGATGCAGCAAAGATAAAATATGATAAGTATGCTGATCTACTGTCTTTTTTCTCTTTCCTGTCTGGCCTTTTCCACTTGTTCTTGGTAGGCTCTGATTTCTTCTATCATATCCCTCATCCATTCATTTTCAATCAATGTAAAATCAATGTAGGGATTTACTTCTTTCCACCACTTCCATGCTTCAGGCAGGAGAAGATTGATTTGATTCACTCTGAATCCAAACTTCATGTACAGTTCCTTGAATTCAGCAAGTGAGTCCTTTGCTTTTGTGATAGGCAAAATCCTATCACCTCTGCCACTTCTTCCACCTCTTCCACCTCTGTAAGTTGCCCTTAAGGCTTTAACTCTTGCCTCCCAAAACTTCAATCCCAAGAAAGAGTTTAAACCTTCATGAAATCCCTTGTCATGATAGGATTTGCTTCTGTTATAGTACTCCTTCTTGTATTGTCTAAGAAGATCATCAGTAAGTTGAACTCTGCCAGGTGCAGGTTTCCTGTAAGCATTAGTCTCATTCTCCTATCTTTTCTATGCAAACAGTCTGGCAGCCTCTTTTGCTTCTGCTGTTTGGCCCTCTTCCCCCTTAGTGACATTATCAACAAACCGGGACAGTAGGCCATGAACACTCTCCTGTGTGATTACCAGATTATTCAGTTGTCCTTCCATAATCTCAGTTCTTGTATCAACTGCAGTAATCCTTGATTGCAATGTTTCTTCCAGCAGGGTTAACCTCTCTGTAAGTTTAGGATCAAGTACATCAGTTTGTTGTGCAGCAGCAGGCTCAGCAGGTTTAGGAATTTCAGCAAGTTTGTCAAGTTTTTGATGAAGAGAAGTAAGTTGGTCTTTCAAAAACTTTTCTTTCATTGTATTTCCTTGCTTGATTCCCCTCACATCTAGCATCATATTATTGACAGCATTTTGAGTAGATGTGAAATTTGAAGCAACTGTATCAGCAGATTGTCCGTTGTCATTCACCGCTTTCATCGCTTCTTCAAATCTTTGTTCTTGTCTATCCGATTGAGTTCTTAACTCTTGTTGCATGTCATTCATGACAGTCCTCAACTCATTCAACACCTCTACTGGTACTCACTAGCCATTTCTCCTGCAGCTTCATCAGCAGGCTCCTCAACATTATATTGTGTCCTCTGATTGCTCACAACCATTGCCCAACTCCTATCTAGTCCAGCAGGGTTAGGTCCTTGATATTCTTCCAAGATAGGATCAAGAGCTGGTTCTTCAAAAATAGGTACAAATGCCTGAGGGGGGTCAATAGCAACATCTTCTTCTTCAGGCATTTGGAACTCCTCATCACTAAAGTCATAGTCCAACAGCTGCTCTTCCTCATTAACAGCAGTCTGCTGACCATCTTTCCCTATGGTGGTCTTGACTCCAGTAGGCTCCACTACAGCAGCCTCTTTAACAACAACAGGGGTTTCCTCCAAACCCAAAGTTTGTTCCAACCTTTGTCCAGGTGCTTTAGACTCGCGAGTGTACCTCCCGTTCCAACCTTTATGCGCAGTGTCTTGTTTGTAGCCCAAAGAACTTGTACCTCCTCTTCAACTCTTGGATCAGGTGCAATAAATGCCACTACAACTTGATCAGGGAAAATGTCCATATTTTCTTGTTGAAATTCTCCCAAATCAGTGATCCCTCTCAGCAAGTTTGCAGTTTTAGTTAAGACAGCCTCAGTGTCAATCCAGTGTTGATATTGATTTGATTCCTCTAAACTGGCACTGGGTTCACCGTGGTCACTAACCCTCTCATCATCCAAATCTTCACCTTGCTGACCCTCAGGATGATCAGTAGGTTCAGCAACAAATAAATCATCAACCTCACCAACCATTCTGTTTGCACCACCATCAATTCCTTCATTGATTTGTTCCTCAATATCATCAATGGTGAGATTCTCCATATCTTCATCCATTTGTCTCTCAGTAGACTGTCCAGTACCAGTAGATTGCCTTACAGGTGGATCAATCAACATTGCAGTCCTACTGGTCTCTCCTGGACCAGAGGGGTGATTATCATCAGAATCAGATGATGAAGAGTCATCATTATCACCTCTTGGATCCCTGAACTTGATACCCTCCTCTTTCTGTTGTTCATCAAATAAATCCATCAGCCTTGATTGTAACAAAGAGGTATCAATCAGATCCAGCAAACTCTCCACTTCCAATTTCTCAAAAACCCATTCCTCAAAGTCTGTCATAGGTTCTGCTGCAGGTTTTTATTTCTTATAGAATCCAAACTTCCATTGGAAGTAATCAGCCACCAGCAGGAGTTTTGGATCAACATACCCTTCTTTCCTCTTCTTCTTATGTTTTTCATAGGGCAAGAATGATCCTTTGGGAGCTTTTGCAGTACCTTGCTGACCTTCAAAGGTCTCAACAAGTAGATTCAATGTTTCTTCTACAGATGCCTCAAGGCTAGTAGGTTGCTCAGGTTGGATATTGCTTCCACTACCTCCATCCGTACCACACTTGGTTCCCCCGACTTATATGCTCATCGCGGGGCAAGCAGATCGCTTCTTCCCCCGAACTATTGCGGGAATTGCGGTGGTCTTCAACCGTTGTTTCACTTACCACGGCGAGTGCGGACTCGCAGTCGATGTGGTTCTTCATCAAGTTGCTCAACAACAACTTGTGCAGCTTCAGTAGATTCAACAATGACAGCAGCAGGTTCAGGTACAGTAGACTGCTGTGTTTCTTCAATAGATTGCTCATCATCAACTTGTTCACTGTAAGTAGGCTCAGCAGCCTTAGCAGGTGAGGAATCAACAACATCAACAGCAGGTTCAGACTCTGTAGTCTGCTGTGACTCTCCAGCAGGTTGCTCAACAACAACCTCTGCATCCTCAGTAGGCTTGATAATTGTCAATGGCTCAGCATTAATAGCCTCTCCTACTACTACTTCTTCTACTGTTTCTTCTTGTTCTTCTTCCCTTAGAGCCTCCAAAATCTTTAATTGCTTCCCCTTTCCATGTTTCTTTTTCTGAGTGATTTCTTTCATCCTCTTGGAAAGTGGCTCTTCCTCATCAATTTCAATAACAGTAGACTTCCTCTTTCTACTGGCTTCTTTCTGTTGTTCCCTCAAGATTTCAACAACAGTTTTTCTTGCAGCTACAGCAGGGTCAGTAACCTCAATTTCAGCTGGACCCTCAGCAGACTCAGAAGTCTGTGCTGTTTGTTTCCTTGTTCTTTTAGGCTTCAACATTTCAATTATCTATCTTGTGTCAGCAGCCTTTCTTTTCTCGAGTAGCTTTCTTTGGTGCAGCAAGTTTAACAGATATTTTAACAGTTTGCTTGACCTGTTCACCTCCAGCATCACCATCATCTCCATTATCATCATCATCAGCAGCCTCAGCAACACCTTCTTCATCATCATCAAGACCAGGAATAGCTTGATCAATCTCTTTCTTGTATCTAGATTGGTTTATCTTCTCAGCTGCTATATCAGGAATTTCCAAATGATTCAGCAGGGTCTGAACCATTAAACCTAAGGGTAAGGCCTTTGATTTCCTTTTCCCTTCCTTTTCCTCCTTGGCTACTTTCTTCATGTAGTGAATGAAATATCCAGCCCAATCAAATCTCATACTCCTGCATATAATCATCATCAGCTCTATCTTGGGTCCTGATAGAGTATCCATACTTCCAACCAATCCAAGTATGTTCTTTGCAATGAGTTTGCTCAGCAGACTGTACTCATTTCCAATGTGTCTACAATTGATTCCTGGAATTGATTTGGTGTCTTGATTTGTCTTGATTTTATCAACAAAATCCATCTTGGACAATCCCATTGCCTCGGATTTACTGGACCATCCACTACTTCTTCAAAACCAAAAACTTCCCTCAGTAGACTTGGGGAAATCTCAATCTCCTGGGCATTCACAGTGGTTTTGAATGCCTCTGTACCTTCTTGTATTACAATGTTCCTCCAAAAACTGACAACATTTGTATATGAAATTGTTTCCGCCTTATGTTCAAGACATTCTCCGGACCAAAGATATCTTCTTATTCTTCGACCAATGTTGATTGCTAGTTCGATCTGGTTAGCATCAACAACAAAACCTCTAACACTTTGGCTTGATTCAATCGAACATCAACTTTTTCCGCCATTGTTATGAGAAAAATAAGATGAAGAAGATAGATAGTAAATCTGTGTTCACACAGTGTAAATTTGCAGAGATAAAGCAGATTTTGCGAGTAGAGAGTATCTTCAGTATGTAGGTCTGTATATATAGACAGTGGGTAGTTGTAACTATCAGTGCACGTACATTGATGTTAACCACGATTAATCTGAGTGAATCATGTCTTGACACGTGTTCCAAAACTCCTCCATAACGTTTTGTAACCGTTAGATCGTGTTAACTAGGGTAATAATGGATAGAATAAATATCCCGCCAATTGCTCTTTGACTTTAATAAAGTTTGACTGTGTAACGTTCCATTCAGCAGGGTTGTCCTCAGCAGGGTTGGCTCAGCAGTCTGCTGATAAAGATGCTTCAGCAGCCTGCTGATAAAGTGACTCTGCTGATCCTTGATTTCTTCTTGTTTTGTTCAATTGATAATACAAGATAAAGTTTAATACCAATGACCGATCATCAAGTGAGCTCACCCAACATGACAAAGACCAATCCCCTTGGCAACCTCATTTGCTCAATTGTCCAAACATAAGTACATGAAATTGTTGATACCAATGACTAATCTGCTAAGTGAGCTCACCCATCATAGCAAAGACTAATCCCCTTGGTGAATTCCAGTACATTGCTGATTATCAGTCAACTTTTATAATTCCAAGTTCATTCCTTAGTTTAGCAAATCTTTCACTATCAAGTGGTTTAGTGAAAATATCAGCAAGTTGATCTTCAGTAGGGATGTATAGAACCACCACATCTTTCTTTTCAACATGATCTCTTATAAAATGATGTCTCACATCAATATGCTTGGTTCTTGAGTGCAAAACATGATTTTCTGTGATTGCAATTGCACTTGTGTTGTCACACATAATTGGAATTTCCTTTTCTTCAATTCCATAATCCCTTAATTGTTGTCTTAGCCATAGTACTTGTGCACAGCAACTTCCAGCAGCTATATATTCAGCTTCAGCAGTGGAAGTTGATATAGAATTTTGTTTCTTGCTAAACCAGGAAACCAGTCTATTTCCCATTAACTGATAGGTTCCTGAGGTGCTTTTTCTATCAATCTTGCATCCATCATAATCAGAATCTGAGTAGGATATAACTTTGAAGCTTCCATCCTTGGAATACCACATCCCTACTCCCAAAGTCTCTTTTAGGTACTTAAGAACTCTTTTGACTGCACCTAAATGACTTTCTTTAGGTTTAGATTGAAATCTTGCACAAACACCTACATCAAAGGATATATCAGGTCTGCTGGCAGTGAGGTACAGCAGACTGCCTATCATCCTTCTATATAAGGTCTGATCAACATCTTTGCCTTCTTTATCTTCATCCAATCTAATATTTGTACTCATTGGAGTTGATATCTTAGTGCTGTTTTCCATACCAAACTTCTTCAGCAACTCCTTGGTATACTTGGTTTGATGAATGAAGATTCCATCTTTCATCTGTTTCACTTGTAATCCCAAAAAGTAGTTCATTTCTCCCATCATACTCATTTGGAATTTGCTCTTCATTACATTTGCAAACTTATCACATAACAATTCATTTTCAGAACCAAAGATTATGTCATCAACATAAATCCCAACAGGGTTCTGTCCTTCTCATTGATTCTGAAAAGAGTTTTATCAATGGTGCCTTTAGTAAAACCATTGTCCACCAAGAATTGAGATAGAGTCTCATACCATGCTCTTGGTGCTTGTTTCAATCCATAAAGTGCTTTGGTGAGTCTATACACTTTATCTTCTTGATCTTTAACTTCAAATCCAGGAGGTTGCTGTACATACACTTCCTCCTCTAGAATGCCATTCAAAAATGCACTTTTGACATCCATTTGATATACCTTGAAGTTCTTATATGCAAGATGTGCCAAGAATAATCGATAGCTTCCAATCTTGCAACGGTGCATAAGTTTCATCAAAATCTATTCCTTCGCTTGAGAATAGCCTTTTGCAACTAGTCCGGCCTTATTCCTTACAATGGTACCGCATTCATCAAGTTTATTTCTCGTATACCCATTTAGTACCAATGATATTTGCATGGCTTGGCCTTTCAACTAGTGTCCAAACTTGATTTCTTTCAAATTCATTTAATTCTTCTTGCATAGCAATTATCCAATCTGGATCTGAAATTGCTTCTTCAACAACTTTAGGTTCCATTTGAGATAGAAAACAAGTAAACATAGCTTCCATTGTCTTTTAGTCCTTACACCTTGCCGTACATTGCCAATAACTTGTTCAAATAGGGTGATTCCTTAACCATTGTGGATTCTCGGTTAGTTTGATTATCGGGAACCTCATCTTCGGTATGGTCCGCTTGTTTCTTCTATAGGGGTTCGCGATCCTTGAACTGCTTCGGTTGTTGCATCGGTATTATTACCGGCGGGGTGTTCAAGAGGGGCGATATCGAAACTTTTAAGTCATTGAATCTTTCCAAAACTTCAACACAATCTGGATCGGTGACTTGTTGATTCTCGACGGGTTCACAATCTTCATCTTCCATACCAGTGAACTTAGGTTCATCAAACACAACATGGATTGTTTCTTCATGTTTCAGTGACCTCTTGTTCAGTACCTTGAATGCCTTGCTGATTGAAGAATATCCCAAGAAAAAATTCCTTCATCTGACTTTGGTTGGAATGTCTTCAAGTGTACCTTGTGATTTACTATAAAACATTTACTTCCAAATGGATGGAAATAGGATATATTTGGTTTTCTTCCATTCCAAATCTCATAAGGTGTCTTCAACAGCTTCTTGTTCACCGAGGTTCTGTTTTGTGTATAGCATGCTGTATTAACTCGCTTCAAATTTCCCAATATCTTTCAGGTAGCAATGCTTCACAAATCATTGTCCTTCCTGCTTCTTTCAGAGTTCTGTTTCTTCTTTCAGCAACCCCATTTTGCTGAGGTGTACCAAAGCGACGGCAAGTTGATGTAGTACACCATTCGTTCACGTATTCTCTTATAACTTTGTTGAGAAATTCAGTACCCTGATCTGATCTTATTTTTACTACTGTCAAACTTTTCTCATTTTGTAATCTCTTTAAAAGATTAGGCATGCTTTTGAGTGTTTCACTTTTCTTGTTCATAAAAACCACCCAAGTGTAGCTTGAATAATCATCCACAACCAATAAGGTGTACTTCTTTCCTGTTACACTTGTTGGAGTTATTGGTCCGAAAAGATCCATATGCATCAGCTCCAACACTCTATTAGTTGATTGTTTAGTTTTTGACTTGAAGCTTGACTTTATCTGTTTACCATGCTGACAAGCATCACATATAGCATCCTTCTTGAATGTGATCTTAGATAAACCAATCACCAATTTCTTCTTTACCAACTGATTGATATCATCAAAATTTAAGTGATTCAACTTCTTGTGCCATAACCAATTGAGTTCTGACTTGGTATGCACAATCAAGCAGGTTTCTGGAACTGCAGTAGACCAATCCACAACATACATGTTTTGTTGTCTTCTACCAGCCAATACAAATTGATCACCTCTTTCACTAATGACAATACAGTTGTTTTTGTCAAAAGTGACCTTGTATCCCATGTCCCAGAATTGTCCAGTGCTCAGCAAGTTGTAGTCCAGTCCTTCCACATATGCAACATTTTTGATTGTAAGTCCATTTCTCACAAGTGTGCCATATCCTCTTGTATAACCAGGTGTATTCTTGTTGCCAAAATTCACCCTTGGACCATCCTTTGCCACAAAGTTTGACAAACAATGCTTGTTCTTTGTCATATGTCTGGAACATCTACTGTCAAAGTACCAGACACCCTACAAAACAAAGTTAATACATTTTAGGTACCCAAACTTGTTTGGGTCCATAATGGTCAGTGGTAAGCATGACCCTTGGTAAGTTACCATAAGGTCTTCTCCTAAAAGTTTCATACTTTGGTTCATACATGTATTCCACACATCCATAAGTTCTAACAGTAGGTTGTGTAGGATTCACATATGTTTTCTGGCCTTTTGGTTTATAATGCTGTTTGAAGTGACTTTTGTTGTTAGAAGCATTAGTATAACCATTTGTTTGCTGTCTGTTAGGAACAGCCCTGTAATATGGAGTCTGCTGAGGTCCCTGTTGAGGCCTTTTATAAGTCCTCTGCTGATTCCATTGCTTAGGTTTTACCCTAGCAGCATGGTTATACTTGTTGTTTCTATCAATAGGTACAGGAATATTCCAATCATCATCAGTAGGGAACAGTCTACCTTTCTGATGACGGTCAAATTATACCCGTAAAAGTCATCAACATAGACCTTAAATCGGGACTAATAATATATATTTTATGATAAATCACATGTTTATATTTATTATTTAATGTTAGGTGATTAATAAAATATAATTTGGTATTTATCCATATAACTTGGTATTTATCCGTATAAATTGGTATTTATCCATTATATTATATAAATCGGTATTTATCCGTTTTTATTATATTTATCCGTTTTATTTAAATATGATTTATTTTGGGATAAATATCTATTTTGCAGATTTGGATAATTATGGAGGATAAATACAAATGGAAGAATTAAATCTCAAGATAAATCAAAGGAAAATCAAGATAAATATCGGATTAGCACGAAAAGATCGGATAAGCATGGCAAACCACTCAAAGATGGCGCCAATGGAGGATATTCATTCTAGAGGGGCGCATCTTATTTTATTTTTTGAGATCGGCCGAGAGTTATCTCTTATTTGTTTTGACATTTTAATGTATATCTCTTAATTAGCTTGAACCCCTATAAATAAAGGCATGTTATACACGCCATATACACCACACTCGACCATATACACTTTTCAGTTTATAATAAAATCTTCAGTTTTTCTTAGAGCAGTTTTTATGCAAGATCTACAATAATGTAAGTTCTTGTATTTATTTGTTCTTAGTTCTTTGTAATTAAGCCCCCAATTATTGTTTATCGTTTGAGGTTGTTCGTTCTTCACCGGACGATGTAGATCTAAGGATACGATATGAGGCCGTGGGGATTCCTTGTCTATGAGGATCCACACGCCCAGATCTGTTATCCGGTGACCTATAGATGACTTTGGTATGATCGACAACCGTGTTTTTAGTAGATCTATATAATTGCTTTATGAATCTCTATTTTATCCGTTACGTATGTAGAAACGCTAAGATTTAGTTTTTCACCGCGTCAATCTAGCCACGTCTTTATGGTGTGATTGTCCAATTAGAATTTCTTATCTTAGTAGGTATGGCTACGGCTACGTTGCTCGTCTCGTTTTAATTAGCGTATTATTAGGAAATACCAATATAGGGCTCCTAGGTCGGCTCATGAATTGATCTTCCGGGACTTTCAGCGAGATCTAGATCTGTTCTGTATTAGGGAATTGTGCACACCTAGTTATACGTAAATCGTAGATTAACATGATACCTAAAAGTTAGTGTTAATGGGACGGAGACTGATGCGATCGTCTAGGAAGTACGCCTGAAAAAAGGAATGTTGCCTAGGTGAGGAATACGGTTAATATCGGCATCCCTAGTTTTGTAAGCGTGCAAGTCATATGAGATGGAGGCCGAAAAAGCGAAGTCACGTGATGTAGCATAGTGATCTCGGATGGCCTACCCGGAGCTAGATCTAGTCTAGGGGATGACTCCCGTAGCCAATATAAAAGAAATACGGATCGGATTAATAGTTGTCGAGTCTAGCTTAATTATATAGAATCTCTAGATCCAAACGATAACATGATGATTGGGGAGGTTAATTACGTTATGTGTTGTGTCGAGTCGTGTCATTTACCTTTCTTGTCTTTCGTTGGTCGAAGACCGCCTTTGTGTCCTTGATATGAATAATTAGTTGTTTGTATATAAATGATCCACAATTTGGTTCCCCGTGGGATCGACCTTGATTCGCTATAGCTATACTACGATGGACCTAGTCCTCTTGCTAGTATTGGTTTATGGTGGTCAAGTATTTTAATTTCACTTGATCTACGTTCATCATGTTTTTGGCGCCGTTGCCGGGGAACCAACGGTCAATTTTATATATAAATAATTTTTTATTCATGTTAAGTTCTCTGTTTTAGGGTCTGTTTTTTATGTTTTTGAGTCCCTCTGGTTGTCTGTAAGTTGTAAAAATTCCAGAATCTGGAACACTGGTTTCACTCCCAGCGAGACCGCCTCTCGCCGCGCCGAGCCTGGGTTCTTTTTCGGGACTTCGCGTGTCTGTTTATCTCCGTATGTTTAATCCGTAGGTCGATAGCGACATGGGAAACCATGTTAAAATCGCCTACGGTCCGTTTTGTTTTTCTTCGTTTGCGTAAACCGGGAAGCAATAATCCGAGTCGGTAATTTTTTCGCGGGCGCTGAGAAAATAACCCAGCAACATGTGGAGCTACGAATCTGCGATGGGAAAAGCGATGGAAGCAAAACCTTTAAAGCACCAAGATGGCTCCGAGAAAATAAATATTAAAAGGTTCGAATTATTTGTGGTACAATGTGGAAGGCAAGGTACTACCTTTTTTTGCTTATGTTTTACTATCTTTTGGTTTTTTTTGAACATAAGTTAGTCTTTACATGAACCTGAATGAGAATCTTAGCCCGGAGTTGGTTTGTAAGATTAATTTATGAGTGTGGAAGGTTCTCCCCCCAAATCGTCTCATCTAGAGGGTGTAGGGAAACATGTAGTAGTTGAAGGAAGCGATGAATAAAGAGTTCCTCGTAGTTCTGTCAAAATCTCATTGTCCTATGCATGAGATTGCTTCTACCGGCCATAGGAGCAACAATTTGTGTAGTTTAAGCATCCGCAATCTAAAGAAGACGTTGAGTTTTGAGAGAGCATAATGAAGCAGCATTATAGAGGATGTTATTAAAATAAGTCCCTAGGACTAAATCTCATAAGAATTCACTGATTCCTAAAACGAGAGCAGAGGTAAGAGCTTTGTATAAATGATATGGATAAATGTCGTTTCCTAGGTCTCACAACCAAGGGAAGGGCATTAATCCGCAAAAGCGACGAGCCACCTCATATCGTACTCAAGGGGTCAACATCTGGCGATCCAAGAAGGATGACTGACAAGGATAACTTTTGGAAAGTCAAGCTGAGGACTTTAAACTCAGAACTACTTCTAAAACCCTTAGGATTTCTTTTTAGTTTTTTAGGTTTTGTTTTCTTTGAGTCAAATAAGAGTAACGTGACATATGTTGAGGTTTTTTATTTTGCCGTGTTCCGATGGCCATTAGGCTAAGGATGTGCAAAACTTTTTTACTCAATATAGGCCACGTGAAATAGAGTTCCGTAGGAGAGTCGAGAAATTGCTAAAGAAAAGGAAATTTAGCAATCAACCTTAAGATGGAATCATTAAGAGAGCTTGAGAATTACCGGAAATGTAACGAGAGAATGATTGGTGCGAACAAGAACAATTTTGGTCAACTACCAAAACTTTTTAGAATGGCGATCCGAGTGAAAATCCAAAGTTGTGTGCAATTCGTTCGCAACTATCCTTATCCTTTCCTTTGTACCTTTTCACCCTTCAACCTTTCTATTCTCTCACCAATCTAGCCCAACAGCTTCACATTTGTAACCATTCTTTCATCCCCTCTCTTTCTTTCCATCTATTTCACTCTCCCACCCTAACCCAATCCCTTAACCAAGCACCCACCCATAAACGCAATTTCTTACCCACCCTTTATCTTTTCTTACCATCTTTTTGTATATCTTTTTCTAAACCCAACACACTCTAAACCTCCATTTTGTTTACATTATACCCTTGTGTTGCGGAATTTGAAATATTGCTCGCTTTTAATGATTATCTTTTATCATTTTGGTTTTCATGATCCTAATTGGGGTACGTGTCGCACCGACCCTAGCTAGATTTTACAAGTTTTTGGTTCGATCAAAATACAACTTATCTTTCTACCGGAAGTTTTAAATTTCACGGCTTTACGCCTATTCCGGCATTTCGAGATGATGAGTTTTGTTCTAAAATATCACACCAATCCGACACCAAGAAAATCGTTATACCTTACCAAGTTTCTCTTTTACACTTGGATTAAATGCATGGTTAACCTCATGTTTTCCCACGTGGGGTAATGCTTTTGATCTTTGTCTTCTCCACCCGGTTTTAAGAATATTTAAGCGGTGGAGGATATCGATGAAGACTACCATCTTTACTTGATTGTTTATTTTTCTTTCTATTTAGTATTTTTCTTTTTGCGTCTATTTATATCCTTTTTCGAGTTAACTCTTTGGTTTTCCTTGTCATTGGTGGTATGAAATAAAGTGGCTTAATCGTTTTTGGATATTTTATATCTAATTACTTGCCACATTATTTTGTATCTTCCATTGACATGTTATTAACTCGTTTCGTGGAGTTTCTATTTGGTTTGCTTAAACAGGTTTTCACTTGCTTCTCCACGACGTGCTTGAATAACTCCGATGTTCTGCATCTACTTGAGAGCCGTTTCCAGAGCTAAGTCTTTTTCTTAAATTCTCATTTTTATTTGTCATTGGGGACAATGCCGAGTTTAAGTGGGGGGTAGGAGACTTAGCCATGATGCTATAATTGAACAATGGAATGAAACGGTGAAAAATTGAAAAAATTGAATAAATGCCATATTATTTCTCTCGTACCCTTAGAATTGTGAGTTCCTAGCTAAGAATTGATAGGGAAGGAACCAAGTTGCATGAGTACGTGATCATTTTATACTTATGTGAATGTAAACTTAAGGATATTCATGCCAACTATTGCTAGTAGTTATTTATTATTCGATTACTCAATCTATGAATCGACGAATACCGCACAAATTATAATAACTAAGAAGAATTATGCGTACATTGCGTAGATGATTGGTTATGCAGACCTAGTGTCGAAATTTATCTGCTAATGTATTCTTATCTTCTAGCCATCAAAGCGGAGTAATAAGCTTGAGAATTATCTGTGTTTTGACAATGAGTTAAACACTGGGCTTGTAGTAACATTACCAAAGTAGCCCCGCGCTTGTGGTAATATTCAATGCTTCCACTAATCCGTGAGAGGAGGATTCTTGCAATGCATACTTTACTTTTAAAGCAAGTTTCTTTCTTGAGAGGTGTTAAAGCTTGAAACTACGGAAATGCGAAAAAATTCAAATTTTTAAGAGGCTTTGAGTGAATTCTCGGTCTCCAAGTCCAAAAACCTTATGGATGACGCTCTTGCTTATTGCACCATGTCTTTACCCATTGCGAAGCTTAAGAAGTGGGAATGCTGATGTTGGTAGGTTAAGATTACGAAGTTAGCATAAACTCTAATCTTGCTTCGATTATATAAAACTGAATGCACATGCACACATCACTTCGGTTCATAGAGAGTAGTGAATAATGGATATCTTATGAGTATGACTGGTATGAGTTGACTCGAGCTTCGCGTAAGTATGATTTGACCATGGCAATTGTTTT
The DNA here is from genome assembly GCA_036785695.1 of Gentiana straminea. Taxonomy (NCBI): domain Eukaryota; kingdom Viridiplantae; phylum Streptophyta; class Magnoliopsida; order Gentianales; family Gentianaceae; genus Gentiana; species Gentiana straminea. Next base: position 2,635,103 of record JAVUPR010000398.1, on the reverse strand, counting down.
CTTGGGGAATGACTTATTGATGCTTTGTTCGGGACGATCAAAGTCTAAGTGGGGGGTAGTTGATGACGGTCAAATTATACCCGTAAAAGTCATCAACATAGACCTTAAATCGGGACTAATAATATATATTTTATGATAAATCACATGTTTATATTTATTATTTAATGTTAGGTGATTAATAAAATATAATTTGGTATTTATCCATATAACTTGGTATTTATCCGTATAAATTGGTATTTATCCATTATATTATATAAATCGGTATTTATCCGTTTTTATTATATTTATCCGTTTTATTTAAATATGATTTATTTTGGGATAAATATCTATTTTGCAGATTTGGATAATTATGGAGGATAAATACAAATGGAAGAATTAAATCTCAAGATAAATCAAAGGAAAATCAAGATAAATATCGGATTAGCACGAAAAGATCGGATAAGCATGGCAAACCACTCAAAGATGGCGCCAATGGAGGATATTCATTCTAGAGGGGCGCATCTTATTTTATTTTTTGAGATCGGCCGAGAGTTATCTCTTATTTGTTTTGACATTTTAATGTATATCTCTTAATTAGCTTGAACCCCTATAAATAAAGGCATGTTATACACGCCATATACACCACACTCGACCATATACACTTTTCGCTTATAATAAAATCTTCGCTTTTTCTTAGAGCGAGTTTTTTATGCAAGATCTACAATAATGTAAGTTCTTGTATTTATTTGTTCTTAGTTCTTTGTAATTAAGCCCCCAATTATTGTTTATCGTTTGAGGTTGTTCGTTCTTCACCGGACGATGTAGATCTAAGGATACGATATGAGGCCGTGGGGATTCCTTGTCTATGAGGATCCACACGCCCCGGATCCGTTATCCGGTGACCTATAGATGACTTTGGTATGATCGACAACTCGTGTTTTTAGTAGATCTATATAATTGCTTTATGAATCTCTATTTTATCCGTTACGTATGTAGAAACGCTAAGATTTAGTTTTTCACCGCGTCAATCTAGCCACGTCTTTATGGTGTGATTGTCCAATTAGAATTTCTTATCTTAGTAGGTATGGCTACGGCTACGTTGCTCGTCTGTTTTAATTAGCGTATTATTAGGAAATACCAATATAGGGCTCCTAGGTCGGCTCATGAATTGATCTTCCGGGACTTTCAGCGAGATCTAGATCTGTTCTGTATTAGGGAATTGTGCACACCTAGTTATACGTAAATCGTAGATTAACATGATACCTAAAAGTTAGTGTTAATGGGACGGAGACTGATGCGATCGTCTAGGAAGTACGCCTGAAAAAAGGAATGTTGCCTAGGTGAGGAATATGGTTAATATCGGCATCCCTAGTTTTGTAAGCGTGCAAGTCATATGAGATGGAGGCCGAAAAAGCGAAGTCACGTGATGTAGCATAGTGATCTGGATGGCCTACCCGGAGCTAGATCTAGTCTAGGGGATGACTCCCGTAGCCAATATAAAAGAAATACGGATCGGATTAATAGTTGTCGAGTCTAGCTTAATTATATAGAATCTCTAGATCCAAACGATAACATGATGATTGGGGAGGTTAATTACGTTATGTGTTGTGTCGAGTCGTGTCATTTACCTTTCTTGTCTTTCGTTGGTCGAAGACCGCCTTTGTGTCCTTGATATGAATAATTAGTTGTTTGTATATAAATGATCCACAATTTGGTTCCCTGTGGGATCGACCTTGATTCGCTATAGCTATACTACGATGGACCTAGTCCTCTTGCTAGTATTGGTTTATGGTGGTCAAGTATTTTAATTTCACTTGATCTACGTTCATCACTTTCCCCCTGAGATAAGTATCCCTTGAATGATTAACATTTTTGGGTTTAGGATTCTTATCCTTGGAATATTTCTGGTTATTACCTTTCTGTGGTCTAGCGTACTTGGTAGCTTGGTAGCTATCGTAGGTCTAGAAGGCACATCGCCTATTTTTGGATTTATTCTTTTTGTTAGAGTCGTTGACTTCTTTGACTTCGATTCTCGCTTCCTTGAAGTATTCTCGTAGGTTTTACCGCCTCAAAGAACCTTACTTGGAGTTGGACCTTGTGCGGTACAAACTTAGGACCAATTACGGTACTAGGTTCGGTAACCTTACTGGATCCACTCTTTTTGGATTGTTGAGTTCCAAATCCAATCCCTGTTCTATCACCATAAGGCTTTCCAGATTTGTATGCAGTAGAGGAACAAGATGGTTCGAAATAGATTCGAAACTATTGGATGTTCGAGGGCTTATACTGATTCTGTCCAGCCTCCTTTTCCTTACCTTTGAGAATCATTAATTCAGCATTCAATCTTTCAACTTCTACTTGAAGAGCTTCTTTTTCAGCCTTCACAATCTCATAACCAGATTGTATTGTCCTCAGTTGATTGAGGATGGCATCCAAAGCTTCTTCATTGTAGGAGTTTCTAGGATTTGAACCACAAGTTGATTCACAATCACTTCCAGCATGAGTGTTTATTGATACAGTATTGTATACCTCCTCACTTTCATCCATATTGGCCATCAAACCATAATCTTCCATATCAGCAACCAATGCTGTGTCATCTGATTCATTTCCTTTTTCAGATTCCACTTCATACCCTGATTCATCTTCAGCAACCATAGCCTTCTTGCCATGTCTTATTTGTTGACTCTTGGTCTTCGTAGGTCTGGACAATCAGGTCTAAAGTGTCCGGCTTCTTGCAGTTGAAGCAAAGATAATTAGGTTCCTTACTTTGTTTTAACTCAGGACAGTCAGGTTTGAAGTGTCCTGGTTTCTTGCAATGAAAGCACAGATAGTCATTGTCTTTCTTTGATTCTTCTTTCTTCCTTTCAGTAGGCCTCTTTGTGAAATTTCTTGAAGGGGCCTTTCAAGTCTTCATCATCCTGATTTTCTTGCTCAGTAGGGCAATCTGCTCTTGCATCTCATCCAGCAGATCATCTTGTCCTCCTGATGTTTCTTCTTGATGTGAAGCAGCCAATGCAGTGGTCTTTGGCTCTTCTTTTTTAGTCTCAGGTACTAGCTTTTTGCTAAATTCATAAGCCTTAAGATCTGAAAACAACTTAAAGGTGTCTTCTTCATGAAGCTTTCTCATTTCTTCTATTGAAGTCACCTTCATTTTCCAAACATCTTTTGCAGGTAATGCTTCTAAGATTTTTGTGTTTATTTCTTCTTTTGAATAACTTACACTCAGCAGGGTAAGTTCATCCAGGATAGCATTGAATCTTGATTCCATTTGCTCAATGGTTTCATTAGGTAGCATCTTGAACTTTTGAAACCTCTTTTTGACCACACTGATTTTATTCTTCTTTATTGCATCAGTGCCTTCACAGATCAACTGTATCTTGTCCCAAAGTTCCTTTGCAGTTTTGAAATCTTTAACCTTCATGTACATATTGCTATCCAAGGTTCTATAAATGATATCAAAAGCAATATTGTTGAGGTTTGCTCTTTTTCTGTCTTCTGCATTCCATTCTCTTTTTGGTTTTGGAATGTACTCTGTAGTATCACCCACTGTTACTGCATTTGTAATCTCCAGTGGTCCATCAGTTAGTACATCCATCATCTTATCATGAGTTGCAGCAAGGTATGCCTGCATTCGACGTTTATATTCATCAAATCTATCAAGAGAGCACATCAGCATAGTTCTAGCATACTGAGTGTTATCCATGATGCAAGTCTTTGAAAATCAGTAACTTGATAAAGTTTCAAAGTATTTTCACAAGCACAACAAGTAGGATTTCTTCGAACGTGCTAATCGCTCCGATACCAATTGTTGGTCCCTTGAAAAGGCTTTGGTTAAGTTTAGAGGGGGGGGGGGGGTGAATAAACTTAACACTTAAAACTTTGGAGTTAACAAATTCAAGAACTTCGAAGAAATTTGATGAAGTTCGCAGTCTGTCGATGCCTCGCAGCCCGCTCGATAAACGATAGTCTACCGACGGTTCGCCATCGAATTTGTGCACCGGAATAATATCAAAATTAAGCCTTAATACTTGTTGTTAAATATGATACTAAGTATTAGATACTCAGTAGTGTATGTGTGTGATTTCAGTTGCTAGATTCAATTGATTGATGTGTATAATAAACTAAGTGCAGAATTTAAATGCTGAAAGTAAGTAGGCAAATTTTATAGTGGTTCTAGGTGGTGTAATCCTGTCAGTCCACTCTTCTCCTGTGATGTTGGAGGTAATTCACTAGAGATCTTTGACGTTGCAGTTACAAAGATTCCTAAGGTTGCTTGTCCTTCACCAATGACTATGGCTTCACAAACTGAAAACTGGGAACAGGTAGGATTGCTGCTCCTGAGTCTTCCACTGGTCCTTGAAGGGTAGGATTGCCTCTTCACCAGCTCCACCACAAACAACAGTCTTTCACACAATTGTGCTTCACTGTCTTCAGCAGATTCTTTATAAAATAAAGATTGAATCAAATAAATGATTCAGTTGTAGCAGCTTGATTAGGATGATATAATCAGCAGCTTGCGGTCTTCAAGTGTGTATACTTGATGTAGCTTGAATATAGAATACACTTGAAGAATCTTTCTGGATCAGTAGCTTTAAGTTCAGTAAGTTCAGCAGGGTGTTTTTCAGCTCAAAATAGTCTCTTATATTTTTCTCTTAAAGTTCATCAATCATCATCTTCTTTTTCTGAGTTCAAAGTCCTCTATTTATAGGTAGGAATCCATGTGACTTGTATTTGAAATTCAAATGTTACCGTTCCTGGTTTTTGGCCCATCTGATTTGCTTTCTGTCACTATTCATAGGACTGACAATGTCAGAATTCCTTTTGACAGTGCATTCTGTCCACCCTTTGACTTATAACCATTGGATAAAAATCAATCATCCCAACGTTCTTTTAATCTCAGCCTTTGATTTGTTTGATAAGTCAGAGGTAGTTAGATGTCCTTATCCATGTAATCTTCCAATGAAATCTTGAATTAATCGAGGTATATTATCAGCAGGTTCATCAGTCTGCTGTAATACCAATCAGTCTGCTGAATAGCAATTTGCTGTATGTAAAATACAATGCAACTGATTTCTTTATCTAACTTTTATCTGTGAAGTTAGATTACACCTTTTTAAAATATAACCAAGTTCCAAACATCATCCAACTTATGGAACTTAGACCTTGTACACAAGGTATATGTAATCAGTTTAGGTCATCACATACTTGCCTAAATTCTGATTCCATATCCTTGACTTAAATTACTAAGTTTGATCCCTTAGCCTTCGTAAATCGAGTTTGAGCCCTCGGCCTTCGGTCTTCGCCTTCGACGGGTTCCCGACTAGTCTACCGACCTATCTACCCTACGATATTGACCCGGTCTGTCGATATAAATCGGTTGACCATTACGGTGCTTGTTTGATCAAACCTATTCATAAATCAAACTCTAATAAACCTATACATTTGATCTAGACATCTTTTTGCCTTTGCACTATAACAGCTAGTCTGGCACTCATCATCAAAACTAAGAAATAAGTCCATCATTATGCAATAAAAGTTCTTTATTTTATTTTATGAGTTCTGGTCGGTGAGACGACGGTGTCGCCGCCTAGGAAGAGATTCGAAGGAGATCTACACTCATCTTTGATGGTATGATTTTCTGCCTTTTCCAAGATGTTGATCTGTCGTTGTTCTACTTAACTAGTATGTGCTAATTGTTTATTTAGTTTAATTATGTAGTAGTTAGTTGATTTTTACCCAATGTATGTATAGATCTAATTCGTTGGTGAAGAATCATGGAATAGTGGTTGCGTTCTTCAGATCTGCGACGGTCTATATCGCTAGATCTGAATACCTAGTAAATTACTAGTTCATGATAATCGGCGCCAGCTACGTTGATCGACATATTCAATTTACATGTTACTAGCCTGATCAACTATTTGCATGTCATCGTAAATTAACATGAAGTACTGATAGTGAAGTGTTAGTTTGGACATTGTCTTGATGGACGCTTGGAACGTGCTAGTCAGTGTCGATAGCTTCCTAGGCGGGTTAGCGGTATGAGTTAACTCTCAATACCGACAACTCTAGAACTTATTATGTATGGGCTATTACAGACCAATTAAGGAGGGTAGCTTGCGAATAGCATGTCTACTACCATGGTCGGAGTAGATAAGGTTAGGAGTTTCACCCGTAGCTGACAATGAGTTAAAATTTACCAACGGGGAGGACTATTGCATGTGTGTGGGGAATAAGTAATCACTCATAATTAGACTAATACATTAGAAACTCTTGTTTACTGTATGTGAACTAGAGTATTATTGTTAGTTTGTGGCACCAATTTTACTTTTGTCTATATTTTAGTTGGTCGTAGACCTTATTTGTGACAAGCTCAATCTTAAGAATTTACGTTCTTACGAGTCTTTGTGGGATTGACCTTGACTCGCCAGAACTCTACTACGACAGACCTAGTCCTATTGCTAGTAAGTTCTTTGCACGCGATCATGATTTTCTAGCACCGTTTCCGGTGACTCGTGTCAAGAATACTTTTTTTTGAGATTAAGTGTCTGTATATATTCGAGTCTGTTTATATTGAAGTCGTACAGAGTCAGTTCTGTTGAAATCAAGAAAAAACTTGCATCCGGTTTATCGGGGGTATACTGCGGTAAATCGGGGGTCCCAGATTTGGCAGAATCGGTTTTGTCAGTTCGGCATCGAGTCAGTAGTCAGAGTTTGTATTTTTGAGTCTGCCAGGCATGTGTAACAGCCGGCGAGGAAAGTCACTAAAGTTTTTATTTTATTTTTGTGTCCTGTAGTATGCTACACGAAGTTCAACAGCTAAACTCGAGAGATTCATACCTGAGATCGAAAAGTCTGCTAAACAAAAGAGAAAGAAAGCTCGAGAGAATACCGTTAGGCTGGTGGACGACATGAGTTTACACGAAGGAGATCACATCGAGAAGGAGGATGAAATCCCACCTCTGGAAGATACAGAAAACACGATGGTAGAGAATGGACAAAATGGAAGAGTCATTGGAGCAGGAGTTGTGGTACAAGAAGATAGGAGAACTCTATAGAGTTATGCAATGCCAACGATTGAGCAATTTGTGCCAGCAATTGTTCAGCCAAAGAATACGGCTGAGGTCTTTCACCCAAATCCAAACATGATACAGATGGTGACCAATTACACTACCTTCCATGGAGTACCGAACGAAGATCCTACTGTACATGTCACTAACTTCTTAGAGATAGTCGGCATAGTTAAACCAGCAGGAGTACCTGAAGATAACATTAAGCTGAAATTGTTTCCATTCTCTGAAGGACAAGGCTAAAATATGTTTATTGTCTCTAGCACCTGATCGATCCAAACTTGGACCGATCTATTGCAGAAATTTATGAATACGTACTGCCCACCTGGGCAGTCACTACAGATGAGACAAGACATCAGGAATTTCAAGCAAAATCCCTCTGAAACTTTCGAAGAAGCTTGGGAAAGATTTAAGGAAGCACAAAAGAGATGCCCTCACCATGATATCACTCTGCCCATACGAATGCATAGTTTCTATCATGGATTATGGACAAGTGAGCAGATGAGAGTTGATGCATCAAGCAACGGATGTTTTGCGTTGCTGTCACCTAAAAAAGCTGAAGAGTAGCACTTACAAGGCAATGGGAAACACATCAAATTGAGACTGCAAAGGTAGCTGAAGGCGTATTTGGAGAAGATACATCTCAAAAGATCTTATACTAGCTAATGGAGATGAACGAGAAGATGGATGGCATGCAAGATCGTATTGCCAAGGTTGAGAAATTTCAAGAAATCAAAGCAACCAACACCGAGGATGTGAACTATATAAGGAGTCAAGGAAATCCTTATGGGGGCGGATATCGCCCAGGTTCTCATGACCACCCTGGTTTTCGACTAAGTGACCCTACTGGGGGTTTTCGACAAAGTGACTCTACAGGTGGAGAGAGACCAAGACAAATTGGTGGATTCATGCCTCAATTCAACAAGTCAGGTGGTTGGGAAGCAGCCATGGATAAAATGAGCTCAACTGTGACCGACACGGTCAATCAAATTACAAAATCCATGACTGAGCTGAATACAAACTTCACCACATTTTATCAGAAGAATGATACAAGACTGACCAATCAGGAAGCCTTAGTGCAGAATCTGTCACACCAAGTGGGGCAGATTGCCAAACAAGTGTCAGGACGTCCTCCGGGAGGCTTACCAAGTAACACTGAGAAGAATCCAAAGGACGTGAATGCAATCATGACTAGAAGCGGAAATGAATTTCCTAGACCAGTTATACCAACTATCTAGGAAGAATCAGAAAGCAGTCAACATCAGAACGCAGGAGAATCAGGAGAAAAAGAGGGGCCGGTAAATCGGGACATCACGCCGATTTACCGGGCCTCTGAAAATTCAACAGACAGTCAGGCAGCGGGTAAGTCTTCACAAACTGTAACTATTAATCCTGATACTTTACCCTATCCCCCTTGGAAATATAAACCGAATAATGATGATGCTCGTTATAAAAAGTTCTTAGAGATGTTTAAGAAGTTGCAAATGAATATACCTTTGGTAGAAGCTCTGGACGGAATGCCTGAGTATGCAATATTCTTGACATAATACGTCTCTACCAAAAGGAAATTGTTAGACCTTGAGACTATTTTCCTTAACGAGGAATACTCAGCAGTTTTGCAACGCAAACTGCCTCCTAAGTGTAAAGGTCCTGGGAGCTTCCTCATACCTTGCACAATTGGAGGAGTGTGCCTAAATAAAGCATTGTGTGATCTTGGAGCCAGTGTCAATTTAATGCGACTCTCCATTATTCATAAGTTAGGCATGAAAGAACTGAACGAAACACCTATAACTCTTCAATTGGCCGATAGGTCTATGAAGCAACCGTGTGGAGTGGTGGAGGATGTACTGGTGAAAGTTGATAAGTTCGTATTCCCCATAGACTTTCTAGTGTTAGACATGGAAGCTAACCACGATGTTCCATTGATCTTAGGAAGACCTTTCCTAGCGACAAGTAAGACATTGTTAGATGTTTTTAAGGGTGAGCTGATTCTAAGAGTGAATGAGGATAGAGTAGTATTCAATGTGAGGAAAACAATGAAGTATGCACAAGATGAGGGAGAAGCATGTTACAAGCTAGATGCCATAGACGAGCATGTTTTGGAATTATATCAGCAAGTGGCACTAGACCCTGAAGCGGCAGAGACTTTGCTCTAAAAAGAGGATGAAGAAAGTAATTTGGAAACCTGGCCTGGATGTAGCGAAGGTCAAGTGCGAGAAGTAGAGCCTATATCTTCTGTGGATTTAGGAGGAACAATTCATAGACCTTTGTGGCACAAGTTCTTTGACTTGCAATTGACTGGTAAGCTGTTAAGATCATCGTTGGAAGAACCACCGAAGAACTTAACATTGAAACCTTTGCCATCTCAGCTAAAGTACATATACTTACAAGATGATACTCTACCCCTCATAATTTCATCGTTACTATCACCTTTAGAAGAGGAGAAACTTTTAAGAGTACTGAGAGAGCATAAGGGAGCATTCGGGTGGACCATTGCAGATATCCGAGGGATAAGCCCATCGGTGTGCATGCATAAAATCACTTTAGACCCTGAGAAGAATGCGGTAGCACAACCTCAAAGGAGGCTGATGCCACAACTGAAGGATGTTGTTAAGGAGGAGATTATAAATATGTTGGAAATAGGAATCATTTTCCCAATCGCAGACAGTGAACGGGTGAGCCTGATTCATGTGGTGCCCAAGAAAGGAGGATTCATTGTCCAACCTAATGAGTTCAATGAGTTAATCCCTATGAGGCTAATTACTGGACATCGAGTATGTATTGATTTCAGGAAGCTGAATGATGCAACTCGTAAAGATCATTTTCCCCTACCATTCATTGACCATATGTTAGAAAGATTTAGCGGTCATGCTTTTTATTGTTTCCTAGATGGATATTCTGGTTACTATCAAATCCATATTGCCTCCGAGGACCGAGAGAAGACAACTTTCATATGTCTCTATGGAACTTTTGCGTATAATCGCATGCCTTTTGGACTTTGTAATGCACCAGCAACATTCCAAAGGTGCATGATGTCATTATTTGTGGACACGGTGGAAGACTTTCTACATATTTTCATGGATGATTTTTCTGTATTTGGATATTGCTTTGATAATTGCTTCGACAAATTGAAGAAAGAGTGCTGAAGAGATGTGAAGAGACCAACCTTGTACTTAACTGGGAGAAATGCAATATGATGGTAACAGAAGGAATAATGTTGGGTCATAAGATTTCAAGTAAAGAAATGGAGGTTGACAAGGCAAAGATAGAGGTAATAGAGAACTTACCCCCTCCAACAAATTTAAAGACATTGCGAGCCTTTCTTGGCCAAGCAGGATTCTATAGGAGGTTTATTAAAGATTTCTCTAAAGTTTCTAGACAAAGGACGGAATTACTTGCAAAGGACGTGCCTTTTGTATTTGCAGAAGAATGCAAGCAAGCATTCAACATATTAAAGCAAATTCTTACAACCGCTCTAATTCTGGTAGCCTCAGATTGGAACAAACCTTTTGAGCTAATATGTGATGCAAGCGACACGGCAGTTCGAGCAGCCTTAGGACAGAGGGAGGATAAAATCTTTAAACCTATCTATTACGCAAGTCGTACCCTCAACATTGCCCATCAGAATTATGCGACTACAGAGAAGGAACTCTTAGCTGTTATATTCATATTTGACAAGTTTTGACCATATTTGATTGGATCAAAGGTCACTGTATTCACTGAACATGTAGCTCTGAAATACCTTCTAACCAAGCAATACTCCAAGCCAATATTATTGAGATGGATTCTACTCTTACAAGAGTTTGATGTCGAGATTAAAGATAAAAAGGGATCTGAGAACCAGGTGGCGGATCACCTATCAAGATTAACTTTGCTGGAAGAAAAGCAACCAACTGAGATCAAGGAGAGCTTTCCCGATGAAAAACTTTTTTCCGTCTCAGTGGTAGCTCCAGTCAAATCTTAGACCCGACAAAATACATCAAGAGTGGGCAAGGTATACCCTTGGTTTGCTAACATTGTCAATTATTTAGCAGGAAGGTACCTACCACCGGAATTCACAAGTGCGGATAATAAGAAGTTCTTTACAGATCTGAAGCATTATTATTGGGATGATCCCTACCTATATAAGATGTGCTCTGTTACCATTCTTAATAGATGCGTCCATGATGATGAGATTCCAAGTATTTTAAGCCAATGTCATTCTGGAGAAGTTGGAAGTCATTATGGGTCGGACAAGACATCAGCAAAGGTACTGCAGTGTGGATTCTATTGGCCAACAATTCATAAATCCACTTATGAGTTTACAAGATCCTGTCATTCCTGTCAAATGACTGGTAACATTTCCAGCAGAATGAGATGCCACTGCATAGTATCTTAGAAGTTGTGTTATTCGATGTTTGGGGAATTGATTTTGTGGGGCCTTTCACATCATCAAAGTCAAATCGTTACATCCTGGTAGCAGTTGATTATGTTTCCAAATGGGCGGAGGTGGTGTCCTCACCTACTAAAGATGCCAGGGTTGTCCTGAGGTTTCTTAAAAAAACATTTGATGAGGTTTGGATTGCCCTGATGCTTCATTAGTGACGGAGGGAGTCATTTATGTAATAGGTTGTTTGAAAAATTGATGTTGAGATATGGGGTTAGACATAAGATTGCAGCAGCATATCACCCCCTGACAAGTGGACAAGCGGAAGTCAAGAATAGAGAGATAAAGAGGATCTTAGAGAAGACTGTGAATCCCACAAAGAAAGATTGGTCTTTGAAATTAGATAACTCTCTTTGGGCGTACAGAACTGCTTATAGGACCACAATTGGGATGTCACCGTATATGATAGTGTTTGGAAAAGCATGTTATTTACTGGTAGAACTCGAGCACCGAGCGCTGTGGGCTATGAGGTTTCTAAACATGGATGAAAGTTTAGCCGGCGAGAAGAGATTATTAGAACTGAATAAATTAGGGGAGTTTAGACTTCAAGCGTATGATAATGCAAAGATTTACAAGGAAAGAACGAAGCGCCTATATGATAAGAAGATTCTTAACCGCACATTTCAAGTTGGAGATAAGGTGCTGGTGTATAATTCGCGTCTTCATCTTTTTCCTGGAAAATTGAAGTCTAGATGGTATGGACCACAAGTAGTCACAAAAGTTTTCAATTCATGCACGTGTGAAGTTATAAATGAATACTCTGGGAAGAATTTCATAATAAACGGCCACAAGCTGAAGCATTACCTAGAGTACAAGTATAACCCTGAATTTGAAGTATTTATGTTGGTGGATCCAAAGTACGAATAAAGGAGTCCTATTAGTGCAGTCAAGCTGGTCGACTATAAACTCATAACTATTTCTATAAACCTTATTTAATGCTTTTGTTTATTTTAAATTATTTTGAGTCAATAAAGTAGCATGACAATCGCAATGTTTTTTTCATCACATATATCTTCAGTCATATGGCTAGAGATATATGCGGTTTTTTCCTTCACGTTCTCATATGATACCCTCGTACAAGTTTCGCTTCTTGCTTAGGCCAATAAATGAATAAAGGGGCTTAAACTGTTTTTGCGCATTGCTGAGGATGCATGATTACCGCCACCTTATTTTAATATTGCCCTGCGCATGTAATTCATAGTTTTGGAAGTATTTTGGAATGCAGTAACGACTTGGAAGATGGATGACCTAGGAGCTAATGATTCTGCTCTAGGATTCACCCAGCCGACCAATTCCAGAGCTAAGTACCTTTTCTTTTTTCTATTTTATTTTTAGTCATTGGGGACAATGTCTATAATAAGTGGGGGGTAGGCGGTCTTAGCTAGGTAATCGATAAAGGGAATAATTTGGAACTTTTAACACTGTTTTTAGCTTGCTAATTGCACGTTTCCATGTAAGGAATCGGTAGAAAATAAGCCCAAGTACGATTTGAATTTTGCTATAGCGTATTCAATTTAGTATGGAAGAATGAGAATATGTTATGTTGCACGAAGTAGTAACTTATTAATTGTTATTCTATCATTGCACTCAATATTTGAGCACATATTCTGAGTGAGAAGTGTTTGAGACTAGATGATAAGTTGTTTTAACCGGAATCATTATTTGTCAATCTATATACTTTAACAAATTGTTGTAGGACAAGGAAGCAACTTGAATACCACAAGAGGTAAACCGGGACAAAACTGGCTTGTGAGAGAGAGAGAAAAAAAGAGTGAGAAATCTACCAGAAAAAGAAAGCAAAAAGAAAAAAACTATGCAATAAAGGCAGTGAGGGAAGTGAACTCATAGCAAAAAGGACACGACCCTCGCATAAAAAAGAAACAAACGAGGACCTAAGAGCAAGACTCGGTCCCCAAGTCCGCCCGGCCCGATTAAGGTACCATGTTGTGTAACCAAGTCTGAAAGCAAGATGTGCGAGTTTATGCGCAGGTAAGTTAAGATTGTGGGGTTAATACAACTTGATTCTGCTCATGAACGCACTATACTTATTCATCACACGACACATTTATGCGTGGTAGGTAGTGATTAATGGGGGCTTATGGATTGTCTCTTGATGTATGTTCTACCCGAAATATTTATTGAATATGTGGTAGTCAATGGAGATTGCTCATGGAGGTATATTCCGCCTTGATACTCTGCTCGAGGACGAGCAAAGGGCTAGTGGGGGGTAGCTGATGACGCTTAAAATAGTCTATCCTACGGCATCAACATTCTATCCATTATAAGCTAAAAATAGTTCTTTCAACCTATAAATATGAACCATTTGAGTTGAATATCATATGTCGGGTTCGTGAGTCGAGTAATTTTCACTTAACGTTTATTTTCCCTATTTCGATATTATTTCGTGCGTTATTTGATTATTTTTAGGATACGAAATATTGGGCTAAGCATTGTGGACGAATCTGGAGTGGACTGAATGAAACGATTGGGCCTAGGGTATTCCAGAACCTTCCAAGCTAAGTCGGCATAGAGAAAATGACAAAAATACCCCTGGTAAATTGGGAGCTGCCTCTGAATTACCGAGAGTCCAGAATCATATAAACGCGTTTTCTTCGACGAGGGGTAGATCTGGGTGTTTCTAAGTCGGTTTATGTAACAATAAATAAGAGGCATCGCCTCAGAATTCAGTGTGTCCACTTTTGAGTTCATTGTACCTTAAAACTTGCAATTACTATGCAATAAAAGTTCTTTATTTTATTTTATGAGTTCTGGTCAGAGAGACGACGGAGTCGCCGCCTAGGAAGAGATCCGAAGGTGATCTACACTCATCTTCGGGGGTAGATGTTCTATCTTTTCCAAGATGTAGATCTGTCGTTGTTCTACTTGACTAGTATGTGCTAATTGTTTATTTAGTTTAATTATGTAGTAGTTAGTTTATTTTTCCCCCATGTATGTTAGATCTAATTCGTTGGTGAAGAAATCATGAATAGTGGCTGCGTTCTTCAGATCTGCGATGGTCTTTATCGCTAAATCTGAATACCTAGTAAATTACTAGTTCATGATAATCGGTGTCAGCTACGTTGATCGACAGATTCAATTCACATTGTTAAGGGTGATTTTATACGATTTATAATGCTATATTTTATGATAATTTCCCTCATATTTGTATAATTTGCATAAGAAACGAGTGTTTAATGGAAATATTGAGCAAATGATATTTTAAATGAGTTAATCGCAAAATAGGTTGATTTATGTGTTTTAATTATGTTTTTACGATTATTTGGACATTATTACATTTTGCGATGTTTTTATGTGTTATAGATACATGTTTGAGGTTCAAAAGATGATCAAAAGTTGATTAAGTTCGAGCTAATTGAAGATAAAAGAGATAATGAAAGAATGGGATAGAGATAAAAGAGATGGAGAACAATAAATCAAAATTCGATCGTAATGGACGGGCGTCCAAAGATGTGAACTGGCGTCCAGAGTGGACGAGCGTCTGCTGAAGTGAACGAGCGTCTAGGGATGGGAAGTTGATTCAGGAAGTTTGGACGCAGGAGTGAACGCTGGCAGGACGGGCGTCTGATAGTGACTCGGCCCAATTCGAAGTTTGTATGAAGAGTGGACGGGCGTTCAAGGATCCAGACGGGCGTCCAGTAGCCGACTTTGCTGAACCGACTTGAAAATCTATATATAGGCGGCAGTTTCTCAACCCTAAGGAGACCATATACTCATTATTTAAAACCCTAAACCTAGGGGCGGCTTTAGGCTGCGTTTTTCTCCCTTTATTCCAGTTTTATGCACTTTAGATTTAGATTAAGTTAGCTACTTTTTATGCACTGTTTCTGCAATTTTGAGTTGCTGAGGATGTTCAGAAGCTAAAAGCTTTATCGAACGAGTATTGTGAAGCCATCCAACAATTGTTGATTTCGTTTTCATCGATTATACTGTGAGTTTTTATTAAAGGTTGTTTCTTTATTCATGTTTACTATGTTTAATTGCTCTTATATCGGAAGATATGCATGTGTTGATTGTTTATTGTTGATGGAAATCTCTATAAACCTTAGATCACCATGAATAGGAATAGTATTTTGAATCTATCTTAACGGAAGTTAATAGGTTTAATTGCTAGATTATAAACATAAAGTTTACACCTTTGGTTAGAAAACGCGTTAATCTTGCATTGGAAGATAATGGATTAATAGATGAACTTTCTAAGGAATTAGGGTTCATATTTAGATAAGGTAAATCACAACTTAGATAAAAACCACAATATAATCGAGATAGGAAATCAATGCTTGTTGGATAGGTGGATCAGGTCCTTCGTTTGTTCGTTATACATTTGATTTAAATCCTTAAAAACTTGAATTTGTTTAGTTAGTTTACTTTTATTTGCATCTTAGATTAGTTTAGTTAAAGGTTCGCAACCCGTATTCTTCCTAGCTTTGGACTATATCCTCTGTCTAGTTTTATTTCCGGTTCTGTTTTGTTTTATTCGCTATTTAGATTAGTTTCGTGACATAGTTTAGGTTAGACAAAAACTAGAAATCACAATTGTTTAGTTCCCCGTAAGATCGACCCGGCATTAACCACTATTACTACGATCCTTATACTTGAGTTTAACCGGATTATTACTTGTTTGGTTGGTGTTAATAAAATCCGTGACAAGTTTTTGGCGCCGTTACCGGGGAACCGGACGGTTGTCTAGTTTTTGTTTTTCGTTTTTTTTTAATTTTTATTTTGTTTTTGTTTTTCTTGCTTATATTTCGTTTTAAATTTCTGTTTTTAGTTGATAATCGTTTAGGTTATTAGGATAGTAAGGTTTTAGTTTAGGGTTTAAGGTTCTCTTATGATTAGTTCTTTTCTCTTCTCTTCTATCTATCTGTTCTTTTCTGCAAATTTTCTGCTTCTTTTCTAGTTTTCCCGCTACCAAACGGGCGTCTGGGATCTTGGACGCCCGTCCGCTGGAAAATTTTCAATCCTGTTCGTTTTTTCATTCACTTAGACGAGCGTCCATAAAATTTGGACGCCCGTTCAAGTTTTCTGAAGACCAGACGAGCGTTTGGGCATCCGAACGCCCGTCCAGTCTAAAAGTTGGGCAGACGTCCGTCCAAACCTTTGGACGCCCGTCTGTTTCATCTTTTCCTTAATAAGTCTGTTTCTTTTCCTTCTTTTCCTTTCTTTTCTTTAGGCTTTTAATTTTTAGTTTAGCCTTTCAATTTCTTAGTTTTTAGGTTTCAACCACTTGTTTTTGTTCCGGTTTATGCAAACCCGGAGTCAAAAGGGACCGTTATTATACACCCCTGACCCCGAGCGAACCGTAGTCCGGCCGAACAGGCGGATTTTCCGTTCTGCGGTTATGGCAGACAGAGCCGAGCAAGATCTTGAAGAGCAACTAGCCAAGGAAATCACTGATTTTGTGATAATGGCCGCTAATAATAGACGTACGTTGGCAGACTACGCCATGCCAAGCGAAGTCAAAGTCAACCCGGCTATTGTTATCCCAACCACTGCTGCACAAACCTTCGAGTTAAAGCCGGGACTTATTCAGATGATGCAACATGCATCTATTTTCCATGGTTATCAGTCAGAAAATCCCCATACTCACTTACATACGTTCTTAGAGATATGCGGTACTACACGCGTCCAAGAAGTAAGTGAGGATGCTATCAAGCTGAAAATTTTTCCATTTTCTTTGAAGGGAGAGGCTAAAGAGTGGTACACCTCTCTCCCTTCTGAATCTATCACCACCTGGGCCGAACTCGAAAAGGAGTTCTTAAGTCACTATTTCCCACCTTCAAAGACAGCCCAGTGCTTAAACGAAATATTCACTTTCTATCAGAAAGAGAATGAGTCGTTTTTCGAATGTTGGAAAAGATTCAAGTCTCTTCTTAGAAAGTGTCCCCATCATGGCTTGCCACTGGAAAGGCAAGTCAACACCTTCTTTAGTGGATTAACCGAGCTTACAAAAGGCATGGTCAATAGTTCATCTGGTGGGGCATTTCTGAAGAAAACGCCTGATGAGGGATGGGCATTGTTTGAGGACATTGCAAAGTACAACTACGCCCCCTCTTATCAAGCAATTCAAGCACCTCCTCCTCCTAAGGTTGAGGAAGTTAATATGCAAAGTTTGATCGCCATGCTGCAAAAGCAGATGGAAACATCTCAAATTTCAAATCCGATAAATCAAACTTCTTCTTTTCCACAGAACCCTCGTGTTCATACTGCGTGAAAATTGTCGTCGTCGACCGACAATATGAATGGCCGTGTCAATTTAACCCCCCGCACCTTATCAAGTGAATGCTTTGTTCATGATTATGGACAAGACAATCAAGTCACATGTCAAAATTGTGACGAGGTGGGGCACACATCTAGATTCGTCCTATGAACGGACGTAATGTCGAAGTGAATGCATTCTATGGCCAGAACAATCAAAGGTTCAATCGCTTTACGGCGGAATAATTTCCAAAACCAAGGGTTTAATCCATCTTCAAGTTTTAATCCTAATTCGAATTTAAATTCGAATCAAAATTTCAATAGAAACCCTGGTTTTAATCAGAACCAAAATTCAAAATTTTCCAATCCTACTCAAAGGTTCAATCAGAATTGGCCCGCCAATTCTAACTCTGCAGTCCAAAGTCGGCCCAGCCAGCCCTATTCTCCAAATTTCCAAAACTCTCAAGGCCCCTCCCAATCTACCAATCTTGAAGCTAAATTGGAGGAGCAAAGTAGATCAATGAAAAATCTCGATAGACAAATTGGGCAACTGGCTGAACAGTTAGCTTCTAGACTCCCAGGGCAGCCGCCCGCCACCGAGAAGAATCCAAAGGGTGGTCAACTTGCTCAAGCTGACTTGAACAAAGGCCCATGTACTGACCTCGTGCCATCAATTCCATACGGTAAACAGGAGGCCAGTGCGATGAACCTCAGAAGCGGTACTCAAGTTAGTGGTCCTTCCCATCAGGGAAACCACTAGCCCCTCCTGCCATTGATAAGGCAGGAGGGGAAGCTGAGCACCTACACTCCCCTCAACTGCAAGAGAAAACTCAGGTGGCTGATCCCATTAGAGGTGAAAAAGTTGGAGATCCTCAAGTGGCTGATCCCTTGAGGACTGAAAAAGCAAGCGAAAGTCAGGAGTTTGATCCCCTGACTACAAAAAAATCTGAAAAAGCTGTTCGATGGAAAGATCTGGAAGACAAAGCTGTAAGTGCATCCTCAAAGAAAGTCTCTTCTGAGAGTGACCTTAAGAATCTTCCATTTCCACCGAGGAAAAGCAACATTCCCTTGAGTGAGGACAAAAAGTACGAAAAGGTGCTGAACCTTTTGAAAAATAATCAGGTAAATCTTCCATTATCCGAGGTCTTGGTCGAGATGCCTAAGTATACGAAATTCATCAAGGATGTTGTGTCTTCGAAAAAGAAGTTAGCTGGCATGGAAAGGCAAATTGGTGAGGATTGCTCCATGATTAATTATGAAGACTTACCAATTAAAAGAGGTGACACTGGCAAGTTCGTACTTACAGTATTAATGGGAGGTCTAGTCTTCCCTAATTCTTTGTGTGATCTAGGTGCCTCTATAAGTCTTATGCCAATGTCCGTATGCAAACAAATTCGGTTTACAAAGCCTTCTAGAACCCACTACTATGAGTCTACAATTCGCCGATAGATCTTCTAAGAAAGCTTCGGGGATCCCGAAAGACGTTTTGGTTCAGATTGATAGATTTACCTTTCCAGTCGATTGTTATGTTTTAGATATGGAGAAAGATGAAAACTTCCCCCTGATTCTTGGAAGACCTTTCTTATCTACAGCTAGAGCCCTCATCGATTGCGATGGTGGGCAAGTGACTATCCGAGTTGGTGATCAAGAGGTGAGTTATAATGTCTTAAAGTCCATTCAAGTACCCTCTGGTCCTCCAACCGGCTTTTCCATTGATTATATAATGGATGACTTCGAGGATTTAATGGAAAAGCAAGTCATGGCTGTTGCAACGGAGTATGAGCGACTAGTTGATAATTTAAATAATCATGGTGTGGTAAGTCTAGAGCAATTAGAAGCTGAACTTAAAGATGAGTTGTTGGAAGGAGAAGCTTTGGCAGTGGGCCCACAGAGTAAACTCAGCGATATTGAGTTAAAAAGTGGAGATCTCAAATCGAGTTTAGAAGACCCCCCCAGCAGATTTGGTGTTGAAGCCGTTGCCTAAGCATCTTAAGTATGTGTTTTTAAGAGAAGGTGACAAGCTTCCATTGATTATATCTGCCAAGCTTTCTCGTTTAGAGGAGATGAATTTAATCAACGTCTTGAAGAAAAATGAAAAAGCCTTTGGTTGGCAGGTAGGAGATATCAGAGGGATATCTCCGGACATCTCGCATGCATAAGATCAAGACGAATGAGGGTGCCAAATGTGTTAGACAGCCCCGAGAGAGAGGCTCAACCCTCATATGCAAGAAGTCGTAAAAAAGGAAATCATCAAACTTTTGGACATAGGAATCATTTATGCCATTGCGGATAGTGATTGATGATTGCCTAGACAATCTTGATAAAGTGTTATCCGGATGTGTGGAAAAGAACTTAGTACTCAACTGGGAAAAATGCCATTTCATGGTTGATGAAGGAATAGTTCTTGGCCACAAAATCTCCGCCAAAGGTATAGAGGTTGACAGGGCAAAAGTAGAAGCTATCGAGAAGATGAGCTATCCTAAGAATGTGCGCGAAGTGAGAGGCTTTCTTGGACATGTCGGTTTCTATAGAAGATTCTTTCAAGACTTCTCCAAGATAGCCAAGCCCCTGTCCACTTTACTAAAGGAAGACGTTGAGTTCAATTTTGATGAGAGTTGCAAGCAAGCGTTTGAGGAGCTTAAGGATCGTTTAATCTCTGCACCAATTCTTATATCGCCCGACTGGAATCTACCTTTTGAGCTTATGTGCGACGCATCAAACTATGCGGTTGGTGCTGTTCTAGGACAGAAGATCAAAGGGAAATTCCAGCCTATCTATTACGCCAGTCACACATTGAACCCCTCTCAAGTTAACTACACCACTACTGAAAAGGAACTATTGGCCGTAGTCTTTGCTATGGACAAGTTCCGTAGTTACTTGTTAGGAGCTCAAGTGATCGTGTGGACTGATCACGCTGCTTTGCGGTATCTGATGACTAAGAAAGAGGCCAAACCGCACCTACTACGTTGGATATTGACCCTACAAGAGTTTGACGTTCAAATTAAGGACAAAAAGGGCAGTGAAAACATAGTGGCTGATCACGTTTCTAGAATGTTAAGTGAGGAAAAAGATGATCCAGATGATATAGACCTTTACTTTCCTCTAGAGAACATCATGTTGTTAGACGGTTGTCCTCCTGATGTTCCATGGTATTCTTCCATTGTAAATTACCTTCATGCCCGATATCTCGATCCGTAATTGTCTTATCGGAGAAGAAAAAGTTCTTCTCTCGACTTGAAATCTTTCGTTTGGGATGAACCTTATCTTTTAAAATCAGTAAAGATGGTTTGCTTAGGAGATGTGTTCCGGAATCCGAGCAACGTGATATTATTGAGCAAAGGCTGCCACGTGGACCCACGGGAGGTCACTTTGGTCTTTGGAAAACCGTTGCTAAGATCTTTCAATCCGGTTTCTATTGGCCAACGATCTTTAAAGATACATAAGCTTTCTGTAAAGCTTGTGATAGATGCCAAAGAACCGGTACTCTGACAAGGCGTTTTGACATGCCTTTGAAACCCATCCTAGAATGTGAAGTCTTTGATGTATGGGGTATCGATTTTATGGGACCATTCCCATCATCTTGCGGTAACAAATACATCTTAGTCTGCGTAGACTACGTGTCTAAATGGGTGGAGGCTCAAGCCACTCCTCACAACGATCATAAGATGGTCATGAAATTTCTAAAGAAAAATATCTTCGTGAGGTTTGGATGTCCACGTGCCTTGATCAGTGATGAAGGGACGCATTTCTGCAACCGACCCCTAGAGAAAGTTCTTGAAAAGTATGGTGTTCGTCATAAGACAGGCACACCATACCATCCGATGACTAGTGGTCGTTGAGAGAAGCAACCAAAGCATCAAGAAAATCCCGGAAAAAACAACCAACGGTCATAGAAAAGACCGGAGTTTGAAATTGGATGATGTACTTTGGGCATACAGACCGCCTATAAGACTCCTATGGGTACATCTCCATATCAAATGGTTTATGGTAAGCCATGTCATCTGGCCTGTCGAGTTAGAACATAGAGCTTATTGGGCTACAAAGTTTCTGAACTTTGATTCCCAATCTTGTGGAAAACATCGACTGCAGCAGTTACATGAGTTAGACGAATTCAGACTCCAAGCTTACGAAAGTGCCAGGATTAGCAAAGATAAGATGAAACTCCTCCATGACGCCAAAATTAAGAAAAGAGAATTTTAAGTCGGAGAACAAGTTCTTCTATACAATTCCAGGCTGCATCTGTTTCCTGGAAAGTTGAGGACACGTTGGTCCGGTCCCTTCGAAATTCTCCAAATTATTCCTGGAGGCGTTCTAGAACTTCACGGTTGTAGCGGTAAATCGCTTCGAGTGAACGGTCAGAGGTGCAAGCACTACATTGGTGAACCTAAAGAAAAGCCTTTGACTGTTCGTTTCCTCGATATCCTCGGGTGTGGTGCTACAAAAGTCGAAGAATTTGACGTGTTTTCACCCGACCTATTTTCAGAGGATGACGGTAATGGTCAATCTGAAGAAGTTCTAGCTGGTAGTTGGGATATGGAAGAGTATTGGAAGGAGCGTCAACTAAAACGTCATCAGAAGATTCAGAAAAAGAAGAAGTCAACCATGGGGAAGTTGAAACGTGTTTGGAAAGCTATCACAGATTTAACCCCATGCGTTAAGTGCTGTTTCTGCAGCCGAACTACTGACCCAAGTCTAGATGAGGTAGTGGCTGGCAGAAAAGTCAAATGGCCTGATCCAGGCTGAGCTTTCAACAGTGTCGAGCCAACGACATTAACCAAAAGCGCCACTAGGGGGCAACCTAGATATCGTTCTTTTAGTTGTTTTTGTTTTATGATTTTTAGTATTTAAGTTTAGTTTATTGAGTTTTAGCCTTATTAAGTTTTTGTTTTTATCTGTCAGTTAGTTGTGCTTTCTAGATATGGATTTCGGTGTAAAGCCAGAGGAGTTACCTTTCCTTAGGAGGATTCC
The DNA here is from genome assembly GCA_036785695.1 of Gentiana straminea. Classification (NCBI taxonomy): domain Eukaryota; kingdom Viridiplantae; phylum Streptophyta; class Magnoliopsida; order Gentianales; family Gentianaceae; genus Gentiana; species Gentiana straminea. The sequence continues at coordinate 2,612,447 of JAVUPR010000398.1, read as the reverse complement.
ACTCATTACTGTAGATGACGGACCGGGAGGGACTATCGTTTTGCACGTAGATTTTGACATTAGTACCCGCGTCAAGACTGTCACCTATGTTCTTATTGTTCCCCGCTGCTCGGGAGGTGGAGACTTTACTGCTGAGGAGTTACAGGCAGCTCTAGGACGTCCCTACACAATCCTGAATGATCCGATGCTGACAGATTTAGCGCTAGTGCTGCAAGCTGAACATTTTCGAGGTGTTGATGTAGCTGGTGAGGATTGGGGTTTGCAAGATGAGTATGACTTCCCTCCGGCGATTGACATGCTCCGCCGTCTTATCCGAGTTGTGGATTGGTCGGACATTTACGATGACTAGCGTTGTTAGGTTGTTTCGTCGAGCAAACGACGTAAAACAAAAGCGCTTGGTGGGAGGCAACCCACTGTTTTCTATTTGTTTTTACTTATTTTTCTAGTACTTTTATGTACTTCGTTTGATTTTCATTTGTATTTTTGAAGTTTTATTTAAGTTTAATAAGAAAGTGCAATTTTGAATTTGATTTGTATGGAAATTTTATAATTTTTGCACTTTTTCCCGCTTGGACGCCCGTCCGTGTCCGGACGCCCGTCCGCCTTGACCAATTTTTGGACGAGCGTCCACTAATCTGGACGCCCGTCCGCTTTATTCCCTCCAATCCCGTATGTGATTTGAATGTTTGGACGAGCGTCGGCAATCGGACGCCCGTCCAGCCTCATCTAATTTCCCAGTGGACGCCCGTCCGCTGAGTTGGACGAGTGTCCAACATCTGTCTATATATACCCCCTCCTTCGATGAACCCTCACTTTTCAGATTTTCAAACGCAAAAACTGTTTCCTCTCCCTCCTTTTGCCCTAAAATCTTCAATTCTAAACCATTTCGAGCGATTCAAAGTGCTATAAGCCGCATTTGATCCCCTCTCTTCAATTTTCATAGCCAAATTCCCCAACACACCATTTTTTTGGAGAATCAGCACCCATTGCAGTCTGACTTTTTGGAGGAAAAATCCGATTTTGGGAGCCTCATTTGTGTTGTTTGGACTCATTTTCCTCTCGATCAGCAAGGTCACCAGCTATCCACTGAAGATCAATTAGCTAATATATTCACTAAGACACTCAGTCATGAAAGGTTTTGTAAATTAAGAACTGGGTGGGGAATGATTGAAATTGACTAAGTTAACTGGATCAGCTAACTGGAGTAACCAGCTGAGTGATTCCACTAGCTGACTGAACCTTTGCCATTTCAGGTGATCTCACTTGCCAGGTCAATCACTATTACCGGCGGAGTCCACTTAACTGGTTGTTAGGAACAGTTGTTTTGATGAACAACTTAGTAACATCAGACTACTCCACCAGCTAAGTGACCAGCCATGTCACTCAACCACTCAAACTCAATGAAGTAAGTAGGAAAGCAAATGTGTTGGTCCCTTGGAAAGGCTAACACAAGTTTAGAGGGGGGGGGTGAATAAACTTGTCCCTAAAACTGGATTTAAAACAAATTAAGGTTCAGTTAAAACTTGTGTGGAGTTCAGCTAACTCAACTGACTATAAGTCAATACTGACTTATTCTTAGTTTAGCTAACTGGCAGCGGATTGATTTAGCCATTAAGAAATATAAATTATCAGATAATTTGTTGAGTCAGTTTCTTGAAATTTCCGTAAATAAGAACTAAATAATTATGACTGTAATGAAGTAAGTAAAAGCGTAAAGTAAAAAAACAAGAATTATAGAGGTTCCAGGTGGTGTAATCATGTCAGTCCTCTCTTCCCCTGTGATACGGAGGAAAATTCCACTAGAACTTCTTTGAGATGGCCCGGTTACAAAAAGTTCTAGATGAACATTATCGGTTCTTCGAGTTCTTGTAATGCTAATGAACACTTTATTTTACAATTAAGAGTGTTTACTCTTCTTTAACAATCGGTACTCTCACCATGTTTCTTTTTGATAGAAGTAGTCTATCTATCAAGTTCGATTATAATTGACTTAATAAGAGTACACCATAAACAATTATATTCTAAGAATTCATTGTCCTTATGATTCTTAGATCTCCATACAAGATCTATAAAGGTAGTTCAGGTCATCACAATCTTGCCTGAAGTCTAGCTTTATAGTCTCGACGTAGTCTTCATAACTGAGTTTGAACCCTCAGTTCTTCAGTCTTCAATAACTGAGTCTGTGATCCTCAGTTCTTCATCAACTGAGTTTGAACCCTCAGTTCTTCAATCTTCTAGATAAGCCAACCGAGTTTGTGTCCCTCAGCGAACTTATCTTCTTCAGTTTCATATTGGTGTAGTCTGAGTCAGTTTGACTAAATTCCAGTTTCTCGTTATCTCAGTTTCTTGTTATCTCAGTTCACAATCTAGAAATATTACAGTGCTTGTCTGATTTAACTTATAGAATATCAGACTCTATTAAATCCTATACATTGATATCTAGACATCTTTTTGCATTGCACTATAACAGCTAGTTATGACACTTCATCAATGGGGTTTAGAACAATGACTGAATAAGTGATGAATCATCATCAAAACATAAATTTTATTTCCAACAATTTCCCTCTTTTTGATGATGTCAATACCCTCCTTAAAAGCAATGCAAAAAGATAAAACAAGATACAGGTAATAACACAGTGAACTGAGTAACTGAGAATTTATTGATAACAGAGTTACAAAGTAAGTAATAAAATACAACATGATAAAAAGAGCTAAAAGGGCAGCTTCTTTTTACTTAACAGTTGAACTCAATCGATTGTCATAAGCTTCAGCAACATTCCTCATAGCATCATTTGTTGTTGTGCTTTCGCTTCCATGGATGCTTGCCCATATGTTCCATGATTCAGATAAATTATGTTTGCCGAAGAATTTGCTTTTGAAAAGAATAGCGAAAGTAAAGACAGATGTCCTCAGTCTTTCAGTGGTGACTGTTTTCAGTAGACTCTGAACAAATTCAGGTTCAGCCTTTTCAATCTTATCTGATTCTTTATCTAAAGTACCATTCTAATCCCATTTCTTAAGTTTGTTCCAATAATGCATGAGAATCTTCTGCATATGTAGGAATGTTTATAGAGATTCTTCTCTTGATTCTCCTTCTCTGGCTGGTAGATTTTTGAATAAACTGTAAAGGCGAGAATCCAAGCCAATTCTTTTATCAGTTGGCTCTGAGAATTTAGCAATCGCCTCCATTTCCTCATCGGTGAATTCTCCTCTAGCTTTCTTCGCCCGATCGCTTTATCATCAATGTTTGCAAGGACTTGTGGCATCTCAGTTGCATGGACTTTTAAGATGTCCAAACTTTCCCACTTATTGACATCATCTTTATCAATCAGGCTTTTGATGTAATTGTTTATATTCTGCTGAGTTGATGCCAAAATTGTTTGAGTTACAACTGAGTCATGCATGCCTTATTCCATTATAATCATTCTGTCAACCAGATTATTGAGAATACCTTCCCATCTATCTTGGGTTTCATCTCTTCTTGCATCGTTTTCAATGGCTGTCTTTCGAACTTCAATCAGAGTGTCTTGACACTTACTAGTGATGATATCCATCTTCTTTTCAAGTTCGCTTCTTTCATTTTTGCTAGCCTCTAAGGACTTTAGAACTTTTCCAAACAAACTGTTATCGTCCTTCTGAATTCTGATTATCTCATTATGATAAAATTTAATGAGATCAACCTGAGTTGGTATGTCTTTTGAGCTTTCAGCTTGTTGTTCATTGGCTTTGCTTGTCTCAGCCGCAGTTGATTTAGCTTGTTTCAGCGGTGAGAGAACAACTTGCTTCAATTTTTCTTTGTATTCTGCTGATCTTCTCCTCTCTTCAGATTGTTTTCTAATTTCTTCTAGACTTGATTGATCAACAATTCTTGCAGGTGGCATTTGTACGTTAAATTCTTCATCAGATTCTTCTTCAACCATGTTTGCCACAGTTCTTGCTATTTCAAGTGTAGACTTATCAGTAGGAGATTGATAACCTCCTTCTTCTTCTTGTTGTGCATCAAATACAGTTTTAGAACTGGAATTTCCACTGCTTTCTTCAGAGCTACTAGAATCATTATCAGTGTTTTGATCAGTTTCAGTCTTCTTTTCTTGTAAAGAGGCAAGAATCCCTTTTTGCAAATTGGGATCTTCCTGGGAATCATCATCATCATCCTGTTTGGAACTTCCACCAGCTGTGGCTTCCTTCCAATAACTATTTCTGATCAGCGCGTATCCTTGATTCAAGAATTCATCGGTATTGATCATTTCTGATAGATTTGTAATGTTGTAGAGATCAAATACCCATCTTTCAGTAACTTCCATTTCTGCTAGCTAACTCATTTGATTGGCAATAGAACTGAATTTCCAGATTTGATAATTACGCAATCGTTCATAATCAGCTGTCATTAGTTCTCTATGATCAGTTGAGGACTTAGATTGAGTGACAATCTCCTCAGATTCTCTTGTGATTTCCTGGTCATTCTCCAGAATAACGTCTTTAGTTTGCATAGGGTCAGTTTTTGCTGGTTCCTCCCTCAGCAGAGACTGGGATGACTGATGTACCTTTTTCAATGGCTGAAACTGAGATTATCGGCTCAGTTTCCAAATTCTTGTCACTAACAAGTTCTTCAGCAACTTGTTCTCCAATAGGCTCAAGTTCCAATTCAGTAACTGGAACTTCTTTCATCATGGATTCAGTGACTTCTTCTTCATGGACCAGCTCATCCAGATGAATAACTCTAGTCGATCTTGATTCTACTACAGCTCATTTATCTTCGAGTGAGAAGCTAAAAATTCTTTGAGGTGTGGATCTAGATTTTGAAAGTAACAAAAGCATGTCCATAGTTGCTTTGTCAATCAATCTTTCTTCACTGTCAGATCCTTCATCGTCATGCTCAACTCTCAGGGTCTATTCCCCCTGAGTGTCAGCTTCCTTCTGTGATTCAGCTTCAACATCCTGTTCTCTGTTGACAACTTCAGTTTCCTTTGTCATTTCAATTTCTTGTGTATATGTAACTGGCTCTTGAATTGGTAAAGCTTCAGTTCCAGATGTTGGAACAGATTCGGTAAGTGTAGCTTCAGTTCTTACTAATTGGGTTGATCCTTCAGCAACAGAAGTAGTGACTTTTGTTGGTGAAACAAGATCATATTTGTCTTTCTCTGAATCTTCCAATTGTTTCCTTCTTTTCCTTAATTCATCAACTTGTTCCAAGGCTTCATCTCCAGTTACAATTTTCTTCAACTTTCTGCTTTTCTTCTTTTTAATTTCACTTACAGAACCTTCAGCTTTTCTTTTTCCAGGTTTTTCTTCTTTAATAACAATCTTCCCATCGTCAATCGGTGTTTCTTTCCTCTTTGTGATTCCAAAATGATCGAGTATTCTTTGGGCCACCAGTGCAAGAGACTTCTTGTGAAAGAATCGACCTTTCTTGACATCGGTCTTCTTTTTGGGTGTGTCAATTGATTGTGCCACTCATTGATCAAATAGATATCTTTGCCAATTGAAATTTTCTCCACACCAAATTACATATAGTAAATCCAATTCACTCCAAAGAGATTGCTAAAGTTTCCTGCATTTCCAATTATGCAATTTGCGAACATCTTGGTGAGAAAATTGAATTCTGGTTTGAGTAAACTTGTGCTCCCGGTCTATGCAACTAGTGGAGTCTGCATCAATTGCTATATCTTTCCATAATTTTTCATTATGTTCTTTTGGTCAATTTGATGGTTGTCGTTCCTCCAGATTTATCGAACCCAAAAATCTTTGTAATTAGGTCTTTAGTAACTTTGATCTGCTTGCCATTGACAGTTGTGGTAAAAGTGTGTGTGCCTTCTCCTTCTAGAGCTGTACTTCCAAATTCTTAGAAGTCTCCGATGCTTTCCAGACATACACTCTTCAGATTGATGTTGAATACATCATCCAATCCTTTGATTTTCTGTATTTTTTCTGCAATAACTTTGGCTAGAGTTTGATCAGTATATTTTTTGCAATAAAATGATCAAGAGAAATGATCATTCCGGGTTCAACATGAGTAGAAGCCATTGTTTTCTGGATTTGAATGAAAATTTGAAATTCGGAGATTTAGAGAATAGATTCAAAATTCGAGTGAGAAGAATTATAAAAGAAAATTCTGGGTTATTTATAATTTGCAGTAAGGGTAGTTAAGAATTGAGTGGGACTCAAAACGTCTTGTCATAAATGTTTTGAAATTGTGAAAATGAGGATGAGTGGAAAAGATGGACGGTTGAGATTGAAAAGGATTATGTATTTTCTTGACATCAGTAGTAAGTAGTGTAGATGCGATGTACTTCCAGCTGTACGCGTTCAGTCTTGTACTTATACTGAATTCAAAAACTCAGTTTTGAATCACACCTCTTCAGTTCTCAGTTAGCGATATTCTCCTGCAAAACAAAATGTGAGATTTTCGGTACCCATATCTGTTTGGGTCCTAACTGATTAGTTTTAGATGATATAATTTTATTTTTGACTTTATACCTCTCTTGATATTTTGACTGAGTAAAGTCAGTTTTCACAAATTCTTGTTGTTTTGTCCTAATGGTTTTTCGTTTGTTCATTTTGTGGAACTGATGTGATGGTTTATTCCAGTCTTCATCAGTGGGAAATAATCTTCCTTTCCCTCTGAGTCTATTATTCCATGAATAATCTTCATTCTTAGGTGGATGAGACTTGAAGATTTTTTTTACTGATCTCTGATCAGTTTTACCTTTTCCAGCCTTCTGAGCCTTCCTGTAAAATCTGTTGGTTTGGTGCTTTTTACAACCGATATTTCGCCTCTCGCTTGTGCACTTGGCTATGCTGAGTTTTTGTCAGTTCTAATAATTTTATCAGTTTTCTGAGTTCCTGACTGTTGTGCAGTCACAAATTTCATTCCAACTGAACTTAGAATTATGTTGATTAACAAACCCTAAACCAGATCTATCTCCAAATGGTTTTCCAGGTTTGAACTAAACACTGGAGATTGGATCAACTGATGATTCTACGATGTTTATTACTTCTGTCAGTTCATTAGTTGGTCGAATTACCTTGGTTCCATTATTAGCTTTGATTAAATTGATCTCAGCATTCAATCTCGAAACTTCAGCTTTCAATGACTTTTTCTCCTTTTTGACATCCTCATAATTCTTTTGAATTACCTCTAATTCCTTCATGAGTATGTCCAAGGTTTTATTGAAGCCTTCATTTCTATGATTGTTCATGGCAGTGTGAGTGCTGGATGTAAATGCAATTACCTCCTAGTGTTTGATAGATAAGCTTATTGTTGAGGAATCATCATCATTTAAGACTTGCTTGCCTTTGTCATTGGTACTTGCATGTGCTGCTCCTAGCAGTATGATTTCCTCATCACTTTCACCTCCATTGCTCATGGTTAGAATCTTATCAATATCCTTGGCTTTTGCGATGGATGGATCTTCAATAATGTTTTTAGTCAATTTTTCTTCTATGTAATCAGCTACTCGTAGCAACTCCTTTTCTGCTTCTTCTGATAGATCACTTAGTGATGGATATCCTCTGGATTCATCATCATACACGTTAAAGTCAATATCCACATCATTACTAAATTGAGGTTCTGGATTTGTATGTGAGCTCGTAGTGCTGAATCTTTCAAATACTTGATCCTGAAATTCAGAAACAGCATTCTGTAAATAGTCAGTCAGGGGGTTATTTAGCCAACTTCTAATTCTAGATGCATCCATTCTAGATGCATCCATTAAGTTTCAATAAAATGCTTTTACAAATGATACAAAAAGGGGTTTTCAACAACTGGTTTGTAAGATCTTTGGATCACTTCCAAACGGTAGAACTTCTCCGATACCAATTGTTGGTCCCTTGGAAAGGCTAACACAAGTTTAGAGGGGGGGGGTGAATAAACTTGTCCTTAAAACTGGATTTAAAACAAATTAAGGTTCAGTTAAAACTAGTGTGGAGTTAAGCTAACTCAACCGAGTATAAGTCAATACTGACTTATTCTTAGTTTAGCTAACTGCCTGTGGATTGATTTAGCCTTTAAGAAATATAAATTATCAGATAATTTTGTTGAGTCAGTTTCTTGAAATTTCCGTAAATAAGAACTGAATAATTAAGACTGTAATGAAGTAAGTAAATGCGTAAAGTAAATAAACAAGAATTATAGAGGTTCCAGGTGATGTAATCCTGTCAGTCCTCTCTTCCCCTGTGATGTGGAGGAAAATTCCACTAGAACTTATTTGAGATGGCCCGGTTACAAAAATTTCTAAACTGATAGTCCTTGACTAATCCCTAGCTTCACTATCTAAACACGTGTAGAACATGTAGAATTGCTTCTCTTCAATTGTTTGAAACACTGGTCCTTGGAGGTTTGAATTGCCTCTTCACCAGATCATCACAACCACAGTCTTCCTGACTGCACTCAACTGTCCTTCACACCTTCTTGGTGTTTCACAGTCTAAACCTTTGATAGAATCAAAGTTGAGACTTGAATCAATAACTATGATTCAATTGTGATTTGAGCTTTTCTTCTAGATGTATAAGTTATGCACAACTATAGATTTCTTCAAATGAGTGATCTTGATCTTTCTTTGAAAGCTAATGAACACTTGAAGAAATTTCTTGATTTTACAATTAAGTATTTAGTAGGAATTCTTTTAATTTGGCTTTTTCCCCTTAATTTGATCTTTCTTGACTAGATTAATTCTTTTAATTCCTCCTGCTCTCTCCCTCCGTTTCTTCTTTAAAGAAGTAGTCTTTTTATAGGGGTTTATCTAACGGTCAAGTTCCTTTGAGTTCAAATCCTTGTAGCCATTAGTGGTCCTACTTTCTTGCTCGTACGTTTATGTCAGAATGGATAGATTATCCTCCAATCATAATTCTTGAATTGCAACGGTTGGATTTTTCTTCAGTTTGGTTAAACCTTAGTTTCAAAATTGATTTACTGAGATCATTATCAATTCTCAGTTTGTAAGAGCTTTAACTGAGTGTTTACTCTTCTTCAACAATCAGTACTCCAACTTTCATCTCATTATAATTGACTTAATCAGAGTACATCATAAACAATTATCTTCTAATAATTCATTTCCTTATGATTTTTAGATCTCCATACAAGATCTATAAAGTTAGTTCTGGTCATCACAATATTGCCTGAAGTGTAGCTTTATAGTCTCGACGTAGTCTTCATAACTGAGTTTGAACCCTCAGTTCTTCAGTCTTCAATAATTGAGTCTGTGACCCTCAGTTCTTCATCAACTGAGTTTGAACCCTCAGTTCTTCAATCTTCTAGATAAGCCAACCGAGTTTGTGTCCCTCAGCGAACTTATCTTCTTCAGTTCCATATTGGTGTAGTCTGAGTCAGTTTGACTAAATTCCAGTTTCTTGTTATCTCAGTTTCTAGTTATCTTAGTTCACAATCTAGAAATATTACAGTGCTTGTCTATTTAACTTATATAAATATCAGACTCAATTAAATCATATACATTGATATCTAGACATCTTTTTGCTTTGCACTATAACAGTTAGTTATGACACTTCATCAATGGGGTTTAGAACAATGAATGAATAAGTGATGAATCATCATCAAAACATAAATTTTATTTCCAACAAAATGTGAAATGCATCAATCATTCACACATGTGGAAAATCAGAGAATTATGGAGCATTTATTATTGTAGATTACACACGTGGACTTTATTTTAATCGGACTCAAGGATTAAAATACGAGAGCTATTTGAAAGAGAGAATGATGGCAACACCTCAAAATCAGAATTTATCATTACTTCCCTTGATCCACTCCCTCATTATCCTTATTTACCGTGATTCTTATTCAGAAAATCATGCTATTAATGACATCACGTCTTTACAACTCCCTCCCACACTCACTCATGAAAATCTGTATTCACACTCAAATCTTTCCACTATATAAACATCACTTCAAAATTTTCACAAATATTTACGCCTTCCTTGCAATCAAACCCTATTTTAAAGAGATTTCAAAGATTTCATTCTCAAAATTTCTCTAAATATTGCAATTGTCTTCCAAAAAATCTCTCTTTGCTAAGCACCATGAGAAAACGATAGCCACTGGGTCATTCTTTAGACCTCAACACTACCTGAGTTATGCAATAATGATGCTCAGGCTAGGTGTTTGGCCAATGGATGTGAAAATTTAGGATTGATGACTTTTCTTAATCCTCCAATCACTACAATCTGTAATGAAAACTAGATCTCTTTTTGAAAAAATGACAGACTTGTGGAAGAAAGTACCTCAGAAGACAGCGAATCAACTCTTGATCGAATCATCAGCACTGCCAATGGAAGTACACTAGTGATTACATCAGGACTCATAAGCCATTATCTCAAATTATCAAAATCTAGCACAACAAAGGCTGAGGACGTAGCGGTGGACACTGATGCATTGTGGCTGGAGATTGGGAAAGATGCTACCCCTAAAAACGAAAATTTCAACTACCCCACATCAGCACTCATAAAGCCTTTTGAGGAATTTGGTTTGTTGATAATCAAGTGCATAGAAGGAAAGCTTGGTTCTTTCATGGCATGACAGAATTTAGGACAAAGCTGATGGCTATAATTTACCAAGGCTTGGAATTTAACTGGGAAAATTACTTATTCAATCAGATCAAGGAGCAAATAAAAGGAGAAATCGATGTGGCAACCAAAAGGTCAAAAAAAGAGGTTGGTGAAACCTAGTATTTTCTGGGTGAAAAAGTCCTATGGGATTCCCCTTCACTATCTGTTCGATTGTTTGAAGATGAGACATTTTCACCTCCATACCTTCCATCCGTCAAAAGTAATGTTCACAAACGCAAGCAAGAGAGAGCAGGATAGAAAATAAAGCAACCTAAAGGAAGCAGTTCGGGGTATAGAAGAAGGACAAGATCTCACACAAGAGAAACCCAACAGAGAAATATGCAAAGTCATGATGAAACACCTCTGGTAATTAGTGATGATGAGGAAGAACAAGGAATTGGTGACTTTCACTTTCAACACGATTCACCGCCCACGTGCCCTTTACGCCCAATCATTCCAAAGAACACTTGCCCCGCCGTCTTACCGCGGCTGCTGGCACGGAGTTAGCCGGGGCTTCTTCCTTGAGTCATGTCATGATGGCACACTCGATGAAAGAGCTTTACAGTGGCATTTCCCTTCTTCACTCACATGATATTGCTGGATCGGGCTGATGGAAGTGAAGACGAGTTGGCAAAAGAAGAATTGGCAGAGATCCCTGAAAGGGATATTGATGAAAGGGTTGCAGAATACCTAGCTTGGAAATTGTGCGACACATATGCCCAATTATCCAACATTGACAGAATTCTTGAAGAAGAGCAGTGGTTCTTCTCATTTTTGGGAATCACTAGTTTAATTGGTATCGTTGATACCAGGAAAATGATGATGATTTTCCGGATAACGGTGATGATGGTCAAGCCAATGATGACCAAGATGATGATGGTGATAATGAATACAACTTGACAATCTTGGAAGCTGTACAGTGAAGTCGAGAAAAACAAAGACACACAGTGATCCAACTAATGGTACTCAGCCAACTGATGACATCAAAGTACCATAAGCTGATGACACTGACAAATCATGGGAGAGATCAACCATCAGCACTATCAGCACAGAGTAAGTGGGAATGATAGCCAGTCCACTACATATTCCCCTTGCTGCCTCAATCCTTGAAGAAACTGGAGTAACTAAATCCACACCAGTTTAGCAATTAGAAGTTGACCCAGCCAAACCATAGACATCTGCTAATGTGCCAGACACAGTAGATTTAGTGTTTGATGAACTGGAGAAACATACACTCTGTCTCAATAATCTCAAAAATACAATCAAGGACAAGGACAACTCACTGGAATACAGATTAGAGGCAGTTTCTAAGTATCTTGAGAAGCAAACTGATGTCATTCAGATACAGACAACCCTTATCATGCAGCACATTCAAGAGGTTGGAGTCAGGCTTAACTTTATGGCAAAAATATTGAATGATCATGATAAGTGAATGAACAAGATTGAAAGCAATCTGGATAATGCATCTGAGACATTAGATTGCATTGATGACGGTCAACTTGGTATCATATTTTACCATCAATCTACCATGGATTTGTGTTCTCAATGGTGATAATATGTATGAATTCGTGAGTTAATTAGCTAAATGTGATTAAGCCACGTCCGGGGTGACTAAATAGGTATTATGCGTATTAACCGTGTATTTTATGCATTATTTTCTAGAAATTGAAGCTACTACTTGTGGTATGGTTTTATTGACAGATGAACGAGTGCTTGAAGCATCATTTGGGCTGAAGGAGAGAGTTAATCGATAAAGAACTGAACGGAGCTTAAGGTTGAAGTGTTTCGAGCGGAGATTGGACCCAAGAATCTGATTTGTGATCTTGCAATGCAGTTTCCGAAGCTTTACAAGACGATTTGGGCTTGGACTTCTACATAAAGGTTGTAGGTCATGAAACAAGGATTCCAACACACTTTGAATCACTTAAATTGGAGTTACTTAGGCCATGTTATGGTTCAAATACCGAAGCTGGGCCTAGGGTATTCCAAGTTAAGTCGGCAAAAAGAAAATGACAAAAATACCCCCGGTAAATCAGGAGTTACCTACGATTTACCGAGCCCCAGAATCTTCCAGAAACGCATTTTATCATCCCCAAGGATTGGGTTTACCCCTAAGTCGGTTTATACACCTATATAAAGCCATCAGAGCTGCGAAATTGTATTCATCTTCCATTCCTCCATTCATTTATAAATCTATTCATAAATTAGATACAATGTAGTCTTTTGGGAATAAAGTCTTCTTTTATTTTTTTCTTTTCTTCTTTCAAATAAGTAATGATTGTTTCATTATTGGATTGCGATTGGTTTACTATCTTCATGGATCGTCTTGAGTCGCCGGAGGGAGAGAGAATTGAAGAGTAGATATGTTCTTCGTTATGGGTAAGATCTATTCCAATGTTTTATTTCTTTTCGTAGATTCATGATTGTTCTTGTGTTAGATCTAGATTATGCTTGCATCTAATCATCTATGCATTATTTAAACAAATCTTAATCTTCATTCGATTCGTTCATATTAAACGCAGAATTATGGGTTGCGCTCTTCAGATCTCCGACGGTCTTTATCGCTAGATCTAAATACCTAGTAAACCCTAATTCTGTGGTTCGACATCAGCTGCGTTGATCAACAAGAATAATTAAAATGAGTAATAGGTCTGGCTAATCTAGTATTCGTAATTCATAAATTAACATGTAGAACTGTTAGTGAAGTGTTAATTAGGACATTGTCTTGATGGACCCTAGGAACGTGCTAGTCGTGGTCGATAGCTGCCTAGGCGGGTCAGCGGTATGGGTTAGCGCTCAATACTGACAATTCTAGTTCTTCATGCGCTATTACGGACCAATTAAATAGGGTAGCTGGCGTATAGATTGTCTGCTGCCATTGTCGGAGTAAATAGGGTTAGGAATTGCACCGTAACTTAATTACAAATATGGATCAGATAAGGATTAAGGAGAGATTAGTTATGAATAGTTTGGTTAATGTCTTTTCGATATATGGTTGACCATGGGTTATTTGCATCTATGTTATTTACTTTTCTATTATGTTGGTCAACGACCACCCTATCCGGTTGACCTATAAATTGTGGTGGTGTTTAACATTATTAAATAATAGTCTCTATGCGATCGACCTTGAATCGCCCTTGCTATACTACGATTGACATAGTCCTCATGCTAGTATTAAGTGACTTACACGCGATCAAGTTTTTGGCGCCGCTGCCGGGGACTATTTATTTAATTGTCAGGCATAGAAATTAATTTATAGTTAACATTTTTTGTTAATATTGTTTTTCTTTTCGATGATCGAATAAAAGTGGGAAGGTTTTTTTTCATCGCCATGTTCCTAAGGCTGTTGAGCAAATGATGTGCGGGAGTTTTTTTTTACTTCGCATGATTATTTGGTTATTATTTCGAGTCTTGAGTCTTTTTATTTTTATTTGGAGTCTTAAAATAGTTTTGTTGTGTTTAAGTAATAAAGTTGTTATGTATTGGCTTAAATTGTTTATTGCACTTATTCTTTTTAGTTGTGCTTTTTACTGCCACATGACATAACTATTTTGTTACTTATTCGCGTCTCGCGGTACTAGTGGCTTTTGTGCAAGAATTGTTTGTATTAGCTGACCTAGTGCAGATTAATCCTTTGGATGAGACAACTTTGGTTCCAGTTCAGTGATATGATTTGCTTCAGACAGTTAGCCGAGTTCTTCTATTTTCCAAAGCTAAGTGTTCTTCTTCTTCATACTTTTTTGTGTTTTACTTTTCACATTGGGGACAATGTTGAGTTTTAAAGTGTGGTGTAGGCATAACACTTAGTTTGAAAAAATTGAGACACTTACACTTATTTTTGTGAATTTCGATTTTTTGGACTAAATGAAATTAAAACCTTAAATCGTTGAAATTTCTTAATTACGTACTTAATTCATTAACGATAAATAAGGGGTTTGTCAACTATTTGAAGTAGTGGTTTATTAATCATCTATCTTGTTGTGGAATCGAGCTTTTTAAGCACATATAACTCATTTTTTCTGTATGTAGTATAGATGACGCATTATTCAATTTAGTATGGAAGAATGAGCATGTGTTATGTTGCATGAAGTAGTGACTTATTAATTATTATTTTATCGTTGCATTCAAATTTTGAGCACATAATCTGAGTGAGAAGTATTTAGATAAGATGAAGAGTTATCTTAGATCGGGAATCGATATTTGTCTGTGAATATACTTTAACCAATTGTTGTAGGATGATGGTAACAAAAATGATGCCAAACAAGGTAAAACGGGATACAACGGGCTTGTGAGTGAGAGAGAAAAAATAGTGAGAAATCTGCCCAAAAGAAAAAACAAAAGAAAAGAAATAATAAAAAATATATATATATACATATAATAAAGGCAGTGAGGGAAGCAAACTCGTAGCAAAAAGGGCACGACCCTCGCATGAAAATAAAACAAACGAGGACCTAAGAGTAATACTCGGTCCCCAAGTCCGCCCGGCCCAAGTAAGGTTTAATGTTGTTTGCCTGAGTCTGAAGGCAAGAGGAACGAATGTGCACATTGATAAGTAAGGATTTTGGGGTCTCTATAACTTCATTCTTTTCTTGAATGCACTATCACAAAAGATTTATTACATGACACATTGATGTATTGGTAAATGATGATTAATGAGGAACTTGTGGATTTGTGCATGATGCATGTTTTGCCTGAAATCTTTATTGATTTAATGCGATTCTGTTTGCGTCACTGTTGTTTGAGAGTTATTGCACACACACGTCGGTTCTACTAAGAGATAGTGCTTAATGGATCACTGGTGGATATGTGTTGACCCCCATCTTATTTATCATTCTTGAATGAGTATGTTCTTAATTAGTGTGTAATTGTTTATGGGATTTGTTTGATTTGGTTTTTGCTCGACGATCAAAAGCTAAGTGGGGGGTAGTTGATGACGGTCAACTTGGTATCATATTTTACCATCAATCTACCCCAGATTTGTGTTCTCAATGGTGATAATTTGTATGCAATCATGAGTTAATTAGCCAAATGTGATTAAGCCACGTCGGGGTGACTAAATTGTTATTATGCGTATTAACCGTGTATTTTATGCGTTATTTGTTAGAAATAGAAGCTACTATGTGTGGTATGGTTTTATTGACAGATGAACGAGTGTTTGGAGCATCATTTGTGCTGAAGGAGAGAGTTAATCGATAAAGAACTGAACGGAGCTTAAGGTTGAAGTGTTTCTAGTGGAGATTGGACCCGAGAATCTGATTGGTGATATTGAAACGCAGTTTCCGAAGCTTTAGAAGATGAATTGGGCTTGGACTTCCACATGGAAGTTGTAGGGCTTGAAACAAGGATTCCAACACACTTTCAATCACTTAAATCGGAGTTACATAGGCAAGTTTTTGGTCTAAATACCGAAGCTGGGCTAGGGTATTCCAAGTTAAGTCGGCAGAAAGAAAAAGATAAAAATACCACCGGTAAATCGGGAGTTACCCGCGATTTACCGATCCTTAGAATCTTCTAGAAACGTATTTTCTTGTCCCCCAAGGATTGGGTTTACCCCTAAGTCGGTTTTACACCTATATAAAGCCATCAGAGCTACGAAATTGTATTCATCTTCCATTCCTCCATTCATTTATAGATCTATTCAAAAATTAGATACAATGTAGTCTTTTGGGAATAAAATCTTCTTTTATTTTATTTTTTTCTTCTTGCAAATAAGTCATGATTATTTCATTATTGGATGGTGCTTGGTTTACGATCTTTATGGATCGTCTTGAGTCGTCGGAGGGTGAGAGAATTGAAGAGTATATCTGTTATTCGTTATGGGTAAGATCTATTCCAATGTTTTATTTCTTTTCTTAGATTCATGATTGTTCTTGTGTTAGATCTATATTATGCTTGCATATAATCATCTATGCATTAATTAAAAGAACCTTAATCTTCATTCGATTCGTTCATATTAAACGCAGAATTATTGGTTGTGCTCTTCAGATCTGCGACGGTCTTTATCGCTAGATCTGAACACCGAGTAAACCCAAATTCTGTGGTTCTGCATCAGCTATGTTGATCGATAGGAATAATTAAAACGAGTAATAGGTCTGGCCAATCTATTATTCGTAATTCATAAATTAACATGAAGAACTATTAGTGAAGTGTTAATTAGGACATTATCTTGATGGACCCTAGGAACGTGCTAGTCATGGTTGATAGCTGCCTAGGCAGGTTAGCGGTATGGGTTAGCGCTCTATACTGGCAATTCTAGTTCTTCATTCGTATGGGCTATTACGGAACATTTAAGGAGGGTAGCTGGCGTATAGATTGTCTTATTCCATTGTCGGAATAGATATGGTTAGGAATTGCATCCGTAGCTTAATTACAAATATGGATCAGATAAGGATTAAGGGGATATTAGTTATGAATAGTTTGGTTGATGCCTTTTCGATATATAATTGACCATGAGTTATTTGCATCTATGTTATTTACTTTTCTATTATGTTGGTCAACGACCACCCTATCCGGTTGACCTATAAATTGTGGTGGTGTTTAACATTATTAAATAATACTCTCTGTGGGAACAACCTTGACTCACCCTTGCTATACTATGATTGACCTAGTCCTTTTGCTAGTATTAAGTGACTTATACGCGATCATGCATCCTCTCTGTGTCTACAGCCACAAACAAGGTTTTGGAGAAACGATATGATGCTACCAAAAAGGGGGAAACCAGTAAGCCTGAAAGCTCAAAGAGGTCTGGTGGCACAAGGAGTACAAGGAGTGGCTGAACACCTTGTAATAGTAATGTAAATTTTGAAAATAGTGCACATTTTGACCCTTTATGGATAAATAAAATTTCCGAATTTTGATCTTTTATTATATGAAAATGTGTTTACTTATATTCAGGCTTATGAGGGTTTTGTCATCATCAAAAAGAGGAAATTTTTAGGAACATTTTATTGTTTTGATGATGGCCATACTAGCTGTTATAGCAAGCCTGAAATAAGTTGAAATAAAGTAGAAATGTTTGTATAGGCTTTACTTAGAAGTCTGACAAGTTGTATAAGTTCAGTCAGAGAAGCACTGTACTAGACTGGTAGGACAACTCAGTAAAGATAGATGACCAGCATAGTGAACATGCACCGGCACAATGAAGTAAAGACCTTTATGGACTGACTTATAGCCAAGGAAGTCTATGATGACTTTGAGTAAGTCTTAGTATTATTACAAGTGATGGAACTTAATTTTCTTAAATATGGTGTACACTGATATCACACAAAACTACGGATCAGTGAAGTAAATGATTATCGGCTGATAAACCAAGCAACAACAAAGTAAAAGATCAAGCAGTTGAGTAAAGCAATTACTTGACCGGTGAAGCAAATAAGGATCACTCAAGTGAAGGAATCATTGAACCAGTGAAGTAAAGGAAAAGACAGCAGAGTCAAGTAAGCTGTCTACACTTATTAAAATATGTGAAAAATCTGAAAGATCAAGCATTTAATGCAGAATCAATCAAGGACGGATTTTATGATAGACGTTTGAATAAAATCCGGATCATTGAAATCAAGGAGGATTAAATAAAGATAGAATGAAGGATGACTCTGAGTATTAAATATCCAATGGACAGTAATTCAAAATCAAGGGATTTACGGCTGTAAATAGAAGGCATTGACAGAGAGAAGAATATACAGATATACAATTGTAATCTAAGTGTTGAGAGTCTGGCCTTCATACTTCATCTAAAAAGAAACATCTAGCCGATCAAATTTAGAATTATCAAGATCTTCATCAGAAAATGTCCAAGTCTGAACTTGATCAGTTTTGAGGATTTATCAAATTCACACCCTTCTCAAGCAACTGAATCAGAGAGATCTAAAAAAGAGTTGTGTTGCTGTGGTAGCTGCTGAAGGATTTGTTCCCATGGAGCAGTTTGTGAAGACTAAGTCACTGAAGCTTTTGTAGCCAATGAGAGATAGTCTTTAGATTG
This sequence comes from Gentiana straminea, assembly GCA_036785695.1. Classification (NCBI taxonomy): domain Eukaryota; kingdom Viridiplantae; phylum Streptophyta; class Magnoliopsida; order Gentianales; family Gentianaceae; genus Gentiana; species Gentiana straminea. The sequence continues at coordinate 2,593,909 of JAVUPR010000398.1, read as the reverse complement.
TGAAGCTTCTATAGCCAAGGACAATCATAACTATTGTATTGGTGAAAGAAAATAGTGAATTCCTCCAATCATCACAGGGGAAGAGTGGATTAAGGGATTACACCTCCCTGAATCACTATAAAACTTGTGTTATTTATCTACAGCATTTTACCCTCAGCATTTACATTCAGTACTTTATTATATCTGTCTGTGATTGCCTAAATATTTTGAAAATACATTTAGAAGGGTTTTAATTACGCTGCATAAGAGCTTTTCATTAAGAAAATTTTTTGAACTCCCAATATAGTCATTCACCCCCCTCTGGCTATATTTACACCCTTCTCTGGGACCAACAAATTTTGAATTCTTCAAACGTTCATCTTGGATTCGAGAAATACGCTATCAGAATGTCGAGACATTGTTAGTGACCGTTCTGACTTGTGAAACCATCAACCAATCAAACAACTAGATCTTCAACGTTCCGATTTCCTTGTAAAACTCATTGGCTGACATGCTATAGTTGAGTATTCTTAGTTTTCAATTTCTACCTATTAAGGAGCATTAACTCAGTTTTTAATCTTCTTCATAAATTGAGTACTCCTAGTTCTTCATCTGATCTTTATTTGTGAGATCAGAGTACACCATACAAATCTCATTAAATTAACTAAGTTACATTGTCTTTATGTAACTCAGATCTTAAATACAAGATCTATAAAGTAAGTTTAGGCCATCACAGAATTGCCAGAATTCTGACCTCATAGTCTCGACTTTTGGTCTTCATAAACTGAGTTTGAACGATCAGTCCTTCAGTCTTCAATAACTGGGTCTGATCCATCAGCCGTCATAACTGAGTTTGTCCCCTAAGCCATCATAACTGAGCTTGTTCCCTCAGCCTTCAGTCTTCAATTTAAAGATAAGCCAACTAAGCCTGATGTCAGCAAACTTATCTTCTTCAGTTTTGGTTGTCCTTCATGTTCAGTTTTGAATCCTATCTATTACAGTGCTTATCTTATTTAACCTATACAATAATCAGACTCTAGTAAATCCTATACATTCAGTTTCTAGACATTTTTTAGCTTTTCACTGTAACAGCTAGTTCCAGCACTTCATCAATGGGGTTAAAGCAAACATTCAAACAATAATCGATGAATCATCATCAAAAATTCAATTTGTATTTCTAACAATTTCTCCTTTTTTATGATGCCAAAACCCTCATTAAAAGAAAAGTTTAAAGATAAAAAACAAACAAAGAAACAAAAACACAAAACTTGATTTTTCATTATAACTTCAAAAACTCAATTGTTTACAAGATATTACTTTTTCAGTTTTCATCTGAGCATTTTACAAAGGTTCTTTCTTTATCATGAAGTCTGTACTCTTCTTCTTTTTTTGTGTATTCTTTTGCAAATTCTATGTCATAGTCAACTTGACTAAATTGTTTCCATCTTCTCCGTTGTTAAAGTTTGGGTAAATCATTGTTGTTTCTGTAAAAGATTTCAAATTCTTTAATGTCAATCTTCATTTGTTGACGTTTATCCTTCACATCAAGTTTCTCTTAGATTTTTCTATCCTTCCTATATTCCTTCATTTGCAGATCATAAAGCTTGACTGATAAGAATGTCTTCAATGATTTTTCATAGGTCTTATACTTGTATCTAAACTTAAGATGATGATAGTCAGATGGAAACTCTTTCCATAGCAAATGGATGATAATTCAAATTAAGTGATTTACGGCTATAAATAGAAGGCATTAACAAAAAGAAAAATATACAGATATACAACGATAATCTATGTGTTGAAACTCTGGCCTTCATACTTGATCGAAAAAGAAACATCTAGCCGATCAAGTTTAGAATTATCAAGATCTTCATCAATAAATGTCCAAGTTTGAACTTGATTAGTTTTGAGGATTTATCAAATTCACACCCCTTTCAAGCAACTGAATCAGAGAGATTTGAGAAGGAGTTGTGTTGCTGTGATAGCTGCTGAAGGATTTGTTCCCAAGGAGCAGTTTTTGAACACTAAGTCACTGAATCTTTTGTAGCCAAGGAGTGATAGTCTGTAGATTGTGCAGCTTGTGTGGCCAAGGACAATCATAACTATTGTATTGGTGAAAGACAATAGTGAATTCCTCCAATAATCACAAAGGAAGAGTGGATTAAGGGATTACACCACCCGAATCACTATAAACCTTGTGTTATTTGTTAAGGGTGTTTTTATATGTTTTATAACGTTATATTTTATAATGATTTCCCCCATATTCATATAATTTGCATAGAAATTAAGGGTTTAATCGAATTATTGAGCAAATGAGTTTTAAAAGTCTTTAAGTGTAAACTTGAGCTAATTTTGTGATTTTATTGGTGATTATCTATGGTTTTACACTTTGCGTGTTTTTATGGTTTTGAAGGTACATTTACATGTCATGGAAAGGGATTTAAGGAGCTGAAAAGATACTTGATTGAAGGTTTAATGGAAGGAGAAAGATGCAAGTTGAGGATTGGAATGAAGATTTGACAGCTGAACGAGCGTTTAACATTGCGTCCAGTGGACTGGCGTCCAGAAGTAGTAGACGGACGTCCAAGAGGAGCTTTTGATTCAGGATGTTCAGATTTTCAGTGAACGAGCGTCCAGTTTTGTGAAGGACGGGCGTCTGATCCAGCTCGGCCCGACTCGAAGTTTTTATGCAGAGTGGACTGGCGTCCAGAATCCCTGGACGGGCGTCCAGCCACCGCCTTTGCTGAAACCGACCTAAACACTTATAAATAGACGCGTTTTCTGCAACCCTAAGGACTACAATTCGATCCCTGGCCGCCCCAGCCCTTTGGGGGCGCCCTAGCTGCGTTTTCCCACCATCATAAACATCTTTTTATCTTCCTTTTTATTTATATGAGTTGTATTCCAACGATGGATAGAGGCTAAGCGTTTTGAACAAGCTTGTGAAGCCGATCGAGCATCAACTTGATTTCTTCTTTGGATTTGTTTTGTGAGTTTTATTAAAGCTTGTATCTTTATTATGCTTTTATATTGATTATGCAATTATATCGATGGATTGTTGCTTATTGATGTTTAATGTTGATGAGAATCGTTGTTAGACCTAGATCACCGTAGTAAAGATTAGATTTTTAACCTAAAAATAACGAGAGTTGCTAGGTTAAATTTCTAGGTTGCTAGATTGAGAAATCTTACACCTTTGTTTTGGAAGCGTTAATCTTTAAGATCGAGGGATGAGAGATTAATAGGCGAATTATCTACGAGAGTAGAAATTCATACCTTTGATAGGTGAACCACATCTTTATCAAATCTTCACTAACCGATCTAGGGTAGAAATTGAGAGTTGCGAGATAGGTGGATCATAGCTTGTTCTTCGCTAAAATTAATTGAAATCATCTTTGTGCCTTGTTCTTCGTTGTTATCTTAGAAGTTTATTTTCTTTTTAGTTTATAGATTAGAGTTATTTTTGTTCGCAACGATCTTTCCTGGCTTTGGACCGACAATCCTCTCATTCCGGCTTTATTTTCCGTTTTAGTTTAGGTTTAGTAATAAATAGTAGTGACAATTTTAGAAGAATTAATAAGAACTAGATTAAACAACCTCGATTCCCTGAGATCGACTCCGGTATTAATCGCTATACTACGATCCCTACACTTGGGGAATACCGGATTTATAAATTTATTACTTGTTTGTTTTGTGTTAATAAAATCCGTGACATTATTTATTTACAGCATTTTACTCTCAGCATCTACATTCAGTACTTTATTATATCTGTCCGTGATTGCCTAATTTTTTGAAAATACATTTAAAAGGGTTTTAATTCCGCTGCACAAGAGCTTTTCATTAAGAAAAGTTTTTGAACTCCTAATATAGTCATTCACCCCCATCTGGCTATATTTACACCCTTCTCTAAGACCAACAAATTTTGAATTCTTCTAACGTTCATCTTGGATTCCAGGAATATGCTATCAGAATGTCAGACTTTGTTAGTGACCGTTCTGACTTGTCAGACCATCAACCAATCAAATAACTTGATCTTCAACGTTCTGATTTAATTGTAAAACTCATTGGCTGACTTGCTATAGTTGAATATGAGTATTCTTAGTTTTCAGTTTCTACCTATTAAGGAGCATTAACTCAGTTTTTAATCTTCTTCATAAACTGAGTACTCCTAAATCTTCATCTGATCTTTATTTGTGAGATCCGAGTACACCACACAAATCTCATTGAATTAACTAAGTTACATTGTCTTTATGTAACTCAAATCTTCAATACAAGATCTATAAAGTAAGTTTAGGTCATCACAGACTTGCCTGAATTCTGACCTCAAAGTCTTGACTTTTGGTCTTCATAAACTGAGTTTGAACCATCAGTCCTTCAGTCTTAAATAACTGAGTCTAATCCATCAGCCTTCATAACTGAGTTTGTCCCCTCAGCCATCATAATGAGCTTGTTCCCTCAGCCTTCAGTCTTCAGTTTTAAGATAAGCCAACTAAGTTTGATCCCTCAGCGAACTTATCTTCTTCAGTTTTGGCTGTCCTTCAGGTTCAGTTTTGAATCCTATCTATTACAGTGCTGTGTTATTTAACATATACAATGATCAGACTCTAGTAAATCCTATATATTCAGTTTCTAGACATTTTTTTTAGCTTTTCACTGTAGCAGCTACTTCAAACACTTCATCAATGGGGTTAAAACAAACATTCAAACAATAATAGATGATTCATCATCAAAACTTCAATTTTTATTTCAATCAATTTCTCGCCTTTTGATGATGCCAAAACCCTCAATAAAAGAAAAGCTTAAAGATAAAAAACAAACAAAGAAACCAAAACACAAAACTTGATTTTTCATTATAATTTCAAAAACTCAATTGTTTACAAGATATTACTTTTCGGTTTTCATCGGAGCATTTTACAAAGGTTCTTTCTTTATCATGAAGTCTGTACTCTTCTTCTTTTGTTGTGTCTTCTTTTGCAAATTCTCTGTCATAGTCCAATCGACTAAATTGTTTCCATCTTCTCCATTGTTAAAGTTTGGGTAAATCATTGTTGTTTCTGTAAAATATTTCAAATTCTTCAATGTCAATCTTCATCTATTGACATTTATCCTTCACCGCAAGTTTCTCTGAGATTTTTCTTTCCTTCCTATATTCCTTCATTTGTTGATCATAAAGCTTGACTAATAAGAATGTCTTCATTGATTTTTCATAGGTCTTATACTTGTATCTAAACTTAAGATAATGAAAGTCAGCTGCAAACTCTTTCCATATCTCTTTGGTTAGAGTGAGCCTTACTTCATCAGATATTTTGTATTTTCTAATAAGCTCTTCATCACTTAGTTCACTAGGTTCTTCCATGATCAGTGTGCTTGGTTGTAATCTTAGTTTTTCTTCCTCATGCATGTTATGCATTTTCAGCTTCAAGTTGCTTCTTGAACTTCTTTTCTTCTTCTACTTCCCCCATTTTTTGGCATCATTAAGTTGGATCACCAACTCATGTGTACGCTTATGTTGATCTGCAATGCCAGTTTGAGAAGTGTAGAGGTCTTTAAGCTGAGTTTCAAGTCCAAAGAATCTCTGATTGAGATGCCATTCTGCTTGAGCTTGAATATTCCTATCTTATTTTGTGGCAATCTCCAGCTTCTGTTTCAAGTCTAATATCTCTGATGATGAATTTGTTGAGACTTATGAAATGTTGACCAAATGCTGATTTACTGCTTCATCAGTTTTCTGTCTGTAGTCCAGGTAAGTTGTCATGGTATCAAAAAGTTTACCATAATCTTCCTTGTGACTAAGTAGAAAAACCATTGATCTCTGAATCCGTTTGATGTCTTATTTGGTCATAAACTCAATAGGATCATCTGCTACCTTGAATGTAGTATGAGTTTCAAGATCTAGATCATTAATGCTCTATTGTTGTTGTCATCAGTTTGTATGTCAGCTGTCTGTGTACCAGTTGCATTTCTTTAGTTTGCTCAACTGACTTTCCCTTGTCAGTTTTCTCCTTGTGTTGTCTGTCTGAAACTGAAACAATTGTGTTTCCAGTTTTCTCAGTTGTTAATATTGATAACTTTACTATCTCTGTAAGTTTTAGGTTGCCATCATCATCCTTATCTTCATCTCCCTTCTTCTTCGGTATCTGTTTAGGTTCTGATGATGCTGACTTCCTTTTCTTTTTTGCCTTGTCGTGTAGAATTTTGTAACACATGTTTAGAAATTCATCCATGGGAAACAATTCGTACAAGCTCTGAACTCCAAACTGATCAAGAAACAATTTTTCTTCAGTTATTATCTCTTCTTTGAGTGGTTCTTGACTGCTGATTGTGTTGAGTTTCATCTTCATGAACCGTAAGATCCTTTGAGTTGCAATGGAAAACTCATCTTCTGGTTGTTGAGATGCTGCTTCAGTCTCTATTGGTACAATCTCAGTTTGAGCTTCACTTGTCTTCTCAGTTTCTGGTGCTGATCTTTCAGTTGCACCAGCTTCCAATTCTAGTTCCCTTTTAGTTGATGCTTTCTCATGGGAATCTGAGAATAACTTCCTTTCAATTTGTCTTCTAGCCTCAGAATATGCTTTCCTCTTGGTTCCTTTCTGAGCTATCTGTTCAGAAACTGTCTTCTTTTCTTTCTTTGACAGTACTTCATGTAGTTTGGGGCATGCGTCAACTGCAATTTTCTTAGTTACGCCAGTTTTCCTTGAAAATGTGTCTGCTGCAATTTTCTCAGTATCAGTAGTCTTTGAGAATGTGTCAGCTGCAATTTTCTTAGTTTTTCCCACTTCAGCTTCCTTTCCCCGATTGAGCACCTCTATGTAGTGCTGAATAAGGATGTTGAATGGCTTCTTTACAAGAAGTCTACATTCCCTTTTACCACCTTCTTTCCTGGCTTTGCTTATTCTGGAAACTTCCTCCTGATATAGCTTCTTCTTCTGGTTGAAGACGTAACCAGCCCAATTGAATTTGAGCTACCCTAGATAATGTTCATCAAGTTTGACTTATCAATTGACAAACTATCTAAGCCTTCATATTGTCCAATTAAGCTCCTTGTTACCGATTTGCTCAATAGGGCAAACTCGGGTCTTAGAGTCTTCATTATGAATATATTTGACCAGGTTGCTCAGTTGCAGAAATCTTCAATAGAAAAGCTTCCCGATTTAGTGGCAGATTGGGCAAGTCTATTGATTTCTAAGTTGGCTTCTTCTGACTGAACATACTTCTGATGATTTCTATGTTGATGCATACCTCATCACCATAAGCTATCGTTTTGAGAAAATATCTATCCATCTTCATGTTCTCCCAAAATTGAAGTTTGGCTTCAACTTCCAATTCTTTCTCCAATTTTATGTCTAGTAAGCCCACGCCTATGGGAAAAATGGAGGAGTGGAAAGGAAACACAGATACATAGTGGAAGTAGGTTTAACTTTGTTAGCACAAGCCCAAATGCCATTGAAATTTATGTGCGAAGCTTTTCAGTATAGTGTCTATCTTATAAATAGACTTCCCACACTTGTCCTATAACACAATTCACCCTATGAACAACTTCTAAATCAGAAACCCGACTATAAACTAATCAGAACCTTTGGGTGCACATGTTACCCTTATTTGAGACCCTTCCAAAAACAAAAGTTCCGATTTCACACCACCAAGTGTGTCTTCTTAGGGATCAGTTCTACCCATAAGGGATATCTATGTCTTGATGTCTCAGGCATGATTGATGTGCCTAAAGATGTTATTTTCAATGAAAGAGAATTTCCTTATAAAATTTTATTTCATGGATCCAAAACTACAACTCCAAGTTCACCCCCTAATACATCTACTGTTCTTGACACACATCCTTTTTTGTTCTTTAGTCCTATGATGATGGGGAAACTGATGAAGTTTATAGAACTATAAACTGAAGATAAAATGCGAAATTATTATTAATGAACTAAAAGTTACAAGTTGTATTAAAATGTAGCTGATCATGGGGTATTTATAACTTCATACACCTCATGAATCAGTTAGAAGTAAGTTACAAGCCGTTACAATAAACTATAACTGAATAACCACTTTCTACATCACAGTACACTATCAGCAGGCTACTGTGCCTTCACACTATCAACAGGCTGCTATGTCTTCATTCAGTCAGCAGAGTGTATCATCCAACTGCACTCAACACTCCCTTCAGCCTCTATACTATAACAGAAACAACATCTGGTAAAGACACATATGTGATCAATGGAACTAATACACCTAGTACTCCCTTAAATCCTTCTAGTGCTCCTTCCACTGATACACCTAGAGCACCCAACACACACCTAATTCCCCTACACCACATACTGGTAGTCACTCACCATCATCATCCTCTTCTACCAATCACATTTCTGTCTCCCCTGAGTCTGATACCTCACAGTCCGGCCACCAACACTCCACCTCCACCTTCAACCACCAACCGTCATCCCATGCAAACCAGAGCCAAGAGTGGCATCTTCAAAACTATAAACTACTCTTACCTAGCCTCTAAAGACTCTATCCACTGCCAATTGGAACCAACAAGAGCATCTGAAGCCATTGCATCCCCTCAGGGGCATAATGCTATAAAAGAAGAATTTAAAGCACTGAATAATAATCACACTTGGGATCTAGTGGCCCATGGCCCTTATCGGCATCTGACATGTAATAAATGGGTGTTCAAATTGAAGCTAAAACCATATGGTTCCATTCTGAAACACAAGGCAAGGTTGGTAGCGAAGGGATTTCATCAAACTCCAGGGCTGGATTATAGTAAAACATTCAGTCCTGTAGTTAAGGCTTCAACTATTAGGGTTGTTTTTGCCATAAAAGTCTCTTTAAACTGGCAGATCAACTAGATTGACATTAATAATTCCTTTCTGAATGGAAACCTCTATGAAGATGTTTACATGCCATAGCCAGAAGGTTTCATTAATCCTACCAGGCCTAGTCATGTTTGTCACTTGAGAAAGGCATTGTATGGCCTTAAACAAGCTCCAAGAGCTTGGTTTGATGAGTTGAGAGTTTGGCTTATGAAGTGGGGATTCTGTCAATGAAAATATGATACATCTCTCTTCATCTTTCATGCTAAGGATGTACTAATATATGTTCTTGTTTATGTAGATGATCTATTGATTACAAGGAATAAAACTGATATGATGCAGAGATTTATTTGTATGCTGAACTCCAAATTTACCTTAAAGGATCTTGGGCCTCTATCACACTTTCTTAGGATGCAAGCACATGAAGATGAGATAGGACTTTATCTAAAGCAGCAGCATTATGCAACTCAACTGTTGAGCAAGTTAAATCTAGAGCATCTAAAACCAGTGCCAACTCCAATGGCAACCAATGCAGACCTCACATCTGCTAGCTCTCCATTCCTGCCAAATGCAACTCAGTAAAGGAAAATCTTGGGAGGCCTTCAGTACTTAACCTACACAAGGCCATACATCAGTTAGGCAGTTAATCAATTGAGTTAATACATGCATGCTCCTAGAGAAGTACACTGGTTTTCCATAAAGAGGCTGCTCAGATATGTTAAAGGCACCCTCAGTCATAGTCTACATTTCCAGCCTAGTCAAGCTCTTGCTATAATAGGCTTTAGTGATGCAGACTGGGCCTGCAATGTGGTGGATAGGAAGTCAACGGCAGGTTATTGTGTTTTTCTAGGTGAATCCCTAGTGTTTTGGAGCTCTAAAAAGCACTAGGTGGTGGCGAGATCAAGTATTGAGACTGAATATAGAGCCCTAGCAAATGTAGCAGCTGAAATCAAGTGGTTAAAGTCACTGTTAGCAAAATTGCATTTCCACATTACTACAAAACCAATGACATGGTGTGACAATCTTAGTGTAGCAACCCAAGCCTATAATCCTGTCTTTTATTCCAGGACTAAACACATTGAAATAAATGTGCATCTTGTAAGAGGTAAAGTTTTGAAGAATCAGCTTCAAGTTGCTTATGTTCCTTCATGTGATCAAGTGGTAGACTGTTTTACCAAGCCTTTGTCTAACTCTCAGTTTCAGATCAACAAGCACAAACTGAATGTTGTTGATGCTACCTTCAGTTTGAGAGGGATGTTAAAGCCATCTAGTGCCATGTGTCACTATGTTAGACTTAGACCTCCATGTGTCATTGTAGTGCATTAGATTTTATCCTTGGATTACCTCATAGATTTGGCTAGTACATTTCTATTATGCTCCTAGATTATTGAGCTGCTGCTATTGTATAAGAACAATTGTAATTCTAATGCAATGAGAATGATTTCCTGAATTATAATCTCAATGTTATATATATATATATATATATATATATATATATATATATATATATATATATATATATTTGAAAGGACAATTTAACCCGATTACCCAATTGACCCGCTCCATTTCCAGAAATAAAAAAAGGCAACACCAAAAAAAAAAAAAAAGAAACACAAAAAATAATAAGTATCCTACAAAATCTACAAAAATAACAACTATTCTTCAAAATCTCTCTGCGAATCTTTTATATTAATTTTTTTAAGAGTTCAAAAAAATACCGATGACATAAATTTGTTTTTAAAAAATACACTTTTCATCATGATTTTGTGCCATCCTTCTCAAAATTATATAAAAAAGAATTGATTTACATAATAGTTTTAAAAAAAAAATAATTTCCTTCCTGATTTTGCACCATTTCTTTGCGAAATCATCAAAAAAAGAATTGATTTACCAGCGGTAAGAGTTGAAAAAAAATATTTTTCTTCCTGATTTTCCACACTTTCTTTGCGAAATTATTAAAAAAAACTTTCCTAATTTTGCGACCTTGATTACTCATATTGCACTGTTCTTTTCGTGATTATATCTTTAATTAGTTATCTTTATATAATCTTCTTTTCTCTGCAATCGCTGCCTTTTATATTTCGTAGATGTATATAATTGTTTGCTGTTTTTTTTATTCAATTCCAAAAATTGGTGGAAATCAGCATTATGTTGTGTCTAACTTCAGTACGAGAATTAACCACTGTGGATTCAATATTTTATTGTTCTCTTTTCGGTTCTTGATATTTAACATTTTTTTTCCAGTTTATTTGCATTTGTGTAGGGTTTCCATAGATGCGAAGATGATCGAGAGATGCCTAGAGGATCAAGGTAGGTTTTCCAGATTATTCCTCTTCTCTCACAACACCAGATTTTTTTTTTTTGGCTCAAATCAATGAATAGTTTTATTTTTTAATATACTTAGGTTGTAATTGATTCGAATCGATCATTCTTATTCTGAAGCTCTTGATAAAGATTTCTTCTTTGTTTTTCTAAATGCTTCCAGATTGCAAGTTCATCTTCGCCCGAATGGCTCCAGCCTCCTTAACAGAGAGTAGGATAGGTTTTTTGTTTTGTTTTTTTTTTATAGCGCAAAAAAAGGATTTTTATAATATTGGAGGTGGATTTCTCTATCATTTTTGCTTTTGTGTTTGAATTATCGAAATCTATATAATATTGGATTTTTATATCGGATGTGGAGGAGATTCATCATCGTCAGTGGTAGATGCACATAGGGGTAAATTGGGTCCGCGGACCGCGTTAAAAATAAGAAAATCATACATTTTACCTATAGAAAAATATTTCAGACCCTATAAAAAATTTATTTACTGTGTAAAATATTTACGGACCCCGTTGAATATAATTTCTGGATCCGCCACCATCGTGTTTAGGTAGTATTCATGGTGTTTGCTTTTTTTCCCCTGATTATGCATTCCTATGGGCCTTTGAACAAATGGATATTTCGTTTTCAGATTGGGGAGGACATTTATCTATGCCGGATTACATGGGTTGACGATGTCAAATGTTCCCCTCAAGATAAGAAAAAAAACGACATCAAATTTGGATCGGAAGTGAGAAAACGATGGCTAAGCTTTAATTTAAACCCAATAACTTCTATGCACACACTGATCTAATTGATACGGATTATTTTGTGAAATGTACATCTGAGCTGAGTGATCATTTGTTGCCAATTGTGAAGTAATACAAGCGGGTTGATCGCTATATCCTATTTGAGATATTTTACGAGTTTCAATTTATGTCACGCTTTTAATATTTTTATATATCTGCAAGCCTAATTTGTGACAACGGGGAGGTTATTGGAAACCGACGGGTACATATAAGTGGATTTGTAAAGAATCTGGATTTAAGAAAGTGACGTTGCTCTACTCCATCGATTTTTTTGTCTATTTCGTGTCAATTGCTCTATTTTTTTTCTTTCTTCTCACTTTTCCTTTTTTTTTTCCTCTCTTTTTTTAATTCAATCCCAATGAATATATATGCTTGGGTGTATGTGTGTTTTTAATTTTATTTTATATGCTCTGTGTGTTTGAGTATGAAGCTTGGGATTTTTTATAGATCATGTATGTTTCATTTGATTTTTTTATTAGTTGTAAGTTAGTTTAGTTTTGCTATTTTTTAATACTTTGATGAAAGTGCTGCCAAAAATTGTTATCTTCTTATATGAGCTATTTGGAATTATGAACCTTCTAATTGTCTACATGTTATCACATGTTTTACTAGATTTATCTTAGACATTTATATGATCATGAAGAAACTTCTAGAAGATAAATACTATTGTTACATTTGTTTATTTCATTTTTAAATGTGACTTTTATGTTTTTTTTTTTTTTTTTTTGGGTGTGTGATCATGTCTGAGTGACTATTGATGATGGATAAGTTTTATTGATGATGTATTGTTACGTTGATAGATTTTACGAGCCTCGGCTGCAAACACTACTACAAGATGAGGTTATATTGCATTAATTACTTATCTATAGCTACCACAATTAACTCCTTAAAGGCATTGTGATCTGACGATACTAATATATAATACTTCTTCCGTTTTTTTATCTGTCACATTTCAGAATTTGATCTGTTTTTGTTTATCTGTCATTTTACATTTCCTCAATGCATCAAAAATTTTTTTTTGTCTCCTTCACCAATAAAGTATTTACATCTCCAATAAAAATATACATTTCCAATACTAAAAACTCATTTACCAACAAATTATTTATATCTCCAATAAAAAAATACACTTTTAATACTATATTTTAGACATATTAATTCTTTTTCTAATCATGCGATTTTTTTTTCTCTACGACAGATAAAAAACGGAGGGAGTAGCAATGTAGACGTGCATGGGAATTTATGGATCACATGATGGAACTTTTATTTTGGACACCTTTATTTTCATCCAAACGATTCTACCGGTATACCACATTACATGTACACCGTACTGAATTCACCTATAAAATTTGCTTTTAATGTCAAAATTTGACTTTTCTAAAGTCGATTATCACATTTGACTGATTGAAGGTCGATTCTTATTTAATAACTAATTGTAAAAAAGATCGAGTCAGTGTGGTGTAAATGTACTATGATAGAATCGTTAAAAATGAATGCTCCATTTTTTAGATGTCTCCAAGAGACGGAAGTCAATGTGCATATTACCAATGCAAAACTATTCAAACTATGTTTTTATGTATGTGTGTTAAAAAAAAGAGTTGTTTCATGAAAATGGTTTAAGATGGAGCGCCCACTATTGTTGTAGAGTTCAAATAATGAATCGTGCTGGATGACTTGATAGTTCCCGCCAGGAAAATTACACTGCATCTTATTTCATTATTGTGACGTACGTTTTTCTTTTATATTAATTATGTAAAAATGTATGACCAATGTTATCTAACATCAACTTTATACTTATGAAAGAACTTAACCTTTCAATGGTATCTTATTTCCCCTTATTGATTACCATGGAACACACATATTTGTATTGAAGTTTTATTTATGATTCGCTATTAACTAATTCATAATAATTTTTTATCGTTTCATGTGTATAAAATTGTATATCTATAATTTAGATCCACACATATATAATCTCTTTCTCCGTGCATCGCGCAGCGAAGTAAAAACTATATATATATATATATATATATATATATATATATATATATATATATATATATTATATTCTAAAAAAAAAAAAAGAATTCCATATCAAGTCTGGCACTCAAAGAGAAATCCAATCATTGGAATTGCATCAAAGATTTCGAAATGCTGTACGTAACAATAATATAACGAACACATCGTATTAAGCACTTTCAATACAAGAATTGTCGCAATCTCAATTGAAGCATAGCATCGAACTATCCTCAGCAAATAAAATACCCGAATAAGATTTGGCTTACTTAATTTCCGTGCACATAAACAGATTATTAACAGATAAGTGCACGATGTTACATCAACCGGATATGGATAAGCATACCGTAAAGCATAATAAAATTGTCTTAAGCTTGTTGGGAAAGTGTATCATGTGTGTGGCCTGATTTACTGTATGTGTAAATATGGAGTTAAACCCGTGATTAACAGCTGAAATTACCGAATAAAAAACGACACAAAAATAAATAAAAAAGTTCGAACCGAGGCGAATGTAGACTCTCTTTCCTTAAGACAATTTTACTCTGATCACGTGCCCACGGTTGCAGCAATTGTCTTCCAAGATACAACGGTTCACGTCTCGAGTTTAGCGACATTTCAAAAACTCGAGCTCTGGCGAACTAACTTGATGTTCCAACTTCTCGACACAACACAACGACTATGAATGCATAATTTTTTGTACTGAAATGATTTAGAAAATTTTATATACAACTATAAGCCATTCAGTGGGGTTATTTGTATATATGTACACATGTAAAAGGTGTGGCAAGTTCTAAAACGCAAGAGTCTGTTAGTTTAACCTGCTTGGAAGGAGCTAGATTAAAATAATAGTAAAGAATCATATGGTCATTTCTATAAACTTATTTGTAGTTATTAAAATAGAGGGGAAATGACGCTTTTGGTCGTTTATCTTTCCAGAATTTCTCTAAATTAAGTACCATCTATGTTTCATTGTTTATCGTATCAAACATACATAGGGGTGTTTATCGTAACAAAAACACATACGTACGGGTGTTTGTTGTTTATCGTAACAATAAAATACAAAGAATAGTTTAGTGAAATTCTAAAAAGATGAGGACAAAAGTGTCATTAATTTTGCATTAGAATAATATAATTACTACAAACTATGTGGATAATTCTAGAAACTTATATCTAGTCACTAGATTAGAAATAATCATAGCCATTGGTTGGAGACTTTTCACTGCTATATATAGGAGCCATGCCATTGAGTTTGTATCAACCAAAAAACAACAATGGTGAATAATAAAAGAGTCTCTTTCATCCCCTATGTTTTCCACTCTTAAATACTTATTTCTACTAATATCAACAAATTAACATATAAAACCGAATTAATCGACCCTGTTTTTTCCCGATCAAAGAACGTGTTTTTGGAATTAATGGACCCCGTGTTTTTTTCCCGATCAAAGAATGTGTGTATGGAGGAGTCCATCTACTAACAAGAAAACCAATATAATAATTAAACACATTATTGTGCAGCTCTTGACCTTCTATCTCTTCTATTATCATCATTCATAACGTTTATTTTCTCTAGACGAGCCTCATATAAGAACCTTAATAGGCAGAGGCTTACCACAAGACTGAATAGAATGAGTGGCCCCTTTTTTTTAACATATAAAAACCTCATTAGGTAGAGGCTTACCAAACTGTTGAAAGAAACATAAGGCCAACATTATGGGAGATATAGTGCATTTGGACACCACTTAATGCACGGTATATATTTCGCTAAAAGAAAAAAAAAATTCGTGTAAATTTAATCCGATCCAACCTAATATAATATGTTAATTTTCTTTTTTGATAAAGGCCCAATTTTTTTTACTCCAATCGATAAAGGTCCCAATAAAAAAATTTACTTGGCCCAAAAAAAAAAAAAAAAAACATACAAACAAGTTTTATTAAGTTTTTGCATTTACGGATGTTAAAAACGCGATAAGTGATGGAAAAAATGTAGTACTTAGGATTTAACAGAGAATTAGAAACTCCAAGGCACGTTAATAACGTTGTCTTTTAAGAGATGTTTCGTCTCACTCGATTTGTCACTAAGGGATCAAATGAAAATCTCTTTCGGGATACGATGGGGGTGTTTGATTCAAACGGGTGACTTGTTTGAATCAAACCCGAGACAATCAAAGTTTTTCTGATGATGTTGTCAAACTTATGAATTTTCGTCTGCATACCCCGTTTCGTTGCGATAACATTAATTCGTACGGCAACTCGTATGCAAACGATAACAAAAATATTTATTTATGAAAAAATATCTAACAATAAGTATATTTTTTTTAAAAATAAACAACTTCAACTAAAAGACCCAATTGCACCCCACTAATTACTTGTTTGTTATACGGGGAATGGAATAGAATGAAATGAATTTTTCAATTCAATTGTATTCATTTATAATAATTGTGTCTTGAAAAAACAACTTTATGCTTTTAAATATAGTAATAATAGCCTTAAACCCGTGCAACGTACGGAGATGATATAAAAATAAAATAAAATATTAAATTTGTAGGAAAACAAATAAAGATATGTAATAGATGCAATACACGATATAGTTGTACACTAACATAAAAAAAAAAGTGTTATGTAATAGATGTCATATACATTATAGTTGTATACTTATCTGGTGTATTGGCTTTATCCGGATGTATGTTATTCAGTTATAAAAAAGAAATATAGTTTATATGAGAAACTAATGGATAAATATTACTTTTGAAACAACACAGGTTGACACCCCATCCCAACATCAAGTAGTGTTTTTTTTTTTTTTTTTTTTTTTGGAAAGAATCATAAATCACCTTACCTTCCCTCCCTCACCTAGACTGACCCACACCTTTGCACCCTTTCATCGTTAACCCCCCCCCCCCCCCCCCCAAACTTATTCCCCGACCCCATTCCTAAAAAAACTACAATGTGCTTCATTAGTTTATATCGTAAGGATATGATAATGATAAATTATGATTCAAATGGCCATCGTAGGAGAGTAATATAATCTATACTCTAAATATTAAACTTATATACCCCTCAATAATTAAATAAATAAATATTAAGCTTATCATAAAAAGCCTTAAAAAAAGATCATAGGCTAGGAACAGTACATATAGAAAAGAAAAAAAAAAAAAAGTACATTTAAAGCTGAATTGAGTCCAGCAGCAACTCCAATTTAAGCAACTCTCAAGATTTTTGGAATGAGATCAAAATTGAAAAGGTCACAAAACAATTAATGCCCCGATCCCGGAGACCGAGTCCTTTTCCGGAAAAAAAACGTTCGTCACGTATTACGTAAAATAAATTTCACAATATACGTAAACCTCTACTACGTCGTATCGAGTTAAGCAAAAACTGATGCAAAAGACTCCGGTATATTTTTTTCAACCAATGACAGGAATAGAAACATCCACTAAAGATATAAATGTAACTTATTACAACGATAACTCCAAAAGAACTTATAACGCACGAAACCTCCAAAAGGAATAAATAAAAGAAATTACAACGTATCAAAGGAGAACGTATTGTATTTCAAAAATAAAAGGAACAACTAGTCCAAAACGTCATGCGAAAATTAAATAAAATAAAACTTCAACGACGCGTCCTCAAACGTCGTCTTCAAATTCCTCATCGAATTCTGGATCAACTTGTTCATCTTCTCATCCCCAAACACATAACAAATACGCATTTGAGGTAAGTACAAAGTACTTAATAAAAGGTAGAAGCTATGATTTAATTACATATTATAGCATAAGAATCATAATTATTAAATTATCTTAATGTGACCGACTTAGTCTAGGGTTCATTGCATGCTCATAAACATGTTATGACTATACGTTTCTAACTTAACTTATATATGTTACATCCTTATTCAAGGGCACTGCGCATGGTGTATATCCGCCATGAGATATCGTATGCAACCTACTAGTGGATCACACCAATAGGCACGGGCTAGTCCCGATAGTGTACACGTTCGGCGAAGTCCCTCCGTACTTGGGGTCATGTAAACCTACGGACTTATTCACTTTCTCTGACCGCCCACACATCGCGATATGAACCGGTGCCTATCCAAGAATGTTATGGTGCTTAGTCTTTTACTACAAAAGTATGTATTTCATTAATTGTTAACTAGCCACCTAAGTGTTTTTTTAGGTAAACCTCACCTTAACAACTCTACTCCCTCACATAGACAGCTAGACACAACAACCTATCACATACACAGACATTGATGAATGCTAACTTATCAAAGCACAAGCCTATCATGCCCTTCCGACGGTCCCAAACTTCAACTCTTAGGAAAAATCCATTCAGTGCCGAAACTAAATGCATCAGAAACTCAATCAAAGCTCGTTCATGTTCTCTTAGTGTTATTAGATCAAGAAAAACATTTAAAACTAAACTCGGGGATTAAAACAACATTTTTCTTAAAACATGGGTGAATGCGTGCACATTGAGCAACTAGAAACATTGAGGATGCTCATGTTCGACCAATGCGTGCGCATTACCCCTCGGTGCGCGCGCACAAGCAATGCGTGCACATCCTGTGCGTGTGCATTGAGCTTCTAAACCAAAACCCGACTTTCTGTTTAATCAATGCGTGCACATTGCCAGGAAGTGCGTGCGCATTGGACGCAGAAAAGTCGTATCTCAATTTTTTCTGCGTATTTACAATTCCTACCCAATTCCAAACATGTTCAACATTGAAAATACTCAGAAATTAGCAGAAAACTCAACCTTTATAAAACCATTTCATCCCATACTCCTTTAACGACAATTAGACGTGATTTCTAACATCTAAACATGCCAAAACATCAACCTTAACCCTATAGGCCATAATTAAATTGTAGGAAGAGCCTCTTACTTGTTTGCAAGCAAATCCAAACCCAATAGCTATGAAAATCTGCAGCAAGCTCGATCCTTTCCACAGAAAAACATATGTGATCAATCCAAATTTAGATTAGATTCGATCACACGCTTCTATAACAACAATTCTACGAATCTATGAGTTTAAATCCATCAAACTCATTCAAGAACACAACTAGGGCTCGAAAGTTCTAACCTTTAGAAAACTTCAAACTTTTGGTATAGAACGACGCCCTCTTCACGACGATTCCAAATCAGTACTCGAATCCGAAAACGATCAACAACTCCGTGAGAAATTGGAAGAACTCCCTTGAACTGCACTTTTTGCTCTATGCCTTTTCTCAGAGAACGCAAAAGCTAAATTCTTATTTTTTTTGCTAATAGGTTATTAGGAATAGTGGGGAGTTATTTTCCTTAAATAACTTTTTCCCAAAATGATAATTACTTATTATTTCCTTAATTGTCATTTAATTAAAGTTATGTCCATAATTCTACACACACACACACACACATAATACACATATATATATATATATATATATATATATATATATATATATATATATATATATAGATAGATATTTCAGCACACACACACATATATATATATATTACTTTAATCCAAAATAAAAATAAACATAATATTTCGTTTTCGAAAAATGACACGTCTGCCCTTTATCGAAATCGGAATATTACACATCGACTCCCCGTCTGATGGTTGATGACCTTCAATTCAACTGAATAAAATCCTCCTCCTCATGTGCGTGATAGGTTGTGCAGAATTAATGTACTTCAAATTCTGCTCAATTCATACAAAGGATGGTGAACATTAAAAAAAAACGATTACTTTAGGCATTGCAAACCACATAAGAAGAAATTACAAAGTACCTTTGTAGCTGATCGGTTGAAATATAACCATTGCATTTGCTGCTTTCCAAACATGAATCTAGCTTGGGGTTCCTCTTTGTCATTCCTATGTAAGAGCAATTTAGATTATTGCAAGAAAAAAAATCAATCCACTGATCCTAGCTGTTCAGAAATACATCAAAATGCCTTTTGCATAATCAACCTATTGCTAATGCATTTTAGAAAACGCAAGCAGAAAGCTCCATTGTATAAGGATAATTAAGAACACATAGTATTCCTAACAAGACAAATTATGACAATTAGAATTTTGTAGACTAAAAAAGGAAAGCAAAAGCAAAACAAAATCCGAAAGTCCAACTGTAATCCTAAAAGGTTTAAACAAAAGAGTAGTGTCTGTGTTAAAAAGAGCTTAATTTTTACACTTCTCTCAAACAGAAGCTTATTAGAATTCAATATGAATACATGTAATATTGTTTTAATTCCATTCTTCAACGTGCGTAACGAAAGATATATATACCCAGCCACCAAAGAATACCGCAATAACACACCAAATATGTGCAGTATTGAAGAACCTTTCATAATTCTAAAGCATTGGGAAAGTCGGAAACTTTATGTATAAACATTAGATGGAAACATTTATAGACTAAAAAAGAAAAAACAAAAGTATACTCATCCTACAATGCAAGAAACACTTGCCTTTCTACCCTTCGCACCTAAGCGAGTGCTAATTCTAATACCAACCTTTTTGAAACGTGAGTGTAGGCTCTCCAACCTTTAAGAACATCATGATTAATTTAGAGAGTTTCCTCTTTTTGTTACCTTGCTGCTGATGGTTATGGGTTGTAACGCCCTGCTCCCGGATACCGAGTCCTTATCCGGAAGAGAACAATCGGCGCGTATAGCATTAAATCAATCTACTATTATACACAAGTCTCTATGTCGTTGTATCAAATAAAAACAAACGGAAGCCCAAAAAACTCGGGTAAAACCATAAATGCACTAGATTGGGAACTCGCATACTAAAAGATAGAAAGGTGTCCGGCCACAACGAACGTCTTACAAGTATGATGTCCAAAGAAACATAAAATTGTCTTAAAACAAATACAAACTTTCTTACAAAATTATAGAAATAAAAGAACAACATTTGTCTAAATAAGGAAAAACAACAAAGTGTAGTGCAACATGAATAAAGAAAACTGGACGCATCATCAAAGCATCATCAAAGCACATATCCTGTTCATCGAACTCATGGACAACATGTTCATCTTCTCACCCCATGATGCATACAAAAGAAATATGCAAATGAGGTAAGTACATAGGTACATAGCAAGAGTGAGAAACTAATGAATATTTAAACTATACAACGAATAGGTTCATATAACTAATTAAAGTGTCTTTATATGACCGACACAACTCTAAGGTTCATTTCATGCTTATCAACATGTTGTGACTATTAATTTCTAACTTATCCTATCTTTGTTGCATCCGTATTCAAGGGCACTACGCATAGTGCTACTCACTATGAAGTATCCAGGTGCAACATATTGGTGGATCACACCAATAACCACAGAAGCCTATTCTGATAGACTCCGATAGTGTACACGTTCGGCGAAGTCCCCCTACCATTCAACCGTTTATAGGCCAACAGAGTTATTCACTTTTACTGAACGCCCTCACATCGCGATATTAACTTGTGCCATACCAAGAATGGCATGACGTTTAGTCTTTTAACTACATAGTTACGTTTGTCATTAATTATTAGCTAGCCACCTAAGTATTTTCAAGTAAGCTCTCTCACAACTCCTACTCTCTTACTTAGACCACTAGACATGGACAAGGCCTAGCAATTACACAGACATTGATGAATACTAATTAATCAAAGCACAAGCCGGTCATGCTCTTCTGACGATGGTCCAGAACATAAACTCTTATGAAGCATTCATTCAGTGCCGGAACTAAATGTATCAGAAGCTTAATCATGGATTGTTCATGTTCATTTAATGTTATTAGATCAAGAAATAACAATTAAAACTGGACTCCGGGCTTAAAACACAACATTTCACAAAAACATGGCTCAATGCGCAATCATTCAGCTGAATGCGCACACATTGAGCATCATGTAACTTTCAGGACGATTATGCCAGGGCAATGTGCACACATTGCCCTCTGTTGCGCACACATTCAATGATTTGACATATTCAAGATGCTTCTGCTCAGCCAATGCGCACACATTGCTTAGGAATGCGCACACATTCACCCAGAACCACGCTAAAACATACTTTTCTGCACTTAAACGATTCCCAACTCTTTCCCAACATGATCCACATCAAACATCACAGAAAAACAACATTTAAACATCACTTAAACAAGGCATGACTTCACATACTTCTACAACAACTTCTAAGCATGATTTCGAGCATTAAAACACATCACAACTCAACCTAAACATCATAAACTAAAGTATTTATTAGGAAGAGCCTCATACCTTTTAGCAAACCAAAACTCCAAGAAATTTGCAGCAAGACTTGATCTCCCAACTACAAACCTATGTGATCAACCCCAAACTTGGATTAGACTTGATCACAAACATCTAATACCACAATTCTACGAGTTTAGGAGATCTAAAACACAAAACTTTGATCAAATCCGCATCGAGGGCTAATACTCATACCTTTAAAAAAAACTCTGAGCTTTCGCTATCAAAACAATCCTCTTTTCCCGCTGATTTCGAACCTTCAATCATTTCTAGAAAACCAATAATGAATTTGTGAGAAATTGGAAAAAGTCTCCTTGTCCTCCCTATTTTGCACTCAGCGTGTTCTTTAGAGTACGGCAAAACCAAATTTTGTTTTTCTAACAGGTTATCAGATTAATAGAGGTTTATTTTTCCTTAAATAACCATTCTTAAAAATAATAACCTATTATTTTTCTTAATTACCCATTAATTATAATTGAGTCCAAAATTCCATATATATATATATATATATATATATATATATATATATATATATATATATATATATATATACTTTAATCCAAAACAAAATAAATTTAATATTACGTTTTCACAAAAGGACACGTCTGGCATTTCCCGAAAATCGGAATATTGCATTTCTCCCCCTTATGAGGAGTTTCGTCCTCAAAACTTGATTGTACTCAATCAATTGACCTTCCTTAGAAACTTCTGTTTCAACACAACCCCAAACCAAAACTTCGTTTGCTTCCCGCGGTTAACCTTTAACGATTGTGTTCCTACTAACCAGTAGCCAATCTTCTACTCAACGCTTCAGCCCTAACTAATTCACTGTACCCGGATGACGTCCATAAAGTTCCCTAATGGTTAAAGGGGAGGCTTAACTTCTTATCTATCTTACTCGACACAAAGTTTTTTGACATCAATTAAGGCTGACAAAGCTAAGTTATCCATTATTAACGTGCCTAAAATTTAGTTCATTCACCTAAATACCATTAAAATGTGAATTTAATTCATGTCATAAAAATATTTTTGGGAAAATAAACAAACTAAAAGGTACCTGGTGTGGCTGCATTCAAGGAAAACACCATTTTCGGTTGATTTGCACTTCCCCCGTTTGTCTCTTTGCTTTCTTTTAGCATTCCTTGAAGGGAAAGAGTTTGCCAAGTGTCCCGTATCTCAACATGAGTAGCATCCATTTGTACCTGCCCGAAATTCCCCGGAGTGATTCTTCTTACATTTTGGGCACAGAAGTGCACTACCTGTCGACCTTGCCGCAAGCGGTGTCATGATCATTTCCTCAGCTTGTTGCTGAGGTGCTTCTTGATCATCTACCTGGCTGTTCTCAAAAGGCCTTTTTACTCCAATAACTATTAAGGGTTTGTTCTTAAATGTCTCAACTTCCATCACCTTGTTCAACAACTCCTCCATGGTCCTTAGTGTAAATCCCAACATGCCGGCTTGTATTCCCCGGGACAAACCATTCTTGTACAAAGTCTTCTTTTCTTCACTCCCATAATCTCCGGGTAGAAATGCCCCAGTTCGTTAAACCGGTTTGTGTATTGTGAATCTGTCATATCTAGACGTTACTGGAGATTCATAAATTGACTTGCCTTGTTCGCTTGGACAATTTGTGGAAAGTACTCGGTGTAGAACAGCTCCTTGAACTCTTTCCATAACTTAATATTTCCCCAGCTACTTCCTATGGATTCTATTCAACTCTCCACCATGCCAAGTAGAAAACCCACTACTAGTTGTGCCATTTCAGATTCCGAAACGTTCACGTTCCTACAAGACTTCTCAAAGCTTCTGATCCATGTCTTTGCCTTTGCTGGCTCTACGTCCCCAAAGAAGTCTTAAACCCTGTTTCTTTTCAACTTGGTATACCCAATCCAACCGGTGGAGCTTGTTCTTGAGCTGGTGGTGGTCTAACTGGAGGGACAACATGTGGGCAGACTTGTGGGTAAACTAATGGGTAGCCGAAAGGTACTTGCAGTGCTTGAGATGGATAGGGTGGTGGATAAGGCTGTTGTGGAGGGATCACTTGTGGCTCGGTTTGGTATGGGTGGTATCGCTGATGATGTGCTGAGGTATGGCAAGGCTGGTGTAATCCATATGGTGGGTAGCCAAAGCATATTGATGATCAAAACGAGGTGAATGTGGTATGATAAGTCGAGGTGTGTGACCTACAGGTGGAGGGTAAAATGTCGTTGATGAGGAGGATAAGTCGAAGGATGTGATTGGCCTACCGGTGGAGGTGGAGGGTATACACTCATCACTGGAGGTACATACACCGGTGGAATCTCACCTACAATGGTAACACGTAGGGGTTCCTCCCCCGGCCCGTGTGGAAGGTAATTGTAATGGGGATCCTATTGAAACTGAGGTCACGGTGTTTGATTCAGATGAGCCTGTGGGGTGTGGCTCTGACGAGCTGGAGGATTTGGTTGCACAAACCCGCAACTAACCACTGCTATCGGACTCTCCTGTCGTACCCTGAACTTTCAGCACCATGAACTCCTCTTCTAGTGGTTACCATTCTGAAAGATCATAGAATGTTACTAAGTGATCTAAAGAAATCTTATCTAAAAAGAAAGGAAGCCTAAAGGACGCTTCGCTCTGATTACAACTGTAACGCCCCGCTCCCGGATACCGAGTCCTTATCCTGAAGAGATTGTTCGGCACATATAGCATTAAATGAATCAAATATTATATGCAAGCCTCTATGTCGTCGTATCAAATTAAAGGAAACGGAAGTAATAAAGACTCGGGTAAAACCATAACTGCACTAGAATGGGAACTCACATACTAAAAGATAGAAATGTGTCCAGCCACAACGAACGTCTTACAAGTACGATGTCCAAAGAAACATATTGTCTTAAAAGAAATACAAACTTTCTAACAAAAGTCTAGAAATAAAAGAACAACATTTGTCTAAATAAGGGAAAGCAACAAAGTGTAGTGCAACATGAAATAAAGGAAACTGGGCGCATCATCAAAGCATCATCTTCATCACATATCCTCGTCATCGAACTCATGGACAACCTATCCATCTTCTCAGCCCACAATGCATATAAAAGAAACATGCAAAGGAGGTAAGTACATAGGTACTTAGCAAGAGTGAGAAACTAATGAATAATTAAACTTTGCAACGAAAAGGTTCATATAATTTATTAAAGTGTCTTTATATGACCGACACAACTCTAAGGTTCACTTCATGTTCATCAACATGTTGTGACTATTGGTTTCTAACTTAGCCTATCTTTGTTACATCCGCATTCAAAGGCATTACGCATGGTGCTACTCACGACGAAGTATCTGGGTGCAACATATTGGTGGATCACACCAATAACCACGGAAGCCTATTCTAGTAGACTCCGATAGTGTACACGTTCGGCGATGTCCCCCTACCATTCAGCCATTTATAGGCCAACGGAGTTATTCACTTTTACTGAATGGTCATGCATCTCGATATGAACTTGTGTATTACCAAGAATGGCATGACATTAAGTCTTTTAACTACACAGTTACCTTTGTCATTAATTATTAGCTAGTCACCTAAGTATTTTCAAGTAAGCTCCCTTTCATCTCCTACTCTCTTACTTAGACCACTAGACCCGGACAAGGCCTTGAAATTACACAAAAATTGATCAGTACTAATTCATCAAAGCACAAGCCAGTCATGCTCTTCCGACGGCCCGAACTTCAACTCTTAGGAAGCATTCATTCAGTGCCAGAACAAAACTCATCAGAACCTTAATCATGGCTTGTTTATGTTCATTTAATATTATTAGATCAAGAAATAACAATTAAAACTGGACACGGGGCTTAAAACACAACATTTCACAAAAAATGGGCTCAACGCGCACAAATTCAGCATCCTGTAAAAATCAGGATGATACTTCCAGGGCAATGCGGACGCATTGCCCTCTGATGCGCACACATTCAACGATTTGACAGATTCAGGATGATTCTGCTCAGCCAATGCACACACATTGCTCAGGAATGCGTACACATTCACCCAGAACCACCCTAAAACATACTTTTTTGCACTTAAACGATTCCCAACCCTTTCCGAACATGATCTGCATCAAATATCACAGGAAAACAACAATACAACATCACTTAAACATGCATGACTTCTCATACTTCTACAACAACTTCTAAGCATGATTTCTAGCATTAAAACACATCACAACTCAACCAAAACATGATAAACTATAATTATTTATTAGGAAGATCCTCTTAATTTTTAGCAAGCCAAAACTCCAAGAAATCTGCAGCAAGACTTGATCTCCAAACTACAAACTCTGATTAGACTTGATCACAAACATCTAATACCACAATTCTATGAATTTAAGAGATCTAAAACACTAAATTTTGATCAAATCCTCATCTAGGGCTAAAACTCATACCTTTACAAAACTCCAAGCTTTTGCTTTTAAAACGATCCTCTTTTCCCGCTGATTCCGAATCTTCAATCTTTTCTGAAACCAATAACGAATTTGTGAGCAGTTGGAAGATATATCCTTGTCCTCCCCCTTTTGCTCTAAATGTGTTCTTCAGAGAACGACAAAAACAAAATTTTCTTTTCTGATAGGTTGTCATATTAATGGAGATTTATTTTTTCTTAAATAACGATTCCCAAAAATAAAATAATAACCTATTATTTTCCTTAATTACCCATTAATTATAATTGAGTCCAATATTCCATATATATATATATATATATATATATATATATATATATATATATATATATATATATATATACACACACAATACTTGTAATCCAAAGTAAAATAAATATAATATTACGTTTTCGCAAAATGACATGTCCGACTTTTCTCGAAAATCGGAATATCACATGGGTAAACCTCAGTAAAGGATAAAGGAAAACCTCTCGGAGAATGTTTTCATCGCCGTCAATGCCGAGAGAGAAGTCTTTAAAGCCGCTATGCACGCTCTCAATCACGTCATCTGTCCCCGAGACACCATTAAGAATTTATGATGATCGCCTTGTTATCCGGTTGACCGTGGTATTTCATTAATTTCAGCCAGTCCCGGGTTTTGAATTCTAACCATCACTTTAATAAGCGCCTCTTTCTTTTTTTTGAGAGAAGTATGAGCACACCATCACTTCAATGAGCACCTTTTTGGTGATCTAAACTACAAAAATTGTAAATCAAATTTAAATTTGTAGGCTCTTGTGATTAGGCTTGTAAACAAGCCGAACCCTACCGAACCCTGTCATTATTTGATTCGGCTCGAAATTATTCGAATATAGGGTTCGGCTCGGCTCGAAATTTTCGAGCCTAAAATATCAGGGTTCGGCTCGGCTCGAAATTTTAAATGGGGGAAATTATTCGGTCCGATTCGGCTCGAAATGTTCGAATAGTTCGAACATGTTCGGCTCGTTCTGGACATGTTTATATATATATAAATTTTTTTTGTGAAAGGAATAAATAAAAAAATTCTAGTTCAAAAATATTACATGCCCCAAAATATAACATGTCCAAAATATAACATGTTTACATATCCAAAATATTAGTCCAAAAAATTACATTACATGTCTAAAACGTCAAAATGAATTCAAATTGGAACAACTTCATCAACCAAAAGTAGTAAAGTCACCAAAATCCAAAATACACTTCCAAATTCCAATCCAATATATTGAGAATTTATTCAATTATTCTCATTAAAGAATTTATATTGAACCGAACTATGCTGCAAGTGTACGAGCCGAATATTATCGAACATGTTTGGCTCGGTTGTCGAATACCTACTTCTAAAGCTTGATTTGACGTTTGATGATACGAATCAAGCCCCGAATCGAACATTTTCGAGCCGAATACACCGAATCGAATCAAATATTAAGGCTCACTTACAGCCCTACTTGTGATAATGCAAAAACAAACCCAAAAATCGAACATATGCAAGGAAAGAAAACAAAACAATCTTGAATGACACTACTTTTTGTAGGATGTAATATTGTCGGATGGATCATGGATCCACCCGATTACACACCAGAAAGTACAAGATCTAGATCTAAACAATCAAAGCACATAGAATAATAGATCTAAACTACGAGGGGGTTAGATTGCTTACCAGCTTATGGTGAATAAATTCCAAGAACAAGGGGTCAATCCAAGCTAGTTGAGATCCTAGTTGAGAAGCCAAAGTCTTCCAACGTGTGTCTCCAAGCACCACCAGGTGGATGGTGTTTCAAGCCGCCGGACCTCCTCGATATGCTACCTTAGAAAACCCGAAGTTTTCTAAAACTCGAACCCAAGTACTTAAGGCCGAAAATTCTAAGCCTTTATACTTCCTCAAAACCAAAATTATGTGATGTAAAAGGCTTGGGAGAACTCTTTTTATATAGGAGAGTAATCCTTGTCCTCCAAGGATTTAATAATTAAAAGATAATTATTAAATTAATCCTTAATTTAAATATAAGATAAATATAATATATATCCCAAACAAATTAAGATAAATAAATACATTATCCAATATTCCATGATTTATCACTTAGCAAATAAATGATTAAATCATATGTTAAACAATTATCCAAGAAAACTAATTCCTTAATAATTATTTAGCATTAAATTTCGGCCAAAACCCTAGAAGTATTTGGCCACTCGAAATTTCCATCACATTGGGCCGAGTCCACGAAAAATTTCTTTTCCATGTATTTAATTATCTAGTCCAACTAAACAATTAATCCACATATCTATTAAATAGTCCAATCCAACTATTTAATATTAATTGAGGTGAAACGATGAGAAAACATATGCATGTTAGGAGCCCACGTCGGGGACCATGGACCCATATTCAGTAGCTACAATAAATTAAATAATATTATCCGTCAGACCGAACAATAATATTCAATCTATTAATTCCGGGATTACACCACCATAAACCCGAAACTGAACTCTGCCGAATATAGAGAACTTACACTCAACCATGAGTTGATAAGGTGTCCACTGATATAATCATTACATACGGATAAATCCTCCATAGACTGTTCGTTTTGATTCGGGATATCTCCGTTAAACCTTCTCGAAACCTCTTATCCTTATTTACCATTAACCCCCTAGTGATCAATTAGTTCACAACTAATATAATATGAACTCCCGGGATCGATCAGTTTCTAGGATTAAAAAATAAGGGAACTGTCTGTCTACTTACCGAGGGAAGGAATGTATTCCATATCTGGGATAGCACAGACTACTCACTCATCCTAAAATGGAGCCAACGAGAAGTGTTGGACCACATACTACGAAGTGATCATTACTAACACATCAAACTCTACCATAGTCTAAGCAGTTGTCTTTGATTACCTCAGTATTGAGATTAATCCATATATGATCATCTTGTGATTCGATAAGACTTCTCGATCACGGAATTATATCGAGAACTCAAATCAAATCGGTCCATCCCTATATGATTATCATCATATATAAATGCCACACTAGGTACCCTATTACCGACTGTCCGGATAAGACTGTCACACCTAAAGTGTTCTGGGCGCATTGTTAGCAAATTAATCTTGAGACCTGTACTCAGATTAATAAACGCTACGGACTAAGTTAATTTTAAGTACATCTCACTAACTCAATCCTCTTATGTATAGCCATACACTGAGTTATGTGGTTACATAAATGAGGTACTTAAGGTTTTCAGCAGTGTCTTAATTATAAGCATACATGCATATAAAAAGATGAATTATTAATTCTGTCCTAAAACAATTACATAATTGTGTTTCGGGCATTACACCTAACAATCTCGCACTTGCACGAAAGGCTAATGGATTATTTGTTTTAGAGCACACCCCTTTATATCTATATCTACAACATTCTCCCACTTGCTCAAAACAAGCGAGACATATCCCTCTAATCTGTACCCTCCAAGAGCATCTTAGTAATTCATCCTTCCAAGCACGACCGGAGTGTGCCGCCGCAGGGCTGGTCAGTGACCCGGCGCATACTTAGAATCTGAATACCATGTGACTTGGTACACTGATCAGGTAGGTTGGTGGCTTGGGTCAATCTTTGGGATCAAAACGTCGCCTTTCCATCTAATCCGGTGGTACACTTTCAATATGCCTTTGAGTCAAGACTGAGGACAAGATCTACTTAACGATCATCCTTAATCCGACCTAAAGCCAGAATCAGTGTTATCACTTATATTCTAGTTTGCACCGGAATATACTAGCATATTAATCCTCATTCTCCCGAAGAGACTTGAGGATTCACTAAACATCCCATTTCGTATTCATCTGCATGTTTAGATAACCATTCCTGAGAGGTATGGTAGACTACATCGTTGAATGTTGCATAAATGCTTGAATATCTTAACCAGGTGAATGGATGGATTGCCAATAATCCATTCTCGAGAATTTGAGCGAATCAAATCCTTTAGAATGAATCCCGATGGCATGTCAGACTCTGACTTCAGATAACACACCCATGTTGTTCCCAACTGTTTCAGCGTTACCATTCACAAACACTAATCTACATACTACTTTACTAATATTGATGCCCAAGTCAACGAAAGACTATTAAATTTTCTGGTCAAGTCCACATATTAAAATATATGACTTTGAAATGACCTAGAGGTTTGCTTTAATCCCCAAAGGAAATAAGCTATGGCAGGCATCTAGCCAAAGGTTCTTTCCGAATACATTAAGATACCGTTAGTCTCGCAAAAATGTCTTAGGGAATCACCTCTATTTTCTGCTTTGTAACGAATCCGTTATTTGTTCTTTGCTAAAACCCTTCTGATTCTGAATGAGTTCAGATTCCATTGTTTGGCAAGGAAGTCTTTGGGAATCACCCATATTTCCCGCTTTCTAACGAAATCAAGCAAGACTGAGTGGTAAGAGAGATCACGGTCTGGTTAACTCTCTACTTTTTAGGGAATCACCCCTAAATTACTTAGCTTTGCGTTGAAAGTTAAACTTTCCTATTCATCCGACTCTTCTCCGTGTAGTTCCAATTACTCCTACTGGGCCTGAGATACTCAGGTGGTTCTACAAGAGTTTCAACAGAATTGGAGTATCAAACTCCATTCACAGGGTTATGGCTTTTAAACCAACCTCTATGATCAGGATCCTACACAGCCCACAAAGGACTATAGGTCATCAATCTACCTTATAGACAGTAAGGTCCTGCAATGGGTAATGGACAAACCATACTCCCACTACGTTCGGGGTGGATCGATATACTGATCTAGTTTAGTTGTTTTTATTAGTGTTATCACCAACTGCCGTTGTTGGATATGGACTGAACAAATCAGTTAGTAACATCTTGAGTACAAATACTTCAAGATCTAAGGTTGTTATTTATAGACTCTATCAGACCGAGTTTGACATTATAACCGTCATTCTCTGATTTTACGAGTTTTATAACCAACCTTTACTCAATGCATTAAGATATTTCACGACCTGAACGTGTACGCAAAATTTCCAGTCCTACCTTCAAGCACTAAAGCTAAATGTCTATATTTACGGAAGTGGGGTGAACCGAATTTACTCCTTATCCACAAATGCATAGGCATCTTTTAGGTAGACTTCTCGGTTTTTCATTACAACGTAAACCGTTATTTTGCAACCAATATCTTAAATGAGTTCAGCAGCGTATCGTAGCACATCAATAACTATATAAGGCAAATTTGTGGTGTATCCCTTAGTGAAAACAAATCACTGAGAGGCAGGCCGAGCATCAGTCCCGAAGACTACGCAATAACCTATTTCTGAGTATGGAATACTCTATCTCTGGTGAAATCAGAGATTTCCTCCAAATATTTTGGATAAACTTACAGGAGTCTCGAATAGTTGTCAGACAAGAAGTCACTACTTCGAAAGCTCCCACTAGCTTGTACCTTTCATATTACCCCGAAGGTTGTTATGAACAAGCTATGTTACTTCTTTAAATCTATTACCCTTTCCTGATTGAAAGGAAACTTAGTCATTGTTCCTTTGAGACAGTGTTCCTTTGACTGGGAGATAGGAATCACACTAAGCCAGTCTTCAGATCTTGTCTTTAGGGAATATGCACTAATTTTTAGAATAGAAAGAAGCGTTTATCGAAATACGGAAACCATTTGCGTTTATATATTTTTAGGTGTGTTACTAATACATTTTCAGCAATGCTTAGTGGTTCTGACTTTATCAAACAAAAGTCCGAGTCTTGGATTCGTGCTACGAATTTTATATTCATCATCAATAAGACAAACAAATTATCCTATTGAAAAGGAATACGTTCGTTCCAACGAATCCGAAAACAGAAAATGAATTTTCTGTGATACTCAAGAATTGAATTCGAGATTCATTTCCTTATATCACTCCCACTAGTCTATCTGAAATAACTGCCCGTTGTCTATTTTATTTATCGTTTAATGCAAAGCTACCTAGTTCTTCCAAAGAACTTTAGCTTTCGAGAGAATTTCTAAGGATGCATTGGTCAGTGATCCGAAATCACTTTCTTTATCCTCCAGTTTCCAATTTGTTAATATTTCGGTTTAGCCGTAAACTACTTAGTTTATATGACAAACACGTATAAACATTCTTTCCCATTCTCAACTTTCCTTAAATGGAAATAGTATTGAACTAGCAGTTCGTTTGAGTAGACACTACTCTTGAACTGTGGGATGTCTAATGATAGTGTTACTAGCTTGGACTATTCGATTTTCTAATCGACAAATCATAAGAGCAAAGCTCCCATTAGTTTATCGGTTCCAAATACCGTCTAACTAGCAACACATTGTATTTATGATTTTTCGAAGATTAGAACATCACCTAGAACTAAGCTCCCACTAGTTTATCAGTTCCAAATACTGTCTAACTAGCAATGCTGTGTTCATGATGTTTCAAAAATTATAAAATCTCTAGAACTAAGCTCCTACTAGTTTATCAGTTCCAAATACTGTCTAACTAGTAACGCTTTATTCTTGTTTTTCCAATGAATTGAAAAACTCTTGTGCAGTCCATTACACATTTCTAATGATTTAGAACAACAACAAATCATAAGACTAAGGTTCCCACTAGTTTGTCGGTTCCAAATACCGTCTAACTAGCAATGCCTTATGTATATGATTTTCCAATTTTTCAATTTAGAAATTTGGTGAGTAATTACACTTTTAAAATTCACTAAATGAATTTGTCTGATAGTCATATATCATCTTTTGTAAATTAAGCATGGTCGCCTCTCGTTCAACACGAGTGACATCCGTGACATACCTATACTATGTCACTTAAGTTTTTTTGTAAAGGCTCAAGGGAAAAATCTCTTCCGAAAAATTAACTGCATTTATTGATAATTCACAACGTACTTGTTACTTCCACATTTTTAATGAAGTCCTATTACTAACAGTTTAGTAGCCTAGAGAATAAAGTTGTAAAATAAACATGACAAAAAGTTAAATTCAAAAAATAAATTTTCACTACTAGATTTTTATTTTAGGAATAATAAACTATAAAAAATTTATCCTACCATTCCAAGGATTTAACCTCGCACCTCAGTGCCTCCGTAGGGTAGGTCAAAGAGGTGACGGCTAAACTGAGACAATCTCTCTCAATGATTAAGCTTCGAGAATCGGACATCTCTCGGGAATCAGACATCCCGGACATTAATCATCGATTACCTTCCTTTTTCTAGCCTAGATATTTCAAAATATCCATAAAGAGTGTGACCTACTATATACGCCCTGAGTATGCCGCCGTATGGTCGGTCAGTGACCCGACGAGTACCCAAAATCCTATCCTTTCGGAGACCAAGCCTTGAATTTTGATAGGGGTGAACACCATCCGTAGGGGGCCGAAATTAAAGCGGCTCGAGGCATCACCCTTCTCTCACGTGCTTGCATCTATAGTAGAGGCCGTGGGGTTGGCTGACGCCTTCTCCGCTCCCACTCAATAATTTAAAAAGTGGTGGGTTTACTAATTACGGTTTCGGTCTTGACAATAAGAAACAATGAATCAAAGTACTCCGAACAGGGTCGGTTATGTAGGCAAGTCTACGCCGTCTTATTTGTTGGAACATATGTGACTGTCGGTCGGATCCGGCAAGAGAAGCCCCGTTTAGGCCGAAGGCTTATCGGATATGATAAGTCTTGTCGAACCCCCATGCAAACGTCACACGTGGAGGGGAGTCAATCGAGACGTAGCTCAGTTGAACTCGCCCAACCGTGGTTAGACCATTTCCGAACCCATGTACTAAGATTTTCTGATTTCTATGTTGTCAACCAAAGCGTAATCTCGTTTCTGTTTAAGGTAGGTTCACCGAAAACTCAACGATTTATCTAAGTGGGATTCACCGAGAATCCATCACTAAAATCGTAACGATTGACAAAACCCGGTTCCTCGGTTTTAATAATTAGTTACTTAATTAATTAACTACCACATATTAATTAAAAAAAGCTTTTAACTAATTATACGAGTTATACATGCTTAATTTATTCCAAATAAACTAGCTACATGTATGCATTGGAGTGGAATCATGATATGATGCATGTCATGGTAATTTCCGGTTTCTATCACATAATTTCGATCATACACGAAAAAATAACAGAAAAAATAAACACCGAGATGGATCGTTGGTACCCCCGTATCTAACCTATTAAAAAAAACACAAACCCTAACTAAGGTTTACTATTTTCTAATCTGCTGCATCCGCGTTTTATCAACAATCGGACATCCAAATGAAATTTGATCGTCAAGAAACTTTATGGACCTGTTCTTCACTCCTCCTACTTCAATCTGAACGGTTGGATCTTCGTTTCAACGGTCTAATAATTTCGAGAAATTCGATGAACTGACAACTGGGGCAGTAGTGCTTTTACGACACATCAGCAACTTTATTGTAACGATTGGACATCGAGATGGACTCCGTTCGTCACAAAATTTTGAGGGCCTGTTCTTCAACTTTTAGTCTTCATTTTGACCGGAGGTATTGTCGTTTCAACGGCTCAATCTCCGGGAATAAATCAAAAACCGAACAGAAACAAAATAGATCTACTTCTAGGAAACAAAAATTACAAAATTTCCTATACTCATATAAACGAATTTATATGAGTTTACAATAGATCTAATGAGTAAACAATACCAACCCCAATCCATCTCTTCAACCACGAAAATCACAAGGCAACATACATGAATAAATTTCGATGCATATAGAAAAGCAAACTAAAGACAAACACAATCTAAACATGCTTTTTCCACTCCTAGATCAAAATTTTAAATACTTTGATTGATAGATCAAAGGCTCTGATAACATTTGTAGGATGTAATATCATCGGATGGATCATGGATCCACCCGATTACGCAGTGGAAAGTACAAGATCTAGATCTAAACAATCAAAGCACATAAAATAATATATCTAAACTTTAAGGGGGTTAGATTACTTACCAGTTTATGGTGAATAAACTCCAAGAACAAGGGGTCAATCCAAGCTAGTTGAGATCCTAGCCAAAGTCTTCCAACGTGTGTCTCCAAGCACCACCAGGTGGATGGTGTTTCAAGCCGCCGGACCTCCTCGATATGCTACCTTAGAAAATCCGAAGTTTTCTGAAACTTGAACCCAAGTACTTAAGGCCTAAAATTCTAAGCCTTGATACTTCCTCAAAATCGAAATTATGTGATGTAAAAGGCTTGGGAGAACTCTCTTAATATAGGAGAGTAATCATTGTCCTCCAAGAATTTAATAATTAAAAGATAATTATTAAATTAATCCATAATTTAAATATAAGAAAAATATAATATATCCCAAACAAATTAGGATAAGTAAATATATTATCCAATATTCCATGATTTATCACTTAACAAAAAAATGATTAAATCATATGTTAAACAATTATCCAAGAAAACTAATTCCTTAATAATTATTTACCATTAAATTTCGGCCAAAACCCTAGAAGTATAGGGCCACTCGAAATTTCCATCACATTGGGCCGAGTCCACGAAAAATTTCTTTTCCTTGTATTTAATTATCTAGTCCAACTAAACAAATAATCCACATATCTATTAAATAGTCCAATCCAACTATTTAATATTAATTGAGGTGAAACGACGAGAAAACATATGCATGTTAGGAGCCCACATCGGGGACCATGGACCCATATTCAGTAGCTACAATAAATTAAATAATATTATCCGTCAGACCGAACAATAATATTCAATCTATTAATTCCGGGATTACACCACCATAAACCCGAAACTGAACTCTGCCGAATATAGTTAACTTACACTCAACCATGAGTTGATAAGGTGTCCACTGATATAATCATTACATACGGATAAATCCTCCATAGACTGTTCGTTTCAATTCGGGATATCTCCGTAAATCCTTCTCGAAACCTCTTATCCTTATTTACCATTAACCCCCTAGTGATCAATTAGTTCATAACTAATATAATATGAACTCCCGGGATCGATCAGTTTCTAGGATTAACAAATAAGGGAACTGTCTGTCTACTTCCCGAGGGAAGGAATGGATTCCATATATGTGATAGCACATACTACTCCCTCGTCCTAAAATAGAGCCAACGAGAAGTGTTGGACAACATACTACGAAGTGATCCTTACTAACACATCAAACTCTACCCTAGTCTAAGCAGTTGTCTATGATCACCTCAGGATTAAGATTAATCCATATATGATCATCTTGTGATTCGATAAGACTTCTCGATCACGGAATTATATCGAGAACTCAAATCAAATCGGTCCAGCCCTATATGATTATCATCATATATAAATGCCCCACTAGGTACCCTATTACCGACAGTCCGGATAAGACTGTCACACCTAAAGTGTTCTAGGCGCATTTTTAGCAAATTAATCTTGAGACCCGTACTCAGATTAATAAACGCTACGGACTAAGTTAATTTTAAGTACATCTCACTAACTCAATCCTCTTATGTATAGCTATACACTGAGTTATGTGATTACATAAACGAGGTACTTAGGGTTTTCAGCAGTGTCTTAATTATAAGCATACATGCAGGGCCGGCCCTCGCTTTTGTTGGGCTTAAGACCAAATCCACGAATTGGGCCTTTTAGTTGAAATTGTTTATTTTATAAAAAAATATACTTATTGTTAGATATTTTTTCATAAATAAATATTTTGTGTTATCGTTTGCATACGAGTTGCCGTACGAATTAATGTTATCGCAACGAAACGGGGTATGCAGACGAAAATTCATAAGTTTGACAACATCATCAGAAAAACTTTGATTGTCTCGGGTTTGATTCAAACAAGTCACTGTTTGAATCAAACACCCCCATCGTATCCTGAAAGAGATTTTCATTTGATCCCTTAGTGACAAATCGAGTGAGACGAAACATCTCTTAAAAGACAACGTTATTAACGTGCCTTGGAGTTTCTAATTCTCTGTTAAATCCTAAGTACTACATTTTTTCCATCACTTATCGCGTTTTTAACATCCGTAAATGCAAAAAATTAATAAAACTTGTTTGTATGTCTTTTTTTTTTTGGGCCAAGTAAATTTTTTTATTGGGACCTTTATCGATTGGAGTAAAAAAAAATTGGGCCTTTATGAAAAAAGAAAATTAACATATTATATTAGGTTGGATCGGATTAAATCTACACGAATTTTATTTTCTTTTAGCAAAATATATACCGTTGGGCCTCCGACACCGTTGGGCTTAAGACCCGGGTCTCGGTGGCCTTAGCATAAGGCCGGCCTTGCATACATGCATATAATAAGATGAATTATTAATTCTGTCCTAAAACAATTACATAATTGTCTTTCGGGCACTACACCTAACACTTTTTCCATAAATCATCAAGAATTTTACTGGGGCACCAAATTGAACGATGTTGAAAATATAGATAGCCACGTGCAACAACAATACACAATACATAACTATGTGTTATTTTGGTTCAGATTCTTCAAATGTTCAATTAAACAATTGGAATCTATAAAAAAAATTTGAAATTGGAAGAGGCATTACCTGAAAAATTAAAAGGATTTCTGCTTTTTTGGTGGCATCCATTGTTTTGAAGATTAAACCGAGTTCATAAAGTAGGTTTAAACAGAATCAAGAAGTTGTTATGTGGATTTCTCCAAGCTAGCAAAGATTTGAACTACTTTTTGAAATGGAATCGTGACATGGAATGGATTCAAAGAAGAAAAATCTGGAAAGGAATCGAGATATGGAATGGATTTTCAGTTAGTTCAAGCAGGAATAAAATCATATTTACTAAGCCAAAAAAGTCATATTCGCTCTGTAGTTGGAATGTATTTTTTTTCAGTTTGCGTGTGTTTCAAATCCGGGTATGGGGCGGCCAATAGCGAATTATCGGGTCAATTAATTTTATTGTTACTTTCAAATCTTTATATAGTATAGATATAGATTATCTTTTTCTACTTCTTCTCTTCTGCAATAAATCACACCTATAAACGAATACGGATAAAAAATTAAATTCAATCAAATTTAATGCTTTTGAATACATATGCTTTAGATCTCATTTCATTTTCAACTCCAACACAGTGCTTTTTTCGATGACGTTACCATCTTTCCAGATTGCAGCAGCAGCTTAACTTCTCCTATCCACTTACCGGGGGCCTAACTAGAGCGGCCTTCCGACAATAATCTCAATTTCACCAAACCAAACAATATCACACTCACAACTCCATTACTTACCGACAGTGGCGGTTTTACATGGCAGGGGTGGGGTGCACTTGACCCCTTAATATATAAAAATTTTGCTATGTATATTTTTATGGATAAATAAGATGACATAGTCAATTGACCACCTTATTTTCATGGTTGACCCATTGTTTTTTTATTCAATACTATTGACCCTTCAACATTTCTGGAAAAAAAAGAGATAAAGCTATCGTCCTATTACTCCTGTAAGTTAGACTAAAGTTCTTTTGTAACCTTAGAAGTAAAATAAATGTGACGGTGCTGCTCTCGATCCCTGACCCCAATCCCGGAATTCCGGTAGCCGCCCCTGCTTACTGAGCATAGCTTCCTACAGCACTTTCAATATTCAGAATCCGAAAAAAAAAAACAAAAAAACCAAAAGAAGAGCAATACGGTCAACCATGAAAATAAGGTGGTCAATTGACCCTTCAACATTTCTGGAAAAAAAAGAGATAAAGCTATCGTCCTATTACTCCTGTAAGTTAGACTAAAGTTCTTTTGTAACCTTAGAAGTAAAATAAATGTGACGGTGCTGCTCTCGATCCCTGACCCCAATCCCGGAATTCCGGTAGCCGCCCCTGCTTACTGAGCATAGCTTCCTACAGCACTTTCAATATTCGAATCCGAAAAAAAAAAAAAAAAACCAAAAGAAGAGCAATACGAGAATTGGAAATTACTAGGAGATGAAGTGTGCGGATTCGTAATAAGAACTTAGACAAAAAAGTAGCGATTTACCTTAACCACAAATCGAAATATAGAAATTGATTAGGAGAATGATTATCTATAACATAAGATTTCATAAAATCACGGAGGAGAAGTGTAACGGAGAAGAGAACTCACGTGGAGACGCCGGGAATAAATGATGCTTATCAGAGAACGGGAAAATCACAAAATCTAATCATAAATTCACGTCGAAGAAAGTAACTGACGTCAGAGAATACAAACTTACGCGGAGACTGCTGACGAACAAATGCCACACAACGGAAATTAAATCACCGTTTTACCTTTTATATATATACGGTAACATGAAAATACTTACTTATATACTATAGTAATAAGGTTAACACGGAGTTAAACCCGTGATTAATGGCTGAAATAATGGAATAAGAAACGACACAAAAATAAATAAAAGAGATCGAACCGAGGTGAGTATAGACACTCTTTCCTTAAGACAATTTTGCTCCGATCACATGCACACGGTTGTAGCAATTGTCTACCAAGATACAACGGTTAACGTCTCGAGTTTAGCGGCTTTCAAAAACTCGAGCTCCGGCGAACTACATGATGTTCCAACTTCTCAACACAACACACCGACTATGAATGCATAATTTTGTTGGAGAAATTGTCCATTAATGACTTAGTGGGTTAGTGGTCACTTAGTGGTCATAAGTGCTAGTAGTGGCCATTATTGAGGATTAGTGGCCTTAGGAGTGAGAGTTATTTTTTCCACCTATATAAACCCTCTTTGGTGAAAATGTCACAACACAAGTTTTTCCAAATAATACTTTTTCCATCTCATATAGTAAGGTAGTTTGTTTTTTGTTGAAGAGATTCTGAAGCACCAAGAGTTCGTTGAGTTCAAAAGCTGAAGTACCTCAATTCTGAACAGGTAATTGGGTTATCATGGGAGACAAGTGCTAAACCGTGGGTACTGCCGGAGCATAATTGTCTTAAAGACAGAGATTAGCTCGTCCCGGTTACACATCCTTGTTGTTTTTCTTTATGTTTTTCCTTTCTGTTTGTGTCAGTCCAGAATATAATAATATTGTTCTTCATCTTTTCTGTTCTTTATTTTTTTACTTTCACATTGTAATACTTTGGGTATAACTATCTTAAGACAATTCTTTTCAGAGCCTCTTTGCTCTAAAAAGTATATCTTTGCGAAATGAAAAATAAATTTCAGTCTGCTTGCTGAGCTTTTTATTTTTTCTGTTCGTTCTGAGTATCATCTGTGATACTCAGTTGGTCGGTGTCTCCTTTTTGGTATCGGTTTCTGGTAAAACCGGTCCTTTCTTTTTTTGGTATTGGTTTTTTTTTGGTAAAAACCGGTCCATTCTCCTTTTTGGTATCGGTTTCTGGTAAAACCGGTCCTTCCTTTTTTTGGTATTGGTTTTTAATTTTTTTGTAAAAACCGGTCTATCTTCCTTTTTGGTATTGGTTTCTGGTAAAACCGGTCCGTTTTTTTTTTTGGTATTGGTTTTTGGTAAAAACCGATCCATATTCCTTTTTTTATCGTTTTCTGGCAAAAACGATTTTCTGCTTTTTTGTATCGTTTTTTGGCAAAAACGACTCAGTTGTGTTGTTGATCTTCTGTTTTTTTATTATTCTGAACAGAAATGACTATTGTTAATGATGCGTCATTGACATCCACTCGTGGAAGTGAAAACGTTGTTACGGTTGCTGTTTCTCATGGTAAGAAACCAGAAAAATTAAATGAGAAAAATCACTGAGGTGAATCTTAATGTGAATATGTCTGTTGTGACACTTAATTAAGTGTTCGAGGGAGAATTGTTAAAATATAATTCTTTCATTGATTATAGTGATATAATCTACCGTGACACAATATTATGTTGTACTAAGAAATATTATTTCGATGCAAGTTGTATGCGAAATAACAGTTTATCTTCTGTTTATGAACAAAAATGAAAGAAATTCAAGTAAAGATCGAGGATGACGTGGATCTAATCTATGAAGAGACATATGATTGGTGCGTAGACACAGGTGCTACTCAACATATGTGTGCGAACAAATCTTTATTCTGGGGATACCAGAAAATTAACGAAAATGTTTTCATGGCAAATTCAACAAAGTCCGAAATCGTTGGATATGGGAATATCACGTTGAATTGAAAAAATGGAAATTATCTGGTTATCAGAAATGTTCTGCATGTGCCGGACCTAAATGGAAATTATATTTCTGGTCCTCAGCTTAATTTCTTGTTACAAGTTAGAATTTGTTGCTAACAAATTCAGACTTTCACAGAATGGATTGGTGATTGGAGAAGGCACTATGGTCGATAAATTGTTTTTTAAAGACCTTCGTATTGTAAAATAAAATTAGAATAATTTTATGTTTGCATAAATGTGATTGTGGGTATGTTTAAGCTTAATGTATTGGCAATTATGCCAAAGAATGTTGTGCCCAATGAGGCTAATAAAATTGCATCCTCTTCCGCTTACTTGATTGAGACTTCTTGCTTATGACACAATAGATTGGTACACGTAAATAATAAATCAATTCGACGGATGATGAATTTAGATTTATTACCTAATTTAAAATTTAATAATAATGAAAAATGCCATATATGTGTCGAAGCTAAAATGACTAAGGCACCTTTTCCTTCCGTGGAAAGAAACACCGAACCGTTAGATTTAATTCATACAGACTTGTGTGATTTAAAATTTGTACAAACGAGAGGCGGTAAAAAATACTTTGTAACTTTTATCGATGATTGTACAAGATACTGTTATGTCTATTTGCTAAGTAGCAAAGATGAGACACTTGAGGCTTTTAAAAACTATAAGAATGAAGTCGAGAATCAACTTAGCAAACGAATCAAGAAGGTTCGTAGTGCTAGAGGTGGTGAATATGATGCACCGTTGAAGGAATTATGTTTAGACTCTGGTATTATCCATCAAACGACTGCACCTTATGCACCTCAATCAAACGGTATTGCTGAACGCAAAAATCGTACTCTTAAGGATATGATGAATGCTATGTTGATAAGTTCGGGTTTACCTCAGAACTTGTGGGGGGAAGAGATACTTTCCGCCAATGTCATTCTTAATAGAGTTTTGTCTAAAAAATGGATAAAACACCCTACGAGTTATGGAAAGGCTACAAGCCTAGCTACAAATACTTAAAATTGTGGGGGTGTTTAGCAAAGGTCGAAGTGCCTAAACCTAAACAAATAAAAATTGGGCCTAAAACGATAGATTGTATATTTATCGGTTATGCAAATAAAAGTAGTGCACATAGATTTCTAGTGCATAAATCTGACAATCCGGATGTTCACATGAATACAATCATGGAATCAAGAAATTCTGTATTTTTGAGGATGTATTTCCATG
Organism: Gentiana straminea; assembly: GCA_036785695.1. Taxonomy (NCBI): domain Eukaryota; kingdom Viridiplantae; phylum Streptophyta; class Magnoliopsida; order Gentianales; family Gentianaceae; genus Gentiana; species Gentiana straminea. Next base: position 2,551,041 of record JAVUPR010000398.1, on the reverse strand, counting down.
TAAAGACAGAAGTCAAGAAAACACAAGCTTAAATAAGCGGCCACATGAACCAACAAGTGAAACTACTTCAGAAACTGAGGGTCCAGAACCTCGTAGGAGTAAACGGGCAAGGACTTCAACGTCTTTCGGTCCTGATTTTTTCACCTATATGGTAGAAAACGAACCAAGTACATATGCTCAGGCTATGTCAAAACCAGAAGCGCCGTTCTGGAAAGAAGCAGTCAATAGTGAAATCGATTCCATTATGCCAAATCATACTTGGGAATTAGTAAATATCCCACCAAGACATAAACCTCTCGGTTGTAAGTGGTTTTTTAAGAAAAAATTCAAGGCTGATGGATCGATCGATAAATATAAGGCCAGACTGGTAGCTAAAGGTTATCGTCAAAAGAAGGTCTTGACTTCTTCGATACATATTCACCGATTACTCGGATCACGTCGATACGAGTTCTTATCACAATTCTTTGCGGTAAATAATCTAGAAATACATCAAATGGATGTAAAGACGCTTTCTTAAATGGTGAATTGGAAGAAGAAATCTATATGGAACAACCCGAGGGTTATGTGGTTCCGGTCAAGAACACAAAGTATGTCGACTCGTTAAGTCATTGTATGGGCTTAAGCAAGCGCCAAAACAATGGCACCAAAAATTTGATCAAACGATGTTATCAAATGGGTTTAAAATTAACGAGTGTGATAAATGTGTTTATGTCAATAACACTTCTAATTCCTTTGTGATAGTATGTCTATATGTTGATGACATGTTAATCTTGGGTAGTACTCATGATATAATCATAAATACTAAGAAGATGTTAACAAGAAACTTCGATATGAAGGATATGGGAGTTGCAGATGTAATTTGGGGATTAAAATCTCTAGAATGTCGGATGGACTTGCATTGTCATAGTCTCATTATGTTGAGTTTGTTCTAAAAAGATTTAACGTATTTAATGAAAGTCCGATAAAAACTCCTATTGACTTGACTATGCACTTAGTCAAAAATAAAGGAGAACCCTGTGTCTCGTTTAAAATATTCACAAATCATAGGTGTCTGATGTACATAACCAATTGTACTAGACCGGACTTAGCATGTCTTTAATAAATAAAGCGAGCGATTTACAAGTAATCCAAGTGAGGATCATTGGAAAGCATTGAATAGAGTACGAGGTACTTAAAATTCACAATGAATCTTGGATTACGGTACACGAGATTATCCAAATAGCGGTATTAAAAGGATACCGTGATGCAAATTGGATATCTGACTCGAAAGAATCAAAGTCCACAAGTGGATATGTATTCACTATTGGTGGTGCTGTTGTGTCATGGAAATCCACAAAGCAAACTTGCATTGCTCGTTCCACTATGGAAGCTGAGTTCATTGCATTGGACAAGGCATGAGAAGAAGCAGAATGGCTTTGTAATTTCCTTGAGAATATTCCATGCTGGACTACGCCTATTGCTCCTATAAGCATACATAGCGATAGTCTGTCGGCTATAAGCCGGGCACAAAATAGTATGTACAATGGTAAGTCAAGACATATTCGTCGTAGACATAATACCATTAAACAACTGATCTCTAACGGCATGATTTCCATCGATTTTGTTAAATCGAAGGACAATCTTGCGGATCCGCTAACAAAAGGTTTACCTAGAGATCAAATGTCAAAATTGACATACGGAATGGGACTGAAGCCAATTACGACAGAAAATTTGTAATCGTAACCCCATCATGTTGACTGGAGATCCTAAGATCATGGTTCAAAGGGACAACTAAGTTATGAAGGTTCATTGAACATTTACCCATTCTATGAATAAAAGTGTTATCTGTCAGGTGTGTAAGGATAAGTGAAAACTTTTAATGATTCCTATAGCTTGATTAAATTCGAGTAGGGTATGGCAGAATACTCATGATAGGAGGTCACCTATGTAAGTGTGAAGTGGGGCCACTTCTGTGAGAATTCAGTGGCTTGAAATCTCTAACGCACTTTCTGAAACCAGGGTGTTTCATGGCCAAAATGAGCACAACCATGAGAACCAATACGTGTTAAGAGAAATATTGTGTGAGTACTATTGTTTGGTTTTACATTAAAGGCTTAACGGTTCAAGACATAGTTCACTGATTAGCCGAGTAGATCCGATAGTATTTCACTAAGGCAGGTTCAAAGCCAGAAGCTACCTCTCCTGATGCAATATTTTCTGTCAGAATCTCTTCAGGGTCTGCATTTGCATTAATGTCCATTTTGTGGGGGATTGTTGGAGAAATTATCCATTAATGACTTAGTGGGTTAGTGGTCACTTAGTGGTCATAAGTGCTAGTAGTGGCCATTATTGAGGGTTAGTGGCCTTAGGAGTGAGAGTTACTTTTTCCACCTATATAAACCCTCTTTGGTGGAAATGTCACAACACAAGTTTTTCCAAATAATACTTTTTCCATCTCATATAGTAAGGTAGTTTGTTTTTTGTTGAAGAGATTCTGAAGCACCAAGAGTTCGTTGAGTTCCGAAAGTTGGAAGTACCTCAATTCTGAACATGTAATTGGGTTATCCTGGGAGACAAGTGCTAAACCGTGGGTACTGCCGGAGCATAATTGTCTTAAGGACAGAGATTAGCTCTTCCCGGTTACATATCCTTGTTGTTTTTCTTTCTGTTTTTCCTTTCGGTTTTTGTCAGTCCAGAATATAATAAAATTGTTCTTCATCTTTTCTGTTCTTTATTTTTTTACTTTCGCATTGTAATACTTTGGGTATAACAATTTTTTTGTAGTGGAAAGATTTAGAAAATGTTATATATAATTCGCATTCAGTGGGGTTCTTTATATAGTGTAGAGGATGACACATAACAGCGGATGACTTTTTGGATTAGATTAGCCGACCTTATTAGGTCGGTCTAATATAATTTTATAAAGTCGATTTGGTTTTTACGTATTTTATCCAACTTTAGGCATTAATTTCTTATTAATCCGATATTCGAATCGAGTGTTTCGAAAACCCATAATTATCTACTCCGTTAGTAGAATTTAACCATATAAACATTTCTCAATGATATACATGAGAGCCTATCTGAAATTAGCGCTAAAATTAACCGTTAAACCCTCCAATAGGGCTTTTTCTCCAACACTATGAATTTCTGCGAACTACTAAATGTGAGATCCACTATTCAGGGTATTGTGTTATTGATTTTTAATCACTAAATGAATCTATGATTGTTCGCAGTTTCTTATTTTAAGTCTTTGTTTTGCAGAAAGGATTTTATAATTGTAACGTCCCGTTCCCGGACACCGAATCCATATCCGGAAAAGGAACGTTCGGCACGTATAAAATAAAAATAAATCCACTTTATACGTAAGCCTCTACTACGTCGTATCAAAAACAAGCAAACGGAAGCAAAAGACTCGGGTATAAAAAAAATATTTCCAATATCCTAGAATAGAAATGAAATCTAAAGAGGGAAATGTAATTTATTACATTCAAGGAAGTACGAAATCCAAAAGAAATGCAACGGTACTACAAGTCTCGAAAGGCAAAAGTCTAAACAGTCTAATAAACAAATGACAAAATAATAAAAGTAAAGTCTTCAATGAGGCGTCTTCAAACGTCATCATCGAACTCCTCCTCGTAAACGTTATCTACCTGTTCGTCTTCTCATCCCCAAACACATAGAAAAACATGCATTTGAGGTAAGTACAACGTACATAGTAAGAAAGAGAAGCTATGAGAACAATTATAATTTACAAGGAAAAGATATTTAAAAGTTTCATTGTTTAAGTTTGACCGACTCAATCTAGGGTTCATCTCATGTCCATCAACATGAATTGACAAAACGTTTCTACTTAGCTTATCTATGCTACAACCGCACTCAAGGGCACTACGCCTGATGTATATCCACCGGGAGATATCGATTGCAACATATTAGTGGACCACACCAATATCCACGGAGGCTAGACTAGGTAGGCTCCGATAGTACGCACACCTCGGCGAGTCCCCCGAACTTGTGGTTCTTTTGACCTACGGGTTCTTCCACCTTCAGAGGTAGCACACACATCGCGATATAGACTGGTGCCTATCCAAGAGAGACATGTTGTTTAATCTTTTACTAGTCAAATACGTATTTTATTAGGGTGATTAACTAGCCACCTAAGTATTTTCAATTAATCTCCCTTACGATAACAACTCTCTTCCTAGACCACTTAGACATTAACAAGACCTAGCAATTACACAGACAGTGATGAATGCTAATTCATCAAAGCACAAGCCTATCATACTCTTCTTCCGACGGATCCGAACTTCAACTCCCTTTAAGAGTACATTCGGTGTTTTAACGAACGAATCGAAGCTCAATTCGGGCTTGCTTATGTTATCCAATATTACCATATCATAAATTAAGGTTTAAAACAGTTATAACATGATTATGTAACCCGAAACCAAACTAGAATGATAAAACCGTACAGCCATGGCAAAACAGGCCAGATGCCCGTTTGAACCCTATGGACGTCCGTCCGTAGTCGGACGCCCGTCCACTAAACCTCAGACGCCCGTCCGTCTAAAACAGATACATCCTGAATCAAAAATCTCACCTCAGACGCCCGTCTACCTATTTCAGACGCCCGTCCAGGCTACTAGGGTCTCGGACGCCCGTCCACCTATTGCAGACGCCCGTCCGCCTGGGGTTTTCCCAAAACGCTAAAACCGTCAAAACTCGATTTCTGAACCAATTCTAACCTAATTAACATCGTTCTCAGCACAGTAAAACGTAGTGAACATATCTAATCATCCCAAGGATACCTATGATCCTTGATCAATGAAAAAAACACATCTTTCTAGCATCTACACATCTAAAAACATAATCTAAACCTTACGAATCATAACCGAAATCATAGGAAGAGTTTCTTACCTAATTGCAGCCACAAACCAGGTTCAAATAGCCTTGAAAGTCTGCCGCTCTTCCCACAAAACTGATATCCACACGATGTGCTCCTCACAACGGTTCCAATCCTCTACTCTGATCTGAAAACGGTTAAGCTCTGCCTCAGAAATCGCGAAAACTATCCAAGCCCTATTTTTCTCCTCAAAATTGCGCAGAGAGAGGGAGAAGTAAAAACTGAATTTCTGATTTTGATTAGGTTATGGGATTATTGTGTGTAAATTTCCCTTAAATACCAATTCCCAATTAAATCCCTTTTTCCTTAAACACCCTTAATTACCAAAATTCAGAATATTCCTTTAATTACATACACATATACTCGAAAATTGTGTATAATTAATTAATAAAATACTTAACTCCCATAAAAGAAAAAGAAATAATAATATTTCGTTTTCACAAAATGACACGTCTGCCCTTTCCCGAAAATCGGAATATTACATTCCTCCCCCCTTAAAAGGAGTTTTGTCCTCGAAACTAGAACATACCTGGTAAATTCACGAATTCTTGGAATTCACTGATCATGTCATCTTCAACTTCCCAAGTTGCCTCCTCGGGTGAATGATTACTCCACTGAACTAAAACCAAAGGAATCATCTGTCTCTTAATCATCTTTTCCTTCCTGTCCAAGATCTTGATCGGTCTCTCGTCATAAGCAAGATTGTCTTGTAGAATTTCCGGATCAATGGTAGTTTCAACATCATTCCTCGTCAGACACTTCTTCAACATCGAAACGTGACACACACAATGGACCCTTGACATCGATTCCGGTAACTTAAGCTTGTAAGCCAACGGTCCAATCCTTTCCAGAATTTCAAAAGGTCCAACGTACCTTGGACTTAGCTTTCCCTTTTGTCCAAAGCGTTTCACTCCCTTCATTGGTGAAGATCGTAAATACACTCTATCACCGACTTCGAACTCAAGCGGTCTTCTTCTAATGTCTGCCCAACTTTTCTGCCTGTCTTGAGCTGCCTTCAGATTCTTCTTAACCAACTGAACCCTTTCCTTAGCTTGTTCAACCATTTCCGGCCCTGTAATCTGTCTTTCCCCGACTTCATCCCAAAACAGAGGTGTTCTACATCTTCTTCCATACAACGCTTCAAACGGCGGCATGCATACACTTGCATGATAACTATTATTGTAGGCAAATTCTGCTACCGGTAGGTAATCATCCCATGATCCACCTACTTCCAATACACAAGCTCTTAACATGTCCTCGAGCGTTTGGATGGTCCTCTCAGATTGTCCATCTGTCTGAGGATGAAAGGCCATACTTAAGTCCAACTTGGTTCCAAAGGCTTCTTGCAAACTCTTCCAAAACCGACTGACGAATCGACTATCTCGATCCGAGACTATAGAGATAGGAACTCCGTGTAACTTCACTATATTATCCAAGTATAGTGTCGTCATCTTCTTCAAAGGCATATCAACCTTATACGGTAAGAAATGGGCAGATTTGGTCAATCTATCCACAATTACCCAAATCGCATCATGACCGCCTCTCGTCTAAGGTAACCCGGTGATGAAGTCCATCGTAATCTTATCCCACTTCCATTCAGGGATATCCAGGGGCTTGAGCATTCCTCCTGGTCTTCTATGCTCTGCCTTCACTTTCTGACAAATGTCACACTCTGCCACGAACTTGGCTATTTCTACCTTCATCGAAGGCCACCAGAACTTTTCCTTCAAGTCTCGGTACATCTTAGTAGCACCTGGATGAACTGCAAAAGCAATCCTATGTGCCTCTTCCATGACTCTCTGTCTTAAGTCGCCAACATTAGGCACACACAAACGATCCTGGTACCAAAGGTTTCCATTCTTGTCCAAGACATAACCCACTGTAGGCTTCTCTCTAGAAACTCGTTTCAAATCAACCCGAGTTGGGTCTTCATCTTGCTTTTTCCGAATGTCATCCATCAGCTCTGACCTTGCTAACAACGGCGCCCCAAACTGTCGTTCCTCAATCTGATCAAACCTGCTGATTTCCAGCCCATCAAACCTTTCTGCCACATCTTCGACGCTTGAAACTGCAAACACTGGTTTCCTGCTTAAAGCATCTGCCACTACGTTGGCTTTGCCTGGATGGTACTGGATATCCAGATCATAGTCCTTCACGAATTCTAGCCATCTTCTCTGTCTCATGTTCAGATTCTCTTGTGTGAAGAAATACTTTAAACTCTTGTGGTCGGTGAAGATCCTTGCTTTAACTCCATATAAGTAGTGCCTCCAAGTCTTTAGGGCAAATACTACTGCTGCCAACTCCAAGTCATGTGTCGGGTAGTTCTTCTCATGCACCTTCAACTGCCTGGAGGCATAAGCAATCACTTTTCCTCCTTGCATCAACACACATCCTAGACCCTGTCCCGAAGCATCCGTGTAGACATCGTAGTTATCGAAGATCTCCGGAACTGCCAACACTGGGGCCGTAGTCAACCTATCCTTCAGGGTATGAAAAGCTGCATCACACTCGCTAGTCCATTCAAACTTCACATTCTTCTGTGTAAGCTTAGTGAGTGGGGTAGCTATCTTTGAAAAGCCTTGCACGAACTTCCTATAGTAGCCAGCCAAACCAAGAAAGCTCCTTACTTCCGAAACTGTAGTAGGTTTAGGCCAATTCTCAACTGCTTCTATCTTTGCTGGGTCAACTTGGATGCCATCTCCCGAAATGACATGTCCCAGGAAGCTGACTTTTTTTAACCAAAAGTCGCACTTAGAGAACTTAGCAAACAATTGGTTCTTCTTCAAGGTATCTAACACAATCCTTAAGTGTTCTTCATGTTCTTTCTCATCCTTAGAGTACACTAGGATGTCGTCTATGAACACTATCACAAACTTGTACAAGTATGGCATGAAAACACGTTGCATCAAATCCATAAATGCGGATGGAGCATTAGTGAGTCCAAAGGGCATAACCAAGAACTCATAATGTCCATACCTCGTACTAAAAGCCGTCTTCGGTATATCTGCCACCTTGATCTTCAACTGATGATATCCGGACCTAAGATCAATCTTAGAGAACACTTTCTTGCCTTGCAACTGATTGAACAGATCATCTATCCTCGGCAAGGGATACTTATTCTTGATGGTGAGGTTATTCAATGCTCTATAATCGATACACATCCTCATGCTACCGTCTTTCTTCTTCACGAACAAAACAGGGGCTCCCCAAGGTGAAGTACTGGGCTGAATTATGTTCCTCTCAAGCATGTCCTTAAGTTGAGCCTTCAACTCCTTTAATTCAGCCGGTGCCATCCTATAGGGTGCCTTAGCAACTGGTGCCACTCCGGGTACCAACTTGATCTCAAACTCGATTTCCCTATCCGGCATGTTTCCCGGTAACTCTTCCGGAAACACTTCAAGGTACTCTCTCACTACCGGAGTTTCTTCTAGTTTTGGCTTCACTTGTTCCACATCCACTGCATACAACAAGTAGCCTTCACAACCTTTCTAACATGCTCTAATTGCCTTAACCGCCGAAATTATCGGATGTCGCTTCTTACTCGGCATGTACACATTCCCTTGATACGTCTTATCTGATTTCCCGGGTACTTTAAAGGTCACTTTCTTCTCTCTACAATCCAAGTGGACAAAATTCTCGGATAGCCAATCTATCCCAAGAATCACATCAAAGTCTGAAAAGTCTAAGACCGTGAAGTCGCTCTTGTATAGATAAGATCCAACTCGAACTTCCACTTAAGGTATCATCCTAGTTACCTTTGTTACCTTCCCTAATGGTGTAGTTATCTCCAAAGTGTTTCTTAAGGGTTCCGAGGGTAAACTCAACTGCTTAGCTACCTTGGTCGACACAAAAGTGTTAGACGCTCCCGTATCGAACAAAGCTCTGACCACTAGGTTATCTAGCATTATCGTACCTAGGATACATATTCATTCATTTAAATAAAATTACAGCATGACTAAACGTGCCATAAAACTATCTTAATAAAATAAAATAACAACAAGGTACCTGAGATAACATCGTCTTCTGGTTCTGCATCTCTAGCATCAGCTGCAAAAACTCGAACCGGTCGGCTTGGGCCGCTCCTACCGTTTCCTCGGCTCATACTCCCTTTACTCCCCTTATTGGGACATTCTCTAGAAAAGTGCCCCGGTTCTCTGCAAAAGTAGCAACCGCCCGAACTAGCCTTGCACTCTCCTGAATGATTCCGGTTGCACTTGGAACACAAGGGTGCACTGCTTGGGGCCTTAGCTGCCGGAGGAGCTGTTTTTTTCTTAGCATTCTGTTGTGGGGCTCCTCGGTGATTACCCTGACTCGTCCCAAAGTTCCGCTTGTTTCCAATCACTACTGTGGCCTTCTTCCTGAAGGTCTCAACCTCCAGGGCTTTATTCAGCATTTCCGCCATGTTACTTGCTGTAAACCCCAACATGCCGGACTGTATCTCATGTGCTAATCCTTCCTTATACAGTGCCATCTTCCTCTCTTCCACTTTCATGAGCTCGGGATAGAATCGTCCCAACTCATTAAACTGATTGGTATACTGGGATACCGTCAGATGCATACCCTGCTTCAGTTTCAAAAACTGACTCGCCTTATCTGCCTATACTGTTGCCGGGAAGTACTCGTTGTAAAACATAGCTTTGAAAGCTTCCCAGTCGGTGACCTTGCCATTACTGCTCTGAATCGCATCTATCCAAGCTTCTGATGCGCCCAAAAGAAAACTAACTGCCAGTTGTGCCATCTCGGTCTCAGGCACATGAATGTTCCTACATGCCTTCTCGAAGCTCCTTATCCATTCCTCGGCCTTTGAATGTTCAACGTTTCCGTAGAAGTTCTCAACCCGATTCCTTCTCAATCTTGTATACCAATCCACAGCCGGTGCTTGTTCAAATGCGGGTCTCACGGCTGGGTAAACCGGAGGTTAACCAAAATGTACTTGCTGCTGATACTGCTGTTGCTGAGGGTAAGTGGGATTTACTTGAGGTTCAGGTGAAAAGGGTAGTATCCTTGATGGTAATTCGATGTTGCTTGAGGGTTGGGCGAGGTTGTCGAAGACCAAAGGGTGGATAACCAAATCCTTGCGAGGGTCGAACCGCGGTGAAAGTGGTACGATAGGTCGAGGGGTATGACTGCGGAGGTGGGTAGAAGGTCCGCTTTGTTGTTGATGAAACACCAATGGTGAGGGGTGGCTCATTGGTGGAGGGTAAACGCTAACTGGTGGAGGGTAAACACTGACTGGTGGAGGATAAAAGGTTTGCTGGTGTGGAGGGTAGCTTACCGGTGGCGGTACAAATCCTGTTGGAACATCACTCACCAAAGAAAAATGAACTGAATTCCCCACGTGCCATCGTGGAGGTTGCTCCTGATGTGGTCTCGGTGACAAACCCTGCTGAGACCTTGGTGTGGGTGTCGCGACGGGGTGGTGGTGATAAACTCCGTTGCGGTGGAGGAATCTGCCTCACAACACCGCCTCCTACGACCGGTGTTGGACTTTCCCGTCGAACTCTTGAAGTCTCTGCCCCCGCTCCAGTTCTCGTGAACACCATCCTGAAGATCAAAGAAAACCAGAACGTTACTAAAAGGTCTAAAGAAAACTTATCTTAAAAGAAGGAAGCCTAAAAGACGCTTCTCTCTGATACCAACTGTAACGCCCCGTTCCCGGACACCGAGTCCTTATCCGGAAAAGGAACGTTCGGCACGTATAAAATAAAAATAAATCCACTTTATACGTAAGCCTCTACTACGTCGTATCAAAAACAAGCAAACGGAAGCAAAAGACTCGGGTATAAAAAAAATTTCCAATATCCAAGAATAGAAATGAAATCTAAAGAGGGAAATGTAATTTATTACATTCAAGGAAGTACGAAATCCAAAAGAAATGCAACGGTACTACAAGTCTCGAAAGACCAAAAGTCTAAACAGTCTAATAAACAAATGACAAAATAATAAAAGTAAAGTCTTCAATGAGGCGTCTTCAAACGTCATCATCGAACTCCTCCTCGTAAACGTTATCTACCTGTTCGTCTTCTCATCCCCAAACACATAGAAAAACATGCATTTGAGGTAAGTACAACGTACTTAGTAAGAAAGAGAAGCTATGACAACAATTATAATTTATAAGGAAAAGATATTTAAAAGTTTCGTTGTTTAAGTTTGACCGACTCAATCTAGGGTTCATCTCATGTCCATCAACATGAATTGACTAAACGTTTCTACTTAACTTATCTATGCTACAACCGCACTCAAGGGGCTGCTTTAATGGTAGTCTTTACATTTTCCCTGTCACTTGTAGTGTGGGGAAGAAGTGGACTATAAGGGTATTATTGATTGAGTTGAGGAATCGTGCTATATCAATTGTTTTCTAAATCGTTCCGCAACGCGTTTTAAACTCTTTAGTAAAAGAGAATCTAAAGATCTTCATTTTTATTTTGAATTCCATTCTATTCGAATAAAGTAATATATTCTATAAATCATACTCTTTTGATCAAAGAGATATTTCACTGCTCCTTTTCTTTGTATTTTGAATCTGTATGATAGAAACCTTTTTCCAACAAAATTAGGGCGAATTTCAATCAACGGACTCTTAGCAGGCTTAGAGACGGATAGCGGTTCTCGAAAAAAGATAGCAAAAAAAATTATTCCTAAAGTCGACACTAAGAGGAATGTATAAACTAGTGCTTCCATAGATTCGATCGCAGTTTACAATTATAGCTTTCATACCTGTTTGTTCCCTTTTATTTGTATTTGTTTATTTGTGGAGGACCATCTACCGGATAAAAAATAAAGAAGGAACACGAGCAAAAAAGTAGTGATCAAGGTTTCTCGACCCCTAGGAAAAATTCCAAAAAGAAAATAGAGACGAAAGAAACCAAAGTAGTGTTATATCGATCGCTTGTTTTCTTGTAGTTGGATCTCCAAGTTTTTGGAATGCTCCAAATTCGACTTGAGCACCCAAATCCGGATCAATACCGGCAAAAAGATCTCTCGAACGGGGTTCTAGCACCATGCCAAATGTGTCCAAAGAAGAAGAGCAAAGCAAATGAAGCATGTCCAAAAGTAAACCAACCCGCTTGGACCGCTACGAAAAACACCATCGGATTTCAATGTAGCACGATCTAATTCAAAAATTTCACCCAATTGAGCGCGTCTAGTGGATCACACCAATATCCACGGAGGCTAGACTAGGTAGGCTCCGATAGTACGCACACATCAGCAGAGTCCCCCGAACTTGTGGTTCTTTTGACCTACGGGTTCTTCCACCTTCAGAGGTAGCACACACATCGCGATATAGACTGGTGCCTATCCAAGAGAGACATGTTGTTTAATCTTTTACTAGTCAAGTACGTATTTTATTAGGGTGATTAACTAGCCACCTAAGTATTTTCAATTAATCTCCCTTACGATAACAACTCTCTTCCTAGACCACTTAGACATTAACAAGGCCTAGCAATTACACAGACGGTGATGAATGCTAATTCATCAAAGCACAAGCCTATCATGCTCTTCACGGATCCGAACTTCAACTCCCTTTAAGAGTACATTCGGTGTTTTAACGAACGAATCGAAGCTCAATTCGGGCTTGCTTATGTTATCCAATATTACCATATCATAAAATAAGGTTTAAAACAGTTATAACATGATTATGTAACCCGAAACCAAACTAGAATGATAAAACCGTACAGCCATGGCAAAACAGGCCAGACGCCCGTTTGAACCATATAGACGTCCGTCCGTAGTCGGACGCCCGTCCGTAGTCGGACGCCTGTCCGTCTAAAACAGCTACATCCTGATTCAAAAATCTCACCTCAGACGCCCGTCTGCCTATTTCAGACGCCGGTCCAGGCTACTAGGGTCTCGGACGCCCGTCCACCTATTGCAGACGCCCGTCCGCCTGGGTTTTTCCCAAAACGCTAAAACCGTTAAAACTCGATTTCTGAACCAATTCTAACCTAATTAACATCATTTTCATCACAATAAAACGTAGTGAACATATCTAATCATCCCAAGGATACCTATGATCCTTGATCAATGAAAAAAAACACATCTTTCTAGCATCTACACATCTTAAAACATAATCTAAACCTTACGAATCATAACCGAAATCATAGGAAGAGTTTCTCACCTAATTGCAGCCACAAACCAGGTTCAAACAGCCTTGAAAGTCTGCAGCTCTTCCCACAAAACTGATATCCACACGATGTGCTCCTCACAACGGTTCCAATCCTCTACTTTGATCTGAAAACGGTTAAGCTCTGCCTCAGAAATCGCGAAAACTATCCAAGCCCTATTTTTCTCCTCAAAATTGCGCAGAGAGAGGGAGAAGTAAAAACTGAATTTCTGATTTTGATTAGATTATGGGATTATTGTGTGTAAATATCCCTTAAATACCAATTCCCAATTAAATCCCTTTTTCCTTAAACACCCTTAATTACCAAAATTCAGAATAATCCTTTAATTACATACACATATACTCGAAAATTGTGTATAATTAATTAATAAAATACTTAACTCCAATAAAAGAAAAAGAAATAATAATATTTCGTTTTCGCAAAATAACACGTCTGCCTTTTCCCGAAAATCGGAATATTACAATAATGATAATCATGGCATAAATCTTTTTTGGACATCTTCAGTATGTAAATGAAAAAACACAAGTGCGTAATCGAGTGATTGTTTTTCTTCTACTATTCCTTCACCCATTTCCTACTGATTTTCACTTTGTATTCTCTAATAATGATCATAATAATAAGCTTAAACTCATATAAGATGAGGGTTTGTGTTCTCTAATAATGTTGAAAATTTAGCACAAACCTATATAAGAGGTTGGGTCTCAACCAAAACCGTGGCTATGAAGTTAGAAAAATCCATATCTTAATATGATTAGTGAAATAGTAGCAAGTGTATTGTACGGGTTTTCAAATCAAAACATTTTTTTTAAGAAACAATTATTTTCATTATATACTCAATTTTTAAGTTTAATGTTATCCCATGCATTGCATGGGTTTTTCTACGAGTATATATATATATATATATATATATATATATATATATATATATATATATATATATATATATATATATATATATATATATATAAAATGTTATATGTTAACAATTACATATCGTACATTTATTTACAACAAAATAAAATGAATAACGTCTCTCAAAGAAATAAATAATAAATATCCTACGTTTAATACCAACCTACAACGACAAATATTCCGAATAACTATAAGCCTTTTTTTGTTTTTGTTTGAGGAAACCATATAAGCCATTAAAACGCAAGTTATAATTTTCAACAAGTTTATAAAGTTCTTTTTTATGTGTATGGGCCTCATCGGGATAAGAATTAGACAATTTTACAGAGTCTGTGAGTTTAACTTGTATGGAAGGAGCTAGAATAAAATAATAGTAAAGAATCATATGGATATTTCTATAAACTTGTTTGTAGTCATTAAAATAAAGGGGAAATGACGCTTTTGGTCGTATATATTTCAAGATTTTCTCTAAAGTAGCATTTATGTTTCATTGTTTATCGTATGAATCGTATCAACATATATAGGGTGTTTATCGTAACAAAAACGTATATGTAGGGATGTTTGGTGCTTATTGTAACAATAATATACAAAGACTAGTTTAGTGAAATTCTAACAAGATGAGGACAAAAGGGTCATTAATTTTGCTTTAGAATAACATTGTTAGTAAAAAAAACTATGTGGGTAATTCTAGAAACTAATTTCTAGTCATTAGATTAGAAATAATCATAGCCATTGGTCGGAGACTTTTCACTGCTATATATATAAGAGCTGTGCCATTGACTTTTGTATCAACCAAAAATCAACGAATGGTAAATAATAAAAGAGTCTCTTTCATCTCGTATGTTTTCTTAAATACTTATTTCTACTAATATTAACAAATTAACATATAGACTAGTGGGGCGCACCGTGCGATGCACGGTGTGTCCTCATTTTGTTTATGCACCGGTTATAGTTTTTATGTGTGCAATAAATTCACTTTAGGCAAAATTTAAAAAATATAAACCTACTTCAATCTTTATGAAAGAATTTAAACCATCCTCTAGATGTGACAATATGTTTGCGTCCTGCAGCAAGAAAGGTTACATGTCAAAAAAAAAATTCTGCAAATCGAAATGCACCTTCGTGCACAAAAAGTCAAACCAGAGTTTCAGAGAACCAATAAAAACTATATACTAACAAGATTAAAAATTTCCAAACTCGAATCAGAGAATTGAATGCTTCAAATAAAAACCCTAGTGATAAACACGTTGTTGTGATAACACCGTACCAAATCATACGATTTTGTTTTGTTTAACCCAAAAAAAAAAAAAAAAAAAAAAAAAAAGAAGAACAGCTGCTGGATTCATTAAAAAAAATAATAAAAAGATTTCTGGATTAAAACGACGTCGTTTTGCTTTACCCAACAAAATAAGAAGAAAAAAAAAACAGAAAACGACAATTTTGTCGTCCATGGATCCGCATTTAATAAGTACTTCCTATCTAAGAAAAGAATTAATCGACCCTATGTTTTTTTCCCATCAAAGAATTTGTTTTTGGAGGAGTGCGTCTACTAACGAGAAAACTAATATAATAATTAAACACATTATTGCAGAGCTATCGACCTTCTGCCTCTATCATTCATAACCTTTACTTTTTCTATCATTCATAACCTTTACTTTTTCTAAAGGAGCATCGTATAAGCACCTCAATAGGCAGAGCCTTACAGTAAGACTGAATAGAATGAGTTTGGAAGACATAATGCATTTGGACACCACTTAATTCATCCCACTAATTACTTGTTTGTTATACGGGAAATGAAATAGAATGAAATGAATTTTTCAATTCAATTATTTTCATGTATAACTATTGTGCCTAGAAAAAACAACTTTAGGAATTACTTATACTAGTATTGTCTTTTTCAACTCCTTTCTCTTCTGCAATAAATCACACCTAATATACGAATACTGATAAAAAAAAAATCTATCAAAATTAATTCTTTTAAATACATATCTTTTATTCAATTAAAATCAAACCATTTTTAGATCTCATTTCATTTTCAACTCCAACACAATTCTTATTTCGATGACGTTGCCGTCTTTCCGGATTGCAGCCGCAGCTTAACTTCTCCTATCCACCTACCGGCGGCCAGACTAGAGCGGCCTTCCGGCTATAATCTCAATTTCACCCAACCCAACAACATCACACTCACAACTCCATTAATTACTTACCGAGCTTAGCTTCCTACAACGCTTTTAATATTCAGAATCCGAAAAAAAAAAAGAGAGCACTATGAGAATTAGAAATTACTAGGAGATGAAGCGTGCGGATTTGTATTGAGAACTCAGACGAGAAAGTAGTGATTAACGTTAAGCACTAATCAAAATGATTAGCAGAATGATTATCTATAACACAAGATTTCGTAAACTCACAGAGGGAAAGAGAATCGGAGAAGCCTCACGTGGAGACGCCGGGAATGCTGCTTATCAGAGAACGGGAAAAATCACAAAATCTAATCATAAACTCACGCCAGAGAAAGTAATCACGCGGAGACCGATGCCGAACAAATGACACAAAACGGAAAATAAAAACACCTTTTTATCTTTTATATATATATACACGATAAGATGAGAATAGTTACTTATATACCATAGTAATAAGCTTAAAGCATTCCAATAGTAATAAGATTTGGGGAGGGCTGACAAACGCAAATAAAAATAAATATTAAAAAACAGGAGATAGCAACCCATACTTTTTATAGACCTTTAACAAATATAAAAAACAGTAAATAAAAAATAAAAAATAAAAAATAAAGAAACCATGTACCCATCATCAAAATAAAGTAAGATTTCGGAATTCCATATTGAAGATGTATTCTATATACTTTTCACCATCCATAACGAATCAATGGTTACTTATACCATACCGTGCATGATTGGTTGAATTGAGCCAAATGAGTTCAATCTTAAAAAGATTTTAAAATGTAGGCATGTGATTAATAGAGAAAATTTCAGAAACAATTTAATCTGATTGAGAAACATCACCGTATGAATTTCCAAATAAACTTGTCCTACTTCCCATTGAAATCACACAAATATATGTTATAGCACAATAATATGGGTGTTAAATGAAACGAACGCCAACGGATATCACAACAAAACCTTTACCAAAAAAATGTGCTTCTACATATATAAATTGGTTAAAAAAAATATGAAATTCACGGAATTAGAAGCATAATAAGGGAGGAGAAATACCGAAAAAGAAGACGATGAAATTTAACAGAACCTAATGCAAAGATATACACGCATGCTTTCACGACCAGTCCCGAAAACCCGAATATTTTCAGGAAATGGATCGTTCGGCCATGTCTCGAAATAAAGTCTCATAACACGAAGCCTTCTAACTTAAACATTCCACACAAAAAATTATTAGCGGAATATAAATATCAATACTCGGGTTTACAACATCACTCATCATCTCCCAATTTTCCAAACTATTACATCACTATTTAATAATCCCCAATCAATAGTCTTTACAAGATTCTAATCACAAGTAATTTACCACAACATACATTATTCTTACATTAAATCCTCAAATGTAATACCTCAATAAATAATCGCAAGAAACTAATCTTTGTCACAGATACTTAGTTAGATATCCAATATATATCATCATCATCTGCCAGACCTTATACTTTATCTAAAAAAACATAAGAATGTAAAAGGGCGAGCACTAATGCCCCGTAAGGAGAGTTGTATCAAAAATGAACTAAGGATGTCACCGGGTAGGGTATCCAAAGTTTGATGGTGTGACGCCCCATTCCGGACACCGAGTCGTTATCTTTAAAGAACGTCCGGCATGCATATATTAACTTTTTAAATCGTCAAAAGTAATATATACACAACCCTCATAACAATTAATTAGAGTAAATGCGGAATAAAATAAACTAAAGATAACTCGGAAAAAGAATGTCAAACGACAAACAACGGATCACCAGTCCCAATCAATGTCTAAGAAAACTGAAAATACAAAACAACGAAATAAATGTTGTTCGACACATTAAATCCCAAATGATACAGAAAAGGTATTAAGTCTATGTCTCAAAGCTGAATGATTAAAAGTGCATAAGATAAATGTCCAAATCATCGTAACTTTGGAGCTCAAGCGTCAGCACGGTCAACTCCTTCGTCATAATCAAAATCATCATCATATTGTCAACCACCTTCTCGGGAAGGGAACAAAAGAAAGAGAAGAGGGGTATTACTTTCGTACTTAGTAAATGGTAGAAGAAACGGTTACCATAAATAGCAATAAGGGTGTATGCATGTAACATGGCATCATCTACAATCACTACCACATAGGTTGTAATAGTAGAGCTCTCTCACCCTCTACTAGCTCCATAGTATATCCTCGCACAAATAAGGTTTGTTACATCAATACCAAAGGACACTGTGCATGGTGAGAATGCATTGAGACATATTAATTACCTCTCAAGCGGGCATTGACTTAGGTCTCCATGTGGGAGTTACACGTTGGCCCTTGACACATAGTTTCAAGAGGGCTGTAAGAATCCCATGCTTCGATTTAGAAATGTGCCTTACCAGTGATATTGACATTTTAGCTTTTACACAACCACATATGTATTTACGAGTTAAGCTCTAACCACCTGATTCATTCACGTATAAGGCTTCATAAGGACTTCTAGTCCAAGACAACTAGTTACACTACCTAGCATGTTGTAAAATAATCATTGACTACTAAGTCAATGTCCCAAAAGGCCTAAACAACGCCTTCCGGTGCTCCCACCTTCTCCCCGTAGAGGGTCTTAGTTGTGGTGCTAACCAAGGCAACCAGAAGTCGATGTTAAACTTTGTAAAATAACATGGAATGCCATCAAAGGCACACAAACCACTCAAACATTCAAAATCGGGAGAAAAAGGGAAAACGGGTGCACCATCACTTAGTGCGCTTGAAGTGGCCTCCCAGAAACCAAACATAACATTCTGACATTATGGTGCGCTTGCACCATCCCTCTGTGTGCTTGCACCGGTTGAACAGAACCAAAATCCAAGTTTCTGGTCTGTCAGTGCGCTTGCACCATCCCTCAGTACGCTTCCACAAACGGCTTGAACTTTGGATTCAGCCTTTTTCGACCCCGTAACTTACTCCAATCGAATTCCACCTTATTCCAACCTTAAAATCTACAAAAATTTCATCTTAACAACAACAATAAACCCCTTAATGAACACCCATTTACCTCGATCTTTTGAAAATCAAATTGAAAGAAAATTTGAAAACAACGCCTTGAATTCTCAACTCCAAATGCCTCTACGAATACCCTACGACATCAAATTACGAACTACAATTAACCAACAATCCAAGCACCGAAAACGCAGGTTCAATCCTCAAGAACTCATGAATTCTAAACTAGGGCTAGAATCGAAAGCTTACCGTTTATCATACCGTTTGTATAGAAACGATCCTCATCTCGAGGTGATCAAAATCTTCTACTATCGTCTACACAAAAGCTCATTCTATCAACCTCGATTTTGGAAGATTACGTTCCTCATTTTTCCGTTCTTCTGCGTCCGTTGCTTTGTGTAATGCCGTCTCTTTTTTTTAGAAATTGCATGAAGAGTAATATGAAGGGATATTGGAAATTATTTAACTTTTTATACCCATTAATTAAAATAGGTAATTTATATAATTATTTTATCTTTAATTAATTATTTAGGTAAATAATAACTAGGTCACAGTACCCCTACCCAATTACCGTTTGTTCTTTTCGAAAATTCGGGGTGATACATCCCTTCCCCCTTAAAAAAGTTTTGTCCTCGAAATTGAACATAACTTGGAGGTACTTGAACTCCGGACTTGAAAAACATCTCGTATTCTAACTCTCATGTCGTCTTTGCCGGTGTGTGGCTACTTCATTGAACTATGGCTCGTTGTACTTCTTCCTTCTTAACTTTCTTCATCTTTTGCTCTAAAGTGCACTTGATTCTTCCGCGTTGGTGAAGATTTCTTAAAAAATATCAAGGTCAAAGCTTGGTTCGTATCAACTTCGGTTAAGCATCCCCTTATTCTTGACACCTGAAGAACGTCATACACCCGTGAAAGGAATTCTGGTAACTCTAAACAGATAAGCTAAAGGTCCAAATTTAGCCACTATCACGTAAGGGCCTTCATACCCAGGGCGTAACTTTCATGTTTGCCCAAACCGTCTTGCTTCTCTCACTGAAAACGTCTTTAGATGTACTTTATCTTGAACCTCAAACTCTATCAGTCTTCTTCCATCTTCCCAACTCTTCTACATGCCTTGAGCCATCTCGAGGTTGCGACAGTCCACTTCAATCTTCTCGTTGTCTTGTTGTTGTTGGTCCCTTGGAAAGGCTAACACAAGTTTAGAGGGGGGGGTGAATAAACTTGTCACCAAAAACTAATCCTGAACAGGAAAAGCCCCAGGAACTGAGTTTCTCTGAAACTCAAACTGATCTCCAGTTCAGTTTTGTTCCTGTCCCTTAACTTGTGCGGAGTTCAGTTAGCACAACTGAGTGTAAGTCAATGCTGACTTATATTCAGTCTTGTTAACTGGCAACGGATAAATAATAGCCTTTAGTGCAATTGATGTGTGAACAGAAATCTAGACCGTCTATGTATCGTTTTGTGCTGACTCAGTGTCTGGTGTTTGCTGAGAGATAATGCAATAAATAAAACAAACACAAATGCATAAAGTAAATCAACACAAGATTTGTTTATGGATGTTCCGGGTGGTGTAATCCCGTACGTCTCCCCTTCTCCTGTGGCGTAGGAGGTATCACTAGAATAATGAGATAACCGTTACAAAATCCTAGCACTATGACAAATTCACGACACCCAAGTTTCACTGTCTTCACAAAATGAAGAAAGGTGAGATTGCTCCCTTCATTCTGCACACTGATCGTTCAGAGGTGGAATTGCTCCTTCACCAGCTCACCACAAATACCAACACACAGTCCTCAGACTGCACCAACAAACTCGTGGCAACCAAGTTGCAACTGTATGAAGAAAGGTAGAATTGCTCTCTTCAAACTATGCACATCCAACCCTTTTTCACAAAGGTTAGGTATAGAATTAATCACAAGATTAATTCAGTGAGCTGTCTGATTCTTCTGGATATAACGTTGTAGCTCCAAGATGCCTTCTTTCCCCCTTGATGGGTAACTGGATCTTTCGTTGAAGTCTTCAAGGCAATTCCGTTGGCTTCCCCTTTTTCTTTTAGATATATCTGATTTTATGGATCTGGATTTGGATCTTGAATATATGCTTGTAATGCTCTTTTTCTGATCCTCCTCTCTCCTTCTTCAAGTGATTCTCTTGTGTATTTATAGGGGTGATGTAACGGTCACTAGCTCTTGTAGCCGTTACACTTGTCGTTTTGCCAACGTTCACATGTACGATTTTTTGTCTTATTCTCAGTTTGAATTCAACAAGGCCTTAACTCGCTTTTCTACTCTTCTTCAAAACTGAGTACCTTGTATACTTAGTAACTGACTTCAATTGACTAAGTCAGAGTACACCAATCAGTTTCTTCTTACTTGATAACTGATAATCTTTGTCCTTAAGATTATTCGGTTATACATGATCTATAACTCGCTTTCGGGTCACCACGGACTTGCTCGAATCCCGACTTATAGTCACGACTTAATCAGCTACTAACTGAGTTTGCCACCTCAGTTCTCCGGTCTTCTGTAACTGAGTTGTGTCCCTCCATTCTTCCAGTCTTCTAGATAAGCCAACTGAGTCTGTGTCCCTCAGCGAACTTATCTTTTTCAGTTCTAGCATAACTGGGTTTGAACCCTCAGTTCTTCATGTGCATATTCAGTTTTCTTACTATAATTCAGTTTCCTTGTTGTGACTTAGCTGTTCGCCTGGTTCCTATTCTATTACAATGCTTGTCTGAAACAACCTATACAAAGTTCAGACACTAGATAGAACTTATACATTTATCTCTAGACCATTTCTTGCTTCTTCTTTCATTATGCACTATAACAGTTAGTTACGACTTCATCATCATGGGTTGTAAGTGATTTGTCTAATTTTGTGACGAATCATCATCAAAACATAAATAATATTTCCAACAATTTCCCCCTTTTTGATGATGTATCATAACCCTCCCTAAAAGCAATAATAAAGAAATAGTGCAAGAAATCATAACGAAACAAGTTAATAAAGAAAACTAGAACATCCAAGTTTATTACAAGATTCAAAAGGAGACAAACTGAGTTATAACTGAATAAAATTACAGCTTCTCTTTTTCCAAAGCCAAAATCTTTTCTCCAAGAAAAATGCTTCTCTTAGTTTCTAGGAGCCTTCTTTCTTTTCCTTCTTCAGCTGATTCGCCATCTCTAGGCTTGATCTCCAGATATTCACTTATCAATCGATTAGCTTCTTCATTGTCATTGTTCTTGATCTTGATCAGGATTTCTTTGATCTCCTCGTTCATCTGCTCTTCTTCTTCTTCTGAAATGAGGTTAAGTTTTTCTTTTTCAGTTTTCCTTTCTGATTTCTTTTCAGTTTCCCCCTTAGTTTGTGTCTCTTTATCTGCCAACTTCTCAAGAGATTTGACACAAATTACAAGCTTTTTTTTGATGCTCAACACTGCTTTAACTGAGGCTTCCTCATCATCCTCAATTCTTGTGTCTTTAAAGTCTCCTTCGCAATCAGCTCTTCAAACATACTTGTCAACTGCTTCTTCATCAAGTTGAGTAGTTAGTAGATCAGCATCTACTTGTCTATCTTGATCTTCTATCAGTTGTCTGGCATAAGCCTCTTCAGTCTTTTCTTCTTTAGCTGCATCATCATCACCTACAGCTTCATCTTCCCCCTTGTTTGAAGATAAGCGATAGCAATCTTCAAATAACTTACGTAGGGTGATGATGTTTGAGTATTTGTTCAAACATGAATAATGTATGCTTCCAATTAATTCATGCAGGTTGAACATTTTCTCCTGTAGATTTTGTATTAAACATTCAATGAATTCTTTCAGATTTTTCAGTTTCTCAGCTTCAGTTTCTTGAACTAGAGATTCTCCAAATGCTGATTTGCTTGTGGATGCCTCATGAGCTTGTGATGAGGAGCCAGTTTCAGGATAGTAAAAGTGAGTATCATGAACTGTCAGTTCCTTTTCATACTCAGCTTCACAAAATTCTGCGTCTTCCACAGCTTCTCTCTGTTTTTCAGTGTATTCCCCAAACATAGTAGTGGGAAATTCACTCCCTTCAGATTCTTCATCAACTATTTCAGATTCTTCTTTATTCCCTTCAGCTTCTTCATCAACTTCTTCTTCACCAATTTCTTCATCATCTTCAAATTCATCTGCCTTTCTTCCTTCCGTCTTACTCTGTTCATTCATTTCGGTTTCAGTATCCATGCTTCCTTTGTTTCCTTCACTTCCTTCTGATTCTTCAATATCATCAGTTTCAACATCACTTTCATCAATATTGATTACCACTTTAGGTTCGGCTTTCATCGCCTGAAGTTTGTTCCATAACCTCTTCTGTCTTCTCAGAGTCCTTTCATCTAAAGTCACAGTTCCACTTGAACTGGAGTCTGAATCTTCACTCAATTCCTCTTCTTCAATGATTTTCCTTTTCTTTGTCCTAGTGGACACTGATTTGAGTTTTGCTTTGGTTTTTGTAACTTTTGATATGGAGAAATGATCTAGTATCCTTTGCACTAGATAAGGAAATCCCTTTTTCAGTAAAAACGATTCTCCAGTATCTTCTCTTTCTTTGACTCTTTCTTTCTCGTCTGAAATTTGCTTTATCAACTGATTGAGAAAAAATTTGTTCCAATCAAATCTCTTTTCAAACCAAATAGCATAAATCATCTTCATTTTATCTGTTGAGAGAGTGTAGAAATTTCGAGCATGGCCAATGACGTTTCTGGTCAGAAGTATCGTCAAGAATGCAAATTCTCCTTTCTGCTGATAAATAGAGCCACTGTAATTCTTCTCCTTCTTGTTGATTACGGTGACGTTCCAAAGCTTGTCTTTTTCTTCTTTCCCAAAGGTGAAAGATGGAGAGCCTCCAATTATATCTAGACGGAACACCAGGGAAAGCAATTGTTCATCAATGGTGAAGCTTTTGTCTTGAACAGTCGTTTTGAAGCTTTTTCCATTGTTGATGATTTCGGCATTCTTGTAGAAGTCTCTAATGTTGTCTGGACATAAAGTATCCACCTTTGTGTCGAACAGATTTTCGAGTCCCCGAATCTTTTTGATTTTCTTGACAATCTGGGTTGATAGCTTGGAGTTTGAAAATTTTTGACAGAAATTATCCAGGCTGGTGGTGATTCCATCATCAATGTTGTATTGCTCCATTGATTTTCTGATTAGGGATTCTTTGAAAGAACTTGAATGCTTTGAAATTGATTGAACAGGATTTCGTCAAGATTGCGTCTTTCAATCGTTTTCAAAATGAGAGTCGTGTCACAATCAATAGGATTTGTAGGGATGAGCTTCTACTTTTTCTCCCAGATTGACACGTGGCTTCGAGTGATTTGTCATGTCAGCCCAAACGTCAGATGGTAGCTGGAAAGTTTTCTGCTTTTGACCAATTTGTCCTTCATCAGCATTTTCTTTCTCAGTTTTGTATAGGAGTCAGTTTTCTGAAGATTTTTGCAATGTGAACTGACTTTTCCTGCAAACCAGTTTAAGTTTTCTTCGGTACCCACATCTTTTTGGGTCCGGCGGAGTTAGTTACTGAAGTATTACTTTCAGTTTCTTTGTTGAGAGAATTAATCCTTCTCAACTCTTTTCTGGATAAACCATTACGCTCAATCTTAGTTGATTTCACAAGGATTCTTTTAGATTTATCATTTTTAGTTTCCTTGTGTGATCTACTAGATCTTCCAGTGTCTTGATTTCTAAAGTTTATACTTTTTGAAATCTCAAGACTGGGTAGGGGTGGGGGATTATCATTGCTTTTGTCAAATTTATTAGACATTAATCTTTCAGCTAGATTTGACACCTCAGTTTCAAGAAACTCATTCCAATCTTTTGCTTTGTCAAGTTCCCTATCTTTTAGTTTTAGTTCTATTGTAAGTTTTTCAATTAACTTGACAAGGTCAGAGTTTCTCAGACTGAGTTCAGCAGATGATAACTGATTTGAAGAATGTACCTTTTCTTGATGATTTGTTTTAGGATTTGAATGTACATTCCTTTGTTGCTGTGATGAATCTTCTATATCAACAACCACTTGCAACATCTCCTTTCCTCCTACTTTTGAGAGGTCTTTCAGTGATGGAACTCCTCTGGATTCGTAAATGTGAACTTTGAAGTTTGTATCCACTTCATCACTGAGTTGAGGTTCTGGATTTGTAAATAGATTTGTCGTACTGAACCTTTCGATCATTTGATCCTGAAAATCAGATATATTTTGCAAACAATTAGTCAGGGGGTGAGTAAGCCAACTTCTAACTCTAGATGTAGCCATTGAAACTAGGTGAACTGATACAGTGAGGGGTCTTCAACAACTGGTTGCTTTAAACAAGTAACGGATAGACAGTCCCTTCAAGTAGACAAACTGATACTGGATCAGTAATGGATCTCTTCAAAACAGAAGCACTGCTCCGATACCAATTGTTGGTCCCTTGGAAAGGCTAACACAAGTTTAGAGGGGGGGTGAATAAACTTGTCACCAAAAACTAATCCTGAACAGGAAAAGCCCCAGGAACTGAGTTTCTCTGAAACTCAAACTGATCTCCAGTTCAGTTTTGTTCATGTCCCTTAACTTGTGCGGAGTTCAGTTAGCACAACTGAGTGTAAGTCAATGCTGACTTATATTCAGTCTTGTTAACTGGCAGCGGATAAATAATAGCCTTTAGTGCAATTGATGTATGAACAGAAATCTAGACCGTCTATGTATCAGTTTTGTGCTGACTCAGTGTCTGGTGTTTGCTGAGAGATAATGCAATAAATAAAACAAACACAAATGCATAAAGTAAATCAACACAAGATTTGTTTATGGAAGTTCCGGGTGGTGTCCCGTACGTCTCCCCTTCTCCTGTGGCGTAGGAGGTATCACTAGAATAATGAGATAACCGTTACAAAATCCTAGCACTATGACAGTCCTTCACGACACCCAAGTTTCACTGTCTTCACAAAATGAAGAAAGGAGAGATGGCTCCCTTCATTCTGCACACTGATCTTTCGGAGGTGGAATTGCTCCTTCACCAGCTCACCACAAATACCAACACACAGTCCTCAGACTGCACCAACAACTGTGGCAACCAAGTTGCAACTGTATGAAGAAAGGTAGAATTGCTCTCTTCAAACTATGCACAGCCAACCCTTTTTCACAAAGTTTAGGTTTAGAATTAATCACAAGATTAATTCAGTGAGCTGTCTGATTCTTCTGGATATAACGTTGTAGCTCCAAGATGCCTTCTTTCCCTCTTGATGGGTAACTGGATCTTTCGTTGAAGTCTTCAAGGCAATTCCGTTGGCTTCCCCTTTTTCTTTTAGATATATCTGATTTTATGGATATGGATTTGGATCTTGAATATATGCTTGTAATGCTCTTTTTCTGATCCTCCTCTCTCCTTCTTCAAGTGATTCTCTTGTGTATTTATTGGGGTGATGTAACGGTCACTAGCTCTTGTAGCCGTTACACTTTTCGTTTTGCCAACGTTCACATGTACGATCTTTTGTCGTATTCTCAGTTTGAATTCAACAAGGCCTTAACTCAGTTTTCTACTCTTCTTCAAAACTGAGTACCTTGTATACTTAGTAACTGACTTCAATTGACTAAGTCAGAGTACACCAATCAGTTTCTTCTTACTTGATAACTGATAATCTTTGTCCTTAAGATTATTCAGTTATACATGATCTATAACTCAGTTTCAGGTCACCACAGACTTGCCTGAATCCTGACTTATAGTCACGACTTAATCAGCTACTAACTGAGTTTGCCACCTTAGTTCTCCGGTCTTCATAATCGAGTCTGTGTCCCTCAGTTCTTCAGTCTTCTAGATAAGCCAACTGAGTCTGTGTCCCTCAGCACACTTATCTTCTTCAGTTCTAGCATAACTGGGTTTGAACCCTCAGTTCTTCATGTGCATATTCAGTTTTCTTACTATAATTCAGTTTCCTTGTTGTGACTTAGCTGTTCGCCTAGTTCCTATTCTATTACAATGCTTGTCTAAAACAACCTATACAAAGTGCAGACTCTAGATAGAACTTGTACATTTATCTCTAGACCATTTCTTGCTTCTTCTTTCATTATGCACTATAACAGTTAGTTACGACTTCATCATCATGGGTTGTAAGTGATTTGTCTAATTTTGTGACGAATCATCATCAAAACATAAATAATATTTCCAACAGTTGTAATAACTCTGGTCATGTAATCTGGCTTTGTTTCACTTCATCCAAAACTGGCGTTCTATGGTTTCCTCCATATAGAGCTTCAAATGGTGACGTCTGGATGTTGGCATGGTAACTATTGTTATGGGCAACTCTGCTATCTCTATCTTCCTAAAAGGTCTTCAACATTGTTGTTTCAACCCTCAACGTGTATGGGTTTCTCCAGGATGACCTGCAATCGCTATCTTGTGGGATTCATCCATCACTGTCTTCCTCAAATCCTTCATATTCGGAACACGAAGCCGGTTCTGATGCTGAAGGCTGCCATCCTCCTTTAACCCTTAACCATTGACTGGTTGGGTTCTGGACACTCTCTTATAACCGACAACACTTGGATCTTCGTCTTGTTTCTTCACTATCTCATCACTGTCTCGAATCTTGTTTCTTCACTATCCCAGAAAGCTGAAATGTGGTACAACAACACAAAGAGGGAAGAACGTTTGAATTTAAGACCAATTGGATTAGACTCGACCATTACCAGTTAGATTTTTTATAAGGTTTTTCTTGGAAAGCCGAGAAAATTGAGAAGTGATGTGTTGAGCACCAGATTGGTATGTCAACTTGGTAAACCAAAGAAAATGGCATAATGTACTCAAAACAAGAGAGGTAGCTTGGGAGACAAACAAGGCAAGGAGATTCTGGGCTGAGGGAAGCTTGAAGTTGGTTTAAGACTGAGGGATTGCCATTGTAACATAATAAAAAAGGATAATCGCCAAATGGAAGAAAACAAAAGAACATCTTGCAGATGAAATTCTTTTAAGAAAGTTGAATTTTGCAAGATATGGTGGTCTACAAAGAACTCATGCCGCTTGGACGGAAGATAATGAGCTTTTACATAAGCCTTGAGGAAGTGGGTATTTTAAGGAAAACATCAACCGACATGGTAGCAATTAATGCAAAAGGGAAGAGAATATTGGACTTGAAAGCATTTGGTAAGTGACCGTAATCGTTAATGATTTGATAAACCAAATGGTGGTTGGCAAACTAAGAGAGTTCTCAATTCGCATGAATGTTGTAGGGGAATCATTCCACAACAGAAAAACAATGCAACGGTGCAAGGTCGAGCACCTGAAGGACTAAATAACTGGGAAAATCAAGAAGAGTAAAAGTCTCAACATGAGGATGTTACGGGGACAAAATGAGCATACCAAAAGGTCTTAGGAAGGAATAAAACTTGTCAATATTTGCCCAAGTTTGCATAAGTCAATGAGAGGTTCTTTTCAAGATTGAGATAGGATATTAATTTCCCCAAGGTAACTTAAAAGGAAATCAAAAGTTTTGAAAAGAATAGTATGTGATAACCAAGTTTTTTTTGTGTAACGGATGAAAGACACTTAAGAAATGTCGGATAAAGTTTTTTTTTTCATAGAATTAATTCAAACAACCAACAGAGGTGTAAAAGATCATTGACGATCCAATTCAAGAGTTCAGGGTTGCACTACTCGAGAGGAATAGTACCGTGTCAAAGAATAAGTGCTCAAGGTTATTCCTTATGAGAGAATGGAAATGTTAAAACAAGATAGACAATTCAACCAGTGTAACAAAATTGTAATAGAAAGGCCAAGACAGAAGAAGGAATGTCAAAAGGTGTGTCTGTCTGTTCATGGCTCTCAATGGCCTGAAAGAGATTAAAAAAATAAAGGTAGAAGTTGCATTAATTTGAATTGAAAGCAGAAGTTTTGGAAATTCAAGTTTGATTGACTACATTCCGCTTGAAAACTGGTTCAGTATAAATCGCCAGAAGGTCAAAAATAACTAACGGAAAGGGAAGGTCTGGTTAGTTTAAAGATCTAACTGGAATGAAGGTGAGATTCATACCTTGAAAGAACGGCAGCATTAGATGGAAAATTTACACCATCAACACTACCCTTAGGAAGGAAGCTGAGAATAAACGCAAGTAAGAAGAATGTTTGTCATTAGAAGTCTTAAACAAATTGAATTTAAAAGAAAGAATGGGAGTGCAACAATACAAAATTAGAGAGGACTTGTTTCATATATTTAGAGAGTAAATAGGTAAGAAATTGTTCAAAGGAAGAACTTATGAAGATATGTCTCTGAGATAATAATTCATGACAGAAGATGGAGAGAGGTTATTGAACTCAAACACCTCAAGTGATGAATCAAAAGGGAAAAGATTTATTGGGAAAGGCATAAAAGGGTTTGAACTTCAAGCGTGGCATACCGGGAGGAAGCCTCTTGGTACTTGTTTATAACTGCAAAAGGAACCACAATATTAGCTTTACAAACATCCTACTAGGAGACTTAACCCAGAAGAAGACCAAACTTCAGGGAAACTTCTAGACTATCACAATCATAACTTACTACTCTCTTAGCCCTAACCCTAATTCAAGAGGTGATGATTCTTTTTTTAGGCTGTTGTAGAAGATATTTTCTTTAGACCTGTCATAATCGACTTGTGCAGCCCAAACGAGAAGGAATTGGCGTGCGATGAAAAGATAAAGAATTTTGATACTGGAGTTTTCCAAAAGATAACAAGATATTTTAATTTTTGGATGATAAGAAGTTGGTCAAAAACAATTATTTTTGCTGAATGCACAAGCTGTCCGAATTTTCAGTTTAGTAAACACTGAGTTGAATTGCACATTGCGATCAAACGAAAAGAAATTTGAACTTGATTTCAAAAGTAAAGTAGTAGATAAAATTGTTGTCTCCAACATATCAAAAATCTTGGTCATTTTAAGATGTTTAATTTGTTCAAGACAGAAGAAGAAGTGAAGGTGCTGCTGCAGATTTTCTGGATAGAGTGTCCGGCATCAACATGAATTTTCTGAACAACCCATAATGATTATCGAGTTGATGTAAATAGAGAAATTGTAGAAAGGTCAATGGTTTACCCTGATGAAAATTTTCAGAATTTTTAGAACAAAGGAAACTGTTTTACGTGAAAGGAAAACACGGGGACGAAAATCATTCACCCGTGTTGCAAAGGTTAATCACAAGGATGATGAACTGCATGTGTCAAGCAAAAAACTTTTGACACTGGTAATTAAAACGAATAGGAAGCACTTGGACAAGGTAGGGTTATACATTGAGTTCATGTGGAATCCATCTCGAGCAATGAAAGGTCAAAGAATTTTGATAAACACAAACCAAGCAATAGTGAAAAGAGGGAGTGGAGGATTTGTGGACATCATTCTCTACAAGAATAGGTCAATCCAAAGTGTAGGCTTCGACATCGATGTGTAAAAGAAAGTGGAGAGATCACAATAAGGAATGTAAAGAGAATTTAACAAAGAGGACCTCAACTTAAAGGTGTAGGCATACGACTCAGATCACAAAGCTTTACTTAAAGGGGTTTCACTTAATCCTAGGGGACATGGTTTGGTTTAAATACTTCTGTTGGTCCCTTGAAAGGGCTTTTATAAAGTTTAGAGGGGGGGGGGGGGGGGGGGGGGGTGAATAAACTTAACACTTAAAACTTTTGGGAGTTTACAAACTCAACAGGGTTCAATAGTCTGTTGACCTTCAGCAGTCTGCTGACTATTGAAGCTATTGAATTTGTTGCAGCGGGATATATTAGATTAAGCCTTGTTACTTGTGGTTTTATAGATGATACTAAGTATTAGATACTCAATAGTTCAATTAGTGTAATTCCAGTAGCTAATTCAGCAGGTTGATGTGATAAGCATGCAAATAAAGTAAATTGCAGAAAGTAAATGTAGTAAAGTAAAGTAGGCAAGTTTTTATAGTGGTTTTAGGTGGTGTAATCCCGTTAGTCCAATCTTCTCCTGTGATGTTGGAGGAAATTCACTAGAGACTTTTGAGATAGCTATTACAAAAATCCCTAAACTATTTCTTCATGACCAATGACTATGGCTTCACAAACTGAACACTAGGAACATGTAGGATTACTGCTCCTAAGTATTCCAATGGTCCTTGAAGGGTAGGATTGCCTCTTCACCAGCTCCACCACCAAACACAACAGTCCTTTACACTTCAGCAGTGCTTCTCTGTCTTCAGGTTCTTCTTAAAAAGAATGGGTTGAATCAAGAAAGTGATTTAGCTTTCAGCAAGCTTTTGATCAGGATGATAAGATCAGCAACTTGTAGTCTTCAAGTGTGTATGCTGGATAGAACTTGATTGCAGAAACACTTGAAGAAAATGCTTGGTGAGTAAGTTAAAGCTCAGGTATGCTCAGCAAGGTAAGATTGCACTTTGATCAATTTCTTGCTCGAAACATAGTTGCTTCGTATGTATTCTTGTTCTTGTGTGTCGCAATCTAAATCAGGAGTCCTCTATTTATAGGTGTAGATCATGTGATTTGAATTTGAATTTCAAATACAACCGTTACTGGATTGTCTGGATATTCCTGAAATTCCCTCTGTTGTACCTTACTAACACTATCGTCAATGTCCTTCTGACAATCCAGTCTGTCAACCAATGATTTAATTCCATTTGATATGGCTCTGAAATCCTTACAACATCCCTTTCATCTTGGCCATTGATTGACTAATTAATCCAATGCTTGTAATTCATCCTTATCCATTTAATCTTCCCGAAAAACTTGGATTAATTCGACTTTCACATTCAGCAGACATATGTTGTATTGGTATGCTGATGTCCATATATAGTCAGTCGACTTTTAGTCGGCTGTGTTTTATAAACACCTCAGCTGACTGCTTCTCATCTAACTTCTTATTATGAAGTTAAAGTACACCACTTTAATTATCACCAAGTTCCAATCACCACTTTACTTTTATGGAACTTAGACCTTCTACACAAGGTATATGTGATCAGTTTACGTCATCACAGACTTCCCTAGATCCTGATCCCATATCCTTGACTTTTAATACTAAGTTTGATCCCATAGCCTTCATTACTGAGTTTGAACCCTCAGCCTTCAACAATCAGCAGGTCCTAGACACTCTACGACCTACACACTCTACTGACCTAGATAGGTCTGTTGATCCAGTCATCCGACCTCTTTACAATACTTGTTTGGTCAAACCTATACAAAGATCAAACTCTAGTAAACTTATACATTCAATCTAGACATCTTTTATAACAGCTAGTCTGACACTCATCATTAAAACTAAAATATGTTCAACAATTTCCCCTTTTTAGTGATGATGCCAATACCCTCCTTACAACAAAGCAAAAAGATAAAAACACAAAAATAGAACAAATTTCATTCATATATCATTAAGTTCAAATTTGTTCATAGCTATTACTACTAGAATCAGCATAAAGATAAAAAGTATGAATATGAGTCTGCCGATCTAGTTTTTGTCTCTATCTTGTTCCCTCTTTTCTTGGTATTCCCTGATTTCCTTGACCATGTCCAGCATCCATTGATTTTCAAGTGTAGTGAAATCAATCCAGGTATGTACCAACTTCCACCATTTCCAAGGTTCAGGTAGAGTCAAGCTTATGCTTTGAAGATTGAATCCTTGTCTCATGTAGAAAAGCTTGAATTCTTCCAATGAGTCTTTTGCTGACAAGTTTCTCAATCTTTGCTTAGCAGTCTGTCCTCTACCTCCAGTTGATCTTCCACTATGACCTCCTCTTGCTATAGCTCTTAAGGATTTAATCATTGTCTCCCAGAATTTAAGTCCAATGAAGGAGTTAGACCCTCCTGAAAAGTCATATCATTATAAGGTCTCTTCCTTGCATAGTATTGACTCTTGAACTCTTTCAGCAGATCATCTATCAATTGTACTCTACCAGGTGCAGGTGCTCTAAAAGCATTAACATCAGCTTCAAACCTCTTCTTATTGTAAATCCTTGTTTCCTCTTTTGCTTTTGCTGTTTGACCTTCTTCCCCCTTATTGACATCATCAATAAAACGGTTCAACAGGCCTATAACACTTTGTTGGTTATTAACCAAATTACTCAGATGTCCTTCCATTATCTCTGTTCTTGTATAAACTGAAGTAATCCGGCCTTCAATTGTTTGTTCCAACAGATTCATTCTTTCTAACAGTTTAGGGTCAAGTGCAGCAGGGTTTGATGTCTCATCTAACTTGTCAACTTTCTTATGCAAAGAGGAACTCTTCTCAACCATGAATTCATCTCTCTTTGCAGAATCCTGCTTGACATAAACAACCTCTCTAAGTATGTCATTAATGGTAAACTGTAAAGAGGTGACATTGGATGCAACAGTTTCAGTAGTCCTTCCTCTATTCTCCACCATATTTACCAAATCCTCAAATATTTGCTCACTGTTCATCAATTGATTCCTTATCTGTGTTATATCTTCCCTGGCATCTCTTAATTCTTCCAAAATGTAAGCTGGTATTGCAGCAGCCATACCAGCCATACCACCAGCAAGGTTCTCGCAGATTCTTCAACATTGTCATCAACCCTTGGTACCCTTACCACAATTGCTCTTGTTCTGTCCCATACATAGGGCTCAAGACCTTCCACATCCAAATCAAGTACTTGCTCAATGACATGTTCTTCTTCTTCTTCGTGAGGTAATTGAAATTCCCCATCATTGAAATCATAATCAAGATGTTGCTCGTCAGATGGTTCATCAGCGGCTTCTTGAAAATCTTTATCAGCAAAAGCTGCATCCTCAGTAGCCTCCATGCTAGTGACAGGGGATTCCTCCAATCCCAACAAAATATCCAACCTTTGTCCTAGTATTATCTGATCCTCAGTATTTTAGACCTCCAGTCCGACATATGTCACTTGCTGTTTGAAACTCATCAGACTGAAATGCCATCTCTTCAACTCTTGGAAAAACATCCTTGTTTTTTTTTTTCAAAAATGACACCAACTTCAGCAATTTCCCTTAGGACTTTAGCAGCCTGTGCTAAAGTTTCATCAGTATCAATGTTATCTTGATATTGAGCAGATCCCTCAGAAAAGACATCAGTCTGCTTAACCACAATAACTTCTGTAGCATCTTTTATAATGGCATATTCAAGAAGTGTTGTTGCAGAAACCTGTAAATCCAAATCTTCACTAAAAGCAACAGACAATTATTGGTCTAGATTATCAGTCTACGACCCTCAGCAGACTTGCCTTTCTCAGCAGGTTGCTCTGTTGCCTTCTCAGTTGATCCTTGTCCAGCAGGCTCAATATATTTCTCCTTTATAACACCACTAGACTCTCCTGGATGCATAGGATGATCATCATCTGAATCAGAGAAAGATGAATCATCACTATCATTAGAAGGTGTGAACTTGGGATCTTTAAACATTATGATGCCTTTCTTTCTTCCATCTTCAATGAGTTCTAGAAACCTCATTTCTAGGAGAGATGTATCAATCAATCCTAATAGATTTTCCACTCCAAGATTTGCAAAGGCCGATTCAATAAATCCACTCATGGGGTCTGCTACTGGATTTTCTTTCTTATAAAAGCCAAACATCCAAGAAAAATATCGTGTGTTCTTCTTGAAATCAGGATTTTCCTTAGGTTTCGTGATTTTCCTTCCATATGGCATGGAAGGTTTCCTTGCAGCAGTTTTCTCAACCTGTTCATCACCAAAGGTTTTCACAAGATGAGTCAGGGTCTCTTTAGTAGACATAAAAAGATTAGTAGACCCAAACTTTTATATGTGGCCTGGCTCGTAGTCACCGATTATAACGTCCAAGTCAATTGTACCCTTCACCCAAACTTTGTCATTGGAGAATCTTCAAGAGTGCCTGCATAGGGTATTAATCTGGATTCTCCATAACTGAGTTTCTTCAAACATCCATAGTAGATAATATCTCTGCATGCTCCTGTGTCCACTAGAACTCGGTTGACCCCGAATTTTCCTTTGCCCATCGGTATGACAATGGAGACATCTATACCGCTACGTGGTCCTGCTAGCTTACTTCGGGTAAACTAAGACCCCTTCAGATTCGTCCAAAATGATCGGCTTCTATAGCCCCGGGTGTTAAGCAAGTTGATCTGTGACCTGAGCTGGTTGTTTCTAGGGAAATCCTCCAAGATAACTTGAATCTCATTCTGGTACAGGCGGGGTCATGGATTGCCTCTTTGGCATATCCTCCGTCTCGTTTGAACTAACAGTGTATTTTAGAAATTATGATTTTTCTATATTCACACTTGCTGAGTGTTACAGAGTATATATTCTGAATTACAAAAGAATATGACCATAATTACAGCTACATACATTACTCCACTAATTGTGCTAAATATAAATAAATGGCATAAATACACAAATACAAAGAGATACGTATATACAGCTAATACCACCCCTCAAGTTGGACGAGGGAGGAGACCTAACTTGCTGCGCTGTTGAACAAAAGCCAAGCGAGGGAGAGACTTGGTAAGACAATCAGCAAGTTGATCCTGAGCACTAACATAAGCAACCCGCAAAGAACCCCGTTGCACCTGATCGCGAATAAAGTGATAGTCAATGGCAACGTGTTTCATCCGTGAGTGAAAAAAAGGGTTGTGACAGAACTGCGTAGTGCCCAAATTATCATAGTAAATGACCAGAGCTCGGGGAGGGGGAAAGCCTAGATCATGAAGGAGAAAAGTAACCGACATGAGCTCCGCGGTAGTAGAGGCAACTGACCTGTATTCAGCCTCAGTGGAAGACCGAGCAATAGTGGACTGCTTCTTGGAGCTCCAGGAGATGGCATTTCTACCAAGGAAGACAACATACGCGCCAGTAGAAGCATAATCATCATGACAGCCACCCCAATCAGCATCAGAGAAGGCATGAAGAACCACGGGTGAGTCACGGTATAACTGCAGGCCTAAGTCAGCTGTCCCAGCCAAGTAACGAAGCATGCGCTTGGCATAAGTCCAATGAAGATCCGTAGGGGCATGCATGAACTGAGACAGTTTGTTCACGGCAAAGGCAAGATCAGGACGAGTAAACAGGAGATATTGCAGACTGCCAATAACCATACGATACTCAGAAGCATCATCAAGTGGAGAGCCAGACTGAGCAGTGAGGCCAGAAAGATCAGCTGGTAGGGGAGTAGCAACTGGATTAGCCTGATCCATATGTAAGCGAGCAAGCAGCTCAGTGGCATAGCGCTGCTGAGATAAAAATGCACCCGTGAGCATTGGGTATAACCTCAATGCCCAAGAAATAGGAGAGTGCACCAAGATCCTTGAGAGCAAATCGGCGACTCAATAATGAAACGAACGTCTAAAGAGCCTTATCATCATTCCCTGTAAGAATAATATCATCCACATACACCAACAGATAAATGATAGTGTTACCGGTATTGTAGATGAATAAAGATGAGTCAGCATCAACATTCCGAAAGTGACTGGTGAGAAGGAACCCCTTGAGCTCCTCACACCAAGCCCGAGGCGCTTGCTTCAACCCATATATAGCCTTGTGCAATTTGCACACAGGGGTGGGAAATTCGGTGGTGATAAACCCCGGTGGCTGGGTCAAGTAAACATCCTCAGAAAGGTGACCTTGTAAGAATACGTTGTTGATATCCAGCTGACGTAACGACCACCCCTGAGCAAGAGCTAGAGTAAGAAAAACATGCACTGTAGTGGGTTTAACCACCGGACTGAAAGTCTCATAGTAATCAATGCCAGGGCGTTGGGTGAAGCCTTTAGCCACAAGCCGGGCCTTGTGACGATCAACGGAACCATCGGGATGACGTTTCAGACGAAAGATCCACTTAGAACTGATGACATGCTGATTGGGACGAGAAGGAACAAGGGACCAGGTGTCATTACGCAGGAGAGCATCATACTCCTCCTGCATGGCAGCTCCCCAATTGGGATTTTTGAGGGCCTAGGTAATGTTGGAGGGTTCAGTGTCAAGGGTGGTGGGGAGGTGAGTAAGAAGATTGAGCTTTTGAATATGCTTGTGAATCTGATTGCGAGCCCGAGTTTGCATATGATGAGTGGAGAGAGGAGGGGGAGGAGGTGGAGGTGGTGGTGGGGGGGGGGGAAGGAGTAGGAGGAGGTGGAGATGGATGAGGAGGAGGAGGTAGGGGAGGTGGAGGAGGGGTGGGAGGTGGAGATGGGGAAGGCGGCGGGGAAGGAGGGGGAGGAGGGATGGGAACGTGGACAGGGGGTAGGGGGTAACCAGCCAGAAATAGAGGCCAGAAGTGGGGTAGGTGGGGGAAACCCGAGTGTTGAGGAGAGCGGAAGGGAAAGACCGACTCGACGAATTTGACATGACGGGAGTTATACAAACGAGACTCCACAAGGTCATAACGGTAGTGCGCATGTTGATTAAGAGCATAACCGAGAAAGACACATGGTTTGGAACGGGGTTGAAGTTTATGAGTGGTGTAGGGACGCAACCAAGGGTAGCAGAGGCAGCCAAAAACCCGGAGTTTATTATAGTTCGGGGGGTGTGAAAGATAGATTCATAAAGGGAGCGCATGTGGAGGGTAGGAGTGGGCATTCGATTGATGAGATAGACAGCGGTGGAAAAGGCAAAAGACCAATAGGTGGTAGGTAAGGAAGCATGAGTAAGAAGAGCTAGACCAGTTTCAACAATATGCATGTTGCGGCGTTCAGAAATACCGTTGTGCTCGGGAGTATATGGGGGAGTGGTAAAGAAAGAGATGCCATTGATAAAAAAATAGTCACGTAAGGATATAAATTCACCACCATTGTCAGAATATAAAACCTTAATTTGTTGTTCAAAATATTTCTCGACAATGGCACGAAAGCGAATAAACGTGGGATGGACATCAGATTTGCGTGCAAGGGGGTAAAACCAAATATAGCGTGTAAAGTGGTCAACAAAAATAACAAAATATTTGAAGCCATCAACAGAAACAATAGGAGATGTCCATACATCACTAAAAATAATCTCAAGGGGACGGGTGGAATGTAAAGTAGAATCGCCAAACGGCGGTTGTGGCTTTTATTTTCTAAACACGCGAACAATGCGTAACAGTAGAATTAACAGATTGTAACTCATAAGTTTTTAAAATACTAGATAAAATAGGATGAGCCGGATGACCCAACCGATGATGCTAGTCTTGAGAAGAGGCTTTATTGGAGGCAAAAGCAACGATAGGAGGATTTGACCACTCGTACAGACCATTCTTAACTGGACCACGAAGGATAGGCTGACTCGTCCGAATGTCCTTCACAACAAATTCAGAAGGTTCTTACTCAATAGATAGATTTTGGGATTGACAAAACTGAGAGATAGAAATTAAATTACGAGACATACTGGGAACACAGAGGACATTGCGTAAAGAAATAGATTGAACAGGGGTAATGGGAATTGAAGTAGTGCCAGTATGAGTAATCGAAAGTCCCTTACCATCACCAACCAGAAGATCATCAGTACCAGTGTATGGGGCATGTAGAGACAAATTCTGTAAATCCGATGTCACATGATGAGAGGCCCCACTGTCAAGAAGCCAATTTGGAGCTGACGAATCGAGCTGAGCCGAGTCAGGTGTTGGGGCCGCAACATTGGCCTGGGGCCTAGGTGGACGTTGACTGGAAGAGCCAAAAATCTGGATCATTTGGACCTGAAAATGGGGACAATATTGTGCAACGTGACCTTTTTCATAACACAAATGGCACTTACCCAAAAAAGGACGACGAGTCGAGTTGGACCGTTGATCTTGAACCTGCCGGCCCTGTTTATTATACAGCTGATGTTGCAGTTGGTGAGGGCTGGATTGACGCCAGTTCGATTGCTGCTGTGGCGGCTGGGATGGCAGCGGCGGCTGGGAATTATTCCGGCGAGCAGGATGTTGAGGGGGACGGTATGCAGCATGGGCTGTAGCCGGGCCAAAGGAGGGGCTGGCCGGTGTAATCTGAGGCTGAAAATGGAGGAGTTTTTCATGAAGCTCCTCAAAAGAAATTGCCGTGTCACGGACCTGAATAGCACGAGCAATATCTTCAAATTCCGGGCCAATATTGTCAAGAATTATATCCAAAAAATCCTCATGCTCCATGGGTGAGCCGAGAAGAGCGAGTTCATCCCGCTTGTGCTTGAGAGTGTATAGATACTGATGAACAGGTTGAGTGCCACGATGAAAAGCACGCATAGAATCCTTGATAGCCTTGATTCGAGCCTGAGAAGCCGTGGCATAAACATCAGCCAAGGCCTTCCATGCTTGAGCCACCGTCTTTTTGCCGTAGAGGAGAGTCACGACCTCCGGAGTGCAAGAAGCAATAATCAGATTGCGAATTAGATGATCCTGACGCGTCTAGAGGACAAATGCAGGATTTGGGGATGTCTGACCGGCGGTGGTGATTGTTGCCGGTGGAGGAGTTGTGGTGCCATCGGCGTAGCCGTAGAGATCATTACCAATTAGAAGCGATTCGAGTTGCATATGCCACACATAGTAATTTGTGGCATCAAGTTTAATGGTTGCCTGAGCTGCTATGTTAAAAGTAACGGGAGTGGTAGCGGTGGCCATTGATTCCGGCAAGGTGCCGAGTTGGAGAAGAAGGGGGGAAGGGCCGGCTGGAAGAAATTTTTTTTTATAATTTTTTTAACAGTATTAGGTTTTTAGATCGAAAGAGCTCTGATACCATAACAGAGTATTTTAGAAATTATGATTTTTCTATACTCACACTTGCTGAGTGTTACACGGTATATATACTGAATTACAAAAGAATATGACCATAATTACAGCTACATACATTACTCCACTAATTGTGCTAAATATAAATAAATGGCATAAATACACAAATACAAAGAGATACGTATATACAGCTAATATGAACTTGTCCAAAGCCCCTTGCTTAATCGGCTTCTCTATTTCTTTCCTCTAAGTTATACATTCATCGGTGGTGTGACCATGATCATTGTGATAGTCACAGTATTTTGACTCATCATAATTCTTGGGGTCGGCCTTCATTAGGCGCGGTTTCGGCAGACGGTCATGGATCTCAAACTTGATCTGCTTTGGAGAAGTGTTGAGGGGCGTGTAATCCTCCTCATGGAACTTCTTTGGCTTCTTAATTTCACGATCCTGGTTTTTGCTTCGATTCTCTCTTGGAGGATTGGGATCGGCTTTTGCTTTGTTTTTCGCCGAAGAAGAAGAACGCACTGCCGCAGATATCCCGCACTTTCGTGCTCTGTCCAGCAGAACTTGCAAACTCTTTACGGGTTGCAAAGTGAACTCGTTTTCATGGGGCCCTGACGGTTCCTGTTTTTAAGTAGATGATGATCTCGCTATCCGGAATGCCCCTTGTCTTCTCGTAAATCTTGACAATCCGATCGTAGTAACTAAGAGCTGACTCATGCTCTCTTTGGCGTAACTCATACAAATCATCTATCGTCTTCTTCGGTCTGCCCGCTGTTTCAAACTATGCTATAAATGTTCCTTGAGATGGCCATCTCCTGTCCTCCTGCCGGTGGGGAATCCGCTCCCGGGTCGTATGAGCCCGGGTAAAGTTTCAATCAATTCCTGCCAATACCCACGCCAGGAAATTAAGAACATAAAACTTGCTCATCAGATCTTCCCAATCTCTAATCAAGCGGATCTACAGCGTCCAAATGGAGCGATTTGGGCTTCAGTGTCGTCCGTAAGATGAACTGCCATAAATTATGGGAAAATAATGAAGAAAAAATGTAACAAAATCGGGAGATTAGGATATTATTCGATCGATTGATGAAGGTAGGAAGGCAGACATGATCTCCCTGGTAAAGATAGGGTTTCATTATTGGTTTGGGTATTTTGACTTTTATATCGAAAGATATTCACTCGACAAAAATTTACGACGTGCAAATGAAAACATATCCTGCACGTCGTAAGTTAATAAAATGCAAAATCACGACGTGCATCCTGCACGTTGTAAACTAATTAATAAAACACCTTGCACATCGTGAGTACCTTCGGAAAAGTGATTTTTAATATAATTACGACGTGCATAAGAAAGCACGCCGTAAACTGTTAAATTAACGACGTGCATTATTCAGTGGCGGAGCCAGAAAAGAGTTTGACCGGGGTCCAAAATGACATAATATTTCATTGAAGAGGCACCCTCCCTTAAACCAGTTTCTACATCCTCTGACACTTTTCATTTAGTCATACACTTTCTGATATCCGTCATCTCAAAATTGTCCTGTAAATCATTCAAATTAAAATTGTGTATTAGCATTTAGCACAAGCTGGCTGCACAACAGAAGTACAAAACTAATTTTTGTAAAATTAAACTTATGAGTCATTAACACATCAACAAATTAAACACAAAGCCATATATTGTTCGTAAAATAAAACTTTCGGATATGCACTATTCGTCTATTCCAAATACAAATACAGACTATACAACAAATAAGACTTTTCTCACCTTTTTTAAAGCATTCATTTGAGAATTCCCATCGATCAGAAACTATCTTTCGAATTTCGAAATCCCTATATATATTTAACCACAAATTAAGCCCAACAAAACTTCAAAATCAAAGAAAACAATCAATTTTATTCGTACAAAGCCACAAATTAAGCCACAAAAAAAGGCTGCAAACTCAAAGAAAAGCACTAATTTTATACTCATATACCACGGATTAAAGAAAAAATGCAAATTCAACGAAAACCAATATATATATATATATATATATATATATATATATATATATATATATATATATATATATATCAACTGCATATTCAATGAAAACCAATAATTTACTCACATAGCAACAAATTAAGCCAAAAAGAAGGAGAAAATTCAATGAAAACCAATATGTATATATATCAACTGCAAATTCAAAGAAAACCAATAATTTACTCACATAGCCACAAATTAAGCCAAAAAGAAGCAGAAAATTCAAAGAAAACAAATAATTCTATATTCACAAAGCCACAACTTAAGGGAAAAAAATACAAAATCTAAGAAAACAGAGCAATTTTATACTTACGTATGTATTGTGTTGACGAACAATGCTGGAAAAATTATTATGCTTGAAATATTTGGGAAGCAAATCTCGAGCAAACTCAGTCGGATTCCTCACAACGAAAGCCGATCCATCTTCGTTTCATGAAATGATTTCATCGAAAGGAGGGGCTGGAAAGGTTTTGGGGATTGGGGTGGGATATTTTTGGGTTTGATAAATTTAAGAATATATTAAATATATAAAATTAAAAAAATTAAAAAACCCAAAACGCCAAAACAACGTCGTTTTGGTTTTTTATTTTTTTTTTTTTTTTTTAAGCCGGGTCCATGGACCCCTTTAGTAAAGGGTGGGTCCGCCCTGGCATTATTGCGCGCCATACAATGTGCGTCGTAATTTAACAGTTTTCTTGTAGTGGCCTATGTATACACTAAATG
Source organism: Gentiana straminea (assembly GCA_036785695.1). NCBI lineage: Eukaryota > Viridiplantae > Streptophyta > Magnoliopsida > Gentianales > Gentianaceae > Gentiana > Gentiana straminea. The sequence goes on along the minus strand of JAVUPR010000398.1, from coordinate 2,508,587 downwards.
TGTTTAATATTAGGCATAATACAAAAGATCTGGAAGCACCATATGCCATTATATTTCATGGAATTCTTCCTTTTGTCTTATCAGGGCTTAATGATGATATTAATCAATAGTTTAAAATTTCAAATGTTTGATGAAACAAAAGTCTAGAGTGAAGACTTCAATCAAAGCCTTTTTATTTATACATACATATTATAACGTGCAATGCCATAGGCTATAGGGCCAAGAAATGTTAATAATCTCAAAATCTAAAATAGCATTACTTCATCCCTTTCCACATTTGAGGACAAGAAGTAATTATTAGAATTGCTAACAGAGCAATTAGCCCTTATCTCCCCTTCTGTCCCAGTCAACACATTCAGCTGCCCCATCTTTATAATTGCATCCACATACTTCCCAAAAAACCATTCTTGATCAAGAGCAAACTCCTTAACAATATCCCTTGTCCGATGATCCGAGTACAAATCTTCATCCGACGTAAACAACCCTTGTCTGTTCATGAGATCAATGTAGTACTTGTTGTCAAATTTGTTGGGACTTCTAATGTCCATCACAGTAACATTTGTAGAATTTGTTGTGGGACAAAGTTGTTTGAGCTTGTCGGCGTAAAATTCGTCCATAATCGGATCTTGTGTCGGATAAAGCCGGTTTGTGAATGAATTGCAATGTGCTGTTCCGATGGTGTGGCTGCCGGAGAGCGCCACCAAGTCGATGGCATCCAAGTTTTTACTTGCAAAAGATGATATGAGAGAACTTGTGTTGAACGTTGGACAAGTGATGTTTGATAATGTCTCATTTATTGTTGCGAAGGTGAGCGAATCTCGTCTACCCAAGGGGACAGGATAGTCAGGGCCTCCAGACTACAATATCAAAGTTGTTGAAAAATTATGTTAGACAACTTGTGATGTTAATTAACAAGATTTTACCAAAAAAGAAAGAAAAAAAAATATTTAATGAATGAATAACGTCTTAATTTATCAGTTACGACAATAGAAATAAAGCCATTAACATATAAGATAAAATAAACAATTTTTGTGTTGCAAAATATAACTTTATATGATGTAATGACACAATATGACTTCAGAGGGTTTTCTTTTGTTCTAGATGACTCTTTTAGTATAAATAGAGGCAGAATACATCAGTATAGAGGGGAAAATTACATTCATACTTAGAATTTACTTTTGTATTGTGTTAAGCAATTTCTATTGAATTTTGGGATATTTGGAGACAAATATACCGATCATTGAGGAATTATTGTTCTTTCCTGTTCTTGAGGTAAATCTAGTGTCTATACTTGATTGTTATTTCGACTACGCGAGGAATTGTTTTCCCGTATAATTGATGGTAGGCTAAATTGTTGTTAATCAGATCGTGTGATAATTAATTCTAACCCAGTCTACGGTGTAGTTATTTTGATGTGCGTGTAGAAAGACAGATAAGGATCTCGTATCCACCGTTTCAGCGCTAGTCGGGCCGCCGTCTAGATGATGGTGATGAGTTTGATCGGACCGTTCTGCCATTTTTATTCTGGATATCTGCATTAATTATTATGTGTATGAAACCGGATCATTTTTTTCACGAATTCATAAACTAGTTCTGAAGGAACGAAAGTTGAAAGAACGGTTGGGACATATGTAAATAGATTGCTAGGGAAGACCAGCCCAAACCGGTGGTTTGCTTCATAAGGTTTTCAACAATTGTGTTGGCGTTCCTATGAATATTTAAATGCATGTTGATTAATTAAACCTAGCCCCAACACGTACGGTAGGTTGTTAAGGCAACATAGGTGTTTTGCCGTCCTAATATGAAGTAAAACCGATATCAGGGAGCGTAACAATAAATTATGTAGAATTAAGATAACTAATTTTAATTAGCTATCGAATTGGCTTGCATAATAGACCGGGGGGATTAATTAGAGCATGGTTTGATCAGTTTTCTCCTTACATTTCTTTTATCTTGTTGGCTTTGCGTTCATAGCTTTTTGTACTCTTAGCGCCAGATTGATTCAGATTTGTTGATAAGGTTTTCCTCATGAAATACAATCTCTATGAGATTCGACCTAAGCTGGGTGCGTAGTGCAACTTCTAACCTAAGCTGGAGGTCAGCGGTTCGATTCCCGTAATGGGGTTGATTTCCGATTGATAACACCCTTCAGTGCAGAGGTTTCAAAGGCAGCTAATGTTGGAGCTACTAGGTTACCTGATTAACCTCTCCTCATTTTCCTGTGGGATCGGGGGTGAGGGGACCCTTAATGGTAAGGTTTACCATTTTTTTCTATGAGATTCGACATTTGCTTGCTATGCTATACTGCGATTATCCTAGTCCTCTTGCTAGTACGAGTGTTCTTTAGTGTGCCACTCAGTGGTTGGATCAAACTTATTACCGGTTCATTCGAAGGTGGTGTCCTTGAGGTTCTAGTACATTAAGTTCAGAACAATAATGTTTGGAATCTCTCTTTATGATCAGTAAGTGTTCTTGTTTATCTATTTTTCAGTAGTACATAATTTAATTAATAAATTTTTTTTTACTGGGTAAAACTGTACCCGTTTCGTTTTGTCTACTGAAAGATTAATTCAGATTAAAGTGTGTCAGTCTCTCTTAAAATTAACAGTTCAAAATTACAGTTGATTTATTCTCTTGATTTAAGGTATCCAAGTGAAGAGTATAGTGAAGACAAGAACTCTAGTTTCAGGTTCTTTTGATTTAGTGAAATACTGCATTTTGATATGGTTTTAATCACTGTAGTAGTTTTTTTTTTTATCTCCTTATCTTGTTACCCTTGGTTTGGTTGTGTTAAGTTTGTCACTTTTACAGTAGTTGACTCTCAGATTCATTACTGGTCAACCTTAACAAGTCTAAACCATTTCCTTTGTGTATCTTTTTTTCATTGTAATATTGTCCTCTATAATCTCAAAGTGTGATGATGTGGATATCGTGTATTCAACGATCCGGGTCAAATTAACTCTTATAACGATTTATATGCAGAACAAAGAACAATGGAGATGGAGATTCTTTGGTTATTTTAGACTGAGCCTGAGAGTTTTTCCTCTTGAGTTGCCTACGTATCCAACGTGTGTAATTGGAATCAAGTCTCGTAGTTCCTTAGGGTTTTCTTTTATAGGGGACGTCTCGCCCTATTTCTTGTCCGGCAAGTATTCGGATTTATTTCCTAGCCCCTAAGGATTAATTCGTGTAAATCCCTTCATTTTAGGGATAATTATGACTATGTTTAAATTACGGGATCAGTGTCCGATAATCACGGGATTCTTCCATGTTTATCCTATTATTTAGGCAAATGTGTGAGTATCGACATAAGGGAGGCTCCAGACGACCTGCGCTGGGCTACTAGGGCCGTCTCGGCCTGGATTGCATAGGCTGCCCTCCATTATAACCGAGCCGTCCTGCGGTGGTCTGGTCAGAAAGAGCAGGGCATACCATACCCCTAGGAGTTAGGTCTGCTCCACCGGTGGGGCTCCTGGCCCTTATATTTATTATTTATTACCATTCTCTATCCTCATTGACCACGTAGCTATTCTCGGAATGTCACGTGGCAAAGGCTAATCCAGCCGATGTCATAAGCCCCCAGGTCTGCTCAGACTCTTCAGAGCAGGGGAGACCTATCCTGGGTGGAGTTCAACTCGGTCGCATTAAAGTCGTCGGGGTTTGCCTTGCCACGTGGCAAGGTTGCCGTTATAACTCTGTTACGACGGACCTGAGAAACGAGGCGTTTCTATACATGCCTTAATGATGAGGTCATTTCCCTTGACCATTTTTGGGGCTTATAACCCTTCAGTCATATCACGTCTCTTCACACGTTTCAAATTCACTCACCATTAAATCAAAGGTTGGAGTTAGCCGGTTGCCATTCTCCTACTTGTCTCCTCCAAGTAAGCTTTCTTGCCTTTTCGCCCATTTTTAACTATTTTATTGTTAATGAGTGAGGCATTTGATAACTCTATAGAGAGGTTATTTGAGTCTGTATCAGAATCGGAGAGTGAAACTTCCTCAGTTAGGGTTGACATGGAGAACCTTGTCCCTCAACCTACCGGAAATCCTGTTCCTCGGTGTTTAATTAACCGTAGGGGATTCGAGCACATTGTTTTAGTCCCCCCAATTAGATCCTTCCTATTCCGGTCCCCCGCGTTCTTCCGGGACTTCAAAGTTCATTATAAACTTAAAAGCGCACATGGATTTAAGGTCGCAAGCCGCTTGCCACGGCCTTGATTCCCAGCTAACCAAGAACGAGTTAGCCTTTATCTGCAAGCAATACAACTTAACCAATCAACTGTACGATCCTAAGATCCCGGCCCTTGGTGTTTATGCCTATCAAGCTCCGACAGGTTACTGTACTGTGTACATGGAGCAACTCCTTTACGGTTTAAGGTTTCCTGTGTGCCATGCTCTGTTAGTTGTCTTGGAGCACTACGGACTAGAGCTTGCCCAGGTCGTGCCTAATGGTATAAGGGCAATTGTTGGTATCTCCATCTGGTGTCGGTGTGCTTGCATCCCCTTCACCGCTCATTACTTCAGACTCTTCTATCAGTGCAAGCAGGTGCCTGACCCACCTGGGTATTACTGCTTTTCTTGCCAGGCCGATTTCTTAAAGGATGTCCGGCTCACCGAGAAGGGAGAAACCTCTTACAAGAATCGGAAATGCAGTTCTTCTTCCTCAGCCCTGAGGTGTAGCTCAACCTAGGCAGATGGAATACTGCTGATCTATCCAATGACCCGAGGCCTACGGACGTTGATCAAAAGCTGATAGATGACATTCAGAAAAGTGGCATCTATATTGTTCTGAAGAAGTATTCTTTTGCGTTGATTAATGCTGCCAAGTTATCTACTGCTGGCCCTGATCCCTACAGGGAGTTGAGCAAAGATGACTATAAAATCTGTAGGATCTTTGTATTTGTTGTACTCTTTGCCTTTTGTCATACCATATTTGTACTGAATCTTTTTGCCTTGTCACTTGTAGTGTCGAGTTTTGCTGAGTTACTTGCTGACGTTACTGGGGAGGAAGAGGCATCTATCGGTAAACCTCTCAACCCGGACCAGGATTCTGAGAGGACAGAGAGTACTGACCTGGTAGCTACTAGATCCGCAGGCAACGTGGTGGGTCCTTCTACAGCCCGGATCTGATCCGACCATTCTGAGGATGATCATGCTTCTTCTTCTCTAGCAGTCCGAGATGATGCTACTCTAGTGAATGTTGATGATCAGGAGGAGGAAGAGGAGAGGAAGGAGTTCAGGCTCCAGAGAAGGAGCCAGGTTGTGATTGTTGACACCCCCCAGAGGGGTAAATCCAAGCGAAAGAGGTCTGCTCCTCATCTTTGAAGAGATTGTGAAGATGCTGACCCGGAGGAGGAAGCTCCAGTGAGCCAGGGGCATCTAGCCGTATTTTCTGACAATGACCTGGCCGCCGTGGTAAGTGTTTGCTTTTGTCCTGGCATCTTGTATATTATATTCTGCTTTTTACTGACCTCTGCTCTATGCTGGGAGCCTAAATTGGGCAGGAATTCTTGAAAAGGCTTACTGAGTCCTCCACTAGGAAAGAGGCTTGGAAGAAAACCATTGAAGATTTAAGAGCCAGCCGGGAGAGGCATAGGAGCTCCGCCAAGGCTAAGGATGAAGAGATCAAGGCCCGGAAGGGGCAGGTTCAGGCTCACGAAGTGGAGCTAAAGAAAGTTCATGATCAGTATGCTGTTGAGCTCCAGGTAGCTTTTGGCAAGTATACCGAGGAGACATCCGAGCTGGGTCAGCATTTGACCAAGCTCCGAGCTGAAAGGGATGAGCTGGTAGCTTCTCTCCCGAACCGAGCTGCTTAGGCTATCTATGACTACAAGTCTTCATGACATTTTGCTGAGTGTTTGAAAGCTTTGCTAGGCCCTGTGATGTGGCATGGCTTCACCGTGGGAGCTGATGAAGATAGGGAGCAGTTCCCTGCCTTGGTTGTTGACACCCTTCCTCACCGGGTTATGTATAACCCAGACATAGGCAAGATTTATGACGAGCGCCTGAGAGAGTTTAAGGATGGCATGGATGTTGGGGTTAAATATGCCAAGAAATGCCCTATGCCTCAAGGGTTTGGATTAGTTCCTCTAACTACCAGCCAACCTACTTCAACCGAGCAGCAGAATCCTGCTGCTACATTATAGGCATTTGCCTTTTATTTTGCTAATACTTTTCTGTCCTTTTCTATGGTTAAGAATTATTGAAACAACTTTTGTAATCCTTAACTTTTGCTTACTTTTAAGCATGCTAAATATTTTGTTTTGAGCTTATACAATACTTACTTGGTACCTCATTCTTCCTCTCAAGTATGGTATTCCTCGATTATATATGGGATGGCGTACTTGATGTTTGAGGTTGTGCTTGCTTTACTTATAACTTTACACTTGGCCCTCGATTTTTAAAAGAGGGCCTGACCTGAAGCCTTAAGGAGTTTGTCCTGTGCAAACTTCCTGAGTCTGACATGCAGAGCCCAGTTCGACAAATGGCCTGACCTGCAGACTTAGGGAGTTTGTCTTTTCCAAACTTTCGAGTCTGACCTGCAGAGCTCAGTTCGAATAATGGCCTGACCTGTAGACTTAGGGAGTTTGTCCTTTACAAAATTTCTGAGTCTGACTTGCAGAGCTCAGTTCGAAAAATGGCGTGAACTGCAGACTTAGGGAGTTTGTCATTTGCAAACTTACTGAGTCTGATTTGCAGAGCTCAGTTCGAAAAATGGCCTGACCTGCAGACTTAGGGAGTTTGTCCATTGCAAACATTCCAAGTCTGACCTGTAGAGCTCAGTTCAAAAAATGGCCTGACCAGCAGACTTAGGGAGTTTGTCCTTTGCAAATTTTCTGAGTCAGACCTGCAGAGCTCAGTTCGAAAAATGGCCTGACTTTTAGACTTATGGAGTTTTTCCTTTACAAACTTTCTGAGTCTGATTTGCAGAGCTCAGTTCGAAGAATGGCCTGACCTGCAGACTTAGGGAGTTTGTCCTTTGAAAACTATCTGATCTGATTTGCAGAGCTCATTTCGAAAAATGGCCTGACCTGCAGACTTAGAGTGTTTGTCCTTTGCAAAATTTCCGAGTTTGACCTACAGAGCTCAGTTCAAAAAATGGCCTGACCAGCAGACTTAGGGAGTTTGTCCTTTGCAAACTTTTTGAGTCTGATTTGCTGAGCTCAGTTCAAAAAATGGACAGACATGCAGACTTAGGGAGGTTGTCCTTTGCAAACTTTGTGAGTCTGATTTGCAGAGCTTAGTTTGAAAAATGGCCTGACTTGCAGACAGAGGGAGTTTGTCATTTGCAAACTTTCTGAGTCTAACCTGAAGAGCTCAGTTCGAAAAATGCCCTTTTAAGGGTTATTTGATAAAATCATGTACTTATAAATGAAAATTTTATTTAAAATTGTAAGGATGTTTGATTACATCATATTGAAACAAACAATACTGAAAAGAAATAACATAAATCTGGCACCTGTCCTAGACATAAGACTTCCGCAAGTTGTTAGTGTTCCAACTCCGAGGTATGGTCTTGCCGCTTGCATCAGCTAGCTGGTATGCTCCTTTTTCATGGACTTTAACCACTTTGTAGGGTCCTTCCCAGTTTGGGTCAAGCTTGCCTTGAGGGCCTTGCCGGCTAACCTCGTTCTTTCTCAGTATATGAGGTCTTCTTCTTTGAAGTAAGAGGGTTTGACCCTGGAGTTATAATACTGAGAGATTCTTTGTTGTATTTGGCCATTCGGATATGGGCAACCTCTCTGGCTTCTTCCAGGTCATTCTTGGAATACATGATTTCAGATTCTTGAGCTACTTGCGGGTACAGCTCTGACCTCACGGAAGGGAGCGCAATCTCTACTGGAATGACTGCTTCGCAACCGTAGGCTAAAGAGAAAGGTGTCTCACCTGTAGCTGAGTTTAGCGTAGTCATGTACGCCCAAAGTATGTTGGGTAGATGCTCAGCCCAGTTTTCTTCTTGTTCCTCTAGTCTCTTTTTTAGACCTATCTTGACCTGCATGTTTGTTTGTTCAACCTGTCCATTAGCCTGTGGGTGGCCAATAAAGGTAAAGTGCTGGGTGATGCCCAGTTCGGTACACCATGATCTGGCTGTTTTATCCTCAAATTGAGTTCTATTGTCTGCGATCAGAGTCTTGTGTATGCCATATCTACAGAATATATTTTTCCAGAGGAACTTATGAATAGCCTTACCAGTGATGGTAGTTAAAGCTTTAGCCTCTATCCATTTAGTAAAGTAATCGACAGTCACAACAAGGAATCTGAGATTACCCGGAGCTCAGGGAAGTGGGCCGACCAGGTATACTCCTCATTGATAAAAAAAGGCCAGGGAGAGACTATAGGAATCATTTCTTGTCAAGGTTGATGAGATATGTTATCATGCACCTGGCATGACTTGCATTTCAGGACGAGTTCGTTTGCATCACTTTGCATTGTGGGCCAGTAATACCCAAATAAACGACACTTTCTTGCTAGGATCCGTGCTCCCGCATGATTTCCACAAATACCAAGATGGATTTCTCTAAGGAGATAATTCCCTTCCTCCTTTGAAGCACACTTGAGCCAAGGGGATATGAAAGATCGCCTGTAAAGCACTTCATTGAATAAAGTATACCTGCTCGCCTGGAGTCTCATTTTACGAGCTTGAGACTTGTCAGCTGGTAGGATGCCATGCTTAAAATAGGACACAATTGGGTCCATCTATGTGGCTTGCTGCGTAATAGGTTGGACATCATTCTGAATGTAACTTCGCTTGTCTAGCTGCTCCACTAGGACTTTTTTGTCTGAAAAGAAATTAGAGGCCAACTTTGAACGAGCATCAACTCGTTTATTCTGAGATCGAGATATCTGCTCCATCTGTGCTGACTTGAAGTTCTTGAGAAAGGCCTGAGCCACAAATATTACTTCTTCATTGATTCCTCATTTGCTTCATATTCCCCTATGATAGGATTAACTACCATATGGGAGTCAATGAATACTTGCACGTTGGTGTTGAAATAGTGTCCTAAACCCAATCGGGTTGCACCGGATCCGACCGGGTCGGATCATTTCTACTATTTCTTTGTGTTTATACATATATTGAATGACTTTTCTGTTGTCATATATATATGTTCTTTTAAAGAACCAATTATGAATTGTTATATGATAACATCCTTAGTATTAAACTGTGATAGAGAAACCATGATAGGTGATTATGGTTGATGAGATTTCTAATCACTTTAATAAGTTTGATACTTAAATGTCTCTAGGCTGATGTACTATTAGACAGGGCATTGATAGTACGAACTTGCTAGCACGTATTAGATGTCTTTTGTCTTTAGGGCAGGTATAGATTTCGTCTATTGAAGTGTAGAGACACTTGGACTGTACGTGGACGTGTATTAGATAATGCGTACGTTAGAATGACCCACTTACATTAAGTGTCGCAGTATGTGGCAGTTGTGTAATTATCCTTAAGACCGGAGTCTTCATGGCATCACAGTGTGGATCGTCATGCTATGACACTATTGAGATTTCCCATATCCACGTGGCGATCATGAAGTAATGATTGGGTGTGATACTGAAGCATGCGGAGTATACATGTTAGTTCGTCCGGGAATCGTGTATCCTATGATTGAGATTGAATATCCGAAATGACCTTCTTATAAGGAATGTCTAACTCTCGTGAATCTTTGCAAAGTGGGAGTAAATGTGTTATTCCAAGAGAGCGTGATATTCAGATTATAAGATACGATCGTTAATGTATTGACACTCGAGATACGATCGTATTGATATTATTACTGTGGTAGGATTGTAATTTACACGGCAACTGTTTAATATGAAAGGTAGTAGTCATTGCATTTCACTCTTCTGAAGATTTGGGGTCACGGTGTGTTGCTAGATGCTATCCCGTGATCGTTAGGCATGAAGGGCATTTTTGTAATCAGCACTTTGTGTCTACGGCGAAGATATTCGGAAGCCTATCGGGTCACACACATATTAACATCTAGCCGGATTAAAATGTGGGTTATGGTTGATAACCAAATATGGAAAGTTTTGTCTCAAGACTATAAAGGTTATAGTGGTAATTAATATGGTGGTATTTATTTATTATGAATAAATATAATACATGATATTAATTATGTTGATTAATTAAATATGTATATTGATACATATTAGTCGAATATATATATATATATATATATATATATATATATATATATATATATATATATATATATATATATGTATATGATATACATGTATTTTGTGAATTAATCATAGTATTATATTAATTGAAGAAAATTTCAATTCCCAAATTAGTTGGGAGAAGGGATGCCATTTTTAAGTGTATATGATGCATTTGAATTGTGCAATTTAATTAATAAGATTACCATAATATTAATATAGGATATTAATTGATTTTGGAAAATAGATTTATGGTAATAAGATAAAGATATATTCAATATAAGATATTGTCAATATATATCTTAGGAAAAATATTTAATATAAGATATTGAATATTAATGAGATAAATCAATCAAAGAGATTTTCCTTATTTTATTAGTAAAATATTTTCTTTCTCTTCAATCTACTTGGAAGCTAATCCCAATCAGGTTGGGAGACATAAGTGGTGCCACTCACCCTATATAAGAAAGGGGTTGGCTAGCACTTTTGTACAACACAATTCCAAGAGCTAATAGTCCTTGTGAAAAATAAAGAGCTTTGTAGAGAGAGTTTTGAGAGAGAGAAAAGACCGGTCTAGCAACCAGATTTTTCTAGTACAAATCCAATGGTGGATTCCGGCGGGTTGTTTGTGTGGACTAGCGGTAGAGGCCGAACGCTTGGGCGGCTCCATGCATCGCTACTCTCCTTAGACAGTTAAAGCGTCGATCTTTTAGATCAAGCAAGGTAACCACCGTCTACTGGTCAAAGGAAATAAATTTTTTGAATTCCGCTGCGTTCCTGGGTAGATTTCCTAACAGTGGTATCAGAGCGAGTTTTGAGTTTAAGCAATAAGCATGTTAATTTGCGTAGTTAATTTTATCGTTTAAATCACGTAATTAAAAGATGAAAGATTTTAGATTCACAAAACGATACACGGAAAGAAGAAAAAAAAGGAGATCTGGTGGTGCACGGCCGACGAGCGGCGGCACCACCACCGGTGGCTGGTTGGCGGCGGCGGCGACAGGGCAACCTGCTGCCGGCGTTGTTTGACTGGTCAAAGGGTTGTGGATCTCAAAATTTTTGTTTTGTGTATTTTGTGTTTCTATATGCTTCATAGTTGTGATTAATATCTCATTTGTTTAGTTGTGTCATGTGGCTAACTAATGGTTCAAACAGTTTGGGCCATTGGGATGCCACATGGCATTAAAATAATAATGGCCTTTCAAAATATTTGATTTGGGAAAATGCCGGTCTAGGCCACTTTAAAATTTTGATTTTGAAAAGTGGTCACGCATATTAACCAAAATATTGGTCTTTCCAAATTTTGTTTGGAATAGGCCTAGGCCCTTTTCAAAATATTTGATTTTGGAAAAATGTCTAGGCCTAGGCCCTTTTAAAAATTTTGATTTTGGAAATGTCTAAGGGAGATGCATTTTGGTTTAGGAAACCAAATGCATTTTTGATTAGGAATCAAAAGGAAAGAAACAAAAGAGACTTAATTTTAATTTTGATTTATTTTTGGAATAGTTCAAATTGATTAAAATTGAAATCGTTTAAAAATAACCGTTAATTTTATTTCGATTAAAATCAATTAATAAATTAAATATAAATTAGTTAATTGATTAGATAAAATTATTTAATAGATTAAACGTTAATCGATTAATTAAGACGCAAGTTGTTAGTTTTTAATTTTATCTTTTTTCATAAGATGTTATTGTATGAATTAGATATTGTGTAGATATAATACGATTATATGGACCCCGATTTATCATGGACTCGACATATAGGATATATGTGAATGATTTATGTTTCGTTGGTTTAAAAATTGTCCTAGGCCGTTATGAAGAGCGTAACCTAGTTTATTTTCTGCGTTATCCCATTCCCGTTAGCTCCCCTCATGTGCGGCGGGTGTATTTATTATATTAGATAAAATTTATGTAACAAGAATAGAGCGGAAGATGAAAACCAAAGAAAGACGAAAATAAAGATCCCATTGGAGAATGGAGTATTAAAGATCCTATTGGCGGTTGCAGCTACCCTTAGATTGTGACCCGCGGTTTCGTTAGTTCGTATTCGAAACCGCACCTAGTAAAGGTCCATGATCATGCCGGTTACTTTACGCATTTATTTATTTTGTACTTGTATGTATTTTATATGATACGATAGATGCATAACTCGGCACGGTCTAGGTGAATGTGTAGGATATATGTCTATAGAGATAGATATACATGATGAGACCATAATTAAATTAATTAAGAGAATTAATTCGAAATTAATTAAGTGAATTAATTTACATAAATACTTCCACCTCAAGAGAATCAAGTCGAAATTGCCTCCCCATATTATAATGACGGTGAAGAGCCCTTGTTCGGATCCTACTTATCAGCCAAAGCAGGGGGTTGACCTACCTCGGGTATATCGTCATTATCGAGATATGATCGCATGACATCTCACGAATATTGGGGTTATGACTTGACTAAGAATTCTCTCGGCCACCAGCCAAAGCGGGGTCGTTTGGATTTTAGAGGCAAGGGTTTGGCTACTTCATAAGATGAAAATTGTCAAAGAGTTGACTAGTCAAACAACAAGAGTCGTATAAGATACGATTGACAAAGAGTTGTCTACCTATTAGACTATTTTCAGCCCACCAGCCAAAGCGGGGGTCGCGGTAGTTTAGTGGGATCTTGTCCACTAAAAAAATTAATAATTCTTGAAAGTCAATTGGGAGTAGTTGACTAGTGGGAGCAAAATCATAAACCCTAAGACCATTTTTGATTTTGCGTGTATAAACAACAACACTCTTTTATCTTTATTTTATGTTGTAGTTTTAGCAAACTTTATATTTATGTTTATTCTCGATTAGTAAAACCAAATTATGACTGGTACCTTTTGAGAAATGTTCTCAAATATGGTTAAGTAATTTTAATCCTTTTTAAATAAGCAATGACACGAGCAACTCCGTTATAGTAGTTAGAGACTACATAGTTGATGCAGTGCTCCAAGACTATAATTATTAATGAAAAACGGAAGCTCAAGATATGATTGAATCACTTGAAATAAGTTTCAATGAATTAATCATATATTGGATACGATCCAATATGATCATTCAGTCATACGATGACAATTAATTCAAATTTTGAATAAGAATGACCGCATCAAATTTCAGAAAGGTTGCTTTCAAAATTGTAAGATTTAAGTATCGACTTATTTCTTTAATCATTGCTTAAAGGTTAATTAAATAGTCAATGTTTTGAATACGATTCAAAAGGTTAAATAAACTATTTAATAAACTTTATATTTTCTTTATGAAAGGAAATTAAAGACATAGCTCTTGTGATTTTTCTTAAGTCTTATGAAGACTACACTAAGAAATATATACAAGTGCTTAAAGGATTAAAAAGGGAGGTAGGGCATGTGCTTAAAATAAGACATCTTATCGAATTCTCTATTCTAGGCAAGTGAGTTGAGATAAATCTATCTAAGTTCAAGTCAACTCTTAGATATATGATATCTTATGAGTGTGATTAAATTAGAAAGATTAAATACACAATACACTAAGATACGGAAAAGTGAAGCAAACGTTGCGACATTTTCGGTTTTGTATTCTGAGTCTAGTAAACTGACAAAGTAGCTAAATAAATGTTATTGTGTTGCGGTTCTTATGAAGAACACGAGTTCAGTTATTTGTTAGGATTTAGTAGACATATTCAATTGTAAGGAATAAATGATGTTCTGATATGGTTGACGGTCATTGAATCTAACATACTTGATTGGTGTCACTATATAGTTGATATAGGAGATGAAATATCAACTAAGTATTTGTATGGTTGTTATCCTTAATATTTGCGGCCGTTCTAGACATAGTCTCTATGGAGGTATATCGTGTGATCGGATATAATTCTGATCACGTCTGAACCACGTGATTATGAATCATATGGGTTATACATATCTTATCAAAGAGGACTAAAATAACCTTTTATGAAAATGTTATAATATCTACAAAGTTGTCTAAAGCCTAAACATACCGATGTTTGTTGGCTTGTGACAATTAATGCCACAAATAACCTTTTTTTAGTCTCTATGACCATTTTTTTAAATAGTCAAGTGTACTCAGTGAAGTGCATGATTCGGAAAGCCCGAAAAGTTCGAGCTAGCATGAAAATGAGATTGATGAATTATAAGGAATTAATCATCAATTGGATTGAAGGGTATTTCAGAAGTTGTCTGAAAGGAATAAGATTTCCCCTTGAAGGATACCATTTTAAGGATACGCAATTAGATTGTGTTCCTAAAATGGAAACAACACTTTCTATGATAAAGGTGTGATGTAAGCCATGCGAAATATCCCTTACCCGTTTCGGGATAGTGCCCTTATACTTAACCGAGTTTCGAAGAATAAAGGTTGAATAAATTCCATATTAGATATGGAAGGGGATAATGTCGAATCTATCTTAACCAATGATTTGAAGTTGTCATATGCAAAGTCGGAAAGGCTTGGAGCCTAGTACGACATATGAAACTTTGTGGAATATCTTAGCAAGTACGCTAGATATTATTTACTTGTCCCTGGAGCAAAAGGTTTTTGTCTTCAAACATGATGTCTTCTAGAGGAAGTGTTTCTTCCGAAAGAAACAGTGGGAGTAAATTTAGATCTCAAAGGTAGTTTGAGAACCACAAGGAGATATTCAACCATATGAACGTGAGCAGTCGCCACATAGTGATGGGGTGTAGAACAATGTTCAGTGCACACAAAAGTTCTGTAAGTCAGTAGATAACCTCAGGCCTGAAAAGGCTGATGGTATGTTAGTCTTGAAAAATGAATATCTCACGACTTATGAAGGAATGTTTGAAAGCCAAGATTGAGAGATATGGCAAGGAGCCGTAATATCTGAATTAGATTCCTTTAGTGACAACCAGGTTGTGAACCTAATCTGTCTTACCTAGAGGGAATGTCCCTGAAAGGATGACATGGATAGTAATATGATTACCATAAGGCTATAGTGACGGCTGAAGGGTACGGGTGTAAACCTTGTAATTATCTTTATGCTGCCAGCTGAGCCCACTTCTATTCAGACTATGCTTGTTATAACTTCGTATTATGGCTATATGATAGTGTCGAAGACGTTGGGCGAAAATGACTCGATGTTCATAGATGATAACATGATATGTAAGCCCATGAGATCCATTTATGCACTCAAACAAGTTTCTCTAGACGAATTCTTTGTTTGATAATCAAAGGAGTTTGATTTAGTCAAAAGAAGGGATATGCCTAATATGCAAGATGGATAGTGGGAGTTTGTTATAATTTTTGAGTAAGGTATTGGATATCTCTCTCGGGAATTATCACCCCATGTCACAGTCAATTAATGTTTGGTAGTTCAAGGTCTTTGTGAAAGCATTTGGATTAGCAGTTCTTAATTTTGGAAATAATAATCTATAGCGATAGATTTAACTACAGTTAGATTATAGTTTACCTATATAGATGTGATGCTAAAAGTGTTTAGCATAGATCACGACAGGAGATACTGCTATCCGGTGTTCTCAAGATCTATCTATGTTAGGACGTTAGTCCTAAAGATAAGGTGAAATATGATGCTTATGGAAGGTTTCTTTGCTACTTGATAAATGTAATGCCAGATGTTCATAGTCCATGAAGAGTCAGGAGCAATTATGAAAGTAACTTTGGTGAATGTCGAGAAAATCCTTAAACAAGTTAAGGATGGTTTCCTAGTTTATCAAAACTTGGAATTTGATAAATATGGTTATACAGACGTATATCCTGAGTCTTATGAAGGCGAGTGTGAGCTAAAGTCTGGGTTTGCAGTCACTTTGATTAAGTGATACAGTGAGCTGGAAATGTTCTTGGCTATGGGTCACTGTAGATTCTACAACTAGGCCGAAACACAGTATTGCCTTGGAGGCACATCAGAAGCAGTACATGGATCTAAAAGGTTCATTCCTGAAACTTGTATGGTTCTTCCACCTTTTCTATATAGCTGATATAGTAAATGGATTCATTGCTTGAGGCCAGGACCAGGGTCTCGTCAGAGATTCATGTGTGTGTTAAGGCTGTTCCTTTGACTTGATCATTTGGAGCATGATATGAAGATAGTCTGAGTCCTCCCGGATAGCGATCCGTTTATGGCTAGGGCTGGTTGCGAGTAATGCATGAGATTCTTGTGTTTCAACTTGGTCTTGTGTGTATGAGTGATTGGTTTAAGGCCAAGTGGGAGATTGTTGAAATAGTGTCCTAAACCCAATCGGGTTGGACCGGATCCGACCAGGTCAGATCATTTCTACTGTTTCTTTGTGTTTATACATATATTGAATGGCTTTTCTGTTGTCATATATATATATATATATATGATAACGTCCTTAGTATTAAACTGTGATAGAGAAACCTTGATAGGCGATTATGGTTGATGAGATCTCTAATCACTTTAAAACGTTTGATACTTAAATGTCTCTAGGCGGATGTACTATTAAACAAGGCATTGATAGTACGAACAAGCTAGCACGTATTATATATCTTCTATCTTTAGGGCAGGGATAGATCTCATCTATCAAAGTGTAGAGACACTTGGACTATACGTGGACGTGTATAAGAGAATGCGTATGTTAGACTGACCCACTTACATTAAGTGTCACACTATGTGGCTGTTGTGTAATTATCCTTAAGACTGGAGTCTTCATGGCATCACAGTGTGGATTGTCATGCTTTGACACTATTGAGATTTCCCCTATCCATGGGGCAATCAAGCAGTAGTGATTGGGTGTGATACTAAAACATGCGGAGTATACATGTTAGTTCATCCGGGAATCGCGTATCTTACGATTGGGATTGGATATGCGATATGGCCTTCATAAGGAATGTCTAGCTCTCATGAATCTTTGAAAAGTGTAGTAAATGTGTTATTCCGAGAGAGCATGATATCTAGATTATAACATACTATCGTTAATGTATTGACACTCGAGATACGATCGTATGGATATAATTACTGCGGTAGGATTGTAATTTACACGGTAACTGTTTCACATGAAAGGTAGTAGTCATTGCATTTGACTCTTCCGATGATTGGGGGTCACGGTGTGTTGCTAGACGCTATCCCATGATCGTTAGGAATGAAGGGCATTTTCGTAATCTGCACTTTGTGTCTACGGCCAACATATTCGGAAGCCTATCGGGTCACACATATATGAACATCTAGCCGGATTAAAATGTGGTTATGGTTGATAAGCATATAAGGAAAGTTTTGTCTCAAGACTATAAATGTTATAGTGGTATTTATTTATTATGAATAAATATAATACTAGATATTAATTATGTTGAATAATTAAATATGTATTTTGATACATATTAGTCGAAAATATATATATGTATATATGATATACATGTATTTTTGTGAAATAATCATAGTATTATATTAATTAAAGAAAATCTCATTTCCCAAATTAGTGGGGAGAAGGGACGCCATTTTTAAGTGTATAGGATATATTTGAATTGTGCAATTTAATTAATAAATTACCATATATTAATATTGGAAATTACCTGATTTTGGAAAATATATTTATGGTAATAAGATAAAGATATATTCAATATATATCTTAGGAAATATATTTATTATAAGATATTGAATATTAATGAGATAAATCAATCAAAGAGATTTTCCTTATTTTATTAAGAAAAGGTTTTCTTTCACCTCAATCTACTAGGAAGCTAATCCCAATCAAATTTGGAGACATAAGTGGCGCCACTCACCCTATATAAGAAAGGGGTTGGCTAGCTCTTTTGTACAACACAATTCCAATACCTAATAGACCTTGTGATAAATAGAGTGCTTCTTAGAGAGAGTTTTGGAAGAGAGAAAAAACCAGTCTAGCAACCGGATTTTTCTAGTAGCAATCCAATGGTCGATTCCGGCAGGTTGTTCGTGTGGACTAGCGGTAGAGGCTGAACGTTTGGGCGGCTCCTTGCATCGCTACTCTCCTTAGACGGTCAAAGCGTCGTTCTTTTAGATCAAGCAAGGTAACCACCGTCTACTAGCTTTATATGTTTGTTGCTTAAATGAAGTCGATCCTGGTCAAAGGAAATAAATTTATTGAATTCCGCTGCATTCCCACGTAGATTTCCTAACCGTTGGTTGCTCCTAGCTTAGTGGCTAGTCAGAGCCCGGTAATCAGAGCTTCGTAGTCTACTTCATTATTGGTTTCTTTGAACTTGAAGCGTAAGGCATACTGAAATTCTTCTCCTTTGGACTTATGAGTAGGAGGCTTGCTCCTGCCCCTTCCTTTCCTGCTGCACTGTCCATATACTGGGTCCATGACTCAACCTGTATTGTTGGGGGATCCCTTTTGATGTCCATAGTTATTCCTTCAGCTAGGAAGTCAGCTAAAGCTTGAGCTTTGATAGCAGTTCGGGGTTGGTAATCCAGGTCATACTCTGCAAGTTCTACCACACATTTTGCTAACCTTCCGGACGTAACTGGCCGAGCTAATATTTGTTTTAATGGCTGATCTGTCACCACAATGATCGGGTATGCCTGAAAATAGGGTCTCAACTTTCTTGAAGCATGTACTAGAGCCAATGCCAACTTTTCTGCATTAGTGTATCTAACCTCGGGTCCGTGCAGAGCCCGACTTACGTCAAAAATTGGTTTTTGCACATTGTCCTCATCTCTGACCAGGACTGCACTTATTTCTTCTTCACAAACTGCTAAGTATACTAGCAGGGTTTCTCCTTCCTGAGGAGAGGTCAGGGTTGGCAGCTTGGCATAATAACTCTTAAGATCTTTGAATGCCTTCTGGCTGTCCTCGTTCCACTAGAAAGGGCTTGTCTTCCTCAGGATGTTAAAAAATGGCAAGGCACGCTGTGCCGATCTAGATAGGAACCTGCTTAGGGCAGCCATATGCCCTGTTTGTCTTTGCCCTTCTTTGATGCTCTTTGGAGGTGTCATGGACCTCAATACTTCAATCTTATCTGGATTTTCTTTGATGCCATCCTTGGAGATCATATACCCTAGAAACTTGCCCAACCTGACCCTAAACGTACACTTTGGGGTTGAGCTTCATCTGTGTTCGCCTGAGCACGCTGAACACCTCTCGGACGTCAAGCATATACTTCTCAAGAGACCTGCTCTTGATCAGAAGATCGTCCACATAAACCTCCGTACATCTTACAATTTAGTCACCAAAAATTTTGTTCACCACCGTTTGATATGTAGCTCCAGCATTCTTCAGCCCGAAGGGCATCGTGATGTAGCAAAAAGTGCCCAGCTCGGTTATGAATGCAGTTTTTTCCACGTCTTCAGGATCCATTTCTATTTGATGGTATCCTTTTTATGCATCTAAGAATGAAAATACTTTAAATCCAATAGTTGAATCTACTAACCTGTCAATCTTCGGTAGTGGATAACAGTCCTGTGTGCATTCCCTGTTTAAATCAATGACGTCAACACACATGCGCCTACTTCCGTCTGGCTTCTTCACCAATACTGGGTTGGCTAACCAATCCGGTTATACCACCTCTCTGATAATGCTAGCTTGGATTAACTTTTTTACTTCTTTCTCAATTGCCTCCATTCTTTCTATGTCGAAGTGTCTTTTCTTTTTCCGAACTGGTCTCCTGCTCGGGTCAACGTTGAGTTTGTGTAAAGATAGCTCGGGAGATAGACCCGGCATGTCCTCTATTTTCCATGCAAAAACGTCTATGAACTCTCTCAGTATCTTAACAAGCTCTTCTTTATGCTACCCTGGGATCCATGACCCCACGTTCAATGTTAGGTTTCCCCGTCCTTCCCATAAACTTATTGCCTTAATTTTATCCTTGGAGGACCAACCTTCTTCATCTTCCGGAAGTAACTCTTCCACTGAAACTTGTTGAACCATCATTTTCCTGTTCACGGTTGCCGTGTAACAGCTTCTGGCCGTTTCCATGTCACCCTTGATCTCTGCTGACCCTTATAAGGTCGGGAACTTCATGCTTATATGAGCTAGGGAGATTACTGCTCGGAGGTCGATCAGTGCAGGTCAACCCATGATAACATTAAAAGCCGATATGGAGCCTTGACTACGACATAATCAACTAGAATGGTCCTGTCCCTTGGCTGTTCCCCAAATGTGGTTGGCAGTCTGATCATGCCCACGGGATGGACTGGTGGTCCTACGAACCTAAATAGTGGAGCCGATACAGGTGTAAGCTAAGAATTCTTTAACTTCATAGAGTTAAAAATGTTTTAGTACATTACATTGACAGCGCTTCCCGTGTCAAAATAGATATGTCTTTCCCAGTGCTTGTTGATAACAACCTCAATAACCAGCCATTCATTATTAGTTATTAAGGGTAGGGTCCTCTAGGACTGTAAGGTACTTCAGCAGATAGTTTTTGTCTTTTGTTGGAGTCAGAGGGGACAGTAGACCTGCCACTGACCTTGTCCTCATCTTGGGTATTGTTGCTCGGACCTGCTGAGATCGTGTTAATGGTATTGATAGGTCGGTTATCCATACGCCCTTCTAGATCGGGCAAAGGGTCTCTCTTGCGTCTTTTTTCGTCTCTGCGGTCATGATCTTGATTGTAACCTCTTCTTCTAAATTCTCTTTGCCCCCTGGGCTCCGGGTTCTGAGATTGATCAATGACCTCATCCAACTTCCCTTCTATAACGACTTCATATATATCCCACAGTAGATCTCGACAATGCTCGGAATCATGTCCGATATCCTGATGATACTTGCAGAAATTTGTCTGATCTATTTTCTCCTGAGGACCCCTCAGGGGAGGCGGAACTCGGACTATTCCTTTCCTCGCGTAACCTATTCAAGGGAATAAAATCCCTTTCCTGGAGAGCGCATTTCTTTCCTAGCGGGTCAGACACGGGTGCTACCACTCGGTCCCATACTGACTTGGGTTTCCTGTCAGGTCAGTCATCTGCCTTATCTTTTCGGGAACCTTCTGATTCTCTTTTCAACAGATTGGCCTCTACATCCTGACAATGTTTATAAGCCTGCTCCATGCATTCTTCCATAGATCATGGAAGTCTGCTATTTAGTTTAGCGTATAATCGTCTATCTGGTAGGCCTGCTATGAAAGAGGTGACCAGGAGATGCTCCTCTGCATTTCTGACCTGACTGGATTCTTCATTGAACCTCTTCAAATATTGAGCACGAACTCGTCCTTATTTTGCTTAATGTTGAGGGGGTATGTAGCGTTTCTCTTGAATGGCTTGGCCGTGACCAAAGCCTGTAAAAACATTCTTGCCAGCATCTCAAAGCTAGAGATTTATTGGGGTGGCAATTTCCTAAATCACTCACGGGCACTGCCTGTAAGTAGAGCTCGGAAGTCTTTACACTTCATCTACTCTGGTGCGCAATCTAAGTTCATATACGTCAAATATTGGAAAAGATAATCTTGAGGGTCTTTAGTGCCATCATAAGGTTCCAATTTAGGCGCTTTAAACTTTTCTGGACGCGGATAGTTTACTATCTACTCTGAAAATGATGATTCGAACGACAAATCATCTGCTTTCCGCCCTAGTATTCCTTCGAGATCTGCTCGGGCAGCCTACTGGGCTTCAGTATTGACCTATCTTCTCCACACATTAGATGTGAAGGATAGGGTATCCCCTTTATCATCTTTGCGTGGTGGGTCATTCTTAGGGCGTTATCCTCATGAGCACCTTCTTCTCGCCTCTTTAGTGCTAGACCAAGCACGCTTTTAAACGCAGGCATGTCCAGGTTTCTTAGAGCCTCCAACATGACTTCTTGAGCTGGATCATCGAGCACCTCTTCTTGATGAGTTTGATGCTGGCTTGTAATGGCGTTTGGATCCGTTTCCCCGCCGCCTGTTTGGCAGGCAGCAGTTGCAGTAGGATCAGCTTCTTGTATCAATGGATCTTGCGTTTGGGTCATTTTCAAAGTATTTTTTGGTGGTGCCATTGCTTATTCTTGATGAAATCGTTGGAAAGAGGCCCTACTTCTAGCGCCAATTGACGATGTTGCATATCGTCTATTCAACGATCAGGGGCAAATTAACTCTTATAACGATTTATCAAGAACAAAGAACAATGGAGATGGAGATTTTTGGTTATTTTAGACTGAGCCTGAGAGTTTTTCTTCTCGAGTTGCCTACGTATCCATCGTGTGTAATTGGAATCAAGTCTCTCGTAGTTCCTTAGGGTTTTCTTTTATAGGGGGCGTCTCGCCCTATTTCTTGTCCTCCAAGTATTAGGATTTATTTCTTAGGCCCTAAGGATTAATTCGTGTAAATCCCTTAATTTTAGGGATAATTATGACTATGTTTAAATTACGGGATCAGTGTTTGATTATCACGGGATTCTTTCATGTTTATCCTATTATTTCATGTTTATCACGGGATTCTTTCATGTTTATTGCAAAGCTATAGACCTTCTGCCTCTATCATTTATAACCTTTATTTTTTCTAAAGGAGCATCGTATAAGCACCTCAATAGGCAGAGCCTTACGGTAAGACTGAATAGAATGAGTTTGGAAGACATAATGCATTTGGACACCACTAATTACTTGTTTGTTATACGAGAAATGAAATAGAATGAAATGAATTTTTCAATTAAATTATTTTCATGTATAACTATTGTGCCTAGAAAAAACAACTTTAGGAATTACTTATACTAGTATTATCTTTTTCAACTCCTTTCTCTTCTGCAATAAATCACACCTAATACGAATACTGATAAAAAAAAATCTATCAAAATTAATGCTTTTAAATACATATCTTTTATTCAATTAAAATCAAACCATTTTTAGATCTCATTTCATTTTCAACTCCAACACAATTCTTATTTCGATGACATTGCCGTCTTTCCAGATTGCACAGACTAGAGCGGCCTTCCGGCTATAATCTCAATTTCACCCAACCCAACAACATCACACTCACAACTCCATTAATTACTTACCGAGCTTAGCTTCCTACAACACTTCTAATATTCAGAATCCGAAAAAAAAAAAGAGCAATATGAGAATTAGAAATTACTAGGAGATGAAGCGTGCGGATTTGTATTGAGAACTCAGACGAGAAAGTAGCGATTCACGTTAAGAACTAATCAAAATGATTAGCATAATGATTATTTATAACATAAGATTTCGTAAACTCACAGAGGAAAAGAGAATCGGAGAAGCCTCACGTGGAGACGCCGGGAATGCTGCTTATCAGAGAATGGGAAAAATCACAAAATCTAATCATAAACTCACGCCAGAGAAAGTAATCACGCGGAGACCGATGCCGAACAAATGACACAAAACGGAAAATAAAATCACCTTTTTATCTTATATATATATATATATATATATATATATATATATATATATATATATATATATATACACACGATAATATGAGAATAG
Source organism: Gentiana straminea (assembly GCA_036785695.1). Classification (NCBI taxonomy): domain Eukaryota; kingdom Viridiplantae; phylum Streptophyta; class Magnoliopsida; order Gentianales; family Gentianaceae; genus Gentiana; species Gentiana straminea. The sequence continues at coordinate 2,485,070 of JAVUPR010000398.1, read as the reverse complement.
TTACTTATATACCATAGCAATAAGCTTAAAGCATTCCGATAGTAATAAGATTTGGGGAGGGCTGACAAACGCAACTTATATCATCCTAAAATAAAAATAAATATTAAAAAACAGGAGATAGCAACCCATACTTTTTATAGACCTTTAACAAATATAAAAAACAAAAATAAAAAATAAAGAAACCATGTACCCATCATCAAAATAAAGTACAAAAGATCTGGAAGCACCATATGCCATTATATTTCATGGAATTCTTCCTTTTGTCTTATCAGGGCTTAATGATGATATTAATTAATAGTTTCATATTTCAAATGTTTGATGAAACAAAAGTCTAGAGTGAAGACTTCAATCAAAGCCTTCTTATTTATTCATACATATTATAACGTGCAATGCCATAGGCTATAGGGCCAAGAATGTTAATAATCTCAAAATCTAAAATAGCATTACTTCATCCCTTTCCACATTTGAGGACAAGAAGTAATTATTAGAATTGCTAACAGAGCAATTAGCCCTTATCTCCCCTTCTGTCCCAGTCAACACATTCAGCTGCCCCATCTTTATAATTGCATCAACATACTTCCCAAAAAACCATTCTTGATCAAGAGCAAACTTCTTAACAATATCCCTTGTCCGATGATCCGAGTACAAATCTTCATCCGACGTAAACAACCCTTGTCTGTTCATGAGATCAATGTAGTACTTGTTGTCAAATTTGTTGGGACTTCTAATGTCCATCACAGTAACATTTGTAGAATTTGTTGTGGGACAAAGTTGTTTGAGCTTGTTGGCGTAAAATTTGTCCATAATCGGATCTTGTGTCGGATAAAGCCGGTTTGTGAATGAATTGCAATGTGCTAATCCGATGGTGTGGCTGCCGGAGAGCGCCACCAAGTCGACGGCATCCAAGTTTTTACTTGCAAAAGATGATATGAGAGAACTTGTGTTGAACGTTGGAGGAGGGATGTTTGATAATGTCTCATTTATTGATGCGAAGGTGAGTGAATCTCGTCTACCCAAGGGGACAGGATAGTCAGGGCCTCCAGACTACAATATCAAAGTTGTTGAAAAATTATGTTAGACAACTTGTGATGTTAATTAACAAGATTTTACCATAAAAGAAAGAAAAAAAATTATTTAATGAATGAATAACGTCTTAATTTATCAGTTAACACAATAGAAATAAAGCCATTAACATATAAGATAAAATAAACAATTTTTTTTTTTGCGAAATATAAACTTTATGATGTAATGACAAAGTATGAGTTCAGAGGGTTTTCTTTTGTTCTATGTCGAGGATAATATAGTTTGAATATTATATTTACTTTAAATATTATTATTGTCATATTTCTCTTGTAGTGACTTATTGACTAAGTCAACGAACTCTATATATTTGTACTCTATATTCAGTTGATCAATGAATGCAATACAATCTCTTTTCTATTTCTCTATTATGGTATCAGAGCAGGTTGTCTCTTATCTTGGTCGGCACTTTCCGGTTAAGGATCTTGGTTCTCTTTCATATTTTCTTGGCATTGAGGTGCTTCCTACCTCTGACGGGCAATTTCTCACTCAGCGCAAGTAATATTCTTCAGCTTCTGCAGCGTGCCTCTCTGTTCAAGGCCAAGCCTTGTCAGACACCTATGTCGGCCTCTACCCGTCTTACACTTGGCGATGGCCCTACTTGTGCCGATCCGTCTCTTTACCGTACTATTGTTGGTGATCTACAGTATCTCAGTTTCACTCGACCTGATATGGCCTTCTCGGTCCACAAGGTTAGTAAGTACATGCATTCACCCACCGAGGCTCACTGGGCTGCCGTTTAACGTATTCTTCGGTATCTTAAGCACACTATATCTGATGGCCTATTCTTCTCTCGCCGGTCCTCTGTTTCGCTCCGGGCTTATTCTGACTCTGATTAGGCTGCTGACAGTGATAATCGCCGCTCAGTTGAGGCATATTGTATTTTCCTTGGTGCCAATCTCATTAGTTGGCGTAGTAAGCAACACTTGACGGTTTCAAAGAGTAGCACCGAGGCCGAGTGCAAGACTCTTTCTAACACCGCCGCCGAGCTTCAGTGGCTTTGTAGTCTTCTTCATGCGATGCAAGTTCCGCTTCCTTCCCCGCCTACTCTTTGGTGTGATAATATTGGCCCCACTTATCTTTCTCACAATCCGGTGTTTCATGCCCGCACGAAGCACATAGAGATCGACTTCCACCATGTTCGTGAATCAGTTGCAGCTCGCAAGCTTGGAATCTCTTTTATCTCCTCGAAGGATCAGTTAGCTGATGTCCTCACCAAACCGTTGGCTCAGCCTCGTTTTGCCAGTTTAAAATCTAATCTCCGCTCACTTCCCACGGGATTGCGGGGGCGTGTCGAGGATAATATAGTTTGAATATTATATTTACTTTAAATATTATTATTGTCATATTTATCATGTAGTGACTTATTGACTAAGTCAGCGAACCCTATATATTTGTACTCTATATTCAGTTGAATCAATGAAGGCAATACAATCTCTTTTCTATTTCTCTATTATTCTAGATGACTCTTTTAGTATAAATAGAGGCAGAATACATCAGGATAGAGGGGGAAATTACATCTATACTTAAAATATACTTTTGTATTGTGTTAAGCAATTTCTATTGAATTTGGGGATATTTGGAGAAAAATATACCGATCATTGAGGAATTATTGTTCTTTCGTGTGCTTGAGGTAAATATATTGTCTATGCATGCTTGATTGTTCTTTCGATTACGCGAGGAATTGCTTTCCCGTCTATTTGATTATAGGCTGAATTGTTTTTAACTAGATTGACGATGTTGGAAATCGTCGGGTAGTAATTCCGGGAGCTGTAGATCCTAGTGACAATCTGTTCAATGGCGGAACCCTAAAAAGACGTGAAACGGGAGGTTTTTGATGGTGGTTTAGACTGCATTTGAGAAACTGTATCTCAAGCTGCCTACGTATCCAATGTGTATATTGGAATCAAATCTTCGTAGTTTCTTAGGGATGGTTTATATAGAGAGGGGCTTATGTCCTAGCGTGCGTGTCGCGTGTCCATGTTGGACTTTAATTTCGTGTTCCCTATGGAAGAGATAATGATGATTTGATCTCCTTGATTTTAAGAGATGATTATGGTTATATTTTTAATGATAGGATCGGAATTCTAATGGGAGAAAGATTCTTAGGATCTTCTCATAATTATCATTTATTATTATTACAAGCATATGGGTTATTATTTAGTGCTTAGCCAATGCAAAGATGACACGTGGCGGGGCTCAATCCGACCCTCATCATAGATCATGTGATAAGTAATTCAAACCTAGTCTAGGATGTAGTTAGTTTGATGTGCGTTCAGAAAGCCAGATAAGGATCTCGTATCCACCGTTTCAGCACTGGTCGGGTTGCCGTCTAGATGGTGGTGATAAGTATGATCGGACCGTTCTGCCATTTTTATTCTGGATATCTACATTAATTATTATGTGTATGAAACTGGATCATTTTTGTCCGTGAATTCATAAAAAAGGTTGAAAGAACGGTTGGGACATAGGTATCTTCATAAGGTTTTCTACAATTGTGTAGGCGTTCCTATGAATTTGTAAATGCATGTTGATTAATTAAACTTAACCCCAACACGGTAGGCTGTTAAGGCAACATAGGTGTTTTGCCATCCTAATATGAAGTAAAACCAATATCAGGGAGCGTAACCATAAATTAAGTAGAATTAGAATAATCAATTTGAATCAGCAAGCATCATAGAGCGGGGATATTAACTAGAGCATAATTTGATTAGCTTTCTCCTTACATTTCTTTTATCTAGTTGGCTTTGCGTTCATAGCTTTTTGTAGGAGTAGTTTCTCTTAGCGTCAGATTGGTCATTACCACCCTTTTTAAGGAAAAATTAGGCATAAGTAACGTTTGGCACTTTTCTTCCTTTAATTTAATTAAACATTAATTAAACATTAATCCACACATATTTTCTTAGTTGCAATAAGGACAATCTTTTTTCTCATGGACCATTTTACCCTTATTTTCAATTTCTTCTCCGTCATGATATATTGCCCACTATGTGACCTTTCTGTTATTGGTTCCGATGCATCTGGCATGCATTCTCTGTTCTCCTGCACAAGTTCGATAAGATCTTATGTTGTTTGGCTTCATTCACGTGTTGTTAACTAAGACGACGCTTTTCCCCGTTTGCTTGCAGAAACGAAGAAGTTGCTAGGAGCAAAAAACTAGACTTACTAATCATCTGTTATTATCTTTTCCTTTTGTTTGCGTGTTCTTCTGTACCGTCTTTCTTTTTTTTTAACATACATGCCCTTGTATTCTTGGTGTTTTGAGGTTGCTGCTGAAATGCATTTGCAAAAAGATTGATATTGAGTTTTAGAATTCCTTTAGCAGTAACAAGACATTTGTCCTTTTTGACCTCTGTTAATTCGAAAACGGGAAATCAAAGGAATTAATTTGAAAACAAGTTTCAAAAGAGCAATTGATTTTCATATTTAATTACGTGACATTAATGGATTGATTGTCTTTGGATGTTCGTTTGTTGTGTGATCCTAACATTTATTGAAGCACGTTACCGATGATTATTTTGCTCTCTTGGGTTGCTATATTATATTGTTAGTGATATTGTAAGCCTTATATGAGTCAGCTATGATTGAACCCAAGAACAAGAAGAGGCCTAAAAGAAATGATCCTAAAGAAAAATTAGTATCGAAACATGCTCCGAAAAGAAGTAAATATGAGTGCTTGAACTGTAAGAAGACATTCAGTTCATATCAAGGACTTGGGGACATAGACCTTGGAACAAAAAATCGAAAGGAGAGTCATTTTGAGCCTGATACTGATACTACTGATACTGATACTTCGATACGATACGCGATGCGATACTACTACGATATCGTGTGCCTTAATGTAATAGATAGGCCTAGTTCATAGGCTTACTATGTGCCTTGGTGTGCTGAGGTTTTTGATCTACATTGTATCATCATGTAATAAATAGGCCTAGTTCATAGGCTTACTGAACTTGTAATTCATCACCTTGTGAATTCCGGGCATGATAATTTAGTTCTTTGAACTTGAATATCCTTCTTATAATTTGGCTGATAGTTCAGACTGTTTCAGATTTGTATTGTTCTTCTATGTATTACCTTTTAGTCTGATGTACCTATTGTACTAAATCTATAGTATGTTGTATTGATCTTCTATGTATTACCTTTTAGTCTGATGTACTTTTTAGGCTTAATTCAAGTGATTAACTACTGAACCTGCATGTTATAAACACCACACATTAATTAAGTTAATCTATGCTATTCCTTTTATCAATCAAAACCACATAAACTTGACACAGGCTTAATAGTTAATCATTTGAATTAAGCCTTATATGAGCCAGCTATGTGTGCCTTGAAGTAGTCACTTGAATTAAGCTTTAAATGAGCCTAATACGTTACTGATACTGATACTGATACTGATACTGATACTGATATTGTGTTAGTGTAAATGCTGCGATTAAATTCGACTTTCAAATACTACGTCGAAAAGGTATCAAACGCGGTCTCAAAATGAAGATAAAAAAAATATGAACTTTGGTGAAACAATTTTGATGATCGGTGTTCTAAATCAAAAGTTACGGTCGTTTATAAGAAAAAACGCTCTGGTTAATACAAATATTTTTTCGTCTTTCAAAATATACGTCGGAAGGGTATCGTATTTGGGCTCAAATTGAAGAGCAAAAAAAAACATGAATTTTGGTGAAAAAATTTCGATGAACGGAGTTGTAAATCAAAATTTACGAGCGTTTGAAAAAAGAAAAAAAAAACATATAAACAGCTACAATAAAATATCATATATGCAAACAATACCACTGAAGCTACGCGCGCGACTCATAAAGGGTAATTTTGTCCGTATGAAATTGTTTGTCCTTTTTGCAACTAAAAAAATGTGTGTGTCCTATTTATTCATTTTGTGTCAAAAAAAAGGGCTTTTGCCGCTTTATCTCATAATTTAATTAATAATTTTTTTTACTAGGTTAAACTGCTATACGTTTTGTTTTGTCTAGTGAAAGATTAAAACAGATTAAAATGTGCCACTCTCTCTTAAATTAAGCACTTCAAAATTATAGTCCGTTGTAGGTTAACTCAGTTCAGCATAAGTCAGTCTTGACTTATACTCAGCTAAGTTTGCTCAACTCCACACAAGTTTAAAGCTGAACTCAATCTGTTAAAGATTTAGTTTTCAGTTAGGTTTTGAGGACATGTTTATTCACCCCCCTTCCTCTAAAATTGTGTTAGCCTTTCTAAGGGACTAACAGTTGGTATCAGAGCAAATCTTCTATTTTGAAGAGATCTCCGACTGAGTTCTATCAGTTTTTTTGCTCGAAGTAACTAGGCATCAGTTATTACTGACTAAGTTCTTTCATTTATCACATCATGGAATCACACAATCACTTTAGAAATATGTTTAGCGGTTCATTTTTAAGATTTGATGAATACAAGAGCAAATTGCAGGCCCTTGTTGTTGATACTCAAGAAAAATTGATTGAGACATTCGTTGAAGAACCATCCATTACAAACAATGAAGATAATGCTGTAATGCTACCCATAATATTTGGAGGAAATGATTATTGTGAGAGTGATGATGAAATCATACTTTTTGGAGATGATCTGATGAGCAATACTGATGGATCAACCAAAGGCAAACAGATAGTAGTATATGAAGAAGCTAGAACTGAAAATTTATCTATCGAATATCATGAGGTAAATGATTCTACATCTAATTGTCACACTGCCATGAACAATCATAGAAATGAAGATTTCAGCAAAGACCTAGACATACTCATAAAGGAATTAGAGGAAATTCAAAAGAATTATGAGAATGTCAAAAAGGAAAAAGAATTGTTGAAAGCTAAAGTTCTAAGATTGAATGCTTAGATTAACCTCATCAAGGCTAACAATGGAATCATGGAGAATTGCTCAACTGATCATAGAGGTATTAAACATCTCAGAATCATCAGTTGACCCAATTCTTAGTATTCAATTCAAACAGGTAAACCATTTGGATATAGAACTGGTTTAGGGTTTTACAGTCAGCAAAATTCTAAGTTCAGACCTAGTACAACTGCACCTAATTTGTAGCTGCACACAAGTCAGGAACTCAAAAAACTGACAAAATTGTTAGAATTGACAATTACTCAGCACAACCTCGACCTAAAACTGACAACACTATAAAATCAGTTCGTTGCGACCCATAAAATGACAGATTCTACAGAAAAACTCAGAAGGCTAACAAAGGCAAAACTGATCAGAGATCAGTTAAAAGAACATTCAAGTCATATCCATCTAAGAATGATAATCATTCATGGAGTAACAAATTCAAGGGGAAATGAAGGCTCTTTCCTACTGATGAAGACTGTAATGCACCTATGATCATTAAAAGATCATACCATTTTCACAAAATGGATAAGCAAAAGACTGTTAAACCAAAACAACAAAATTTTGTGAAAACTGACTTTACTCAGTCAAAATATCAAGAAAGGTATAAAACTAAGATTGACAAGTCATCTAAGATTTACAGAATTACAAAAACTAATCAGAAAGGACCCAAGCAGATGTGGGTACCAAAAATCTCTCAATCTGTTTTGCAGGAGAAAATCAAAAGCTGAAGAGAACTGAGAAAATGAATTTTCAAAACTGAGTCATACTCTCAACACAGTTTTGGGACTGATCAAAGGACAACTGGTTCCAGTTGTGGTAAGATCAAGCTGGATTTTTACAGCTGTAGATACACCGTATCTACTGCATTTACTATTACAAGCTACGGAAGACACTAATGATAAGATCTACACGAATTTCAACCGTCCATCTTCTCCACTCACAATCATTTTCTCAATCTCAATGCCAGATGTAACTTATGACAAGATAACCCACTCAAAACTTTCTAACTACCTTACTTACAACTTATAAATATCCTCATATTTTACACATCGACTCCTTACACTCAGTTTTTGCAATAAATCCACTTTTGAACTTCTCTCCTTTTTCTAAAATCAATTCCAAACTCGAAAAACATGCCTTCAACATGAGTTGAACTTGGAATTATCGTCTCTCTTGATCAATTCGTTACAATATTTACAGATCAAACACTAGCCCGGAAAATAGCAGAGAAAATCCAAAAGGTTAAAGGTCTGGAGCAGGTGTTCGACATAAATTTGAAGAGTGTATGCCTGGACTGCATCGGTGACTTCAATGAGTTTGGGAGAACAGACATAGAAGAAGAAGAGGTTCACACCTACATCACCTTAGTAAATGGAAAAGAAGTCGAGGTTATTGAGAATCATATTGCAGATATCTTTGGGTTTGAAAAATCTGGATTCACTTCAGTGTTGAAAGTGACAAAAGAACAAAGAGAAAAACTTTGGAAAGACATTGCAATCATTGGAGATTCAAATGTGTCACTGTCTGGATCAACAGAGCTACTTAAACCCGAATTCAACTACCAGACCAAGATGTTAGCTAATTGCGTAATTGGGAACGCAGTCAACTTCAGTAATCTATCTGGCACAAAGATAGATTTGCTTTATGTTATTTGGTTCGAATAAAATTTTAATTGGCAGAGATATATTTTTGACAGCTGATAGCACAATCTTCGGATGTACCTAAAAGGAAAACTGAAGTAAAGAAAGGAAGATTTTATCACAAGAAGGCTCTTGCACCCCTGGCTCAAAGGATTATCGATCATTTTGGGATTGCAAAGAGAAAGGAAACTACAATTGCTTATGGCAAAATCACAAAAAAGGATGATAAAAAGTAAACCAGAAAAGAGGAAAGCTGAAGGTTTTGAAGCTGAACCTAAGAAGAAAAGAAAAAGGTCATCCAAGAAAATGAACACAGCTGAGGCTTTAGCAGATTTTGATAAACTAAGGGAGAAAAAGAGGAAGCTGTAAGCTTCAGTCAAAACAAAAGTTGATGAAGTGGCTGAAAGAATTTTTGAAACCTCGCCAGCAAAATCTGTCACATCTGTTGCTGGGAGTGAAGCAAAGGAACCCAGAACTGAAGAGACCCCTAAAAAACCAGCCCTTACTGATAAAGAAACGGTTGTTGTTGAAGCTGTTGAAAAAGAAGTTGTTCATTCTTTACCAGAAGCTAACACTCAGAGGGAACAAACCCTGACAACTGACTTCGATAATGAGGCAACTGATAGCGATGAAGAACTGATTGGACCTGGTGTATTGGCTATGCTTAGCCTGATAAATATAACGAAAGCCGCACCACAAAAATCAGCATCCAGAATAGAGTACGAAGAATCGATCAGAGAATTGGAGGATTCTCTGTCACAAGAAAGAGAATGTGCTGAGGTGGAATCTAGACCAGTATAAGTCATCACTCTGGATGAACTTGTTAATGTTGAAAAGGAGATGGAACAAGTTGCTGAGCTGGAAACCGGATCTGTCAAAGAACTTGTTGTCGATGAACCTCAGACGGTTGTATCAAGAAAGAGTCCTGAACAGGTTGTTGAACCTGTAGCTGAAATTGAACCAACAGCTGAAACTGCACCTGAATCTGCAATTGATTTCCTACCAAGAAAAGAAGTTTTTGCAGAAAAGATCTGGAAACTAAACAATGTACTTCTATCCCTAAAATTGAAGCTGATTCATCCATCATCCTAGTTGTTGCTATGGGAGATCTAGCAAAACCGAATTAGAGAAAACTGAAGTTGAGACTCTAGCTGAATCCAACCTGGAGACTCCTACAGAAACTATAGAAATTACTACCCAGCCTGATCTGACTGTTGATATTGGGAAACAGATTGAAGCTGATTGTAGAAGAGTTGATGAATATCAATGCTAGAAGTTCAGTTCAATCAAAAATCATAGAAGTCAACTTGATGAAATGGAAAGCACAGAACAATGGGTTTTTGACTTATTTAATATCACTCATCTATCCCAACTTTTCAACTCTGATGAATTTTTGAGCACTGGGTACTCACTCATCAGAAACAGTTATTGGAAGAAAACTGCTAGAGAAGGAGGCTTCAAGTCAAAGAAAGATGATAATGACAACGATGATAACTCACAAGGAGATCCTGATTTACAAAAAGGGATTCTCGCCTCACTTCAAGAGAAAGTAACAATCAAAGATGCTGCTGAAGAAGGGTCATATGAAGAAAGCTCAGATAGTGAAGAAACTGAAACTGACTCAGTCAATCAGTCTGATGATCATGAAATGGAAGGATATCAATCTCCAACTAACAAAGGTGTGCTTGGGATAGCAAAATCTGAAGCTGGCCAAGCTAAAGCCAACATTGCTGGCGAAGAAACTGATGATGAGTTTGATGTGAAACTATCACCAGTAAGGGAAACTGACCCTTCCACCTTAGAGAAAATTAGAAGGGAGTCCAAAGAAACAAGAATTTCGGATGGCTACAAAGAAAAACTGAAAGATATTATCTCTCTCTTGTCCAAAGAAAAGAAAGCAGCTGAGAAAGCATCTGAAACTAAAAAAGACAAAACTGAGATAAAGACTCACAAGAAAGATGTTACACAAGTTGAACTCATCAAGCATCATTTTAATGAACTTGTGAAACTGCAGAATGAAGACATAGGCGTCTTTGGAAAAGTGCTACAATGCATGGAAGGAAGAAAAAATGAAAGATCCAACATGGAAAAGACCTTAAATAGTGTTAGGGAGGATTGTCAGAACACTTTAATCGCAATCAGGAAGACATCCATTGAAATTGATGCCAGAAAAACTGAGACTCAAGAACGGTTGGTGAATATAGTCACAAATGTGCATGACAGAATGCTTTTACTGGAAAATGCTATGAGAGATTCAGTGGTCGCACAAACTATATTGGCATCAAATCAGCAGTACTTAAATTCCTACATCAGGAGCTTGATCAATAAAGATGAAGTCAATAAGGGTGGAAATCTGGACCTCTTAAAATTCAATGCAATTAATATGCCCAAAGTTCTTGAAAGCATTGATAATAAACTGGTTGAACTGAAGAAAGCCAGAGGAGACTTTACTGATGAAGAAATGGAGCTGATTTCCAAGTTCTCAGAACCAGCTGAGAAAAGACTTGGCCTTGATTCACAACTCTACAATCTTTTCAAAGAATTGCCTACAATAGAAGGAGAATCAAGAGAACAAGCCATGGAAAGCTTTTTAATTGGTCAAATAGTTCTAATACACTATTGGAATAAGCTGACCAAATGGGAGAAAAATGGTACTCTTCACAATGCTTCAGAAATGGTTGAAATGGCTGAACCAGAGTATGTTCTAGATTTGCAGAACACAGGCACAAGCGAAAAATTAAGAAAGGTTGTGTTCTTATTTGATGTGTTATTCAAAAGAAAGTTTTTCAGCTATCACAGCATGGCAGATTCATGGAACATATGGGCTAATATTCATGGAATCAAGAACACTGCAACAAATACCGCCATGAAGGAACGTGTTGAGATCTATGGCAGCAAATCCAGTGAAGTTAATCTAGGGAAAGAAAAAGATATTGCAACCTAGTTTTTCCTTTCATATGTTGTATTCTAATACTCTATGTTGTAACTCAGTACCATCAATAAAATACTCAGTTTCTCAGTTCTTGGTGTTTGACTATTTTATTTTGTCCATATCTTTTTGCATTGCTTTTAAGGAGGGTATTGACATCATCAAAAAGGGGGAAATTGTTGGAAATAAAATTTATGTTTTGATTATGATTCATCAGTTATTCTGTTATTGTTTTTAAACCCTATTGATGAAGTGTCATAACTAGATGTTATAGTGCAAAGCAAAAAGATGTCTAGAAATCAATGTATAAGCTTTATTAGAGTCTGATATTTGTATAAGTAAATCAAACAAGCACTATAATAGTTCTAGGGTAAGAACTGAGAAAACGAGATGCTGACTTGAAGATAATTAGAACACTGAGTTTACAACTGAAGTTTAATCAGTTCAGAGAACTGACTCAGGACACACAACTGAAGAAATGAATAAGGTAAGTTCGTTGAGGGACACATACTTGGTTGACTTATCCAGAAGTTGAAGAACTGAGGACACAGAATCAGTTGTAAAAGTTGAAGAACTGAGGGTTCAAACTCAGTTATGGAAGATAAAGCTGAGACTATAAGTTAGAATTCAGGAAAGTCTAGGATGACCTGAACTGACTTTATGGATCTTATAAGAAGACCTAAGATACATAAGGACAATATTATCTTAGTTTATTTATGAGTTATGGTGTACTCTGATTAAGTCAATTATAATCAGATGAAAAATGGAGTACTGAGTTTTTAAAGAAGGGTAAAAACTCAGTTAATGCTCTTAAGCTGAAAACTGAATAAGACCAGTTTTCATGCTGAGATAAATTGAAGAAGAGCTGACCGTTATAAGACAAGCAATTTTATTGGACGCAAAGAAATGTCAGAAAGGAAACTGACATTCATCAGAATAAGCAAGACCACCAACGGATGCAAGAATTCAAGTTCAAACTTTCAAATTCATCTAACCGTTGGAGAAACCCTTATAAATAGATTACTTCTACCCCAAATAGAAGAGTGGAGTTCTAAAAACATTCTGTATTCAAATAAGGGGGAAATTCGATTAAGAAGAACTCCTGCTACGTACATTATTGCAAAATCTAGATCAAGAAATCTTCAAGTGTTCATAAGAATTTAAAAGAAAGATCAAGAACGACACTAGAAGAGAAACAAAGAGCCTGAGCATATCATATACATCTAGAAGAAGAAGCTCGAAGCACAATTGAATCATAGTTATTGATTCAAGTCTCAACTTTGATTTTATCAAAGGTTTAGACTGTGAAACACCAAGAAGGTGTAAAGGACAGTTAAGTGCAATCAGGAAGACTGTGTTTGTGTAGAGCTGGTAAAGAGGCAATCCAACCCTTCATGGACGAGTGTAGAAAGCTTAGTTCAAACAGCCATTCCACCTGTTGAAGACTGAAGCAGGGAGATTGTGAAGGTAGGGATTAGTGAAGGACAATCAAGTGTTTAGAATTTAGTTTGTGTCTTGTAACGGTAAACCTCAAGAACATAGTGAATTTGGCCTCCTACATCACAAGAGAAGAGAGGACTGACAGGATTACACCACCTGAAACCTCTATAATTTCTGTATAATTTCTGTCTCATTTACTTAATTACATTACGCACTTATTTACTGCATCTAAGTTTATATTGCACCAGATCACACTCAGCAAACATAAGAAACTGAGTCAGCACAGCATTGCATTTCACCTAGTCAACCTGATAAACTCTAGTTTCATTTAAAGGCTTAACCTAATCTGATGCCGTTTAACTCAGTTCAGCATAAGTCAGTCTTGACTTATACTCAGCTAAGTTAGCTCAACTTCACACAAGTTTAAAGTTGAACTCAATCTGTTCAAGATTTTAGTTTTAACATAGGTTTTGAGGACAAGTTTATTCACCCCCCCCCCCCCCCCCCCACTCTAAACTTGTGTTAGCCTTTCCAAGGGACCAATAGAGTCTCCATCTTGCGATCGTCATATGGTAGCCTTTCGCCTAGTGTTGCGAGCTCGGTCCGAAGGCGGACTCATTGATCTGAGGGGCAGACTGGATGGCCCTCCTTTGCTTCGCTTCGCGCTGCATGTGCGGACTGAAGGCTTCAGATGAACTTGATCATACCTGACCCAATCATGCTTATGTTAATGCGGACTCACCGGGCCGAGGACCCTGCCCATTGTTTGGGCCATCGGACGGACATTGTGGATCCACGGGATTTTTTGCGGGTCAGGCGTATCAATTTCTTCTCTTGATTTAAGGTATCCAAGTGAAGACTCTATTGAGGACAATAATTCTAGTGTCTGGTACTTTTGATTTAGTGAAATACTGCATTTTGATATGGTTTTAATCACCGTAGTAGTTTTTTTTTTTATCTCCTTTTCTTGTTACCCCGGTTTTGTTGAAATAAGTTTGTCACTTTAACAGTAGTAGAATCTCAGATTTATTACTGGTCAACATTAACAAGTCTAAACCATTTCCTTTGTGTATCTGTTTTTTGAGCAGTTAAATTTCCTTGTTATTTGTCCTCTATAATCTCTGAGTATAATAGCTAAATCATAACTGTGGTAGATTATAAACTTGCTTGATACACACATGATATTTAATTATAAATACTAATACCTTCTACTTTCAATCATATTTTAATTGCTATCTGATATTGTTTGCAAAAAAAAGTTTTTTATTGTCACATTGGCTTTATATTGCTTCTTAGATAAACATAAAACAAGTTATCAAAATCCTTGGCTTTAATCCCTAGCTAAACTCATATGATTTATTTGTTTGAAATTGATCTTAGAATACTGCATATAGAAACACACCATAATACTTGATCACTTAAATAACACGTTTTTTTATGACCGATTAAGTTCTCTTCCGCTACTTAGTTGTTTTGGATTCGTATAGTAATTCTGAAATTAAGTAAAACAAAGTAGAAAAATTACAATTTGTACAAGTTCTTTCAACCCCACTCCCCTAGAACTTGTGAGGGCCTTACGACTATCAAAGTTGTAGGAATCATTTGTTACTGTGGAGCCGGTCCCTATTTTTGCCTATAATTTCTCAGACACACACTTTCCAATATCATGTTAGTAAACCGATTCATTCTCATTATTTTTCCGGAATATGTAGAGTGTTTGTTAAGAATCAAACGCTTACTGTTGTACTAAAACCAATTGGTGTTAGTAAATGTGCTACTATATTTACTTATACATTCATTAGTGTGGGCAATCTGTCCCAACATTGTTATATTTTATTATCTTATTTGGCATATAGAATCAATTAGCGTTTGTGTCGTTGGGTAATTGCAATCGCTTGGCCAACTGGTTCATGATTAGGTATTGCCTTAGTTGTAACATGTTATGAGTTCTCTAGAGTCCTCAATATCCAAAGAATATGGGGGGGGGGGGGGGGTGCAATTATTGTATTACATGGTAGGTGTTGGTCAAGACACAAGTGACCACCTGCAGGTCACAGAATAACATGTCGGTTAGCATTTGATTACAACTCATTAGAATTATATACAATTCACTATCTTGCTCCCCATGACTTACATGATTGTGGCTATTCTTTGTGGGAATGACAAATAAATAATACTCTAAAACCAATCGAACACTATTACACTTTACTTCCCTCACTGCATTTCAATTTACTGCAGTTAATTACAAGGAATCCAATAAAAGTAATTCACTGTATTAGTGACGATGCTAAAAATCGTGTGATATTAATCTAGGCTGTGTTTCCTAATGACAATTAAACAAGATCCAGAAGCCTAAGAAAAATATGAAACGAGGGGGGTTATTTGGGCATGGTTACACTGATCCGGAGATAATGTTTATCCCAAGTTGCCTACGTATCCTGTGATTGTTCAAGAATCAAGTCCACTATAGTTCTTGGGATCGTTTATATAAAGGCCTTATGCCCTAGGCCAACATGGGCCGTGTCCATGTTGGACTCTATTTCGTATCCTTCAAGGATTGGATTTAACCGTGTCTATCACATGATTTTTGGAGAAGATCACGATAATCTGACTATTGGATCAGAACCTTTATGGCTTAGGATTCTTTCCATTGTTATCCGTTATTGTGGGCACGTGTGCTGAACAACCAGGAAGAGTCTGGCCGATCAACGTCGAGCTTCCAGGGCCATTGTGTCTGAACTTTGGCGGACTGGGGAGTGAACCAGGCCGATCTTTCACCCGGGGTACCGATCTGCCCTTATGCTTAAAGTGGGGCTCCCGGCCCTTAGCGTTTGTGCTTTATGTCTCTTTTAAGGCTTAGTTTATTGATGGCGTAACACATGGCTGAGGATTAGTCCGACCTCCGTCATAAGTCCCCCGAGATCTAGTAGAGTTCTTGTTGGTCAGCTCAGATCTGTCCAAAAGTGCTACTTGCCACGGTTATTTAGACTTAACTATTTTTGTGATGATTCCCTGCCAGGTGGCAGAGTTCCGTTATGACACTGTCATAACTGTCCAGGGATTCGAGGCGTTGCTACACAGTCACTTAAAGTGGGATGGTTCTTGAGAGCATGGTTTGGGGTTATAACCCCCGTCATATCAAACGTTCCCCACTATCGTTACCATTAAATCAAAAGATTGAAGTCATGTCGCCGATTGCTTTTTTTCTTCTCCTATCAGACTTTTGCAAGTAAGTCGTTTCCTTTTCCATTGTCTATGTTACTGTGTTCAGTTCGTCTTTTTTTTTTAAAAAACTAAATTGTTTTGTTCCGATGTAACCCTAGAAGCTCTCATGTCCGCTATAGGTTGTGACGGTATCAAATCTATCCTTTCTCAAGAGGATTTGAATGAGATTTGTAATACATACGAGGTAGACATAGAAAGGTATGCCCCTAGGCTCCCTTTTGATCCTTACAGCTTTGCACATCAGTCACTGGAGGGGGTTTGCACCATTTACCGGGAGCATTTTGAAGTTGGTCTTAGGGTTCCCTTGTGTCTGATATACGTTGTTGTGCTTCATTTCTACGGGCTATGAACTGCCCAGATAGCACCTAATAGGGTTAGGTGTGTGATAGGGTTTTCAATTTGGCACCGGTTACTCAGCGTCAAATTCTTAGAGCGGAAATTTAGGTATTTTTATCAGCATAAGAGGGTAAATGAGCATCCCAGGTACTATTACTTCCCGTGTCGAGTAGGTCCTCTAAAGGGTGTTCCAATTATGCTCAAAGGGAAAACATCTCACAAACAGTCGAAGGAAAGTTTGTTCTTCATCCATCACGAAGATCAACCTGAGCTGAGTCATTAGAACCCGGAGGAGATTCCTAATGACATTTGTCATACTGTTAATGAGAAGTTACTAGGAGGTATCCAAGAATCGGGTTACTCCGTGGAAGTTACGGACTTTCCTATCAAGCTAATCACTACTGCTGGATTAGCAGATGTTGGGCCTAGCCCCTATGTGCCCCTTAGTGATGAGGAAGGGGACAACTGTAGGATCTCTCCCCTTCTCTCTCTATGCTTTTACTTCGTGTTTGTGCTTGCTTTTCGCTAACCATGACATTGTTTTGCTTGTAAAAAAAAAAAACCATGCCATTGTTTTGCTTGTAGTGGCTGATTTTGCGACTTTGCTAGCTGGCGCTAGTCATGAAGAGGCTAAGGACACTCAGCCCAAGCAAATCCAGGAGACAGAGAGAACCATAAGTGTGGTGTTAGTTATATCATCCGCAACGGAAGCGATTTATGGATCTAGATCTATATA
The DNA here is from genome assembly GCA_036785695.1 of Gentiana straminea. Taxonomy (NCBI): domain Eukaryota; kingdom Viridiplantae; phylum Streptophyta; class Magnoliopsida; order Gentianales; family Gentianaceae; genus Gentiana; species Gentiana straminea. Next base: position 2,467,825 of record JAVUPR010000398.1, on the reverse strand, counting down.
ATACACGTAATAAAACAACTAGATCTATTCTACAAGGGGGATGTAGATCATACCTCTTGAATCTCAAAATTCAAGTTGAAGAACCGCAAAAGGATGAATGTGAAGATGTGAAGAGCACCACAGTCTTCCGATCGTGTGATCCAAGCAATTCCCGGTGGAAGGAATTCTCGACTCGAACCCTTCCGATATGCTACCGGAAAAATCTCCAAGATTTCTCCCACTCTCTCCTTGGCCGAAATATTTTCTTCTCTCTACTATAGGGAGAAGTCGAAAATATGCAAAGTGTGTTAAGGCTTGGGAGAACTCTCTTTATATAGGAGAGTAAAACTTAGCCTCCAAAGGATTAAATAATTAAGAGATAATTATTACATTAATCCTTTTTTCAAATAAAAGACAAATAAAATAATTATCCCAAACAAATTAGGATAAATCATATTATTATCTAATATTTCATGAATTATCATTTAACAAATAAAAGATAAATCACACATTAAATAATTATCCAAGAAAACTAATTTCCTAATAATTATTAATCACAAAAAGTGGCGCCACCTTTTAATCAAAAAAAGGTCACACGCACAAACCATATTTGACCAATTAGGTCAAAAAAAGTCAACACACTAATTTGGGCCGAGTCCACGAAAAATGTCTTTTCCGTGTATTTAATTATTTAGCCCAACTAATTTAATAGTCCACTAAACAATTAATTCACATATCGTTTTAATAAAGTCCAACAAGAACTAAATTAATATTATCAGGATTCGACGTCCGAGAACAACTATGCTATATTAGGAGGCACGTCGGGGACCATGGACTAATAATCAGCGGCTCCGATAAATCAAATAAATAATTATAGAATAATTATATTCGATAAATCAATCACAGGAATATGCCACCATAATCCCGTGACTGCACTCCTCCGATTATAAGATTATATTTATCTCCTCACGAGAATAATAATAAGCGTCCATTGATATAATAATTACATATGGATTAATCCTCCATAGACTGTTCATTCTAAATCGGGAAGTTACCGTTAACCCTTTTTAGAACCTCTTATCCTTATTTACCATTAACCCCCTAGTGATCAATTAATTCATACAACTCACTTGGTAGCTAATCGATGTAATATGAACTCGTACGATCGATCGGTTTCTAGGATTAACAAATAAGGGAACTCGTCTATCTACTTCCATAAATGGAAGGAATGGATTCCGTATCCGTGATAACACGGACTACTCACTCAATCCGGTACAATGCCAAGATGGGGTAATTCGGACCACGGACTCGGTGTAATCCTTAACCGTCAAGTCAAACTTCATACGATTCAAGCGGTTGACCGTGATCACCTCGGGATTAAGATATATCCATAAATATGATCATCCATTGATTCGATAAGACTTCTCGATTACGGAATTATATCGTGAACTCTAATCAAATCGGTCCAGCCCTATATGATATATCTATCATATATAAATGCCCCATTAGGTTCTCTTAACCGAAAGTCCGGATAAGACAATCACACCTATTGTGTTCGGGCGCATTAATAGCACGTTAAAGGAGAGACCCGATACTCTCGATTAACTTCACTACGGGCTAATTGTATTTTAAGTACATCTTCACTAACTCAATCCTCCCGTGTATATACCATACACCGAGTAAAGTGATTACATAAACGATATACTTTAGGGTTTTCGTAGTGTAAATACTATTGTCACATCGGTGAATATGAGAATAATAAATATGAATAATAATATCATTTCATTTATTAAATAAAACAATTACAAAATTGTCTTTCGGGCATCACACCTAACAATCTCCCACTTGCACGAAAGCATGTGATTAATTGTTTTAGAGCACACCCTATTATTTAAAACTACAACAAACTACATCTCCCACTTGCTCTAAAGCAATGGAGACCCATCCCGTATTATAGTACCCATTAAGCATATCATAACCATTTCAGATTTCCAAAGTACACTCCGAGTATGCCGTCGTAGGATAGGTCAGTGACTCGGGGAGCACCTACATCTAAATGTCATGGGTCTTAATGATTAGTCAGGTTGTCGGCTCGAGACGATCCGTAGAATCGAAACGTTACCGGTCCATCTAATCATGTGGTGCGAGTAAACACCGAGCCCGAGATCGACTTAACGATCATCCTCAATCGACTCAAAGTCAAAATCGGTGTATCACACATATCCAAGTTCATACATGAATATGTCCGCATATTGTTCCTCGTTCTCTCAAGATACTAAAGGACATACTAAACTTGCTTTGTTAACCGCCGAATCTAAGATTCGATCAAAGTTGACGTTCAATAACCTGACCATCTCTTACTAGAAAGAGAATCTATCCCATTTCTCTTGATCCGAAGATTTAAAGAGTCATTTCTGAGGCATAGGGTAGAACTTCCTCGTTGAATGTTGCATACACGGATGCATCATCTTAGCCAATAAGATGGATGGGAAACCGATGGATCGATTCTAATGAATTCGACCGAGTCAAACTCTTAAGAATGTTGTCCAAATCTCTTTGCGAGAAATTGTGGTATTGTCGGATTCGACTTCGGATAACACACCCATGTTGATTCCAACGGTGCGGTGTTATCCTTCACAAACACTAATATATGTATATATTCACTACTTTTGTACTAAAATTGATATACGATCTACAAAAGACTTATCAATATTACGGTCAAATCCACATATTGTAGAAATATATGACTTCCAATGACCGAGAGGTTTGCTTTTTATCCACAAAAGGACATAAGCCTTGACGGTCATCCCGTCATAAGTTCATAAGGCAATACCCTTTTGTTCCGAATGAATCCGGACTCCGTTTGTTTGGCAAGAAAGTCTCGGGGAATCACCCCTATTTTCTCGCTTTTGAACGAAATCAAGCAATACTAAGTGGTAAGAGAGTTCAAGGTCGATTAACTCTCTACTTCTTAGGGAATTACCCCTAGACCACTCAATCTTTGCTCGAAAGATAAACTTTCCCATTCATTCTACTCTTTTCCGTGTAGATCCAATTACTCCCACTTTGGCACCGAGACGCTCGGGTGGTTCTACAAGAGCATGAACAAGCCCGGAGTACCGAACTCCATTCACGGGGTTATGGCTATTAAACCAACCTCTATTATCGAATACTATCTTGCTCACAAAAGAGCCATAGGTCATCAATCGATCCTCGGACTACAAAGTCCGCGAAACCGTAATGGGTGATGGATAAACCATACTCCCAATACTTACCGGTGGATCGAAATTCGATCTAGTTTAGTAGTATTTAGTGTTATCACCAACAACCGATGTTGGATGTGGTTTGATTTTAATCGATTAGTAACTACCTTGAGTAAACTTACTTCAAGGTTCAAGGTTTTATTTGTTCATTGACTCTATCGAAAGGATGCAACGATATAAGCGTCCCTTCCCGATTTCAAGAATTCAATATCTAACCTTTATACTCAATAGCTTAAAAAAGATATATCATGAATGGTCATTGACCGAACGTATGCACGAAATTCCCAGTCTTACCATCAAGCACCGTGTGCTAAATGCTTATATTTACAGAAGTGGGGTGAACCGAATCCACACCTTATCCGTAAATTCCAAAGCATATTCTAGGTAGACTTCTCTGTCTTACATTTCAATGTAAACCGTTATTTCGCTTCCAATATCTTTATTGAGTTAAGCAGTATATTGTAGCACATCTAAAAACATATATAAGGCAATTTAACGGTTTCTCACTTAGTGAAAGCATTTCACTATGAGGCAGGCCGAGCATCAGTCCCTAGGACTATGTGATGGCCCATTTCTGAGTATAGAATACTCTATCTCTGTTGAAAACCAGAGAAACCTCAAAATATTTTGGATAAACTTACCGGAGTGTTTGAATAGTTATCAGACAAGAAGTCACTACTCGGAAGCTCCTACTAGCTTGTATCTTTCATCAGACCCCGAAGGTCGTCATGAACAAGCTATGTTACTTCTTTATAACCATTATCCTTTCCCGGTTGAAAGGAAACTTAGTCATTGAACCTTTGAGACAATATAACCAGACTGGGAGAAAGGAATCACCCTGAGCCAGTCTTCAGGTCTTGTCGTTTAGGGACTATGCACTAACTATGGAATATGAAGAAGCGTTTATCTAAATATATAAACCAATTGCTTTTAATAGTTCTTAAGATGTGTTTTATATACATATTTCGAGCGGTTCTAAGTGGTTTTGACTTTATCAAACAAAAGTCCGAGTCTTGGATTCGTACTACAAATGGTATATTCACTTTCTATACGACAAACAAATTATCGAATAGAAGGTAAATCCATTCGTTCCAACGAATCTTAAAACAGAAAATAATATTTCCGCTATATCCAAGGATTGAATCCGAGATTCATTTCCTTATATCACTCCCACTATTCTAGCTAAAATTAACTGCCCGTTGTTTAATCTTTTAATCGTTAAATGCACTGCTACCTTGTTCTTCCAAAGAACTTAGCTCGAGAAAATTGCCAAGGATTCATAGGTTGGTGATCCAAAATCACCGTCCTTATCCTATGATTTTCGATTAATTAATTTTCGGTTCGACCTTAAAATTTTCTCGGTTTAGGTGACAAACACTTTTAGACATATTCTCCCATTCTTGACTTTCCGTGAATGGAAACGAGTCTTGAACCGGCGGTTCGTTTGAGCGAGACACTACTCTTGAACCGTGGGATGTCTATTTCGAGTGTTACTCGTCGGGACTTCTTGGATTTTCTAATATACCGAAAAAAACAACAAATCATAACATTAAAGCTCCCACTAGTTTATCGGTTCCAAATACCGTCTAACGAGCAATGCTTTATTTTTATGATTTTCCGATTTTTTCGATTAGAAAATCTTTCGTACATTGTTCCAATGTTTCCAGAAAAACAACAAATCATAGAACTCCCACTAGTTCATCGATTCCAAATATCGTCTAACTAGCAACATTTCATGACTTTTCGGTTTTTCAATTAGAACTTGTTACGTGTGTAGTCGGTTACACTTTTCTATTGTTCTAGAAAAACAACAAATCATAAAGCTCCCACTAGTTCATCGATTCCAAATATCGTCCAACTAGTAACACTTCATGATTTTCCGATTTTTCAATTAGAAAATTACTCATGTACACACTCAAAATTCACTAGAAGAATTTTAAAGTCCGAAATCACCTTTGATCAAACTAAGTTTGTCTTCCGTTTGACACGAATGACACTAGTGACATACCTATATGTCACTCTGGTTTTTAAAAGGCTTAAGAGAAAATATCTCTTTCGAAAAATAATTGCATTATCGATTAACTAGTTCAACGTCCTAGTTACTTTCCACTTTTTAACGAAGTCAATACTAGTCAATTAATTTTTTAAGCAATTTAGTAAGGGATATAATGCTGTAAATAAAATGACATATATTAATTCAAGTTTAACACTACTATATTATTTTATTTTAGGAATTGTAAACTAAAAATAAGTCTACTCTACCATTCCAAGGTTTTAACCTCGCATCTCAGTGCCGCCGTAGGGTAGGTCAAAGAGATGACGGTTAAATCGAGACAATCTCATCAATGAATAACTTGTGAGAATCAAACATCCCACGAGAATCGAACATCCCTTTATTCATTGACTACCTTCCTTTTTTAGCCTAGATATTACCAAAAATATCCTTTATGAGTGTGACCTACTATATCGGATCTCTTAGGTACGCCCCGAGTATGCCGTCGTAGGATAGGTCAGTGACCCGACGAGTACCCAGAAATCCTATCCTTTCGGAGACCAAGCCATGAATGTTGATAGGGGTGAACACCATCCGTAGGGGGACGAAATCAAAGCGCCGCGAGGCGTCACCCTTCTCTCACTTACTTGTATCTATAGTAGAGGCCGTGGGGTTGGTGTCGCCTCCCCGCTCCCACTCAATATTTTGGAAGTGGTGGTGGGTTAACTAACCACGTCTTTTTGATGTTATCATAAAAGCTCATCAAATCAAGGATTCCGAATGGTGTCGGTAACGTAGGCAAGCCTACCCGTCCTATTCGTTGGAACATATGTGACGGTCGGACGAAATCGGGTCAAGACGGCCTCGTTGAGATAAGAAGGAATCACCCTCCGTTCTCCGGTGTAGCTTAGTCTTGCCGGACCCCCGTGCATACATCACACTAGGAGGGTTAAGTCGGTCGAGCCTAGCTCAGTTGACCACCCAACCTATAAGCGAACCGTTTTTATCCAAGATTTATTGTTCTTTTACCATCATTCAATCTCGTAGACACTACGAATTGAAAACGTGATCTCGTTTGGGCTTTAAGGCGGTTCACCGAGAACACACACCGAAAGGCCTAACGATTTCATAACCCGTCCTCGGATCATTAATTAGTTACTAAATTTATTAATTACCACGTATTAATTAAATTTCAACTAATTACACGAGTTTGTATACATGCCTATTTTAATTACCAAAATTAAAATTCTACATGTATGCATGGAGTGGATTTATGATATGATGCATGTCATGGCAATTCCGATTTTATATCTATTTTATGATCGAACACATAAAAAATAAATTGCGGAAATTTAAACACCGAGATGGATTGTTGGTACCCCCGTAACTAATCTATCCTAGGAAAAATAAATTACAATCTTGTTGTCTTCGAGTCTTGATCTTCGAATCTTGAACTCGAACCGCCGGATCACGAACCACGAACATCCGAGAGGAGAAAAGGTCTTTTTAATTAAATAAATCCAATTTATTTTAATTAATCATATATTTATTTTGTTTATATGCGGCTGCTATTTAATTATTTTCCAAAAAATTTTTTTTTAATTATTTTTTTTATTTGCATCATGCGGCTGTATAGTAAACAAAAAAATTAGGTTAACTAAAAAAAATTGATGCTGCCGCAACATGAATAAAAACCCTAGCCGCAATTTATATTAAACAGGACTTATAGCGACGCTTTTCAGCGTCGCGAAAAGTCTGTAGCAGATTTTTAATAAATTTTAATCCGTTTCTCCTCGTTCATACCTTGGATTTCGCCTTGATCTTCAATTTTTCAGCAAGATCTTCATCTTTTCCAGCCCGGATAATCAAAATTACAATAAAAGATGCTACTTTTACATAAATTTCGAAAAAAAAGGACATAAAAAATACAATTCATATGCTCAATTGTTACTAAACAAAGGAGCTACAATAGATCTAACGAGTAAACAGTACCAACCCCAATCCATCTCTTCAACCAAGACATTCATAACATAAAAAAAATTTAAACATGCGTCGGCCCTATTTAAAAAAAAATTGGGACAAAAAATCTACATGTTTTACCACTCCTAGATCTAATATTTTATACGTATAAATATAGATCACCATGGGCTCTACTACCACTGTTAGTTATATCATCCGCAACGGAAGCGATTTATGGATCTAGATCTATATAATACACGTAATAAAACAACTAGATCTATTCTACAAGGGGGATGTAGATCATACCTCTTGAATCTCAAAATTCAAGTTGAAGAACCGCAAAAGGATGAATGTGAAGATGTGAAGAGCACCACAGTCTTCCGATCGTGTGATCCAAGCAATTCCCGGTGGAAGGAATTCTCGACTCGAACCCTTCCGATATGCTACCGGAAAAATCTCCAAGATTTCTCCCACTCTCTCCTTGGCCGAAATATTTTCTTCTCTCTACTATAGGGAGAAGTCGAAAATATGCAAAGTGTGTTAAGGCTTGGGAGAACTCTCTTTATATAGGAGAGTAAAACTTAGCCTCCAAGGATTAAATAATTAAGAGATAATTATTACATTAATCCTTTTTTCAAATAAAAGACAAATAAAATAATTATCCCAAACAAATTAGGATAAATCATATTATTATCTAATATTTCATGAATTATCATTTAACAAATAAAAGATAAATCACACATTAAATAATTATCCAAGAAAACTAATTTCCTAATAATTATTAATCACAAAAAGTGGCGCCACCTTTTAATCAAAAAAAGGTCACACGCACAAACCATATTTGACCAATTAGGTCAAAAAAAAGTCAACACACTAATTTGGGCCGAGTCCACGAAAAATGTCTTTTCCGTGTATTTAATTATTTAGCCCAACTAATTTAATAGTCCACTAAACAATTAATTCACATATCGTTTTAATAAAGTCCAACAAGAACTAAATTAATATTATTAGGATTCGACGTCCGAGAACAGGTATGCTATATTAGGAGGCACGTCGGGGACCATGGACTAATAATCAGCGGCTCCGATAAATCAAATAAATAATTATAGAATAATTATATTCGATAAATCAATCACGGGAATATGCCACCATAATCCCGTGATCGCACTCCTCCGATTATAAGATTATATTTATCTCCTCACGAGAATAATAATAAGCGTCCATTGATATAATAATTACATATGGATTAATCCTCCATAGATCGTTCATTCTAAATCGGGAAGTTACCGTTAACCCTTTTTAGAACCTCTTATCCTTATTTACCATTAACCCCTAGTGATCAATTAATTCATACAACTCACCGGTAGCTAATCGGTGTAATATGAACTCGTACGATCGATCGGTTTCTAGGATTAACAAATAAGGGAACTGTCTATCTCTACTTCCATAAATGGAAGGAATGGATTCCGTATCCGTGATAACACGGACTACTCACTCAATCCGGTACAATGCCAAGATGGGGTAATTCGGACCACGGACTCGGTGTAATCCTTAACCGTCAAGTCAAACTTCATACCGATTCAAGCGGTTGATTGTGATCACCTCGGGATTAAGATATATCCATAAATATGATCATCCATTGATTCGATAAGACTTCTCGATTACGGAATTATATCGTGAACTCTAATCAAATCGGTCCAAATATATGATATATCTATCATATATAAATGCCCCATTAGGTTCTCTTAACCGAAAGTCCGGATAAGACAATCACACCTATTGTGTTACGGGGCGCGCATTAATAGCACGTTAAAGGAGAGACCCGATACTCTCGATTAACTTCACTACGGGCTAATTGTATTTTAAGTACATCTTCACTAACTCAATCCTCCCGTGTATATACCATACACTGAGTAAAGTGATTACATAAACGATATACTTTAGGGTTTTCTATAGTGTAAATACTATTGTCACATCGGTGAATATGAGAATAATAAATATGAATAATAATATCATTTCATTTATTAAATAAAACAATTACAAAATTGTCTTTCGGGCATCACACCTAACAGATCCAACTGTGGATCAGACTCTTGATACTGCTGAAGTCCATCTTCGGCCGGTATTTCTGATGACACAGCCGTTCCGCCTAGCTCTCTTGTTCGAGTGGATGTTGATATGACTAACCTGAGTGACCTTGACCTAGAGGGAGAAGAAGAAGGCCTTCAACTTCAAGGTAGAGGCCGAACTGGGGTAACCCCTCTTGAGGGTAGATCAAACAAGAGGTGTAGATCTGTTGCCTTCTCCAATAAGACTCGTGGATCAGTCTCAAGAAAAAAAAGGTGTTGCTTCTGAACAACAACACATTGCTGAGATGACCGATGGCGAGTTGGCTGCTGCTGGATTTGGTGCCATGGAATATGTAAGTTAGTGTCCTCTTCTTGACTTTTTCACCTGATTTGCAAACATATTTATTTTGAGTATTTTGTCTTACTGTACATGGAACCTGGGTTGTCAAAGAAGCTTTCTAGAGACATGCTAACTACGTTCTCAAGACGGTAAGCGAAGAGAAGATGACCGCCGATCCACATGCAGATCGGGAAAGCCTAAAGGGCTCTATTGAGTCCAAGGAGTAGGAGAACGCTGCTCTCATGGGGAAACTTTAAGCTCAAAAGATTGAGCTGAAAGAGAGTGTAGACAAGTATGCTGACAATCTTCAATCTACTTTGGATCAACATCCAAAGAGAAGACTGAGCTCGAGCAGACTGTGAGCAAGCTCTGTGCTTAGAATAACGACATGGAAGTTGCTATTCTAGATCATATTGATTAGGGCATCAAGGAATACAAAGCCTCGTGTGAGTTTGCTCAGGCCTTGACGTTGCTGCTTACCCCGGTGCTCAATCATGGCTACTCTTTGAGGGTCGACAAGGCCAAGAGTCAGTTTCCTGACCTGATCATAAATAGTTGGCCAGCCATGACTTTTATAAGCCTGGCATGGGTGCGGTGTATGACAGCCGTGTTAAGGACTTCAAGGCAGGAGAGGACATTGTGTCCAAATATGGTCGTTCTTCAGCTCCTCACCGAGAAGCTAATGTGCCTTCTACCTCGGTTACTCCTACTTCTTCTGAGCTACAGAATCGAGCTCTTGGCGTATTGATCAGACAAATTATGTTGTTTATTTTTCTTTGTTTTGAAAATTCTCTTCAAATTGTAACATGCACAACTATATATATATATATATATATATATATATATATATTTAGCTAATATTCTTTTTTTTTATCTTGTCTTAATTTTACTCCAGTTTACTTACTTAAAGTATATAGTGAAATGGTGGGATATCCTGCCTCATAGAATGCCATTCATAACTTATAATTTTTGGATGGCATGCTTATATGTGTATTGTTTTTTAAGTTTGTTTTGCTCAGCTCAGTTCGACGCACCCTAGGTGCTAAGTCCGACTTGCAGACCTCGGCGAGTCTTCCTTGAAGACATGAATTTGCAGAGTTCATCCTACGTGTCCGGAACCTGTCTTAGATATATTGACTTAGCTTTAATCTTGAGCTTCTCAGTTCGGATCCACGCCCTTTCTTTTAATTGTAGCGGCATAGCAACTCACTTTTGTCCTGGAAACATTAACAATAGCCATTCACATTTCATAAAATAGAAAATCAACATATGATTGAAATAATAAAAGGCACCCACCTTCTTTGATCTCCACCGAGCCTTAGCTTTAATCTTGAGCTTCTAAGTTCGGATGGTGGGGAACTTCAATCTTCTTTGATCACCACCGATAACTTCAAACTGATATGAGCTGGAGAGATCGCCGCTCTAAGCTCGATCAATGCTGGTCTTTCGAAGATAATGTTATAAGCAAGAGAGCTTTGACAACGATATAGTCCACCGTAAGTGTCTTGCTCCTGGGCTCTAAGCCAAATGTTGTGGCAAGCCTAATCATCCACATAAGATGAACTGGGGGGTCCGGAGAATCCGAACAGCGGTGCAAGAATAGGTACCAGATCCGCGTCCCTCAATTTCATGGATTGAAATACTGAATAGTAGAGAATGCTGGATGCGCTTCTAGTGTCAACACGGATCTTCTTCACCAAATTTTTATGCCTTACGGCCTCAATAACTAGGCCCTCATTGTTCATCACCAAAGGAAGTAGATCTCTTAGACCATATGTCACTTCACCTGTTGGCATCTGGCTTCGATTCGCATGTCGACCAACCTGCCCACTTACTTATCCCAGTTCACTGTTGGCGCCACCCACTATAGTGTTGATGATATTAATTGGGCGATTATCTAGCCTCCGATATGAGTTTGGAGATCGGTCTTTTTTCACTGGGGCTTAGTCTGCCTGCCTCGATCTTGATTGTAGTTACGCCTCTTGAAGTCCTTACGACCTCGTTGCTCGGAGCTCTGAGATCGGTCAACTACTTCGTCCAGCCTGCATTCCATAATTGCTGCATCGATGTCTCTTTTCATGTTCCGGCAGCTCTCTGAGTCGTGCACCATGTCCTTGTGATAGGTGCAATACTTGCTCTGATCCCTTCTTTCTGGAGGTCCTCTCATTGATGGTGGAGCTCGGGCCGGCCCTTCCTTTCCATTGTGGGGAGAACCTGCTCGTGCGACCTGTGTAAAGGGATGAAGTCACTCTCTTGTAAAGCTCCTTTCTTTCCAAACCGATCTGTGACTGGGATAAGTCATCTAGTCCCAGACCGGCTTCCGCTTCTTGTCAGTTATTTATTAAGACTTTTCTTTCTTGCTTTCTCCTTTCTCCGATTCTCTTTATAATCGGTTCACATCTTCTCCTTTGCAATATTTGTCCGACATTTCCATGCATTCCTCCATTGATCTGGGCAGCTTGCTATTCAACATGGAATACAGTCTTCCCTCTCGTAGTCCTACGTACTACAAAATAAATGATCACAATGTGCTCATCCACGTCTTTGAATTGCGCTTCGTTGAACCGTTTCAAAAATTGCAGTACGGTTTCATCACTTCCGCTTGAGGGTGAGGAGGTGAGTTGCATTCCTTCGAAATGGCTTAGCTGTGATGAAGGCATTAACAAATGCTTTGCCCAACGCCTGAAAATTGGAGATCGACCTGGCTAGTAATTTTTTAAACCATTCACGTGCCCTATCCGTGAGTGGTGCAGGGAAGGCCTTGCACTTCATCTCGTCCGAAGTGCTGTACAGGCTCATGTGCGTTATATACTGAAACAAGTGATCTGAGGGATTCTTGGATCCATCATAAGGGTCCATCTTAGGGAACTTTAAACCCACAAGTCGGGAATACTCTTTGATTTGTATTGTGAATGGTGACGCAAACGACAAGTCATTGGATTTTCTTCCCAGAATAACATCGAGCTCGGCTCGTGCAGCTTCCAATGTTCATGGATCCAGTGGTTTCTTACAATGATTTAGGTGGATGCCTCCTCGTCGTGTTTTCCTAGCTAGGGATTAGTAGGAGTTTTTTCCGGAGCATCATCCTCATGCTCATCATCTAGTGTTGTGGCATGGAGAATAGCTTCTGTTTCTTGCTGAGTACCTTTGTACTTACCTCAAATGCATGTTTGTTGTGCTTGGGGTTGAGAGACGAACAAGTGGAACATGAGTTCGATGAGGACTTTGAAGATGATCTTTGATGCTTTTATCATGTTTTGTTATTTCTAGATTATATTGTTTCCTTCAAACTTATGTTGTAATTCCATTTCAAGACGTGTCGTATTTCTTTGAATTCCTTGTAAGATGCTAGTTGTATTTCTTTTAAGACATCGTATTGTTGTAAAGTTTATGTATCGTTGATGTAAGATATTTCTATCTTTAGTAAGGTTATGTTTCTAGTCTTACTTTGTATTCAAAAAAAATATATACCCGAGTCTTTTAGTTTCCGTTTGTGTTAAAATCGATACGAGTAGAGGCTTACGTATAATATAATTATTTTTTTTAAAGAGGCGAGCTGTCCAGCCTTAAATGTATCAACACTTTAATGCTCTCGTATAATATTGAATTTATTTAATATTATACGTGCCGAACGTTCTATTTCCGGAAAAGGATTCGGTATACGGGAACGGGGCGTTACATACTCTATGGGTAATATGGAAATTAATGAAACAAACTCATATAGAGAGAGCTGAAGCAGAGACCCGAATTCAATGGAGATAGAAAGGAAGGGGGTTTTGGTGGAAGAACCGGTGGTTTTATAAAGAAGTAGGAAAGAGAGTATGTTGAGGGCATCGCCTGCCAATTCCACATGTGGACATGGCTACCGACTGTGTCAATAAAAAGTGAGTGTAAAATGTATCTATTATTTTGCATTTCCGTTTTTCAAAAAACAAATTTTAGGATGTCAGACTTTAATTGTGCCTACATTAGCTTCATTACGGTTGCATAGAGCACATGTAGTGGTTTGTGGAGAAAAATCCTTCCATAATCTATGTGCCACATCTGTCAGAGATATTGAGGGATGACAAATAGAAAAAACATGGTAATGGTCAAGACAAAAAATAAAGGGATATTGAGATTTTCTGGTTTTTTTAGTTGACAAAAGGGAAAATGCCTCTCAAGTGGCCTCGGGACAGAGAAGGGGAAGGAGACGGCTTCGGAGAAAAAGCTACAACAATTTTTTGAAAAGGACTTCTAACTTTTAACTTTTTCAGTAGAAGGCTTTGACAAATAGAGCCACTACATTTGCTCTTGGGAGACTTTTATGATGATCTTTTGGACATCGTTTCATTATGATGCTATATGTTTAGACTTTATTTCTGGAAATACATCCCTATGTTAAACATTGGTTTCATTATAGTCGTTTTCCACTTATCTTTATTATTATGTGTTAAAGTATAAGGGCCTATATGTAATATTTAGATTTAAGGTCCTTAGTTTGTTATTATCTTGTCTAGATGACACTTGTCATTATCTAGGTGTGTTGGTTGTTATTTGTGGTGTATTTATCAGTCCTCCTGGTAACGGTGAGATAATATATGAGAATCTAATTATCTTTTACTAAATTCTCTCTTGGTATCGGAGCCTCTCATGGCAACCGCCTCAGCCGCCGGAGATCCGGCGAGCTCAAGCTCACCACCATTGCAGAATCCTGAGCCTTCTATCACTATTGGGTCTATCACCACTCAACTTCCAACCTCAGGTACTGGCTTTCTTGCTACTGGTGATGTTTCTAGCTCGTTTCCAACTTCTTCCACCATAACCACCAGCATGCAGCTTCCACCATTCTCCAATTACCCGTTTACCCGACCGGAAATGCTATTTTCAGGTCTGAGCAGACCTCCCTTTTCCTCCTTACCACCGTTTCTATCCTCCTCCTCGCCAAGCTATTCATCTTCCACAAAGAGAGACAGAGAGACAAAGAGAGTAGACTTTTTATGGTTTAAGCATTGTGACCATTATTTTCAGCGGATCTGATCGAGTTTAAAAAAAGAAGTAAAATACCCACAACCATGATATAAAGTTTTAGTGATTACCAAATAGACGGAATCTCTGGCGGCCAACATAACTATGTCTGCACAAGAGACAATTGCACCACATCGCCTATGTACTTGCTTGCGGAGTTCTTCAATTATGAACATCGCCTTAGGTTTTAGGGTCAAATTTGGAGCAGCCTGTTGCTCACTAGGCTTAGTTGTTGATCCGACAAGCAGTATTGAAGCATCGCAACCCTGCTCAATTATCGTAGAAAATATCATGATAACAATATACATATACAATATTGTATGAGTTGTTACTATTGTACGTGTAATAACATATTAAAAACCGAACAAGGTTCCCATCTTATTAGACGATGAAAATTTTCTTTTGATACGATGAATGAAACAATAGTAAATTTCTAATATGAGACAACATTTACATGACTTACCTCAGAAAACATGACCACGGAACACCACAAGTTTTTGGGATTTTTTTTTCTTCTTCCGGAAATAATCGATTGTATATGATTGATTTTTAATGATTCAAAAAATTGGTTCATTTCAGTAATTACTTAAAAGAAAGAGACATAATTAATTATGTGAGCCCTATTCAAAGAAAAAGTTAACACCGATGTCTTGTTCCTACTTATTGATGTCATCTATACGTCCATTGAGAAATTCCATATATCACTTAGACGTGTTAAAAATTTATTAGTCACCGTAGAGTTAGGAGCGTCCCTGTCCAAATTTAGGTTTAGGCCAAAAAGAATTTAGGCCCTCGCCTTTCGAAAATAACAGTAACCAAAAAACATATATAAAACAAAAAAACTACCTGAGATAGTAATGGGTTTGGAAGGAGAAAACCTACTTATTTGACTCCTTTAAGAAAAAAAAAAATTATTATAAATTATCAAGATTTGAAACCGAGCGTATACAGTATCTTGAAGTCTTAACCATTAAAATAATACATTCTTTTTTAATATAAATACAATATATATATATATAATATTAGGTCGAAATTTTATAGGGCTCTTAAATTTATTGATTTTCGGAGAGGGGGGGGGGGGGGGTGCTTTGGGCCATGGCCCCCAGGGGCACCTCTGAGTAGAGTGTAGTAAGATTAGTTATAAAAAGAATAGATATAGTATTATCTAAGGAAGCTTAATAAATTTGTCTTAAAGCAGTGATGGAATCGAAATTTTTTTCCAGTGGGGTCCAAATTTAAAAAAAAAATATTAGTCACCGTTGAGGGTAGTAAGATAAGTAATAAAAAGAATAGATATAGTATTATCTAAGGAAGCTTAATAAAATTGTCTTAAAACCGTGGTGGACCTAGAAATTTTTTCCAGTAGTAGTCAAATTAAAAAAAAAATCCCATTAGGAGCCAAATTAAAAAAAAAATTTGGTAAAAAATATAGAGCAGCCAGGTTTGAACAAATGACATCAAGTATAGTAGTAATACTTCTAACCAGTTCAACGAAAATAAGCAATTTCAGTATAATTTGTCTGAAATAATATACATACACGATATTTAATATTATTAGAGGGTTATTTCAATAACTTCACACGAAAAGTTGAGTGAGGACCGTGCACCCTTCAATACATTGGGTCCGTCCCTGTCTTAAAGTGCGCAACGCCCTTCAAAGAAATAAAAAGGTGCACAACGTCATACTTTTAGAAGTTCTTACGTGAACATTTCAAATCCCATATGGCATTGGTCTATCTAAGAGGAGTTGTAGTGGTTATTTATAATTATGGAGTCTATTTAGGCCTGGAACCTACTAAAAAGACGTGAACGATAGCTAAAAAAATATAATATGGACCTATGGACCTCACAAAAAAATAGCAATTTGTCTCCTGATTTTTCTGATTTTTGGGTTGAAAAAAAGGCCCAATTCACGATAGCTAATACACTCTTGTCAGTTCACTTGTTGAATTTTAATTTTGTTGTATTTTAATTGAAAAATCTTTTCTCAAAACAAAAAAAATTGAAAAATCAACTTAATATGTACTTCAATTTGATTCTATCATTATCTATTTGGAGAAAAAAATATGTAAGAGTGTTAAAATAATAACAACAAATAAATGCTTCATTTTTTCTTTAGATAGATACATAAACATATATTCGTGCAATTTTAATATCACTTATCACATGTTCCCTGATTTCCATTTTCTTTTATAATAATAATACACAAAATAAATAACAGAATAGGGAATATAATAATCACAAAAATAAAATGTCATAAAATAATTTATCAATTAATAAATAAATAAAAAACAACAACATGGTTACGAAAATTTTATCATATGATTAGCTAATGACTTTTTCTCTTTCCAAAAAAAAAAAAAAAAAAAAAAAAAAACTAGTGACTTTTTTCAAAAATGTGCTAAAACAAAGTTTTTAACACAATGTGCTAATACGGATAATACGCTTGTTAATCTAAAATGATTTCTTTTTCTAATAGTATAAAGTGTGTACTAGTAGCATGAATAGATATCTTAAAAATTATCAGAATTAGAACAATAAACACGATGTACTAATAATAATAATAAAATAATAATAATAATAATAATAATAATAAAATAATAAAAGCATCTGATAACTTTTATTATTTTTGTTTTCGCAAGATGTATCCGACAATTATCTGAGACTAATCCTTCGATTACATGTCAGGCACCAAACAAGCCTACGATAACTTTGCCTACATCTCTAGAACTCACATGACCGGCCTCGTAGTAGGTCCAAATTAAAGAAACCCGGGTTTAATAATACCTTGACGAAACAATCATGGAATTGAATACGAAGCAAGCCAGCAGCTAGGCCTATATCGGCATCAAACACGTCCTTAAGTTGCTCCCTCACAATAGATTCCAGCTCTGGACAAGTAGAATCATAATATGTATAAGAAAGTCCTTCCACAAGTAGCTGTGATGGTGGAAAACTTTGATGAGCTTTGATTACTTCAAAATAGGCAACTTGATGATGATGCAAAATCAATAATATTGTTGTAAGGATATAAAAATAGCTACTCGAAGCCATGATATAGGACTAAATTTGATCTCTCCACACTCACACAGCATATTGGTCTGTTATTTATTACACACAGGAAATTTTTTTTTTTGGCAAAGCTTACATTTTTCCAGTGGGTATATTCCGAAGGGCAACGTGGCACGTGCTGACCGCGTATCCTCTTTTTAAGGCATATATCTTTCTCTCTTTTGCTGCTTTAGATTCATATCTTATCTTTTCCGTCATAAGCTGGGCAGTAAATGGGTATACGAAACCGTCGATATATATTCCATTGTTTCATAGAACTTGTCATATTCAGAAATGTTTGTGTCAAGACAAAATTTACGCAACAAACTATCATAACATCACTTAAGCCAGATTATAATCGATGAACCAAAACTGTTTTGTGTATTTTGTGGTGTTCATTGTTGTAACACTAACACTAATTTAAAATATTAGGCAATTTTAAAAAGATAAAATTAGTAAGCACATTTTAAACTATCACAAATACAAATATATAACGCCCCGCTCCAAGATACCGAGTCTTTATCCGGAAACGAAACGCTCGACACATATAATATTAAATAAATTCAATATTATATGTAAGTCTCTACTACGGCGTATCAAGTTTAGCAAACGGAAGCTAAAAAGACTCGGCAAACCATAATAAATGCTGCATAGAGTAGAAACTCCAAACATACCAAGGATGGAAAGATAGCTTACAACAACGAATTCCAAAAGTTACAAGTACGAAATCTAAAGAAATGTACAATACTTGTCTTACAAAGTCTGAAAATAAAGGTACAATATAGTCTGATAAATCTTATAATAAAAGAAACAATAAACATCAAATGAAACTTGAGCTCAAACGTCGTCCCCAAAGTCGTCATCCAACACATGCTCAACATGTTCGTCTTCTCACCCCAAAAGCATACAACAAACATGCAATTGAGGTAAGTACAAAGTACTTAACAAGAGTAAGAAGCTAAAGTATAATTAAGTCTACAACGAAAGGTTCATTAGTTATTATCAAGTTATCGTTATGAGAGCGACTAGGAGAATGACTAGGAAAACTCCAACACCTGGAAGATGAGGTAATGCTGGTAGATCTGGTGGTAGAATACAGACATCTGCTGTAGAAAAAGCAAAGCTGTGTGTGGATGATTTCAAGACATGCTATATGGGAGGAGGATTTAACTGGCAAGGAGTCCGGTTAAACATGAATGAAGCCTGGAATTGGTGGAAAATGGTGCATACTTGGATTGATTTCACCTTAATTGAAAATCAGTGGATGGTGGACATGCAAAGAGAGATAAGAGATTACCATCCGAGAATAGAGCAAGAAGAAGAAGAAAGATCGAGAAGAAGACACTAGATCATCATACTTATCTTTGTTTTTATCATTCTGCTGATCTTAGTTGTAATAATTTTTGAACTTATTTGAACATCAGTGATAATTGAATGAAATTTGTATTGTTTTTGTGTTTTATCTTTTTGCTTTGCTGTAAGGAGGGTATTGGCATCATCACTAAAAATGGGGAAATTGTTAGACATATTTTAGTTTTAATGATGAGTGCCAGACTAGCTGTAATAGATAAAAGGCAAAAACATGTCTAGATTAAATGTATAGGTTTACTAGAGTTTGATCTTTATATAGGTTTGATCAAACAAGCACTGTAATGAGGTAGCTGACTTGTCAGCAAACCTATCCAAGTCAGTAGAGTATCTAGGACAGTAGAGTCTAGAAACCTACTGATGATTGAAGGCTGAGGGTTCAAACTCAGTAATGAAGGCTGAGGGCTCAAAATCAGTTATGAAGGCTAAGCGATCAAACTTAGTAGTTAAAGTCAATGATATAGGATCAGAATTTGGGGAAGTCTATGATGACCTAAACTGATCACATATACCTTGTGTTGAAGGTCTATGTTCCATTAAAGTTAAGTGAAGATTGGAACTTGGTTATGTTTAAATTGGTTTACTCTAACTTCATAAACAAAAATTAGATTAGAAGCAGTCAGCTGAAGTGTTTATTAAAACACAGTAGACTAAAACTCAGCTGACATCTATGTACATCAGCAGACTTACACAACAGGTATCTGTTGAATGTATAATTCGATTTAATCCAAGATTTTCTGAAAGATTAAATGGATAATGATGATTTACAAGCATTGGATTAATTAATCAATCAATGGTCAAGATGAAAGGGACGTTGTAAAGAATTCAGAGCCATATCAAATGGAAATAAATCATTGGTTGACAGTCTGGACTGTCAGATGGACAATGATAGTGTCAGAAGGTACAATAGAGGTATTTTCAGGAATATGCAGTAAAATCCCGCAACGGTTATCATTCAAATTCAAATTCAAATGACAGGATCTACACCTATAAATAGAGGACTCCTGATTCAGATTGCAACAACAAGAATACAAGTATTAACAGAATGTTACTAAGTTTTTGAGAAAGATTTTGTGCAATCTGACCCTGCTGATACATAGAGCTTTAATCCACTGGTCAAGTTTTTGTTCAAGTGTTTCCTGCAAATCAAGACTTATTCAGTTTACAAACTTGAAGAACTAAGGTTGCTGATTCATTCATCCTGATCATAAGTCTACTGATAGCAGAATCACTTTCTTGATTCAACCCTTCTTTTACAAGAAGTTTACTAAAGACAGAGAAGAACTTAGGTGTCAAGGATTTTTGTTTGTGTGGTGGAGCTGGTGACGAGGAAATCCTACCCTTCAAGGACCAGTGGAAGACTTAGGAGAAGCAATACCACCTGTTTCTAGTTTTCAGTTTGTGAAGCCACAGTCAATGGTCAAATACAAACAGTTTGGAGATTTTTGTAACTGCAAATCCAAAAGTCTCTAGTGAATTTACTCCAACATCACAGGAGAAGAGTGGACTGACAGGATTACACCATGCACCTGGAACCACTATAAAATCTTGCCTACTTTACTTTACATCATTTACTTTCTGCAATTACTTTATATGCATGCTTATCACATCAAACCTACTGAACTTTCTACTGAATCACACCACCTGCACTACCGAGTATCTAATATTTGGTATAATATTTAATCAACAATTAACAAGGCTTAATCTATTATATTCCGCTGCAACAAACTCTAGATCCTTATAGTCAGCAGACTACTGATAGTCAGCTGACTACTGACCTTGCTGAGTTTGTGAACTCCAAAAAGTTTTAAGTGTTAAGTTTATTCACCCCCTTCTAAACTTAATTAAAGCCTTTTCAAGGGACCAACACACTTTTTTCTTGTCTCAACTGGAGCCAAAAATAATTGAAGAAGCAATTGCAGATCCTGACTTGATAATTGCTATGAAAGAAGAGCTCAAAGAATTTTAGAGAATCAAGTCTAGGAACCAGTTGACAAGCCTGATCAGGAAAATATCATTGGTACTAAGTGGATATAATAAAACAAACTTGATGAATCTTGTTGTAACACCCAGTTCGTAGACACCGAGTCCTTATCCGGAAAAGGAATGTTTGGCACGTATAAAATTAAATAAATTCCACTTTATACGTATGCCTCTACTACGTCATATCGAGTTAAGCAAAACGGAAGCAAAGACTTGGGTATAAATTTTTTCCAAACATCCAAGAATAGAAACTCAACTAAAGATAGAAATGTAACATATATTACATTGGAAAGGAAACCAAATGAAATTGCAAAACGTACGAAAGCCTCCAAAGGAAAACTAAAAGGAAATTACGGAGTTTCCAAACAAACTTCAAGTCTATAAATTAAAACAAGAATAGAAAACTCTTCAACTTCGGCGTCCTTAAATGTCGTCATCAAAGTCCTCGTCGATCCTTGGATCAACCTGTTCATATTCTCTCCCCCAAATGCATAAATAAACATGCATTTGAGGTAAGTACATTGTACATAGCAAGCGGTAGAAGCTACAATTTAATTAAGGTTTATAATTAAAAGATTATCTTTGTGAGACCAACTCAATCTAGGGTTCACTTCATGTCAATCAACATGTCATGACTATACATTTCTATCTTAGATTATCTTGGTTACATCATCACTCAAGGGCAATATGCATGATGTGTATCAATCACGAGATCTACTTGCCAACTACGGTGAACAACACCGATAGTCCCGGGATCTCCCCGGTATGCATATACGTTCGATGAATTTCCTCCACTACCCTTCAGCCTTTTGAGCCAGTAGCGTTGTTCACCTGTTATGAACATATCACATCGCTGATATGAATTGGTGTCTAACCGAGAATAGGTGACGTTTTATTTTTACTATCACAGATGTAGTTTTATTTCATATTAACTAGCCACCTAAGTGCTTTCAAGGCAAAGCTCACCTTATCAACTCTACTCCCTCACTTAGACAGCTAGACTTCATATCCTATCAAGTACACAGACATTGATGAACTCTAGTTCATCAAAGCACAAGCCCTTTCATGCCCTTCCGACGGATCCGAACTTCAACTCCCTTTAAGAGTACATCTAGTTCCAAAACTAAACAAATTGGAAGCTCAATCGAGGCTTGTTCAATCTAAATAAATGTCATAAGATCAAAGAACAACATTTAAAACTCATATCATAGCTAAAATCAACTTATTCATCAAAAGGGAGGACCAGTGCTCCTACACTGGGTTCGGTACGCAAGCACTGAGCCTCTGAATGTAAAACTCGACATTCTGCCAGTCCAGTGTGCCCGTACTGGATCTGTTGTGCCCGTACTAACTCTCTGAATGTAAAAATTCACTTTTTGGTCCTCCAGTGTGTCCGCACTAGGCTTGGTGCACCCACACCAAGCTCATCAACTTATTAAAAACTCAGTTTTTGACCCCTAATCGATCCGTAATCGTTCTTAATCTTGTTCAACAGCAAAATACTTAGAAAAGGGCGTAAAAACACAGCTTTTATCTATCATAACATATGTAGATCCTTAGGCAATACGAAGGTAAAAAGTCTAGCATAAAATCACATCCAATCCTAACATAAACCCTACGAAACCGTAATTAACTTGTAGGAAGACCCTCTTACCTTTTGCAAGCTAATCCAAACCAAAACCCAGAAAAACTACAGCAACTTGATCCTCTTTTCTGCAGAAACATAAGTGATCAATCCATAATTAAATTAGATACGATCACACGCTTCTATAACAACAAAACTACTAAAGGTATGAGTTTTGATTTTCAAAACTCATCCAAGAACACATTTAGGTCAAATTGCATACCTTAACAAAGCCCTGATCTTTGAGTACTGAAACGACGCTCCTTTCACAACGATTCCAACGCTCTACTCGAATGTTAAAACGGTTGAAATTCGACTTAAAAAAACGGAAGAAATCTCCCTACCCTTTTCTCAAGCTCTCACACACAGGAAGGGAAGATTAAGATGAGAAAATTATGATACAAATGGTTCAGGAAACTAATGGAGTTTTTTTTTTCCATAAGTAAGAAAAATCCCAAAAATCAACATAATCCCTTACTTTCCTTAATTACCCTCCAATCAGATTTTTCCCTTAAAATATCTACATATAATTCGACATATATATATATATATATATATATATATATATATATATATATATATATATATATATATATATATATATATATATATATATATAATAACAAAATACTTAACTACAAATAAGGAAGTCGGAATAATAATGTTTCGTTTTCGCAAAATGACACGTCTGCTCTTTCCTAAAAATCGGAATATTACACTTGTAATATTGTTAAAAATATGCCAAACTAGTATCCAAGGGATATTCTCAAGCAGAAGGCATAAACTTTGATGAAACCTATGCTCTTGTTGCAAGACTATAAGCTATTAGACTATTTCTTGCTCAAGATGCATACAAGAACTTGAAGGTGTGTCAGATGGATGTGAAAAGTGTATTCCTGTTTTTTGGTTAAATGCAAATATATTGAACCAAGGTATGCAAACTACAAGAGCTCCATCCTAAACAAAAGTGCTAGGCTAGTATCTACAAAATGTTGAGAAGAGGTTAGATTTGTTGATTTCAGGCAGCATAAGACCCCTGAGGTTATATGCTACAAGAAACAACAGCCACTAAACCCCAATCAACACTCAAAAACTGCAAAAACAGGGGTCATATGAGAGCATAACTCACAGAGCCTATCCCTTGGGGTGTAGAGAAAAAAAAATAATCTCAAACAACCACCAACAAATACCAAAATTCAACACAAAAGATGTACAAAACCCTAACATCATGGGGTAAAAGTGTACAAAGGAAAAGCAGCTTGCATTATATAGTAGATGTGAGTCTTAATACAATGCAAAATATCAGGTATGTTCATTAAAATGCCTTCAAATCTCCTCTTATTCCTCATATGCCAAAGTCAATACACCACAACGGATAGAGAAGCGATTTGGCCACATTCCCAAAAGAGGTACCCTTACACTTTACGCAATCCATCTAACAGAACTAACCACGATCTACAATCTCCTACGATGCCAAGCCACAAACAGATTTTTCCCCAAACCAAACAAGAAGTAGGACACTGGAAAAACAAATGGGAGCCAGATTCATTAACCAAACCACAGAGTGAGCAGATCTTGTCATCAAAAAGCAACCTATCAGTAGTGAGTAAACAATTCTTCAAAGCCATCCACAGCATGAAATAGTGCTTTGGAGTAGCCCTAGGGTTCCAGACAGACCTGCACCACCAAACTTTAGGACCTTTCCTCCTGAAGAAATCATAAGCAAACCTGGGACATAACTTAGAGCCACAAGTCCAAGATTGCAGCAAGACCACAGCAGCATTAGAGGAGCCAGAAGCATCCAGAATCCTGTCCCTGATTCTAAACAAAGCCTTGATCAAGGCAGAATCCCCATCCTTGCACTGATAACCCCAGATATCCAAATTCTTCAAGTACTCCTCACTGATCCATTTGACCCACAAACAGTCCTTCTTGCATTGGAAATTCCACGGCATTCTACACAGGAGGGCCAAATTCCAAGCATCCAACTGAAAGATCCCAAGTCCACCCTCATTTTTAGGTACACAAACATCTTCCCAACTCACCAAGGACTTTATGAAGGAATCAAAAGAACCCCCCACAAGAACCTCCTACACAGCTGATCCAACTTCAACCTAACACTGCCAATAATAGGGAAAATTCCTAACCAGAAACAGTGAACCCCCTGAATGACAGAAAGGATAAGCTGTAACTTGCCTATATAAGATAGGGTTGAACCTTTCCAGCTACTGAAATAACTCCTCAAAGATGTAAATAGTGGATCATAATGTCCAACATTCAGTCTAACAGCACACAAAGGAATTCCCAGGTATCTAATAGGTAACACCCCTTCCTTTAAACCAGTGATGTCAAGCAGATCCAACTTGTCATCATCACTTAAACTAGCACAGAACATCTCTGATTTCAACAGGTTAGCAGACAAACCAGAGCATTCGCCAAAAGAAGTTAAACAACTCATCAATAAGGTAACAGAAATAGGATCACCTCTAGCAAACAACATCAGGTCATCAGCAAAGGCAAGATGGTTTGTCTTGAGATTCTGACAGCCAGCATGATAATTAAACTCAGAGTCCTCTCCCAGTATTCTAAGCATCCTGGATAAGTACTCCATACAAATAACAAACAGAAAGGGGGAAAGAGGGTCACCTTGCCTCAGACCTCTTTTTCCAGGGAAGAACCCTTTCATTTCCCCATTTATAGAGAGTGAATAAGAAGTAGAAGAAACACAAAGCATTATCCACCCTACAAACCTGTCTAGAAAGCCAAAACCCCTCAGAACTGCCTCCAAGAAAGACCAATGTACAGAATCAAAGGCCTTCTTGATATCCACCTTAATCAAACACCTTGGGGGCCCCCTTTTCACTCCATAATGCCTGATCAACTCCTGGCAAAGGAAAATGTTGTCTGACATGGCTCTACCATCAACAAACCCAGCCTGTGGCTCATCTATAAGATCAGGAAGGCAAGTAGAAAGTCTGGAAGCCAAAATTTTAGAGATCACCTTATAAGTAACATTGCAGCAAGAGATAGGCCTGTAGTCACCCACAGAAACATCATGGCTAGATTTAGGAATCAAAGCAATAACAGCATGGTTAATCTGTCTGAGAAGAGCATCATTTTCAAAGAACTCCAACACAGCCTTAGCGAAGTCTTCACCCATAATATCCCAAGACTTTTTGAAAAAACCAGCAGAGAAACCATCTGGTCCAGGGGCTTTGTCATCAGAAAAGGAAAACAGAGTTTCTTTAATTTCAACTGCAGAAACATTCCTCAATAAATGATCAGCAGCAGCAACAGGAACCATAGGACCAGCATTTACCACATCAACCTCAACAGGAATAGCGGTAGACTGTGTCCCCAAAAGTTCAGTATATAAATCCACAAAAGCATCACCAACCTGATCATAAGAAGTGGTAAAAGAGCCATCTGCAAGTTTAATACAAGTAATGTGCCTCCTAGCAATATTCCTTTTAACAATAGAGTGGAAAAATTTAGACCCTCTGTCACTGAGCTTCATATACACACCTTTAGCTTTCTGAGACAGAAAAGATGCCTAAGCAGCCTCCAAACCAATACAAATCCTCTTCTGATCCAAAATCTGAGAAGCCAACAAATCTATAGGCCCCAAATTATACTGGGACTGAAGATTACCAAGCAGATTCTGAGCACTTCCAGACCTAACTGAAATATGAGCAAAATGTTTCTTGTTCAGCAACCTCAGAGGTTCTTTTAGTCTTTTTAGCTTCTTACACAGTTGATACATTGCAGTGCCATCAATGTCCAGCCCCCAGCTCTGAGTCAAAATATTAGTATAACTGGCATGATGCAACCACATATTAAAGAACTTTAAAGGCTTCTTCTTGGACAGAGAATCAGTAGACAGGGTGATTCTACAAGGAGAGTGGTCAGAATGATGGCCAGGAGGCTCAAAAAAGCCATAGCATCCAAATTCCAGTCAAACCAAGCTGCATTAACAAAAACTCTATCTATCCTGGTGAAAACACCAGCAGCATGCCAAGTAAAGAACTCACCAGAGGAGTTCAAGTCAGTAAGGTTTCCATCCAAACAACAATCAACACCATCCTGCAAATCATACTCAGTAGGAACAGTCCCATTCATTTTATCATCAACAGAAAGAACAGCATTAAAGTCCCCCAACACCATCCAGGGCAAACTAGAACAAACACTGAGTTCCCTAATTCTATCCCACATAGGCCTTCTATCTCCAGTAGTGTGCAAACCATAAACAAAGGTGACCAGAAAGCACTCACCAGAGACTAGAATCCTCACCTTGCAATGAATCCACTGAGCCTCCACCTCCAAGACCTCTACCTCAACAAAAGCAGGATCCCAAATCACTGAAATCCTTTTTTCTACAATGAACTGCAAAATTATCCACAAACTTCCAAGAAGGAACTTTCCTACACAAAAATTTATCAAAACTGTTTTGAGACAGCTTTGTCTCAAGGATTCCAAATAAGGTAATCTGATGCTGCCTAAGAAAATTAACAACAGCAGATTGTTTAACAGCCTTATTGAACCCTCTGACATTCCAGAATCCTATCATTTTTGCCTACCTAGAGGTGACCTACCCCTAGAGACACTTTGATTTCTATTTTTGTCATTTCCAGAAACACCAGAGGTGTTATGCCTGTTATTTTTCTTTTTCTTCTTTGATTTCTTCGAACCAGAAGCAGCATTTCCTCTTATATGTGTCAAATCATCCTCTTCAACCTCATCTGCCCAAGCTCCAACCTTGTCAGGAGATAAGACATTAAAAGTATTGTCAGTATTGACAAGAGGAGTGGTAGGATCTTTCCCTTTGTTACTAGAATCCACAGTTTTTCCTTTTTCTAGATTAGCATTAGAAGCTCCAGAAGCAGTAGCAACACCAGCAGACTTACTGACAACTGGATCTTCACAAAATTTACCATCAGCATCAAGAACAATCACTTTCTTCTTCTAGGAGGATTAGGTTTAGAAACACCAGGTTTTTTTGACCTTGCCACATACAAAGCAGGAGCTTCATTCTTAGTTTCATCATGGCCATCTTCATTGTGCCCAAGTTTGTTACATTTGGAGCAGAATTTGGGCCTTTCTTCGTATAAAACAAGCTGCATTAGAACCTTCCCATCATGCATAGTTATAGGAATGACAGAAGGCAGTTCCATCTTCAGGTCAATCTCCACAAGACGTCTTGCAAAACTCAAAACTTTCCTAGAAGCAGTGACCTTATCAGTATACTGAGGACTCCCCAGAAAAGAACAAATCTTACTTAATGCCCTGTCCTTCCAAAGTCTTAGTGGTAAGTTAGGCAACTGAATCCAAACTGGGACAACAGTACAAGCATCTTTACTGAAATTGAACATGACAGGCATCTTTTTTAACAACAAAGGCTTTCCAAAAGCATAAACAGGACCAGCCTGCAAAACCTCAATGAGATCAGAATCTTGCTCAAACTGAAACACTATCCACCCAGAATTATGGTAATGATATATGCACTTCCTTGGCCAAGCATTAACAATCTTTTGTACAGCATCTCTTCCTGGAAATTTGGAAGGAAAGATTTCTATCAAACACAGTTTTTCCAATGAGTCATCATTTAAGTCTTCTTCTTCCAGAAAAACTGTATCCTGTGAGATACAATCCACATGATCAGTCAAGATAACCACATCATCAGTAAGTTCCCTATTCTTTTTCACCATTTGGACCCAAGAAGCAACATCATCCACAGCCTTTTCTACATTCTTTCCCAAAAAAACTCCAGCAGGGGTATCAGCAGGGTCACCAGCAGTCTCAGTAGGGGCATCAGTAGGGTTAGTATCAGTATCAGCAGGGTTAACACTTATCACTTTATCCTTACTTGCAATAGAACCAGGATCCACCTCAACTTGTGTCCCCTGTTCTATCACACCAGCAGGTCCTAAAATGCCAGTAGCACCTTCGGTAACAGACTCTACAACTGAGGAGCCATGTTCTATCACACCATCATCAGAAACAGGCTCTACAGATGCAGTGATCTGCGCAACAGGTGCCCTAACACTCTCAATAGTCCTTTCGGACATACCACCAATCTTTAAACTATCAATGATAACATTATCAGCTTGTTTTTTCAACTTCTAACAACTCAGAAAGAGTTGAAATACCTGCTAAATCACCATCAGCAGGGACAATCCTCCTCTTCAAGTTGGAAGCGGCATGGGTGACCAATCTCCCAGATTTCAATTTCATTGCTTCATAAACTCTAGGATTGCAACATTTAGCAGCAAGCTCCTTCTTTTCCACAATCACAGAAGTGTCTGTTGCTGCAGCTGTAGAAGAAGGAACACCATCTGCAAGTTGCACAGTAACAGGGGGGTTCTTCGAAGGAAGCTTTCCCACATCATTCTGATCTTCAATAGGAGGTGCAGGAAGAGCAACAATGGTATTAGGGGCTGCTGCAACCTGTAGATCTCCTGAAGCCACAGCTTCATCAAGATCCGATTCATGAACAGTACCATCAGCAATAGTTTTCTTATTTTTGCGAGCCATAGTTCAAAACAGAGGCTGTAAAATCTGTGGAGAGAAGGGAAGGTAACAAAAAGGCAAATCGAACAAGTAACAAGAGAAAGAACGCAGCCAAAGAAGGGATTTGACAAGCTCATCCATGGAGAAGATGAAGCCGGTTGAGAGAAAACATCTCTCTAGAAATCGTGAAAAGTGTATTCCTGAATGGTATTATAGAGGAGGAAGTATATGTACAACAACCTCCTTGTTTTGAATTAAAAGGCCCAGAAGATATTGTTTATTGATTGAAGAAAGCATTGTATGGCTTGAAACAAGCACCAAGAGCCTAGTAAGAGACCTTGTCTTAATTCTTGGTTCAGAATGGATTCACTAAAGGAACCTTTGACAAGACTTTATTCAGAATCAAAGATGGAGATACCACCTTATTGGTTCAACTATATGTTGTTGATATTATTTTTGGATCAAAATAAGAAGTACTTTATGAGAAATTTTTTAATCTTATGAAAAGCAAATTTCAGATGAGCATGATGGGAAATGAATTATTTTCTAGGATTCCAAGTGAAGTCGATGCAATATGGAATCTTCATTCACCAAACTAAGTACACCAAGAAGCTGCTAAAGAAGTTTGGAATGGAAACCAGTTCAAAAATCTCAACTCCAATGAGTACTGGTATCAGATTGGATGGAGAGAAAGATAGAAAGATTTTGATCAGACACTTTATAGAAGGATAATTGGAAGTATGCTGTATCTGACAGTCAACAGACCAGATATATCCTCCGTTGTAGGTGTTTGTGGAAGAAATCAATCAAAACCCAAGGAGAGTAACTTAGTTTCTCTAAAAATGATTCTCACTTATCTGAAGGAGACTTTAGAAGTTGGAATTTGGTATTCTCAAAATGGAAGTCTCAAGCTGATATCCGACACAACATTCATAATATGTTGGGTGCAAGGTGATAGAAAAAGAACCTCAGGCACATGTCAGCTGATGGGCAACAAACTTGTGTCCTGGATCAGCAAGAAATAGAACTATCCACTATTGAAGCAGAGTACGTAGATGTTGGAAGTTACTATGCACAAGTTTTATGGAAAAGACAACAGCTAAGAGATTTTGGGATAGATGAAAATGAAATTCCTATAATGTGTGACAACACAAGTGCAATAGCTATTACTGAAAATCCAGTCTTAACTCAAGGACAAATGTGGTGCAGAAAGGGTAAAGACTGCTAAAGAGGTCCAAACTGCTGGCTCAAAGAGAGTTAGGGCCGATGATACTGTCCAAACTTGATAATCGTCCTCAAGTACGGTTCGGGCTACTGGTGTTGCGACTCCTAAGGATAAATAAGGGAAAGAGGTCGATGAAAAGGTAGAAAGTTATTGATGATGCGGGCTCATCTGCTGCCACAACTGGCTCTTTAGATACTGCATCCATGGGGTCCTCAATGAAAACTTCTAATGTTCCTCCTATAGGAACCAGTGCAAGAGGTTCACATAAAGAGTTCTGAATAGGATTTCGAGGAGAGGGTCCCGCTCTTCTCATGTTGATAATGTGCCTCATGTTGCCTTTTGACCCCCTAAGGATGGGCCTGTGTGGTTGAGGAAGGGCTTTTGTTTCCTCAAGACCCATAACAATGGCGTATTGACTAGGGAATCGATTAAAGATTTACCCTGGATGAAGAACTTGCACTAGGCTCAAACGCACCCCGCAAAGCTAGCTGTCGGTGAAGGAATCGCCGAGCAGGTTGTTATGTCCGACCAAATAGATGATTTCCTTGAGAACCCTATAGATATCGTCGGGTTGGCGGGAATTGATGGACAAAATAGTGACGTCCAACTTTAACCGGCAGGGTACCGGGTAGGAAGCACTACAGTTGCAAGCAAGGTCGTATCCCACAAGGAATTAGCCAAGTATCACAATCACGGCCGTATTTAGTTTAGGTTCACAAATGGGGTGAAATTAACTATAACTAAGCAAATAAAAATAATAACTTTAGAATGAATGATAAATGTGTTGGAAATAAAATTTATGTTTTCATGATGATTCATCACTTATTTAATTATTGTTTTTAGACCCCATTGAAGTGTCATAACTAGCTGTTATAGTGCAAAGCAAAAAGATGTCTAGAAATGAATGTATAAGATTTAATAGAGTCTAATATTTGTATAAGTTAATCAAACAAGCACTGTAATAGTTATTGGTTCAAAACTGAGAAATTGAGAAAGTAACTTGAGGAAACTGAGATCCAAAAGACATACTGGAAAACTGATATAAGAGCACACCAACAGAAACTGAAGAAGGTAAGTTCGATGAGGGAAGAACTGAGGGTACAAACTCAGTTATTGAAGAATGAAGAACTGAGGGTTCAAAATCAGTTTATGAAGACTAAGTCAAGATTGTAGACTTAGATTTAGGCAAAGATTGTGATGACCTGAACTGACTTTATAGATCTTGTATACTGGAATAAGAATCATAAGGACAATGATATCTTAGATGATTTGATTGTAAATGGTGTACTCTGATTTAGTCATTTAGAATCAGATGAAGGATAGAGTACTGAGATTTTAAAGAAGAGTAAATTCAGCTATTGCTCTTAGAAATTGGAAACTGACTAAGTCATGTTTGAATTAGTTTCTAACAGAAGTTAAGAAAAACTGAAGATAAATTAGACCGTTATAAGATAATCAATCTTATTGGATACACAGAAATGCCAGGAAGGACACTGACACACAAAAGGAAAGCAGGACCACTAACGGCTATAAGGATTCAAATTCAAATGATCTAACCGTTAGAGAAACCCCTATAAATAGACCTCTTCTACAACAAGAAGAAATGCGGAATTCTAATAATCAATCAAGTCAAGAAAGCTCATATCAAGGGGGAAAGTAAATCAAGAGAATTCCTACTAAGCACTAAATTGCAAGATCAAGAAATTTCTTCAAGTGATCACAAGCATTCAAGAAATATCAAGATCATTCATTTGAAGAAAACAGAGCTATGCATAACTGTTTTATCTACAAGAGAAAGCTCAAAATCACAAATTGAATCAAAGTTATTCATTTTAGTCTCAACTTTGATTCTATCAAAGGTTTTAGACTGTGGAACACCAAGAAGGTGTGAAGGACAGTTGAGCTGCAGTCAGGAAGACTGTGTTTGTGATGGGCTGGTGAAGAGGCAATTCAACCCTCTAAGGACCAGTGTGGCAAGCTTAGTTCAAACAGCAATTCTACCTGTTGAAGACTGAAGCTGGAAGATTGTGAAGCTAGGGAATTAGTGAAGGACAATCAAGTGTCTAGAACTTTCTTTGTGTCTTGTAACTGTAAACCTCAAGAACATAGTGGATTTGGCCTCCGCATCACAGGAGAAGAGAGGACTGACATGATTACACCACCTGGAACCTCTATAATTCTTGTTATTTACATTATACATTTATTTACTGCATTATGGTTATATTCATCTAGTTCACATACTCAGCAAACATCAGAAACTGAGTCAACATATTAACTGATGACCCATATTTAACAAAGGCTTAATAATCCGCTACCGGTTAACCTAGCTAATGATAGTCAGTTTTGACTTATACTCAGTTAAGTTAGCTTAACTCCGCACAAGTTGTAGTTAAACTAAATCTAGTTTTAAGTCAGGTAATTGGTGTAAAAATTATTCACCCCCCTCTAAACTTGTGTTAGCCTTTCTAAGGGACCAATAATTTGTATCGGATAAAATCTTCAAATTTGAAGAGATCTCCGATTGAGCGTTTATTCTGTTTGAAGTAACTGTGCATCAGTTATTTCCGACATCAACAATTGGTATCGGAACAGTGCTTCTGTTCCGAAGAGATCCATAGCTGAATCTCAATATCAGTTTGGTTGCTTAAGTCTTTAAAATTTTTTCAAAACTGCATCATGGATACACAACACCACTTTAGAAAATTAATAAACTGTTCATTTTAAAGATTTGATGAATACAAAAACAAATTGCAGGCTCTGGTGGCTGAAACTCAAGAAAAGCTGGTTGCAACATTCACTGATGAACCATCCCCCACAAACAATGAAGATAATGTTGAAACCTTACTCATAAGCTTTGGTGGAAATGATCATGGTGAAAGTGTTGAAGAAATCATACTTCTTGGAACTGACCTGGTAACCAACAATACTGGATCAAAGAAAAGGAAAGTAGATAATAGAAGATGAAGAAGCAAGAACTGAAGACTCATCTATCAAATATCTTGAGGCAAGTACTTCCACTTTCGACACTCACACTGCCATGAACAATCATAGAAATGAAGATTTCAATGAAACCTTGGACATACTCATAAAGGAATTAAAGGCAATTCAAAAGAATTATGAGAATATGAAAAAGGAAAAAGAACTATAGAAAACTAAAGTTCTACGATTGAATGCTGAGATCAATCTTATCAAGGATAACAATAGAATCAAGGAAAACTGCACAACTGATGAACTAACTGAAGTAATAAACATAATAAAATCATCAGTTGATATTCCAAGTATTCAGTTCAAACCAGGTAAACCATTTAGAGACAAAACTGGTTTAGGGTTTGACAGTCGGCAAAATTCTAAGTTCAGACCTAGTACAGTTGCACCTAAGTTTGTAGCTGCACAAAAGTCAGGAACTTGGAAATTCACAATATTGTTAGAACTGACAATTACTCAGCACAACCTCAATCTAAAACTGACAAAACTGTAGAATCAGCCAGTAGCAAACAGCAAACTGAAAATTTTTATAGAAAATATCAGAAGGATGACAAGGGTAGAACTGATCAGAAATCAGTTAAAAGGACGTTCAAGTCTTATTTATCAAGGAAAGAAAATCATTCATGGAATACTTTCAAAGGGAAAGGAATACTTTTTTCCAATGATGAAGACTGGAATGGACCAATGATCACTCAGTTTCATGAAATTCTCAAGAAAAGGATGTTCGAATCCAAAAATAAGAATTTTATGAAAACTGACCATGCACTACCAAAACATCAAGATAGGTATAAGTATAAAACTGATAAGTCATTTAAGACTTACAGAAAAACTAATCAAAAAGGACCCAAACAGATATGGGTACCAAAGATCTCTCATTATGTTTTTTGCAGGAGAAAATCATAAACTGAAAACTGAGAATTTGTAATTCTTAAACCTGAGTTGTACTCACAACTGAGTTTTTGAATTAACAAAAGGACATTTACAGCAAGTTCTGGATAAGGACAAAACTGGATATTTACAGCTGGAGATACAATGCACCTACTGCATTTGCTGTTACAAGCTACAGATGACAGAACAGATGTGACCTATTTTAATCTCAATCGTCCATCTTTTCCACTCATCTCCCTTTTCCCAATCTCAACGAAACGTTTTTTTATCCCACTCAATTTTTTTACTGCGTCCTCCACCTATAAATACCATTCTATTTTCCCATTAATTCTTTACAATCAGTTTCTATAAAATCATCATTTGATGTTCTCTCTCTCAAATATCTCAAATTCAACCCAATCTTCAAAAATAATGGCCTTTACTAGAATTGAATCTGGAATGATCATTTCACTTGATCAATTCATCGCCAAGTGAACTGATTAGACCCTCGCCAAAGAAATTGTAGCAAAAATTCGAGGAATCAAGGGTCTGGATCAGGTGTTCAATATAAATCTACCAAGTTATGTCTAGATAGCATTGGAGATTTTTATGAATTTGGAAAGATGTACATTGATGGAGAAGATGTTTATACTCTTACAACCACCGTCAATGGAAAACAAATTAAAGTCACCGAAGATTTAATAGCAGATATTTTTGGTTTTGACAAACTAGAGGATCGACATCTATCAAGTTGAGCAAAGAGCAGAAAGAAAAGTTACGGAAAGTTATTGCAATAAATTCAGAATCACCAGTATTGCAAACTGGGAGCATAAGTCTACTTAATCCTGAATTCAACTTTCTGACCAAGATGCTGGCAAATTGCATGATTGGAAACGTAGGCAATTTTAGCAAATTGGATCTGCTGTATGTTATTTGGTTCAAAGAAAACTTCAACTGGCAAAGGTACATTCTGGATCAACTGATGGCACAATCTTTTGATGTACCCAAGAAGAAACTGATGTGAAGAAAGGCAGATTCTATCAAAAAAAGACTCTGTCCATATTAGTTCAAAGAATTCTTGACTACATTAAAATCACAAAGAAGAA
Source organism: Gentiana straminea (assembly GCA_036785695.1). Lineage (NCBI taxonomy): Eukaryota > Viridiplantae > Streptophyta > Magnoliopsida > Gentianales > Gentianaceae > Gentiana > Gentiana straminea. The sequence goes on along the minus strand of JAVUPR010000398.1, from coordinate 2,432,499 downwards.
GGAAACTGAAATTGTTGACGGGAAAATTGAAATCAAGGAAAAATCTGGAAAGAGGAAAGCGGAGGGCTCTGAAATCGAACCTAAGAAGAAGAGCAAGAGATAAAAAAAACCTCGAACCAGTCCTGAGGTTTTTGAACAAGTTGTAAACTGTTAGAAAGAAAGAGGAAGCTGGATGCTTCAATTCAAACAATGGTTACTGAAATTGCAAAGAAGGTCTTAGAGCCTTGACCATCAAAATCGGCTACTTCAGTTGCTGAAAGCTCAGCAAAGAAACTGAGAACTGAAGAAACCCCGACCAAACCAATTCAAACTGATGTTGTCACTGCTTAAAAGGAAACCTCGGTTAGAGAAGAAGTTGTTCCTTCACTACCAGAAGCTGACATTCAGAAGGAAGCTACACTCAGAGGGAACAAAACCTGAGAGTTGAAGTTGATGAAGAATATACTGACAGTGAGGAGAGGTTGATTGACTTAGAAACAATGACCATGCTCAAGCTACTCTCCAAAATCTAGATTCATGCCACAAAAATTGGCATCTAGAATTGAGTATGAGGAATCAGTCAAGGAAATTGAAGCCTCTCAACCCGAAGAAAAAGACCCTGCTGAGATTGAATCAAGACCTACACAAGTCATCACTCTGGATGAACTTGTCAGTGAAGAAGGAATTGCACCATAACAAAAGAAAGAAGGAGAAACTGTTGCTGACATTGAACCAGCAAAAGATCAGATTATTGAACCAACACCTGAGGTGGAACCGGTTGCTGAACTGGAATTTGTTGCTGTTGAAGTGAATTAGAAACTGAGCCTACCATCTCAGTTCCTGAGATTGAAACTGAAACCAGCTTGATCCTAGTTGTTGCTGAAGAGGAAACCAGGAAAACTGATCTGGAGAAAACAGAAGAATCTGAAAAGATAGCTACTCATGTGGAATCTAATCTGGAGATTCCAAGAGAAAGTGAAACACTCACAGCTCCACCTGAATCATCTTTTAACTCTGGAGAATTTATTGTAGCTGATTCCAAGAGACTGCATGCATATCAAAACTGGAAACTCAGCTCCATATCATATCAGAGAAGTCAGTTCGCAGAGATGAAGATCCTAGAGAAATGGGTGTTTAATATTTACAACATCACTCATCTGTCCGAACAGATCAACACTGATGAATTTTTTTAATATTGGATATGCATTGATCAGAGACAGTCATTGAAAGAAAACTGCAGCAGAAGGAAATTCTAAGAAAGACGACAATGATGATGATGATGATTCCCAATCCGATCATAATTTGCAAAAAGGAACTGGTACTTCATCTGAAGAAAAGAAAACTGGAGATGATAAGAACAGTGTTGATGATGATGAAGACAGTTCTGAAGAAAGCAATAGTGATTCAGACACTGAAACTCAGTCTAAATCTGGAAATGAAGAAAAAGAAGCTTATCAGTCCCCAACTGATCAAACTGTTTGAGAGATAGCATTGGCTGAAGCTGATGATGATTTCAATGTGGAATTATCACTAGTCAGAGAAACTAATCAGTCACGCCTGGAAGAAATAAGGAAAGAGTCTGAGGAAAGAAGAAAGTCTCTAGAATACAAATAGGAACTCAAGAAGATTGTTCCTACTCCTATCAAAGAAGCAAAAGTGACTGAAGCTGAAGCAAGTAAAGTTGAAGACCTAAAAGCTGATTCTGACATACCTTCACAGGTTGATATCATCAAGTTCTATCACAATGAACTGATACGCATTCAAAAAGATGATAGAAGCTTGTTTGGAAAAGTGTTAAAGTCCTTAGAAGATAGCAAGACTGAGAGGACTAACATATAGAAAAGCTTGAATAATGTCAGAAGTGACTGCCAGAACACTTTGATCGAGATTCGCAAGACTACCATTGAGAATGATTCAAGGAAAACTGAGACAACTGAGAGATGAGAAGGCATTCTTAATAATCTGGTTGACAGAATGACCTTACAGGAGAATGGAATGAAAGATTCAGTTGTTGCTCAGACCATATTGGCATCAACCCGGCCAGCAACATATAAACTCCTACATCAAGAGTTTGATCGTTAAAGATGATGTCAATAAGGGGGAAAGTTTGTATATGATAAATGTAAATGAGCTAGATATGCCAAAAGTTCAGGATAGCAAGAACTATGAGCTTTTGCAATTGTGATATACAAAAGAGCTTGACACCCACCTCTTATTTATAGTAGAAGTGGCGCCCCATCTTGGTGTGGAGGAGAAGAAAATATTTTCTCAATAAAATAAGGAAAATATAATTGATCGATTTATCTCCTTTAATTTAATATCATATATTAAATATTTCCAATATATTGTCAATATCTTATATGGACTATATTTATCTTATTACCATAAATCAATTTACACATGTGTGCAAATCTATAGTCATTCATATCTAATATTAATATATGGTAATCTTACTAATTAAATTGCACAATCCAAGTGTATCTTAATACACTTAATCCAGTGCCCCATATAGCCTTTTATTGGCTTCCGGAATATTCTTTAATTAATAATATTATGATTAATTAATTGGCAAAATACATGTGTATCAATATACATATATATTTTCGACATATGTATCTAAATATATATATTTAATTAATCGACATAATTAATATCTGGTATTATATTTATTCATAATAAATAAATACCACATTATTAATTTACCACTATAACCTTTATAGTACGAGATAAAACTTTCCTTATTTGGTTATCATCTATAACCACATTTTAATCCGGCTAGATGTTCTTATGTGTGTGACCCGATAGGCTTCCGAATATATTGGCAGTAGGCACAAAGTGCAAATTATGAAAATGCCCTTATACCTAACGATCATGGGATAGCGTCTAGCAACACACCGTGACCTCCAATCATCGAAAGAGTCAAATGCAATGACTACTACCTTTCATGTGAAACAGTTACCGTGTAACTTACAATCCTATCGCTGTAATAATATCCATATGGTCATTAGTCAAGTGTCAAAACATCAACGAACGTATCTTATAATCTGGATATCAAGCTCTCTCGAAGTAACTCATTTACTCCCACTTTGCAAAGATTCACGAGAGTAAGACAATCCTTATACGAAGGCACTTTCGGATATTCACCCTTACTGATAGGTTACGTGATTCCCATACGACCAAACATGTATACTCTGCATGCTTTAGTATCACACCCAATCACTACCGTATGATCGCCCCATGGCTAGGGGAAACCTCAATAGTGTCAAAGCATGACAATCCACACCGTGATTCCATGTAGACTTCGGTCCTAAGGATAATTACCCAACTGGCACATAGTGTGACACTTAATAGTATAAGTGGGTCAGTCTAATGTACGCATTCTCTAATACACGTCCACGTACAGTCCAAGTGTCTCTACACTTTGATAGACGAGATCTATCTCTGCCCTTAAAGACAGAAGACATCTAATACGTGCTAGTGTGTTGGTATTATCAATGTCCTGTTTAATAGTACATCAGCCTAGAGACATTTAAGTATCAAACTTGTTAAAGTGATTAAAGATCTCATCAACCATAATCGCCTATCATGGTTTCTCTATCACAGTTTAATACTAAGGACGTTATCATATAATAATTCATAATTGGTTCTTTAAAAGAACAAATATATGACAACAGTAAAGTCATTTAATATATGTATAAACATAATGAAATAGTAGAAAGGATCCGACCCGGTAGGATCTGGTCCAACCTGATTGGGTTTGTGACACTATTTCAACAATTTGGTGCTAGAACAATGGCCTGAAAATTATACCATTCGAAAAATCTTGTGGTGACTCACAGTGAAATACCACAAAACTGGAAAGAAAATGACGATGAAAGACCTTTTTGTGCAGGACACATATGAGAGATACATTCAAACAAGTCTTGAACCAAATCAGGCCAGTGGCCAACAAAAACCAACTCAAAAAACAGAAGGAACGGATTGGAACCCTCACGTGCAGGACACGGACGGGATAACTAGCAACAGATACATCAAATTTGCAGAATGCGATGCAAAAAATATGCACAATCGAAACATCCATGTCCTGACCATGAAATTGAGTCGATAAATACGGCTCAGGCGGTGCTTTAAATGGAGATATTCAGAAGCTGCTACTAAAATATCATCAAGCCAAAACTCGAAAACAATCTCTCAGCGAGGCGAGCAAGGTTGGTATTTTTCTTATATGTGTATATGTATTTTTTTCTCCAGGTTGAAAATCCTTATCAGAAACGATTAGGCCTCGACACATTCTTATCAGCGAGCTGATCATATTCACAAGGACTGAGCCAAGAATCTGTATCCAGGTACTGAATTTTTTGATACTGTTATTTTTTATGAGTATTTGGGTGAGCTACATTTCTTTATACTGTTATTTTATGAAGAAATTTTATAAGACGTTTAAAATTTAACAATAGAACTCACTCGATACTCATAAAATTTTCTATTTGAGTAGGATAAAATTATTTATAAGATTATTTTACGACGCAATTTTTCTTAAAGTTCATAAAATAACAATAAAAATATTTATTCTAAAAAAAATACAATAAAAGTAAGAGTTTATTGTTAAAAAAAGACAATTCGCACATAGAAATATGGAAAAAAGACAGTGGAATTTTTTTCGGGTAAAAAGACTTGTCCTTATTCCACTATGATAAAGAAACATTAGATTTCAGGTCAGTTCAACTGCAGCAAACAAGTGGATTTGGGGTTATGAACAATGGATTTGTCCTTATCACGCAATTTATATTTTCACTGGCCTGATTCCTATTTTCGCCCTCTTTTTTATCCTTTTAAACCAATCCCCCTAAAAATAATTCATTCGATAATTATTACGAGAATCAATGAGATGTGTTAATAAAACTAAAATTTAAAAGTATGTTGGACTGGATAAAACATTAAATATAAATTTAAGTGTGTTTTATTGACATCAAAAAATACCTTCGAACAATAAGATTACACCAATTTAAATATAATTAGCATTTTAATTGTGTCAATACAACTATAAAAAAATTAAAACTATATATATATATATATAGGTAAAAGAGAGTGGGCTGGGTGGGCTTAGCCACCCCCAGCCCACTACAACAGCTCCGTCCTTGCATATTCACCTCTTATATAACTTGGGAGTGTCACTTGCTTATTTATTATGTTGGCATGTTAAGCCAACCTAAAGCTCTTCTATGTGGCACAATTTTGTATATCCTTTTACCTGCAGGTCCGATACATCATACATGCGGGTTGGAGCTATCATTTCAAGAGTTGAACTCCGTGTACTTACGCAAGATCATAAACTTGCCCAAGTATACTTGGGGACCTATACTTATATGTATACATACAAAAGGAAAAATGAACGAAAAAGATGCAAGCGTCTGAGGAAATTTTCATATCTTTTTATCATATTGCAAAGTAGAGCAAGTACTCAGTCACCTATTTATTATATTAATGAGCTAAACAGTTACTTAGCATCCTTCTATTATACAACCGAGCCTCCGAGCTCAATACTTACATGGCCGAGATGGGCAAGGCCGACCGAGTTGAGCATGTTTAATTTTAGCCCCTTCTGGTTACTTTTCCGAGCATGTTCTCGGCGTTATAATTATGTTCTATCGGAGCAAGTTCTCGACCTTATATTTATCTGCATATCCGAGCAGGTTCTCAACCTTATATTTATCTAAAATCCAAGCAGATCCTCTACCTTATATTTATCAGCAAACCAAGCAGGTCAAATCCTCTTTTCAGAAGCGGTTAGACATTGGCATCTCATGATCATAGAGTTAAGCTCAGTATGCTTACACAAGTTTAAAAACTTGTCCATGTATACTCAGGGGGGAATATCTATATAGACATGCAGAATGCAGGAGGAATTGAAAAGGACACAAATGTTCGAGAGAACATTCATGAAGACAGACTCTTATTGGAAAAAACGAACAAACTTCGGACAATCGTTCGTATTATTGAGATGAGCAGAGATGAGCAGGTACTCAACCCATTTCTAATACATTGGTGAGCTAAGTAGGTGCTTAGCCTCTTTCTGTCAAACGGACAAGCTCTAGCTCAACCTCTTTTTATTATAAGGCTGAGGTTAGAAAGGCCGAGCTGAACTACAAAGTTGTCGAGCGCAACCTCTTCATATTATGTGACGGAGCTGATCAAGGCTGAACTTAGCAGGTACTCAACCGTTTATATTATATTGGTAGGATAAGAATGATTAAGCCTCATTTTATTATATTTTCGAGTTGAGAAAGACTCAACCATTAATATGAGTAATTGCCAAGCTGATCAGGATGTCAGTCTACTCCTGTTATATGGGTGAGCTAAGCAGGTCCTCAATTTCTTTACTATCATGGCTTTATTTCTGTGGATGAGCTAAGTCAATCTTAGTCTTTTTTTGTTGTTGTGGACAAGGTAAGTAAATCTTTATCTCTTTCTTATTATCATGGGTGAGATGAGAAGGTCCTCAGTCTCTTTCTTTACTAGCATAGATTTCTTATCTTGGGTGAGCTGAGCAGGTCCTCAATCTCTCTCTTTAGAAGCATGGATTTCTTATCTTGGGTGTGTATCAGAATTCAAAGTGTATTGTATTTTATTGATTCAACTGAATGAACATAATACAAATATATAGGCATCTGTAACTTAGCCACTAAATATATAACAGATAAATATAAAATATAATATAAATATTTAAACTACTTCTAGATTATTCTGGACATGCCCCTGCAATCCCGTGGGACGTGGCTGAACACGGATATTGGACTTTATTGTAGCAAAATGAGGTTGACCCAACGGTTTGGTGAGGACATCGGCTAATTGATCATTCGAGAAGATAAAAGAGATTCCGAGCTTGCGAGCAACAACTAATTCACGAACATGGTGGAAATCGATCTCGATGTGCTTCATGCGGGCATGAAACACGGGATTTTGAGCAAGGTAGGTGGCACCAATATTATCACAACAAAGAGTTGGTGGGGAAGACAACGGTGCCTGCATCTCACAAGAAGATTGCAAAGCCACTGGAGTTCTGCGGCCGTGTTGGAAAGAGTCTTATACTCGGCGTCAGTGCTACTTTTGGAAACCGTCAAGTGTTTCTTACTAAGCCAGCTAATGAGATTATCACCAAGGAAGACACAATATGCCCCAACAGAATGGCTATTATCATTGTCAGTGGCCCAATCAGAGTCAGAATAAGCCCGGAGGTAAATAGGGGACAGGCGGGAGAAGAAGAGACCATCGGAGATAGTGTGCTTAAGATACCGAAGAATACGTTTAACTGCAACCTAGTGAGCTTCGGTAGGCGAGTGCATATATTTACTAACCTTGTGGACCGCGAAGGCAATATCAGACCGAGTGAAACTGAGATACTGTAGACCACCAACAGTAGTGTAGTAAAGCAATGGATCGGCGTAGGGAAGGCTGTCGTCAAGTGTGAGTCGGGTAGAGGCCAACATAGGTGTTTGACAAGGCTTGGCCTTGTCCAGAGAGGTACGCTACAAAAGCTGAAAAATATACTTGCACAGAGTGAGAAATAGCCCATCGGAGGTTGGAGGAACCTCAACGCTAAGAAAATAGGATAGAGAACCAAAGTCCTTAACCGGAAACTACAGACCAAGATGAGAGATAGCCTGCTCAGTAAGAGAAGACGACGATCCAGTAATAATAATATCATCCATATAAATCAAAATATAAACATGAGGACCATCATGAGAGTAAATATATAAGGAGGTGTCAGCTTTGGAGCCAACAAAGCCAAACTGAGTCAAGACATCAGTGAAGCGAAGAGAACCAAGCACGTGGAGCCTGATGAAGGCAATAAAGGCTGCGGCGAAGACGGCAAACATAGTCAGGATAATCAGGGTGAACAAATCCCTGTGGTTGCTGCATATAATTGGGCTCAGATAAATGCCCATGGAGGAAAGCATTCTGAATATCCACTAGGTGAAGAGACCAACCCTACGAAACGGCAAGAGATAAAAAAAGATGGATAGTGACCGGTTTAATGACCAGACTAAATGTGTCAGTGAAATCAACCCCTGCGGCCTGATGAAAACACTTGGCCACAAGGCGAGCCTTATGATGCTCAAAACGGCCATCTGCTTGATCTTTTGTGTGATAAACCCATTTATTTCCAATAATATTCATTTAAGGATGTGGAGGCACAAGATCTCAGGTGTGGTTGCACAACAACGCATCAATTTCCTCTCTCATAGCATTACGCCAATTCGGGTGTTTGGAGGCTTCCGTATAGGAAGTAGGGTCCAGGGAGTCAGTAGAGGCAACAAGGGCTTTAGAAGCAGATAATGGATAAAGTCAGACCGAGAGATAGGTTTGAGAGAATTGGTTTTGGTTCTAGTGACCATGGTATGAGTTGGAGCAGGTTGGTCAGGAGACGAGGCGGGAGAGGCAGAGGCTGAAGTGGATGCAGGAGATGTGGGTGGGGAGGGCTCGGGAGCGGGAGCCGGAGGGGGTGGGGCCGGGTTGGAGGGAGCTGGCATGGAAGGCAGATTTTTTGGAGGTGCTGGAAGGAAGACAGGAAGCGGGATATTGAGATTTTCATGTGTGGGTTTGGAAGGAGAACGTGTATAGGGGAAGAAGGCTGGTTATAGGGGCGAGAAAAAAAGATGCAGGAAAGGGGCTGATTTTGAAGGTGGAGTTGTTGGTTTGGAGTAGCCGGAGAGGAAGGGTGCTACGGGAGAGGTTTGTCAGAACGAGGGGAGTTTTTTTTATGAAAAGGGGGGGTGTGGTTGTGGCTGAACTCACCGGTCAGATGCTCTTTGAAGAAGACGCCGGAAATTTATTTTATATTTTTTTCCAGAAAGAAAGATTTAGGGTATAGGAGAGAAAACATAACGAGAGAGAGAAAATTGACTTGCTTTGATATCATATCAGAATTCAAAGTGTATTTTATTTTATTGATTCAACTGAATGAACATAATACAAATATATAGGCATCTGTTACTTAGTAACTAAATATATAATAGATAAATATAAAATATAATATAAATATTTAAACTACTTCTAGATTATTCTCCACAGTGAGCATAGCAAGTCCTTAGTTTCTTTCTTTACTAGCGGAGATTTATTAGCATGGGTTTCTAACATGGGTGAGATGTGCATGTCTCAGTCCATTTCTAGCTGGACAAATCAATGTCATTTATTTGGACAGATCAAACATTACACCAACTTGTGGTAAATCTAAGGACGGCTCAGTTTAATGATGTATTTTTAAGTAGCTGGAGGTCTCCATCTATATAAATCTAAGCACGACTCAGTTTAATGTAATTGGAGAGCTGTAACGTCCCGCTCTCGGATATCGAGACGCTCGGTACGTATAATATTAAATAAATCTAATATTACACGTAAGCCTCTACTACGTCATATCGAGTTAAGCAAAATAGAAGCTAAAAAAACACGGCAAACACCATAAATCCTACTATGATAAGAACTCGACATACTAAAGATAGAAATGTAACATTTATTACATTGGAAAACCAAACGAAAACTAAAACGTACGAAACCTTCAATAGAATACTAAAAAAAAATACGTTTCCTAAGTAAACGCGTCAACGCCGGCATCCTCAAACGTCGTCATCAAAATCTGCCTCGAACTCTGGGTTTACCTGTTCGTCTTCTCTCCCCCAAACACATAGAAAAATAATGCATATGAGGTAAGTACAAAGTACTCAATAAGATGTAAAAGCTACAAATTAACTAAGGCTCCTTAACATGTTTTTATTTTAATAATTATCCTTAATGAGACTGACTCAATCTAGGGTTCACTTCATGTCCATCAACATGTCATGACTAACTGTTTCTAACTTAGCTTATCTTTGTTTCATCAGAATTCTAAGGCACTACGCATGGTGCTACTCACCACAAAGTATCTGGGTGCAACATATTAGTGGATCACACCAATAGCCACGGGCTTGTCCCGATAGTATACGCGTTCGGTGAAGTCGCTCTACTCCTGGTGCCCTCTAATGGCTAGCAAAGTTATCCATCCACGAGTACCCTCTACTCCTGGTGCCTAGAAAGGCTAGCAAGTTTACTCATTTTATCCGAAAGCCTACACATTATGATATAAATTTGTGCCTTACCAAGAATGACATGATGTTTAGTCTTCTACTAGTCAAGTATGTAATCATCATTAGTTGTTAACTAGCCACCTAGTTGTTTTCAAGTAAGCTCCCTCACAACTCAACTCACTTTCTTAGACCTCTAGACATGGACAAGGCCTAGTAAAATACACAGACATTGATGAACTCTAGAACGCCAAAGCAAGCCCTTTCATGCCTTTCCGACGGTCCTGGACTTCAACTCCCTTTAAGAGTACGTCTGGTGCCGGAACCAAATGCATCAAAACTCAATCGGGGCTTGTTTATGTTTAATTAATGTTATTAGATACAGGATTAACATTTAGGATTCATATCATAGCTAAAAATCATATTTTTCATCAAAAAGGATGTCCAGTGCGCCAGCATTGGGTCTTGGTGCGCCCGCACCAGCATTCTGTATGTAAAATTTCACTTTCTAGGGTTCCAGTGCGTCCGCACTGGGCTTGGTGCGCCCGCACCAAGCGCAGCAACCCACCCAAAACTCAATTTTTTTTTAATCTCTAATCAATCCCTAATCGTTCTCAAACTTGTCAAACATCATAATACTCAGAAAAAAGGCATAAAAACGAAATTTTATCTATCATAACAACACAATCCTTAGGCAACACGAACGTAACAATTCTAGCATAAAATTACATCCAATCCTAACATAAACCATACGAAACCATAATTAATTTGTAGGAAGATCCTCTTACCTTCTAGCAAGCTAATCCCAAGCCCAAATCTCAAAAAAAACTGCAGCAAATCTTGAACCCTTCCGCAGAAAACCTATGTGATCAATCCGAATTTAAATTAGATTCGATCACACGCTTCCAAACACAAAAGACTACGAAATCATGAGTTTGAATCCATCAAACTCAGTCAAGAACATAACTAGGGCTCAAAAACATACCTTGACAAAGTCCTAACTTTCTTGTGTTGAAATGATGCCCTTTTCATAACGATTCTGCTGCTATACTCTAATCTTAAAACAGTTAAGATCCGACTTAGAGTCTGAAAGAAAAGCTCTCAGCCTTTTCTTTTCAACTCTCACACGCAGAAGAGGGATATTGGAAGAAGGAAATTCTGATTCAAAAGGTTAGGGAAAACTATTGGGATTTATTTTCCTTAAATAGATAAAATCCCAATAATTAACCTAATCACTTATTTTCCTTAATTACCCTTCTTATTAAATAATCATATTTCCCCCAATATATATCTACATTTATCCAAAATATATATATACACATATAATACTTAAATTCGTAAATCATAATATTCCATTTATCGCAAAAAGACACGCCTGCCCTTTTTCGAAAAGTCGGGATATTACAAGAGCTCATCAGGCTCTATCTATACAATTGGGCGAAACTCATTTTTAGTTATGGTGGACTCAGCGTACCTCTTACTCTTATTCTACTAGATCTGTCACACTCTTGTCATCCTTTATTTTTTGTGAAAGAACTCTAGACCCATAAGATGAACTGAGCATGGCTTAGTTTGCTCTAAATAAAGTAAGCCTAAGACATGTCTCAGATATTATGATTCATGTTAATGAATGTATACATTGGCAGGTACCAATAGAGTTGAGTTCACAACAAATTGAACTCTCATACTTAAGTTTATATTAACCGAGCATGACTCGGCCCAATTCATACATATAGGAGGATAACGCAGTTATGTGCCCTTATCTATATAATGATAAAGTACATGATTAATAATTCTCAACCAAGCTAGTTTCACGAATCACAACTACAACCCCATCTATGTTTATCAATCGAGCTGAGCAAGCTCGGCCAAGCCAAAAAAAAGTAAGCTAAAAAACCAAAGTTCAATTATGATATTCCTATACATATGTACATTGGTAGGTACCAACTTTACATAAGTGGAGACAAGTTTGAGGTGACCTAAACTCAAGCTTCGAGCCCTATGAGTTGAGAAAAACTCAGTCCAATTCACACGATTTTTCTTGAATAAAAACGAGCAGTTCTAGCCCCAAAATCAATGGTATGATCAGTCACGTGGATACTAAGACCTTACATAACTAAATAAAATGTGTATACCCTAATTACGGTAAAAATAACTTACCTCTAAATGTGACTCGTAGGTCGGGTTGTGTAGTGCAGATGTATCTGTTGGAAATAATATCTGTTTTTTGATGATGATTTGTCACGTATTTAGTAAGATCACTTACAACCCATGATGATGAAGTCATAACTAACTGTTATAGTGCATAATGAAAGAAGAAGCAAGAAATAGTCTAGAGAAAAAATTATAAGTTCTATCTAGAGTTTGAACTTTGTATAGGTTGTTTCAGACAAGCATTGTAATAGATAGGAACTAGGTGAACAACTGAGTCACAACAAGCAAATTGAGTATACATATGAAGAACTGAGGGATCAGACTCAGTTATGAAAGAACTGAAGAAGATAAGTTCGCTGAGGGACACAGACTCATTTGGCTTATCTAGAAGACTGAAGAAGTGAGGGACACAGACTCAGTTATTGAAGACTGAAGAAATGAGGTGGCAAACTCAGTTAGAAGCTGATTAAGTCGTGACTATAAGTCAGGATTCAGGAAGGTCGGTGGTGACCTGAAACTGAACTATAGATCATGTAAATCTGAATAATCTTAAGGACAAAGATTATCAGTTACCAGGAAAAAAAGGAACTGAATGGTGTACCCTAATTAGTCAATTAAAGTCGGATGTCAAGTATACGAGGTACTCCGTTTTGAAGAAGAGTAGAAAACTGAGTTAAGGCCTTGATGAATTTGAAATGTCTAAACAACAAAAAGTCGTACATATGAACGTTGGCTAAACAACAAATGCAACGGCTATAAAATTTATCTGACCGTTACATTGCCCCTATAAATACACAGATGCAAGCATTTGAGAGAGACAGATCTGAAAAAGCTTTAAAAAGCATATATCTAAAGATCCAGATTCAGAAAATCAGATTTCATTTCTAGAAAAGGGGAGGCTAACGGAATTATTTTAAAGATTACAATGAAAGATCAAGTAACACATTGAGGGGTAAGAAGGAATGTTGGAGCTTGTTGGTCCCTTGAAAAGGCTTTGGGTAAGTTTAGATGGGGGGGAGGGGTGAATAAACTTAACACTTAAAACTTTGGAGTTAACAAATTCAGCAACTTCAGCAGCCTGCTGAAGTTCCGTAGTCTGCTGATGCCTCAGTAGCTGGCTCGATAAACGATAGTCTACGACGGTTCGGTTCTTCGAATTTGTGCAGCGGAGTTATGTCAAAATTAAGCCTTAATACTTGTTGTTAAATATGATACTAAGTATTAGACACTCAGTAGTGTATGTGTGTGATTTCAGTTGCTAGATTCAGTTGATTGATGTATAAAATAAACTAAGTGCAGAATGTAAATGCTGAAAGTTAGTAAGTAGGCATATTTTATAGTGGTTCCAGGTGGTGTAATCCTGTCAGTCCACTCTTCTCCTGTGATGTTGGAGGTAATTCACTAGAGATCTTTGATGTTGCAGTTACAAAGATTCCTAAGGTTGCTTGTCCTTCACCAATAACTATGGCTTCCCAAACTGAAAACTGGGAACAGGTAGGATTGCTGCTCCAGAGTCTTCCACTGGTCCTTGAAGGGTAGGATTGCTTCTTCACCGGCTCCACCACAAACAACGATCTTTCACACAAACCGTGCTTCATCTGTCTTCGGCGGGTTCTTTATAAAATAAAGATTGAATCAAATAAATGATTCGGTTGCGACAGCTTGATTACGATGATATAATCGCGGCTTGCGCCTTCAAGTGTGTATACTTGATGTAGCTTGAATACAGAATACACTTGAAGAATCTTTCTGGATCAGTAGCTTTAAGTTCAGTAAGTTCAGCAGGGTGTTTTTCAGCTCAGAATAGTCTCTTATATTTTTCTCTTAAAGTTCATCAATCATCTTCTTTTTCTGAGTTGAAAGTGTTAGGTGTAGTGCCCGAAAGACAATTTTTGTAATTGTTTTTAACAATGGATGACAGAATTTATCTCATCTTAGTTACTTGCTTTGTGCTTGTAAAGTAATACACTGCTGCAAACCCTAAGTATATCTGTATGTAACCACTTAACTCAGTGTATGGATTACACGTGAGGATTGAGTTAGTGGTGATATACTTAAACTGTTAGTCCGTGGTGAACTTAATCAGAGTTTAGGGTCTCTTGATTAAAACACCAATAATGCGCCCAGAACACCTTAGGGTGTGATAGTCTTATCCGGACTGTCGGTAGAGGGTACTACGTGGGGCATTTATATATGGTGGCATTCATATAGGGATCGGACCGATTTAATCGTATTTCTTGGTATAATTCCGTAATCGAGGAATCTTATTAAATCATTAGATGATCATATATGGATCAACCTTAATCCCGAGGTGATCACGGGATGCGCTTGTCCCGGGGTAGTGTTTGATGTGTTAGTTACGGTTCACTTTAATATGTGTTCCAAGCCACTTCTCATTGGCACTATCTCCGGATGAGTGAGTAGTTCGATTTTCACGGACATGGAATCCATTCCTTCTTGCGGGAAGTAGAGAGACGATCCCCTTATTTGTTAGCCCTAAGAAAGTGATCGATCCCGGGAGTTCACATTTGACTAATTAGCTACTAGTCGGATATGTGTACTAATTGATCATCGGGGGTTAATGGTAAATAATGATAAGATATTCGAGTCGGGTTCACGGAGACTTCCCACTCAGAATGGACAGTCTATGAAGGGTTAATCCGTATGTAGTGATTATATCAATGGACGCTTATTCACTCTATGGGTTGAGTATAAGTATACATCTATAATCGGTAGAGTTCAGTTTCGGGTTTATGGTGGCGTAATCCCGGAATTAATAATTAATGTACTTATTATGTTCGATGAATAATTAATTATTGGAGCTACTGGTTATAGGTCCATGGTCCCCGATGTGGCTTCTGTAATTCGGACTAATAATCTTGTTACTTAGGCCTCAGTGATAATTAATTGGCTGGGCTGATTAATTGATATGCATGAATATTATTTAGTTGGGCTAAATAATATAATACACATAAAAGACATTTTATGTGGGCTTTTAAACCCTAGGGGTGGCGCCTCATACTTCATTAAATGCAAGATTTGATTTTCTTGTGTGATTAATGATTAATAAAAGATGATTTATTTGTAATTGATTGATTGATTAATCACAATATTTTATAAATGGAATTATCCTTTATTGTGATTTCTTTTTAATTAATTATTTAATTAATTAGAAACTTGGAGGCCAAGGATTTACTCTCCTATATAAAGAGAGTTCTTCCAAGACATATGAAATTGATAATTTCGCCCCACTCATTAAAAAAGAGAGAAAAAATTTGTTTCTCTTGTCTAGGGTTTTAGAGAAAGAAAAACTTTGAGTTTTTCTTGGTGTTGCATATCAAGGAGGCTCGTGTATCAAGAAGGGTGTCCACCAACCGCCGTTTGGAGAACACATCGGAAGATCAAGGCGACTCTTCCCGTTATTGGTAACATAATCTTAAACCCCCTTGTAGTACTTAAGTCCTTTAATTATGAATTGTGTCATATAAATCGTGATCCATCCGTTGCGCATAGATCTAACTCGTTTAGATCTAAGAACCTGCATCCTTCATGTGGTATCGGAGCCAGGTTCCACGATTTATATAATCATAATCGTAGTTAAACGATTTAAAGGAGTGGAATTGCATGTAGATGATATTTTACTTATTATTATGCATTAACAATTTTTAAATTGCTATGGTTGAAGAGATGGATTGGGGTTGGCACCGTTTTCCCGTTAGATCTAATGTAAACTCATATAAACGATGAAAATTCGTTCATATGAGTATAGGAAATTATGTAATTTATTTATTATTGCAAGTTTAATTTCCTGTAAATAGATCTGTTTAGTAGCTGTATAGTGTTTTCATTTTTTCCGTTGTTTGAGCCGTTAAAACGAAGATCCCTCCGGTCAGAATTAAGATTAGAAGTTGATGAACAATCCCAAAAATTTTGGTGTCGATCAGAGTCCTTTTGGGTATCCGTTCGTTGCTGCGAAGTGGCTGCTGTAACAGAAAAACGCAGGATTCACAGAAACCCTAACTGTGACTTCTTCGATTTTCTGGGAACAATTGGACCGTTCAAATTAAAATCCGACCGGTCAGATCGCATATCATGGAGTTTTGGACGTGAGATAAAATTTTCAGGACGATCGGGATTCATCTTGATCCCCGATCGGCCTCGGGAAGTATATGATGCGCTGCTGTAAGAGTCTGTTTCAGCAGCAAGTTGGGCGGCTCCCTGAGGAAGATTGACAAGTCAAAGCTCCAATCCGACCGTCCATCTTGAAGTCCGAAGAATGAAGATCAGATCTGGAAAGTTTCGTCCCGATCCAAGTTCGTTTGGTATGCCGATCGTCGAAGATTCTCAACAGCTGCAGATTAGGGTTTTAATTTATTTTCGAATAGATTAGTTACGGGGGTGCCAACGGTCCATCTCAGTGTTTATTTTCCGCACTAGTATACATGTGTAGATTGTATGAGTAGAACCGGAAAATTGCCATGACATGCATCATATCATGAATTCCACTCCATATGCATACATGTAGAAATTAATTCGAGGAATTAGTTAGGCATGTATAAAACACACGATTAGTTTTAATTAATTGTTTGATATTAATTAGAAACTAATTAGGGTAAAAACCGAGGAACACGGGTTTTTTCAATCGTCGAGGTTGGGTGATGGATTCTCGGTGAATCCCACTATGCGAAAGCATAAGGAGTAAAATCTCGAAACCTCGTGGTTAAGGTGTTGGATTCTCGGTGAATTCCACCTTACCTAAGACGAGATTACGTTTTTGTTCCGTAGTGTCTACGTGAAAGTTTGATGTTTAAGGATTGGATAATCACGGGCAAACAGGTTCGAAAGTGGTTTAACCACGGTTGGGTGGTCAACAGTAGCTACGGCTCAATCGACTTCACCCTCCACGTGTGGCGTTTGCACGGGGGTCCGGCAATGCGAGTCATCCGAAGAGCCACTATGGCTCAATGGACCTCTCCTAGCCTTGACCCGTCCGACGGCCACATATGTTCTAACGAATAGGTCGGGTGGGCTAGCCCACATAACCGACAACATTCGGGCCTATGATTTATTGTTCCTTAATGTAACATCAAGTCCAAAAACGTGATCATTAAACCCACCACTTTTTCAAAATATTGAGTGGGAGCGGGAGAGGCGACAGCCGACCCCACGGCCTCTACTGTTGACACAAGCAACGTGAGAGAATGGTGACGCCTCGTGCCGGCCTGGGACCGGCCTCCCTAAGGAAGGCCTTCACCGCTATCAAAATTCAAGGCTTGGTCTCCGAAAGGATAGGATTTTGGGTACTCGTCGGGTCACTGACCGACCCTAAGGCGGCACACTCGGGGTCTACCTAAAAATCTGAGATAGTAGGTCACACTCATAAAGGGTATTTTTGGTAGTACCTTGGCTGAAAAAGGAAAGGTGATTGACGATCACAAATGAGATGTTCGATTCTCAATCGATCTTCAATATTAATCGAAACCTCTTTGACCTACCCTAAGGCGGCACTGAGGCATTAGATTAAATCCTTGGAATGGTAGGATAGACTATAAGTACTTAGTTTATGTTCCTAAAATTTATTAGTAGTGTATGATTTGGGTTTATGTTCTGTCAATTTTATTTACAACTACTTATATATCTCTCTAGTGGTACTAGATCTTTGCTAGTGTAAAATTGACTAGTAATGACTTCGTTAAAAAGTGGTAAGTAACTAGAACGTTGTATTTATTAATCTCACATGCGATTAATTTTTCGGAAGAGATATTTCTCTTGAAGCCTTCAAAACTTAAGTGACGTAAATAGGCATGTCACTGTTGTCACTCGTGCAGAACGAGAGACAACCGTAGTTAGTTTGAAAGATGATTGGGACGAAAAAATTCTTCTAGTGAATTTTAATTGTGTAGTGTCTACACGAGAAATTTTCTAATAGAAAAATTGGAGAATCATAAATTTAAGTGTCGCTAGTTAGACGGTATTTGGAACCGATAAACTAGTGGGAGCTTTTATCTTATGTTTTTCTAATTTATTAGAAAATTAGTCCCACCGGGTAACGCTTTTATTAGACATCCCACGTTCACGAGTAGTGTCTACTCAATTGAACTGCTAGTTCAAGACTATTTCCTTTTAAGGAAAGTTGAGAATGGGAAAGAATGTCTATAAGTGTTAATCATCTTAACTAAAGTTTTGAGGCTAACCGAAACATTAATTAAAGAAAGTATAGGATAAGGAAAGTGATTTCGGATCACTAACCAATGAATCCTTAGCGACTTTCTTAACCGAGTAACTTGACTCGGTAGCTTAGTTCTTTGGAAGAACAAGGAAGCTGTGCATTAACGATTAATAGAGTAACAACGGGCGTAATTTCGGCTATAATAGTGGGAGTGATATAAGGAAATGAATTTCGGATTCTATCCTTGAATATCACAAAAAAATTTATTTTTTCGTTTACGATTCGTTGAAACAAATGGATTCACTTTCATCTCGATACTGCAGTTGCCTTAAACAAAGTGAAGATGACATTTGTAGTACGAATCTAACGTGACTCGACTTTTGTTTGATAAAGACAAACCACTAAGAAAAGCCGAATAGGTATGTGTAACACATCTAAAACTATTAAAGGTAAAAGGTTTCCGTATTAAGATAAACGACCCTTCAATATCTATTAATTAGTGCATATATCCTAGAGATAAGACCCGACGACGGTTAAGGGTGATTCCTATCTCCCGCCTAGGAACACTATCTCAAAGGAACAATGACTAAGTTTCCTTTCAATCGGGAGAGGGTAATAGATTTGAAGGGGTAACATAGCTTGTTCATCATGACCTTCGGGGTCTAGTGAGAGACACAAGCTAGTGGGAGTTTTTGAGTGGTGACATTTTGTCTGATAACTACTCGAAACGCGATTTAGTTTATCAAAAGAATACGAGTAGGATTCTCTGATTTTAGCAGAGAATAGAGTATTCCATGCTCATAAATAGGCTATAGCATAGTCTTGGGACCGATGCTCGGCCGCTCCTAGTGGAATGTTTCTCACTTTGAAAAAGAAACCATAGACTTGCCCTATATAGTTATTGATGTACTACAATACACTGTTAAACTCGATTAAGATAATTGGTTGCAAAATAACGGTTAACATTATTATGTAAACCGAGAAGTCTACCTAGAAGATGCCAGTGAATTTATGGATAATGAGTGAATTCGGGTCACACCACTTCCATAAATGTAGGCATTTAGCATTTAATGAAATATCTTAATAAGACGAGTGAAGGTTGATTATAAGATTCTTGAGATTAGAAAGTGACGGTTGAACTGTCACAAGCCTTCTGATAGAATCTATAAGAAACAGCCTTAAACCTTGGAGTACGGTTACCCAAAGGTAGTTACTATCTGATTTAATCAGACCACGTCCAACATCGGTTGTTGGTGATTACACCGATAAATACTACTAGATCGGGATGTCAATCCACCACGCAAGGTGGGAGTATGGTTTAACCATTGACCCATTGTGGTTTTGTGGACTTTACGGTCTGTCTGGGGTGATTGATAACCTATGGCTCTTAGTGGGTCAGTATAGGATTCGATCATAGAGGTTGGTTTGACAGCCTTAACCCTGTGAATGGAGTTTTTGTACTCCAGTTTTGTTCAGTCTATTGTAGAACCACCTGAGTGTCTCAGGCCCAGTGGGAGCAACCTAACTAATCAGAACGTCTCAAGTCGACAACCTAACTAATCAGTGTACCAAGTCGAGTGCTTGGAGGGTACGGCATTGATGGATATGTCTCATCTGCTTTTAGAGCAAGTGGGAGAGTGTTGTGAATAAGATGAGAAAGGGTGTGCTCTAAAAACAATCGTTGCTTGTCATTTCGTGCAAGTGGGAGATTGTTAGGTGTAGTGCCCGAAAGACAATTTGTGTAATTGTTTTTAACAATGGATGACAGAATTTATCTCATCTTACTTACTTGCTTTGTGCTTGTAAAGTAATACACTGCTGCAAACCCTAAGTATATCTGTATGTAACCACTTAACTCAGTGTATGGATTACACATGAGGATTGAGTTAGTGGTGATATACTTAAACTGTTAGTCCGGGGTGAACTTAATCAGAGTTTAGGGTCTCTTGATTAAAACACCAATAATGCGCCCGAACACCTTAGGGTGTGATAGTCTTATCCGGACTGTCGGTGAGGGTACCTACGTGGGGCATTTATATATGATGGCATTCATATAGGACTTTGGACCGATTTAATCGTATTTCTTGGTATAATTCCGTAATCGAGGAATCTTATTAAATCATTAGATGATCATATATGGATCAACCTTAATCCTGAGGTGATCACAGGATGCTGCTTGTCCCGGGGTAGTGTTTGATGTGTTAGTTACGGTTCACTTTAATATGTGTTCCAAGACACTTCTCATTGGCACTATCTCCAGATGAGTGAGTAGTTCTGATTTTCACAGACATGGAATCCATTCCTTCTTGCGGGAAGTAGAGAGACAGTCCTTTTATTTGTTAGCCTTAAGAAAGTGATCGATCCCGGGAGTTCACATTTGACTAATTAGCTACTAGTCAGATATGTGTACTAATTGATCATCAGGGGGTTAATGGTAAATAAGGATAAGATATTCTGAGTCGGGTTCACGGAGACTTCCCACTCGGAATGGACGATCTATGGAGGGTTAATCCGTATGTAGTGATTATATCAATGGACGCTTATTCACTCTATGGGTTGAGTATAAGTATACATCTATAATCGGTAGAGTTCGCCGGGTTTATGGTGGCGTAATCCCGGAATTAATAATTAATGTACTTATTTTGTTCGATGAATAATTAATTATTGGAGCTACTGGTTATAGGTCCATGGTCCCCGATGTGGCTTCTGTAATTCGGACTAATAATCTTGTTACTTAGGCCTCGGTGATAATTAATTGGTAAAATTTGATTAATTGATATGCATGAATATTATTTAGTTGGGCTAAATAATATAATACACATAAAAGACATTTTATGTGGGCTTTTAAACCCTAGGGGTGGCGCCTCATACTTCATTAAATGCAAGATTTGATTTTCTTGTGTGATTAATGATTAATAAAAGATGATTTATTTGTAATTGATTGATTGATTAATCACAATCTTTTATAAATGGAATTATCCTTTATTGTGATTTCTTTTTAATTAATTATTTAATTAATTAGAAACTTGGAGGCCAAGGATTTACTCTCCTATATAAAGAGAGTTCTTCCAAGACATATGAAATTGATAATTTCGCCCCACTCATTAAAAAAGAGAGAAAAAATTTGTTTCTCTTGTCTAGGGTTTTAGAGAAAGAAAACTTTGAGTTTTTCTTGGTGTTGCATATCAAGGAGGCTCGTGTATCAAGAAGGGTGTCCACCAACCGCCGTTTGAAGAACACATCGGAAGATCAAGGCGACTCTTCCCGTTATTGGTAACATAATCTTAAACCCCCTTGTAGTACTTAAGTCCTTTAATTATGAATTGTGTCATATAAATCGTGATCCATCCGCTGCGCATAGATCTAACTCGTTTAGATCTAAGAACCTGCATCCTTCAGAAAGTCCTCTATTTATAGGTAGGAATGCATGTGACTTACATTTGAAATTCAAATGTAACCGTTCCTGGTTTTTGTCCCATCTGATTTGCTTTCTGTCACTATTCATAGGACTGTCACTATCAGAATTCCTTTTTGACAGTGCAGTCTGTCCACCCTTTGACTTATAACCATTGGATAAAAAATCAATCATCCCAACGTTCTTTTAATCTCGGCCTTTGATTTTTTGATAAGTCGAGGTAGTTGGTCGTCCTTATCCATGTAATCTTCCAATATAATCTTGAATTAATCAAGGTATATTATCAGCAGGTTCATCAGTCTGCTGAGATACCCATCAGTCTGATGGACAGCAACTTGCTGTGTATAAACTACAATGCAGCTGATTTCTTTTATCTAACTTTTATTTGTGAAGTTAGATTACACCTTTTTAAATATAACCAAGTTCCAAACATCATCCAACTTATGGAACTTAGACCTTTTATACAAGGTATATGTAATCAGTTTAGGTCATCACAGACTTGCCTAAATTCTGATTCCATATCCTTGACTTAAATCACTAAGTTTGATCCCTTAGCCTTCATTAACTGAGTTTGAGTCCTCAGCCTTCAATCTTCAGCAGGTTCCTGACTAGTCTACTGACCTATCTACCTTACTGATATAGACCAGTCTGCTGATATGAATCAGCTGACCTTTACAGTGCTTGTTTGATAAAACCTATTCATGAATCAAACTCTAATAACCTATACATTTGATCTAGACATCTTTTTGCCTTTGCACTATAACATCTAGTTTGGCACTCATCATCAAAACATAGAAATAAGTCCAACAGAGCTGCAACATCATATCCAGAAGAATCAGACCGCTCACTGAATTAATCTTTTGATTAATTCTAAACCTAACCTTTGTGAAAAGGGTTGGCTATGCATAGATTGAGGAGTGCAACTCCACCTTTCCTTATACGGTTGCAACTTGGTTGCCACAGCTGTTGGTGCAGTCTGCGGACTGTGTTTGTGTTAGTGGTGAGCTGGTGAAGGAGTCATTCCACCTCCGAAGGATCAGTGTGCAGAGTGAAGGGATCAATCACACATTTCTTCATTATGTGTAGACAGTGAAACTAAGGGTGTCGTGAAGGACTGTCATTAGACTAGGATTTTGTAACAGTTATCTCAAGATTCTAGTGGTACCTCCTACACCACAGGAGAAGGGGAGACGTACGGGATTACACCACCCGGAACTTCCGCAAACAAACTCTATGTTGATTTACTTTACGCATTTGTATTTGTGATGTGATTACTTTTTTGCATAATCATTTTATCACTACACTCAGCAAACATTAGACACTGAGTCAGCACAGAACTGATACATAGGAGACTTAGATCTTTATTGACACATCTATTGCATAAAAGGCTTGATCTTACCCGCTGCAAGTTAATACAGTTCCAGCATTAACTAAGCTGAATTAACTAACTCCTACACAGGATTAAAGGGTTGGAACGAAACTGAACTGAGCCACATTGTACATCCGTTTGATATTTCAGTTTGAGTTCCTGAGAAACTCAGTTCCTGGGGTACTTTCAGTTTTGGGAAATTTTTTGGTGACAAGTTTATTCACCCCTCCTCTAAGCTTGTGTTAGCCTTTCCAAGGGACCAACAATTGGTATCAGAGCAGTTCTTCCGTTTGGAAGTGATCCAAAGATATCTTACAAACCAATTGTTGAAAACCCCTTCTGTATCATTTGTAAAAGCATTTTATTGAAATTTAATGGATACATCTAGAATTAGAAGTTGGCTAAATAACCCCCTGACTAACTATTTGCAAAATGTATCTGATTTTCAGGATCAAGTATTTGAATGGATCAGTGCTACAAATTCACATACAAATCCAGAACCTCAACTCAGTGATGATGTGGATATCAATATCAACAAACATGATGACAAATCAAGAGGAGTTCCATCACTAAGTAACTTCTCAGAAGAAGAAGAAAAGGAGTTGTTGCAAGGAACTGACAATATAAAAGATTCATTAGAGCAACCAAAGAATGTACATTCATATCGTGAAGCTGTAACAAGTAATCAAGAAAAGGTACATTCTACAACTCAGTTATCATTCGCTGAACTCAGTCAGAGAAACTCCGAGCTTGCGAAGTTGACCGAAAAACTCACACTGGAGTTGAAACTAAAAGATATAGAACTTAGCAAAGAAAAGATTGGAATGAGTTTCTTGAAACTGAGATGTCAAATCTAGTTGAAAGATTATTATCTAGTATATTTGACCAAAGCAATGATAATTACCCATCGTTACCAGTCTTAAGATTTCAAGGAGTATAAACTCTAGACATCAAAATACTGGAAGACCTAGTGGATTACACAGAGAAAATAAAGATGATAAATCTAAAAGAATCCTTGTGAAATAAACTAAGGTTGAGCGTAATGGCCTATCTAGAAATGAGATGAGAAAGGTTAATTCTCTCATCAAAGAAACTGAAATATGTACTTCAGTAACTAATCCAGCCGGAGCCAAGAAGATATGGGTACCGAAGAAAACATAAAACTGTTTTACAGGCTAAGTCAGTTCTTATGTTGCTGAAACCGGAGGAAACCGACTTTCTACACAAAGCTGAAAAAGGCAAACGCTGATGAAGGGCAAATTGGTCAAAAGCAGAAAACTTTCCAGCTACTATCTATCGCTTGGGCTGACAAGACAAATCACCTGAAGCCACGTGTCAATCAAGGAGAAGAAGTAGATGTGCATCCCTACAAATCTCATTGATTGTGACATGACTCTCATTTAAAACGATTGAAAGACTCAGAAATGCATATTTGACAAAATCTTGCAAGCAATTTCAAAACATTCAAAGTTCCCCGAAAATTCTTAACTTAAATCCTTGGAGCGATACAACATTGATGAAGGAATTACCATGAGTCTGGATGACTTCAGTCAAAAAATTTCAAACTCCATCCTATCGACTCAGATTGTGATATATCCGAATCGGAATGGGGCCCTGTTCATCTAGATTGGGCCTATTATCATAGCCCATTAACATAGATATTGGGCCTCTATCTCCTCTATCCGCTGCCACCGGCTATCTCCTACCCGCTAGTTACAAGCCAGGACCAATCCGCTAACTGAAAGATTGAACCTGTCCGCTGGTCATAAGCCGGAGCCATCCTCTCTGTGTGATTTCTACCCATATAGTCAAGCTGATTTCAAGACAAGGCACAAATGAGTCCGCTGTTCGCTGCTCTCCATACTTATCGATCCAGCTGGGCAATCCAGCTGGCCACTCCTGACAGCTGGCTAGGACACTTGTATTGCATGCATACTTATCTTAGCTATGTATTCTTAATTGTCTTGTCAATGAACAATAAACCGACTTAGTTTTTTGCCTATAAATATGGGATCACAATGTAATAGAAAGCTAATCTCGAATCCAAGATCTAATACAAGCAGATACACTCTGCCAATTTGTCGACTCACTCAATTGTTCTTCAAAAACACTTA
This sequence comes from Gentiana straminea, assembly GCA_036785695.1. Taxonomy (NCBI): domain Eukaryota; kingdom Viridiplantae; phylum Streptophyta; class Magnoliopsida; order Gentianales; family Gentianaceae; genus Gentiana; species Gentiana straminea. The sequence continues at coordinate 2,407,241 of JAVUPR010000398.1, read as the reverse complement.
ACCGCCACCCTTGTTCTTATCCACCACCGTGTCCTCACCGGAGAAATCACACTTAATAAGCCACATATCAACAAGATAAACACTGTTACCGCAAATCTGGTGTTCGGCGCAACATCAGATTGCAGACAAAATCAAAAAGGTTCGAGGTCTTGAAAATCTGATTGATACAAAGGTCAATACTCTGTACCCATAAAATATCAAAGATTTCTATAGAAAATCCGTAATCGCTGATGATGGAAAGAGTTTCAGGACAGCAGTTCAAGATAAAATCATTATTGTTAATGAACATCTGCTTTCCCTAGTCTTTGGACTGGACATATTTGGAGGATCTTCATCTCTCACTTTTGGAAATGAAGAAAAAGACAAACTTTGGAATGTCACGACACTCAACAAAGATAAGAAGAATTTCATTGGATCTATTCATCAACCAAAAGAGAATTCGCGTTTTTGACAATTCTCCTGACCAAAAATGTCATTTGTCACACCTGCAATCTTTACACTCTATCAACAGAGAAACTGAAACTAATCTATGCTATTTGGTTTGAAGAAAAGCTGGATTGGAACGGATTTGTTCTCAAGCAATTGATCAAACAAATTTCAGATGAAAAAGCGATAGCCCAAGGAAGGAAGGTTGTTGGAGAAAAGTTCTTATTGAATAAGGGATTTACATATCTGGTTCAAAGTATACTAGACTATTTCTCCATCTCAAAATCCACAGAAACAGAAGTAATACAGAAATCAGTGTCCAGTGGAGTGAAGAAAAGGAAAGTCGATGAGAAAGATAAGAGAGAAATTTCAAACTCTAGCTCAAGTGAAACTGTAAATCTGGATGAAAGAACTTTAAGGAGACAAAGAAGGATGGAGGATATACTGAAACAGAAGACACTATTCTAATTGAAGATGAAACTGAAGAAAGTGAACTTCCAACTGAGATGCTTGAAGGATATACTGAGGAGCAAAGAGAAGTTTTGGAAGATGCTGAATTTTGCGCGACTGAGTATGAGAAAGAACTATTAAGTCATGACTCTCATTATCATGAAGCCAGTTCCTCATCTCAAGTTCAAAATACGTCTACAAGCAAATATATATTGAAGGACGTTCCCCGTAATGAAACTGAAAGGTCTCAGTGCCAATTAACTGAAATTGAAGAGAATGTAAGGATTAAAAATGATCATCGAAAGTCTGATGCAGAATCTACAACAGAAGCTCTCCAACTTACATGAATTTATTTCAACAGCATATTACTCATGTCTGAACAAATACTCCAACATCATCACCTTGCACAAGTTATTTGAAGAAAGCTTTTGCATAACTTCAAACAAGGGGAAAGATAAAACTGAAGGTGATGCTGATAAAACTGAAAGAGCTGACAAAGCTGAAGAAATCTATGCCAAACTGTTGAATAAAGAACAAGACAGACAAGTAGATGCTGATCTACTTATTATTCAACAAAATGGAGAGGCAGCTGACAAACTGATGGAAGAGTTGATTGCAGAAGAGATTTTTAAAGAAACAAGAACTGAGGAAGATGAAGAAGCCTCAGTTAAAGCTGTGTTGCACATCAGAAAGAAGATTGCAATCCGTGCCAGATTGAAAGAAAATTTAGAGGCTGATGAAGATAAAGAGACAAAAACTGAGGGGGAAAATATCCTGAAGCCTAAAGAAAAGGAACTTGGTCTTATATCAAAAGAAGTAGAGAAGATAATGGATGAAGAGATTAAAGAGATTTTGATAAAACTCAAAAACCAAGATAACGAAGAAGCAAATCGGTTGATCAATGAATACCTGGATATCAAGCCTAGAGATAATGAATCAAGAGAAGAAGAGAAGGCAAGAAGGCTTCTAGAAACAAAAGGAAGTATTTTTCTTGGTGAATAGATGTTGTTCTTGGAAAAAGAAAAGTTGTAATCAATCTAGTAACTCAGTTTGTTTTTGTAATTAACTCATCTGTTTTTAGTTTGTTATGATTTCTTATATTATTCTCTTATTATTGCTTTTAGGGAAGGTTATGATACATAATCAAAAAGGAGGAAATTGTTGGAAATAATATCAGAGTTTTGATGATGATTTGTCATGTATTTAGTTAGATCACTTACAACCCATGATGATGAAGTCATAACTAACAGTTATAGTGCAAAATGAAAGAAGAAGCAAGAAATAGTCTAGAGAAAAATGTATAAGTTCTATCTACAGTCTGAACTTTGTATAGGTTGTTTTAGACAAGCATTGTAATAGATGGGAACTAGGCGAACAACTGAGTCACATCAAGCAAACTGAGTATACATATGAAGAACTGAGGGATCAAACTCAGTTATGAAAGAACTGAAGAAGATAAGTTCGCTGAGGGACACAGACTCAGTTGGCTTATCTAGAAGACTGAAGAAGTGAGGGACACAGACTCAGTTATTGAAGACTGCAGAACTGAGGTGGCAAACTCAGTTAGAAGCTGATTAAGTCGTGACTATAAGTCAGGATTCAGACAAGTCCGTGGTGACCTAAAACTGAACTATAGATCATGTAAAGCTGAATAATCTTAAGGACAAAGATTATCAGTTACCAGGAAAAAAAGGAACTGAATGGTGTACCCTGACTTAGTCAATTAAAGTCAGATGTCAAGTATACGAGGTACTCAGTTTTGAAGAAGAGTAGAAAACTGAGTAACGCCTTGTTGAATTTGAAATGTCTAAACGACAAAAGGTTGTACATATGAACGTTGGCTAAACAACAAATTCAACGGCTATAAAATTTATCTGACCGTTACATTGCCGCTATAAATACACAGAGGCAAGCACTTGAGAGAGACAGATCTGAAAAAGCTTTAAAAAGCATATATCTAAAGATCCGGATACAGAAAATCAGATTTCATATCTAGAAAAGGGGAGGCCAACAGAATTGCCTTGAAGATTACAAAGAAAGATCCAATAACCCATTAAGGGGGAAGAAGGCATCTTGGAGTTGGAACGTCATATCTAGAAGAATCAGACAGCTCATTGAATTAATCTTTTGATTAATTCTAAACCTAACCTTTGTTAAAAGGGTTGTTGTGTATAGTTTGAGGAGAGCAACTCCTCCTTTCCTCATACGGTTGCAACTTGGTTGCCACAGCTGTTGGTGCAGTCTGCGGACTGTGTTTGTGTTAGTGGTGAGCTAGTGAAGGAGTCATTCCACCTCCGAAAGATCAGTGTGCAGAGTGAAGGGAGCAATCACACCTTTCTTCATTATGTGTAGACAGTGAAACTAGGGTGTCGTGAAGGACTGTCATTAGACTAGGATTTTGTAACAGTTATCTCAAGATTCTAGTGGTACCTCCTACACCACAGGAGAAGGTGAGACGTACGGGATTACACCGCCCGGAACTTCCATAAACAAACTCTGTGTTGATTTACTTTACGCATTTGTATTTGTGATGTGATTACTTTATTGCATAATCATTTTATCACTACACTCAACAAATATTAGACACTGAGTCAGCACAGAACTGATACATAGGAGACTTAGATCTTTATTGACACATCTATTGCACAAAATGCTTGATCTTATCCGCTTCAAGTTAATACAGTTCCAGCATTAGCTAAGCTGAATTAACTAAATCCTACACAGGATTAAAGGGTTGGAACGAAACTGACCTGAGCCACATTGTACATCCGTTTGATAGTTCAGTTTGAGTTACTGAGAAACTCAATTCCTGAGGTACTTTCAGTTTTGGGAAAGTTTTTGGTGACAAGTTTATTCACCTCCCCTAAACTTGTGTTAGCCTTTCCAAGGGACCAAAAGTATCTCACATACAAAGAACTTACATGATTAAGGCAGAGCTGGCGACCCACATTATTGGGAAAAATACATATCCCTGAAAATAAAACGAAAATGTGGCGATTGTTAAATTTTTTTTGTAGGTCAACTTTATATTATCAAAAGCTGTTGAACTCATTATACTTATGCGACCTCAATAGCTATTTCAAGTATACTCAGGGGTCTCTTAATGTTTCACAAAAAATGACGAGATTCCAACAAATAAAGAGCCACATGTTGATGACGGTCAAAATATACCCGTAAAAGTCATCAACATTATCCTTAAATCGAGCCTAATAATATATATTTTATGTTAACTCACATGTGTATAATGATTATTTAATGTTTTGTGATTTATAAAATATATTATCCGTTTTTTATCATTTAAATACAATGTACTGTGCAATAAATGTTTATTTTGTAGATAAAGATAAATTGGAGATTTTCTACCAAAGAAGAAGATAAATCTCAAGGCAATTCGAAGTGGAATCGGATTGAATTAAGGATAAATATCGAAGCAGCACGAGAAGAGGAGTACGGGATACAAGAGCCAGCGAGCCAATCCAGTTTTGGAGGACTCGCTGGTAGCAAGTCTCCAGTTCGCTGGGGACGAGTCCCCCTGTCTATCCGGATTAGCTTGGAATTATCTCAACGCGTTTTAGACTTCATTTGGATTTAGGAAACCTATTTTAGATCGGTTAATGCTTATCCTAACTCTATTTTTTACCCCTATATATACTTGTGCTATTTCATTAGCAAAAACACACCTTAGACACCTTAGACACTTTTCTCAGTTTATAATAAAATCCTCAGTTTTCCTCAGAGTGGTTTTTTACAAGTTCTGCAATTATGTAAGTTCTTGAAGTTATTTTCTCTAAGTTTTTTTGATTAATTCCCCAATTATTATTTATCATTTGAGATTGTTATTTCTTAGTTAAATGATGTAGATATAGGATTACGACGTGATGCAGTACGGATTCCTCGTCTATAAGGATCCGCACGCCCACGCCTATGTCTCGTGATCTATGTATGACTTTATTTTGATTAACAATCGTGTTTTTAGTAGATCTATGTAATTTCTTTATGAATCTCTATTTTATCCGTTACGTATAGAGAAACGCTAAGATTTGGGTTTTCGCCGCGTCAATCTGGCCACGTCTTTATGGTGAGATTGTCCACTTAGAATTTCTTATCTTAGTAGGTATGGCTACGGCTACATTGCTCGTCTGTTTTAATTAGCATATGATTGGAAAATACCAATATAGGGCTCCTAGGTTGGCTTATGAATTGATCTTCCGGGACTTTCAGTGAGATCTAGATATGTTCTGTATTTGGGAATTGTCGACACCTAGTTATACGTAAATCGTAGATTAATAGGAGACCTAAAAAGTGAATGTTAATGGGACGGAGAGTGATGCGATCACTTAGGAAGTACGCCTAACCACAGGAATATTGCCTAGGTGAGGAATACGGTTAATATCGGCATCCCTAGTTTTGTAAGCGTGCAAGTTATATGAGATGGAGGCCTAAAAAGAGAAGTCGCGTAATGTAGCATAGTGATCTAGATGGCCTACCCGGAGCTAGATCTAGTTTAGGGGATGACTCCCGTAGCCAATATAAAAGAAATACGAAGCGGATTGATAGTTGTCGAGTATCGCTTAATTATATAGAATCTCTAGATCCAAACGATAACATAATAATTGGGGAGATTAATTACGTGTCTTTATTTGTGTTATGTCGAGTCGTGTCATTTATCTTTTCTTGTCTTTTGTTGGTCGTAGACCGCTTTATGTCCTTGATATGAATAATTAATTGTTTGTATATAAATGACCCACAATTGGTTTCCTGTGGGATCGACCTTGATTCGCTATAGCTGTACTACGATGGACCTAGTCCACTTGCTAGTATTGGTTTATGGTGGTCAAGTATTTTATTATCACTTGATCTACATCATCAAGTTTTTGGCGCCGTTGCCGGGGAACCAACGGTCAATTTTATATATAAATAAATTTATTCATGTTAAGTTTTTTGTTTTAAAGTCTGTTTTTACGTTTTTGAGTCACTCTGGTTGGCTGCTTTGTGTAAAAATTCCAAATTCTAAAAATAAAAAAAAAAAGAAAAATTAAAAAAAAAAAAATAATAATAATAATAACTGGTTTCGCTCCCAGCGAGACCGCCTCTCGCTGCCAGCGAGCCAGTCACTTTTTCTGGGATTTCGTGTGCCAGTTTATCTCTGTATGTTTAATCCGTAGGTCTGATAGCAGCATTGGAAACCATGTTAAAGTCAGTCTACGGTCTGTTTGTTTTTTGTTTTTCTTCTTTTTGCAGAAACTAGGGAAACAATAATCCGAGTCAGTAATTTTTCGTGGGCGCTGAGAAAATAACCCAGCAACATGTGGAGCTACGAATCTACGATGGGAAAAGCAATGGAAGCAACACCTTTAAAGCACCAAGATGGCTCCGAGAAAATAAATATTAAAAGGTTCGAATTATTCGGGGTACAATGTTGAAGGCAATGTACTACCCTTTTTGCTTATGTTTTACTATCTTTTGGTTTTTTGAACATAAGTTAGTCTTTACATGAATCTGAGTATGAATCTTAGCCCGGAGTTGGTTTGTAAGATTAATTTTATTAGTGTGGAAGGTTCTGCCCCAAATCTGTCTCATTTAGAGGGTCTAGGGAAATATGTAGTCGTTGAAAGGAAGCAGTGAATAAAGAGTTCTTCGTAGTTCTGTTAAAATCTCATTGTCCTATGCATGAGATTGCTTCTACTGGCCAGGGGAGCAAAAATTTGTGTAGTTTTAAGAATTCGAAATTTAAAGAAGACGTTGAGTTTTGAGAGAGCATAATGAAGCAACATTATAGAGGATGTGATTAAAATGGGTCCATAGGACTAAATCTTCTTAGAATTCACTAGTTCCTAAAACGAGAGCCGAGGTAAGAGCGTTGTATAAATGGTATGGATAAATGTTGTTTCCTAGGTCTTACAACCAAGGGAAGGGTATTAATCCACAAAAGCGACGAGCCCACCTCTTATAGTGCTCAGAGGGTCAAAGTCTGGCGAGCTATGAAGGATGACTGACAAGGATGCTTTTTGGAAAGTCGAGCTGAGGACTTTAAACTCAAAACTACTTCTTTAAAACCCTTAGGATTTCCTTTTAGTTTTTTAGGTTTTGTTTTCTTTGAGTCAAATAAGAGTAACGTGACATGTGTTGAGGTGTTTTATTTGCCGTGTTCCGGTGGCCATTAGGCTAAGGATGTGCAAAACTTTTTTACTCAATATAGGCCACATGAAGTAGAGTTCCGTAGGAGAGTCGAGAAATTGCTAAAGAAAAGGAAATGTAGCAATAAACCTTAAGATGGAAGCATTAAGAGAGCTTGAGAATTACTGAAAATGTAACAGAGAATGATTGGCGCGAACAAGAACAATTTTGGTCAATTTCCAAAACTTTTTAGAATGGCGATCCTAGTGAAAATCCAAAGTTGTGTGCAATTCATTCTGCGACTATCCTTATCTTTCCCTTTGCATTTTTTTTCACCTTCAAACTTTTCGAACCTCTCACCAATCTGCCTCACAATTCACATTCTAACCATTCTTTCATTCCCTCTCTTTCTCTCCATCTATTTCACTCTCCCACCCTAGCCCAATCCCTTAAACACTACCTACCCAAAACACAAATTCTTACCCACCCTTTATCTTTTCTAACCATCCTTATGTATATCTTTTTCTAAACCCATCATACTCTCAACCTCCATTTTGTTTACCAAATACCCTTGTGTTGCGGAATTAGAAATATTGCAAAGTTTTAATGATTATCTTTTCTTATTTTGGTTTTCATGATCCTAGCCAGGGTAAGTGTAGCTCTGACCCTAGCTCGATTTTAAAAGTTTTTGGTTCGATCAAAATACAACTTATCTTTCTACCGGAAGTTTTGAATTTTACACTTTTTCGCCTATTCCGGCATTTCTAAATGATGAGTTTTGCTCTATACTATCACGCCGATCCGACCTTGTTGATGACGTTGAGACCTTCCACGTGCTAAATTGGGTAATTAGTAATTTTGAGGAGTAGGTACATCTCCCTAAGTTGTTGATATCCATTCAAAACGTGAAGCGTCTGCGCCGAGTTTCTAATCCTATCTTTTACCAATAGGTCACATCGAATTTTTTATACATTACTAAGTGTCTCTTTTACACTGCATTGAATACATGGTTGATCCAGTCAACCTCTTGTTTTCCTATGTGTGGTAATGCTTTTTGATCTTTGTCTTCTCCACCCGGTTTTAAGAATATCTCAGCGGTGGAGGTTATAGATGAAGACTACCATCTTCAGTTGCTTGCTTATTTTTCTTTCTATTTAGTATATTTTCCTTTGTATCGACTCTGTTGTAAGTTTTCTAAATCATAATGTTGTACTAAAAACAAGTCGGGTTTAATAATTTCAATGTTTCACAAATGTAATCATTTTATGGACTTAAAAATGTTTAAGGTTTAATGTATTCCTTTTACTGTCCCTTTTATTCGATTATTATTTTTTATGAGCTAACGTTGTACCGAGTTTTGAGCTTTGTTGAAGACTTATTTTGCAGCGATAGAACTTCATGTTCGATCTCTGTTTTGCTTATATTCCTAGAAATTCCTCGACGTGCTTGGACTACTCCGATATTCTGCTTCTTACTTGAGAGCCGTTTCCCGAGCTAAGTCTTTTTCTTACGTTCTCAATTTTTCTTTGCCATTGCGGACAATGACATGTTTAAGTGGGGGGTAAGAGACTTAGCTATGATGTGCTATAATTAAAAATTAAAAGAAACGGTATGGTAGAAAATTTAAGAAAAATTGAAAAAATTGAATAAATGCCATATTATTTATCTTGTACCCTTAGAATTGTGAGTTCCTAGCTAAGAATTGATAGGAAAGGAACCAAGTTGCATGAGTACGTGATCATTTTATACTTATGTGAATGTAAATTTAAGGATATTCATGCCGACTGTTGCAAGTAGTTATTTATTATTCGATTACTCAATCTTTGAATCGACGGTTACCGCACGAATTATAATAATGAAGAAATTATGTGTACATTGCGTAGATGATTGGTTATGTAGACTTAGTGTCGATATTTATCTGCTGATGTATTCCTATCTTCTGGCCATTAAAGCGGAGTAATAAGCCTGAGATTTATCTCTGTTTTGACAATGCGTCAAACACTGGGCTTGTTATAACATTACCAAAGTAGCCCCGCGCTTGTGGTAATATTCAATGCTATTGAGTAATCTGTGAGAGGAGGATTCTTGCAATGCATACTTTACTTAAAGCAAGTTTCTTTCTTGAGATGTGTTAATGCTTGAAATTATGAAGAAAATTCAACTTTTAAGAGGCTTTGAGTATTTTTCTCCGTCTCCAAGTCCAAAACCCTCTTAGATAACGCTATTGCTTATTGCACCATGTCTTTACCCATGCGAGGCTTAAGAAGTGGGAATACTGATGTTGGTAGGTTAAGATTGCGAAGTTAGCATAAACTTCAATCTTGCCACGAATATATAAAACTGAATGCACATGCACACATCACCTCGATTCATAGCGAGTAGTGAATAATGGATACCTAATGAGCATGACTGGTATGAGTTGACTCGAGTTTCTTGCGTAAGCATGATCTGACCGTGGAAAATGTTGTCTTGGGGAATGACTTATTGATGCATTGTTCGGGATGATCAAAGTCTAAGTGGGAGGTAGTTGATGACGGTCAAAATATACCCGTAAAAGTCATCAACATTATCCTTTAATCGAGCCTAATAATATATATTTTATGTTAAATCACATGTGTATAATGATTATTTAATGTTTTGTGATTTATAAAATATAAATTGGTAATTATCCGTTTTTTATCATTTAAATACAATTTACTGTGCAATAAATGTTTATTTTGTAGATAAAGATAAATTGGAGATTTTCTACCAAAGAAGAAGATAAATCTCAAGGCTATTCGAAGTGGAATCGGATTGAATTAAGGATAAATATCGAAGCAGCACGAGAAGAGGTGTACGGGATACAAGAGCCAGCGAGCCAATCCAGTTTTGGAGGACTCGCTGGCAGCAAGTCTCCAGTTCGCTGGGGGCAAGTCCCCCTGTCTATCTGGATTAGCTTGGAATTATCTCGACGCGTTTTAGACTTCATTTGGATTTAGGAAACCTATTTTAGATCGGTTAATGCTTATCCTAACTCTATTTTTTACCCCTATATATACTTGTGATGTTTCATTAGCAAAAACACACCTTAGACACCATAGACAATTTTCTCAGTTTATAATAAAATCCTCAGTTTTCCTTAGAGTGGTTTTTTTACAAGTTCTGCAATTATGTAAGTTCTTGTAGTTATTTTCTCTTAGTTTTTATGATTAATTCCCCAATTATTATTTATCGTTTGAGATTGTTATTTCTTAGTTAAATGATGTAGATTTAGGATTACGACGTGAGGCAATACGGATTCCTCGTCTATAAGGATCCGCACGCCCACGCCTATGTCTCGTGATGTATGTATGACTTTATTTTGATTAACAATCGTGTTTTTAGTAGATCTATGTAATTGCTTTATGAATCTCTATTTTATCCATTACGTATAGAGAAACGCTAAGATTTGGGTTTTCGCCACGTCAATCTGGCCACGTCTTTATGGTGAGATTGTCCACCTAGAATTTCTTATCTTAGTAGGTATGGCAACGGCTATGTTGCTCGTCTATTTTAATTAGCATATGATTAGAAAATACCAATATAGGGCTCATAGGTCGGCTCATGAATTGATCTTCCGGGACTTTCAGCGAGATCTAGATCTGTTCTGTATTTGGGAATTGTCGACACCTAGTTATACGTAAATCATATATTAACAGGAGACCTAAAAAGTGAATGTTAATTGGACGGAGACTGATGCGATCACTTAGGAAGTACGCCTAACCATAGGAATGTTGCCTAGGTGAGGAATACGGTTAATATCGGCATCCCTAGTTTTGTAAGCGTGCAAGTTATATGAGATGGAGGCCTAAAAAGCGAAGTCATGTAATGTAGCATAGTGATCTAGATGGCCTACCCGGAGCTAGATCTAGTTTAGGGGATTACTCCCGTAGCCAATATAAAAGAAATATGAAGCGGATTAATAGTTGTCGAGTATCGCTTAATTATATAAAATCTCTAGATCCAAACGAAAACATAATAATTGGGGAGATTAATTACGTGTCTTTATTTGTGTTATGTCGAGTCGTGTCATTTATCTTTTCTTGTCTTTTGTTGGTCGTAGACCGCTTTATGTCCTTGATATTAATAATTAATTGTTTGTATATAAATGATCCACAATTGGTTCCCTGTGGAATCGACCTTGATTCGCTATAGCTGTACTACGATTGACCTAGTCCTCTTGCTAGTATTGGTTTCCGGCGGTCAAATATTTTATTATCACTTGATCTACGTCATCACATGTCAGGGGCAACATATCCATTGTGCTCATAAGGGACCATTTGATGTCAACCGAAGTTCATGGTCTTTCTATATAAGACCGTCTTCTTCATCCTTTGCAAAAGAGGGACACGGAACTTAGTTGCCTTTGATTTTGTCAAGCATCTGGTCTGAGGAAATAACCACTAAATCAAATGCTCTCTCAAATATTCACAACCATGGCCTATTAAAGTCTCAGAGTAGGTGTGGCATCTTAGTAAAAACTGAATCAAACACTATAGATAATTTCTCATTCAAAGCATAATAAGGTTAGCCTTTCGTGGATGATAAAGTATGTAAATGTCATAATCTTTGATGTTAATGCCTTATGTTCAACTCACTTGAGGTAAAGAGTTACTTCAACATCTTGTGGTCTTGTGAAGAATTTACAACACCATAGAGGTGGTGCCTCCAAATTCTCTAACAAGAACCACAACTGATGATTCAAAATTATGAACGGATAGTTCTGGTCAACATACATCAACAGGCATGAGGTATAAGCGATAATCTTTACCAATCACATTAAAACTCAACACAATATCATCTCGAAAGAATCTATGTTAGTATCATAGTCCTTATTTGGAAATTGTTAGGTCGGGATAAGAGTTGTCACCCTTTTTTCCTTCAACTTATAGAAGGTACTTCTTGACTCAAGAGGCAACTTAACTCAAAATTCTTCAGTGTAAGTTGAGTGAGAGGTATTGTGATGGAAAAAACTTGTAAAAGACTTCTGTAACATCTTGCCAGTCTTAGAAAGTTGCGCATTTCCGTCACTGTGGTAGGCCAAGGCCACTTACCAACTGATTCCATTTACGATGGATCTATAATAACCCACATCTGATATACCATGATCCAAGAAAGCCAATGTGTCTAGCCAAAACTCCCACTTGTTGAACTTGGCAGAAACATCTTGCTCTATTGGTCATTATAGAACCGGTATTAGATGCTGGCATATTAAACATCATCATGAGAATTGACCAGAATGTCGTCAACATGAACCCCATAAAACTTATCCTAGTGATCATGAAATGCTTGGTACATTAGGTCCATGAAGGCTGATGGGACATTGGTCAAGCCGTAAATTATAGCCTAAAAATCATAATGCCCATCTCTAGTGAAGAAATAATTCTTTAGAGTATCATGTTCTTTTATCTTCACAAGACTATATCCCGATCTGACATCTATCTTGGAAAGCACCCTAGCCCAACAAAATTGATAAGACAAGTCAGAAATACGTGGAGGGGCATGCATTTCCTTCACTATAATCACGTTCAACTCCCTGTTATTAATACATAACCCCATGCTTCCATCCTTCCTCTTAACAAAGGGTAATCGGCGCTCCCTAAAGTGACACACTGGACTAAACGATCTCCTTGTCTAAGACATCATGCCATTACTCTTTGAGTTCCGTGAGTTCAACTGAACACGACATGTACGGTGTATGGTTGGGCTTAAAAGGGAAACAAACTCACCGACCACAGAGAGAATCCTCCAACCGAGAGAGAAGTTACTTGACAACACTTAAGAAGACTAAATCAACATTCATCGCAAAGAACTTAAAAATCATCTGAGTGCAAAACTAAATGCGACAGAAGCTTACTCAAGGATTTGTAATGTTATTTCATCCTACTAAAGTGCATTAGAAAGACCAAATCATAAGCTAGGCAACGAAATAATAATTTCATAAAAATTTGGCCAAACATGCGCTTGTGGCGCCCAAGTGTGCTCCTGTGAATCAATTAGCATTTTGTTTTTCATTCTGTTAGCCAGGAGTGTGATTTCCTTGAAAAAGCATGCGTTGAGACAAAAAAAGATTTTTCTTGCATTCTATCCAAGACAGGCGTGTGCTTTCCATGATCAAGCGTGCGCCTGACCCCTAGAACTACAATGTTCCTGTATATTTTCTATAGCCAATAGCAAAAAATACCAATACGAAAATCCATACAATCAATACCAAAATGAGTCTAAATATTGACCAAAACATTATAAAACAAAACCTATCAATAAAACACCACTTTACCTTGATTTGTAGTCAGAATCTCCCAAAAGTTGCAAGCTAACACAGTCAATTCCTTAATCTGTTGCCAAAACTTATATAAAGACAGTCTAAACTTGAATTAACTAGGATCACAAGTATCTAAATGATTAAGTATATGATTAAAGTGATTTAAAGTTCTTTCAACACTTCAGAACTCATGATTCCAAAATAGGGCAATTTTCATACTTTTCCCAATCATCAAGGAACTTGTATCTCCGCGATCCTTGTTTTACGGTGATCGTTTCTCCCTACTTTAATTTGGAATCCAAAGGCAGATCAGAAGATAGGTTGTAGATTCTTTTTTTTTTTTTTTCTTCCTTTCCTTTCCTAAGCGATCCGATCCAACTACTTCCGAATTTCCTTCTTCTGATAGAGAAAAGTTATTATGCAGCATGTATTTTATAGTGATACCAAGTGGATGGTAGTAATTGATCCATTTCACACATTCACACATCTACTGTGTGTGAGAGATTGAATAACATTTAATCACAGCATTCCACTTGGTATCACCCTAAAATACCTACTACACCATAATTTCTCTCGTTCTGACAACCTCCAAATTTCTTCCGTTCACTACACTGGCCTAGTGGTTAGCTCGGCTATACCCTGGCATGGCGACATGGGTTCGAGCCCCGCTTGGGGCATAATATGTGTATGTTTTCTTTCGTTTCTGAAAAAAAAAACCTTTTGTTTTTGGGCGATGGGTCCAAAAGGATAAAAAATAAACTTAATTAGGCAAATAGGACATGCTAAACATTTCTTTGTTTATAAGGAAACAAATTAGATAGATAGACCAAAATAGCCTTAATGAAAAAATCAACAAAAAACGAAAAAAAAATGGGAAAACGCGAAGATGTGAACAGGCGTTGTACGTAATTTTTTTTTGTAAACATCGTGAATGTTTTTATTTTTTCTGGGTCCTGAAAAGTTGGAAAATAAAAAGGAAAAAATATTTGTCATTTTCTCTTTCTTACCCAACCTTTCAAACGGTTATATCTTTTGATATAAAACTCAGATCATCGTAATTCTTTCACCATAATTCATATTTTTTTTGTCCTCTTTATTATGATATCTAATTTGATATTTTTGACTTAATTGCTGAAACTCAAATTTTGTTCATAAAAATCGACACGATGCAGTGACACCGCAATGCATATATACCAAGATGCAGAGACACCACGATGAAGTGACACCGCAATGTAGTGACCACGGCGATGCATTGACCACCGCGATGCATTGACCACCACAATGCAAAGACACCGCGATGAGGTGACACTACAATGCGGTGACAACCGTGATGCAATGACCACCCCTATGCATTCACCACCGCGATGCATTGACTATTCCCATTGTAGTGACCACCCCCGATGCAGTGGCCATCGCATGCATTGACCACCGCGATGCAGTGACCACCCTGATGCAGTGCCCACCGCGATGCATTGACCACCCGATGCAGAGACCACCCCGATGCATTGACCACCCTGATATACTGACCACTGCGCTGCATTGACCACCCCTGATGTAGTGGCTACCCCCGATGCAGTGACCACCCTCGATGCAGTGACCATGGCGATGCATTCCCCACCCCGATGTAAAGACACCGTGAAGAAGTGACAACAACATGTACAATGATCTATGCAATGACACCCACCTTATGTAGTGTTTTATGGAGTGACACCTTATGCACGATTTATGCAGTGACAAGAACATTGCGATGATTTATGCAGTGACATTTGATTTTTGCTCATACAACATTATTTATAAAAAGAATTTTTTTTCATAAAATCGACGCGATGCAGTGACATATGAAGATGAAGTGACATATGAAGATGCAGTGACATTTGACGATGAAGTGACATGCAAATCAGGGTTGTAAGTGAGCCGGACTAATCGTGAGCTACTGGTATTCGACCCACAAGAGATTTTGACTTGGTTCGGTTTTTCTTGAGTTCGAGCTCGAGCCGAGCTACTTGAATAATTAATCGAGCCGGTCTCGAGTTTTAAAATATAGTAATCGAGTACCTCGTGAGCTAATCGAGATTCATTAAATAATTATTTAAATATTTGTATTTATTAAATTTATAATAAAATATTATTTTTTACAATTCAAAAAGTATTATTCGAGTCGAGTATTAGACGAGTCGAGTTCGATCTTGTAATATTTTTTTAAAAAATAATTGAATTCTAAGTAAATAATCGAGTTATATCGAGTACTTAGCGAGTCGAGTTTGATATTGCCTTTTTATGGCCCGATCGAACCATGACTTTTTAGTCGAGCCCAGCCCTTGGGGATATCGACTCGAATCAGCTAGATTACACCCTTAATGTTGTCAACACCACTTATTTTACAATGTCACCAAATTTGTGTATCAATTTGTATATGCAGTGACATCAATGTCACTGCATCAATTCTCTATGCAGTGACATCATTGTCAATACATCAATTCTTTAAAAAAATTCTTCCAAATCAATCTCAAACCAACATCCGACTCCATCTCAAATCACCAGTTTTCTTGAATGTAAATTGAATAGTCCACATCATTGTGTTAATGTTCCCCACCTTAAAGCTAAGGAGTTGAATCTTGACAAAGAAATTCTGAAAGCTTCTTGTTCATTAAAGCTCTACTTTTATGAAAGCTTCTTGTTCACTGCTACCATAAAGCATGTAATGAAAAAGTTTTCGGGATATTACAACATATGAACAGAGAAATCAAAGCTTGGCATGAAGCAAAAAATTTTAGAGTATGGCCGGTAATGTTTGTTATGTCTCTAGTTCCACACATTCTTCTAATCCACAAACTCCAGAAAATTCCATGTCATCAGATGTTAGTGTGCCCATCTTATCAAAGAAACAAATATCAACCTTCCCGGCAAATAGGATCCAAAATGGTTATGTACAGATATACATTATGTTTGCTTAGAAAGAAAGAAAATGTATCATGGTACTACTCCAATCATTTATCAAAACAAGCCCAAATATGTGATTTGCAGCCTCATTCACATCCACTACTGTCCCCAACTCATTTCCAAGACCAACTACGCTAGCCTTGAAGAATCATGTGAAGAAACAATACCAAAAGTTAAATCGAAAATAAAGACAATAATTTTACGAAGCTAGCAAATTTATGTATCCAAATGTATATACATTGTCATCAATGTCACTGCATCAATTTTTTTCCCTATCATACTCAATCCCACCAAGAATATCATGTTGTTGCACCGATTTTCTTCCAAATCAAACTCAAACCCAACATCAAATTCATGCCATACTCCAGATGAATAAAATACCACCAATTCTCAGCAGCTATGAATTCACGCCCTTTAGATGAACATTAATTGATTAAAATTCAACATCAGGCATGGCCGTAAAAGTCCCAAGAAGAACTCAGTGTTGAATAGTGAATATAATAATACATATACATAAGAAGATCACAACAAGCCAAAAAGTGATTGAAGAACATGGAATGTGCATTAACTCCATCAATGGGTATATCAATCCACCTAAAGCAGCTGCTTCCATACGAAGACAATATCCCAGCTAATACATGCAACTTCTTTTTCTCCTTTTCGGGTTTATCACTGCTTCCATCCGAAGCGAGTATCCCAGCTCCCACAGTTACCAAAACTATCGCGTTTATCGTATACGCAGTAAACTTTTGATTAACAAGAAGAAAAGAAAGAAAAAAAGCTGTGAAAGCAAGCGAGAGGCGGAGTAAGAGAAGCGGTTGGCACGGGAAGCTATGCTATTCCGGCGGAATACAGGTAATTCGCTATGCCGACGACGGTTCCGATAGCAAAGGAAGCCATGAAAACCGGCAAATTCATGAGGATCTGCTCAGCAAAGCACGACTAATTCAAATGAATCGACTAATTGAGGATCTACTATTGATTAACAGCCTTATCCGCACGACAAAATTGCTTAAAAGGGCAATTTAGGATAGTTAGAAAAAATGTATCCTTATAATGGATAATCTTTTTTTTTGGTGTCTTAAATACCAATTAATAAGCCTTCAAACTGGTCCTTATAAACAAATAAACATTTTTTTTTCATCTTTCATAAATAATATTTATAATATTCTAATTATTTCTAAAATGACATTTTTGTCCTTTACGAAAAATTCTGACTAGGCGGCACTTGTAGAGAGTAAATGAGGATGAACATGGGAAATTTTTAGGTAGTGTGTACCTACGTAGGTACATACTACGTGGCGAAATCGAGCCACGGGATCAGATTGCAGAATTGTTTGTGTGGTGTGTAGTTCTGATCCTGTGGATTGTGCCACGTAGTATGTACCTACGTAGGTACACACTACCTAAAAATTTCCCGATGAACATAACCCCATTCCTCAACCCTGTCTTTTAATAAATTTCTTTTACTTTTGTGTCATCAACATGGAATTTTTTTTTTTTATTATAGATATCTTTTACTTTTACGAAAGGTCGTTCAATTTGGGTCATTAAAAATTCCGTTTCTATATAGAGAAATTTTTATACGATTTCTCCGCAGCACGAAGACACCTAAAAATGCCCGAATTTTAAAAGAGTGTTTTTAAATATTTTGCTTATTTTTACACTTAGGTGTATCCGCATGATGTAGGGACACAAAAAATAAATGGAAAATTAGGGATAAGGACACAATCTGAAATATTTTTAAGTAACAGGACAACTACATATTTTTTATAGGGAGAAGGACAACTGCATAATTTTTATAGCGAGAAGGACAAACAGTGAATCCCGAAAATCAGTGAATCTCCCCAGTGAATCCCGAAATCAGTGAATTTCGACAGTGAATCCCGAAAATTAGTGAATTTCAACGATGAATTTTGAAAATTAGTGAATTTCGACAGTGAATTTCGTCAGTGAATTTAAACAGTGAATTTCGAACACAAGTGAATTTCGACAGTGAATAAATAGTTTTGTCCTTTATGCAAAAGTTTCAAAAAATTGTCCTTCTACTCAATTGATGAAATATTTTTGTCCTTCTCCCTCATTCCCCCAAAAAAAAATAGGGCCAATTATTTAAAAGGACTTATTTCCAACTTATTAGGGGTAATAGGACACTCCGAAATCTTATTTAGTTATAAAGACATTCTAATTTTAAGAAGGAAACTTATTTAGTTATAAGGACATTCTAATTTCAAGTGGATAAAGAGGAGGAAGGTAAAAAAAGAAAGAGGAAAAAAAAAAGGGTTCAAAGTAATATAAAAAAAAAACATTACATGACCAAAAAAAAAGTACTGTGCGTGGGTTTTTTTTTTTTGTTTTTTGTTTTATAATTCACCATATTTCTAAAGGTCATATATTTTGATCTAAAACTCGGATCATCATAATTTTTTCACTAAAATTCATATTTTTTCGTCTAAAATCAAATTTGATATTTTTCCGAATAAATTTCATAAAATCAATTTTTTTTCTTCATAGAAATCGACGTGACGTATTGATCACCGTCATGCATTGACCACCTACCCGGATGTATTGGACACCGGGATCCACTAACCACCCCAATGCATTGACCGCCGCGATTCATTGGCTACCATGATGTATTGACCGCCGCGATCCATTGACAACCTTGATCAGTGACATCTCATTGTAGCGATTTATGCAATGACGTCTCATTGTAGCGATTTATGCAGTGACTTCTTATTGTAGCGATCTATGCAGTGATGTCTTATTGTATCGAATTATGCAACGACGTGTTATTGTAACGATTTATGCGGTGACGTGTTATTGTAACAATTTATGCATACCTTTGGTTGTAAAAATATGCATTTAAACCAAAAAAAAAATACAGTTATTTTACAAAGTTATCGAAAATTTAAACCAACACAAATAAACCAACATGAATCAAATATTTAAAGATAACAAAGAAATAAAGTTACTTTACAAAGTTATCAAATGTGTGTATCAAGTTGTATATGCGGTGACATCAATATCATTGCATCAATTATCTAATTGTAAATACAATCATCAATGTCACTGCTTCAGACATCAATGTCACTGCATAAGTCATCAATGTCCCTGCATCAGACCTCAATGTCACTGCATAAGTCGTCAATGTTACTGCATAAAACCTAACGTCAATGTCACTACATAAGCCATCAATGTCCCTGTATCAGACATCAATGTCACTGCATAAGTCATCAATGTCACTGCATAAGTCATCAATGTCACTGATTCAGACATCAATGTCACTGCATAAGTCATCAATGTCACTGCTTCAGACATCAATGTCACTGCATCTAAATACTCTGATTTTTTTTAATCGTAAAAGACAGATTCTGTAAAATTTTCTCTACATCTACTACATTCTTTCAGATTCTCTGTGAAATTTACTTTTATATCTACCACATTCATCCAAGATTCCATAAAACAGAGTATCGATTTGATGCATTTTATATATTCATCTAGAATCTGAAAAACAGAAAATCTGATTCATCTCGGATAGAGATTCTGTAAACACAAAAATGTAATGTTAAAGAGTATCTAATGCAAGTGTTGTCACTGCATAGGGGGAAGTAAAAGAGATAATAGAGTAAGAGACCTTGGAAGATGGCATCCATGGGGTTGCCACCTCCATTGTTGATACTTCAAATCTTTTCTGCCATATTTTTCACAAGAATAATCATCAATCATAAAAGAACATTGTTTCTCTCTGTACAAAGGAGAATTTACTGTCATAAAAAACCCATGTCCCGGAAAAAGATTGCGGCTTGAATCGAAAACGGCGACTTCTTCGTAGGCTGTTCAACTGCTATCAACTTCTTCATCTTCTTGAAGTCGAACCAATCTTATTATTATCACTAATAGTAGATAGATATAAAGCACGAGATGATAAAAATAGCAATAAACAAGGCACACGGTGAACATATGTTCATTCGATTTTCCATGGTTTGATGATTAATCCTGTGGAGGAGGTCTTCTTGAGGCCGATGCTGCTTTGTTGCCCATTATTTTTTTTGACTTTTTATGAAAAAATTTACCTATTAATCTTGCAGCTTAGCTAGTTGGTGTAATGTCGCTGCTATTGTATCCTGTGCGCAACCTTCTCCACTAAGTGCCTTCTTTTAATTCTGTTTTTCACGCAATTAATACCTTTGAACCATATTACAAACAAAGTCAACTTCTTCAGAAAAAATTAAATGAAGTTAAACCAACATGAAAGTTTCATGTAATCCCAAAAAAAAATCTATATTATTATATATACCAAAAAAAAAAAAAAAACAAACATCATCTTTTTTTTTTTCCAGCGCATCATCTTCTTTTTTTTTTTTTTTTTTTTTTTTCTTCTTCTTTTTTATCCACTTGAAATTAGAATGTCCTTATAACTAAATAAGTTTCCTTCTTAAAATTAGAATGTCCTTATAACTAAATAAGATTTCGGAGTGTCCTAAATGATCATTAAGTCTCTAGCGACGGCCTTATAACTAATTTTGCCAAAAAAAGTATTCCGTCCATACGGTGTGTCAGCGTAAATCAAGAGAGGAACGCGTAGAAATTAAATGAAAACGACTATAAAATGAGGAAAGTGGGTTGTACGACATTTACATCTAAAAAGAACACGGGTACACATCATGCTTGTAATAATTGATAATTAGTTAAATAGTAAATAAGGAGAATAGAGAAAATGACAGTTTTTAGTAACATGACAACATCAAATTTTTTATTAAGAGAATGATAAATCCTATAAAAAAAAAAAACAATAAACAATAAAAAAAAATCCGCGCTTGTTCACCTGTGAATTTTTTTTTTTTTTTTCTTTTTTCTTTCCTCCTTCATTTTCAATTCTCATATTTTTTGATCTAGATATCCAAACGCGAATTGGTTAGATATTATTACATCGTTTTTTATGAGATTCATGTCGAAATTCACTCAGTGAATCCCGAAAATCATTGAATATCGATAGTGAATTTTGAATAATAGTGAATTTCGATAACGGATTTTCTGAAATCACTTCGTAATATGTTGAATGTGATTTCAAAATAAAGAGAATGAAAAAATAAAAAATTTGGTGAAGAATTTTCAAATTTGGTGTTCTAGATTGGGAGATATGAGTGTTTAAAAAATAGGGATGATGGAGAAAATGTGTTGTGCTTTTTTTTTTTGTAGTAGAAAACATGCACCTAGAAAAATTAAAAAAAAATTTTAAATAAAATAATTATGTCTTTTATACAAAAGTTTCAAAAGTAGTAAAATGTTTTTGTCCTTCTCCTTCATTCCTCCTAGTAAATATTGTAATTGTTGATAAATAGAAATATTACTGTAAGATAAACCTTTGTAAATGTTTTGTATTTTTGTATCTAGATAGGATAGCTCCAGAAGGTTCTGATGTACTCTATATAAACGATGTACACCATACAATTTCAAAAGTGAATAATAATATATTGTCCTCTCCACATAAATCTATCATGTTATCATATCACTCGTATTTCTCTAGCATTATTATTTTCCAATAAAACTTTTTTTTTCGTTTCTCCTCTATCCCTATTCTATTTTCTAGGTTTCAGCACTTCACCCTCCCCGTTCTTTTTCATCAGTGTCTCCGTCCCAATCTTCCATGGCTTCCGATCAACCTCCTTCTTCCTCCTCTCAGGTTATAACATTCAACCCTGCCACACAAGCACCTCTAAAACTCTCCCCCACCAATTATATATTATGTCTGGAGTATGCAGATCGAGACTCTTCTTCTTGGATATAAACTCTTCGGCCATCTCGACGGAACCACCGTCGCACCACCCGAAAATGTTCAAAGTGAAGTTACTTCTTCCCCCAACCCCAAACACTCTCTCTGGACACGCCAAGACAATCTAATTCTGAATGTCATTGTTGCATCCTTATCACCCAATGTTCTGCAATTCATTCGGGGCGCCAAACATCCAAGCAGGCCCGGACATTGCTTCACGATGCCTACACCAAGCCATCTCGTGGCCGAATCAAATTAATTAAACATAATTTATGATCTATGCGCAAGGGCTCTGTTAGGACAGATTGCCCACACTCTTAATGTATAAATGAATAAAGTTGCGCATTTACTACACCAATTGGTTTTAGTAAAATGGTAAGCGCTTGATCTTTAACATGGTATCAGAGCCAAATGTCGAAAGATCGAACCCTGGTTGGAACAATATTAAAAAAAATATGCAAGTGTTGGGAGAGATTGCCCACACTTGAGAGGGGTCGGGACAGATTGCCCACACTCTTGAAAAAAATTGTGTAAGTGTTGGACAGATTGCAAACACTTGAGGGGGTGTTGAGATAGATTGCCCACACTCTTAATGTATAAAGAAATAAAGTTACGCCTTTACTACCATCAATTGGTTGTAGTAAAACGGTAAGCGCTTGATCTTTAACACGCTCTCAATCGATTTCTTAATATATGTTCGAAATTGAGGGAAATGCGGATGAATTAGATCTCGTAGGAGCACCCATGGATGCCGACGATTTAACTGATTTTATTCTTGCAATCCTTGGTGACGAATACAAGGAATTAGGCCGTGTCATTCAAGCCCGTGATTCAGCAATTTTCTTTGAATAATTACATGAAAAATGGCATACCTACTCGATTCAAGCTCCCGCCTCCGCTGCATCTCCGGCGCTATTTGGTCCGGCCACGGCTTTTCCGGCATATCGTCCTCCAGCTAGTTTATTACCCCGCCCGAGTTACCCTCAATAGAGAGGCCTAGCCACGCAACAACCCTATCAGACCTTTTTCAGACGCAAGCATGCTCTCCACCCTCTTCCATTCTGTGGCCATCTTCCCCGATCGACAACACTTCCAGGACAAGAAGGCCCTATCTTGGCCGCTTTCAGCTGTGCAGGGAACATGGGCACTTGGCTTGATTTTGCTCCGCCTATCTGGTCCAACAATTAACCCCAACAACCCCTCGCCCTCAAGGCCCCAGGCTCATCTCACCGCCACTAGTTCAGCTCTTCCTTCCAACGAAATCACACCATGGATCTTCGATAGTGGTGCCTCCCAAAACGTCACCACCGATCTTCAAAACGTGGCTCTCCATCACCCGTATAATGGTGATGATATTATGATTGGTGATGGTATAGGGCTTTCAATCACTCATGTTGTTTCAACTTCTCTCCATATCACTTTATCTAAGTCTATTATTTACATAATGTTCTCTGTGTTCCTACTATGTCCCGTAATTTACTTTATATCTCCCAATTATGCAAATCTAATAATTTATCAATTGTGTTCTTACCCTCTGGAATTTTTGTGGAGGACATCCAGACGAATCTTATCCTGCATCGTGGTTCGGATAAAAATAGACTAGACGAATGACCTTCACCACCATTGCTTGAGTTTTGTCGAATAAAGCCACCATCCAAGTGTGACATCATCGTTTAGGTCATCCTGCTAGTTCTATTTTACATTCTATTCTTAGTACCTTTTCTTTGGATTCTATTTCTTCTTCGTTTACGCATTGTTCTTCAAGTTTGGAAAATAAAAGCCACAAATTGACATTTGGCTCTTCGACTTTATCCTCTTCCCGTCCCTTGGAAATTGTTTTTAGTGATGTTTTGACTTCCATGTACATTCTTTTGATGGTTTTAAATAATATGTTATGTTCGTTGATCAATTTTACACGGTATATTTGGTATTATCCAATTTCTAAAAAATTTGATGTTGCCACGACTTTTACTCGCTTTTACTCGCTTTTACATGACAGTTGAAAAATATTTTAATCAATCCATTAAAACTTATATACTGAAAATGGTGGTGAATATATCTCTCTTTGTGATTACTAGTCCACTAATGGCATCTCATTCTTCATTACACCTTCGCACACTCCTGAACACAATCGCCTTTCTGAACGACGACACTTACACATAGTCAAACATGCCTTCCCATTCTCTCTCCATGCCTCTCTCCCTCTTACCTACTGGCCCTATGCTTTTTCCACTATACTCTATCTTATTAATCGTATGCCCATTCCTATCTTTAATATGAAATCTCCTTATGAATGTATCTTCCATGAGCCTCCGAACTACAAAAAGTTACGAGTCTTTGGGTGCCTATGTTATGTCTGGTTGCATCCCTACACTGATCACAAACTTCAGCCTAGCTCCAATCCCGGTGTTCCTTGGTTATGCGTTAAATCAACATGCCTACTACTGTTACGACACATCTTCCTCTTGTATCTATGTTTCTCGTCATGTCAAGTTTGTCGAATCCGTTTTCCCGTTTGTTACTCATGCTCCCCCTCATCTCCATCTCATCCCTCCTTTTTTCGGACTGGATTCCTACTCCCCCACGTAGCATACCTTCCCCTGCACCCGAACCCCACCCTATTCCAGACCCGTCCCCTCCTCCTAGCCCACCTCCCTCTCCACCATCTCCACCACCTCCCCCTGGTTCTACTCATCCTATGCGTACTCGAGCTCAAAACAAAATCTATAAGCCCATCTTGAAACTCAATCTTCACACCCAACTCTCCCATCCTTCTCTTACTGAACCTACCACGGTCTCTCATGCCCTTAAACATCCTAATTTGAGAACTGCAATTCAAGTGGAATACGACACTTTGGTGTGTAATGATACCTTGCAATTGGTCTCACACGATCCTTCAAATAATGTCACTGGTTCAAAGTATATATTTCAGATAAAACATCATGCGGATGGTTCCATTGATCGCTACAAGGCTCACATAGTTGCTAAGGGTTTTTCCCAACGGCCGGGTGTGGATTACTATGAGACGTTTAGCCCTGTGGTTAAACCCACTATGTCCGGGTTGTTCTCTCCCTTGCTCTTTCATAGGGGTGGTCCTTAAGACAACTTGATATAAACAATGCTTTTCGGCAGGGTCACCTTCGGAAGATGTCTATCTCGCTCAGCTTGCTGGTTTTTTAGTTATGACCTCCCCACCCATGTTTGCAAGCTTTGCAAATATATCTATGGCTTAAAGCAAGCTCCCTGGGCATGGTATGATGAACTCAAAGGTTTTCTTCTCTCATGTCATTTTTGGAATACGCCGGCAGACACATTCTTTTTATTTATTTATTTATAATTCTTGAGGTATTATTATCTATGTTTTGGTATATGTGGATGATCTAATTATTACAGAGAATGATTCTGATACTCTTGAATGGTTTATTAAGATCTAGGTGATTGATCACGTGCAAAGCACATACCAGCAATAGGACTAGGTCTATCGTAGTAGAGTACTGGCAAATCAAGATCGATCGCATAGAGACTCGTAAGAATGTCTAATTATAAAGATTGAGTTGTCACGATAACGGTCTATGACCAACTATAATATATAGACAGTAGTATTGGTGCCTTAAACTAACAAGATTATGCAAGTTCAACGAAGCAAATTAGAGTTTCTAAGGTATTAGTACAATTATGAGTAATTAGTTATTTCCCCCAAATATTCAATAGTCCTCCCCATTGGTGAATTTGTTCATTGTTCAGATACGGGTACAACTCCTAACCCTATCTACTCCGACAATGGCAATAGACAATCTATATGCAAGCTACCCTCCTTAATTGGTCCGTAATTGCCCATACGCATAAAGAACTAGAGATGCCGATATTGAGTGTTACCTGATACCGCAAACCCGCCAAGACAACTGTCGACATTGACCAGTACATTCATAGGGTCCATTCTAGATAATGTCCTAATTAACACTTCACTTGTGGTCCTTCAGGTCAATTTACGATAACATGCAAATAGTTTATCAGACTAAAGACATGTAAATTAAATCTATCAATCAACGTAGCTGGCGCCGATTATCATGAATTAGTAATTTACAAGGTATTCAGATCTAGCGATATAGACCGTCGTAGATATGAAGAACGAAACTACTATTTCATGATTTATTCAGCAACGAATCAGATCTATAACACATGGGGAAAAATAAGCTAACTACTACATAATTGAACTAAATAAGCAATTAAAACATACTAGTCGAATATAACAACGATAGATCTACATCTTGGAAAAGATAGAAAATCATACCCTCAAAGATGACGTATATCTCCTTCGGATCTCTCCTTAGGCGGCGACTCCGTCGTCTCTCCGACCAGAACTCATAAAATAAATAAAATGAAGAACAAAGAACTTTTATTGCATAATTTCCTTAAATAATTTGAGTACATTTTGTTCTGAGGCGAAGCCTCTTATTTATAGCTATCTAAACCGACTTAGGAACAACTAGTTCGAACCCTCGTCTAAGAAAACGTGTTTTGGAAGATTCTGGAACCTCGGTAAGTCGGCGGCCATCCTCGGGTTAACGAGGGTATTTTCGTCCTTTTTCTTTAGCCGACTTAACTTGGATGCTTCTAGAATACCGTAGGCCTATTCTTTTCATTCAGTCCATTCCAGAGTCGTCCATCATGCTCAACCCAATATTCCGTATCCTGAAAATCATCAAATAACGCACGAAATAATATCGAAACAGGGAAAATAAACGCTAAGTGCAGATTTCTCGACTCACAAACCCGACATATGATATTCAATGTAAATGGTTCATGTTTACAGGTCGAAACAACTATTTCTAGCTCATAATGGATAGAATATAGATGCCGTAGGATAGACTATTTTAACCGTCATCAACTACCCCCCACTAGCCTTCTGCTCGTCCGCGAGCAGAGTATCAAGGCGGAATGTACCTCCAAGAACAATCCCCATCTACTACCACATATACAATAAAGATTTCCGGCAGAAACATATATTGAGCCACAATCCATGAGCTCCTCATTAATCACTACTTATCACGCATCAATGTGTCGTGTGATGAATCAGTCGTGATAGTGTGTTCGTGAGAAGAATCAAGTTGTATTAACTACATAGTCTTAACTTTCTTGCGCATACACTCGCTCATATTTCCTTCAGACTTGGTTACCCAACATGGTACCGGTATTGGGTCGGGCGGACTCGGGGACTGAGCATCGCTCTTAAGTCCTCGTTTGTTTCTTTTGATGCGAGGGTCGTGCCCTTTTTACACGAGTTCGCTTCCCTCAGTGCCTTTATTGCATATATATTTCTTTTCTTTTCTTTTTTTCTTTTTCTTTCTTTTTTTTTTTGGCATATTTCCTCACTTTTTTCTCTTTCTCTCACAAGTCCGTTGTCCCGGTCACCTTCCGTCATCCAAGTTGCTTCCCTTGTCTTACAACAATTTGTTAAAGTATATAGACAGACAAATAATGATTCCCGGTTAAAACCATATAATCTTAAACACTTCTCACTCAGATTATGTGCTCAGATACTGATTGCAATGATAGAATAATAATTAATATATTACTACTTCAGGCAACATAATAAATGCTCATTCTTCCATACGTAATTGAATATGCTATAGCTTACTTCAAATTGAACTTGGGCTCCTTTTCTACCGATTTCTTACTCGAAAACGTGCAAATAGAAAGCTAAAAACAGTGTTAAATTTTCAAAAATATTCCCATTTCGACTACCCAGCTAAGACTCCTTACCACCCCACTTATTATAGACATTGTCCCCAATGACTAATAATAAAGAAAAGAAAAAGTACTTAGCTCTGGAAATGTCGGCTGAGTCCAAACGAATCCTGAGCAGAATCATTAGCTCCTAGGTCATTCCTCTTCCAAGTTATTACCTGCTTTCCAAATGCTTCCAAAAACTTTGAGTAACATGCTAAGGGCAACAATAAAATAAGGTGGCGGTAATTGTGCATACCAGAGGAATGCGGAAAAATAGTTTAAGCCACTTTATTCTTTTATCGGCCTAAGCAAGACACGAAAACTTTTACGAGGGTATCACATGATAAAAGAAAAAAACCACATATATCCCTAGCCAGGTGACTGAAGAGATATGTGATGAAAAAAACCTTGCGATTGTCATGCTACTTTATTGACTCAAAATAAAATAAACAAAAGCAATAAATAAGGGTTTAGAAATAGTTCTGAGTTTATAGTCGTCAGCTCGACTGTACTAATAGGGCTCATTCATTCATATTTTTGCTCTTCTAATGCAAAGACTTCCAATTCAGGGTTATAATTGTGCTTTAGGTAATGTTTCAGCCTGTGGTCGTTAATTGTGAAAGTTTTCCTAGAGTGTTCATGTATAACTTCACATGCACCTGAATTGTAGACTTTCGTGACTACATGTGGTCCATATCATCTAGACTTCAACTTCCCAGGAAAAAGACGAAGACACAAATTGTACACTAGCACTTTATCTCCAACTTGGAATGTGTGGTTTGGAATCTTCTTATCATGCAGGTGTTTCATTCTTTCCTTGTAAATCCTTGCATTCTCATACGCTTGAAGTCTAAACTCTTCCAATCTATTCAACTCTAACATTCTTTTTTCACCGGCTAAATCCTCATCCATGTTTAGAAACCTCATAGCCGACAGTGCTCGGTGCTCGAGTACTACCGGTAAATGACATGCTTTTCCAAACACTATCATATATGGTGACATCCCAATCGTGGTCCTATAAGCTGTTCTGTACGTCCAAAGAGCGTCATCTAATTTCAACGACCAATCTTTCCTTGTGGGATTCACAGTCTTCTCTAAGATTCTCTTAATCTCTCTGTTCGTGACTTTTACGTGTCCACTCGTCTAGGGGTGATATGTTGATGCAATCTTATGCCTAACCCCATATCTAATGATCAACTTCTCAAACAACCTATTACAGAAATGAATCCCTCCGTCACTAATTATGGCTCTAGGCATACCCAACCTCATCAAAATGTTCTTCTTAAGAAATCTCAAGCCAACCCTGGCATCATTAGTAGGTGAATCCACTGCTTCCACCTATTTCAAAACATAATCAACTACTACCAGGATGTAACGATTAGATTCTGATGGTGTGAATGGTACCACAAAATCAATTCCCCAAACATTGAAAAACTCCACTTCTAAGATACTTGGCAGTGGCATCTCGTTCCGCTTAGAAATATTACCAGTCATTTGACAGGAATGACCGGATCTTGTAAAATAGTAAGCAGATTTATGAATTGTTGGCCAATAGAATCCACACTGCAATACCTTTGCTGTTGTCTTGTCTGGCCCATAGTGACCTCCAGCTTCTTTAGCATGACACATGTGCAAAATACTCGGAATCTCATCATCGTGGACACATCTCCTAAGAATGGCATCAGGGCACAATTTGTATAAGTAGGGATCGTCCCAATGATAATACTTCAAATACGTGAAAAACTTCTTCTTATCTGTATTATTGAATTCTGGTAGTAGGTACTTTCTGCTAAGTAATTGACAATGTCCGCAAACCAAGGGTATACCTTACCCACTCTTGATGTATGATATCGGGTCTGAGATTCAACCCGAGCAACCACTGAGACGGCAACAGTTGTTCATCAGGAAAGTTTTCCTTAATCTCGGTTGGTTGCTCTTCTTCTATCAAAGTTAATCTTGACAGGTGATTAGCCACCTGCTTCTCAGATCCCTTTTTGTCTTTGATTTCCACATCAATCTCTTGTAAGAGTAGAATCCATCTTAATAATTTTGGCTTGGAGTCTTTCTTGGTCAGAAGGTATTTCAAAGCTGCAGAGTCAGTGAATACAGTGACTTTCGATCCTATTAGATAAGGTCGAAACTTGTCAAATGCAAATATGACAGCTAAGATTTCCTTCTCTGTAATCGCATAATTCCTCTGGGCACTGTTAACGGTACGACTGGCATAATAAATAGGCTTAAAGATTTCATCTTCCCTTTGTCTCAGGGCCGCTCCACTACCGTGTCGCTTGCATCACACGTAAGCTCAAAAGGTTTATTCCAATCTGGTGCTACCAGAATTGGGGCGGTTATAAGCATTTGCTTCAATGTGTTGAATGCCTTCTTGCACTCTTCTCCAAATATGAAAGGTACATCTTTTGCAAGCAATTCCGTCAAAGGTCTAGAAACTTTAGAGAAGTCCTTGATAAACCTCCTATAAAATCCCGCGTGGCCAAGAAAGGCTCGCAACGTCTTCAAGTGTGTTGGAGGGGGTAACTTTTCTATCACCTCTATCTTTTCTCTATCAACTTCCATTCCATTCTTTGAAATCTTGTGACCCAACACTATGCCTTCTGTAACCATGAAATGTCGTTTTTGCAAGTAAAGTACAAGGTTGGTCTCTTCACATCTTTTCAACACTTTACTCAAATTGTCCAAGCATTTATCAAAGCTATCTCCAAATACAGAGAAATCATCCATGAAAATTTCTAGAAAATCTTCCACCATGTCCGCAAATAATGACATCATGCACCTTTGGAATGTTGCTGGTGCATTACATAACCTAAAAGGCATGCGATTGTATGCAAATGTTCCATAGGGACATGTGAAAGTTTTTTTCTCACGGTGCTCGGGGGCAATATGGATCTGATAATAACCAAAATATCCATCTAAGAAACAATAAAATGCATGACCGCTTAATCTTTCAAACATCTGATCAGTGAATGGTAGGGGAAAATGATCTTTACGAGTTGCATCATTCAGTTTCCTGAAGTCAATGCAAACTCGATGTCCAGTAATCACAGGGATTAGCTCATCAAACTCATTAGGTTGTACAGTGAATCCTCCTTTCATAGGCACCACATGAATCGGGCTTACCCATTCACTGTCTGCAATTGGGAAAATGATTCCCATCTCCAATATCTTTTATGATCTCTTCCTTAACAACATCCTTTAGTTGTAGTGTCAAACTCCTTGGAGGTTGTGATACCGCTTTCTTCTCAGGGTCTATGGAGATCTTATGCATGCACATTGATGGGATTATTCCTCTAATATCTGCAATTGTCCATCCAAACGCTCCCTTATGCTCTCTCAATACTTGTAACAGTTTCTCCTCCTCTAAAGGTGATAATAACGCTGAAATTATATGGGGGAGAGTATCATCTTGTAAGTATACTTACTTCAGGTGAGAAGACAAAGGTTTCAACGTTAAGTTCCTTGGTGGATCTTCTAACGATGATCTTAACAGCTTACCAGTCAACTGTAGGTCAAAGAACTTGTGCCAGGAAGGTCTATGAATGGTTCTTCCTTAATCCACAGAAGATATAGGCTCGATTTCTCGCACTTGACCTTCACTACACCCAGGCCAGGTTTCCTCATTACTTTCTTCTTCCTTCAGGAGCAAAGTCTCGGCTACTTCAGGGTCTAGTGCCACTTGCTGATATAATTCTAAAACAAGCTCGTCTATGGCATCTAGCATGTAGCATGCTTCTCTTTCATCTTTAGCATATCTCATTGAGTTGATCACATGGAACACTACCTTGTCCTCATTCACTCTCAGAATCAGCTCACCCTTATGAACATCTATCAATGTTTTGCTAGTAGCTAGGAAAGGTCTTCATAAGATCAATGGAACATCGTGATTAGCTTCCATGTCTAGCACCACAAAATCTACAGGGAATACAAACTTATCAACTTTCACCAAAACATCCGCCACCACTCCACAAGGTTGCTTCGTAGAACTATCTGCTAATTGAAGGGTTATAGATGTTTCATTCAACTCTTTCATGCCTAACTTATGAAAAATGGAGAGTAGCATCAGATTGACACTGGCTCTAAGATCACTCAATGACTTGTTAGGCATACTCCTCCAATTGTGCATGGTATGAGGAAGCTCCCATGATCTTTACACTTAGGAGGCAATTTGCGTTGTAAAACTGCCGAGCATTCCTTGTTATGGCAAATAGTTTCAAGGTCTAACAATTTTCTTTTGGTAGAAATTTCTTCGTTCAAGAATTTCGCATACTCTGGCATTCCGGCTAGAGCTTCTACCAACGGTATATTTACATGCAACCTTTTAAACATCTTTATAAACTTTTTATAACACGCATCATCATTATTCGGCTTATATTTTCTAGGGGATATGGTAAAGTAGCAAGATTAATAGTTACAGTTCATGAAGACTTACCTGTTGACTGCTGCTGCTCTGCCTACTTGTCTGCTGCATTTTCAGACTCCCGGTTTATCGGAGCATTGTCCTGGGTTATCGGCCCATCTTCTTCTCCAGATTCTGCTACGTTTTGCTGATGGCTGCTTTCTGATTCTTCCTGGACAATTGGTATAAATGGTCCAGGCAATTCCTTTCTGCTTCTAGTCATGACTGCATTCACGTCCTTCAGATTCTTCTCAGTATTACTTGTCAATCCTCCCGGAGGACGGGCTGACACTTGTTCTGCAATTTGTCCCAGTTGGTGCGACAGATTCTGCACTAAGGCTTCTTGATTGGTCAGTCTTGTATCATTCTTCTGACAATATGTGGTGAAGTTTGTATTCAGCTCAGTCGGGGATTTTGTAAGTTGATTGACCGTGTCGGTCATAGTTGAGCTCATTTTATCCATGGATGCTTCCCAACCACTGGACTTGTTGAATTGAGGCATGAATCCACCAGTTTGTCTCGGTCTCTCTCAACCTTTTGAATCACTTTGTCGAAAACCCCCACTTGGGTCACTCAGAATAAAACCAGGGTGGTCATGAGAACCTGGGCGATATCCGCCCTATATAGTTCACGTCCTCAGTGTTGGTTATTTCAATCTCTTGAACTTTCTCAACCTTGGCTATGCGGTCTTGCATGCCATCTATCTTTTCCTTCATTGTCATTAGGTGGTATAATATCTTTTAAGAAGTATCTTCTCCAAATACGCCTTCAGCTACTTTGGCCGTTCCAACTTGATGTGTATTGACTTGTAAGCGCAATTTGCTCCAATTTCTCTTCAGCTTCTTCAGGTGATAGCAACCCAAAACATCCGTTTCTTGATGCATCAACTCTTATTTGTTCACTTGGCCACAATCCGTGATAAAAACTATGTATTCGTACGGGCAAAGTGATGTCATGATGAGGGCATCTTCTCTGTGCTTCCTTGAATCTTTCCCAAGCTTCTTGAAAGGTTTCAGTGAGTTTCTGCTTGAAGTTCATAATGACTTGTCTCATATGTAGTGACTTCTCAGGTGGGCAATACTTATTCATAAATTTCTGCAATAGATCGGTCCAAGTTTGGATCGATCCCGATGCTAGAGACAATAACCATATTTTCGCTTTGTCTTTCAGAGTGAATGGAAACAACTTCAACTTGATATTGTCTCCTGGTACTCCTGATGGCTTAACCCTACTGAATATCTCCAGAAAATTGGTGACGTGTACACTAGGATCCTCGTTCATTACTCCATGAAAAGTAGTGTAGTTTGTCACTATTTGTATCACATTTGGTTTCGGGTGAAATACCTCAGCTGCATCCTCAGGCTGAACAATTGCTGGTACGAATTGCTCAATCCTAGGCATTGCATAACTCTATAGAGTTCTCCCATCTTCTTGTACCACAACTCCTGCTCCAATTTGTCCGTTCTGTCCGTTCTATCTGTTCTGTGCCATGTTGTTTTCTGTATCTTCCAAAGGTGGACTCTCTTCTTGCCTCTCGTTGTGATCTCCTTCGTTCGAAACCACGTTATCCGCCAGCCTAACAGATCTCTCTCGAGTTTCCTTTCTTTTTTGTCTAGCAAACTTTTCAATCTCGGGTATGAATCTCTCGAGTTTGGCTGATGAACTACGTGTAACGTACTACAATACACAAAAAGAAAATAAAAAGGTTAGTAACTTGCCTCGGTGGCTGTTACACTCACCTGGAAGACTAAAAATACAGATTCTGACAACTGACCTGACACTGAATGAACATAAACGATTCTGGCAAAATTGGGACCCTCGGTTCGGTAAACCTGTTGTACCTTTTTTCCCAGATTTTAACAAGACCGACTCTATATCACTCTAGTATTAATAGACTATAAAATAGACTCGATTAAACATACAAATATCAACAGCAAACTCAATCTTAAATAAAAAGTATTCTTGACACGAATCCCCGGCAACGGCGCCAAAATCTTGATCGCGTGCAAAGCACTTACTAGCAATAGGACTAGGTCTATCGTAGTAGAGTACTTGCAAATCAAGGTCGATCCCACAAAGACTCGTAAGAACGTCTATTTATCAAGATTGAGTTGTCACGATAACGGTCTACGACCAACTATAATATATAGACAGTAGTATTGGTGCCTCAAACTAACAAGATTATGCAAGTTCAACGAAGCAAACTAGAGTTTCTAAGGTATTAGTTCAATTATGAGTATTTAGTTATTTCCCCCACACATGCAACAATCCTCCCCATTGGTGAATTTTTTCATTGTTTAGCTACGGGTACTACTCCTAACCCTATCTACTCCGACAATGGCAGTAGACAATCTATACGCAAGCTACCCTCCTTAATTGGTCCGTAATAGCCCATACGCATAAAGAACTAGAGCTGTCGATATTGAGTGTTACCTCATACCGCAAACCCGCCTAGACAGCTGTCGACATTGACCAGCACGTTCCTAGAGTCCATTCTAGATAATGTCCAAATTAACACTTCACTTGTGGTCCTTCATGTTAATTTACGATAACATGCAAATAGTTGATCAGACTAAAGACATGTAAATTAAATCTATCGATCAACGTAGCTGGCGCCGATTGTCATGAATTAGTAATTTACTAGGTATTCAGATCTAGCGATATAGACCGTTGCAGATCTGAAGAACGCAACTTCTATTTCATGATTCTTCACCAACGAATCAGATCTATAACATATAGGGTAAAATAAACTAACTACTACTTAATTGAACTAAATAAGAAATTAAAACATACTAGTCGAATATAACGATGATAGATCTACATCTTGGAAAAGATAGAAAATCATACCCTCGAAGACGAGGGTAGATATCCTTCGGATCTCTCCTTAGGCGGCGAATACATCGTCTCTCCGACCAGAACTCATAAAATAAATAAAATGAAGAACAAAGAACTTTTATTGCATAATTTCCTTGAATAATTTGAGTACATTTTGTTCTGAGGCGAAGCCTCTTATTTATAGCTATCTAAACCGACTTAGGAACAACTAGTTTGACCCCTCATCCAAGAAAACACGTTTTGGAAGATTCTAGACCCTCGGTATGTCGGCGGCCATCCTCGGGTTACCGAGGGTATTTTCATCCTTTTTCTTCAGTCGACGTAACTTGGATGCTTCTAGAATACCCTAGGCCCATTCTTTTTGTGAAGTCCACTCCAGAGTCGTCCATCATGCTCAGCCCAATATTCCGTATCCTGAAAATCATCAAATAACGCACGAAATAATATCGAAACTGGGAAAATAAACGCTAAGTGCAGATTTCTCGACTCACGAACCCGACATATGATATTCAACGTAAATGGTTCTTATTTATAGGTCGAAACAACTATTTTAGCTCATAATGGATAAAATATAGATGCCGTAGGATAGACTATTTTAACCGTCATCAGTGATCGCTTTATCCTCAAGGATCTTGGTACTCTTTCATATTTTTTGGGCATTGAGGTTATTCAGAATTCTGTAGGTTGCATCTTGTTTCAGAAAAGTTATACCAATGACTGCTCACCAAGCTTAACATGCATCCGGCCAATGCCATTGCCACGCCCTTGCTTGCAGATATTTCGACCTTGATTGTTCACTCTGGCACTCCACTCACTGATCCTTCTCATTATCGTATGGTGCTTGAAAGTCTTTAGTATCTTAGTTTCACTCATCCGGATTTAGCATTCACGGTCAAAATACTATCTCAATTATGCACTTTCCAACTGATATTCATTGGGCTCATGTAAAGCGTCTTCTCCGTTATTTAGCCGGCACTCTTGATTATGGTCTTCAGTTGTATCATCAATCTCCTCCAGTCCTTCATGACTTTTCTAATGTCGATTGGGGTGGTAATAGAGATTAGTACTCTTCTACTAGTGCGTATGTCCATTACCTTGGATGAAAGCCATCTCCTGGAGCTCAAAGAAACATTCCACTATTGCTCGTTCCTCCACTGAAGCATATACCGTTCAGTTGGTTCTCCAATAGCTGAACTGAATTGGGTCACTTTTCTTCTTCATGATCTTAGTTTGCCTATCTCTCAGCCTCCGGTTAATTATTGCGACAATCTTGGCACAACTCAATTGTGTGCAAATCCAGTTTTTCACTCTCGTAAGAAGCATGTCGCCATCGACTATCATTTTATTCGTGATGAAGTTCAAAGGGGTTGGCTGCGCATTACACATGTCAATGCTAACGATCTATTGGAAATAGCCCCTGAAAGACAATTTATGTAATTGTTTTTATAATTAATAAATGACAGATTTATTCTCATCTTATTATTTTCTTTGTGCTTATATATTATACGCTACTGAAAACCCCAAGTTGTATCATATGTATCCATATAACTTAGTGTGTGTCACACACGAGGATTAAGTTTATGGTGATACACTTGAACTATTAGTCCGTGGTGAACTTAATCAAAGTATGAGGTCTATTGATTAAACCACCATTAATGCACCCAAAACACTTTATGGTGTGACCGTCATATCCGGACCGTCGATATTGGTTGTCTAAGTAGGGCATTTATATATGATAAGAGTCATATAGGACTGGACCGATTTAATCTGAATTTCTCATATAATTCCGTGATTGAGAAATCTTATTAAATCACAGGATGATCGTATATGGATTAACCTTATTCCTGAAGTGATTGCATACTCTTACTTGAGTCAATATAGGGTTTGATGTCTTCGTTAAGGATCGCTAAGAGGCACGGTCCGAATCACTTTCACGTTGGCACTATTCTGGAATGAGCAAGAAGTGTGTGTCTCACAGATATTAAATCCATTCATTCCTGCAGGAAGTAGAAAGACAATCCGCTTATATGTGTGACCCTAGAAACTGGTCGATCGGCCGAGTTCGTATTAGTTATTAACGAATTGATCACTAGTGGGTTGATGGTAAATAAGGATAAGATGTAATGAAGAAGGTTTACGGAAATAATCTAGCTTTGTTACGGATAGTCTATGGAGGGTTAGTCGGTATGTAATGATTATATCAATGGACACTTATTGACTCGACGTTTTGAGAATAAGTTATATCTATAATCGATAGAGTTCAATTTCGGATTTATGGTGGCGTAATTCCGGAATTAATAAGTTGAGTAGAAAATTCTGTTTGATTAATATTTTAGGGGGAAGGAGCTACAAGGACAAAAAAATTTAAAAATGGGTCCAGAAGGACGTTACTACATGTTTTGTGATTAGAAAAGACATTCATAATAAATGGACAAAAAACCCTTTTAAACATTAAACACGTAGTAACACTAGATAAAATATGGTAATAGCCACAAAAATAAATAGTAACAGTCCGTAAAATGTCGTAACATCCAATGGAAAAGTAGTAACAACCTAAAAACAAGTAGTAATAGCCCGTAAAATATAGTAATGGCCAATAAACAAGTCGTAACAATCACATAAAAATGTCGTAACATCCTACAAACAAGTAGTAACAGACTAGAAACAAATAGTAACAGCCCCGTAAAATGTAGTAACGGCCAATTAACAAGTAGTAACAGCCCGTAAAATAAATAAAATTACATCAAAAAATGTAGTAAATTCTGAAAATTAATAGTAACAACCCTAAACCCTAAAGTTAAAAAATTAATAGTAACCACCCTAAACCCTAAAATTTCTCAAAAAAAATTATAAAAAAAATAAAAAATACAGCCTGAAAAAAGAAAAAATACAGCAATCCGGCCACCATCACGTCCGGCCATTAGCAATAATCGTCTCCTTCAAGTAACAACCCCGTCGTCTCCTTCACAGCTCACTACCACCGGCGAGAAGAGAGAGGTGTCGGTAAATATGGTGTCTTTACATCTTCTAATGGCTCAGCGAGAAATCTAGATGAAATCCCATATTTCATACCTTAAACCGCTCCATCGCTTCGAACAGGGCAGAGATCATGATCCTCATCAAATCTACAAATAAATATTTGTTAAAAGCAGAAAATCAAAATCGAAAAGGAAATTACAAAAAATTGGAGTATTAATGGAAAGAGTTCACCATTTCAGATTTGAATTACATCCTTCTCGTTTATGGGTGAAAACACGTTGCAAAGACGAATCATATCGAAGCATTAAAGCCTTGAATAGTACCCGATAATGCCTGTTAATGCATTCTAATGCATGTTTTTTTATAGAGGGGTGGATGCGGCTAGGGTTTTGTCTGCAACTTCCGGCAACCATGAATTTTCCGGCGGCCATTAATTTTGTCTGCAACTTCTGGCGGCTAGGGATTCTGAACACTGATGCTTGTTTTGTTTTTTTAGAAGGGAGTTATTTTATTTTATAGATATATTGGAAAATGGTGTTTTTGGAAAGTCACATAGATTTTGTCCTGATTAATTAGCAATATCCTTGCATTTGGTTTCTGTACTATTTTGTCCTTCCTGACAAAAACCTTAATATTTTTTTCAATTTATTGTAGCTACTGGTTATAGTCCCCGGGTTGGCTCCGAACACGCGAGTGTTTTCTCGTTTTGTGAAACCTCGAGAATAAAATAAATAGTTGGTCTATTTAATGAATATTCAATATTATTTATTTGGTAAATAATATGTAATATAGAAAAGACTTTTTTCTATTATCCCAAATAACATTAAAAATGGCGCCACACTTTTTTTTGGTTTTGGGAAAAGAAATTTTCTCATAATTAATTATAATGTGGATAATATAATTATTTATGTGTTAAATAATTATAAATAAGAAATTAGGTTTCTTATTGGATAAATAGGAAAATTGTTTTTCTATTGGATAAATGTTTCATTTTCCTAAAAAGAAAAAGATAAATTTGTGTGTAAAAAAAAACTCTCAAATTATTAGTTACTTTCCTATAAAAAGAGAGTTTCTCCCAACATAAAATTTAATGAATCCAATGCCATTTTTTTAAGGAAAAGGGACGCCACCTTTTGGAAAAAAAGAGATAAATTTGTTTTCTTGTCGTAGCTATTGGGAGAAGAAAAACTAGGGTTTTTTTTGGAGAATATTCAAAGAGGTTCTACTACGAGGATCGACGTCCACCAGTCGTCACTTGGAGATATAATCCGAAAGATCACGTTTTCCTGTTCTGTTGGGTAAATCTTCATACCTTCTTGTAATTGTATTAATTTATTATGTGAATTAAATCATGGTAAAATCGCATACGAATTTAATTCGTAAGCTTCCGTTGTGCATGATCGAGTGTCTCGATCGGTGCTGTGAATCAGATCTGACGATCCAATTATGGATCGGATCCGGATTCGGGTTTCTATATATCCAGAATCTAGTATCGGAGCCAGGTTGAAGCAATTTTGCGATCTTGATTGTATAATTAATTAATAAGGAGTTAAATTGAATAAAAGTTGCATCTTGTAAATGCTAAAACATATAAAATATGTAAACTTCTAAAACATATAAAATATGTAAACTTGTATACCTTTTAAAAGGTTTTTGAATTTGAGGAATGAAAGTTGAAGATACAAATGTTGTGAAAGAACTCTCGTCTTTGGATTTGCTTAATATATAATTAAAGTTTGCTTTGTATCTACTCTGCTGAGACAATTGCAGAAGATAGAAACTCTGAAAGTGGAAAATGTAAAAATGTATTCTGAGAGTCTCAGGAGTCTGCCCCCTCTGTCCTCTTCCCCCTTTCTATTTATATTGCAGATAGAATAATTGCAATGGTGTAATAATGTAAAGTCCTCTTTGCTTTTGTGAGTGGTGTCTCCCATAATGGTATGGATGAGCTGCTTTGTTGTCGCCTTGTGTGAAATGATACCCATTATTTTTGAGTGGTGTCTTGTCTTGTCTTGAGTGGTGTCTTGTCTTGTCTGCCATTGTATAGTGGAAGACCTTTGCTAACTCGTCTTTTGTCGTTTTGTGACGCCTTTAATTTTAGTGATGTCGTGTCATGTCTGCCATGTTGATTTTTGCTAAGCTGTCTGTTGTCGTCTTCTGTGAAGTATTGTAGTGTAGTCTTTGCAGAGTCTTGAATAACTTGTGTGTATTTCTTACGTACATAATTGTATGTATTTGTACATATCTCGTGTTTGTATATATATATAAATATATATATATATATATATATATATATATATATATATATATATATATATATATATATGTGTATAATTTTTTTGTTGTGATGTGTGTGTTCATATATATGTGTGTGCATAATATATTAGTGTATATTTGTGTATTAGGTGAAGAAGTTTGTGTGCAGGTGAGTGTTTGTGAGTAAGTAAATTGCAAGTAACTCCTTTGTCCTTTAGTATTTTTTTTTTATTTTTTTTTTATTTTATGGTATTGGTGAATAATCTTCGTCTTCTTCGTCAATCTTGACAGATGTAGTGGAGCTGATAGGTGATGTTTGTGAAGTAGAAGCATATCGGGATAGGATTTTCTGTAATTCCTCATCTGTTTTTGAAGCAGCTAATAGTGCGGCCATTTGTGCTTTTCGTTCTGAGAATTTTGTAGGCGCAGTAGGTTGTATTTGAGAATGCTGAGTGTTTTGTAGTGTTTGTAACCATTTTTCCATGTTTGTTGGTAGAAAACTTTGAATAATGTTGCACTTTTCCCACCATCTTACCCTAAATCTTCTTCGGATAAGTTGCATAGGATGATCGAATAGTCTAAATACCAGTTCACAATCCATGGGAGATAGAATTTTGTACATAATGTTGCAAACGCCGGAAATCTTTTTCTCGCCTCGGAAGGTTTGTACTTTGCTTTAAAAAGGTTGAAGGATTCAAGCACCGTTGTTGTTTTGTATTTCCGGTCTTGAACCAAAACATTCCCACCATTGTATCCACCATGATGGAAACTTTGAGATTTCTGCAGTTTTGTATCAAAATGCAATAACCAAGTGTCTTGATTGTTACGGTTTTGAATGAAGAACGCATTGAACCATGCTTGTTGATATTCCCAATAGTTGAATGTAATTGTATAAAACGGCAGTTCTTTGCATTCGATTGGAAATGCAATAGGCGCTGATGGGTCTGCGTACCAATATTTTGGAGAAATTACTTTGTGTATTTTACAGGTTGAAAATGCAGGTGTGGTTTGGTTATTTTGATAGTATTTATGATCAACGCTGGCTGACTGTGTAACTTGTAATATTGTTTGGTAAAAAATTGGGGTTTTTTGTAAGTCCCAAGGTTTGTAAAACCATCCTGTTCCAAAGTAACTTTGGATGGAATGGAATGGGTCTTGTTTATGAAAACCGGCTTCTATCATAGTAATATTTTGTGAGTATGGTTTGACTATGTAAGCTGTCTTTTGGTTTCTTGTATTTTGTGTGGTGGAGGGTTTTGCTAGTGGTTGGAATGAATTTGATGTTAACACAATGGGTCTTGTTGATGATGATGCTATGGGTGTTAATGAAGATGCGATAGGTCTTGGTGAAGATAATGCGGGTAGGCGTAGTAGGTTTTGTGTTTTTGGTAAAGGTTGAGATAAATGCATTTGTCGAATTCTGGGCTTTGTAGTAATTTATCAAGACATTTTTGTGTTTCTGGGTCTAGTGAACCTGTTTCTTGGATGTTGGCGTCTTGTTCTTCTTTAATGACGATGTCATACCATGACATTTTTGGTTTTGTATTTGCAGTTTTTTTTCCCTTTGTCAATCTTTGGTGCCATCGGATCTGTCTTGTAGGAATTCGCGGGTAAGAAAATCGGGAACTGAATTTGTATCTCCATTTATGAATTCGATATCAAAGTCAAAAATGCTTAAAATTGCTTGCCATCGTGCAAATATTTGCTTTGATGCAAGATTTTGGACATCTTTTTGTAAAATTTCTTTTGCACTTTTGCAATCTATGCGTAATAAAAACTTTTTGTTTAGTAAATCACTTTGAAATTTCTGAATGCATAAAACAATGCTTAAAATCTCCTTTTTAATTGTAGAATAATTCTTTTGTGTATCATTCCAATGTGCAGATGTAAACTGAACAATTAGTTCTTTAGAATCTTGTTTCTGCTTCAAGATTCCACCATAACATATGTCAGAAGCATCAGTTTCTACTATTTTATGTAGCGTTGGATCTGCTAGGTGTAGACAAGGAATTTCAGTGACTTGTTTTTTAATTTGCTGTACAATTTTTGTATGTGTTGAATTCCAAGGTGTAGGATTTGTTTTTAGTCGGCCATGAAGTGGTTTTGCTATTCTGTTTAGATTTGGGTAAAAGTCTAGAACATAGTTTAAACATCCTAAAAAGCGTTGTAGTTCTTTTTTGTCAGTTATATTATCTGGAAATTTTGTTGTGAAATTTAGTGATCTTTCTATGGGTGTAATTGTTCCTTTAGTAATATAGTGCCCAAGAAATCGTATTTTTGTTTGGAAAAGAGACATTTTAGGTTCGGATATTACTAAACCGCTTTTTTCAATGATATATAAAAATGTTTTCAAGTGTTTGAAATGTTCATTAATAGTTTTGGAAAATACAAGCACGTCATCAATATAAACAATACAAAATGTTGAATAATCATTGAATATGTCATTCATAATTCTTTGGAATTCAGAAGGAGCATTTTTTAAGCCGAAAGGCATTACATTCCATTGGTATTGCCCAAACGGAACTGTAAATGCTGTTTTATATCTGTCTGTTGGCTTTATTTGAATTTGCCAGAAACCTGATTTCATGTCAAATTTTGAGAATATGAAAGCGTCATGGAGTTTATTTAGGAGGTCCTTTTTATTAGGTATGGGATAACGAATCCATTTTAATGCCTTGTTAAGTGGTTTATAATTAATGACGAGCCTAGGAGTTCCTCTCTCGATTTCTGATGCTTTATTAACATAAAAAGCAGAACAACTCCAAGGTGATCTGGTCTTTGAGATTAACTTTTTAGTTTCAAGATCTTGTATTTCTTTTCTACAAAATACTTCAAGGTCTTTATTCATTTGTATTGGCCGGGCTTTAGTAGGTATATCTTTTTCTTGAAAAGATATGTCATAGGGCAGATCAACCATATGTTGCTTTCTATTCCAGAAAGCATTTGGTAGTTCGGCACAAACTTTTAATGTAAATATTTTTTGTAATCGTAGTATTTTTTCTTTTATTGTGGGTTGACCGAGCAACCTGTTGATTCTT
Organism: Gentiana straminea; assembly: GCA_036785695.1. NCBI lineage: Eukaryota > Viridiplantae > Streptophyta > Magnoliopsida > Gentianales > Gentianaceae > Gentiana > Gentiana straminea. The sequence continues at coordinate 2,364,006 of JAVUPR010000398.1, read as the reverse complement.
TGTAAGGAAGCATCCTTCTGTAATTCATTTAGCTGAAATTGTTTGTTATATATTATATTATTGATGGTGTTTTCATGTATAGATGAAGCTTTTAATAAATTTAAACTTTTAGTTCTTGGTTTTTCTAAAAACGGAAATTTGTGTTTCTTATTATTTATTTTGAAGGTGATGGAATCTGGACAAACATTGTATGGGGTGATAAGGTTTATGAATGGAGTGCCAAGGATTACGGAATGATGAATATCGTTGACAACTACAAAGGATGTCAATAAAAAGACCCCGTCGTTTATTATTGAAGCTTCCGTTTTTGCAGAAATTTTTATTTTTGACTTGTTTGCTGCTGAAATTTTCTCATGGGTTTGCTCTAGGAATTTTATAGGGACAAACCCTTCTTTTATACAATTTAAGTCTGCTCCAGTATCAAATAGTGCGATAGTATTAAGTTCAAAATCATTTAAGAATTTGATTGTAATGTTTATGATATATTTTCTCGATGTAATTTCTTTTAAGACAAAAAGGAAATCAGTTGGGGTTGTTGTAATGTTTTGCAGTTCTTGGGTAATATCCGCATTTTCAGTATGAGTGTCACTATTGTCTTTTATTGTTTCAATAATAGTTTTAATTAATAATGAATCATTTTTTTGTTTTTCTTTTAACTCTTTTAATTCAATTTTTATTTCTTTAATTTGTTTTTGTAGATCATAATTTGTAATATTATCCTTTTTATTTTTATTTCTATTTAGGATTGCCGTTAAATCATAAGTACCTTTGGAAGTACTTGGTGCTAATGGTGCATGTTTAAGAGTGTCTAATAATTTTTCGAGGTATTGTTGTTGTATAGGCGGGTCACTAATTTGTTGTAATATGTCAATAAAGATTTGTTGTTCTTTGGAGATAACATTTAGCATTTTTTCATTGTCTTCTTCGATTCGAAGTACTTGTTAATGTATCGTCTATCTTTGCTTTTCCATTGTTATCTCGTGATTTCTTCATTAGTTGTGTCACTATCGAATCTATGAGTAAGTTTGAGATTTTGTTTATAATGTCATCTTCTAGACTTAGTTCATTAAGCTTTCTTTTTAATTTACAGTAATTTGTTGTATGTCCTTTTTTGTGGCATCTATAACATTCATTGTCTTTTCTCCAATTTGGTTTTGACGTATTGTATTTTTTATTTTTATAGAAATTATTGTTTGAGGGTCTTTTTATTTGCTTGTTACTTCTGTATAAATTCCTATTAGGCTGATAGGGTTTTTTGTTTTGAAAAGTGGGTTTTTTGCAATCTCCCTTGCAAGAGGAAATATTTTTAAAAGGATTGTTGTCAAATTGTTGACAAAAGGTTCCAAGTTCTAAATTAGCCTTTTTCATTTCCCATTTTATGTGTTTCTGAAGTTTTAAGTCTTGGCATATTTTCATTCCTTTTTGTTGAATTACACTGACAAGTTGTCCATATGTGTATTGATCGTATGGAATTATTTGGATACCCGAATTCTCTCGGATTCTATTTCTAACTTTTTCCCCTAATTAGGTTGGTAATCCTGCTAGGAATTTTTCCTTCCAGAAAGGTTGATTGGAATCAACTCTTTGCATTAATCTTGTAAGGAAATTATTTTTATACCATTGGAAATCACTAAGTTTTTTACAGCGTAGATTTGAAAGTAGTTCAGTATTTCTTTCTTTTAATTTTGCCGGATCTCCAAGAAAATGTATTGAAATAGTATGTATTAGTGTGTATACAGCATCTTGTAGAGGTTCTTGTTGATCGTCAAGAATCAGATTTTGTTCTTCATCATATTTTAGTGAATTAAGTATTTGGTCATGTTGGTCAGATGTTAAATAGAAATCCCACCATCCTTTTAATTGTCCTGAAAACCTGCAATTAGAAGTTCTGCAGTAGTCCTATATTGGACTCCGTGCTGCGTTCTGTAAGCATTTGCAGCCATAGTCATTTGTTGTAGGAAGGATAAAATTTGATATTCGTTCATAGTATCTAAGTTCCAATTGTAAACAGATGATGTATTAAAACGGTTTTGAGTTTGAGTTTCTACTTTGGTATTATATCCATAGGATTGTTCGGAACTTGTTGTAAACTCCATCCTATTTTATTTAGTTGATTTTTATCTAGTGATATATCAGTGTCTGTATTTGAATCAAAATCATATTCTTTCCCAATCGTATTAATATGGAGTGTTGTTGTGGAGGTCATTGCGGGGGTATCAGGTGCTATCGATTTTCGAAAGAGGAGCTTGTTTGTTATCTTTTGAAGTCTGTTTTGTAAATCTGTGAATAAATCAGATTTTTTCTTTTGAATGTCTTTGATAGAGGAAGAGGACACTTGATATGGTTTGAAGACTGGGGTTGTTGTTTTATTTACTATTTTGAAATTCTTAGTTTGAGGAGTTTTCTCAATTTGACTAATCTTCATGTGTTTTTCCATTTTTTCTAATTGTTTTCCGCTTGTATGGAGATTAGTATTTGTATAATTATTTTGTGAAATAATATTTTTTATATTTCTTTTGTCGTCTTCACCGGGGATTTTGATCGGATAGGCGTCTATATATTGATCTTGGTGTTGTATTTTTATACCTTGAAAAGGTGGGTGAGTAGATTTTATTTTTTCAGAATTTTGGGTAGTTTCCCATTCTGGATTCTTATTGCGAATGGTAATAGGACTAATTATGTTTGAGAAAGGATAATCGATATGATTTTCGAGAGAGTAAATTTCAAACCAGTCAAAGAAATATATATGAATTTTATTTTGGTTTACAAAGTCATAGTACTTATTTTGAATTTCTTGTCGTTTTAACAGAAATTTGTCAAAGAACCAAGTCCTTTTCTTTATATTTCTTTCAGAGTGAAAGTCATTTTGGAGAACTTTTTTGTTAATTGTAAAATCTTTTTCAATGATATTGAGTTCATTAAGGTTATCAGTAATGGCTGAAAACGAGGGGCTGGTTGGTTCAGGAGTGTTTGTTGGTTCTGAAGTGTTTGTGTCATTGCTTTCTACATTTTCTGTGTGATAAAAAGATCTTGGAATCTGTGAAACATAATCCACGTTCCTTAGTCTTGTAACAGGTATATCGGAGATCGAATTCCTTGGGTTCGAGGTTCCTATAATCGATGGTATTTGAGATACTCGCCTAGATCAATTGTAGCGAAGTATCTTCGAAGCGAGCTAGAATACGTGTATACGGCACTCGTACTTCTTCTTCGTCAAAAGAAGTTTTACCTTGCCATCGATAAATTGAGTGACATGTCTTAGTTCGAATTTGGTTACGGAAACCTATTTTGTGTTGGGACTATATTTTCTAAGACCCATTCATCTGGAAGAGTAATATCTTTCCATTTGATGGTTCTAGAAGTACACTTATTAGACCTTGAAAGATCTGTTTGTAGGAGAAGTGTTTCTCCTTTTGGACTATAACATCTTACTTTTGTAGAAAGGCTGAAATCATGGCTTTGTAGTGTAATCTAAAAATAATAGTAATAGGAATTGATCCTTCTAACATTTTGTAATTATGCGTTTTTATTTGAAGCACCAGAGATTTGAGGATGTTTGGATCATTTAGTGAAATAGAAATATTAGGCCAACAATCAAATGTGATTGGACCCGTACAAAGACTGGACTCAACAGAACTTAAAAGTGAATCTTCAAAGTCTAAGTGTCTTGTGTCTCTAAGAACAACTAAAATGGAAGTGTTTAACCCTTCTCTGGTTAGAGGTTTTTTTCCTACTTGGATTAAACCGATATGTATATATTGGTATAATTTTTGTCAATGCTTTTGTAAGGAGTTTGCAGAAAGAAGCTGTATGGTTTCAAAGGGTTTTGATAGTTGAATATCTCTTTCTTCTGTTTTGATAGTTGGGACTATATTTTCTAAGACCCATTCATCTGGAAGAGTAATATCTTTCCATTTGATGGTTCTAGAAGTACACTTATTAGACCTAGAAAGATCTGTTTGTAGGAGAAGTGTTTCTCCTTTTGGACTATAACATCTTACTTTTGTAGAGAAGGCTGAAATCATGGCTTTGTAGTGTAATCTAAAAATAATAGTAATAGGAATTGATCCTTCTAACATTTTGTAATTATGCGTTTTTATTTGAAGCACCGAGAGATTTGAGGATGTTTGGATCATTTAGTGAAATAGAAATATTAGGCCAACAATCAAATGTGATTGGACCCGTACAAAGACTTTGGACTCAACGAGAACTTAAAAGTGAATCTTCAAAGTCTAAGTGTCTTGTGTCTCTAAGAACAACTAAAATGGAAGTGTTTAACCCTTCTCTGGTTAGAGGTTTTGTTCCTACTTGGATTAAACCGATATGTATATATTGGTATAATTTTTGTCGATGCTTTTGTAAGGAGTTTGCAGAAAGAAGCTGTATGGTTTCAAAGGGTTTTGATAGTTGAATATCTCTTTCTTCTGTTTTAATGGTAAAATCAGATTTAAAACTGATGAATCTTGATGATTCATATATTTGATTTTTGTTTACTTTTGGAATTTTCCAATTGTCAAGAGATTTATTAAAATCCTCAATTATTATTTCATCTGTATGTATAATCCTCTTTGAACTTTCTTGAACAGAACTTGATACAGACCTAGAAGATGTAGTTCTACGAAATATAGAATCCATAGTCCTTTTTTAATAATTCATACGCGCCTACAATCCCAAAATAAGATTAAAATGCCAATAGGCTTGCTCTCTTACTGTTTGGGCAAAAACACTCAGCAAATATGAATGTCTAACAAAGGGGGTTTGAATAATATTTAGTATAACTATCCCGTCGTGTGGCTCCGATACCAATGAACGTCCGGGGAATCGTACGAAAGGATTGTAAAATACAAACTAAACAATGAATTAAGGATTGTAATATACAAACTAATAACAATTGGACGGCAAAGAAGTGAAATACGCAAGGTAATATATATTGTAAAATAATGGACGGCAAGTATTGTAAATGCTAAAACATATAAAATATGTAAACTTCTAAAACATATAAAATATGTAAACTTGTATACCTTTTAAAAGGTTTTTGAATTTGAGGAATTAAAGTTGAAGATACAAATGTTGTGAAAGAACTCTCGTCTTTGGATTTGCTTAATATCTTTCCATTTGATGGTTCTAGAAGGGATACTTTTGCATATTTTATATATTTATACGATTCCCCGGACGTTCATTGGTATCGGAGCCACACGAAGGGATAGTTATACTAAATATTATTCAAACCCCCTTTGTTAGACATTCATATTTGCTGAGTGTTTTTGCCCAAACAGTAAGAGAGCAAGCCTATTGGCATTTTAATCTTATTTTGGGATTGTAGGCACGTATGAATTATTAACAAAGGGACTATGGATTCTATATTTCGTAGAACTACATCTTCTAGGTCTGTATCAAGTTTTGTTCAAGAAAGTTCAAAGAGGATTATACATACAGATGAAATAATAATTGAGGATTTTAATAAATCTATTGACAATTGGAAAATTCCAAAAGTAAACAAAAATCAAATATATGAATCATCAAGATTCATCAGTTTTAAATCTGATTTTACCATTAAAACAGAAGAAAGAGATATTCAACAATCAAAACCCTTTGAAACCATACAGCTTCTTTCTGCAAACTCCTTACAAAAGCATCGACAAAAATTATACCAATATATACATATCGGTTTAATCCAAGTAGGAATGAAACCTCTAACCAGAGAAGGGTTAAACACTTCCATTTTAGCTGTTCTTAGAGACACAAGACACTTAGACTTTGAAGATTCACTTTTAAGTTCTGTTGAGTCCAGTCTTTGTACGGGTCCAATCACATTTGATTGTTGGCCTAATATTTCTATTTCACTAAATGATCCAAACATCCTCAAATCTCTGGTGCTTCAAATAAAAACGCATAATTACAAAATGTTAGAAGGATCAATTCCTATTACTATTATTTTTAGATTACACTACAAAGCCATGATTTCAGCCTTCTCTACAAAAGTAAGATGTTATAGTCCAAAAGGAGAAACACTTCTCCTACAAACAGATCTTTCTAGGTCTAATAAGTGTACTTCTAGAACCATCAAATGGAAAGATATTACTCTTCCAGATGAATGGGTCTTAGAAAATATAGTCCCAACACAAAATAGGTTTCCAGAACCAAATTCAGAACTAAGACATGTCACTCAATTTACTGATGGCAGGGTAAAACTTCTTTTTGACAGAAGAAGAAGTACGAGTGCCAGATACACAGATTCTAGCTCTGCTTCTGAAGATATTTCTGCTACAATTGATCTAGGCAGAGTATCTCAAATACCATCAGTTATAGGAACCTCGAACCCAAGGAATTCGATCTCCGATATCCCTGTTACAAGACTAAGGAACGTGGATTATGTTTCACAGATTCCAAGATCTTTTTATCACACAGAAAATGTAGAAAGCAATGACACAAACACTTCAGAACCAACAAACACTCCTGAACCAACCAGCCCCTCGTTTTCAGCCATTACTGATAACCTTAATGAACTCAATATCATTGAAAAAGATTTTACAATTAACAAAAAAGTACTCCAAAATGACTTTTACTCTGAAAGAAATATAAAGAAAAGGACTTGGTTCTTTGACAAATTTCTGTTAAAACGACAAGAAATTCAAAATAAGTACTATGACTTTGTAAACCAAAATAAAATTCATATATATTTCTTTGACTGGTTTGAAATTTACTCTCTCGAAAATCATATCGATTATCCTTTCTCAAACATAATTAGTCCTATTACCATTCGCAATAAGAATCCAGAATGGGAAACTACCCAAAATTCTGAAAAAATAAAATCTACTCACCCACCTTTTCAAGGTATAAAAATACAACACCAAGATCAATATATAGACGCCTATCCGATCAAAATCCCCGGTGAAGACGACAAAAGAAATATAAAAAATATTATTTCACAAAATAATTATACAAATACTAATCTCCATACAATCGGAAAACAATTAGAAAAAATGGAAAAACACATGAAGATTAGTCAAATTGAGAAAACTCCTCAAACTGAGAATTTCAAAATAGTAAATAAAACAACAACCCCAGTCTTCAAACCATATCAAGTGTCCTCTTCCTCTATCAAAGACATTCAAAAGAAAAAAATCGATTTATTCACGGATTTACAAAACGACTTCAAAAGATAACAAAGACAAGCTCCTCTTCTGAAAATCAGATAGCACCTGATACCCCCGCAATGACCCCCATAACAACACTCCATATTAATACGATTGGGAAAGAATATGATTTTGATTCAAATATAGACACTGATATATCACTAGATAAAAATCAAATAAATAAAATAGGATGGAGTTTACAACAAGTTCCGAACAATCCTATGGATATAATACCAGTAGAAACTCAAACTCAAAACCGTTTTAATGCATCATCTGTTTACAATTGGAACTTAGATACTATGAACGAATATCAAATTCCATCCTTCCTACAACAAATGACTATGGCTGCAAATGCTTACAGAACGCAGCACGGAGTCCAAGATAGGACTACTGCAGAACTTCTAATTGCAGGCTTTTCAGGACAATTAAAAGGATGGTGGGATTTCTATTTAACATCTGACCAACATGACCAAATACTTAATTCACTAAAATATGATGAAGAACAAAATCTGATTCTTGACGATCAACAAGAACCTCTACAAGATGCTGTATCCACACTAATACATACTATTTCAATACATTTTCTTGGAGATCCGGCAAAATTAAAAGAAAGAAATACTGAACTACTTTCAAATCTACGCTGTAAAAAAACTTAGTGATTTCCAATGGTATAAAAATAATTTCCTAACAAGATTAATGCAAAGAGATGATTCCAATCAACCTTTCTGGAAGGAAAAATTCCTAGCAGGATTACCAACCTTATTAGGGGAAAAAGTTAGAAATAGAATCCGAGAGAATTCGGGTATCCAAATAATTCCATACGATCAATACACATATGGACAACTTGTCAGTGTAATTCAACAAGAAGGAATGAAAATATGCCAAGACTTAAAACTTCAGAAACACATAAAATGGGAAATGAAAAAGGCTAATTTAGAACTGGGAACCTTTTGTCAACAATTTGACAACAATTCTTTTAAAAATATTTCCTCTTGCAAGGGAGATTGCAAAAAACCCACTTTTCAAAACAAAAAACCCTATCAGCCTAATAGGAATTTATACAGAAGTAACAAGCAAATAAAAAGACCCTCAAACAATAATTTCTATAAAAATAAAAAATACAATACGTCAAAACCAAATTGGAGAAAAGACATTGAATGTTATAGATGCCACAAAAAAGGACATACAGCAAATTACTGTAAATTAAAAAGAAAGCTTAATGAACTAAGTCTAGAAGATGACATTATAAACAAAATCTCAAACTTACTCATAGATTCTGATAGTGACACAACTAATGAAGAAATCACAGATAACAATGGAAAAGCAAAGATAGACGATACATTAATAAGTACTTCTGAATCAGAAGAAGACAATGAAAAAATGCTAAATGTTATCTCCAAAGAACAACAAATCTTTATTGACATTTTACAACAAATTAGTGACCCAGCTATACAACAACAATACCTCGAAAAATTATTAGACACTCTTAAACATGCACCATTAGCACCAAGTACTTCCAAAGGTACTTATGATTTAACGACAATCCTAAATAGAAATAAAAATAAAAAGGATAATATTACAAATTATGATCTACAAAAACAAATTAAAGAAATAAAAATTGAATTAAAAGAGTTAAAAGAAAAACAAAAAAAATGATTCATTATTAATTAAAACTATTATTGAAACAATAAAAGACAATAGTGACACTCATACTGAAAATGCGGATATTACCCAAGAACTGCAAAACATTACAACAACCCCAACTGATTTCCTTTTTGTATTAAAAGAAATTACATCGAGAAAATATATCATAAACATTACAATCAAATTCTTAAATGATTTTGAACTTAATACTATCGCACTATTTGATACTGGAGCAGACTTAAATTGTATAAAAGAAGGGTTTGTCCCTATAAAATTCCTAGAGCAAACCCATGAGAAAATTTCAGCAGCAAACAAGTCAAAAATAAAAATTTATGCAAAAACGGAAGCTTCAATAATAAATGATGGGGTCTTTTTACTGACATCCTTTGTAGTTGTCAACGATATTCATCATTCCGTAATCCTTGGCACTCCATTCATAAACCTTATCACCCCATACAAAGATTGTCCAGATTCCATCACCTTCAAAATAAATAATAAGAAACACAAATTTCCGTTTTTAGAAAAACCAAGAACTAAAAGTTTAAATTTATTAAAAGCTTCATCTATACATGAAAACACCATCAATAATATAATATATAACAAACAATTTCAGCTAAATGAATTACAGAAGGATGCTTCCTTACAAAGAATCAACATGTTGCTCGGTCAACCCACAATAAAAGAAAAAATACTACGATTACAAAAAATATTTACATTAAAAGTTTGTGCCGAACTACCAAATGCTTTCTGGAATAGAAAGCAACATATGGTTGATCTGCCCTATGACATATCTTTTCAAGAAAAAGATATACCTACTAAAGCCCGGCCAATACAAATGAATAAAGACCTTGAACAATTTTGTAGAAAAGAAATACAAGATCTTGAAACTAAAAAGTTAATCTCTAAGACCGAGATCACCTTGGAGTTGTTCTCGCTTTTTATGTTAATAAAGCATCAGAAATCGAGAGAGGAACTCCTAGGCTCGTCATTAATTATAAACCACTTAACAAGGCATTAAAATGGATTCGTTATCCCATACCTAATAAAAAGGACCTCCTAAATAAACTCCATGACGCTTTCATATTCTCAAAATTTGACATGAAATCAGGTTTCTGGCAAATTCAAATAAAACCAACAGACAGATATAAAACAGCATTTACAGTTCCGTTTGGGCAATACCAATGGAATGTAATGCCTTTCGGCTTAAAAAATGCTCCTTCTGAATTCCAAAGAATTATGAATGACATATTCAATGATTATTCAACATTTTGTATTGTTTATATTGATGATGTGCTTGTATTTTCCAAAACTATTGATGAACATTTCAAACACTTGAAAACATTTTTATATATCATTGAAAAAAGCGGTTTAGTAATATCCGAACCTAAAATGTCGCTTTTCCAAACAAAAAAACGATTTCTTGGGCACTATATTACTAAAGGAACAATTACACCCATAGAAAGATCACTAAATTTCACAACAAAATTTCCAGATAAAATAACTGACAAAAAACAACTACAACGCTTCTTAGGATGTTTAAACTATGTTCTAGACTTTTACCCAAATCTAAACAGAATAGCAAAACCACTTCATGACCGACTAAAAACAAATCCTACACCTTGGAATTCAACACATACAAAAATTGTACAGAAAATTAAAAAACAAGTCACTGAAATTCCTTGTCTACACCTAGCAGATCCAACGCTACATAAAATAGTAGAAACTGATGCTTCTGACATAGGTTATGGTGGAATCTTGAAGCAGAAACAAGATTCTAAAGAACTAATTGTTCAGTTTACATCTGCACATTGGAATGATACACAAAAGAATTATTCTACAATTAAAAAGGAGATTTTAAGCATTGTTTTATGCATTCAGAAATTTCAAAGTGATTTACTAAACAAAAAGTTTTTATTACGCATAGATTGCAAAAGTGCAAAAGAAATTTTACAAAAAGATGTCCAAAATCTTGCATCAAAGCAAATATTTGCACGATGGCAAGCAATTTTAAGCATTTTTGACTTTGATATCGAATTCATAAATGGAGATACAAATTCGCTTCCCGATTTTCTTACCCGCGAATTCCTACAAGACAGATCCGACGGCACCAAAGATTGACAAAGGGAAAAAAGCTGCAAATACAAAACCAAAAATGTCATGGTATGACATCGTCATTAAAGAAGAACAAGACGCCAACATCCAAGAAACAGGTTCACTAGACCCAGAAACACAAAAATGTCTTGATAAATTACTACAAAGCCCATAATTCAGACAAATGCATTTATCTCAACCTTTACCAAAAACACAAAACCTACTACAGCTACCCGCATTATCTTCACCAAGACCTACTTCATCTTCATTAACACCCATAGCATCATCATCAACAAGACCCATTGTGTTAACATCAAATTCATTCCAACCACTAGCAAAACCCTCCACCACACAAAATACAAGAAACCAAAAGACAGCTTACATAGTCAAACCATACTCACAAAATATTACTATGGTAGAAGCCGGTTTTCATAAACAAGACCCATTCCATTCCATCCAAAGTTACTTTGGAACAGGATGGTTTTACAAACCTTGGGACTTACAAAAAACCCCAATTTTTTACCAAACAATATTACAAGTTACACGATCGACGGCTTTGATCATAAATACTATCAAAATAACCAAACCACACCTGCATTTTCAACCTGTAAAATACACAAAGTAATTTCTCCAAAAGATTGGTACGCAGACCCATCAGCGCCTATTGCATTTCCAATCGAATGCAAAGAACAGCCGTTTTATACAATTACATTCAACTATTGGGAATATCAACAAGCATGGTTCAATGCGTTCTTCATTCAAAACCAGAACAATCAGCACACTTGGTTATTGTATTTTGATACAAAAACTGCAGAAATCTCAAAGTTTCATCATGGTGGATACAATGGTGGGAATGTTTTGGTTCAGTACCGGAAATACAAAAAAACAACAGTGCTTGAATCCTTCAACCTTTTTAAAGCAAAGTACAAACCTTCTGAGGCAGAAAAAAGATTTCCGGCGTTTGCAACATTATGTACAAAATTCTATCTCCCATGGATTGTGAACTGGTATTTAGACTATTCTGATCATCCTATGCAACTTATCCGAAGAAGATTTAGGGTAAGATGGTGGGAAAAGTGCAACATTATTCAAAGTTTACTACCAACAAACATGGAAAAATGGTTACAAACACTACAAAACACTCAGCATTCTCAAATACAACCTACTGCGCCTACAAAATTCTCAGAACGAAAAGCACAAATGGCCGCACTATTAGCTGCTTCAAAAACCGATGAGGAATTTCAGAAAATCATATCCCGATATGCTTCTACTTCACAAACATCACCTATCAGCTCCACTGCATCTGTCAACATTGACGAAGAAGACGAAGATTATTCACCAATACCATAAATAAATAAATAAAACAAATACTAAAGGACAAAGGAGTTACTTGCAATTTACTTACTCACAAACACTCACCTGCACACAAACTTCTTCACCTAATACACAAATATACACTAATATATTATGCACACACATATGTATGAACACACACATCACTACAAAAAAATTATACATATATATATATATATATTTATTTATATATATATACAAACACAGATATGTACAAATACATACAATTATGTACGTAAGAAATACACACAGTTATTCAAGACTCTGCAAAGACTACACTACAATACTTCACAGAAGATGACAACAGACAGCTTAGCAAAAATCAACATGGCAGACATGACACGACATCACTAAAATTAAAGGCGTCACAAAACGACAAAAGACGAGTTAGCAAAGGTCTTCCACTATACAATGGCGACAAGACAAGACACCACTCAAGACAAGACAAGACACCACTCAAAAATAATGGGTATCATTTCACACAAGGCGACAACAAAACGGCTCATCCATACCATTATGGGAGACACCACTCACAAAAGCAAAGAGGACTTTACATTATTACACCATTGCAATTATTCTATCTGCAATATAAATAGAAAGGGGGAAGAGGACAGAGAGGGCAGACTCCTGAGACTCTCAGAATACATTTTTACATTTTCCACTTTCAGAGTTTCTATCTTCTGCAATTGTCTCAGCAGAGTAGATACAAAGCAAACTTTAATTATATATTAAGCAAATCCAAAGACGAGAGTTCTTTCACAACATTTGTATCTTCAACTTTCATTCCTCAAATTCAAAAACCTTTTAAAAGGTATACAAGTTTACATATTTTATATGTTTTAGCATTTACAATACTTGCCGTCCATTATTTTACAATATGTATTACCTTGCGTATTTCACTTCTTTGCCGTCCAATTGTTATTAGTTTGTATATTACAATCCTTAATTCATTGTTTAGTTTGTATTTTACAATCCTTTCGTACGATTCCCCGGACGTTCATTGGTATCGGAGCCTCACGAAGGGATAGTTATACTAAATATATTACGATTCCCTGGACGTTCATTCCCCGGACGTTCATTGTTAAAGTCCAAGATAGGACTACTGCAGAACTTCTAATTGCAGGTTTTTCAGGACAATTAAAAGGATGGTGGGATTTCTATTTAACATCTTTCCAACATGACCAAATACTTAATTCACTAAAATATGATGAAGAACAAAATCTGATTCTTGACGATCAACAAGAAACTCTACAAGATGCTGTATCCACACTAATACATACTATTTCAATACATTTTCTTGGAGATCCGGCAAAATTAAAAGAAAAAAATACTGAACTACTTTCAAATCTACGCTGTAAAAAACTTAGTGATTTCCAATGGTATAAAAATAATTTCCTAACAAGATTAATGCAAAGAGATGATTCCAATCAACCTTTCTGGAAGGAAAAATTCCTAGCAGGATTACCAACCTTATTAGGGGAAAAAGTTAGAAATAGAATCCGAGAGAATTCGGGTATCCAAATAATTCCATACGATCAATACACATATGGACAACTTGTCAGTGTAATTCAACAAGAAGGAATGAAAATATGCCAAGACTTAAAACTTCAGAAACACATAAAATGGGAAATGAAAAAGGCTAATTTAGAACTTGGAACCTTTTGTCAACAATTTGACAACAATTCTTTTAAAAATATTTCCTCTTGCAAGGGAGATTGCAAAAAACCCACTTTTCAAAACAAAAAACCCTATCAGCCTAATAGGAATTTATACAGAAGTAACTAGCAAATAAAAAGACCCTCAAACAATAATTTCTATAAAAATAAAAAATACAATACGTCAAAACCAAATTGGAGAAAAGACATTGAATGTTATAGATGCCACAAAAAAGGACATACAACAAATTACTGTAAATTAAAAAGAAAGCTTAATGAACTAAGTCTAGAAGATGACATTATAAACAAAATCTCAAACTTACTCATAGATTCTGATAGTGACACAACTAATGAAGAAATCACAGATAACAATGGAAAAGCAAAGATAGACGATACATTAACAAGTACTTCTGAATCATAAGAAGACAATGAAAAAATGCTAAATGTTATCTCCAAAGAACAACAAATCTTTATTGACATATTACAACAAATTAGTGACCCAGATATACAACAACAATACCTCGAAAAATTATTAGACACTCTTAAACATGCACCATTAGCACCCAGTACTTCCAAAGGTACTTATGATTTAACGACAATCCTAAATAGAAATAAAAATAAAAAGGATAATATTACAAATTATGATCTACAAAAACAAATTAAAGAAATAAAATTTGAATTAAAAGAGTTAAAAGAAAAACAAAAAAATGATTCATTATTAATTAAAACTATTATTGAAACAATAAAAGACAATAGTGACACTCATACTGAAAATGCGGATATTACCCAAGAACTGCAAAACATTACAACAACCCCAACTGATTTCCTTTTTGTCTTAAAAGAAATTACATCGAGAAAATATATCATAAACATTACAATCAAATTCTTAAATGATTTTGAACTTAATACTATCGCACTATTTGATACTTGGAGCGAGACTTAAATTGTATAAAAGAAGGGTTTGTCCCTATAAAATTCCTAGAGCAAACCCATGAGAAAATTTCAGCAGCAAACAAGTCAAAAATAAAATTTCTGCAAAAACGGAAGCTTCAATAATAAATGACGGGGTCTTTTTACTGACATCCTTTGTAGTTGTCAACGATATTCATCATTCCGTAATCCTTGGCACTCCATTCATAAACCTTATCACCCCATACAAAGTTTGTCCAGATTCCATCACCTTCAAAATAAATAATAAGAAACACAAATTTCCGTTTTTAGAAAAACCAAGAACTAAAAGTTTAAATTTATTAAAAGCTTCATCTATACATGAAAACACCATCAATAATATAATATATAACAAACAATTTCAGCTAAATGAATTACAGAAGGATGCTTCCTTACAAAGAATCAACAGGTTGCTCGGTCAACCCACAATAAAAGAAAAAATACTACGATTACAAAAAATATTTACATTAAAAGTTTGTGCCGAACTACCAAATGCTTTCTGGAATAGAAAGCAACATATGGTTGATCTGCCCTATGACATATCTTTTCAAGAAAAAGATATACCTACTAAAGCCCGGCCAATACAAATGAATAAAGACCTTGAACAATTTTGTAGAAAAGAAATACAAGATCTTGAAACTAAAAAGTTAATCTCTAAGACCAGATCACCTTGGAGTTGTTCTGCTTTTTATGTTAATAAAGCATCAGAAATCGAGAGAGGAACTCCTAGGCTCGTCATTAATTATAAACCACTTAACAAGGCATTAAAATGGATTCGTTATCCCATACCTAATAAAAAGGACCTCCTAAATAAACTCCATGACGCTTTCATATTCTCAAAATTTGACATGAAATCGGTTTCGGCAAATTCAAATAAAGCCAACAGACGGATATAAAACAAAGATTTTTACGGTTCCGTTTGGGCAATACCAATGGAATGTAATGCCTTTCGGCTTAAAAAATGCTCCTTCTGAATTCCAAAGAATTATGAATGACATATTCAATGATTATTCAACATTTTGTATTGTTTATATTGATGATGTGCTTGTATTTTCCAAATCTATTGATGAACATTTCAAACACTTGAAAACATTTTTATATATCATTGAAAAAAGCGGTTTAGTAATATCCGAACCTAAAATGTCGCTTTTCCAAACAAAAATACGATTTCTTGGGCACTATATTACTAAAGGAACAATTACACCCATAGAAAGATCACTAAATTCCACAACAAAATTTCCAGATAAAATAACTGACAAAAAACAACTACAACGCTTCTTAGGATGTTTAAACTATGTTCTAGACTTTTACCCAAATCTAAACAGAATAGCAAAACCACTTCATGACCGACTAAAAACAAATCCTACACATTGGAATTCAACACATACAAAAATATTACAGCAAATTAAAAAGAAGTCACTGAAATTCCTTGTCTACACCTGGCAGATCCAACGCTACATAAAATAGTAGAAACTGATGCTTCGACATAGGTTATGGTGGAATCTTGAAGCGAAAACAAGATTCTAAAGAACTAATTGTTCGGTTTACATCTGCACATTGGAATGATACACAAAAGAATTATTCTACAATTAAAAAGGAGATTTTAAGCATTGTTTTATGCATTCAGAAATTTCAAAGTGATTTACTAAACAAAAAGTTTTTATTACGCATAGATTGCAAAAGTGCAAAAGAAATTTTACAAAAAGATGTCCAAAATCTTGCATCAAAGCAAATATTTGCACGATGGCAAGCAATTTTAAGCATTTTTGACTTTGATATCGAATTCATAAATGGAGATACAAATTCGGTTCCCGGTTTTCTTACCCGCGAATTCTACAAGACAGATCCGACGGCACCAAAGATTGACAAAGGGAAAAAAGTCGCAAATACAAAACCAAAAATGTCATGGTATGACATCGTCATTAAAGAAGAACAAGACGCCAACATCCAAGAAACAGGTTCACTAGACCCAGAAACACAAAAATGTCTTGATAAATTACTACAAAGCCCAGAATTCAGACAAATGCATTTATCTCTACCTTTACCAAAAACACAAAACCTACTACAGCTACCCGCATTATCTTCACCAAGACCTACTGCATCTTCATTAACACCCATAGCATGATCATCAACAAGACCCATTGTGTTAACATCAAATTCCTTCCAACCACTAGCAAAACCCTCCACCACACAAAATACAAGAAACCAAAAGACAGCTTACATAGTCAAACCATACTCACAAAATATTACTATGGTAGAAGCCGGTTTTCATAAACAAGACCCATTCCATTCCATCCAAAGTTACTTTGGAACAGGATGGTTTTACAAACCTTGGGACTTACAAAAAACCCCAATTTTTTACCAAACAATATTAAAAGTTACACAGTCAGCCAGCTTTGATCATAAATACTATCAAAATAACCAAACCAAACCTGCATTTTCAACCTGTAAAATACACAAAGTAATTTCTCCAAAAGATTGGTATGCAGACCCATCAGCGCCTATTGCATTTCCAATCGAATGCAAAGAACAGCCGTTTTATACAATTACATTCAACTATTGGGAATGTCAACAAGCATGGTTCAATGCGTTCTTCATTCAAAACCAGAACAATCAGCACACTTGGTTATTGCATTTTGATACAAAAGCTGAGAATCTCAAAGTTTCCATCATGGTGGATACAATGGTGGGAATGTTTTGGTTCGGTACCGGAAATACAAAAAACAACGGTGCTTGAATCCTTCAACCTTTTTAAAGCAAAGTACAAACCTTCGAGGCGGAAAAAGATTTCCGGCGTTTGCAACATTATGTACAAAATTCTATCTCCCATGGATTGTGAACTGGTATTTAGACTATTCTGATCATCCTATGCAACTTATCCGAAGAAGATTTAGGGTAAGATGGTGGGAAAAGTGCAACATTATTCAAAGTTTACTACCAACAAACATGGAAAAATGGTTACAAACACTACAAAACTTTTATTTTTATACCATATATATATATATATATATATATATATATATATATATATATATATATATAGTGTGGGCGATGAGATGGATTGAGGTTGGTACTTGTTTACCGTTAGATCTATTGTAAATCCAAATTTTTTCGGGTATAGAAATTATGTAATTTATTTGTTGAAATTTAATTTCCTAGTGATTAGAATTAATTTTTTTTCGTCGGCTCTGTCACTATTTAATGTTGGTCTAACCTGTTCATCAAAGAATATGGCGGTGGCGTAGTGGTGAAGCTTCAGGTTTTTGTACATGGGATCTAGGATTCAAGTCACATTGAGGGCGTTTAACGGAAGCAAAAGACTCGGGTAAATTCTTCCAAACAATAAAGAATAAGAATCACTAAAGGTAGAAAGAAAATGTAATGCTTATTACATTCAGAAGAAACCAACGAATCCAAAAGTACTAGAAGTAGACTACAGAATCCAATAAAATCCAAGTCTAAGGCATAAATGAAATAAATGATAAATAGTAAACAAGGTCTTCAACTCTGGCGTCCTCAAACGTCATCATCGAAGTCCTCCTCGATATCTCCACTAACCTGTTCGTCTTCTCTCCCCCAAACATATAAATAAACATGCATTTGAGGTAAGTACAATGTACATAGTAAGAAGTAGAAGCTACAATTTAATTATGGTTATTATTAAAGATATTATCTTAGTGAGACCGACTCAATTTAGGGTTCACTTCATGTCCATCAACATGTCATGACTATACGTTGCTACTTAGCTTATCTTTGTTGCGTCATTACTCAAGGACACTGCGCATGGCGTTCATCAGCCTGAAGATATACTTGCTAACTAACGGTGATTAGCACAGATTAGCTCCGGGGTCTCCCCGGTATGCGTATATGTCCGATGGATTTCCTCTACTACCCTTCAGCCGTTTAAGGCCAGCAGTGTTGTCCACCTTTTATGGACGTATCACATCGCCGATATGGAATAGTGTCTAACCGGGAATAGATGATGCTTTAGCTTTTACTACACATATGTAAGTATTGATGTGAATTAACTAGCCATCCCTAGTGTTTTCAAGTAAGCTCCCTCACATCTCCTACTCTCGTACCTGACCACTAGACACGGACAAGTCCTAGCAAATACACAGACATTGATGAACTCTAGTTCACCAACGCACAAGCCCTTTCATGCCCTTCCGACGGATCCGAACTTCAACTCCCTTTAAGAGTACATTCGGTGTTTTAACTGAACGCATCAGAAGTACAATCGAAGCTAGTTCAACTTTTAATTAATCTTAATACATCATAATTAAATGCTCAAACCAATAAATAACATAACATTGGAGCCTGAACTAAACTGAATCGATTAAGATCAATAAAACAAGGTAAACCGAACAAAACACCCGTCTGAAACCTGAAACGCTCGTTTAAACCCTACTGGACGCCCGTCCAAACCTATGGACGTCCGTCTGGGACTGGACGTCCGTCCACTATAACTGGACGCCCGTCCACCTAAAAACGCTACAACCTGTATGTAAAATCACTCCTCAAAACGCCCGTCCGCTTAAGGCAAACGCCCGTTCGAGTTTCTAAGCTTCCAGACGCCCGTCCGCTTATGCAGACGCCCGTCCACCTGCGTTTTTACCAAAACCCCAAATCTTCAAACTCGATTTCTAATCCGATTCTAACACAAACAGCAGCAACTTTAACACAGACAAAACGCCTAAACGCATATCTAACCGTATCATAGCATCTAGGATCATTAACCAATCAAAAGAGATACATCTTTCATGTACCAACACATCTTAGACCTTGATCTAACTACTCTCTACCATAATTAATATTACAGCGTTTTATTCATATTCTTCTGGAAAAATTTGAAGCCTTTTGTTTCGGATAAAAAGATAAAGCTGGGGGATTCAAACCCGGGCTGTTGTGATGGAAGGAAGAGCTCTACACCAACTCAGTTGGGAGGTTTTTGTTAAAGAAACGGACTAGAAAATTGTTGAACAGTGCGGCGGCTGGATCTAATAAGAAATTAGAAAATCCTTAAAAGTAGGGTTTTTTTATTTATTTAATTTTAATTTTATAGATTAGATACGGGGGTACCAACGGTCCATCTTAATGGTTTATTTTTCACATTTATTTTCTTTTGTGATTATTCATGTGATATAACAATGTCATTCATCATATTCATGAATTCCACTTCTAGCATATGCATACATGTAGAAAATAAATATTGGCATTAATTAGACATGTATGAAAATGATAATTAATTTAGATTAATAATAAATTAAATTAATTAAAGCAAACGGAATTTTATCGGGATATAAAATTCACATGATAAAAATAAAATTTACTCGGTGAATTTGTTTTTTGGGATCTAAAATTCTTTGAGAATTTTGTTTATGCAGTGTCTACATAAATAGGATTTAATGACCAAAAATTTGGAAAGTCGTGAAAAATAGGACACTAACTAGATGGTATATGGAACCAATAAGTTTGGTGGTTGCTTTTCATGATTTATTGTTTTCGATTATTGGATAAATTCTGAGATCCTAAATTTTTATCATGACAAGATTAAGACTATAAAATTCTACGGGAATTTTAATTGTGTAATATCTACACGAAATGTTTCTAATAATTGATAAATTGAAAAATCATGAATATAGTGTCACTAGTTAGACGGTACATGGAATCAATAAACTAGTGGGAGCTTTAAATTTTGTGATTTATTGTTTTCCGAATTATTAGAAAATTCATAAAGTCCTAATGTATTAGGATTGTAAATTTCTTGGTGAATTTTAATTGTGTAGTGTCTACACAAGGAATTTCAATAAATCCATAAAATTGGAAAATCATGAATATAATGACACTATTATATGGTATTTGGAACCAGTGAACTAGTGGGAGGATTAATATAAAATATTCATGTTCTATTGTTTTTTGGATTATTAGAAAATTCTAAAATCCTAATGAGACTACCTAATTTTCAAAATAACAAGTGGGAGCGGGGAAGGTGACAACCGACCTCACGGCCTCTACTTTTGACACAAGCACGTGAGAGAAGGGTGATGCCTCGAGCCACTTTGATTACGGGCCCCTGCGGATGGCTTTCACCCCTATCAAAATTCAAGGCTTGGTCTCCGAAAGGATAGGATTTTGGGTACTCGTCGAGTCACCGACCGACCTTGCGGCGGCATACTCGGGGCGTACTTTGAGGTCTGAAACAGCAGGTCACACTCATAAGGATATTTTTGGAAATATCTTGGCTGAAAAAGGAAGGTAATCAACAATTATATGGAGATGTCCGATTCTTAATTGTTTAATTGTTGAGAGAGATTGTCTCAATTTAATCGTCATTATGCTGATACCGACTTTGCAGCGGCAGCATGATGTGAGATTAAATCTTTGGAATGGTAGGATAAACTATATGCATGATTTGATTTATATTTAGTTATGGTGTATGATTTGATTTATATTTCTGTCAAAATTTATTTTCGCAACTACATATCATCTCAAGGTATCTAAACTGCTAAACACGATAAATTGACTAATGTTGACTTCGTAAAAATGGAAAAGTAACAAGAACTTTGAACTCATAAATCGAGAATGCAAAATAATTATTTCGGAAGAGGATGTTCCTCTTGAGTCTACAAACTTAAGTGACATTGATAAGTATGTCACTGTTGTCACTTGTGTTGAACGAGAGACAAAACAAACTTTGTTCAAAGATGACGAGAATGATTTGGCATCAATCTCACTAGACATCCCATAGTTCACGAGTAGTATCTACTCAAATGAACTGCTAGTTCACGGCCATTTCCTTCAAAGAAAGCCAAGAATGGAAAGGTAAATGTCTAAAAGTGCAAGTCATCTAAACTAAATAAGTTAAAGGCTTATCCGAAATATTAATAAAATAAAGTTAAGGATAAGGAATGTGATTTCGGATCACTAACCTATGAATCGATAGAGACTTTCTGAACCTAGTAATTTGACTCAAAAGCTAAAGTTCAATTGTTAGAACAAGGTAGCTGGGCATTCATGATGAAGAGTAGACAACGGGTAGTTATTTTAGCTAACATAGTGGGAGTGATACAATGAAAGAAATTTCGGATTTTAATCCTTGAATATCATAGAAATTTAATTTATGTTTTCAAATTCGTTGGAACAAACGGATTCACTTTCAAATCGATAATATATTTGCGTCAAAGAAGTGAATATGACATTTGTATACGATTCCGAGACTCGGACTTTTGTTTGATAGAATCAGAACCACTAAGTAATGCTGAAAAGGTATATGTAACACGTCAAAAACTATTAAGGCAAATGGTTTCCGTATTAAGATAAATGATTCTTTAGCATCTATTAATTAGTGCATAAATCCGAAAGATAAGATCAAAGACTGGCCAAGGGTGATTCTTATCTCCTAGTCTAAGAACACTATCTCAAAGGAAAAATGACTAAATAACCTTTCAATTATGAAAATGTAATAGAGCTGAAGAAGTATCACACCTTGTTCATCTGATAGCTACTCGAAACACCAATTAGTTTATCTAAATATTTGGAGGAATCTCTTATATTACCAAAGAAATTAGTATTCCATGATCAGATATAGGCTATGGCATGGTTTTGACACTGATGCTTGGCCTCCCTCCGAGTGAAACGATTTCACTGAAAGGATAAACCATGTATTGCCTTGTTTAGTTATTGATATGCTACATTACACTTCTTAACTCGATTAAGATATTGGTTGCAAAATAATGTTATACATTATTATGTAATACCGAGAAGTCTACCTAGAAGATGCATATGGATTTGTGGATAGAGAGTGAAGTAAATTTACTCCACATCCGCAAAATAGAGGCATTTAGCAGATATGCTTGATGTTAGGACTGGAGATTTTCCATACACATTCAGATGGTGACTATTCGTGAAATGTATTAATGCAATGATGACGGTTGGTTATAAGATTCTTAAATCGGATAATGATGGTTACACTGCTACATCATTTCTAAATGAATGTTTGAATAACAACCTCAGACCTTGAAGAACATATACTCAAGGAGTTACTATCTGATTTAATCAGACCACATCCAACATTGGTTGTTGGGTATTACGCTGATTAATACTACTGAACCAGATCAGATTGTCAATCCACCCAAATACAGTGGGAGTATGGTTTATCCATTGACTCACTGTGATTAAGAAGACTTTACAGTCTGCTGGGGGTGGTTGATCACTATGGTCCTTTTGGAGGATTGTAGAGGATTTTGAAAATAAGAGGTTGGTTTAAAGCCATATACCTGTAAATGGAGTTTTGGTACTCCATGTCTATTCACACTCTTGTAGCACCTGAGTGTCTCCGGCCCAGTGGGAGAAATTGGATCTACGTGAAAAAGAGTCGAATGAATGAGAAAGTTTGCGTTTCTAAGCAAAGCAAAGTGGTCTAGGGGTAATTCCCTGAGAAGTGGATAGTTTAATAGGGGTGATGCCTTGAAACTTTCTCACCATTCATCCTTGCTTGACTCCATGGAAAGCAGGAATATTACCAGGGGTGGTGCCTTGAAACTTTCTTTCCGTATAATGGAGCTTGGATTCATTCGGAACGGAAGAGTTTTTGCTTAAAGCCAATGACAGATTGACTGCATATGCTTATATCCATTGATGGATTAAAGCAAACCTCTTGGTCATTAAAAAGCCACATGTTTGAAATTTATGTGCTTGACCAGAATATTGATTAGTCTTATGTAGACTAGAGAATCAATATTGGTAAAGTAGTAGACGTTAGTGTTAATGAAAGGTGACATTGTAACAGCTGTAAACAACATGAGTGTGTTATCTGAAGTCTGGAACCGACGTGCCATGCTTCTCTAATTTAGAGAAGTAGACTATATTCTTAGACTTTTATTCGGCCAAATTCATGAGAACAAGTTGTAGCAGTCTCCCATCCATCTTATTGTTTAAGATGATAATGCATTTTCGTATGCAATATTCAACGAGTGGTTTGCTACCCAACCTCTCACGGAATAATTCTCTCAATCTTCGGATATAGAGAAAATGGGATAGATTCTCTTTTGGATCGAGAAAGTCAGGTTATTAAAAGTCAATAACATTCAAATCTTGGATTCGGACGTTGAGTAGCAGTATAGTGCATCCTCGAGTACCTTCGGAGAACGTGGAGTAATATGCTTGTATATTCGGGTGCAAACCTGAGTATTAATTACACTGAGTAATATGTTTTCTCATAGTGATGGAGCTATAGTCTGGAGCAATCTAGCACTGCCAATTTGACTTTGTAATTTGAATACATAGCAACTTCGGAGCAGCTAGAGAGGCAGTATAGCTTGAAAGGTTCATTGTTGTTCTGGGAGTAATTCCTCTTCTAGGTAAGTCGATAGCACTTCGCTGTGAAAACAGTGGAGAGGTAGCTTATGCAAGGGTTCTTCGTATTCACAAGAGGTCAAAAGCATATTGAAAATAAATACCACCTGGTCAAATAGATCGTGCAAAGAGGCGACATTTCGGTCCTAAAGATCGCCTTTAGCCGACAACCAAGCTGATCAGTTTAACAAGTCGTGTGGCATCCAATGTCATTGATAAGCACTTGGTGGGTATGAAATTGAGAGATATGTCTCATCTGCTTTAGAGCAAACGGGAGAGTGTTGTGAGAAAGAATAAGGGTGTGGTGCTCTAAAAACAATTGTTGCATGTCTTTACGGGCAAGTGGAAGATTGTTGGATGTAGTGCCCGAAAGACAATTGTTGCTTGTCTATACGTGCAAGTGGGATATTGTTGGAAATAGCGCTCGAAAGAAAATTTATGTAATTGTTTTTATAATTAATAAATGACAGATTTATTCTCATATTATTATTTTCTTTGTGCTTATATATTATACACTACTGAAAACCCCAAGTTGTATCATATGTAGCCATATAACTTAGTGTGTGTCACACATGAGGATTAAGTTTATGGTGATACACTTGAACTATTAGTCCGTGGTGAGCTTAATCAAAGTATGAGGTCTTGATTAAACCACCATTAATGCGCCGAAAACACTTTATGGTGTGACCGTCTTATCCGGACCGTCGATATTGGTTGTCTAAGTTGGGGCATTTATATATGATGAGAGTCATATAGGACTGGACCGATTAAATCTGAATTTCTCATATAATTCCGTGATTGAGAAATCTTATTAAATCACAAGATGATCATATATGGATTAACCTTAATCCTAAAGTGATTGGATACTCTTACTTGTTCCAAGATAGGGTTTGATGTGTTCGTTAAGAATCGCTGAGAGGCGCGGTCCGAATCAGTTTCATGTTGGCACTATTCTGGAATGAGTGTGAAGTGTGTGTCTCACAGATATGGAATCCATTCCTTCTTGCGGGAAGTAGAAAAACAATCCCCATATTTGTTGATCCTAGAAACTGATTGATCGGCCGAGTTCGTATTAGTTATGGACTAATTGATCACTAGTGGGATGATGGTAAATAAGGATAAGATGTACTTAAGAAGGTTTACGGAAATAATCCCGCTTCGTCATGGATAGTCTATGGAGGGTTACTCTTTATGTAATGATTATATCAATGGACAATTATTGACTCGACGCTTTGAGAATAAGTTATATCTATAATCGATAGAGTTCAATTTCGGATTTATGGTGGCGTAGTTCCGGAATTAATAAGTTGAGTAGAAATATTTTGTTTGATGAATAATTTATTCAATTTAATGTAGCAATTGGTTATAGGTCCATGGTCTCCGGGTTGGCACCAAACACGCGAGTGTTTTCTAGTTTTGTGGAACCTCAAGAATAAATTAAATAGTTGGTCTATTTAATGAATATGCAATATTATTAATTTGGTAAAAAATAAGTAATATAGAAAAGACATTAAAAATGGCGCCACACTTTTTTTTTTGGTTTTGGGAAAAGAAATTTTCTCATAATTAATTATAATGTAGATAATATAATTATTTATGTGTTAAATAACTCTAAATAAGAAATTAGTTTTCTTATTGGATAAATAGGAAATTTGTTTTCCTACTGGATAAAGGTTTTATTTTCCTAAAATAAAAAGATAAATTTATGTGTTGAAGATAAACTCTCAAATTATTAATTATTTTCCTATAAAAATAGAGTTTCTCCAACACAAAATTTAATTAATCTAACGCCATTTTTTTAAGGAAAACGGACGCCGCCTTTTTGGAAAAAAAGAGAGAAATTTGTTTTCTTGGCTTAGCTATTGGGAGAAGAAAAACTTGGGTTTTTCTTGGAGCATATTCAATGAGGTTCTACTACAAGGATCGTCGCTTGGAGATACAATCCGGAAGATCACGGCTTCTCTTTTTTTTTTTTTGAACAGCCAAGGAATTATTATAAATCAGCAAGATGCTAAAGATAATACAAAATTTGTCCAAAAAACAAAACGCAACACAACCGAATTTCAGTAAAATTTAAACACAAACCGCCGCCAAAAATAATATCACAAGCCTGCAGCCCTTCTTCTCCAACCAAAAGTGATCCACCAAACAATCATCCAAAATTAGTTTGCTGCACTCATCGGATTTGCCTTCCAAGCATCCCACTCCAACTTTCTTAGTGATTTGTAATTTGACAACCATGAGTAGGATAATCTCTGAACATCTCTGAAAATCAACTCTGGATCAAGAACGTAAGATTGAAAAATGACCTTATTTCTATGCAACCAAATTACCCAAGCTGTGATACCAACTAATGCTGACCATAAGCATGAGGCTACATTCGTCGAAGCATTTCCAGCTTTTAAGAAACATATATCACTGAATGAGAAAGCATTCAGACCAACAATTTTGCACCAACTCTGAATGTGAGACCAAGTCAGAAATGCCACATCACATGCAAATAAAAGATGGTTGACAGTTTCTTCAACTTGTAGCATAACGGACAAAAAGAATCTTGAATTACAATACCGCGACTAATAAGGTTTGGTTTTGTAGGAATCCTCTTGAGATTTGCTTTCCACATGAAAAGGTTCACCTTTGAAGGCAACATCTTATTCCACCTATACATTTGATCATTAGCCGAAAAAACATTTTTGAAAAAATTCATCTCGAGCTTTTTACGCAAAGAAGCTACCGAGAAGACACCATTTGCACAAACACTCCATCTCAATTTATCAGTTGAACCTGCATTTCTATCAAAAGAGTTAATTAACTCCTCCAAAACACCCACTTCCTCCTCCTCGAAACCCCTCAAAACTCTCCTCCAAGCCCAACAAAAGGAACAACTACCTCCTACCCAATTCACCACATTTGCAACATTTACTCCTTTAACCAAAGAAAGCCGAAAAAGCCTAGGAAAAGTTAATTTCAGCGGGCTATTACCCACCCAAATGTCTTCCCAAAACCGTACCCTAGAACCATCACGCACCTCCCAACTTTCCGACCCCAAAAGGTCCACCCCGACTCTCGAAGCACATTTAACCGCACTTACAATACCTTTCCACACCCCCCTCCCCTCACTCGCAAGCCATCCAACTCCCAAGCACCCTCCACCCCATACAAAGACACTACTACTTTTCTTCAAAGAGCATTTTTTTCAGAAAGAAACCTCCACCACCATTTACCAAGTAAAGATAAATTTTGAATCTTAAGACTACCCACCCCAATTCCCCCCAAGAGTTTAGGGGCTTGCAATTTTCGCCACACAACCCATGCCAATTTTTTTGTAGTCCCATCCCCGCCCCAAAAAAAAAAAGAAGACCTCACACTTTCCAAGAAACTCAAAACACATTCAGGAGGCTTGTAGACAGAGAAGAAGAAAAGCGGAAGAGCGCTGAGAACTGCTTTAATGAGAACCAATCTGCCACCCTCTGACAAAGTAGACCATTTCCACATACCCAACTTCGCCTTACATTTCTGAATAACAATTTCCCAGGCCTTTTTCCTCTTCATATTTTGTCCCACCCAGAGCCCCAGATATTTAAAAGGTAGTAATCCCTTCTTGCATTTGAAAAGATCAGCTGCAATAAGAATGTCATTTTCCGGTACTTTTATCCCTGCCAACGAGCTTTTCCCCATATTAATTTTTAGACCCGAAATCTTCTCAAAGCAAAATAAAATCCGTTTAAGATTCTTTACATTTTCCAAGCTCCATTTCCCTAAAAAAACTGTATCATCCGCATATTGAAGGTGAGAAATTGGAATTTGATCTTTTCCAATACTAACTCCAAAGAATTTTTCTTTTGCAACTGCTTCCTTCATGAGGACATTTAGACCTTCTGCCGCTATGAGGAAGAGAAAAGGGGAAAGGGGATCCCCCTACCTTAAACCCCGCTCCAAGTTGAACTCTTTAGACGGACTTCCTCCAACCAAGACTGAAGCTCTAGCTGAGGAAACACAACCTTGAATCCACCTCCTCCATTTTAAACCGAAGTCCATATTTTTCAAAATATTATCCAAGAAAGACCAATTAACACAGTCAAAAGCCTTTTCGAAATCTACTTTGAAAATAAAGCTCGCCATACCTTTTTTCTTTAAATAATCCACCGCTTCATTCAAAATGAGGACACCGTCCAAAATTTGTCTGTTTTTTACAAAACCGGATTGACACTCTCCGATCACCGATGGGATTACAACCTTCAACCTTTCAGCTAAAATTTTTGCTACAATTTTATAAAAACACCCAATCAAACTAATAGGTCTGTAATCTTTAATCACAACTGGATTAGATGATTTTGGCAACAGAGCAATAAACGAAGAAGTGCATCCGTTGTGAAACCTTGCGGATTCCTCAAATTCGAAGATGGCATCACAAAATTCTTTCTTCATAATTCCCCAGAACTTTTTAATAAAGTTGAAATTGAAGCCATCCGGCCCGGGGGCCTTAGATCCTTCACACATCCACACCGCCGCTTTTATTTCATCTTCCGTTAATTTTCTTTCCAACCAAGCACTTTGATCTAAAGATAATTTATCAAAAAGTTCACTATTAAAAACAGGCCTGGAACGTACCTTTTCCTTATATAAATCCTCAAAGGAATTTTGAACCGCTGCTTTGACTAGAACCGGGTCCTCCAACCAAGAACCATCTACCAATAAGCCTGGCAAGACATTTTTTCTAGCTCTCCCTTTTACACACTTATGGAAGAATTTGGAATTCGAATCACCTTCCTTCAACCAATTGATTCTTGATTTTTGACGAGCATTATTTTCCAACACGGCACCTAATTTAAATAGATTTTCAGCCGCAACAGCTCTGCATCTTTCCTCTTCCTCATTAAGCTTCTTTTCTTCCGCTTTTAAGTCCAACTCCCCAAGCAATTTTTCTTTTTGCCTAATTTGTGTGATCAGACTCCCAAAAACTTCCTTACCCCAGACTTTTACATCCTCTTTCAATTGTTTTAGTTTTAGTTTCAATTTAACTCCTGGTATAATCGAATCCACTTCCTGCTGCCAGCTTTTCTTCACCACATCTTCCAACTCAACTTGCTCCAACCAATGATCAAAAACTCGAAAAGGCAAGGGGCCAAAATCGAGTTTTTTAATAGAGAGCAACAGAGGGCAGTGATCTGATAAATGCCTATCGAGAGCTTCTAGTGACGCATTTTCCCAATTAGATAAAAAACTGTCGGACACCAAGAATCTATCAAGCCTGCTCATCTTGGAACCAGCTTTATTATACCAAGTATATTTCCTTCTACCCATTTTTAAGTCCACCAACTTTGAATTCTTAATAAAATCATTGAATAGAGCCGCATCATATGGATTAAAACATGAACCTTTTCGTTCCCTTGAACAGCGAACTGAATTGAAATCCCCATGAATGCAAACCATTACATCCAGTGCCAGCAAGTAGCTATACAATTCCTTCCATAATGATCTTTTTTCTTCCACATTTTGAGGTGCATACACATTGATGAGTGTACACAACTGATTGGAATCTTTCCACATCCCTTTGACACTGATAAAGCCAGAACCTTCAAATTTGTCAATAACCGAAAACATTTGTTTGTCCCAGACACATAATAACCCACCTGATAAACCTGCAGCTCCTTTGAAATGGAAATCAAAATCCGAGTCCTTCCAGAAGGACCGTACCATAACACGATTAATCACCAAAGATTTGGTTTCTTGGATCGAAAGGAAAGGCAATTGATAGGAACAACACAATTCCTTTAACCAATTTTTCTTGCAACCCGAACCCATGCCCCTTATATTAACAGATAACATCTTCATAAAGAAACTAGAGAACACAAAACAAACTGATCAAGATGCACAGGTCAGGATGAACCTGCGAAATCCTTTTCCTTCCACTCAATGCCCAAAATTTTCCCCAATTCTGCTGTTTTTTCCGATTCACTCTTGCCATCCTCGTTCTCGATCAACCACCTTCTAACAAGATTTGTCATATTGCGAAGATTTGAATCTGAAATGGAAAAATCGGTAACTCTTCCTTCTGACTTCGAATTAATGGGGAAAACACCCACCTCTCTGACTTGTACTTTACCATTTTTTTTTGACTTTCCCATGTCTTTTTTTTGAATTCTTTTGGTGCAGTCAAAACCGAGCACTTCGGTTAAAGCTTTCTCTTTTTTGTGAACCCCCACTTTTGATTCCGTAGAAGAACTTGACTTGGTGTTTGAAGATTCTGTGTTCAGTTCGACCAAAAAATCTGAATTCGATTTATTTTGCAAATTGCCATGGACTTGCTGTTGGATCGAGTCAATAATATTGCCACATAAGCTGTCTGGTACAAAGGATATTTCCTGATAGTTTTCTTGGGCTTGAGAAAGTGGACCTTCTGTTGCTATGGGCTTATCCAAAACAGATTTATTATTCAATTCAGAGTTGCAAGCTGAATTAAAACCTTTTTTCTGTACGTCTAAAAGCCTGGACCCTACCTCGCCGTTATTTTGATGTTCCCTATCAGCATCCACCTTGCTCAAGGCGTTTTCATTGCAGTCTTGGAGAAAGACAAAATTCGATCTTACCTCGATCTCTGAGCCCTCAGAGTACCTATCTGAAGTTGCTTGGAATTCTTCATTACCGAAATCTTCTTCACCGGATTCTTCATCACCGGAGCTTAGGTTATCAGACGATGAAAGATCAGAATTTGATGAAGAAAGTCCAAACGAATGAATAGAATGACATTCTTCTTCCACATGAATCCAAACCTGCTCACCATCCACGTTTATCAACAATTTCATGGAGATACGATCATCATGATTTACTCTAACCCGAACTCTTCCTGAAATTAGCGTGCTTCTTGCTTCCGTGTTTTGATCAACTTGCAGAACATCTCCAAAGTGACTACCAATTGATTGAAAAGTTTTCCAATTCCATACGTTTAAGGGGACGCCCCTGCAAACAATCCAGATGATTCTATCGAGCTGATGTGACTCTTTAGACCACGGACCGACCCAGTTGCACCATTCACCCAAACAAGATCCACCATTAAGAAGAAGCTTATTACGTTGGCTAAAGCTTTCACATTCAAGAAGAATCTGCAAACCTCCCAAGGATTTAGCTGTGCAATTATCAAATCCTTCCTCCGAAATCGTTAAAAGTAATGGTTCCACGACATCCAGAGATTTTAGAGAGCATAAAACACATCTATCCAACCATTGTGATTCAAGATCACTAGTAAAAAATTCCAAATCAATGTTAGAAGAACCTGGATCGGTTTCCGATGTAGGACTTGATTCTTTAAAAGCTAGAGTTTTTTTCCCACCGGAAATTTTGCCTGAAGGTAATTGCAAGTGGACTTCCTTCTTTTTACTCAAGACGGCCTCAGCATAATTTTTTTGAGGGGACCGATCTGAGCTCCTCTTCCCCAGATCACCATTAGCACCATTGATCTTAGTACGCCTTTTGAAGGTTGTGGTCAAATTCTTGATGGGATACTCGGTTTGATATCTTAGGAACACCTTATAAGAATCAATCCATACGTTTTCCAGCTTGTTGTGTAGTACAGAAAGCATACCTTCTTTTTTGAACCTTACAAAGCCGAATTTCTTCCCTTTGCCGTTCTTTCTCTTACAAATGAAGACGTCCAGTACCTTGCCGAATTTTCCGAAAACTTGCCATAAAGATTTTTCATTTCGATCCTCCGGAAAATTGGAAAAATAGTAAGAGTGTGACACCTTTTTCAGATCCTCATACCAGCCGCTTCGTGCACCCGTTCCGCCGCTCTTAGCCTCCCTTGCATGCCTCCTGAAGAAAGAACTCTCCCCTCTCTCACCCTCTCTCTCTACACTCACCCTCTCTCTCATCCCTTTTTTCTTAACAGTAACAGATACACGGCTTCTCTTATGTTGGGTATATCTTCATACCTTCTTGTAGTTGTATTAATTTATTATGTGAATTAAATCGTGGTAAAATCGCATACGTTTAATTCATAAGCTTCCGTTGTGCATGATCGAGTGTCTCGATCGGTGCTGTGAATCAGATCCGACGATCCAATTACGGATTGGATCCGGATTCGGGTTTCTGTATATCCAACACGATCAACTTGCAGATTGTCTCACAAAGTCTCTACCACGATCAACGTTTCAACAACAACATACCAAGTTAGGCCACGTCCCTCGACCAACTTGAGGGGTGGTAATAGTTGATAATGAGATAAATAGTAAATAGTGTAATGTTGATAAATAGATATATTACTGTCAAGATAAACCTTTGTGAATATTTTGTATTTTCGTATCTAGATAGGATAGCTCTAGAAGGTTCTAATATACTCTATATAAATGATGTACACCATACAGTTTCAAGTGTGAATAATAATACACTCTCCTCTCACACATTAATCTATCAGCATGTAGGAGTACGATCGCTTTGTTTTATGTTTCTTGTTGTTCTTGCTACTGTTTTTGGAATGCCAAGTTGCTGGTTTCCGTCTGTGATAGAATCTGCTTTATAGCGGTAATTTT
Source organism: Gentiana straminea (assembly GCA_036785695.1). Taxonomy (NCBI): domain Eukaryota; kingdom Viridiplantae; phylum Streptophyta; class Magnoliopsida; order Gentianales; family Gentianaceae; genus Gentiana; species Gentiana straminea. The sequence goes on along the minus strand of JAVUPR010000398.1, from coordinate 2,331,294 downwards.
CTTTTCTTGTGATGTAATCTCATTGAAGAACATTTCTAGAAATCTTGAAATGTTTGCTCCTTTCTGCTATATATATATATATATATATATATATATATATATATATATATATATATATAAAGATACTCATAATATGTGGATGTCCATTAGATATAATATCTATCTCCTCCGTGTAAAATACTAGCCTGAAGCTAGTTTACTTAATAGATAAGTCTCGGCTCAAACACGATAAAGTGGATAAGCATCGACGTAAATACATGATATAATCAACGGATGTATTTACACCATAAAGCTATATGTTAAATGTCACGTCTTTATTAATCGGTACCATATAAGATAATATCGATGACTAAGCATTAGCCGACTTTCTTAGTCATGTTGATCAGCCAACTTCCATGTATTTATATATGTACTATGTATATATGAAAGAAAGGGAATAAGAAAGAAAGCCCACTTGCTATTTTATCCCTTGTCTTTGTTTTTCTGGAGTATGAATACAGAGTACAACTCTCCTGCTTTCTTAGCTTTGATAATATATTTTATAACACGTTATCAAGACGAGCCTACCAATTGAGTGATGTTTCGGATGTACTTATGCTTTAATCTTCGAAGTTCGGCCTTCTCTCCTTATATCCTTTATCCTTTGATTCATCACGAGAAGAAAAAGCTGACTGTGGGCTATTCTTTTGCTTGGATAAAATATCCAGACATATGCTATTGTAATTATTTCAAAAGGTTCAAAGCTATCTTTTATTGCTGTAAATGAAAGAAGATGGAAGGCTGACGAAGATTCATGTTCAGATATGCGATACTATAATATCGACTTTGAAAAAGAGTAATAACATGGCTGCTCGAGTCATGACTAAAGCTACTACTCAATTTGTGCCGGTAATCGTGTTACTGAAAGACGACCGACAATAAGACGACACAAGATGATGAACTTTGAAGTTCATATCTCTCTCCGCTGGTTGATATATGATATCTTAATGGATGATTATGCTATATTGGTTATTATCGGGTATTCTAGATTTATATTATTTAATCATCAATCGATGATTATCTTTTATCGACGGTGATCGATTATTTGGATATATTGGATCCATCTGGATATTTTATGGATTAATCTTATCGCGCTATATGGATATCTATTATTAAGACGGAGTCAATAAATTATGATGTTGATCACCATTATAAATCATTGACTTTGATCGATCAATAATGGTGATCATATTCTATACTTGAGGTAAACTATGGAGGTAAAATTTATTCTATTCAATTTATGTATTATGATTAATATATCATACGGTGATATTATTATATATTGTAATATATAAATTATTGATAAAAACGATGATGCAAAACCATTCCTTGGAGTGAATGTGTATAAACGGTTTAAATGCATCAAATTATATAGATCCGTTTCCAGAAGTGAACGTGATTAAATTATATATTTAAGATGTGTCGGTTGACACAAATCCATTCCTAGAAGTGAATGAGATGAAATGAAATATTCGAGGTGTACCGAATTACCCGAATCCATTCCCAGAAGTGAATAGGACAACCTAATGAAATATATAAGTTATATCAGATTTTATAGGTTCATTCCCAGAAGTGAATGTAGCTAAATCATATATTTAAGATATATGAAACTACACGAGTCGGTTCTCTGAAATGAACGTGGCCAACCTATAAATATTAACGATACATCAAATTATGTAGTGTCATTCCCGGAAGTGAATGTGAGTAAATTAAATATTTACGATGTATTGGATTATACTTTTCCATCACCATAAGTGGATGTGACTAAACTCGAAATTTATGATATATCATATACGACATATCCGATCTTAGAAGTGAACATGCATAATTAAATATTCTAGATGTGTTGAGATACACAAGTCAGTTCCCTGAAGTGAACGTGAATCTAGATAATGTATACCGTTATTTAAAGATGTATCGAATCACGTCAGTTAGTTCCATGTAGTGAGCGTGACATAGATAAGACTGTGATTTTAAAATCGTCATAATAAATCTCATCAGAAGTGAGTTGATGACGCTAAGGGAAAACGATACATCAGTAGAACCCGGTATACTATGAGTTCGTTTTATAATTTATTATATATTAGATATATACATACATATTTATTTATGCATTTATTTATTTATGTATTTACTTTTGCATCTCTTAGATTGAGTCCTGAAGACCGAGTCTAAGATAAAAGATCATTTTGTCTTGCAGACAACTTTGATTAGAAGATTTGATCACCTGAAGATGATTATTCATTTAAAGGTATATAGTGATGGACCAGAAGCTCATCGGAAGCACTTGTATGCTCGTAAAAGTGAATATGAAATTCACAAGAATAAACACGGACTCGAAGTCCATATGAAATGGAATGATGTTCCAATAAATGACCTGAAGTCTAAAGATAAGAAAATTCAATTAGAACATCGTGACACTTCTTTAATCCTCGTAAAGGATTGTATTTATCTTTGCGATAATATGCTCCCGTAGTAGCAATATTGAAAGAAGTGGTTTATATTCAACAAGATGGTTATCATAGAATCATCATGAAACACGATCTATTTTGTTTAGATCATTCCCTGAAGTGAATGTCTCTAGATTCGTGATATAAAAATGATCAAAGAGTACTTTGATCAGTAGTATTAGTAGTATAAATTACTTATGCCTTTTATTTGTAATAGGATATAATTAATAGCATATGAGTAGTAATTTTACCTTTGTTATTTAATTTAGTTCATAATCGTGTCTGCATTCATAGACAAAACCATGGTTAATATATCCCTGATGGATATCACAAACGTTTGTCTCCTTGAAGGGGAAGGTTTGTCCACTAGAAGTGGAACAAAACGATATTAAATTCCAGAAGAATAACGAAAATCGATTTTCACAATGTGGCATAGAAGGACACTAGTCGCGTACTTGTCTTACGGCGAAAAATCCGGATGAGAATAATGAAGCTTCAACATCGTTATAAAGACAATGTCATGACACAAATACTATATGTTACGGTCATCCCGCAGATGATCTAGAAATGATAAATTTTGTTTATCATTTTTCAAAGTCTCAAGCGCAGTAAATTGTGCGGATATCCCCTGATGTGGATATTAAATTGTGACATCGGAAGAATTAAAAAGATATAAATCTCTTGAAGAGATAATATAGTTCTTCCTGATTGAGTTGATATCTCGTATGTTTGTTGATACTCATATAAATGGATACACATCGACATGTAGAATCCCACATAGGGATATCACATCGAAATGCTGAATCCCACAAAGGGTTATTGTAAACTTACGTAGATATGACTTATAATGAAATGTTTTCCCGAGATTAGGGGGAGGATAGTAAACTTGAAGTTTATAAATCTCGTGGAAGAACATTATATTAATGCACATTTTATCACCAGATGCATTTAATTACTCTTGAAGAGTGAGCAGCTGCAAATGCTTTGGTTGGATTAAATGTCGCAGAAAAGTTTGTCCTAGAAGAATAATATTTGTCCCAAAAGGAAAAGTCCCAGTAGGACAAGGGAAGGAAAAGTCCCAGTAGGACATGAGATGATACGTATCAAATTAATGAAAATAACGCTATAAGATTTAAAGACCAATTGGCTTAATAAATAAAATTCCTCAAAAGAGGTTATGGCTATATTATTTATGAGAACTCTAGAAGAGTTAGACAGTTAGAAAATGCTCGAGCAGAAAATAATATAGTCTATGAAGCTCCGAAAGAGCAATGACATACTTATGTTGAGTAATGAAATCATAAACCCTTGAAGAGGTCAAAGCTAGAATATGCCAACAAGTGTTAATATATAATATGTGTGGAACAAATAATATGCAGTTGTCATACATACATGAGGGGGAGAAACGAACCTGAAGTTCATTCCCTCATGATATCTTCTTACAACCCCTGAAGAAAATGTAATGATTCCTGAAGAATCAGAAATTTCATATTGTTATATTGTTAGTAATGTTCAACGCTTGCAGCGTGAGAAACATATTAATTCCAACATATATAAATCTCATAGTGTTGAGATAATGAATTAATGTTATCATCATTTGAATAATGAGATACGATAATGAATACAAACACTTGGTTTATGAACGAGGTTCATAAAAGAGACAAACATGTTTAGAAATGTTGAAACCGCTTTGAAGCGAATATAGTAAGGCAAGCATGTTTCAAATTGTCGTAATCGCACGAAGCGAATATAGTGCACGAAGCATACAAGGCGCTAGAAGCGGGCTTTGAAGCATATAAGACACTAGAATCATGCTGAAGCTTATAAGACGGTTTGAAGCATTAAATGCTGAAGCATACGAGTGTGTGAAATGCACAATATATGTTGCATAAGGTACCCCATAAGGGAATAGATAGTTTTGATGCGAGAAAGTTTGGATCTGAAATTAAGCTCCGGTAGAGTTACAAAGATGATACAGTATGAGTATTTGACTTATACTATTAAGATCCAATACTTGCACATGCAAGATGTCATTTGGCCCTGAAGACCAATGATTGTACTCTTTTTCCCTTTAACAGGTTTTTCCCATTGGGTTTTCTTAGTTAAAAGTTCTTAACGAGGCAATCAGTGCACGAGAGCACATATGTCATGAATCTTTTTCCCTTGGCTGGATTTTTTCCCATTGGGTTTTTCCAAGCAAGGTTTTTGGTACATGCCATATATGTTATACAACTCAGATCAAACGGAAAGCAAGTCAAGGACTTGTTAGTTACACAAATGATCGATGTTTATCGAACACCCCCCAAAGGCAAAGCCTCGAATTGGTTACTCTTCACTAGTGGTGGTACATCGATTACATGATGCTGAACATAGCAAGATCTGGCTGCGATATCTTCTAATCATGGCAAAATAAGTAGCTACTCTTGAAGCAAATGATCTTTGAAAGAAAAGCCAAATTGATGTTCAGCGAATCAGATCAAGCGACAATCCAGAAGATTTATTCACTAAAGTATTAACAACCGCTATGTTCGAGAGTTTGATCCAGAAGATCGGGATGCACCAGCTTAAAGACCTGAAGAGATGCTCAAATCAAGGGGAGTAAAACATAAATGAATGCTGTACTCTTTTTCCTTCATTATGATTTTTTCCCACAGGGTTTTTTCATAATTAAGGTTTTAACGAGGCAGATTCTTTGTGGATGGACATCCAAGGGGGAGTGTTATAAAGATACTCATAATATGTGGATGTCCATTAGATATAATATATATCTCCTCCGTGTAAAATACTAGCCTGAAGCTAGTTTACTTAATAGATAAGTCTCGGCTCAAACACGATAAAGTGGATAAGCATCGACGTAAATACATGATATAATCAACGGATGTATTTACACCATAAAGCTATATGTTAAATGTCACGTCTTTATTAATCGGTACCATATAAGATAATATCGATGACTAAGCATTAGCCGACTTTCTTAGTCATGTTGATCAGCCAACTTCCATGTATTTATATATGTACTATGTATATATGAAAGAAAGGGAATAAGAAAGAAAGCCCACTTGCTATTTTATCCCTTGTCTTTGTTTTTCTGGAGTATGAATTATATTTTATAACATATATATATATATATATATATATATATATATATATTTATATATATATATATATATACGATTATTTTTTTATTTTTAAATTTTTATTTTTGAAGATGCTAGAAATCGTCCGCTATTATATCCGGGGGCATGATTATCCTCGTGACAACTTGTTCAAGGTGGAACCCTAGAAAAGATATAAAATGGGCAGTAATTTGTGGTGGTTTAGACTGGACTTGAGATGATGAGCCTCAAGCTGCCTACGTATCCTGTTGATTTTTCAGAAATCAATTCATCATAGTTCCTTAGGGATAGTTTATATATGGGGGCTTGTGCCCAGGCCATCGTGGGCCGTGTCCTTGGTGGACTATGGTTTCGTGTTCCGTAAGGAAGAGATAATCACGATTTAATCCCCTTAATTATAGGAGATAATTTTGGTGATTTGAATATCGGATAGGAGCCTTTATGGCTGAAGATTCTTTCTGTGTTTATCTGATTAATTATGCACGCGGGAGATTTGGTCCGAGATGGATTCAGGACGACCTGTGGAACTCGACTTGGGTAGGCCGATCTCTTGTGCTTTGGCCGACTTGCGGAGGCCGGGGAGGATGGTCGAGCTGGCGCTCAACTCGAGTTCTTGGGGATTCCGGCCCTTAGGGTGGACGATCTCTGTCTTCATTTCTTGTTGAATCGTTGTGGGGATACATAAATCTATTTATATATATATCACACATACATGCGCAGGCATAGTGCACTATCACACACACGCACACATAAGTGTTATATATATATATATATATATATATATATATATATATATATATATATATATATATATATATATATATATATATATATCTAATATTAATATTTGGTAATACCATTAATTAAATTGCACAATCCAAGTGTATCTTATACACTCCAAAATTGCGCCACCTTTAGCCGAAGATTTGGCATCCGTAATATTCTTTAATTAATATAATATTATTAATATCTCGTATTTTATTTATTCATAATAAATAAATACCACCATATTAATTTACCACTATAACCTTTATAGTCTCGAGATAAACTTTCCTTATTTGGTTATCATCTATAACCACATTTTAATCCGGCTAGATGTTCTTATGTGTGTGACCCGATAGGCTTCCGAATATGTTGGCTGTAGACACAAAGTGCAAATTACGAAAATGCCCTTCATGCCTAACGATCATGGGATAGCATCTAGCAACACACCGTGACCCCCAATCATTGGAAGAGTCAAATGCAATCACTAATACCTTTCATGTGAAACAGTTACCGTGTAACTTACAATCCTATCGGTGTAATAATATCCATACGGTCGTACGTCGAGTGTCAAACATTAACTACCGTATCTTATAATCTGGATATCATGCTCCCTCGAAGTAACTCGTTTACTCCCACTTTGCAAAGATTCACGAGAGCTAGACATTCCTTATAAGAAGGCCATTTCGGATATTCGATCCCAACCATAGGATACGCAATTCCCGGACGACCAATCATGTATACTCCGCATGCTTCAGTATCATGCCCAATCACTACCGCATGATCGCCCCGTGGCTATGGGAAAACTCAATAGTGTCAAAGCATGACAATCCACACCGTGATGCCATGAAGACTCCGGTCCAAAGGATAATTACACAACCGCCACATAGTGTGACACTTAACCGTGTAAGTGGGTCAGTCTAACGTACGCATTCTCTAATACACGTCCACGTACAGTCCAAGTGTCTCTACACTTCTATAGACGAGATCTATCACTGCCCTTAAAGACAGAAGACATCTAATACTTGCTAGTCTGTTTATACTATCAATGCCCTGTTTAATAGTACATCAGCCTAGAGACATTTAAGTATCAAACTTATTAAAGTGATTAGAGATCTCATCAACCAAAATCGCCTATCATGGTTTCTCTATCACGGTTTAATACTAAGGACGTCATCATATAACAATTCACAATTGGTCCTCTAAAAGAACATATATATGACAACAGAAAAGCCATTTAATATATGTATAAACATAAAGAAATAGTAGAAATGATCCGACCCGGTCGGATCCGGTCCAACCCGATTGGGTTTAGGACACTATTCCAACAATCTCCCACTTGGCCTAAAACCAATCACTCGCACACACAAGACCAAGTTGAAACACAAGAATCTTATGCAATACTCGCAACCAGCCCTAGCCGTGAACGGATCGCTATCCGTGGGGACTCAGACTATCTTCATATCATGTTCAAAATGACCAAGTCAAAGGAACCGCCTCAACACACACACGAATCTCCGACGAGACCCTGGTCCTTGCTTCATGCAATGAATCCACTTACTATATCAGCTATATAGAAAAGGTGGAAGAACCGTACAAGGTTCAGAATGAACCTTCTAGATCCATGTACTGCTCCCGCTGCGCCTCTAAGGCACTACTGTGTTTTGGCCTCGGTTGTAGAATTTACAGTGACCCATAGGCTAGAACATTTCCAGCTCACTGTATCACTTAATCAAAGTGACTGCAAACCCAGACTGTAGCTCCCACTCGCCTTCATAAGACTTAGGACACACGTCTGTATATCTATATTTATCCGATTCCAAGTTCCGATAAATTAGGAACTCTTCCTTAACTTGTTTAAGGATATTCTCGACATTCACCAGATTTACTTTCATACTTTCTCATGACTATTCATGAACTATGAACATCCGGCATTACTTTATGATGATTCCTACCGCAGGAGCGAAGGAAACCTTCCATAAGCATCATCTTTCACCTCATCTTTAGGACAAACGTCCTAACATAGATAGATCTTGAGAACACCGTCTTGCAGTATCCCCTATCGTGATCTATGCTAAACTCCTTTTAGCATCACATCTATATTGGTTAACTATAATCTAACAGCAGTTAAATCTATCACTATAGATTCTTATTTCTAAAAATAAGAACTGCTAATCCAAGTGCTTTCGTAAAGACCTTGAACTACCAAACATTAATTGACTGTGACATGGGGTGATGATTCTCGAGAGAGATATCCAATACCTTACTCAAAAATCGTAACACACTCCCACTATCCATCTTGCATATTCGGCATATTCTTCTTTTGACTAAATCAAACTCCTTTGATTATCAAACAAAGAAATCGTCTAGAGAAACTTGTTTGAGTCCATAAATGGATCTCATGGGCTTACATATCATGTCATCGTCTATGAACATCGAGCTGTTTGCCCAACGTCTTCAACACTATCATATAGTCATGATACGTAGTTATAACAAGCATTATGTGAATAGAACTGGGCTCAGCCTTACAGGGACATTCCCTATAGATAAGACAGACTAGGTTCATAACCTGGTTGTCACTGATGGAATCTAATTCAGATATTATGGCTCCTGGCCATATCTCTCAATCTTGCCTTTCAAACATTCCTTCATAAGTCGTGAGATATTCATTTTTCAAGATGAACATACCAACAGCCTTTTCAGGCTTGAGGTTATCCACAGACTTACAGAACTTTTGTGTGCACTGAGCAGTGTTCTACACCTCATCGCTATTCGGTGTCTGCTCATGTTCCATTGGTTGAATATATCTTTGTGGTTCTCAAACTCTTTTGAGATCCTTTTTACTCTCACTGTCTCTTTTGGAAGAAACACTTCCTCTAGAAGACAGCATGTTTGGAGACAAACATTTTGCTCCACAGACAAGTAAATAATATCCAGCGTACTTGCTAAGACATTCCACAAAGTGTCGTACTAGGCTCCAAGCCTTTCTGACATTGCTTATGACAACTTCAAATTATCGGTTAGGATAGATTTGACATTATCACCTTCCATATCTAATATGGAATTTATTCAACCTTTATTTTTTGGAACTCGGTTAAGTATAAGGGCACTATCCCGAAATGGGTAAGGGATACTTCGCATGGCTTGCGTCACACCTTTATCATATAGAGTGTTGTTTCCATTTTGGGAACACAATCTAATTGCGTATCCAAAAGATGGTATCCTTCAAGGGAGAATCTTATTCCTTTTCAGACGACTTCTGAAACACCCTTCAGGTATTAATTACTTCAATCTAATAGAAGGTTAATTCCTAAGTAGCTCATCAATCTCATATTCGTATTAGCTCGAACTTTTCGGGTTGTCCGAATTGTGGTACTTCAATAAGTACATTCAACTATTTCTAAAAATAGTCATAGAGATTAACAAACAATTATTCGTGGCATTAATTGTCATAAGCCAACAAACATCGGTATGTTTAGGCTTTAGACAATTTTTCTAGATTTTACAACCTTTTTCATAAAAGGGTATTTTAGTCATCTTTAGATAAGATACGTATTACCCACGTGATTCATAATCATATGGTTCAACATCATCAGAATGACGTTTAATTACACGCTTCCCTTCCAGAGAGACTATGTCTAGAGTAACCACAAATCAAGGATAATAACCATACAAATATTTAGTTCAGATCTCATCACATATATCAACTATATAGTGACAATAATCTAGTATGTTAGATTCAGTGACCATCCAACTTTATCGGAATAACATTTATTCTTTACAATTGAATTTGTCTACTAAATCCTAACAAATAACTAAAAGCATGTTCTTCATAAGAACCGGAACATTATAACATTTATTTAGTTCCCTTATCAGTTTACTAGATCCAGAATATGGTAAGTGTTACAACGTTTGCTTCACCTTCCATATCTGTATTTAATCTTTCTAATTTAATCACACTCGCAAGATATCATATACCTAAGAGTTGACTTGAACTTAGATAGATTTTTCTCAACTCACTTGCCTATAATAGAAACTTCAATAAGTTCTCTATTTAAGCACATGCCCTAACTTTCCTTTTTAATCCTTTAAGCACTTGTAAATGTTTCTTAGTTTAGTCTTCATAAGACTTAAGAAAGACCACAAGATCTATGTCTTCGATTTCCTTTCATAAAGAAAATCTAAAGTTTATTAAATACTTTATTTAACCTTTTAAATCGTATTTAAAACATTAACTATTTAATTAACCTTTAAGCAATGATAGAATTAAGTCAATACTTAAATCTTACAATTTTGAAAACATCCTTTCCAAAATTCGGTCTAGTCATTCTTATCCAACGTTTGAATAACTCGTCATCGTATGACCGAATGATTATATTGGATCGTATCCACTATCACGGGCTTCCGTTTTTCTTTAATAATTAAAGTCTTGGATTACTGCATGAGATATGTAGTCTCCTTGTCTCTAACTATTATAACGGGATTGCTCATGTCATTGCTTATTTTAAAAGGATTAATATTACTTAACCGTATTTGAGAACGTTTCTCAAAAGGTAACAGTCATAATTTGGTTTTACTAATCGAGAATAAAACATAAATATAAAGTTTGCTAAAACTACAACATAAAAATGAAAATAAAAGAGTGTTGTTGTTTATACACGCAAAATCAAAAATGGCCTTTTGGTTTATGATTTTGCTCCCACTAGTCAACTACTTCCAATTGACTTTCAAGAATTTTCCAAAATTCTTTAGTGGCTGAGATCCAATCTAGTTACCTTGATTCCCGGCGGTGGTCGATCAACCAAGATTATTTCGAAAGGTAGGTAACTCCTTTACCATTCACATCTCTATGTGATTCTCAGTGGTTGACTAGTCAACTCTTTGGCGATACACATCATTATGTGTTAGTCAACCCCTTGTCTCTAAAGTCAGACGGCCCTGACGGTGGCCAATCACCGAAAGACTCTAGTTAAGTCATAACCCAATATTCACGAGATCTCATACGATCATATCTCAATAACGACGATATACCCGAGGTAGGTCAACTCCCGGCGGTGGTCGATCAGTTGGATCCGAACACAGGCTCTTCACCGTCGTTATAATATTGGGAGACAATATTTCGACTTGATTTTTGTTGTGGAAGTATTTTTCATAAATTAATTCACTTAATTAATTTTAATTTCGGTCTCATCAATTATAACTATCTCTATAGATATACATCCTACACATTTATCTAGATCGTGCCTAGTCATGCATATATCGTATCATATAAAATAAATACAAGCACAAAATAAATAAATGCGTAAAGTAACCGGTATGATCATGGACTTTTCCTAGGTGCGGTTTCGAATACAAACTGACGAAACTGCGGGTCACAATCTAAGGTAGCTGCAACCGCCAATAGGATCTTTAATGCGCCATTCTCCAATGGGATCTTTATTCTTCTTTCCTTGGTCTCCATCTTCTGCACCATTCTTGTTACATTTAATTCTATATAATAAAATAAATACACCCGCCGCACACGGGGGGAGTCAACGGGAATGGGATAAATGCAGAAAATAAACTAGGTCACGTTCTTCATAACGGCCTAGGACAATTTTTAAACCAACAGAAAAATTAAATCATTCACATCTATCCTATCGGTCGAGTCCATGATCAATCGGGGTCCATATAATCATATTATATCTACTATATCTAATCCATACAATAACATCTTATGAAAAAGATAAAATTAAAATTTAACTACTTGCGTCTTAATTAATCAATTAACATTTAATCTATTAAATAATTTTACCCAACTAATTAAAATTTAATTAATTAAATGATTTAATCGAAATAAAATTAACGATTAATTTTAAACGATTTTAATTTTAATTTTAATTAATTGGAACTATTTCAAAAATAAATCAAAATTAAAATTAATTCTCTTTTGTTTCTTTTCTTTTGATTCTTAATCAAAAGGGATGCCTTTGGTTTCCTAAACCAAAAGACATCTTCCTAAACCAAATTTGGCTTAGGCCTGTCCACTTTCCAAAATCAAAATTTTGGAAGTGGCCTAGGCCTAGGCCTTTTACAAATCAAATATTTGAAAATGACCTGGCCTATTCCAAATCAAATATTTGGAAAGGCCAAATAATTTTGGTTTAGGCACAGCTACTTTCCAAAATCAAAATTTTGGAAGTGGCACAGCTAGGCCTTTTCCCAAATCAAATATTTGGAAAGGGCTTAGGCCTATTCCAAATCAAATATTTGGAAAGGCCAATTAATTTTGGTTTAAGCACGGCCACTTTCCAAAATCAAAATTTTGGAAGTGGCACAGGCACAGGCTCTTTTTCCAAATCAAATATTTGGAAAGGTCCTAGGCCTATTCCAAACAAAGTTTGGAAAAACCATTATTATTTTAATGCCATGTGGCATCCCAATGGCCCAAATTATTTGAACCATTGGCTAGCCACATGACACAACTAAATATAGGAGATATCAATCACAACTATGAACCATATTGAATCACAAAATACACAAAACAAAAGTTTGGAGATCCGCCAGCATTGACCGGTCAACCGACTGCCGGCAGCAGGCTGCCCTACCGCCGCCGCTGGGGTGGTGCCGCCGCCAGTCGGCCGAGCACCACCAGATCTCGTTTTTTTCTTTTCGTGTATCAATTTTGCAAATCAAAAATCTTTCATCTTTTAATTACGTGATTTAAACGATAAAATTAACTACGCAATATAACATGCTTATTGCTTAAGCTCGAAGCACTCTCTGATACCACTGTTAGGAAATCTACGCGGGAATGCAGCAGAATTTAAAATTTTATTTCCTTTTAACCATGATCGACTTTGTTTAAGCAATAAACAAACAAGTAGTAGACGGTGGTTACCTTGGTTGATCTATAAGATCGACGCTTTGACCGTCTAAGGAGAGTAGTTCTGCATAGAGCCGCCCAAGTGTTCGGCCTCTACCGCTAGTCAACACGAACAGCCCGCCGGAATCTCATCATGGATTGCTATTGGAAAACTCCGGTTGCTAGACCGGCCTTTTTCCCCTCTCTCCAAATCTCTATAGGATGCTCTATATTTTACACAAGAACTATTAGTTCTTGGAATTGTGTGTGTGTAAAAGAGCTTGACACCCACCTCCATTTATAGTAGAAGTGGCGCCATATCTACTTGTGGAGGAGAAGAAAACATTTTCCCAACAAAATAAGGAAAATATAATTGATTGATTTATCTCATTTATTATAATATTTTATATCAAATAAATCTAGGATATTGTCAATATCTTATATTGAATATTTCCAAGATATTGTCAATATCTTATATTGACAATATTGATCTTTTATTATATTACCATAAATCAATTTACACATGTGTATATATCACATATATATAACACACATAAATCTATTTATATATATATCACACATACATGCGCATGCATAGTGCACTATCACACACACGCACACATAAGTGTTATATATATATATATATATATATATATATATATATATATCTACTATTAATATTTGGTAATACCATTAATTAAATTGCACAAACCAAGTGTATCTTATACACTCCAAAATTGCGCCACCTTTAGCCAAAGATTTGGCATCCGGAATATTCTTTAATTAATATAATATTATTAATATCTCGTATTTTATTTATTCATAATTAATAAATACCACCATATTAATTTACCACTATAACCTTTATAGTCTCGAGATAAACTTTCCTTATTTGGTTATCATCTATAACCACATTTTAATCCGGCTAGATGTTCTTATGTGTGTGACCCGATAGGCTTCCGAATATGTTGGTCGTAGACACAAAGTGCAAACTACGGAAATGCCCTTCATGCCTAACGATCACGGGATAGCGTCTAGCAACACACCGTGACCCCCAATCATCGGAAGATTTAAAAGCAATGACTACTACCTTTCATGTGAAACAGTTACCGTGTAACTTACAATCCTATCGCTGTAATAATATCCATACGGTCGTACGTCGAATGTCAAACATTAACGACCGTGTCTTATAATCTGGATATCATGCTCCCTCGAAGTAACTCATTTACTCCCACTTTGCAAAGATTCACGAGAGCTAGACATTCCTTATAAGAAGGCCATTTCGGATATTCGATCTCAATCATAGGATACGCGATTCCCGGACGACCAATCATGTATACTCCGCATGCTTCAGTATCACACCCAATCACTACCGCATGATCGCCCCGTGGCTAGGGGAACCTCAATAGTGTCAAAGCATAACAATCCACACCGTGATGCCATGAAGACTCCGGTCCAAAGGATAATTACACAACCGCCACTTAGTGTGACACTTAACCGTGTAAGTGGGTCAGTCTAACGTACGCATTCTCTAATACACGTCCACGTACGGTCAAGTGTCTCTACACTTCGATAGCGAGATCTATCACGCCCTTAAAGACGAAAGACATCTAATACGTGCTAGTCTGTTTATACTATCAATGCCCCGTTTAATAGTACATCGGCTTAGAGACATTTAAGTATCAAACTTATTAAAGTGATTAGAGATCTCATCAACCATAATCGCCTATCATGGTTTCTCTATCACATTTTAATACTAAGGACGTCATCATATAACAATTCACAATTGGTCCTCTAAAAGAACATATATATGACAACAGAAAAGCCATTTAATATATGTATAAACATAAAGAAATAGTAGAAATGATCCGACCCGGTCGGATCCGGTCCAACCCGATTGGGTTTAGGACACTATTCCAACAGGGATGACACGTGGTAAGGTGCTAGTCCGACCTCCGTCATAAGCCCCCCAATCCGATTGAACACCTAAGGTTGGCTCGGATCTGCCTAGATCGTGGCTCGGCTCGATCATCCAAACTTATGGATTTTATAACTTCGTTTGCCAGGTGGCAGGACTGGCGTTATGACGTTGTCATAACTGTCCTGGGATTCGAGGCGTCGTCGCCCACTAACTTGAATTAGGAAGGTTACCAAGGCGTGTTGGTGGTTATAACTACATCATATCAATCTTTTCTCATTACCGTTGCTTATTAAGTCAGAAGATTGGGACTCGGCAGTCGCTTGTTCTCCCCTTCAACTTACCTAATATCCGATTTCACAAGTAAGCCGTTCTCAATCTCACTTGCATTCTTACCTTGTTTGAGTCTTGTTCTGTACTACTCCCCATCGTCGGTGTCTTCAATTTTCACCGGAACCCAAGATATCAAGATGGATGTTGCCGGTAGTGGGTATGTCAAATACATTCTCTCTCAGGGGGATTTGGATGAGATTTGTAAGTTATATAACATAGAAAAGGAGAGATATGAGCCTTGGTTTCCTCTAATCCGCATCTCTACGCACATGACCCGCCAGAGGGGTTCTATGCAGTTAACAAGGAGTACTTCGAGGTTGGCCTTAGGCTTCCTTTTTTCCGGCCTCCCTTGCTGTGCTTCGCCATTACGAGTTAGGGCTTACCCAAATAGTCCCCAATGATGTGAGGGCCATCATTGGGTTTGCCATCTGGTGCCGGTTAATCAACATTAAATGTTCTGTGAAGATGTTTAGGTATTTTCAACACCGTGTTGGGTTGAAGGACCACCCAAACCGGTATTATTTCTCCCGGAGGACCGGGTGTTCGAGCGACGTTCCTATTATCCCAAAAGGGCATTCCCTAAAAAATGATGGAAAGAGCGATTCTTCTTTGTTCGGGATGAAGGTCATCCTGAGTTAAGTCGATGGAATACATGGGAGCTAGATAAGGATGAATGCCCCAATATTGATGACAAGCTGGTGGAGAAGATCCACGAATTCGGCTACTTCATCAAGTGGAAGGAGTTGTATGACAAGCTGATCACGGCTCCTCGATGGGAGGATGCGGGGCCAAACCCTTATATAGTCCTTAGTAAAGCATAGTGGCGTGCCTGTAAGGCATATTTTCCTTTTTCATCTTGTGCTTTGTTCTTACATTAACTTATCTAGATAACTAACATTTTGTTTTTGTTGTTTGTAGTGGCTAACTTTTCTGAGTTGCTGGATGGTGCCGAGGCCGGGTCGACCAGGCTGGGCAAAGCTCCGAGGGACAAAGAGTGTGGAACCTCATACTCAGTATTTAGGGGCCGACAAGGACACTGCTGCGACGTTGCCTCCCTCCTCCCACTCTGTCTCGGAGGAAGCATATCCAACTGCCAAGAAGACGTCGGACGTGGGAGAGAAGGATGGTGATGGTCTGCACCAGTAGAAAAAGGGCCAATCATGAGTTGGTGGTAAACCACAGATGAGGCATGATAAGAAGGGCCGATTAGGCATTCTTAGCAGGGGAGCTCGGGGCAAGAAGGCCCGAAAGGTGCTACTTCTGATCAGGAAGAGCTCCGCCAAATGTTAGACAAGGAGTTGTCGATTCTCGGTTTTAAATCGAAGGAATTTGTAATTCTTTTTATGTCTAGTGACAGTGCTTCACCTTATCTTCGTTATTCCCGAACTCTATTTTTTTTATTTTTTATGGTACTCCGGTCAGGTAGGAAGTCTTCCAGTGATTGGGAAAAGCTTCTGCTGGCACCGCCGACCTCACAAAACAGATTGCTGATCTGAAGGATAGGTCGGGCGAAGCTTTGGAGGATGATTGAGTCCAAGGATAAGGAGATCGAGGATCTCCACAAGAAGCTTTAGGCACAGGAGGCCAAGCTAAAAGTGGTGGCGGATGAACTCACCGATGAGAGGATGGAAAGGGAGCGGGCTACGGCCGGCTCCAAGCAAAAACTGGCTGAGTTGGATGCTTCTGTTCTGGCCCGAGCTGCCGAGGCTGTCCGAGCATACAAGGCTTCTTAAGATTTCACTAAAGCCTTGAAGATGTTGCTCATACCCGTCCTAAATCATGGGTAAACTCAAGGCGTGGATGAAGCCAGTAGTCAGCTTCCTGGCCTTGTCATAGACAATCTCCCAAGGAAGATTTACAATAAACCGGGGATGAGCAAAGTCTATGACGAGTGCTTGAAAGAGTTAATGGCGGGAGTGGAAATTGTCTCCAAGTACTGCACAAAATCTACCACTCCTTCCAGCTCGACTCCTCCTTTTGATCAGCAGAAGAATCCGACCTCAGATTCTTAGATTAGTAGGGTTTTGGGATTATTTTTTTCTTTTTTTTTCAAAAAATTTCCAATGTATTGTAAATTTCTTATTCGAAAATGGAAACGCTTTTTATCAATGTATTTCTTTTAAGTAATTTTCGTGACATTATTGTTTATGGGGTCTGTGGCCCTGATAACGCCCTAAATACTTCCACTAATTATACATTTATTTACCACGAATCGTGCTCGAGAGGAGATGGATAGGCTCGTTATCATATGGAATATGTGTTAAATGTTGTGTGTATATTTTTAGGTTTATGATTCTACATTTGCATTATTATCCTATGGATTTGACACTATTTCGCTTTGTTTTGTACACTTTTCAGGATGTACCAAAATCTGGAGCAGCTAGAAATGGATCTAAACCGAAGAGAGAGTATTGGACAAAGATGATAATTAAAGTCCAAGAAGAGATCTGGCCGAGAAAAAGGGACAAAAAGTTTGGCCGATTAATCGAAGCCCAAGTCTGACTTTCAAGGTCTTGAAGGACAAGAAACTGAAGTCTGCTGCATCCACTACGTCGGTTAGGGTTTATTTGAGTTATAAGTCAGCTAATGTATTTATATAAGGCCGTAGAACTCGTATTACAATGTATGTCTTCATTAGTATTCATATTATAATACACTATACACTTTTATTAATGAAATAAAGTGGGTAGCAAGCTTGTGGTGATTTAATTCTTGTTTCCTCCCCTCCACACCATCTTTAGCTTGAGTAGATCATGCTAGATCTCCATAACCAAATGTATGAAGCGGTGAACGTTCCTTTAAGTCTTTATTATCATACATCTACTTGTATTTATGCATTATAGTTAACCTGCATGTTTAACAACCCTATGATTCACTTGAATTAATCAACACGAAGCAATGTAGATTCCAGAATAGGAACCTAATCGAACCTTAATCGCGAAGATTTAATCTAAAGGCGTCAGCTATGTTGATCGACATATTTAATTAACGGTAGGTAAGATCTGGCCAATCTGCTTATTGTATTCATAAATTAACACGAAAGGACTTGCAAGGTGAATTGTTTGTTAGGATGTAGTGTTGATGGATCCCTAGGAACGTGCTAGTCATTGTCGATAGCTTCTTAGTGAGGTTTTGGTCTCGTGCCGAATCTCTAATACTTACTGCGTATGGACTAATACAACCAACGAAAGAGGTTAGTTGCATATAGATTGTCTACTGTCCTTACAATGAAAGTAGATAGGGTTAGGAGATTGCACCCGAAGCTAAGCTGAATTAACATGCATAATTAATTTAGGGAAATTATGTGAGGAAGTAAACATAAGGATTAACTATACCAAGTTAGTAGATAGGTGGGGATGGGGGGAGAATACCAAGTTCATTTCTATATAATTGTTGGTCAATGACCATATTTGTCTTCTTGATTAGGTTAGCTTCGTTTATACTCGAGTTGCATTGTCTCTATGGTATCGACCTTGATTCGCCATTGCTATGCTATAATTTAACCAAGTACTCTTGCTAGTATAATCAATGTAATGCACGACGATCATGTTTTTGGCGCCGCCGGGGACAATGGCCAATTTCGAGAATAAACATATTTAATTCTAATCAAGAATTTGTTATTTTGCCTTTATATTGAGTCAAAAGTCATCCTGCAATATACCTGCATTTTTTTACTGCCTAAATAAGAAATTTTGAGCCCAATTAATCATGGGTTACCTCCGATTAATCACGGTCCAGAAAATCAAATTCTGACAACCTCTGTGATTCTGTGTATATCCATGTTATTTTAGTTAGTAGGTCCGCAACAGTTGGGTCTGAACCCAACTGAGGCGGAAGTTCTAACCATTGTTTTTATTTTAACTTTTGGCGGGCATTCGGAAAATTGTTCAGCAAGTTTCGGGAAGAAAAACGAGTCAAGCACTATGCCTCGTACAATATTGAATATCAAACCAATCTCCATGTATCCAGGCTCAAAGGTTAGAGAGCTATATGAAGCTGATAATAAGCACTCAAACGTGAAGCCACGGAGAACCCGAAGGAATATGAAACTTATCGCCAAGGTGAGTTTCCTATTGAGTTAATTGACATATCTTCTGATTATGATTCCGATGACCCTAAGGAGGACCTTGATACTATGTTTTCCAAGCCTGAGGATTACCCGGACTCCGATACCGTAGTAAAGTTATGAGACCCAGGGATGTTCGACTCCTATATCAATTAACGATTATCTATAGGATTAGGGCTCTACGACTCTGGTTTGAGTTGCACATTCTTCATTTTTCAATCTCACAGAAAGCAAAGATTCAAGTGACCTTGGACCAAACACGGTCTATGACATTTGCCGATCGTACCCGAGATATGCCAGCCGGTTTGATCAAGAACTGTGAAATCATGGCAAGAGGATTCACGTTCCCTATAGATTTCATAGTCCTAGATTTACCAGAAGATCCAAGTGCACAAGTTTTATTAGGTTGGCCCTTCTTAGAAACCAGCCGATCTATCATGGATTATGATAACAGGGAAATCACTCGAAGGTTGACCAATGATGCCGTAACTATTAAGATCCTAGAACCCATAGACAATAAGCTTGAACGCTGTATGATGACCTACGGTTCTGGAGAGGTTATATTTGCGGAGATAAAGAATGAGAGGTCTAAGCATCGAGAGGTTCTTGTAGAAACTTATGAGCAGGTGATTATGAGAGTACTGCTTAGAGAACACGAGGAGAAGGACCACAACAAGACACTTGCGGAAGTCAGTCCGTCCGTATGGTGTAGTGATGAGATAGATCCAAAACGAGAGAATGCGGAATCCTTGGACATAAATTTTAAGTCTCGAAGCAGGGGTAAACCTAGTGCATGAGCAAAGAGAGCGAGACGCGCAAGGAAGAGAGCTCAGAAAGTTTCTACGGAAAACTGAGAGATAGCGCCCCCAGAGGATTAGAGTAAATGAGAAGGGAAGTGCATGACGGTTAAGATCTCGAAAGTGCAAGTTTGGCGAGTCAGAGCCCCAACCCCTGATTGAATGTGGATCCGAAGACAGTCGAGCTGGCGACTATAAACTCAGAACTACTTCTTGAACCCCTGTTTAGGAAAAGAGTCAATAAAATTAATTGGATGAAATGACGAGCTTTTTTTCATCTTACCACACCCCTAGGCTTGAAACCGATGATGTTGGGAAGGTTTTTTTACTCGATGTGGATTTTAGTGAAGTAAGTTAGGATTGAGTCGAAAATAACAAAAATAAGGAGTAAGAACTAGTTATTGGAGGTCAGGATTGAGCAGTAAGTAAGTGCAAGGTGTGCAAAATAGGAAATCAGAGAATCTGGAAAAAAGGTGGCTTCGATTAATTGGGCACCCCATCCGATTAATCAAGATATGTTTTATTGATTTTTTTGTGTCAGATTTAAGATTAGACCCATCGATAACACGTGAGGACACGCGTTGCATCGGTCAGCCCCCAGTCAGAGTAACCACTCATTTTCCCTTTCTTCCATCACTTCCTCCTTTCCCACGCTCCACCATCACTCCACCTCCTCAATCCCATCTATCACACCTCAATCCCCTCACCACCATTACTCATCCAACCCACTATCCAACTAAATCTTTCCATCTCCTTCCATTTCCCCTATTTAAACACCCATTCCCCACCATTCTTCTTCATCTTCAACTCCAATTGTTGGTCCTGGAGAAGGGTAAAACTATAGTCAGAGGGTTGGGGGGGTGAATGACTATTTTGGAGTTTCAAAAACTTTTTTATATTTAAAAGCTTTTGGGCAATGGATAAGTCCCTTCTTTAAATGTTGGTTCAAAGTAGATTATTCAATCACAGATATAGAGTATGCAATGAAATAAAGTGATGTAGAGTAAATTGCGGAAAGTAATACAAAGGTTTATAGTGGTTCAGTGTGGTGTAATCCCTGAATGCACTCTTCTCCTGTGATGATTGGAGGAATTCACTATTGTTTTCACAGATACAATAGCATGATTGTCCGTGGCTACACAAGCTTCAAAATCTACAAGACTATCACTCCCTGGCTTCAAAATCTTCAGTGACTCATTTTTATCACTACTCATTGAAATCAAATCTTTCAGCAGCTATCACAAAGGTTGCAACTCCTTCTCAGATTCCTCTAATTCAAATGCCTCAGTTGATGTGAATTGAATTCACAGATTTGTTGATCAATCTCAAAGCTTGATATGGAATTAAAGTTATGATTGCGGAGTTGATCTCTAGATGTTCCCTTTAAGTACAGATAGAAGGCTTTGCACTTTGACAAAGGTTTTTGCTTGTTTCTTATCAGATTCAATCGTTGTCTTTTTTTTCTTGTCAATGCCTTCTATTTATAGCATTGATTATCATTGATTTGAATTTCCGTCCGTTGGCTATTTAATGTGGAGAATGCTCCTTGAATTAATTAATGATTCCCCTTAATTATATTCTCCTTGACTTCAGTGATCAGATTTCTTCAAACGTCTTTCAGAAAATCCGTCTTTGATTGATCCTCAATTGATTAAGCATTTAATGCTTGATCTTTATCATTTAAAATCTGAACAAGTAAAGTTTACTTGGCCAGTCCTTGAACGGTTAATTTATCCTTCTGACTTGGCTATTTGGTTCTTCTTCACTGCTATGTCTTTACTCAGCCGATAGTCATTTTACTCTGCCGGTTTACTGCTTTGTTATTTTCTTTGATCTTTCAGGTACTTCTTGTACTTCACTGATCCTTGATTTGGGTGAGATCAGTGTACACCATATTTGACAATGTATTTCATCATTTGAATCTTAACTTAGACTTATCCAAGGTCATCACAGACTTCCTTTGTAATAGGTCAGACCATAATGTCTTCATGCTTTTCTGCTGGTACTTGGCTTGCTTCACTCTGCCGGATTTCTGTTTTACTTTGCCATCCTACCAACTAGTACAATACTTGTCTGACTCAACTTATACAACATGTCAGACTAAGTAAAGATTTATACAGAGAATTCTAACTTATTTCAGGCTTGCTATAACATCTAGTATAACCATCATCAAAACATAATAAAACGTTCCTAACAATTTCCCCATTTTTTTGATGCCAAAACCCTCATAAGCTTGAAAATAAGTATACAAAAATTTTCATAATAATCAACTCAAAAATTTTATTCACCCATTCAAGGGCAATAAGATATTGCATATTTTTCAAAACAAATCGAAGGCATAGAATTCATTCAACAATATTTATTCCAGGGCTACTTCTTCTTTTCTTCAAACCTGATGCTTTTGATGCCCTTGCCCTTGTCTGTTGGGATTTCCTTATTTCCAATGGAGCTTTCAGGCTTGCAACTCCCTTTACCCTTTTTGGCATCACCAAATCATTCTTCCAAAATTTTGTTGGCTGCCTCGGATTCTTGGAGAGGGCCAAATCTTTCCTCAAGAATATTGATTGTGGCTCCAGTGACATTGAGTAGGGTGTTGAGTTACTTTCCAAAGTAATCCACAACCTCATCTAGATGGTGAAGTTGTTGTGTGTGAGCATCAATGTATCCACCAGAGGTTTGAGATTTCCATCAATTTTGTTAGCTAAAAACTCAAGATTACTTTGGACATGATAGAGGATGAGATGATGTAGGTTGCAAAGTAAGTTGCCTTGTGATGACACCCTAAATGGTACCAATAATTATACCTATATTCACCCAGAATTCTGCTCAAGAGAGGATAGATAGGCTCGTTATTACTTAAATATGTGTTAAATGCTATGTGAGTGTTTCCAGGATCGTAATTCTGCATCTATGCTATTTTCCCGATGTTTTGGTACTATTTTGTGTCGTTTTGTGTATTTTATAGGATGTACCGAATCTGGAGAGTTGGAGAACGGATCTGGACCAAAAGGAATGCATTGGGCTGAGTGATTGAAGTCCAAGAATAAGCTTGAAGAAAAAAGAAGAATAGAAGTCCCGGTAACCCGAGGGTTAGGCCAGGTAAACCGGTGAATTATTCAACACGAAATTCATTCTACCGCATTGTCTAAGTCGGTTAGGGTTTTAGAGTCTTAAGTCGGCTATTGTATCTATATAAAGCCGCATATACTGAGAGCTTTCATATGATGCTTACTACAATCTTCAATTTTATATATTACATTACAATTATTATTATGCAATAAAGTTTTCTTGAGCTTTGGAGAGTTGCTTTTGGTTTCCTCCCTTCTTCCATCATCTCTAGCTTGAGTAGATCGAGCTAGATCTCCATTGTTAAAGGTATGAAGCTTTGAACGTTCCTTTATCGTCTTCAATATGGTAGATCTGTTTGTATTTATGTGTTTTAGTTAATCTGCATGTTTAACAACCCCATAATTTACTTATTTTAATCGTACTGAGCAATGTAGATCCAGAAATTAGGAAAAGCCGCCCCGGTAAACCGGCGGTCTATACCGGTTTACCGAGGCATATTTTAGAAAACCTAAACTGGGATTCACTACAGCTAGGTTGATCGGCATAAATAATTAAAACGAGTAATAGGTCTAGCCAATCTAGTATTCGTAATTCGTAAATTAACATGAAGGACCGCAAGTGAAGTGTTAATTAGGACATAGTCTTGATGGACCATTAGAATGTGCTGGTCAATGTCGACAGCTGTCTAGGTGGGTAAGCGGTATGAGGTAACGCTCAATATCGGTAGTTCTAGTTCTTTATACGTATGGGCTATTACGGACCAATTAAGGAGGGTAGCTTGCGTATAGATTGTCTACTGCTATTGTCGGAGTAGATAGGAGTAGGAATTGCACCCGTAGCTGAAAATATGATAATAATCATTAAAAGATCGCGATTAATCTAAGGAAATTATGTGTGGAGTAAACATAACGATTAACTAATCCAAGTTAGTAGATCGGTGAGGAGTGGGAGAGGTATACCATGTTTGTTTTCTTTTACGTTATTGTTGGTCAATGACCGCCTATATTTTGCTTTTTAATTAGGTTAGAATCGTTTATATGTATAAGTTGCATTGTCTCTGTGGGATCGACCTTGACTCGCATTTACTATACTACGATGTACCAGTATTCTTGCTAGTAATATCGACGTTAGTGACTTACACGCGATCAAGATTTTTGGCGCCGTTGCCGGGGACAATGGCCAATTTATAAATATAAATGTTTTAATTCTAATTAAGAAGTCGTTTTTATTTTATTTTATTTTATTTTGAGTCTTGAGTCGTTCTGTATCAATCCTGCACATGTTAAACTGTCAGAATTAGAAAATTCAGGGCCGGTATGCCGAAGGTAACCTCCGAGTTACCGAGGCCTGGAAAATCGATTTCTGAGCAGTTCCCATTAATCTGTGTTATTCCCTGTTGATTTTAGTTAGTAGGTCCGCAACATTTGGGATCACACCCAGCTGAAGCGGAAGTTGCTAACCTTTTCTTTGTTTTATTTTGTCTTTTTTGCAGATTGATTAGAACACTTCAAAAATTTGATCGATTCAGAGTTGAAAAAGCACACGCAAGTCAAACAATATGCCTAGAACAATCTTGAACATCACACCAATTTCCATGTATCCCAGAACTGAAGCACGAGAGCATTATGAAGCGGTAAAGAAACGGTTGGAAAAAGAGGAGAAAGCAATCAAGCAAGAGCATGAAGATGACCTTAAGGAGTACATCACATATCGTCCGGGTGAGTTTCCTTGCGAATTAATTGATATATCATCTTTAGATTATGATTCTGATGATCCTGAAAAGGATCCTGACATGATGTTTTCTGAGCCTGAGGATTACCCAGACTCAGACACCGTGGTGAAGTTAGGAGTCCCTGGCACGTTAAGACTCCCAAATTTTGTTAATAGAATATCCGTAGGATTAGGTCTCTACGACTCTGGCTCGAGTTGCAATATTCTTCCTTTTTCCCTCTGTCAAAAGATCAAACTTCCGGTCGTGATGAATCAGACCAGAACCATGACCTTCATAGATAGAACCAGAGATATGCTCCGCTTGTTTGCTTAAGAAATGCACAATTAAGGCAAGAGGGTTCACGTATCCTATTGACTTCACAGTCATAGATGTACTTGAAGACCCTGGTGCCCCAGTTCTCTTAGGACGGCTTTTCTTAGCAACGAGCAGGGCGTGATGGATTTTGATAAGGGGGAGATCACTCTTTGGATGAATAATGATGTTGTATCTTTTAGGATCCTAGAACCCCTGGAAAACTGACCGGAGAGTTGTAAGATGACGTATGCTTCAGGGAAGGTAGAGATCTTGGAGATTGAGGGGCATAAGAATAGAGAGGTTGTCATAGAAACCGTTCAGCAGGAGTTTCTGAGATTAATGCTGAGAGAAAGAGAAGATAAGGACCACGACAAGATGCTCACGGAGGCCAGTCCTTCTGTGTTGCATAGTGAACGAGTCGAGCTGAAAGTGGAAAGCGTAGAGTCCTTGGGTTTAAAGACTAATTCTCGACGTAGAGGCAGACCTAGCACACAAGCTAAGAGAGAAAGACGTGCTAGGAAGAGAGCTCAAAAAGGTTCTTTAAAAGTGCAAACCTTTGGAGCGAAAGTTTGGCGAGTTAAGGATCAAACCCTTGATTGATCAGAGATCTGAAGGAAGTCGAGCTGGCGACTATAAACTCAGAACTATTTCTTCAAAACCTTAGGTAGTTTAGGATTGAATAAAAGTAGCCAGATGAAGGGATGAGCTTTCTTCATCCTACCACAAACATAGGCTTGAAACCGAATGGTTGTGGAAAGGTTTTTTTTACATCGATGCGGATTCTAGTGAAGTAGGTTAGGTTTTGAGTCATAAATGACAATTGAAGAATAAAAGGCAGATAAAAAATCTAGATGACCAGTGGCTCGAGAACGAGGGGTAGATTTGGATGACTGTGGGATGATATTGCCGGAGGCCCTACAAGCATAAGATTTACTGGACATGGCTGAGGCACCGGCAAGATTCAACGCCATGGTGGTAAGAGATTTTTATGCTTATGTTTCGCATAACCCCGGAGCCACATTTTCTATGGTCCGAGGAGTTAAGGTTGAGTTTTCTATTGATAGGATCAACGAGCATTTTAGGGTTAGACATCCACCGGTGGGCCCGAATGAGTATACATCCTCGAGCAACATTGCCGATCTCGAGAGGATGGATATGGTTGCTGATTTCTTGGGGGTGCAATGGTAGCGTAATCCTGCTGGAGCCCCCACCATCTTCCTAGAGAACGATTTATCTTGGGACCGGAAGATGGTCAACCGATTTGTTTGTGCTCGCCTTCTTCCGACGAAGCACACGGTCTTTGTCACCACTTCGAGGGCAGAGTTGATGTTTTATCTAGAGACGGGTGCCCGATCAACATCGGTCTACTGATGCACAGCCGTATCCATGAGCTTGCCGCCACTTCTGAGCGAGAGCTGCTACCTTACGGGCCGATGCTTGATATGTTTGCTCTAGAGGACGAGGTGAAGATGCATGTCAGTGATGATTGGGAATATCCTGAGCCTCAGCTCAGTTCACAGTCAGTTTCGAGAGTTCAGAGACGGGTTAGTGCAGAGAGAGAGAGTGTACTCCGGTGCATGGTGCACCGAGAACTCAGAGAGCCTTGCTTAAGGAGCACTCGCAAGAGATTGCGAGTCTACATAGCAAGATGGATAGGATTATTGACTTTCTAGGAGTTCCGCCTACTACCCCGCCACCTAGGACTGCCCCACATCGTAGAGCATCATCTTAAGCCGCCGCCGCTTCATATTCTGCACCACCTCATGGTTTTGAGCATGGAGTCGACTGGAAGGGTGATTCGATGAGGACTAGCTTTTATTTCTTTTTTATTGTTGTTTTCCATTTTTGTTATTTTTATTTTATTTACCTTTCCTACTTAGTAGATGTAGCAAAATAATATTAATATAATGATTTTGTCGGCTTAAATTGTTTTGGAGTTATATTATTTTCTCTTTTATTGCCGCAATTTTGTTATACAGTTTTTTTGTCACCACTATTCTTCTTGGTTTTTCTTGAGTTACTTAGCGCGATTCTTCATGGACTACTTACATGAGCCCGATGATTTATAAGACGATCCGATTCTTCTTTGGTTCCATGCTTAAGTTCCTTTCAATTTTTTATTTCTCATCTTACATATTGGGGACAATGTTACGATTAAGTGGGGGGTAGAGGAACGTCACTTAGCTTTTTAGCATTATATTCAATGAATTGCGTGATTATCTTGATTCTCTTTGATGCATGATTCACCACTTAGACTTTGATTCTTTTCGATGGAATTTTGAAAAATTATGATATCTTTGATCTTTTCGAGTTAATTGACTTCATCTTTGATTTACTTTGCACGAGTAAGAGAAAGTGTCCACTTTTGAAGTAGTGGCGTATTAAGCACATATTCTGTTATGAGCCACCATTTTAAGCACGTATAACTCACTTCCCATAGTATGTAGTCGATAGCATATTGCTTTGACTAGAGTTGACCCTGGCTTTATCACGAATCATGTTTCACCAACGCATAGAAAGGCAATGGAATTTCAGATTCGGTAATTTATCATAAGTGTGACCGTGAGGATAGATAAATCAAAGAGAGTTCACCCGCCAAGAAAGAGAAGTGCATTGAAATATATACATCTATATTCTCTTTGTCATTGAGCTTAGTCGATGGAGCGTAAAACGCACGACTTTTGCATAGACCGATAAACGTGATCCTAAGGGTGACAAATGCTCGGTTCTCGATCCACCTTGCCAGCTCAATCAATTAATAAATAACATGTTCGAGACTGGTTAGTTCGACTACAAGTTGACGTAATATGAGATTGTCTTCATTTCTAAGTGGTTGTGAAAGTTATTGCACACACACATTGGCTCATGACACGAATAGTGTTTAATGTGTTACTGATGGATACGAGTGGCATGATTTTGATATTGGCTTAGTGAGGCATAGTTTTTTTTAATTAACTTATACATTGATCAGAGTGTACATGACACTCTAAATGGTACCAATAATTATATCTATATTTTCCCTGAATTCTGCTCAAGAGAGGATAGATATGCTCGTTATTACTTAGAATATGTGTTAAATGCTATGTGAGTGTTTCCAGGATCGTAATTCTGCATCTATGCTATTTTCCCGATGTTTTTGTAGTGTTTGTGTATTTTATAGGATGTACCGATTCTGGAGCATTGGAGAACGGATCTGGACCAAAAGGAATACATTGGGCTGAGTGATTGAAGTCCAAGAAGAAGCCTGCTGAAGAAAAAAGAAGAATAGAAGTCCCGGTAACCCGAGGGTTAGGCCCGGTAAACCGGTGACTTATTCAACACGAAATTCATTCTGCCGCATTGTCTATGTCGGTTAGGGTTTTAGAGAGTCTTAAGTTGGCTATTGTATCTATATAAAGCCGCATTTACTGAGAGCTTTCATATGATGCTTACTACAATCTTCAATTTTATATATTACATTGCAATTATTATTATGCAATAAAGTTTTCTTGAGCTTTGGAGAGTTGCTTTTGGTTTCCTCCCTTCTCCATCATCTCTAGCTTGAGTAGATCGAGCTAGATCTCCATTGTTGAAGGTATGAAGCTTTGAACATTCCTTTATCATCTTCAATATGGTAGATCTGTTCGTATGTATGTGTTTTAGTTAATCTGCATGTTTAAAAACCCCATAATTTACTTATTTTAATCGTACTGGGAAATGTAGATCCAGAAATTAGGAAAAGCCGCCCCCGGTAAACTGGTGGTCTATACCGGTTTACCGAGGCATATTTTAGAAAACCTAAACTGGGATTCACTACAGCTAGGTTGATCGGCAGAAATAATTAAAACGAGTAATAGGTCTGACCAATCTAGTATTCGTAATTCGTAAATTAACATGAAGGACCGCAAGTGAAGTGTTAATTAGGACATAGTCTTGATGGACCATTGGAATGTGCTGGTCAATGTCGACAACTGTCTAGGCGGGTTAGCGGTATGAGGTAACGCTCAATATCGGCAGTTCTAGTTCTTTATGCGTATGGCCTATTACGGACCAATTAAGGAGGGTAGCTTGCGTATAGATTGTCTACTACCATTGTCGGTGTAGATAAGAGTACGAATTGCACCCGTAGCTGATAAATATGATAATAATCATTAAAAGCTCGTGATTAATCTAAGGAAATTATGAGGGGAAGTAAACGTAACGATTAACTAATCCAAGTTAGTAGATCGGTGAGGAGTGGGAGATGTATACCATGTTTGTTTTCTTTTACGTTATTGTTGGTCAATGACTGCCTATATGTTTCTGTTTAATTAGGTTAGAATCGTTTATATGTATAAGTTGCATTGTCTCAATGGGATCGACCTTGACTCGCATTTAATATACTACGATGTACCTATTATTCTTGCTAGTAATATCGACGTTAGTGACTTACACGCGATCACCTTGTCTCTCCATTACCTCATCTTGAACCTTAATGTGACTGATGGGGGCCTCAATTTTGTGATTTAAGGAGGTTGCATCACTCCTTAATGCAATTTTCAGATTTTGCCTGCTGTGGTACTGCCTCTCCATGTCCACAATCAGGGGTTGAATGTCCAGATTGAACATTCTATCTAAATCATCTTCTGCTGGTGCTGATGCATCAGCCTCATCTTCTTCATTTTGTTTGGGCAAAGGCATCACCCTGCTCTTCTTCCTTTTTTTCTTCCTTTTCCTCACTACAAGAAAACAGTCGTTTAATGAGGAGATTTTTATGAGGAGCTGAAATTTCGTCATTAAATGATACTTATAATGAGAAGATGTAAATTGTTTTTTTGATTAATGACCAAATCAAAATTCTCCTCATTAGTGGTCCTATTTCTCCTAAAAAAAAATACATAAAATAAAATCTCCTCATAATTAATAATTTGTTTTTGTTTTTCTTGTTTTTTTACACTAATTTTTTTTATTAATAAATCTCCTCCAAAGATAGTATTCATAATACTAATTAAGCCTGGCCCGTTTCTTTTTTTTAATTAACCATCACTCTAATTCTTTAACCCCTACCCGGCCTCCTTTTCTCATTTCACAAAAGAAGTCAGTCAGTCTCTTCTCCCCGCCATAACTGAAACGCTCCCTTGAATCCCGTATGGCATTGATTTCCATTCATTGTTTCGTTTTCCAGAAAGTCTTCTCCTTCCTTTTCGATTATCAGAAATCTTTTCATTAAGGTATCTTCTCTATTCGTTGATGCCCCTTTCCCACATGCTGAATTCGATTTAGGAAAGAACTGATACACAATATTCAAGCTACCATGTGCGAAAATCATTTATAGAAAGTTCAAAGCTATAAAGATGCAATCTTTGCAATGATTTGGTGCTATAATCGCTTCTGCAACGTGTTCTTGAACACGAAGGCGTGATTCGATGCATTTAGTCTCTGAATCAAAATAAAGGTTAATTATTTCCTTTCGTATAATCGTATTTTTATCATTTTTTTGGCTGATTCGAACTTGTTTTCAGCCTTGTTTTCTTGTTTATTGCCGTTTGTGAAGGTTTGGGCATGAAAGGTTTGACCTTTCATTGATATGCTGCTGATTCGAGCATTATGTTTCTGATTCTGGAATATACAATCAACGGTTCATACAAGGTGAATTCTTTCCTCTTTTTTTTCGTCATTCTGATTCAGAACGGTTTCTTTGCCCTGATTTTCTTGCCTATTGTTACTGTTGAATGTCGAATACGAAATGCTGGGAGTTTGCCTCTAATTTATTTCTGATTCAAGGCTATAAATAGCCAATCATACCAACACAAAAGCATCACTGAACTCATTGAGTCGAAGCAATCCTATATTTTAGTAGAAGTCTAAAATTCCCTTGCTTGTGTAAGTTTGAGTGTCAGTGTGAGTTGTATCAACCCTTGGTGGGACCAAGCCCCGTTGATACCGTGTTTACAATTTTCTGGAATCAAGAAACTCAGTGCCACTGAGCATTTCAAGATCATAACATTGCTGCTGTCTGGAATTATGCCTGATAACTTCAGTGTCTTTGCTTACTTGGTCTGTAAGTGTCTCTAGCTTTACTTTACACTTTTTGTGTGGCTTAAGTGCTAGAGTAAATTGTCTTGTCTGTTTTCTTAATCTTGATAATTTGTTGTCTCTGAACTATAAGTGAGTTAGGTTGTATTAGACTGAATCATCTCGGGAAGAGGTGTGGTCCAAGGGTGGACAATATGTCTGATGCACAAACTCTAAGTCAGTTCACTTTCAGCAAGATTAGTCAAGGATTAGGAAGTTTTTGTTGTCCTGATTTATTACCTGTTTTTGTGCAAAATTAGTGAATTAATTCACTGATCCAGTCTGTGTATTTATCTATGCTTGGCTGTGATTGTCTTGATACACATATACACTTTAGCCCTGCACTCTCACAATCCTGCACTTGCACTAAACTGATTCATCTTGTGGAATCTTGATTTTGCTGGCCCACTCTCACATTTGCTGTCTGCCTGTGATTGCATAATTCTTTGTTTATGCACTTCAACACCTGCACTTGGTGTATCACACTTGGCTGAACTTGATGTGATTATTATCTGTTGCAGAGAGCATTTCCTGAATCCGTCCAGTCCCACCTTGCTGCATTCTGTGGTTACAATTTGCTGAAAGACAATTTGCTGCATATATGGTGTTGTAGGAATAGCAGTCTTAAGTTTGGGTAGCTGATCTGCTGATCATTCTGTGCTCAGCATTGATAGACAGTCTAGATGGTCTAAGTTTTTAGCCTTGACTATCTCTATTGAAAATCAATAGTAATCAGCCTTGTTCTTGATCATTTCAGTTTCTGTGTAATTTGGTGTTTAAAGTCTTTTGTATAAGCTGTTGGACTGTATCATGATCAAATTGTAATAGGTTATACACTTTTCTCTGATTGCATCTAAATAAATTGATATCATTAAGTGTACCTGAACTGAATTTGTTACTCTGCTTCATCTTTCTCAGTTTGAGCATTGTAATTTTCAGGTTTAAATCTGAACAGACTTGTAACATTTATTCCGTGTTGTTTTCTTTATTCTTGTCATCATCAGCCTTGGTCACATTAATTCTAAGTAGCTCAGCACCCTGCATTAATCTGAATCTTTGTATTGTCTTGGTAAACCTACTGTTGCTATTTATTTATTTATCTTGGCTTGTGAATTTGTATCAGCTCGTGGACTTAAGTTAATCACTTAATCTGCCTATTATTTTGTGCTATATATTCTCTGTACTAAGTTTGTGCATTTGAGATTTATTATTTAGCATCACAATTTGTTTGATCACTAATTTATCTTACCGTTCATAACAATTGGTGCTTTTGTTTTGCTCACTTAGGTATATCCTATTTGGTCTAATAATTAATTAAGTCTTTGCTTCTGGGACTTAGCTAATTAGGCCTAAAATTGGTAGTAACACACTCCGGTCTTGCATAAATCGAATTAAGTTTAAAAATAGACCGTGATCCATTCACCCCCTTCTGGATCACCCTGCGCATAGATCCTAACATGGAATTATGTACCCAGTTTGATTCTTTAGAGTAGCTTAAGAGCTATTGTATTTGAACTTGATTTATTACGTCTTTGGTTGCAACCTTTTTGCTGGTGGACTGGTAGAAAGAGTAGTACTTATGGGGGCACCTGTTGCCATCAAAGACATAAATATGTTAAAGCAGTGATCATCACATCCTTGATAGCAATTGATTTAGTCATTTGAATGTGAAAAGGCTTTAGTTTATTTTAATTGTGTGATGACCTTAACATTTAAAACGGTTGGATTTAGCCACTTGGTAAGAGCTTCAGAATGCTGATATGCCATGGATACTCTGTAACTTCTGGAGTAATTTGGAAGCAACATTCAGACTGATTCATGATGTCAAATAAATTACTTATGATTTTTTCGTAGTCTCTTTTGAAACTTCTTTTGGACAGATCAATCATGTATATTGAATTGCTAAGTTTTGAAATGTTATTGTAGAGAAAGAATGGCTGTAGACACAAAATCCCTGTGTGTTGTTTTAGGGAAGTATGTGTGGTCCATGTAATAACGTTGATTAATACTTTCATATTGCAGGTGTAAAATCTTAACATCTTTGGATAAGTGTATAGAGTGATAGGTTTTAGAGGACCATGTCTTTCTCCTCCTTGTACAAAGTTCTTTCTACATAATTCTATAGAATGATATTTTTTTCACATGCAAAAAGAATGTATGCTTTTGGAGGATGGTAAAGTCCTGGAAACCCAGTAAACTTATCCCCCCTCTCAACTGGACTCGGTTCGGTGATGTGGTTCCTTTCGTGTCTGGTTGTGAAGGTTCTGTTTTTGTTTTTGTATGAGCTCTTCCTTGTTGACATTGAGAGGAACTATGGGTCATACAGACAATCTCTTGGACAATATTTACAAGTTGATGATACAACTTTCTGCATCACACACAGTTAAAGCATATGCTCATCTTTCATCAAGTTGAGCTTTTTTTTTTTTTACACTGCAAGTTGTGCTTTTTTGTACTGTGCAAGTTGATGGATGATACCACTTGTTTTTGCACCAGACAAGACAAGTTGAAGCATGCTCAACTTTTATCCGGTTCAGCTTCTTTTACTATATGCTTCTTGTACTATATGCTTTTTACAGGGCTTTGAGGCTTTTTGAACCGATGAAAAGGATTGCTATCGTATCATATCCTAGGATGTTGTAGTACGTAAGAATATTTTGGAAGGTGTTTTGTAGTAAAAACCAAAGAAATGTGTTTTTTTTTGGGGATGTGATATTAGAAAATCCTTTAAATATACATATGTATGTAACTTATCTTTTGGAAATAATTTATCGTTGTATATATTGTTGTGGAGCAACAATGAGGAGATGTATCATTTACATTTCACGATTTATTTTGTTGTATATATTGTTGTGTAACTTATAATGAGATGTATAATTTACATTTCACGGTTTAATGAGGAGTAAATGGCCTTTTAATGAGGATTTGTGTTATATTGAATTTTTTTCCAATGAGGAGTAAATAGCTTTTTAACGAGGAGATTAGTCGTCATTAACAATACTATTAATGAGGAAAAAATATTCTCCTTAAATGTATGCCTTAATTAATGAGAAGATCCATTTTTCCTCATTATATGTCATTAGCGGCGGAAGCGGCAATGATGATTGAGTTCTCCTCGTTAAAATCTTTTAATGAGGAGAAATGGACAATTTATGAAGATAATTCTCCTCAATAAAAGGCAAATTTCTAGTAGTGCCTATTCTTTTTCTTCTTTAGCAATCTCATTGTCAGAGAGAGATTGGTGAAGTTCACTTGCATTCCCTTGTCCTTGTGATGACTGTTTTGCTTCTGAATGTCCTGGATCCATAAATCCTTCTGCTGGTGTTCCCCCTTGATCAATGCTAGGGGTGTTGGCAAGTTCAGCTGAGTGAGATTGATCAGCTGGCTCACTCGGTTGTTTGTCAACTTTGTTGAGGCTCTTTAGAAGTACCTCTTGAAGGGTCAGGTCATCATCAGAAAGACCCATCTTTTCTTGATTATCATCAAGATGATCTCCTTCATGTTCCTCTTCTGCAGCTTTGTCCTCCTCATTGTCAGTATCATCTTCCTCTTCTGCTTCATCGGATGATGTAATTTGGTATCCTTCTTCACCTTCTTCCAGATAGGTGACTTCTTCTTGTTTCTCTTCCTGAGTGGTTGTATCATCATTAATCACCACGAGATTATCCCGGTTGCTGGCACTGGTCACAAGGGTGCCATTATGTGCCTTTTGAGATCTTGTTCTTCTCCCCACTCATGATCTGCTGATTTCAGGCTCTTTTCTTTTACGTCCGGCAGTGGGTTTGGGTTTCTGGGATGCCTTTACATAGGTAAACATCACCTTGTCCTTGTGTGGAGGATGCATATTAATGGGTGTCACTTTGATTTGATCGAATAGATGTTGAAGAGGTATCCCATATGATTTCCTTTCCCGGAAATCACCTTTCTTCTACAGACGTTGCTTGGTGGTGTAATTGCAAGATCCATTTCTTTTTGGATTTGAGCCATTAATCTATTGAAGATAAATTCTTACCAATTAAAAGAGATACCTTGATAGATAACGGCCATTAACTTGACTCTGAGCTCTGTCAAGTTTTCCATGGATCCCTTCCTTTCTTCAAGATTTCTTGTGATTACTGGGGCGAACACAGCAAATGGGCTTTTGAGTGCTGATCTGGGTAAGTTGTATTTCTTGCTGTTCCTTCTGGGGTTTTTTCCAATCTTGTTCCAGAATGCATTGATGTCGAGCTGCATCTTCGTCACATCGATGGGACCAGTATTGGGTAGATTTAAGAATCTATTGACGAGTCCAGGGGTGATGACTACTTATTTCCTGAATATAGTGCTTACAATACGATCTAGGTCACTTTTCTTGGTGTTGGGAATGAACTTTGCATTCTTCCAAAATGCAATCAGGGTTTCATAGCATATGCCAGTGATTGGGGGGTTTAGGAAGTTCATCAACCCCAGATTAGTGCAGCCATAAACTAATCGTCTGGCCTGTGCATCGTTTTCACAAAATGGTAGATATTGTTCGGGCTTAAAATATGATCCGGTAATGATCGATTTTTCGTAGTATTTTTCTGTGCCAGACATGCCATTGCTTTGAAAAAGTTTGAGATTTTTAGAAAATGCTTTGATTGTGCAGAGAAAGTAGGGTTTATGATTTGCAAGAGTGCGTAAAGATTACTGAAAAATCTATAATTGTGGTTTAAATAGGATGATTTGAGGTAGTGTGAACGTGGTTGAATATGGAAGGATTTCGTGACGTAATGGCATGATTTTATGTATATAAATCCTGGTATTTGAGTGTAGTGGGGGAGTGGATTGAGGTAAGTAATGATAAATCCGGGGAATCGAGGCATTTTAATTCAAAAAATAATATAGTTACCTCCATGATTATAATTTGATCTCCACATGTGTAATCTTCCCGGTATAATCCTCCATAACTTCTGATTATCCACATGTATAAAACTGATTTAGTTCACACTTTAGTTTGCAGTTTATTCCAATATATATTTCGGTGAAGTGGCATGGCTGGTCACTAGGCCGGTGTAGTAACTTCTTTTACTGAGCTGATGTTTACAGCTATTCCTATCAATCAGTGCAGTTAACTTTGCTGAGTACTAGTGCCTTTCTGGCCAAATGAGCTCACCCGTAATGGCAAAGGTTTAGTCAGCTGGTGAAGTTACTTAGCTTACCCCGCTCGCTCCTCGCACTTAGTCAATTTCTATCATTCCCAACTCAGTTCTCAACATGCTGAATCTTTCATGACTGAGTGGTTTTGTGAAAATGTCAGCCAATTGATCTTCAGTAGGTATGTATCTTAGAATAATATCTCTTTTTTCAAAATGATCTCTAATAAAAAATGATGTCTCACATCAATATGCTTTGTTTTGAATGCATTACTGGAATTTCGGTGATAGTTATTGCACTTGTGTTATCACATATTATTGGAATTGTCTTCTCTTCCATTCCATAATCCCTTAGCTGTTGTCTAGTCCATAGTACTTGTGCACAACAACAACCGCTGCTATATATTCTACTTCAACTGTTGATGTGGGTATAGATTTTTTCTTTCGATCTTGCATCCAGCATTGTCAATGTCTGAATATGATATCAACTTGAAACCTCCATCTTTTGGATACCAAATGCCAACACTAATGGTGTTCTTCAGTTATTTGATTATTCTTTTGGCTGCTAGAAGGTGTGATTCTTTTGGTTGAGCTTGAAATCTTGCACATACTCCTACTGCAAATGCTATATCAGGCCTGCTTGCAGTTAGATAAAGTAGGGATCCAATGATTCCTCTATAAAGCTTCTGATCAACATCCTTTCCACTTTCATATTTTCCAAGAATAACTTTTGCACACATTGGTGTATCTGATGTGCTACTTGTGTCCATACCATACTTGTGTATCAAGTCTTTTGTGTACTTGGCTTGATTTATAAAGATGTCATCTTTCATTTGCTTTACTTGTAGACAAAGAAAGTAATTTAATTCTCCCTTCATGCTCATCTGAAATTTGCTTTTCATTAAGTTTACAAATTTCTCACATAGCTTCTCATCTTCTGATCCAAAGATAATGTCATCAACATAGATTTGGACTAACAAGGTGCTTGTTCCTTTCCTAGCTTGAAGAGAGTCTTATCAATAGTTCCTTTTTTGAAACCATTGTTGATCAAAAATTGTGATATTGTCTCATACAAGGATCTGGGTGCCAGTTTGAGTCCATTAAGTGCCTTTTTGAGCTTTTACACTTTATCTTCTTTCGCTTTGAGTTGAAAACCAGGAGGTTGTTCCACATATAGTTCTTCTTCTAAAAGTCCATTCAGAAATGGACTCTTGACATCCATTTGGTAAACTTTGAAGTCTTTGTGGCCTGCAAAGGCTAGAAAGAGTCTAATTGCTTCCAATCTTGCTACTGGGGCAAAGGTTTCATCATAATCTATTCATTCTGCTTGAGAGTAGCCTTTTGCAACTAGCCTTGCTTTGTTTCTGACAACTGTCCCTTATTCACCCATCTTCTGGTTCTGAATCCTGTGTGAATGTCTCCAATGACTTGATCTTCTTGATGGTCTCTTAGCCAGTTGAGGTCAGTTGAAGTTGCTCTTGACTTGCAGCTTCCACAACTTCAGTTTGTGCATCAGCTTCTTGTTCTTGTGTTGGTGCCTCTTGTGTTGTGTTGACTGATGCCTCATCTTGATTTCCAAAATTGTGATTCAGAATGGTAGCTGGTACAATTGTATTCATATAAACTTGTCTTTGTCCTGCTTCTACTTCAAGTTCTTGAAAGCTTTCACCATTTGTGTTTGGTTCATCAAAGACTACATGAATTGATTCTTCAATCACCGAAGTTCTTTTGTTGAGTACTCTGAAAGCTTTGCTAGTGTCTGAGTATCCCATAAAGATTGGTTCATCAGCTATTTCATCAAAAGTATGTAGCTTATTCTTGTTCAAAACAAAACATTTAGATCCAAACATATGCAAATGTGAGATGTTAGGTTTTCTTCCATTCCATATTTCATATGGAGTTTTTTCATGATGTTTGTTGATGATTGATCTATTTTGAGTATAGCATGTTGTATTTGTTGCTTCAGACCAAAATCTCTTTGCTAAGAAAGCTTCTGCAATCATTGTTCTGACTGCTTCTTTAAGTGTTCTGTTACTTATTTCTGCTACACCATTTTGTTGTGGAGTCCCTGCTGCAGATAGTTGATGCATCACTCCATTTTCTTCACAATAGGTTCTGATAATTTCATTTAAAAGTATGTGCCTCTATCTGATCTAATCTTAATAATCTTCAGTTCCTTTTCATTTTGAATTCTTCTTAACAAATCTGGCAGTTTTTTGAGTGTCTCTCTTTTCTTGTTCATGAATATAGTCCAGGTGAATTTGGAAAAGTCATCCACCACAACTAGAGTGTATTTCTTTCCACTCACACAGACTGGTGTGACTGGTCCAAAAAGATCCATATGCAATAGAAGTAAAATTCTTTTGTTGATTGATAGGGCTTTGACTTGAAAGTGTTTTTAATTTGCTTCTCTTTTTCAAATGCATCACAAAGACATTCCTTTTTGAATGTGATCTCTTGTAAGCCTTCAACTAACTTGTTCTTTGACAGTGTGTTGATGGTTTTAAAGTTGAGATGATTCAACCTCTTATGCCAAATCCAGCTGGTTCATTGTTTACTTTTGACAAGCAAACATGTTTCTGCTCTTGCTGTCTTCCAATCTACTACATACATGTTATCTTTTCTTCTTCCTGTAAGTACAACTGTGTTGGTTCGGCTATGAATCATTTTGCATCCTTTCTTCTTGAAGTGCACATTGTAGCCTTTCTCACAGAATTGACTGATACTTAGCAAATTGAAGTTTAGTCCTTTAACATAGGCTACATTTTGAATCTTCAAGCTATTTTTGAGCATTATGCCTTCCCCCTTAATTTTGCCTGGGTTTTCTCCAAATGTTACCTTGGGTCCTTAAAAATTTTAAAATCATTCAACCATCTCTTATTCCATGTCATGTGTCTAGAACACCCACCGTCTATGTAACAGACATCTTACAAAACAAGTTAAGTTTGTTTAGGTACCCAACACTATTTGGGTCCATGCCTATTAGCAGTCATGCCTCATACTCCAAGTGTATATACAAAGGATCTTCTTTTTGGATAATTGAAGTCATCATCTTCATATATATAAGGCATGGCAGAATAGCTTCTAATATTTCTACTAAAGGTATTCTGATACTTTTCTCTTGTTTTTGGGGTAGTTGCATCCTTTTTCACTCTCCAATATGCAGGAGAAAACTTGTTTTCATGTTGCTTCTTGTGTCCAGGAATGTGCCTTGGTTGGTTTTTTCTGAACACATGATGCATATCATGAAATGGTTTCTTCTTGTATTTTGGTGGTGCAACATTCCAATCATCCTCAGAGGGGTAAAGTCTTCCTTACCTTTCAAAAGACCTTTCCCTTTAATGAGCTAGTTTGATGATTTAGTCTGCTATTTTACTAAACTAGGTTTTGACTTCACCAGTACAGGATGAGTGGTTGAAACTAAGGTCTGTCCTTTTTTGAATTTTGGTCCAATCTTGGTCCTGGATTCAGAATTGTGTTGTCCATTGTTTCTATTCTCATCCCGACTATTGTAGCCAAGTCCATATCTGGATCCAAACCTTTTTGGGGGTTTATAAGCTGGTGCACTAAGTGGTGCAGTGGTGATCTTAACTGGTAGGGAGGTTTTCTCAACTGGTCTGTCAACAACAGGTGTATTACATCAGCTGTTTGTTGATTAGGTGAGTTTACTTCCTTACTTGTTTGTTCATATTTTAGTCCATTTAGTTCTTTCTATAGCCTTTTATTTTCCTCTCTTAGATTCTCACACTCATGTTCTAGAATTTCATGAGTCATCTCAATTTTTTTAAATTTACTCATGAGATTTTGAATTAGGTTTGTAGAATCTAATGGGAGAATAGAATTGTGCAGTGATGATGAATATGAACTAGAAGATACCTCTGTTTAATTGGATTCTTTAGCCATAAGGCATAAGTGAGCCTTTTCATTGTCCGAGCAGTCAGCTTCATCATCATCGAATCATTTACAGATGATTCTTCATTCTTTTCATTGCTAGTTTTAGCTTTGAGTGCCTTCTTACTCTTTCTCTTTTCAGTTGTCTTGTACTTCTTCTTATCCTCATATTTGTCTTTTTCTTCAGGGCAATCAGCCATGAAATGACCTTTCTTATTACAGTTGAAGCATCTGTATTCATCATCCTTTTTCTTCATGTCTTTGTTTGAGCTTGACTTCTTCTTTGATGATTAACCTCCTTTGAATTTCTTCTTCTTGCTAAACATGTCAAAAATTTTAACCAGTAAAGCTACATTTTCCTTCCGCTCCTGTGTCTCTTTGTCGTTTTTATCAGCTGTTTTGCTTTGCTGTGGTGCTACAAGATCACTGGCCTTGTATGTCTCTACTGGTGTACTGTCTTCACCGTTCAACTCAAATTCATGAGCCTTTAATTGAGACATCAGAGTCAAGGTGTCAGTGTTTGCAAAAAAATTTGTCCCTCTGATTACTGATGTGATAATCTTCCATCTCTCAGGTAAGCCTCCCAAGACTTTTAGACAGACTTTCTTCCGTAGATATGTATGTCCAAGCTGCTGCATTTCAATGATGATGCTTGAAAATCTATTGTCCATTTGATCAATGGATTCACCAGTCTTCATTTTGAAGTTAAATTCTGTTTTGCAACGGATAATTTGTTTTCTTTAACTGCTTCTGATCCTTCATTAATCAAAGCTAATTTGTCCCACATCTCCTTTGCTGTTTTGCAATCTTTGATCCTCATGAACATATTACTGTCTAGAGTCTTCAAGATCATGTCTTTTGCAACAAAGTCAAAATTTTCTCTTCTCATGTCATCCTTGGTCCAATCTTTCTTGAGTTTATCTATTTTTTTCCTAGATCTGCTCATGTGGTTACCACAGTTGTGATCTTGATTGGGCCATCATTGATTACATCCAGCATCTTCTCATGAGTTGCTGTAAGATGAGACAACATCAATATTTTATAATCATCAAAGTCATTAACATTAAATACAGGTACCTTTGACATGAAATTTGAGGAATCCATAAGTACAAATAAGAGATATATATAGAAAGCACAAATTTGAAAACTACTTGGAAAATAGGTGATCTCCTAGTTACTAGAAATTATATCTGAACAGGTTCTGATACTAGGAACACTACTCCGATACCAATTTTTTGTCCCAAAGAAGGGTAAACCTATAGTCAGGGGGGGTGAATGACTATAGTGGAGTTTCAAAAACTTTTCTTATATTCAAAAGCTATTGGGCAGCGGATAAGTCCCTTCTTTAAATGTTGGCTCAAAGTAGATTATTCAATCATAGATATAGAGTATCCACCCATGGATTCAAAAGCTTCATGACTCGCCTCTACATCACTTGCTCATTGAGAACAAATCTTTCAGCAGCTATCACAAAGGTTGCAACTCCTTCTCAGATTCATCTGATTCAATTGCCTCAATTGATGTGAATTGAATTCACATATTTATTGATCAATCTCAGAGCTTTATATGGAATTGAAGTTCTGATTGCTGAGTCGATCTCTAGATGTTCCCTTTAAGTACAGATAGAAGGCTTTGCAATTTGATAGAGATTCTGCTTGTTTCTTATCAGATTCAATCGTTGTCTTTCTTTTCTGTCAATGCCTTCTATTTATAGCCTTGATAATACTTGATTTGAATTACCGTCCGTTGGCTATTTAATGTGGAGAATGATCATTGATTTAATTTTTGATTCCTCCTTAATTATATTCTCCTTGATTCCAGTGATCAGATTTCTTCAAACGTCTTTCAGAAAATCCATCCTTGATTGATCCTCAATTGCTTATGCATTTAATGTTGATCTTCATCATTTGAAATCTAAACAAGTAAAGTTTACTTGGCCGTTCCTTGAATGGTTAATTTATCCTTCTGACTTAGCTGTTTGGTTCTTCCTTCACTGCTCTATCTTTACTCAGCCGATAGTCAGTTTACTCTGCCGGTTTATTGCATTGTTATTTTCTTTTATCTTTCAGGTACTTCTTGTACTTCACTGATCCTTGATTTGGGTGAGATCAGTGTACACCATATTTGACAATATATTTCATCATTTGAATCTTAACTTAAACTTATCCAAGGTCATCACAGACTTCCTTGGTTATAGGTCAGACCATAATGTCTTTATGCTTCTCTATTGGTACTTAGTTGGCTTCACTCTGCTGGATTTCTGTTTTACTTTGCCATCCTACCAACTAGTACAATACTTGTCTGACTCAACTTATACAACATGTCAATCTCTAAGTAAAGACTTATACAGAGAATTCTAACTTATTTCAGGCTTCTATAACATCTAGTATGGCCATGATCAAACATAATAAAATGTTCCTAACAATTTCTCATTTTTTGATGATGCTAAAACCCTCATAAGCCTAAACATAAGTATACAAAAAATTTCATAATAATCAAGTCAAAAATTTTATTCATCCATTCAAGGGAAATAAGATATTGCATCTTTTTCAAAACAAATCAAAGGCATAGAATTCATTCAACAATATTTATTAGAGGGCTACGTGTTCTTTTCTTCAAACCTGATGCCCTTGCCTTTGATGCCCTTGCCCTTGTCTATTGGGCTTTCCTTCCTTCCACTAGAGCTTTTAGGCTTGCAACTCCCTTCCCCTTTTTTGGCATAACCAAATCTTTCTTTCAAAATTTTGTTGGCTTCCTCACATTTTGGGAGAGGGCCAAATCTTTCCTCAAGAATTTTGTTTGTGGCTCCAGTGACATTGAGTAGGGTGTTGAGTTGCTTTCCAGAGTAATCCATAACCTTATCTAGATGGTGAAGTTGTTATGTGTGAGCATTCAATTTACCCACCAGTGGTTTGAGATTTCCATCAATTTTGTCAGCTAGAAACTCAAGATTACTTTGGACATGATAGGGAATGAGATGATGTAGGTTGCAAAGTAAGTTGCCTTGTCTCTCCATTACCTCATCTTGAACCTTAATGTGACTGATGAGGGCCTCAATTTTGTGATTTAAGGAGGTTGCATCACTCCTAAATGCAGTTTTCAGATTGTGCCTACTGTGGTTCTGCCTCTCCATGTCCACAATCAGGGGTTGAATGTCCACATTGAAAATTCTATCTGAATCATCTTCTGCTGGTGCTGATGCATCAACCTCATCTTCTTCATTTTCTATTTGGGCAAATGCATCACCCTGCTCTTCTTTATTTTTCTCTTCATTTTCCTGTTCTTTTTCTTCTTCAGCAATCTCATTGTCAGAGAGAGATTGGTGAAGTTCACTTGCAGTCCTTTGTCCTTGTGATGACTGTTTTGCTTCTGCATGTCCTGGATCCATAAATCCTTCCGCTGGTGTTTCCCCTTGATCAATGCTGGGGATGTTGGTAAGTTCAGCTGAGTGAGTTTGATCAACTGGCTCACTC
Source organism: Gentiana straminea (assembly GCA_036785695.1). Classification (NCBI taxonomy): domain Eukaryota; kingdom Viridiplantae; phylum Streptophyta; class Magnoliopsida; order Gentianales; family Gentianaceae; genus Gentiana; species Gentiana straminea. The sequence continues at coordinate 2,287,363 of JAVUPR010000398.1, read as the reverse complement.
GGCTATTTGTCAACTTTGCTAAGGCTCTTTAGAAGCACCTCTTGAAGGGTCATGTTATCATCAGAAAGACCCATCTTTTCATGATTACCGTTAAGATGATCTCCTTCATGTTCCTATTCTGCAGCTTTGTCCTCCTCATTGTCAGTATCATCTTCCTCTTCTGCTTCATCGGATGATGTAATTTGGTATCCTTCTTCACCTTCTTCCAGATAGGTGACTTCTTCTTGTTTCTCTTCCTTAGTGGCTGTATCATCATTAATCACCATGAGATTATCCTGGTTGCTGGCACTGGTCACAAGGGTGCCATTATGTGCCTTTTGAGATATTGTTCTTCTCCTCACTCCTGATCTGCTGCTTTCAAGCTCTTTTCTTTTACGTCCGGCAGTGGGTTTGGGTTTCTGGGATGCCTTTACATAGGTAAACATCACTTTGTCCTTGTGTGGAGGATGCAGATTAATGGGTATAACTTTGATTTGATCGAATATATGTTGAAAAGGTATACCATATGATTTCCTTTCCTAGAAATCACCTTTCTTCTCCAGACCCTTGCTTGGTGCTGTAATTGCAAGATCTATTTCTTTTTGACTTTGAGCCTTTAATCTATTGAAGATACATTTTGACCAGTTGAAAGAGATACCTTGATAGATAATGGCCATAACTTGACTATGCGCTTTGTCAAGTTTTCCATGGAGCCCTTCCTTCCTTCAAGATTTCTTGTGATTACTGGGGCGAACTCAGGAAATGGGCGTTTGAGTGATGATCCGGGTAAGTTGTATTTCTTGTTGTTCCTTCCTGGGTTCTTTCCAATCTTGTAACAGAATGCATTGATGTCGATCTGCATCTTTGTCACATCGATAGGACCAGTATTGGGTAGATTTAAGAATCTATAGAGGAGTCCAGGGGTGATTACTACTTCTTTCCTGAATATTGTGCTTACAATCCGATCTGGGTCATTTTTCTTGGTGCTGGGAATGAACTTTCCATTCTTCCAAAATGAAATCAGGGTTTCATAGAATATGAAAGTGATTGGGGGGTTTAGGGAGGTCATCAACCCCGGATTAGTGCAGCCATCAACTAATCGTCTGGCATGTGCATCGTTTTCACAAAATGGTAGATAGTGTTCAGGCCTGAAATACGATTCAGTAATGATCTATTTTTCGTAGTATTTTTCTATTGTAGACTTTGAAAAGGATGATGCCATTGCTTGAAAAAGTTTGAGATTTTTAGAAAAAGCTTTGATTGTGTAGAGAGAGTAGGGTTTATGATTTGCAAGTGTGTGTAAAGATTTCTGAAAAATCTCTAAGTGTGGTTTAAATAGGATGATTTGAGGTAGTGTGAATGTGGTTGAATACGGAAGGATTCCGTGACGTAATGGCATGATTTTATGTATATAAATCACGGTATTTGAGAATAGTGGGGGAGTGGATTGAGGTAAGTAATGATAAATCCCGGGAATCGAGGCATTTTAATTCAATAAATAATATAGTTACCTCCATGATTATAATTTGATCTCCACGTGTGTAATCTTCCACAGTATAATCCTCCATAACTTCTTGATTTTCCACGTGTATAAAACTGATTTAGTTAACACTTTAGTTTGCTGTTTATTCCAATATATATTTCGGTGAAATGGCTTGGCTGGTCACTAGGCCGGTGTAGTGAATCCTTTTACTGAGCTGCTGTTTACAACTGTTCCTATCAATCACTGCAGTTTACTTTGCTGAGTACCAGTGCCTTTCTGGCCAAATGAGCTCACCCGTAATGGGAAAGGTTTAGTGATAACGGTCAAAATATACCTGTAAAAGTCATCAACGTTGTACTTAAATCGAGCTTAATAATATATATTTTATATTAAATAACATGTTTATAATGATTATTTAGTGTTGTGTGATTTATAAGACATAATTTGGTATTTATCGGTTTTTATAATTTAAATATGATTTACTGTGCGATAAATATTGATTTCATAGATTACGATGAATCGGAGGATATCTACCGACGGAGGAAGTAAATCTCAAGATAAATAAATGCAGAATCGGATTGAATAAAAGATAAATACCGGAGGAGCATGAAAAGTGGAGTAAGGAACAAGAAAAGCCAGCGAACCAATCGAACAGAGAGGAGTCAGCGCAGCGAGTCATCAGCTCACTGGGGGCGAGATCAGCAAAATCTGGGAGATTGACTTGGAGTTATCTCTACGCGTTTTAGGGTTTTAGAACATGTCTTTAAGCCAGCCTAAGTCTCTATATAAAGGAGCAGCCACGAATTTTATTAGACACACCTTAGAAAAATACAATTCCACAACATTGGTTCTATTTTCAATAAAAGTTTTCTTTATTTTATGTTCTTTCATTACGGAGTTGTTAGAATAACCGGTTAGAGATCGTATCGAGGAGTGGGAATCACGCTCGTCTTCGAGGGTAATGTCTACTCAATTATGCCATCTTTAGTCGTATGTCTAATTTATTTCGTGATGGAGTAGTCGTTTTGTGTATTGATTTCGTGATGTAGTTAATTAACGAACCCATGTTTATGTAGATCTGAGACGTAAAAGACATTTCACGAGCAAATATGGTTCAGATCTGAGCTCGCTGGCAGCGAGCCTATGTCTCACTGGTAGCGAGATCTGTGATGTTCTTGATTTGTCTGCGATCGTCTTCGACTAGGTCAGGTTCTCTGCTTTGTAATTAAAACGAGTAATTAAACCTGATCAACTTAATTTTTTGTCGTCGTAATTTAACATGAGACTCAAAAAGTGATTGTTACTTAGGACAGAGATTGAATCGGTGTCTAAGAAGTACGCCTAACCATAAGAATGTTGCCTAGATGATGTTACGGTTTATAACGGCATCCCTAGCTTTGTAATTGTGTCAGAAGTTGTATGAGATGGAGGCCTACGAAGCGAAGTAACGTAACGGAGACACGATGATCTAGATGGCCTACCCGGAGCTAGATCTATTTTAGGAGATGACTCCCGTAGTCAGAATAATTAATCTTAAATGTCTTATTTTGTCTCGTCATCAATCTACATAGCATGGGAGAGTAATTACTACTAGCGTTATCAATACCGTTTGTTAATCGTTTATAAAACCTATAAAAATAAGTGTCTTAGTGTCATTGTGTGTTTTGTGTTTCTATTGTGTCAATTTTAATTCTACGTTATTGTTGGTCGGAGACCGCCTTTAATTTGCTTTTAGTTTAATAAGTTATATTGTGTTTAAGCCGAGTCTCTATGGGATCGACCTCAACTCTATCTAACTATACTACGATTGAACCTAGTTCTCTTGCTAGTGTGTTATTTAGGTGTCGAGTATTTTTATTACTTGACCCGACATCAAGTTTTTGGCGCCGTTTCCAGGGAATGGTGTCATTAATCAAGTATAGCTTATTTTATTAAAAGTAGATTCATAAATATTGGGAATAGTGTCTGTTTAATTAGTTTTCATAGCATAGAATTAACCTGTTAGTGTCGTAGAACGAATCGGCGGTTCCCGAATCCGGTGAACTCGCTGGCAGCGAGCTCTGTACTCGTTGGGAGCGAGCCTGCTTGTCTGGTCGGTTTCTATTTTGTTTCGTTTTACATACTTTCTGCTTTGTGTTTTCGTATTTTTCATAATTTTTAAAGTCTGTTTTAGTTTCATTTTTATTATATAGTCTAGTTAAAGGCCTAGCCATTATAGTTTTTAATTGTATTATTGTTTTTTTTTATTTTATAGTACGCTACACGGAGATCGGAGGAACCGCTTGAGCCTTATAATCCGGAAATAGAGAGATTTGCAAGGCAAAATAGGAAGTTAGCTAGAGAACTGGATAAGCAAGGAGAAGAGGATCCAAATCTTGAGGAAAGCGAGCACGAATTGGAAGAAGGACATACAACCGATCATTCTGAGTTGTCTGAATCTGAGGCAGAAATGAAAGACAATCTGCAAAATCCGAATCAGGTACTCAATCCTGAGAAATTGTTATTAATAATGCCATTAATGCAAATAATGTTAATAACAATGCCAATGCTAAAAATGGAAACCGAGCCTTAGTTCAAGGAGCGAGGCGCACTTTACAAAGTAATGCAACGCCTACTATTGAGCAATTCATTCTTGCTATCGTAGCACCGTAAGACCATACGGAAGTTTATCACCCTAGGCCTAATGTAATTCAAATGGTGACCAACTATTCCACTTTTCATGGAATCCAAAATGAGGATCCTGGTGTTCACGTGACGAATTTCTTGGAAATCGTTAGCACTATGAAACCAGAATTAATCCCGGAGGGTAACATTCGTCTTAAGCTTTTCCCTTTTACTTTGAAAGATAAAGCTAAGCTATGGCTTTTCTCTTTAGAGGCTGGATCTGTCACTACTTGGGAACAATTGTTGCAAAAGTTCATGAATAAGTATTTTCCTTTAGGAAAAACCTTTAAGTTACGTCAAGACATCTTAGGATTTAAGCAACAACCTAGGGAGAGTTTTGATCAAGCTTGGGAGCGTTTTAAGGAAGCTATGAGAAAGTGTCCTCATAATGAAATCTTTCTTTGGATTTTAATGCAAACTTTTTACCATGGATTGAGAGAGACTGGGAAAATTAGAGTAGACGCCTCTAGCAATGGAGCATTTGTTCTTTTATCTCTTGAGGAGGCACAAGGAAAGATGGAGCAAATAGCGATGAATAGTCAATGGGGAGGCAATGACATAGCTACTGTGAAGATGGCCGTTGATATATTTGAGGATAGTGCCTCCAATAAAATCTTAGAACAATTGTCTGTTATCAACAATAAGGTGGATGGAATGCAGGAGAGGGTGACAAGAGTTGAGAATGAGACAGGAATTGAAGTAATTCATCAAAGCGAGAATGCTGGTATTGAAGAAGCCAATTATATTGGGAGACAAGGAAACCAATGGGGAGGATATAAGCCTAACCATAACCATCTTGGATTCCGATATAGTGACCCTAATAGAGGAGAAGGGCCTAAACCGCCTACTACTTATGTACCCCAGCAAACTAAAACTTTTGGTTGGGAAGCTGCGATAGAAAAAATGAGTAATGTCGTTACTGACAATATGGGACAACTTTCAAAATCGATGGCTAAGTTAGCCGCTAACTTTAGCCAATATTGTCAGAAGAACGATGCTAAGGTGACCAACCAAGAAGCCATAGTCCAAAATCTCACTCACCAAATAGTACAATTAGCTGAGCAAGTATCAACTAGACCTCCTGGAGGATTACCAAGCAATACTGATAAAAATCCTATGGATTTGAATGTGATCATGACTAGAAGTGGGAAAGAGGTGACTCCACCATCTTTGAAAGAGAAAGAGAAAGTAGTAGAGAGTAAGGATAGTGAGCCAAGCAATGAAGCAAGTACTTCTGGGACCTTGCCTGAGCAAGAAACCTATAAGGAACCTATTGGCCCTAGAGTTGAGCTTTATAATAATAAGTATCCTATTTTCACTGATATCGATCCTTCAACCTTACCTTATCCTCCACGCAAATCTATGCTTAAGGTTGATGATAAGAGGTATAAGAAGTTCGTAGATATCTTTAGAAAGTTACAAATCAATATACCCTTAGTTGAAGCACTTGCTGAGATGCCTGAGTACACCAAGTTCTTAAAAGAAGTTGTCTCTACTAAGAGGAAACTCCTAGATTTAGAGACCATTTGCCTGAATGAGGAGTGCTCTTCCATTCTTCAAAATAAGTTACCCGTTAATTGTAAGGGTCTGGGAAGTTTTCTCATTCCATGCACCATAGGTAACGTGTTTGAACAAAGCCTTGTGTGATCTAGGAGCGAGCGTAAATATGATGCCTCTATCCATTTTTCAAAAGATAGGTATGAAAGACCTTAAAAAGACTTCAATTACTTTGCAATTAGATGACCGTTCGGTTAAGGAACCTTGTGGAGTGGTTGAGGATGTGCTAGCAAGAGTTGAGAAGTTTGTGTTTCCTGTCGACTTTGTTGTGCTAGATATGGAAGCTAACTACGATGTGCCCCTAATCTTAGGAGACCTTTTATGGCCACTAGTAGGACCCTTATCGATGTTTACAAAGGAGAGTTTGTGTTAAGAGTTAATCGAGATGAAATAGCATTCAACGTGTTTGACACTATGAAGACACCTGATGATGGAGAGGATGCATGTGTCATGATGGATTCTATTGACAAGCTTGTCAATGACCTCCAACAATATAAGGATATTAAAGACTTCCTCGATGCTACCCTAGAGTTAGAGGGTGAAGTGAAATATGAGAAGAACGAGGAAGAGAAAGTGATATGGCCTGGATGTAGTAAAGGAACCCTTGGTCATGTTTAGGAGATTAAGTCTACCGAGGTTGAGAAATTCTACCACAGACCGACGTGGCATAAGTTCTTTGAACTTAAGCTAACCGGACAAAAGTTTAAGACCTCGTTAGAAGAACCACTTACCAATATGACGTTGAAGCCTCTGCCTGCGCATTTGAAGTATGTATTCCTTCAAGATGAGACCTTGCCGCTTATTATTTCTTCCTTCTTGACTGAAATACAAGAAGAAAAACTGATGAGAGTGTATCGCGGAGCATTTGGATGGACAATAGCTGACCTTAAAGGCATAAGCCCTAGTGTTTGTATGCATAAAATCTCCGTCGATCCTGCATAGAAAGCGGTTGCACAACCCCAGAGAAGGTTGACTCTACAATTGAAAGACGTGGTTAGGGATGAAGTTGTTAAGGTGTTAGAAATGGGAATTATCTTTCCTATCTCTGATAGTGAATGGGTTAGCCCGATCCACGTAGTCCCTAAGAATGGAGGTTTGACTGTACAAGCCAATGAGTTAAATGAGTTTATTGTTAGACTCATTACTGGTCATAGAGTGTGCATTGACTTTAGGAAGTTGAATGATGCAACTCGTAAAGATCATTTCCCTCTTCCCTTCATTGATCAAATGCTCGAGAGACTGAGCGGACATGCGTTTTATTGCTTTCTTGACGGTTACCCGGGATACTATCAAATTCATATCGCACCCGAGGATCGTGAAAAGACCACTTTTACATGTCCATATGGAACCTTTGCTTATAATAGAAGCCCTTTGGTTTGTGCAACACACCAGCAACGTTTCAAAGATGCATGATTTCTCTGTTTGCTGATATGGTTGAAGATTTCCTAGAGATATTTATGGATGATTTCTCCGTATTTGGAGATGATTTTGATTCATATCTCATGCATCTAGCACGAGTGTTGAAGAGATGCGAGGAGACGAATCTGGTGCTTAACTGGGAGAAATGTCATCTTATGGTTACTGAAGGTATAGTACTTGGCTACCATATTTCAAAGAACGGTATAGAGTTGGATAGAGCAAAAGTAGAGGTGATTGAAAAACTGCCTCCACCAACCAATCTTAAGACATTGCGAGATTTTCTTGGCCACACGGGATTCTATCATTGGTTTGTGAAGGACTTTTCCATAATATCTAGACCTCTTACAGAGTTATTGGCCAAGCATGTGCCATTTGTGTTTACTAATGAGTGCACGAAAGCTTTCAATGAGTTAAAGAGCATGCTTATTACTACACCCGTTCGATTGAGCCTGATTGGAATGTACCTTTTGAGTTGATGTGTGATGCAAGCGATACTGCTGTAGGTGCTGCCTTAGGACAAAGAAAAGACAAGATCTTTAGGCCCATCTACTATGCTAGTAGAACTTTAAATTCTGCTCAAAAGTACTATGCAACTACTGAGAAAGAGCTTCTAGCTGTTATCTTTGCGTTTGACAAGTTTAGATCTTATCTAGTAGGATCTAAAGTCACTGTTTGGACTGACCATGAGGCTTTGAAGTATCTTTTAGCCAAACAAGATTCCAAGCCAAGGTTATTGAGATGGATTCTACTATTGCAATAGTTTGATGTAGAAATCCATGACAAGAAAGGATCTGAGAATCTGGTTACGGATCATCTTTCCCATTTACAAAAGAGGATAATGAGCCAATGACCGAGATTGGGGAAACAATTCCTAATGAACAATTATTCTCCATCACGGCTATATATTGAGGTTGTGAAGAAGAAGAAAAACAACTAAGGTTTAAAGACTTTGTGAATTATCTATCCGTGAAATACTTGCCACCAAATCTCAACCCCCAAGATAGAAAGAAATTCTTCAAGGATCTTAGGCACTATTATTGGGAAGAGCCCTATCTGTTTAAGCTAGGATCCGACAATGTCTTTAAGAGATGTGTGCTGGAAGATGAGTATAATGATATCCTTAGACATTGCCATGCTTATGAGGCCGGAGGACATTATAAAGGAGACAAGACTGCTGCGAAAGTTCTCCAATGTGGTTTTTACTGGCCCACTTTGTTCAAAGATGTGCATGAATATGCTATATCTTGTCATTCTTTCCAAATGATTGGAAATATCTCGAGAAGGAATGAAATGCCACTGAAGAATATCCTAGAAATGGAAGTCTTTGATGTTTGGGGTATTGATTTTGTGGGACCCTTTACTTCGTCTTTGTCCAACCGCTATATTTTAGTGGCGGTCGACAACGTGTCCAAATGGGTTGAGGCCATTGCTTCGCCTACTAACGATGCGAAGGTTGTACTGAAGTTCTTAAATAAAAATATCTTTACGCGGTTTGGAGTACCTCGTGCCATTATTAGTGATAATTGAAGCCATTTCAGTAATAGGTCGTTTGAAAAGTTGATGATTAAGTACGGCGTTAAACACAAGTTAGCTACTGCTTATCACCCTCAAACAAGTGGACAAGTTGAGTTTACAAATCGAGAGATAAAGCGCATTTTGGAAAAAACTGTGAATACGACTAGAAAGGATTGGTCGTTGCAATTATATGATGCTTTATAGGTCTATGGAACTGCTTATAAAACTACCATTGGAATGTCCCCTTATAATATTGTGTTTGGAAAAGCATGTCATCTACCGGTTGAGTTAGAACACTATGCCATGTGGGCTACGCATATGTTGAATTTTGATGAGAGTTTAGCTGGAGAAAGAAGATTGTTGGATTTGACTCGCCTAGAGGAGTTTCGTCTGTAAGCTTATGAGAATGCAAAAATATTTAAGGAGCGCAGAAAGAAATTTTATGATAAGAAGATACTGGACCGCACCTTTAAGGAAGGCGATCTAGTTCTTCTTTACTATTCGCGGTTGAGACACTTTCCTGGCAAGTTAAAATCACGATGGTATGGCCCTTATAAAGTGAGTAAGGTTTTTCCTTCTGGAGCTGTTGAGGTATTAAAACATAAGGATTAATCTACTTTTGTGGTTAATGGACGCCATTTGAAACATTACATTGGTCTTGGTCAAGGAATGGTGGAGGAAGTCTTCACTCTTGAAGATCCCATCTATACTTAAACCATCGTTGAACTAAGTCGAACTGACGACTATAACCTCAGAACTATTTCTTAAAAACTATCTTTTGTTTTTGTTTTGTTTGAATAAAGTAGCATGAGACTGTTAATGTTTTTTTTTCATCTCGCCATGTTCCGAGTCTATTTTCGGAATAAACGAGGTTTTTTCCCTGATAGCCGCCATGAGAGTTTTAATTGTAGTTTTAACTCTTTGGTTTTTCTTGTCGTTGGTTGTTTGAAATAAAGTGGCTTAATTTGTTTTTGGATATTCTATATCTAATTACTGCCATATTATTTTATAACTTCCATTGATATGTTATTAACGGTCTCGTGGAGTTTCTATTTGGTTTGCTTAAACAGGTTTTAATTTGCTTCTCCACGACGTGCTTGGATCACTCTTATATTCTGCATTTACTTGAGAGCCATTTCCAGAGCTAAGTCTTTTTCTTATTTTCTCCTTATTCTTTGTCATTGGGGACAATGCCAAGTTTAAGTGGAGGGTAGGAGCCTTAGCTTTGATGTGTTATAATTGAACAATTGAATGAAACGGTGAAAAATGAAAAAAATGAACAAATGCCAAATTAATTATCTCGTACCCTTAGAATTGTAAGTTCTTATACATGGAATTAGTAGGGAAGGAACCAAGTTGCATGAGTACGTGATCATTTTATACTTATGTGAATGTAAATTTAAGGATATTCATGCCGACCGTTGCAAGTAGTTATTTATTATTCGATTACTCAATTTGTGGATCGACGTTTACCGCACGAATTATAATAACTAGAAGAATTATGTGTACATTGCATATATGATTGGTTATGCAAACTTAGTGTCAATATTTATCTGCTGATGTATTCTTATCTTCTAGCCATCAAAGCGGAGTAATAAGATTGAGAATTATCTGTGTTTTAACAATGCGTTAAACACTGGGCTTGTAGTAACATTACCAAAGTAGCCCCGAGCTTGTTGTATTATTCAATGCTATTGACTAATCCGTGAGAGGGGATTCTTGCAATGCATACTTTACCTTTAAAGCAAGTTTCTTTCTTGAGAGGTGTTAATGCTTGAAATTATGAAAATGCAAAGAAATTCAACTTTTTAAGAGGCTTTGAGTATTTTCTCGGTCTCCGAGTCCAAAAACCATTTGGATAACGATCTTGCTTACTGCACCATGTCTTTACCCATTGCGAAGCTTAAGAAGTGGGAGTGCTGATGTAGGTAGGTTAAGACTGCGAAGTTAGCATAAACTTTAATCATGCCACAAATATATAAAACTGAATGCACAAGCACACATCACTTCGATTCATAGCGAGTAGTGAATAATGGATACCTTATGATCATGAATGGTATGAGTTGACTCGAGTTTCTTGTGTAAGTATGATTTGACCATGGATAATGTTGTCTTGGGGAATGACTTATTGATGCTTTGTTTGGGATGATCAAAGTCTAAGTGGGAGGTAGTTGATGACGGTCAAATTATACCCGTAAAAGTCATCAACGTTGTCCTTAAATCGAGCTTAATAATATATATTTTATATTAAATCACATGTTTATAATGATTATTTAGTGTTGTGTGATTTATAAGATATAATTTGGTATTTATCTATTTTTATTATTTAAATATGATTTACTGTGCGATAAATATTGATTTCATAGATTACGATGAATCGGAGGATATCTACCAACGGAGGAAGTAAATCTCAAGATAAATCAATGAAGAATCGGATTGAATAAAAGATAAATACCGAAGCAGCAAGAAAAGTGGAGTAAGGAACAAGAAAAGCCAGTGAGCCAATCAGAGCAGAGAGGACTCGCTGGGGGCGAGTCAACATCTCGCTGGGGGCGAGATCAGCGAAATCTGGGAGATTGACTTGCAGTTATCTCTACGCATTTTAGGGTTTTAAAACAAGTTTTTAAGTCAGCCTAAGTCTCTATATAAAGGAGCAACCACGAATTTTATTAGACATACCTTAGAAAAATACAATTCCACAACGTTGGTTCTATTTTCAATACACGTTTTCTTTATTTTATGTTCTTTCATTACGTATCGAGGAGTGGAAATCACGCTCGTCTTCAAGGGTAATGTCTACTCAATTATGCCATCTTTATTCGTAGATCTAATTTATTTCGTGATGGAGTAGTCGTTTTGTGTATCGATTTCGTGATGTAGTTAATTAACAAACCTATGTTTATGTAGATCTGAGACGTAAAGACGTTTCACGAGAAAATCTGGTTCAGATCTAAGCTCGCTGGCAGCGAGCCTATGTCTCACTAGGTAGCGAGATTTGTGATGTTCTTGATTTGTCTGTGAACGACTTCGACTACGTCAGGTTCTCTGCTTTGTAATTAAAACGAGTAATTAAACTAGATTAGCTTAATTATTTGTCGTCGTAATTTAACATGAGACTCAAAAAGTGATTGTTACTTAGGACAGAGATTGAATCGGTGTCTAAGAAGTACGCCTAACCATATGAATGTTGCCTAGATGAGGTTACGGTTTATACCGGCATCCCTAGCTTTGTAATTTTGTCAGAAGTTATAAGAGATGGAGGCCTACGAAGCGAAGTCACGTAACGGAGACACAATGATCTAGATGGCCTACCCGGAGCTAGATCTATATTAGGGGATGACTCCCGTAGTCAGAATAATTAATCTTAAATGTCTTATTTTGTCTCGTCGTCAATCTACATAGCATGAGGGAGTAATTACTACTAGAGTTATCAATACCGTTTGTTAATCGTTTATAAAACCTATTAAAATAAGTGTCTTTGTGTCATTGTGTCTTTTGTTTGGTTTTTGTTTCTATTGTGTCAATTTTAATTCGATGTTATTGTTGGTCGGAGATCGCCTTTAATTTGCTTTTAGTTTAATAAGTTATATTTCGTTTAAGCCGAGCCTCTGTGGGATTGTCCTTGACTCTATCTAACTATACTATGATTGAACCTAGTTCTCTTGCTAGTGTGTTATTTAGGTATCGAGTATTTTTATTACTTGACCCGACCTCATTTAGTCAGCTGGTGAAGTTACATAGGTGATTACTCCAGTTAGCTGCTCCTTAGTACTTAGTCAATTTCTATCATTCCCAACTTAGTTCTCAACTTGTTGAATCTTTCATGACTGAGTGGTTTTGAGAAAATGTCAGCCAATTGATCTTCAGTAGGTATGTATCTTAGAATAATATCTCATTTTTGAACATGATCTCTGATAAAATGATGTCTCACATCAATATTCTTTGTTCTTGAATGCGATACTGGATTTTCGGTGATAGATATTGCACTTGTGTTATCACACATTATTGAAATTATCTTCTCTTCCATTCCATAATCCCTTAGTTGTTGTCTGATCCATAGTACTTGTGCACAACAACGCAGCTATACATTCTGCTTAAGCTGTTGATGTGGATATAGAGTTTTGCTTTTTGCTAAACCATGATACTAGTCTGCTGCCTAGCATTTGACGTTCCAGAGGTGCTTTTTCTATCTATCTTGCATCCAGCATAGTCAAAGTCTTATTATGATATCAACTTGAAACCTCCATCTTTTGGATACCAAATTCCAACACTAATGGTGTTCTTCAGGTATTTGATTATTCTTTTGGCTGCTAGAATGTGTGATTCTTTTGGTTGAGCCTAAAATCTTGCACATACTCCTACTGCAAATGCTATATCAGGTCTGCTTGTGTCCATACCATACTTGTCTATCAAGTCTTTTGTGTACTTGGATTGATTGATAAAGATGCCATCTTTTTGCTTTACTTGTAGACAAAGAAAGTAATTTAATTCTCCCATCATGCTCATCTAAAGTTTGCTTTTCATTAAGTTTGCAAATTTCTCACATAGCTTCTCATCTTCTGATCCAAAGATAATGTCATCAACATAGATTTGGACTAACAAGGTGCTTGTTCCTTCCTCTAGCTTGAAGGGAGTCTTATCAATAGTTCCCTTTTCGAATCCATTGTTGATCAAAAATTGTGATAGTGTCTCGTACCAGGATCTGGGTGCCTGTTTGAGTCCATAAAGTGCCTTTTTGAGCTTGTACTCTTTATCTTCTTTTCGTTTGAGTTGAAAACCAGGAGGTTGTTCCACATATAGTTCTTCTTCCAAAAGTCCATTCAGAAATGCACCCTCGACATCCATTTGGTAAACTTTGATGTCTTTGTGGGCTACAAAGGCTAGAAAGAGTCTGATTGCTACCAATCTTGCTACTGGGGGCAAAGGTTTCATCATAATCTATTCCTTCTGCTTGAGAGTAGCCTTTTGCAACTAGCCTTGCTTTGTTTCTGACAACTGTCCCTTGTTCATCCATCTTGTTTGGGAATACCCATTTTGATATAATGTTGTTGGCCATGTCTGGTCAGTCATCAAGTTCCCAGACCTCATTTCTTTCAAATTCATTTAATTCCTCTTGCATAGTTGTAATCCAATCAGCATCAGGGTTTGCATCATCTATTGTTTTGGGTTCCACTTATGATAGGCAACATGTTAGCATATTCTCCAGTTGTCTTCTGGTTCTGACTCCTGTGTGAATGTCTCTAATGACTTGATCATTAGGATGGTCTCTTAGCCAGTTGAGGCCAGGTTGAAGTTGCTCTTGACTTGGTGCTTCCACAACTTCAGTTTGTGCATCAGCTTCATGTTCTCGTGTTGGTGCCTCTTGTGTTGTGTTGACTGGTGGCTCATCTTGATTTCCGAAATTGCGATTCAGAATGGTAGCTGGTACTATTGTATTCATATAAACTTGTCTTTGTACTGCTTCTTCTTCAAGTTCTTGAAAGCTTTCACCATTTGTGTTTGGTTTATCAAAGACTACATGAATTGATTCTTCAATCACCAAAGTTATTTTGTTAAGTACTCTGAAAGCTTTGCTAGTGACTGAGTATCCCATAAATATTGCTTCATCAGCTATTTCATCAAAATTATGTAGCTGATTCCTGTTCATATTAAAACATTTAGATCCAAACATATGCAAATGTGAGATGTTAGGTTTTCTTCCATTCCATATTTCATATGGAGTTTTTCCATGATGTTTGTTGATGATTGATCTGTTTTGAGTATAGCATGTTGTATTTGCTGCTTCAGCCCAAAATCTCTTTGGTAAACAAGCTTCTGCAATCATTGTTCTGATTGCTTCTTTAAGTGTCCTATTTCTTCTTTCTGCTACATCATTTTGTTGTGGAGTCCCTGATGTAGATAGTTGATGCAGTACTCCATTTTCTTCACATTAGGTTCTGATAATTTCATTTAGAAAGTATGTGCCTCTATCTTATCTGATCTTGATGATCTTCAGTTCCTTTTCATTTTGAATTCTTCTTAACAAATCTAGCAATTTTTTGAGTGTCTCTCTTTTCTTGTTCATGAATATGGTTAAGGTGAATTTGGAAAAGTCATCCACCAATACTAGAGTGTATTTCTTTCCACTTACACTGACTGGTGTGACTGGTCCAAAAAGATCCATATGCAATAAATGTAAAATTCTTGTTGTTGATTGATAGGGCTTTGACTTGAAAGAGCTTTTGATTTGCTTCCCTTTTTGACATGCATCACATAGACTTTCCTTTTTGAATGTGATCTCTGGTATGCCTTCAACTAACTTGTTCTTTGATAGTGTGTTGATGTTTTTGAAGTTGAGATGATTCAATCTCATATGCCAAATCCAGCTGGTTGATTTTTTTACTTTTGACAAGCAAATATGTTTCTGCTCTTGTTGTCTTCCAATCTACTACATACATGTTATTTTTTTCTTCTTCCTATAAGTACAACTGTGTTGGTTTGGCTATGAATCACTTTGCAACCTTCCTTCTCGAAGTGCACATTGTAGCCTTTGTCACAGAATTGACTGATACTTAGCAAATTGATGTTTAGTCATTTAACATAGGCTACATTTTGAATCTTCAAGCTATTTTCGAGCATTATGCCTTCCCTCTTAATTTTTCCTAGGTTTTCTTTGCCTCCAAATGCTACTTTGGGTCCTTCAAAAGCTTTAAAATCATTCAACCATCTCTTGTTCCCTGTCATATGTCTGGAACACCCACTATCTATGTACCAAACATCCTAAAAAACAAGTTAAGTATGTTTAGGTACCCAACACAATTTGGGTCCATGCCTCTTAGCAGTCATGCCTCCTACTCCAAGTGTATATCCAAAGGATATTCTTTTTGGATAATTGAAGTCATCAACTTCATATGTATAAGGCATGTCAAAATAGCTTCTAATATTTCTATTAAAGATATTCCGATACTTTTCTCTACTTTTTGGTGCATTTGCATCATTTTTCACTCTCCAATATGCAGGAGAAAACTTGTTTTCTTGTTGCTTCTTGTGTCTAAGAATGTGCCTTGGTTGGTTTTTCCTAAACACATGATGCATAGCATGAAATGGTTTCTTCTTGTATTTTGGGGGTGCAACATTCCAATCATCCTCAGAGGGGCAAATTCTTCCCTTCCCTTTCAAAATACCTTTTCCTTTAATGAGCTGGTTTGATGATTTAGTCTGCTGTTTTACTACACTGGGTTTTGACTTCACCCGTACAGGATGACTGATTGAAACTATGGTCTGTCCTTTTCTGAATTTTGGTCCAGTCATGGCCCTGGATTCAGAATTGTGTTGTCCATTGTTTCTATTCTCATCCTGACTGTTGTAGCCAAGACCATATCTAGATCCAAACCTTTTTGGGGGTTTGTAAGCTGGTGCACTAAGTGGTGCAGTGGTTATCTTAACTGGTAGGGAGGTTTCCTCAGCTAGTCTGTCAACACCAGGTGTATGTACATCTGCTGTTTGTTGATCAGGTGAGTTTACTTCCTTTCTTGTTTGTTCAGATTTTAGTCCATTTAGTTCTTTCTTTAGCCTTTTATTTTCCTCTCTTAGATTCTCACACTCCTGTTCCAGAATTTCATGAGTCATCTCAATT
Source organism: Gentiana straminea (assembly GCA_036785695.1). Taxonomy (NCBI): domain Eukaryota; kingdom Viridiplantae; phylum Streptophyta; class Magnoliopsida; order Gentianales; family Gentianaceae; genus Gentiana; species Gentiana straminea. Next base: position 2,271,131 of record JAVUPR010000398.1, on the reverse strand, counting down.
TTTTCAAATTTACCCATGAGATTTTGGATTGGGTTTATAGAATCTAATGGAAGAATAAAAGATTGTGCTGTGTCAGATGTGGATGCACTTGATGATGAATATGAACTAGAAGTTACCTCTATTTCATTTGATTGTTTACTTATAAGGCATACGTAAGCCTTTTCATTATCCGAGCTATCAGCTTCAAGATCATCAGAATCATTTTCAGATGATTCTTTATTCCTTTCACTGCTAGTTTCAGCTTTGAGTGCCTTCTTACTCTTTCTCTTTTCAGTTGTCTTGTACTTCTTCTTATCCTCATCTTTGTCTTTTTCTTCAGGGCAATCAGCCTTGAATGACCTTTCTTCTTATAGTTGAAGCATCAGTATTCATCATCCTTTTTCTTCATATCTTTGCTTGAGCTTGACTTATTGTTTGATGATGATCTGCCTTTGAATTGCTTCTTCTTGCTAAACCTGTCAAAATGGTTAACCAGTAAAGCTACCAGTTCCTTCAGCTCATGTGTCTCTTTGCGTTTGCGTCAGTTGTTTTTCTTTGCTGTGGTGCTACCAGTGCACTAGCCTTGTGTGTCTTTGCTGGTGTACTGTCTTCACCGTTCAACTCAAATTCATGAGCCCTTAATTGAGACATCAGAGTCAAGGTGTCAGTGTTTGCAAGATTTGTTGTCCCTCTGATTACTGATGTGATGATCTTCCATCTCTCAGGTAAGCCTCTCAAGATTTTTAGACAGACTTTCTTTTGTGGATATGTATGTCCAAGCTGCTGCAGTTCACTGATGATGCTTGAAAATCTATTGCCCATTTGATCAATGGATTCACCAGTCTTCACTTTGAAGTTCTCAAATTTTTGTTTGGCAATAGATAATTTGTTTTCTTTAACTGCTTCTGATCCTTCATTAATCAATGCTAATTTGTCCCACATCTCTTTTGCTATTTTGCAATATTTGAAACATATAACTGTCCAGAGTCTTCAAGATCATGTCTTTTGCAACAAAGTCGAGATTTGCTCTTCCCCTGTCATTCTTGGTCCAATCTTTCTTGAGTTTATCTATTTCTTTTCCTTGATCTGCTCATGTGGTTATCACAGTTGTGATCTTGATTGGGCCATCATTGATTACATCCAGCATCTCCTCATGAGTTGCTGCAAGATGAGACAACATCCTTATTTTATATTCATAAAAATTTTTAACATTAAATACAGGTCCTTTGACATGAAATTTGAGGAATCCATAAGTACAAATAAGAGATATATACAGAAAGCACAAATTTGAAAACTACTTTGAAAATATGTGATCGCCATGTAACCAGAAATTAGATCTGAACAGGTTTTGATACTATGAACACTGCTCCGATACCAATTGTTTGTCCCAGATAAGGGTAAAACTATAGTCAGAAGGGGGTGAATGACTATAGTGGAGTTTCAAAAAACTTTTCTTATATTTAAAAGCTTTTAGGCAGCGGATAAGTCCCTTCTTTAAATGTTGGTTCAAAGTAGATTATTTAATCACATATATAGAGTATGCAATGAAATAAAGTCTGTAGATTAAATTGCTGAAAGTAAATAGACACAAAGTTTTATAGTGGTTCAGGGTGGTGTAATCCCTTAATCCACTCTTCTCATGTGATGATTGGAGGAATTCACTATTGTTTTCACAGATACAATAGCACGATTGTCCTTGGCTACACAAGCTTCACAATCTGCAAGACTATCACTCTCTGGCTTCAAAAGCTTCAGTGACTCAGTCTCTATCACTGCTTCTTAAGAACAAATCTTTCAGCAGCTATCACAAAGGTTGCAACTCCTTCTCAGATTCCTCTAATTCAATTGCCTCAGATGATGTGAATTGAATTCATAGATTTGTTGATCAATCTCAGAGCTTGATATGGAATTGAAGTTCTGATTGCTGAGTTGATCTCTAGATGTACCCTTTAAGTACAGATAGAAGGCTTTTCAATTTGACAGGGTTTCTGCTTGTTTCTTATCAGATTCAATCGTTGTCTTTCTTTTTTGTCAATGCCTTCTATTTATAGCCTTGATAATCCTTGATTTGAATTTCCGTCCGTTGGCTATTTAATGTGGAAAATGATCCTTGCTTTAATTCTTGATTCCCCGTTAATTATATTCTCTTTCAGAAAATCCATAGTTGATTGATCCTCAATTGATTATGCATTTAATGCTTGATCTTCATCATTTGAATTCTGAACAAGTAATGTTTACTTGGCCGTTCCTTGAAATTAGATCCTTCTGACTTGGTTGTTTGCTTCTTCCTTCACTGATCTATTTTTACTCAGCCGACAGTTAGTTTACTCTACCGGTTTACTGCATTGTTATTTTCTTTGATCTTTCAGGTACTTCTTGTACTTCACTGATCCTTGATTTTGGTGTGATCCGTGTACACCATATTTGACAATGTATTTCATCATTTCAGTTTTAACTTAGACTTATCCAAGGTCTTCACAGACTTTCTTGGTTATAAGTCAGACCATAATGTCTTCATGCTTCTCTGCTGGTACTTGGCTGGCTCACTCTGCCGGATTTCCGTTTTACTTTGTCATCCTACCAACTAGTACAATACTTGTTTGACTCAACTTATACAACAGGTCAGACTCTAAGTAAAGACTTATACAGAGAATTCTAACTTATTTCAGTCTTGCTATAACAACTAGTATGGCCATCATCAAAACATAATAAAATGTTCCTAACACCAATCTTCATCTTCATCACAACTTTCACCATATCTTTTTTTTTTCATAAATCTTGGCTTTTGTCACCTCCATCACCACCATTACCACCACCACTATTACCCATTATCTTACCATCCTCAATAACAAAAACCCTTTTTCCATTATATGTTGCTGTGTTGTGCTGCTGTAACATTGTTAGGGTGTCATTCATCTTCTTCCATCATCAGCATCCCTATTTCAGAGAAGAAGCTGAAAATTTTGGTCTGATTAATCGCGGGTTACCTACCGATTAATAGAGTTTTGATTTTTATCCAAATTCAGAATTTTCAGCCGTGTCTGTATCCAGAAACCTTTCCTCCAAAATGCAGCAAAATTGTTCGTCACCCGAGCGGTCATCAGGTTGTATATGGCGATGCCAACCCCTTGATAGACGGGGTTGAGCAATTCGATTCTCTGGAGATCTACGAATCATTCCGAGGTCATTGGAATGGCCGACCTATTGCTCGTGAGCGTGGCGTCGACTTGGAGGTTTGTGGCACTATTTTGCCAAAATCCATGAAATATCACGACATTCTGGATATGGCAGAGGCACCAAGCCGGTTAAACGTTACAATGGTGTGAGAGTTCTATCGTATCTAGAGCACAACCCAGGAGCCACGTTTGCTATGGTCCGAGGGGTGAAAATTGATTTCACCATCGAGCGGATCAACGAGTACTATAGGGTGCGCAACCCACCAGTGGGCCCGGAGGAGTATACATCATCCTTCAATGTTAATGATCTGGAGCGGATGCAGATGATTGATTTCTACTTCGGGGTGGTATGGAAGAGAAACCTGATGGGAGTCCCGACAATTTTCCTGGAGAATGACCTATCTTGGGATAGGAAGATGCCGAATAGATTTTTCAGCTCCCACCTTCTGCCAACCAAGCATATGGCATATGTTACACCGAAGTGGGTAGAGTTGATGTTCTACCTGGAGCAGAAATCTTCAGTTAACATCGGTATCTTGATGAACAGCCGCATTCTGGAAATTGACGATGAGTCCGAGTGAGCGCTTCTGCCTGATGGCCCAGTGATAGATATGTTCACTCTTGAGAATGAGGTTCCGGTTCTAGTCAGTGACTATTAGGAAGAGCCTGAGCCGATGGTAAGCTCGTAGTCAGTTTCACGAGCACCGAGACGAGTGGGTCAGGGAGCTAAGAGAGAACGTACTCCGGTTCATAGGGGACTCGATCTTAGAGAGTTCTGATTGAGGAGAATGCAAGAGAGATTATGAGTTTACATCGCAAGATGGATCGTATGATGGACTTCTTAAGCATTCCTCCTTCGACCCCACCACCAGGAACTGCCCTCCATCACAGAGCATCCTCTTCCGCCGCCGCTGCCTCTAGTTCTGGACCACCTCCCGGTTATGAATCTTGGGGCAATTTACCTGAGGGCTGGGAGGAATATTTTGATGAGGACTAGTTATTTCTATTTCTTGTTGTCAATTTTCATTTTGTACTTTTTTTGTTTTTTATTTATTTAATTTTCCTATCTAGTATGGTATCTGACTTTTCATAATAATATAATAATTTTGTCAGCTTAAATTGTTTTGGAATTATGTTATTTCTCTATTACTGCCGCGTTTTTATTATACGTTTATTGTCACCCGAATTTCTTCACTTGGATTGTTCGAGTTCTTTGGCACAGATTTTTTGAGGACTTTTTCGTCCACGCCTGTTGAATGTTTTTGAGATGCATTTCTTGCTCCACCCTTACCGAAGCTAAGTTCCTTTCTGTTTCTATTTTCATCTTTTCATTGGGGACAATATTTCGATTAAGTGGGGGGTATGAGCATCACTTAGCTTTTTAACATCATATTTCAAGTTGCTTGATTCTCTTTGATGCACTTTTCACCTTGTAGACTTTGATTCATTCCAACTAAAGATTTTGAGCTAACTCATTACATCCTTGTTCCACATCGCATAGGTTAGAGTCATGTCCACTTCTGAAGTAAGTGACGTATTAACCATATATTCGGTTATGAACCACCATATTTAGCATGTATGACTCAATTCTTCAATATGTAGTATAGATGACGAATTCTTCAATCTAGTTTGGAAGAATGGGCATGGGTTATGTGCATGAAGTAGTGGCTTATTAATTGTTATTTTTCCAATTGCATTCAATTTTTGAGCACACAATCTGAGTGAGAAGTATTTAGATGAGATGAAGAGTTATCCTAGACCTGGAATCAATATTTGTCGGTGGATATACATTAACCAATTATTGTAGGAGGATGGTAGCAACTTGAATTCCAAACATGGTAACCGGGACAAAACGGACTTGCGAGTGAGAGCGAAAAAAGTGAGAAATCTGCCAAGAAAGAAAAAAAATGAATGAGAAAGAAAGGAAAAAATATATAAAAAAAGGCAGTGAGGGAAGCGAATTCGTAGCTAAAAGGGCACGACCCTCGCATAAAAAAAGAAACAAATGAGGACCTAAGAGTAATACTCAGTCCCTAAGTCCACCTGGCCCAAGTAAGGTTTCATGTTGTGCGCTTGAGTCTGAAGGCAAGAGGAGCAAGTGTGCACACTGATAAAGTAGGATTGTGGGGTCTCTATAACTTCAGTCTTTTCTTGAATGCATTATCAGAAAAAGATTTATCACACGCACATTGATGCATTGGTAAGTGATGATTAATGGGGAACTTAAAGAATGCTACGTGACCTATGTTCTGCCCAAAGTTCTTGTTGATATAATGTGATTATGTATGTGTTACTGTTGTTTGAGAGTTAGCACACACACACTGGTTCATGATATGGATGTAGTTCAATGTGTTACTAATGGATATGGGCTGGCATGATTTTTATCCTTGCTATGTGAGGCATTGTTTCCTTTTCGGTTTTTTTGCTCGGGATGATCAAAAGCTAAGTGGGGGGTAGTTGATAACGCCCTAAATACTACCATTAATTATACCTTTATTTACCCCGAATCGTGCTCGAGAGGAGATATATAGGCTCGTTATCATATGGAATATGTGTTAAATGCTATGTGTATGTTTTTAGGTTTACGATTCTGCATTTGCATTATTATCCCGTGGATTCGGTACTGTTTCACTTTGTTTTGTACACTTTTCAGGATGTACCAGAATTTGGAGCAGCTAGAAATGGATCTGGTCCAAAGAGAGAGTATTGGGCCAAGAGGATAAAGTCCAAGAAGAGATATGCCAGAAAAAGGGACGAAAAGTTGGGCCGATTAATCGAAGCCCAGGCCTGACTTATCGAGGTCTTGAAGGACAGGAAACCAAAGTCTGCCGCATCCACTAGGTCGGTTAGGGTTTATTTGAGTCATAAGTCGGCTAATATATCTATATAAGGCTGCATAACTCGTATTACAGTGTATGTCTCCATTACTTTTCTATTATTGTAGACTATACACTTTTATTAATGAAATAAAGTTGGTAGCAAGCTTATGGTGATTTAATTCTAGTTTCCTCCCATCCACGCCATCTCTAGCTTGAGTAGATCAAGCTAGATCTCAATAACCAAAGGTATGAAGCTTTGAACCTTTCTTTATGTCTTTATTATGGTAGATCTACTTGTATTTACGTGTTATAGTTAACCTGCAAGTTTAACAACCCCATGATTTACTTGAATTAATCAATACTAAGCAATGTTTATTCCAGAATAGGAACTGACACCCCCGATTAATCGGCGGTCTATACCAATTAATAACGGAAATATCTAAGAACCCTAATCCGGAGATTCGGTGTAAGCTACGTTGATCGACGGATTTAATTAACGGTAGGTTAGATCTGGCCAATCTGCTTATTGTATTCCAAAATTAACATGAAGGACTTGCAAGTTGAAGTGTTAGTTAGGACATAGTTTTGATGGATCCCTAGGAACGTGCTAGTCATTGTCGATAGCCACTTAGAGAGGTTTTTGGTCTCGTGCCGGCATCTCTAAAACTTACTGCGTATGGACTAATACAACCAATGAAGGAGGTTAGTTGCATATAAATTGTATATTGTCCTTGCAATGGAAGTAGATAGGGTTAGCTGAATTAACACGCATAATTAATTTAGGGAAATTATGTGGGGAAGTAAACATAAGGATTCACTATACTAAGTTAGTAGATAGGTAGGGATGGGGGGAGGAATACCAAGTTTGTTTCAATGTTATTGTTGGTCAATGACCATATTTGTCTTCTTGATTAGGTTAGATTCGTTTATACTCGATTTGCATTGTTTCTGTGGGATCGACCTTGATTCGCCTTTGCTATACTATAATTTGACCTAGTACTCTTTCTAGTATAATCGACGTAATGCACGATGATGAGGCCCACCAGTATGCCATGCGTTATTTGATGGTTTGGGATGCCATACTTATATTTTTGTTTATTTTACAAATGGCCGAGCCTAATATATGGGGCTCGGACATCCGATTGTCCAAAACTGACCTCCTAGGATTCGGATATTAACCTCGTCAATTTCTGTCGAGCTAAGCCAGAGGTTACTAACATTTTGTGTTGAGTTTAGGGTGAGCTGGACCAGATTAGACTGACTTCCCGCGTTAAGAAGTAGGCGAGTTGGGCAAGATTAAACATACCGCGTTAAGTAATAGGTGAGCTGGGCCAGATTAGACTGACTTCCCGCGTTAAATAATGAGCAAGCTGGGCCAGATTAGACTGACTTCCCCCGTTAAGTAATGAGGGAGCTTGGAAAGACTAGACTAACCTCTTGCATTAAGTAATGAGTGAGTTGGGCCAGATTAGAATGACTTCCCATGTTAAGTAATGAGCGAGTTGGGCCAGATTAGACTGACTTCCCACGTTAAGTAACGAGCGAGCTAGGCCCAATTAGACTGACTTCCTACATTAAATAATGAGCGAGCTTGGCCAGATTAGGCTGACTTCTCACGTTAAGTAATGAGTGAGCTGGGCCAGATTTGACTGACTTTCCGCGTTAAATAGTGGGTGACTGACTTTCCTGCGTTTGGTAATGAGTGTGCTGGGCCAGATTTGACTGACTTCATGCGTTAAGTAGTGGGCGAGCTGGGCCATATTAGACTGACTTCCCGCGTTAAGTATGAGTGAGCTGGGCCAAAAAAGACTGACTCCCCGGGTTAAGTAATGACCAAGCTTGGCCAGATTAGACTGACTTCCCGCGTTAAGTAGTGGGCGAGCTGGGCCAGATTAGACTGACTTCCCGCGTTAAGTAGTGGGTGAGCTAGGCCAGATTAGACTAACTTCCCACATTAAGTATTGATGGATTTGGGCCAGATTAGACTGACTTCCTGGGTTCAGTAATGAGCGAGCTGGGCCAGATTAGACTGACTTCCCACGTTAAGTAGTGGGCGAGCTGGGCCAGATTAGACTTACTTCCCACGTTAAGTAATGAACGAGCTGGGCTAGTGGAGCTCGGTTAATTTGTCCTGGTTAGACTTGTACTATCAATTTTAGTAAGGCATATGTAATCTCAAAGTACGCATATGAAAATTTTAAAAGTTGGACGCTTCTGGAGTGTAATTTATTCAGACATCAATAAAAATAATAAAACAGATTGTCAAGGGAATTGAAAATAACAAGTGCAAAGAACTTGTTGGGCTCCTCAGGTGGCGTGTAGCAATTCCTGGTGACCTCCAAGTCCCTTTTGATCTCGACCGAGCCATCTGCAGTAGCAAACTTCAAGCTAATGTGGGCCAAAGAGAGTATAGCTTAAAGATCGATCAGGGCCGGCCTTCCTAAGATAATGTTATAGGCTGATGAGGCCCGGACCACAACATATGTGACCATGAGGGTCCTGCCCTTGGATTCATGTCCAAATGTTGTTGCAAGTTGAACCATCCTAAGAGGATGAACTGGGGGTCCAGCAAATCCAAACAGTGGTGCCGAGACCAGAGTTATTTCTGAATCCTTGAGCTTCATTGATTGGAAAGATGAGTAGTAGATGTTGGTCCAAAGAAGGGTAAAATTATAGTCAGGTGGGTTGAATGACTATACTGGAGTTTAAAAAACTTTTCTCTCCTTCTTAAAAGTTGTTTCAAAGTAGATTATGCACACACAGAGTATGAATAAACTGCAGTAAGTAAATGTTGTAAAGTAAATGAACACAAAGGTTTATATTGGTTCAGGGTGGTGTAATCCCATAATCCACTCTTCTGTTGTGATGATTGGAGGAATTCACAATTGACTTTCACCAATACAATAGTGTGATTGTCCTTGGCTACACAAACTTCACAATCTCTAAGATTATCACTTCCTGGATACAAAAGCTTCAATGACTCAGTCTTCAACACTGCTCATTGAGTACAAATCCTTCAGCAGCTATCACAAAAACAACACAACTCCTTCTCAGACTTCTATGATTCAGTTGCTTGAGATGAATGTGAATTTGGGAAATTCACCAAACTTGATCAGGTTCAGACATGAAATATTCTGAATGTGTCCTTGATAATTCTAAACTTGATTCTATGGATTGGGCAATGAAAATTCTGAATGAAGGATAGAGATTTTTTTGTAGAGTTTCAGTGCTTTTTGTTCTTAATTTAATCGTTGTTCTATTTCTCTGCCAATGCCTTCTGTTTATAGCCTTGATAATCATTGATTTAAAAATCCATCCGTTGGCTATTAATGTGGAGAATACTCCTTTATTTAATTGTTGATTCCTCCTGATTTTATTCTCCATGAATTCAGTGATCCGGATTTTCTTCAAACGTCCATCATAAAATCCTTTTCTTGATTGATTCTGCATTAATTGCTTGATTGTGCATTAAATCCAAGCTCTGATTCAAATGCAGATGGAATACTTTACTTTGCTGTTTAAGCTATAGCTTGACCGGCTTATTGAATCTTCTTCTGCTATTGAGATTTTCTTCACGGACTATTTTAGTCAGCCGGTAGAGCTGTTACTTCGCTTTTTTTTTCTGCTTCCATTCTTTCTTTGTTTTTACAAGAGTACTTGTACTTCACTGATCATTGACTTGTGTGAGATCAGTGTACACCATATTTAAACAATAGATTCTATCACTTGTAGTACACTTATAATTATCCAAGGTCATCAAAGACTTCCTTGGTAATAAGTCTGTCCATATGCCTTCATGCTTCTCTGCAGGTATTGGGTTGTCTTCACTTTGCAGATATACTGTTTTACTTAGCCATCCTACCAACTAGTATAATACTTGTCAGACTGAACTTATACAACATGTCAGATTCTAAGTAAAGACTTATATAGAGATTTCTGACTTATTTCAGGCTTGCTATAACAGCTAGTATGGCCATCATCAAAACAAATAAAATGTTCATAACAATTTCCCTCTTTTGATGATGCCAAAACCCTCATAAGCTTGAACATGAGTATCCAAAAAGAAATCAAGTAATAAACAGAATAAAACTCAAAAAATTTATTCATCCATGAAGGGTAAGAAAATTATTGGACGGCAAAAGATTATTACAGGCTACTTATTTTTCTTAAACCTGATGCATCATTTGCTTGTCCCTTCACTGCCTTTGCCTTTAGATCATCTAGGCTCATTGCTACCTTCCCCCTTTTTGGTAGCATCAAACTTCTCTTCCAGGATTTGATTTGTGGCTTCAGATACATGGATGAGCTTGTCAATCTGTGTGAGGGTGTTGGTCCCTTAGAAAGGCTAACACAAGTTTTGAGGGGGGGGGTGAATAAACTTGTCACCAAAAACCTAACTGGAAACTGAGTCTAGTGCAGTTGATTAACAATTAAAGTTCAGTTTTAACTTGTATGGAGTTGAGCCGAAAAGCTGAGTTTATGTCAAACTGACTTATAAAAAACTGAGTGAACCGGCAACGGATATAAATTTTAGCCTTTATCTGGATCTTGTTATTCTATAAGAAAAAGCTATATGCAAAACTGAATTCTGGTGAATGTCAGTTTGTGAATTGTGTGTGCTTATAACAATCAATTTCAGTCCTGTATGAATAAATATATATGCTGTAAAATAAATAAATATGTAAAGTAAGTAGAGAAAGATTTATAGTGGTTCCAGGTGGTGTAATCCTGTCAGTCCACTCTTCCCATGTGATGTAGGAGGAAAATTCCACTAGAACTCCTTGAGATACACTGTTACAAAAAGTCCTATATGATAGTCCTTGACTAATCCCTAGTGTCACTATCTAAACAACTAAAGAACAGGTTGAATGGCTGCTCTTCAACTGCTTGAACCACTGGTCCTTAGAAGGTTGTATTGCCTATTCACCAGCTACCACAACAAACATAGTCTACCCGACTGCAAATGTCACAACTGTCCTAGGCAACTCTTTGACCGGATCGCTACATAGTCTAAGCCTTTGATTGAGATCAAAGTTGGGATGAGAATCAATAATTTGATTCTTGCTCGTGGTTCTTCAAAGTGTAGAAATCTGGATAAGATCGATGTAGCTTGAACACTTGAAGAATACTAGATAAGATCTTGTTGAGCGCAAATAACAATTCGAATGAGCTAGACTATTGCACAAAATTGCTTGTAAACTTGTTAATTCTTTGTTTTGATCCTTGGTACAAAGTCATCTATTTATAGTGTGAGGTCCAACGTTCATTTCGTTTGAATTCGAATTGTATCAACGTTTATCTTGTAACGGCTATATTTAGTGACCGTTCTGACCTGTCGTATTTCATCCAATAGAGTTGCTTACTTTACAACGTTCAAATGTACTTTCAGTTGGTTGGATGACAGACTTATAAAACAGAGTTTCCTGATCAGTTTTAGACTGAGTATGTCAGTTTTTAGTTTACTTAACTGACTTAGAGCATTAACTAAGTTTTTCCTCTTCTGCAAAATTTCAGTACTCTATTTATCTGATTATATGTGACTGAATCAGATTACACCATTTCTTATAAAGATCATCTAAGATATCATTGTCCTTATGATACTTAGGTCTTCTACAAGATCCATAAAGTCAGTTCAGGCCATCACAGACTTACCTGAATTCTAATGTTTTAGTCTCGGTTTAAATCATCACAACTGAGTTTGAACCCTCGGTTCTTCAATCTTCTTTAACCGAGTATGTGTCCCTCAGTTCTTCAAATATTGAGTTTGTTCCCTCAGCCTTCAGTTCTAGATAAGCCAACCGAGTATGTGTCCCTTAGCGAACTTACATTCTTCAGTTCTGATTGAACTTTAGTTCCTGGTGTATATCTTCGCCTTCTTTCGCCTAAGTGTTTTCCAGTTTCTTAGATGATTTCCGGTTTCGGTTCTATGACACTTCTATCTATTACGGTGCTTGCCCGATATAACCTATACAATTATCAGACACTAGTAAAACCTATACATTCAGTTCTAGACATCTTTTAGCTTTCCACTATAACAGTTAGTTTCAACACTTCATCAATGTGGTGTTAACAAACATGTTCTTGAATAAGATGAGTCATCATCAAAACTAAATTGTATTCCCAACAATTTACCCCTTTTTGATGATGCCAAAACCCTCCTTAAAAGAAAAGCTTAAAGATAAATAACAATTCAAAACAATGTAAAACTGGAAACTGGATTTCATTAAGAATCTGCAAAAACTGGAATAGTTACACAGTAGATAAACTGAATTAAAATCTAAGCATTTCTTCGTGTAACTTTGATAAATTTCTTCTCTTTATCATGAAGTAGAAAATCATGTTCTAGCTTTGTGTCTTCCTTGGGAAAGGTTCAGAGATAGTCTACTTGACTTGTAAGTTTCCAATTTCTCCACAAAACTAGCTTTGGCAATGCTGATTCATCCTTATAATAATTTTCAAATTCTGATATATCAGCATTCTTTTGTTCAATCTTGTTTCTGATCTGCAATTTCTCTTCAATCTTCTTGAACTTCTTGTACTATGCCATCTTCTGATTATGATACTGATCGGATACGAAGTAAACAAGAGATTCTTAATAAGTCTTGTCTTTGTACTTGAGTTTGACATTGCTATGATCTTTGACAAACTTCATCCACATATCCTTTGTAAGAGTAGCTCTCCTTTCTCCAGGTTGACTGTATTTAGCAATTTTGTGCTCTTCAATAGTTCTTTCTAAACATAAGGATCTTCTTTTAATTTGTATTTCTTCGGATCCTCTTCCAGCTTCATCTTTTCATCAAGCAGTCTCAGCTTTTCTTCTTCAGCTTCCCCTTTTTTGGCATCATATAACTGATTTACCAACTAATGGGTTTCTATATGATATGCTGAGATAATCTTTTGAGAAGTGAGTACTTCATTCAGTTGAGTTTCTAGACTATACATACGTTGATTTAAATGCCATTCTGCTTGAGCATGCGTTTCTTTGTCTACTGAGGTTGTGAGTTCAAGGGTTTCTTTGAGATTGAGAATTTTTTAGGCTGAGCTAGAACTTGAATTCTAAATAATACTTAAATTTGTGTCAAATGAAACGTCTGTCTTCTTCGATATTCCAAATATCCAGAAATATTTGACAAAAGGCCATTGTATACATCCTTTTGGTTGAGCATAATCTTTAGATTTGCATGTACTTTGCTCAATTCTTCTTTTGTCAAAATCTCAGAAGGATTTGTTTCTTCATCTTGTTGGATTTTCGGCTGAGTATCATCCTTGATTTCCATTAACTGCTTGTCTTCAACCATTCCAACTGCTTGTTGATTGTCAGTTGCTTGATTTCCAACTGGCAATATTTCTTGCTGATCAACCGTTTGCATAGCTTGAGCTTGAGGTTGAGTTTCAGTTTGAAAATTTGTACTCTTGTCAGTTTCTTTCTTCGATTCATCATCTTTGTCATCATCCTTCTTCTTTTGAATATCCAATGCTGATTACGTGGCTGATTTTCGTTGAGCTAACTTAGTGAATCTTCTGAAACAGTTTGTGATAAATTCATCCAAAGGAAATAGAGCATATAAATCTCTGACTTCAAGTTTCTCTAATAACAACTTTTCTTCACTTGGTAGAGTAGCTCACGACATTATTCGGTCTTGAGTTTCATCTTCATCAGCCTGACGATTCTTTCGGCTTCAAAAATATTAACTAATTGTTGAGTTGGTTGCTGAAATTGTTGTTGCTCATTTTCAGTGTGTATAAGGGAAACTTGTTTCTCTTTGATTGATTGTTGGTAAGTGAGAAACAATTATAGTTGCTATACTGGCGTCTCTTGTGACTTTATTTGTCAGTTATTGTTCCCCCTCAGTTGGTGTTGACTGACTTGAGGTGCCTGGGAACAAGCATTTTCAAGTTTGATTCCTTTGTGTTCAGTTGTTTGCTGAGACATAGTTTTCTGCTTGGCTTCAGGTTGGGATGTCTTGGAGATTTATTTCCTAGAATGAACTAGTGTTACATCTCCTATGGATGTATCCATTCTTTTTATAGATCCACCAGTTCGTTCTACTGCATTCCCTTTCTTGAGTCTTTCCAGATAATGTTGAATAACGCCACTTAGTGTCTTTTCCAGTTTGAGTTTGTCAACAGGTGCTCTTCCTTCCGCTTCAGCTATTCGAACACTTTCCAATTCAACTAAGTGTTGATGTTTTAAATGATTGAAAACATAACCTACCCAATTGAACTCAAGTTCATCCCAAATTATGTTCATCAGATAAATGCTTTCTTCAGATAATGTGGCAATGCCATTGTATCGTCCAATAACATGCCTGCATAGCCATTTGTTGAGAAGTCCAAACTGTGGTTTGAGGTTGTTGACATGAGAACCAATAGCTTCTGGTTCCTTTGTTAAATAAATTTGTCTGAGAAAGACATCTCTTTTGAGTGGTAAACAACTCGAATCTATTGATTTCATAAGTGGTTCCTTGAAATCAAATAGCATCTTAATGACTGCTTCATTAAGAATAATCCTTTCACCTCGAACTTTTGTGATTATAGATTGCCTTACTACCTTCATATTTTCCCAGAACTGTAAAATCCCTTCCACATCATGATCATTGTTGAATTTCACTTCCAGGATGTCTCTTAATCCTTGTTGACGCTTGATCTTCTCGCAAATATGACTTGCTAAAAGTGTATTGTGCAGAGTTTTTCATATTGTTCGAAGGATAGAGTATCCAATTCAGTAATGAGCCTTTCCTCTTGTGATTTCTTGGAGGCTTCCATTATGAATTTTTCTGAAAAAGAAGTGAAAAAAATAATAGAACATTGATATTTGTGAGAGATAAAGTTTGAATTTTTCTTTTGAGAGAGAAAGGATATGCAAGGGGTTGGAGATATAGAGAATATATAGGGGGTGTACAGTCGGTTCGTGGATTTTCTGAAGATTTTGTACTGACTATTCAAATCCATGTACTGTTCTGACAATAGTGGGGGTTTATAAGTAACAGGGTCTGACATAAACAACGTTAATTAAATGCGATATAACTGATGTCGGTTTTATCCTTTCCACCATTTGACTTTCTTTGACTAGATAAACTGATGTTTGAAGTCAGTTTCTAGAAAGTTCAGTTCCGTCAATTCTTCAGTTTTAGTTAGTCAGTTTGAGATTGTTGATGTCAATGACTGATCTGTTAAGTGAGCGCACCCAGTGGAACAAAGATCAATCCCCTTGACAAATCTCTAGGCTTAAACAGACTTAGCTGACTTTGATTATACCCATTTCAGTTCTCAGTTTGGCAAATCTCTCTTTGTCCATAGGTTTAGTGAAAATATCATCCAACTGATCTTCAGTCGGGACATAGAGATCTATGATATCCGTCTTTTCCACATGATCCCTTATGAAGTGATGTCTCACATCAATGTGTTTCGTCCTTGAGTGCAAAACTGGATTATCATTTATAGCAATTGCACTTGTATTATCACACATGATAGGAATCATTCCCTCTTATATTCCATAATCTCTTAATTGCTGTGTAATCCACAAAACTTGAGCACAACAGCTTCCAGCTGCTATATATTCAGCTTCAGCTGTTGATGTTGAAATAGTTTTGTTTCTTGATGAACCGTGACACAAGTCTATTTCCCAATAACTGACATGTGCCTGAAGAACTTTTTCTGTCCACTTTGCATCCTGCATAGTCTGAGTCTGAGTAGGATATCGGCTTGAATTCACCTTCTTTTGAATAACGTATCCCAACTCCTTCTGTATCTTTCAAATACTTCAAGTTTCTTTTGATGACGGTAAGATGGATTTCTTTAGGTCTAGTTTGAAATATGGCACATACACCAACAGTAAAGGATATATCTGTCTGCTGACTGTAAGATAGAGCAGACTTCCAATCATTCTTCTCTAGAGAGTTTGATCCACATCATTTCCATCTTTATCTTCATCTATTCTGATGTTGGTTCGAATTAGTGTTGCAATGCCAGCTGATTTTTCCATTCCAAACTTCTTGATCAATTCCCTTGTATACTTGGTTTGGTGAATGAAAATTCCATTGTCCATTTACTTGTAAACCGAAATAACTTAATTCTCCCATCATACTCATTAAATTTTCTTTCATTAAATTTCAAATTTCTCACAGAGTTGCTCATTTTCTGATCCAAAAATGATGTCATCCACATAGATTTGAACTAGGAGAGTACTTTCTTCAACTTTCATTCTAAATAAGGTTTTATCAATAGTTCCTCTTGTTAAACCATTATCCACCAGAAACTATGATAGAGTTTCATACCAAGCTCTTGGTGCCTGTTTGAGTCCATAAAGATCTTTTCTCAGTTTGAATACTTTATCAGCTTGATCTTCCTGGTGGTTGCTGAACATAGACTTCTTCTTCAAGTATCATATTCAAAAATGCACTTTTAACATCCATCGGGTACCTTTTGAATTTCTTGTGACCTGCAAAGGTAAGAAATAGTATGATTGCCTCCAACCTTGCAAATGGGGCTTAAGTCTCATCATAGTCTATCCCTTCAGCTAATGAGTAACCTTTTGCTACAAGTTTGGCTTTCTTTCTGATAATATTCCCATCTTCATCAAGCGTGTTTCTAAAGACCCATTTAGTTCCAATTATGTTGACATGATCTGGTTTGTCAACTAAATCCCAAACTTGATTTCTCTCAAATTCATTGAGTTCTTCTTGCATGGCAAAAATCCAATCTGGATCTTTTAAGGCTTCTCCAATCTCTTTGGGTTCAGACTGAGATAAAAAGCATGCTATCATAGCATCTAATTGCTGTCTTGTACGAACTCCAGCTTGAAAATCGCCTATCACTTGTTCTTCTGGGTGATTTCTCATTCATTGATGTACTGGTGGTTGCATCAACGGGTCTTCATTCTGTTGAGTTGGTTCTTCCTAATTTTGATCATTTTCAACTGGATCAGTTTCTTCTTGTTGCTGTTCAGTTACTGGTTCAGTTATTGGTAACTGAGGTTGATCTTGTTCTGAAGAATCTGAGATGTTTAATCATCTAATATCAATGAAAACTGGTTCTGGAGTCTTGTCTGACTGAGGCTGAAAAACTGGTTCATTCTTGTCTTCAATTATGTCTCCAGTAAACTTTGGTTCATCAAAAACCACATGTATCGATTCTTCATGCTTGAGTGTTCACTTGTTTAACACTCTAAAATATTTACTGACACTTGAGTAGCCCAGAAATATTACTTCATCAGCTTTGGGTTGAAAAACTTTAAGCTGATCTTTGCCATTATTGTGAACAAAACATTTTCTTCCAAAGGCATGAATGTATAAGACATTTGGCTTTCTTCCATTCCGAATCTCATAAGGTGTCTTTTCATGTCTCTTATTCATGAGAGCTCGATTTTGAGTATAACAAGCTGTATTAACGGCTTCTACCCAACATCTTTCTGGCAATTTAGATTCACAGATCATTGTTCTTTCGGCTTCTTTGAGTGTTCTATTCCTCCTTTCTGCTACTCCATTCTGTTGAGGTGTTGCTGTAGCTGCAAGCTGGCGTAGAACTCCGTTCTCTCCACAATATTCAATGATTATGTTGTTGAGAAACTCTGTTCCTTTGTCTGATATGATCTTGATTACTATTACACTCTTTTGATTTTGGAGTCTCTTGAGAAGTTCTGTTAGTTGTTGCTTAGTTTCACTTTTCTTGGTCATGAAAATAACCCAAGTGTATCTTGAAAAATCATCAACTACCACCAAAGTGTATTTCTTTCCACTAACATTGATTGGTGTAACTGGTCCAAACAAGTCCATAGGTACCAGTTCTAAAACTATGTTAGTTGAATGCTGAGACTTAGTCTTGAAACTTGCTTTTGTTTGTTTTCCTTGTTGACATGCATCACATAGGTTGTCTTTCTTGTATGTCAACTCTGGTAGTCCAATTACCAAATTCTTTTTGACTAACAAGTTGATATCATCAAAATTTAGGTGACTCAGTTTCTTGTGGCACAGCCAACTGCGTTCTGACTTGGTGTGCACGATCAAACAAGTTTCTGAAACTGTTGTAGACCAATCTACAACGCACAAATTCTCTTCTCTTCTTCCAACAAGAACTACTTGGAAAGCTATTTCGCTACGACAATGCAATACTCCTTATCAAAGGTGACTTTGTATCCCATATCGTAGAATTGACTTGTGCTGAGTAGATTGTAACATAGTCCTTCCACGTAAGATAATTTCTTGATTGTGAGTCCATTTCTGATTAAGTTTCCCTAACCTTTTGTGTAACCAGGTTTGTCTTTACTTCAAAAATTAACTCTTGGTCCATCTTTCGCAACAAAATCAGTGAGACCGTCCTTACTCTTTGTCATGTGTCTAGAGCATCCACTGTCAAAGTACCAAATATCCTGCAAAACTATTAAAATGTTTTAGGTACCCAACTATGTTTGGGTCCATAGTGGTCAGTTGTCAGTACAACTCTGGGTATATTTCCATAAGGTCTTCTCTGGAAATTGTTGCACTTGTTTTCATACATGTAAGCCACACTTCCATAATATCATTTTCTGGATTGTGTCTCATTTATATGATTTCTCAGGTCTTCTGGCTTAGACTGATTTCCTAAATGTTTTCTATTATTAAAAGTTGCATAATAACCATCATTCCTTCTGTACTGATGTCTGGACTAACCTTTGTACTGGGGAATTTTGCTAAGAACTAGGATAAGCTGTCTGCTGAGTCTTGGACTGAAACTTGTGATAAGTTTTCTATCTAGAATGATTGTTCTTATCATTTTTAATAGTAGGTTCAGTAAAATTCCAATCATCATCAGTGGGGTATAGTCTGCCTTTCCCCCTAGATGTGTGAATCTTTGAATGTTTGACATTCTTATATTTACTCTGATTATAATTTTTCTGGTTCTCGACTTTATCAGTTTTTGTAGATCTGGTAGTTGATCTACCATTCTAGTTTCCTTGAGGTACAACTGATCTACCATTTGGTTTACCTTTGTTGGTAGGTACAATTGTCTTCTTAGAAAACTGAGTTGTCTTATGTGAAGCAGACTTTACTGGTTCAGCAATTTTCTCAGTCTTTGGAAGTTGCTCGGCTATAAACTTAATACCATTTTTGATACTAGGTTCAGTAGTTTTGCTAGTTCATTCCTTAGAAGATTGTTGTGTATCAAATCCTAAGATAGTTCTGTCTCCATATGGCTTTCCTGATTTGAATCCAGGAGCTAAACTTGATTGAGAAAATGATTCAATTGCTAATGCGATGCAGTAGGCTGATATTTTTCCTTTAGGTTTCAACATATTTAGTTCAGACTTCAATCTTTCAACTTCAAGAATTAGAACTTCTTTCTCCACTTTAATTGATTCATAACCAGCTTGAATAGTTACTAGCTGATTCATCAATTCGTCAAGTGTTTTTCTAATTCTAGATTTTTTGGATTAGAGTAGAACATGCATTTTGTATGGAAATATGAGCTGAGGAATATTTAAAGTTAGATTCACATACCTTATTTGGATTCTCCATATGAGCCATTATAGATGTGTCATCTGATAATCTTTCAATGCCATCTTCATAATCTGACTCATCTCCGGCTAAGAGTGCTCTTCTGCCAGTCCTTCGTTGATGAGTCTTCTTAGTCAGCTCTAGACATTTAGCTTTGAAGTGTCCAGGCTTCTTACAGTTGAAGCAAAGATGTTCATTGTCTTTCTTCTTTTCAGGAGTCCTCTTGATGAACTTCTGAGTGACTGGGTATCCACTCTTCATTCTTCGAATTCTGTTCATCATTAGAACCATCTGGTCCTCCATCTCATCAAATTGCTGAAGATTTCTAGATGAGGCTTCTTGGTTATCATTTGATGCTACTGCTGCAAGAGCTATTGTTTTGGGTTCCTCCATGGCTTTGATTAGAGCTGTTGTCATGGTGAAATCATCATTGAATTCATAAGCTTTGAGATCCGAGAAGATTTTGTAGGAATCTTCTATGTCAAGTCTTCTTGATTCTTCCATTGTTGTGACCTTCATCTTCCAGGACATTGGTAAAGCCTTCAAGATTATAGTGTTGATTTCTTTCTTGGTGTACTCAATCTTGAGTAGAGCCAGTTCTTCCATGATAGCGCTAAATCATGTTTCCATCTGATCAATATTCTCGCCTGACTTCGTCTTGAAATTCTCAAACTTCTATTTTGCTACAGAGATCTTATTCTCTTTAATAGATTCAGTTCCTTCGCAAACTAACTGAAGTTTCTCCCACATCTCTTTTGCAGCAGTGCAATCCTTGACTTTCAGGTACATGTTGCTGTCAAGAGTTCTAAGTATGATATCCATGGCGACATTGTTCAGGTTATTTCTTTTTCGATCATCACTGGTCCATTCAGCTTTAGTCTTGGGAACTCTAACTTGTTCACCATTCACAGTTTTGATGTGAGTGATCTGGATAGGTCCATCAGTGAGTACATCAATCATTTCATCATGAGAAGCTACTAGAAAAGCCTGCAAACGACGTTTATATTCATCAAATATGTCCATGTTGCACATCAGCATTTGTCTGGCATACAGATTTTTATCCATTGTGAGAATGAGTGAGAACTGTATTATTCAACAACTGGAAACTGAAACACTGAACTTTTTCAGGAGAACAACTAGAGGAGATATAGAGCAAATGAGTTTTTAACAATGACTTGTTAAAGAAACACTGCTCCGATACCAATTGTTGGTCCCTTAGAAAGGCTAACACAAGTTTAAATGGGTCGGTGAATAAACTTGTCACCAAAAACCTAACAGGAAACTGAGTCTAGTGCAGATTGATTAACAATTAATGTTCAGTTTTAACTTGTGTGAAGTTGAGCCGACAAAGCTGAGTTTTAGTCAAACTAACTTATACAAAACTGAGTCAACCGGCAGCGGATATAAATTTTAGCCTTTATCTGGATCTTGTTATTCTATAAGAAAAAGCTGTATGCATAACTGAATTCTAGGGAATGACAGTTTGTGAACTGTGTTTGCTTATTACAATCAATTTCAGTATCCTGTATGAACAAATATAAATGATGTAAAATAAATAAATGCATAAAGTAAGTAGGCAAGATTTATAGTGGTTCCAGGTGTTGTAATACTGTCAGTCCACTCTTCCCCTGTGATGTAGGAGGAAAATTCCACTAGAACTCCTTGAGATACGCTATTAAAAGCTTGTGGTGGATAAGTCCCTTCTTAAAAGTTGTTTCAATGTAGGTTATGCACACACATAGTATAAATAAACTGAAGTATGTAAATGCTGTAATGTAAAGTGCGGTAAAGTAAATGAACACAAAGGTTTATAGTGGTTCAGGGTGGTGTAATCCCTTAATCCACTCTTCTCATGTGATGATTGGAGAAATTCACTATTGACTTTCACCAGTGATTGTCCTTGGCTACACAAACTTCACAATCTCCAAGACTATCACTCCCTGGCTACAAAAGCTTCAATGACTCAGTCTTCAGCACTGCTCTATGAGAACAAATCCTTCAGCAGCTATCACAAAAACAACACAACTCCTTCTCAGACTTCTTTAATTCAGTTGCTTGAGATGAATGTGAATTTGGAAATTTCACCAAACATGATCAGGTTCATACTTGAAATATTCTGAATGAGTCCTTGATAATTTTGAACTTGATTCTCTAGATTGAGCAATGAAAGTTCGAATGAATGCTAGAGATTTTTGCAGAGTTTTAGTACTTTTTGTTCTCAATTCAATTGTTGTTCTATTTCTCTACCAATGCCTTCTATTTATATCCTTGATAATCCTTGATTTAAAAATTCATTCGTTGGATATTTAATCTAGAGAATAATCCTTGATTTAATTGTTGATTCCTCCTGATTTTTTTCACCTTGAATTCAGTGATCCGGATTTTCTTCAAATGTCCATCATAAAATCCATCCTTGATTGATTCTGCATGAAATCCATGCTCTGATTCAATTGTGTATGGAATACTTTACTTTTCCATTTAAGCTATAGCTTGACTTGCTTAGTGAATCTTCTTCTGCTGTTGAGATTTTCTGCACTGATTATTTTAGTCAGCCGGTAGAGCAGTTACTTCACCGTTTTTCTGCTTCTATTATTTCTTTGTTTTTCCAAGAGTACTTGTACTTCAGTGATCCTTGATTGTGTGAGATCAGTGTACACCATATTTAAACAATATATTTTATCACTTGTTGTACAACTTAGACTTATCCAAGGTCATCACAGACATTCTTGGTTATAAGTCAGTCCATATGTCTTTATGCTTCTCTGCTGGTAGTGGGTTGTCTTCACTTGGCCGATATTCTGTTTTACTTAGCCATCCTACCAATTAGTACAATACTTGTCTGACTGAACTTATACAACATGTCAGATTCTAAACAAAGACTTATAGAGAGATTTGTAACTTATTTCAGGCTTGCTATAACAACTATTATGGCCATCATAAAAAAAAATAAAATGTTCCTAACAGTAGAGGACATTGACAGCACTTTATGTGTCCACACAGATCCTCTTGACCGGGTTCTTGTTCACTACGGCTTCTATTACCAAGCCCTCATTATTCGTAACCAACGGAAGTGGATCCCTAGGACCATAGGTCACTTCCTGAGCTGGCCTCTGATATTTATTGTTTGCCAATGAGCTGGAAGGTCGAGCACCAAGGTTGCCTGTTTCCCCAAATGTGTTTCTGGGGCCGACCACGATGGTGTGGATAGTATTGATGGGGCGATTATCTACCTGTCGATCTCTCTCCGGAGATCGGTCTCTTCTTCTCTGGGGTTCTTCTTACCTGCCCCGATCCTGGTTGAAATTCCTTCGCTGATAGTCACGCCGACCTTGCGGCTCGGCAATCTGAGATCGGTCTGTGACCTCATCTAACTTGCCCTCTGCAATCGCTACATCAATGTCCCTCTGAAAACCTTTACAATTGTCGAGGTTCTGCCCAATATCCTTATAATAGGCATGGAACTTACTCTGATCCCTTCTTTCCGGGATACTTTGCATGCGTGGTGGGGTGCGGGCTAGACATTTTCTTTCCATAATGGCGAGAACCTGATCGCGGATGAGAGTCAACTTTGCTATAATTTCATGTGCATTTTACCCTCTATTTGTAGACTATTCGATGTGATTTTGGGATAGTTAAGGGGTTTTTATTTGCACGTTTCACCACAGTTCGATTCACGAGACAAAAGACGTTTACGTCCAAAAATCTCGACATTTTTGGCATATTGGCATTTGTCACGCTGGGGTATGTGATTTATTTTGTTACGGATATAGTGTGATGAGGATCACAACGATACGAAAAGCGTCCAAAACTGGGTTCGTATGAGAAAATGACACGAGATTCAAATTCAGCACTGAGAGTGAAAAAGAAAAAAAAGAATTTACTGCAGTCTTTGGGATCCCGAGGTTGGTGTAGAGTAGGGAAGGGTTTCTCTGTTCATTTGGAAAAAGAGAACATAATTAAAGCAAATAAAAAATAAAAAGGGGAAAAGAAGTTGTAGATTACTTATTCAAAAAGAGGCCCACGCCCTATATTACAAACAATCAATGCATCAGGCATAGCAGAAGTGGAGGAGGCCTGTTATTTATTTTTCCGAAAATTTCCGGAAATATTAGGTCGGCTCTTGCAACCTAATAGATTTCATATTATAGTTTTATTTTCTCTTCAACCATTTTTTAAAATAGATGTATTTTATTTTTCTACCACTTTTCTTCAACAATTACAAGACAACGAAGTGACAATTCGAGTGGTGGATTTCTACGTTTTTCATTGGTAATTATTTATGCAATCCTTTTATCATTGTTATTATTAATTTCTTCATGAATTTATACACTTTTATTATTATTATTATGCCAAGCTAAATTTACGATAGCTAAATTATCTGATGAAATCAGGAAATTAATGTCTAAACGATGATCTAGGGATGAGTAAAGTTTAAAAATAAAATCTTTTGAATTGTTATGTCCTAAAATTTAAACTTAATGCTATTAGTGGAGTAGCTAACCATTAATTGATTTTACACATGAGCGTTATAAATGTATTTTGCGAGGGAGTGTGCGACATAGGGTTTTAGGATTGCCATGCACAAACTAGTCGAGTTTTTCGCAGATGTTCCTTGGTAAGGTTTTTCTAGCTAAGCCGTGAACTCGGTGGATGTGGAGCGTCTCGTTGTTTTTCATCATATTAGGTCAATTAAATCCCACAGAGGAGACTGTTGAACCGAATATAGGGTAACTAGATTGTGGTATTTGTGCCTAGGGACCAGTTTAGGATATTGCACCCACAACACATTGATTAGAAGCTATTGGTTTGTTGGTAGGTTAAGGCACATGCTTAGTGATTCGGTAAATGTGTTAAGGGTAGTGTTCTTGATCATAATCTAGCTATTCATTTTATCATATTTTAGAGTTATAATTTTTTTTTCGTTTTCTAGTTATAATTATTAATTTCACCCCTATTGTGAGCCTAAACTAAATACGAGCTTGATTGTGATACTTGATTGATTCCTCGTGTGATACGACCTTGCTCGCCGTTGTAGTACAACCGACCCGGTACTCTGTGCTGGATATACGGGAAACCGAATCAAGATCCGAAACACGGAAAAAACCGAATCCGGATAATTTCCAGTGCTCGATTAATCGGGAGGGGTCTCGATTAATCCGGCGTATTTTTCCGTTCTTTTTTGTATCGTCAGATCTGATTCACAGCACCAATCGAGACGCTCGATCATGCAGAGCGGAAACAATGAATCGAAATTCATTTACGATTTTACCACGGTTTGATTCACATATTTCATTAATATGAACAACAGAAGGTTTGTAGATTTACCCAACTGAAGAGAAGCCGTGATCTTCCGAGTTGTATTTCCAAGCGATGACTGGTGGACGTCTATCCTGCATTGGAACCTCCTCGAATATGCTCCAAGAAAAGCTCCTGCTTTTCTTCTTCCCAATGGTCAAGTCAAGAAACCAATTTTTCTCCCTTTTGCTCTACAATATGGCACAAAAATTTCTATGTCATTGTGTTGGAGGAACTCTCTTTATATAGAAAAATAACCGAACAAGTGAGAGTTTTCTTTTTCACAAGACATTTTCCCAAAGAAAAAGATATTTTTCATAAGTAAGAGATAATCACCACAAATGAGATAATCTTCATTAATGATAAAATCAATCTTTTATTTTATGCATTAATTATTTAACAAATAAATAATTAATTATACATGTGATATAATTCAGGAAAATTTATTTTTCCCAATTTTCTAAACATGTGGCACCATTTATTGTGCCAAAGAATAATATAAAATGTCTTTTCTATTTTACATATTATTCACCTAATAAATAACATTTCGCATATTCATTAAATAGACCAACTATTTAATTATTCTCGAGGTTCCAAAATACGAGAATTCACTTGCGTGTTAGGAGCCAACCCGGGGACCATGGACCTATAACCAGTAGCTACAATAAATTGAATAAAATATTCATCACAAAGAACATTTATATTCATATTAATTCTAGAATTACGCCACCATAAATCCGAAATTGAACTCTATCGATTATAGATATAACTTATTCTCAAGATGTCGAGTCAATAAGTGTCCATTGATATAATCATTAAATATATACTAAACCTCCATAGACTATCCGCAATGAAGCGGGAATATTTCCGTAAACCTTCTTTATTACATCTTATCCTTATTTACCATTAACCCACAAGTGATCAATTGGTTCATAACCAATATGAACTCCCGGGATCGATCAGTTTCTAGGATTAACAAATAAGCGAATTGTCTTTCTACTTACCGCAGGAATGAATGGATTCCGTATCTCTGAGACACACACTCCTCACTCATTCCAGAATAGTGCCAACGTGAAAGTGACTCAGACCGCGCCTCTTAGCGATCCTTAAAGAACACATCAAACTCTATCTTGAAACAATCAGAAGTCTGCAATCACTTCAGGATTCAGGTCAATCCATATATGATCCTCTTATGATTTAATAAGATTTCTCAATCATTGAATTATATGAGAAATACAGATTAAATCGGTCCAGACCTATATGACTACAGCATATATAAATACCCCACTTAGATAACCAATATCAACGGTCCGGATAAGACGGTCACACCATAAAGTTTTATAGGCTCATTAATGGTGGTTTAATCAATAGATCCCATACTTTGATTAAGTTCACCCAGGACTAATAGTTCAATTGTATCACCATAAACTTAATCCTCACGTGTGTCACACACTAAGTTATATGGCTTCATGTGATACTACTTGAGGTTTTCAGTAGTGTATTACTTATGAGCATGAAGCAAATAATAAGATGAGAATAAATCTGTCATTTATTAATTCTAAAAAACAATTACATAAATTGTCTTTCGGGCACTACATCCAACAATCTCCCACTTGCGCATAAGGACAAGCAACAATTGTCTTTCGGGCACTACATCCAACACTCTGCCGGGTAAAGTTGTTTACTATAATTTGGCCATCACTCGCGAGGCATGTTTAGCGGGGTGAAGTCCCTGTGCTGCAAGGCTTACCTTTTGTCAGACCGATCCGTTTCCGTACTGGTTGCTCGGTCCCAAATCGATTTCCTTTTCTTGTCAGATTTTTCCACTAACTTCTCTTTCTTATGCTCTCTTTTTTCCGACTCCTTTTTAAGTCAGTTGGCCTCTTCTCCCTGAAAATGTTTAAAGGCCATCTTCATGCACTCTTCCATTGTTCTGGGGAGCTTACTGTTCATCTTGGCATACAATCTCCCTTATCGTAACCCTGCCACAAAAGAGGTGATCAAGATATGGTCATCGGCATCCTGAACCTGCATTGATTCCTCATTAAACCGCTTAAGAGATTGCATCACGGTCTCCTCTTTCTTCGGTTGAGGGTGAACAGGTGTGTAGCATTCCTTTGCAACGGCTTAGCCCAAATAAAGGCATTAAGGAACATCTTCCCCAACGTTTCAAAGTTGGAGATCATTCTCAGTGGGATCCTTTTAAACCATTCGTGAGCTCGACCCGTCAGTAGTGCAGGAAAGGCTTTGCACTTCATCTCATCTGCGACACAGTCCAGGTTCATGTGAGCTAGGTATTTAAACATGTGATCTTGTGGGTCTTTGGTTCCGTCATACGGTTCCAAATTATGCACTTTGAACATTGCAGGGCACGGATAGTTATCCACCTGCACGATAAATAGAGATACGAAGGACATGAGCGCAGGTCTCTTCCCTACTATGACGTCTGATTCGGCTCTAGCATCCTCCATTGCCTTGGGATCTATAAACTGCTTTCCCCGATTTGAAGAGGATGAATGGTCATTCTTTTTGGCTCGCTTAGGTTTCCGAGGGGGAGGCGGTGTTTCCTCTTGAGACTCCTCTGGATCATAATCACCATCTCTTCCTACAAATATTCCCCATGTAGGTCTTCTTCAAGGAGATCTTCCTCTATCAAATCGTCGTCTTCTTCTTCCTCCTCTACTAGGGCAGCATCGAGAATTGCTTGCTTGGTGGCATAATCCATAGCAACCAGCTGATCCACCAACGCTTGGTGGGTGCATCGAGGATAATTTCCTCATGGTCCTGATTATTATTGTTGGAGTTGGAGGCCGATGCATCATTGTTGTTGTTGCCGTTTGCCTACTGTTTTCTGGTGGTAACCATGATGGTGATGAAGCTTTGAGCAAAATTGAAAGAAAAAGGATACCCTCCTTCTAGTGCCAATTGACGATGCTAGAAATCGTTGGGTATTAAATTCGGGGGCCTGTTTATCCAAGTGACAACTTGTTCAAGGTGGAACCTTAGATTTTTTATGTTAAATGTAAATATATATAACCAAGGTATGCAAACCAGAAAATATTACATCCTAAACAAATTAAAGAAACTAGGCTAAACCTACCAAGTGTTGAAAAGAGGTTAGATTTGTTGATTTGAAGAAGCATAAGATCCCTGAGATTATATGCTACAAGAAACAACAGCCACTAAACACTTAACAACACTCAAAATCTACAAAATAGGGGTCATATGAGAGCATAACTCACAGAGCCTATCCCATGGTGTGTAGAGAAACAAAATTATCTCATACAACCACCAACAAGCACCAAAAGAGATAACAAAGGATGTACAAAACTCTAACATCATGGGGTAAAAGTGTGCAAAGGGAAAGCAGCATGCATTATATAAAATATATGTGTTTAAATACAATGCAGAACATCAGAAATATTCATAAGTACCCCATCAAATCTCTTCATGTTCCTCATATACCAAAGCCAATACACCACCACAGAAACATAAGCAGATATGGCAACATTCCTATGAGAGGTTCACCTGCACTTTTTTCTAATCCATCTAACAGTACTAGTCACAGTTTCTAGCCTCCTGCATATACCTAACCACTGCTTGACCTTGCCCCAAACCATACAGGAAATAGGACACTGAAAGAACAAATGGGAAGCGGATTCATTCACCATATTACAAAGAGAACCGACCTTGTCATCAAACTGAAGCCTGTCAGTAGTTAGTAAGCAATTCTTCATAGCCATCCACAACAAAAAATAATGCTTAGGGGTTGCCCTAGGATTCCAAACTGATCTGCACCACCAAACCTTAGAACTATGCACCTTAAAGAAGTCATAGGCCTTACTAGGACACAACTTGAGGCCAACAGACCAAGACTGCGTGAGAGCCACAACAGCATCAGCAGAACCAACACTATCCAAGATCTTATCCCTGATTCTGAACAGAGCCTTAATCAGAGCAGAATCTCCATGCTTAAACTGATAGCCCCAAACATCCTCATTCTGTAAATACTCTTCACTGATCCATTTAACCTAAAGACAGTCTTTTTTGCATTGAAAGTTCCACAGAATCCTGCACACCCCCAAACCACCCTTAGATTTAGGCAAACAAACCTCCTCCCAACCTTTTAAAGATTTCCTGTTAGAATCACATGAGCCTCCCCACAAAAACCTTCTACACATCTAATCCATCTTCAACTTAACACTTCCAATAATAGGGTAAATGCCTAGCCAAAAGCAGTACACACCCTGAATAACCGAAAGGATAACCTAGAAGCTTGCCAACATAAGATAAAGAAGGACCTTTCCAATTACGGAAGTAATTCCTCAAAGTTGCAAACAAAGGATCAAAATGGACAACATTCACCCTAACAGCACACAGAGGAATACCAAGGTATCTAATAGGCAAAGCAACCTCCTTTAAACCAGAAATGTCAAGCAAAATAGCCTTATCACAATCAGACAGACTGGCATAAAACATCTCAGATTTGAGCATATTGGCTACCAAACCAGAACATTCTCCAAAAATAGTCAAACAATTCATCAACGGGGTGACGGAAATGGGATCACCCCTAGCAAAAAGCATCGGATCATCAGCAAAGGCAAGGTGATTAATCTAAAGTTTTTGGCAGCCCTAGCATGAAAATTGAACTCAGAATCTTCTCCTAAAATCCTCGGCATTCTAGAAAGATACTCCATTCCAATAACAAACAAGAAAGGAGAAAGGGGATCACCTTGTCTAAGACCTCTCTTGCCAGGAAAAAACCCCTTCATTTCACCATTGATAGATAAAGAGTAGGATGCAGTAGAAACACACAACATAATCCACGTCACAAATCTATCAGGGAAGCCAAAACCCCTCAGAAGAGCCTCTAGAAATGACCAATGGACAGAATCAAAAGCTTTCTTAATATCCACCTTGATCATACATCTTGAAGGGGCTCTCTTAACACCATAATGCCTAATAAGTTCTTGGCAAAGAAAGATGTTATCAGACATAGCCCTACCATTAACAAAACCAGTCTAAGCCTCATCAATAAGATCTGGTAAGCAAGCAGACAGTCTAGTGGCCAAAATTTTAAAAATAACCTTATAGGTAACATTACAGCAAGAGATAGGTCTGTAATCCACAACAGAGGCAGCATGAGTAGTCTTAGGGATAAGTGCAATAAAGGCATGATTAATCTGCTTCAAAATAGCATCATTATTAAAGAATTCCAACATAGCAGAATAAAGTCCCTACCCACAATGTCCTAAGATTTTTTAAAGAAAGCAGTAGATAAACCATCAGGTCCGGAGATTTATCATCAGAGGAAGAAAATAAAGCCTCCTTGACATCCACATCAGTAAGCTCCGTTACCAGATCCTCAAAACAATCCCTAGGAATAGAAGGACCAGCATTCACAACATCCACATCAATAGGGGTAGCTTGACCTTAGTACCAAGTAAATCATAATATAAACCAACAAAAGCATCTCCAATCTGATCATAAGATGTAGTGAAAGAACCATCAACCAACCTAACTAAAGAAATGTGCCTTCTAACATTATTCCTTTTCACCAGAGAATGAAAAAACTTGGAGCCTCTATCACAAAGCTTCATATAATACCCCTTAGCTTTCTGAGAGATAAAACTAGCCTCGGCCACTTCCAAACCATGATAGACCTTTTTCTGATCCAAAATCTGAGAAGCCAAAGACTGACTAGGCATCAGATTAATTATACTGTGATTGCAAATTACAGTATAATTCCCTCAAAGGTTGCTTGAGCCCTCTCCGATCTTATAGAAATATGAGCAAAGTGCTTCTTATTTAATTCCCTCAAAGGTTGCTTGAGCCTTTCTGCTTTTTACATAATTGATACATGGCAGTACCATCAACATCTTGACACCAACTTTGATCAAGAACATCCTTGTAACTATCATGCTGCAACAACATATTAACGAACTTGAAAGGCTTGATTATGTGAGCGGATTAGTAGAAAGAGTAATTCTACAAGGAGAATGATCAGAATGCAGGCCAGAAGGTTCAAAAAAAGCAAGAGCATTTAAGTTCCAGTCATACCAAAAGGCATTAACCATTACTCTATCAATTCTAGTAAGCACTCCACAGGAAGACCAAGTGAAGTATTCACCAGAAGAATTCAATTCAGAAAGATTGGCATCCAAGCAACAGTTCACACCATCCTGCATCTCATAATCAGTAGGGACATTACCATTCAATTTATCATCCACAGAAAGAACATAGTTAAAATCTCCCAAAACCATCCAAGGAAGTAAGGAGCAGACACTTAATTCTCTAATTTTATCCCACATTGATCTTCTATCACCAACAGTATGCAATCCATACACAAAGGTGACCAGGAAGCTATCTCCAGAAACCAAAATTTTCACTTTGCAGTGAATCCACTGTACATCTACATCCAAGACATCCACATCAATAAAAGAAGGGTCCCAAACAACCAGCATCCTCTTACTAACATGATGATCACAATTATTTACAAATTTCCAAGAAGGGATTTTGTTGTTCATAAAGAAATCCAAATTATTTTGAGCCAACTTAGTCTCAAGGATTCCAAATAAAGTAATTTAGTGCTTCCTGAGGAACCTGACAATAGCAGGTTGTTTAAGAACCTTATTGAACCCTCTCACATTCTAGAAACCTATCATTTTTACCTACCAAGAGGTGCTTTACTTCTAGAGACAAAAGCATCCACCGATGCAGCAGCATTATTGCTCTTCTTTTTCTTCTTCTTTTTGGAACCCTTGGAACCAAAATCATCTTCAACAAGTTCTTCATTCTCCATTTGATCAGCCTAGAAAACATTCTTCTCAGGAGATAAAGCATCAAAGGAATTAGCAGTAAAAACATCCTTCCATTTCCTTCCTTCACTATCCTTGGAAACACCAGAGGTGCAGCCCAAAGGAGTAGCAGCAACCTTTTTATTACTTGCAGCAGACATATTCTTGTTAGCAGTGGCCTCAGCAGGCTACTGAGAGGGGTCAACAGGCTGTGGAGAGGGGTCATCGTGTTGTTGCAGTGCGGATCGTTAGGGGGCATTAGCTTTCTTTTTACTTCCATTCTGTTGCTTATTTTCCACATGTTTAATTATTTAGCCCAACTAATTTAATAGTCCACTAAACAATTAATTCACATATCGTTTTAATTAAATTCTAATAAGAACTAAATTAATATTATTAGGATTCGACGTCCGAGAATAGCTATGCTATATTGGAGGCACATCGGGGACCATGGACTAATAATCAGCGGCTCCGACAAATCAAATAAATAATTATCTTATGAACAGAGTAATTATATTCGGTAAATCAATCACAGGAATATGCCACCATAATCCCGTGACTGCACTCCTCCGATTATGAGATTATATTTATCTCCTCACGAGAATGATAATAAGCGTCCATTGATATAATCATTACACATGGATTAATCCTCCATAGACTGTTCATTCTAAATCGGTAAGTTACCGTTAACCCTTTTTTTGAACCTCTTATCCTTATTTACCATTAACCCCCTAGTGATCAATTAATTCATACAACTCACTGGTAGCTAATCAGTGTAATATGAACTCCATGGATCGATCAGTTTCTAGGATTAACAAATAAGGGAACTGTCTATCTACTTCCAGAAATGGAAGGAATGGATTCCGTATTTGATATAACACAGACTACTCACTCAATCCAGTACAATGCCAAGATGGGGTAATTCAGACAACAGACTCAGTGTAATCCTTAACCGTCAAGTCAAACCTCATACTGATTCAAGCAGTTGACTGTGATCATCTCAGGATTAAGATATATCCATAAATATGATCATCGATTGATTCGATAAGACTTCTCGATTACGGAATTATATCGTGAACTCTAATCAAATCGGTCCACCCCTATATGATATATCTATCATATATAAATGACCCACTAGGTTCTCTTAACCGAAAGTCCGGATAAGACAATCACACCTATTGTGTTCTGGGCGCATTAATAGCACGTTAAAGGAGAGACCCGATACTCTCGATTAACTTCACTACGGGCTAATTGTATTTTAAGTACATCTTCACTAACTCAATCCTCCCGTGTATATCCCATACACTGAGTTAAGTGATTAAATAAACGATATACTTTTGGGTTTTCTGTAGTGTAAATACTATTGTCACATCGGTGAAAATGCGAATAATAAATATGAATAATAATATCATTTCATTTATTAAATAAAACAATTACAAAATTGCCTTTCGGGCATTACACCTAACAATCTCCCACTTGCACAAAAGCATGTGATTAATTGTTTTAGAGCACACCCTATTATTTAAACTACAACAAACTACATCTCCCACTTGCTCTAAATCAATGGAGACCCATCCCGTATTCTAATACCCATTAAGCATATCATAACCATTGCAGATGACAAAGTACACTCCGAGTGTGCCGTCCTAGGATAGGTCAGTGACTCGGGAAGTACCTACATCTAAATGTCATGGGTCTTAATGATTAGTTAGGTTGTCGGCTCGAGACGATCCGTAGAATCGAAACGTTACCGGTCCATCTAATCATGTGGTACCTTCGTAATATGCTTTTGACCTCTAGTGATTTCGAAAATCCTTATAAGCTACCCTTTCATCGTTTGCACAATGATGTGGTATCGGCTTCCAAATCTAGAATCACTCCCATATCTGAAAAGGAAATCCTTAAGCTATATCCCCTCTCTAGCTACTACAAAAACCGCTAATCACCCAACTAGTTAAATTCGAGTTGGCGTTGCTGGATTCCTCCAGGCAATAGCTTCAACACAAGAGTAAACACTGAGCCCGAGATCGACTTAACGATCATCCTCAATCTGACTTAAAGTCAAAATTAGTGTTTCACACATGAGTATGTCCGCATATTATTCCTCGTTCTCTTCAAAATACTAAAGGACATACTAAACTTGCTTTCTTAACCGCCGAATCTAAGATTCGATCAAAGTTGACGTTCAATAACCTGACCATCTCTTACTAGAAAGAGAATCTATTCCATTTCTCTTGATCCGAAGATTTAGAGAGTCATTCCTGAGGCATAGGGTAGAACTTCCTCGTTGAATGTTGCATACACAGATGCATCATCTTAACCAATAAGATGGATAGGAAACCAGTGACTGATTCTAATGAATTCGACCGAGTCAAACTCTTTAGAATGTTGTCCCAATATCTGTTCCAGAGAATTGTGGCATTGTCAGATTCTGACTTCAGATAACACACCCATGTTGATTTCAACTGGTGCATTGTGTTGGTCCCAGAGAAGGGTGAAACTATAGTCGAGAGGGGGGGGGGTGAATGACTATAGTGGAGTTTCAAAAACTTTTCTTCTTATTTAAAAGCTTTTGGGCGGCGGATTAGTCCCTTCTTACTACGTTGTTTTCAAATCGGTGTAGACGCAGTCCTCGGATATAAGTTATGATGTAGGCTAAATAAATAAATGCTTTGTAAAGTAAATTGCGAAATTAAATTGACACAAGGCTTATAGTGGTTCGGGGTGGTGTAATCCCTTAATCCACTCTTCTCTCCGTGATGATTGGAGGAATTCACTATTGTTTTCACGAGATACAACGGTATGATTGTCCTTGGCTTCACAAGCTTCACAATCTACAAGACTATCACTCCTTGACTGCAACAGCTTCAGTGATTCAGTCTTCCTTTTGCTGCTCCTTGAGATCAAATCCTTCAACGACTATCATAGATTCAACTCCTTCTCAGATTGCCTCGATTCGGTTGCTTCAGTTTGATGTGAATGTGATTTACACACTTGCTTGATCAATCTCAGTTCTGAGTATGACTTTGTAGTTCTGATACTTGAGTTGATCACTAGATATATCTTTGTAAGTTCAGAGAGAAGGCTTTTCAAATTGACAGAGTTTCTACTTTTTTTCTTTTTGAATCATTATTTTCTTTTTCTGTCAATGCCTTCTATTTATAGCCTTGAATAACCTTGGTTTTTGAAATTCCGTCCGTTGGCTATATTAATGAGGGAATAATCCTTGATTTCATTCTTGATTCCCCCTTAATTGTATTCTCCTTGATTTCAGTGATCGGATTCTTTCTTCAAACGTATAGCAGAAAATCCGTCCTTGATTGATCCTTTAATGATTGTGCATTTAATGCATGATCTGCTGAATCTTCAACGTATATTAAATCTGATCTTGTAAGTGTCTCTTCACCGTTTGTAGAACGGTCGAGTGAGCCTTCTAACTTAGGCGTTAGTTCTTTTTCGCTGTTTTGTTTTCTCTTTGCCGAAAGTCAGTGTACTCAGCCGATTCACTGTTTTCTTCTTTGTTCTAGTTTTTGAAGAGTCTTTGTACTTCACTGATCCTTTATTTGGGTGAGACCAGTGTACACCATATTTGAATATTGAGTTTCATCTCTTAAAACATAACTTAGACTTATCCAAGGTCATCACAGACTTCCTTGGTTATAAGTCAGACCATAATGTCTTCATATCTTCTCTGCTGGTGCTTGGCTGGCTTTACTTTGTCGAATATCTGTTTTTGCTTTGCCGTCCTACCAACTAGTACAGTACTTGTCTGACTTAACTTATACAACTTGTCAGACCCTAAGTAAAGACTTATACAGAGAATTCTAACTTATTTCAGGCTTGCTATAACAGCTAGTATGGCCATCATCAAAACATAACAAAATATTCCTAACAATTTCCCCCTTTTTGATGATGCCAAAACCCTCATAAGCCTGAACATAAGTATTCAAAATTTTCATAATGCACAACAGATTAAAAAACTCAACAATTTTATTCATCCATCATATGGCAATAAGATATTGCATCTTTTTATTTAAACTGACAAAGGCAAATGATAAGATAAATTTAATTAAGCAACAGGTAACTGGTTTACTTCTTCATTTCTTCAAACCTGATGCCCTTGCCTTTGCTGTCCTCGCCTTTGCTGCCCTTTCTCTTTCCACTGGAGCTTTCAGGCTTTGAGTTACCTTCCCCCTTTGTGGCAGCATCAAAACGTGCCTCAAGGTCTGCAATTGCTGCATCAGACTCATGGAGAGGGCCATACTTTCTCTCCAGTATTTTGTTGTTGGCCTCACCAACTTTGATGAGAAAGTCCAGTTGCTTGCCAGAATGCTCCATGATCCCATCCAGATGCTGAATTTTGGATGTGTGAGCATTGAGGGTGTCCACCAATGGCTTGAGATTGTTGTCAACCGTCTCAGCATGGAATTCAAGATTGGTTTGGACATGGTGAGGGATGAGGTGTTGTAAGTTGCAAATTAAGTTCCCTTGTCTCTCCATGACCTCATCTTGGATTTTGATATGGCTGATGAGGGCCTCAATCTTGTGATTGAAGGAGGTTGCTTCACTCCTTAAGGCATTCTTCAGATTTTGCCTGCTGTAGTATTGCCGTTCTATGTCCACAATGAGGGGTTGAATGTCCAGATTGAAAACTCTTTCTGGATCAATTTCTTCTGGTGCCACATGGGCATCCTCTTCATCCTCATTACTTTCATTCTCAACATCTTCACCTTGCTTCTCCTCATTTTCTACTTCAACTTCTTGCTCTTCCTTTTCCTCTTCTTCCTTTGCATTTTGTGCTTCTTCTTTTTCTTCCATCTGCTCTTGTTCTGCCTCATTAGACACAGGGTCATTTAGAGGTTGTTGTTGAGTGTGGACTGCTTCATCTACCACTG
Organism: Gentiana straminea; assembly: GCA_036785695.1. NCBI lineage: Eukaryota > Viridiplantae > Streptophyta > Magnoliopsida > Gentianales > Gentianaceae > Gentiana > Gentiana straminea. The sequence goes on along the minus strand of JAVUPR010000398.1, from coordinate 2,234,698 downwards.
TTCCCCCTTGTGCAATTGAGGGGGAGTTGACAAGTTCGGCTGAGTGAGCTTTATCAGCTGGCTCACTTGGCTGATTGTCAACTTTGCCTATGCTTTTGAAAAGCACTTCTTGGAGAGTCAGTTCATCATCAGAAATCTCCAAATCTTCTTGATTTGTTTCAGGATTTCCTCCTTCTGAGTGGTCATCCTCTGACTCATCCCCTTCATCTTGTATCTCCCCCTCATCAGATGAAGTGAGTTTGTATCCTTCTTCACCTTCCTCCAGGTAGGTGACTTCCTCTTGCTGCGTTTTTTCTTCTGTTGCTGCGTCATCACTGATTGTCACAGGCTCATTCAAATTGCTGGTGTCAGGCATATTGGTCTCCTCTTATGCCTTTTGAGATCTGGTTCTTCGTCCCACTCCTGATCTACTGCCTTCAGGCTGCTTTCTTTTGCTCCCAGCGATGGGTTTGGGTTTTAAGGAAGCCTTGATGTAAGTAAACATCGTCTTTGATTTGTGTGGAGACTGCAAATTTGTGGGTTGTACTTTCAATTGATTGAACAAATGTTGAAGAGGGAACCCATATGATTTCCTCTCCCAGAAATCACCCTTTTTCTGCAAACCCTTGCCTGGTGCAGTGATAGATAGATCGATTTCCTTTTGAATCTGATCCTTCATTCGATTGAACACAAATGTTGCCCAGTCAAATTTGATGCGATTGTAGATTATGGCCATCAGATTAATTCGTACCTCAGTCAAGTTTTCCATTGACCCTTTTCTGCCTTCAATATTTTTGGTGATAACCGGTGCAAACTCAGCAAACGGAAGTTTGAGCGTTGATCTGGGTAGATTGTATGTTTTGCTGGTTTTCTTTGGACTTTTGGCTATCTCAGTCCAGAACTTTGCAATGTCAGTTGTCACAAGCTTGACATTAGCCAGTCCTTTCAATGGAAGGTGCAGGTAACGGTTGAGTACACCTGGCGTGATGATTATTTCTCTTCCAAAGATTGAGCTTTGGATGCGATCAACTTCAGTCTTCTTTGTGCTCAAGGCACAAACTTGGCATTTTTCCAAAATGCTATCGATTTTCATAGCGATTCCGAGTTATTGGGGGATTTAGAAAGGTCATCACCCCAAATTCGAGCAAAGAATCAACCAAACGTTGAGCTTTTGAGTCATTATCACAAAATGAGAGATAGTGCTCAGGTTTGAAAAACGAGCCGGTGATGATAGATTTTTCATAGTATTTTTCAGTAGCAGTGATTTGGGAGGATGAAGCCATTGATAAGTAGTGGAAGATTAGAAGAAAATATTGTGAGGTTTCAGAGATAAAAAGTAGGGTTTGTAATTTGCAGGAAAGCGTAAAGATTTCTGAAAATCTCTAAGTCTTGTTTTTATAGTGTGATTTGGGTAGTGTGAACGTGGTTTTGAATATGGAAGGATTTTGTGGCATAATGGCGTGATTTTGTGTATGAAAATCGCGATATTCGAGTGGAATGGGGGTGTGGTTTGAGGCAAGTAATGATAGAGCCCGGGAATCGAGGAGTTTATAATTCGAAAAATAATATAATTACCTCCATGATCATAAGTTGATCGCCACGTGTGTACGAATAATCCTCCATAATTTCCTTATTCTCCACGTGTAATCAGAATTGATTTTGTTCACACTTTTAATTTGTCCAAGTCTTTATTTCGGTGAAGTGCCTTCGCTGGTCACTTAGCCGTTCCAATAGGTTCTTCACTGAGCTGCTCCATGTAACTGTTCCTAACAATCAGTTAAGTTACCTTCGCCGGATACCGTTGCCTTACTTGCTTTGCATCTCCCGTAACGGCAAAGTTCGTACCGCTTAATGAAGTCACTTAGCCGATTACTCCGTTAGCCGCTTTTTGATACTTATTCAATTTCAATCATTCCTAACTCAGTTCTTAGTTTACTGAATCTTTTATAACTGAGTGGTTTAGTGAAGATGTCAGCCAATTGATCTTCAATGGGTATGTGTTTTAGGATGACATCCCTCTTTTCAACATGGTCTCTGATAAAATGATGCCTCACATCTATGTGCTTTGTTCTTGAATGCAATACCGGATTTTCTGTAATAGATATTGCACTTGTATTATCACACATGATTGGAATTGTTTTCTCTTCCACTCCATAGTCCCTTAGCTGTTGTCTTATCCAAAGTACTTGTGCACAACAACTACCTGTCGCTATATATTCTCGCTCTACCGTTGATGTAGATATGGAGTTTTGCTTTTTACTGAACCAAGAGACTAGTCTGGTCCCTAGCATTTGGCATGTACCAGAGGTGCTTTTTCTATCTATTTTGCATCCAGCATAGTCAGAGTTTGAATATGATATCAATGTAAATCCTCCATCTTTTGGATACCAAATACCAACATTTATAGTTTTTTTCAAGTATTTGATTATCCTTTTAGCTGCTAGAAGATGTGATTCTTTTGGTTGAGCTTGAAATCTTGCACACATTCCTACTGCAAATGCTATGTCAGGTCTGCTTGCAGTCAAGTATAATAATGATCCAATAATTCCTCTATACATTTTCTGATCGACATCTTTTCCTCCTTCATCTTTTCCAAGTATGACTCTGGCACACATTGGTGTGTCTTCTGTGCCACTTGTATCCATCCCATACTTGTGTATCAAATCTCTTGTATACTTGGCTTGACTAATGAAAATGTCATTCTTCATTTGCTTTACTTGAAGGCCAAGGAAGTAGTTTAATTCTCCCATCATGCTCATCTGAAATTTTCTCTTCATTATGTTTGCAAATTTCTCACACAGCTTTTCATCCTCTGATCCAAAGATTATGTCATCAACATAGATTTGTACTAGCAATGTGCTTGCTCCTTCCTCCAGCTTGAATAGAGTCTTGTCAATAGTTCCTTTGTTGAATCCATTCTTGATCGAAATTGTGATAGTGTTTCATACCAGGCTCTGGTGCTCGTTTGAGGCCATAGAGGGCCTTCTTGAGTTTGTATACTTTGTATTCTTTTCCTTTAATTTGAAATCCAGGGGTTGTTCTATATAAACTTCTTCTTCCAAAAGTCCATTTAGGAATGCACTCTTTACATCCATTTGATAGACTTTGAAGTCTTTGTGTGCGACAAATGCTAGAAAGAGTCGATTGCTTCCAATCTTGCTACTGGTGCAAATGTTACATCATAATCTATTCCTTCAGCTTGGGAATAGCCTTTTGCAACTAGCCTTGCTTTGTTTCGACAACGAGTTCCTTGCTCATCCATCTTGTTCTTGAATACCCATTTTGCACCAATGATGTTGGCCATTTCGTGTCCGTCAACAAGTTCCCGTACTTCATTTCTTTCAAATTCATTTAGTTCTTCTTGCATGGCCGTGATCCAATCTGCATCTTGGATTGCATCATCTATGGTCTTGGGTTCCACTTGTGATAGAAAGCAAGTTAGCATGTGCTCCAGGTTGTCTTCTCGGTTTCAACTCCCGTGTGAATATCTCCAATGACTTGTTCTTCAGGATGGTCTCTTAGCCAATTTAGATCTGGTTGAAGTTGATCTTCACTTGGTGCTTCCATACCTTCATGCTGAGCATGAACTTCAACTTCAGGTGCTTCATCTGTTGTATTGATATGTGGCTCCTCTTGATCTTTAAAATGATGATTCAGGATAGTAGTTGGTATGGTTGCATTTGTATAGATTTCTCTCTATGGTGCTTTCTCTTCTTGATCTTGAAGATCTTCACCATTTGTATTTGGTTCATCAAAAACCACATGTGTTGATTCTTCAATCACCAAAGTTCTTTTATTGAGTACACTGAATGCTTTGCTGGTGTCTGAGTATCCCATGAAGATTGCTTCATCAGCCTTCTCATCAAAGGTATGCAGCTGATTCCTGTTTAAGACAAAACATTTTGATCCAAACATATGAAAATATGAGATATTGGGTTTTCTACCATTCCATATTTCATATGGAGTTTTTTCATGATGTTTGTTGATGATTGATCTGTTTTGTGTATGGCATGCTGTGTTTGCTGCTTCAGCCCAAAATCTCTTTGGTAAGCATGCTTCTGCTATCATTGTCCTGACTGCTTCCTTGATGGTTCTGTTTCTTCTTTCTGCTACACCATTTTGTTGTGGAGTTCCAGCTGCAGATAGTTGATGTAACCCTCCATTTTCTTCACAATAGGTTCTGATAATTTCATTTAGAAATTCAGTGCCTCTATCTGATTTGATCTTGATAATCTTTAGCTCTTTTTCATTTTGGAGTCTTCTCAGCAAATCTGGCAGCTTCTTGAGTGTTTCTTTCTTCTTGTTCGTGAAAATGGTCCAAGTGTACTTTGAGAAGTCACCACTACAAGCGTGTATTTCTTACCACTCACACTTACTGGTTTGACTAGTCCAAACAGGTTCATGTGCAATAGATGTAGAACTCTTGTTGTAGATTGATGAGGCTTTGACTTGAATGAGCTTTTTATTTGTTTTCCTTTCTGACAAGCATCACATAGACTTTCTTTCTTGAATGTGATCTCTGGCAGGCCTTCAACTAACTTGCTCCTTGATAGTTTGTTGATGGTCTTGAAATTCAGGTGATTTAATCTTCTGTGCCAAATCCAGCTTGTTGATTGTTTATTCTTGACAAGTAGACATGTTTCTGCCTTGGCTGTTCTCCAGTCCACCACATACATGTTGTCTTGTCTTCTACCTGCAAGAACTACTGTGTTGGTTTGACTGTGAATCACTTTGCATCCTTCTTTGTTGAAGTGCACATTGTAGCCTTTGTCACAGAATTGACTGATGCTCATCAGATTGAAGTTAAGTCCCTTGACATATGCCACATTTTGAATCTTTAGATTGTACTTGAGTATTGTGCCTTCCCCCTTAATCTTGCCAGGGTTTTCTTTACCTCCAAATGTGACTTTGGGTCCATCAAAAGCTTTGAAATCAGTGAGCCATTTCTTGTTTCCTGTCATGTGTCTGGAACATCCACTGTCTATGTACCAGACATCCTACAAAACAGATTAATTAAATTTAGGTACCCAACACTGGTTTGGGTCCATACCTGTTAGCAATCATGCCTCCCATACCAAGGGTGTATCCAAAAGGTCTTCTTTTTGGATAATTGAAGTCATCAACTTCATATGTGTAAGGCATGGCAGAATAGCTTGTAGTATTTTTACTGAAGGTATTCTGATACTTTTCTCCACCTTTTGGTGCATTTACATCCTTCTTCACTTTCCAATATGCAGTGGGAAACCTTTCTTGCTTCATGTGTCTAGGAACAGATTGATTTTTCTTAAACACATGATGCATTTTGTGGAATGGTTTCCTCTTGTATTTTGGAGGTACAACATTCCAATCATCCTCTGAAGGATAGAGTCTGCCTTTTCCTTTCAGATGGCTGTAGTTCTTGATTGACTGGAATGAGGATTTAGTTTGCTGTTTCACTACACTGGGTTTTGACTTCACCGGAACAGGATGATCTGTTGGAACCATGGTCTGTCCCTTTCTAAATTTTGGTCCACTAGTGGTCCTGAATTTAGAATGGTGTTTACCATTATTCCTACTTTCATCCTGACTGTTGTAGCCAAGACCAGATCTGGATCCAAACCTTTTTGGGGGTTTGTATGCCGGTGCTTTTAGTGGTGCAGTGGATACCTTCACTGGTGAGAAGATTTTCTTAACTGATCTTTTAGTAACAGATGTATGATCATCTGCTTTTTGTTGATCATTTAAGTGGGTCTCCTTACTAGTTAATTCAGCTTTTTCTTCATCCTGTTCTTTCTTTAACCTCTTATTCTCTTTTCTTAGATCCTTGCATTCCCTTTCCAGAATTTCACGATTCTTTTCAATTTCATCAAATTTAGTCAAGAGATTTTGGACTAGGTCTACTGTATCTAATGGGAGACTAGAGGATTGTGCAGTGTTAGATGTGGATGCATTAGATGAAGAACAGGAACTAGATGTTACCTCAGTTTCATCTGATTCTTTAGCCATTAAACATAGGCTTATTTCCTCATTGTCTGAGTTATCACTTTTATCTTCATCCAATTCTTTGGTCATGAGGCATAGGCATGCCTTTTCATTTTCTGAGCTGTCTTCTTCATCACTATCATCTGAGTCATTATCAGATGATTCTTCATGCTTTTCACTGCTGGATTCTGCCTTAAGTGCCTTCTTGCTCTTTCTCTTTTCAGATGCTCTGTATTTCTTCTTTTCATCATCTTTGTCATTTTCTTCAGGACAATCAGCCTTGAAGTGACCTCTCTTATTGTAGTTGAAACATCTGTATTCATCATCTTTCTTCTTCATGTCTCTGATTGAGCTTGAATTTTTGTTTGATGATGAATTTCCTTTGAATGGCTTCTTTTTAAACCTGTCAAAACGTTTAACTAATAAAGCTACCTGTTCTTTTAGTTCTTGTGTCTCTTTGCTGATGCATTCGGCAAAGTTACTTTGCTGGGGTGCAGCTAATGCAGTGATTTTGTGTGTCTCTGCCGGAGCACCATCTTCGTCATTTAATTCGAATTCATGAGCTTTTAATTGGGACATCAGTGTCAGAGTGTCAGTGCTTGCAAGATTTGTTTTTTCTCTGATTACTGATGTTATGATCTTCCATCTTTCAGGTAGTCCTCTCAAGATCTTCAAGCATACTTCTTTACGGGGATATATGTGTCCAATTTGTTGTAATTCACTCGATGATGCTTGAGAATCATTTGTCCATTTGATCAATAGATTCACCGAGTCTTCATTTTAAAGTTCTCAAATTTCTGTTTTGCAACGGATAATTTGTTTTCTTTAACTTGCTTCGATCCTTCATTTATCAATGATAGCTTGTCCCACATCTCCTTTGTCATGTTTTGCGCCTTTAATTCTCGGGAACATGTTGTCGTCTAGGGTCTTCAAGATCATGTCTTTTGCAACATAATCCAGATTTGCTCTTCTCCTGTCATCATTGGTCCAATCCTTTTTATGTTTGTCAATTTCCTTTCCTTGATCGGCTCCTGTGCTTACCACCGTAGTGATTGTGATTGGTCCATCATTGATTACATCCAAGCATCTCTTCATGAGTTGCTTTGCAAGATGAGATAGCATTCTTATTTTATATTCATCAAAATTGTTAACATTAAAAACGGTACTTTTGACAAGAAGTTTGAGGAATCCATCAGTGCAATTGAAGATATAAATGTAAGTGTATGAAAAACTCAGATTTGAAAACTACTTTGAAAATATGTGATCTCCTTGTTACCAGAAATTAGATCTGAACAGGTTCTGATACTAGGAACACTGCTCCGATACCAATTGTTGGTCCCAGAGAAGGGTGAAACTATAGTCAGAGGGGGGTGAATGACTATAGTGGAGTTTCAAAAACTTTTCTTCTTATTTAAAAGCTTTTGGGTAGCGGATAAGTCCCTTCTTACTACGTTGTTTTCAAATCAGTGTAGACAGTCACAGATATAAGTTATGATGTAGGCTAAATAAATAAATGCTGTAAAGTAAATTGTAGAAATTAAATTGACACAAGGCTTATAGTGGTTCGGGGTGGTGTAATCCCTTAATCCACTCTTCTCCCGTGATGATTGGAGGAATTCACTATTGTTTTCACAGATACAATAGTATGATTGTCCTTGGCTTCCCAAGCTTCACAATCTACAAGACTATCACTCCTTGACTGCAACAGCTTCAGTGATTCAGTCTTCCTTTTGCTGCTCCTTGAGATCAAAATCCTTCAACAACTATCACAGATTCAACTCCTTCTCGCATTGCCTCGATTCGCTGCTTCAGTTTGATGTGAATGTGATTTACACACTTGCTTGATCAATCTCAGTTCTGAGTATGACTTTGTAGTTCTGATACTTGAGTTGATCACTAGATATATCTTTGTATGTTCAGAGAGAAGGCTTTTCAAATTGACAGAGTTTCTACTTTTTTTCTTTTTGAATCATTATTTTCTTTTTCTGTCAATGCCTTCTATTTATAGCCTTGAATAACCTTGGTTTTTGAAATTCCGTCCGTTGGCTATATTAGTGAGGGAATAATCCTTGATTTCATTCTTGATTCCCCCTTAATTGTATTCTCCTTGATTTCAGTGATCGGATTCTTTCTTCAAACGTATAGCAGAAAATCCGTCCTTGATTGATCCTTTAATGAATCTGCTGAATCTTCAACGTATATTAAATCTGATCTTGTAAGTGTCTCTTCACCGTTTGTAGAACGGTCGAGTGAGCCTTCTAACTTAGCCGTTAGTTCTTTTTCGCTGTTTTGTTTTCTCTTTGCCGAAAGTCAGTGTACTCAGCCGATTCACTGTTTTCTTCTTTGTTCTAGTTTTTGAAGAGTCTTTGTACTTCACTGATCCTTGATTTGGCTGAGACCAGTGTACACCATATTTGAATATTGAGTTTCATCACTTAAAAAATAACTTAGACTTATCCAAGGTCATCACAGTCTTCCTTGGTTATAAGTCAGACCATAATGTCTTCATATCTTCTCTGCTGGTGCTTGGCTGGCTTTACTTTGCCGAATATCTGTTTTTGCTTTGCCGTCCTACCAACTAGTACAATACTTGTCTGACTTAACTTATACAACTTGTCGGACCCTAAGTAAGACTTATACAGAGAATTCTAACTTATTTCAGGCTTGCTATAACAGCTAGTATGGCCATCATCAAAACATAACAAAATGTTCCTAACACATTGTTATCCTTCACAAGCACTAATATATGTATATATTCACTACTGTACTAAAATTGATATCCGATCTACAAAAGACTTATCAATATACTTGGTCAAATCCACATATTGCAGAAATATATGACTTCCAATGACTGAGAGGTTGGCTTTTTATCCACAAAGGACATAAGCCTTGACAGTCATCCTGTCATAAGTTCATAAGGCAATACCCTTCTGTTTCGAATAAATCCAGACTCCGTTTGTTTGGCAAGAAAAGTCTCAGGGAATCACCCCTATTTTCTGTTTTTGAACAAAATCATGCAATACTAAGTGGTAAGAGAGTCCAAGGTCTGATTAACTCTCTACTTCTTAGGGAATTACACCTAGACCACTCAATCTTTGCTCTGAAAGATAAACTTTCCTATTCATTCTACTCTTTTCCGTGTAGATCCAATTACTCCCACTGGGCCTGAGACGCTCAGGTGGTTCTACAAGAGTATGAACAGAACTGGAGTACCGAACTCCATTCACAGGGTTATGGCTATTAAACCAACCTCTATTATCAGAATCCTATACTGCTCACAAAAGAGCCATAGGTCATCAATCGTTCCTCAGACTACAAAGTCCGCAGAACCTGTAATGGGTAATGGATAAACCATACTCCCAATACTTACTGGGTGGATCGAAATTCTGATCTAGTTTAGTAGTATTCAGTGTTATCACCAACAACCGATGTTGGATGTGGTCTGATATTAATCAGTTAGTAACTACCTTGAGTAAACGTACTTCAAGGTTCAAGGTTTTGCTGTTCATGGACTCTATCAGAAAGGATGCAACAGTATAACTGTCCCTTCCCAATTTCAAAAATCTAACCTTTATACACAATAGGTTAAAAGATATATCACGAATGATCATTGACCGAACGTATGCGCGAAATTCCCAGTCTTACCTTCAAGCACCGTGTGCTAAATGCTTATATTTATGGAAGTGGGGTGAACCGAATCCACACCTTATCCGTAAATTCCAAAGCATATTCTAGGTAGATTTCTTGGTCTTACATTTCAATGTAAACCGTTATTTCGCTTCCAATATCTTTATTGAGTTAAGCAGTGTATTGTAGCACATCTAAAAAATTATGTAAGGCAATTTAACGGTTTCTCACTTAGTGAGAACATGTCACAATAAGGCAGGCTGAGCATCAGTCTCGAGGACTATGAATGGCCTATTCCGAGTATAGAATACTCTATCTCTGTTGAAAATAGAGAAGCCTCAAAATATTTTGGATAAACTTACCGGAGTGTTTGAATAGTTATCAGACAAGAAGTCACTACTCGGAAGCTCCTACTAGCTTGTATCTTTTATCAGACCCCGAAGGTCGTCATGAACAAGCTATGTTACTTCTTTATAATCATTATCCTTTCCCGATTGAAAGGAAACTTAATCATTGAACCTTTGAGACAATATAACCAGACTGGGAGAAAGGAATCACCCTGAGCCAGGCTTCAAGTCTTGTCTTTTAGGGACTATGCACTAACTTTGGAATATGAAGAAGCGTTTATCTAAATATAGAAACCAATTGCTTTTAATAGTTCTTAAGATGTGTTTTATATACATATTTCAGCAGTTGTATGTGGTTTTGAATTTATCAAACAAAAGTCCGAGTCTTGGATTCGTACTACAAATGGTATCTTCACTTTCTATATGACAAACAAATTATCGAATAGAAGGTACATCCTTTCGTTCCAACGAATCTTAAACAGAAAATAATTTTTCCGCGATATCCAAGGATTGAATCCAAGATTCATTTCCTTATATCACTCCCACTATTCTAGCTAAAATTAACTTCCCGTTGTTTACTCTTTTAATCGTTAAATGCACCGCTACCTTGTTCTTCCAAAGAACTTAGCTCGAGAAAATCGCCAAGGATTCATAGGTTGGTGATCCAAAATCACTGTCCTTATCCTATGATTTTCAGTTAATTAATTTTTGGTTCAGCCTTAAAGTTTTCTCAGTTTAGATGACTAACACTTTTAGACATATTCTCCCATTCTTTCCGTGAATGGAAACAGTCTTGAACCAGCGGTTCGTTTGAGTAGACACTACTCTTGAACCGTGGGATGTCTATTTCGAGGGTTACTCATCGGGACTTCTCGGATTTTTTAATATTCCAGAAAAAACAACAAATCATAACATTAAAGCTCCCACTAGTTTGTCGGTTCCAAATACCGTCTAACGAGCAATGCTTTATTTTTATGATTTTCCGATTTTTTCAATTAGAAAATCTTTCGTACATAGTTCCAATGTTTCCAGAAAAACAACAAATCATAGAACTCCCACTAGTTCATCGATTCCAAATATCGTCCAACTAGCAACATTTCATGACTTTCCGGTTTTTCAATTAGAATGGTTACGTGTGTAGTCAGTTACACTTTTCTAATGTTCTAAAAACAACAAATCATAAAGCTCCCACTAGTTCATCGATTCCAAATACCGTCCAACTAGTAACACTTTATGATTTTCTGATTTTTCAATTAGAAAATTACTCGTGTAATCACTACACACTCAAAATTCACTAGAAGAATTTCAAAGTCCGAAATCACCTTTGATCAAACTAAGTTTGTCTTCCGTTTGACACGAATGACACTAGTGACATACCTATATGTCACTCTGGTTTTTAAAAGGCTTAAGAGAAAATATCTCTTTCAAAAAATAATTGCATTATCGATTATGGAAAATTAGGGATAAGGACACAATCTGAAATATTTTTAAGTAACAGGACAGCTACATATTTTTATAGGGAGAAGGACAACGCATAATTTTTATAGCGAGAAGGACAAACAGTGAATCCCGAAAATCAGTGAATCTCCCCAGTGAATCCCGAAATTAGTGAATTTCGACAGTGAATCCCGAAAATTAGTGAATTTCGACGATGAATTTTGAAAATTAGTGAATTTCGTCAGTGAATTTAAACAGTGATTTTCGAACACAAGTGAATTTCGACAGTGAATAAATAGTTTTGTCCTTTATGCAAAAGTTTCAAAAAACTGTCCTTCTACTGAATTGATGAAATATTTCTGTCCTTCTCCCTCATTCCCCCTATCGATTAACTAGTTCAATGTCCTAGTTACTTTCCACTTTTTAACGAAGTCAATACAAGTCAATTATTAATTTTTAAGCAATTTAGTAAGGGATATAATGCTGTAAATAAAATGACATGTATTAATTCAAGTTTAACACTACTATATAAGTTTATTTTAGGAATTGTAAACTAAAATTAAGTCTACTCTACCATTCCAAGGTTTTAACCTCGCATCTCAGTGCCTCCGTAGGGTAGGCCAAAGAGATGACGGTTAAATCGAGACAATCTCATCAATGAATAACTTGTGAGAATCGAACATCCCATGAGAATCGAACATCCCTTTATTCATTGACTACCTTCCTTTTTTAGCCTAGATATTATCAAGAATATCCTTTATGAGTGTGACCTACTATATCAGATCTCTTAGGTACGTCCCGAGTGTGCCGTCGTAGGATAGGTCAGTGACCCGACGAGTACCCGGAAATCCTATCCTTTCGGAGACCAAGCCATGAATGTTGATAGGGGTGAACACCATCCGTAGGGGGACGAAATCAAAGTGCCGCGAGGCGTCACCCTTCTCTCACTTACTTGTATCTATAGTAGAGGCCGTGGGGTTGGCTGTCGCCTCCCCCGCTCCCACTCAATATTTTGGAAGTGGTGGTGGGTTAACTAACCACTTCTTTTTGATGTTAACATAAAAGCACATCAAATCAAGGATTCCGAATGGTGTAGGTAACGTAGGCAAGCCTACCCGTCCTATTCGTTGGAACATATGTGACAGTCGGACGAAGTCGGGTCAAGAGAGCCCCATGGAGATAAGAAGGAATCACCCCTCCGCTCGCCGGTGTAGCTTAGTCTTGCCGGACCTCCGTGCATACATCACACTAGGAGGGTGCCGTCGGTTGAGCGAAGCTCTGTTGACCACCCAACCTATAGGTGAACCGTTTTTATCCTATATTTATTGTTCTTTTACCATCATTCAATCTCATAGACACTACGAATCGAAAACATGATCTCGTTTGTGCTTTTAAGGCGGTTCACCGAGAACACACACCGAAAAGGCTTAACGATTTCATAACCCGTCCTCGGATCTTTAATTAGTTACTAAATTAATTTATTACCACATATTAATTAAATTTCAACTAATTACACGAGTTTGTATACATGCCTATTTTAATTACCAAAATTAAAATTCTACATGTATGCATGGAGTGGACTTATGATATGGTGCATGTCATGGCAATTCCGATTTTATATCTATTTTATGATCAAACACATAAAAAATAAATTGCGGAAAATTTAAACACCGAGATGAATCGTTGGTACCCCCGACTAACCTATTTTCTAAGGAAAAGTAAAACTAATTCTAAGTCTTCAAATCTCGATCTTCGATCATGATCTTGAAAACTTCCAGATCTTCAAAGATTCGATCTCGACACGAACCACGAACGACGAGGGAGGAGTCCGTAATATACCAATATATTAAAATATATTTATATTACAAATTTGTTTTATAAATTTTTTTTTGTTATCCACGGCAGATCCATAAAAAAAAGGAAAAACAAATACTTAACAAATACTTCTGAATCCGAAAGAGACAATGAGAAAATGATAAATGCTATATCGAAAGAACAACAAATCTTTATTGATATATTACAACAGATTAATGACCCAGCTCTACAACAACAATATCTCGAAAAATTATTGGACACTTTTAAGCATGAACCGTTAGCACCAAGTACTTCCTGAAGTACATATGATTTAACAACAATCCTAAATAGGAGTAATAATAATAGAAAAGATAAAATTACAAATCACGATCTCCAAAAACAAATTAAAGAAATAAAAAATGAGTTAAGAAAACTAAAAAAGAAACAGAAAAATGATTCTTCATTAATCAAAACCATTATTGAAACAATAAAAGAGAATAGTTACACGCATACTGAAAATGAAGATATTACTCAACAATTACAAAATATTACAATAGCCCCAACTGATTTCCTTTTTGTTTTAAAAGAAATTACATAGAAAGTATATCATAAATATTACAATAAATTTTTTAAATGATTTCGAACTTCATACCATCACACTATTTGACACTGGAGCCAACTTAAATTGTATAAAAGAAGGGTTTGTCCCAATAAAATTCCTAAAACAAACCCATGAAAAAATTTCAGCAGCAAACAAATCAAAAATAGTCATCTCTGGAAAGACAGAAGCTTCCATAATCAACAATGGGATCTCTCTGATGACATTCTTTGTGGTTGTCAATGACATCCATCATTCCGTAATCCTTGGCACTCCTTTCATAAACCTTATCACACCTTACAAGGTTTGTCCAGATTCCATTACCTTCAAAATAAATAATAAAAAAAATAAGTTTCCATTCTTAGTAAAACCAAGAACTAGAAGTTTAAATTTATTAAAAGCTTCATCAATACATGAAAACAACATCAATAATATAATACACAACAAACAATTTCAGCTCAATGAATTGCAAAAACATGCCTCCTTACAAAGGATAAATAAGCTACTAAATCAACCTACTATAAAAGAAAAAATACTAAGATTACAAAAGATATTTACATCAAAAGTTTGTTCTGATCTACCCAATGCCTTCTGGAATAGAAAGCAACATATGGTTGATTTACCCTATGATACATCTTTTCATGAAAAAGATGTACCTACTAAAACCCGACCCATACAAATTTATAAAGACCTTGAACAATATAGTAGAAAAGAAATACAAGATCTTGAAAACAAAAAATTAATCTCTAAAGCCAGATCACCTTGGAGTTGTTCTGCTTTTTATGTTAATAAAGCCTCTGAGATTGAAAGAGGAACTCCCAGACTAGTCATTAATTATAAACCACTTAACAAAGCGTTAAAATGGATTCGCTACCCCATACCTAATAAGAAAGACCTTTTAAATAAACTCCATGATGCCTTTATATTCTCAAAATTTGATATGGAATCAGGTTTCTGGCAAATACAAATAAAACCTGAAGACAGGTATAAGACAGCATTTACAGTTCCATTTGGACAATACCAATAGAATGTAATGCTTTTTGGTTTAAAAAATGCTCCTTCGGAATTTCAAAGAATTATGAACGACATATTCAATGATTACTCAACATTTTGCATTGTATACATAGATGATGTGCTTATATTTTCGAAAACTATTGATGAACATTTCAAATATTTAAAAACGTTCTTATATGTAATTGAAAAAAGCGGTTTAGTTGTATCCGAATCTAAAATGTCACTTTTCCAAACAAAAATAAGATTTCTTGGGTACTATATTACTCAAGGAACAATTACACCTATCGAAAGATCTCTACAATTCACCTCAAAATTTCCAGATAAAATGATTGACAAAAAACAGCTACAAAGGTTCTTAGGATGTTTAAATTATGTCCTAGACTTTTACCCAAATCTAAACGAATAGCAAAACCACTTCACGACCGTCTAAAACAAACCCTATACCTTGGAATACAACACATACAAAAATTGTCCAACAAATTAAGAAACAGGTCACAAAAATTCCTTGTCTACACTTAGCAGATCCGGTACTACAGAAAATAGTAGAAACTGATGCTTCTGATATTGGTTATGGAGGAATCTTAAAGCAGAAACAAGATTCTAAAGAATTAATTGTTCAGTTTACATCTGCACATTGGAATGAAACCCAAAAGAATTATTCCACAATTAAAAAGGAGATTTTAAGCATTGTTTTATGCATTCAGAAATTTCAAAGCGATTTATTAAACAAAAAGTTTTTATTACGCATAGACTGTAAAAGTGCAAAAGAAATTTTACAAAAAGATGTACAAAACCTTGCATCAAAGAAAATATTTGCACGGTGGCAAGCAATTTTAAGCATTTTTTATTTTGATATTGAATTCATAAACGGAGATACAAATTCAGTCCCAGATTTTCTTACCCGCAAATTCCTACAAGACAAATCCGATGGCCCCAAAAGTTGACAAAGGGAAAAACACAGCAAATACAAATGTTACAAAACCAAAAATGTCTTGGGCTGACATTGCAATCAAAGAAGAACAGGACACCAACATAGAAGAAACAGGATTTAGACAAATGCATTTATCCCAAACTCCACCAAACACACAAAAGCTCCTACAACTGCCTCTACCATTATCATCATCACCAAGACCTACAGCATCATCATCAAGACACCCAGCATCATCATTGACAAAACCCATTGTTTTGACCTCAAATTCATTCCAACCACTCACAAAACCTTCTACCACACAAACCACAAGAACACAAAAAACAAGCTTTACACAATTAAACCATACTCACAAAATATTACCATGGTTGAAGCCGGTTTCCAATGCCAAGATCCTTTTCAATCCATCCAACAATATTTTGGAACATGATGGTTTTACAAACCTAGGGATTTACATAAAACCCCAATTTTTTACCAAACAATCTTACAAGTTACCCAGTCAGCAAGTTTTGATCACAAATACTATGAAAATAACCAAACTACACCTGCATTTCAACATGCAAAATTCATAGAGTTATTTCCCCAAATGATTGGTATGCTGCTCCTTCGGTGCCTATTGCATTCCCAGAAGAATACAAATAACAACCTTTTTATACAATTACATTCAACTATTGGGAGTATCAGCAGGCATGGTTTAATGCACTCTTCATACAAAACCAAAACAATCAACATACTTGGTTGATGCACTTCGATACAAAGACAGCCGAAATTTCAAACTTTCCATCATAGTGGGTTTAGTGGTGGGAATGTTTCTGTTCAGTACCAAAAATACAAAAAACGACTGTGCTCGAATCCTTCAACATTTTCAAAGCAAAGTACAAACCTTCCGAGTCAGAAAAAAGATTTCACACATTCGCAACATTGTACAAGATTCTATTTACCATGGATCGTAAACTGGTATTTAGATTATTCTGATCATCCTATGCCACTTATCCAAAGAAGATTTATGGTGAGATGGTGGGAGAAATGCAATATCATCAAATGTTTACTACCATCAAACATGGAAGCATGGTTACAAACATTACAAAGACATCAGCAAAATAAGATACAACCCACTGCAACTACAAGATTTTCAGAAAGAAAAGCACAAATGGCAGCCTTGTTAGCCGCATCAAAAAATGATGAGGAATTACAACAAATCCTATCGCAATATGCCTCTACTTCACAAAAATCACCTATCAGTTCAACCGCATCAGTTAACGATGATGAGGAAGATGAAGATTATTCACCATTACTCTAAAAAAAATTATAAAAAAAAAAAAAAAGAAAAGAAAAAATTTGCTACACTACAAATACAAATAATTTGCTACACTACAAATACACACACTACACTCAACAAAGTTACCGGCAAACACTCACATGCACACAAACTACTCCACCTAATACACAAATATACATTACTATATTATGCACACACATATATATGGACACACACACACAAAAAATTATATATATAAATATATATATATATATATATATATATATATATATATATATATATAATTATATATCTACAAATACATATAGATTATATACGTACTAAATACACATAGTTACACTAGACTCAGCAAAGACTACGCTACAACACTTCCCAGAAGACGACAATACACAGCTTCCCAAAAATCAACATGGCAGACATGACACGACATCACTAAAAAAAAAATTAAAGAAGATTATTCATCACAAAACGACAAAAGACGGCTTAGCAAAAGTCTTCCACAATGCAATGGCAGACATGACAAGACAAGACTAGACACCACTCGAAAATAATGGGCATCACTTCAAGCAAGAGGACAAAAGAACAACTCAGCCATACCATTATGGCAGACACCACTCACAAAAGCGAAGAAGACTCTACATTATTACACCACTACAATTATTCTATCTTGAATATAAATAGAAGGGGGAAGATGGCAGTCTCTCAGACTCCTCAAATTACTAGAATACAATTTACAAGTTTCATTTTTAAGTTTCATTTTTAAAGTTCTCTCTGCAAATAGATTTCAAGGAAGTTCATTCAAATACGGGAGTTCTGTTCCAACAATTTGTATCTTCAAATTCAACAATTTGTTTCTCAAAATCAAACCTTTTAATTAAGGTATAAAATTACATGTTTCCTTTGAAAAACTTTTAGCATATTTCATTACCGTACATTACTTTGTTTCAGCATTCTTATTCATTCATTGTTGCCGTCAATTTATATCTTTAGAATTGTTATATCTTTAGGATGTGTTGAAGATCATAGTTATACTTAAGATATTGTCCAAACCCCTTTTGAGAGACATTCATATTTGTAGAGTGTTTTTGCCCAAGCAATAAGAGAGCAAGCCTATTGGCATTTTAATCTTATTTTGGGATTGTAGGCACGTATGAATTATTAACAAAGGGACTATGGATTCTATATTTCGTAGAAATACATCTTCTAGGTCTGGATCAAGTTCTGTTCCAGAAAATTCAAAAAGGATTATACATACGATGAAATAATAATTGAGGATTTTAATAAATCTCTTGAAAATTGGAAAATTCCAAAGGTAAACAAAAGCCAAATATATGAATCATCAAGATTCATCAGTTTTGAATCAGATTTTACCATTAAAACAGAGGAAAGAGATATTCAATTATCAAAACCTTTTGAAACTATACGAATTCTTTCGAAAACTCCTTACAAAAATATCGACAAAAATTATACCAATATATACACATCGGTTTAATCCAAGTAGGAATTAAACCTCTAACCAGAGAAGGGTTAAACACTTCCATTTTAGCTGTTCTTACAAGACACTTAGACTTTGAAGATTCACTTTTAAGTTCTGTTGAATCAAGTCTTTGTACAAGTCCAATTACTTTTGATTGTTGGCCTAATATTTCTATTTCTCTAAATGATCCAAACATCCTCAAATCACTGGTGCTTCAAATAAAAACGCACAATTACAAAATGTTAGAAGGATCAATTCCTATTACTATTATTTTTAGATTACACTATAAGGCCATGATTTCAGCCTTTTCTACAAAAGTAAGATGTTATAGTCCAAAAGGAGAAACACTTCTCCTACAAACAGATCTTTCAAGGTCAAATAAGTGTACTTCTAGAACCATCAAATGGAAAGATATTACTCTTCCAGATGAATGGGTCTTAGAAAATATAGTCCCAACACAAAATAGGTTTCCAGAACCAAATTCTGAACTAAGACATGTTACTCAATTCACTGATGGCAAGGTAAAACTTCTTTTTGACAGAAGAAGAAGTACGAGTGCCAGATACACTGATTCTAGCTCTGCATCTGAAGATACTTCTGCTACAATTGATCTAGGCAGAGTATCTCAAATACCATCAGTTATAGGTACCTCGAACCCAAGGAATTCGATCTCCGATATCCCTGTTACAAGACTAAGGAACGTAGATTATGTTTCACAGATTCCAAGATCTTTCTATCATACATAAAATGTAGGAAGCAATGACACAAACACTTCAGAACAAACAAACACTCCTGAACCAACCAGCCCCTCATTTTCAGCCATTACTGATAACCTTAATGAACTAAATATCATTGAAAAAGAGTTTACAATTAACAAAAAAGTTCTTCAAAATGACTTTTACTCTGAAAGAAATATAATGAAAATGACTTGGTTCTTTGACAAATTTATGTTAAAACGACAAGAAATTCAAAATAAATACTATGACTTTGTAAATCAAAATAAAATTCATATATATTTCTTTGACTGGTTTGAAATTTACTCCCTCGAAAATCATATCGATTATCCTTTCACAACCATAATTAGTCCTATTACCATTAGAAATAAGAATCCGGAATGGGAAACTACTCTAAACTCTGAAAAAATAATATCTACTCACCCACCCTTCCAGGGAATAAAAATACAACACCAAGATCAATTTGTAGAAGCTTATCCGATTAAACTACCTGAGAAGACGACAAGAGAAATATAAAAAATATTATTTCCCAAAATAATTATACGAATACTAATCTCCATACAATCGAAAAACAATTAGAGAAAATGGAAAAACAAATGAAGATTAGTCGAATAGAGAATACTCAAACTAATGATTCCAATATAAAAAGCCCAACAACCCCAGTCTTCAAACCATACCAAGTATCTTCTTCATCCATCAAAGATATACAAAAGAAAAAATCGGATTTATTCAAAGATTTACAAAACAAACTACAAAAAATGACAGCCAGCTCATCTTCTGAAAACCAGATAGCACCGGATACCCCCGCAATGACCCCCACAACAACACTTCATATTAATACGATTGGGAAAGAATATGATTATGACTCACACACGATTCTTGATATATCACTAGATAAAAATCAACTAAACAAAATAGGATGGAGTTTACAACAAGTTCCGAACAATCCTCCGGATATAATACCAGTAGAAACTCAAACTCAAAACCGTTTTAATGCATCCTCTGTTTACAATTGGAACTTAGACACTATGAACGAATATCAAATTCTATCATTCCTACAGCAAATGACTATGGCTGCAAATGCATACAGAACGCAGCACGGAGTCCAAGATAGGACTACCGCGGAACTATTAATTGCAGGCTTTTCAGGACAATTAAAAGGATGGTGGGACTTTTATTTAACATCTGACCAACATGACCAAATACTTAATTCACTAAAATATGATGAAGAACAAAATCTGATTCTTGATGACCAACAAGAACCTCTACAGGATGCTGTATCCACTCTAATACATACTATTTCAATACATTTTCTTGGAGATCCGGCAAAATTAAAAGAAAGAAATACTTTGAACTACTTTCAAATCTACGCCGTAAGAAACTTAGTGATTTCCAATGGTATAAAAATAATTTCCTCACAAGATTAATGCAAAGGGATGATTCCAATCAACCTTTTTGGAAGGAGAAATTCCTAGCGGACTACCAACCTTATTAGGGGAAAAAGTTAGAAATAGAATTCGTGAGAATTCAGGTACACAAATTATTGCATACGATCAATACACATATGGTCAACTCGTAAGTGTAATTCAACAAGAAGGAATGAAAATATGCCAAGATTTAAAACTTCAGAAACACATAAAATGGGAAATGAAAAAGACTAATTTAGAGCTTGGAACCTTTTGTCAACAATTTGACAACAATCCTTTTAAAAATATTTCCTCTTGTAAAGGAGATTGCAAAAAACCCACTTTTCAAAACAAAAAACCCTATCGATCTAATAGGAATTTATACAGAAAGCAAATAAAATGACCCTCGAACAATAATTTCTACAAAAATAAAAAATATAATACGTCAAAACCAAATTGGAAAAAAGACATTGAATGTTATAGATGCCACAAAAAAGGACATACAGCAAATTAGTGTAAATTAAAAAGAAAGCTTAATGAACTAAGTCAAAGCTTAATGAACTAAGTCTATAAGACGACATTATGAACAAAATATCAAACTTACTTATAGATTCTGATAGTGACACAACTAATGAAGAAAATACGGATAACAATGGAATAGCAAAAATAGACGATACATTAAGAAATACCTTTTGAATCCGAAAGAGACAATTTAGAAAATGATAAATGTTATCTCTAGTAAGTTGTGCACGGGAAGTCAAAGAACAACATGCGTGATCTTTATTGATATATTGCGGGACGGAGGGAGTACTACAAAGAGACAATGAGATTAAATGTTATCTCCAAAGAACAACAAATCTTTATTGATATACTACAACGGATTAATGACCCGACTCTAAACAACAATATCTCGAAAAATTATTGGACACTTTTAAGCATGAACCGTTAGCACCAAGTACTTCCAGAAGTACATATGATTTAACAACAATCCTAAATAGGAGTAATAATAATAGAAAAGATAAAATTACAAATCACGATCTCCAAAAACAAATTAAAGAAATAAAAAATGAGTTAAGAGAACTAAAAGAGAAACAGAAAAATGATTCTTCATTAATCAAAACCATTATTGAAACAATAAAAGAGAATAGTGACACGCATAATGAAAATGAAGATATTACTCAACAATTACAAAATATTACAACAGCCCCAACTGATTTCCTTTTTGTTTTAAAAGAAATTACATCAAGAAAGTATATCATAAATATTACAATAAATTTTTTAAATGATTTCGAACTTCATACCATTGCACTATTTGACACTGGAGCCGACTTAAATTGTATAAAAGAAGGGTTTGTCCCTAAAATTTCTACAACATACCCATGAAAAAATTTCAGCAGCAAACAAATAAAAAATAGTCATCTCTGCAAAGACAGAAGCTTCCATAATCAACAATGGGATCTCTCTGATGACATCCTTTGTGGTTGTCAATGACATCCATCATTCCGTAATCCTTGGCACTCCTTTCATAAACCTTATCACACCTTACAAGGTTTGTCCAGATTCCATTACCTTCAAAATAAATAATAAAAAACATAAGTTTCCATTCTTAGTAAAACCAAGAACTAGAAGTTTAAATTTATTAAAAGCTTCATCAATACATGAAAACGACATCAATAATATAATACACAACAAACAATTTCAGCTCAATGAATTGCAAAAACATGCCTCCTTACAAAGGATAAATAAGCTACTAAATCAACCTACTATAAAAGAAAAAATACTAAGATTACAAAAGATATTTACATCAAAAGTTTGTCTTGATCTACCCAATGCCTTCTCGGAATAGAAAGCAACATATGGTTGATTTACCCTATGATACATCTTTTCATGAAAAAGATGTACCTACTAAGCCCGACCCAAACAAATGAATAAAGACCTTGAACAATATTGTAGAAAAGAAATACAAGATCTTGAAAACAAAAAAATTATCTCTAAAGTCAGATCACCTTGGAGTTGTTCTGCTTTTTATGTTAATAAATCCTCTGAGATTGAAAGAGGAACTCCCAGACTAGTCATTAATTATAAACCACTTAACAAAGCGTTAAAATGGATTCGCTAACCCATACCTAATAAGAAAGACCTTTTAAATAAACTCCATGATGCCTTCATATTCTCAAAATTTGATATGAAATCAGGTTTCTGGCAAATACAAATAAAACCTGAAGACAGGTATAAGACAGCATTTACAGTTCCATTTGGACAATACCAATGGAATGTAATGCCTTTTGGTTTCAAAATGCTCCTTCGGAATTTCAAAGAATTATGAACGACATATTCAATGATTACTCAACATTTTGCATTGTATACATAGATGATGTGCTTATATTTTCGAAAACTATTGATGAACATTTCAAACATTTAAAAACGTTCTTATATGTAATTGAAAAAAGCGGTTTAGTTGTATCCGAATCTAAAATGTCACTTTTCCAAACAAAAATAAGATTTCTTGGGCACTATATCACTCAAGGAACAATTACACCTATTGAAAGATCTCTTCAATTCACCTCAAAATTTCCAGATAAAATGATTGACAAAAAACAGCTGCAAAGGTTCTTAGGATGTTTAAATTATGTCCTAGACTTTTACCCAAATCTAAACAGAATAGCAAAACCACTTCACGACCGTCTAAAAACAAACCCTATACCTTGGAATACAACACATACAAAAATTGTCCAACAAATTAAGAAACATGTCACACAAATTCCTTGTCTACACTTAGCAGATCCGGCACTACAGAAAATAGTAGAAACTGATGCTTCTGATATTGGTTATGGAGGAATCTTAAAGCAGAAACAAGATTCTAAAGAATTAATTGTTCAGTTTACATCTGCACATTGGAATGAAACCCAAAAGAATTATTCAACAATTAAAAAGGAGATTTTAAGCATTGTTTTATGCATTCAGAAATTTCAAAGCGATTTATTAAATAAAAAGTTTTTATTACACATAGACTGTAAAAGTGCAAAAGAAATGTACAAAAAGATGTACAAAACCTTGCATCAAAGCAAATATTTGCACGATGGCAAAGCAATTTTAAGCATTTTTTATTTTGATATTGAATTCATAAACGGAGATACAAATTCGATCCCGCATTTTCTTACCCGCGAAATTCCTACAAGACGGATCCGATGGCCCCAAAAGTTGACAAAGGGAAAAACACAAGAAATACAAATGTTACAAAACCAAAAATGTCTTGGGCCGACATCGCAATCAAAGAAGAACAGACGCCAACATAGAAGAAACGGGATTTAGACAAATGCATTTATCCCAAACTCCACCAAACACAAAAGCTCCTACAACTGCCTCTACCATTATCATCATCACCAAGACCTAAAGCATCATCATCAAGACACCCAGCATCATCATCGACAAAACCCATTGTTTTGACCTCAAATTCATTCCAACCACTCACAAAACCTTCTACCACACAAACCACAAGAACACAAAAAACAGTTTACACAATTAAACCATACTCACAAAATATTACCATGGTTGAAGCCGGTTTCCAATGCCAAGATCCTTTTCAATCCATCCAACAATATTTTGGAACAAGATGGTTTTACAAACCTTGGGATTTACATAAAACCCCAATTTTTTACCAAACAATCTTACAAGTTACCCAGTCAGCAAGTTTTGATCACAAATACTATGAAAATAACCAAACTACACCTGCATTTTCAACATGCAAAATTCATAGAGTTATTTCCCCAAAAGATTGGTATGCTGCTCCTTCGGCGCCTATTGCATTCCCAGAAGAATACAAAGAACAGCCTTTTTATACAATTACATTCAACTATTGGGAGTATCAGCATGCATGGTTTAATGCATTCTTCATACAAAACCAAAACAATCAACATACTTGGTTGATGCACTTCGATACAAAGACAGCCGAAATTTCAAACTTTCCATCATGGTGGGTTCAGTGGTGGGAATGTTTCGGTTCAGTACCAGAAATACAAAAAATGACTGTGCTCGAATCCTTCAACATTTTCAAAGCAAAGTACAAACCTTCCGAGGCAGAAAAAAGATTT
Source organism: Gentiana straminea (assembly GCA_036785695.1). Lineage (NCBI taxonomy): Eukaryota > Viridiplantae > Streptophyta > Magnoliopsida > Gentianales > Gentianaceae > Gentiana > Gentiana straminea. The sequence continues at coordinate 2,210,026 of JAVUPR010000398.1, read as the reverse complement.
CACGCATTCGCAACATTTTGTACAAGATTCTATTTACCATGGATCGTAAACTGGTATTTAGATTATTCTGATCATCCTATGCCACTTATCCGAAGAAGATTTAGGGTGAGATGGTGGGAGAAATGCAATATCATCAAAAGTTTACTACCATCAAACATGGAAGCATGGTTAAAAACATTACAAAGACATCAGCAAAATAAGATACAACCCACTGCAACTACAAGATTTTCAGAAAGAAAAGCACAAATGGCAACCTTGTTAGCCGCATCAAAAACTGATGAGGAATTACAACAAATCCTATCGCAATATGCCTCTACTTCACAAACATCACCTATCAGTTCAACCGCATCAGTTAACGATGATGAGGAAGATGAAGATTATTCACCATTACTCTAAAAAAAAAAAAAAAAAAAAGGAAAAAAGAAAAGAAATAATTTGCTACACTACAAATACAAATAATTTTCTACACTACAAATACACACACTACACTCAACAAAGTTACCGGCAAACACTCACATGCACACAAACTACTCCACCTAATACACAAATATACATTACTATATTATGCACACACATATATATGGACACACACATCACTACAAAAAATATATATATATATATATATATATATATATATATATATATATATATATATATATATATATATACTATATATATTCATTATATATTATATATAGATTATAAACGTACTAAATACACATAGTTACACTAGACTCAGCAAAGACTACGCTACAACACTTCCCAGAAGACGACAATACACAGCTTCCCAAAAATCAACATGGCAGACATGACACGACATCACTAAAAAAAAATTAAAGAAGATTATTCATCACAAAACGACAAAAGACGGCTCAGCAAAAGTCTTCCACTATGCAATGGCACATACATGACAAGACAAGACTAGACACCACTCGAAAATAATGGGCATCACTTCAAGCAAGAGGACAAAAGAACAACTCATCCATACCATTATGGCAGACACCACTCACAAAAGCGAAGAAGACTCTACATTATTACACCACTACAATTATTCTATCTTGAATATAAATAGAAGGGGGAAGAGGGCAGTCTATCAGACTCCTCAGATTACTAGAATACAATTTACAAGTTTCATTTTTAAAGTTCTCTCTGCAAATAGATTTCAAGGAAGTTCATTCAAATACGGGAGTTCTGTTCCAACAATTTGTATCTTCAAATTCAACAATTTGTTTCTCAAAATCAAACCTTTTAATTAAGGTATAAAATTACATGTTTCCTTTGAAAAACTTTTAGCATATTTCATTACCGTACATTACTTTGTTTCAGCATTCTTATTCATTCATTGTTGCCGTCAATTTATATCTTTAGAATTGTTATATTATTTTGCCGTCCATTATTATATTATTTGATCACCATACAATTGTCACATATGTTTTGTTTGAATCCTTAATTCTTGTTTAACTTTGTATATTACAATCCTTTCGTTGATCCCTGGTCGCTCATTGGTATCGGCAAATAATGGACGCTCATTGCCCAAGCAATAAGAGAGCAAGCCTATTGGCATTTTAATCTTATTTTGGGATTGTAGGCACGTATGAATTATTAACAAAGGGACTATGGATTCTATATTTCGTAGAACTACATCTTCTAGGTCTGGATCAAGTTCTATTCCAGAAAGTTCAAAAAGGATTATACATACAGATGAAATAATAATTGAGGATTTTAATAAATCTCTTGACAATTGGAAAATTCCAAAGGTAAACAAAAGCCAAATATATGAATCATCAAGATTCATCAGTTTTAAATCAGATTTTACCATTAAAACAGAGGAAAGAGATATTCAATTATCAAAACCTTTTGAAACTATACAGCTTCTTTCTGAAAACTCCTTACAAAAACATCGACAAAAATTATACCAATATATACACATCGGTTTAATCCAAGTAGGAATAAAACCTCTAACCAGAGAAGGGTTAAACACTTCCATTTTAGCTGTTCTTAGAGACACAAGACACTTAGACTTTGAAGATTCACTTTTAAGTTCTGTTGAATCCAGTCTTTGTACGGGTCCAATTACTTTTGATTGTTGGCCTAATATTTCTATTTCTCTAAATGATCCAAACATCCTCAAATCACTGGTGCTTCAAATAAAAACGCACAATTACAAAATGTTAGAAGGATCAATTCCTATTACTATTATTTTTAGATTACACTATAAGGCCATGATTTCACCCTTTTCTACAAAAGTAAGATGTTATAGTCCAAAAGGAGAAACACTTCTCCTACAAACAGATCTTTCAAGGTCTAATAAGTGTACTTCTAGAACCATCAAATGGAAAGATATTACTCTTCCAGATGAATGGGTCTTAGAAAATATAGTCCCAACACAAAATAGGTTTCCAGAACCAAATTCTGAACTAAGACATGTTACTCAATTCACCGATGGCAAGGTAAAACTTCTTTTTGACAGAAGAAGAAGTACGAGTGCCAGATACACTTATTCTAGCTCTGCATCTGAAGATACTTCTGCTACAATTGATCTAGGCAGAGTATCTCAAATACCATCAGTTATAGGTACCTCGAACCCAAGGAATTTGATCTCCGATATCCCTGTTACAAGACTAAGGAACGTAGATTATGTTTCACATATTCCAAGATCTTTCTATCATACAGAAAATGTAGGAAGCAATGACACAAACACTTCAGAACCAACAAACACTCCTGAACCAACCAGCCACTCATTTTCAGCCATTACTGATAACCTTAATGAACTAAATATCATTGAAAAAGAGTTTACAATTAACAAAAAAAGTTCTTCAAAATGACTTTTACTCTGAAAGAAATATAATGAAAAGGACTTGGTTCTTTGACAAATTTATGTTAAAACGACAAGAAATTCAAAATAAATACTATGACTTTGTAAATCAAAATAAAATTCATATATATTTCTTTGACTGGTTTGAAATTTACTCCCTCGAAAATCATATCGATTATCCTTTCACCACCATAATTAGTCCTATTACCATTAGAAATAAGAATCCGGAATGGAAAACTACTCTAAACTCTGAAAAAATAATATCTACTCACCCACCCTTCCAGGGAATAAAAATACAACACCAAGATCAATTTGTAGAAGCTTATCCGATTAAACTACCTGGAGAAGACGACAAGAGAAATATAAAAAATATTATTTCCCAAAATAATTATACGAATACTAATCTCCATACAATCGAAAAACAATTAGAGAAAATGGAAAAACAAATGAAGATTAGTCGAAGAGAGAATCCTCAAACTAATGATTCCAATATAAATAGCCCAACAACCCCAGTCTTCAAACCATACCAAGTATCTTCTTCATCCATCAAAGATATACAAAAGAAAAAATCGGATTTATTCAAAGATTTTTAAAACAAACTACAAAAAATGACAGCCGGCTCATCTTCTGAAAATCAGATAGCACCGGATACCCCCGCAATGACCCCCTGTTCGCGAAAATCACAACTACACTAGCAAGCGGACTAGGTCAACTGTAGTATAGCTCAATTCGTGAGCAAGGTCGATCCCACAGGGACTTGTTCGATAATTATGCAAACTTAGTTATCAAATTCAAGATTACGGGTGGTTTGTGGTCTTTGACCAAAATAAACGCGGAAAATTAGGTAAAAACAACGGTTTATCAAATCAAGACGAGTTTTAACCACTTTTAAGAAAGTAGATCGAACCGAACTAGTTAATTATTCCCTAATCGTTTCCTATATTGATTCATACACTTTTGTCATTAAAGTTCCAAGAATCGAATCAATTATTGGTGTATTTTCCTAAAGTAGTTCATAGATCGTGCGCGGACTCTAGAACCCTATGAATAGCTAAACGTCTACCGTGCGCGGGCTAGAACAATATTAACTAAACACGAATTAAGAACTAGAAAATACCGATAATAATTATCGTAAACCTCGCTACGTAACTACCGTGCACGGGCTAGTTAACTAATAACGATCTAATTGTTTCGTGTCCAATTACTCTTTTCAACCTTAGTTCCTTCAAGAATAATTTACGAAAACATGCAAAGAGTTGATCAAGTTCTAAACATGTAAGTTAAAAAGAAACAATAGAAATAATCAAAACAATTCGTATCGGGGAAACTAAATCGTTAAGCCTTTTCTCCAATATAGACCGTTGGGTACTCTTCCAAAACAAAGTCTTTTCCCCGAGACCGGGCGTTTCTCGTGTATGAATCAATATAAATCACGATTAGGTGCAAATTAACATCGTTCAATTCGATTTACAAATAATTTAACCTAACATGCTTGTAACAAGGATAATCATCACAAATTCGTCAAACATAGAAGAAAGAATCGACATGATTACCTAGAAACACGAGATCAATCTTCTAGCTATTTCCTCCGCAATGAATCACCAATCGAACGAACATGCAAAAGCTAAACTACTCTCAAATAATGAAGAAAACAAGAACTTATATTGATAATACTTTAAGTAAATTGTCTGCTCTCAAAATCGTGTATATTCTGATGTATTACATCTTATTTATAGTAAACAAACCGACCTAGGGCTAAAAAGGGTAAATCTGTAAGTTTTAGGGTTAAGTCGGCTCGCTTAACCGACGGTGGCCCTCGGTTCGGCGTCTTTGGGCTGATCCCGGACATGTCCGGACACGTCTTGGGCTTGTCTAGGACATGTCCCGGACACATGGGCCGCCGTACCATAGATCTTTCTCGGTTCGGCGTGCCGGTTGTCCTGTGGGCTTGTCTACAACGTGTCCTGAGTGATCCTGAGCATTCCTTGGGCACCTAGGTCGCTTTACCGAGAATCATGCTCGGTTCAGCGTCCTAGCCTTTTCCTGGGCTTGTCCAAGACTGATCCTAGACATGTCTGGGGCATCCTGGACTGATTCTTGGGCATGTCCTGGCCTTGTCCTGGGCATGTCCTGGCCTTGTCCTGGGCATGTCCTGGCCTTGTCCTGGGCATGTCCTGGCCTTGTCATGGGCATGTCCTGGGCTTGTCCAATAGCTCGACTTGGTTCTCCTCCGGTTCGATCTTGATCTTTCTACATGTCTCGGCCCAAATCCACTTCGTCTCAAGTTAGTCCACCGCTTATTCCTACAAAGAATCATAAAACGTGTAGTAATACAATTCGGTAAAGAAATGAGATAAAAATACGAAATAGTCACGATAAAAGCTATACGCAACTTCCAATCAAATTAAGCACTTTTACGTATAGTTTATCATGAATTAATCTTGTTTAAGTCCAATTTCGGGGGTAAACTGATATAGAAAATGTCATAAAGTTGATTCGCATCAACTACCCCCCACTTAATCTTTGATCGTCCCGAGCAAACATCACATTGAAAAGTACTTCTCGAAAAGTCTTACACGCCGAATAGTACATACTTAAATCGAGATACAAACATAAGATGTGAATCAACTTTAATCCATAAGCAAGTCATTAAGCATCCCTATATCAAGAAACCGATGTGCGTGTGTGCATAACTCGTCATGTTGTTGTGATTCATAAAAAGATTCTTATTATACAAGCCTCATGTCTCAACTTATCTCCCAAACACTCGGTCTTCTTCTCGGAAACTCAAGGTTACAGGAAATGAGCACTATTCGTTGTTGGTCGGAAGGATTCGGAAACCGAGCGCATTGCCCAATTTCTTAATTTGTTTTTTTTTTTTTTTTTTTTTTTTTTGGTAGGGTCATGCAACTGACGACGTGAGGATCATGCAATGGTGGGTGCCTAGCAAGCCCTCTCATCAAAATGTCACACAACCTTTTTTTTCCTTTTTTTTTTTGATTTCTTTTTTCTTTTTTCTTTTTTGCTGCGAATCCTTATTATTTTTTTCCCCTTAACCAACGCCAAACCATGGATATGGAGGAGGACTATGAGGTGCCTTTAATCCTAGGTAGGCCATTCCTTGCCACGGGTAGGACCCTTATAGATGTGCAAAAAGGAGAGCTAATTCTTAGGGTTAATGATGAGAAAGTGACATTTAATGTGTTTAAGGCCATGAAGTACCCTAGCGAGCCCGTAGAGACATGTTGTATGATGAGTGCATTTCAGAGTTTGCGGCTATATAAAGGATGTACCAAGAGGATTCACAACAAAAAGATCTTACATCGTAAGTTTGAAGTCAATGACAAGGTACTTCTTTATGATTCGCAATGGAGGTTATTTCCGGGTAAGTTGAGGTCGAGATGGAGTGGCCCATACGTCGTAGTTAAGGTAGATCCTTCGGGAACCGTGGGAGTGAAACGTCTAGGTAATGATAAGACCTTGATGGTCAATGACTGTCGGTTGAAGCATTATACGGGTGTTAACTCTGACAGATCGGGGGAGGTCCTATACTTTGACGACCCTGTTTAGACACGAGTGGTTATACGGTCGAGCTGACGACCTTAAACTCAGAACTACTTCTTAGATCTTTTTTGATTTCTTTTTTCTTTTTTCTTTTTTGCTGCGAATCCTTATTATTTTTTTCCCCTTAACCAACGCCAAACCATGCGTTGATTTCCTTTCACCGAGTAAAAAGAGAATAAAACGAGTCAAAGATCGACACGTATGTTGACACTAAACTCGCATAATCCTTCATCGAATCATGAAACAACTACAGTCAAAGTCATACGTGCTTCAATTTTGTTCATAATCGATTTCATGACATGAAAAACGCTTAATAAAGTGCTACTTCATGAATCAAAACACATGATACAATCGATCTTTCATTTTGTTTGTACTAACTCGGGTGTAAAAGGTGTCGAGGTTTCACTTTCAACACAATACATGCACCGGAATTCACAAAAATCAAGTGGTAAAATTATAACTACTTTACCCAAGCAAGCGTACCCTACCCCCACTTAAGAACACACAATGTCCTCAATGTGAAAGAAAAATAAAATGAAAGTCAAGACACTTAGCTTTGGTAAAGGTGGTGGAGCAAAAACCCGAACGCGAAGCAAATCCGAGCGTGAAACAATAATACTAAACCAAGAGATCCATCGAAATTCCAAAATGAGCCAAGAGCTGCCAAAAACCAAGTCTAACACACTCCAAGAAACATTAGTGCAACACGGGACATAACACCCGTACTAGAAAAACAATGTCATAATACCGGCAGTAAGGCGACACAATAAAATATTGAATGAAAAATTAAAGTGCACCGAACAAGATTAAGCCAATAGATATTTCATTGCAATTCACCCCAAAATCTGACAGACAAACCCGACTCAATAAATAAAGAAATAAAATAAAAATGAACAAAAAATCAGAATGACTCAACAACGATTAAACTATCGTATAGAGTAAAAAAACTCGCACATCCATTGCTCAAAAGCTTTTGGAACACGGCGATAAAAAAACCTCCACACAATAAAATAATCGTGACTCAATCTAAGAGTTCCTAGACACAATGACTCGATCTAACTACGAGAAAAGAAAAAAAAAATCAAATAAAAAAGATCTAAAAAGTAGTTCTGAGTTTAAGGTCGTCAGCTCGACCGTATAACCACTCGTGTCTAAACAGGGTCGTCAAAGTATAGGACCTCCCCCGATCTGTCAGAGTTAACACCCGTATAATGCTTCAACCGACAGTCATTGACCATCAAGGTCTTATCATTACCTAGACGTTTCACTCCCACGGTTCCCGAAGGATCTACCTTAACTACGACGTATGGGCCACTCCATCTCGACCTCAACTTACCCGGAAATAACCTCCATTGCGAATCATAAAGAAGTACCTTGTCATTGACTTCAAACTTACGATGTAAGATCTTTTTGTTGTGAATCCTCTTGGTACATCCTTTATATAGCCGCAAACTCTGAAATGCACTCATCATACAACATGTCTCTACGGGCTCGCTAGGGTACTTCATGGCCTTAAACACATTAAATGTCACTTTCTCATCATTAACCCTAAGAATTAGCTCTCCTTTTTGCACATCTATAAGGGTCCTACCCGTGGCAAGGAATGGCCTACCTAGGATTAAAGGCACCTCATAGTCCTCCTCCATATCCAAAATCACGAAGTCAACAGGGAAAACAAACTTATCTACCTTAACGAGGACATCTTCAACTACCCCTATCGGTCTCTTCACAGAACGATCGGCTAGCTGAATAGTGATCGAAGTTTCCTTAAGTTCCCCTATCCCTAATCTACGGAATATCGAATAAGGCATGAGATTAATACTAGCACCGAGGTCGCATAGGACTTTCTTAAAACACACGTCACCTATGATGCACGGGATCATGAAACTTCCCGGATCCTTTAGCTTCGGTGGTAACTTGTGCTGCAAGATAGCCGAACACTCCTCATTCAAACAAATAGTCTCAAAATCCAATAAACGACGCTTATTTGACACAATATCTTTTAAGAACTTTCCGTAATTAGGCATGTGTGCAATTGCTTCAACTAATGGAATATTAACTTGCAACTTTCGAAACATGTCAATAAACTTTTTAAATTGCTTATTTTGCACATTAGGACTACGTTTAGATGGATACGAAAGAGAATTAAAATCTGTAACAGCTGGATCAGAAGACTTACCTGAGGCCTTGGCAGCACCTGGAGCGTGTCCTGATGTTTCTGGGACATCCTGGCTCGCTGAACCGAGAGCTATGCTCGGTTCAGCGTCCTGGTTAGACTGTTCTGGAAACTGTCCAGATTCTGCTTGCTTATCCTGTGTAATCTGGTCCTCAACTGCAACTTCTGGAGCTTTTTCCTTCGATTTTTTAGCATCCTCTACCCCAACAACTTTTCCACTTCTAGTAGTTATGGCATTTACGTCCCGAGGGTTCCTTTCGGTGTTGCTAGGCAACCCTCCTGGGGGTCTACTAGTCAATTGCTCCGCAATCTGCCCAACTTGAGACGACAGCGCTTTCATTTGTGCTTCATAGCTTGCAAGAGTAGTATCGGTGCTCGATCGATATTGATTGAAAGACTTAGCCATCTCATCCATCGTCTTCGTAAGCTTCCCAAAGTTATCCTCAACCGTTGTACTCAAACGCTCAATAGCATGCTCCCATGAGTTTCTTGCATGTGGTGGCACATAAGATCCTGATTTATTGCCCTTTGGATATTCGCCACCGCTTTGATCACTATACCGGAATCCGGGGGCATCATGTGGCCCGGGATAATACTTGGGGTATTGACCTCCTTGTCCCATGTAGTTTACCTCTTCCGTAGTTTCCACTTGGGCCACATCCTTTTTCTCACTAGCCACCCCTTTCTCGAAACGATCCATACGAGCACTAACCAATGTAACCTGCGTCGAGATGTTGGACAATTGTTGAAGGATTTCTTGAGAAACATCAGAATCAAATACCTCAGCTACCTTCTTAACCGAAGCTTTACCATTCCACTGACTATTCATCGCGATCTTTTCCACTTTTTCCCATGCTTTATCCGGTGATTGATCCATAAAAGCCCCACCACTTGATGCATCCAACCTAATCTGGTCTGTTTCTTCAATTGCATTGTAATATGTGTGCATCAAGAGCCAAAGGGCTATATCATGATGTGGACATTTCCGGAGTGCTTCCTTGAACCTTTCCCATGAGTCGGCTAGAGATTCACCAGGTAGTATCTTGAATTGTAGAATTTCTGTTCGTAACTTATTCGTCTTGCTTGGTGGGAAATATCGATTCATGAACACCCGCAATAACTCATCCCAAGTCGTGATCGACTCAGGAGCCAACGAAAGTAACCATTGTTTTGATTTTTCCCTCAAAGTGAAGGGGAAAAGTGTCAACCGGATGTTTCCTTCTGGTATGTTAGGTGGCCTGACGGTATTAGCAACTTCTAAGAAATTCCGAACATGGGTACTTGGATCTTCGCTGGTAAACCGGTAAAACTAGCATAATTTCGCACCATCCGAATTACATTAGGCTTAGGGTGGTAAGCTTCAAATAGATTTGTCGGTGGTTTGATTGCCGGGACAAACTGTTCAATGGATGGAGTAGCATAGTCAAACAACGTCTTTTCATGAGCTTCAACAACTCCCCCATCACCATTAGCATTATTTCGCAATGCAAAGCCATCTCCTCTTCGCTTTCAATCAAATCTGGAATCTCTTCTTCGATTCTTCCTTACCTTGAAGACCGGCTTCACTTAAGTCAACCTCTAAACTTTTACCCGAAGATGTCAAAGCCTTTTTCCGCAATGCGTTATTGGCCCTACAAGTTGCTTCGATTTCGAATCTAAAGGAAACAGCTCAGTTTTAGAGCTTCGAGTCATGCACCGCAACACGAAACAACAAAAACCCGTCGTAGGCAAGGTTGGCTCGCCGAACCGAAGACAATTCTCGGTTCGGCGTCCCGTAAAACCCGAAAATCAAAGAACACGGACTCGTCTCAACCCGGACCGATCACGGATGCAAAAACAGACTCTCCTCCAAACTCCATAAAATTCAAAAATAATCTAATCCAAAAACAAAAATCAAGAAAACAAAAATAGAATTGAGATAGTAGAAAAGACTATAACCCGAACTTCAAAACTAAGTCTACGTTACCGAAACTAGTCTCCGGCAACGGCGCCAAAAACTTGTTCGCGAAAATCACAACTACACTAGCAAGCGGACTAGGTCAACTGTAGTATAGCTCAATTCATGAGCAAGGTCGATCCCACAGGGACTTGTTCGATAATTATGCAAACTTAGTTATCAAATTCAAGATTACGGGTGGTTTGTGGTCTTTGACCAAAATAAACGCGGAAAATTAGGTAAAAAGAACGGTTTATCAAATCAAGACGAGTTTTAACCACTTTTAAGAAAGTAGATCGAACCGAACTAGTTAATTATTCCCTAATCGTTTCCTATATTGATTCATACACTTTTGTCATTAAAGTTCCAAGAATCGAATCAATTATTGGTGTATTTTCCTAAAGTAGTTCATAGATCGTGCGCGGACTCTAGAACCCTATGAATAGCTAAACGTCTACCGTGCGCGGGCTAGAACAATATTAACTAAACACGAATTAAGAACTAGAAAATACCGATAATAATTATCGTAAACCTCGCTACGTAACTACCGTGCACGGGCTAGTTAACTAATAACGATCTAATTGTTTCTTGTCCAATTACTCTTTTCAACCTTAGTTCCTTCAAGAATAATTTACGAAAACATGCAAAGAGTTGATCAAGTTCTAAACATGTAAGTTAAAAAGAAACAATAGAAATAATCAAAACAATTCGTATCGGGGAAACTAAATCGTTAAGGCTTTTCTCCAATATAGACCGTTGGGTACTCTTCCAAAACAAAGTCTTTTCCCCGAGACCGGGCGTTTCTCGTGTATGAATCAATATAAATCACGATTAGGTGCAAATTAACATCGTTCAATTCGATTTACAAATAATTTAACCTAACATGCTTGTAACAAGGATAATCATCACAAATTCGTCAAACATAGAAGAAAGAATCGACATGATTACCTAGAAACACGAGATCAATCTTCTAGCTATTTCCTCCATGAATCACCAATCGAACGAACATGAAAAAGCTAAACTACTCTCAAATAATGAAGAAAACAAGAACTTATATTGATAATACTTTAAGTAAATTGTCTGCTCTCAAAATCGTGTATATTCTGATGTATTACATCTTATTTATAGTAAACAAACCGACCTAGGGCTAAAAAGGGTAAATCTGTAAGTTTTAGGGTTAAGTCGGCTCGCTTAACCGACAATGGCCCTCGGTTCAGCGTGCTAGGCTGATCCTGGACATGTCCTGAGTGATCCTGAGCATTCCTTGGGCACCTAGGTCGCTTTACCGAGAATCATGCTCGGTTCAGCGTCCTAGCCTTTTCCTGGGCTTGTCCAAGACTGATCCTAGACATGTCTGGGGCATCCTGGACTGATTCTTGGGCATGTCCTGGCCTTGTCCTGGGCATGTCCTGGCCTTGTCCTGGGCATGTCCTGGCCTTGTCCTGGGCATGTCCTGGCCTTGTCATGGGCATGTCCTGGGCATGTCCTGGGCTTGTCCAATAGCTCGACTTGGTTCTCCTCCGGTTCGATCTTGATCTTTCTACATGTCTCGGCCCAAATCCACTTCGTCTCAAGTTAGTCCACCAGTTATTCCTACAAAGAATCATAAAACGTGTAGTAATACAATTCAGTAAAGAAATGAGATAAAAATACGAAATAGTCACGATAAAAGCTATACGCAACTTCCAATCAAATTAAGCACTTTTACGTATAGTTTATCATGAATTAATCTTGTTTAAGTCCAATTTCGGGGGTAAACTGATATAGAAAATGTCATAAAGTTGATTCGCATCACCCCCATAACAACACTTCATATTAATACGATTGGGAAAGAATATGATTATGACTCACACACAGATACTGATATATCACTAGATAAAAATCAACTAAACGAAATAGGATGGAGTTTACAACAAGTTCCGAACAATCTTCTGGATATAATACCAGTAGAAAATCAAACTCAAAATTGTTTTAATGCATCCTCTGTTTACAATTGGAACTTAGACACTATGAACGAATATCAAATTCTATCATTCCTACAGCAAATGACAATGGCTGCAAATGCATACAGAACAAAGACGGAGTCCAAGATAGGACTACCGCGGAACTATTAATTGCAGTCTTTTCAGGACAATTAAAAGGATGGTGCGACTTTTATTTAACATCTGACCAACATGACCAAATACTTAATTCACTAAAATATGATGAAGAACAAAATCTGATTCTTGATGACCAACAAGAACCTCTACAGGATGATGTATCCACTCTAATACATACTATTCCAATACATTTTCTTGGAGTTCCGGCAAAATTAAAAGAAAGAAATACTGAACTACTTTCAAATCTACGTTGTAAGAAAATTAGTGATTTTCAATGGTATAAAAATAATTTCCTCACAAGATTAATGCAAAGGGATATGATTCCAATCAACCTTTTTGGAAGGAGAAATTCCTAGCAGGACTACCAACCTTATTAGGGGAAAAAGTTTGAAATAGAATTCTTGAGAATTCAGGTACACAAATTATTGCATTCGATCAATACACATTTGGTCAACTCGTAAGTGTAATTCAACAAGAAGGAATGAAAATATGCCAAGATTTAAAACTTCAGAAACACATAAAATGGGAAATGAAAAAGCTAATTTAGAGCTTGGAACCTTTTGTCAACAATTTGACAACAATCCTTTTAAAAATATTTCCTCTTGTAAAGGAGATTGCAAAAAACCCACTTTTCAAAACAAAAAACCCTTTCAGTGTAATAGGAATTTATACAGAAAGCAAATAAAACGACCCTCGAACAATAATTTCTACAAAAATAAAAAATATAATACGTCAAAACCAAATTGGAAAAAAGACATTCAATGTTATAGATGCCACAAAAAAGGACATTCAGCAAATTACTGTAAATTAAAAAGAAAGCTTAATGAACTAAGTCTAGAAGACGACATTATGAACAAAATATCAAACTTACTTATAGATTCTGATAGTGACACAACTAATGAAGAAAATACAGATAACAATGGAATAGAAAAAATAGACGATACATTAACAAATACTTCTGAATCCGAAAGAGACAATGAGAAAATGATCAATGTTATCTCCAAAGAACAACAAATCATTATTGATATATTACAACAGATTAATGACCCAGCTCTACAACAACAATATCTCGAAAAATTATTGGACACTTTTAAGCATGAACCGTTAGCACCAAGTTCTTCCAGAAGTACATATGATTTAACAACAATCCTAAATAGGAGTAATGATAATAAAAAAGATAAAATTACAAATCACGATCTCCAAAAACAAATTAAAGAAATAAAAAATGAGTTAAGAGAACTAAAAGAGAAACAGAAAAATGATTCTTCATTAATCAAAACTATTATTGAAACAATAAATTAGAATAGTGACACGCATACTGAAAATGAAGATATTACTCAACAATTACAAAATATTACAACAGCCACAACTGATTTCCTTTTTGTTTTAAAAGAAATTACATCAAGAAAGTATATCATAAATATTACAATAAAATTTTTAAATGATTTCGAACTTCATACCATCGCACTATTTGACACTGGAGCCGACTTAAATTGTATAAAAGAAGGGTTTGTCCCTATAAAATTCCTACAACAAACCCATGAAAATATTTCAGCAGCAAACAAATCAAAAATAGTCATCTCTGCAAAGACAGAAGCTTCCATAATCAACAATGGGATCTCTCTGATGACATCCTTTGTGGTTGTCAACGACATCCATCATTCCGTAATCCTTGGCACTCCTTTCATAAACCTTATCACACCTTACAAGGTTTGTCCAGATTCAATTACCTTCAAAATAAATAATAAAAAACATAAGTTTCCATTCTTAGTAAAACCAAGAACTAAAAGTTTAAATTTATTAAAAGCTTCATCAATACATGAAAACAACATCAATAATATAATACACAACAAACAATTTCAGCGCTCAATTAATTGCAAAAATATGCCTCCTTACATAGGATAAATAAGCTACTAAATCAACCTACTATAAAAGAAAAAATACTAAGATTACAAAAGATATTTACATCAAAAGTTTGTGCTGATCTACCCAATGCCTTCTGGAATAGAAAGCAACATATTCTTGATTTACCCTATGATACATCTTTTCATGAAAAAGATGTACCTACTAAAGCCCGACCCATACAAATGAATAAAGACCTTGAACAATATTGTAGAAAAGAAATAGAAGATCTTGAAAACAAAAATTAATCTCTATAGCCAGATCACCTTGGAGTTGTTCTGCTTTTTATGTTAATAAAGCCTCTGAGATTGAAAGAGGAACTCCCAGACTAGTCATTAATTATAAACCACTTAACAAAGCGTTAAAATGGATTCGCTACCCCATACCTAATAAGAAATTCCTTTTAAATAAACTCCATGATGCCTTCATATTCTCAATTTTTGATATGAAATCAGGTTTCTGGCAAATACAAATAAAACCTGAACACAGGTATAAGGCAGCATTTACAGTTCCATTTGGACAATACCAATGGAATGTAATGCCTTTTGGTTTAAAAAATGCTCCTTCGGAATTTCAAAGAATTATGAACAACATATTCAATGATTACTCAACATTTTGCATTGTATACATTGATGATGTGCTTATATTTTCGAAAACTATTGATGAACATTTCAAACATTTAAAAACGTTCTTATATGTAATTGAAAAAAGCGGTTTAGTTGTATCCGAATCTAAAATGTCACTTTTCCAAACAAAAATAAGATTTCTTGGGCACTATATTACTCAATGAACAATTACACCAATCGAAAGATCTCTACAGTTCACCTCAAAATTTCCAGATAAAATGATTGACAAAAAATAGCTGCAAAGGTTCTTAGGATGTTTAAATTATGTCCTAGACTTTTACCCAAATCTAAACAGAATAACAAAACCACTTCATGACCGTCTAAAAACAAACCCTATACCTTGGAATACAACACATACGAAAATTGTCCAACAAATTAAGAAACAGGTCACACAAATTCCTTGTCTACACTTAGTAGATCCGGCACTACAGAAAATAGTAGAAACTGATGCTTCTGATATTCGTTATGGAGGAATCTTAAAGCAGAAACAAGATTCTAAAGAATTAATTGTTCAGTTTACATTTGCACATTGGAATGAAACCCAAAATAATTATTCCACAATTAAAAGGAATATTTTAAGCATTGTTTTATGAATTCAGAAATTTCAAAGCGATTTATTAAACAAAAAGTTTTTATTACGCATAGACTGTAAAAGTGAAAAAGAAATTTTACAAAAAGATGTACAAAACCTTGCATCAAAGCAAATATTTGCACGATGGAAAGCAATTTTAATCTTTTTTTATTTTTATGTTGAATTCATAAACGGAGATACAAATTCAGTCCCAGATTTTCTTACCCGCGAATTCCTACAAGACAGATCCGATGGCCCCAAAAGTTGACAAAGGGAAAAACACAGCAAATACAAATGTTACAAAACTAAAAATGTCTTGGGCTGACATCGCAATCAAAGAAGAACAGGACGCCAACATAGAAGAAACAGGATTTAGACAAATGCATTTATCCCAAACTCCACCAAACACACAAAAGATCCTACAACTGCCTCTACCATTATCATCATCACCAAGACCTACAGCATCATCATCAAGACACCAAGCATCATCATCGACAAAACCCATTGTTTTGACCTCAAATTCATTCCAACCACTCACAAAACCTTCTACCACACAAACCACAAGAACATAAAAAACAGTTTACACAATTAAACCATACTCACAAAATATTACCATGGTTGAAGCCGGTTTCCAATGCCAAGATCCTTTTCAATCCATCCAACAATATTTTGGAACAGGATGGTTTTACAAACCTTGGGATTTACATAAAACCCCAATTTTTTACCAAACAATCTTACAAGTTACCCAAATCGGCAAGTTTTGATCACAAATACTATGAAAATAACCAAACTACACCCGCATTTTCAACATGCAAAATTCATAGAGTTATTTCCCAAAATATTGGTATGCTGCTCCTTCGGCGCCTATTGCATTCCCAGAAGAATACACAGAACAGCCTTTTTATACAATTACATTCAACTATTGGGAGTATCAACAGGCATGGTTTAATGCATTCTTCATACAAAACCAAAACAATCAACATACTTGGTTGATGCACTTCGATACAAAGATAGCCGAAATTTCAAACTTTCCATCATGGTGGGTTCAGGGGTGGGATTGTTTCGGTTCAGTACCAGAAATACAAAAAACGACTGTGCTCGAATCCTTC
This sequence comes from Gentiana straminea, assembly GCA_036785695.1. Lineage (NCBI taxonomy): Eukaryota > Viridiplantae > Streptophyta > Magnoliopsida > Gentianales > Gentianaceae > Gentiana > Gentiana straminea. Next base: position 2,193,228 of record JAVUPR010000398.1, on the reverse strand, counting down.
AATATTTCAAAGCAAAGTACAAACCTTCCGAGGCAGAAAAAAGATTTCACGCATTCGCAACATTTTGTACAAGATTCTATTTACCATGGATCGTAAACTGGTATTTAGATTATTCTGATCATCCTATGCCACTTATCCGAAGAAGATTTAGGGTGAGATGGTGGGAGAAATGCAATATCATCAAAAGTTTACTACCATCAAACATGGAAGCATGTTTACAAACATTACAAAAACATCCGCAAAATAAGATACAACCCACTGCAACTACAAGATTTTCAGAAAGAAAAGCACAAATGGCAGCCTTGTTAGCCGAATCAAAAACTGATGAGGAATTACAACAAATCCTATCGCAATATGTCTCTACTTCACAAACATCACCTATCAGTTCAACCGCATCAGTTAACGATGATGGGGAAGATGAAGATTATTCACCATTACTCTAAAATAAATAAAACAAAAATAAAAATTGCTACACTACAAATACAAATAATTTGCTACACTACCAATACACACACTACACTCAACAAAGTTACCGGCAAACACTCACATGCACACAAACTACTCCACCTAATACACAAATATACATTACTATATTATGCACACACATATATATGGACACACACATCACTACAAAAATATATATATATATATATATATATATATATATATACAATTATATATCTACAAATACATATAGATTATATACGTACTAAATACACATAGTTACACTAGTCTCAAAAGAAAAGTCTACGCTACAACACTTCCCGTAAGACGACAATACACAAATTTCTTCCCAAAAATCAACATGGCGACATGACACGACATCACTAAAAAAAATTAAAGAAGATTATTCATCACAAAACGACAAAAGACGCTCAGCAAAAGTCTTCCACTATGCAATGGCAGACATGACAAGACAAGACTAGACACCACTCGAAAATAATGGGCATCACTTCAAGCAAGAGGACAAAAGAACAACTCATCCATACCATTATGGCAGACACCACTCACAAAAGCGAAGAAGACTCTACATTATTACACCACTACAATTATTCTATCTTGAATATAAATAGAAGGGGGGAAGAGGGCAGTCTCTCAGACTCCTCAGATTAATAGAATACAATTTACAAGTTTCATTTTTAAGTTTCATTTTTAAAGTTCTCTCTGCAAATAGATTTCAAGGAAGTTCATTCAAATACGGGAGTTCTGTTCCAACAATTTGTATCTTCAAATTCAACAATTTGTTTCTCAAAATCAAACCTTTTAATTAAGGTATAAAATTACATGTTTCCTTTGAAAAACTTTTAGCATATTTCATTATCGTACATTTGTTTCAGCATTCTTATTCATTCATTGTTGCCGTATATTTATATCTTTAGAATTGTTATATCTTTAGGATGTGTTGAAGATCATAGTTATACTTAAGATATTGTCCAAATCCCCTTTGAGAGACATTCATATTTGCTGAGTGTTTTTGCCCAAGCAATAAAAGAGCAAGCCTATTGGCATTTTAATCATATTTTGGGATTGTAGGCACGTATGAATTATTAACAAAGGGACTATGGATTCTATATTTCGTAGAACAACATATTTTAGGTCTGGATCAAGTTCTGTTCCAGAAAGTTCAAAAAGGATTATACATACAGATGAAACAATAATTGAGGATTTTAATAAATCTCTTGACAATTGGAAAATTCCAAAGGTAAACAAAAGCCAAATATATGAATCATCAAGATTCATCGCTTTTAAATCGATTTTACCATTAAAACAGAGGAAAGAGATATTCAATTATCAAAACCTTTAGAAACTATACAGCTTCTTTCTGAAAACTCCTTACAAAAACATCGACAAAAATTATACCAATATATACACATCGGTTTAATCCAAGTTGGAATAAAACCTCTAACCAGAGAAGGGTTAAACACTTCCATTTTAGCTGTTCTTAGAGACACAAGACACTTAGACTTTGAAGATTCACTTTTAAGTTCTGTTGAATCCAGTCTTTGTACGGGTCCAATTACTTTTGATTGTTGGCCTAATATTTCTATTTCTCTAAATGATCCAAACATCCTCAAATCACTGGTGCTTCAAATAAAAACGCACAATTACAAAATGTTAGAAGGATCAATTCCTATTACTATTATTTTTAGATTACACTATAAGGCCCTGATTTCAGCCTTTTCTACAAAAGTAAGATGTTATAGTCCAAAAGGAGAAACACTTCTCCTACAAATAGATCTTTCAAGGTCTAATAAGTGTACTTCTAGAACCATCAAATGGAAAGATATTACTCTTCCAGATGAATGGGTCTTAGAAAATATAGTCCCAACACAAAATAGGTTTCCAGAACCAAATTCTGAACTAAGACATGTTACTCAATTCACTGATGGCAAGGTAAAACTTCTTTTTGACAGAAGAAGAAGTACGAGTGCCAGATACACTGATTCTAGCTCTGCATCTGAAGATACTTCTGCTACAATTGATCTAGGCAGAGTATCTCAAATACCATCAGTTATAGGTACCTCGAACCCAAGGAATTCGATCTCCGATATCCCTGTTACAAGACTAAGGAACGTAGATTATGTTTCACATATTCCAAGATCTTTCTATCATACAGAAAACGTAGGAAGCAATGACACAAACACTTCAGAACCAACAAACACTCCTGAACCAACCAGCCCCTCATTTTCAGCCATTACTGATAACCTTAATGAACTAAATATCATTGAAAAAGAGTTTACAATTAACAAAAAGTTCTTCAAAATGACTTTTACTCTGAAAGAAATATAATGAAAAGGACTTGGTTCTTTGACAAATTTATGTTAAAACGACAAGAAATTCAAAATAAATACTATGACTTTGTAAATCAAAATAAAATTCATATATATTTCTTTGACTGGTTTGAAATTTACTCCCTCGAAAATCATATCGATTATCCTTTCACAACCATAATTAGTCCTATTACCATTAGAAATAAGAATCCGGAATGGGAAACTACTCTAAACTCTGAAAAAATAATATCTACTCACCCACCCTTCCAGGGAATAAAAATACAACACCAAGATCAATTTGTAGAAGCTTATCCGATTAAACTACCTGGAGAAGACGACAAGAGAAATATAAAAAATATTATTTCCCAAAATAATTATACGAATACTAATCTCCATACAATCGGAAAACAATTAGAGAAAATGGAAAAACAAATGAAGATTAGTCGAATAGAGAATCCTCAAACTAATGATTCCAATATAAAAAGCCCAACAACCCCGCCTTCAAACCATACCAAGTATCTTCTTCATCCATCAAAGATATACAAAAGAAAAAATCGGATTTATTCAAAGATTTACAAAACAAACTACAAAAAATGACAGCCAGCTCATCTTCTGAAAACCAGATAGCACCGGATACCCCCGCAATGACCCCCACAACAACACTTCATATTAATACGATTGGGAAAGAATATGATTATGACTCACACACGATATCGATATATCACTAGATAAAAATCAACTAAACAAAATAGGATGGAGTTTACAACAAGTTCCGAACAATCCTCCGGATATAATACCAAGTAGAAACTCAAACTCAAAACCGTTTTAATGCATCCTCTCGTTTACAATTGGAACTTAGACACTATGAACGAATATCAAATTCTATCATTCCTACAAAGAATGACTATGGCCGCAAATGCATACGAAACGCGGCACGGAGTCCAAGATAGGACTACCGCGGAACTATTAATTGCGTGCTTTTCGGACAATTAAAAGGATGGTGGGACTTTTATTTAACATCCGACCAACATGACCAAATACTTAATTCACTAAAATATGATGAAGAACAAAATCTGATTCTTGATGACCAACAAGAACCTTTACAGGATGCTGTATCCACTCTAATACATACTATTTCAATACATTTTCTTGGAGATCCGGCAAAATTAAAAGAAAGAAATACTGAACTACTTTCAAATCTACGCTGTAAGAAACTTAGTGATTTCCAATGGTATAAAAATAATTTCCTCACAAGATTAATGCAAAGGGATGATTCCAATCAACCTTTTTGGAAGGAGAAATTCCTAGCAGGACTACCAACCTTATTAGGGGAAAAAGTTAGAAATAGAATTCGTGAGAATTCAGGTACACAAATTATTGCATACGATCAATACACATATGGTCAACTCGTAAGTGTAATTCAACAAGAAGGAATGAAAATATGCCAAGATTTAAAACTTCAGAAACACATAAAATGGGAAATGAAAAAGGCTAATTTAGAGCTTGGAACCTTTTGTCAACAATTTGACAACAATCCTTTTAAAAATATTTCCTCTTGTAAAGGAGATTGCAAAAAACCCACTTTTCAAAACAAAAAACCCTATCAGTCTAATAGGAATTTATACAGAAAGCAAATAAAATGACCCTCGAACAATAATTTCTACAAAAATAAAAAATATAATACGTCAAAACCAAATTGGAAAAAAGACATTGAATGTTATAGATGCCACAAAAAAGGACATACAACAAATTACTGTAAATTAAAAAGAAAGCTTAATGAACTAAGTCTAGAAGACGACATTATGAACAAAATATCAAACTTACTTATAGATTATGATAGTGACACAACTAATGAAGAAAATACAGATAACAATGGAATAGCAAAAATAGACGATACATTAACAAATACTTCTGAATCCGAAAGAGACAATGTGAAAATGATAAATGTTATCTCCAAAGAACAACAAATCTTTATTGATATATTACAACATGATTAATGACCCACTTAACAACAATATCTCGAAAAATTATTGGACACTTTTAAGCATGAACCGTTAGCACGAAGTACTTCCAGAAGTACATATGATTTAACAACAATCCTAAATAGGAGTAATAATAACAGAAAAGATAAAATTACAAATCACGATCTCCAAAAACCAATTAAAGAAATAAAAAATGAGTTTAGAGAACTAAAAGAGAAATAAAAAAATGATTCTTCATTAATCAAAACCATTATTGAAACAATAAAAGAGAATAGTGACACGCATACTGAAAATGAAGATATTACTCAACAATTACAAAATATTACAACAACCCCAACTGATTTCCTTTTTGTTTTAAAAGAAATTACATCAAGAAAGTATATCATAAATATTACAATAAAATTTTTAAATGATTTCGAACTTCATACCATCGCACTATTTGACACTGGAGCCGACTTAAATTGTATAAAAGAAGGGTTTGTCCCTATAAAATTCCTACAACAAACCCATGAAAAAATTTCAGCAACAAACAAATCAAAAATAGTCATCTCCGCAAAGACAGAAGCTTCCATAATCAACAATGGGATCTCTCTGATGACATCCTTTGTGGTTGTCAATGACATCCATCATTCCGTAATCCTTGGCACTCCTTTCATAAACCTTATCACACCTTACAAGGTTTGTCCAGATTCCATTACCTTCAAAATAAATAATAAAAAACATAAGTTTCCATTCTTAGTAAAACCAAGAACTAGAAGTTTAAATTTATTAAAAGCTTCATCAATACATGAAAACAACATCAATAATATAATACACAACAAACAATTTCAGCTCAATGAATTGCAAAAACATGCCTCCTTACAAAGGATAAATAAGCTACTAAATCAACCTACTATAAAAGAAAAAATACTAAGATTACAAAAGATATTTACATCAAAAGTTTGTGCTGATCTACCCAATGCCTTCTGGAATAGAAAGCAACATATGGTTGATTTACCCTATGATACATCTTTTCATGAAAAAGATGTACCTACTAAAGCCCGACCCAAACAAATGAATAAAGACCTTGAACAATATTGTAGAAAAGAAATACAAGATCTTGAAAACAAAAAATTAATCTCTAAAGCCAGATCACCTTGGAGTTGTTCTGCTTTTTATGTTAATAAAGCCTCTGAGATTGAAAGAGGAACTCCCAGACTAGTCATTAATTATAAACCACTTAACAAAGCGTTAAAATGGATTCGCTACCCCATACCTAATAAGAAAGACCTTTTAAATAAACTCCATGATGCCTTCATATTCTCAAAATTTGATATGAAATCAGGTTTCTGGCAAATACAAATAAAACCTGAAGACATGTATAAGACAACATTTACAGTTCCATTTGGACAATACCAATGGAATGTAATGCCTTTTGGTTTAAAAAATGCTCCTTCGGAATTTCAAAGAATTATGAACGACATATTCAATGATTACTCAACATTTTGCATTGTATACATAGATGATGTGCTTATATTTTCGAAAACTATTGATGAACATTTCAAACATTTAAAAACGTTCTTATATGTAATTGAAAAAAGCGGTTTAGTTGTATCCGAATCTAAAATGTCACTTTTCCAAACAAAAATAAGATTTCTTGGGCACTATATTACTCAATGAACAATTACACCTATCGAAAGATCTCTACAATTCACCTCAAAATTTCCAGATAAAATGATTGACAAAAAACAGCTGCAAAGGTTCTTAGGATGTTTAAATTATGTCCTAGACTTTTACCCAAATCTAAACAGAATAGCAAAACCACTTCACGACCGTCTAAAAACAAACCATATACCTTGGAATACAACACATACAAAAATTGTCCAACAAATTAAGAAACATGTCACACAAATTCCTTGTCTACACTTAGCAGATCCGGCACTACAAAAAATAGTAGAAACTGATGCTTCTGATATTGGTTATGGAGGAATCTTAAAGCAGAAACAAGATTCTAAAGAATTAATTGTTCAGTTTACATCTGCACATTGGAATGAAACCCAAAAGAATTATTCCACAATTAAAAAGGAGATTTTAAGCATTGTTTTATGCATTCAGAAATTTCAAAGCGATTTATTAAACAAAAAGTTTTTATTACGCATAGACTGTAAAAGTGCAAAATAAATTTTACAAAAAGATGTACAAAACCTTGCATCAAAGCAAATATTTGCACGATGGCAAGCAATTTTAAGCATTTTTTATTTTGATATTGAATTCATAAACGGAGATACAAATTCAGTCCCAGATTTTCTTACCCGCGAATTCCTACAAGACAGATCCGATGGCCCCAAAAGTTGACAAAGGGAAAAACACAGCAAATACAAATGTTACAAAACCAAAAATGTCTTGGGCTGACATCGCAATCAAAGAAGAACAGGACGCCAACATAGAAGAAACAGGATTTAGACAAATGCATTTATCCCAAACTCCACCAAACACACAAAAGCTCCTACAACTGCCTCTACCATTATCATCATCACCAAGACCTACAGCATCATCATCAAGACACCCAGCATCATCATCGACAAAACCCATTGTTTTGACCTCAAATTCATTCCAACCACTCACAAAACCTTCTACCACACAAACCACAAGAACACAAAAAACAGTTTACACAATTAAACCATACTCACAAAATATTACCATGGTTGAAGCCGGTTTCCAATGCCAAGATCCTTTTCAATCCATCCAACAATATTTTGGAACATGATGGTTTTACAAACCTTGGGATTTACATAAAACCCCAATTTTTTACCAAACAATCTTACAAGTTACCCAGTCAGCAAGTTTTGATCACAAATACTATGAAAATAACCAAACTACACCTGCATTTTCAACATGCAAAATTCATAGAGTTATTTCCGCAAAAGATTGGTATGCTGCTCCTTCGGCGCCTATTGCATTCCCAGAAGAATACAAAGAACAGCCTTTTTATACAATTACATTCAACTATTGGGAGTATCAGCAGGCATGGTTTAATGCATTCTTCATACAAAACCAAAACAATCAACATACTTGGTTGATGCACTTCGATACAAAGACTGCCGAAATTTCAAACTATCCATCATGGTGGGTTCAGTGGTGGGAATGTTTCGGTTCAGTACCAGAAATACAAAAAACGACTGTGCTCGAATCCTTCAACATTTTCAAAGCAAAGTACAAACCTTCCGAGGCAGAAAAAAGATTTCACGCATTCGCAACATTTTGTACAAGATTCTATTTACCATGGATCGTAAACTGGTATTTAGATTATTCTGATCATCCTATGCCACTTATCCGAAGAAGATTTAGTGGTGAGATGGTGGGAGAAATGCAATATCATCAAAAGTTTACTACCATCAAACATGGAAGCATGGTTACAAACATTACAAAGACATCAGCAAAATAAGATACAACCCACTGCAACTACAAGATTTTCAGAAAGAAAAGCACAAATGGCAGCCTTGTTAGCCGCATCAAAAACTGATGAGGAATTACAACAAATCCTATCGCAATATGCCTCTACTTCACAAACATCACCTATCAGTTCAACCGCATCAGTTAACGATGATGAGGAAGATGAAGATTATTCACCATTACTCTAAAAAAAAAAAAATAAAAGAAAAAAATTTGCTACACTACAAATACAAATAATTTGCAACACTACAAATACACACACTACACTCAACAAAGTTACCGGCAAACACTCACATGCACACAAACTACTCCACCCTATACACAAATATACATTACTATATTATGCACACACATATATATGGACACACACATCACTCCAAAAATTATATATGTATATTTATATATATACAATTATATATCTACAAATACATATAGATTATATATGTACTAAATACACACACTTACAACTAGACTCAGCAAAGACTATGCTACAACACTTCCCGAAGACGACAATACACGACTTCCCAAAAATCAACATGGCGGACATGACACGACATCACTAAAAAAAAAATTAAAGAAGATTATTCATCACAAAACGACAAAAGACGGCTCGAAAAAGTCTTCCACTATGCAATGGCGACATGACAAGACAAGACTAGACACCACTCGAAAATAATGGGCATCACTTCAAGCAAGAGGACAAAAGAACAACTCGGCCATACCATTATTATGGCGGACACCACTCACAAAAGCGAAAAGACTCTACATTATTACACCACTACAATTATTCTATCTTGAATATAAATAGAAGGGGGAAGAGGGCAGTCTCTCAGACTCCTCAGATTACTAGAATACAATTTACAAGTTTCATTTTTAAGTTTCATTTTTAAAGTTCTCTCTGCAAATAGATTTCAAGGAAGTTCATTCAAATACGGGAGTTCTGTTCCAACAATTTGTATCTTCAAATTCAAAAATTTGTTTCTCAAAATCAAACCTTTTAATTAAGGTATAAAATTACATGTTTCCTTTGAAAAACTTTTAGCATATTTCATTACCGTACATTACTTTGTTTCAGCATTCTTATTCATTCATTGTTGCCGTCAAATTATATCTTTAGAATTGTTATATTATTTGCCGTCCATTATTATATTATTTGATCACCATACAATTGTCACATATGTTTTGTTTGAATCCTTAATTCTTGTTTAACTTTGTATATGATCTTCAATACCATGATCTTCAACACATCATCTTCGTCGTCTCGAATCCGGATCAAAATTAAAATTACAAAGAAGCCATCTTTACAATTTTCGAGTTGCATAAAATTAAATTACAAGTCCTATGCTCAAGTGATACTAATCAAAAGAGCTACAAAATAGATCTACGGGAAAACAATACCAACCCCAATCCATCTTTTCAACCAAGACATTCATAAGCATAAAAAATATATATATGCATCGGCCCCAAGAAAAAAATTTGGGACACAAAAACTACATGTTTTCCACTCCTAGATCTAATATTTTATACGTATAAATATAGATCACCAGGCATTGATACCACTGTTAGTAATACCATCCGCAACGGAAGCGATTTAAGGATCTAGATCTATAAATTACACCGTAATAAAATAACTAGATCTATATCTACAAGGGGGTTGTAGACATACCTCTTGGATCTCAAAATCCAAGTAGAAGAACCGCAATAGGAAGAACAAAATAAAGTATGAAGAGCACCACGATCTTCCGCACGTGTGATCCGAGCAACTCCCGGTGGAAGGAAATCCTCGTCTCGAATCCTTCCGATATGCTACCCGGAAAAATCTCCAAGATTTTCCTCCTTACACCCTTGGCCGAAATTTTTACTTCTTCTCTCTAAGAGGAGAAGTCGAAAATTGTGTTATATGTGTAAGGCTTGGGAGAACTCTCTTTATATAGGAGAGTAATCCTTGTCCTCCAAGGATTTTATTTTGCAAATAAATAAATCCAATAAATAAAAGATAATTCCCAAATATTCTAGAACAAATCTAGAATAACCTTTATCTTTATTTCTTACCATAAATATTTATCCAATAAAAGTTTTGTGCACGTGTCTTATTAATCACAAGAAAACTAATTCCTTGTTGACTAAGACACCTTTGGGGCCGAAATTTTTCCCTTTTGACCTAGTCACAATAATTTCGACTACAACACACTAATTGGGCCAAAATTATGAAAAAATGTATTTTCCACATATATAATTATTTAGCCCAACTAATTTAATAGTCCACTAAACAATTAATTCACATATCATTTTAATTAAATTCTAATAAGAACTAAATTAATATTATTAGGATTCGACGTCCGAGAATAGCTATGCTATATTGGAGGCACATCGAGGACCATGGACTAATAATCAGCGACTCCGACAAATCAAATAAATAATTATCTTATGAACAGAGTAATTATATTCGATAAATCAATCCCAGGAATATGCCACCATAATCCCGTGACTGCACTCCTCCGATTATGAGATTATATTTATCTCCTCACAAGAATGATAATAAGCGTCCATTGATATAATCATTACATATGGATTAATCCTCCATAAACTGTTCATTCTAAATCGGGAAGTTACCGTTAACCCTTTTTAGAACCTCTTATCCTTATTTACCATTAACCCCCTAGTGATCAATTAATTCATACAACTCACTGGTAGCTAATCAGTGTAATATGAACTCCATGGATCGATCAGTTTCTAGGATTAACAAATAAGGGAACTGTCTATCTACTTCCAGAAATGGAAGGAATGGATTCCGTATTTGTGATAACACAGACTACTCACTCAATCAAGTACAATGCCAAGATAGGGTAATTCAGACCACAGACTCAGTGTAATCCTTAACCGTCAAGTCAAACCTCATACGATTCAAGCTTGATTGTGTGATCACCTCAGGATTAAGATATATCCATAAATATGATAATCGATTGATTCGATAAGACTTCTCGATTACGGAATTATATCGTGAACTCTAATCAAATCGGTCCAGCCCTATATGATATATCTATCATATATAAATGCCCCACTAGGTTCTCTTAACCGAAAGTCCGGATAAAACAATCATACATATTGTGTTCTGGGCGCATTAATAGCATGTTAAAGGAGAGACCCGATAATCTCGATTAACTTCACTACGGGCTAATTGTATTTTAAGTACATCTTCACTAACTCAATCCTCCCGTGTATATCCCATACACTGAGTTAAGTGATTACATAAACGATATACTTTTGGGTTTTCTGTATTGTAAATACTATTGTCACATCGGTGAATATGCGAATAATAAATATGAATAATAATATCATTTCATTTATTAAATAAAACAATTACAAAATTGTCGTTCGGGCATTACACCTAACAGTGATCTCCTTGTTACCAGAAATCAGATCTGAACAGGTTCTGATACTAGGAACACTTCTCCGATACCAATTGTTTGTCCTAGAGAAGGGTAAAAGTATAGTCAGAGGGGGGTGAATGACGTGACTATACTGGAGTTTTAAAACTTTTCTCTTTTAAAAGCTTTTGAGCAGCAGATAAGTCCCTTCTTAAAAGTTGTTTCAAAGTAGGTTATGCACACACATAGTATAAATAAACTGAAGTGTGTAAATGCTGTAAAGTAAAGTGCGGTAAAGTAAATGAACACAAAGGTTTATAGTGGTTCAGGGTGGTGTAATCCCTTAATCCACTCTTCTCATGTGATGATTGGAGAAATTCACTATTGACTTTCACCAGTGATTGTCCTTGGCTACACAAACTTCACAATCTCCAAGACTATCACTCCCTGGCTACAAAAGCTTCAATGACTCAGTCTTCAGCACTACTCTATGAGAACAAATCCTTCAGCAGCTATCAAAAAACAACACAACTCCTTCTCAGACTTCTTTAATTCAGTTGCTTGAGATGAATGTGAATTTGGGAAATCCACCAAACTTGATCAGGTTCATACTTGAAATATTCTGAATGAGTCCTTGATAATTCTGAACTTGATTCTCTAGATTGAGCAATGAAAGTTCGAATGAATGCTAGAGATTTTTGCAGAGTTTTAGTACTTTCTGTTCTAAATTCAATTGTTGTTCTATTTCTCTACCAATGCCTTCTATTTATATCTTTGATAATCCTTGATTTAAAAATTCATTCATTGGATATTTAATCTAGAGAATAATCCTTGATTTAATTGTTGATTCCTCCTGATTTTTTTCTCCTTGAATTCAGTGATCCGGATTTTCTTCAAATGTCCATCATAAAATCCATCCTTGATTGATTCTGCATTAAATCCATGCTATGATTCAATTGCGTATGAAATAATTTACTTTTCTATTTAAGATATAGCTTGACTTGCTTAGTGAATCTTCTTCTGCTGTTGAGATTTTCTGCACTGATTATTTTAGTCAGCCGGTAGAGCTGTTACTTCACCGTTTTTCTGCTTCTATTATTTCTTTGTTTTTCCAAGAGTACTTGTACTTCAGTGATCCTTGATTGTGTGAGATCAGTGTACACCATATTTAAACAATATATTTTATCACTTGTTGTACAACTTAGACTTATCCAAGGTCATCACAGACATTCTTGGTTATAAGTCAGTCCATATGTCTTTATGCTTCTCTGCTGGTAGTGGGTTGTCTTCACTTTGCCGATATTCTGTTTTACTTAGCCATCCTATCAATTAGTACAATACTTGCCTGACTGAACTTATACAACATGTCAGATTCTAAATAAAGACTTACAGAGAGATTTGTAACTTATTTCAGGCTTGCTATAACAACTATTATGGCCATAATAAAAAAAATGTTCCTAACAGTAGAGGACATTGACAGCACTTTATGTGTCCACACAGATCCTCTTGACCGGGTTCTTGTTCACTACGGCTTCTATTACCAAGCCCTCATTATTCGTAACCAACGGAAGTGGATCCCTAGGACCATAGGTCACTTCCTGAGCTGGCCTCTGATATTTATTGTTTGCCAATGAGCTGGAAGGTCAAGCACAAAGGTTGCCTGTTTCCCCAAATGTGTTTCTGGTACCGCCCACGATGGTGTGGATAGTATTGATGGGGCGATTATCTATCTGTCGATCTCTCTCCGGAGATCGGTCTCTTCTTCTCTGGGGTTCTCCTTACCTGCCCCGATCCTGGTTGAATTTCCTTCGCTGATAGTCACGCCGACCTCGCGGCTCGGCAATCTGAGATCGGTCTGTGACCTCATCCAACTTGCCCTCTGCAATCGCTACATCAATGTCCCTCTGAAAACCTTTACAATTGTCGAGGTTCTGCCCAATATCCTTATGATAGGCACGAAACTTGCTCATATCCCTTCTTTCCGGGATACTTTGCATGCGTGGTGGGGTGTGGGCTAGACATTTTCTTTCCATAATGGCGAGAACCAGATCGCGGATGAGAGTCAACTTTTCTATAATTTCATGTGCATTTTACCCTCTATTTGTAGACTATTCGATGTGATTTTGGGATAGTTAAGGGGTTTTTATTTGCACGTTTCACCACAGTTCGATTCACGAGACAAAAGACATTTACGTCCAAAAATCTCGACATTTTTGGCATATTGGCATTTGTCACGCTGGGGTATGTGATTTATTTTGTTACGGATATAGTGTGATGAGGATCACAACAATACGAAAAGCGTCCAAAACAGGGTTCGTATGAGAAAATGACACGAGATTCAAATTCAGACAATGAGAGTGAAAAAGAAAAAAAAGAATTTACTGCAGTCTTTGGGATCCCGAGGTTGGTGTAGAGTAGGGAAGGGTTTCTCTGTTCATTTGGAAAAAGAGAACATAATTAAAGCAAATAAAAAATAAAAAGGGGAAAAGAAGTTGTAGATTACTTATTCAAAAAGAGGCCCACGCCCTATATTACAAACAATCAATGCATCAGGCATAGCAGAAGTGGAGGAGGCCTGTTATTTATTTTTCCGAAAATTTCCGGAAATATTAGGTCGGCTCTTGCAACCTAATAGATTTCATATTATAGTTTTATTTTTCTCTGCAACCATTTTTTAGAATAGATGTATTTTATTTTTCTATAACTTTTCTTCAACAATTACAAGAAAACGAAGTGACAATTCGAATGGAGGATTTCTACGTTTTTCATTGGTAATTAATTATGCAATCTTTTTATCATTGTTATTATTAATTTCTTCATGAATTTCTACACTTTTATTATTATTATGCCAAGCTAAATTTACGATAGCTAAATTATCTGATGAAATCACGAAATTAATGTCTAAACGATGATCTAGGGATGAGTAAAGCTTAAAAATAAAATCTTTTGAATTGTTATGTCCTAAAATTTAAACTTAATGCTATTAGTGGAGTAGCTAACCATTAATTGATTTTACACACGAGCATTATAAATGTATTTTGCGAGGGAGTGTGCGACATAGGGTTTTAGGATTGCCATGCACAAACTAGTCGAGTTTTTCACAGCATGTTCCTTGGTAAGGTTTTTCTAGCTAAGCCGTGAATTCGGTGGATGCGGAGCGTCTCGTTGTTTTTCATCATATTAGGTCAATTAAATCCCACAGAGGAGACTGTTGAACCGAATATAGGGTAACTAGATTGTGGTATTTGTGCCTAGGGACCAGTTTAGGATATTGCACCCACAACACATTGATTAGAAGCTATTGGTTTGTTGGTAGGTTAAGGCTCATGCTTAGTGATTCGGTAATTGTGTTAAGGGTAGTGTTCTTGATCATAATCTAGCTATTCATTTTATCATATATTTTAGAGCTATAATTTTTTTTCGTTTTCTAGTTATAATTCGAGCTTGATTGTGATACTTGATTGATTCCTCGTGTGATACGACCTTGCTCGCCGTTGTAGTACAACCGACCCGGTACTCTCTGCTGGATATACAGGAAACCGAATCAAGATCCGAAACACGGAAAAAACCGAATCCGGAAAATTACCAGTGCTCGATTAATCGGGAGGGGTCTCGATTAATCCGGCGTATTTTTCCGTTTTTTTTTTTTGGATCGTCAGATCTGATTCACAGCACCAATCGAGCACCAATCGATCATGCAAAGCGGAAGCAATGAATCGAAATTCATTTACGATTTTACCACGGTTTGATTCACATATTTCATTAATATGATCTATAGAAGGTTTGTAGATTTACCCAACTGAAGAGAAGCCGTGATCTTCCGAGTTGTATCTCCAAGCGATGACTGGTGGACGTCTATCCTGCATTCGAACCTCCTCGAATATGCTCCAAGAAAAACTCCTATTTTTCTTCTTCCCAATGGCCAAGTCAAGAAACCAATTTTTCTCCCTTTTGCTCTACAATATGGCACAGAAATTTCTATGTCATTGTGTTGGAGGAACTCTCTTTATATAGAAAAATAACCGAACAAGTGAGAGTTTTCTTTTTCACAAGACATTTTCCCAAAGAAAAAGATATTTTTCATAAGTAAGAGATAATCACCACAAATGAGATAATCTTCATTAATGATAAAATCAATCTTTTATTTTATGCATTAATTATTTAACAAATAAATAATTAATTATACATGTGATATAATTCAGGAAAATTTCTTTTTCCCAATTTTCTACACATGTGGCACCATTTATTGTGCCAAAGAATAATATAAAATGTCTTTTCTATTTTACATATTATTCACCTAGTAAATAACATTTCGCATATTCATTAAATAGACCAAAATTTAATTATTCTCGAGGTTCCAAAATACGAGAATTAACTTGCGTGTTAGGAGCCAACCCGGGGACCATGGACCTATAACCAGTAGCTACAATAAATTGAATAAAATATTCATCACAAAGAACATTTATATTCATATTAATTCCAGAATTACGCCACCATAAATCCGAAACTGAACTCTATCGATTATAGATATAACTTATTCTCAAGATGTCGAGTCAATAAGTGTCCATTGATATAATCATTAAATATAGACTAAACCTCCATAGACTATCCGCAATGAAGCGAGAATATTTCCGTAAACCTTCTTTATTACATCTTATCCTTATTTACCATTAACCCACAAGTGATCAATTGGTTCATAACCAATATGAACTCCCGGGATCGATCGCCTAGGATTAACAAATAAGCGAATTGTCTTTCTACTTACCGCAGGAAGGAATGGATTCCGTATCTCTGAGACACACACTCCTCACTCATTCCAGAATAGTGCCAATGTGAAAGTGACTCAGACCGCGCCTCTTAGTGATCCTTAAAGAACACATCAAACCCTATCTTTAAACAATCAGAAGTCTGCAATCACTTCAGGATTCAGGTCAATCCATATATGATCCTCTTATGATTTAATAAGATTTCTCAATCACGGAATTATATGAGAAATACAGATTAAATCGGTCCAGACCTATATGACTACAACATATATAAATACCCCACTTAGATAACCAATATCAACGGTCCGGATAAGACGGTCACACCATAAAGTTTTATGGGCTCATTAATGGTGGTTTAATCAATAGATCCCATACTTTGATTAAGTTCACCCAGGACTAATAGTTCAATTGTATCACCATAAACTTAATCCTCTCGTGTGTCACACACACTAAGTTATATGGCTACATGTGATACAACTTGAGGTTTTCAGTAGTGTATTACTTATGAGCACGAAGCGAATAATAAGATGAGAATAAATCTGTCATTTATTAATTCTAAAAAACAATTACATAAATTGTCTTTCGGGCAATACATCCAACAATCTCCCACTTGCGCATAAGGACAAGCAACAATTGTCTTTTGGGCACTACATCCAACACTCTGCCGGGTAAAGTTGTTTACTATAATTTGGCCATCACTCGCGAGGCATGTTTAGCAGGGTGAAGTCCCTGTGCTGCAAGGCTTACCTTTTGTCAGACCGATCCGTTTCCGTACTGGTTGCTCGGTCCAAAATCGATTTCCTTTTCTTGGGAAAAATATAAGAGAGGGATTTATCTGTAAGTTGTTGGAGTGGAAGTCTGAGAGAAATTGGAAAATCAGCCCTTTTATCTTCTAACAATTTTTTTTTTAGGTCGGACAGATTCTGACAATTTTTTTTTTCAGGTTTCACGTCTAAATTTGGAGGAAATCGATCCAAATCCAGTCAAAACCCTCCACATTTGGATGCATTTCGTCCAAATAAATTGAATGGACAAAATAGAAGAAAACCGTCCGAATGTTGGATGCACCGTCCATCTTGGGACGAATTCCGTCCTTTTTTGGACGGTGCATCCAACATTTGGACGGTATCCGTCCATTTTGTCCAAAGCTCTAAAACCGTCCCAATTTGGACTGTATAACTTAGTCTCTCCGTCCAAACAGAGGACGCACCGTCCAAATTTGGACGCACCCTTATCAAATTTGGACGGGTTTCATCCATTTTGAAAACCTTATCAATGTCTTATTTACTCTCTTCACCTACTCTTGTCTTCACCGTTTCATCAAACAAAAAAATCACCATTGCTTCCAAAACAATCACCATTGCTACACAAAAATTCACCATTGATACCCAAAAAAAAAAAAAAAAAACCATATTTGTCCTTTTGAGCTGCGTTGTTTTATTTCACCGGAGTTGTATTTTTAAACAAATGGGTAAGCATTTACTTAAGTTTGAATAAATTTATTTATTGTGTTTGTTTTTATTGTTATTTGTTTACATGAATTTTCGATTTTTATTAATGTTATAAATTTTCGATTTTTAGCGTAGTGTAGTATGTGCATTTTCGATTGTTAATGTTTCGATTTTTATTAATGTTATAAATTTTTTATTTTTATTAATGTTATGAATTTTCGATTTTTATTAATATTGTTAATGTTATAAATTTTTGATTTTTAGCGTAGTGTAGTATGTGCATTTTCAGGGTAGAGAAATGATTAATTTTGATTATATATTTCGATAATGGAATTGACATTCGTTGGATAATTAGGGTAGTCAATGATACATTCTTATTTTGATTGATATATTCTGATGAAATATTTGGATAACGATACAAATATATTTTGGTTGATGTCAATGTGATCGCTTGTAGTAATAAACGAAACTTGTTTACCGAATGTGTTTTATTGGTTTGGTACAAAGTTGATTATGTTGTTGTTGTAGTGGAAGATGAAAATTCAATTCAAATATATGGTTTTTGAATTACGTATTTTGTGATAGTATGAGAACATCCCTTGAAATTATTGGTAACAATAATGTCATTTAAAAAATTGAAACAAACGACAAATTAATGTCGTTTGTTGCTACAAGAACGAATATTTTGAACTGAATTCCATGGTACGACTCGGCCTAATGAGGTTCTTAGAATTGCATGCTTTCCCTAGGGTGATTTCGATTCCTTCTGATCCGCTGTGTCATGCCTAATCTCCAGGCTTTGTATTGGGGCTCTTGGTAGGTAGCTCTTAGAAAATTTCATTAGGTCTGCTCAACAGAGCATCTTTTCCTGTCTCCAGCAGCCTGGTAAATCCTCAGGCGGAAGTGAGGCACCCCTTATATTGAAAATATAAGTTCTGTTCTGCCGGCTCCGTCCGGCATCCGTTCTCCCTCGTCATCATCAAGTACTCTATGACGTTGGTAAAAACACTACTCTTCTTCTTCTCTTACCCCCTCTAACGTTACAACACAACATCAACACAAAACAACGATGTTCGAAAAACAAAAAAAATATGATAAGACATTTCGGTTATATATATATATATATATATATATATATATATATATATATATATATATATATTGTGTGTGTGTGTGTGTGTGTGTGTGTGTGTGTGTATATATATTTATGTATATGTGTATATATATAGATATATTTATGTAGAAATGAGTTCATATACATACCTATATCCATGCTTATATATGTGTGTGTGTTAATGAAGCGGGGGAAATGTGTGTGTAACTATAATTTGTAGTTGCACCGAAACAATAACCGTGGTGCATAAAATAGTGATCGATATATATTTAGTATATATATATAATATATATATGTATATATATATATATATATATATATATATATATATATATATATATATATATATATACATATACATAAATATATATATATATATATTTATATATGTGTGTGTGTGTGTGTGTGTATATAAATATATAAATATATATTTATATGTAGTCCTTCTTTATTAATAATTGTGTCATTCTTTTTTACATATACTTACACAAAATATCATATCTTAACATCGCAAAACCACTCACACTCACACTCACACACACACACACTTAATATATATACGCACTTGTACTTATTACGTATATATGTGTATCACACTGATAATATGATGGCATATATACAAACATATTATATATTCATTGTTTATATTTTATTTTATACTCATATCTCCACTGTATACTGATATAAATTTATAATTCTTTTACAGATAACAACATTGTGTCCGTTAAGTTTGTATTTGGTGGAGAGTGGATATACAACGAAGGAAGCGACATATGGTCTTATAGAAAAGGAAAATTTTATTTGATTCGTGTAAAAACCGATATGACATTGGATGAAGTGAAGCAGAAAGTGTGTGGGAAAGTAGGAATTGATGTATCAAAAAATACATTGGTCATGAAACTTTTGTACGCAAAATACGAGGGGCCGATTGATGTTTTGGATGATGAGACATGGCTAGGGTACATTGATGATCTGCTTAGACTAGAAGCCATAAAGCTTTGTGTTAACGCTGAACCGGTTATTGCTGATGATGACTCGGAAGACATATACGACAACGCAATTGACTTAAATGAACAACCGATAGTTGAAGAAAATGATAGAGGGATTGAGGATTTTACACCCGAACTTTATTATAATCGGAATTCCGGTGAGCATGTAGTACGTACTCCACCAGTCTCAGCCCCTCATGAAATTGTCATCCAACCGAATACAACTTTCGGTGATCAAGTAATTGACTTGTCAAGTGAACGTGGCTACGATTGGGGATTTATTGCAAATATGATTAGTCAGCCATTGCACATACCTTACAGTGAACAACCTATGGCTAGAATGTGTGCTTCTATGAATGAAGCCGGAAGGTCTCGGCGAAATTTAGATCGGACGACCCACACACCGTATAGGCGGCAAAAACTAGTGGTAGGAGGCATGAACCGATGATCGAAGCCGGGACATGTTGGAATAATTTTGGTCGACTAGTCATAATCTCCACATAGATGGAACAAGCCGGCTTTATGCAAACAGCGATGCAAGCACCGATGCAAACGGGCCTCACTATCGGCGGATCTTTCATGAGTTATTTGACAGCACCTTTGCAACAGAACCCTGACACCGGTCACACATTTAGTATGGCAAGTATTAATCGCAATAGAGGTGCTCATTTCGGGTCTGGAATGGACCCGTCCCAAATTCCTCCATGTCCACGTGCTGGGACGTTTCAGACCGATAATCCAGATGTATTGTTTATTGGTAAAAAGTATAGAGACAAGGAGGATATGAAGGATAAAATGAGTTACCACGCATTGAAACATGACTACATGTGGAAACTCGTTAGGTCTTACAAAGAAAAGTTAAAATTACGATGTTATACTTCAGAACGATGCGAATGGAAGGTTGTCGGTATGAAGCTTGTTGATTCGAATGTGGACGCAAGGGACGGACAACGTTGCATGAAATTTGAGATAACCGCGTACAATGAAACCCACACTTGTGGATTGGAGCAATTGACTGACAATCATAGACAAGCCAAGCCAGGACCTATAGGTCGTTTCATAAGGGATTGCTTAATAAAACTCAGCAGCGGATTCACGACAAAAGTTTTACAAGCTGAGGTCAAAAAACATTCAACATAGACCTTAATTTTCAAAGTGCCTATCAATGTAGACAGAAAGCCTTGGAATTGATCGGCGGAAACGTAGAAATGTCGTATTCTAAATTACACGCCTACTTTTACATGTTGAATGTAGAAAATTTTGGAACCATCACAGACATTGTTCCTGATGCGCTTGGCAGGTTCAAGTATTGTTTCATGGCTTTGGGTTCTAGTATTGAGGGGTTTATGTATTGTCGGCCTATCTTAGTTGTGGACGGTACACATCTGAAAACAAAATGCGAGGGGACATTGTTAGTAGCAATCGGTGTAGACGCGGGCGACCATATCTTTCTGTTAGCTTTTGCTGTGACCGACGGAGAGAGCCTTGATGCGTGGACGTATTTCATGGAAAAACGTGAAGTCGATAATCGGGGAACGTAATGACTTGGTTTTCATATCAGACAGAGGGCCAGGCATCAGTGGAGCCGTTAGAAATGTATTTCCAGACGCTTACCATGGTTATTGCTACCACCACATCGTTATGAACCTCAATAAAAAATTCGGGAGCACGGGATATTGTCCGTACACTTTCTGGGAAGCCGCTTATACATTTTCAGAAACGCGATTCAAAATATTATTTCAGAAGATAATAGAGATGGATAGAGACCCAACCAAACCAGTTTCGCGTTACTTACGGGAGATTGGAATCGACAAATGGGCACGATCACAATTTCCGAGTACACGTTACGCAATAATGACAAGCAATCATGCTGAAAGCTTTAACAACGTCATAAGGGATGCGCATAAGATGAGTATCGTGAATCTCTTTGACCACATCAGGCGAGTGTTGCAGCGTTGGCATTGTGAGAGGAGAGAACTTGCGGACTCGTGTCCCACCGTGTTAGCCCCTGTACCTAAAAAGTTCTTGAATTGTGTTTCACGTGCCAGAAGGAGTTTCACACTGCTCAGGATCGACCGGGACCAGTATCAAGTTTGGGACATCGATACTAGTGAGAAAATAAATATGCTTACGAAGAAATGTTATTGCGGGCAGTTTCAGGGACTTCAGTTACCTTGCGTACATGCTTGCGCTGCTATAAGTCACCGCTGCGAGAGCCCGTACACTTATTGTTCTCATTACTACAAAGCTGCATGTTTCCAACGTATATATGAAGGACGCATTTCCCTGTTCCAGTCGAGGATGATTGGATTCTTCCCGAATGGATTAGAACTAAACCTTCCCTCAATCCGCCTGAGCCTAGAGTAAGGGAATGAGGAGAAACACAGAGTACGGGAGCTAGGCGGGGCCGACCCAGGACCCTGAGGATTCCTTCTCAAGGTGAGCCTCCCGGTGCTAGGACTAGCAGGATGCCTACTGAGAGGACAAACCCAGGTTCCGGTAGGAATTGCTCGAATTGCGGTAACCCCGGATACAGAAGGAATAGATGTCCGACTCGTGCAGTTGTTCCTAATTGAATAATTCTCTACTTCACATGTGTTGATGTTAATTTTGTAAGCCATCACGATTGTAATAGATATTTTTATTATTCCGTTGGGTTGAATGTTATATCACATTGATTTCCAAATAATGACCAACAGACAGTCGAAATAGATACTTGTTACACTAAATGACTTAATTTATGGAAGATGATATAGTCATCATCATTGTAGCTTTCAGATTCTCTCATGTAATCATGCCCACCAAACTTGAACCCATCATGGGAGAAACGTAGTTTTAGAGAAAATCTGATGCCTGCTTCTACACCGAGCATAATAATATAATATCACTATGTGCAATAAAAAGTCCAATGACTCCACCTCATCCAAATTGGGAGATAGTTATCCAAAAGCATTCCACTTCTTGATTTGGAGTTTCCTGGTTTCTTTCTTTGCAAATCAATGTGATAGTCATCTCTACTAGAGATGGAAGAACCACCTCATGTGATTGTCAAGACAAGAAATCATGCAACAAAAATCACCAACTTTAACAAAGTCTTTTGTTTTAATTACGAGGAGAAAGAAAAATAATGTGATCATGGAGTCTAGAGACTAAAAATAAAAACTGAAATCATAAAGCAACGTATGAACTTCAACAAAGTCTAGAACTTTCTTCATTGTTAAAAGAAAATAACTACACGTGAAAAATAAACCTTAAAAGTCATCTTGATTAAAAGTTTCGTAGGTGATAACGTCATCATGACAGTATGTCACATCATCTTCAGCATATTCCGGCACCCTGGCAGACCTCACACACATAGCTGTGATGAGATACGGGAAAAATATATATCCACCGTCTGCGTTGCCCTTTGCTATCTGTCGAATCCTGGAGAGAATATACTCTCCGACGTCAAAGTATGATGTAATAGACGCGTACGCAAGTGCATACAAATCAAATGTCGGTGCGGTGTAGTTCACCGTCCCATACATATTGGTGGCAAGGAACATAATAAAAAAACGAAGGAATGGACCGCACCAGGACCAGGGTGAAGGGCGGGTACGCCTCACACGTTCCCAAAGATGCGTCTCCCCAAACAAAACAGTCATGTCACGCTGTAGTAATTCCGGAACATCCAGAAATAGAAAGTAATCCAAACCCTGAGCATATTCTGGATCGGCATTCTCGTCGTTGATCCATGTATTATTCAAAACGACAGGAATGCCTCACACTCTGACGCACCGTTCATTGAGCTCTATCGTAGCTACACAAGCGCAGATTTCACGCACAATAGACCTATTCACGTGATGAAAGCTTAATTGCCTTTGGGGGACAGCAATAAAATAAGATTTTTAATGTTAATAATACAGAAATCAATATACATTAACTCTCTATAAACAATATGGGATTCGAGTTAGTTAGTTTTTCACAATATAATTTATAGTTTCAAAATTAAAAATCTACAAACTTACTAAAATCGAAACTTACTAAAATCAATCCGATAGCAATAAAATAAGATTTTTAATGTTAATAATACAAAAATCAATATACATTAACTTCCTACAAAATGGGATTCGAGTTAGATAGTTTTTCACAATGTAATTTCTAGGTTCAAAATGAAAAATCAAATAACTTACCAAATGTAGCGGCCGACCGGTGTCGCGTAGCGGCCCCCGTCGTACCCTCGGGAGTATCGAGATCATCAATTAACGATCAAACAATAAAATACCCATGTTAATAATACAAATTACCTATTAGCTCGTCGGGGTCGATCGGGAGTGTTTATACGATTTATACCAAATATAATTTGCGAGATAATCAATTAATTTTGGTGTTTTAATTTTGATTTTAGGATTATTTGGATGATATTACGTTTTGCGATGTTTTAATGTGTTATAGGTACGTGTTTGATGCTCAAATGATAAAAAAGTATAAGAGTTTTAATGTTAATAATACAAAAAAGAGATCAATATACATTAACTTCCCGTCCATAAACAAACGGGCATGGGATTCGAGAGTTTGGACGATACGTTTTCCTCACAATGTAATTTATAAATATCGGTTCAAAATGAAAAATCAAATAACTTACCAAATTTTTCTTGTTTTATATTCGTTTTTCTATTTCGTTTTGCCGCGGAGAAATTGTTCAAACCATGTGAATCCGTTTCGAAAGGTTCTTTATTTTCAATCTAGATTTGTTTTGTGAATTTGATTAAAGTTGTATCTTTTCTATGCTTATGTGTTATGCAATCGATATCGAGAGATGTATTGCTTATTGTTGTTTACCGTATGACGAGAGTCGGTGTAAACCTTAGATCACCATAAGAAAGATATTTTTACCAAATATAATCGAGATCATCAATTCTTATATATCGATAACAAACAATAAATTCATACCTTTGATAGGTGAACCACATCTTTAATTAAATCATCACAAGATAACTAAAATTAATACAAGGAATATTTGTTTGTTCCTTGTTTAATCACCATGATCATCTTCTTGTTTACCATTTATTTTATAGCGTCCCTTTTATCCTTCCCGGCTTTGGGACAATCCTCTCATCCGGTTTATTTTATCGTTTTAGGTTTTAATAATAATAGTATCAATCTTAGGAAAATTAATGAACTAGATACCCCGATTCCCCGTGGCCGACTCCGGTATTAATCGCTATACTACGATCCCTACACTTGGGGAATACCGGATTTATAAATTTATTACTTGTTGTTTTCATTAGATAAATCCGTGAACAATTACCACCCTATTAATAATTCAGATTCGTGTGTTAACAATATAAATACGTCTGTCAAATTCGTATGTGCAAGATAGTTCATACCTGTCTAGCTGCCTGCAGTTCCACCCATTTGACAAATATTGAATAATGATCTTTAAAAAATCCCAACTCAGCCTTAACTTCAGCTAACCAATGCATCGTTTCACTTAACCGATCCTTCACAGCTCCTAGCTCGGAGTTAGTCTTTTGAAGCTCGGTATATGCATTTCTTAACTCGGAGTTGGTTTTTTCAAAATCAGTCTTCGGAACACTCAACTCCGAGTTAGTTTTATCCAGCTCTTGTTGGATGATTTGAGTAATTACTGGCCTCAGTTCTTCACCCTGCACATTTAGGGATATAGTGTCATCGCCTTGTAGGTTCGCGGAGGTTGACGCATAATGTGTACGCCTCGACTGGCTACGTCGAGCGTCCTCTTCATCAATTTCGGGATGCTCACGTTCTATGCGTTGACCAGAGGCACGGGACGGTGTGTTTCCGACGCGAAGTACTGGTGGTGTGTTTCTGACGGGAGGGACCGGTAATTGACGAGGTACAGCCGTAACATCCGCCGCCGGCAACCCTAGTGAAATTACGTAATCCCTATCTTCGGGGGTTCTCAGAACAACACCAGGCATTCCATCCTGAATACATGAAAAAAAACACGATTTTAGATACAATATATTTAAAATGTGGATTGATAAAAATGAAAATACGATACTTACCCATACAGCAAACTGTGGGGATGCCGGACTACCGGAATACACCCCGCCGTTCGAAAACTTCCACCTCAGCATGGTAGGACGATCGTTCTCATGTCCCTCTCTCACAATTGCGAATTTCCCCTTCAGAGTGATGGTTGGAATGGCTTGAAAAGCCCACACATGTAAGGCATATAGACAACCGGATATCGTTGGCTGACAGGCCTTCTCATCACTTTTCGGCTCAAGTAACCGTAGGTTTTGTACTTGTTAACACCAGTTCCATATGAAGTTGTTAAACAGATACTCCCCCCACGGATAAGTTCTAACCCGTTCTAGGTCCTCGACGATACAAAATATATGATTCGGTATTACAGTTCCGGGGTCTTGTTGGATTAATAAGCCATAAATAACATACACTAAAGCCATCCGATATACATTTCAGTGTCGCATTGCCTTGTCCTCATCGCTGCTAAGATTTATGCCATAGTTACGGTCCCGGCGCACTTTCTTAGGTCACAAGGCTCCTCAAAACACCTTGATACCCCCTGAATATGAAGGTTTGCATCCCCAAATCTATACCCCATTGTCATTGCAAACTCTCTTTTTCCGAACTTCACTCTATTCTCGCCAATCTTAAAATGAAGTTCATCGTGGCGGTCGGGATAAACCATTTGGAAATACAAGAATGCTATTAGCCGCCCTTTGAACGCCCAGTTATCACGATACCAAGTAATAAATTGACCAAACACCGATTCTTTCAGTCTAGTTAACAAGGTACGATCATTGCCGACAAGATACGTCACCAACTCGGATTGTAGTTTTTCATAGATTCTTTTTTCCGAATGGAACCTCAATTTGGTATCAAACACCTTATCACGCGGATGAATATATTCTCTGTGTGTCCCAAATGTGGAAAGCTGCGAGTGATTATAAATACACATGATTATTTAATTGCAAAAAATATATTGCAAATATATATATATATATATATATATATATATATATATACACACACACACACACACACACGTATACAACGCACAAACATGCACATATATATATATATATATATATATATATATATATATATATATATATATATATATCGTAACATTGAAAAAAAAAAGGAATTTACACAACACACAAACATGAACATATAAATATATACACTGTATACTATAGATATGTGTGTGCGTGTGTTTTTGCGATTAAAAAGATTTTATATTTTCCTTAAGTAGTTGTTAAAATGACTTCATATTTTTTTGGCAAAAGACAAGGGTAATATGTATAGTATAGTATAGTATATATATATATATATATATATATATATATATATATATATATATATATATATATATATATATATATATACACACTATACTTATAAAGTGAATAACATTGTTTTCAGAAAATAGTAATTAGAGTTTGTATTTATTCACTTTATATACATATATCTATATGAAGTAAATAATTGTTTCCAAAAAATAGTAAATAGGATTTGTACGTGTGAGTATATATATATATATATATATATATATATATATATATATATATATATATATATATATATATATAAATGTCTTATATATCTTTTTATATTATTTTTCGAAATGTCGTTGTTTTTCGTGTTGTGTTTGTGTTGTAACGTTAGAGGGGGGTAAGAGAAGAAGAGAGTAGTGTTTTTACCAACGTCATAGAGTACTTGATGATGACGAAGGAGAACGGATGCCGGAAGGAGTCGGCAGAACAGAACTTATATTTTCAATCTAAGGGGTGCCTCACTTCCGGTTGAGGATTCCAGGCTGCTGGAGACAGGAAAAGATGCTCTGTTGAGCAGACCTAATGAAATTTTCTACGAGCTACCTACTAGAAGCCCCAATACATAGCCTGGAGATTAGGCATGACACAGCGGATCAGAAGGAATCGAAAACACCCTAGGGAAAGCATGCAATTCTAAAAACCTCATCAGGCCGAGGCGTACCATGGAATTCAGTTCGAAATATTCGTTCTTGTGTTTTCAAACGACATTAATTTGTCGTTTGTTTCAAAATTTTAAATCACATTCTTGTTACCGATAATTTCAAGGGCATTTATACTCCCTGTGATTAGTCCTACTCATTGTCATAGAATCTTACATTATACTATCAAAAATTACACTAGAATATCAAATAAAAAATTATAACACTATCATACATATTCTTACACTATCATAAATTACTTCTAAATGCCCCATCATACATTTAATCATACCATACATGAATTGAATTCAAACTCAACAATAAAATAACACACTATTGAACATGAAACATGACGATCTCTAAATTATACATGAATTTTTGAATTTTACATGAACATCAATAAACCATAAACCCTAAGCTATTAATTACATATTACTAATTTTCATACATACCCATTCAAATTATAAGATTCATACATATCATTTTGATTTCTAAAAGCACTTCATCATATATACATATAATCATACAATATATGAATTTGAATCTAAACCCTAAACCCTATAACACCGTTGAATCCCAATCGAACAAATAACATTATATTCATGGTGACATAAACCGTAAAAATCCCGTCACAATCAAATAACAATATTTAATAGGATTAATTTGAATCAAATAACAAAATCAAATAGGATATGAATTCAAATCGTATGTATGATTACCCAACAAAATCAAATAACAAAAACAAATAACGAAATCAAAAAGGGAATTGGAAAAGACTGTAAAAAATAAAAAACCATAAACACTCACATAAGGTGCTTCTAAACTCTGAGAAGACGAAGGATTAGCCATTGAAATCGTCCAAATTTGCTCAGAGAAATGGAAGGATTGAAATGCTCTGTAAATCGTCCAAATTCGCCTATGAAATGGTTTGAAATGGTTGGAAACGGCTGTGAAATGGTTTGAATGAGGAAGAATGCTGATAAGGATTTGAAAATGGACGTTTCCGTACAAAAGGGATGTATCCGTCCAACTTTGGACGGTGCGTCCTCTGTTTGGACGGAGAGACTAAGTTATACCGTCCAAATTGGGACGGTTTTAGAGCTTTGGACAAAATGGACGGAAACCATCCAAATGTTGGACGCACCGTCCAAAAATGGACGGAATTCGTCCCAAGATGGACGGTGCATCCAACATTCGGACGGTTTTCGTCTATTTTGTCCATTTGGACGAAATGCATCCAAATTTGGAGGGTTTTGACTGTATTTGGACGATTTCCTCCAAATTTGGTCGTGAAACTTGAAAAAAATTGTCAGAATCTGTCCGATCTAAAAAAAATTGTCAGAGGATAAAATGGCCTTTCCAATTTCCCGATGTTTGACCGATCGAGAGAAAATTATATATGAAGATCCTTTGTTCAGGAAGTATATTTAGTGGATGAATGACACTTGGAACTCTCTTTTTGTCCGCGGACATAAAAAAAACCACCGCTAAACAACATCACTAGCGATGGATATATAAAAAGCATCGCTAAACCACTATCACTAGCGGTGGAATGTAAAATCCACCGTTAAAATCCGCCGTTAAATAGCAAGTGGCAAAAATTGGAAAACTATTAAAGTTAAGAATATTCCGACAAAATATTACCTTGCATTTGTCGGAATTGATCTTTGACGGTTTGTGAAAAAACCCGAAGGGAATAAAGAGTATATTTTTAAACCACAAATAGGTAAACACTTTAATTGATAAACCACAAGAGTTAAAAGATATTTTCTCCAAAATATAAAAAACCTAATTAAATTAACGGAGGTAGTAGTTTTGTACTAAACTTTCTTTGGTGTGAACGCATCAGATCCTATGAAAAAGATCCACCCCACTTACAGCTCAAAAGCCTCGCACTACATCAAAAGTACAACCTTTCTTTCTTTATATATATGGGTTATCCTAGCGTGTGCCCTCCACATGCACTCCCCTATATCCACTTCCCACATTTTATAATATTTTTCATTTCTACAAGTTTCTCGATTAATATGGATACAAAATTCAACCCGGAGATTTCTTCTGAAAAATCAAACTCCCAAAATCACAATATGAAACCATTCGAGGTCTCCGAAATTGGATGCTTAAACAAGGATGATGATGTGGAAAGAAATGCCAAAGATCTTAACGTTGAGGTGGTTAATTACACAAAGAGGGCACAGTGGCTAAGAGCAGCTGTGCTTGGTGCAAACGACGGTTTACTCTCTACTGCCTCCCTAATAATGGGTGTCGGGGCTGTTCGGACGGATGTCAAGACCATGGTACTCACCGGCGTTGCGGGGTTGGTAGGTGGCGCTAGCAGCATGGCACTTGGAGAACTCGTCTCGGTTTACGCTCAACATGATATAGAATTAGCCCAACTCAAACGATCTAACAAGGCTCATACTATTGATGAGAAGCAGTACGAGAAAAAGATGAAGGATTTGCCAAGCCCTTTAACCGCAGCGATAGCTTCCGCTTCTGCTTTCGCTGTGGGGGCTCTAGTACCGTTGCTGGCGGCCGCCTTCATAAAGAATTACCTTGTAAGGTTAGGGGTGGTGGTGGCCGTCACCAGCATAACTCTCCTTGTGTTTGGAGGTCTGGGGGCTTTTTTGGGCAGGGCACCATTAGTGAAGTCATCAACCAGGGTGCTCGTTGGAGGGTGGGTGGCTATGGGAATCACTTTTGGTTTAACCAAGTTATTTGGTAGAATAGGAGGGTGAAATATAAATACATAAATTATATAATCAATTATATGAGTATTGCTTTAAGTAAACCATCAAAAACAATTGCGTAACACAGCACTATTTAATTGATCATGGTGTAAAAAAATGATGGAAAATGTTATGTTGACGGAAAAATTGTCCAAGACGCATTATACACCATTGATTATGATGATATATTTATCTATCAATTAATCCTACATCGTAACGAATGATGTAAAATGTGTTGTGTAATTTTGTGTTGTTCATTTTGTTGTGAATAAATAATTACCCAAATTTGATTAACGTGGAGGAGACCATCCCTTACTAATGATATAAAAATGTGTTCTACTAGTTGTAATCCTTTTGCTTTGAGAGTCGCATTTTTGTTAAAATCATGTGCATACTGATCTACTAAAACTAATTGGTGGTAGTAAATGTGTTAATATATTTTCTTATACATTTCAAAACGCCCGCTCATGTGTGGGCCGATATCAAGGCTTGTTGTGTGCCTAGTTGGTATATCCTTGATGTGGGCTCACACTTGAGGAGACATGTTGAAATGTATAAGAAAATATAGTAGCACATTACTACCACAAATTTGTTTTAGTATAACGGTAAACGCTTGATATTAACATGTTATCAGATCCAGAGGTCATAAGATCGAATCCTGGTGTAAAACATTATTTTCCCCCCATATTGTGCAAGTATTGAACTGGCCTAGTTGGTTCAGGCTTGTTGTGTGCCTAGATAACATAGTCTTGATATGGTTCCACACTTAAGGGTGTGTTGAAATGTATAAAAAAATATCTTAACGCCTTTATTAGCCTAGTTGGCTCAATCTTATTGTTTGCCTAGTTGGCACAGCCTTGATATGGTCTCACATTTGAAGGGATGTGTTGAAATATATAAGAAAATATAATAGCAATTTACTACTACCAATTAGATTTAGTAAACGGTAAGCGTTTTATCTTAACAATTTTCGCAACTTTACTTTTCTTCTCTCTTTACTCATTGTTTCACGTGATTTTCTAGTTGCTCTTGCATTAAGAAACGAAACATTCCTTGTTAATTATTTTGCTCAAAACATCTATTGATTTGTGAGTTATTAGATTTTCATAATATATTGCTAACAAGAGGTAATAGAAAATTGTATTCTAATTTGGCCCAAAAGTTGTGACTTGTTTCCCATCATTCATTTTGGTTTGATCAGTTTCATATATATAAAAGACTCACATTTGAGGGAGCGTGTTGAATATATAAAATGTTAATTATCTAACTCTAATCAATTTACGTTTTTGGGAGAGATTATAATTCAACACATTAACACCTATTTTTTTAGGGGAAAATTTTGAAGTTTTAAAAAAAAAGCCACAAAAATTTGATCATTTTACATGGGGTTTGATTATGATTTTTGTGTTGGATGTTTATGAAGGCGAAATTAATTGGAGAAAATGAAAGAGAAAACATAGTTGAAATGGGGAGTAATAGGTGCACTGTACCTTCTGGTGGCATGATCAGTATCCATTGTTATTGTCTAAGCTTTGATGAGCAATCTAGAGGACTCACCCCATACTCCTCTATTTTGCAGAACTCATCCCTAACTCCCCTATTTTAGAGAACACAACGTATGCGCGCATCGTAAATCCATTATATCGAAGCACCATTGGTTTAGTTCTTCCAGGATGTAAAGTAAGCTCAACTGATTCAGCAAATTTTTCAGTGACTCGCACATCAGCCTTTGGGGAAATTAGGGTTATAAGGCTAAAATTGGGAAAATACCTCAATTGTTTCCGCAAATTAGCGAAATTTGAATTTTTGGTTAATTTAGGGCAAAAAATCCTCCAATTTCGATGAAAAGAGGAAGAGAAATGGGGGGATAGAAGAAGAGAAATGTATATACAAGTTTGGGGGTCTGATTTTTGGGTATGGTATTCACGAGGTTTATATGGCAATTTGGATTTGATGATAAATGGGTGGTAACTATTACATTAATTACGGTTTTTTTAACAGCAAAAAAATACTTATTAATCAGCGATATGCTAAAAAAGATTACATGATTTGTCTTTGGTAAGAAATTAAAAACTCTCAGCTATCGAAGCAAACAAAAGACCCAAAGCAAAAAATAGTGCTAAATTCTCTCAGCTGATAGTTGTAGCAGGCTGCATTCCAAAAACAAAATTAAAAAGCATCATTTCTACGAGCACAAAAAACGAAAGCCAAACATCGGACATATACTGCTGCAATCGTCGGATTTGTCTTCCATTCTTCCCACTCCAGCTTCTGGAGACACTTTGAATTTGATACCCAAGAAAAGGAAATCTTATGAACATCACTAAAAATCAATTTCTGATTTAAAACCTGAAACTGAAAAATGACTTTGTTCTTATGCAACCAATTACCCAAGCCGTGAACACCGACAATAGCTAACCATAAGCAAAATGTAAATTTCGAAGAATCACTCATAGGTTTCTGAAGTTAAAAATCACCAAACGAGAAAGAATTTAGCCCATTTATCTTGCACCAACATAGAATATGAGCCCAAATCAACAATGACACATCGCATGCATTAACCGTTTCTTCAAACTTATAACATAACGGACAACAAGAATCCTGAATTGCCACTCCATGATAAATAATGATCGATTTTCTGGGGAATCTTTTGAGTCCAGTTTTCCGCATAAAAAGATTCAATTTCGAAGGCAACATCTTATTCCACTTTGCAACTTGATCATTAGTCGAAAAAGAATTTTTGAAAAATTCCGTCTCGATCAATTTTCGCAAATAAGCCACCTAGAAGAGTTCATTCGAACATAGATTCCATTTCTATTTATCTCTTAAACATGCATTACCACAATCAGTGTTGATTAAATCCTCCAACTCACCTACATCCCCTTCCTCAAAACCCCTCAACCTCCTACTTAAACTCAATGAAAAGAACGCCTATCTTATTCCCACTTTACCACACTTACAACAAACGCACCTTTGGTCAAAGAAAGCCTAAAATGTCTAGGAAAAACAAAGACTCAAAGGACCATTTCCCACCCAAACGTCCTCCTAAAATCTCACCATATTACCATCAACCAACACCAAACATTCCGATCCCAACAGAACCACCCCAACCCTCTTAATATTTTCAACAGCACTAACAATACATTTCCAAACCCTGCACCTCCCATCCGAGCACCATTTACCTCTCAAGCACTCTCAACCCTATAAATAGACAAAATCACTTTCATTCAAAAAGCATTTGATTCGGATAAGAATCTCCACCCCTAGTTACCTAGCAAAGAAAGATTATGCACCTTAAGACCAACCACCTCGATGCCCCCCCCCCCCCCAAAGATTTAGGAGCTTGCATCTTTTTCCAATCAACCCGTGCAATTTTTTTTGTAGACCCATCCCCCCCAAAAAAAGGACCTCACACTTTCCAACAGTTTCAACACACTTTCAAGTGGGTCGAAGACAGAGAAGAAAAAGAGAACCAAGCACATAGCTTTGCCTTACATTTCTGAATAATGCCTTCCTAAGCCTTTACCCATTCATATTTTGACATACCAAAAGTCCCAAATATTTAAATGGCAAATAACCTCTCTCGCACATGAAATAATCAGCCTCTTTGTAAACATCTACATTTGGAACCTTTATCCCTACCAATGAGCTTTCCCTATTTTAAAAGCCAAGATCTTCTCGAAACAAGATAAGATTCTTTTGATTTTCCATGCTCCATTTCCCCATGAAAACCGTATCGTTAGCATATCGAATATGAGAAATCGGAATTTTCCCATTTCCAATGTGAACCCCCATATATCTTTCTATTGCTATTGCTTCCTTCATAAGGATATTCAAACTTTCTGCCTCAATGAGAAAAATAAAGGGAGATAATGGGATCTCCATGCCTTATACCTCATTCAAGGTTGAACTCCTTAGACGGACAACCCCACCAAAATCGATGCTCTAGGCGAGGATACAGATCCTTGAATTGATTTTCTCCACATTAGACCAAAACCCATATTTTTCATCATATTATCAAGAAGGGCCCAATTTACACAATCGAAAGCCCTTTCAAAATCAACTTTAAAAATAAAGCTGGCCATACCTTTCTTTTTTAAGTAGGCCACAACTTCATTCAAAATAAGAACGCCATCTAGCATTTGTCGGCCCTTAACAAACCCAGACTCGACACTCACCAATCACCGAAGTGATCACGACCATCATCCTCTCTGCTAAGATTTTAGCAACAATCTTATAAAAACAACCAAGACAATTATTGGTTCTATAATCTTTAATTACAATCGGGTTAGAAACTTTCGGCAACAAAGCAATGAACGAAGAAGTGCACCCATTATGTAACTTACCAGATTCTTCAAATTCAATAATGGTTTCACGAAATATTTTTTCATAATTCCCCACTTTTTTCATGAAGTGGGAGTAAAATTGTTGGTCCCAGAGAAGGTAAAAGTATAGTCAGTGGGGGGGGGGGGGGGGGTGAATGACTATACTTGGAGTTTCAAAAACTTTTCATGTAAATAAAAGCTTTTGGGCAACGGATAAGTCCATTCTTAAAACTTGTTCAAAGTAGATTATGCACACACAAATTATAAGTGGAATGGAGTAAGTGAATGCTATAAGGTAAAGTGCAGTAAGTAAATGAACACAAAGGTTTATTGTGGTTCAGGGTGTTGTAATCCCTTAATCCACTCTTCTCTGTGATGATTGGAGGAATTCACTATTGTTTTTCACCAATACAATAGTAAGATTGTCCTTGACTACACAATCTTCACAATCTACAAAACTTTCACTCCTTGGCTTCAAAAGCTTCAGTGGCCCAGTCTTCAACACACTGCTCCTTGGGAACAAATCTTTCAACAGCTATCACAAAAGGGTGCAGCTCATTCTCCAACTTCTCTGATTCAATTGCTACAACTGGTGTGAGTTTGATTCACAGATTTATTGATCAATCTCAGTGCTTGATGTGGAATTGTAGCTCTGAGTTCTGAGTTAATCAGTAGATGTGCTCTTTAAGATTCGGATAGAAGGCTTAGTATTTTGTCAGAGTTTCTGCTTGTTCTTGTGTATTCAAATTGTTGTTCTTTCTGTCTCTCAATGCCTTCTATTTATTGCTTTGATAATCCTTGATTTGAAAATCCGTCCGTTGGTTATTTAATATGGGGAATAATTCCGAATTAATCCTTGATTCCCCATTGATTATATCCTCATTGATTTCAGTGATCCGGATTTTATTCAAACGTCTATCATAAAATCCATTCTTGATTGATTATGCATTTAATGCTTGATCTTATTATTTTCACACGTTCTGAATAATTGTATATGATATATCTTACTCAGTTGTTCCTTCACTTGACTTTTGTGTCATCAGTTGAGTAGATCTGATCACTTAGCTAATGTGTTTCTTTCTTAACTAGTATTCTTTACTCAGCCGATAGAGCGTTTACTTCGCCGGTTCACTGCTTTCTTTATTTCTTTGATTTTCCAAGACTACTTGTACTTCATTGATCCTTGATTTGTGTGAGATCAGTGTACACCGTATTCAAACAATGAATTTCATCACTTGTAGTATAACTTAGACTTATCCAAGGTCATCACAGACTTTCCTGGTTATAAGTCAGTCCATATGTCTTCATGCTTCTCTGCTGGTACTTGGCTGTCTTTACTCGGCCGGATTTCCGTTTTACTTCGCCATCCTTCCAACTTGTAAAATACTTGTCTGACTGAACTTATACAACATGTCAGACTCTATTTAAAGACTTATACAGAGATTTCTAACTTTTTTCAGGCTTGCTATAATAGCTAGTATGGCCATCATCAAAACACAATAAAGTGTTCCTAACAATTTTCCTATTTTTGATGATGCCAAAACCCTCATAAGCTTGAACATAAGTAAATAATGATTCATAATAATAACAGAATATGGCTCAGAAAATTTTATTCATCCATAAAAGGCAATAAGACATTTCATTTAAAATTATTCAAGGCAAAAGTCTATTCAAAAATTACTTCTTCTCTTCAAACCTGATCCTTTTGCCTTTGGAGCTTCTAGGCTTACTGCTACCTTCCCCATTTTTGGTAAAATCAAACCGTTCTTCCAGAATCTTATTTGTTGCCTCAAATACCTTGATGAGTGTGTTGAGCTGCTGTGATGAGTGATCCAAGATCTCATCCATGGTTTGAATTTGCTGATTATGCTCATTCAGTGTGTCCACTAATGGGTTGAGTTTTCCATCAAGTTTTTCTGCCAGGAATTCTAGATTTGTTTGAACACGGGTGGGGGATTTGATGCTTCCGATTACAAAGTAAGTCTCCTTGCATGTCCATCACTTCATCTTGAACTTTGATGTGACTTATTAGGCCTCAAACTTGTGATGCATAGAGGTTTCACTACTCCTCTGTGCAGTTTTGAGATTTTGTCCACTCGGATACTGCCTTTCCATGTCCACAATTAGTGGATTGATATCTAGATTGAAAGCTCGTCTGATCTTCCTGTCTTTGGGTATGCATCACCGCTCTCTCCTTCTTCTTCTTCTTCTTCTTTTTCAATCTCCGCTTCTTCTTCAATCTCATGATCATATTCAGATTGAGAGGGTTGTCCTTCATTTCCAAGTCCTGGTGATAACTGTTCTGCATCTCCATGTGTTGGAGTTTCAACTCTTTTAGCTGGTATTCCTCTTGATCAATGCTTGTGGTCGCTTCATGGTCAGCTGAGTGAGGTTCCTCAGCTGGTTCATTTAGCTGTTGTTGAAATTTGCTGTTGCTCCTTAAAATCACTTCTTGGAGCATCATGTCATCATCAGAAAAATCAAACATTTCTTGATCATCCTCAAGATGATCACTTTCCTTCTATTTTTCTGCATGATGAAGATGATCACTTTCCTTCTATTTTTCTCCATCTTCATCATCTTCATTCTCAAAATGATGAAGGCCCTCAGTGGCCTCTTCTTCCTCTTCCTCAACCTCTTATTATTCGGATGGAGTGAGGTAGTATCATTTTTCATGTTCTTGCAGCTTATCTCAATAGGGCTATCCAAATTGCTGGATAGATTCTTGTGTTGAGATGTTGCTGTTTGGGATATGGTCCTTCTCCTAATCTCTGACATACTGCTTTCAGGATGTTTCATTTTCCTTTAGTTGTGGATGTGGTTTCTGAGATGGATTAACATAGGTAAACATTACCTTGGCCTTATGCAGTGGATACATGCATATGTCCTTCACTTTCGATTGATCAAACAAATGTTGAAGGGGTATCCCATATGATTTCCTTTCCTAGAAATCACCTTGATTTTGCTTTCCTTTCTTTGCTTCCAGAACTCCTAGATCAATCTCTTTTTTAATTTGGTCATTCAGCCTGTTGAAGATGAATTGAGACCAGTTGAACTGAAGACCTTGGTAGATAACAGTCATCAGTTGACTCTGACCTCGGTCATATTTTCCATGGAGCCTTTTTTCCGTTCAATGTTCCTTGTGATTATAGGAGCAAACTCGGCAAAAGGGTGTTTGATTGACGATCTGGGAAAGTTGTGTTTCTTGCCTCTCTTCCTCGGGTTCTTGGCTATCTCAATCCAGAATGCATTGATGTCGATTTGCATCTTCTTCACATCTACTAGCCTAGTGTTGGGGAGATGTAAGCATCTATGGAGGAGACCAGGGGTGATAACCAGTTCTCGTCCAAACATTGTACTCACAATGCAATCTGGGTTGAACTTCTTTGTACTGGGCATGAATTTTTCATTTTTCCGAATGCAATTAAAGTCTCATAGCATATTCATGAGATTGAGGGATACATGAATGTCATCAACCCCAAATTTGTGCAACCATCATCTAACCTTTGATTGGAAAAACGATCCAGATCGGAAAAACGATCCAGTGATGATCGATTTTTCATAGTGTTTTTCAGTTTGAGTGTGTAAAGAAGATGAAGCCATTGTTTTGAGAGTTTGAAATGAGAAAAGCTTCGATTTTTCCGAGCAATTAGGGTTTTGAGAATGCAAGATAGCGTAAATAATTCTAAAAAAACCCTCAAGTGTTTGTTTATATAGGATAAATTTTTGATAATGTGAATGCGGTTGAATATGGAAGGATTTGGTGAAGTAATGGTGTGATTTTATGTATATAAATCACGGTTTTTGATTGTAGTGGGGGAGTGGATTGAGGTATGTAATGATAAATCCTGGGAATCGAGGCGTTGCCATCATTCCTTTGATTCAAAAATAACCTCCACGATTGTAATATAATATCCATGAGGGTAATCTTCCATAAAATAATTCTCCATAAATCTTCTGATTTTCCATATGTATAAAATTGATTTTGTTCACATTTAACTTTGCCGTTTTCTCCAAGGTATTTAGCGGTGAAGTAACTTGGCTAGTCACTAATCCGGTGTAGTGACTACTTTACTGAGCTACTGTATAAAACTGTTTCTAACAATCAGTGAAGTGGACTTCGCTGGTTACCGGTGCTTTACCTGCCAAGTGAGTGCACCCAAAATGGCAAAGGTTCAGTCAGCTTGTGAAGTCACTCAACTAATTACACCAATTAGCTGCTCCTTATAACTTAATCGATTTCAATCATCCCCAACTCAGTTGAGTGGTTTTTGTGAAAATATCAGCCAATTGATCTTCAGTTGATATGTATCTTAAGCTAACAACTCCTTTTTCAACATGATCCTGATAAAGTGATGCTCACATCAATATGTTTTGTTCTTGAGTGAAGTACATGATTTTCTGTGATTGAAATTGCACTTGTGTTGTCCCACATTATTGGAATTGTCTTCTTTTCTATGCCATAGTCTCTTAGCTCTTGTCTGATCCATAATTCTTGTGCACAACAATTGTCTGCTGCTATATATTCTGCTTCAGATGTTGAAATGGATATAGAATTTTGATGTTTGCTAAACCATGATACTAGTCTCCTGCATAGCCTTTAATAAGTTCCTGAAGTTCTTTTTCTGTCAATCTTACATCCAACATAGTCTGAATCTATTTGAATCCTTCATCTTTTGGACACCAAATTCCTACATTGATTTTTTGCTTCAGATATTTGATGATCCTCTTGGTTGCTAGTAAGTGAGATTCCTTAGGTTGAGCTTGGAAGCTTGCACAAACTCCTACTTCAAATGCTATATCGGGTCTGCTTGCAGGTACATAGAGTAGAGATCCAACAATTCCTCTATATAACTTTTGATCAACATCTTTTCCATTTTCACCTTTCCTAAGAATAGCTCTTGCACACATTGGTGTGTCTGATGTACCACTTGTATCCATACCATATTTGTGTATCAAGTCCATTGTGTACTTGGCTTGATTTATAAAGATATCATCTTCCATTTTCTTCACTTGTAAACCAAGAAAATAATTGAGCTCTCCCAACATACTCATTTGAAATTTGATTTTCATCAGATTTGCAAATTTCTCACATAGCTTTTCATCTTCTGATCCAAAGATGATGTCATCAACATAGATCTGAACTAACAAGGTGCTTGTTCCTTCTTCTAGCTTGAAGATAGTCTTGTCAATTGTCCTTTTGTTGATTTCCATTGTTGATTAAGAATTGTGACAGAGTCTCATACCAGGCTCTAGGTGCCTATTTGAGTCCTTATAGTGCCTTTTTGAGCTTGTATACTTTATCTTCCTTCCCTTTGAGTTGGAAACCGGGGGTTGTTCCACGTATACTTCTTCTTCTAGAAGTCCATTCAAAATGCAGTTTTGACATCCATTTGATATACTTCAAAATCATTGTGTGCTGCAAAAGCTAGAAAGAGTCTGATTGCTTCCAATCTTTCTACTGGTGCAAAGGTTTCATCATTGTCTATGCCTTCAGCTTGAGATTATCCCTTTGCAACTAGTCTTGCTTTGTTTCTGACGATAGTTCCATGTTCATCCATTTTGTTTCTGAATGCCCATTTTGTTCCAATGATGTTGG
This sequence comes from Gentiana straminea, assembly GCA_036785695.1. Lineage (NCBI taxonomy): Eukaryota > Viridiplantae > Streptophyta > Magnoliopsida > Gentianales > Gentianaceae > Gentiana > Gentiana straminea. The sequence goes on along the minus strand of JAVUPR010000398.1, from coordinate 2,152,736 downwards.
CCATGTCTGGTATGTCAACAAGTTCCCAGACTTCATTTCTCTCAAATTCATTGAGCTCTTCTTGCATGACAGTAATCCAATCAGCATCTTGGATTGCATCATCTATTGTCTTGGGTTCCACTTGTGATAGAAAATAAGTTAGCATACTTTCCAATTGTCTTCTGGTTCTAACTCATATGAATATCTCCAGTGACTTGTTTTTCATGATGATCTCTAAGACAATTCAAATCAGGTTAATGTTGCTCTTGATTTGGTTCTTTCACAGCTCCTGCTTGAATCAACTTCATGATCTTATGTTGGTGCCTCTTGTGTTGTATTGACTAGCACATCATCTTGATTGCCAAAGGTGTGGTCCAAAATTGTAGCTGGTACTGTTGTATTCATATAGACTTGTCATTGTGTAGCTTCTTCTTCAATGTTGTGTAAGCTTTCACCATTTCTATTTGGTTCACCAAAAACTACATGAATTGATTCTTCAATCACAAAGGTTCTTTTGTTGAGTACTATGAATGCTTTGCTTGTCTCTGAGTATCCCATGAAGATTGCTTCAATAGCTTTTTCATCAAAAGTATGTAGTTGAATCTTGTTCAAAACAAAACATTTAGATCCAAACATATGCAAATGTGAAATGTTAGGTTTTCTTCCATTCCAAATTTCATATGGTGTTTTTCCATGGTGTTTGTTGATGATAGTTCTGTTTTGAGTATAGCATGCTGTATTTGCTACTTCAGCCCAAAATCTCTTTGGTAAGCTTACTTCTGCTATCATGGTTCTAACTGCTTCTTTGAGTGTTCTATTTCTTCTTTCTGCTACACCATTTTGTTGTGGAGTCCCTGTTGTTGATAGTTGATGTAGTACACCATTTTCTTCCCAATAAGATCTGATAACTTCATTTCAGAATACTGTTCATCTGTCAGATCTTATCTTGATGATCTTTAATTCATTTTCATTTTGTATTCTTCTCAATAAATCTGGTAGCTTCTTGAGTGTTTCTCTTTTCTTGTTCATGAATATGGTCCAAGTTAATTTGGAAAAGTCATGCACCACCACTAAAGTGTACTTCTTTCCACTTACACTTACGGGTGTGACTGGTCCAAAAAGATCCTTATGCAAAAGATGTAAGATCCTTGTTGTTGACTGTTGGGGTTTTGACTTGAAAGAGCTTTCAATCTGCTTCCCTTTCTAACATGCATCACAAAGACTTTCTTTCTTGAATGTGATGTCTATAAGGCCTTCAACTAGCTTGTTCTTTGACAATATGTCGATGGTCTTGAAGTTGAGATAGTTCAGTCTTCTATGCCAAATCCAACTGGTTGATTGCTTATTCTTGACAAGCAAACATGTTTCTGCTTTTGCTTCTTTCAATCCACCACATATATGTTGTCTTCTCTTTTTTCACGCAAGTACAATTATGCTGGTTTGATTGTGAATCACTTTTCATCCTTCTTTGTTGAAATGCACATTGTATCCTGTCACAAAATTGACTGATATTTAGAAGATTAAAACTCAATCCTTTAACATAAGCCACATTTTGAATCTTCAAGTTGTTTTTGAACATTGTGCCTTCCCTCTAAATATTTCCGGGGTTATCTTTGCCTCAAAATGTAACTTTGTGTTCATCAAGAGCTATAAAGTCAGTCAACCATCCTTTGTTCCCTGTCATGTGTCTGGAACATCCACTATCTATGTACCAGACATCATACAAAAAAAATTAAGCAAGTTTAGGTACCTAACACTGCTTGGGTCCATACCTGTTAGCAGTCATGTCTCTTACTCCAAGCGTAAATCCAAAGGATCTTCTCCTTGGATGGTTGAAGTCATCAACCTCATAAATATAGGGCATGGCAGAATACTTCTTGATAGAATTATTCTGATACAATTATCTACATTTAGGTGCATTGCATCCTTTTTCACTCTCCAATATGCAGGAGGAAACTTATTTTCATATTGCTTCTTGTGTCCAGGAAAGTGCCTGGGTTGGCTTTTCCTAAACACATGTTGCATGGCATGAAATGGTTTCTTCTTTTATTTTGGGGGTGTATTATTCCAATCATCTTCTGAAGGGTAAAGTCTACCTTTACCTTTTAGTAAGCTTTTGTCTTTACTAGGCTGGTAAGATGATTTACTATGCTATTTCACTACACTGGGTTTTGACATCACTGGTGCTGGATGAGTAGTTGAAACTATGGTCTGTTCTTTTCTAATTTAAGTCCAGTTTTGGTCCTTGATTCCAAATTGTGTTGTCCATTGCTTCCTTTCTTATCTTGACTGTTGTAGCTAAGGCCATATTTGGATCAAACCTTTTTGGGGGTTTGTAAGCTGGTTCTTAAGTGGTGCCATAACTGGTAGGGAGGCTTTCTCAGCTGGTCTGTTAACATCAGATGAGTGATCATCATCTGTTTGTTGATCAGTTGAGTGTACTTCCTTACTAGTTGATTCAACTTTCTGTTCATCGAGTTCTTTCTTTAGTCTTTTATTTTCCTCTCTCAGATTCTCACATTCTTGTTCCAAAATTTCATGATTTGTTTCAATATCTTCAAATTTACTCATGAGATTTCGAATAAGGTTTGTAGAATCTAATGGGAAAATAAAGATTGTGCAGTGTCAGATGTGGATGCATTTGATGAGTATGAACTATATATTACCTCTGTTTCTTCAATTTCTTTTGCCATTAAGCATAGATAGGCTTTGTCATTGTCTGAGCTGGTGTCTTCTTCATCAGTTGAGTCATTGTTAGAGGAATCCTCATCATTTTCACTATTGGTTTCAGCTTTCAGTTCCTTCCTGCTGTTTCTCTTATCTACTTGATTTGTAGTTCTTCTTTTTTCATCTTTGTTTTTCTCTTCAGGACAATATGCCTTGAAGTGTCCTTTCTTTTTGCAACTGAAACATCTGTATTCAACATCTTTTTTCTTCATGTCTTTGCTTGATCTTGACTTCATGTTTGATGATGAACTTCTCTTGAATTGTTTCTTCTTACAAAACTTGTCTAAATGTTGAATCAGTTAAGCAATTTGTTCTTTTAGCTCTTGTGTCTCTTTGCAATTTGTGTCAGTCGTTTCGCTTTGCTTGGCCTTGTGTGCCTCTGCTGGTGCACTGTCTTCATTATTCGGTTCAAATTCATGAGCTTTTAATAGAGATATCAGTGTCAAAGTTTCTGTCTTTTCAAGGCCTATTGTTCCCTTGAGTACTGATGTGATTATTGTCCGTCTTTCAGGTAGACTTCTCAAGATCTTCAACAAAACTTCTTTCTGTGGATATTTATGACCAAGTTGGTGCAGTTCACTAATGATGCTTAAAAATCTATTATCCATCTGATCAATGGATTCATCATTCTTCATTTTGAAGTTCTCAAATTTATATTTTGCAACAGATAGTTTGCTTTCCTTGATTGTTTCAGATCCTTCATTGATAAGTGCCACTTTATCCCACATATTCTTTGTTGTTTTGCAATATTTTATTCTTATGAACGTATTACTATCTAGAGTCTTCAAGATGATATCTTTTGCAACATAGTCAAGATTTGCTCTCTTTCTGTCATCTTTAGTCCAATCCTTTTTGGTCTTTTCTATCTGAATTGGTCCTTCATTGATAACATCCAACATTTCCTCATAAGTGGCTGCAAGATAAGACAACATCCTTATTTTATATTCATCAAAATTATTGACATTGAATACAGGTGCATTAGACATGAAATTTGAAGAATCTATAATCACAGATAAAAGATAAACTTATAGACAACACAGATTTGAAATTACTTTGAAAATATGTGATCTCCTTGTTACCGAAATCGCTCTTATACCAATCCCTAGAACGGTAAAAGTATAGTTCGATACTATTGGAACACTTCTTAAAACTTGTTCAAAGTAGATTATGCACACACAAATTAAGTGGATACCAATTGTTGGCCCATAATCCACTCTTCTACTGATGATGGGTAAAAGTATAGTAAGATTGTCCTTGTGTCACGGATTTTATTAACAAGTAATAAATTTATAATCCGGGGGATCGTAGTAATTGACTCTTACGGGGAACTAACGAGTTATGTCAAAAACTTTTAAACTTGCAATTAAAAGCTAAAACGAAAGATAACAATAAGGAGAACTGACGAAGAATAAATCTAAAGCGGGGAAGATAAACAATCCTTAAGATGCTTAAAACTTGTTCAAAGTAGATTATGCTCACACATCTAAAGATTAACGCTTTTCTAACCAAAGGTGTAAACTTTAAACGTTTCTAACCTAGAAATCTAACCTAATAACTTTCGTTACTTAGATCAAATATCTATTCTTTATCATGGTGGAATCACATGATTTTCATCAAATAAACAATCAACAAAGCAAACATCTTTCGATATAAATTTGCAATAATCAACATAAAGTAAATGTTGTAAGGTAAATTGTTGATCGGATGGCTTCACAACGCTTGTTCAAGTAAAGAAACTTGAAATTGTATAGAAAGACATAAAAAGTAGAACACAAAGTTTTATAAAAAAACCGTGGTTCATGGTGTAATGTAATCCCTATAATCCACTCTTCTCGCCCGTGATCGATTGGAGGAATTCACGCCCGTTTCTTTCTTACGCAATATCAAACTAGTAAAAATATTGTCCTTGACTACACAAGCTTCACAATTTACAAGACTATCACTCATTGGCTTCAAAAGTTTCATTATCTCTTTTTGATCAACATTTGAGCATCAAACATGACTCAATCTTCAACACATCGCAAAACGTAATATCATCCAAATAATCATAAAATCAAGATTAAAACACCAAAATTAACCAATTTTGCGATTAACTTGTTAAAACAAATCCTTTTTTTATGTAAATTATACGAATATGCTATCATAAAATATAGGTGCAACTTCACCTTCTCTACACACTTCTCTCTACAAGATTCAATTGGCTTCAAAAGTTTCTAGTGTGAATTTGATTCATAAATTTATTGATCAATCTCAACTAGTGTGAATTTGATTCATTTTATTGATCATGGAATTGTTGTATCTCTGAGTTGATCACTACATGTGTTCTTTTAGATTCAGATAAATGGCTTAGTATTTTGACAGAGTTTCTGCTAGTTCTTGTGTATTCCAATCATTGTTCTTTCTGTCTATCAATACCTTCAAATGTCTTGATCTATCATAAAATCCGTCATTGATTGATTCTGCATTAAATGCTTGATCTTCTTATTTTCACATGTTCTGAATAAGTGTAGGTGATATATCTTACTCAGCTGTTCTTTCACTTGACTGTTGTGTCATCAGTTGAGTAGATCTGATCACTTAGCGGATGTGCTTCTTTCTTCACTGGTATTCCTTACTCAGCCGATAGAGCGTTTACTTCACCGGTTCACTTCTTTCTTTCTTTCTTTGATTTTCCAAGATTACTTGTACTTCACCGATCCTTGATTTGTGTGAGATCAGTGTACACCATATTTAAATAAATAATTTCATCTCTAGTAGTATAACTTAGACTTATCCAAGGTCATTACATGCTTCCTTGGTTATAAGTCAGTCCATATGTCTTCATGCTTCTCTGCTGGTACTTGGTTGTCTTTACTCTGCCGGATTTCTATTTTACTTAGCCATCCTACCAACTAGTACAATACTTGTTTGCATGAACTTATACAACATGTCAGACTCTAAGTAAAGACTTATACATAGATTTCTAATTTATTTCAGGCTTGCTATAACAACTAGTATGGCCAAATCAAAACACAATAAAGTGTTCTGATCGTGTGTAAGTCACTAACATTGATATTACTAGCAAGAATACTAGGTACCTCGTAGTAGTATAGTAAATGTGAGTCAATGTCGATCACATAGAGATAATGCACCTATAACTATAAACGATTCTAACTTAATTAAGAAGCAACATAGAGGCGGTCATAGACCAACAATATTTATCCGCTTCTTCTCACCGATCTACTAACTTGGATTACTTAATCCTTATGTTTACTTCCCCACATAATTTCCTTAGATTAATCGTGAGCTTTCATTTTAATTATTATCAGCTATGGGTGAAACTCCTACTCCTATCTACTCCGACAATGGTAGTAGACAATCTATACGCAAGCTACCTTCTTTAATTGGTCCGTAATAGCCCATACGCATAAAGAACTAGAATTGCCGATATCGAGCACTAACTCATACCGCTAACCCGCCTAGATAGATGTCGACATTGATCAGCACATTCCTAGGGTCCATTCTAGACTATGTCCAAACCTAGCACTTCACTATTCGTATTTCTTGCCAGTTTACGATTTCAATAAGCAGATTGGCCAGATCTAATCTACTGTTAATTAAAATTGTCGATCAACATAGCTGTAGTGAATCCCAGTTTTAGGTTTTCTAAATTATGCCTCGGTAAACCGGTGTAGACCGCCGGGTCACCGGGGGTGGCTTTTCCTATTCCTAGATCTACATTGCTCAGTTACGATTATACTAAGTAAATTATGGGGTCTTTAAACATGCAGATTAACTAAAACACATAAATACAAATAGATCTAACATATTGAAGACAAAAAGGAACGTTCAAAGCTTCATACCTTCAACAATGGTGACCTAGCTCGATCTAGTCAAGATAGAGATGGTGGAGGAAACCGAAAACATCTCCCTCAAAGCTTAAATAACTTTATTTCATCAAAATTGTATATATGATTGCAATACTAAAGAAAAGTTATGAATCATATGAAATCTTTCATTATATGCGGCTTTATATAGATACAATAGCCGACTTAAGACTCTCTAAAACCCTAACCGACCTGGATAATACGGCAGAATCAATTTCGTGTCCAATAAGCCCCCGGTTTACCGGCCCTAGCCTTCGGTAAACCGAGCCGACTTTTCTCTTTTTTCTTCAGTAGACTTCTTCTTGGACTTCAATCACTTGGCCCAATATATTTCTTTCGGTCCAAATCCATTCTCCAATGCTCCAGATCCGGTACATCCTATAAAACATTCAAAATGAGACAAAACAGTACCAAATCTTTGGGAAAATAACATAGATGCATAATTACGATCCTAGAAACATGCACATAGCATTTAACATATATTCCACATAATAACAATCCTATCTATCCTCTCTTGAGCAGAATTTGGTGTGAATAAGGGTATAATTATTGATTTTATTTAGAGCGTCATCAACTACCCCCTACTAAGCTATTGATCGTCCCGAGCAAAAAGGCGAAAAATAAACAACACTCTGATCAGTATATAAGTTAATTAAAAACAACTATGCCTAACAAAGTCAAGCTTGAGATCATGCCACTCATATGAGCAGCGGTGTTACTTTCCGCTCTGATACCAAGTGTGAAGCCCCTATCCTAGATACCGAGTCCTTATCCGGAAAAGAACTCCAGACATGCAAATAATTAAAATTTGATCTAATTATACACGTAAGCCTTTTGTAAGCATACATCAGAGAACAAGCGGAACACAAAACGACTAACTCGGGTAATTGAAACGACTAATAAACGATCGGAAGTAACACAGGCCGCAACTATTACATCACCAAGACTATCTTTAACCATAAAATAGACTATGTTCATTACAACTTGATAACCATAAACACAATTCTTTAGTTTCTATCAATACAATGATGAGAGGATCTATTCCCAAATTGAAATAATGAAAGTAAATAATAGTAGATGTCATTGGCATCATCTCCGGGTCACTCCTCAGTGGTCTCAAAAACGACCTACAAAAACACCACATTCTCAGGGTGGGGACAAGAGAGAAGAAGGGTAAGTACATACGTACTTAGTAAAGGGTACAAGAAACGGTTACACAATATATATATAACATACATCAAGATAAAGTGTACAATCGCTACCACATAGGTTGTAATTGAGATCACACACTCTCTCTACTAGATCACATAGTAAATCCTTGCATAAGTAAGTTTGTTACGTCAATATCAAAGACACCGCATGGTGAGAAATGCACCACAACATGGGCGGCACCACTCATCGGGGTACGAACTCATGATCCATGTGGGAGTTACACGTAGTCCCGTAGGAGCGGTAAGGGTCCCATGCTTCGTTGTAAAAAATGTGCCTCACCAATGATATTGACGTTTTAGCTTTTAGACACACATATAATTTACGAGTTTAAGTCTAACTACCTGATTCATTCACATAAAAAATACTTCTTAGGGACTTCTAGTCCTAGACATCTAATTATGCTACCTAGTACGTTGTAAAAGGATCAATAACTACTATGTCAATGTCCACAAGGCCTAAACAACACCTTCCGGTGCTCCCACCTTCTCCCCGTAGAGGGTCTCAATTGTTGTGCTGAGCCAAAGCTACCAGAAATCGCAGTTAGACATTGCAAATTAACATATAATGTTCCACAAAAACATACAAGCCACATCGTATTGTGTAATGCACGAAAACCACAAAATTAACATACTATACTTTTTACAGTGATATATATCATACTTTTACTATAACCATTAAACGTGTACAGTACTTTATTGTGTGTACCATTTTTAGTATATAAATTAAATGAATTTACTTACCGTATATAATATCTATTAAATCTGTTATATTAATAAAAAAATTTTTCTCCCTTTTTTATTTCTGGAAATTAACTGGTAAATAGTATCACATCTCCTTTTGACCTGCCTACAACTTAAGGACATAGTACTATACCATTCAACCAAAAAAATGAATATAATACTTTACCAACCAAAAGCAAAACAAAATAATATTTCCAGGAGGTTTTGCCGGCTCCTTTCTTTGCCCCCCTTTTTTTTTTTTTTTTTTCTTTCTATAACGTTTACAGAACAAGAAAATATAATATATATATATATATAAATAACATCAAACAACGAGGGTAACAACTAAAAGAAATACACCAACAATAACAAGTCTATATACGGCTGAACACTCCTTACCTTTTTAGAAATTTAAAGTAAACTCAAAAGCGAGATTAAACAAAACCAACGTGAATCCTTCGCTTCACAACTTCTACGAACAACATACGATCCATAAACGATATTCTACGATTAAAACAACCCTTCACATAATTAAAGCTCAATATTTTATCAAGAACGATCAAGATTATGATTTTAGAGCTAAAACGAAAACTTATTGAATTGCAAACAATTAGTGTGGAATCGTTTGTCTCTACGAGACGATGATTTCCGTATTCTGTGGTCTGCCCTAATTCCCGACGGATTATCCGCGCGATTGAAAATTCTCTTCCTCTGCTTTCAGGCACTTTGCCGTTGTTTATTTTTTCCAGAATTGCGTCCTGTGTGTGTATTTGATTTAAGGTAAGAGATTTATTTATAGGAAGGTATTTATTTTATTTTATTAAAATAATTTTCCCATAAATCCGGGGTGTTACACCATCATCCACCATTAACACCCGCCACCACCTCCTCCTACGACCATCAAATCAAAACAACCACCAACATCCACTACACAAAACATCAATTTTCACCATTTTCAGCACACAAAACATCAATTTTTTCCATTTTCACACCTCAAAACATCAATTTCTCCAATTAAAAAAAATCTGGGACGTTGGGGAGCCGTGATTTGCAGCGGTTGGAGCTTCGATTTGGAGGAGGAAATGAGTGGTTAAAGAAGGAGGAAGAAATAGAAGAGGAGGAAGAAAGGGAGGAAGAAGGGAGGAAGAAGCCGCGATTTTTTTTCTTCTTCTAAAAATAGGGTGAATGATTTGGTGAGGACATGGAAGGAGGAGGAAGAAGAAGGGGCGGCGACCGAGGGAGGAGGAGGAAGGGGGAAGAAGAAGAAGAAGATGAGGAAGAAGAAGGGCTATTTGCATCCGCAATTTGTTTTCCTGAAAATGGGGTCGTTGATTTGCAACATGGAAAAAGGAGGAAGAAGGGGCGGCGGCTGAGGGAGGATGAGGAAGGAGGCGGCGGGTGGAAGATGGAGGAGGGTGAAGATGAATGAGGGTTTTTTTGGTTTGGAGAAGAAAATAGAAATTTATTTTTGTATTAAAAAGGGTAAGTTTAATATTTTAAAAAATTTAGGGACTACCGTGTAGTAATGTTGTTTTGTTATATGTAGTGCAGGAAATAAAAATGTGATATGCAAAAGTTAAAAAAAAAATCAATAATGGGTATCCGAGGTAGAAAATGGTGTCAATAGAACCAATTTTCCATATTTGATAGAATCCGCATTACAATGGTAATTTTCTTTTCTTGGTATCTAACCTGATTGTAGCATAATAATATTCTATACAAACAAAAAATATCCAAACTTGCACATCTGAATTTACTTGTAAATAACTACGAATTTAGATCAGCCGGTTTGCAAAACAAGGAATTTAAATTACACTCACCATTATTATATTAAATTGATATTCCAATTGTTATAAATATCTAAACAAAAGAACTATACTGACGATGCTGGGAATTGTCGGGTATTAATTCCGGGGCTTCTTGATCATAATGACAATCTGCACAATCTTCAAGGACACTAAAAACGATAAAGAGGGGGTGGTTTGTGGTGGTGTAGACTGGATTTGAGAAACTGTATCTCTACGTATCCTGTGATTGTTCAGAAATCAAGTCACCGTAGTTCTTTAGGGATTGTTTATATAGAGGGGCTTGTGCCCTAAACCTGCGCTGGGCCGGGTCATTGTTGGACTATGATTTCGTGTTCCCTAAGGAAGTGATAATTATGATTTAATCCATTCTTCATCTTCCATTTCCACTTCAACATATCCATCACCTCTGAAAAATCCATCAACTATTGCTTCTTCTTCTTCACTCAACTCATCTTCTTCAACTTCCTTATCCAAATCATCTTCAATTTCATTATTCCCATGAATTTCCACTCCATTGCTTCCACTAACTCTCCCACTTTGAGTGATAATAGCATTGACTTCTCTCGGGTTTCTCTCGGTGTTGCTTGGTTAATCCACCTGGGGGTCTACAACTATTTCGTTCACCTTCCTACTCAAATGGTCTTCAGTATCTTGAATTGATGCTTCCATAGTTCTCATTATTTTATTTTGACTCACCATGGATGTTTTCAAACTGCCAACATCTTAGGAAATCACGCTAATAGAAGTCATTGGTGTTTGCATATTAGCGGTTGAGTATTAACTACACCCATCAAGTTTTCCAACAAAATTTTCCTTTGAGAAAACTCTTCTGTTGATTGAGAACTTTGTTGAACGGGGCATGTTGAGTAGGAACTTGTTGGTAAAATGGATGTGGTGGTGATTGTTGGTAAGAGGGATTTTCTTGGTATTCACCTTGTTGTTGCACATTGGCGTTGATGGATGCCTTTTGTTGTTGTTCAAGAGATGATCCGGGTCGATGATTTGTTGAATTATCCGACCAATGGAAAGTGGGATGATCTCTGTTAACGGTGAATTTTATGGTTTTTATCGCTTTATTCCGTAACAATATTCTTCGTATTTTATTACTTTTTATAGAAAAGTAGGAGTTTAATTGAAATATTGAGGGGTTGTGTATGAAAAGGATTAAAATGCAAATTCGAGCTATTTATGTGGTTTATTAGTCATTTTCTATCTATATATATATTTCTACAGTTTGCATGTTTTTACCCCCTTGTAGATATACATTTTGGAGCTAAAAAGAGGATTAAAAGTGGTGCAAGATCGGATTTATATGATTGAGAAGAGATAAAGATGAGAAAATCAAGATCTCGATCGACACCGAATCAAGGCGTCCAAGTCCCGTCCGGTGGACGGGCGTCCACTATGTCAAACGGGCGTCCGGGAGGAGATATTTGATTCGAGTCTTGCCAACGTTGCTTTGGACGAGCGTCCAATTTAACATAGAACGGGCGTCTCGCTAAAGACTCGGCCCGACTCGAAAGTTCAACGCACCCGACGGGCGTCCATCGGCGTACGTGCGTTCGGTCCCGTTTTTGACCTAGCCGCCTCAAAGTCTTATAAATACCGGCGCATATCAAACCCTAAGGGCAACACATAATATCATTCATTCGAAATTCACAAAGAGCGCATATTCCACAAGGAGCAAACACAGAGATGAATTCTTCCATCTCAACATTCATGATCACCAATATGATTGTTGGCTAAGCATCATGCGGTGGGACAACGGAGGTAACCAACCAACAACCACAAAGAACTAGAAGATTTTAAGCTATATCTTTAGTGAGTTAAATTTACCGTTTTTCATCAATTGAATTTTGTAATAATTGTTTATGTTTTATTGAATCGAGAGATCGATGAAACTACCGTTCTAATTGAATCTATATGAGAATATTATTCAAGTTGTGATTTCTTTCAATTGATGCAATTAATTGTGATTCAAGAGATTGTTTATGATTAATTGAGTAGAGTATTGGAGACAATCTCATGATCGTGTTATGCATGCTAGTTTAGTTTTGCTTGAGAAAGAAAACGAAACCCTAGAAATTGATTAAAGAGATTTAATCGAATTTGTGATTTAATCATTACTAAAAATCGTACCTTTAGCTCACAATCTAGTTGGGATTGGTTGGTTGATTGGTGGATTCTAGTTGCCTTGCCGTTCTTTTAATTCTTTGATAAACCAATTTGTTCGTATCAATTGTGATTGCTACGATTAGTTATTTCAAGAACTTTAGTTGTTACCCGCTGTTTTTCAGCATATTTCTATTTTCCAGCACGTCACCGGACGCCCGTCCACCCTCAGTGAACGGCCGTCCAGTGTTGAATTTTTCTGTTTTCCGCTATTTTAGTCACTGTTCTTCGTTTCTATTTTACAATTAATATAAACCTTAGTTTTAGATAATAATTTATGACATAATCGATATAATAACTGCATCTTAATCTGATAAACATTCGACTCCCTTAGGACGACCCGTTAACACCCTTTACTACAAGTCTTATACTTGGGGTGTTTCGGTTTATAAATTTAAAACTAGTTTTTACCGAAGAAGTTTTTGGCGCCGTTGCCGGGGAGTCGGTAACGGTTGTCGGATTCTTCGTAGTGAAGTTTTCTGTATCGGTGTAGTATTCTGGCCATAACTTTCGGCTCGAGTGTCCATTTGGCGCGCAGGACCCCAATTCGGAAAGCTCGTTCCGACGCCGTTCGACACCGTTTTCGAGGTCAAAATCTGCTGTTTTCCCTTCCGTTTTGGCCCCAGAAGATTTCAACACATTTTTTTTTCGCCGTCTTAGTGTTTTTCCTGTTTTAAATTTTTCGTAGGTAGGTTTCTTGTCTTGTTTATGTTTCTATATCACCCTAAGGTTGATTTCTTCCTGTTTTGCTCTTCTGGTTTATGAAAACCAGGAGTAAGAAGGGACCTCTTAGCTTTAATCCCGAACCTGAGCGATCTATTCTCAGGAGAAAGCTCTTCCTTAATCCAGACATTATGGCTAACGAAGTTCCAAATCCAGATCCTCAAGCCCAAATGAATATGATCCTTCAACAGATGCAGGCAATACAACAACAACAAAATCAACAAGCTGGGATAAATAATCAATTTCAACAATTCCGTCAAAACCAGCTAAACCAATTAAATCAAGACCCCTATGCCCCCTATCTTGACCAAGACTTCCTGGAAGGGCATAGACCTATTCACCCTCCAGACATGGGGCAACTGAACTTCGATCTGAAAAATGGAGTGGTTGGGCTGGTCTAGAATAGTTCTTTTCATGGTACTGCTGAAGAAGATCCTCATGACTTCTTGTCCACCTTCGTTCAAATCTGCGAAGCAGGCCACTATCCTGGTATTGATTCTGAGATTGTCAAGTTAAAACTCTTCTCGTTTGCTCTAAAGGGTGAAGCAAACCGTTGGTTCAAATCTTTAGCCCATCATTCTCTCCGTTCCTGGAATGATGTCAAAAGAGCCTTTGCTCTGAAGTTTGTCTCACCTGGGACAATCATGGATATGAAATGGGAGATAGCCACATTTGAACAGCTTGATGGTGAGAGTGTGGGGAAAGCATGGGAGAGACTAAATCTGCTGATGAGGAAGTGCCCCAACCATGGATATAGTAGACATGAGCTACTAGAGTTATTCTACAGAGGTGTCTCTCAACCAAATAGAGACTACCTTGATTCAACTACTCATGGATCCTTCCTAGGGGGAGGTGATGATGCTGCTTACAGGGTAACTGAAACGATAGCAAAGAATAACATGTGGTCAACTCAAAGGAAGACCAATGGTAGTGGGAATAAGAAGGAATCTGCTGCGAGCAATTCTGAGACTAAGTTGTTAGTTGCTCAAATGGAAGTGATGAGCAAGCAACTAGCCAATTTACAAATGCAGCAGCAACGAGGGCCGTCAGATGTGAACTACCTGGGAATGCAGGCGGGAAATGAGATGAATGAAGAAGTGAATTTAATGGAGAATCATAACCAAACCTTCAGAAACTTCAATCAGGACCAGAATCATTCTGGATTTCAACATCCCAATTTTAATCAAGCCAATGCACCACCTGGCCCATCCAATTCAAAACCTTCTTTCAACTCAAGTTACCAAAGATCACCTCCTGGGATGGTTAATCAATCTCACAATCCTAACTCCCAAAGACCTTAAGGTGGTTGGAATCAAAACAAACATCATAACCAAACCACCTCTTGTGTCCCTCAACATAAGTTTGATGAGCTAGTGGACATGGTGAAGACCCTGGCTACTAGTGTCAAGGCAATAGAGAGACAAAGTTGGTCGGATGGCGGACCAACAAGCAAGCGAGACCCCACGGTAAACTTCCAAGTTATACCGAAAGAAATCCTAAAGCGAGATATCAATGTTTGCACCGCCATCACACCTCAACGGGAGTATGGAGATGAAGAGGCTGAATGAGGTCACCGTAAGAAGTGGTAAGCGGGCGGGACCCGGAAAGATGTCGGGAAACGAGTAGCCCCTCCTGACACCATAAGTTCAGGAGGGGGCAATCAGAAGTTAAATACCGAAGAAAGCAACAGTGAAGAGGAGCTTAATGATGATGATTCTTCGGGGGATGAAAATTATTCTGATAAAGAAATGAGGAAAAATCAGGTGGCTGTACCCCTGACAAAGAAGATGGAGGAAAAGTTTGTCAGATGGAAGGATAAGGAAGACGAAGCCATAAGAAATCAAGCCATGAACAATGATAAAGCCCTTCCTTATCCACCAAAGAAGAAAGAGAATACCCTCGGTCATGACGAGACAATATGACGGAGTGAGGAGGATGCTCGAGACACCAAAGTGAGTATACCCCTAGGCCGAGGTATTGATCCGAAATGCTCAAGTGCTCTAAGTATCTTAAGGAAGTTTGTGGGAGCAAGAAGAGGCTTCAAGGGATTGCGGAAGAAGTTTTAAGAGAAGATTGCTCTATGGTTTCACAAAAAGTTGCTACTAAGCGAGGTGACCCCGGAAGACCTTCAATCTCTTGTGAGATTGAAGGCCACATGTTCCAAAACGTCTTATGCAACTCAGGGGCCTCTATAAATGTGATGCCATTGAACGTCTGCAAAAAGCTCGGTTTAGATAAAAGAATGCGGGAACACCCTATTTCTCTTCAGATGGTAGACCGATCTAGCCGCTCAGCAGCTGGTTGTGTTACTAATGTTCTTCTCCATATTGAAGACTTGGTTTTCCCTACCGGCTGGGTTATCTTAGACTATCCGCCTGACAAAGAGATGCCCCTAATTCTAGGCCGGACCTTTTTGGACACCTCTGCCCCCCTCATCGATTTCTGTAAGGGTCAGATTACGCTTAGAGTTGATGATACATCTGTTACCTTCACACGAGGGAAAAGTCCTGAGAAAACCTTGATTGAAGAAATCTCGTTCGTCGAAGCAATTTATGATGACGAAGAAGATGCCAACTCTGAAGAAGCGGAAGAGCTAACAGAGATAGGTGTTTTCGAAGCTATAAACACTAAAGATCAAGCTGATTGTGGACCATTTTCTGTTTCATCACAGGCCGTAGTCACTGATGAGTCGTCTTCACAACTTGCTCACACTAAGCCTGTCAATGAACACGAAACATGGAATTTCCCAGCGATGAACGATGATTTCAAAGAGCTGCATCAGGAAGACTTTAACCCTGTAGAAGAGGAAGCCCTGATGGGTAGTTGGGACGAAGTGGATTTCTGGAGAAAGACTATTCATTGGGAGGTTGATGATTGGGAACAGCTAGCAAAGGAGGTAGAAGATGAAGAGTTGATTAAGATGATCAAGCATAAGAAGGAGGAAGCGGGTGCTGACAGAAGGATCTCTATGGATGATGTGATCCAGTACCTTTCGGGGGTTATGCCTCGGGAAGATAAGGTATTCTTCAGTCAACCACTTCAAGCCCATAAGGAATAAGGTGGCCCGTTAAAATCCAGTATTGAGCAACCACCTACTAACTTGGAGCTTAAACCGCTTCCGCAACACCTTAAGTACATTTTTCTTAAGGACGGTGAGAAGTTGCCCTTAATCATATCTTCAAAACTCGAGCCCGAACAAGAAGCACTGCTGATAAAAGTGCTTGAAAAAAACATCCTCGCGTTCGGATGGCAAGTGGGTGATATCCGAGGAATCAGCCCCGATGTGTGCATGCATAAAATATGAACGGAGAAAGGAGGTAAGAAAGTCAGACAACCTCAGCGAAGGCTGAATCCGTACATGCAGGAGGTTGTCAAGAAAGAAGTCATCAAATGGTTAGACATGGGAATCATCTATGCAATCGCCGACAGTGAGTGGGTTAACCCCACTCAAGTTGTACCAAAGAAGGGAGGTATTACCGTGGAAAAGAATGAAAAGGGGGAAGAAGTAGCTTTAAGCCTTGTGACTGGCTACAGGGTCTGCATTGATTATCGCAGATTGAATGAAGTCACCGCCAAAGACCATTTCCCCTTACCTTTCATTGACCAGCTTCTTGAAAGACTGAGTGGTCATAAGTATTATTGTTTCCTCGATGGATATTCTGGTTACTTCCAGATAGCCATCAACCCTAATGACCAGGAGAAGACTACATTTACGTGTCCATCAGGCACTTTTGCTTTTCGCAGAATGCCTTTCGGGTTATGCGATGCACCAGCAACATTTCAACGGTGCATGTTGGCCATTTTCAATGGACTTGTGGAGAAATGTATGGAAGTCTTCATGGATGACTTCTCAGTCTATGGTTATAGCTTTGATGAGATCTTGGAAAATCTAGATATGGTACTTCAACGCTGTGTTGAAAAGAATTTAGTACTCAACTGGGAGAAATGCCATTTTCTAGTAAATGAAGGAATTGTTCTAGGACACAAGGTGTCCAGTACTGGTATTCAGGTTGATAAGGCTAAAGTAGAGGCCATTGAAAAGATGGCGTGCCCGAAAACAATGAAAGAGGTACGAGGTTTTCTAGGTCATGTTGGTTTCTACAGGCGGTTTATTCAGGGTTTTTCCACCATTGCCAAGCCCTTATCTAACCTTCTGAAAGATGATGTTGAGTTCTTGTTTGATGAGAAATGCAAGGAAGCTTTCAATTTCCTAAAGGATAAGCTCATAAGTGCCCCTATCTTAATCGCACCTGACTGGACTAAGCCTTTTGAATTAATGTGCGATGCCTCTAACTACGCAGGTGGGCGCGAGTTTTAGGCCGGAGAATTGACAAAAAGTTCAGGCCCATTTACTATGCGAGCCGCACCTTGAACCCGGCTCAATGCAATTACACCACGACTGAGAAGGAATTCTTAGCCGTCGTTTTTGCTATCGACAAGTTTAGAAGTTACCTTCTAGAGTCTCAAGTTGTGGTTTGGACGGACCATGCAGCCCTACGCTACCTTATGGACAAAGCGGATGCAAAACCAAGGTTACTCGGATGGATTCTAATTTTGCAAGAGTTTGACCTTGAGATCAAAGATAAGAAGGGTAGTGATAACATTGTGGCTGATCACCTGTCTCGCCTAGTAAATGCGGGTGGCGAAAATCACAAGGAAATAGGCATCGATTTCCCTACTGAGCAATTGATGAAGCTTGATACTGTTAGGCCGTGGTACGCTGATTACGTCAACTATATAGCAAGTGGGCATTTAGAGGAAATGACGTATCAGCAGAGGAAGAAGTTCTTTTCTGATTTAAAGTATCTCGTGTGGGAGGATCCTTATCTCGTTCAAGGTCCGTAAAGACGGGTTGCATAGAAGGTGTGTTCCGGAACATGAGCAATGGGATATTCGGAACAATGTCATAGTGGTCCCACGGGAGGACACTACGGAACACCCAAGATCGTTGCAAAAATCCTCCAAGCGGGATTTTACCGGCCGACTCTTTTTAAAGATGCGAAGCCTTTTGTAAAGGTTGCGATAGGTGCCAGAGGATTGGGAGGCAAAGTAATAGGATGGAAATGCCACTTAGGCCCATTCTAGAATGCGAAGTCTTCGACGTGTGAGGCATTTATTTCATGGGCCCCTTCCCATCTTCATGCTCTAATAAATACATTCTCGTCTGTGTAGACTACGTTTCCAAATGGGTGGAGGCAATAGCCACCCAAACTAATGATCTCAAAGTTGTGAAGAAATTCTTGCAAAAGAATATCTTCAACAGGTTCGGCTGTCCTAGAGCCCTCATTAGTGATGAAGGTACTCATTTTTGCAATGCGCCGCTTGATAAAATTCTTGAGAAATATGGTGTCAGACATAAAATCGGTACACCATATCATCCCCAAACAAGTGGCCAAGTCGAGGTAAGGAACCGGAGCCTTAAAAGGATTCTAGAAAAGACCGTGAACGCAAATAGATCCAACTGGAGTCTAAAGTTGGATGACGCGCTTTGGGCCTATCGCACTGCGTTTAAGACCCCTATGGGCACGTCACCCTTCCAAATGGTTTATGGCAAGGCATGCCATTTACCAGTCGAGCTTGAACACAGAGCTTACTGGGCTATTAAATTCTTGAATTTCGATAGCCAACTCTGTGAGGAAAAGAGGTTATTGCAATTGAATGAGCTCGACGAATTTAGACTCAGAGCATATGAGAATGCCAAAATCAGTAAGGAAAGATCTAAGGTACTCCATGATGCTAAGATCAAGGATCGAGAATTCAAAGTGGGTGATATGGCTTTGCTTTATAATACCAGGCTCCATCTGTTTGCCGGTAAGCTCAAATCTAGATGGTCTGGCCCCTTTGAGATTCTCGATGTCAGTCCAAGTGGAGCGATCACGTTAAACGGGTATGATAATCAACCCTTTAAGGTCAATGGTCAAAGACACCAAAAATATTTTGGCCAACCAAAAGAAAAGTCTGAGACCCTGTACTTTCAAAAGAGGGTTGAAACGACTGATATTCTGATCTGCGATGAGATCCCATCCGAATTCTTTCATTCGGATGATGACATTTCTACATTTACCCGTGAGGACCCTTCTTCCAAGACATCTGAACATGTCAGTATACCTAAGCATAACCTGCACAAGAACGGGTCGAAGAAGAGAGTCAGTGCTATCTGGAGAGTTAAGTTCAAACACTTAGTAGAGCACTTGACCTGTTGCTGTTGCGGCCACACCCCTGTCCTCCATTCTGATTCCGATGAAGAAGTGGCCAGAAGTAAACCGAAGTGGCCCGATCCGGGTTAACTTTAAAATCTGTGTCAAGCTAATGACATAAAAGAAGCGCTCCTAGGAGGCAGCCTAGTCTTTTAAGTTACTTGTTAGTTAAGTTTTTAGGGCATTAGGAATAAAACCATGGTGATTTGTGTGTTGGTTATCCCTGTCCTATTTGTGAATGCTTTATGTGCCTACATGTTTACTCTTTTACCCCTTGTACCCCGAGATTATATGCTATGTCGAGTGTTGCAGATATTGTTGCGCGGTTTTTGCCAGTTGTCACTTTTAGCGTTGTCTGTTCATGCTACGAGTTGCAGCGGTACATTCATTCTACGGCCTGACCTCTGCCTACCTACAACCAGACAATCATTTTGAAAACCAGCTAAGTATTCTTTTCTTTTATCTGCACATTCTGAGGACATAATGTGATTTAAGTGTGGGGGGGTGTCTAAATTGGGTATGTTATCATGCTATATTTCGAAAAGCGAGCAAATGTGAATTCCTTGGCAAAAATTTAAAATTTTTCAAAGTAAACGTTGATAATTGTAAATCTTGAGCATGTAATTGAAACAAAAAGGCTCGCTAGTTGTAGTTTCCTGACGATGATTGTCTGTAATTTCTGTGAGATAGCTATAGCATGCTTTTACTAATATGAGATAGTATTCATTTCATATTCACATAAGCCTTTGAAATTGAAGTGACATTTTTAAACTTTATCCATTCACTATCCTAGTGATTTATCCTAGAGAGACTTGTGCTCAATAGTAACGGTAAACATTACACCTAATTTCTAACCGTGTACTGTGAATATCTGAAGGTTTGAATGTGATAGGAGGGATATATCTTAAGGTTTGTACACCAATCTAAGATGAATAATATGAATAAAATATGTGTATGTCGGATGTAGGCGCTAATGATTTGAGTGCGGTAGGGCATTATCACGAAATGTCCTATACCACTATGAGGTTCAATAGCTCCCGACTGCCTGATGATAGTAGTCCAGCTAGGGTGTTATCACGAAACATCCTTTTGCTGGGAATGAGGGCATATGCTATATATGTGGAATTAAGTTAATCTTAAAGAAAATTTGGCAAATGGTACTATGGAAAGTTGGTAGGAACCGTAGTTATCTTCTAACTATCCCCAGTATAAACCGAATGATATGTTTTAGGGATTATCCTAATAAGTACACGGGAAGGCTTTTTGTATAACGGTTACTGCCTATACCTAGGAAAGTCATTAGGATTATTTGAATGGATTTTGTGCGAAAGAATAGAGGAGATTGAAAAGGGCTTTTCACTCACACTCTGAATCTATCTCTATGTTGGCATTAATTGCTATATTTGTCGTATCTTTTGTTACGTGAGTTGGGAATCTATATGGATTGCATGAAAGTGAGCTAGTTTTGATTATTTTGTTCGGGACGAACAAAAGTTTAAGTGTGGGGGAGTTGTTAACGGTGAATTTTATGGTTTTTATCGCTTTATTCCGTAACAATATTCTTTGTATTTTATTACTTTTTATAGAAAAGTAGGAGTTTAATTGAAATATTGAGGGGTTGTGTATGAAAAGGATTAAAATGCAAATTCGAGCAATTTATGTGGTTTATTAGTCATTTTCTATCTATATATATTTCTACAGTTTGCATGTTTTTACCCCCTTGTAGATATACATTTTTGAGCTAAAAAAAGGATTAAAAGTGGTGCAAGATCGGATTTATATGATTGAGAAGAGATAAAGATGAGAAAATCAAGATCTGATTGACACTGAACTGGCGTCCAAGTCCCGTCCGGTGGACGGGCGTCCACTATGTCAAACGGGCGTCCAGGAGGAGATATTTGATTAAGAGTCTTGCCAACGTTGCTGGACGAGCGTCCAATTTAACATAGAACGGGCGTCTGCTTAAGACTCGGCCTGACTCGAAAGTTCAACGCACCTGGACGGGCGTCCATCGAAGCAGACATGCGTTCAGTCCCGTTTTTGACCTAGCCGCCTCAAAGTCTTATAAATACCAGCGCATATCAAACCCTAAGGGCAACACATCATATCATTCATTCAGAAATTCACAGCAGCCGCATATTCCACAAGGAGCAAACACAGAGATGAATTCTTCCATCTCAACAATCATGATCACCAATATGATTGTTGGCTAAGCATCTTGCGGTGGGACAACGGAGGAAACCAACCAACAACCACACCAACTAGAAGATTTTAAGCTATATCTTTAGTGAGTTAAATTTACTGTTTTTCATCAATTGAATTTTGTAATAATTGTTTATGTTTTATTGAATCGAGAGATCGATGAAACTACCGTTCTAATTGAATCTATATGAGAATATTATTCAAGTTGTGATTTCTTTCAATTGATGCAATTAATTGTGATTCAAGAGATTGTTTATGATTAATTGAGTAGAGTATTGGAGACAATCTCATGATCGTGTTATGCATGCTAGTTTAGTTTTGCTTGAGAAAGAAAACGAAACCCTAGAAATTGATTAAAGAGATTTAATCGAATTCGTGATTTGATCATTACTAAAAATCGTACCTTTAGCTCACAATCTAGTTGGGGTTGGTTGGTTGATTGGTGTATTCTAGTTGCCTTGCGGTTCTTTTAATTCTTTGATAAACCAATTTGTTCGTATCAGTTGTGATTGCTACGATTAGTTATTTCAAGAACTTTAGTTGTTACCCGCTGTTTTTCTGCATATTTCTGTTTTCCGGCACGTCACCGGACGCCCGTCCACCCTCAGTGAACGGCCGTCTAGTGTTGAATTTTTCTGTTTTCTGCTATTTTAGTCACTGTTCTTCGTTTCTATTTTACAATTAATATAAAGCTTAGTTTTAGATAATAATTTGTGACATAATCGATATAATAACTGCATCTTAATCCGATAAACATTCGACTCCCTTAGGACGACCCGTTAACACCCTTTACTACAAGCCTTATACTTGGGGTGTTTCGGTTTATACATTTAAAACTAGTTTTTACCGAACAATCTCCCATGATATTGTTGTATGCGTTGGTGTAAGCAATGTTGAGCTTCCGGTGATGTTGCAAAAAGCTCACTTCTTCCTTTGAATATTCACCGGGTTTCACTAATCCCAATGGTACATTATCATTCCTCATTCATTCATAAGCCTCATCAATAATCTTTCCACTCCCCGAACTCTTGATAGCTTGAATTTCATCAATTTTATTACTAAGGGATGCCAATTGTACCAACACTTCCATTTGAATGGATGATTCTCCCACAAAAGTAACTTTCCTTGTACTAGAGCCAGTTTCCACATTCGGTTATTCTTCAAAATATTCTCAATAGCATCATAAACATCTAGTGCCACACTCATTGAAGATGCTAAATTAAGCACCTCCGGTTTGACAGGGCCACGAGTAATCTAAGGGTCAGTCAAGAAGTATATGCAGGGCTCGAATTGTGGTAAGGATGATGTTTTTAGGGTTTTATGGCTGAGTCCAAGAATGTATCTTGGATTGCCTACGTATCCTGTGTATTGTCCAGGAATCAAGCCTTACGTAGTTCCTGGATTAATGTATTTATAGGCATAAGTCCACCTTCTTGCCCTAAAACTTAGGGCGGTGTTGTCTATTGACGTAAATAACACTTATTGGGCCTTGCCCCTTGCCCAAGTAACCCCCTGGATATTGGGCTTAGGAATCTGGGCTGGAACCCCGGTCTCGACTCGTATAACACCGACATGGGAACTCGAGATGGGACACTTTCAAGATCTGCTGGCTGCTGTGGTCTTCATTGGCACGTCTCATATTCAATCCGATGCGTATATCAGGGGCTCAGACTTCCCCGCACGCCAGCTGTACTAATTAGATAATTCCACGTGGAGGGGTGAAATCCCGTATCGCCATAAGCCCTCCAGATCGGAGTGAAGCCAATCTCGTATGATGAAGTCGGATCTGAAAATTTGAATTATTTTTCGATACGTGGCCTTCTTTAGGCGGGATTACATCTGTCTTCTAGATCGATGTAGGCTGTCGTAGGGTGACGTCACGCTGTATCAGCATTAATGGGTATAGGAAACGAAACGTTCTTATTGGTCCACACGGGTTTTCTACCCTTGATTATCGCGCTTACAGCTCTATAACTGCCCCCAATCTTGTCTTTTCGAATCACTTAGAAGGTTTTGCTGCATAAAAAGAGTCCAAGATTCCGGAGTCTCTCATCTGCCATTTCAAAGACCCTGCTTTTATCCGAAAATACAAGTAAGGCCCTTTTTACTTAGATTCTTTCTTCGTTCATTATTTCCTTCTTCTTTCGTCAATCCCTTGTCTAGGAGTGAAAGAAACTCTCAAAATAGGGAGGAACTGGTTGAGGTAGAAGAAGAATCGGTGGAGAGGACAGTCTCTGAGCAACCGCTTGCTTCCGGTGAGAGAGTAGCCGGAGAAGAAGAAGGGGGAGGAGAAGAGGAATCGACTTCTCGACCTGCTGCCGCTAAACGCAAAACCAGGATAAAAGGCCAAGGGCTCTATGGTTGTATAACCAACCTAACCCAAGAAAAAGCTAAGGCCTCCTGTCTAAAGTATGGCATCCCATACTCTTCCGAAAACGTCAAAGTGTCTCACGGTCGATTTCTATATGCTTGTGACCCTCCCCTTGGGTTCTGTGCCATATACGAGGCACAACTGAAAGAGGGATTAAGGTTTCCCTTCGACCCGGCCCTCATAGAAATCCTCCGCCACTATCGGATCAGCGTCACACAACTCGCTCCAAATGGAATTAGGATCATCATGGGTTTCGTATTGGCATGTCGAATAGCCAAAGTCGAATTCACGGTCCGGCTGTTCAGACAGTACTATTCGATCCAAGCCCTGCAAGATGCGGGATGGTACACTTTCCAGAGGCGCCCCCTAGTCTCGGAATTTGTAAGAAGGGTGACCTCGTCTCAGGGCGAGTGGAAGCCCCACTTTTTCTTCATACGCCACGGGTTAGAAGACGTCGACATCCACACTTGGTATAAAAGACCTAGAAAATGGCATGATAAGCTGGACTCTGATGCCCCCAGCGAGTGTAAGATTCTCGAGAGAATTAGTCCCGATGTCGCAACTCGAAAGCTACATTCTTTATACCCCTTTGATGACATCGAGACGGCGGGTCCGGGGGCTTATTTGGAACTCGATGAGGACGTTCAGATATTGCGTAGGATCTTTATTTACTCTGTCGAGCTGTTACACTTTTTCATTCTTTCTTTTTTCTATACTTACTTCTGTATTTGCTGTATATTGATGTCGATTTTCCTCTCTCTCCAGTGGAATACTTCACAAAGTTGGAGGAGGTGGGCACAGTGCCTAACCCTAAGCGGGTAGATCCCAAGGAGATCCAGTGACTAGCTGGTATAGGATCGAAGAGGCCCGTGTCGGGCACAATCATCTCTGGGGGTCAAAAGACTCCGAACCAATCTTCTACTACTGTGTCGACATCTGACATCTTGAGAGAGCAACCTGACGAGGCCCGGGAGACTTAGCAGCCTGAGGGGAGTCTCGTCCCGAGAAAGCGTTAGAAGACCACGGAGGTGAGACTGTTAGGTGTAGTGCCCGAAAGACAATTTGTGTAATTGTTTTTAATAATGGATGATAGAATCTATCTCACCTTATTACTTGCTTTGTGCTTGTAAAGTAATACACTGCTGCAAACCCTAAGTATATCTGTATGAAACCATTTAACTCAGTGTATGGATTACACGTAAGGATTGAGTTAGTGGAGATATGCTTAAATCGTTAGTCCATGGTGAACTTAATCAGAGTTTAGGGTCTCTTGATTAAAACACCAATAATGCGCCCGAACACCTTAGGGTGTGATAGTCTTATCCGGATTTGTCGGTATAGGGTACCTAGGTGGGGTATTTATATATGATGGCATTCATATAGGACTGGACCGATTTAATCTGTATTTCTCGGTACAATTCCGTAATCGAGGAATCTTATTAAATTATTAGATGATCATATATGGATCAACCTTAATCCTGAGGTGATCACAGGGTGCTGCTTGTCTCTGGGTATTGTTTGATGTGTTAGTTACGGTTCACTTAAATATGTGTTCCAAGCCACTTCTCATTGGCACTATCTCCTGATGAGTGAGTAGTTCTGATTTTCACAGACATGGAATCCATTCCTTCCTGCGGGATGTAGAGGACAGTCCCCTTCTTTGTTAGCCCTAAGAAAGTGATCGATCCCGGGAGTTCACATTTGACTAATTAGCTACTAGTCAGATATGTGCACTAATTGATCATCAGGGGGTTGATGGTAAATAAGGATAAGAAATTCTGAGTCGGGTTCACGGAGACTTCCCACTCAGAATGGACAGTCTATGGAGGGTTAATCCGTATGTAGTGATTATATCAATGGACGCTTATTCACTCTATGGGTTGAGTATAAGTATACATCTATAATCGGTAGAGTTCAGTTTCGAGTTTATGGTGGGGTAATCCCGGAATTAATAATTAATGTACTTATTCTGTTCGATGAATAATTAATTATTGGAGCTACTGGTTATAGGTCCATGGTCCCCGATGTGGCTTCTTTAATTCAGACTAATATTCTTGTTATTTGGGCCTCAGTGATAATTAATTGGCTGGGCTAATTAATTGATATGCATGGATATTATTTAGTTGGGCTAAATAATATAATACACATAAAAGACATTTTATGGGCTTAGTAACCCTAATGTGTGGCACCAATAAGTGTTATTTAATTAGAGAGAAATTAGTTTTCGTGGATAATTATTTAACATATGATTTATCTTTTATTTGTTAAATGATAATTCATGGAATATTAGATAATAATATGGTTTCTCCTAATTTGTTTGGGATAATCATTTTATTTATATTTTATTTGGAATCAAGGATTTATGTAATAATTATCTCTTAATTATTAAATCCTTGGAGGACAAAGATTACTCTCCTATATAAAGAGAGTTCTCCCAAGCCTAAGGGAGATTGGCATAATTCGACCACCACCACTTGTAAAAGAGAGAAAAAATTGTTTTTCTTGTCTAGGGTTTTTAGAGGAAGAAAAACTCTAGGTGTTGCATATCAAGGAGGTTCGTGTATCAAGAATGGTGTCCACCAACCGCCGTTTGGAGAACACATCGGAAGATCAAGGCGTCTCTTCCCGATATTGGTAACATGATCTTAACCCCCTTGTAGTAGTTTAAGTCCTTTATTTATGTATTGTGATGTATAAGTCGTGATCCATCCGCTGCGCGTTGATCTAACCCGTTTAGATCTAGATCCTACATCCTTCATGTGGTATCGGAGCCAGGTTCCACGGTTTATATAGTCATAATCATAATTAAACGATTTAAAGGAGTGGAATTGCATGTAGGTAAATTTTATTTATTGTTTAATCAAGAGACCCTAAACTCATATTAAGTTCACCACGGACTAACAGTTTAAGCATATCTCCACTAACT
Organism: Gentiana straminea; assembly: GCA_036785695.1. Lineage (NCBI taxonomy): Eukaryota > Viridiplantae > Streptophyta > Magnoliopsida > Gentianales > Gentianaceae > Gentiana > Gentiana straminea. The sequence goes on along the minus strand of JAVUPR010000398.1, from coordinate 2,125,834 downwards.
CAATCCTCACGTGTAATGCATACACTGAGTTAAGTGGTTACATATAGATATACTTAGGGTTTACAGCAGTGTATTACTTTACAAGCACAAAGCAAGTAATAAGGTGAGATAAATTCTGTCATCCATTATTAAAAACAATTACACAAATTGTCTTTCGGGCACTACGCCTAACAATCTCCCACTTGCCCGAAATGACAAGAAACGATTGTTTTTAGAGCACACCCATTCTCATCTTATTCACAACACTCTCCCACTTGCTCTAAAAGCATATGAGACATATCCATCAATACCGTACCCTCCAAGCACTCGACTTGGTACACTGATTAGTTAGGTTGTCGACTCGAGACGATCTTTAGGATTGAAACGTTGCCGGTCCTTCCAATCAGGCGGTACTCTCTCTCTCTCAATATGCTTTTGACTTCTTGTGACTGAGAAGATCCTTCTAAGCTATCTCTTCACTATTTTCACAATGAAGTGATATCGGCTTATCAGACCTGGAATTACTCCCAGACCAAAAAGGAAATTCTAAGCACTATGAGTAAACACTGAGCCCGAGATCAACTTAATGATCATCCTTAATCTGACTACAAGTCAGAATCAGTTTAGTCAACCATATTCAAGTTTGCACCTGAATATACAAGCATATGATTCCTCGTTCTCTAAAGATACTTGAGGACGTACTAAACCGCTACTTATTGCTCGAATCCAAGATTCGATTGCAATTGACTCGTGTTAAGCTGACTAGTTCTTATCCCAGAGATACTCTTTCCCATTTTCTCTTTATCCGAAGATTTGGAGAATCATTCCTGAGAGCTAGGGTAAGACTACTCTCGATGAATGTTGCATACATATATGCACGATCATCTTATTCAATAAGATAGGTGGGATAGTCAATGACTCATTCTCGTGAATTTGACCGAATCAGATTCTTAGAATTTAGTCCAATTCTCTCATCCAGAGAACCTTGGCATGTCAGTTTCCGACTTCAGATAGCACATCCATGTTGTTTCCAGCCGTTTCAGTGTTATCATTCATGAACACTAATACTACTACTTCACCAATATTGATATCCAATCTACGAAAGACTTATCAATATTCTGGTCAAGTCCACATATTTTAAAACATATGACTTTAAATGACTGAGATGTTCTCTTAAATCCACAAAGGATATAAGCCCCGGCAGTCATCCTGCTGTTTGTTCTAACCAAGACCCTTCTGTTCTGAATGAATCCAGACTCCGTTTTTCTGCAAGAAAGTCTCAGGGAATCACCCCTATTTTCTGCTTTCTAACGAAATCTTGCAAGACTGAGTGGTGAGAGAGTTCAAGGTCTGGTTAACTCTCTACTTGTCAGGGAATCACCCCTATACCACTCAGCTTTACGCTGAAAGTTTAAACTTTCCTATTCATTCGACTCTTTTCCGTGTAGATCCAATTGCTCCCACTAGGCCTGAGACACTCAGGTGGTTCTACAAGAGGCTTAACAGAACTGGAGTATCAAAACACCATTTACAGGGTTAAGTCTTTCAAACGAACTTCAACGATTAGAATCCTATACAGCCCACCAAGAGCCATAGGTTATCAATCACCCCAGCAGACTGTAATGTCCACAAATCCACAATAGGTCAACGGTTAAACCATACTCTCACTGCGTCTTGGGTGGATTGACATTCTGATCTAGTAGTATTTGTCAGTGCAATCACCAACAACCGATGTTGGACGTGGTCTGATTAAATCGGATAGTAACTACCTTTGGGTAACCGTAATCCAAGGTTTAAGGCTACTACTTATAGATTCTATCAGAATCCTTGTGACATTTCAACCATCACTTTCTGATTACAAGAATCTTATAACCAACCTTCACCCGTCACATTAAGACATTTTACAAACATTCAAAATCTGAACGTATGCGCAAAATCTCCAGTCCTACCTTTAAGCATTAAGTGCTAAATGCCTACATTTACGGAAGTGGTGTGAACCAAATTCACTCCTATCCATAAATTCACTAGCATTTTCTAGGTAGACTTCTCGGTTTACATAATAATGTTAACTGTTATTTTGCAACCAATTATCTTAATCGAGTTTAGCAGTGTATTGTAGAATATCAATAACTATATAGGGCAAGTCTATGGTTTCTTCCTCAGTTAGAAACATTCCACTAGGAGGCAGGCCGAGCATCAGTCCCAAGACTATGCGATACCCTATTTCTGAGCATGGAATAGTCTATTCTCTGCTAAATCAGAGACTCCTCCTTGTATTCTTTCGATAAACTAAACCGTGTTTCGAGTAGTTATCAGACAAAATGTCACCACTCAAAATCTCCCACTAGCTTGTATCTCTCACTAGACCCCGAAGGTTATGATGAACAAGCTATGTTGCCCCTTCAAATCTATTACACTTTCCCAATTGAAAGGAAGCTTAGTCATTGTTCCTTTAAGACAGTGTTCCGAGACTAAGAGATAGGAATCACCCTTAGCTAGTCGTCAGGTATTATCTCTAGGATATATGCAGTAATTGTTTCAACGAATCTGTAAACAGAAAAAATAATTTTTTCTGTGATATTCAAGGATAGAATCCGAAATTCATTTCCTTATATCATTCCGACTATTCTAGCTGAAATTACTGCCCGTTGTTACTCTATTAATCATAAATGCAAAGCTCCCTTGTTCTTCCAAAGAACTTAGCTCCCGAGTCAAGTGACTCGGTTAAGAAAGTCGCTAAGGATTCATTGGTTAGTGATCCGAAATCACTTTCCTTATCCTATACTTTCTTTAATTAATATTTCGGTTTAGCCTCAAACTTAGTTTAGATGATTAACACTTGTGGACACTCTTTCCCATTCTTGACTTTCCTTAAAAGGAAATAGTCTTGAACTAGCAGTTCATTTGAGTAGACACTACAGGTGAATTGTGGGATGTCTAATGAAAGTGTTACCCAGTGGGACTAATTTTCTAATAAATTAGAAAAACAAGATAAGATTAAAGCTCCCACTAGTTTATCGGTTCCAAATACCGTCTAACTAGCGACACTTTAATTTATGATTCTCCAATTTTTCTATTAAAAAATTTCTCGTGTAGACACTACACAGTTAAAATTCACTAGAAGAATTTTATCGTCCCAATCATCTTTCAAACTAACTACGGTTGTCTCTCGTTTTGCACGAAAGACAACAGTGACATACTTATTTACGTCACTTAAGTTTTGAAGACTCGAGAGAAATACCTCTTCCGAAAAATTAATCGCATGTGAGATTAATAAGTACAACATTCTAGTTACTTACCACTTTTTAACGAAGTCATTACTAGTCAATTTTACACTAGCAGTCTAGCACCCTAGAGAGATATGTATAACAGTTGTAAATAAAATTGACAGAAAATAAATCCTAATCATACACTAATAATAAATTTTAGGAACATAAACTAAGTACTTATAGTCTATCCTACCGTTCCAAGGATTTAATCTAATGCCTCAGTGCCGCCTAAGGGTAGGTCAAAGAGGTTTCGATTAATATTGAAGATTAGATTGAGAATCGAACATCTCATTTGTGATCGTCAATCACCTTTCCTTTTTCAGCCAAGCTACTACCGAAAATACCCTTTATGAGTGTGACCTACTGCTTCAGATTTTTAGGTAGACCCCGAGTGTGCCGCCTTAGGGTCGGTCAGTGACCCGGCGAGTACCCAAAATCCTATCCTTTCGGAGACCAAGCCTTGAATTTTGATAGCGGTGAAGGCCTTCCTTAGGGGGCCGAAATCAAAGCCGGCACGAGGCGTCACCATTCTCTCACGGTGCTTGAGTCAACAGTAGAGGCCGTGGGGTCGGCTGTCGCCTCTCCCGCTCCCACTCAATATTTTGAAAAAGTGGTGGGTTTACTGATCACGTTTTTGGACTTGATGTTACATTAAGGAACAATAAATCATAGGCCCGAATGGTGTCGGTTATGTGGGCTAGCCCACCCGACCTATTCGTTGGAACATATGTGGCCGTCGGACGGGTCAAGACTAGGGGAGCTCGGTTGAGCCGTAGTATCTCATCAGATGCCTCAGCCTTGCCGGACCCCCGTGCAAACGCCACATGTGGAGGGTGAAGTCGATCGAGCCGTAGCTACTGTTGACCACCCAACCGTGATTAAACCACTTTCGAACCATGTTTGCCCGTGATTATCCAATCCTTAAACATCAAACTTTCACGTAGACACTACGGAACAAAAAACGTAATCTCGTCTAGGTAAGGTGGAATTCACCAAGAATCCAACACCTTAACCATGAGGTTTCGGGATTTTACTCCTTATGCTTTCGCAGAGTAGGGTTCACCGAGAATCCATCACCCAACCTCGACGATTGAAAAAACCCATGTTCCTCGGTTTTTACCCAAATTAGTTTCTAATTAATATCTAACAATTAATTAAAACTAATTGCGTGTTTTATACATGCCTAACTAATTCCTCGAATTAATTTCTACATGTATGCATATGGAGTGGAATTCACGATATGATGCATGTCATGGCAATTTTCCGGTTCTACACATACAATCTAAACATGTATACTAGTGCGGAAAATAAACATCGAGATGGACCGTTGGCACCCCCGTATCTAATCTATAAAAAAATAGAAATAGAAACCCTAATCTGTAGCTGTTCAAAATCTTGGACGATCGGCAAACCCAACGAACTCGGATCGCGACGAAACTTTCCATATCTGTTCTTCACTCCTTGGGCTTCAAAAAGGATGGTTGGATCGGAGCTTTGACTTGTCAACTTTCTCCAGTGAGCGGCCCAACTTGCTGCTGAATCTGACTCTTACAGCAGCGCATCAGTGACTTCCCGAGGCTGATCGGGAATCAAAATGAAACCCGATCGACCTGAAATTTTTATGCCACGTCAATGACTCCATTTTTATTAATCAGACCGGTCGGATTTGTGTTTCAAAGGTCCAAACTCTTCCAGAAATTCGAGGAAATCACAGGTAGGGTTTCTGTGAATCCTGCATTTTTCTGTTACGGCAGCCTTCTTCGCAGCAACGAACGGATATGGATACGGACTCCGATCGATGAAAATTGTGTGGACTTGTTCACAATCTTCTAATCTTGATTCTGGCCGGAGGGATCGTCGTTTCAATGGCTCAACCGACGGGAAAAATGAAAAAACTAAACAGCTACTAAACAGATCTACTTTCAGGAAATTAAAATTGCAATAAAAAATAAATTACATAATTTCCTATACTCATATGAGCGAATTTTCATCGTTTATATGAGTTTACAATAGATCTAACGGGTAAACAGTGCCAACCCCCAATCCATCTCTTCAACCATAGCAATTAATCATTATCAATGCATAAAACACCAATAATATGCCCGGAACACCTTAGGGTGTGATAGTCTTATCCGGACTATCGGTAGAGGATACCTACATGAGGCATTTATATATGATGGCATTCATATAGGACTGGACCGATTTAATCTGTATTTCTCGGTATAATTCCGTAATCGAGGAATCTTATTAAATCATTAGATGATCATATATGGATCAACCATAATCCTGAAGTGATCACAGGGTGCTGCTTGTCTCGGGGTAGTGTTTGATGTGTTAGTTACGGTTCACTTAAATATGTGTTCCTAGCCACTTCTCATTGGCACTATCTCCTGATGAGTGAGTAGTTCTGATTTTCACAGAATGGAATCCATTCCTTCCTGTGGGAAGTAGAAAGACAGTCCCCTTATTTGTTAGCCCTAAGAAAGTGATCGATCCCGGGAGTTCACATTTGACTAATTAGCTACTAGTCAGATATTTGCACTAATTGATCATCAGGGGGTTGATGGTAAATAAGGATAAGATATTCTGAGTCGGGTTCAAGGAGACTTCCCACTCAGAATGGTCAGTCTATGGAGGGTTAATCCGTATGTAGTGATTATATCAATGGACGCTTATTCACTCTATGGGTTGAGTATAAGTATACATCTATAATCGGTATAGTTCAGTTTCGGGTTTATGGTGGCGTAATTCCGGAATTAATAATTAATGTACTTATTCTGTTCGATGAATAATTAATTATTGGAGCTACTGGTTATAGGTCCATGGTCCCCGATGTGGCTTCTGTAATTCGGACTAATATTCTTGTTATTTGGGCCTCAGTGATAATTAATTGGCTGGGCTAATTAATTGATATGCATGGATATTAATTAGTTGGGCTAAATAATATAATACACATAAAAGACATTTTATGGGCTTAGTAACCCTAATGTGTGGCGCCAATAAGTGTTATTTAATTAGAGAGAAATTAGTTTTCTTGGATAATTATTTAACATATGATTTATCTTTTATTTGTTAAATGACAATTCATGGAATATTAGATAATAATATGGTTTATCCTAATTTGTTTGGATAATCATTTTATTTTATTTTTTTTTGGAATAAATGATTTATGTAATAATTATCTCTTAATTATTAAATCCTTGGAGGACAAGGATTACTCTCCTATATAAAGTGAGTTCTCCCAAGCCTTAGGGAGATTGGCATAATTCGACCACCACACTTGTAAAAGAGAGAAAAAAATTGTTTTTCTTGTCTAGGGTTTTTAGAGGAAGAAAAACTCTAGGTGTTGCATATCAAGGAGGTTCGTGTATCAAGAATGGTGTCCACCAACCGCCGTTTGGAGAACACATCTGAAGATCAAGGCGTCTCTTCCCGATATTGGTAACATGATCTTAACCCCCTTGTAGTAGTTTAAGTCCTTTAATTATGTATTGTGATGTATAAGTCGTGATCCATCTGCTGCGCGTAGATCTAACCCATTTAGATCTAAGACCATTCATCCTTCAGAGACATGGAGCTGGAATGGAAGCTCGCAATCTCCATCCTCAAGGCTCGAATTCTATTGAAAGGATCCCTGGAGTAAGTCTTGCCGAGATGGAGGCCATGGCTCCTGAGGAGCTGAGTGACTATTTTTCAAGAATCATCCGAGCTGTAAGTCTTCACTTCATTCTTTTAATTTTGTGATTCCTTGTCCATTCCTTGAATTACCATCAATCCCTTTGCAGGCTCGCTAACGGCTAAATTGGCTATAAACCGGATCGAGTCCCCTTCTGCTATCCTCGGGGTACAAAAAGAGACGATAAACCGGCTGAATTCGGAGATCGAGAAGCAGAAATATGTGGTGAAAAAGTTGGATGGTCGGCGTCTCAGACTTGAAGCCGACCTGGCAACCTCTCAGGACGAATTGTCCAAAGCGTATAAGGATTTATCCGTCACGGATGCTGAGTTGGCGAAGGTGAGATCGGATTTGGACGAAGCAAAGGCTGAACTGGCAGGATCTCGAAAAGCCTGAGATGATCTCCAATATGAGGTCGATAGCTATGCAACTCGTCTGGACTCTGCCAAGAAAGATTTCCGGCCTCGACAGAACTTGAAAATGACCTGACTTTGCTGATGAGTCAGGCTATGAAGGGGGAATTCTCGAATGCTCTGGATCAGGTCAAGGTGGTCATTCCAGACATTGAAGTTTCTAGCATCGAGAAGGCCCATGAATACGATCCTCTATCCATCCCTCGTTATGGACGATACTTCACAGACTTTAAGGCTGGCATCTCCCTGCATGAAAAGTATGTTGCTCCTGCAATGGTAGGGGATGGAAAGGAGTATGTCGACTCGGAGGAGCCATCTGACCCAAACGCATCCATATCAAATCAGCCAGCCGTTTGTTCTTGTTTCTCGTTGTTGCTTTTAAACAATTTTATTCGATTTGGCAGTAATAACCTTTCATTGAACTTTTATTCATTCGGTTATGCTTTTCGTCGAGACGAATAATCGATTCGATCTCTTAGACTTTTCAATTCCGTATTTTGATTTTAGAATTTCAATCTATGCTTTTTTACTGAATGTCTTTCGTGTCGTGTTGTTGATTGTTTGTTTAGGGTGTAGTCCTTTGAACTTAATTCCCTTGCAAACGTTGCCTTGTGGGGTGTAGTCCTTTGGACTTAATTCCCCTAGGCCCCTCGAAGTGTAGTACGAGTACATGACTCATGGTGCACTTGAATGAGTCGACTGAGCATTGTGCTGCCTTATAGGCTTGACTTGGCTACTTGGTTGGAGCTCGATTCGACTGTCGTGCCTCGTCAGGCTTATGACCTCGTCGAATTGAAAAATCCTTATTCGACTGTCGCACTTCGTGATGCTTATGAACTGGTCGAATAAGGTATCCTTCGTGGGATCTTCCAACGACCTCGCATCGTGGCTTATGGGCAGGTCGGGAGTGATATAAGCACTGTCATTGACTTGGCTTTATTCACTATCTTATTCGAAGTCCATCGTGTCGAGGAATTGTTGTTGCGGTCGAATTTTGCTCATTTTCCTTCTTCTTTTTTCTTTACATGAACTTGTAAGTAAAGCATAATTTGAAAATAAAATTACTTAGATAAAAAGCATCGAGATCAACAGTCATATCGACTTGTTACAAATAACTAGAAAAGTAGAACTGCAAATGAAATAGAGAAGAAAATAGATGAAACATAGTATTTTCTGAGGTTGGTAGCATGCCAAGTTCGAGGCACGGTACTTCCATCTGACCTGCCAAGTTGGTATGATCCCTTTGGATGGACTTTTAGAATCTTATAAGGACCCTCCCAATTCGGCTCGAGTTTGCCTATTGGATCCTGCTTGCTTGCCTCATTTTTTCTCAACACGAGGTCACCTACTTGGAAGTATTTGTACTTCACTCTTGCATTGTAGTACTGCGAGATCTTTCTCTTGTAATTTTCCATTTGATGTGCTGCAACCTCTCTCCTCTTTTCGACATTATCTTTCTCTTGTCGTAAATTGTCGGAATTGGTCTCAATGTTGTAGGCAAAGACTCGAGGTGATGATAATCCGATTTTGGCAGGTATCACTGCTTCAAACCCGTAGGCCAAGGAAAAAGGTGTTTCTTGCGTGGCCGCATTAGGAGCTATTAGATACGACCACAAGACGCTAGGGAGCTGAGCAGCCCAATCTCGACCCTCGTCTTCCAATCGTTTCTTCAAACCAAACTTTATCTATCTATTCGTTTGATCGACCTGTCCATTGGAATGAGGTCGGGCCACTGAGGTTGTTCTGTGCTCGATCTTGTACTCTTTGATCCAATTCCGTACTTTTTCATCTAGAAACTGCGTTCCATTGTCTGAGATCAGATACTTCGGATCCCCAAACCTGCATAAAATACTTTCCCAGAGAAATTTTTTGATGGTCGAGGCCTTGATGTCGGTAAGAGCCTTGGCTTCGACCCATTTGGTGAAGTAGTTGACTGCTACCACTAAAATTTGAAGTTGCCCGGAGCTCGAGGTAAAGGCCCCACTATGTCGACTCCCCACTCGTCAAAAGGCCATACCGACTCGATGACATTCATTTCATGTGCTTGCTGGTGTGTCACCACGTCATGCACTTGGCAAGCTCTGCACCTCATCACCAGACGGTTGGCATCTTTTTGCATCAAAGGCCAAAAGTAACCGGCTAACTTACACTTTCTCGCTAGCATCCGAGCTCCATAGTGATTGCCACAAGCTCCCCGATGTATTTCCTCGAGAAGATATGCTCCCTCGTCCTACGAGGCACAACGCATCCATAGGGTCACAAAAGATTTTCGATAAAGAACATAATCAAACAGAGCATACCTGGAGGATTGTAGTCGAACTTTTCTGGCTTGGGACTTGTCAGACGGTATAATTCTGTCCTTCAAGTATAGAGCTATCGGGTCCATCCATGTTGATCCCTGAGTAACTGGCTGCACATCAACCTCGTTGTAACTCCATTCTGCTAACATTTCGACCAGGACCTTCCTTTTTGACTTGAAATTCGATGTGAGTTTGGACAACGCATCGGCTCTTTTGTTTTTACTTCGAGGCACCTGTTCAATGTGAACCTTTTTAAACGTTGACATCAACCCTTGAACCACTTTCAAATAACTCTTCATAGCCTCCTCCTTAGCTTCATATTCGCCTCGTATGTGATTGACTACAAGCTGTGAGTCACTATATACTATGAGATACTCGACCCCTAACTTGGATGCCAGCTTCAGACCCGTAATCATGGCTTCATACTCCACCTCATTGTTAGTGGCCTTGAACTCGAATCGAAGCTCATAGGGGAATTCCTTCCCTTTCGGACTGATCAATAGTAATCCAGCCCCCAACCCCTCTTTACTGGATGCTCCATCGACATGGTTGGTCCACTGTTCCTCTGGTGTTTGTTCTCCTACTCTAGCTGAATAAATAATCCCTCGGCAATGAAGTTGGCCAGAGCTTGGCCTTTAACTGCTGTTCGAGGTAAGAATTCGATGTCATACTCAGCCAATTCGACAACCCACTTCGCTAATCGACCCGATGTCTCGGGTTTAGCCAAAATTTGGCTCAATGGTTGGTCTGTGACCAAGGCAATGGGGTATGCTTGGAAATAAGGCTTTAATTTCCTCAATGCGTGAACTAAACCCAATGATAATTTCTCGGCTAGAGAGTATCTGATCTCTGCTCCATGTAGCGCTTTGCTCACAAAATCGACTGGAATATGTCCATGTTCCCCTTCTCAAACCAACACTGCACTTACTGCTTCTTCACAAATTGCCAGATAAACCAATAGTTTTTCTCCTTCCCACGGTGAAGACAGCGTTGGTAAATCGGAAAATAGTTTTTCAGGTCCTCGAATGCCTTTTGACATTTGTCATCCCATTGAAACGGACTTACCTTCTTCAATATCTTGAAAAAGGGAAGAGCTCTTTGCGCTGATATCGATAAAAAACGGTTGAGGGCCACCTGTCAATCGCTGTACATCTTTAATGTTACGAGGTGCATGAATAATTTTGAGGATGTCGATCTTGTCCGGGTTGGCTCGGATTCCATCTTTCGATATCATGTAACCCAGAAACTTACCAGACCGAACCCCGAAGGTGCACTTCTTTGGATTGAGCTTCATATTTGCAGCTCGGATCACCTCAAAAACTTCTCTAGCATCAAGAAGAAACTGTTCCATGGACTTGCTCTTGATTACTAAGTCATCGACGTAGACCTCCATATTACGACCTATCAACCCCTTGAAGATCTTATTGACCGCTCTCTAATAAGTGGCTCATGCATTCTTTAGGCCAAATGGAATGGTCACAAAATAGAACGTGCCGAACTCTGTGATGAAGGCGGTCTTTCCTGAGTCTTGGGGATTCATGAGAATCTGGTAATATCCCTTGTAAGCGTCTAGAAACCCGAAAACCTCAAAACCCAACGTCGAGTCGACCAGTTGATCAATCTTAGGGAGTGGATACGAATCCTTAGGGCAAGCCTTGTTTAGATCCATGAAATCCACAAACATTCGCCAACTCTCATCTGGCTTCTTAACCAAGACAGGATTGGATAGCCATTCCAGGTAGAATATCACCTTGACGATGCCTGCTACTAACAACTTATCCACTTCCTTCTTTACCGCCTCTTTCCTCTCAGGGGTGAGGTTTCTCTTCTTCTGTCGTATCGGCTTTTTCTTTGGGTCGACATTGAGTCGATGTACTGCAATATCTGCAGAGAGGACAGGAATATCGTCGGCCTTTCAAGCGAACACATGTCGATATTCCACCAGGAGATCAATCAGGCCTTGCATGTCGGGGTGTGGTCTCCACTTCCCGATCTGGATTCCTTGGCCCACTTCCTCCTTCCAAACGTGGACTTCCTCTGTCGGGTTGATAGAGACCCAGCTCTTATCTTCCTCTTCCTCAGGAATTTATTCTTCGACCGGCACCGGCCCGACACCTTTCCCTTTTATCGTAACCAAGCTACAATTTCTTGTAAAATCAACATCTCCCTTTACCTCGTGGGTGCCATACCAGGTGGGAAACTTCATCCTGTTGTGGAAGGTAGAAATAATGGCTCTCATATCGTATAAGGTGGGTAGACCTAATATCGTGTTGTAACCCGATGGGGCCTTAACTACGACATAAGTCATTTCCATCGTCCTGCCCTTTTCTCCATCTCCTACTGTAGTCAATAAGTTTATCGACCCGACAGGGTGAATGGCCTGCCCTGTGAATCCGAAAAAAGGGGTTGATAACGGCACGATGTCCACATCTCTCAACTTCATGGCTTTGAAGGCTGAGTAGTAGAGGATGTTGACTGCACTTCCACTATCGACACAGACCCTTTTTATCAGGCCTCGGTTTATCACTGCCACTATTACCAATCCTTCACCTTGGCTATGAGAGCTTGGAACATCGTCCTTGGGTCCATAACTGACCTCTGTTATGAACTTAAGCTTCTTTGCTTCCCTCGGTCTGTCTGTAGACTGTCGACTGGATCGGGGACGATCTGACTCGTGCTCAGCCACAATCATGTTCACTCCATATTCGATGCGATTATCCCCATGGGGGTCTAGATTTTGATCCTCCCTACGATCGTCTGTAAGGTTATCTCTGTGAGTCGGCTCGGGCGACCTGTCCCAACGCCTCTGATTATCCCAGCTTGGCGATCTGTCTCTACCACCGTTATAACTCTTCCTCTTATATTCCCGACAACCCTTGGGCTCATCCTTCTGTGATCTGTCGACCACCTCATCTAACTGTTCGGTAAAAACGTGTTTTAAATTTATAAACCGAAACACCCCAAGTATAAGGATCGTAGTATAGGGTGTTAACGGGTCGTCCTAAGGGAATCGAACGTCTATCAGATTAAGGTGCAGTTATTCTATCGATTACGTCACGATTATTAACTACAACTGGGGTATATATTAATTATAATCTAGAAACTACGACTAGAGACAGAAAATAGCAGAGAATAGAAGGTAAAAAAAATTAAGGTTTTTTAAAAGAACTAAACGTAGCAATCACAATTGATACGAACGAGTCGGTTTATCAAATAATTAAAAGAACGGCAAGGCAACAAGAATCCACCAATCAACCAACCAACCCCAACTAGATTGCGCGCTAAAGATACGATTTTCAGTTATGATCAAATCACGAATTCGATTAAATTTCTTTAATCAATTTCTAGGGTTTCGTTTCCTTTCCCGAGCAAAACTAAACTAGCATGCATAACAAGACCATGATATTGTCTCCAATATCCTACTCAACTAATCATAAACAATCTCTTGAATTATAACTAATTGCATCAATTGAAAAGATCAAAGCTTGAACAATATTCTCATATAAATTCAATCAAAAAGATAGTTTCATCAATCTCTCGATTCAAAATAAAACATAAACAATATAACAATATCCAATTGATGAAGAATCATAAATTTAACTCACTAAGATATAGCTAAAAGTCCTCTAGTTGGTGTGGTTGTTGATTGGTTTCCTCCGTTGTCCCACCGCAAATTGCTTAGCCTTCAATCATCTTCGAACTCCCAAGCAAGATTGAAAGAAAGAAACTCATGTTTTTGTGTGATGTGGTGCTTTTCTGTGTGTAAAATTCTGTGTATTTTTCTGTGCTCGAGTGGTGCTGCTTATATAGGAGTTTCTCCGACTTAAGGAAGGATCTAGAAAAACGCATCGATTTTTAGCCTCGGTAGACCGAATAAAGACACTCGGTCGACCGAATAGCATGGCTCGGTCGACCGAGCCTACCTAATTACGCGTTTTCACACTGCTGCTTCGTATACCGTGTTCCCTACTTCACGCTTTCGATCTGATCTGATTTATCCTCTCTTCAATGCTCCGATTTCCTTCTTTATTTTGAAATCACTTGATTGAATGAGATTAATCTTCTCCATTAATGATATCCCCATGCATATCTTTTAATTTTCTGCAAGATTGTTGTTACACCAAGTCATCGAATAATAATAATAATAATAAAATGTGTAACAAAAACAACATTTAAAATCAATATTTCCTCATAATTAAATTATAACCCCTCAATAACCATTATAGGAATTTAACGGTTAAAACACGCTTTTCTCATTTATTTCCCTTAAAAATAAAGTAAATTGTTTAGGGATTAAGCCCGAAAATATAGTAAAATATACCCTAAACAACTCCCCCACACTTAGCTTTTTGTTCGTCCCGAACAAAATAATCAAACCCGGCTCACTGTACATGTAATCCACATAGATCCCTAACTCACGTAACAAAAGATACAACAACTATAGCAAGTGATACCAACATAGAGATAGATTCGGTGTGTGTATAACAATCCCTTTTCAATCTTCACAATCCTTTCAAACAATACCCTTTCAAATAAATTAATGACTATCCTAGGTATAGACGGTAATTGTTCCACACAAAGTCTTCCCGCGCACTCATCAAGATAATCCTTAAAGCATATCTTCAAGTTTATACTGGGTATAAGGTCAATGATAACAAAGTCTTTAATTTTTTCCACTTTTATACGCAAGTTAGAATGAGCTCTTACCCGTCATAGTAGAATAGGATGTTTCGAGATAATACCCTACCTTACTCAAATCATAGGGTAGCTTCTTCTAACTGTCGTGAGCTTTTAGTCATCATAGTGGTATAGGACATTTCGAGATAATGCCCTACCGCACTCCAATCATCGACTAGCTTTCGACATATACATTTATTATATATTATATTTTTGCAAAGACTTTAGTTATGTTTCACTTATCACATTCAAACTATCGTATATTCACAAGTACACGTTCTAAACTTCGGTGGTACTTCACTGTTATTATTAAAACAAATCACTAAAGTAATGAAAAGATACAATTCAAAAGTTTTGCTTCAACATCAAAGGCTTTCGTGAGTGTGAAAATGAATACTATCTCAAATTAGTAAAAACATGCTATAATTATCTCTCAAAGTCACATAAAATCATTGTCAGGAAACTACAACTAGCAAGCCATTTGTTTCAATTACATGCTCAAGATTTACAATTATCCAAGTTTACTTTGAAATTTTTTAAAATTGTCGAGAAAATCACATTTACTCATCTTCAGAAATATAGCATGATAACATTCCTAATTTAGACACCCCCCCACACTTAAATCACATTATGTCCTCAGAATGTGTAAATAAAAGAAAAGAATACTTAGCTGGTTTCAAAGTGGTTGTCGGGCTGTAGGTTGACAGTGGTCAGGCCATAACATGAATGTACCGCTGCAGCTTGTATCACGAACAGACAACACTAAAAGTGATAACTGGCAAAAACCGCTCAACCGTATCTGCAACACTCGACATAGCATATAATCTCGGGGTACAAGGGGTATATGAGTAAACATGTATACACATAAAACAACCACAAATAGGGCAAGGATAACCAACACACAACTCACTAAGGTTTTATTCCTAATAACCTAAAAACTTAACTAAAAAGAAATACTTAAAAGACTAGACTGCCTCCTAGGAGCGCTTCTTTATTGTCATTAGCTTGACACAGATTTCAAAGTCAACCCGGATCGGGCCACTTTGGTTTGAGGCTAACCACTTCTCTGTCAGACTCAGAATGACTAGAACGGAAATGGTTTTCGCCACAACAACAAGTCAAGTACGCGAGTAAATCATGAAATTTCTCTCTCCAGACAACACTGACTCTTTTCTTCATGTTCTTGTTTCTCAGATGCGGCTGAGGTATGCTAACAGGCTCAGGAGCATTGACAGAAGGATCTGCAAGGATAGGGGTGATAATGTCATCATCTACCCCAAAGAAGTAGGATGGAATCTCTTCACAAATAAACGACTCAACCGTTTCATTTCTCCGTTGAAAGTACAGTACTTCAGGCTTTTCCTTGGGTTGCCCAAAGTATTTCTTAAGTCTGTGACCATTGACCTTAAACGGTTGATCGCCGTACCCTTTCAACGTAATGGCTCCACCAGGATGAACATCAAGAATCTCAAAGGGGCCAGACCATCTAGATTTAAGCTTACCCGCAAAAAGATGGGGCCTGGTGTTATACAGCAAAGCCATGTCTCCCGTTTTGAATTCCCGATCTTTAATCTTAGCATCGTGGAGCGCCTTCGTTCTTTCCTTGCTGAGCTTGGCGTTCTTGTAGGCCCTGAGTCTGAATTCATCGAGCTCATGTAGTTGCAATAATCTTTTCTCCCCACAGAGTTGGCTATCGAAGTTTAAGAATTTAATAGCCCGAAGCTCGTGCTCCACTCGACCGGTAGATGGCAAGCCTTGCCATAAACCATTTGGAAGGGTGACGTACCCATAGGGGTCTTAAACGCCGTGCGATAAGCCCAAAGTGCGTCGTCCAACTTCGGACTCCAGTTGGATCTATTTGAATTCACCGTTTTCTCCAAGATCCGCTTAAGGCTCCGGTTGCTTACCTCGACTTGGCCACTGGTTTGGGGGTGGTATGGTGTACCAATTTTATGCTTGACACCATATCTCTCAAGAATTTTATCCAGTGGTGCATTACAGAAATGCGAACCTTCATCACTGATATGGGCTATAGGACAGCCAAATCTAGTAAAGATATTCTTTTGCAAGAATTTCTTTACAACTTTGTGATCATTGGTTTGGGTGGCTATGGCCTCTACCCACTTGGAAACGTAGTCTACACAGACCAGAATATATTTGTTCGAGCACGATAATGGGAACGGTCCCATAAAATCAATGCCCCAGACATCAAAGACTTCACATTCCAAGATAGGCCTCAAAGGCATCTCCATCCTATTACTGAGTCTCCCTACTCTTTGGCATCTGTCACAGCCTTTGCAAAAGGCTTCAACATCTTTAAACAAAGTAGGCCAGTAAAAACCAGCTTGAAGGATTTTTGTGACAGTCTTAGGTGCTCCGTAGTGCCCACCAGCGGGACCACTATGACATTGCTCCAAGATATCCAATTGTTCATGCTCCGGAACGCACCTTCTAAGCAACCCGTCCTTGCAGACTTTAAACAGATACGGATCCTCCCATACGAGATACTTTAAATCGGTGAAAAATTTCTTCTTTTCCTGATACGTCAAGTCTTCTAAATGCCCACTCGCTAAATAGTTAACGTAATCAGCATACCACGGCCTCCCAGTCTCTAGCTTCATTAATTGCTCAGTCGGAAAGTCAATGCCTATCTCCTTAGGGATTTCGCCACCCTCATTCACTAGGCGAGATAAGTGGTCGCTACAACATTATCACTACCCTTCTTGTCCTTAATTTCAAGGTCAAATTCCCGCATATCGTAATCCATCCGAGTAACCTTGGTTTAGCGTCTCGCTTTTCCCATAAGGTAGCGTAGTCTTTGCGTGATCCGTCCACACCACCACTTTGGACCCTAAAAGATAACTTCGAATTTGTCAATAGCAAAAACGACGCCATGAATTCCTTCTCGGTAGTGGCGTAATTGCATTGAGCCGGGTTCAAAGTGCGGCTAGCATAGTAAATCGGCTCCGAACTTTTTGTCAATTCTCTGCCCTAGAACTGCGCCCACTGCGTAGTTAGAGGCATCGCACATTAATTCAAAAGGTTTAGTCCAGTCGGGCTCGATTAAAATGGGGGCGCTGGTTAGCTTATCCTTTAAGCTATTAAAAGTTTTCTTACACCCATCATCAAACAAGAACTCCACTTCCTCTTTCAACAGGTTGGATAACGGCTTTGCTATCGTCGAAAAGTCTTTAATGAAACGTCGATAGAAGCCAACATGTCCCAGAAATCCTCGTACCTCCTTCACTGTCTTCGGGTACGACATTTTCTCAATGGCTTCTACTTTAGCCTTATCCACCTGAATACCATCACTGGAGACCTTGTGTCCCAAAACAATCCCTTCTTCGACTAGAAAATGGCATTTCTCCCAGTTAAGCACCAGATTTTTCTCAACACAACGTTGGAGTACCATATCCAGATTCTTTAAACTTTCATCAAAACTGTCGCCATAGACTGAGAAGTCATCCATGAAGACCTCCATGCACTGCTCCACAAGTCCATCAAAAATGGCCAGCATACACCGTTGAAAAGTCGCGGGTGCATTACACAAACCGAAAGGCATTCTGCGGAACGCAAAAGTGCCCGATGGACAGGTAAAAGTTGTCTTCTCTTGGTCATTAGGGTCGATGGCTATCTGGAAGTAACCGAATATCCATCGAGGAAACAATAATACTTATGACCACTCCAGTCTTTCTAGCAGTTGGTCAATGAAGGGCAGGGGGAAATGATCCTTAGCGGTGACTTCATTTAACCGGCGATAATCAATGCAAACTCTATAGCCAGTCACAAGGCGTAAGGCAACTTCTTCCCCTTTTTCGTTCTTCTCCACAGTAATGCCTCCCTTCTTTGGCACAACTTGGGTAGGGCTAACGCACTCACTATCGGCGATGGCGTAGATAATCCCCATGTCAAGCCATTTGATGATCTCCTTTTTGACAACCTCCTGCATGTGCGGATTTAGCCTCCTTTGAGGTTGTCTAACCTTCTCTGCTCCTTCCTCCGTTCGAATCTTATGCATGCACACGTCTGGGCTTATTCCTCTGATATCGCCCACTTGCCATCCGAATGCGAGGATATGTTTCTCAAGCACCTTGATTAATTCTGCTTCTTGCTCCGGCTCGAGTTTAGACGAGATGATCAAGGGCAACTTATCACCGTCCTTAAGGAAGATGTATTTTAGGTGTTGCGGAAGTGGTTTCAATTCTAAGTCAGCTGGTGGTTGCTCGATACTAGATTTTAAGGGACCACCTTTCTCCTTTTGAGCTTGGACCGGTTGACTGAAAAACACCTCATCTTCCTGAGGTGTAACCCCAGAAAGGTATTGAATGACATCATCTAGAGGAATCCTCCTGTCAGCTTCCGTTTGTTCTTTCTTATGCTTAACCATCTTCTTAAGTTCTTCTTCTTCAAGCTCTTCTGCAAGCTGCTCCCAATCATCCAACTCCCAATTGGTAGTTTCTCTCCAGAAATTTATTTCGTCCCAACTACCCATTAAAACTTCCTCCTCTGCAAGGTTAAAGTCTGCTTGGTTAAGCTCTTTCAAATCATCGCTGCTCATCCCTGGAATGCCCCAGATTTTCCGTTCACTCTTAGGCTCAGTGTGCGCAAGTTGTTGAGACAACTCAACATTGATTACGGCCCGTGGACAATTATTTCCTTCTTCGTGAATTATAACATCCAGGGCTCATATCTCCGTGAGCTCTTCATCAGGGTCGGATTCACCTCCATAAATTGCTTCAATGAATGAAATCTCCTGGTTCGAGGCTTCCGCAGAACTTTTTCCTTGCTCAAGGGTAACGGAAGTGTCCTCTATCCTCAGAGTTATTTAGCTAGTTTGGAAGTCAATGGTGGAGGCAGAAGTGTTTAAGAAAGGCCTGCCCAGAATCAGGGGCATCTCCTTGTCAGACTGGTAATCTAGTATGACCCAGTCAGTTGGAAAAACTAGATGTTTAACATGGATAAGAACGTTGTTGACACAACCAGCTGCTAAGCGGCTAGATCGGTCCATCAACTGAAGAGAGACGGGGCGCTCCTTTAGCCTTTTGTCCAACCCGAGACTCTTACAGACGTTCAATGGCATCACATTGACAGAGGCCCCTGAGTCGCATAAGACATTATGGAACATGCGGCCTTCAATCATGCAAGAGATTGAAGGTCGTCCGGGGTCACCTCGCTTGAGTGCAACGCTCTGTGAAACCGTTGAACATTCTTCTTTTAGCACTTCCTCTGCCATTTCCTTTAGCTTCTTTTTACTTCCACATGCATCCTTAAGATACTTACAGCACTTAGGCATCTCAGTTAATACCTCAGCAAGTGGCATAGTCACCATAGTCTCTCTAAGCATCTTCCTCACTCCGTCATACTGTTTGTCAGAGTTTAGGATATTCTCTCTTTTCTTTGCCGGATAAGGAAGGGTTTTCGAATGATTAATCATAGGTTGACTTTTAATGGCTTCATCCTCCTTATCCTTCCATCTGACGAACTTCTCAGTTTTCTTTTTAGTCAGGGGTTCAGATACCTGACTTCTCTTCTCAACATCCTCATCACTATCCCCCGAAGAATCATCACCACTCAGCTCTTCCTCACTGTTGCTTTCTTTGGCATTTAACTTCTGATTGCCCCCTCCTGAACTTATGGCGTCAGGAGGGGCTACTCGTTTCCCGACATCTTTTCGGGTCCAGTTGTCTTACCGTTTCTTAGGGTGACTGCATTCAACTCCTCCTCTCCATACTCCTATTAAGGTGTGATGGCAGTGCAAGCATTGATATCTGCCTTAGGGTTTTTATCTGTATAACTCGGCAGTCTTCCTTGAGGTCTGCTTGCTTGTTGATCAGCCATCTGACCAATCTGTCTCTCCATAGTCTTTTGACCGGTGGCTAGTGTTTTCCCCATGTCAACTAGCTCATCGAATTTCTTCTGAGAGACGTAGGTGGGCTGTTGATTTTGCGTTTGGGCCCAGTTACCTTGGGGTCTTGGGTGATTGGATGCACCAGGCGGTGTATAATAACTATTCCGCGGATTTCCTGAAAAGTTGCGGTTTTGAGTTTGACTCGATTGACCAGAATTTTGACTGAAGCCTCTGAAAGGTTGATTCTGGTTCTCCATGGCTTGTACTTCCTCATTCATCACATTCCTGACTTGTATGCCCGAGTGATTCACATCTGCTGGCCCTTCTTGCTACTTCATTTGTAGATTGGCTAGTTGCTTGTTCATTATTTCCATTTGAGCAACTAGCATCTTTGTCTCTGAGTCACTTGCAGCACCTCCTTTTGCTTCCACCAAAGCATGGGTCTTCTTTTGAGTAGCCCACATGTTATTCTTAGCTATTGTTTCTGCTGCTACCCCGTAGGCGCATCATCTCCTCCTCCTAAAAACGATCCATGGGTCGTGGAGTCCAAGTAATCTCTATTGGGTTGCGTAACACCTTGATAGAATAATTCTAAAGCTCATGTCGAGTATATCCATGGTTAGGGCATTTTCTCATTAACGCATTCAACCTCTCCCAGGCCTTTCCCACACTCTCCCCTTCTAGTTGCTCGAAAGTGGCTATATCTCTTTTACGTTCCATTATCGTTCCAGGTGAAACGAATTTCAGAGCAAAGGCTCTTTTAACATCAGCCCAGTTATGAAGAGAGTGATGGGGTAAAGACTTAAACCATCGGTTTGCTTCACCCCTTAAAGCAAACGGGAAGAGTTTCAATTTAACAACTTCTATAGGAATGCCAGGGTAGTGACCCGCTTCACATATTTGCACAAAAGTCGACAAGAAATCATGTGGGTCTTCTGCAGCAGTGCCATGGAATGAACTATTTTGGACCATCCCCACAACTCCATTCTTTAAATCAAAATGCATTCCTCCCATCTCCGGAGGCCGGATTGGTCTATGCCCTTCCAAGAAATCTTGATCAAGATATGGCGCATAAGGGTCTTGCTGTACAACGGCCGCCCGAGGCCGTTGTCTTCTTGCACATTCGATTTAATGGTGATGTGCAACTGGTGCCTGGGGCTGTTGCTGTTGCATCTGCTGGTTTATCCAGGCTTGCTGCTGTTGTTGGTTCTGCAACATTTGCATCAGAATTTGATTTAATTGTGCGGGATCTTGGTTATTATTCCCTTGGTTCTCCGGTTCGTCATCACTAGAACCGTGTTGGCTCATGTTGTCAGGGTTTTGAAATAATCTTCTCCTGACAATGTCTCGCTCGGGTTCGGGGTTAAAGATAAGATTTCCCTTCTTACTCCTGGTTTGCATAAACCGAAAAGCGAAACAGAAGAAATCAACCGTAGGGTTGATGAGAACGAGTTTAGAGAAGATTGGAGGATTTAGAAAGATAGAAGAGAAGAGAAAGGAAAAGTGGAATTTTCAGGGACTGAACTGGCGTTCAGTGTAAAGATGGGGGCAGACGGGCGTTCAGTATGGGTGAACGCTCGTTCAGAAGGTTTTTATTATTTTTTTTAGTTTTTTAGTTTTTATTTATTTATTTATTTATTATTTTCTTATTTTCGAATTTAGAAAAAGATCTAGAAACAGAAACAAGAAACAAAACCTACCTACGAAAAATTTAAAACAGAAAAGGCACTAAGACGGTAAAAAAAACGTGTTGAAATCTTCTAGGGCCAAAATGGAGGGGAAAACAGTGGATTTTGACCTTGAAAACGGCACTGAACGGCCTATGGCGAAAAAACGTCGGCGTCGGAACGAGCTTTCCGAATTGGGGTCCTGCGTTCCAAACGGACACTCGAGCCGAAAGTTACGGTCAAAATACTACTGTGTGCTAAAAGCGATCCCTTTTGACACAGAAAACTGTCCTACGTAGAATCCGACAACCGTTACCGACTCCCCGGCAACGGCGCCAAAAACTTGTTCGGTAAAAACGGGTTTTAAATTTATAAACCGAAACACCCCAAGTATAAGGATCGTAGTATAGGGTGTTAACGGGTCGTCCTAAGGGAATCGAACGTCTATCGGATTAAGGTGCAGTTATTCTATCGATTACGTCACGATTATTAACTACAACTAGGGTATATATTAATTATAATCTAGAAACTACGACTAGAGACAGAAAATAGCAGAGAATAGAAGGTAAAAAAACTAAGGTTTTTTAAAATAACTAAACGTAGCAATCACAATTGATACGAACGAGTCGGTTTATCAAATAATTAAAAGAACAGCAAGGCAACAAGAATCCACCAATCAACCAACCAACCCCAACTAGATTGCGCGCTAAAGATACGATTTTCAGTTATGATCAAATCACAAATTCGATTAAATTTCTTTAATCAATTTCTAGGGTTTTGTTTCCTTTCCCAAGCAAAACTAAACTAGCATGCATAACAAGACCATGATATTGTCTCCAATATCCTACTCAACTAATCATAAACAATCTCTTGAATTATAACTAATTGCATCAATTGAAAAGATCAAAGCTTGAACAATATTCTCATATAAATTCAATCAAAAAGATAGTTTCATCAATCTCTCGATTCAAAATAAAACATAAACAATATAACAATATCCAATTGATGAAGAATCATAAATTTAACTCACTAAGATATAGCTAAAAGTCCTCTAGTTGGTGTGGTTGTTGATTGGTTTCCTCCGTTGTCCCACCGCAAATTGCTTAGCCTTCAATCATCTTCGAACTCCCAAGCAAGATTGAAAGAAGGAAACTCATGTTTTTGTGTGATGTGGTGCTTTTCTGTGTGTAAAATTCTGTGTATTTTTCTGTGCTCGAGTGGTGCTGCTTATATAGGAGTTTCACCGACTTAAGGAAGGATCTAGAAAAATGCTTCGATTTTTAGCCTCGGTAGACCGAATAAAGACACTCGGTCGACCGAATATCATGGCTCGGTCGACCGAGCCTACCTAATTACGCGTTTTCACTCTGCTGCTTCGTATACCGTGTTCCCTACTTCACTCTTTCGATCTGATCTGATTTATCCTCTCTTCAATGCTCCGATTTCCTTCTTTATTTTGAAATCACTTGATTGAATGAGATTAATCTTCTCCATTAATGATATCCCCATGCATATCTTTTAATTTTCTGCAAGATTGTTGTTACACCAAGTCATCGAATAATAATAATAATAAAATGTGTAACAAAAACAACATTTAAACTCAATATTTCCTCATAATTAAATTATAACCCCTCAATAACCATTATAGGAATTTAACGGTTAAAACACGCTTTTCTCATTTATTTCCCTTAAAAATAAAGTAAATTGTTTAGGGATTAAGCCCGAAAATATAGTAAAATATACCCTAAACACTAACCGACCCTCTTGGTGTTAGGTGTAATGACCGAAAGACAATTTTGTAATTGTTTTATTTAATAAATGAAATGATATTATTATTATTCATATTTATTATTCTCATATTCACCGATGTGACAATAGTATTTACACCACAGAAAACCCTAAAGTATATCATTTATGTAATCACTTAACTCAGTGTATAGGATATACACGGGAGGATTGAGTTAGTGAAGATGTACTTAAAATACAATTAGCCCGTAGTGAAGTTAATCGAGAGTATCGGGTCTCTCCTTAAACGTGCTATTAATGCACCCAGAACACAATAGGTGTGATTGTCTTATCCGGACATTCGGTTAAGAGAACCTAGTGAGGCATTTATATATGATAGATATATCATATAGGGCTGGACCGATATGATTAGAGTTCACGATATAATTCCGTAATTGAGAAGTCTTATCGAATCAATCGATGATCATATTTATGGATATATCTTAATCCTGAGGTGATCATAGTTAACTGCTTGAATCGGTAGAGGTTTGACTTGACGGTTAAGGATTACACTGAGTCTGTGATCTGAATTACCCCATCTTGGCATTGTACTGGATTGAGTGAGTAGTCTGTGTTATCACAGATACGGAATCCATTCCTTCCATTTATGGAAGTAGATAGACAGCTCCATTCTTTGTTAATCCTAGAAACTGATTGATCGTACGAGTTCATATTACACTGATTAGCTACCAGTGAGTTGTATGAATTAATTGATCACTAGGGGGTTAATGCTAAATAAGGATAAGAGGTTCTAAAAAGGGTTAACGGTAACTTCCCGATTTAGAAAGAACAGTCTATGGAGGATTAATCCATATGTAATGATTATATCAATGGACGCTTATTATTATTCTCGTGAGGAGATAAATATAATCTCATAATCGGAGGAGTGCAGTCACGGGATTATGGTGGCATATTCCTGTGATTGATTTATCGAATATAATTATTCCGTTCGTAAGATAATTATTTATTTGATTTATCGGAGCCGCTGATTATTAGTCCATGGTCCCTGACGTGCCTCCAATATAGCATAGCTATTCTCGGACGTCGAATCCTAATAATATTAATTTAGTTCTTATTAGAATTTAATTAAAGCGATATGTGAATTAATTGTTTAGTGGACTATTAAATTAGTTGGGCTAAATAATTAAATATGTGAAAAAGACATTTTTCATAATCTTGGCCCAATTTAGTGTGTATGGCCGAAAATTATTGTGACTATGTCACAAGGAATAAATTTTCGGCCAAAGGCTTGTCTTAGTGAACAAGAAATTGTTTTCTTGTGGATTAATAAGACATGTGCACAAAATATTTATTGGATAAATATTTTATGGTAAAAAATAAAGATAAAGATTATTCTAGATTTGTTTTAGAATATTCTGGGATTATCTTTTATTTATTGGATTTATTTATTTGCAAAATAAAATCCTTGGAGGACAAGGATTACTCTGTCGTATAAAGAGAGTTCTCCCAAGCCTAAAATGCACACAAAATTTCGACTTTCATCTCTTAAAGAGAGAGAAAGGTAAACTTCGGCCAAGAGGGAGTAAGAGGGAAAATCTTGGAGGTTTTCCGGGTAGCATATCGGGAGGATTCGAGACGAGGATTTCCTTCCACCGGGAGTTGCTCGGATCACACGTGCGGAAGATCGTGATGCTCTTCACACCATCTTTTGTTCTTCCTATTGCGGTTCTTTTACATAGATTTTGAGATCCAAGAGGTATGATCTACAACCCCCTTGTAGATGTAGATCTAGTTATTTTTTTACGTGTAATTTATAGATCTAGATCCTTAAGTCGCTTCCGTTGCGGTTGATATTACTAACAGTGGTATCAGTCGCCAGGGGATCTATATTTGTACGTATAAAATATTAGATCTAGGAGTGGAAAACATGTAGATTTTTTGTCCCAATTTTTTATAGGGGGCGATGCATATATTTTTTTATGTTGTGATTGTTGTGGTTTGAAGAGATGGATTGGGGTTGGTACTGTTCACTCGTTAGATCTATTGTAAGCTCTCTCGATTTAGATCGTTTGAGCATAGGATTGATGTAAAAGTTGTTGTTTTTAATTCTTTTTTTTCGGCAAATTTTTTTTTTTTTTTGTAATTCCGGAAAACGACGAAGAACGATGATTAACATGGGATGAAGACGGAACTCAAGGTATGAATAGGAGTCGGGGCGGAAAATTTTTTGTTTTTTTTTTGTACCACGCGGCTAGGGTTTTGATTTTTTTTTTATCAAACCCTAATTTATTTAAAATCGGCATTTTTTTTGAAAATTTTTTTTAATTATTTTTAAAAAAAAAACAGCAGGATTTTAATAAAAAAAATTATTTTATTTTATAAAATAAAGGCCCCTTCTCCTTTCGGGTTCGCGGTACGTGGTTCAAGGCTCAAATATCGAAGACACGAAGACAACAAGTTGTAATTTACTGTTTTCCTAGGATAGATTAGATACGGGGGTACCAAAGATCCATCTTGGTGTTTAAATATTCCGCATTTTAATTTTTTATGTGTTTGATCATAAAATAGTTATAAAATCGGAATTGCCATGACATGCATTATATCATAAATCCACTCCATGCATACATGTAGAATTTTAATTTTGGTAATTAAAATAGGCATGTATACACACTCGCGTAATTAGTTGAAATTTAATTAATACGTGGTAATTAATTAATTTAGTAAGTAATTAAAGATCCGAGGACGGGTTATGAAATCGTTAAGCCTTTTTGGTGTGTGTTCTCGCTGAACCACCTTAAAAGCCCAAACGAGATCACGTTTTCAATTCGTAGTGTCTGCGAGATTGAATGATGGTAAAAGAACAATAAATCTTGGATAAAAACGGTTCGCCTATAGGTTGGGTGGTCAACTGAGCTTCGCTCGACCGACTTAACCCTCATATTGTGATGTATGCACGGGTGTCCGGCGAGACTAAGCTACACTGGAGAGCGGAGGTGTGATTCCTTCTTATCTCAATAGGGCCGTCTTGACTCAATTTCGTCCGAATGTCACATATGTTCCAACGAATAGGACGGGTAGGCTTGCCTACGTGACCGACACCATTCGGAATCCTTGATTTGATGTGCTTTTATGTTAACATCAAAAAGACATGGTTAGTTAACCCACCACCACTTCCAAAATATTGAGTGGGAGCGGGGGAGGCAACAGCCAACCCCACGGCCTCTACTATAGATACAAGTAAGTGAGAGAAGAGTGACGCTTCGCGGCGCTTTGATTTCGTCCCCCTACGGATGGTGTTCACCCCTATCAACATTCATGGCTTGGTCTCCGAAAGGATAGGATTTCCGGGTACTCGTCGGGTCACTGACCTATCCTACGACGGCACACTCGGGGCGTACCTAAGAGATCCGATATAGTAGGTCACACTAATCAAGGATATTCTTGATAATATCCAGGCTAATAAAGGAAGGTAGTCAATGATTAAAGGAATGTTCGATTCTCGTGGGCTGTTCGATTCTCAAAAGTTATTCATTGATGAGATTGTCTCGATTTAACCATCATCTCTTTGACCTACCCTACGGCGGCACTGAGATGCGAGGTTAAAAACCTTGGAATGGTACAGTAGACTTAATTTTAGTTTACAATTCCTAAAATAAACTTATATAGTAGTGTTAAACTTGAATTAATATATGTCATTTTATTTTCAGCAAAAATGTCTGCTCAAATTTCTGCTTTACTGTCTGAAAAATTATCAGGAAAACCACTGTAAGAAAAGGAAGAGTAATTTAAACGTGGTACTCACATACGAGAATGTGCAATATGTACTCACTTCTGAATGCCCTATTGTGGCGATCCAAAAACCCAAAAAAGCTGAGATCGAGCAGCGTAATCGCTGGATCGAGTCAGATAACCGGGCTCGTGAGATCATCCTGGCGGCAGTGTCGGAGGTTATTAGGACCCAGATTGAGACTTCACGAGAAATCATAAAGAAACTTAGTTCGATGTTTGGATCACCTGGCAACCAAGCAAGACATGATGCCATCAGGAAGGCTATTAACTCGAAATTGAAGAAAGGTCAAGCAGTGAATGTTCATGTTCTAAATATGATCAGTTACTTCAATGACGCCGGTATTCATGGATCATTGTTCGATGAAGCAACTCAAGTGTCGATGGTTTTGGAATCGTTGACTCCTGAGTTTATCCCGTTCAAAACTCAGTATCTGATGGGCAAATATGAGTTGACCATGACACAGATGCTTAATGAACTAACTATCTACGAGGGCCTACTATCGAAAGATAAGGTCCAAGTAGGGGATAAGAAAGCTGAAGCCAATATGGCCGAAGCTAAGCCATCAAACAAACCTAAGGCCAAACCAAAGAAGAAGGGTAGTGTTGCACCTGTGCCCAAGCAGATGAAGAAAAAGAAAGCCAGAAAGTTGACGAGGCCAAGCCCAAGGGCAAATGATTTTACTATAAGGAGGTAGGACATTGGAAACGCCATTGTCCGGAATATCTTCATGATGTAAAAGATGTCAAAGCCAAGGCTGTTACTGGGAAAGATAAGAAAGGTAATTCGGAATTACTATTCTTGGAATCTTTTAAGGTAGCTAAAGATGTGTCCACTTGGATACTTGATACTGGAGCTACTAACCATGTATGTTCTTCATTGCAGATTCTTAGTTCGTATGAGGAGCTGAAAGAGGGTTCTCAAGTGATGCGAGTAGGCACTGGGCGCTCATTTCGGCTAAAGCAGTGGGAGCTGTGGACTTACATTTTAATAATAGAATTTTATATTTAGAGAATGTTTATTTTATTCCGAATTTCAGGAGAAATTTAATTTCTCATTCTGCCTTAGTTGAACAATCATTTTCTGTTTCAAATTTGAATGGTGAATTTGTTATTTTGAAGAATGGATTTGAATTGTGTTCAACTACGAATGAAAACGGTTTATATTTTGTAAGACCACATAAAGCTCCCCTACTTAATACTGAAATGTTTAAAACAACTCATCAAAGATCTGCTAAAAGGCAGAAAGTTTCTCAAGTAAAAGAAGATTAAACATACTTGTGGCATCTGAGGCTCGGCTATATTTCCTTGGAAAGACTCAAAAGACTAGAAAAGGTTCATGCCTTAGGTGAGTCATCTGTTGACACACTGCCTGTCTGCGAGTGTTGCCTGGAGGGAAAAATGACTAAGCGTCCCTTCTCATCAAAGGGTAATAGGACCACGGGAACTTTAGACTTAGTGCATTCAGACCTTTGTGGTCCGATGAACGTACAAGCTAGAGGCGGATACGAGTACTTTGTGACTTTCATTGATGACTACTCGAGATTCGGTTATGTTTTTCTGCTGCATAAGAAGTCCGAGGCTTTTGGTAAGTTCAAGGAGTTCCAAGCAGAAGCCGAAAAGCAACTAGGCAAGTCATTTAAATGCCTTTTCTCGGATCGTGGAGGTGAGTATTTATATACTGAGTTCATTGACTACTTGGCTGAAAAAGGAATTTGTTTCCAACGTTCAGCGCCTAGTACACCTCAGCAGAATGGAGTTGCTGAGAGGAGAAACAAGACATTGATTACCATGGTTAGGTCAATGATGAGCTACACCTCACTACCTATATCCTTTTGGTGTTATGCTTTAGAAGCAGCGGTTTATATTTTGAATGCAGTACCGTCAAAGTCTGTCGAAAAGACACCCGTAGAGATGTGGTCCGGACGTCACGAAAGCATTCGTCACTTCCGCATATGGGGTTGTCCTGCACATGTGCTGATGGACAAGACTATCAAGCTACAATCGCGTACGAAAGTATGTTTGTTTGTAGGCTATCCAAAAGGTACACGTGGTGGCTATTTTACGATCCGGAAGATAACAAAGTGCTAGTCTCGACTAACGCTACATTTTTGGATGAAAGTTATATGAAAGACCACAGACCTCGAAGTAAAATTGTACTAGAGGAATTACTCTCCGATGACGTCAGGCCTATTGTGGCTGTTGATGTTCCTGTAAACAACACTACTAATACAACAGTCACTTTTGACATTCCTGTTCCACCTAGACGTCCTGCGAGAGTGGTTCGGCCAGCGGCTCGGTACGGCATGGATTTAGAGACGAACGTAGTCGCTTCTGATGGGGTGGAAGATGATCCTCCGACCTATAAGAAGGCCTTATTGGATCACGATAATGATAAATGGATTGACGCAATGAATCAAGAGATGTAGTTTATGTACTCTAACTCAGTCTGGAAACTTGTAGAACTTCCTCAGCGTGAAAGGCCCATTGGATGCAAATGGCTCTACAAGCGAAAGAGAGGAATAGATGGGAAGGTCGAAAGCTTCAAAGCACGGCTGGTAGCCAAAGGTTACACACAACGAGAGGGTATAGACTACGAGGAAACCTTCTCACCTGTGGCCATGATGAAAACCATCCGCATCCTCCTTTCGATTGCTGCATGTCTGGATTATGAAATCTGGCAAATGGATGTTAAGACAATGTTTCTAAACGGCTTTCTCGATGAGGAAATCTATATGCAGCAACCAGAAGAATTCATTGAAGAAGGTCGAGAGCACTTGGTGTGCAAGTTGCTCAGATCCATTTATGGGTTGAAGCAAGCATCTCGTTCCTGGTAACATAGATTCGATCACACGATCAAGTCTTATGATTTTGAAAAACGCTTTGTGTTGGAAATAAAATTTATGTTTTGATGATAATTCATCTTATTTGTTAAAATATTTTCTTAACCCCATTGATGAAGTGCTGAAGCCAGCTGTTATAGTAGAAAGCTAAAAGATGTCTAGAACTGAATGTATAAGTTTTACTAAAGTCTGATATTTGTATAGGTTAAATCAGACAAGCACTGTAATTGTTAGTGTGTCGTAAAACTGAAAACTGGAAATCATTTAGAAAACTGGAAATCATCGAGACAAGCAAACTGACTCAGAATACACCTACATGAAACTGAAGAAGGTAAGTTCGCTGAGAGTTACATACTCAGTTGACTTATCTAAAAGATCGAAGAACTGAGGGTTCAAACTCAGTTATTGAAGAATGAAGAACTGATGGTTCAACTCAGTTATGAAGATTACAAGTCGAGACTGTAAAGTTGGACTTCAGGCAAGATTGTGGTGACCGGAACTGACTTTATGGATCTTGTATGAAGACCTAAGAATCATAAAGACAATGAATTCTTAGATGATAATGAATCATGGAGTACTCTGATTAAGTCAATTATAATCAGATGAAAACAGGAGTACTGATATTTGAAGAAGAGTAAAATCTCAGTTAATGCTTTAAGTCAGTTAGGAAACTGACAAAAGAAAAACTCGGTACAAAACTGATTAGGAAACTCAGTTTTATAAGTCAGACATCCAACAAACTGAAAGTACAGTCGAACGTTGTAAAGAAAACAATTTCATTGGATGAGTTACTGACACAGCAGAACGGTCAGTAAATATAGCCGTTCCAAGATAGACGTTGATACAATTCAAATTGAAGCCATATGAACGTTGGACTTCACACTATAAATAGATGACTTTGCACCAACAACAAAA
Source organism: Gentiana straminea (assembly GCA_036785695.1). Classification (NCBI taxonomy): domain Eukaryota; kingdom Viridiplantae; phylum Streptophyta; class Magnoliopsida; order Gentianales; family Gentianaceae; genus Gentiana; species Gentiana straminea. The sequence continues at coordinate 2,094,715 of JAVUPR010000398.1, read as the reverse complement.
GATATAGAATAGAGCATCTACAAGAATCAACAAGCAATTTTGTGCATCAGTCTATTCTATTCGAATTGCTATCATCTCTGAACTATAACAAGATCATATCTAGTATTTCTTCAAGTGTTCAAGCTACAAAGAATTTATCAAGAATTCAACACTTTGAAGAACCACAAACAAGAATCAACATATTGATTCTCAGCCCAACCTTGATTCTACATCAAAGGTTTTAGACTGTCAAGCAAACCGGGAAGGTTTCGCCAAGGACAGTTGTGACAAGCAGTCGGGTAGACTGTGTTTGTGGTGGTATCTGGTGAAGAGGCAATCCTACCCTCTAAGGACCAGTGGTTCAAGCATTTAGAGAGCAACAATTCTACCTGTTCTACAACTGTTTAGATAGTGAAGCTAGGGATTAGCCAAGGACTATTGTTTAGGACTTTTTGTAACAGTTCACCTCAAGAAGTTCTAGTGGAATTTTCCTCCGCACCATAGGGGAAGAGAGGACGTACATGATTACATCACCTGGAACCTCTATAATATCTGCCTTATTTACTTTACGCATTTATTTATTCAGCATTTACTTACAGCATTGTGATACTTGATTGTTATACACCTCACATTCACAACTGACATTCACCAGAATTCAGTTCACAACACTCAGTTTTCATAATAGAATAACAAGATCAAGAAAAATGCTAAAATCATATCCGTTGCCGGTTGACTCAGTTTCAGCTTAAGTCAGTTTGACTTAATCTCAGCTTTGTCAGCTTAACTCCACACAAGTTTTAACTGAACCTTAATTTGCTTTAAATCCAGTTTTAGGGACAAGTTTATTCACCCCCCCCCCCCCCTTTAAAATTGTGTTAGCCTTTCCAAGGGACCAACAATTGGTATCGGAGCAGTGTTTCTTTAACAAGATATCATTTTTCTTTATCTCCTCTAGTTGTTCTTATTTGAATGCTCAGTTTTCCAGTTAATCTACTGTCAGTCTTCACTCACTCATAATGGATAACAATCAATATGCAAGACAAATGCTTATGTGCAACATGGACAGATTTGACGAATATAAATGTCGTATGCAGGCATTTCTAGCAGCTACTCATGATGAAATGATGGACGTACTCACTGATGGACCAAATCAAATCACTCATATGCAAACTGTTAGTGGAGAGCAAGTTCGAGTTGCAAAACCCAAATCCGAATGGACTAGTGATGATCGCAAGCGAAACAATCTCAACAATGTTGCCATGGACTTTATCCTCAGAAATCTTGACAGCAACATGTACTTAAAGGTGAAATAATGCACAACTGCCAAAGAAATGTGGGACAAACTTCAGTTAATTTGTGAAGGAACAGATTCAATCAAGGAAAATAAAATTTCCATTGCAAAACAAAAGTTTCAGAATTTCAAGATGAAATCTGGAGAAACCATTGACCAAATGGAGACAAGATTCAGTGCTATCATGGATGAACTTGATATACTCAAGATTGAATACTCAAAGAAAGTCATCAACACAAGAATCTTGAAAGGATTACCAATGTGCTGGAAGATAAAGGTCACTGCTATGGAAGAATCCAGGAGACTTGATGTAGAAGATTCATTCAAAATCTTTTCAGATCTGAAAGCTTATGAATTCAGTGAAGATTTCACAACCACAGCTGCAATAATTAAAGCTCTGGAAGAACCAAAGACCACAACACTTGTAGCAGCATCAAATTAGATTCAAGAAAACTCATCTAACAATCTTCATGAATTGGATGAAATGGAAGAACAAATGGCTCTAATGATGAACAAAATTCGAAGAATGAAAAGTGGACACCTAGTCACTCAAAAGTTCATCAAAAGGACACCTGAGAAAAGAAAAGACGATGAATACCTCTATTTCAACTGCAAGAAACCAGGACATTATAAAGCTGAATGTCCAGAACTGATCAAGAAGACTCCACCAAGAAGAGTTGGTAGAAGAGCACTCCTTGCTGGAGATGAATCAGATTATGAAGCTGGTACTGATAGATTATCAGATGACACAGCTTTAATGTCACACATGGAAGATCCAAATGAGGTATGTGAATCAAACTCTAAATACTCTTCAGCTCAGATTTCAATGATAAATGCATGTTCTTCGACTACTGACTCCAATCCAAAAAATCTAGAATTAGAAGAAACTCTTGACGAGTTGATGAATCAGCTATTAACCATACAAGCTGGTTATGAATCAATCAAAGCTGAGAAAGAAAGTCTTATCCTTGAAGTTGAAAGATTGAAGTCTGAACTAAAAATGTTGAAACTGACTAAAACTAATAAAGAAAAGATTCAGCATCAGCCTACTGCATCAGCAGCAGCAACTAAATCGTTTGCTCAATCAAGTTCAATTACTGGATTCAGATCAGGAAAACCATATGGAGACAAAACTGGTTTAGGATTTGATACACAGTAATCTTCAAAGAATGGAACTAGCAAAGCTGTTGGGCCTAGTACCAAAACTAGTATTAAGTTTGTAGCTAGGCAAATTCCACAAACTGAGAAAATTGCTGAACCAGTAAAGCCAGTATCACACAGGATAAATCAGTTTTCTAAGAAGACAACTGCATCTACCAACAAAGGTAAATCAAATGGTAGATCAGCTGTATCCATTGGAAATCGAAATGGCAAATCAACTGCCAGATCCACAAAAACCATTGAAGTCAGGAACCAGAAAAATTACAATCAAAATAAATCCAAGAATGTCAATCATTCAAAGATTCACACATTTAGGGGAAAGGAAGACTATATCCCACTGATGATGATTGGAATTTTACTGAATTTGTTAATAAAACTGATAATGACAATCATTCTAGACCGAAAACTTATCACAAGTTTCAGTCCAAAACTCAATAGAGGACTAATCTCAGTTCTCAGCATAAGTCACAGTACAAAGGTCAATCCAGACCTCAGTACAGAAGGAATGATGGTTATCACTCTAGCTTTAATAACAAAAATCAACATGGAAACAAATTTCAGTCAGAAGATCTGAGAAATCATATAAATAATACACAGTCCGAACATAGATACTATAAGAGTGTGGCTTACATATATGAAAAAAAGTGCAACAATATCCGAAGAATCCCAAAAGGATATATTCCCAGAGTTGTACTGACAACTGACCCCCATGGACCCAAACTGAGTTGGGTACATAAAAACTTCTAATTTTCATTGCAGGATATATGGTACTTTGACAGTGGTTGCTCTAGACACATGACAAAGAGAAAAGATTGTCTCAGTAATTTTATTGCAAATGATGGACCAAAAGTCAATTTTGGAAGTAAAGATAAACCTGGTTACACCAGAGGTTTTGGCACCTTAATCCGAAATGGACTTACAATCAAGAATGTATCTTATGTAGAAGGACTACACTACAATCTACTCAGCACAAGTCAATTTTGTGATATGGGATACAAAGTTACTTTTGATAAAGAATTCTGCGTTGTCATCAGCGAATCAGCTTATCAAGTTGTCCTATCCGGAAGAAGAAAGGAAAACATGTATGTGGTAGATTGGACAAGCTGCCGTTCTTTGAAACTTGTTTGCTCGTGCATACCAAATCGAAATCGATTGGTTGGCACAAGAAACTGAGTCATCTCAATTTTGATGACATCAACACACTTGTTAAGAAGCAGCTAGTCATTGGACTACCAGAGATATCATATAAGAAGGACAGCTTATGTGATGCATGTCAACAAGGAAAACAAACAAAAGCAAGTTTCAAGACCAAGTCTCAGCATTCAACAACCAGACATCTAGAATTGCTACACATGGATTTATTTGGACCTATTACACCAATTAGTATCAGTGGAGAGAAATATACATTGGTGGTAGTAGATGATTTTTCAAGATATACTTGGGTAATCTTTATAACCAAGAAAAGTGAAACCAAGCAAAAGCTCACAGAACTTCTCAAGATACTTCAAAATCAGAAAGGAGTTTCAGTTGTGAAGATATGATCTGATAAAGGAACTGAATTCCTCAACAAGGTGATTATTGAATATTGTGAAGAAAATGGTGTCTTACACCAACTTGTCACACAGGAACACCACAACAAAATGGTGTAGGCCGAAAGAAGAAACGAGAACACTCAAAGAAGTTTGGGAGGACTATGATTTGTGAAGCTAAACTACCTGAAAGATATTGGGCAGAAGCAGTTAACACAGCTTGTTACACTCAGAACAGAGCTCTCATGAACAAAAGACATGAGAAGACTCCTTATGAAATTTGGAATGGAAGAAAACCAAATGTTTCATACTTTCATGCTTTGGAAGAAAATGTTTCATACACAATAATGGAAAAGATCAACTTCACTTTTTTCAACCCAAAGCTGATGAAGGAATTTTCCTAGGATATTCAAGTGTCAGCAAAGCTTTTAGAGTACTAAATAAAAGGACACTCAAGCATGAAGAATCAATACATGTAGTATTTGATGAACCAAACTTCCCTGGTGAAACAACTGAAGACCGACCAGAACCAGTTTCTCAGTCTCAGTTACCAGTCACACCAGAACCAGTTTCTATTGACGTTGGAAGACCACAAATTTCAGAATGTTCAGATCAAGATCAGCCTCAGTTTCCAATTGCTCAACAACTTGAACAACTTCATTCAGATTCAGTTGAACAAGTTCAAGAACCAGTTTTTGAAGAATCAGTTGAACAAAATGCAAATCAGTTGATACAAACTCACACACATCAATGGATGAGAGATCACCCTGAAGAACAAGTTATTGGTGATACTCAAGCTGGAGTTCAAACAAGACATTAACTAGATGCAATGATTTCATGCTTTCTATCTCAATCAGAACCTAAAGAAATTGAAGAAGCTTTGAAAGATCCAGATTGGATATTAGCTATGCAAGAAGAACTCAATGAATTTGAGAGAAATCAAGTATGGGAATTGGTAGATAAACCAATTCATGTCAATATCATTGGAACCAAATGGGTTTTCAGAAATAAACTTGATGAAGATGGGAACATCATCAGAAACAAAGCCAGACTTGTAGCCAAAGGATACTCTCAAGCAGAAGGCATAGACTTTGATGAAACTTATGCACCAGTTGCAAGACTAGAAGCAATCAGACTATTTCTTGCTTATGCAGCTCACAAGAAATTTAAAATTTATCAGATGGATGTTAAAGTTCGTTTCTAAATGGAATTGTTGAAGAAGAAGTATATGTTCAACAACCACCCGGATTTGAAATCAAAGATCAAGCAGATAAAGTTTTCAGACTAAGGAAAGCTCTCTATGGACTTAAACAAGCACCAAGAGCTTGGTACGAAACTCTATCTCAGTTTCTAGTGGATAATGGATTTATCAAAGGAACAATCGACAAAACCTTATTTAGGATGAAGAATGGAGAAGATACTCTACTTGTTCAAATTTATGTTGATGATACCATTTTTGGATCAGAAAATGAACAGTTATGTGAGAAATTTGCAAGTTTGATGAAAAGCAAATTCCAGATGAGTATGATGGGAGAATTAAATTATTTCCTAGGATTGTAAGTTAAACAATTAGCTGATGGAATTTTCATTCACCAAATCAAATATACAAGAGAACTTATAAAAAAGTTTGGTATGGAGAAATCTACTGGAATTTCTACACCAATGGGGACCAACATCAGATTAGATGAAGATAAAGAAGGTAAAGATGTTGATCAAACACTCTACAGAAGGATGATTGGAAGCTTACTCTATCTTAAAGCAAGTAGGCCAGACATATCTTTTACTGTCGGTGTATGTGCAAGATTTCAGTCAAGACCAAAGGAAAGTCATCTCACAGTTGTGAAATGAACTTTGAAATATCTGAAAGACACGGATAGAGTTGGAATTTGGTATTCAAAAGAAGGAAAATTCAAGCCGATTTCTTATTCAGGTTCAGACTATGCTGGATGCAAAGTGGACAGAAAAAGCACATCAGGCACATGTCAGTTATTGGGAAATAGACTTGTGTCATGGTTTAGCAAGAAGCAAAACTCAATCTCAACTTCAACAGCTGAAGCTGAATATATAGCAGCTGGAAGTTGTTGTGCTCAAGTTTTAATGATCAGACAGCAATTAAGAGACTATGGGATAGAAGAAGGAACAATTCCCATAATGTGTGATAACACAAGTGCAATTGCAATTACTGATAATCCAGTTTTACACTTAAGGACAAAGCACATTGATGTCCGTCACCACTTCATTAGAGATCATGCAGAGAAGAAGGATATAACAGTTCTTTATGTACATATTGAAGATCAGTTGGCAGATATCTTTACAAAACCATTGGACAAAGAAAGATTTGCCAAATTAAGAACTGAGTTGGGATTAATCAAAGTTAGTTAAGTCAGTTAAGCCAGAGATTCGTCAAGGGGATTAATCTTTGTTATGTTGGGTGCGCTCACTTAACCGTATTAGTCATTGACATCAACAATCTCAAACCGACAAGGCGAAGATTTTGACAAAGGCGAATAATTTGATGGAACCGAATTATCTCTAGAACTGACCTCAGCAGCAGTTTTCATTCCAGTCAAATTTACTCAAAGGTTGATAAGATAGAATCAACAGCGGTTATATCGCATTAAATTACCACAGTTCTTTATGTCAGAATTTTGTGTGTACACCCCACGATTGTCAGAACAGTACACGTATCGGTTATCAAAACCATCATGGAATTTGAAAAGTTGTACCACTCAACCACCAGAATATCCTACCTATTTATTCAACCTCCGTTCACACTATTCTCTATCATAATTCAAATTATTTTCAGAAAGCAAAATAGACTCTTTGCAACCCTCTCTTTCAAAAATCAATTTTTTGTGTTCACACTCAAATATGGCCACTTCAAATGATTCAAAAGACAAACGATTGATCATAGAGCTAGATGAACTAACACTTGAAATGTATGAAGGTATGTGTCAAAACACCTTGTTAGCCAGCTGTGTACGAGATAAAATCGAAAAACAACCAGGATTGAACAACATCCTCGAAGTTAGTTTCAAAGAAAAACGAGATGTGGAAGGCATTTTGCAATTTTGGAAAAATATGCGATTAGTCAGAGACTCCTTGATAACTATAGTTCGTGGAGATCGCATTGTTCTCCATGAAAGAGTCATGAGGTCACTCTTTGGCTTCGCAAATACAACAACAACTTCAACAGAGTTAGCCACTTTACCATTGAAGAAATAAGCTTTTCTCGCAATGACTACTTCGTCTACAGAACCAATCGAACCTGGTATTCATGTCGACAAAATCAAGCCGTAATTTGGAAATCTCAGCAGATGGCTCAGCAAACACGTCATTGGAATATCAAAAGGAATTAATATACTTTCGGAAGAAAATATTTTGCTGATGAACATAATCTGGGATAATATAGAATTTAATTGGGCAGGTTATATAGTCAATCAGTTCAAGAAGCAACACTTAGCTGAATTAGAAAGCGTGAAAAGAGCTCAAGCTGAAGGACAAGTAACTGATGGCAGATTCCGACTAAAGAAGACTCTTAGTGGAATTATTCAGTTTTATTTAGAAAGAATTAAGGAAGGGAAGCAAGCATGGCAAACTGCAACATCGAAGGAAATCACAGAAACAACTTCCCAACCTGAAGCAAGTCAGACAACTGTGTCTCAACAGGAAGCCGAACAGAAAGGGACTAAGCGAAAAGCTGAATCCACATAAGGAAGATCAGTTGTAAGATGTTTGTACCCCGAAATCTCAAGTGAGAAAGCACCAACGAGGGGAACAACAACATCAATTGACAACTCGAAGTTATTCAAGAGAATGTCACCGCTGGCGATCATACTTCTCGTATACAACAAAGAATCGGTTCAAGAATCGGCACCCCGCCTTCGAAGCCGACAAAATCATTAAGGCGATGAAATTGAAACTTCAACCGAAGATTCTCGAGATGTCGCCTTTACAAGCCGACGAAAAATTACTCTTAGAGAAATTGGAAGTTAGAGATCTTTACTCTCTGTTTCCTATTTCGAATTTCTTGACAACTCGTTTCAAAAGATTTACGAACTAGCAAAAAGAAGAGAATCGGGCACATCATCTAAAGACAAGTCAAAGAAAAAGGATGATGATGACCATAATAAGTCAAGAAAAGAAGCTGATGATACTACAGTTTTGCAAACAGTCACTCAATCTCAACCACTAGCAACGTAAACTGTACCACAGCAAGAAGGATTGCCAGTTGGAAATCAGACAACTGAAAATCAGCAAGCAGCTGATGAAATCAGACAACTGATGGTTATTGCTGATAATACTCAAGATAAGGATCAAATAGAAGCTACATATGATCCCTCTGATTTTTTTATCTAAGGATGAATTGACCAGAGTTCATGAAAACATGAAAATTGTACTCAGTCAGAGACATACACATAATGGCCTTTTATCAAACATCTCTGGATATCTTGATTATAGAACTAGAACTGATGTTTCAGTTCATGAAAGACTAGAGATGATTCACAAATCAAGTTCAAGTTCTGCTTCAGAGATTGTGTTACTCAAACAACAACTCAAAGATTCAACCGCAGTAGATAGAGAAACTCATGCTCAGGCACATTGGCATATAAATCAGCATATCTACGGGTTAGAAACTCAGCTTAAGGAAGTACTTGCTTCTCAGCGACAGATTTCAAAAGATCAAAAAGCAACCCTTACCCTGGTAGATCAGTTATATGATGCCAAAAAGGGGGAAGCTGAAGAAGAAAAACTGAAATTACTTGGAGAAATGAAGCGACTTGAAGAAGAATTACAAAGATACAAATCAGATCCAAAATTTTTGAAGAAAGAGTTAACTGATGATCAACTTATTGAAAAATACAATCAACCTGGAGACAGAAGAGTTACTCTTACAAAGGATCTGTGGACACAGTTTATCAAGGATTACAATCCTATTAAAGCCAAGTACAAGGACAGAACATTTGAGCAATCCTTGAACTACTTTCTGTCTGATATTTACTCAAAGCAAAAAATTGCACAACATAAGAAGAATCAGAGGATTGATGATAAACTGAAGATTAAAGACAAGACTGAACAAATGAAAGCCGATCTAGTAGAATTTGAAAATTACTACTTGAAAGACTCAAGCTTACCCTAGCTAATTCAATGGAGAAGATGGAAAGAAAGTAGTCAAGTTGACTACAACAAGACCTTTTCAATGGAAGACTCCAAGCTTGAAGAAGATTTTCGCTTGTATGACAAAGCAAAAATATATGACTCAGTCATGCAAAAAGCTAAGAAGAAGCTTAGTCTTTAATCGCAGTTATTTGAACAAAATGTACGAATCCAGTTTTTGCTCATTCTAATGAAAACCAGTTTTCCAGTTTTACATTGTTTTGATCTTTAAGCTTTTCTTTTAGGGAGAGTTTTGGCATCATAAAGAAGGGGGAAATTGTTGGAAATAAAATTAATGTTTTGATGATAATTCATCTTATTTGTTAAAATATTATCTTAACCCCATTGATGAAGTGCTGAAGCCAGCTGTTATTGTAGAAAGCTAAAAGATGTCTAGAACTGAATGTATAAGATTTACTAAAGTCTGATATTTGTATAGGTTACATCAGACAAGCACTGTAATTGTTAGTGTGTCGTAAACCTGAAAACTGGAAATCATTTAGAAAACTGGAAATCATCGAGACAGGCAAACTGACTCATAATACACCTACATGAAACTGAAGAAGGTAAGTTCACTGAGAGTTACAAACTCAGTTGACTTATCTAAAAGATCGAAGAACTAAGGGTTCAAACTCTGTTATTGAAGAATGAAGAACTGAGGTTTCAAACTCAGTTATGAAGATTACAAGTCGAGACTCAAAGTTGGACTTACGGCAAGATTGTGGTGACTCGAACCGACTTTATGGATCATGTATGAAGACCTAAGAATCATAAGGACAATGAATTCTTAGATGATAATGAATCATGGTGTACTCGATTAAGTCAATTATAATCGAGATGAAAACGAGTACCGATATTTGAAGAAGAGTAAAATCTCGCTTAATGCTTCAAGTCGGTTAGAAACCGACAAAAGAAAAACTCGGTACAAAGCCGATAAGGAAACTCGCTTTATAAGTCGCCCATCCAACAAACTGAAAGTACAGTCGAATGTTGTAAAGAAAACAATTTCATTGGATGAGTTACTGACACAGCGGTTAGTAAATATAGCCGTTGCAAGATAGACGTTGATACAATTCAAATTGAAGCCAGATGAACGTTGGACTTCACACTATAAATAGAAGACTTTGCACCAACAACAAAAGATATAGAACAGAGCATGTACAAGAATCAACAAGCAATTTTGTGCATCAGTCTATTCTATTCGAATTGCTATCATCTCTGAACTATAACAAGATCATATCTAGTATTTCTTCAAGTGTTCAAGCTACAAAGAATTTATCAAGAATTCAACACTTTGAAGAACCACAAACAAGAATCAACTTATTGATTCTCGGCCCAACCTTGATTCTCGCATCAAAGGTTTTAGACGTAAAGCAAACCGGGAAGGTTTCGCCAAGGACGATTGTGACAAGCGATCGGGTAGACCGTGTTTGTGGTGGTAGCTGGTGAAGAGGCAATCCTACCCACTAAGGACCAGTGGTTCAAGCATTTGAAGAGCAACAATTCTACCTGTTCTACAACTGTTTAGATAGTGAAGCTAGGGATTAGCCAAGGACTGTTGTTTAGGAATTTTGGTAACAGTTCACCTCAAGAAGTTCTAGTGGAATTTTCCTCCACACCACAGGGGAAGAGAGGACATACAGGATTACATCACCTAGAACCTCTATAATATCCGCCTTATTTACTTTACGCATTTATTTATTCAGCATTTACTTACATCATTGTGATACTTGATTGTTATACACCTCACAGTCACAACTGACATTCACCAGAATTCAGTTCACAACACTCAGTTTCAACTAAAATCATATCCGCTGCCGGTTGACTCAGTTTCAGCTTAAGTCAGTTTGACTAAATCTCAGCTTTGTCATCTTAACTCCACACAAGTTTTTAACTGAACCTTAATTTGCTTTAAATCCAGTTTTAGGGACAAGTTTATTCACCCCCCCTCTAAACTTGTGTTAGCCTTTCCAAGGGACCAACACTTTGCTGAATCTTGTGTGTACAAGAAGGTTATCAAAGATAGTATTGTATTTCTAGTGTTGTACGTTGATAATATACTCCTAATTGGCAACGATAAAGGGATGATGTCCGACGTGAAAAGTTGGTTGACCACGCAATTCCAAATGAAGGATTTGGGAGAAGCGAGTTATGTTCTAGGGATCCAAATTATAAGGGATCGCAAGAACATGATGTTAGCTCTGTCCCCGAGCAACTTATATAGATAAGGTGTTGGCACGCTTCAGTATGGAGAACGCCAAGAAGGGTTTTCTACCAACCCGTCACAGCGTTTACCTCTCTAAGACTCAGGGGCCTCAAACTCCTGAAGAGACTGAAGCTATGGGAAGAGTGACATATGCCTCGGCTGTTGGTAGTCTTATGTATGCTATGAGGTGTACGAGACCTGATATTTTTTACGGCGTTGGATTAGTCAGCCGTTTTCAATCAAAGCCAGGGAAACCGCACTGGACAGCAGTAAAGAATCTCATCAAATATTTGAAGAGAACCAGAAATTATATGCTCGTCTATTCGAGTGGGAGTTTGGAGTTAGTGGGCTACACCGATTCTGACTTTCAGTCAGACATAGATGATTCTAAATCAACCTCTGCTTCAGTGTTTACGCTTGGTGGCGGTGCAATAGAATGGAGAAGCCAAAAGCAATCCAACACAGCCGATTCAACAATGGAAGCTGAGTTCATAGCGGCCTCCGAGGCGGCCTAAGGAGGCGATTTGGTTAAGAAAGTTCATCAGCGGATTAGGCGTTGTCCCGAATGCTGAAGATCCTATTACTCTCTATTGTGATAACAATGGGGCCATTGCCAACTCTAGGGAACCTCGAAAGCACAGTAGGTCGAAGCATATAGAGAGGAAATACTGGGTGATCAACGATTTTTTCGATATAGGGGACATTTCCGTCTGAAAAATTGCCTCCGCCGATAATCCTGCTGATCCATTCACCAAGACACTGTCGATTGAAGCTTTTAGTCGACACTTGAAGACTATAGGTATTAGAGACATGTCTTATTTGCTTTAGAGCAAGTGGGAGTGATAGTTTGCTGTATTTTAAATAATAGGGTGTGCTCTAAAACAATTAATCACATGCTTTCGTGCAAGTTGGAGATTGTTAGATGTAATGCCCGAAAGATAATTTTGTAATTGTTTTATTTAATAAATAAAATGATATTATTATTCATATTTATTATTCTCATAATCACCGATGTGACAATAGTATTTACACTACAGAAAACCCTAAAGTATATCGTTTATGTAATCACTTAACTCAGTGTATGGGATATACACGGGAGGATAGAGTTAGTGAAAATGTACTTAAAATACAATTAGCCCGTAGTGAAGTTAATCGAGAGTATCGGGTCTCTTCTTTAACGTGCTATTAATTCGCCCAGAACACAATAGGTGTGATTGTCTTATCCGGACATTCGGTTAAGAGAACCTAGTGGGGCATTTATATATGATAAATATATCATATAGGGCTGGACCGATTTGATTAGAGTTCGTGATATAATTCCATAATTGAGAAGTCTTATCAAATCAATCGATGATCTTATTTATGGATATATCTTAATTCTGAGATGATCACAGTTAACTGCTTGAATCAGTATGAGGTTTGACTTGACGGTTAAGGATTACACTGAGTCTGTGATCTGAATCCCCCCATCTTGTCATTGTACTGGATTGAGTGAGTAGTCTGTGTTATCACATATACGGAATCCATTCCTTCCATTTATGTAAGTAGATAGACAGTTCTCTTATTTGTTAATCATAGAAACTGATCGATCGTACGAGTTCATATTACACTGATTAGCTACCAGTGAGTTGTATGAATTAATTGATCACTAGGGGGTTAATGGTAATTAAGGATAAGAGGTTCTAAAAAGGGTTAAGGGTAACTTCCCGATTTAGAATGAACAGTCTATGGAGGATTAATCCATATGTAATGATTATATCAATGGACGCTTATTATTATTCTCGTGAGGAGATAAATATAATCTCATAATCGGAGGAGTGTAGTCACGGGATTATGGTGGCATATTCCTGTGATTGATTTATCAAATATAATTATTCTATTTGTAAGATAATTATTTATTTGATTTATCGAAGCCGCTGATTATTAGTCCATGGTCCCCGACGTGCCTCCAATATAGCATAGCTATTCTCGGACGTCGAATCCTAATAATATTAATTTAGTTCTTATTAGAATTTAATTAAAACAATATGTGAATTAATTGTTCAGTGGACTATTAAATTAGGTGGGCTAAATAATTAAATATGTGAAAATGACATTTTTCATAATCTTGGCCCAATTTAGTGTGTATGGCCGAAAATTATTGTGACTAGGTCACAAGGAATAAATTGTTGGCCAAAGGCTTGTCTTAGTGAACAAGAAATTGTTTTCTTGTGGATTAATAAGACATGTGCACAAAATATTTATTGGATAAATATTTTATGGTAAAAAATAAAGATAAAGATTATTCTAGATTTGTTCTAGAATATTCTGGGATTATCTTTTATTTATTGGATTTATTTATTTGCAAAATAAAATCCTTGGAGGACAAGGATTACTCTCCTATATAAAGAGAGTTCTCCCAAACCTAAAATGCACACAAAATTTCGACTTTCATATCTTAGAGAGATAAAGGTAAATTTCGGCCAAGAGGGAGTAAGAGGGAAAATCTTGGAGGTTTTCCGGGTAGCATATCGGGAGGATTCGAGACGAGGATTTCCTTCCACCGGGAGTTGCTCGGATCACACGTGCGGAAGATCGTGGTGCTCTTCACACCATCTTTTGTTCTTCCTATTGTGGTTCTTCTACTTGGATTTTGAGATGCAAGAGGTATGATCTACAACCCCCTTGTAGATGTTGATATCGTTATTTTATTATGTGTAATTTATAGATCTAGATCCTTAAATCGTTTCCGTTGTGGATGATATTACTAAAACATGAATGCACGCATCGATATCCCTCTTCAGGTCGAAACACTCTTCCGTGTCAAGACCCACATCTTTGTGATAGTCGAAATATTTATGGATCTTTGGACATCGGTTTAGGAGTTTGTGCAATGTTTTTCTTGATCATGATGGCCAGCACCTCCCATCGAGATTGGCTGAGAGGGATGAAATCCCGATCTTTTAAATTCCCCTTCTTTCCCAGCTGATCTGTGATCGGTGTGGTCAATCAATCGAACACATTTGACCTTCCTTCATAATTCCAACCCTTAGGCTAACCCTTGGTCTAGCCTCGGGTATCATTTCTCGAATTGAGGCCAAGTGAAATGGTGTGTAGACGCACTGCCTTTACACCTTGGCAAACTCGTGGACTATGTTCACACATTCGTCCATGTCTTGGGGCATCTTCTTAGAAAGCTTGTCGTATAGCTTTATATTGCGCAGGCCTCCAACGAAAGAATTGACCTGAAGTGTGTCACTGGCGTTATGCACCTTCATAGTTTGGAGATTAAAGCGCCTCATGAAATCAATAGTTGACTTTCCTTTTTCTTGCATGATGTTCATGAGATGAGTGGCACTGAGGTGGAACTTCTTATTTCCAATGAAAGAATTTCGGAACTTCTGCCCTAACTGTAGAAAACTAGAAATCGACCCAGGTCATAGCTTATGAAACCACTCCCGAGCTTTACCCGTAAGCAAGGTATCAAAGGCCCGACACTTCATGGCATCGTTGGCATTCCTTAATCTTATCAATGATATGTATCGATACAGGTGATCCTCTGGTCCGTAGTTCCATCATAAGGTTCCATCTTCGGTGGCTTAAAGGACTCTGGCATCGAAAACTACTCTATCTCAGACCTGAAGGGTGACTCGAGCCACTCTGTGACCTGATCCTTACCTACGATGCGATTAAACTCGTTCTGAATGCTATCCTCGATTTACCCTTGGTGCTTTTCAAGCCCAGGACGCTTCTTGGTGCTGGTGACACTGACTTCTACTTCATCTTCACACTCTTCTCGAGGATCGACAGGCCTTTTTCCCCTTGTGTTCCCGAGCTCCTTTCGACCCGGTGGGTCTAACAGGTCATGCTCGTCAGTGGTGTTATAGATCCCTTTATCTATAAATGCGGATGCCACCACTCGTTTTACGGCGTCTTCATCCAAAGATGCCAAGTGATCAGCCATGTCTTGCAACTGTGGGGTAAGTTGAGGCCTTGGTGGTTGTGCAACTATGGGTCTAGATCCAGTGGGGATTTCTTGAGCCTGGGTTTGAACCCCTGCTGGATCTACATCCGTGTGCTCTTCAATCGGTAAATTCTTGCTGCCCGTAGGCTTCTGCCTCCTTGGTGGCGGTGCCATTGCAATATCCTTGCCAACTCACCGGTAGAAGGCCCTCCTTCTAGAACCAAATAATGATGCTAAATTAAGCACCTCCGGTTTAACAGGGCCACGTGTAATCTAAGGGTGAGCCAAGAAGTATATGCAATGATACATTGTCTCCTTGCCTAAATTTAGCAATTTTAACCTTCAATTCTAAATTTCGCCCCGCGAGTAAAATATTGCTTCAAGAACTCATTTTGGATCTCATCCCAACTTCTTAAAGAGTGGCGAGGTAGAGACATAAACCATTCTTTAGCTTATCCGACCAATGAGAAAGGAAATAATGACATTCTAGTCAGCTCTCTATGCCATGGTTCTTGGCCGTATTGCATAATTCCTCAAATTCGTAAAGATGTTGATGTGGATCTTCATCATCATCACCATGAAATTGAGCTCTACACTCCACCAATCCAGAAAGATAAGACTTGATCTCAAAGTTATTTGCACCAACATTGGGTAGAAGGATTGGGTTATTGGTTGCATTTAATCTCATGGTTTGATCACAAATACGTCTTGGGTTTTGAGGGTTGTTTTTTATTTGGTTGTTGAATGGTGGAAGGGAGGATTTGGTGGAGGTGGATTGTTGTGTGGTGGGATAAGAATGTGGAGGTTTGGGTTTTGTTCAATGTTTTAGGCATTCTCATGTTCTTGCCCGCCTTGTGCATTCACTAGTTTCTCATCCATTTCTTCTTCTTGATAGGATGATGCTTGTGATGATTCTTAGCCAAGTTCTAAACTACGATGAGCTTGACTACCTTTATTCTCCTTAACCAAATCCCTAAGATACATATTGATATCCGGAACAATGGGAGTGTCGGGTGCCTTTCCTCAACGAAAACGGTTCATCCACTACAAGAGAGAAACAACAAGAACACAATCAAATAACACTTGGTGACTTACCAAAGAGGTAAGCACCGGAGAAAAAAATAGAAAAGAGATTAGAAAAGGATTGACCTACTCTCAAGAATTTTAGACTAGTGTAAGTATCAACCGTTACACAATCACCGGCAACGGCGCCAAAAACTTGATCGAACTTTTCTTGGTGTCCAATCTCACCGGTAGTGTACCGGGTCAATTGTAATCTAGTAAATGGTGAAGGTCGTATCTCACAGGGATTGTGTGGTCAAACACCGAAAAGCTATGGTTATCTTGATCTAAATCGTAACAATACAAGAAAGTAAATGTATCTAAGATTCTACTACTACAAATGGTGATAAAATAATAAAAAGCCTAGACAAGACAATGCATTGATCGAGCCAATCTCTACTAGCATCATGGGAATGAACTACCTACCAACCTTCCAATAGTGTTCAAGTGTGTGTTATCGGTGCACTCCTAAGCTAGAAATTCCCCCTTATACTAGTGTATGAAACTACTCTATGCCTCTTTCTTTGTCTAAGAACCCTAGACCTAATGATTCAACATGATTAAGCTATTGAGTGCATTGAATGAACAATAACCCCCGGATAAGAAATCGTTTTTACCTTCTGGTTCTCATATCCATTCTCCCACACATAGCATCTCCTTTCGGTATCAACTATGTGTGTGTGTGTGTGTGTGTGTGTGTGCAAGTGCTAGATGATCAATCCAACACAAGCAAGCAAAACAATGAAAATAGGAAACGATAACAACAACATTATCTTGGCTAAGAAAACTAGCCACTCATAGCTATGAATGTCAAATTGTCACTTAAGAACTTCATAACTATGAACATAATACGAGAAATAATAAGAGAAGAATTTACCCACAAGATTGCATTAAATTTGAAAGAGAATAATTGAATTGACTTTTAAAGGTTCTTCAATAGAGGAAAATCACATCAAAAGATATAAACTTTCTTCACAAAATCTACTCCAAAAGCTTCAAGTAGAAATTCTATCAATACATTTAGATTAAACTAAGGAAATAATGGCTCAAATTGGTGCAATATTGCTCAAATGTGTACCAGAAATAGTGATAAAATGTCATGATAATGAGTGACAATTTGTCTCTCATCAGGGAAGGACCACCCAAATCGGTACTACTTATCACGGAGAACTGGGTGTTCGAGCAACGTTCTTATTATCCCCAAAAGCGATTCGTCTCATAAGCGGTGGAAGGAACGGTTCTTTTTCATCCGGTTCGAATATTATCCGGAGTTAAGTTGATGGAACTCGGGGGAGTTAGATAAGGATGAAGCCCCGAGCTTAATGAAAAGCTAGTGGAGAAGATCCATGAGTCGGGATACACTATCGACTGGAAAGATCTCTTTGATGAGCTGATCACGGCAGCTCGGTTAAAAGATGTGTGGCCTAGCCCATACAAACCCTTTAGTAAAGCCGAGTGGACTTCTTATAGGGTTTCTCTTTGCGGTTTGTGTTTTATTCTTACGCTTATCTATCAGGTTAACTAGCAGTTCTGTTTTTGTTTGAAGTGGATGATTTTGCCGAACTACTTGTTGGAGCTGAGAATGAGGCAGAGGTTGTCCAATCTTTTGAGAGGACGGCAAGCATGGAGCCTCCTCCTACTCAGCCCTCGGGCATAAATAAGGATACTTCCTCATCAGTGCCTTCTTCCTCCCAACCTGTGTTGGAGGAAGTTGACCTGACTACCCAGCATGCTTCTAACCTAGGAGGAAAAGAGAGAGATGTTTGATAGCAAAATAACTAACCGCTAACTTTAACCGACAGAGTATCGGGTCAACGGTAGTATAGTGGTCTCAAGGTCGAATCCACAGGGAGTAATGTCTAAACACCAATGTCAACTTAGAACTTAGTTCAGGTCAAAATAGTTGTGGAGAGATATTATACTAATGCAAAAGTAAAGATTATACTAATGAGTTTACTTCTAGGTATTAAAGGGTATAGTCGAACTATGATCCCACGAGCTACTTTTACCCCTAAGAAAGGACTTAACAGGGAGTGTGTCTTAACCGACCGACCTATCCAATGTAGTTTAACGACATCCACGGGTACCAACTCCTAATTCTAGCGATTAGACTGAACAACTCGATCTAACCACCCTATGTGAAGCTAATTAATTCTCCCTTTAGAAAACTGATTAACCTAACATGATTAAGCTCTAGAGTCGCTTGAACAACGATGACAAACCTCTGTATTGGGTTCGGACCTAACTACTAGGCCGAATCTACGCAACGATCCTAAAACCCCTTATCCCACATCTCACTGCAAAATACATCTATAAGTTTGATGTGTGTGACAGTGAACTAGGTGATCAATCTAATTCAAAGACGTTAAAATAAGTTTTAGGAAGTGGATTAATCATTTAAACAATAATTTACGCACTACACTACTCCCTATCTCATCCCCCTTAGGGTTTTAGCTCGCTTTCACATAATTCAACTACACATGAATTTAGCTACTCATAATTATGCTAATAATCAAAACAAGAATTGAAATCATGCTAGAAATAATAAAAGAGAAAGTATTCATTACCATATAACGGAGAAAAAATCTGATCTGAAACAGTACGAAGAAATACTCCACCAAAAGGACAATCGTTGGAACTTGAAACGTAAATCTATGCTATGAAAAGTGTTTAGAATCAAAGGGTGTAATTTATAGGATCAAGGGAACAAAGGGTGATCAAACTACACTAAAATCGCACACAAATCGCCTAAGAATAGTCTAATGTCGGCCAAAGATGATTAAGGGATGAATGAGCTGCGTATTTATAGAGTAGGTCAAAAATCTGAAGCTGTCGGTCCCGGACGCCCGTCTGGTCCATGTCAGACGCCCGTGCACCTGGAGAATATGCAGATATTAGGCTTTCGTCTTCAGTAGACGGGCGTTCATATTCCTCTGAACGCCCGTATGGTGAATCATGACTTGAGGCTTTTTTGAACTCTGGACGCTCGTCTGGAACCCTGGACGCCCGTCTGTGGTGTATGAGCTTTTTGAATCGGGCTGAACCTACTTAAACGCCCGTCTGGGGTCTTGTGGACGCCCGTCCAGCTGAAAAACAAACTTTCTGAATGAAGTGTCAATGCTGTGGACGCCCGTCTGTGATGTGCAGACGCCCGTTTGATGTAGCTTCACGGCAGACGCCCGTTTGGAGTATAGCAAACGCCCGTCTGGCTTGTCTTCACTCCAAACTTGGTATTTTTTTCACTTTTTATGCTACATTCGGGCCACGAACACGTCTCATAGTCCAAAACATCGCCTTCCGGGTGCTCGAGTCACCTAAGTCCTGCAATAAACACACTAAGAAAACACCACGCATAATTCCGCAAGACAAAAGTGCTCGGAAATGAGGTAAATATCGCTAAAAAGGCGGAGTTTACTATCGATATGACAGTTTAACTCCCCGTGAACATAAATCTCGATATTACTCTCAAACAGGTCTATATCTACCCAAAACATGCCAATAAGGTGATAAACGGGGGTTAAACTGCACACCAAAGTACATTAAATTTGACTCTCATCAACCACCCCACACTTAGCCTTTGCTCGTCCCCGAGTAAGTTAGGCGCTCTAAAACAGACCATGGGATCAACTTTACGATACATGCATAGCGCTCACGACATCAAGGCAAAAGCAAAACAGACACTGAACGTACACCGCTTGACTCCATCTTACCACGAAAACGAAGTGTGTGTGATATAAACCGAGGACTACACTCACAATGATCACCGACTTTGAATACCGGCCAAATGACTACACGCAGGTCATACCAGGCTAGAATCTCCACTAATCGAGGCAACCGAGGCTAAATACGGTCAAGTAGGACTTGAAGGGTTATAATGTCAAGCTTGGGACGGGGTTAATCGAAAGGAAATTCTGGGATTGGAGAAAGAGAAAAACACGAGTGAACCTAATCATTTCATGTATTCTTGCTTTCAAACCATACCAAACCACACCAAAATTCTTTCGATTTTTTTCTGTACTCATTAACAAACAAATCAAACCTTAACATCATACTTTTATTTATTCAAAACATCCTTCTTTGACTCATTTCCAACTTTATTCAAACTTTCTCTTTTTTTTCTTTTTTCCATTGCTTTCCATCTTTTCTTACTTTTTTCAACTTTATGTTTTTTTTCTTTTCTTTTTCGAACCAACAAGCCTCACAATGGACTCCTCGAGTTCCTCCCCTTCATTATATTTGCTCGTACCAACCAACTCCTTTCGAAACACGCACCATCTCCCACCCCACACTTGATTTAGTAAGTGTGTCTAAAGTAACGACTAAGTCCACTCGTAGGGTGATCAAAGGAAACGTGACCAATAATTAAGCTCATGGTTAGGGATAATACAGGCTAAGTAACCAAACGGCTCATTTCGGATGGTGGTCAGACCGTCCTATCAAGGGTTAGAGGGGTTACGAGGGTATAATGTTGAGATTTTGGCTTATTTGGCTCTGGCTAGGTCAAAGAAGCGCCATAACTCTCATTCCGTATCCGGCCTAGGTCAACCTTTCTATTTCGCCTCAAAACTAGTGGTACAAGTGCGTATAGCAACTAGACTAAGTGCAACCAAGGTCTCCGTGCAATAAAAAGGGTTCGTATCGTGGCAAAGTAAAATCGCCCGGCATACAATACTCGACTACTAAGACATCCACCAAATCCATCGTGAGAAACATGCATATAACACGGTGTCAAACCGTGAAAAGTTTTAAAATTTTAAGCCACGGATTAACTCGAAAACGGACATTAACTAAGCATATCACAATTAATGGCACATTTATTAATCGAAACAATAAAGCTAAGTCGTCTCCACCCCCCACTTCAAATGAGGCACTGTCCTCAGTGCGTGAATGAGATAGAAAAGGAGACCTAGCTTTAGACCCGGCAGAAAGGCGCTATTGAATCCCGTAACAGCCTCGTAATCGGCTTGACCAGAATCCCTATCAAAACAGAACAAATACCAAACATGCACGGGATATGGTCCTCGTGCCAAGGCATGCAATAGGGATATGGGGTATAAAATGTAGAAGGCCTTGTCACGTCAGAAAACTCGATAGGCGATATATATAGCACATCACATAATAACTTTAGATGGAAAAAATCACCCACACGGGTAAAGCACAGAACATCTAAGCATCAAATATAAGGCCACAGAGGCACACTCATCATAGAAAGCATCACACGTGCATACATATCATAGTCAAGGCATAAATTCACATAAGAGCACACAGGCAGATATTCCTAGATCCCTTTCAATTCCACACTGTTTTATTTAGGGTTGGGTTGCCTCCCCCCAAGCTCCTTTGTTTTACGTCGTTGGCTCGACCTGGTGACACTTAACAAACTCAAAACATAAACGACTCAAACAATCTCAAACATACACTCATCACATAAGCATCAAAACTCGTCAACCAAAATCTAGACTGAAGAAGACCAATAGCATGAGAAAAGTGAACAAAGCGAGAACCATGGAAATTGAATTGTCTAAAAACATACCTCTTTTGGTCCTTGATGCTACTTATTCCCAATATGGTCTCTTTCTCACACTTCTTTGAGCCGCATTCACCGGATGGAGTGAAAACTTGATCTCATAATACTCATCATCACAAGGTGGATGAGTGAAGTAATCCGGGACCATCGTATCAGGAATCACCAATCCATCCGGTGGCTTCAATTTTAGTGGCTCATCAACTTGATCTCGATCCACAAGTGAGCTTGACGGTAGAATGAGCGATCCCTACATCTCCTTAGTCTCGATTTCCACATAATCGACGACCACAATCGAATCTACTATACTCTCTGTCAAGTCATCATTTTGTATATCGTGGCAAGGCGGTGTAGTAGACAACAGTGTTGGAATAGTGTCCTAAAGCCAATCGGGTTGGACCGGATCCGACCGGGTCGGATCATTTCTACTGTTTCTTTATGTTTATACATATATATATATATTGGCTTTTCTGTTGTCATATATATGTTCTTTTTAAAGAACCAATTGTGAATTGTTATATGATAACGTCCTTAGTATTAAACTGTGATTGAGAAACCATGATAGGCGATTATGGTTGATGAGATCTCTAATCACTTTAATAAGTTTGATACTTAAATGTCTCTAGGCTGATGTACTTTTTAGGGTATATTTTACTATATTTTCGGGCTTAATCCCTAAACAATTTACTTTATTTTTAAGGGAAATAAATGAGAAAAGCGTGTTTTAACCGTTAAATTCCTATAATGGTTATTGAGTGGTTATAATTTAATTATGAGGAAATATTGATTTTAAATGTTATTTTTGTTACACATTATTATTATTATTATTATTCGATGACTTGGTGTAACAACAATCTTGCAGAAAATTAAAAGATATGCATGGGGATATCATTAATGGAGAAGATTAATCTCATTCAATCAAGTGATTTCAAAATAAAGAAGAAAATCGGAGCATTGAAGAGAGGATAAATCAGATCAGATCGAAAGAGTGAAGGGGGGAGCACGGCATACGAAGCATCAGTGTGAAAACGCGTAATTAGGTAGGCTCGGTCGACCGAGCCATGCTATTCGGTCGACCGAGTGTCTTAGTTCGGTTGACAGAGCCCCGAAGCTGCAAAATCGACGCGTTTTTCTAGATCCTTCCTTATGTCGGCGAAACTCCTATATAAGCAGCACAATTCGAGCAGAAAAGAACACACAGAAAAAGCATCACATCACACAAAAACATGAGTTTCTTTCTTTCAATCTTGCTTGGGAGTTCGAAGATGATTGTTGGCTAAGCAATTCGCGGTGGGACAGCGGAGGAAGCCAATCAACAACCACACCAACTAGAGGATTTTTAGCTACATCTTTAGTGAGTTAAATTTATGGTTTTTCATCAATTGAATGTTGTGATTTATCGTTTATGTTTTATTGAATCGAGAGATCGATGAAACTATCTTTTTGATTGAATTTATATGAGAATTCATGATTTGATCATAACTGAAAATCGTATCTTTAGCGCGCAATCTAGTTGGGGTTGGTTGGTTGATTGGTGGATTCTTGTTGCCTTGCCATTCTTTTAATTATTTGATAAACCGACTCGTTCGTATCAATTGTGATTGCTACGTTTAGTTATTTTAAAAAACCTTAGTTTTTTTACCTTCTATTCTCTGCTATTTTCTATCTCTAGTCGTAGTTTCTAGATTATAATTAATATATACCCTAGTTGTAGTTAATAATCGTGACGTAATCGATAGAATAACTGCACCTTAATCCGATAGACGTTCGATTCCCTTAGGACGACCCGTTAACACCCTATACTACGATCCTTATATTTGGGGTGTTTCGGTTTATAAATTTAAAACACGTTTTTACCGAACAAGTTTTTGGCGCCGTTGCCGGGGAGTCGGTAACGGTTGTCGGATTCTACGTAGGACAGTTTTCTGTGTCAAAAGGGATTGCTTTTAGCACGCAGACCGTAACTTTCAGCTCGAGTGTCCGTTTGGAACGCAGGACCCCAATTCGGAAAGCTCGTTCCGACGCCGACGACGTAGTGGACTGCCATAGGCCGTTCAGTGCCGTTTTCAAGGTCAAAATCCACTGTTTTACCCTCCATTTTGGCCCTAGAAGATTTCAACACGTTTTTTTTACCGTCTTAGTGCCTTTTCTGTTTTAAATTTTTCGTAGGTAGGTTTCGTTTCTTGTTTCTGTTTCTAGATCTTTTTCTAAATTCGAAAATAAGAAAATAATAAATAAATAAATAAATAAAAACTAAAAAAATAATAAAAACTTTCTGAACGACCGTTCACCCATACTGAACGCCCGTCTGCCCCCATCTTTCTTCTGAACGCCCGTCTGCCCCCATCTTTACACTGAACGCCAGTTCAGTCCCTGAAAATTCCACTTTTCCTTTCTCTTCTCTTCTATCTTTCTAAATCCTCCAATCTTCTCTAAACTCATTCTCATCAACCCTACGGTTGATTTCTTCCTGTTCTGCTTTTCTGGTTTATGCAAACCAGGAGTAAGAAGGGAAATCTTATCTTTAACCCTGAACCCGAGCGAGACATTGTCAGGAGAAAATTATTTCAAAACCCTGACAACATGAGCCAACACGGTTCTAGTGATGACGAACCGGAGAACCAAGGGAATAATAACCAAGATCCCGGTCAATTAAATCAAATTCTGATGAAAATGTTGCAGAACCAACAACAGCAGCAAGCCTGGATAAACCAGCAGATGCAACGAAGAACGACCCCGGTGCACCAGTTGCACATCCACCATTAAATCGAATGTGCGGCGAAGAATGGCCTCAGGCGGCCGTTGTACAGCAAGACCCTTATGCGCCATATCTTGATCAAGATTTCTTGGAAGGGCATAGACCAATCCGGCCTCCGGAGATGGGAGGAATGCATTTTGATTTAAAGAATGGAGTTGTGGGGATGGTCCAAAATAGTTCATTCCATGGCACTGCTGCAGAAGACCCACATGATTTCTTGTCGACTTTTGTGCAAATATGTGAAGCGGGTCACTACCCTGGCGTTCCTACAGAAGTTGTTAAATTGAAACTCTTCCCGTTTTCTTTAAGGGGTGAAGCAAACCGATGGTTTAAGTCTTTACCCCATCACTCTCTTCATAACTGGGCTGATGTTAAAAGAGCCTTTGCTCTGAAATTCGTTTCACCTGGAACGATAATGGAACGTAAAAGAGATATAGCCACTTTCGAGCAACTAGAAGGGGAGAGTGTGGGAAAGGCCTGGGAGAGGTTGAATCTGTTAATGAGAAAATGCCCTAACCATGGATATACTCGACATGAGCTTCTAGAATTATTCTATCAAGGTGTTACGCAACCCAATAGAGATTACTTGGACTCCACAGCCCATGGATCGTTTTTAGGAGGAGGAGATGATGCTGCCTATAGGGTAGCAGAAACAATAGCTAAGAATAACATGTGGGCTACTCAAAAGAAGACCCATGCTGGTGGAAGCAAAAAGGAGGCTGCTGAAAGTAACTCGGAGACAAGACTGCTAGTTGCTCAAATGGAAATAATGAACAAACAACTAGCCAACATGCAAATGAAGCAGCAAGAAGGGCCAGCAGATGTGAATCACTCGGGCATACGGGCCGGGAATGTGATGAATGAGGAAGTACAAGCCATGGAGAACCAGAATCAACCCTTCAGAGGCTTCAATCAAAATTCTGGTCAATCGAGTCAAACTCAAAACCGCAACTTTTCGGGAAATCCGCGGAATAGTTATTATACACCGCCTGGTGCATCCAATAACCAAAGACCCCAAGGTAACTGGGCTCAAACGCAAAATCAACAGCCCACCTATGTCTCTCTAAAGAAATTCGATGAGCTAGTAGACATGGTGAAAACACTAGCCAACGGTCAAAAAACGATGGAGAGACAGATTGGTCAGATGGCTGATCAACAAGCAAGCAGACCTCAAGGAAGACTGCCTAGTTATACAGATAAAAACCCTAAGGCAGATATCAATGCTTGCACTGCCATCACACCTCAGTGGCAGTATGGAGAGGAGGAGTTGAATGCAGTCACCCTCAGAAGCGGTAAGACAGCTGGACCCGAAAAGATGTCGGGAAACGAGTAGCCCCTCCTGACGCCCTAAGTTCAGGAGGGGGTAAACAGATAAAAATACCAAAGAAAGCAATAGTGAGGAAGAGCTGAGTGATGATGATTTTTCGGGGGATAGTGATGAGGATTCTGAGAAGAGAAGTCAGGTAGCTGAACCCCTGACTAAAAAGAAAACTGAGAAGTTTGTCAGATTGAAGGATAAGGAGGACGAAGCCATTAAAAGTCAAATTACAGTCAACCATTCGAAAAACCTTCCTTATCCGGCAAAGAAAAGAGAGAATATCTCGAACTCTGACAAACAGTATGACGGAGTGAGGAAGATGCTTAGAGATACTATGGTGACTATGCCACTTGCTGAGGTATTAACCGAGATGCCTAAGTGCGTAAGTATCTTAAGGATGCTGTGGAAGTAAAAAGAAGCTAAAGGAAATGGCGAGAGGAAGTGCTAAGAGAAGAGTGTTCAACGGTTTCACGGAGCGTTGCAATCCGGCGAGGTGACCCCGGATGACCTTCAATCTCCCGTACGATTGAAGGCCACACGTTCCACAATGTCTTATGCGATTCGGGGCCTCTCGTTAATGTGATGCCATTGAACGTCCGCAAGAGTCTCGGGCTGGACAAAAGGCTAAAGGAGCGTCCCGTCTCTCTTCGGTTAGTGGACCGAACTAGCCGTTTAGCGGTGGTTGTGTTAACAACGTCCTTATCCATGTTAAACATCTAGTTTTTTCAACTGACTGGGTCATACTGGATTACCAGTCTGACAAGGAGATGCCCCTGATTCTGGGCCGGCCTTTCTTAAACACTTCTGCCTCCACCATTGACTTCCAAACTGGCCAAATCACTCTGAGGATAGAGGACACTTCTGTTACTCTCGGGCAAGGAAAAAGTTCTACGGAAGCCCCAACCCAGGAGGTTTCATTCATTGAAGCAATCTATGGAGATGGACCTGACCCTGATGAAGAACTCACAGAGATAGGAGCCCTGGATGTTATAACTCAAAAACTTGTGCACACTGAGCCTAAGAGTGAACGGAAAATCTGGGGCATTCCAGGGATGAGCAGCGATGATTTGAAAGAGCTTAACCAAGCAGACTTTAACCTTGCAGAGGAGGAAGTTTTAATGGGTAGTTGGGACGAAATAGATTTCTGGAGAGAAACTACCAATTGGGAGTTGGATGATTGGGAGCAGCTTGCAGAAGAGCTTGAAGAAGAAGAACTTCAGAAGATGGTTAAGCATAAGAAAGAACAAACGGAAGCTGACAGGAGGATTCCTCTAGATGATGTCATTCAATACCTTTCTGGGGTTACACCTCAGGAAGATGAGGTGTTTTTCAGTCAACCGGTCCAAGCTCACAAGGAGAAAGGTGGTCCCTTAAAATCTAGTATCGAGCAACCACCTACTGACTTAGAGCTTAAACCATTTCCGCAGCACCTAAAATACATCTTCCTTAAAGACGGTGATAAGTTGCCCTTGATCATCTCGTCTAAACTCGAGCCGGAGCAAGAAGCGAGAATTAATCAAAGTGCTTGAGAAACATATCCTCGCGTTCGGATGGCGGGTGGGCGATATCGGAGGAATCACCCGGACGTGTGCATGCATAAGATTCGAACGGAGGAAGGAGCGAAAAGGTCGGACAACCTCAAAGGAGGTGAATCCGCACATGCGGGAGGTTTTCAAAAGGAGATCATCAAATGGCTCGATATGGGTATTATCTACGCCATCGCCGATAGTGAGTGGGTCAGCCCTACTCAAGTTGTGCCAAAGAAAGGGGGAATTACAGTGAAAAAGAACGAAAAAGGGGAAGAAGTTGCCTTACGCCTTGTGACTGGCTATAGAGTTTGCATTGATTATCGCCGGTTAAATGAAGTCACCGCTAAGGATCATTTCCCACTGCCCTTCATTGACCAGCTTCTTGAAAGACTGAGTGGTCATAAGTATTATTGTTTCCTTGATGGATATTCTGGTTACTTCCAGATAGCTATCGACCCTAATGACCAAGAGAAGACTACGTTTACGTGTCCATCTGGCACTTTTGCTTTTCGCAGAATGCCATTCGGCTTATGCAATGCACCCGCGACTTTTCAACGGTGCTTGTTAGCCATATTTGATGGACTTGTGGAGCAGTGCATGGAAGTCTTCATGGATGACTTCTCAATCTATGGAGACAGTTTTGATGAAATTTTAAAGAATCTAGATATGGTACTCCAACGTTTTGTTGAGAAAAATCTGGTGCTTAACTGGGAAAAGTGCCATCTTCTAGTCGAAGAAGGGATTGTTTTGGGACACAAGGTGTCCAGTGATGGTATTCAGGTGGATAAGGCTAAAGTAGAAGCCATTGAGAGAATGTCGTACCCGAAGACAGTGAAGGAGGTACGAGGATTTCTAGGACATGTGGGCTTCTATCGGCGTTTCATTAAAGACTTTTCGACGATAGCAAAGCCGTTATCCAACCTGCTGAAAGAGGATGTGGAGTTCTTGTTTGATGATGGGTGTAAGAAAGCTTTTAATAGCTTAAAGGATAAGCTAACCGGTGCCCCCGTTTTAATCGCGCCCGGCCGGACTAAACCTTTTGAATTAATGTGCGATGCCTCTAACTACGCGGTGGCGCGGTTCTAGGGCAGAGAATTGACAAAAAGTTCAGGCCGATTTACTATGCGAGCCGCACTTTGAACCCAGCTCAATGCAATTACGCCACTACCGAGAAGGAATTCTTGGCAGTCGTTTTTGCTATTGACAAATTCAGAAGTTATCTTTTAGGGTCCAAAGTGGTAGTATGGACGGATCACGCAGCACTACGCTACCTTATGGGAAAAGCAGACGCTAAACCAAGGTTACTCAGATGGATTCTGATACTACAGGAATTTGACCTTGAAATTAAGGACAAGAAGGGTAGTGATAATGTTGTAGCTGACCACTTATCTCGCCTAGTGAATGAGGGTGGTGAAATCCCTAAGGAGATAGGCAATGACTTTCCGACTGAGCAATTAATGAAGCTAGAGACTGGGAGGCCGTGGTATGCTGATTATGCCAACTACTTAGCAAGTGGGCATTTAGAAGAAATGACGTATCAGGAAAAGAAGAAATTTTTCAGCGACTTAAAGTATCTCGTCTGGGAGGATCCTTATCTGTTTAAAATCTGCAAAGACGGGTTGCTTAGAAGGTGCGTTCCGGAGCATGAACAATTGGATATCTTGGAGCAATGTCATAGTGGTCACGCTGGTGGGCACTACGGAGCACCTAAGACCGTCACAAAAATCCTTCAAGCTGGTTTTTACTGGCCTACTTTGTTTAAAGATGCTGAAGCCTTTTGCAAAGGCTGTGATAGATGCCAAAGAGTAGGGAGACTCGGTAATAGGATGGAGATGCCTTTGCGGCCTATCTTGGAATGTGAAGTTTTTGACGTCTGGGGCATTGATTTTATGGGACCGTTCCCATCATCATGCTCTATCAAATATATTCTAGTCTGTGTGGACTATGTTTCCAAGTGGGTAGAGGCCATAGCCACCCAAACCAATGATCACAAAGTTGTAAAGAAATTCTTACAAAAGAATATCTTTACTAGATTTGGCTGTCCTAGAGCCCTTATCAGTGATGAAGGTTCGCACTTCTGTAATGCACCACTGGATAAAATTCTTGAGAGATATGGTGTCAAGCATAGAATTGGTACACCATACCACCCCCAAACCATTGGCCAAGTCGAGGTAAGCAACAGAAGTCTAAAACAGATTTTGGAGAAAACGGTGAATTCCAATAGATCCAACTGGAGTCTGAAGTTGGACGACGCACTTTGGGCTTATCGCACCGCGTTCAAGACCCCTATGGGTACGTCACCATTCCAAATGGTCTATGGTAAGGCTTGCCATCTACCAGTCGAGCTGGAGCACAGAGCTTACTGGGCTATTAAATTCTTAAACTTCGATAGCCAACTCTGTGGGGAGAAAAGATTATTGCAACTACATGACCTCGATGAATTCAGACTCAGGGCCTACGAGAACGCCAAGCTGAGCAAGGAGAGAACGAAGGCGCTCCATGATGCAAAGATAAAAGACAGAGATTTCAAGGTAGGAGAGATGGCTTTGCTTTACAACATCAGATTACATCTGTTTGCTGGCAAGCTTAAGTCCAGATGGTCTGGACCCTTTGAAATTGTCGAAGTCCATCCTGGTGGAGCCATTACGTTGAAAGGGTACGGTGATCAACCGTTCAAAGTCAATGGTCACAGGCTTAAGAAATACTTTGGGCAACCCAAGGAAAAGCCTGAAGTACTGTACTTTCAACGGAGAAATGAAACGGTTGAGTCATTTATTTGTGAAGAGATTCCATCCGACTTCTTTGGAGTGGAAGATGACCTTATTACCCCTATCCTTGCAGATCCCTCTGTCAATGTTCCTGAGCCTGTTAGCATACCTCAGCCGAATCAGAGAAACAAGAACAAGAAGAAAAGAGTCAGTGTCGTCTGGAGAGAAAAATTTCATGATCTTATCGCGCACTTGACTTGTTGTTGTGGCGAAAACCATTTCCGTCCTAGTCATTCTGATTCTGACAGAGAAGTGGTTAGCCTCAAACCCAAGTGGCCTGATCCAGGTTGACTTGGTTCACTCTGTCAAGCTAATGACATAAAAGAAGCGCTACTAGGAGGCAGCCTAGTCTTTTAAGTATTTCTTTTTAGTTAAGTTTTTAGGTTATTAGGAATAAATCCTTGGTGAGTTGTGTGTTGGTTATCCTTGTCCCATTTGTGGTTGTTTTATGTGTATACATGTTTGCTCATATACCCCTTGTACCCCGAGATTATTTGTTATGTCGAGTGTTGCAGATACGTTTGAGCAGGTTTGAAAGTTATTACTTTCAATGTTGTCTGTTCCTGATACGAGTGCAGCGGTTTATTCATGCTCCGGCCTGACCACTGCCAATCTACTGCCCGACAACCATCTTTGGAACCAGCTAAGTATTCTTTTCTTTTATTTGCACATTCTGAGGACATAATGTGATTTAAGTGTGGGGGGTGCAATTCATGCTTTATTTTCGATAGTATGAGTAAATATTTGTGATCTTTATTAAATAGTGAAATTTTAAATTTGCACTTGGATACTTGTAAATCTTGAGCATGTAATTGAAACAAATGGCTTGCTAGTTGTAGTTTCCTGACAATGATTTTATGTGACTTTGAGAGATAACTATAGCATGCTTTTACTGATTTGAGTTAGTATTCATTTCACACTCACGAAAGCCTTTGATATTGAAGCAAAAATTTCGAACTGTATCCTTTCACTATTTTAGTGATTTATCTTAGAGAGATTTGTTCTTAATAGTAACAGTGAAGTAACACCTGAGTTCAGAACGTGCACTGTGAATATCTGAAGGTTTGAATGTGATAAGTGAAACGTAACTAATGTTTTTGAAAAAGTTGAGCCAATAATAAATAGACGGGTGTGTCGAAAGCTGGTTAATTATTGGAGTGCGGTAGGGTATTATCTCGAAATGTCCTATTCCACTATGATGACCAAAAGCTCACGACAGTCAGGAAAAGCTACCCTATGATTTGAGTAAGGTAGGGTGTTATCCCGAAACATCCTATTCTACTATGACGGGTAAGAGCTCATTTTGATGTGCGTCAAAAGAAAAAAGTGTAAAAAGAGAAAAGAAAGTGAAAAAAAATTAAAGTCTTTGTTATCGTTGAACTTATACCCAGTATAAACCGAATGATATGCTGTAGGGATTATCCTACTGAGTGCGCGGGAAGACTTTGTGTGGAACGACTGCTACCTATACCTAGGATAGTCATTAAAATTGTTTGAGAGGATATTTGTTTGAGAGGATTGTGAAGATTGAAAAGGGCTTGTCACACGCACTGAATCTATCTCTATGTTGGTATTACTTGCTATATTTGTCGTATCTTTTGTTACGTGAGTCAGGAATCTATGTGGATTACATGTACAGTGAGCCGGTTTTGATTATTTTGTTCGGGATGAACAAAAAGCTAAGTGTGGGGGAGTTGTTTAGGGTATATTTTACTATATTTTCGGGCTTAATCCCTAAACAATTTACTTTATTTTTAAGGGAAATAAATGAGAAAAGCGTGTTTTAACCGTTAAATTCCTATAATGGTTATTGAGGGGTTATAATTTAATTATGAGGAAATATTGATTTTAAATGTTATTTTTGTTACACATTTTTATTATTATTATTATTCGATGACTTGGTGTAACAACAATCTTGCAGAAAATTAAAAGATATGCATGGGGATATCATTAATGGAGAAGATTAATCTCATTAAATCAAGTGATTTCAAAATAAAGAAGAAAATCGGAGCGTTGAAGAGAGGATAAATCAGACGAGATTGAAAGAGTGATGTGGGGAGCACGGCATACAATGCAGCAGTGTGAAAACGCGTAATTAGGTAGGCTCGGTCGACCGAGCCATGCTATTCGGTCGACCGAGTGTCTTAGTTCGGTTGACCGAGCCCCGAAGCTACAAAATCGACGCGTTTTTCTAGATCCTTCCTTATGTCGGCGAAACTCCTATATAAGCGGACACAATTCGAGCGAGAAAAAGAACACACAGAAAAAGCATCACATCACACAAAAACATGAGTTTCTTTCTTTCAATCTTGCTTGGGAGTTCGAAGATGATTGTTGGCTAAGCAATTCGCGGTGGGACAGCGGAGGAAGCCAATCAACAACCACACCAACTAGAGGATTCTTAGCTACATCTTTAGTGAGTTAAATTTATGGTTTTTCATCAATTGAATGTTGTGATTTATCGTTTATGTTTTATTGAATCGAGAGATCGATGAAACTATCTTTTTGATTGAATTTATATGAGAGTATTGTTCAAGCTTTGATCCTTTCAATTGATGCAATTAATTGTGATTCAAGGGATTGTTTATGATTAGTTGAGTAGAGTATTGGAAACAATCTCGTGATCTTGTTATGCATGCTAGTTTAGTTTTGCTTGGGAAGGAAAACGAAACCCTAGAAATTGATTAAAGAGATTTAATCAAATTCGTGATTTGATCATTACTAAAAATCGTATCTTTAGCGCGCAATCTAGTTGGGGTTGGGTGGTTGATTGGTGGATTCTTGTTGCCTTGCCGTTTCTTTTAATTATTTGATAAACCGATTCGTTCATATCAACTTTTGTTGCTAAGTTTAGTTATTTTAAAAACCCTAGTTTTTTACCT
This sequence comes from Gentiana straminea, assembly GCA_036785695.1. Lineage (NCBI taxonomy): Eukaryota > Viridiplantae > Streptophyta > Magnoliopsida > Gentianales > Gentianaceae > Gentiana > Gentiana straminea. Next base: position 2,061,608 of record JAVUPR010000398.1, on the reverse strand, counting down.
TCTATTTTCTGCTATTTTCTGTTTCTTGTCATAGTTTCTAGATTATAATTAATATATACCTTAGCTTTAGATAATAATTTGTGACATAATCGATACAATAACTGTACTTAATCCGATAGACGTTCGATTCCCTTAGGACGACCCGGCAACACCTTTACTACGAGCCTTGCACTTGGGGTGTTCCGGTAATTATAAATTTAAAACGAGTTTTTACCGAACATGTACTATTAAACAGGTCATTGATAGTATAAACAGACTAGCACGTATTGGATGTCTTTTGTCTTTAGGGCAGGGATAGATCTCTTCTATCGAAGTGTAGAGACACTTGGACTGTACGTGGACGTGTATTAGTGAATGCGTACGTTAGACTGACCCACTTACACGGATAAGTGTCACACTATGTGACGGTTGTGTAATTATCCTTAGGACCGGAGTCTTCATGGCATCACGGTGTGGATTGTCATGCTTTGACACTATTGAGGTTTCCCCAGCCACGGGGCGATCATGCGGTAGTGATTGGGTATGATGCGAAGCATGCGGAGTATACATGATTGGTCGTCCGGGAATCGCGTATCCTATGATTGGGATCGAATATCCGAAATGGCCTTCTTATAAGGAATGTCTTACTCTCGTGAATCTTTGCAAAGTGGGAGTAAACGAGTTACTTCGAGAGAGCATGATATCCAGGATTATAAGATACGGTCGTTAATGTTTGACACTCGACGTACGACCGTATGGATATTATTACGGCGATAGGATTGTAATTTACACGGTAATCTGTTTCACATGAAAGGTAGTAGTCATTGCATTTGACTCTTCCGATGATTGGGGGTCACGGTGTGTTGCTAGACGCTATCCCGTGATCGTTAGGCATGAAGGGCATTTTCGTAATTTGCACTTTGTGTCTACGGCCAACATATTCGGAAGCCTATCGGGTCACACACATAAGAACATCTAGCCGAATTAAAATGTGGTTATAGAAGATAACAAAATAAGGAAAGTTTATCTCGAGACTATAAGGGTTATAGTGGTAAATTAATATTGTGGTATTTATTTATAATGAATAAATTAAATACAAGATATTAAAAATATTATATTAATTAAAGAATATTCCGGATGCCAATTTATTGGCAAAGGTGGCGCAATTTGTGTGTGTATAAGATACACTTGGATTGTGCAATTTAATTAATAGTATTACCAAATATTAATATTATATATATATATATATATATATATATATATATATATATATATATATATATATATATATATATATATATATATATATCCAATATGGCAACTAAATTTATGTGTGTGATTGACATACGTAAATGCCAATTGATCAAATTGATATATTTGATGTTTGGATATTAATAGATTTAATTTTGTAATATATATGTGATATATACACATGTGTAAATTGATTTATGGTAATAAAATAAATATAGTCAATATAAGATATTGACAATATCTTAGAATATTCAATATAAGATATTGACAGTATCCTAGATTTATTTGATATAAGATATTATAATAAATGAGATAAATCAATCAATTATATTTTTCTTATTTTATTGGAAAAATGTTTTCTTCTCCTCCACTCTTCATTGGGGCGCCATATTACACTATAAATATAGTGTGGGTGTCAAGCTCTTTTGTACATCACAATTGCAAGAGCTCATAGTTCTTGTGTTAAATAGAGAGCATCTTTTGGAGAGTTTGAGAGAGGGGAAAAGGGCCGGTCTAGCAACCGGAGTTTTCCAATAGCAATCCATGATGGGATTCCGGCGGGCTGTTCGTGTGGACTAGCGGTAGAGGCCGAACACTTGGGCGACTCAATGCAGAACTACTCTCCTTAGACGGTCAAAGCGTCGATCTTTTAGATGAACCAAGGTAACCACCGTCTACTAACTCGTTTGTTTATTGCTTAAACGAAGTCGATCCTGGTTAAAAGGAAATAAAATTTTAAATTCCGCTGCGTTCCCGCGTAGATTTCCTAACAGTGGTAGCAGAGCGAGCTTCGAGCTTAAGCAATAAGCATGATATTATGCGTAGTTAATTTTATCGTTTAAATCACGTGATTAAAAGATGAAAGATTTTTTAATTCGCAAAATTCATACACGAAAAGAAAAAAAAAAGGGCCGGCAATGGTGGTGCTCGGCCGATCGGCGGCGGCACAACCACCGTGTGATCGCCGGCGGCGGCGGCGGCCTCCGGGCTGCCGGCGGCTGCTGGTGGCCCCAGTTTTGTTTTGTGTATTTTGTGATTTAATATGGTTCATAGTTGTGATTATTAATTTCCCTTTGTTTAGTTGTGTCATGTGGATAACCAATGGTTCAAATAGTTTGGGCCATTAGGATGCCACATGGCATTAAAATAATAATGGTTTTTCCAAACTTTGTTTGGAATAGGCCTAGGCCATTTCCAAATATTTGATTTGGGAATAGGCCTAGGCCTAGGCCACTTCCAAAATTTTGATTTTGGAAAGTGACCAGGCCTAAACTAAAATTATTTGGCCTATCCAAATATTTGATTTGGAATAGGCCTAGGCCCTTTCCAAATATTTGATTTGTAAAAGGCCTAGGCCTAGACCACTTCCAAAATTTTGATTTTGGAAAGTGGCCAGACCTAAGCCAAATTTGGTGTAGGAAACCAAAGGCATCCCTTTTGATTGCGAATCAAAAGGAAAGAAACAAAAGAGAAATAATTTTAATTTTGATTTATTTTGGAATAGTTCTAATTAATTAAAATTAAAATTAAAATCGGTTTAAAATTAATCGTTAATTTTATTTCGATTAAAATCATTTAATTAATTAAATGTTAATTAGTTAATTGATTGGATAAAATTACTTAATAGATTAAATGTTAATTGATTAATTAGGACGCGAGTAGTTAAATTTTAATTTTATCTTTTTCATAAGATTTAATTGTATGGATTACATATAGTAAATATAATGTGATTATATTGACCCCGATTGATCATGGACTCGACCGATAGGATAGATGTGAATGATTTAATTTTTCTGTTGGTTTAAAAATTGTCCTAGGCCGTTATGAAGAACGTGACCTAGTTTATTTTCAGCATTCATCCCATTCCCGTTAGTTCCCCCCTCGTGTACGGCGGGTGTATTAATTTTATTAGATAGAATTAAATGTAACATGAATGGAGCGGAAGATGGAGACCAAAGAAAGATGAAAATGAAGATCCCATTGGAGAATGGAGCATTAAAGATCATATTGGCGGTTGCAGCTACCCTTAGATTGTGACCTGCGGTTTCGTCAGTTTGTATTCGAAACCGCACCTAGGAAAAGTCCATGATCATACCGGTTACTTTACACATTTATTTATTTTGTGCTTGTATTTATTTTATATGATACAATAGATGCATGACTAGGCACGATCAAGATAAATGTGTAGGATGTATGTCTATAGAGGTAGATATATTTGATGTGACCGCAATTAAAAATTAATTAAGTGAATTAATTTACATAAATACTTCCACAACAAAAATCAAGTCGAAATATTGTCTCCCAATATTATAACGACGGTGAAGAGCCTGTGATGGGATCAAACTGATCGACCACCGCCGGGAGTTGACCTACCTCGGGTATATCGTCGTTATTGAGATATGATCGTATGAGATTTCCTGAATATTGGGTTATGACTTGACTAGAGTCTTTCGGTGATTGGCCACCGTCAGGGCCGTCTGACTTTAGAGACAAGGGGTTGACTAACACATAGTGATGTGTATCGCCAAAGAGTTGACTAGTCAACCACTGAGAATCACATAGAGGTGTGAATGGTAAAGAGTTTCCTACCTATCGAAATTATCTTGGTTGATCGACCACCGCCGGGAATCGAGGTAACTAGATGGGATCTCAGCCACTAAAGAATTTTGAAAAATTCTTGAAAGTCAATTGGAAGTAGTTGACTAGTGAGAGCAAAATCATAAACCAAAAGACCATTTTTTATTTTGTGTGTATAAATAACAACACTCTTTTATTTTCATTTTTATGTTGTAGTTTTAGCAAACTTTATATTTATGTTTTATTCTCGATTAGTAAAACCAAATTATGACTGTTACCTTTTGAGAAATGTTCTCAAATATGGTTAAGTAATATTAATCCTTTTAAAATAAGCAATGACATGAGCAATCCCGTTATAGTAGCTAGAGACAAGGAGACTACATATCTGATGCAGTAATCCAAGACTTTAATTATTAAAGAAAAACGGAAGCTCGTGATAGTGGATACGATCCAATATAATCATTCGGTCATACGATGACGAGTTATTCAAACGTTGGATAAGAATGACTAGACCGAATTTTGGAAATGATGTTTTCAAAATTGTAAGATTTAAGTATCGACTTAATTCTATCATTGCTTAAAGGTTAATTAAATAGTTAATGTTTTAAATACGATTTAAAAGATTAAATAAACTATTTAATAAACTTTAGATTTTCTTTATGAAAGGAAGTCAAAGACATAGCTCTTGTGATCTTTCTTAAGTCTTATGAAGACTACACCAAGAAATATTTACAAGTGCTTGAAGGATTAAAAGGAAATTTAGGGCATGTGCTTAAATAGAGAACTTATTGAAGTTTCTATTCTAGGCAAGTGAGTTGAAATAAATCTATCTAAGTGAAAGTCAACTATTAGATATATGATATCTTGCGAGTGTGATTAAATTAGAAAGATTAAATACATATATGGAAAGGTGAAGCAAACGTTGTAACACTTACCATATTCTGGATCTAGTAAACTGATAAGGGAACTAAATAAATGTTATAATGTTCCGGTTCTTATGAAGAACATGCTTTCAGTTATTTGTTAGGATTTAGTAGACATATTCAATTGTAAAGAATAAATGTTATTCCGATAAAGTTGGATGGTCACTGAATCTAACATACTAGATTGTTGTCACTATATAGTTGATGTATGTGATGAGATCTCAACTAAATATTTGTATGGCTATTATCCTTGATATTTGTAGTTGATCTAGAAGTAGTCTCTCTGGAAGGGAAGCGTGTAATTAAACGTCATTCTGATGATGTTGAACCATATGATTATGAATCTTGTGGGTAATACGTATCTTATCTAAAGATGACTGCAGTACCATTTTATGAAAAGGTTGTAAAATCTAGAAAAATTGTCTGAAGCCTAAACATACCGATGTTTGTTGGCTTATGACAATTAATGCCACAAATAATTGTTTGTTAATCTCTATGACTATTTTTAGAAATAGTTGAATGTACTTATTGAAGTACCACAATTCGGAAAGCCCAAAAAGTTCGAGCTAATACGAATATGAGATTGACGAGCTACTTAGGATTTAATCTTCAATTGGATTGAAGTAATTAATACCTGAAGGGTGTTTCAGAAGTCGTCTGAAAAGGAATAAGATTCTCCCTAGAAGGATACCATCATTGGGATACGCAGTTAGATTGTGTTCCCAAAATGGAAACAACACTTTATATGATAAATGTGTGACGTAAGCCATGCGAAGTATCCCTTATCCGTTTCGGGATAGTGCCCTTATACTTAACCGAGTTCCAAAGATAAAGGTTGAATAAATTCCATATTAGATATGGAAGAGGATAATGTCGAATCTATCCTAACCGATAATTTGAAGTTGTCATAGGCAAAGTCAGAAAGGCTTGGAGCCTAGTACGACATATGCAACTTTGTGGAATATCTTAGCAAGTACGCTAGATATTATTTACTTGTCCACGGAGCAAAATGTTTGTCTCCAAACATGCTGTCTTCTAGAGGAAGTGTTTCTTCCAAAAGAAACAGTGGGAGTAGATTTAGATCTCAAAAGAGTTTCAGAACCACAAAGATACATTCAACCAATGGAACATGAGCAGTCCCCGCATAGCGATGAGGTGTAGAACACTGCTCAGTGCACACAAAAGTTCTGTAAGTTTGTAGATAACCTCAAGCCTGAAAGGGCTGCATGTACGTTCATATTGAAGAATGAATATCTCACGACTTATGACGGAATGTTTGAGAGGCAAGATTGAGAGATATGGCCAGGAGCCATAATATCTGAATTAGATTCCATCAGTGACAACCAGGTTGTGAACCTAGTCTGTCTTACCTAGAGGGAATGTCCCTGTAAGGCTGAGCCCAGTTCTATTCAGACTATGCTTGTTATAATTCGTATCATGGCTATATGATAGTGTTGAAGACGTTGGGCAGAAAGCTTGATGTTCATAGACGATGATATGATATGTAAGCCCACGAGATGCATTTATGGACTCAAACAAGTTTCTCTAAAATGATTTCTTTGTTTGATAATCAAAGGAGTTTGATTTAGTCAAAAGAAGAATATGCCCCATGTGCAAGATGGATAGTGGGAGTGTGTTACGATTTTTGAGTAAGGTATTGGATATATCTCTCAAGAATTGTCACCCCATGTCACAGTCAATTAATGTTTGGTAGTTCAAGTTCTTTACGAAAGCACTTGGATTAGTAGTTCTTATTTTAGAAATAAGAATCTATAGCGATAGATTTAACTGCTGTTAGATTATAGTTTACCTATATAGATTTGATGCTAAAAGAGTTTAGCATAGATCGCGATAGGGGATACTACTAGCCGGTGTTTTCAAGATCTATATATGTTAGGACGTTCGTCCTAATGATAAGGTGAATGATGATGCTTATGGAAGGTTTCCTTCGCTCCTGCGGTACGAATCATCATAAAGGTAATGCCGGATGTTCATAGTTCATGAATAGTCATGAGCAAGTATGAAAGTAAATCTGGTGAATATCGAGAATATCCTTAAACAAGTTAAGGAAGAGTTCCTAATTTATCGGAACTTGGAATCGGATAAACGTAGATATACAGACGTATATCCTGAGTCTTATGAAGGCGAGTGGGAGCTACAGTCTGGGTTTGCAGGCACTTTGATTAAGTGATACAGTGAGTTGGAAATGTTCTAGCCTATGGGTCACTGTAAATTCTACAACTAGGCCGAAACACAGTAGTGCCTTAGAGGCGCAGCGGGAGCAGTACATGGATCTAGAAGGTTCATTCCTGAACCTTGTACGGTTCTTCCACCTTTTCTATATAGCTGATATAGTAAGTGGATTCATTGCTTGAAGCATGGACCAGGGTCTCGTCAGAGATTCGTGTGTGTGTTGAGGCGGTTCCTTTGACTTGGTCATTTGGAACGTCATATGAAGATAGTCTGAGTCCCCATGGATAGCGATCCGTTTATGGCTAGGGTTGGTTGCGAGTATTGCATGAGATTCTTGTGTTTCAACTTGGTCTTGTGTGTGCGAGTGATTGGTTTTAGGCCAAGTGGGAGATTGTTGGAATAATGTCCTAAACCCAATCGGGTTGGACCGGATCCGACCGGGTCGGATCATTTCTACTGTTTCTTTATGTTTATACATAAATATATTGGCTTTTCTGTTGTCATATATATGTTCTTTTTAAAGAACCAATTGTGAATGGTTATATGATAACGTCCTTAGTATTAAACTATGATTGAGAAACCATGATAGGCGATTATGGTTGATGAGATCTCTAATCACTTTAATAAGTTTGATACTTAAATGTCTCTAGGCTGATGTACTATTAAACAGGGCATTGATAGTATAAACAGACTAGCGCGTATTGGATGTCTTCTGTCTTTAGGGCAGGGATAGATCTCTTCTATCGAAGTGTAGAGACACTTGGACTATACGTGGACGTGTATTAGTGAATGCGTACGTTAGACTGACCCACTTACACGGATAAGTGTCACACTATGTGACGGTTGTGTAATTATCCTTAGGACCGGAGTCTTCATGGCATCATGGTGTGGATTGTCATGCTTTGACACTATTGAGGTTTCCCCTAGCCACGGGGCGATAATGCGGTAGTGATTGGGTATGATACTGAAGCATGCGGAGTATACATGATTGGTCTTCCGGGAATCGCGTATCCTATGATTGAGATCGAATATCCGAAATGGCCTTCTTATAAGGAATGTCTTACTCGCGTGAATCTTTGCAAAGTGGGAGTAAACGAGTTACTTCGAGAGAGCATGATATCCAGATTATAAGATACGGTCGTTAATGTTTGACACTCGACGTACGACCGTATGGATATTATTACAGCGATAGGATTGTAATTTACACGGTAACTGTTTCACATGAAAGGTAGTAGTCATTGCATTTGACTCTTCCGATGATTGGGGGTCACGGTGTGTTGCTAGACGCTATCCCGTGATCGTTAGGCATGAAGGGCATTTTCGTAATTTGCACTTTGTGTCTACGGCCAACATATTCGGAGTCGGGTCACACACATAAGAACATCTAGCTGGATTAAAATGTGGTTATAGATGATAACAAAATAAGGAAAGTTTATCTCGAGACTATAAGGGTTATAGTGGTAAATTAATATGGTGGTATTTATTTATTATGAATAAATTGGGACAATTATTGAAAAGGACACATATTGGACTTAATTAGGCAAAAAGGACATCTAAAACAAACACTTAGTTATAAGGACAAAAATTAGATAGATAGACCCAAATACCCTTAATGAAGGAAAAAAAAAAAAGAATGGAAGGGAACAGGCGCATATCCAGAAAGTGTATTCACTTTTTTTATTTACTTTTGAAACTCACGCTGCTGTTGAGTTGCGTTGTTTTTTTTTTTTTTTATAATTTATTTTCCTGGACGGTGTTTTTTTTTCTTCTGTACGGTGAAAATTTATTTTTTCTTTTTTTCATTGACCACCGTGATGCATTGCCCACCGCGATGCAGTGACATCGGCAATCAAAAGCAGGCGCTGAAATATGTGTTTTTTTTTCCTACCGATGCATTGACAAACGCGATGACGTGACCACCCCAATGTATTGACCACCGCGATTCAGTGGCAATCGCGCTGCATTGACCACCCCGATGCATTTACCACTGTGATGCATTGACATCGGCAATCATATATGCAGTGACATCGGCAATCATATATGCGTGACATCAACAATTTATGCAGTGACATCGGCAATCAAATATGCAGTGACATCAACATTTTATGAAGTGACATCAGTAATCATATATGAATGATATCAACAATTTATGTAGTGACATCGGCAATCATATATGTAGAGACATCGCGATGAAGTGACACCGCGATGCAATGGCCACCCCCGATGCAGAGACGCCGCGATGAAGTGGCCACCCCCGATACAGAGACACCGCGATGCAGAGACCATCGGGATGCAGTGATCACCGGGATGCAGTGACATTTGATGAAGCAACACCGTGATGACATTTGATATTTTTCCGACTTGATTTAATAAAATCGATTTCTTTTCTTTATGAAATCGACTTCAAATTGCTATATCTTTTGATATAAAACTACGATCAACATAAATCTTTCACCTTAATTCATATTTTTATGTAGTGACATCAGTAATCATATATGCAGTGATATCAATATTTTATGCAGTGACATCGACAATCATATATGCGTGACATCAACAATTTATGCAGTGACATCGGCAATCAGATATGCAGTGACATCAACATTTTATGCAGTGACATCAACATTTTATGCAGTGACATCAGCAATCATATATGAATGACATCAACAATTTATATAGTGACATCGGCAATCATATATGTAGAGACATCGCGATGAAGTGAAACCGCGATACAGTGGCCACCCCGATGCAGAGACACCGTGATGAAATGGCCAACCCCGATGCAGAGACACCGCGATGCAGAGACCATCGAGATGCAGTGATCACCGGGATGCAGTGACATTTGATAAAACAACACCGTGATGACATTTGATATTTTTCCGACTTAATTTCATAAAATCGATTTATTTTCTTCATAAAATCGACTTCAAATGGTTATATCTTTTGATATAAAACTACGATCAACATAAATCTTTCACCTTAATTCATATTTTTATGCAGTTACATCGGCAATCATATATGCAGTGATATCAACATTTTATGCAGTGACATCGGCAATCATATATGCATGACATCAACAATTTATGCAGTGACATCGGCAATCAAATATGCAGTGACATCAACATTTTATGCAGTGACATCGGCATTTTATGCAGTGACATCAACAATTTATGCAGTGACATTGGCATTTTGTGCAGTGACATCGCCAAATCATACACAAACCCACCATCAACGTATATCTTTGCTTTCTTTGTTTCAAGGTGATGCATGCTAAACTAATTTATCATTATTACATCATGATCAACGGTGTCGATACACGATGTGACACTCGTTGTGTCACAACGGTTGTGTCCGGATCATTACTCTAAAAAAAGAAAGGAAAAAATAAAATATCATCCAAAGCCTTTCATAATCATACCAAAAAACCGTGTGCTACGGAAAAAGTGTAGGACAAAAGAAAAAAGCTAAATGAACTTATATTTTGGGACGGAGGCAGTAAGTAAATAAAGAAATGACAACTAAACACAAAGACTTACAATGTAATAAGCAACAACGTTAAGAGAGAAAAAAAATGCAGTGACGATTCCACCCCGATGTAGTGACGATTCATTTGCCTTATTTAACTAACTGCTTAAACATAGGCAACATAATTCATATATCAAATGTCAACAATCCACATTTCTGAATATTCAACAAATTGGGCAATATTGATACAACAAGTTTCAGCAATCTTAAATGTCACTGCATTGGATGCAAAAAAAAATGTCATTGCGTTGGACGCCGATAAATGCATTATTTGCTTTGTCTATACCATTTCAAATCAAGATCCTTAATGTCCATTCGTCTAATAGTATATGACCCGAGAGAGGCTCGTGAAAACGCTCAATCAAAGAAATGACCGTGCTTTTTCCCGAACCGCTACTCCTCAATCAAAGAAATGACCGCTTTTTCCCGAACCGCTACTCCTCAATCAAAGAATTGACTTGTGAGGTAAAAGGAGTTCAAAAACAGCTCTCCAGCAGCTGAATTTCCACCAAAACAATCTTCATTAGTCCGTGATACAGTGCATTTCTTACGTTTGCCTGGTACAAGTGTGCAACCGGAAAAGAAAAAACACATGAATACAAAAATATACAGAATAATATCAGCACTCCATATATCTATATCTTTTCCATAGACATGAACACAAGAATTAAAACTCAATTATAAACTAGGCCTCAAATCTGCTAACTGAAATGAAATAAGAAAAGAAAAAAAAAGGATGTCATATGTATTGATACACTAATGGAAATAAATCCATGTACTCACTGAACCAATCTTTGGAGTCGGCTACCATCCAATAGCTCTGTTGTGACAAAAGTAGCAGCTTGGCCTGGATGATTTTGAAAAGAGTCCAAAAACCAAGCACCCTCTTTATCAACCTTCTAACAACTATTACTCGTGTAAACCGAATGCCCAGCAACCATTAAAAGATTCTTTAAATTACCAAATGAGGATGTTTCTGAATCATCCGTATTATCAAATCTACTAAAATTTCCCCACATTCTAAACTGGGTCTCATGCGATGATAGTATAAAAAGTACCGTTACACCAATAAACAACGAAGTAAAGAAAAACACTACCGGGTGAAGCTTGTAAAAGTATTGGATTCTATTTCCAAAGGATCGAATTAATCATTCTAATGGGGTGAAAATGGAGAGAATTTTTCGGCTTTCTGGGTTTTTTTTATGGTTCGAGGCTTTTGGAAACCCCAGCCACTTGATTTGATCCAGGTTGCTTCAATCCATTCCTTATTTGAAAAAAAATCCCAGCAGAAAAAAAAACGAAAAGGGATAGAGATCGTGGAAAGGACGATGGTTCTTCCATGATAGGAGGAAAGACCCCATCTTCTTCATCATATCAGTGCCAAACAAATCCAAGATGTGGACTTATGAAGAGCAATCCGATGCTGGTATTGATGAGCTTCTAGAAATTTTGGGGTACAAATTGAAACTGATGCTGCCCAGAAGCTTGAACGTACAATTGGAGATGGTGAGAGACGCTTCTCTCTATCTTCTATTTTCATTTTTTCCTGATAATAAGCCTAGGGGTAATATGGGAAACTAATATAAAATGTGATGATCTTTTTTAGGTGTCCTAAGTGCCTAATTAAGTCCCAAAACACGTCCTTATAAACAAATAACACTAAATTAAATACAAGATATTAATAATATTATATTAATTAAAGAATATTCCGGATGCCAATTTATTGGCTAAGGTGGCGCAATTTGTGTGTGTATAAGATACACTTGGATTGTGCGATTTAATTAATAGTATTACCTAATATTAATATTAGATATTGATATATATATATATATATATATATATATATCCAATATGGAGGCTAAATTTATGTGTGTGATTGACATACGTAAATGCTATTTTGATCAAATTGATATATTTGATGTTTGGATATTAATAGATTTAATTGTGTAATGTATATGTGATATATACACATGTGTAAATTGATTTATGGTAATAAAATAAATATAATCAATATAAGATATTGACAATATCTTGGAATATTCAATATAAGATATTGACAATATCCTAGATTTATTTGATATAAAATATTATAATGAATGAGATAAATCAATCAATTATATTTTTCTTATTTTATTGGAAAAATGTTTTCTTCTCCTCCACTCTTCATTGGGGCGCCATATTACACTATAAATATAGTGTGGGTGTCAAGCTCTTTTGTACATCACAATTGCAAGAGCTCATAGTTCTTGTGTAAAATAGAGAGCATCTTTTGGAGAGTTGGAGAGAGGGAAAAGGGCCGGTCTAAGAACCGGAGTTTTCCAATAAGAATCCATGATGGGATTCCGGCGGGTCGTTCGTGTGGACTAGCGGTAGAGGCCGAACACTTGGGCGACTTTATGCGAACTACTCTCCTTAGACGTTCAAAGCGTCGATCTTTTAGATCAACCAAGGTAACCACCGTCTACTAACTCGTTTGTTTATTGCTTAAACGAAGTCGATCCTGGTTAAAAGGAAATAAAATTTTAAATTCCGCTGCGTTCCCACGTAGATTTCCTAACAAACAGTTGCACCGCTTCCATCTCAAAATCTTGCAGTTCTTCTTCATCCCAGAGCGTTTCATTACCAAAGATTTCTTGCTCACTAAAAACAATGGTCGTCTCCACTGTACACTCCACCAAGGTATCATCAGATATTTGAATAGAATGTGATGGTGCTATGGGCGATCCCAACTCAGTCACTTGCTCCGTCCTAAAAATCGTGAGATCCCTATGAACAGCAGCTAACTCCTTTTGCATTGCTTTCAACTCAGTTTCCATCCTCTCTCGCTCTGCTGCTTTCTTTGGTTGGGCAACTCCCAGCTCTCTACCACTAACCGATTCATCAACCTCACTCTCCGCCTGAACTTCTTCTCTGTCAGCTTCCTCTGCAACCTTATTCACCTCATGTGCACAAGCCTCTTTTTCATGTTATAGCTCCCGGGCTTCCTTAAGAGAGATGAGATCCTTGGATATGTCTAGCAACATGTTCTTCCTACGTGCCCGTTCTGCTCTAGTCGTGGAGGTTCTATAGGGTATCAACACTCTTTCGGTGGAGTGCCCAAATCCGATCCATAGATTCCGTGATCTCCCTCTGCAACTCATCCATCCGCTTCTTCCAGTCAGAACTATAGGGTATCCGCACTCTCTCGACTTTCGCCACAGAAACCCTCTCTACTAGCTCCTCTATTATCTCAACTTCCCGTTCTTCTTCGGTATGTCCGGGATCAATCTCGTATTCCTCTTGCGGTTGAGATACAGAATGGTCATACTGACTCTGCTGCTGCTGTATAATTTGTTGCAGGAGTTGTTGGGAAACATGGTCTTGATACCCCTCATCCCTTAGCATTTGCAGAACTCGGTTGACATTCGCTTGGTTGAACTCCGGTTTATAGTTCTGGCAATTCTGCTGAACCGGTTGATATTGTTGGACTGGTTGAAAATCACCAATCCCATTCCTCTGATTCCAATTCTTCCTGTTCCCACCAAACTGTCCATTACTATTCCTATTCGAATAACCGTAGTTCTGATTCGGGTCTGCACTAGGGCACTGATAAGCCCAAGAACTCTGGTTACTCTGCTGCTGATATTTAGGTTGAGGCTCATGCCATTGTTGCATGTACTGGTTCATAGTCATCTCTGGTTGGGGACATTGGCGTTCAAGTGGGTAGTGTGGATTTGAGAATCCCTCCATTTGAGCACACACTACAAAATCTCAGAAAACAACACAACACAACACAATCAATGGTTCATCCGGAGGCGAGATCGAGCTTCAAGAAATAGTGAATGGTCTTATCAAGACACAAATGTATAACTCCCAAGGAATTTCAATTGCGCTCATATTCATCACTGTAGGAATTGGGTTCAAGCTTTCCCCAGCCCCTTCTCATCAATGGACTCCTGACGTATACGAAGGAGTGCGGTTCGTTCGATAAATTCCTACCTCTCTGATCCCGGGGCGACTGTTTACCAAAAACACAGGTCTCCGCAAAGTCATAAGACCATGTATGGGGGCCGACGCCTTTTTTGCCCCAAAGGTGCCGGAAGGTCAAGGAAGTTGGTGACCCGATGACGGGGGAGCCAGCGACCGAAGCCCCGGTGAACGGCGGCCGTAACTATAACTGAAATATCATGAATCTGGCGTGGAGAAGGACTGCCTTCCGCAAGTGGGACCAAGTTCTTCATTACCAATGATAGAATACCCGCTTAGAATAACAAAACATATTATATTTGTCGAGAAGTTCAAAATCGTCTGAATACGATCCTCATTGTGTATCTTAATTAGTTGGATCGTTTCTTGTTGGATTCCTATACGAAGCTTGTGTAGACGTATTTCTGAGTATTCTTCGATCAATTCGTCGAAGACGAACAGTTCCTCCAATTCTATGAATTTTTCTATAATATTCTTTTCTTGAATCTCATTCAAACAAATTTTGGATTGACCGGTATGCCACCGATTAGTAACCCAATATTCCAGACTTTTTTTAAATGAGAGAGAAAACCACCACGGCAAAAATACTATAGATGCAAGATATACCAGAGGCGGAAATACTTTCCTTTTTGCCATTTTTTCCTCTGTGAATTGTTAATCAACCAACCCCATTCGTCCACTTTATGTGATTAAATGTTTCTTTCACTTATGAGTATAAATGGAATAAAACGGATTACTATGGGTGCAATCTGATCCATTATCCGATAGTAATCCTGAAACTGCGGAATCATTTCTAAGGGTTGTATCCTATTTCTAAAATTAGAATCAACCCGATATGTCTTTTTTGAGGAACTTTGACTAATTAATAAACAAGAATTCTGGCTAATTCTTTTTGAAGGAACTTCTTCGTAGTGACTCCCTTCCATGCCCTATTTCAGAGGGAACCTCGAAGTGGCTCTATCTCATTCTATTCCATCCATATCCCAATTCCATTCATTTACTATTAAAAGAACTAGAAAGTTCATTCAGAAAAGAATGATTGTTGTCAATTTCAAAAATTTGATTTTCAATATCAAAATATATTGGCATTTGGGGATACAAAGAACTTCGACTTAGCCGTGCTTGTCCACAAAAGTATTTTAGGACCCTTTCCATTATCTCTGCTTGCTCGACCGATGCCTCAGCAAAAAGAAGTAAGAAAAGATGTGAGAGGAAAGGAGGAGATTTTTATGTTTTTATCTCCTGATAAAGCGGGAATCTACCAGTTATCAAAATATTTCAATTGGTACACGCAAGAAATAGGCCAATTCGGTAGCTTTTTGTTCAATTTCTCTTGGAGTCAGGCTATAAATATTTTAATCATTTTTTCTGTGATGTTCATGAATGGTTCAGAATATTCCAACTATTTTAATCCTTGGACAGTTGGGGGGATAATCAGACTCGCTAAAGAAACTGATAATAAATAAGGAATTTTTTGTTGGTACGAGTGGAGAGAAAAAAAAACAGAATTGAAACTTAAAATATTTTCTGGAGA
This sequence comes from Gentiana straminea, assembly GCA_036785695.1. Classification (NCBI taxonomy): domain Eukaryota; kingdom Viridiplantae; phylum Streptophyta; class Magnoliopsida; order Gentianales; family Gentianaceae; genus Gentiana; species Gentiana straminea. The sequence goes on along the minus strand of JAVUPR010000398.1, from coordinate 2,045,663 downwards.
TATCCATTTTCCTGTGGATACCGATAAAATATCCTGGTATAGCGGTGTTTTGATCCCACCAGGAAGGGGAAAGGGAAATTCCAAGGAATCCAAAAAATTGACAAATTGGATCTATGTCCAACGGATTACACCTAGCAAAAAAAAGTATTTTGTTTTGGTTCGACCTGTTGTTACATATGACATAACGGATGGCCCCAATTTAGCAGCAATTTTCCCTACTGATATCTTGCAAGAAAGTGATAATGTGCAACTTCGAGTTGTCAATTATATCCTTTCTGGAAAAGTCAACCAAAATAGAGGAATTTCGGATACAAGTATTCCTCTTACCGGGTGATCGACACCATACTCTATTCTCGTAAGATGATACACACTAGCTAACGACCCGCCCGGCGCTACATCGTAGGCGCATTGGGCACGCGGGAAGAGCTCGTGCAGGTGCGGCGAGGATTTGAAAAAGGAATTGATCGTGATTTTGAACCCGTTCTTTCCATGACTCCTCCGAATTGAGATAAGACAGAGATCCGATGCTTGAAATAGAATGCCTTTCATTTGCATTTGATCATACAAACTTGGGATCGGGGCATACTTACAACTCTTTTTAAATTGAATTCAAATTGGTTTTCTTCTTTTTTTTCGCCTCATTTATATAATCTATTTTTTTTGGATTGACTCCGGAAGTTTTCGCAACTCAATCATAGATGATGGAATCATCAAAGATTTGACCTTTTCGAACTCGTCCGTAACTCACTAGAGGCCCGGGAAATAAAGAGAAGATGTGTACGAATGAGATATCCTGTTTCGCCCAAAATGGGAATGGGTTAGGAGTAACATGAAACTCAGTGGAGTCACTATTCCAATATATATAAAAAAGGGGGAATTGATCTATGGTCGATTTCGTAACAAATAAATAGGCATAGGAATTCTATTTGTACCTCGTAAAAAATACTTTTTTTGAAATCAAAAGAAAATTCTTTTCAATTCAAGTAAGCAAATATGTCGTGGTTATAGGAGTCTATTCATCGTGCATAGACTTTTAGGGCATAAGAAGAATAAAAGTCCTTGGACACGTAATGGGTCTTGAAGTACTATTTCGCATCTCCTTGACCAAATCCGCCTACATTAGGATTACTCGTTAATGGTTGATCCAATTTGACCGATTCACCCTCTGAAACAAGAAGTTCTGGTCTTGGGGGGATAATATTAACCACTTGCCGCCCATTCACACGTGTAAAATCTAATAAAGTGTCACATGAATATTCTACCGTAGTGGGTATTCAAGAATCAGTACATGAAATTTTAATGAATTTAAAAGAAATTGTATACCTGGTCATGGATAGATCACCCAGGTTCGGGTCCATAAGCAGTGACATCTCGTCACCACCACCACAGCAATAGGTGGTGTGATGCTTCAACATGAGAACTCCATCAAGAAAAAAAAAGAAAAAAAGGAAAAATTAAAATAAAAAAAATAAAAATAAAACGACCTATGCCCAAGCTTTCAGTCAACTTGCAAGATATTCACTATGTACTCCCCGGCAACGGCGCCAAAATTCTTGATAGCAAAATACTTAACCACTAACCTTAACCGACAGAGTATCGGGTCAACGGTAGTATAGTGGTTTGAAGGTCGAATCCACAGGGAATAATAGTGAAGTACCAAAGTCGACGTCTAAACTTGGTTCAGGTCAATATTAAGTGAAAAGTATTATAGGTAATGCAGAAAATAAATATTATTCTAACGGATTTATCTAGGTGATTAAAAGGCATAGCCGAACTACGATCCAACATGTTACTTTTACCCCACAGGAAAGACTTGACAAGGAGTGTGTCTTAACTGACCTACCTATCCAATTCAGTTTATATGACATCCACGGGTGTCAACTCCTTATTCTTGCGTTAGGGTCTGAACAACTATCGCTTAACCCCCTATACTAGGCTTATTAACCCTCCCTTTAGAAAGCTAACTCGCCTAACATCGTTGACCAGAATAATGAGCCGCTCGGGAACATGATAAGAACCTCATATAGGCATAGTCCTAACGCCTAGCTAGGTTGTCAATCTAACAATCAAGGCTATGTCTAGTGATTCTAATACCCGTATCCCACACCTCGCCGCAAAATACATATATAAGCTCGATGTGTGTGTAACAGTTAACAAGGTTGTCAATCTCATTAAAAGCTATTAAAACAATCAAAACAAGTTTTAGAACTTGGAATAATCATACAAACATTTAATTAAGCGCTACATGACTCCCGTCTCATCTCCCTAAGGATTTTCACCCGTTTTCACATGATTCGGCTCCACAACTATTTAGCTACTCATGATGGAATTGAAAAATGAAATATTAATGAAAGCGATAATAAAAGACATAATCAAATAATTGAAAGACAAAGAAATAATTACCATAAAAGATGAAATCTTGAATTGTATGAAAATCTCCTTCAAAAGATGAAATCTTGGATCACGAATCGAAAATCTAAGCTATGAAAGTTGTATAGAGTTTCTAGGAATTAAATCTATGATCTAAGGATTGAAACAACGTTTAAACTAATGGAAATCGCCCTAAAATCGCCCCTAAGAAACCCTAAAACGTCTAGGTACTGAATAGATATATTATGGGACCGAAAAAGGGGGTTTTATAGGTTTTTGCCACATCCCGACAGCGAACGAGCGTTTGTGGCAAGGCAAACGCCCGTTTGCCTTGAAAGCCAACTCGCTGTCCTCAGTAAATCAGCAATAACGTTTTGTGTAGAGTTCCGATTTGGACGATTCAAGATGAGTTGGAAAGGTCGTTCAATTCTCTACAACATTTATGAAGACCACTTGGCCAGAAAATGCCTTTAGGATGTGTCAAAATAAATATTAATGGACAGGTACGGCGAATCTGTTGTTGTCGGGGCCAAACGCCAGTTTGCATACTTGCAAACGCCAGTTTTCCTTATACGAGTCGGGCTGAACCCAACCAAACGTGATTTTGAGGTGATTTGGACGCTAATTTGCCTGAAAATCCAACTTTCAGTAACGCCCGTTTGAAATGTCCAGACGCCAGTTTGCACCAAGCTTCAGTATTTGCATCATAACTTCACTTATGGGGCTCCAAATCAGATGATTCGAAATGAGTTGGAAAGATAATTCAACGACCTACAACTTTTATGAAGACAACTCTTCCTGAAAATGTCTTCAAGTGTGACCAAAATGCCCCTGAAGTGACTAGTTCAGATTTCGTCAATGATTCTTCACTCTTTTCTCCTCCTTGGCCCCAAATCTCGTTCTTTGTCGAGACTCTCTTCCTTATTCTCTTCCTTATTCTCGACCATATACTACCCATAATAGCCCAAATTAACCAGGAATAACTTGTAAAAGGAGGTAATCTCATATAAGAAATACACTACAATTTGACTCCCATCAACTACCCCCACTTAGCTTTTGCTCGTCCTCGAGCAAACAAAGCGACTCTAAAATGTAACATAGAATCAACATTGTAGTCATACACGGCATCATCATATGCAAACGGCAAGTGAAAACAACCAGGCAAATGCAATTGAGTCTAATCCTACCTTATTACAAAAACGGAATGTGAGTGTGTGCATAGCTTCTCATTCATTCATCACAGTTAACCGGTTCAGAATATAGATGCATGACTATTGTTGTTACACCGTAGGCATATACTTCATCAACATCTCCACAAATCGGGGTCAAATCAAGGCTAACTAAGGTCGGGTAGGACTTGCAAGGTTGTAACGTTAGGCTTGGGACTGGGCTAAACGAAAGGATTAAAAGAATATCAAAAGAGAAAAACGAGTGAGCTTAATCAAAACTTCTTGAAATTGCCCCATAACTCACCTCCTTAGCTTGATTCGAGCAATCTTTCTCCTTCGTTACTCTAAAATCCAAGCATAATTCAATGAAAACTCGTCCACCAACGCCACTTTGGAAGAATTAATACATAGCCATCATCAAACATGGAAAAACTAAGCCCAAATTCACTCGATATAGCAAAAACTAAGCCTACAAATCATTCAAGTACATGAAAACATGGCATAAAAATTTATCAACAAAAACAGTGAAGCTACGTCTCCTACCCCCTACTTAACCGAAGCAGTGTCCTCAGTGTGTGAGTGAGAAAGGAAAAAAAAACTTAGCTGAACTGTCGGCAAAGCTCATCCAATGCAATGCAACAACCGCAAATGTATCTCCCAGGGTGCCCGTGCTACAAAGTAACACAAAGAATTCTCTACAACGAAAGGCCGAAACCTTAAGTGTAGGTAACACAAACATGGAGATGTATATATAAAGAAAATATCGGCTATAGCATGCATGTCAAAAGCAAGAATCCCGTGACGGCCTCGTGTAAGAATGACCCGAATCCTTAGATCAAAATAGATACAACCAAAGCAAAGCACGCACGGGACATGGTCCACGTGCCAAAACATCGAATAGGGATATGGGGGTACGCAATATGTAACGCACAAAATGGATCGCTATAGATGGAAAAATAACCCTTACGGGTAAAGTACAGAACATCTAAGCATGATAGACAGGCCACAGAAGCACACTCATCATAGAAAGCATCACACTTGCATACATATCACAATCAAGGCATAAATTCACATAAGAGCACATAAGCAGATATTCGAAGATCCCTTTCAATTCCACACTATTTTATTTTGGGATGGGTTGCCTCCCCCCAAGCGCCTTTGTTTTACGTCGTTGGCTCGACCGGGTGACGCTTAACAAACTCAAATCATAAACGACTCAAAACATTACTTTGACCATTTATTTCAAACAAGTAACACCAAAAACCATTAACCAAAATCTAAACTCAAGAAGACCAATAGCTTAAGAAAAGTGAACAAAGCGAAAACCATGGAAATTGAATTGTCTAAAAACTTACCTCTTTTGGTCCTTGATGCCACCTCTTTCTCACACTTATTTGAGCCACATTCACCGGAGGGAGAGAAAACTTGATCTCATAATACTCATCATCACAAGATGGATGAGTGAAGTAATCCGGGACCATCGTATCAGGAATCACCAATCCATCCAGTGGCTTCAATTTTAGTGGCTCATCAACTTGATCTCGATCCACAAGTGAGCTTGACGGTAGAATGAGCAGTCCCAACATCTCCTTAGTCTCGATCTCCACAAAATCAACGACCACAATCGAATCTACCACACTCTCTGTCAAGTCATCGTTTTGTATATCGTGGGAAGACGGTGTAGTAGACAACAATTGCACTCCTTCCATCTCAAAATCTTGCAGTTCTTCTTGATCCCAGAGCGTTTCATTACAAAAGATTTCTTGCTCACTCAAATCAATAGTCGGCTCCACTGTACACTCCACCAAGGTATCATCAGATATTTCAATAGAATGTGATGGTGCTATGGGCGATCCCAACTCAGTCACTTGCTTCGTCCTAAAAATCGCGAGATCCCTCTGAACAGCAGCTAACTCCTTTTGCATAGCTTTCAACTCAGTATCCATCCTCTCTCACTCTGCTTCTTTCTTTGGTTTGGCAACTCCCAGCTCTCCACCACTAACCAATTCATCAACCTCACTCTCCACCTGAACTTCTTCACTGTCAGCTTCCTCTTCAACCTTATTCACCTCATGTGCACAAGCCTCCTTTTCATGTTCTAGCTCCCGGGCTTTTTTAAGCGAGAGGAGATCCTTGGATATGTCTAGCAACATGTTCTTCCTACGTGCCCATTTTTCTCTAGTCGTGGACGTTATTTACTAATCGCGCACACTCCTTCGGTTGTGCGCCCAAATCCGATCCATAGATTCCGTGACCTCCCTCTACAACTCATCCATCCGCTTCTCCCGGTCAGAACTTTGGTGTATCCACACTCTCTCGACTTTCTCCATAGAAACCCTCTCTGACAGCACCTCTATTATCTCAACTTCCCGTTCTTCTTCAGCAGAAGTGAAATCAATCTCGTATTCCTCTTGCGGTTGAGATACAGATTGGTCATACTGACTTTGGTTTACTTGAGGAGGAGTGTAGGTCTCTTTCCAAGCTGGGCTCTCATTCACTTGTTGTATAGGTTGTTGCAAGGATTGTTGGGTAAAAGGGTTTTGGAACCCCTGATCCCTAAGCATCTGCAGCACTCGGTTCACAGTCGCTTGGTCGAACTCTAGCTTAAAGTTCTCGTTGTTCTGCTGAATCGGTTGACATTGTTGGACTGGTTGAAACTCGCCAATCCCATTCCTCTTATTCTAATTCTACCTGTTCCCACCAAACTGTCCATTACTATTCCCATTCGAATAACCGTAGTATTGATTCTGGTTTGCACTAGGGCACTGATAATCCCAAGAACTCTGGTTACTCTGCTTCTGATATTTAGGTTGAGGCTCATACCATTGTTGCATGTACTGGTTCATAGTCATCTCTGGTTGGGGACATTGGCGTTCAGGTGGGTAGTGTGGATTTGAGAATCCCTCCATTTCAGCACATACTACAAAATCTCAGAAAACAACACAACACAATCAAGGTATCTCGTCACCACCACCACAGCAATAGGTGGTGTGACGCTTCAACATGAGAACTCCATCAAGAAAAAAAAAGAATAAAAATAAAAATAAAAATAAAACGACCTAAGCCCAAGCTTTCAGCAACTTACAAGATATTCACCATGTACTCCCTGTCAACGGCGCCAAAATTCTTGATAGCAAATAACTAACTGCTAACTTTAACCGACAGAGTATCGGGTCAACGGTAGTATAGTGGTCTCAAGGTAGAATTCTAGCGATTAGACTGAACAACTCGATCTAACCACCCTATGTGAAGCTAATTAATTCTCCCTTTAGAAAACCGATTAACCTAACATGATTAAGCTCTATAGTCGCTCGAACAACGATGACAAATCTCTGTATTGGGTTTGGACCTAACAACTACGCCGAATCTACGCAATGATCCTAAAACCCCTTATCCCACATCTCACCGCAAAATACATCTATAAGTTTGATGTGTGTGACAGTGAACTAGGTGATCAATCTAATTCAAAGACGTTAAAATAAGTTTTAGGACGTGGATTAATCGTTTAAACAATAATTTACACACTACACTACTCCCTATCTCATCTCCCTTAGGGTTTTCGCTCGCTTTCACATAATTTGACTACACATGAATTTAGCTACTCATAATTATAATAATAATCAAAACAAGAATTGAAATCATGCTAGAAATAATAAAAGAGAAAGTATACATTACCATATAACTGAGGAAAAATCTGATCTGAAACAGTACGAAGAAATACTCCACCAAAAGGACAATCTTTGGAACTTGAAACGTAAATCTACGCTATGAAAAGTATTTAGAATCAAAGGATGTAATTTATAGGATTAAGGGATCAAAAGGTGATCAAACTACACTAAAATCGCACACAAATCGCCTAAGAACAGTCTAAAGTCGGCCAAAGATGATTAGGGGCTGAATGAGCTGCGTATTTATAGAGTAGGTCGAAAATCTGATGCTGTCGGTCCCGGACGCCCGTCTTGTCCATGTCAGACGCCCGTCCACCTGGAGAATATGCAGATAATAGGGTTTCGTCTTTAGTGGACGGGCGTTCGCATTCCTCTGAACGCCCGTCTGGTGAATCATGACTTGAGGCTTTTTTGAACCCTGGACGCTCGTCTGGAACCCTAGACGCCCGTCTGTGGTGTATGAGCTTTTTGAATCAGGCTGAAATTACTTAAACGCCCGTCTGGGGGTCTTGTGGACGCCCGTCCAGCTGAAAATCAAACTTTCTGAATGAAGTGTCAATGCTATGGACGCCCATCTGTGATGTGCAGACGCCCGTCTGTGACGTGCAGACGCCCGTTTGATGTAGCTTCATGGAAGACGCCCGTCTGGAGTATAGAAAACGCCCGTCTGGCTTGTCTTCACTCCAAACTTGGCTTTTCTTCACTTTTTATGCTATATTCGGGCCACGAACACGTCTCATAGTCCAAAACATCACCTTCCGGGTCCTCGAGTCACCTAAGTCCTGCAATAAACACACTAACAAAACACCACGCATAATTCCGCAAGACAAAAGTGCTCGGAAATGAGGTAAATATCGCTAAAAAGGCGGAGTTTACTATCGATATGACAGTTTAACTCCCCGTGCACATAAATCTCGATATTACTCTCAAACAGGTCTATATCTACCTAAAACATGCCAATAAGGTGATAAACGGGGGTTAAACTGCACACCAAAGTACAGTAAAGTTGACTCCTATCAATGGTCTGCGTCTCCAAAAGAAGAAAAGGCCTAGGGTTGCTGGCAACCCATATGAGAGGCCGACCAAGAATGGCATGTTGGGAAATCTACGCGGGAACGCAGCGGAATTTGAAATTTTGATTTCCTTTTACCCAAGATCGACTTCGTTTAAGCCAAAAACAAATAAGCTAAGATGGTGGTTACCTTGCTTGATCTATAAGATCGACGCTTTGACCGTCTAAGGAGAGTAGTTAGCATAGAGCCGCCCAAGTGTTAGGCCTCTAGCGCTAGTGCACACGAACAGCCTGCCGGAATCCCATCATGGATTGCTATTGGAAAACTCCGGTTGCTAGACCGGCCTTTTTCCCCCCTCTCCAACTCTCTATAGGATGCTCTTTATTTTACACAAGAACTATTAGCTCTTGGAATTATGATGTACAAAAGAGCTTGACACCCACCTCTTTTTTATAGTAGAAGGTGGCGCCGCATATGTGTGGTGGAGAAGAAAACATTTTCCCAATAAAATATGGAAAATATAATTGATTGATTTATCTAATTAATATTCAATATCTCATATTAAATATATTTCCAAGATATATATATTGACAATATCTTATATTGAATATATCTTTATCTTATTACCATAAATCAATTTACAAATGTGTGCAAATCTATAGTCATTAATATCTAATATTAATATATGGTAATCTTATTAATTAAATTGCACAATCCAAGTGTATCTTATACACATTAATCCTGCACCCCATATAGCCTTTTATTGGCTTCCGGAATATTCTTTAATTAATACAATGTTATGATTAATTAATTTGCAAAATATATGTATATCATATATATATATATTATATATATATATATATATATATATATATATATATATATATTTCTAAATTATATGTATCAATATACATATTTAATTAATCAACATAATTAATATATTGTATTATATTTATTCATAATAAATAAATACCTCCATATTAATTTACGACTATAACATTTATAGTACGAGATAAACTTTCCTTATTTGGTCTTCAACTATAACCACATTTTAATCCGGCTAGATGTTCATAAGTGTGTGACCCGATAGGCTTCCGAATATGTTGCCCGTAGACACAAAGTGCAAATTACGTAAATGCCCTTCATGCCTAACGATCACGGGATAGCGTCTAACAACACACCGTGACCCCCAATCATCGGAATAGTCAAATGCAATGACTACTACCTTTCATGTGAAACAGTTACCATGTAAATTACAATCCTATCACTGTAATAATATCCATACGTTCGTACGTCGAATGTCAAACATTAATGACCGTATCTTATAATCTGGCTATCAAGCTCTCTCGAAGTAACTCATTTACTTCCACTTTGCAAAGATTCACGAGAGTAAGAAATTCCTTATAAGAAGGTCCTTTCAGATATTCACCCCTACTGATAAGGCACGCGATTCCCAGAAGACCATACATGTATACTCCGCATGCTTCGGTATCATACCCAATCACTACCGCATGATCGCCCCGTGGCTAGGGGAAAGTTCAATAGTGTCAAAGCAAGACAATCCACACCGTGATGCCATGAAGACTCTAGTCTAAAGGATAATTACACAACTGACACATAGTGCGACACTTAATGTAAGTGTGTCAGTCTAACGTACGCATTCCCTAATACACGTCCACATACAGTCCAAGTGTCTCTACACTTCGATAGATGAGATCTATCCCTTCCCTTAAAGACAGAAGACATCTAATACGTGCTAGTCTATTTGTACTATCAATGTCTTCTTTAATAGTACATCAGCCTAGAGACATTTAAGTATCAAACTTGTTAAAGTGATTAGAGATCTCATCAACCATAATCGCCTATCATGGTTTCTCTATCACAGTTTAATGCTAAGGACGTTATCATATAACAATTCACAATTGGTTCTTTAAAAGAACAAATATATGACAACAGAAAAGCCATTTTATATATGTATAAACATAATGAAATAGTAGAAATGATCAAACCCGGTGGGATCCGGTCCAACCCGATCGGGTTTAGGACACTATTTCAACAATCTCTCACTTGGCCAAAAACCAATCACTCGCACACACAAAACCAAGTTGAAACACAAGAATCTCATGCAATACTTGCAACTAGCCCTAGCCGTGAACGGATCGCTATCCGTGGGGACTCAGACTATCTTCATATCATGCTCCAAATGATCAAGTCAAAGGAACCGCCTCAACACACACATGAATCTTTGACAAGACCCTGGTCCTTAATTCAATCAATGAATCCACTTACTATATCGGCTATATAGAAAAGGTGGAAGAACCGTACAAGGTTCAAGAATGAACCTTCTAGATCCATGTACTTCTCCCGCTACGCCACCAAGGCACTACTGTGTTTTGGCTAAGTTGTAGAAATTACAGTGACTCATAGCTAAGAACATTTCTAGCTCACTGTATCAATTAATCAAAGTCATTGCAAACCCAGACTATAGCTCTCACTCACCTTTATAAGACTCAGGATACATGTATGTTTATTTATTTCCAAGTTTCAAAAAGCTAGGAACTCATCCTTAACTTGTTTAAGGATGTTCTCGATATTCACCAGATTTACTTTCATACTTGCTCCTGACTATTCTTGGACTATGAACATCTGGCATTACTTTTATGATGGTTCCAATTGCCGTAGCAAAGGAAACTTTCATAAACATCATCTTTCACCTTATCTTTAGGACTAACGTCGTAACATAGATAGATCTCGAGAACACCGGCTAGCAGTCTCCTGTAGCGATATATGCTAAACTCTTTTAGCATCACATCTATATAGGTAAACTATAATCTAATAACAGTTAAATCTATCACTATAGATTCTTATTTCCAAAAATAAGAACTACTAATCCAAGTGCTTTCGTAAAGACCTTGAACTACCAAACATTAATTGACTGTGATACGGGGTATTAATTCTCGAGAGAGATATCCAATATCTTACTCAAAAATCATAACACACTCCCACTATCCATCTTGCACTTTGGCCATATCCTTCATTTGAATAAATCAAACTCCTTTGATTATCAAACAAATAAATCGTCTAGAGAAACTTGTTTGAGTCCATAAATGGATCTCGTGGGCTCACATATCATGTTATCATCTATGAACATCGAGCGTTCTGCCCAACGTCTTCAACACTATCATATAGCCATGATACGAAGTTACAACAAGCATAGTTTGAATAGAACTGGGCTCAGCCTTATAGGGACATTCCCTCTAAGTAAGACGGACTAGGTTCATAACCTGGTTGTCACTGATGGAATCTAATTCAGATGTTATGGCACCTGGCCATATCTCTCAATCTTGCCTTTCAAACATTCTTTCATGAGTCGTGAGATATTCATTCTTCTAGATGAACATACCAGCAGCCTTTTTACGCTTGAAGTTATCCACAGACTTACAGAAATTTTATGTGCACTGAGTAGTGTTCTACACATCATCGCTATGTGGTGTCTTTTCATGTTCTAATGGTTGAATATATCATTGTGGTTTTCAAAATCTTTTGAGATCTTGTTTACTCCTACTGTTTCTTTTGGAAGAAACACTTCCTCTAGAAGACAGCATGTTTGGAGACAAACATTTTGCTCCACGGATAAGTAAATAATATCTAGCATACTTACTAAGATGTTCCACAAAGTTTCATATGTCGTACTAGGCTCCAAGCCTTTCTGACTTTGCCTATGACAACTTCAAATCATCGGTTAAGATAGATTCGACATTATCATCTTCCATATCTAATATGGAATTCATTCAAACTTTATTCTTTGAAACTCAATTAAGTATAAGGGCACTATCCTGAAACGGGTAAGGGATACTTTGCATGGCTTGCGTCACACCTTTCTCATATAAAGTGTTGTTTCCATTTTGGGAACACAATCCGGTTGTGTATCCAAAAATGGTATCCTTCAAGGGAGAATCTTATTCATTTTCAGATTAATTCCTAAGTAGCTCATCAGGTATTAATTACTTCAATCCAATTGAAGATTAATTCCTAAGTAGCTCATCAATCTCATATTCATACTAGCTCGAACTTTTCGGGCTTTCCAAATTATGCACTTCACTGAGTACACTTGACTATTTCTAAAAATAGTCGTAGAGATTAACAAACAATTATTTGTGGCATTAATTGTCATAAGCCAACAAACATCGGTATGTTTAGGCCTTAGACAATTTTACTTGATTTTATAACCTTTTCATAAAATGGTATTTTAGTCATCTTTAGATAAGATACATATCACCCACATGATTCATAATCACATGGTTCAGACATCATCTAAATGACATTTTATTATACGTTTCTCTTCCAGAGAGTCGACATCTAGAACAACTACAAATATCAAACAGCCATATAAATATTTAGTTGAGATCTCATCACATATATCAACTATATAATGACATCAATCTAGTATGTTAGATTCAATGACCTTCCAATTTTATCGGAATAACATTTTTTCTTTATAAATGAATATATCCACTAAATCCTAACAAATAACAGAAAGTATGTTCTTCATAAGAACCGGAAAATAATAACATTTATTTATTTCCCTTATCAGTTTACTAGATTCAGAAGATGGTACGTGTTGCAACGTTTGCTTCACCTTCCAATTATGTATTTAATCTTTCTAATTTAATCACACTCGTAGGATCATATATCCGAGAGTTGACTTTGAACTTAGATAGATTTATCTCAACTCACTTGCCTAGAATAGAAACTTCAATAAGTTCTCTCTTTAAGCACATGCCCTAACTTTTATTTTTAATCCTTTAAGCACCTTAAAAATGTTTCTTATTGTAGTCTTCATAAGACTTAAGAAAGATCACAAGAGCCATGTCTTTAATTTCCCTTCATAAAGAAAATCTAAAGTTTATTAAATAGTTTATTTAACATTTTGAGTCGTATTCAAAACATTAACTATTTAATTAACTTTTAAGCAATGTTTAAAGAATTAAGTCAATACTTAAATCTTACAATTTTGAAAACAACCTATCAAAATTTGGATGTGGTCATTCTTATCCAACGTTTGAATTTATTGTTATCGTATGACAGAATGATCATCTTGGATCGTATCCAATATATGATTAATTCGTTGAAAATTATTTCAAGTGATGTATTCATATCATGAGCTTCCGCTTTCATTAATAATTAAAGCCTTGGAGTGTTGCTTCAAATATGTAGTCTCCTTGTCTCTAACTACTATAGCGGGATTACTCGTGTCATTGCTTATTTTAAAATGATTAAAATTTCTTTAACCATTCTTGAGAACGTTTCTCAAGCAGTCATAATTTGGTTTTACTAATCGAGAAAAACATAAATGTAAAAGTTCGCTAAAAACTACAACATAAAATAAAGATAAAAGTGTGTTGTTGTTTACACATGCAAAATCAAAGATAGACTTTGGTTTATGATTTTTATCCCACTAGTCAACTACTCCCAATTGACTTTCAAAAAATTTCAAAATCCTTTAGTGGCTGGAATCCTATCTAGTTGACTCGATCCACGACGTGGGCTGATCGACCGGATCAATTTTGACGGGTAGGTACTTCTTACCAATCGTGTCTAACGCGACTTCTAGTGGTTTGACTAGTCAACTATTTGACAATTCACATCGTCTATGTGATAGTCAACCTTATGTCTCTAAAATCAGACGGTCCTAGCGTGGGCCAATCACCGCAAGATTCTTAGTCGAGTTGTAACCCAAGTATTCATGAGATCTCATAACGATCATATCTCGATAATGACGATATACCCGAGGTAGGTCAACTCCCGACGTGGGCCGATCAGTTGGATCTGAACAAGGGCTCTTCACCGTCACTATAATATTGGGAGATATTTTATTACTCGATTTTTGTTGTGGGAGTAATTTTAAATTAATTAACTTAATTAGTTTCGAATTAATTATCGTAATTAATTTATTACGGTCTAATCATGTATATCTATCTCTATAGACATACATCCTACACATTCATCTAGATCGTGCCTAGCTATGCATCTATCGAATCTATAAAATAAATACAAGCACAAAATAAATAAATTCGTAAATTAACCGATATGATCATGGACTTTTCCTAGGTGCGGTTTCGAATACAAACCGACGAAACCGCGGGTCACAATCTAAGGGTATCGCAACCGCCAATAGGATTTTAATGCGCCATCTCGAATGGGATATTTATTCTTCTTTGTTTGGCCTTCATCTTCTGCTCCATTCTTGTTACATTTAATTCTTTCTAATAAAATAAATACACCCGCCGTACACGGGGGGGGGGGGGGGGGGGGGGGGGGCTAACGGGAATGTGATAAGTGCAGAAAATAAACTAGGTCACGTTCTTCATATCGGCCTAGGACAATTTTTAAACCATCAGAAAAATTAAATCATTCACATCTATCCTATCGGTAGTGTCCATGATCAATCGGGGTCCATATAATTATATTATATCTACACAATATCTAATCCATACAATAACATCTTACGAAAAAGATAAAATTAAAATTTAACTACTTGCGTCTTAATTAATCAATTAACATTTAATCTATTAAATAATTTTATCCAATCAATTAACTAATTAACATTTAATTAATTAAATGATTTTAATCGAAATAAAATTAATGATTAATTTTAAACCGATTTTATTTTTAATTTTAATCAATTATTACTATTCCAAAAATAAATCAAAATTAAAATTAAGCCTATTTTGTTTCTTTCTTTTTGATTCCTAATTAAAAGGTGCCTTTAGTTTCCTAAACCAAAAGGCATCTTACTAAACCAAATTTGGTTTAGGCCTGGCCACTTTCCAAAATCCAAATATTGGAAGTGGCCAAGGCCTAGGCCTTTTACAAATCAAAGTTTTGAAAAAGGGCGTAGGCCTATTCCAAATCAAATATTTGGAATGGCCAAATAATTTTGGTTTAGGCTTAGTCACTTTCCAAAATCAAAATTTTGGATGTGGCCTAGGCTTAGGCCTTTTACAAATCAAATGTTTGAAAATGGCCTAGACCTATTCCAAATCAAAATTTTGAAATGCCAATATTATTTTAATGCCATGTGACATCCCAATAGCCCAAACTTTTTGAACCATTGGTTAGCCAAATGACACAACTAAACAAATGAAAAATTACCAATCACAACTATGAACCATATTGAAACACAAAATACACAAAACAAAATTTAGAGATCCGCCAGCATTGACCGGTCAACCGCCGCCGGTAGCAGGATGCCCTGCCGCCACTGCCGCCACTAATCGGCCGAGCAAAACCAGATCTCGTTTTTTTTTCTTTTCGTGTATCGTTTTTGTGAATTAAAAATCATTCATCTTTTAATTACGTGATTTGAACGATAAAATTAACTATGCAAAATAACATGCTTATTGCTTAAGCTCGAAGCTCGCTCTGATACCACTGTTAGAAATCTACACGGGAACGCAACGGAATTCAAAATTTTGATTTCCTTTAACCCCAAATCGACTTCGCTTAAGCAATAAACAAATAAGGTAAAGACGGTGGTTACCTTGCTTGATATATAAGATCGACGCTTTGACCGTTTAAGGAGAGTAGTTATGCATAGAGTCGCCCAAGTGTTCGGCCTCTTCCACTAGTGCACACGAATAGCCCGCCGAAATCCCATTATGGATTGCTATTGGAAAACAACGGTTTTAGACCGACCTTTTCCCCACTCTCTACTCTCTATAGGATGCTCTCTATTTTACATAAGAACTATTAGCTCTTGGAATTATGATGTACAAAGAGCTTGACACCCACCTCTTATTTATAGTAGAAGGTGGCGCCCCATATGTGTGCAGGAGAAGAAAACATTTTCCCAATAAAATAAGGAAAATATAATTGATTGATTTATCTCATTAATATTCAATATCCCATATTAAATATATTTCCAAGATATATATATATATATATATATATATATATATATATATATATATATATATATATATATATATATATATATATTGACAATATCTTATATTGAATATATCTTTATCTTATTACCATAAATCAATTTACACATTGTGCAAATCGATAGTCATTATTATCTAATATTAATAAATGGTATTCTTATTAATTAAATTGCACGATCCAAGTGTATCTTTTACACATTAATCCTGCGCCCCATATAGCTTTTATTGGCTTCCGGAATATTCTTTAATTAATACAATGCTATGATTAATTAATTTACAAAATACATGTATATCATATATATATATTTCGAAATTATATGTATCAATATATACATATTAATTAATCAACATAATTAATATATTGTATTATATTTATTCATAATAAATAAATACCACCATATTAATTTACCACTATAACCTTTATAGTACGAGATAAACTTTCCTTATTTGGTCATCAACTATAACCACATTTTAATCCGGCTAGATGTTCATATATGTGTGACCCGATAGGCTTCCGAATATGTTGGCCGTAGACACAAAGTGCAAATTACGAAAATGCCATTCATACCTAACGATCACGGGATAGCGTCTAGCAACACACCGTGACCCCCAATCATCGGAAGAGTCAAATGCAATGACTACTTCCTTTCATGTGAAATAGTTACCGTGTAAATTATAATCATATCGCTATAATAATATCTATATGGTCATACGTCGAGTGTCAAACATTAACGACCGTATCTTATAATCTGGATATCAAGCTCTCTCAAAGTAACTAATTTACTTCCACTTTGCAAAGATTTACGAGAGTAAGACATTCCTCATAAAAAGGCCATTTCGGATATTCACCCCTACTGATAGGGTACCCGATTCCCAGAAGACCATACATGTATACTCCGCATGCTTCGATCATCCCATCACTACCGTATCACCCCGTGGCTACTACAAAGCATGAAAATCACACCATGATGCACCCCGGATAATTACACAAGCGCCACATAGTGCGGCACTTAATGTAAGAGGGTCGATCTAACATATGCATTCTCTAATACATGTCCACGTACGGTAAGTGTCTCTACACTTCGATTATCCACCTTACCCTTAAAGACAGAAAACATCTCGTATCAATCAATGTCATGTTTAATAGTACATCAGCCTAGAGACATTTAAGTATCAAACATGTTAATGTGATTAGATCTCATCAACCATAATCGCCTATCATGGTCTCTCTATCACAGTTTAATACTAAGGACGTTATCATATAACAATTCACAATTGGTTCTTTAAAAGACCAAATATATGACAATAGAAAAGCCATTTTACATAAGTATAAACATAAAGAAATAGTAGAAATGATCCGACCCGGTCGGATCCGGTCCAACCCGATTGGGTTTAGGACACTATTTCGACAGGGACAAACTGGCGTGCTCCGTGAGGGAGTTCAGGGGCACGGAGGCCCGGTGATGCTGCTTCTAACAAAGAACGTCTGTCCAATATGTCAGACAAGGAACTGTCCGTGGTCGGCTTCATGTCCATGGAATTCGTAAGTTACTCTATTCTATTTTTTGACTATGCTTAGTTGTCATTTTTATTTTTGACATCCTATTTTCTTTGTTCAAGGGACCTTGAATAGGCAGGAAGTTTTTGAAGGTTGGGAAAATCTTTTGTTGACACTGCCGACCTCACGAAAAAGGTTTCCGATCAGAGGGACGGTCGGGCAGAGCTGATGGACTCCATTAAGTCCAAAGATAAGGAGATCAATGATCTTTAGAAGTAGTTGCAGGCTAGAGAGGCCGGGCTTCAGGAAAAAGAGCATGTGTTTGCTGAGAAGATGGAGGGGAGGGAGCAGGTCGACCGAGCTCCAAGCAATGATGGCTGAACGTGAAGCTGCAGAGGTAGTCTAAGCAAACAAGGCTTCACAAGACATTTACTAATGCCTTGAAGGTGCTGCTCTTCCATGTCTTGAATCATATGTATACTCAGGTCACGGATGAGGCCAGAGGTCATCTTCCTGGCCTTTGTTATAGACAATCTTCCCAAGAAGGTTTACTACAAACCGGGAATGAGCAAGGTCAGTTATGAGCGTTTTAAGGAGTTTAGGAGGGAGTGGACATTGTGTCCAAGTACTCCACAAAGTTTGTTGCTCCTTCTAGCTCGGATCTTACTACCCCCTTCAGAGCCCAAGCAAAATCCGAGCTCAAAGACTTACTTTAGGGTTTTTGTATTCATTTCTTTTGTTGTTTTGTCTTGGACCTGTAATTTTTTCCATTATGATAATGAAAAAAGTTTTTGCTGAGGTTTTCCCTTGAGCACTTTATTTTAGCATTTTTCGAGTACTTACTTAAGAACTTTATTTGAATATTTTGAGTACATGGTTTAAGCACTTGAATCGGTGGGGTATCTTGCTCCCCAGTATGCCATGCCTTAACAAATGGTTTGTTGAAATAGTGTCCTAAACCCAATCGGGTTGGACCGGATCCGACCGGGTCGGATCATTTGTACTATTTCTTTATGTTTATGCATATATAAAATGGCTTATTCTGTTGTCATATATATGTTCTTTTAAAGAACCAATTATGAATTGTTATATGATAACGTCCTTAGTATTAAAATGTGATAGAGAAACCATGATAGGAGATTATGGTTGATGAGATCTCTAATCACTTTAATGAGTTTGATACTTAAATGTCTCTAGGCTGACGTACTATCAAACAGGGCATTGATAGTATAAACAGACTAGCACGTATTAGATGTCTTCTCTTTTAAGGACGGGGATAGATCTCGTCTATCGAAGTGTAGAGACACTTGGACCGTACGTGGACGTGTATTAGAGAATGCGTACGTTAGGTGACGACCCACTTACACATATAAGTGTCACACTATGTGGCGGTTGTGTAATTATCCTTAGGACCGGAGTCTTCATGGCATCACGGTGTGGATTGTCATGATTTGACACTATTGAGGTTTCCCTTAGCCATGGGGCGATCATGCGGTAGTGATTGGGTGTGATCGAAGCATGCGGAGTATACATGATTGGTCGTCCGGGAATCGCGTACCCTATTAGTAGGGGTAAATATCCGAAAGGGCCTTCTTATAAGGAATGTCTCATTCTCGTGAATCTTTGCAAAGTGGGAGTAAACGTGTTACTTCGAGAGAGCTTGATATTCAGGTTATAAGATACGGTTGTTAATGTTTGACACTCGATGTACGACCGTAGGGATATTATTATAGCGATAGGATTGTAAGTTACACGGTAACTGTTTCACATGAAAGGTAGTAGTCATTGCATTTGACTCTTCCGATGATTGGGGGTCACGGTGTGTTGCTAGACGCTATCCCGTGATCGTTAGGCATGAAGGGCAATTTCGTAATTTGCACTTTGTGTCTACGGCCAACATATTCGGAAGCCTATCGGGTCACACACATATGAACATCCACCGGATTAAAATGTGGTTATAGATGATAACCAAATAAGGAAAGTTTATCTCGAGACTATAAGGGTTATAGTGGTAAATTAATATGGTGGTATTTATTTATTATGAATAAATATAATACAAGATATTAATTATGATGATTAATTAAATATGTATATTGATACATATGATTTTCGAAAATATGTATATATGATATACATGTATTTTTGCAAATTAATTAATCATAGCATTATATTAATTAAAGAAGTTTCCATAAGTCAATTAATGAAGATATGGGGCGCATTCTTGTTGTGTGTATGACACACTTGGATTGTGCAATTTAATTAATGAGATTACCATAATATTAATATGTGATATTAATTGATTTTGAGAAAAATAGATTTATGGTAATAACATAATTTACATTCAATATAAGATATTGGAGAATTATAAATTATGGATTCATTTAATATAAGATATTAAATTAAATGAGATAAATCAATCAATTATATTTTCCTTATTTTATTGGTTAAAGGTTTTCCCTTCCTACAAGCTACTTGGGGCGCCACCTTCACTATATATATGAGGGCTTGCCAAGCCCTTATGCACACCATTATTCCAAGAGCAATTGTTCTTGTGAAAATTGCAAGAACTCATAGTTCTTGTGTAAGAAATAGGGGGCTTCCTATAGTGAGTTTGTGAGGGAGGAAAAAGTCCGGTCTAGCAACCGGGGTTTTCCAATAGCAATCCATGGTGGGATTCCGGCGGGTTGTTCGTGTGGACTAGCGGTAGAGGCCGAACACTTGGGCGGCTCCATGCTGAACTACTCTCCTTAGACGGTCAAAGCGTCGATCTTTTAGATCAACCAAGGTAACCGCCGTCTTTAGTTTATTCGTTTATTGCTTAAACGAAGTCGATCTTGGGTAAAAGGAAATCAAATTTTTGAATTCCGCTGCGTTCCCGCGTAGATTTCCTAACAGTGGTATCAGAGAGAGCTTCGAGCTTAAGCAATAAGCGTGTTTATTTGCGTAGTTAATTTTATCGTTTAAATCACGTAATTAAAAGATGATATATTTTGATTCGTAAAACGATACACGAAAAGAAATTATTTTGTTATGTGTATTTTATGTTTCAATGTAGTTCATAGTTGTGATTAGTCGATAGATGCAAGATTCAAATCACGATGCGTTAAGTCGAGGTTGAGTGATGGATTCTCGGTGAACCCACTCTTCGTTAATTCGATGTGCTCGACTTTTTCGTCCCGTGATATTTATTGTGCATAGATATCTCGTTGTTTAGTCGTGTCATGGTTTAGGAAACCAACGACATCCCTTTTGATTACGAATCAAAAGGAAAGAAACAAAAGAGAGATTTAATTTTAATTTAATTTTAGAATAGTTCTAATTAATTAAAATTAAATCGTTTAAAAATTAATCGTTAATTTTATTTCGATTAAAATCATTTAATTAATTAAATGTTAATTAGATTGATTAGATAAAATTATTTAATAGATTAAATGTTAATTGATTAATTAAGACGCAAGTAGTTAAAATTTAATTTTATCTTTTTCATAAGATTTTATTGTATGGATTAGATATAGTAGATATAATATGATTATATGGACCCCGATTGATCATGGACTCGACCGATAGGATAGATGTGAATGATTTAATTTTTCTGTTGGTTTAAAAATTGTCCTAGGCCGTTATGAAGAACGTGACCTAGTTTATTTTCTGCAATTATCCCATTCCCGTTGGCTCCCCCGTGTACGGCGGGTGTATTTATTTTATTAGATAGAATTAAATGTAACAAGAATGGAGCAGAAGATGGAGACCAAAGAAAGACGAAAATAAAGATCCTATTGAAGAATGGAGCATTAAAGATCCTATTGGCGGTTGCAGCTACCCTTAGATTGTGACCCGCGGTTTCGTCAGTTTGTATTCGAAACCGCACCTAGGAAAAGTCCATGATCATACCGGTTATTTTACGCATTTATTTATTTTGTGCTTGTATTTATTTTATATGATACGATAGATGCATGACTAGGCACGATCTAGATAAATGTGTAGGATATATATCTATAGAGATAGATATAATTGATGAGACCGAAATTAAAAATTAATTAAGTGAATTAATTTACATAAATACTTCCACCTCAAAAGAATCAAGTTGAAATTGCCTCCCCATATTATAATGACGGTGAAGAGCCCTTGTTCGGATCCAACTCATCGGCCAAAGCGGGGGTTGACCTACCTCGGGTATATCGTCATTATCGAGATATGATCGTATGAGATCTCACGAATATTGGGGTTATGACTTGACTAAGAATTCTCTCGGCCACCAGCCAAAGCGGGGTCGTTTGGATTTTAGAGGCAAGGGTTTGACTACTTCATAAGATGAGAATTGTCAAAGAGTTGACTAGTCAAACAACAAGAGTCGTATAAGATACGATTGACAAAGAGTTGTCTACTTATTATGCTATTTTCGGCCCACCAGCCAAAGCGGGGGTCGGGGTAGTTTAGTGGGATCTTGTCCACTAAAGAAATTAATAATTCTTGAAAGTCAATTGGAAGTAGTTGACTAGTGGGAGCAAAATCATAAACCAAAAGACCATTTTTTGATTTTGCGTGTATAAACAACAACACTCATTTATTTTCATTTTTATGTTGTAGTTTTAGAAAACTTTATATTTATGTTTAATTCTCGATTAGTAAAACCAAATTATGACTGTTACCTTTTGAGAAACGTTCTCAAATATGGTTAAGTAATTTTAATCCTTTTAAAATGAGCAATGACACGAGAGATCCCGTAATAGTAGTTAGAGACAAGGAGATTACATAATTGATGCAAGCTCGAGACTTTAATTATTAATGAAAGCGGAAGCTCATGATATGATTAAATCATTTGAAATAAGTTTCAATGAATTAGTCATAAATTGGATACGATCCAAGATGATCATTCAGTCATACGATGACAATTAATTCAATCGTTGAATAAGAATGACCACGTTTAATTTTGAAAAAGGTTGTTTTCAAAATTGTAAGATTTAAGTATCGACTTAATTCTATCATTGCTTAAAGGTTAATTAAATAGTCAATGTTTTGAATACTATTCGAAAGGTTAAATAAACTATTTAATAAACATTAGATTTTCTTTATGAAAGGAAATCAAAGACATAGCTCTTGTGATCTTTCTTAAGTCTTATGAAGACTACACTAAGAAACATTTTTCAAGTGCTTAAAAGGGTTGAAAAGGAAAGTTAGGGCATGTGCTTAAATAGAGAACTTATTGAAGTTTCTATTCTAGGCAAGTAAGTTGAGATAAATCTATCTAAGTTCAAGTCAACTCTTAGATATATGATATCTTACGAGTGTGATTAAATTAGAAAGATTAAATACAGATATGGAAGGTTAAACAAATGTTGTAACACTTACCATATTCGGATCTAGTAAAAGCGATAAGGGAACTAAATAAATGTTATTATGTTCCGGTTCTTATGAAGAACATACTTTCAGTTATTTGTTAGGATTTAGTAGACATATTCAATTGTAAAGAATAAATGTTATTCCGATAAAGTTGGAAGGTCACTGAATCTAACATACTAGATTGATGTCACTGTATAGTTGATATATGTGATGAGATCTCGACTAAATATTTGTATGGCTGTTATCTTTGATATTTGTAGTTGTTCTAGATGTCGACTCTCTGGAAGAGAAACGTATAATCAAATGTCATTTAGATGATGTCTGAACCATGTGATTATGAATTATGTGGGTAATACGTATCTTATCCAAAGATGACTGAAATACCCTTTTATGAAAAGGTTGTAAAAATCTAGAAAAATTGTCTAAAGCCTAAACATACCGATGTTTGTTGGCTTATGACAATTAATGCTACAAATAATTGTTTGTTAATCTCTATAACTATTGTTAGAAATAGTCAAGTGTACTTATTGAAGTACGACAATTCGGAAAGCCCGAAAAGTTTGAGCTAGTACGAATATGAGATTGATGAGCTACTTAGGAATTAATCTTCAATTGGATTGAAGTAATTAATACCTGAAGGGTGTTTCAGAAGTCGTCTGAAAAAGGAATAAGATTCTTCCCTTGAAGGATACCATCTTTGGGGTACGCAATTAGATTGTGTTCCCAAAATGGAAATAACACTTTATATGATAAAGGTGTGACGCAAGCCATGCGATGTATCCCTTACCCGTTTCAGGATAGTGCCCTTATACTTAACTTAGTTCCAAAGAATAAAGGTTGAATAAATTCCATATTAGATATGGAAGAGGATAATGTCGAATCTATCTTAACCGATGGTTTAAAGTTGTCGTAGGCAGAGTCAGAAAGGCTTGGAGCCTAGTACGACATATGCAACTTTGTGGAATATCTTAGCTAGCACGCTGGATATTATTTACTTGTTCATGGAGCAAAATGTTTGTCTCCAAACATGCTGTCTTCTAGAGGAAGTGTTTCTTCCAAAAGAAACAGTGGGAGTGAATAAGATCTCAAAAGAGTTTGAGAACCACAAAGATATATTCAACGAATGGAACGTGAGCAGACGCCGCATAGCGATGAGGTGTAGATCACTGCTCAGTGCACACAAAAGTTCTGTAAGTCTGTGGATAACCTCAAGCCCAAAAGGGCTGCTGGTGTGTTCATCTTGATGAATGTATATCTCACGACTTATGAAAGAATGTTTAAAAGGCAAGATTGAGAGATATGGCCAGGAGCCATAATACCTGAATCAGATTCCATCAGTGACAACCAGGTTATGAACCAAGTTTGTCTTACCTAGAGGGAATGTCCCGGTAAGGCTGAGCAAAGTTCTATTCAGGTAGTGCTTGTTGTAGCTTCGTATCATGGCTATATGATAGTGTTGAAAACATTGGGCAAACAGCCTGATGTTCATAGACGATAACATGATATGTGAGCCCACGAGATCCATTTATGGACTCAAACAAGTTTCTCTAGACGATTTCTTTGTTTGATAATCAAAGGAGTTTGATTCAGTCAAAAGGAGGGATATGCCTATGTGCAAAAGGGATAGTGGGAGTGTTACGATTTTTGAGTAAGATATTGGATATCCTTCTCAAGAATTACCACCCCGTGTCACAGTCAATTAATGTTTGGTAATTCAAGGTCTTTACGAAAACACTTGGATTAGCAGTTCTTATTTTGGAAATAAGAATCTATAGCGATAGATTTAACTGCTGTTAGGTTATAGTTTACCCATACAGATGTGATGCTAAAAGGTTTAGCATAGATCACGATAGGAGACACTGCTAGCCCGTGTTCTCAAGATCTATCTATTTTAGGACGTTAGTCCTAAAGATGAGGTGAAGGATGATGCTTATGAAAGGTTTCCCTCTCTACGGAAATTGGAACCATCATAAAAGTTATGCTAGAGGTTCACACTCTGACGATGCTAAATAAAGCACCAGTGATGTGTCAAGGTTGTTTAGTATCTAGGGGTGAAATAGAAAGGTGAAACAGTGTGAAAAAGATGGTGCCTTTTATGGAAAGATGGTGGTTTTTATGTTGTACGGCTGGGTTCAAGAATGTATCTTGAATTGCCTACGTATCTGTTTGGAATCCGGGAATCAAGCCCAACGTAGTTCCCGGATGTATGTATTTATAGGCACATGTCCCTCTTACTCGCCCTACATTAAGGGCGGTTTAGTCTATTGACAAATATAACCTTGGCTTCTGTCCAAGTTACTCCTCGACATCGGCTCGATGTACATCGAGATGGTCATGCCAATGTGCAAGCCTTCTACATAATTAACTCATAATGTAAATGATCTTGATCATGTCGAGATGGCTCACCGACTCGACATCCTTGTCATACCCGGACCTCATCCCCATTCCAAATTGGACCACTCGGATAATTCCACGTGGAAGGGTGGCATATCGTATCGTCATAAGCCCCCGGATCGACGAGGCCTCTTTAAAATGCCGAAGTCGGATCTAAAAATTTAAAAAAGTAATTCGATACGAGGTCTTCTCTTGGCGGGATTTGGGCTAATGTCTCAACCGCCATAGGTCTCCCTAGGGTGACGTCATGCTTGCATCGAATTAAATGGGCACGGGAAACGAAGCATTTTCATTGGTTGTAGCCCCTTGATATGCGCGATATTTTTATTATAACTCGCCCAAAACCGTCCTTTCAAATTCATTTGGAAACTTATCAAGATAAAAGGAGTTCCAAGCCGGTGAAGAGTTTAAATTTACTCATTCTCATCCATTTTTCCTGCCTCATACAAAATTTGCAAGTAAGCTTTGAACTTCCTCCGTTTCTTTCTTATTTCATTATTTTCTTTGTTTTTCCATTCCCATGTATCGTGAGTGAGAGCGATTCTCAAAATTTAGAAGAGATTGCCGTGTCGAAGGCGAATCGCGAAGCAACGGTTTCGAACAATCTAATACATCCGGCCGAAGTTCACCGGAGAAGAAGGAGAGGAGGCTAGGGAGGAAGAAGAATCGACTTCCCGACGTATTACGAAACGTCAAACCGAAATGAAGGGTCGGGGAGCATACGGGTGCGTATACGCCCTAACGGAGGGAAAGGTCAAGGCTTTATGCCAAAGGTTTGATATTCCGTATTCGTCCGATAGGGTGCTAGTCCCTCGAGGTCAAAACCAATTTGCTTGTGATCCTCCCCCGGGTTTTTGTGCCGTGTATGAAGCGCAATTAAAAGAAGGGTTAAGATATCCTTTCGACCCATGTCTTATCGAAGTGCTCCGACACTACCGGATATGTGTTGCCCGATTGGCCCCAAATGGTATTAGAAGCCTCATGGGCTTCGTCTTGGCATGTCGTGTGGCCAAAGTCGAATTCTCGGTGCGCTTGTTCCGACAATATTTTTCGATCCGGGGATTGCAAGACGCCGGGTGGTATACCTTTCAGAAACGTCCCTTGGTCCCGGAATTTGTACGGAGGGCCATATCATCTCATGGGGACTGGAAACCGAACTTCTTTTTTATCCGACATGGTCTTGGTGACCTCGACATACACACTTGGCACAAAAGACCTAAAAAATGGCATGATAAGCTTGACTCCGATCCACCCGCGTCGTGTGGAGTCTTTGGAACAAGTGCGCCCCGATATTGCAACTCGGAACCTGCACCCTCTATATGCTTATGCCGACCTCGAGACGGCGGGCCCGGGTGCTTATATGGAACTCGATGAAGAAGTTCGGGCTTTGTGTAGGACTATCGTTAATTTTATCGAATTGTTATATTTCTTCTTGCTTACTTATTTCCATCTCGATTATATAGTAAAGGTGACCTTTATTCTTGCAGTGGAATATTTCTCGGAGATGGAGTCGTCTACTAAGATGCACGATCCCAAGAAGGTCGACCCCAAGAAGATACAAGAGGCTGGTGGGGATCAAATCGAAAAAACTGTTTCGGTTTCGATAGTCTCTGGGGGCAAAAAGACTCCGGCTCGAGCACCCACTCCCGCATCAACGTCAAATATTCTTAGGGACCACCCCGATGATGCACCGGTGGAGAAGCGGGGGAGAAGGCGCCGACTCGAGGAAACGCTTGAAGATCACCGACACGAGGCATGGCATAGGAAAAGAGGCTCGAAAAATCCCTCACCCAAAAACTATCGATCCGATCCCGAGACTACAACTTCGAGTTGGAGATGATGGCCCCGACGATACGAACCAATATATTTCCAAGCTCCTCCGAGCCGTAAGACTTCATAATCTATAATTTGTATTTGCCAACGAGTCGATTTAACGTCTCTCTCATTACGGGTTCGTCTTTCCACCGACGTGGCCACGAACGAGGTGGATCTCCTTCCTCTCGCTCGGCTGAAAAAGAGGAGACTATAGAGAAGCGAGAAATCAAAGATCGAGAACCTTGAGGCCCGTGCACGAAAATTGGATGGTCGACGTTTGACCCCGGAGGCCGATTTAGAGGTTTCTCGATTCAATTTGAGCAAAGCGAGAGAAAGCGCTAGCGAGATAGGGAGGCGAGTTGACTAGGGTGAAGTCGAGCTCGAGACGGTGAAGGCCGAGCCGGGCCGGGTGCATCAAAGCACGAGACGACCTACGGATCGAAGTTGACGGTTTGGCGTCTCGCATGGAGATGGCCAAGAAGGATTTTCTGGCCTCCGACGAGCTTAGAACTGAAATAATGCTATTGATGACTCAGGCCATGAAGGGTGGATTCACCAATGCTTTAAAGGACGTCAAGGAGGCCTTCCCAGAGTTTGAGGTGTCGAGTATCAAACGGGCTCATTTGTACGACGAGGAGTCGATCCCCCGATACGGCCGATACTTCGAGGAGTTCAGATCTGGGGTTTCACTTCATGAGAAGTATGTTCGACCTGCTCTCGTTCAGGATGGAGAAGAGGACGATGATGTCGACGTGAACCTCGATGATGTCGATCTGGATGCTTCACGCTTAAGCCCCCCTAACGCTTAACAAGCTTCATCACTTAACTATTTTGTTCGATATGGTTGTAAACTTTGGATTTTATTTGGTTGTACTTTTCAAACATTTACTTTCTTTGTCTTCGTTTTATTTTTTGTTGACGAATTCGTTCAGCTGGATTTTACTTGATTCTTCTCATCGAATTATCTAACTCGTGATTCTTGCCTTTAATTTATCCTTATTTCGCCGCGACTTTCTTAGGGTGTAGTCATACCGACTTAATTCCCTTTCGATTGGTTAGGGTGCAGTCATATCGACTTGATTCCCTTATGATATGTTAGGGTGTAGTCACATCGACTTGATTCCCTTATGATTATTTAGGGTGTAGTCATATCGACTTAATTCCCTTATGATACGTTGGGGTGTAGTCATATCGACTTAATTCCCTTTCGATTATTTAGGGTGTAGTCATATCGACTTAATTCCCTTTCGATTATTTAGGGTGTAGTCATATCGACTTAATTCCCTTTCGATTATATAGGGTGTAGTCATATCGACTTAATTCCCTTTCTTGTGCGAGGTGTAGTCATATCGACTTAATTCCTCTCTATTCCCCCAAAGTGAAGCATGAGTTCATGACTCATGATACACTTTAAGTATGAGTTGATGTTCGCTTTAGCGAGGTTAGGAGTGATAAGCATTAAAACTTTAACGCATCGTTTCGACGGGTACTTGCTATGATGGTTCAAAGAAAATTTCATAAATTGCAAACATAAAGCCTTGATGGTCGATTCGACGCATTACAATCACGAAAACGGAAATGAAAATTACACATAGTACTTTCTAAGATTAGTGGCATGCCGGTTCGAGGCACGGTGCTTCCATCGACCTTCCAAGTTGATACGCTCCTTTAGGATGGACTTTCGGGATCTTGTAAGGGCCTTCCCAATTCGGCTCGAGTTTGCCTATTGGGTCTTGTCTGCGCTTGCTTCATTCTTTCTCAGCACGAGGTCACCAACTTGGAAATATTTATACTTTACCCGAGCGTTATAGTATTGTGACATCTTCCTTTTATACTCAGCCACTCGATGTGATGCGAGCTCTCTTCTTTCTTCGACATCATCTTTCGCCTGCTTGAGGTTGTTTTCATTTGTCTCGATATTGTAAGCCAAAACCCGAGGTGAAGACAACCCGATCTCTGCTGGTATAACCGCTTCACACCCGTAGGCCATTGCGAAAGGAGTTTCTCGAGTAGCCGCATTGGGTGCAGTTCGATACGACCACAAGATGCTTGGCAACTGTGCTGCCCAATCGCGTCCCTCATCTTCCAATCGCTTCTTCAGACCGAACTTCAACTCGTCGTTGGTGCCGCTCGACTTGTCCATTCGGCGAGGTCGAGCCACGGATGTCGTTCTATGTTCGATCTTGAACTCTTTGAGCCAGCTCTGCACCCTTTCATCCAAGAACTGGGTGCCATTGTCTGAGATCAGGTACTTGGGGACTCCAAACCTGCATAAAATATTTTCCCACAAAAACTTTTTGATGGTTGCAGCTCTGATATTAGCAAGGGCTTTAGCCTCAACCCATTTGGTGAAGTAATCGACCGCGACTACAACAAACTTTAAATTTCCAGGGGCTCGAGGCAAAGGCCCTACTATATCGACACCCCACTCGTCGAACGGCCAAACAGACTCGATGACGTTCATCTCTTGAGCTTGCGATGCGTTATCACATCATGAACCGACACGCTCTACACTTCATAACCAACTCATTTGCGTCCCTCTGCATTGAGGGCCAGAAATACCCTGCTAGCCTACATTTCCTCGTCAGCATTCGTGCCCCACAATGATTTCCACATACCCCCCGATGTATTTCCTCGAGAAGATATGCTCCCTCTTCTTCCGACGCGCATCGCGTCCAGGGCGCTACGAATGACTTCCTGTAAAGAACATAATCAAATAATGCATATCTCGCTGACTGTAATCGTACCTTCCTTGCTTGAAACCTATCCGATGGTAGAATCCCATCTTTAAGATAAGCGGCTATCGGGTCCATCCACGTCGACCCCTGAATGATCGGTTGCACATCAACTTCTTCGTAGCTACGCTCTGACAACATTTCTACCAGGACTTTCTTTTTTGATTTGAAATTAGACGCCAGTTTAGATAAGGCATCAGCTCGTTTATTCTCGTTCCTCGGTACACCGTTCGATACGAACATTCTTAAATTTTGACATCAGTCTCTGAACCACTTTTAGATAGCTTTTCATGGTTTCCTCTTTAGCCTCATATCCCCCTCGGATGTGATTTACCACGAGCTGTGAGTCGCTGTATACTAGGAGATCCTCGACCCCTAATTTGATTGCCAACTTCAAACCCGTGATCATGGCTTCATATTCCGCTTCGTTGTTAGTGGCTTTGAATTCAAATCGAAGTGCATATGGGAATTCCTCTCCTCTTGGGCTAATCAGCAACAAACCCGCTCCTGCTCCTTCCTTGCTGGAAGCACCATCAACATAAATGGTCCACTGCTGTTCTGATGGTTGCTTTTCTTGTGCAATTTGGATCGAAAATCCTTCTGCGATGAAATCGGCTAGTGCTTGGCCTTTGATAGCTGTCCGAGGCGTGAACTCGATATCGTATCCGGCTAACTCAACCACCCATTTGGCCAGTCGACCCGATGTCTCGGGCTTCGCCAAAATCTGTTTCAAGGGTTGGTTCGTGACTACCACGATCGGGTGTGCTTGAAAATAATGCTTTAATTTCCTCGACGCATGGACTAGGCCCAAAACTAGCTTCTCGGCTGGTGAATACCTTAACTCTGCCCCATGCAAGGCTTTGCTGACGAAGTAGATTGGTACCTGACCCCGCTCTGCTTCTCGAATCAATACTGCGCTTACTGCTTCCTCACAAACGGCAAGATACACCAAAAGCTTCTCTCCTCTCGAGGTGATGCCAAGGTGGGCGGGTTTGACGGGTAATTCTTTAAATCTTCAAAAGCCTTTTGGCACCTTTGTCATCCCACCGGAAGGGACTCGCTTTCTTTAGAATCTTAAAGAATGGTAAGGCCCTTTGTGCCGATATCGATAGGAAACGGTTGAGAGCGCCATCCGACCCGTTAATCTTTGCACCTCCTTCACACTTCGAGGCACTGGCATGTTTTGGAGGGCCTTGATTTTGTCTGGGTTTGCGTTAATTCCATCCTTAGATATCATGTACCCCAAGAACTTTCCTGATCGGACTCCGAACGTGCACTTTTTTGGGTTGAGCTTCATGTTAGCGAGAGCGGAGAACCTCGAACACCTCTCTCGTGTCGATTATAAACTGCTCGAGAGACTTACTCTTAATTAACAAATCGTCTACATAGACTTCCATGCTCCGCCCGATCGGCTTTTCGAAAATTTTGTTCACTTTTGCCGGCGTACGTTGCTCCTGCATTCTTTAAACCAAACGGCATCGTAACGAAACTAAATGTCCCGAAGTCAGTTATAAAAGCTGTCTTTTCCGAATCTCTGGGGTCCATAAGGATTTGATAGTAGCCACGATACGCATCTAGAAATCCAAAAACTTCGAACCCTAATGTCGAGTCGACAAGTTGGTCGATCTTGGGAAGTGGGTAAGAGTCTTTTGGGCAAGCTTTGTTTAGATCTGTGAAGTCGATGCACATCCTCCAAACTCCCCCATCGGGCTTTTTTACTAAAGCTGGGTTGGCTAACCATTACGGATATACCACTTCTTTAACGATCCCGGCCACCAAGCAACTTGTCGACTTCTTTTTTAACTCGCTTCCTTTCTTTACGGTGCTAGACTTCTCTTCTTTTGCTTCACCGGTTTCTTTGTGGGGTCGACATTGAGCTTATGCATAGCAAGGTCACTGAGAGTCCCGGCATGTCGTCGGCTTTCCATGCAAAAACATCTCGAAACTCAACCAGGAGATCGACTAACGTCTGAACATCGGGGTGTGGAATCCACTTCCCGACTCGAACTCCCTGGCTTTCCTCTTCTTCCCAAATTCGAACTTCTTCTGTTGGATCAACTGAAACCCAACTTTTGTCTTCTTCCTCCTCAGGGATTAGCTCTTCAACCAACACTTGACCTACACCCTTTCCTTTAATCGTTACCGGGTTGCAATTCCCGGCCTTTGCCACATCTCCCCTTACCTCGTGGGTACCATGCCATGTAGGGAATTTCATGCCGTTATGGTAAGTGGAGATCACTTTGCTCTCAAATCATAAAGTGCGGGTCGACCCAATATTACGTTATATCCCGAAGGGGCCTTGACTACGACGTACGTCATCTCCATCGTTCGCCCCTTCTCACCATCTCCTACCGTGGTTAACAAGTTGATAGATCCGACGGGATGGATGGCCCTACCCCGTAAAACCGAATAGCGGGGTGGACAATGGTGTTATATCTTCATCTTTTAACTTCATTGCCTTGAACGTTGAATAGTATAGGATATTCACGGCACTCCCGCTATCAACACGGACTCTCTTTATTAGCCCTCGACCGATGATCGCTTCTATTACTAAACCTTCGCTGCGGCCATAAGTACGGGGACATCGTCTCTCGGGTCCATATCCTACCTCTGTTGTGAATTTCAACTTCTTGGCCTCTCTCGACCCGTCCATAACGGGTTGACTTGATCGGGGTCGGTCTAAGTCATGTTCCGCCACAATCGTATTCACACCATATCCAATTCGGTTATCTCCATAAGGATCTCGATTCTGATCTTCCCTTCTATCGTCTCGACGCTCATCTCTCTGATTATCCCTCCTCACGGGCTCAGATGACCTGTCTCTACGCCTTTGATTGCCTCGATTGGGAGATCGATCTCTTCTTCCATGATAATTCTTCCTCTTATATTCACGACGTCCTTTGGGATCATCCTTCTCCGATCTGTCTACTACCTCGTCGAGTTGTCCTTCTTGGATGCCAGCGTCGATATCTCTTTTCAGATCAAAACATTCTTCTGTATCATGCCCCACGTCCTGATGGTAATCACAATATTTGTGGGTGTTTTTCCTCTTCTCGACATCTTTTGATATCGGTTTTGGGGTCCGAGCAATGTTCTTTTTTATCATGATGGCTAGCACCTCTTTCCGGGATCGATTAAGGGGTATGAAGTCTCTATCTTTCAAATTACCTTTCTTCCCGAGTCGATCTGTAATTGGCGCTGTCATCCGATCGAAAACGCTGGCTTTCCCTTCATTCCTAGGGCGACCTTTGGTCCGGCCGCGGGGTCGTTCTTCGAGTTGAGACCAAGCGAGATGGTGTGCAAGCGCACTGCCTCCTCACCTTGGCAAAATTTATGGACTATGTTCACACATTCGTCCATGCTTTCTGGCATCTTCCTAGATAACTTATCGTATAACTTCATGTTCCTGATCCCTGCAACGAAAAAATTGACCTGAAGTGTCTCATTGAGATTGTGGACTTTCATTGCTTCGAGGTTAAAACGCTTCATATAATCGATAGTTGACTCATTCCTTTCTTGCTTGATGTTAGTCAAATGGGTAGAACTCAGATGAAACTTCTTGTTTCCAATAAACGCGTCGCGAAACTTTTGCCCCAACTGCACGAAGCTAGAAATCGACCCGGGTCTCGGTTGTGGAACCACTCTCGAGCTCGACTTTGTTAATAATGTGTCAAATGCTCGACACTTCATGGCGTCGTTCGCATTCCTTAGCCTCATCATCGATATGTATCGGTATAGATGATCCTCAGGATCTGTTGTGCCGTCATACGGATCCATCTTCGGGGGTTTGAAGGACTCGGGCATCGGGTAACGCTCGATCTCAGAAACAAAAGGCGACTCGAGCCAATCGATGTCTCGATCTTTGCCTACGATACGATTGAACTCGTCTCGTATACTTTCCTCGACCCTTCTTAAAGGCTTCTCTTGCGCGGCCCGCTTCTTGTAGTTGGTGGCACTGACTTCTACCTCGTCTTCGCATTCTTCTCGTATATCCACCGACTTCTTCCCTTTGCGTTCTCTAACTCTTTTCGGCTGGTTGATCTAAAGGTTGCACTGTCCGGAAAATCGTGGAGTCCCTTTTCAACAAACACCGACGCTACGACACGCTTAAGTGCTTCTTCATCTAACGACGCCAAGTGGTCCGCAACATCCTGCGCAACCGGGGAGGAAGCTGAGGTTTTTGCGTTTGCACAACTGCAGCCTTAGAACCAGTGGGCTTTTCTAGGGCATTCTGGTTTTGTTCCCCTGCCGGCTCTAGGTCTGTGTGTTCTTCGTTCTGTACATTCTTCTGCCTGCTTTTCTTCTTGTTGACGGCGCCATCGTACTATTCTCTCTAAATCACCAATAGATAGAGCCCTCCTTCTAGCGCCAAATGACGATGCTAAATAAAGCACCAGTGATGTGTCAAGGTTGTTTAGTATCTAGGGGTGAAATAGAAAGGTGAAACAGTGTGAAAAAGATGGTGCCTTTTATGGAAAGATGGTGGTTTTTATGTTGTACGGCTGGGTTCAAGAATGTATCTTGAATTGCCTACGTATCCTGTTTGGAATCCAGGAATCAAGCCCAACGTAGTTCCTGGATGTATGTATTTATAGGCACATGTCCCTCTTACCCTACATTAAGGGCGGTTTAGTCTATTGACAAATATAACCTTGGCTTCCCGTCCAAGTTACTCCTCGACATCGGCTCGATGTACATCGAGATGGTCATGCCAATGTGCAAGCCTTCTACATAATTAACTCATAATGTAAATGATCTTGATCATGTCGAGATGGCTCACCGACTCGACATCCTTGTCATACCTGGACCTCATCCCCATTCCAGCTGGACCACTCAGATAATTCCACGTGGAAGGGTGGCATATCGTATCGTCACACTCCATGAATAGTCATGAGCAAGTATGAAAGTAATTCTAGCAAATGTCGAGAATATCCTTAAATAAGTTAAGGAAATATTCTTAGTTTATTGAAACTGGGAATCAGGTAAATATAGTTATACAGACGTATATCCCGAGTCTTACGAAGGCGAGTGGGAGCTACGGTCTCGGGTTTGCGGTCACTTTATTTAAAGTGATACGGTGTTCTAGAAATGTTCTAGCTTATGGGCCACTTGTAAATTCTACAACTAGGTCAAAACACAGTAGCGCCTTGGAGGCGCAGCGGGAGCGGTACATGGATCTAGAAGGTTCATTCCTGAACCTTATGTGGTTCTTCCACCTTTTCTGTATAGTTGATATAGTAAGTGGATTTATTGCTTGAAGCAAGGACCAGGGTCTCGTCAGAGATTCGTGTGTGTGTTGAGGCAGTTCCTTTGACTTGGTCAATTGGAACATGATATGAAGATAGTCTGAGTCCCCACGGATAGCGATCCGTTTATGGCTAGGGCTGGTTGCGAGTATTGCATGAGATTCTTGTGTTTCAACTTGGTCTTGTGTGTGCTAGTGATTGGTTTTAGGCCAAGTGGGAGATTATTGAAATAGTGTCCTAAACCCAATCGGGTTGGACCGGATCCGACCGGGTCGGATCATTTGTACTATTTCTTTATGTTTATGCATATATAAAATGGCTTATTCATTGTCATATATATGTTCTTTTAAAGAACCAATTATGAATTGTTATATGATAACGTCCTTAGTATTAAAATGTGATAGAGAAACCATGATAGGAGATTATGGTTGATGAGATCTCTAATCACTTTAATGAGTTTGATACTTAAATGTCTCTAGGCTGACGTACTATCAAACGGGGCATTGATAGTATAAACGAGACTAGCACGTATTAGATGTCTTCGTCTTTAAGGACGGGGATAGATCTCGTCTATCGAAGTGTAGAGACACTTGGGTACGTGGACGTGTATTAGAGAATGCGTACGTTAGACTGACCCACTTACACAGATAAGTGTCACACTATGTGGCGGTTGTGTAATTATCCTTAGGACCGGAGTCTTCATGGCATCACGGTGTGGATTGTCATGCTTTGACACTATTGAGGTTTCCCTTAGCCATGGGGCGATCATGCGGTAGTGATTGGGTGTGATACTGAAGCATGCGGAGTATACATGATTGGTCGTCCGGGAATCGCGTACCCTATTAGTAGGGGTAAATATCCGAAAGGGCCTTCTTATAAGGAATGTCTCGTTCTCGTGAATCTTTGCAAAGTGGGAGTAAACGTGTTACTTCGAGAGAGCTTGATATTCAGGTTATAAGATACGGTTGTTAATGTTTGACACTCGATGTACGACCGTAGGGATATTATTACAGCGATAGGATTGTAAGTTACACGGTAACTGTTTCACATGAAAGGTAGTAGTCATTGCATTTGACTCTTCCGATGATTGGGGGTCACGGTGTGTTGCTAGACGCTATCCCGTGATCGTTAGGCATGAAGGGCAATTTCGTAATTTGCACTTTGTGTCTACGGCCAACATATTCGGAAGCCTATCGGGTCACACACATATGAACATCCAGCCGGATTAAAATGTGGTTATAGATGATAACCAAATAAGGAAAGTTTATCTCGAGACTATAAGGGTTATAGTGGTAAATTAATATGGTGGTATTTATTTATTATGAATAAATATAATACAAGATATTAATTATGATGATTAATTAAATATGTATATTGATACATATGATTTTCGAAAATATGTATATATGATATACATGTATTTTTGCAAATTAATTAATCATAGCATTATATTAATTAAAGAAGTTTCCATAAGTCAATTAATGAAGATATGGGGCGCATTCTTGTTGTGTGTATGACACACTTGGATTGTGCAATTTAATTAATGAGATTACCATAATATTAATATGTGATATTAATTGATTTTGAGAAAAATAGATTTATGGTAATAACATAATTTACATTCAATATAAGATATTGGAGAATTATAAATTATGGATTCATTTAATATAAGATATTAAATTAAATGAGATAAATCAATCAATTATATTTTCCTTATTTTATTGGTTAAAGGTTTTCCCTTCCTACAAGCTACTTGGGGCGCCACCTTCACTATATATATGAGGGCTTGCCAAGCCCTATGCACACCATTATTCCAAGAGCAATTGTTCTTGTGAAAATTGCAAGAACTCATAGTTCTTGTGTAAGAAAGAGGGGGCTTCCTATAGTGAGTTTGTGAGGGAGGAAAAAGTCCGGTCTAGCAACCGGGGTTTTCCAATAGCAATCCATGGTGGGATTCCGGCGGGTTGTTCGTGTGGACTAGCGGTAGAGGCCGAACACTTGGGCGGCTCCATGCTGAACTACTCTCCTTAGACGGTCAAAGCGTCGATCTTTTAGATCAACCAAGGTAACCGCCGTCTTTAGTTTATTCGTTTATTGCTTAAACGAAGTCGATCTTGGGTAAAAGGAAATCAAATTTTTGAATTCCGCTGCGTTCCCGCGTAGATTTCCTAACATGGTTTTGGATGGAATACTCGTATTTTTTTTCTCTGTTTAGGACATTTTTGCCGAGCCCGACCTACGGGGATCGGTTATTTGTTTGCCTTTAGGTCAGTCTTAGCTTGTTGTGCCCTGGCCGAATCTGACTTGGGGGAGAGGGGTTGGAGTCAGTTATTCTGCTGACTTCGTCTTTGATGAGTCCGACCTGACATAGGCCCAATATCGAATTTTGGCGAGCTTGGTAGGATTTTACCGGTTCGTTGCATGTTTTTCGGCGAACACGGCTAGATTTGACTGACTTCTCACGTTAAGTCTTTTCGGCGAGCAGGGCAAGATTAGATTCACTTCTGTATTAATTTTTTCGGCGAGCAAGGCCCGATTAGACCGACTTCTTGTGTTAAATTTTTTCGACGAGCACGGCCTGATTAGATTGACTTCTCGCATTAATGTTTTTCGGCGAGCAGGACCTGATTAGACTGACTTCTCGCATTAATGTTTTTCGGCGAGCAGGGCCAGATTAAATTGACTTCTTGCTTTAAGTTTTTCGGCGAGTAGGGCCAGATTAGACTGACTTCTCGCGTTAATGTTTTTCAGGTTGAGCTTGACTTGACGGGGCTCAGATTTTCTTAATGTCGTTTGTTTTTTCATGAAAACCTGTCTCATAGGCTTAAATGAGGCCATTAACAGTAGCATGATCAAAATTGATAATTTAAATAAGAGCATATTGAAAGGAAATGCAAACTGGGTGCTTATGAGCACCATTTATTGAAAACTTTGTTCAAAGATTGAATGAAATTGCAAAAATAAAAAGCAAGTCGTAGCTACTCAGAACCTGACAAACTCGTTAAGCCATGATTACTCCTTTTTTTTTATTGTGGCCGAGAAGCTCCTGGCAACCTCCAGATCCCTTCGATCTCATCTGAGCCATCCGCAGTAGGAAACTTCAAGATGATGTGAGCCGGGGAGATTACATCTCGGAGTGATCGATTAGGGTGGGCCTTCCAAGATGATGTTATACACTGATTAAGCCCTGAGTACGACATAAATGACCATGATGATCCCGCCTTTTGATTCCTGCCCAAAGGTTGTTACGAGTCGGACAATCCTCAATAGGATGGACTGGGGGTCCATCGAATCCGAATAGTGGTGCTGAGACCGGTGTTAGCTCCGAATCCCTGAGCTTCATTGACTAGAAAGCCGGATAGTATAGGACGTTGACAGCACTTCATGTATTTATGAAAATTCTCTTGACCAGGTTCTTGTTCACCATGACCTCCATGACCAGGCCCTCATGTTTGTAACCAACGGAAGTGGATCCCTAGGACCATAGGTCACTTCCCGAGCTAGCCTTTGATCTATTGTTTGGGTTTGCAGGTCGAGCATTAGGGTTACAAGTTTCCCCGAATGTGTTGCTGGGGCCGCCCATAATGGTGTTGATAGTGTTGATGGAGCGATTATCTATCTGTCGATCTCCCTCCAGAGATCGGTCTCTTCTTCTGTAGGGTTCTCCCAGTGGACCTCGATCCTAATTGAAATTTCCGATGCAAGTAGTCTCACTGACCCCAAGGCTCAGCAGAGTGAGATCGACCCACGACCTCGTCCAACTTCCTTTCAGTGATTGCTGAATCAATATCCCTATGAAAGTCTCTGTAGCTTTCCAAATGATGCCTAACATCTTTGTGATAGGTAGAGAATTTGCTTTGGTCCATTCTCTCTAGGGGACTTCACATCGGTGGTGGAATTCGATCTAGACATTTTCTCTCAATAATTGTGAGAACCTGCTCGTGCGGCCTGTTTAACGGAGGGAAGTCCTTATGCTCGTGCCTTTTCTTAGACCGATCTGCGGCCAAACTGGATGCTCGGTCCCAGGTCGATTTCCTTTTCTTGTCAGATATCTTTTCTGCCTGCTTTTTAGTGCTCTCCTCTCTCTGATTGTCTTTTCAGCCGGTTCGGTTCCTCTCCTTGCAGTGCTTATATGCTACTTCGATACATTCTCCCATCGATTTGGGAGTTTGCTGTTTAGCTTGGCGTAGAGCCTACCTTCCCGCAGCCGTACAACAAAGGAGGCAATCAGAATGTGTTCGTCGGCATCTTTCACCTGTGTGGATTATTCATTAAACCGCTTCATGAATTGCAGCACTGTCTCATCTTTCTTCTGTGTAAGGGTGAGAAGATGAGTAGCATTCCTCTGGAAGGGTTTGTTTTGATAAAGGCATTAAGAAAAATCTTTCCAAGCATCTCAAAGTTGGAGATCGTCCTTGCGGGGATCTTCCGAAACCATTCTCGTGCTCGGTCTACTTCGTCTCGTCCGGAGCAATCATATGTTTCATGTATTGAAAGAGGTGATCTGAGGATCCTTTGTTCCATCGTTAGTTTCTAATTTGGCACTTTGAACCTTGCAGGTCGAGGATAATCGTCTATCTGCTCAGTGAATTGGGATTTCGAGGGAGAGGTCCGTAGATCTCTTGCCCAGGATAACGTCTAGCTCGGCTCTAGCTGCATCCATTGCATGGGTGTCTACCAACTTCTTCCCCCGATTTGAGGAGGATGAATGGTCATCCTTATTGGCTCGTTTAAGCTTTGGAGGGAGAGATGGTGTTTCCTCTTGAGACTCCTCTACCTCATAATCATCATCTTTCTCCGGTAGATTTTGTTCATGGAGATCTTGTTCCTGCAGATCTTCTTCAAGGAGATATTCTTCTACCAAATCTTAATCCTCTTTATCGTCCTCTGCTAAGGTAGCATTGAGCACTTCTTGTTTTGTGGCATCATCCATAGCCACCAATTGATCCACCAATGCTTGGTGGGTAACGTTGAGGACAACCTCCTCATGCTCCTGCTTGTGATTGTTAGCGTTGGAGGCCGAGGCGTCGTTGTCATTATTGCCTTTTTTGCGGCCTGATTTCTAGTTGTCACCATTATTGTGTTGAAGCGTTAAACAAAATTGCCAATAAAGGTGCCCTCCTTCGAGTGCCAACTGAAGATTCTGGGAATCGTCGGGTTTTAATTCCGGGGTTTATAGATCTTAGTGACAATCTGCACAAACTTCAAGGACACTAAAAACGATAAAGTGTGGGGTGGTTTGTGGTGGCTTAGACTGGACTTGAGAAAGTGTCTTTAAGCATTGTTTATATAGAGGGGCTTGTGCCACTAGACCTGCATGGGCCGTGAACTTGTTGGACTGTGATTTCGTGTTTCCTAAAGAAGAGATAATTATGATTTAATCCCCTTAATTATAGGAGATAATCTTGGTGATTTGAATATCGGATAAAAGCCTTTATGGCGGAGGATTCTTTCAACGTTTATTTGATTGATTATGCACTTAGGAAATTTAGTTTTGGGTACACTCAAGCCGACCTGTGATGTCCGAGCTGAGTCGGCGGATCTCTTGTACCGTGGCCGACCTGGTGAGGCCGGGGAGGATGAACGAGCTGGGTTCAACTTGGATTCTTGGGACTTCTGGCCCCAAAACTTTACATCTGAGTTTATTTATAAAAAAAAAAAAACTACGAATTTTGGAATGACCTTTTGATAGATTTAATTGATCTTCTAAAATTTACTAGCAAAAAAATAAAAAATTTGATCTAAATGTTTTAACTAGTAGTATATATTAAATGAAACGAAAGAACTCTTAAAAATAAAAAAAATTAATCGAAAGAAACACTCTTTGGTGTGAACGCATGAGATCCTATGGATGAGACAAGACCGCCTATGCAATTCAAAATGGGAAATGGCTTGCGCTACACGTTTGCATAGTATCATTTTCTTCCGATAAATTAAAATAATGATGAATAATTTATTGTGATGAATTCCAATAAAATCAATAACGTTATTGTGTTGTAAAGTATATTATAAATAAATAAGTAGTGGATGTATCTGTATTTAATTTTTTATGAGAGATTTTTCATCTTTACATTTCTTTGTACGGGTTATCCACACTCTCATGTATCACTGATCGCAAGAAGAATATTATTTTCATGAAAGTCTAGAATTAATTCTTCTTTTATAAAATAAAAAAATATGACATAAATTTTAGGGGTAACCGGTCAAATGGAAACAAAATCAAGTTAAATACGTAACTAGAACAACTTCATTTTTTCATTTTTTCTATTTCAAAAGCAAAATATCTTTTCATTATTTCAGTGACATGTGGATATGCACTAAAAGAGCTAAAGTTCCTAACATTTGATATAATGACAATTGAAGATACAATGCTAAAAATAACTTTTTAATGTATACTCGGTGACACTTTTGTGGAGCCCAAAACAACTGTCACTTCATCCTCCGTGACACTTCACAAAGAGCAAATCATGTATCACTGCATCCTAAGTAACACTTTATGAATACAATATCATGTGTCACCGATTCTAAAGTGACACTTTATGAAAATGAAATCATGTGTCATTTGCATCTGAAGTGACGCTTTATGAAGAGAAATACATGTG
Organism: Gentiana straminea; assembly: GCA_036785695.1. Taxonomy (NCBI): domain Eukaryota; kingdom Viridiplantae; phylum Streptophyta; class Magnoliopsida; order Gentianales; family Gentianaceae; genus Gentiana; species Gentiana straminea. The sequence goes on along the minus strand of JAVUPR010000398.1, from coordinate 2,003,864 downwards.
TACTGTAGTATTAAGACCAAATCACGTTTCAATGCATCTCAATACAACCGTATATTCACCATCAAGATGATGCCGACATTGAAACATTGCATCCATTGACTTCAATTTCACTACGGGAAAAAAGATCGAAAAAACCCTACATGTTTCTTCATAATTTTGATGTAAAATATTCTGCATCGTATACTCCAGGTTCAACTCGTTTATTTAACCAACAAACACTGAATTTTCTGCTCTAATAATAAACCAAAATTTTGTTCCAAAGTTAATGAATATGATCAAGCTACAGAGCTTGATTTCAGCATGGTTGCTGCTTGTTCTTCAACTCATTTTTCTTAAAGAAGAAATTCATAGATTCAGGATATTCATTGAGTAATAACTTCAAATGCAAAACTTCTAAGAAACGGATCTAAAACTTTAACAAGAAATCTAACCTCCAAAACCATAGAGAGTCCTTCCCTGACGCTTTAGACCATAAACAACATGTCAACTGACGAAGCAAACTTTCGTCGGGTACAAACCTGTGCCGTATAATCTATGGTAATTGAATCAAGGGTGATAAACAAAAAAGTATGAACGAGGAGATGGTTTTTTAGGATGATTTAGACTGAGCCTAGGATCTTTTTCCAGGTTGCCTACGTATCCAAAAAGTGTGTATTGGAATCAAGTCTGTCATAGTTCTTATGAACGTTTATGTAGGGAACACCCATGCCCTAGGCTTGCATGGGCCGTGTCCACTATGGCTCTTTTTCCGTATTCTTCATGTATTATTATATCGTATTTATCCCTTGATTATAAGAAATAATCTCAGTATTTAAATGATAAGGATCAGAGTCTTAATGGCTTAGGACTCTTTCCATTATTATCCTGATAAACATGTAGTTATTGTGACACGCTCCTACCGACCTACGGCGAGAAACCGAGGCCGATGTGACCGGGTTGAGCAGGTCCACCACTATTTCGTCCCGACTGACCTGCGGTGGACTTGAGGAATAACCTGGTCAGCTCCCTTCCTAGGGGCTCTGCTCGGCCTTTGGGCTCATGGCCCTTAAAATTAAGATGTAAGTGTATTTTTCTTACTATTTGGGGCGATATGCGGATGACACGTGGTATGGTTATATCAACCCTCGTCATAAACACCCCAGATCTACCTCAGCTCTTTAGGTCAGGTCGAATCTGTCAATAGCATCTTCTTGATCCCTTTATGGAGTAGGCCTTTGTCTTTGAAAAACAGAAATAGACAACCGTGCTAGTCGGCACAGCTTCCTAATAACTTATGTCATAATGTTTTTGAAAACCGAGGCATTTCCTGCCCACGTATCGTTTAATAAGGAATGGTTTTCTAGAATGTGTTTGGGGGTTACACATAAATCATATCAACCGTCTGTCACCATTACTCCACACGTCCTTCGATCTTATGATTGAAGCCTAGATGGCTCACATCACTTCGTTATTTCTCTTCTCCATTTTCACAAGTATGTCATGTCCATTATATCTTTAGGTAGTCATGTCTCGTTTTTGTTCATCTCAACTAAGAGCCTCAACCCCTTCTAACACCTCCGTGAAGAGCTATTTACGTCCGAATCAGATGCCGAAACCGAAAGGCCTATAGACAATTCAAACCTAGATTCTTCTTTTTAAGATCCGTACTGGGACCCAAAGAATGATAGAAAGCTACGGAATGGAATCGTTCTTTCCCGAGAGTAGAGCCGTTAAACGAACAGGCTCGTGACTTTTCGACCGTTACTGATCGTTTGTTTGTTTAGCTTAACGAGCCGAGCTCGAAGATCCGTTTGCTTAACAAGCCGAGGACCCAAATAATGATTAAGTTCGCGAAATGCTACGGAATGGAATCTTTTTTTGTTTTATATCTTTCCCGAGAGCAACTTAGACTATATTTGCCAAGATTATAACAAACGGATAAATAAGGAGTGTTCGCAACCAATACTGCTCCTCGGCTCGTTACGGCTCTACCCGAATATCCTTAGGATAAATAAGGAAGTGTTCGCTCCTATGCTCCCCACAGAACCTTGCCCCTGCGCCTACCGACCTCTGGAAAGTTTTTGCAGAGTTTTCAAAGGCCAATTGAAGGGTGGCTTGTGATTACCCTGGTGCCCTGCTTTTATAGACGTAATGAGGTACTATAATAAAGGTGCTGCCCATGTTGCTCCCAATGGGTTCGGAGCATCATAGGGTTCGCCATCATATTCCGGATGGTGGGAGTTCATTTCTCTACAAACCTCTTTAGAGGTTTTCACCAAATCCGGAAAAATCCAGGACCTCCTGGATGGTATCAGTTTCCTCGCCGGTCCGGTGTCCGGGCGTATATAGTTGACGGTCGCTCACCTTCTGCGGGTTGGCATGCCCGTTTTTTCTTTTCTCAGATTGAGGGACACACCTAGCTAGCAGGTGGATATTTAACGACATGGATAAGGATGCTACCCCCGAGATCATTGACTACACCGAAGTTCAGGCTCACCTGGATTGTGGTGCCTTTATAATCACCAACGAATTGTCGTCCTAGTTCATTGAGGAAGCTAAGCTCGAAGAGGCCGATCCTGACCCAAATGTACCTCTCAACGCTGAGGACCAAACCGTGTGTGAGGTTCGATATATAGCAACTTTTTGTGTTATCTTGGATTTTTATGATATTATCCCGACCTCCTCTTTCTTTTTTTACAGTGGCAACCTTTGTTGGCTTAATGCATATTGCAAGAGGGGAGCAAGTCGGTGAGAGCGTTTCCATGGAGAGGGCGCATACTGAGGAACGTCTTCCCAAAGGTATACCGGTCAATGTTGTTCCTATAAGTGTTGTTCCTCCATAGTTGGAGCAACAAGTGGATGTCACCCCATGCTCATCTATCACACGGGTGAATCCCACAACTCTTACTATTGACATCCCCGATGATGATGATGACGAGGATGAGGGGACTCCTTTCTTATGGAGAAGCCAATTCTGGTGCTAGAGGCGGCCGGCTAAGAAAAACGGGTAGATCATATGCCTCCCCGGATCAGAGCCCTGATCTAACCGACCAGGATGAGGGAGAGGATGAAGAAGAGGATAAGGAAGAGCTGGGAATTGACCCTTTACTTTAGATGACCAACGAACAGTTGGCTAACGAAGGGATTAGAAACATTGAATATGTAAGTAACTTTAACAATTTTTATTGGTTTTGCCCTCATATTTTTAACCTTCTAAGGTTTATTTCATCCCTTCTACAGCGGTCTCGTGTTGGACAAGAGACTTTCCAAAGTTTGGCTACTTCTGCTTCATGTATAGAAGGTTTAAGGAAGAGGATTTCCGACCTAGAGAGGGGATCTGCTGAATCAGAGTTTGCATACCGCTATCCAGGAGAATGGGTCTTCCAAGAAACATCTTCAGGCTCAAGAAATCAAACTACAGAAGCTAGGGATCTCTATACAAGGACTCTATTGAATTCATGAAGGGAGAGGACTTGGCCGAGACATTTGAAATGGGATAGGTCATTGCCAATCTTCGGGAGGATAATAATGCTTTGGCGGCTGAGCTCAGCCGCCGCCCCTGCCCATATAATCAAAGTATAAGGCCTCACCAAAGTTTATCCAGGCCTTGAACATATTGCGCGCCCCTACAGCCTGTGGAACTTTTACAACGGGGTTAAACGATGCTTTGGTTCAATTCTGACCCGGACATTACTCGTCTTCCTAGCACAAATATGTACAAGTCGGTTATGGACAAGGTCTATAATGATCGCGTGGAGGACTTCCGGAAGTGAGTGGATATCATGGCCAAGCATGAAGCCCAGCGTGCCTCCCTTCAGGCAACCTACTGATCAGTCTAGATCGGAGGTCTCTATAGTACCAGGGCAGAGTTCAACCCCTAGATCATTAATTCTTGCCTTGTAATTTTTTGCATTTGGAAATACCAAAAAATGGTAAACAAATAATATATATATATATATATATATATATATATATATATATATATATATATATATATATATATATACATGCAAACTTTTGCACATTTCTCATATTTTGCGAGTGTCTAAATACATATTTGCGTGTCTTCTCTGATCTTCTGACACCTAGCCCCCCAGTGTGTCCTTCAATAACTTGGTATTTTTGAATGACGCACTTAGCATAAGCTTGCTTCTTGACTTCTTCTTAGAGTCAGTGATCTTTGTTGGGTCCGTCTTGCGGGGGTCTTTTAGATTTGTAGACTAAATTACACTGAGTCCGACCTACGGAGCTCAGCTTGTCTGTCTTGCGGACTTAATAAATTACAATGTGTCCAACCTGCGGAGCTCATCTTGTCCGTTATACGAACTTTAAAGAGTTTGTCCTTTGCAAACATTATTGAGTCTGACCTGCAGAACTCCATTGGTCCGTCCTGCGGACTTAATGAAATTACACTGAGTCCGACTTGCGGTGCTCATCTTGTCCGTCCAGCGGACTTTAAAGAGTTTGTCATTTGCAAACTCTATTGAGTCTGACCTGTAGAACACCATTGGTCCATCATGAGGACTTAATGAAATTATATTGAGTCTGACCTACATAGCTCAGCTTGTCCGTCCTGTGGACTTAATGAAATTACACTGAGTCTGTCATGCGGAGCTCAGCTTGTCCGTCCTATGGACTTAATAAAATTACATTGAGTCCGTCCTGTGGAGCTCAGCTTGTCCATCCTGTGGACTTAATAAAATTACACTTAGTCCATCCTGTGGAGTTCAGCTTGTCCGTCTTGCAGACTTAATGAAATTACACTGAGTCATTCTTGCAGAGCTTATCTTGTCCGTCCTGTGGACTTAATAAAATTTCCCTCGTAAGCTTCATAGATGGGACTTAACACTAAACAAACGTCATTCTTATCGCTTAAAATAGTGTCAAAAATTATAACTCACATAAAAAAGCACATGCCAAGTGCAAACTTCAAACATCTAGAAAAAGCCACAAAGTACTAAACCAAATAAAGGAAAATAAATGTTTCAAAGAAACGAGGAAATAAAACAGATCATCAATGCATGTAACTCGTCTCAGTTGGTGTCTGGTCAACTTCTTTCCTAGCAATCATCAATGTATAACAGCTTATTTCCACTTCTACATCTCATTTGATCTCCCACTAAACCCTCAACAGTAGGAAATTTAAGGCTAATGTGTGCCAGAGAAATCATAACTCGGAGCTCGATCAACGGTTGTCTTCCCATGATGATGTTGTATGCTGACGGAGCGCTTACGACCATATAATAAATCATCAACGTCTTGCTTCTGGGCTCCTTACCCAATGGTGTGATAAGATTTATTATTCCCATGGGATGAATTGGAGGTCCTACGAAGCCAGAAAGTGGTGTGGACATGGGCATTAATTCTGAATCTTATAGCCTCATTGACTGGAAGGCAGAATAATATAAGACGTTTACGGCACTCCCAGTATCAACGCATATATGTTTCACTAGATTCTTGTGGACTACAGCCTCAATGACTAAGCCCTCATTGTTGGTCACCATAGGGATGGGGTCACCATAAATCACAGACTTTCTGACCTGCCCATTCAAACCATCCAAAATGATGCTAGAGCCACCTACAATAGTGTTGATGGTGTTGATTGGGCAATTGTCAATCTTCCGATCAACGTCTGGAGTTCGATCTCCTCTTCTTCACTGTTCTTCATGCCTGTCCCGATCTTGTCGGTACGTCCGGCGTCTGAAATCTCTTCGACCTCGGGGTTCGGGGTCCTAGATCTATCCACCACTTTATCCAAACATCTTTCTATTATAGCAACGTCAATGTCTCTTATCAAATCCTTACATTATTCGGAATCATGCCCCACATCCTTTTGGTAGGCGCCAATATTACTCCACTCCCTTCTTTCCGCGGGGCCTCTCATTGGTGGTGGGACTCGAGCGAAGACTTTCCTTTCCCTGATTGCGAGCACCTACTCATGTGATTATTTAGAGGGATAAAATCCCTTTCTTGCAAAGTACATTTCCTCCCCAACCGATCTGTGATTGGGGAAATCATTCTGTCCCGAACCGCTTTCCTTTTCCTATCAACCTTGTCCTCTTTTTTTTTTTTTTTTTTTTTGGACACTCCTTTCTCTGACTCTCGCTTTCACCTATTTGCTTCCTCGCCTTGGCATTGCTTGTATGCAGTGTCCATGCATTCCTCCATGGATCTGGGGAGTTTGATGTTCAACTTAGCATGTTACCTCCCCTCCCGTAATCCAGCCATGAATGATGCAATTAATAGGGGATCGTCTACATCCCTCACTAGCACAGATTCCTCATTAAACCTCTTTGGTACTGGTGACAGATTCTTTATTCTTTTGCTTAATTGTGAGCATATGGGTGGCATTTATTTGGAACGGTTTAGCCGTGATGAAGGGATTAAGAAAAATCCTACCGAATTCTGAAAACTTGGAAACTGAACTTGGTGGGAGCTTCAAAAACCATTCATGAGCCTTTCCTTCAGTAACGTGGGGAAAGTATTACACTTCATCTTATCTGAAGCGTTGAACAAGCTCATCCGTGTAATGTACTGAAAAAAGTGATCCGATGGGTCCTTGAAACCATCATATGGATTCAATTTGGGAACATTGAACCCGGCGGGTCGATCTTAATCCTCTATTTGTCTTGTGAAGGGTGAAGCGAAAGAAAACTCCTCAGACATCTTACCCATCATAGCGTTGATTTCTGGTTGAGCTGCTTCCCTAACCCGGGCATCCAGGTGGTTCTTTCCCTTATTTGAGACATAGGCCACTTCATCTTGTCTGCAATTCTCTTGATGAAAGGGCATTTTCCCTTCCAAGCTTTCCCTGCATCATCATCTCCTAGCTATACCGCTTGAAGGATAGCTTGTTTGGTGGCAAAATCCATAGTTGCCAATTGGTCGACAAAGCTTGTTGCGCTGAATCTATGGAAACTTCATCGGTTTGCTCTACTTGGTTCTCAGAGTCAACATTCTCATCTTCCTCATTACTATCATTTTGACCATTCTGGGTGTTTTCAGCTGCTTTCTGCTTACGTGTCTTCGCCATTGATGCAATTAGAAAGAATCTCAAACAATTACCAGTAGAAGGCCCTCATTCTAGCGCCAAATGACGAAGCTAAATTTCGTCGGGCATAAACCTGGGTTGTATAATCTAGTGGTAATTGAATCAAGGGTGAACATAAAAAGTATGAACAAGAAAATGGTTTTTGGGGATGATTTAGACTGAGCCTGGGATCTTTTTCATGGTTGCCTACGTATCCAAAAAGTGTGTATTGGAATCAAATCTGTCGTAGTTCTTATGAATGTTTATATAGGGAACACTTATGCCCTAGGCCTGCATGGGCCGTGTCCACTATGGAATCTTTTCCTTTATTCTTTAAGTATTATTAAATCGTATTTGTCCCTTGGTTGCAGGAGATAACCTCGGTATTTAAATGATAAGGATCAGAGTCTTAATGGCTTAGGATTCTTTCTATAATTATCCATACAAACGTGTAGTTATTGTGACATACCCTAGCTGACCTACGGCAAGCAACCGAGGACGATGTGACCGGGCTCGAGCAGGCCCACCTCTATTTCATCCTGACCGACCTGTGGTGGACTTAAGAAATAACTTGGTCAGCTCCCTCCCGAGGGCTCTGTTCGGCCATTTGGCTCATGGCCCTTAAACAAAAGATTGTAAGGGCATTTCTCTTACTATTTGGGGCAATATGTGCATGACACATGGCATAGTTAAATCCACCCTCGTCATCAACATCCATAACATTCATAGCCGACTAGCAGGCTTAGTGTAGTAATTTAGGAAAAGTAAAAAAAATTCTCTGAAGTAGAAAGAGAGGGGGGGGGGAAGATTTAAATGAGGCTCTTTGCACCTGTTGCATTTAGAATTTTTTTGGGCTAAGAGTCCAAAAGGACACAAAATAGCCTTAATTCCGCAAATAGGACATGCTTAGCATTTCATTGTTTATAATGACAAAAATTAGATAATTAGACCAAAATAACCTTAATGAAAAAATAATTAGAAAGAAAAAAGAAAAAAAGGGAACAAGGCACTGATTTTGATTTTTTTTTGTGACAACAGATGCTAAAAGTCATATTCCTCACTTTTTTTTTTAAAAAAAATTTTGGCCGCTAAAAAAGATTTTTTTTTCTTCGCTTTTTTGTATTTTTTATGGAGGATAAAGAATGTTTTTTGTCATATTTATTTTTTCTCGATGTTGAAAGTTTTTTTCCGGTGGCCATCGCGACGTATTCACCACCGCGATGCAGTGACACCCCGATTCATTGACCACCGTGATGCATTGAACACCAGTGCAGTGACCACCCTGACGCATTGACCACCATCATACAATGACCACCCCGATGCATTGACCACCGTGATGCATTGACCATCGTGATGTAGTCACCACCCCGATGAAGTAACCGCCCCGATGCATTGACCACCACAATGCATTGACCACCGCAATGCAGTGACCTCCCCGATGCATTGACCACCGTGTTGCTTTGACAACAGCGATGCCACCCCGATTAAGTGACCACCCCGATGAAGTGACTAGCCCCATGCATTGATGACCGTGATGCATTGAACACCGCGATGAATTGACCACCAATATGTAGTAATCACCCAGATGTAGTGACCACCGCGATTCATGGACCACCCCGATATAGTGATCACCGGTGCAGTGACCAGTCCGATGAAGTGACCACCGTGATGCATCGACCACTGAGATGTAGTGACCACCCGATGTAGGGACAATTGTGATTCATTGACCACCGCGATACAGTGACCACCGCGATGCAGTGACCACCCCGATGCAGATACCACCCCGATGCACTGACATTTGATGATGCGACACCATGATGAAGAGACACCACGATGGCATTTGATATTTTTCCGACTTAATTTCAGAAATTTCTTTTCTTTAAAAATCGACACCAAACGGCTATGTCTTTTGACATAAAACTACGATCAACATAATTCTTTCACCCTAATTCATATTTTTTCGTCCTATTTATTGTGATATCTCATTTTATGAAATGACACCTTATGTAGTGATACTCAATGACACCAAGCGACACCCAATGACAGCAATATTTTATGAAATGACACCCAATGACAACAACATTTTATGAAGTGACACCCTATGAAGCTACACCCAATGACAATAACATTTTAATCCAAATCATACTCAAACCCACCATCAAATTCATGTCACTACACCAATTTTCTTCAAAGACTTCAATATCAATTTCAGCAAATTTCCATGAAACCAAATTAAATCCAAGAACTATTTTACATTTTATCCCAAGATAAACAAATTGATGACGTAGATCAAGTGAAATTAAAGTACTTGACCACCAAAACCAATACTAGCAAGAGGACTAGGTCTATCGTAGTATAGCTATAGCGAATCAAGGTCGATCCCACAGGGAACCAATTGTGGGTCATTTATATACAAACAATTAATCATTCATATCAAGGACACAAAGGCGGTCTACGACCAACAAAAGACATGAAAAGTAAAGGACACGAATCGACACAACACATAAACAACGTAATTAACCTCCCCAATTATTATGTTATCGTTTGGATGTAGAGATTCTATATAATTAAGCTAGACTCGACAACTATTAATCCGATCCGTATTTCTTTTATTGTGGCTAAGAGAGTCATCCCCTAAACTAGATCTACCTCCGGGTAGGCCATCCAGATCACTATGTTACATCACGTGACTTCGCTTTTTCGGCCTCCATCTCATATGACTCGCACGCTTACAAAGCTAGGGATGCCGATATTAACCGTATTCCTCACCTAGGCAACATTCCTTTTTTCAGGCGTACTTCCTAAGTGATTGCATCAGTCTCTGTCCCATTAACAATTACCTGGACGGTCTCATGTTAATCTACGATTTACGTATAACTAGGTGTCAAAAATTCCCAAATACAGAACAGATCTAGATCTCGCTGAAAGTCCCGGAAGATCAATTCATGAGCCGACCTAGGAGCCCTATATTGGTATTTCCTAATCATACGCTAATTAAAACAGACGAGCAACGTAGCCGTATCCATACCTACTAAGATAAGAAATTCTAGGTGGACAATCACACCATAAAGACGTGGCTAGATTGACGCGGCGAAAACCTAAATCTTAGCGTTTCACTATATGTAATGGATAAAATAGAGATTCATAAAGCAATTATATAGATCTACTAAAAACACGGTTGTCGATCATACCAAAGTCATCTTTAGGTCTCCGGATAACAGATCTGGGCGTGTGGATCCTTATAGACAAGGAATCCCCACGGCCTCATATCATATCCTTAGATCTACATCGTTCGGAGAAGAACGAACATCCTCAAACGATAAACAATAATTGGGGGCTTAACTACAAAGAACTAAGAACAAATAATTACAAGAACTTACATAATTGCAGAACTTGTAAAATAAACTGCTCTAAGAAAAATCGAGAACTTTATTATAATTTGAGAGAAGTGTCTGAGGTGTGTTTTTCGTGTGTAATGTATGTCTCTATTTATAGGGGTTCAAGCTAATTAAGAGATATATTTCAAAATGTCAAAACAAATAAGAGATAACTCCCGGCCGATCTCAAAATAAGGTGCGCCCCCCCTAAAATGCGTGTCCTTCATGTTGGCGCCACTTTTTGGATTGCCTTACTCCTCTTTTCGTGCTTATCCGATCTTTATCTTGAATTTTTTTTGATTTATCTTGAGATTTAATTCTTCCACTTGTATTTATCCTTCATAATTATCCAAATCTGCAAAATAAATATTTATCCCAAAGTAAATCACATTTAAATAATAAACCGGATAAATACTAATTTATCTCTTTTAAATAATAGAAACGGATAAATACCAAATTATATAATAAAAATGTATAAATACCAAATTATATTTTATAAATCACATAACATTAAATAATCCATATAACACGTGATTTAATTATAAAATATATATTATTAATCCCGATTTAAGGTCAACGTTGATGACTTTTACGGGTATATTTTGTCCGTCATCAACTACCCCCCACTTAGACTTTGATCGTCCCGAACAAAGCCTCAATAAGTCATTCCCCAAGACAACATTTTACATGGTCAAATCATACTTACATAAGAAACTCGAGTCAACTCATACCAACTATGCTCATAAGGTACCCATTATTCACTACTCGCTATGAATCCAAGTGATGTGTGCATGTGCATTTGATTTTATCTATTCGTGGCAAGATTAAAGTTTATGCTAACTTCGCAGTCTCAACCTACCAACATCAGTATTCCCACTTCTTAAGCCTCGCAATGGGTAAAGACATGGTGCAATAAGCAAGAGCGTTATCCAGAAGGTTTTTGGACTTGGAGACCGAGAAATATAGTCGAAGCCTCTTAAAAGTAGAATTTTTTTTCATTTTCATATTTTCAAGCATTAACACATCTCAAGAAAGAAACTTGCTTTAAAAGTAAATTATGCATTGCAAGAATCCCCTTTCACGGATTGGTCAATAGCATGAATATTACCACAAGCGCGAGGCTACTTTGGTAATGTTACTACAAGCCCAGTGTTTAACGCATTGTCAAAACACAGATTATTCTCAAGCTTATTACTCCGCTTTAAATGGCTAGAAGATAAAAATACATCAGTCGATAAATATCGATACTAGATCTGCATAACCAATTATCTATGCAATGTACACATAATTCTTCAGTTATTATAATTTGCGCGGTAAAACTCGATTCAAAGATTGAGTAATCGAATAATTAATAACTACTTGCAACAATCGGCATGAATATCCTTAAATTTACATTCACATAAGTATAAAATGATCACGTACTCATGCAACTTGGTTCCTTTCCTATCAATTCTTAGCTAGGAACTCACAATTCTAAGGGTACGAGATAAATAATATGGCATTTATTCAATTTTTTCAATTTTTCACCGTTTCATTCAATTTTCAATTATAGCTTATCATAGCTAAGTCTCCTACCCCCCCACTTAAACACGGAATTTTCCCCAATGACAAATAAAAATGACAATTTAAGAAAAAGACTTAGCTCTGGAAACGGCTTTCAAGTAGATGCAGAACGTCGGAGTAATCCAAGCACGTCGTGGAGAAGCAAACAAAAACCTGCTTAAGCAAACCAAACAGAAACTCCACGAAACCGTTAATAACATGTCAATGGAAGTTATAAAATAATGTGGCAGTAATTAGATATAAAATATCAAAAAATAATTTAAGCCACTTTATTCCATACACCCAATGACAAGGAAAACCAGAGAGTTAAAACTACTCGTTCAGACACGAAGTCTAAAAAAATGGATACATATATAGACGCAAAAAGAAAAATACTAAATAGAAAGAAAAATAAACAAGCAACTAAAGAAGGTAGTCTTCATCAATAATCTCCACCGCTGAGATATTCTTAAAACCGGGTGGAGAAGACAAAGATCAAAAAGCATTACCCCATGTGCGAAAACACGAGGTTTACCGGATTGATAAGGTATTTAATCCAGCGGAAAAGAGACACTTGGTAAGGTATAACAGATTCAATGTGACCTATTGGTAAAAGATAGGATCAGAAGCTCGGCGCAGACGCTTCACGTTTGGATTGGATAACAACAACTTAGGGAGATGTAGCTTCTCCTCGAAATTACTAATAACCCAATGTATCACGTAAAAGTCATAACCGTCATCAACAAGGTCGGATCGGTGTGATATTATAGAACAAAACTCATCATCCAGAAATGCAGGGATAGGCGTAAGAGTGTGAAAATTAAAAATTTCTGGTAGAAAGATAAGTTGTATTTTGATCGAACCAAAAACTTTTAAAATCTAGCAAGGGTCAGAGCTACACGTACCCCAGCTAGGATCATGAAAACCAAAATGATAAAAGATAAACATTAAAACTTAGCAGTATTTCAAATTCCGCAACACAAAGGTATTTTGCAAACAAAATGGAGGTTTAGAGTATGATGGGTTTAGAAAAAGATATACATAAAGATGGTAAGAAAAGATAAAGGGTGGGTAAGAAATTGTGTGTTGGTGGGAATTGGTTAAGGGATTGGGTTAGGGTGGGTGAGTGAAATAGATGGAAAGAAAAAGAGGGAATGGAAGAATGGTTAGAAATGTGAATTGTGAGACAGATTGGTGAGAGAATAGAAGGTTGAAGGGTGAAAAGGTACGAAGGAAAGGATAAGGGTAGTTGCAGAATGAATTGCACACAATTTTGGATTTTCACTCGGATCGCCATTCTAAAAAGTTTTGGGAGTTGACCAAAAAGCATTCTTGTTCGCACCAATCATTCTCTGTTACATTTTCAGTAATTCTCAAGCTCTCTTAATGCTTCCATCTTAAGGTTGATTGCTAAATTTCCTTTTCTTTAGCAATTTCTCGACTCTCCTAAGAAACTCTATTTCACGTGGCCTATATTGAGTAAAAAAAATTTGCACATCCTTAGCCCAATGGCCATTAGAACACGGCAAAATAAAAAACCTCAACATATGTCACGTTACTCTTATTGGACTCAAAGAAAACAAAAAATCTAAAATCCTAAAAAGAAATCCTAAGGGTTTTAAAGAAGTAGTTCTGAGTTTAAAGTCCTCGGCACGACTTTCCAAAAAGTATCCTTGTCAGTTATCCTTCTTGGATCGCCAGATGTTGACCCCTTGAGCACTATATGAGGTGGGCTCGTCGCTTTTGCGGATTAATATCCTTCCCTAGGAAACGACATTTATCCAAACCATTTATACAAAGCTCTTACCTTGGCTCACGTTTTAGGAACTAGTGAATTCTAAGAAGATTTAGTCCTTGGGACCCATCTTAATCACATCCTCTATAATGCTGCTTCATTATGCTCTCTCAAAACTCAACGTCTTCTTTAGATTACGAATGCTTAACTACACAAATTGTTGCTCCCCTGGCCAGTAGAAGCAATCTCATGCATAGGACAATGAGATTTTCACAGAACTACGAGGAACTCTTTATTCACTGCTTCCTTCAACTACTACATGTTTCCTTACACCCTTTAGATGAGACAGATTTGGGGCAGAACCTTCGACACTAGTAAAATTAATCTTACAAACCAACTCCGGGCTAAGATTCATACTCAGGTTTATGTATAGGCTAACTTATGCTCAAAAGACCAAACGATAGTAAAACATAAGCAAAAAGGTGTGATACCTTCCCTTCAACATTGTACCACGAGTAATTCGAACCTTAAAAATTTTTCGGAGCCATCTTGGTGCTTTAAAGGTATTGCTTCCATCGCTTTTCCCATCGCAGATTCGTGGCTCCACATGTTGCTGGGTTATTTTCTCAGCGCCCGTGAAAAATTACTGACTCGGATTGTTGCTTCTCTAGTTTCTGCATATAGAAGAAAAACAAAATGGACCGTAGACTGATTTTAACATGGTTTCCCATGCTGCTATCAGACCTACGGATTAAACATATGGAGATAAACAGACACGCGAAATTCCAGAAAACAGAACCAGGCTCGCTGGGAGTGAAACCAGTTGTTCCAGATTCTGGATTTTTTTACACAGAGCAGACAACCAGAGGGACTCAAAAACATATAAACAGACTCTAAAACAGGAAACTTGACATGAATAAAAGAATTATTTATATATAAAATTGACCGTTGGTTCCCCGGCAACGGCGCCAAAAACTTGATGACGTAGATCAAGTGAAATTAAAATACTTGACCACCAAAACCAATACTAGCAAGAGGACTAGGTCCATCATAGTATAGCTATAGCGAATCAAGGTCGATCCCACAGGGAACCAATTATGGGTCATTTATATACAAACAATTAATCATTCATATCAAGGACACAAAGGCGGTCTACGACCAACAAAAGACAAGAAAAGTAAAGGACACAAATCGACACAACACATAAACAACGTAATTAACCTCCCTAATTATTATGTTATCGTTTGGATCTAGAGATTCTATATAATTAAGCTAGACTCGACAACTATTAATCCGATCCGTATTTCTTTTATAGTGGCTACGGGAGTCATCCCCTAAACTAGATCTAGCTCCGGGTAGGCCATCCAGATCACTATGCTACATCACGTGACTTCGCTTTTTCGGCCTACATCTCATATGACTCGCACGCTTACAAAGCTAGGGATGCCGATATTAACCGTATTCCTCACCTAGGAAACATTCCTTTGTTCAGGCGTACTTCCTAAGCGATCGCATCAGTCTCTGTCCCATTAACAATTACCTGGACGGTCTCATGTTAATCTATGATTTACGTATAACTAGGTGTCGACAATTCCCAAATACAGAACAGATCAAGATCTCGCTGAAAGTCCCAGAAGATCAATTCATGAGCCGACCTAGGAGCCCTATATTGGTATTTCCTAATCATACGCTAATTAAAACAGATGAGCAACGTAGCCGTAGCCATACCTACTAAGATAAGAAATTCTAGGTGGACAATCACACCATAAAGACGTGGCTAGATTGATGCGGTGAAAACCTAAATCTTAGCGTTTCTTTATACGTAATGGATAAAATAGAGATTCATAAAGCAATTATATAGATCTACTAAAAACACGGTTGTCGATCATACCAAAGTCATCTTTAGGTCTCCGGATAACAGATCTGGGCGTGTGGATCCTTATAGACAAGGAATCCCCACGGCCTCATATCATATCCTTAGATCTACATCGTTCGGAGAAGAACGAACATCCTCAAACGATAAACAATAATTGGGGGCTTAACTATAAAGAACTAAGAACAAATAAATACAAGAACTTACATAATTGCAGAACTTGTAAAATAAACTACTCTAAGAAAAATCGAGAACTTTATTATAATTTGAGAGAAGTGTCTGAGGTGTGTTTTTCGTGTGTAATGTATGTCTCTATTTATAGGGGTTCAAGCTAATTAAGAGATATATTTCAAAATGTCAAAACAAATAAGAGATAACTCCCGGCCGATCTCAAAATAAGGTGCGCCCCTCCTAAAATGCGTGTCCTTCATGTTGGCGCCACTCTTTGGATTGCCTTACTCCTCTTTTCGTGCTTATCCGATCTTTATCTTGAATTTCTTTTGATTTATCTTGAGATTTAATTCTTCCACTTGTATTTATCCTTCATAATTATCCAAATCTGCACAATAAATATTTATCCCAAAGTAAATCACATTTAAATAATAAACCGGATAAATACTAATTTATCTCTTTTAAATAATAGAAACGGATAAATACCAAATTATATAAAAAAATGGATAAATACCAAATTATATTTTATAAATCACATAACATTAAATAATCCATGTAACACGTGATTTAATTATAAAATATATATTATTAATCCCGATTTAAGGTCAACGTTGATGACTTTTACGGCTATATTTTGTCCGTCATCACTAATACAGACAAATTTCATGGTATAGGGACATAGGGAAAAATCAAGATTTTGTTTGAAAAAAACAAAAGTCAACTGCAAAAAACCTTAAAATACATTGATAGTTGCCACACATCAATTTTTTTAGCATTTCCCAACAACCTTGGACACAAAATCTACAAGTGGAAATTTTTTGGTGAGAATTTTACAATGCAATAGTACAAATGTCATCTTCAGCACCTCAAAGTTGCAAATTTTCCAAGAAAATGCTTTCACAAAATCAATTATTCAACTCTCAATGTCTCATTGTGGTTGCATAAATTGTCATTCTATAGTCTAATACGTACAGCCCTCTATAGGAATTCTATAGTCTTTGTATTACCTAATTGCAGGCAAAGTATCCCACTGCTGAATTGTGTAGGTAACCATAACCTGATCTTCATTTTCCACACAACCACTTACGAGATGGATCATTACGTTATGACAGCTGACAAACGAGCTTTCTTCTCCACCAACTTGCCAAGCCTATCCAGTGTAAATCACAATTGAAACATTCGGTTCAGCAAAAACCCAATTTTGTCGATTTTGGATCGTAAACTATTTTTTTCATTTAAGCTCCAAAGCTCTTTTGATGGCTAAATTACAATTTTGGTCCTCTAACTAGATACGCTTTTCGATTTTTTCTGGTTTTTTCTCCGGCTACAATTTTAGTCCTGTAAGTGGTCTTTTTTTTTTGCAAAAATAGTCCTGAACGCCGGAAAGACCACTTACAGGACTAAAATTGGTCATTCCCGACGAAAATTTTAGTCCTGTAAGTGGTCTTTCCGGCAACAATTTTAGTCCTGTAAGTGATCTTTCCGTCGTTCAGGTCTATTTTTGCAAAAAATACCACTTACAGGACTAAAATTGTCGCCGGAGAAAAATCAGGACCAAAATCGAAAAACATGTCTAGTTAGAGGACAAAAATTGTAATTTAGCCCTCTTTTGATTCAGCAAAATTTTGAATTGTAGCTAGAAGAGCATTCATCATCTTTGATTCAAAAGGATGGAAATTATAACACCAATGGGCTTGAAGCTCATAACCTTGGCTGAAGCCATGCTTTGAACAAGAAAGCCCGAAGGCCACAAAAAAGAACAGTGCTTATCTTGTTGTAATGCTTTCATTAAATGGAAGTTCGAGACGGTCGGAGTTTGTTTTTTGGATAAATCAAGTCAACAGTACAACAAATCCAAATTTCAAGACTTTTTTGTAAAGCAAATATTTCGTTTAGATCTAGTACTGCTCCAAAATCTTAAGGCAAAATGCAAAATTGGGACTCACAAATATCGTAAGAAAATAGAGCTTTGAACTCCTACAAACTAATCAAAATAATTGAATCTCATGTCATCATCACTCTCTTCCTTCTTCTCTCAACAACTAGAGTAGCTGCTGCGGCATAAGGGGCAGCACCACAAGTTGGAGCAGTGATGGCAACAGCTGCACCACCGCCTCCGGCACCGTCGTTAATGATAAGGTCACCAATGATCCTCTTCTCACAAAGCTTTGCAAAGTGACTTGGCCAATAAGACTCCACGGTCAAATTGCCAGCCTTGAGAAAAGTAGCAATCTTCTCAGTAGTGACGATGATTTCAACATCATGAAAAATCAAAGAAGCATAAGTGTAGGCAATCTCTCCAACCAACTTTTGGATCTTGTAAAAATGGTGAAATGAAAATGCTTGTGATTTCGCCGGCGCTCCTGCTCATTAAATGGAAGTTCAAGACTGTTGGAGCTTAGCAAGACACTATCGGAGCTTCAAAATCTTCACGGGTGCGTCGGTGGTGCTTGTAGAGGCGGATGACTGAGCAGTTTCAAGTGGAGGATGAGCAATGTTCAGACGTGGGTAAGGCGCGGATTCTTTGTTGAAAGGATAGCCAAAGGTGTAATTTAGGAAAGCTAAATAGAATGTGTCCTTGTAAACAATGATATTTTTTGAGCGACCTAAATGTCTAATTAAATCTCAAAATGTGTCTTTTGAAACAAACATCCATTTTTTAATTCAGTGATGTTGTAGATGGAAAACTTAGGAAAAAAAATTTAAATATTGTCCTAAATAAAGATGATGTGTCCTGAATGCCTAATTATGTTCTAAAGTAGTCCTCATGGACAAAAAAAATTCAAATTTTTTAATGTTCTTACAAAAAAAAATGAAACACGAAGTGAAATTCACTGGATAAAATAACCATTAAGTACAAAAAATATTTGTTTCCCTTTTTTACCAAAATTTTTAAACAACAGTAACTTTTTATTTAGACTTTCACCATTAAATACAAAAAACATTATACACTATTTAAAAATAAAACATTACGTATGCAGTAACACCTTATGTATTTCAGTGACACTATTTTTACATTGACTATATGTAGTAACTCCATATGTATGTAGTGACACCATATTTTCTTACAGTCATTGTAACACCATGAACACAAGCCAAAATACTTCATTTCCCGCTTCAAATGCAACCTCTATAATAGCTCTTTCATTCAAGGTCATGCTTCAAACATTCAATTGCAATGTAATCTTCAATAAAGCTATAAATCAAACTTTTTCATCGATTTAATTTGGTTATATCCATGAATTTCCTTCTTTGAACCTACAAATATTCCGGTCGTAATCTTCGTGACACTTATTACTTATGGTTTATTTTGCCCTAATTTTTAGTTACACCATTTTCATCCTCACAAAATTTCATTGATGAAAAACATTTTAGAAGCAGAACGAACGTCATTTCACTTTTTCTTCTAAATTTGTCCAAGTTTAACACTTTTCAACTCATAAGCTTGTTATGCAGAAACAACCCATTATATATTTTAGTGACGCTACTTTTACAGTAACTATCTACAGGAACACCTTACACATTCAGTGACACCACAATTTTTAGTCACACCTCATTTTTTCATAGTTACACCATAACATATAGGGATTTGAAAATTGAAAGAATGACACTACTTATGCATTATATGAAAATAGTGTCAAGAAACACACAAAAAAAGAGCTGAAACCGCTTAAAACACTTCTAACATCTCAGTATCAAGTGTTAACTCAGATTATATTGGCAAAGCAAACTGCTTCCTCTAGATATCACATACCTTCTCCATCGTGTGTCTGGTTTCGCATATTCATTGATTATTGCACTCAAATGTCAACTATTATATTCTTGTAAATCCTACTTTTATCTTTCTAATATATCAATCTGTAACACCCCGAATTCTAAGAAGGGTAAAATAGTAATTGGGTTTTAATGTTTTTTAATTCATATTTACCTTCGCCACAAAATAAATAATTATAACGGAACTTAATTATTCAAAAGGGATTTTAAATTTATGGTATTTAAGTAAATAAACTCCCATTATTCCTTATTATTTTACAAACCACTTTGAAGGAAAAAAAATGTAAGAATACGCTCCGAGTTCCTGGGAACTGAAACAAAGAAATAGAATCTTCATCCTGAAGGCTGATTCGTTGGGATTTTGAGCATACCACAGAAGACGGAAGAATTCGTCTCATTGCGTGATCGTTACCACACCAACGATTTTTGAATTCATAACTTTTCAGTTCAGCCCTAAATTTGGATTCAAGATCTCTCCTGGTATTTTATAAGGATTAGATGTTTTGGGGTTGTTAGAATCGAGAAATCATCGTAGTTTTATGTTTATGCATTCATAGATTGTTCGTAGAAGTCAAGAATTCAAAAGTACACCTTGTTCAATCACTTTGGATCGCTTTGTTACTTAATTAAATATGAGGAGGTCTTGTAATCGGATTTCTCTGTGTTGTGTTTTGAGTTTTTTTTTGGTGGATTAAATATGCATGTTCACTGCATGTATTGTGAATGTACTAATTTCAGGTTAAAATGGTTTAGAATTGAGCTCAAAATCGAATAGGGATGAAAACACATAAAAGATGCTCCCAGGTTTCATGGCCGTACGCCTAGGATTTCATGGGATGGGTCTATCAAAACCGAGAGTTTAGAAGGTTACATGTGTGATAGTCTTTGGTGTGAACACAACAGATCCTATGAAAAAACCCACCCCATTGAGATGCCCCTGCCCCGGATAATAAGTCCTTATCCGGAGAAGACACCCTACACGCATATAATTAAAATTTAATCAAATTATATACGTAAGCGCTAAGTAGTCAAACATCATTGAACAAAGCAGAATTCAAAATGATAGACTCGGGTAACTAAAACAACTAAGAAATGATTGAAAGCAACACACATTGCATCTACTACATCATCAAAAGACCTATTATAACCATAAAATACAAACGAATCCATTACAACTTGTTAACCACCAACTCAACCCATTGGTTTCTAACATTACAGTGGATGAAAGAATTGATACCAAATCTCAATACAATAAAGAAAAGAAAACATCGCCTGTATAATCTCCGAGTCACTCCTCAGTGGCCTAAAAAACAACTTACAAATTCCCCACCTTTTCGAGGTGAGGACAATAAGGAAGAAATGGTAAGTACATACGCACTTAGTAAGGGGTAAAAGAAATAGTTACAATAAATAGGAATATATACGTTGTAACAATAGAGATCCCACTCACCTTCTACTAGCTCCTTAGTACATCCTTGCACAAGTAAGATTTGTTACATCAATATCAAAGGACACTACGCATTGTGAGAAATCTGCACCGCAACACTGAGAGCACCTCAAGGCACGATCTTAGGTCCCGTGTGGGTTTACACGATTCCTAGGATAGTGAAGTCAAATGTAAGTGTAATAGTCCCATGCTAAGAAGTATAGACGTGCCTCACCAATGATAAAGATGTTTTATCTTTTAGACATACACATATGTAATTTATGAGTTAAGTCTAACCACCCGATTCATTCAAATTAAGGCTCCCTAGGGACTTCTAGTCCTAGACAACTAATTACACTACCAAGCACAATATAAAAGGATAATTGACTACTAAGTCAATGTCCCACACGGTCTAAACAACGCCTTCCGGTGCTCCCACCTTCTTTGCCCAGAGGGTCTCAGTTGTGGTGTTGAGCCAATGCAACAAAAGTCGTAGTTAGACATTGCCAGTTAACATATAATTTTCCACAAGAACATACAAGCCACATCGTATCATTTC
The DNA here is from genome assembly GCA_036785695.1 of Gentiana straminea. NCBI lineage: Eukaryota > Viridiplantae > Streptophyta > Magnoliopsida > Gentianales > Gentianaceae > Gentiana > Gentiana straminea. Next base: position 1,982,398 of record JAVUPR010000398.1, on the reverse strand, counting down.
ATACATGCAAAAGCATAAAATTAATATAATACAATTTTACTGTAATAAACATCACACTTCTACTATAACCTTTAAACTTATGTTGTACATACCCCTTTTAGTATATAAATTAAATAGTCACTTACCGTACATAATATCTATATATATATTCATGATAGATTATTTATTTAATCTATTAAAAGATTTTAATATTTGTTATGCTACGAGTATGTACTGAACCACACGAGGACGGTGAACCACACCTTCACTGTCTGGTTCAGCTCGAGAAGAGGTTAGACACGAAGAACCCTAGATTCTTCGACATCAAAGAACCCAATGGGTTACAATCATATCATCCCAACAATCATATACCCAGACATGATGTGGTTGTTGCATTACATCGCCAAGGGGGGCCAATTTGAAGAACGAGGAGTTCTAAAGGCTTCAACAAGAAGCCCTAAGAAATTTAGAGATGATATCTAGTGAACCATAATCAACCAGTCAACATCCAAATCAGATTTCCTCTATCGAGCCCAAACTGAACAACCGTATACACCAAGGCAACACAGCTCAGAAATCTAAAATATGCCACCAATTCCAGATGGCCTCAAACCCCCCTGAATATCGACCCAGATGAACAAATTTTGTACATGTCCCCCAAGAACTCCTTAACTGGGTAGATCAAAATTTGTTCTTGGTAAGTTTTGAAAACTTACTTATTACAGTCGGTTGATATATAGATATGGAAGATGTCATTTGGGCCCATGAACAAACGCTCACGGACCTTAATGAACGTTATTATGCAAATAGGGATGTATTAAATATTAACCGTTCATCTCCACCCATTGCATGACCAGGAGAACAAACCGGACCACCCCCTCTCGGTGATAATTGAAGTCCCAACATGAAAAAGTAAAACAACATGGGCTAGAAGTTTGGTTCGCCATAATTATTTTTGTGGGAGTGTAGATTTTTCGTCATATGATTTCCATGCATTGTACAATGTAATAGATGATATCCCTTTTCAATTCCTTTCTTATAAAAAGGAATTGTTAGGTGCACAAAGAGATTTTTTAGTTAATGAATAGTATTGTAAGAAACCTAAAATCTGCGGGGAATACTATGTATTGTATTATGTAACCCAGATCAGAGTTACAAATCTGCTTTCTCTAATGATTGCAGATTCTCTGACTGGGTGGAAGGAAATGTAATAATGTTTGAAATAAAATAACCCTTTTATTAATCATGTGTTGAAATACATTCTAATAGATAAGGTAATTACTGCTAAAGTGTCTTTAACTGAACTAGCAACATAAATATAAAGCATTCTCATGAATATTATCAACCGTCCCAGTTATAGCACCACCATACTTCACTAGTATACTCTTATTACAATACTCCTTCACAAAATATTCTTTCTGCCCTGCAGAAGTAGACCCAGGCATACTCAGCCAATACACACCCCTCCTTAATACCCTGAATATGTATGTCATGTCTTCCTTAATCATTGCTGAACATGGTTCATCATCATAATTATCAAATATATCTGACAATTCAATGATTCAGATGACGTAGCTTTTGGTTTTTTTTATCAACAATTAAAAACCATAACACATGAAGTCCTGAGAGTGCTGGGCTTGTATGCAAAATCACCTTACCCTTAATGTTAAGGGCATATAAATTAACATCATGACCGACCCTCTGATCTAAACTGGTACCCTGATTAATATTGTTTACTAACTTACACGCACCACTCTAATCAATTGCCCATTTTTCATGAATTGTCTTTAACCTCTTTTCTACAAACCTCTTCTATCTATAGAAATAATTTTTTTGTAATTTAAAATAGGTTTTCTAAACGTAGACTGAAGTAGTTCTTAGGAACTATTCCAAATAGACTCATGCTTACACTTGCATACGCCAACTTCCGTTTGGCTGCCAAAAAATCCTTCATTTTTTTGTTCGTTGATGACATTGCAGAGGCTCTTAACATCTACCTCTTCTTTCTGATTCTTAATCCAATATCTTGCATTTCATTTACTGAATCTGTGATTAATAGTACAAAATTTAACCAGACTTCCCATTAATTGAGACGGATTCCTCTGGGACAAGAACAAGGCTCCGTGACAAAAAAAATCCCCCCTGACCTTTGACAGGCCTTTAAAAGTTCCAATTGTGATGAAATCCAATGATCTACGCACATCGCTTTTAATCCTTCCCAACTCTTGGGATATTCGTCCACATTGAATATACGTGAACCCATTTAACAGAGCTACTATATTTAAAAGTGCAAAAAATAAACACAGTAGAATCCAACAATTGTAACTTACACAGATTTCTTCCATGCAATAGATCAAACAACATGAAGAAAATAAGAGTAGTTATAAACAATGTTTACTTGCATTACACGTAAAACCATAATTAATTTTATTTTTCTCAGCTTCCAAAAGACTCTTCTGTTCAGCTTCCATATCATGCTTTGTAGATACATCACTGTTACTAGGCCCAACACTGTTACTACGCTCAACAATGCCACTAATTAGATTTTTTGGTTCTGAGGGTGTACTGTCCATCTCACACAAACAGGGCCGCCCAAATGACTAAATGACGACCTCCTATCTGAAAAGGCATCTCCAGGACCACAAGATATAGCCTTGGGCTTTTCAAGGTTGTCAGGACGAGCACTAAGGCAACGGCTCAGAGTGGGCTTTTTATATCCACAGTGCCAGACATCAACATTATCCCTACTGAATAATTTAGACCGGATGTCAATTACAGGACCTCAAAATGCTAATTCATTGGGCCTCTTGACTGTTGATAATTTCTGAAAAGATTTCATCTTGCAGTAATTGACATCCGCCTTAATATTAGCATTTTCCAAAACATACGTAATTGACCATGGACACTCCTTGTCATTCAAACTAGCATAGGCGTTACCATAAAGGTCATGTTCAAACAACATGATACTGGGAAAACAAACTCGGCATGTTTGCAATCAGGCTCACATAACTATTGTCAAAAACTCTAACCCTAACACAACCTTCAGAATTCATTGGACACTGGGGCTGTACATCAACAGAAAACTGTCAATCATTTCCGACATAATCTTCATCTTGTTAAATGCCCTGTCAATAAAACTAGTGTATTTTAATTTAATAGTTTCAACATTGGATCCCGATTTGATATCGGTGCAATCTATCTCATAATCACCCGACACCGTTTCACTCAACCCTAACTCTATTGTAAATGTTTTTCTAAGAAAATGCGACAAATAAGAATGAATTTGACAAAATACCGCTGTTACTAATCAATATAAAGTAATGTGCTACGGTAATATATATAATATATATATATATATATATATATATATATATATATATATATATATATATATATATATATATATATATATATATATATATATATATAATATATATAATCCCCTTTTTTTTGCCCTGCAAAGTCCCTCTTATTGTTTTGATATTTTTTTATTTCCTGTTATTTCTATCCTTCCTGCCTCACATAAATATAGTGATGATGCTGGGTACCGTCGATGTGATAATCCGGGCAAATTTACTCTAGAGACAATTATTCAAGATCCAAGAACCAATAGAAAATATTAAAACGGGAGGGTTTTTTGTTAGATTGAGACTGAGCCTGAGAATGATATTCTCAAGTTGCCTACGTATACCGAGATTGTTTCAGGAAAGAAGTCTTCCATAGTTCTATGTAGGGGTGGCAACGGGTTGGGGCCCGACCCGAAACCTGCTACCCGAAACCCGTCCCGACAATATTAGGGATTCAATTTTTCTTCTCGAGCCCGTAACCGATGAGCGTCGTGTCCCAACAATCGGGATACATGAATGTCTAGGATCCCGCCGGGTCAGGAATGAATGTCCCGACCATATGATGTTAAAAAATATTCATGTTAATATAAAAAATACAGAAGAATGAATATAAGACTACTCTACCTCACTGTAAGTAGAACTGACATATCATTTGCAGTAGGAGTTTATGCAAGATTTCAGACTAAACCAAGAGAAAGTCATATGACAGTTATCGAAAGGACTTTGAAGTATCTTAAGGATACACAAGGAGTATGTATATGGTATTCAAGAGATGGAGAATTCAGTTTAATATCTTACTCAGACTCAGATTATGTAGGTTGCAAAATTGATAGAAAAAGCACATCCGGCACATGTCAGTTACTTGGAAATAGACTTGTGTCTTTGTTTAGCAAGAAACAAAACTCAATTTCAACTTCTACAACTGAAGCTGAATACATCGTAGCTGGAAGCTATTGTGCTCAAGTTTTGTGCCTTCGACGAAAACTCAGAGACTATGGAATTGAAGAAGGATTGATACCGATCATGTGAGATAATAGAAGTGTAATTCCAATAACTGATAACCCAGTTCTGCACTCAAGGACTAAGCACATTGATGTAAGACATCACTTCATAAGAGATCGTGTAGAGAAGAATGATGTCTTAGTTCTTTATGTACCAACTGAAGATCAATTAGCCGATATTTTTACAAAACCACTAGATGGAGAAAGCTTTTCAAACTGAGAACTGATTTAGGAATAATAAAAGCCAGTTAAGTCAGTTGCTCAATTGAAATCCATCACGGGGATTGGTCTTTGTCATGATAGGTGAGCTTACTTGACAGATTAGTCAATGACATCAACGATCTCAAACTGACTATTGAAGTGAATTTGGAAGAACTGACATTTATTCAAGACAAAGGACTGACTATCAAACTGAATACCAAAAATCAGTTTTCAAAGTCAAAGGTAGCCATTTTGTAAAGTGAATGTATTCGACAATAGTCACATCACATTAAATTATCATCGTAATTGTCATAATTTGTTGCGTGTGTACCCAGAAAATGAAAATAGTACATCCATTGGATACACAAATACTCAATGAAAGTTCGAACGATACAACAAAATCTTATATAGATCGTGTGATAATATCTACAACCAATTTTCATCCCTCACACTAACAAAAATTTCTACATCTCAAAAAGCAAAAATTGCCTCCCAACAAATTTCTTACCAAGAATCAAGATAAATAGACAAAGGAGTAACCTTCTCCTCAGATCAATTTGAAAAATAATGCGAAGGGACTCTCCTAGCTAGCGTTCTAAGTGTACAAGGCCTAGAAAGTCTGTTTGGACATCAAATTGAAGCAAATTTATATGTTAAAGCAATTATTTAGTTTTGGGATAATATAAAGATCGTAATGCATTCTCTCACAACAATCATTCATGGAGAGAAAATCTGCATTAGTAGACAAATTATTCGACAATTTTTTGAATTCAAGAAACCAAATGAGAAATCACCCAACATAGTCAATTTACCAAACAAGCATGAAGCTTTTCTCTCTTGGATTTCTTTAATAGAGAAACCAACAGATGTTTATTCAAGTTTGACGACCTTAAAGCCAAAATTTTCATACTTTGTAAATGGGTAACCAGAACCATCATTGGACAATCTCAAGGGCTAGATAGTTTATCTGTGGACAAGATCAATCTGATTAACATCATTTGGGATTAGTTCAACTTCAATTGGACAAAATATGTTTTAACTCAAATCAAGAAGCAACATATTGAAGAAGTTGAACAAATCAACAACGCCAAGGATAATGGAAATAAGAATACCGACAGACTTTATCCGAAGTAGACACTCAGTTTAGTAAACTTTGGTGCAATTAAACGAGGAGCAGAAGCTGAACAAGCTGTTGTATCAAGCAAAAATGCGAAGATTGCAGCAGTTGTAAGTTCAAAAGAAATACCTTCTAAGGAAGAAGAAAAGAAAACTGTTTTAGAACAGATAACTAAACAAAAAGGAGTCATGCCAAAACTGACTCAGAAGGCAAAAGATCAGTGGAAAGAACTTTGTTTCCTGAATCATCAGTTAAGGGAACTAAAAAAAGCAAGGTAGCTAAAACCCGTAGAGGGAACAAGAACTAAAGCTAACATTTGTAGATGTTTAGTCAGCTGAAGGTGATTCTCTCACAAAGCGAAAGATAGCATAAAGTAAGTTTCTGCAATGGATATTACAGAAGAGACTCATCAGACACAAAAAGAAGAAAGCTCTCTTGCACCAGAAAGGATCATCAACTTCCGGAAAATGAAGTTGAAAACTATAGACAATCGGAATGATTTAGAGAAACACTGAGATCTGAAGAAGAATGATTTTTGAAAAATCTTGAAGTAGAAGATTAGTATGCATTATTCCCGATAGAAGAATTTCTAACAAGATGCTACAAACTACTTGAAGAAAAAACACAACAAAGGAAAAAGAAGAAGTCAGTAGACTCATCAAAACCTAAGGAGAAACCAAAGAAAGATGACGATGAAGACAAGGATGATGAATTAAGGAAACTAACAGAAAAAGATTCAGTTATGCAAATTGAAAACATTACTGACAATCAAGGAATGTCGGATAATCAGAAAAAAGGATTTCTAGTTGGATCACATTCAACTAACAATCAACAACAAACTGAGAATAGTGGGCAAGCATTGATGATTGTGGACCCTCACACTCAGTCAACAATCAAAGAAGATGCTGATCCAACTGAATGTTTAATAACAAATGAGTTGAATAAGGTTCAGACAGCTTTGGATGACCTACTCACTGAAAAAAGATTACAATAATCTTTTGTCAAGTATTTCAGGATACTAAGACTACATGAAGAAGACTGATGTAACTGTGAACTCAAAATTGGAAACAATCAAGCAAGTTACATCAAACTCGGCTTCAGAAATTTTCCAACTCAGAAAATTTGGAGATAGCAACACATGAAGATCATGAAAGTCATGCTCAAGCTCAATGGCATCGAAATCAAATATTTTATGGCCTGGAAACATAGCTATCAGAACTCTACAACTCACAAAAAGGAATTGCAGAAACTCAGAAACTCACTCATGAGTTAGTTATTCAATTGTATGATGCCAAAAAGGCGGAAGTAGTAGAAGAAAAACCGAAACATAAAGCTGAGATAGCAAAGCTTAAGGGTGACAAAGAAAAAACAACACAAAACATCAGACATCTTATTGAAGTAATTGAAGAAGAGGTCATTTTGAAGTAAATGAACCTGGTTAAAAGAGGGAAGTTCTTACAAAGACCTCTGGATGGAATTTCAAAGAGATTATAATCACCTGAAGGCAAAATACATATGGAAAAAGTATGAAGAGTCTTTGGTAACCATCTTGTCAAACAAGTTCTTTTCTCATAAAATGAATAAACACAAGAAGATCAGAAGAATATATGAGATATTTGGAACAAAAGACAAAAAAGAACAACGAGGATCGACATTGAAGAATTTGAAAACTACGACAAAGAAAATGATGATCTTCATAAACTAGCATTGTGGTGAAAATGGAGAGAAATAACCCAGGATGATTACAACATGTTTTCCAAAGAAGATACAGCTAAAGAAACATAATATTTGTTGTATAATAAGGAAAATTACACAACACGCTTAGAAGCTTAGCTCTGATAATTGACTTTGTAATCAGCTGTGCTTTAAACCAGTTTTTGGAAATTCAATGATAAATCCATTTTTAGTTTTACATTTTGTTTTTATTTGTTTAAGATGGTTTTTTCTTTATACTATTTTTTTAATGAAGGTTTTGGCATCATCAAAAAGGCGGAAATCATTAGAAATAAAATTTGAAGTTTTGATGATGATTCATTTATATTTATTTAGTTGTTTGTTTATACCCCATTGATGAATTATTGAGACTAACTGTAATAGTGAAAAGCCAAAAGATTTCTAGAACTGGAAGTATATGATTTATTACATTATGATGATTGTATAGGTTATATCAGACAAGTACTGTAATAGATAGAGAGTCATAAAAATGAAAACTGGAACTGAAACTAAGAAGTACTCAAAACTGAAGAAGGTAAGTTTGTTTAGGGTTTAAACTTAGTTAGCTTATCCATAAGCTGAAGGATGAGGGGACAAGCTCATTTATAAAGGCTGAGGACAAAAACTCAGTTTATGATGATTAAAGCTGAGACTATAAAGTTAGACATCAAGTAACTCTGTGATGGCCTAGAATGACTTTATAGATCTTATATAAAGACCTAAGATACATAAGGACAATGCTACGTTAGAAGATATGGTTTAATATGGTGTACTCTTACCATGTCAATAAAGATCATATGAATACGGAGTATTAAGTTTTGAAGAAAAGTAAGAACTTAGTTAATGCTCTACGAACTGAAAAACTCAGTTATACCAGCTGAGATCATACATATCACAAAAACGCAGTTTCAAGCTGAAGTCTTCCAAGAACTGAAAGAAAAACAGGAACATTGAAAAGGAAGCATTTTTATTTGATGAAAGTCTGACATGTCAGAAAGGAAACTGACATATCTGACATATAGTTGTTGATAGCTGCAAGGATTCAAATTCAAGGATTTGAACGTTGGATTTCACATTATAAACAGAGCACTTTGATCATAGAAACAAGACACCGAGATTTAAAATTTGCAATCATTTTCTATGATTAATGTTGTGTGGAGGACATTGCTATCATTTTCGTGCTTACAAAGATACATCAAGAAATCTTCTAGGTGTTCATGCTACAAACATATAATCAAGACATCAACACTTTGAATAACCACAAGCAAGAATCACTTACTTGATTCAAGGCCAAACATTGATTTTTTCAAAGGTTGAGACTGTGAAGCAATCCGATCAAGGATATGCCAAGGAAAGTTGTTTTTGCAGTCTGGTAAACTATATTTGTGGTGGATCATGACAAGAGGAAATTCAACCCTCAACAGACCAGTGAAGTAATTGCACAACAGCCATTGAACCTATTCTATAGTTGCTTAGATAGTGAAGGTAGGGATTAGTCAAGGACTATCAAATTAGGACATTTGTAACCGGTCACCTCAAGAGTTCTAGGGGAAATGTTCCTCCTACATCACATGGGAAGAGAGAACTAACAGGAATGCACAACCTGGAACCTCTATAAATAATTGCCTTACTTACTTATTTTATTTACGTGTTTTACTTACAGTTATTTACATTCTAGTAATTGGGATTGATAAATCATTGTCGTCCAAGCATACAAACTGATTGGAATTCACACTGAAAACAAACTGAATTTCACCAAAACTCAGTTCGGCATTTATGTTTTTTCATAGATACAACGAGATCATTTAAAAAGGCTAAAACTTAATCCTCTTCCCGTTAACTCAGTTTGAGCAAAGTCATTTTGTCTTATTCTCAGCTTTGTTAGCTTAACTCTGCACATATTTTTGACTAAACCTAGCTTTGTCTAAGTATTGGTTTTTGGTGACAAGTTTATCCACATCCCCTCTAACTTGTGTCGGCCTTTTTAGGGGACCAACAATTCCCTTTCATGAAAATACGGGATATCACATCCTTGACCCACAATAAATTTTCATCCTTAAAACTAAAACACACCGGGGAGACCAAGTATTGGAAATAGTGCCCGAAAGACAATTTATGTAATAGTTTTTATAATTAATAACATCTTATTATTTGTTTCGTCATCATAAGTAATAAACAACTGAAAACCCAAAGTTGTATCATATGTATCCATACAGCCTAGTGTGTTGTCACACGTGAGGTTTAAGTTTATTATGATACACTTGAAAAGTTAGTTTGTGGTTAACTTAATAAATGTATGAGATCTATTGATTAAACCACCATTAATGCTCCCAGAAGACTTTATGGTGTGACCGTCTTATCCGGACCGTCAATATTGGTTATCTAAGTGGGGCATTTATATATGGTGTATTCATATAGGACTAGACCGATTTAATACGCATTTCTCATATAATTCCGTGATTGAGAAATGTAATGTTGGACAATCTTGTTCATAAACGAAATAAAATACAACTAAAATGAAATACAAGAAAATCGAACTACAATTGCAAAGAAACGGAAAAAGGATATATGATCCGAGCCCTGTGTTGCACACAGTTTCCTTAAGACTAATTCGTCCCCTCACCTTCGTGTGCCGTGAGCTTCAGCAGGACGTTAATCTCCCAGGATAGAACGGATAGCAATGACAGGAAGCACAACGCATTCAATTGCTTAAGAACCTTGTAGTTTGAATTCTCAGTTTTCAAAAGTAAAAGAGGAAGCAGAATGCTCTGTATTCGGGTATGAGGAACTGATCAAGTTGTCTGTTTATATAGGCTTTATCATGCAGAGAAGAGCTGGGAACTGATGGAATACGAATGATGAACAGCCTCAGCATCATTATTTCGAAATGAATGTCATCAAAGCTCAGGATTGGAACAGCCACAGTATCAGCAGATGCCATAAGTGTTGTCAGTTGGAAGGTCTCTGAATTAATTATCAGTATTCAGCTCGAAAAATTAAGGTTCAGGTTGCAAAACCGAACCTTCACTGGGAGCCTTTGAATCGAGTTGCATTCGTGTCCGCAGGATGCGCGCTCGCACACAAGTTCAAGCTGAAATCCGGATGGATTTGCACCCCCCCTGCGCCCGCGCGTAGAGAACGGTGTATAAAGTTGGTAAATTCTTACCACTACACTAATACAACATCATATATATGTTGGCTCTTTTCCTTCCTTCCTTCCAATGTGGGAGAAATTGGTTTCTCCAATTTTCCCTTTATTACTAACACTTTCCATTCACCACTTAGGCCCAATAGGACAATATGACATATCATTTAACACATCCATTTTAACCATCATTTTCCAACAATCCCCCACATGAATGGAATAGTGTTTAAACCCTAGCAAAGGCTCTAAGAATGAAATTGAGAGTTCGGCGGTAGATCATTGCATAGGATAGGTAGGTGTGATTCTTTGAACCTTCCCTTGATTAAATATGTTTACTTTACTGGCTGACTAGTAGACGTGATGTCCTTGAACTATTCTGCCGTTGATGTAAATGATGACATATCAACCACACTGCATCTACCTATCAACATAGGTTCTTGCGGTTATGTCCATTTTGGCCGTGGACATCTGCCTGGTTCAGCAAGAGTTTCAAAGAATTGCTCCCTTCCCTTTGAAGTGGCCCCTCTTCTCTCTTACATAGGTGATTCTGTAATTCAGAATTTTCTCAAAAAAATCTTCTTACACAAATCATTAAAAGCTCTTCTGTGAGCTTATCCTCGTTCAATCTCACTGTTTCTTCATCTTAGGAATGAGCTTGAGGGTTACCCCCCACAGTGACTTTACTTCGGCAATTAGGTTTTCTCATTGAACCAAGATCTTGGGATCTCCAATCTACAAGGTTGGGTTTTCCTTCGCAAAAGTTTTATTCCATGGGCTTTAGTCCCATTCCTCTTGATGATTTAGCAACTACCTCTCTATTTAACCCTTTGGTTAGTGGATCCGCAAGATTATCCTCTGACTTAACAAAGTCTAAGGTAATCGTACCAGTTGAGAGTAGTTGTCTAATGGAATTATGTCTTCAGCGTATGTGCCTAGACTTAACATTATACATTATGTTTTGTGCTCTTCCAATCGCTGATTGGCTGTCACAGTGAATACATATTCCTGGCACTGGCTTCGGCCATTGAGGAATATCCTCTAGGAATTGATGCAACCATTCTGCCTCTTCCCCACATTTATCCAAAGCCACAAACTCAGATTCCATTGTGGATCTGGTTATCACGGTTTGTTTGGATGATTTCCAAGACACGGCTCCACCGCCTAACGCGAATACAAAGCCACTTGTAGATTTTGAATCCTTTGAATCTGAAATCCAATTTGCATCAGTATATCCTTCTATAACAATTGGTTCTCTTGTATAGTGAAGGCCATACTTACGAGTATATCTTAAGTATCTCGGTAACCTCACTATAGCTTTCCAATGTTCATGACTCGGATTACTAGTATATCTACTTAGCTTGCCAACAGCATAAGTGATATCCGGTCTAGTACAACTCATTAAGTACATTAGACTTCCAATAATCCTTGCGTACTCTAATTGAGACACACCTTCATCTTTATTCTTTAACAAAGGTTGACTTTGATCTATTGGAGTTCTAGCTTCATTTGAGTCATCTTTATTGAATTTTTTCAGGATTTTATCAATACAATTAGATTGACTCAAAATGAGACCATTAGAATTTCTTGTAATTCTAATTCCCAGTATCATCTCTGCTAAACCCATATCTTTCATTCAAATCTGGCGTTTAACATACTTTGGTAGATTTGATCATCTTATCATTTCTTCCAATAATAAGCATGTCATCAACGTAAAGACACAAAATGACATAGCCATCGTTTGTTTCTTTCATGTAAATGAATTTATCACATTCATTGGTTTTGAAACCATTTTCAAGCATAACATAATCAAATTTCTCATGCCATTGATTTGGTTCTTGTTTTAAACCATATAATGACTTAACCAATTTACACACTTTCTTATCTTGTCCTGGACTAGAAAAACCCTCAGGTTGTTCCATGTAGATTTCTTCTTCTAAATCTCCATTTAAGAAAGCGGTTTTCACATCCATTTGATGTACTTGTAAATTACGCAAAGCGGCTATAGCAAGTACCATCCTAATTGAAGTTATTCTCGTCACTGGAGAATATGTGTCAAAATAATCAAGACCTTCTTTTTGACTATAACCTTTTATTACTAGTCTGGCCTTATATTTATCAATAGATCCATCAGGTTTTCTTTTCCTCTTAAAGATCCATTTAGATCCTAGTGGCTTACATCCTGGAGGTAGATCAACTAACTCCCAAGTATGATTTTACAATATAGAGTCTATTTCACTATTTATTGCTTCTTTCCACATTGGACCTTCAGAAGAAGTTGTCGCTTCTTTAAAGCTTTGAGGATCTGTCTCTGTCATATAAATGATAAAATCTTCACCAAATGATTTTTCAGTCCTCAACCTCTTGCTTCTTCTTGGCTCAAACTCAGTTGGCTCTTCTTCATTTACTTGTTCAGAAGGGTGATCCTGAACATGAACACGCTTTAATGAACTAGGTTCATTTGTTTTAGCCGGGAATACATTCTCAAAGAATGATGCATTTCTTGATTCCATTATCGTATTTTTTGTGTATTTCAGGATTATCTGATTTACACACAAGAAACCGATAAGCACTACTGTTGTGTGCATATCCAATGAATATACAATCAACAGTTTTTGGTCCTATCTTTACTACTTTGGGTGTAGGTACGAGCACCTTTGCAAGGCACCCCGACACTTTCAAGTATTTGTAAGAAGGTGGTTTAACTTTCCACAGTTCATAAGGATTTTCTCTTGTTTCTTTCGGGGTATCTTATTTAAAAGATAATTGCTGGAAAGGATAGCTTCCCCCCTACAAGTTTTGAGTTAAACCTGAACTTAACAACGTAGCATTCATCAGCTCTTTAAGAGTTGAGTTCTTGCGTTCAGGAAAACCCTGTGACTGGTGTGTCATGTGTATATGGTGTAGTTGTTTGATGAATGATGCCGGCGCCTCAGCAAGACTCATGAAACGGTACATCATATCCACCACCACAATCACTACGTGTAGTTAAATCCGTATGCTAAGTTGTTTCCCACCTTCATTCTTATAACATTTAAAAGCATCAGAGCCTCAATATCATCAATGTCATTAAACGGTTTGCAGAATATCAATATTCTACTTATTATCTAGGTTTAGTTAAAACCTTTACATTCATTTTAATAGTCATCAACACCACTATTAAATCCCGTTAACTATGACAGTTGAACTTTTAAATAATCATAAATTAATGATTACTATTCATAATCTCTGAACCTTATAGTCGTTTTAAGAATTAATAATCATCAATACCATGATTGCTATTAATTCTCATTAACTTTAACAATGAAACGTTTTCAATAATTATTACTGCAACGGTTCATATTCCACTAACCGGTCATCCGGTCATATACTTGTATTATAACAATTAAGTTCAACACAATTTGTATTTCACAAGATACAACCCGATTTAAATCAAACCTGATTTAATTCACACAAATAATCATACGGTTGCACACACGTTATTTACAATGATGCACCTCAATGATTCTTGTAAATACATAAACTCAACAATTCCTCCATTATTTGGTTCGAACACGACGATACCAACATAATAAAATTTGCATTATAGATAGTATCCTCAGACTACCGCTATAATTTTAAAGCAAATTCATTTTATTTCATAACATGTATAGAATTAAATTTTAAATTAATAAAAATTTACATCTATTTTATAACATATATTAAAATTTTGGACAAATAATAAAGTATTGCATTACTAATAAATTCGTTATAGAATATTAAAAGTCACATCACTTTAATTATAATATACATTAATAAACTAGTCAATAACCCGTGCATTGCACGGGGACGTATGAGGTATGATAAAAGCGAATGGGTGGGATAACCCTACGTCTTACCCAATTGCACCCTACCTCTCTTCCCGCCCTACCCACCGTTACCATACCCTACTCACCACTCTATCCTATCCTACCTTACCCTACATCGCCATATCTTACCCTCGACATACTACCTACCTAACCCATCCCTACCCTACTCCAGTATCACCCACCCCTTCTCTACCCTACCTTTTCCATCATACCACCCAACCTTACCCACCACCCCACCCTATCTACCCGACCCTACCCACAACCTTATCCACCACCCAAACCTACCCACAACCCTATCCACCACCCAACCCTACCCTACCCTACCCTATCCACCATTACAATCTAACCTATCTTACCCACCACCCCACCTCACCTTACCCACTACCCCACCATATCCTACCATACTCTACTCTACCCTACTCTACCATACCCTACTCTACCAACCCTACCTTACCCACCACTTCACCTTACCATACCAAACCCTTCCCACCCTTACTCCACTCTACCCACCATTTCACTCTACCATATCTTACCCACCCCACCATCTTACCTTACTTTTCCTACTACCCCAAGCTACATTACCCTACCAACGCTACCTTACCCACCACCACCCCTTACCGTACCTTACCCACCACCATCCCACCCTACCCTACCCACCACCCCCACAATACCCTACCTTTCCCACCACCATTTCATACCCTCCCCACCACCCCATCATACCCTACCTTACCCAACACCCCACCTTATTCAAATAAACTTCCTACATACCTTATCTACATTAGCATTAAATGAGGTGACTAATTCCTAATCTAATCTAAGAATATATCGTATTAATTGACATATTTGAATTTATTTATTTTTCAAAATATAATTTAATTAATGAATTTTCTTGTATCAATGGAGTACTTTAATTTGCACTGGATGATTGTTTTAACATATTTGAATTTATTTATATTCCATTTAATTATAATTAATTTAAAATAGTTTTAGAGGATTATTTTCCTTTGGCAAATTTTAAATTGCTTTTTTTTTAAATGTAATTTAATATATGAATATTTCACATTGAATGACATATTTATTTAATCTAAAAGCAGTCGCACAACACCACAAACATTTGAATTGATTTATTCTTGAAAATATAATTGATTGTATGAATATTTGGAATTAAATAGAGTGACTATTTTGCAGTGAATGACTTTAATGTAAGAATATTTCGAATTAATTGGAAACTTTGAATATATTTATTTCTTAAAATATAATTTAATGTAAAAATATTTAAAATTAAATGAGGTAGCTAATTTGTAGGGTTCTTAAAAAATAATTTGTAGGGGATGACATAATCTAAGAATATCTCGTACTAATTGGCTTCGTTGATATTATTTATTTTTCAAAAGGTAATATAATAGGGCATATAATCATGTCATTCACATCCTAACTTATTATGTCAATTTTAATTACTACGAAAATTTCAACCGAATGTTCCTGCGTTAATTGTAATTATTTCAATAATTAACTTATTTCGAAAACTATGCCATTAACATCCCAACAATTAAGGCAGAATCAATTATTCAAAATTTATGATCATTTTTATAAATAAATCACCACTCAAATATTCGAAATTTATAACTATTTCAAATATTCGAAATTTATAATTATTTCAAAATTTTAACGTGAGAATATTTATCATTAATTTATAGATATGTATTTAATGTCTACATATTTGAGTTTAGATATTATTGAAAATGTAATTTAATATTAGAATATTCTGCATTAATAAGATATTATTGTACACGTTTTTTTATATGGCAAATACAATAATTTGTCTTTTATTTATTGCATAATGTTTTATGGCACATGTTTTTTTTGGTCAAATGCTTATTATAATAATATTTTAATTTATTAATTGAATTATTATATGGAAAATACAATAATTTGTTTTCCATTTATTGTATAATATTTTAATTTATTTCATTTATTGCATAATATTTTATGGCACACGTTAATTAAAATATTTTAATATTTTAATAATAAAAAAAGTATTAAATATTTAAAAAAACGTGTTCTTCTAATTATAGATATGTATTTAATGTGTACATATTTGAGTTTAGATATTATTCAAAATGTAATTTAATATTAGAATATTCTGCATTAATTGGTAGAATTGAATTTTGAATTAAATGACATATTTGAGTTTAGATATTTTGTAAAATGGAATTTAATGTTATAATATTTTATATTAATTGATAAACTTGAATTTCTCGTTTTTAAAATACTATAATTTAAGCCAAAAATATTTTCATTAACTGCCATAAATTTCAGAATATTTGACAATATTCTGGGATGACTAATTTATAAGATATGTATTTAATGTGAGAATATTTATCATTAATTTATAGATATATATTTAATGTCTACATATTTGAGTTTAGATATTATTGAAAATGTAATTTAATATTAGAATATTCTGCATTAATAAGATATTATTGAACACGTTTTTTTTATATGGCAAATACAATAATTTGTTTTTTATTTATTGCATAATATTTTAAAGCACACGTTTTTTTTGGTCAAATGCTTATTATATGGCAAATACAATAATTTGTTTTTCATTTATTGCATAATATTTTAATTTTTTTTTCATTTATTGCATAATATTTTATGGTACATGTTTTTTTTTGTCAACATGTTTTTTTTTATTATATGGCAAATGCAATAATTTGTTTTTCATTTATTGCATAATATTTTATGGCAAACGTTTTTTTTTTGTCAAATGCTTATTATATGACAAATACAATAATTTATTTTCCATTTATTGCATAATATTTTAATTTATTTTTTATTTATTGCATAATATTTTATGGCACACGTTAATTAAAATATTTTAATATTTTACTAAAAAAAACGTGTTCTTCTAATTATAGATATGTATTTAATGTGTACATATTTGAGTTTAGATATTATTCAAAATATAATTTAATATTATAATATTCTTCATTAATTGGTAGAATTGAATTTTGAATTAAATGACATATTTCAGTTTAGATATTTTGTAAAATGGAATTTAATGTTATAATATTTTATATTAATTGATAAAATTGAATTTCTCATTTTTTAAATACTATAATTTAAGCCAAAAATATTTTCCTTTATTGCCATAAATTTCAAAATATTTGACATTATTATGGGATGACTAATTTATAAGGGATGTATTTAATGTGAGAATATTTATCATTAATTTATAGATATGTATTTAATGTCTACATATTTGAGTTTAGATATTATTGAAAATTTAATTTAATATTAGAATATTCTGCATTAAAAATTGGTAGAATTGAATTTTGAATTAAATTACATATTTGAGTTTAGATATTTTGTAAAATGGAATTTAGTGTTATAATATTTTATATTAATTGATAAAATTGAATTTCTCATTTTTTAAATACTATAATTTAAGCCAAAAATATTTTCATTAATTGCCATAAATTTCAGAATATTTGACATTATTCTGAGATGACTAATTTATAAGATATGTATTTAATGTGAGATTATTTATCATTAATTTATAGATATGAATTTAATGTCTACATATTTGAGTTTAGATATTATTGAAAATGTAATTTAATATTAGAATATTCTGCATTAATAAGATATTATTGAACACGTTTTTTTTTATTATATGGCAAATACATTTGTTTTTCATTTATTGCATAATATTTTATGGCACGCATTTTTTTTTTGGTCAAATGCTTATTATATGGAAAATACAATAATTTGTTTTCCATTTATTGCAAAATATTCTATGGCACACGTTAATTAAAATATTTTAATATTTTACTAAAATAAAAACGTGTTCTATATTTAAAAAAACGTGTTAAATATTTTACTAAAAAACGTGTTCTTCTAATTAAAATATTTTAATATTAATAAAATTGAATTTTCTTGCTAGAGGTGTCGAAGAGGTTGACATATTTGAGTTTAGATATTTTGTAAAATGGAATTTAATGTTATAATTCATACACGGGGTAAATGTGCAATTAACTTATTGAAAGTATAGTTTTCGGCTGTGTATAAAATCAAAAATAGCTAAACCTGCTCATAGACATGATCCTAACTGAAAAAATCTTTGGGTGAAAAGCTAAAAACAAAAAATTAAACAAAAATAGAGGTACTTACCTAGAAAGCCGCTCTCGTTAATTCACCATGCCGTTTGAGCAAATTCGAAACGTACCCAAGAAAAAAAAATCAATGTTTTCCGAACGAAACTACAGATGCAAGATCATAACTTAACAAAAAATATATATCTCAAAGAAACATATGAGGAAAGCAAGGATTAAGTACAAACGTATAGTTCTTGTGGCCTTCAAAGGGAAATTGTCTGCCGGAATACAGCTCTGCAAAATGAGATACAATCAATTACTGCATTTTTTTCAGTAGATCGATCGAGCACCGCTATATAATAGGCAACTGAATTGAATTTAACGGCACGTCAGTTTCATGAGAATAAACCTTCTGGATGATATAGGCTATAGCGGTAAGAATTTTGGATACGGAATGAATATAGAGGATAGTATATAGGAGTATTTATGCTCTTAGTAAGTGGGAAGTTCGTTAGTATTCTAAAAGGTAAAACTATCCTTATATACACTTACGGAAAAAAAAAGCTTTAATGTGGTTATTTCTTTTTTTTATTTATTTCTTTTTTTTATTTTGGAAAAACCGGGTTTGGGTCGGGTAATTGAGGGGAAATGGGTTAAATTCACTCGTGCATATATTATATATAGATCATATGCTATCTCATATGATTAGATGTATAGATCCAATGACCACAAAATGGACTACATCCATTAATATACATACAATTAAATTTCTCGAAGAAATTTAATAATATTTTATTATTCCGTGAGTATCAAATAAAATCACTCAACGAAATTTGTGAGTATTAACACTCCACGTCTTATGTCACAAAATTAATGTTGTGTCACAACAGATTATTACACTATAATCAAATAAAGAATTATAATTAAATAATTCTCAATCGAATAATTATTTCCTTCCTGAATTAATAACACCAAAGTCATTTACAAAATGATTTTGAGTCCACAAAAATTTTCCTCTGAAAATATATCACATGCGTCACAACAAACACAATTACATATATATATATATGTATAAATTTTGATCATCTTAATGTGATCATGTATTTTATTCTCGTTGATAATATTTACTCATAAATAATATCATAAAATATGCTCAATATGTTAAATGAATTGACAAACCGATTATAAAATGTTTCCCGAGTATCTATTATGACCACTCCTGAACCAGCTTTGTTTTCATTACAACTCGATTCGTTTTCTTCAAGAACAGAAAACTGAACCATTTAATCTCGTTTCGTTTTCTTCAAGAACAGAAACTTCAATGAGATTATTTTATCACCACAAACCGATTCGGTTTAAAGCCGATTCGTTTTTGACTCGTAATGGTATCTGAAATTTAACACACACAGATTAAATTTCTTTCAATACTGTATAGAACGTTCGTGAACCGAACTATACACAATCTCGAAATTGTTTCTGTTAAATTTCTTTCAATAATATGTAAAACGATCTCGAAATTGTTTCTATTATATAAAACAATCTCGAAATTGTTTATGTACTTATTATTGAACAAATCGTTTGAGAATCATGTATGATTACTCAAAATATTCGTGAGTATCTTAGATGATCACTCCACGAAAATTCTACTCCGTTTATAACTCTGTTTTGAAACAGAAAACGAGCCTTCGATTTGTAAACAACAGTTCACTGTTCGTTTTCAATTCTGTCAATGAACCAGAATTATTCTGTCCTGGGCTCACCGATACAGAAACACGAAGTTAGTCTTAAGAGTGTTGGACAATCTTGTTCATAAACGAAATAAAATACAACTAAAATGAAATACAAGAAAATCGAATTATAATTGCAAAGAAACGGAAAAATGATATATGATCCGAGCCCTGTGTTGCACACAGTTTCCTTAAGACTAATTCGTCCCCTCACCTTCGTGTGCCGTGAGCTTCAGCAAGTTGTCTGTTTATATAGGCTTTATTATGCAGAGAAGAGTTGGGAACTGATGGAATACGAAAGATGAACAGCCTCAGCATCATTATTTCGAAATGAATGTCATCAAAGCTCAGGATTGGAACAGTCACAGTATCAGCGGATGCCATAAGTGTTGTCAGTTGAAAGGTCTCTGAATTAATTATCAGTATTCAGCTCGAAAAATAAAGGTTCAGGTTGCAAAACCGAACCTTCACTGAGAGCCTTTGAATCGAGTCCGTAGGACGCGCGCTCGCACACAAGTTCAAGCTGAAATCCGGATGGATTTGCACCCCCCCTGCGCCCGCGCGTAGAGAACGGTGTATAAAGTTGGTAAATTCTTACCACTACACTAATACAACATCATATATATGTTGGCTCTTTTCCTTCCTTCCTTCCAATGTGGGAGAAATTGGTTTCTCCAATTTTCCCTTTATTACTAACACTTTCCATTCACCACTTAGGCCCAATAGGCCCAATATGACATATCATTTAACACATCCATTTTAACCATCATTTTCCAACATGTTATTTAATCACAAGATGATCATATATGGATTAACCTTAATCCATAATTTATTGCAGACTCCTTCTTGTTTCAATATAGGGTTTGATGTGTTCGTTAAGGATTGCTAAGAGGCGCGGTCCAAATCACCTTCACGTTGGCACTATCGGGAATGAGTAGTTGGGAATTTGTCTCACATATAGTAGAAAGACAATACCTTTATTTGTTAATCCTAGAAACGGATCGATCCAGGGAGTTCATACTAATTATGAACTAATTGATAACTAGTAGGTTAATGCTAAATAAGGATAAGATGTAGTGAAGAAAGTTTATGAATAGTCTATGGAGGGTTAGTCCTTATGTAATGATTATATAATTGACCCTTATTGACTCGACAAGTTGAGAATAGGTTTTATCTATAATCGATAGAGTTCAGTTTAAGATTTATGGTGGCGTAGTTCCGGAATTAATAAGTTCAATAGAATATTGTGTTCGGTGAATGTTTTATTCAATTTATTGTAGCCACTGGTTATAGGTCAATGGTCCCCGGGTTGGCTCCTAATACACGAGTGAATTATCGTATTTTGGAACCTCGAGGATAAGTTAAATAGTTGGTCTATTTAATGAATATGCGAAATATTATTTATATAATATATAAAATAGAAAATACATTTTCTATTATTCCGTGGCAGTATATAGCGCCGCATGTGTAGAAAATTGGGAAAAGTAATTTTTCTGAATTATATCACATGTATAATTAATTATTTATTTGTTAAATAATTAATGGATAAAATAAGATCATTGATTTTATCATTTAATGAAGATTATCTCATTTATGGTGATTATATCTTATTTATGTAAAATATATTTTTCTTTGGGGAAAATATAATTGTCTTCTGTAAAGGGATAAATCTCAGTTGCTCGGTTATTTTCCTTTATAAATAGAGTTTCTCCCAACACATTAGACACAACATAGTCTGCGCCACATACTCAGAAAAGGGAAGGAAAATTAGTTTCTTGCCTTTGCCATCGGGAGACGAAAAACTAGAGTTTTTCTTGGTGCCTATTTGGTTCGAATGCGGGATCGGCTTCCATCAGTCGTGGATTGGAGATACAACTCGGAAAATCACAACTTCACTTCGGCTGGATAAAGCTACAAACATTTTTGTAGTTTATATTAATTAAATATGTGAATCATATCGTGGGAATATCGTAAACGAATTTAATTCCTTGTTTCCGCTGTGCATGATCGAGTATCTCGATCAGTGTTGTGAATCAGATCTGACGATCCGAAGAAAATAAGAAAAACACTCCGGCAGCTTCACGCACCTTTGCCGCGGTGGCGGGAACCGGAATTTTCTGGATCCGGTTTTTCCTGTGTTCAGATCATGATTCGGGTTTCTGTATATCCAGCATGTGGTATCAGAGCGGGGTTAAAGCGAATTTGAGGTTTTGATTGCATAATTAATTAATAAGTAGTATAATGCATTAGAATAAATATTGCATATTTTATAGATCCGTTATATATACATTGCGTGGTTAAAGAGATAAATTGTGGTTGTTTACCCGCGTTAAATTTGTTGTAAAGGTTTTTTCGGTATAGGAAATTGTTGTAAATTTTTATTTCCTAGAAAAGTATTTTTTGGATTTGATCTGCTACTTGTATTTTACCTGTTCGAGATTTATCCCCAAACTTGTCTTCAACATTAGATCATGACGTTTAGTGTTCGAGTCATGCAAGATGCATTTTTCTATAAAGCTTGCAGATTTTTGGAAAAATAAAATTGTGGTAAGCTGCTGCCGAGAAACGAACCTGCGAGGTACAGGATGAATAAAGACAAGTGGACCAGCTAGGCTACGAAAAAGATTGATAAACACTTCGATAAGCTAATTAATATAGAAGTGCCTTCTGGTTTCTTTTATAGATAATTAAATTTAGGATGTTTCCTTTATAATAGATTAGATACGGGTACCTATGATCCATCTCAGAGGTTTATTTCTACGCATATATTTTTTTCCGTGATTATTTATGTGATATAACAATGTTATACCATACCATTCACCATATTCATGAGTTCTACTCCTAGTAAATATTGATAATTAATTTTTGCATTAATTAGGCTTGTATGGACATGTCCTTAATTTATATTAATTTTAGGTAATTAATGTTTATGTGGATATGAAATTCACATGATAAAACTAAAATTTACTGGGTAAATTTGATTTTGCGATCTTAAATCCATTTGGATTTAACTATGTAGTGTCTACATAAAAAAAATATTAATGATAAAAAAATTTGAATATCGTGAAAAGATGGACACTAAATAGATGGTATTTGGAATTGAAAAGTTGATTATTGTTTTTCATAATTTAATGTTTTCGAATTATTGGAAAAAGTCTGAGATCCTAAATTTTTATAATGACAAAACTAAGACTATAAAATTCATTGGTGATTTTTTGTTGTGTAGTGTCTACACAACAGATTTCTATCGGAAAATTGGAAAATCATGAATAAAGTGTATCACTAGTTAGACGGTATTTAGAACCTTTAAATTTCGTGATTTATTGTTTTTCGAATTATTGAGAAATTCATAACTCGTAATTTATTAGGATTATAAAATTCTTCGTGAATTTTAATTGGAAAATCATGAGTATAGTGACACTAGTTAGACGGTATTTGGAACCGATGAACTAGTGCGAGGATTAATTTAAATATTCATGAATTGTTGTTTTTCGGATTATGATGAAATATAAAAATCCTAATTAGACTATCAATTTTTAATATAACGAGCCACACGCCTCTACTGTTGACACAAGCACCGTGAGAGCATGGTGACGCCTCGTGCCGCTTTGATTTCAGCCCCCTTCGGATGGCCTTCACCATTATCAAAATTCAAGGCTTTGTCTCCGAAAGGATACGATTTTTGGTACTCGTCGCGTAACTAACCTACACTTCGGTGCCATACTCGGGGTCTACCTTTAATATCTGAAACCATAGGTCACACTCACAAGGATATTTTTTAAAATATCTTGGCTGAAAAAGGAAGGTAATCAACAATTAAGTGGAGATGTTTAATTCTTAATTGATTGTTGAGAGAGATTGTCTAAATTTAATTGTTAACTCTTTGACCTACCCGTCGGTGGCACTGAGACGTGAGATTAAATCTTTGGAATGGTAGGATAAACTGCATGCATGACATGACGTTTATAATTCCTAAAATATTTAATTTGTTGTGGTGTATGATTTGATTTATATTTCTATTATAATTTAGTTTTACAACTACATATAATCTCAAGGCATAGACTGCTAAACACAATAAATTGACTAGTATCGACTTCATATAAGTGGGAAAGTAACGAGAACGTTGAACTCAAAATTGATAATGCAATTAATTTTCTGTAGAGGATTCACCTCTTAAGCCTTCAAACATAAGTGACATTGATAAGTATGTCACTGCTGTCACTCGTGTTGAATGAGAGACAAACAAAATTAGTTCAAAGATGACAAGAATGATTTGGTATCAATCTCACTAGACATCCCACAGTTCACGAGTAGTGTTTACTCAAATAAATTGCTAGTTCACAGTCATTTCCTTTAAAGAAAGCCCAGAATGGGAAGGTAAACGTCTAAACATATAAGTCATCTAAAACTAAATAATTTAAAGGCTAAACCGAAATATTAATAAACGAAAGTATAGGATAAAGAAAGTGATTTCGGATCACTGACTTATGAATCCTTAGAGACTTTCTTAACCGAGTAATTTGACTCAGAAGGTAAAGTTCTTTTGTAAGAACAAGCTAGCAGGGCATTCATGATTAAAGAGTAGACAACGGGCAGTTATTTCAGCTAACAAAGTGTGAGTGATATAAGGAAACAAATTTCGGATTCTAATCCTTGAATATCGCAAAAAATTAAATTCCGTTTCTCAGCTTCGTTGGAACAAATGGATTCACTTTCACATCGATAATATATTGCCTTAAAGAAAGTGAATATGACATTTGTAGTACTGATCCGAGACTCGGGCTTTTGAATGTTAAATTCAGAACCACTAAGTAATGTTGAATATGTATATGTAACACACCGTAAACTACTAAGACATATGGTTTCCGGATTAAGATAAACAATTCTTTGGCATCTATTAATTAGTGCATGTTTCCTAACGAATGGATCAAAGACTAGCTAAGGGTGATTCCTATCTCCAAGTCTAGGAACACTATCTCGAAGAATATATGACTAAGTAACCTTTCAATTAAGAAAGGGTAATAGAACTAAAGAAGCTTTACAGGTTGTTCTTATTGACCTTTAACGTCCTTTGAAAGATACAAGCTAGTGGGAGCTTTTGAGTGGTAGAAATTTTGTCTGATGACTGCTCGAAACGCCGATTAATTTATTTGAATATTTGGAGGAATCTCTGATATCACCAGAGAAGTGAGTATTCAATACTCAAATATGGGCTATAGAACAGTTTTGGCACTGGTGCTCCGCCTACCTCCGAGTGAAATGATTTCACTGATAGGATAAACCATGGATTGCCTTATATTGTAATTGATATGCTACAATACACTACTTAACTCAATTAAGATATTGGTTGCAAAATAACGGTTTACATTATTGTGTAACACCGAGAAGTCTACCTGGAAGATGCCTATGAATTTATGGATAAAAGAAAGTGAGCTACATTTACTCCACCTCCATAAATAAAGGCATTTAGCACTTGTGCATGAAGGTAGGACTGGAGATTTTGCATACACGTTCAGATGGTCACTATCCGTGAAATGCCTAAATACTGTGAGTGAAGGTTGGTTATTAGATTCCTGAGATTAGAAAGTGACGGTTATACTGTCACGGCATTTCTAAAAGAATGTTTAAGTAACAACCTTGGACCTTGAAGTAATGTTACTCAAATAGTTAATATTTGATTTAATTAGACCACATCCAATATTTGGTTGTTGGGGGTAACGCTGATAAATGCTACTAAACAAAATCAGAATATCAAACAACCCAAATGCAGTGGGAGTATGGTTTAACCATTGACCTGCGGGATTTGTGCAGTCTTCTGGGGGTGATTGATCACCTATGGTCCTTTTGGAAAGGCTATACAAGATTCTAACAATAGAAGGTTTGTTTAATGCCATATTCCTGTAAATGGAGTTTTGGTACTCAACTTTTGTTCACAATCTTGTAGAGCCACCAGAGTGTATCAGGCCCAATGGGAAAGTTTATCTTTCACAGCAAAGCCAAGTGGTTTAGGGGTGATTGCCTGAGAAGTAGAGAGTTAACCAGGGGTGATGCCCTGAAACTCTCTAACTATTTAGCCTTGCTTGACTCTCTATAAAGCAGAATGATTACAAGGGGTGATTCTCTGAAACTTTCTTGCTGTACAACGGAGCTTGAATTCATTCGGAATGAAAGGGTTTTAGCTTAATGCCAATGGCAGATTGACTTCCTATGCTTATATCCATTAGTGGATTAAAGAAAACCTTTAGGTCATTAAAATTCACAAGCTTGAAATGTGTGAGCTTGGCCAGAATATTGATGAGTCTTTTGTAGAACAGAGAATCAACATTTGTAAAGTAGTAAACACTATTGTTAATGAAAGGTAACAATGCAACGGTTGTGACAACATGGATGTGTTATATGAAGTCATGAACTAACATGCCAGGCTTCTTTAAATTTGAGAAGTGGACTATGTTCTTAGAATTTGGTTTGGTCAAATTCATGAGAACAAGTTGTTGGAAATACCCCATGCATCTTATTGGTTAAGATGATGATGCATTTTCAAATGCTAGATTCAAGGAGAGGTTTCCTACCAACCCTCTCATGGAATACTTTTCTACATCTATGGATATAGAGAAAATGGGATGCATTCTCTGGTGGATAGAGAATGTCATATTATTAAAAGCCAGCTAAAGTTTAAACATAGATTCGAACATTGAGTAGCAGTATTGTGCAACCTCAAGTACCTTTTTAATGAACCTCATGTACCATTAGAGAATGAGGAATTGTATGCTTGAGTATTCGGGTGAAAACCTGGACATAGTTTACTACACAGATTCTAACATTTAGTCAGATTAACGATGATTTTAATTGATATCGGGCTCCGTGTTTACTCATTGTGATGGAGCTATAGTCTTGTGCAATCTAGTATTTCCGATTCAACTTTATAAGTCGAATACGTAGCAGTTTTCAGAGCAGTTAAAGGGCCAGTATGGCTTGCAAAGTCCTAGTTGATCTGGAAACAATTCTAGACCCAGGTAAGCCGATATCACTTCACTGTGAAAATAGTTGAGAGGTAGCTTATGCAAACGATCTTTGGAGTCACAAGAGATGGAAAGCATACTTAAAGTAAGTACCACCTGGTCATACAGATCGTGCAGAGAGGCGACGTTTTGATAAGTTTACCAAGTCGAGTGGCATCTAATGTCACTGATAAGTGCTTAGAGGGTATGTGATTGAGAGATATATATCATCTGCTTTAGATAAAGGGGGGTGAATGTTGTGAATAGGATAAGGGTGTGCTCTAAAAACAATTGTTGCTTGTCAATATGGGCAAATGAGAGATTGTTGGAAGTGGTGCCCGAAAGACAAATTATGTAATTGTTTTTATAATTAATAAATTAAAGATTTATTCTCATCTTATTATTTTCTTCGTGCTCGTAAGTAATACAACACTGAAAACCCTAAGTTGTGTCATATGTAGCCATATAACATAGTGTGTTGTCACACATGAGGATTAAGTTTATGGTGGTACATTTAAACAGTTAGTCCATGGTGTACATAATCAAAGTATGGGGTCTAATGATTAAACCACCATTAATGCACCCAGAACATTTTATTGTGTGACTATCTTATCCAGACATTCGATATTGGTTATCTAAGTGGAGCATTTATATATGATGTAGTCACATAGGACTGGATTGATTTAATATGCATTTCTCATATATTTCCATGATTGAGAAATCTTATTTAATTACAGGAAGATCATATATGGATAAAATAAATCCGAAGTTATTGCAGACTCCTGCTTGTTTCAATATAGGGTTTGATGAGTTTGTTAAGGATTGCTAATAGGTACGGTCTGAATCACCTTCACGTTATCACTATCGGGAATGAGTAGCTAGGAATGTGTCTCAGAGATACGGAATCCTTTCCTTCCTGTGGGAAGAAGAAAGACAATCACCTTATTAATTAATCCTAGAAACTGATCGATCCGGGAGTTCATATTGGTTATGAACTAATTGATCACTAGTGGTTAATGGTAAATAAGGATAAGATGTAATGAAGAAGGTTTACGGAAACTTTCCCGCTACATTATGGATAGTCTATGGATGGTTAGTCTATATGTAATGATTATATCAATTGACACTTATTGAATCGAGAAATTGAGAATAAGTTATATGTATAATCCATAGAGTTCAGTTTCGGATTTATGGTGACGTAATTCTAGTATTAATAAGTTGAATAGAAATATTCTGTTCGGTGCATTATTATTCAATTTATTGTAGCTATTAGTTACAGGTCCATGGTCCCAGGGTTGGCTTCTAATAGGCGAGTGAATTCTCGTATTGTGGAACCTGAAGGATAAATTAAATAGTTGGTCTATTTAATAAATATGCGAACCATTATTTATTCGATAAATATTATATATAATAGAAAAGACATTTTCTATTATTCCGTGCAGTGTATGGAGCCATATATGTAGAAAATTGGGACAGAAATTTTCCTGTATTACATCACATGTGTAATTAATTATTTATTTGTTAAATAATTAATGGATAAAATAAGAAGATTGATTTTATCATTTAATGAAGATTATCTCATTTATGGTGATTATCTTTTATTTATGGAAAATATATTTTTCTTTGAGAAACATACATTTGTCATGTGAAAAAAGATAACTCTCAGTTTCTCGGTTATTTTCCCATATAAAGAGAGTCTCTCCCAACACATTAGACACAACATAGTCTGTGCCACTTACTCAGAAAAATGGGAGGAAAATTAGTTTTCTTGCCTTAGCCATCGTGAGAAGAAAAAATGGAGTTTTTCTTGGAGAATTTTCGAGAAGGTTCGAATGCGGGATAGACGTCAACCAGTCGTTGCTTGGAGATACAACTCGGAACATCACGGCTTCTCTTCGGTTGGGTAAATCTAAAAACATTCTTGTAGTTTATATTAATTAACTATGTGAATCATATCGTGGTAAAATCGTCAATTAATTTAATTCGTTGTTTCCGCTATGCATGATCAAGTGTCTCGATCGGTGCTGTGAATCGGATCTAACGATCCAAAGAATAGGAGAAATACACTCCTATA
This sequence comes from Gentiana straminea, assembly GCA_036785695.1. Taxonomy (NCBI): domain Eukaryota; kingdom Viridiplantae; phylum Streptophyta; class Magnoliopsida; order Gentianales; family Gentianaceae; genus Gentiana; species Gentiana straminea. Next base: position 1,953,154 of record JAVUPR010000398.1, on the reverse strand, counting down.
GCTGCATACACCCTTGCCATAGTTGTGGGAACCAGAATTTTTCCAGATCCGGTTTTTCCTGCATTTCGGATCCTGACTCGGGATTTTTTATATCTAGCATGGAGAAACTCTAGAAACTAAGCAAGCATGTCACCCTCAACTTGTCAAGTCGCTCTTGATTACATATGATTACTCCATTGCACCAACACTAGAGGAATCTCTTGGCTCTTGGTATTTCTCACTATTTTTCAAGGATTCGAAACGGTCTTTCTTCATTAGACAAGTTTTCTTAATCAAATCCGGATCTACATCGGCTCCCACATATGACTAAGTTAAGCACTTTTTGAACATTTAGACATGGTAAACGTTATGAACCCTTCTCATACAATCCGGTAAATGCAAATGGTCATCCAACAGTCAAATCTTCTCTAGAATCTCTAATGGAACAACGTACCTTAGACTTAACTTCCATTTTTTTCCTAAGACGTCCTACTCCATGCATTGGTGAAGCCTTTAAGCAGACTCTTTAACAAACGTCAAACTCCAAGGGTCTTCTTCTTTCATCTGCCCAAACTTTCTGATGGTCTTGTGATGCTGACATGTGTGAGGTCGTTAATACTAGCAAGAGTACTAGGTCAAATCGTAGTATAGCAACGGCGAATCAAGGTCGATCCTACAGAGACAATGCAACATAGGAATTAAACGCATTTAACCTAATTAAGAAGACACCGATGTTTTGACCAACATTAAGACGAATAAAGAGAACGGTATACCTCCCTTCCTAACATATGTCACAAATTAGTGTAACTAATCCTTATGTGTACTTTCCCCAGTAATTCCCCAAATCAATGAAAACATGTTATTAACTCATTTTTAGCTACGGGTGCAGTCTCCTAACCTCTACTTCCATTGAAAGGACAGTAGACGTCTATGTGCAGTTAACCTCCTTACTTGGTTGTACTAACTCACACGCAATAAGTACTAGAAAGTGCCGGCTCAAGACCGAACCTCCCTAAGCAGCTATCATGGATTGACTAGCAAGTTCCTAGAAATCGATCTAGACTATGTCCTAATTAATACATCACTTTATCATTCTTAATGTCAATTTACGAATACAATAAGCAGATTGCCAGATCTAACCTATTGTTAATTAAACCTATCGATCAACATAGCTGACGATGAGTCTCTACATTAAGTCAACCTAAAATTGCCTCGATTCAGCGGTATAGACCGCCGTTGAATCGAGTGCGGTGGTGCTTAGTTCCAAAACAACATTCCTTCATTGTGATTAACTCTGGTAAATTTTGGAGTCGTTACACATTCAGATCAAATGCAACACGTAAAAACAAGTAAATCCTCTAAAACTAAGACATAAAGGAACGTTCAAACTTCATACCTTCTATTAGGAAGATCAAACTTGATCTACTCAAGTTAAATATGGTGTGGAAGAGAGGAAAACCTGAAGAAACGTAGAATAATAAAAACTAACACTTTATTTCATTAAAAGTGTATAAAAAGGTGTTCAAGTGTATCAATATATGTTTAGAATCAAAATCTATGGCTTTATATAGAAAATATAGCCGACATATGACTCAATAAAACCCTAGCCGAATTAGTAAACATTGTAGGGTTAATTTCATGTCTTCCAAGTACTCGATATATCGGGACTGGGCCTCGAGCTATCAAGCCCAAGCTCAACTATTTTATTTGACAGATCTCATCGTGGACTATCTCAACTCGGCCCCACGACTTCCTTTGGCCCAGATCCATGCCTTAGCTTCTCCGGAATAAAGTACTCATATAAAACAAGTAAAACAAGCAGAGCAGCAACAAATCCTCGGGAAAATCATGCAAATGTAAAATAAACATCTAGTGAACATCCACTGCGCAATTAACATGTATTTTGCGTAATATTCAGATTATCTCTCCCTCTTTGTGCGTAATTCGGGGCAAATAAAGGTATTCTTTAGGGTACTAAATAGCATGTGAGATGTGCTATCTTTATATTCCGCGGAACCAAGGCAATCATCTATTTTGCTTGCTGAACTAACTTCAGTTCTATAATATATTTTCATAACTCGTCCCAATAGAGAGAAGTTGTACAATTACTTCTGTAAAGGGCTTGAAAAGACAGCATATTTATAATCGCATGGCAACTATTAATGTAGGAAACTCGGTGACTGCTAGGTAATTGATGAGAGAAAAATTGCCACTCATTATCATGACATTTTACCCCTATTTTGGATATCAATATGAGAAATTATTTTCTCAGCTTCATCTAAATTTATAGATAGTAATTATTATATATATTATCATAGATTGATATGTTTCATACCGGTGATAGTAAGTGGAACGTCGTTTCAGGTTTACACTTGGTATTTTGGTACTTTAGTTCATGATTATAAGTTGACCAAGATCCTGAATGGCACATGTTGAGCATTAACAGTTACTTTAAGTGCAAGAAGAGTTTGCCAGAAGCTATCGAATTCAAACAGATCTTTTGTCATTAGTACTTCCACCATAGCGTATCTTCAACCGACATTTGACTCCGTTTAAAAGCATTTCATGGAGAAGACTTCTTCATGAGAGTTGTAAATGAAAAAACGATCTTTCCAACACATCTTGACCGACATCAATCGGAGGTGTACAACTTATGTTATTATCATTTTACTAAACCGCTATGAAGGTTGGCGGGCAACAGGGCATATAGTGGCATCGGCGTTATGTTGTCAGAGATATTTTGGTCATAGATGTTAGTGCTGGATATACAAAAATCCGAATCCGGATATGAGCCAAAATTGAATCGTCAGATCCGATTCACAACCTCGATCGAGACACTCGATCATACACATCGGAAGAAATGAATTAGATTCGTTTACGATTTTACCACGATGAGATTCACATGATTAATTAATTAACTACAAGAAGGTTTAAGATTTACCTAACGGGAGAGATAAGCCTTGATCTTCCGAGTTGTATCTCCAAATGATGACTGGTGGACGTCGGTCCCGCTTTCGAACCACCTCGAATATGCCTTCAAGAAAAACCAAGTTTTTCTTCTTCCCAATGGCAAGGACGAAAAAATAAAAATTTCTCTATTTTTTTAAATAGGCGTCGCCTATTTTGTTTAAAAAGTGGCGTTGGTTTTCTGGCTCAATTTTGTGTAGGGAGAAACTCTCTTTTTATATAAGAAAATAACTAATAATATGAGAATTTATCTTTTACACAAAAATTTATCTTTTTCTTTTAGGAAAATAAAAAACCTTTATCCAATAGGAAAACAAATTTCCTATTTAACTAATCAGAAAACTAATTGTTTTTTTATAATTATTTAACACATAAATAATTACATTTTCCATATTATAATTAATTAGGAAATTTTATTTTCCAAAAATCAAAAAAATATGACGCCATTTTTTATGCCATTTGGGATAATAGAAAATGTTTTTTCTATATTACATATCATTTAACGAATAAATAATATCCGCATATTCCCAAAATAGACCAACTATTGAATTTATTCTCGAGGTTCCAAAATACGAGAATTCACTCACGTGTTAGGAGCCAACTCGGGGACCATTGACTAATAGCCAGTAGTTTCAATAAATTGAATAAAATATTCATCGAACAGAATATTTCTACACAACTTATTAATTCCGAAAATACACCGCAATAAATCCGAAACTGAACTCTATTGATTATAGATATAACTTATTCTCAAAAATTCGAGCCAATAAGTGTCCATTGATATAATCATTACATACATACTAACCCTCCATAGACTATCCGTAAGCGGGATTATTTCCGTAAACCTTCTTCATTGCATCTCATCCTTATTTACCATTAACCCACTAGTGATCAATTAGTTCATAACCATTATGAATCGGCCGATCGATCAGTTTCTTGGATTAACAAATAAGGGGATTGTCTTTCTAACTTCCCGCAAGAAAGAATGGATTCCATATCTGTGCACACTCCTCACTCATTCTAGAATTGTGCTAACGTGAAAGTGATTCACACCCAGCCTCTTAGCAATCCTTAACAAACACATCAAACCCTATCCTGAAATAAGCAGGCGTCTGCAATCAATTCTGGATTAAGGTTAATCCATATATGATCATCTTGTGATTTAATAAGATTTCTCAATCACGGAATTATATAAGAAATGCAGATTAAATCGGTCTTGTCCTATATGACTACATCATATATAAATGGCCCACTTAGATAACCAATATCGACGGTCTGGATAAGACGGTCCCACCTTAAAGTGTTATCGGGCACATTAATGGTGGTTTAATCAATAGACCCCATACTTTTATTAAGTTCACCATGGACTAACAGTTCAAGTGTATCACCCTAAACTTAATCCTCACGTGTGACACACACTAAGTTATATGGATACATATGATACAACTTGGGGTTTTCCGTAGTGTGTTACTTACAAGCATGAAGCAAATAATAAGATGAGAATAAATCTGTCATTTATGAATTATAAAAACAATTACATAAATTTTCTTTCGGGTGCTACTTCCAACAATCTCCCACTTGCCCGTAAGGACAAGCAATAATTGTCTTTCAGGCACTACATCTAACTATCTCCCACTTGCCCGTAAAGACAAGCAATTATTGTTTTTAGAGCGAGCACCACACCCTTATTGTATTTAACCACAACATTCTCCCACATGCTTTAAGGTAGATGAGACATATTGTTGGTCCCTTCAAAAGGCTTTGGTTAAGTTTAGAGGGGGGGGGGTGAATAAATTTAACACTTATAACTTTTTGGAGTTAACAAACTCAGCAACTTCGCAGCTCGCCGATAACTCGCAGTCGTCGATACCTCGCAGCTCCGCCGATACATAGTAGTCTACTGATGGTTGAGTTTACTGAATTTGTGCAGCGGAATTATATCAAAAATAAAGCCTTGATACTTGTTATTAAATATGATACTAAGTATTAGATACTCAGTAGTGTATGTGTGTGAGTTCAGTTGCTAGATTCAGTAGGTTGATGTGTATAATAAACTAAATGCAGAATGTAAGTGCATAAAGTAAGTAGGCAGATTTTATAGTGGTTCTAGGTGGTGAAATCCTGTCAGTCCACTCTTCTCCTGTGATGTTGGAGGTAATTCACTAGAGATCTTTGATGTAGCTGTTACAAAGATTCCTAAGTTGCTTGTCCTTCACCAATAACTATGGCTTCACAAACTGAACACTTGGAACAGTAGGATTGCTGCTCCAAAGTCTTCCACTGGTCCTTGAAGGGTAGGATTGCCTCTTCACCAGCTCCACCACAAACTACGAGTCTTTCACACTTAACGGATGCTTCACCGTCTTCACGGAGTTCTTTGTAAGATAAAGATTGAATCAAGTAAATGATTCGGTTGCGAAAGCACTTGATTAGGATGATATAATCAGCAGCTTGCAGTCTTCAAGTGTGTAAACTTGATCCAGCTTGAATACAGAATACACTTGAAGATTTTCTTTGGATCAGTAAGGTTAAGCTAAGTAGGTTCAGCAGGGTGTTCTTGATGCTCATAATTATCTCTTATATTTTTCTCTTAAAATTCATCAATCATCATCTTTTTCTGAGTTGAAAGTCCTCTATTTATAGGTAGGAGTGAATGTGACTTCTATTTGAAATTCAAATATAACCGTTCCTGGTTTTTGTCCTATTTGACTTGCTTTATGTCACTATTCATAGGACTGACACTGTCAGAATCCTTTTTGACAGTGCAGTCTGTCCACCCTTGACTTATGTCCATTGGATAAAATACTGAATCATCCCAACGTCCTTTTAATCTCAACCACTGATTTGTTTGATAGGTTAGAGGTTGTTAGCTTTCATTTTCCATGTAATCTTCCAATGTAATCTTGAGTTTATCGAGGTATATTATCAATAGGTTCATCAGTCTGCTGTAATACCTATCAGTCTGCTGAACAGTAGTTTGCTGTGTATCAAATACAATGCAACTGATTTCTTTTATCTAACTTTTATTTGTGAAGTTAGATTACACCTTTTTAATTATAACCAAGTTCAAAACATCATCCAACTTATGGAACTTAGACCTTCTACACAAGGTATATGTAATCAGTTTAGGTCATCACAGACTTGCCTAAATTCTGATTGCATATCCTTGACTTTAATCACTAAGTTTATCCCTTAGACTTCATTAACTGAGGTTTAGCCATCAGCCTTCGCCTTTCGACGGGTTCCCGATAAGTCTACCGACCTAGGCGGTCTCGTTGATATAAATCAGCTGACTATTACAGTGCTTGTTTGATCAAACCTAGTCAAAGATCAAACTCTAATAAACCTATACATTTGACCTAGACATCTTTTTGCCTTTGCACTATAACAGCTAGTCTGGCACTCATCACTAAAACACAGAAATAAGTCCCACAATTTCCCCCTTTTTGGTGATGATGCCACTACCCTCACCTAATAGCAAAGCAAAAAGATTGAAACAAAAACAGAACAAATTTCAGTCATCTTTCATTATAAACATTTGTTCAAGTTATTACAGTCTAGCATCAGCAAAGATAAAACAGATAATTATGTTGATCTACTGTCTTCTTTCTCTTTGTTCACTTGCTTTTTCATCTTGTTCTTGATAAGCTCTTATTTCTTCTATCATCTCTCTCTTCCATTCATTTTCAATCAAAGTGAAGTCAATGTATGAGTTCACTTCCTTCCACCACTTCCATACTTCAGGTAGAATGAGGTTGATTTGATTGACTCTGAATCCCATTCTCATTTAAAGCTCTTTAAATTCATTCAGTGAGTCCTTAGCTTTTGTGATAGGCAAACTCCTTTCACCTCTACCACTTCTTCCACCTCTTCCACCTCTAAAACTTGCCCTCAAGGCTCTAACCCTTGCTTCCCAAAACTTCAATCCCAAGAATGAATTTAGACCATCCTGAAACCCCTTATCATGATAAGGTTTCCTCCTGTTATAGTACTCATTCTTGTATTGTTTAAGGAGATCATCAGAAAGTTGAACTCTGCCAGGTGCAGGTTCCCTGAATGCATTTATCTCATTCTCCCATTTATTCTTGGCAAAAATCCTTGCAGCCTCTTTTGCTACTGCTGTTTGGCCCTCTTGCCCCTTAGTGACATCATCAACAAAACGGGACAATAGACCATGAACACTCTCCTGTGTGAAAATCAGATTACTTAGTTGTCCTTCCATAATCTCAGTTCTTATATCAACTGCAGTAATCCTTGATTGCAAAGTCTGCTCCAATAGATTGATCATTTCAGTAAACTTAGGATCCAATCCAGCAGGTTGAGATGTTCCAACAGCCTCACCAGGCTTGGGTGTTTCAGCAAGTGTATGAAGTTTTTGATGGATAGATGCAAGTTGGTCTTTCAAAAAATTTTCCTTCAGTGTATTTCCTTGCCTGATTCCCCTCACATCCAGCATCATATTATTAACAGCATTTTGAGTAGATGTGAAATTTGAAGCAACTGTATCGGTAGATTGTTTGTTGTCATTCACCAGCTTCATCAGTTCTTAACTGTTGCATGTCATTCCTGACAGTCCTCAACTCATTCAACACTTCTACTTGCACTCCACTAGTCATACCTCCAGCAATTCCATCAGCAGGCTCCTCTACATTATACTTAACCCTTTGTCTGCTGATGACCATTGCTCTGCTCATATCTCTCCCAGCAGGGGCAGGTCCGTCCTCAACTATAGCACCAAGAATATCTTCCATTATTGGATCTTGTGCAGGTTCTTCAGCAACATCTTCCTCCCCAAATATTTGAAACTCTTCATCACTGTAATCATAGTCCAACAGCTGCTCATCATCAACAGCAGTCTGCTGACCATCCTTCCCTATAGTGGTCTTCTCTCCAGCAGGCTCCACTACAGCAGCTTCTTCAACAACAACAACAGCAGGGGTTTCCTCCAAACCCAAAGATTGTTCCAACCTGTGTCCAGGTGCTGTTTGTAACTCAGCAACCTGTACCTCCTCTTCCAACCTTTGTTCGTGCTGTTTGAAACTCAGCAACCTGTACCTCCTGTTCTAACCTTTGAGGGTTGAATACAGCCTCATTATCCACTTGGAATCCTTCAGCATGGCCAATCTTTGTTAGGATAAGGGCAGTTTTATATAGAGTTCCCTCAGTGTCAATCCAGTGTTGATATTGAATTGATTTCTCTGAACTGCCACTAGGTTCACTGTGGACAGTAACCCTCTCATCATCCAAATCAGCACTCTATTGATCTTCAGATTGTGCAATTGGTTCTTCAACAAGTAAAGTAGAGGATTCACCAACTAACCTATTTGCAGCACCACTTATTCTATCATTGATCAATGCCTCCAGATCATCCATGGTGAGATCTTACAGATCCTCATCCATATCTCTAGTCTGCTGGCCCTCAGCATACCTATCAAAATCAGTGGGTTTAGCTTTTGCATCAACAGTGGTCCCTTGACCAGTGGCTTCAGTGGTTGTTTCTTTAACCACTCTACTTGTCTCCCCAGGGAACATAGGGGAATCATCATCAGAGTCAGGTGAATCACTGTCTGGTGTGTACTTTGGATCTCTGAACATAATTGCTCCACTTTTCTTTCCTTCATTCAATAGATCCATCAGCCTAGATTGCAGAAAGGTTGTATCTATCAAGTCCAAAAGGCTGTCCACACCCAGCTGATCAAAAGCCCATTCTTCAAATCCACTCATTGGATCAGCAGCTGGTTTCTGTTTCTTGTAGAATCCAAACATCCATTGGAAATAATTTTGCACTTTCCTGAAGTTAGGATCTACTTTGTCCTTCTTAGATGCCTTCTCATATGGCATAGTTGGCTTTCTAAGAGTCAAGTGTTCGGTAGCTTGATGACCTCCAAAGGTTCCAACAAGCAAACTCAAGGTGTCTTCAATAGATGAATGAAGGTCAGTAGGTTGCTCAGATTGAATATTGGTCCCTACTACCTCCATTTGCACAACACTGGGTTCCCCCTGACTTATATGCTCATCAGCAGGGTCAACAACAGACTATTCTTCCCCCTGAACTATTGCAGGAATTGCAGGGTCTTGTACCAATGTTCCACTCACCACAACAGGTTCTGGTGCAGCAGACTGCTGTGTTTCTCAAACAGATTGCTCAACAACAACCTGTTCACTTTCAGTAGGCTCAGCAGCCTTAGTAGGTGAGGATCCAACAACATCAACAGCAGGTTCAGTCTCTGTAGTTTGCTATGACTCTCCAAAGAAAGTTGCTCAATAACAACCTCTCGCTTCCTCATTAGGCTTGATAATAGTCAATGGCTCGGATCAATAGCCTCTCCTACTCGCTTCTTCTACTTCTTCTTCTATCGCTTCTTGTTCTTCTTGTGCCCTTTGAGCCTTTTAGATTTTCAATTGTTTCCCTTTTCCATGTTTCTTTTTATGAACAATCTCCTTCATCCTCTTGGAATGTGGCTCATCATCAATTTCAATCACAGTAGACTTCCTCTTTCTACTGGCTTCTTTCTGTTGTTCCCTCAAAATCTCAACAACAGTTTTTCTAGCCTACAAAGACAGGTCGGTAATCTCAACTTCACTGGACCCTCGGCGGACTCAAAGCAGCCTCGTGTTGTTTGCTTCCTTGTTCTTTTAGGCTTTAATATCTCGCTTATCTTCCTTGTGTCTCGCAGCCTTTTCTTTTCTCGTAACCTTCTTTGGTGCAACAGGTTTAACAGATTTCTTAACAGTTTTCTTGACATGCTCACCACCAGCATCACCATCATCTCCATTACTATCATTATCAGCAGCCTAAGCAACACCTTCTTCATCATCATCCAGACCAGGGATAGCATAATCAATCTCTTTCTTGTATCTAGATTGATTAATCTTTTCAGGTGCTACATCAGGAATCTCCAAATGATTCAAATAGGTCGAACCATTAATCCTAAGGGTAAGGCCTTGGATTTCCTCTTTCCTTCTCTTTCCTCTTTTGCAACCTTCTTCATGTAATGAATAAAGTATCCACCCAATCAAATTTCATACTCCCGCATAATCATCGCGGCTCTATCTTGGGTCTTGATAGAGTATCCATACTTCCAACCAAAATTTAATATGTTCTTTGCAATGATTTTGCTCACAGGCAGGTTGTACTCATTCCCAATGTGTTTAACATTAATACCTGGGATTGATTTGGTGGCTTTATTGGTCTTGATCTTATCAACAAAATCCATCTTGGATAATCCCATTTCCTCAGGATTTACTGGACCATCTACTACTTCTTCAAAACCAAAAACTTCCCTCAGCAGACTTGGGGAAATCACAATCTCCTGGGCATTCACAATTGTTTTGAATTCCTCTATTCCTTATTTTATCCCAATGTTCTTCCAAAAGCTCACACCATTTGTGTATGAGATTGTTTCCAGTCTTATGTTAAGCACATTCTCCAGACCTTCATACTTTCTTATTCTTCAACCAATGTTGATTGCTAGTTCAGTTTGGTTAGCATCAACAACAAAGCCACTAACACTTTGGCTTGTTCCAATCTGAACATCAATCTTTTCCGCCATTGTTATAAGAAATATAAGATGAAGAAGATTGATTGTAAATCTGTGTTCACACAGAGTAAAAATAGAGAGTATAGATCTGAGATTTTGCAAGTAGAGAATATCTGCTGTGATAGGTCTGTATAAATAAATAGGGAGAGGTTGTAACTGTCAGTGCACGTACATCCATATTAACCACGATTAATCTGAGTAAATACTGACATGACACGTGGCCCATTACATCTCCATAACATTTGTAACCGTTGGATCATGTTAAATGCGGTTATAAGGGATAGAATAAATATCCCGCCAATCTGCTTTTTGACTTTAATGAATTTGACTGAGTAACGTTCCATTCAAATAGGGGTTGGCCTCAAAGGGGTTGGCTCGCCAGCCGGCGATAAAGATGCTTCAGCCTACCGCCGACATAGTAAATCTACTGATCCTTGATTTCTTCTTGTTTTGTTCAATTGATAATACAATATGAAGTTTAATACCAATGACTGATCTGTCAAGTGAGCTCACCCAATCATGACAAAGGCCAATCCCCTTGGCAACCTCATTTGCTCAATTGTCCAAACATAAGTACATGGAATTGTTGATACCAATGACTAATCTACTAAGTGAGCTCACCCAACATAGCAAAGACTAATCCCCTTGGTGAATTCCAAGACACCGCCGATTATCACCAACTTTAATAATTCCAAGTTCGGTCCTTAGTTTAGCAAATCTTTCACTATCCAAAGGGTTTAGTGAAAATATCAGCAAGTTGATCTTCGGTAGGGACATACGTAACCACCACATCCTTCTTTTCAACATGATCTCTTATAAAGTGATGTCTTACATCAATGTGCTTGGTTCTTGAGTGCAAAACAGGATTTTCTATTATTGCAATTGCACTTGTGTTGTCACACATAATTGGAATTTCTTTCTCCTCAATTCCATAATCCCTTAATTGTTGTCTTAGCCAAAGTACTTGTGCACAACAACTTCCTCGCAAAGAATGTATTCACTTTCAAGAAGCGGTGGAAGTTGATATTGTGTTCTGTTTCTTGCTAAACCAGGAAACCAGTCTATTTCCCATTAACTGACAGGTTCCTGTGGTGCTTTTTCTATCAATCTTGCATTAGGATATAACTTTGAAGCTTCCATCCTTGGAATACCATATCCCTACTCCCAAAGTCTCTTTTAGATACTTGAGAACTCTCTTTACTGCACCTAAGTGACTTTCTTTAGGTTTAGATTGAAATCTTGCACAAACACCTACAACAAAGGATATATCAGGTCTGCTGGCAGTGAGGTACAGCAGACTGCCTATCATCCTTCTATATAAGGTCTGATCAACATCTTTGCCTTCTTTATCTTCATCCAATCTGATATTTGTACTCATAGGAGTTGATATCTTGGTGCTGTTTTCCATACCAAACTTCTTCAGCAGCACCTTAGTGTACTTGGTTTGATGAATGAAGATTCCATCTTTCAACTATTTGACTTGCAATCCCAAAAATTAGTTCATTTCTCCCATCATACTCATTTGGAATTTTCTCTTCATTAGATTTGAAAACTTCTCACATAGTAATTCATTTTCAGAACCAAAGATTATGTCATCAACATAAATCTGGACCAATAGGGTGCTGTCCCCTTCACTGATTCTGAAAAGAGTCTTGTCAATGGTGCCATTTGTAAAACCATTGTAACCAAGAATTGAGATAGAGTCTCATACCAAGCTCTTGGTGCTTGTTTCAATCCATAAAGTGCCTTGTTGAGTCTATACACTTTATCTTCTTGATCTTTAACTTCAAATCCAGGAGGTTGTTGAACATACACTTCCTCCTTTAGAATTCCATTCAAGAAAGCACTTTTGACATCCATTTGATATACTTTGATGTTTTTATATGCAGCATGTGCCAAGAATAATCTGATAGCTTCCAATCTTGCAACAGGTGCATAAGTTTCATCAAAATCTATTCCTTCTACTTGAGAAATGCCTTTTGCAACTAGTCTGGCCTTATTTCTTACTATGGTACCAGATTCATCAAGTTTGTTTCTGTATACCCATTTAGTACCAATGATATTTGCATGACTAGGCCTTTCAACTAGTGTCCAAACATGATTTCTTTCAAATTCATTTAATTCTTCTTGCATAGCAATTATCCAATCTGGATCTGATATTGCTTCTTCAACAACTTTTGGTTCTATTTGAGATAGAAAGCATGTAAACATAGCTTCCAGTTGTCTTCTAGTCCTTACACCTTGCTGAATGTTGCCAATGACTTGTTCAGCAGGGTGATCCCTTAACCATTATGGATTTTGGTTAGATTGATTCTCAGGAACCTCATCTTTAGTAGGGTCTGTTGTATCTTCAATAGGGGGTTCAACAGATTCTTGAACTGCTTCAGTTGTTGCATCAGTTGTGTCACCGCAGGGTGTTCAAGCAGGGCCGATTCAGAGACTTTTAAGTCATTAACTCTCTCCAAAACACCAACACAATCTGGATCAGTGACTTGTAGATTCTCAGCAGGTTCACAACCTTCATCTTCCATACCAGTGAACTTAGGTTCATCAAACACAACATGGATTGTTTCTTCATGTTTTAATGACCTCTTGTTCAGTACCCTGAATGCCTTGCTGACTGAAAAATATCCCAAGAAAATTCCTTCATCTGATTTAGGTTGGAATGTCTTCAAATGTTCCTTATGATTTAAGATAAAGCACTTGCTTCCAAAAGGATGGAAATAGGATATATTATGCATCCTTCCATTCCAAATCTCATAAGGTGTCTTCAGCAGCTTCTTGTTCACTGATGTTCTTTTTTGTGTATAGCATGCTGTATTAATTGCTTCAGCCCAATACCTTTCAGGCAGCAAAGCTTCACAAATCATTGTCCTTCCTGCTTCCTTTAAAGTCATGTTTCTTCTTTCAGCAACCCCATTCTGCTGAGGTGTACCAGCAGCAGCAAGTTGATGTAGTACACCATTCTGTTCACAGTATTCTCTTATAACTTTATTAAGAAACTCAGTATCCTTGTCTGATCTTATCTTTACTACTGTCAAGCTTTTATCATTTTGTAATCTCTACAAAAGATCAGGCATCATCTTGAGTGTTTCGCTTTTCTTGTTCATAAATACCATCCAAGTGTATCTAGAATAATCATCCACAACCACTAAAGTGTATTTCTTTCCTGTAACACTTGTTGGTGTAACTGGTCCAAAAAGATCCATATGCATCAGCTCCAAGACTCTATTAGTTGATTGCTTAGTCTTTGATTTGAAGCTTGATTTGGTCTGTTTACCTTTCTGACATGCATCACATATAGTATCTTTCTTGAATGTGATCTCATGTAAACAAATCACCAGTTTCTTCTTCACCAACTGATTGATGTCATCAAAATTTAAGTGATTTAATTTATTGTACCATAACCAGTTGAGTTCTTACTTGGTATGCACAATCAAGCAGGTTTCTGGAACTGCAGTAGACCCAATCCACAATGTACATGTTTTGTTGTCTTCTACCAACCAGTACAACTTGATCACCTCTTTCATTAATGACAATATAGTTGTTTATGTCAAAAGTGACCTTATATCGCATGTCACAGAATTGACCAATGCTCAGCAAGTTGTAGTCCAGTCCTTCAACATATGCAACATTCTTGATTGTAAGTCCATTCCTCACAAGTGTGCCATATCCTCTTGTGTATTCAGGTGTATTTTTGTTGCCAAAATTCACCCTTGGACCATCCTTTGTCACAAAATTTGACAAACAGTGCTTATTCTTTGTCATATGTCTGGAACATCCACTGTCAAAATACCAGACACCCTACAAAACAGAATCAATACATTTTAGGTACCCAAATCTGTTTGGGTCCATAGTGGTCAGTGGTAAGCATGACCCCTGGGATGTTTCCATAAGGTCTTCTCCTGAAAGTGTCATACATTGGTTCATACATGTATTCCACACATGCATAAGTTCTAACAGTTGGTTGTGTATGATTCACATATGTTTTCTGGCCTTTTGATTTATAATGCTGTTTGAAGTGATTCTTATTGTTAGAAGCATTATAATAACCATTAGTTTGCTGTCTGTTAGGAACATCCCTGTAGTATGGAGTTTGCTGAGGTCCCTGTTGAGGTCTTGTGTAAGCCCTCTGCTGATTCCTCTGTTGATTCCATTGCTTAGGTTTTACCCTAGCTGCATGGTTATACTTATTGTTTCTAGCAGTAGGTGCAGGAATATTCCAGTCATCATCTGTAGGGAACAATCTACCTTTCCCCCTGAGATAAGTATCCCTAGAATGATTGACATTTTGGGTTTGGGATTCTTATCTTTGGAATATTTCTGATCTTTACCTTTTAGTGGTCCAGCAGACTTGGTAGCAGGTCTACTATCAGTAGGTCTAGAGGGTACAGCAGTCCTATTTTTAGATTTATTCTTTTTATTAGGAGCTGTTGACTTCTAATATTGCTTCCTTGAGACTTTCTCAGCAGGCTTTGCTGTCTCAGCAGCTACTTGGAGTTGGATCTTTTGCAGGTACAAACTTAGGACCAATTCTGGTACTAGGTTCAGTAACCTTGCTGGATTCACTCCTGTTGGGTTGTTGAGTTTCAAATCCAAGACCTGTCCTATCACCATAGGGCTTCATAGATTTGAATGCAGCATAGGAACAAGATTGTTCAGCAGATTCAAGGGCTACTGAATGTTCAGCAGACTTATGTTGATTCTGTTCAACTTCTTTTTCCATTCCTTTAAGAACACTCAATTCAGCTTTCAATCTTTCAACTTCTGATTGAAGGGCTTCTTTTTCTGCCTTCACAATCTCATAACCAGATTGTATTTTCCTTAGATGATTAAGGATAGCATCCAAAGTTTCTTCATTGTCAGAAATTTTTGGATTTGAACCACAGGTTGATTCACAATCACTTTCATCATGACTGTTTTTAGATGCAGAGTTATATACCTAATCTGTCTCATCCATGGTAGCCATCAAAGCATAGTCTTGCATATCAGCAACCAATGCTGTGTCATCTGATTCATTTCACTTTTCAGATTCCACTTCATATCAGATTCATCTTCAGCAATCATAGCCTTTTTGCCAAGTCTTCTTTGTTGACTTTTGGTCTACAGTAGGTCTGGACAATCAGGTCTAAAATGTCCAGGCTTTTTGCAGTTGAAGAAAATGTAATCTGGTTCCTTTTTCTGCTTTAGTTCAGGACATTCAGGCTTAAAGTGTCCTGGTTTCTTGCATTGAAAGCACAAGTAGTCATTGTCTTTCCTGGATTCCTCCTTATTTTCACTAGATTTCCTTGTAAAATTCCTTGGGGAACCTCTTCCAGTTTTCATCATTCTTATCTTCTTGCTCAGAAGTGCAATCTGCTCTTGCATCTCATCCAGTAATTCATTTTGAGCTTCTGATGCTTCTTATTGATGTGAAGCAGCCAGTGATGTGGTTTTTGGCTCTTCCTTTTCAGTAGAAGGTGACAACTTCTTTTTAAACTCATATGCTTTAAGATCCGAGAACAACTTGAATGTATCCTCTTCATGCAAGCCTTCTCATTTCTTCTATGGTCACGTCACCTTCATCTTCCATTCATCCGTAGCAAGGGTAAAGCTTCCAAGATTTTTGTGTTTATTTCTTCTTTTGAGTAATTCACACACAGCAGGGTGAGTTCATCCAGAATTGCATTGAATCTAGATTCCATTTGTACAATGGTTTCATTGGGTTTCATTTCAAACTTTTGGAACTTCTTCTTTGCCACACTGATTTTATTCTTCTTTATTTCATCAGTGCCTTCACAGATCAACTGTAGCTTGTCCCAAAGTTCTTTTGCTGTTTTACAATCTTTCACTTTCATATACATGTTCCTATCCAGAGTTCTGTAGATAATATCAATAGCAATGTTGGTCAGATTTGCTCTCTTTCTATCTTCAGCAGTCCATTCCTTTTTAGGTTTAGGAATGTACTGTGTCTCTTCACCCACTGTTACTGACTTAGTAATCTCCGGTGGTCCATCTGTCAGGACATCCATCATTTCATCATGAGTTGCAGCTAGATAAGCCAGCATACGACGCTTATATTCATCAAAACGATCTGCAGAGCACATCAACATTGTTCTAGCATACTGATTGTTGTCCATGATGCAAAGTTTATGAAAGCTAGAAATTTGAAAGAGTTTTCAAAGAATTTTCACAAGTACAACAAGTAGGAAAACTTCAGAACTGAAGCACTGCTCTGATACCAATTGTTGGTCCCTTCAAAAGACTTTGGTTAAGTTTAGAGGGGGGGTGAATAAATTTAACACTTCAAACTTTTTGGAGTTAACAAACTCAAGAACTTCGAACTGGCGATACCTCGCAGTAGTCTTCGATACCTCGCAGCTCCGTTGATACACAGTAGTCTACTGATGGTTGAGTTTACTGAATTTGTGCAGCGGAATTATATAAAAAATAAAGCCTTGTTACTTGTTATTAAATGTGATACTAAGTATTAGATACTCAGTAGTGTATGTGTGTGAGTTCGATTGCTAGATGCGTAGGTTGATGTGTATAATAAACTAAATGCGTAATGTAAGTGCGTAAAGTAAGTAGGCAGATTTTATAGTGGTTCCGGGTGGTGTAATCCCGTCGTCCACTCTTCTCCCGTGATGTTGGAGGTAATTCACTAGAGATCTTTGATGTAGCTGTTACAGAGATTCCTAAGTTGCTTGTCCTTCACCAATAACTATGGCTTCACAAATTGAACACTTGGAACCGGTAGGATTGCTGCTCCAAAGTCTTCCACTGGTCCTTGAGGGGTAGGATTGCCTCTTCACCAGCTCCACCACAAACAACAGTCTTTCACACCTAACAGATGCTTCACTTGTCTTCGACGGGTTCTTTGTAAGATAAAGATTGAATCAAGTAAATGATTCAGTTGCATCGACTTGATTAGGATGATATAATTAGCGACTTGCGCCTTTCAAGTGTGTAAACTTGATGCAAACTTGAATACGTAATACACTTGAAGATTTTCTCTCGGATCGGTAAGGTTAAGCTCGCAGGTTCAAGCAGGTGTTCTTGCAAATGCTCGAAATTATCTCTTATATTTTTCTCTTAAAATTCATCAATCACATCTTTTTCTGAGTTGAAAGTCCTCTATTTATAGGTAGGAGTGCATGTGACTTCTATTTGAAATTCAAATATAACCGTTCCTGGTTTTTGTCCCATTTGGCTTGCTCTTTGTCACTATTCATAGGACTGACACTGTCAGAATCCCTTTTGACAGTGCAGTCTGTCCACCCTTGACTTATGTCCATTGGATAAAATACTGAATCATCCCAACGTCCTTTTAATCTCAACCACTGATTTGTTTGATAGGTCAGAGGTTGTTAGCTGTCATTTTCCATGTAATCTTCCAATGTACTCTTTAGTTTATCGAGGTATATTATCGAGCGGGTTCATCGCCTCTCGTAATACCTATCGTCTGGCGTCGATCGCCAGCTTTTCGTGTATCAAATACAATGCAGCTGATTTCTTGTATCTAACTTTTATTTGTGAAGTTAGATTACACCTTTTTAATTATAACCAAGTTCCAAACATCAACCAACTTATGGAACTTAGACCTTCTACACAAGGTATATGTAATCAGTTTAGGTCATCACAGACTTGCCTAAATTCTGATTGCATATCCTTGACTTTAATCACTAAGTTTGATCCGTTAGCCTTCATTAACTGAGTTTGAGCCCTCAGCCTTCAGTCTTTAGCAGGTTCCTGATAAGTCTACTGACCTAACTACCCTACTGACCTAGACTGGTCTGCTGATACAAATCAGCTGACTCTTACAGTGCTTGTTCGATCAAACCTAGTCAAAGATCAAACTCTAATAAACCTATACATTTGATCTAGACATCTTTTTGCCTTTGCACTATAACAGCTAGTCTGGCACTCATCACTAAAACACAGAAATAATTCCAACACATACCTCTCAGTCTCGTACCCGCCAAGCGTTGATCAATGACATTAGATGCTACGCGACTTGGTAAACTGATCAGCAAGGTTGTCGGCTCAAGGTGATCTTTTTGGACCAAAACGTTGCCTCTCTACACGGTCTGTCTGACCAGGTGGTATTTACTTTCAATATTCTTTTTTCCTCTTGTGATTGGAAAGATCCTTTGCAAAATCCACCTCTCAACTGTTTTCACATTAAAATGGTATCGGCTCATTGAGACTTGGAATCACTTCATGGTCCAACAAAGAACTTCTCGAGCCACACTACCTCTTGAGCGACTCGAAAGCAGCTATGTATTCGACTAACATAGTGAAATTGGTAGTGCTAGATTGCTCCAGACTATAGCTCCATCACTATGAGAAAACACTGAGCCCTAGACCAATTAACGATTATCCTTAATCTGACTGTAACTCATAATCAGTGTAGTCAACAATACTTAGGTATGCACCTGAATATAGACGCATATTACTCCTCATTCTCCAAAGGTACTTGAGGATTCACTATACTGCTATCCATTGTTCGAATCCGAGATTTGACATTAATTTGAATTTTAGTAACTTGAATTTCTCTATCCAAAAAAGAATCTATCCCATTTTCTCGTTATCCAAAGACAAAGAGAATTATTCCGTGAGGGGTTGGGTAGGAAACATCTCGTTGAATCTAGCATTCGAAAATGCATTATCATCTTAATAATAAGATGAATGGGATACTACCAAAGAACATGTTCTCATGAATTTTACCGAAATAAATTCTAACAATATAGTCCACTTCTCCGATTCAAAGAAGCTTTGGCTCGTCAGTTTTTGACTTCATATAACACACCCATGTTGTTCACAACTGTTTCAGTGTTACCTTGCATTTACACTAACAATCGCTACTTTACCAATATAGATTCTCTGGTCTACAAAAGACTTATCAATCTTTTTGGTCAAACCCATATATTTCAAAACATGTGACTTTTAATGACCTAGAGGTTTACTTTAATCCATCAATAGATATAAGCATAGGTAGTCAATCTACCATTTTATTTAAGCTAAAACCCTTTTGTTCCGAATGAGATCAGACTCCATTGTTTGGCAAGAAAATATTCAGGGCATCACCCATATTGAACTTTCTGCTTTCCAAGAAGTCATGCAAGGCTGAGTGGCAAAAGGGTTCAGGGCATCACACCTAGTTAACTCTCTACTTCTCAGGGAATTACCCTAGACCAGTTAGTTTTGAAAAGATAAACTTTCCTGTTCCTTGGACCCTTTTCCATGTAGATCCAATTACTCCCACTGGGCCTGAGACACTCAAGGTGGTTCTACAAGAGTGTGAACAAACATGGAGTACCAAAACTCCATATATAGGTTCATGGCTTTAATCCAACCTCTTATTTTCAGAATCCTATACAGTCCTTTCAAAAGACTATAGGTTATCAATCACCCCAAGCAGACTATAAAGTCTGCATAATCACAGCGAGTCAATGGATAAACCATACTCCCATTGTATTTGGGTGGATTGACAATCTGATCTGGTTTAGTAGTATTTATCAGCGTAACCCCCAATAACCAATGTTGGGTGTGGTCTGATTAAATCAGATAGTAACTCCTTGAGTAACTTTACTTCACGGGCCAAGGTTGTTATTTTATGCATTCTTTCAGAAAGGCTGTGATAGTACAACCGTCACTATCTGATCTTAAGAATCTTATAACCAACCTTCAATCATCTCATTATGATGTTTCACGAACAGTCACCATCTGAACGTGCATGCAAAATTTCTAGTCCTACCTTCAAGCACTAGTGTTAAATGCATTTATTCGCGGATGTGGAGTAAATGTACTTCACTCTTTATCCACAAACTTATAGGCATCTTCTAGGTAGACTTCTCGGTATTACATAAAATAGGTAAACCGTTATTTTGCAACCAATATCTTAATTGAGTTAAGCAATGTATTGTAGCATGTCAAAAGCTATATAAGGCAATCCATGGTTTATCCTTTCTGGAAATCATTTCACTTGGAGGTATGCCGAGCATCAGTTCAAAATACTATGCTATAGCCTATATCTGAGCATGGAAGACTCTCTTCCCTAGTAATATCAGAGATTCCTCCTAATATTCAGATAAGCTAATCGGCGTTTGGAGTAGTCGTCAGACAAAATGTCTACCACTCAAAAGCACCCACTAGCTTATGTCTTTCAAAGACCCCAAAGTCAATATGAACAAGCTGTGATACTTCTGCAGCTCTATTATCCTTTCCTAATTGAAAGGTTACTTAGTCATTTTTCCTTTGAGATAGTGTTCTTAGAGTGGGAGATAGGAATCACCCTTATCCAGTCTTCAGATCTTATCTTTATGATATATCCACTAATTAATAGATGTTGAAGAATCGTTTATCTAAATATGGAAAACATTTTCCTGAATAAATATTATGTGTTACAAATACATTTTCAGCATTATTTAGTGGTTCAGACTTTATCAAATAAAGTCCGAGTCTCAAAATCGTATACAAATGTCATATTCACTTTGAGGCAGCTATATTATCGATTTAAAAGTGAATCCATTCATTTCTATGAATCCGAAAAAAAAACAAATCAAATTTGTGTGATATTCAATGATTAAAATCCGAAATTTGTTTCCTTGTCACTCCCACTATCTTAGCTAAAATAACTGCTCGTTGTCTACTCTTCATCATGAATGCCCATCTACGTTGTTCTTACAAAAGAAATATAGCTTGCGAGTCAAATTACTCAGTTAAGAAAGTCTCTAAGGATTCATAGGTCAGTGATCCGAAATCTCTTTCCGACGCTTTCTTATATTAATATTTCGGTATAGCCTTTAACTTTTAGTTGTGGATGACTTATATGCGTAGACATTTACCTTCCCATTCTTAGCTTTCATTAAATGAAATGGCCATGAACTAGCAGTTCATTTGAGTAGACACTAATAGTGAAGTGTGGGATGTATAATGAGATTGATACCAAAACATTCTCATCATCTTTGAACTAATATCATTTGTCTATCGTTCAACACGAGTGACATCACTAACATACTCATCAATATCACTTAATTTTGAAGGCTTAAAGGGAGTTCCTCTTCCGAAAAATTAATTTGCATTCTCGAGTATTGAGTTCAACGTTCTTGTTACTTTTCAACGCGTACCAAGACAGGTCGAGCGGAGAGCTGAGAGGGAGCGTACTCGCGGCCTCGAAGCACCACGGACTCAGAGAGCTATGCTAGAGGAGCACTCGAGAGAGGTTGCGAGTCTGCATCACAAGATGGATAGGATTATAGACTTCTTTGGCATTCCTCCTATGACCCCACCACCTAGGACTGCCCTCACATCACCGAGCCTCATCTTCGGCCGCTGCTGCCTCCAGTACTGCACCACCTCCCGGTTTTGAGCCTAGAGACGACTGGGAGGATTATTATGATGAGGACTAGTTTTTCTTTATTTTCATTGTTGTTCTTTTCCATTTTCTTGTTTTATTTTTTTTATATCCTATCTAGTTGATGTCACAATCTTCAAGACAATCACTCCCGGCTTCAAAAGCTTCAGTGACTCAGACTCTATCACTTCTCCTTGAGAACAAATCTTTCAGCAGCTATCACAAAGGTTGCAACTCCTTCTCAGATTCCTCTAATTCAATTGCCTCGAGATGATGTTAATTGGATTCACAAATTTGTTGATCAATCTCAGAACTTGATTTGCAATTTGAAGTTTTGATTCCTAAGTTGATCTCTAGATATTTCCTTTTAGAACATATGGAAGGCTTTTTACTTTGACAGAGTTTCTGCTTGTAATTTTTCAGACTTAATCGTTATCCTTTTTTTGTAAAGCCTTCATTTTATAGCCTTGATAATCCTTTATTTGAATTTCCATCCGTTGGCAATTTAATGTGGAGAATAATCCTTGATTTAATTCTTGATTCACCCTTAATTATATTCTCCTTGATTTCAGTGATCGGATTTTTCTTCAACGTTTATCAGAGAATCCGTCCTTCATTGATCCTCGATTGATTGTGCATTTAATTCTTGATCCTCATCATTTGAAATCTGAATGAGCAAAGTTTACTTGATCGTTCCATGAATGGTTAAGTGATTCCTTCTGACTTGGCTGTGTGGTTCTTCCTTCTTGCTTTGTCTCTACTTAGCCGAATGTCCGTTTACTTTGCCGGTTTATTGCATTATTGTTTTCTCTCATTCTTTAGAGTACTTTTTGTTCTTCACTAATCCTTGATTTGGGTGAGATCAGTGTATGTCATATTTGACAATTTATTTCATTACATAGACTTATCCAAAGTCATCACAAACTTCCTTGGTTATAAGTCAGACTATAGTGTCTTCATACTTCTCTGCTGGTACTTGACTGGCTTCACTCTTCCGGGTATCTGTTTTTACTTATCCGTCCTACCAACTAGTACAATACTTGTCTGACTTAACTTATGCAACATGTCAGACTCTAAGTAAAGACTTATACAGAGAATTCTAACTTATTTCAGGCTTGATATAACGCTAGTATGGCCATCATCAAAACATAATAAAATGTTCCTAACAATTTCCCCCTTTTTGATGATGCCAAAACCCTCATAAACCTGAACATAAGTGTTTCAAATTTTTTACATTTTTTTATTTTTTTATAATAAATAACAGACAAACACTCAATAATTTTATTCATCAATTCAAGGGCAATAAGGTAAGTAAGTTCAGAGCATATTCAGAGTGTTATGATTACATTTTACGTAAGTTTGCTTTGTACCTCTTGAATTTTGTGGTCTGGACCTCCTCCATGTCTTTCCAATCATTCTCTGAAACTTCCACTTCCAGTATGCCATAGCAATGTACTCAGAGACTCCCTAGAATATCTTCTTGTTAAAGAGTCTACGAAAGTCAGGCATAGTCTCATTTGCTCTAGGTTGTCCAATGTATTTTTCAAGTCTATCCCTAGCTTCAGCAATGTGTGAGTCAGCAAACTTAAGATTCTTCAAGAGACCCCATTGTTCTTCATGATTTATTTTCCCTATTGATTGAAGAATTTTGCCATATAATTCAAATGGACAAATCTTCTGGTCCTTATGCAGAGAGGGGTATGGCTATTCTTGGTCTGCTGGTTGAGTCGAATCCAGTATTCTGGTTGAGAGATGCATGATGTCTTCTAACATCATTGTAAATTTTGGCCATGTCAATTCTCATGCTCTCATCCTGATATCTCAGCCAGTCCGCCCAAGATTCATCTTGCGTTTGATTTGGATACAGACCGTTTTGGACCCTGAAGAACTCTCTTACATTATTTAGTACTTCAGCATCATATTCTTCCATGTTTCTATGAGTAGAAAATGTTCTTTTCTCACCGGTATATCTGGTGTTGCTGCTTCCTCTACTGGTGTTACCTCTGCCACTGCTGACTTTGTGTTGGCTTTCTGATCCTCTTTGTTGATTTAATCCAGGTCTTTGCTGTCTACCTGATCTGTCTCTATCATCATCTCTTCTTTGGATGGGGTGTGGAAAACCTATGCAAGGTTCATTTGACATATTTTCCCTTTCCTCTCTAGTTTTTATTAGCTATTTTTCAACTTCATTTCGAATTCTTAGTTCTCTGTCCCTTGCTCTTAGCTACTCTTCAGTGAAGTTTGGGGGTCTAACTGTTGATCCTTCCTCAGGCTTATCACTTCTTTCCTCTTTTTGGCAATATCATCCTTTTGTTTTAGTAATATACTGTTTGTAGCTTTAGGTGTACCAATCAGAGTGTCCAGTTTGGACTCAATGGATGTGAACCTTGAGTCATGATCAGTCAGGTTTTAGGTTACACTTCGAAATCTAGTGCCAAAAGCAAGTGACATGGATTCATTTTCTTGAGAAATGTGATGTCTGAGTCCTGCAAGATTGTTGGTGATATTGAGGTTTAACTGTTTCAGCAAGTCTCCTTGTCTTTGCACGACAATATTCTATGCATCAATGTACTCAGCAACCGCCTAAAATCTTTTCTCAATTGGGTGACTTTCATCTTTAAATGCAATAGTCATATATCTGAGATACATTGCTTGTTTTTCCATTTCTTCCACCAGCAGAATTGTTGCCTTTTCAAATGCCTCATTAGATATGCCAGTGGTCGGTTGAGTGACTTTGTAACTAATATCAGCAGTTCTAGCTCTGTTCATTGTCCTCTAACTATATGTTGAGTGACATCTACACCAGCTTCTACTTCTTCAAGTACTTGAGTAGAGGTGAATTATGATGCAGTAGTTTCTCCTATTCCCCCTTGCTCTCTACCGGTAGGTGCCTTGACCGGTGTTGCGGCGGCTGAGCCAGTGTCCAACACTATTGTAGGGTTAGCTGGAGTGTTAATAGACAGATGTTGAGGAGTTGTCTTAGATGGTGGTGTTTGTAGAAAAGAACTTAAGAAAATGTTGTCATCAATTGCATCATCTGTTTGTTCAACTTTTGTGTCTTTGTCATCACCAGAATCATTTTGATCAGCACCATCATGATTATCATCATTATGATCATCATGATCACTGTAATCATCATCATTAGATGATTCATCACTTTTTTTCTTAGAGGTTGTATGTGTTTTTGCCTTTGTTGTATCCACCAGTTCCCATAGTGGGGATTCATCAAGGACACCAACCAGGGTTGTGATCCCCAGAAAATCAAAGAACCAAACCTCCTCAGCAAGCAAGTGTGCTAAGTTTTGTAGCTGAATTCTTGATTCACCTTCTTTCCATTCAAGAAATCTGCAATTCGATCATCAATATCAGTTGCAGACATCTGTACTAGTTCTTCTGGAATTTCCTCATCATCTCCAGTGTCTCCTGCGACTTCCTCATTTTGAAGTTGTTCATCCTCACTTTCATTATGTTCCTCTTGCTATTCTGCTTCTTGTTCTGAGTCTTCTTCTTCTTCCTCATCAATTAATTTTCCAAACACCTATTTGTTCAGATTTCTTTGTACCTTTCATTTCCTTCTTTGACTAGTTGTGATTCTACTAGGTTTCTTTCGCTTTCCTTCTTCTACTTTCTTTGTTGGTTTGACATATTCAAACATGACTTTGGATTCATTTAATTTGTGGAGTTTTAAAACAGGGACTTGTAGACATGGCAACAGATAGTGTAATTGAATCCCATAGGACTTTTTCACCCAAAAAGTGTCCATTTTTCTTCTTGCCTTATGCTATTCCCTTCTTGGCCGCATTTTCCTCTCCTTGGATTTGTTCTTTGATTCTAAGGAAGAAGTAGTTGGCCCAATTGAACTCTAGATTATTGTAGATGATTCCAATCAGAAGCATTATGTTGGGTATACGGCACTCTGCCCACCTGTGTGCATTCAACCTATGGCGCTGTGAAGGTGTGGTATATGGAAATAAAGTAGCACCTTTACTAACACCAATTGGTTTTAGTACAACGGTAAGCACTTGATCCTAAAAACTGGTAGCAGAGCAGGTCATGGGTTCGAATCCCGGTAACAGCATTCTGTGGTAAACAACGGTTGAGTGGGTAGCAGTTGCTGGGGGGGATATTATTGGGTATACAGCACTCTGCCCGCCTGTGTGCATTTGACCTATGGCGCTGTGAAGGTGTGGTATAAGGAAATAAAGTAGCACCTTTACTAACACCAATTGGTTTTAGTACAACGGTAAGCGCTTGATCCTAAAAACAAATTGTTGGTCCCTTGAAAAGGCTTTGGTTAAGTTTAAAGAGGGGGGGTGAATAAACTTAACACCTAAAACTTTGGAGTTAACAAATTACGCAACTTCGGCGGCTGCGATACTTCGAGTCTGCGATAAACGATAGTCTCGACGAGTTGAGTTTGCTTGAATTTGTGCAATGGAATTATATCAAAATTAAGCCTTAATACTTATTGTTAAATATGATACTAAGTATTAGATACTCGGTAGTGCAAGTGTGTGATTTCGCTTGCTAGATTCGATAGGTTGATGTGTAAAATAAACTAAGTGCGAAATGTAAAGGTTTGAAAGTAAATAGGCGATTTTATAGTGGTTCCGGTGGTGTAATCCTGTCGGTCCACTCTTCTCCTGTGATGTTGGAGGAAATTCACTAGAGATCTTTGATGTAGCTTTTACAAAGAATCTTAAGTTGCTTGTCCTTCACCAATAACTATGGCTTCACAAACTGAAAACTGGGAACATGTAGGATTGCTGCTCCTTAGTCTTCCACTGGTCCTTGAAGGGTAGGATTGCCTCTTCACCACTCCACCACAAACGACGATCTTTCACACCCATAGATGCTTCACTGTCTTCAACGGTTCTTTATAAAATAAAGATTGAATCAAATAAATGATTCGGTTGCGGACTTGATTAGGATGATATAATCACTTGCGGTGCTTCAAGTGTGTATGCTTGATGTAGCTTGAATGTAGAATACACTTGAAGAATTTCTCTAGATCAGTAGCTTTAAGTTCAGTAAGTTCACCAGGGTGTTTTTCAGCTCAGTAAAGTATCTCTTCAAAGTTTTTCAATTTTCATCATCTTGTTTCTGAGTTGAAAGTCCTCTATTTATAGGCAGGAATGCATGTGACTTGTATTTGAAATTCAAATATAACCGTTCCTTGTTTTTGTCACATCTGATTTGCATTCTGTCACTATTCATAGGACTGACACTGTCAGAATTCCTTTTTGACAATGCGATCCATGTCCACCCTTTGACTTGTAACCATTGGATAAAAATCGAGCCATCCCAACGTCCTTTTAATCTCGACTTGATTTGTTTGATAAATCGAAGTATTTGGTGTCCTTATCCATGTAATCTTCCAATATAATCTTGATTTAATCGAGGTATTATATCAGCAGGTTCATCAGTCTGCTGAGATACCAATCAGTCTGCTTGAATAGCATATTGCTGTGTATAAAATACAATGTAGCTGATTTCTTTTATCTAACTTTTATTTGTGAAGTTAGATTACACCTTTTTAATTATAACCAAGTTCCAAACATCATCCAACTTATGGAACTTAGACCTTCTTCACAAGGTATATGTAATCGGGAAGGTCATCACGCATTTCCCTAAGTACCGATTCCATATCCTTGACTTAAATTACTAAGTTTGATCCCTTAGCCTTCATTTACTGAGTTTGAACCCTCAGCCTTTAGTCTTCAGCAGGTTCAAAACTAGTCTACTGACCTATCTACCCTACTGACCTAGACCAGTCTGCTGAAACAAGTCGGTGACCATTACGGTTCTGTTTGATCAAACCTATTCATAAATCAAACTCTAATAAACCTATACATTTGATCTAGACAACTTTTTGCCTTTGCACTATAACAGCTAGTTTGGCACTCATCATCCAAACAAAGAAATAAGTCCAACACATTATAACCTCTATCATGGCATTATTTGCCCCCAGTTTTCCTTCAATGCATTTTCCATTTAGTGCACTGAACTCATTTAAGGGTTTCTTTAAAGCGCATCGAAGACAATTGAACTTCTTAGATCTTGGGTTTGCTGTATTGGCAATTGTTGTCTAGAATTCATCCAAGTTTTGTGGTACCAAGGCCACTTTTGCTTGACCTTGATTTGAAAGATTGAGGTGTTTACAAATTACCTTCGCTGTAATGACTACTTTTGTGCCGTGGATAGATGCAATGATCTTGTCTTCCTCCCAATCGTCACATTCTTCTGCAAGGAGCCCAGACAAATACTTTGCAGTCTTCCCGAAGGAGATTAGACTTTCATAGTAAACATCGGTGATTGGAGGATTTTAGAAAGGTTAGTAATCTCAGATTTTTGCAACCAGCTGCCAGTCTTTTTGCTTCTTCGTCATTTCCGCACAGTTTTAGGTAGTGTTCTTCTTGAAAGAACGATCCAGTAGCAATCGATTTCTCATCCTGTTTTCCAGTTTGAGTGGTTTGGGGAGAGGAAGCCATTGTTTGAGTAATTAAAAGAGTTTTGATTTTTTAGAGAAAGAAATAGGGTTTATGTTTTGCTAGAGAGTGTTGAGAAATCTGAAAAACCTCTAAGTGTGGTTTATATATGATGATTTTCGGTAGTGTAAACGTGGTTGAACATGGAAGGATTTTGTGACGTATTGGCATGATTTTATGTACATTAATCACGATATTTGAGTGTAGTGGGGAGTGGATTGAGGTAAGTAATGATAAATCCCGGGAATCGAGCCGTTTGTAATTCAAAATAATATACTTACCTCCACGATTAAGAATTGATCTCCACGTGTGTAATTCTTCCACAAGAAAATCCTCCATAACTATTTGATTTTCCACGTGTATGAAATAGATTTAGTTCACACTTTAGTTTGTTGTTTTGCTCCAGTATACATTTTGGTGGAGAGCCTTGGCTGGTCACTAAGCCGGTGTAGTGACTTATTCACTGAGCTGTTGTTTTTAACTGTTCCTAACAATCAGTGTAGTTGACTTCACTGAGTACCAGTGCCTTACACGCAAAATGAGCTCACTTAAAATGGCAAAGGTTCGCATAGCTGGTGAAGTTACTTAGTTGATTATTCCAGTTAGCTGCTCCTTAGTACTAAATCAATTTCTATCATTCCTAACTCAGTTCTCAACTTGCAAAATATTTCAAGACTGAGTGGTTTTGTGAAGATGTCAGCCAATTGATCTTCAGTGGGTATGTACCTTAGTACAACATCTCCTTTTTCAACATGATCTCTGATGAAGTGATGTCTTACATCATTGTGTTTTGTTCTTGAGTGTAATACTGGATTTTCAGTAAAGGATATTGCACTTGTGTTGTCACACATTATTGGAATTGTCACCTCCTCCATTCCGTAATCCTTTGTTGTTGTCTGATCCATAGTACTTGTGCACATGAACTTGCCTGCTGCTATATATTCTGCTTTAGCTATTGATGTGGATATGGAGTTTTGCTTGTTGCTAAACCATGAAACTAGTCTGCTGCCTAGCATTTTATAGGTTCTAGAAGTACATTTTCTATCTATCTTGCATCCAGCATAATCAGAGTCTGAATATGACATTAACTTAAATCCTCTATCTTTTGGATACCAGATTCCAACATTGATGGTGTTCTTCAGATATTTGATTATTCTTTTGGCTGCTAGGAGGTATGATTCATTTGGTTGAGCTTGAAATCTTGCACATACTCCTACTGCAAATTCTATAACAGGTCTGCTTGCTGTTAAATAAAGTAGGGATCCAATGATTCCTCTATAAAGCTTCTGATCCACATCATTTCCAGTCTCATCTTTTCCAAGAATGACTCTTGCACACATTGGTGTATCTGATGTCCCACTTGTGTCCATGCCATACTTGTGTATCAAGTCTTTTGTGTACTTGGCTTGATTGATAAAGATGCCATATTTCATTTTCTTGACTTGTAGTCCAAGAAAATAATTTAGTTCTTTTTCATTTTGAATTCTTCTTAGAAAATCTGGCAGCCTCTTGAGTGTCTCTCTTTTCTTGTTCATGAATATGGTCCAAGTGAATTTGGAGAAGTCATCCACCACTACTAGAGTGTATTTCTTTCCATTTACGCTGACTTTGTGTGACAGGTCCAAAAAGGTCCATATGCAATAGATGTAGGATTCTTGTTGTTGACTGATAGGGCTTTGACTTGAAGAAACTCTTAACTTGATTCACTTTTTGACATGAATCACATAGACCTTCTTTCTTGAATGTGATCTCAGGTAAGCCTTCAACTAGCTTGTTCTTTGTCAGTGTGTTGATGGTTTTGAAGTTGAGATGATTCAGTCTCATATGCCAAATCCAACTGGTTGATTGTTTACTTTTGACAAGAAAACATGTTTCTGATGTTGCTGTGTCATCCAATCTACCACATACATGTTATCTTCTTTTCTTCCTGCAAGTACAACTGTTTTGGTTTGGCTGTGAATCACTTTGCATCCTTCCTTGTTGAAGTGCACATTGTAGCCTTCGTCACAGAATTGACGGTACTTAGTAGATTGAAATTCAGTCCTTTAACAAAAGCCACATTTTGAATCCTCAAGCTGTTTTTGAGCATTATGCCTTCCCCCTTAATTTTGCTAAGGTTTTCTTGGCCTCCAAAAGTGACTTTGGGTCCATCAAAAGCTTTAAAGTCAGTGAGCCATCCTTTGTTCCATGTCATGTGTCTGGAACAACCACTGTCTATGTACCAGACATCCTACAAAACAAATTAATTTTGTTTAGGTACCCAACATTGTTTGGGTCCATGCATGTTAGCAGTCAAACCTCATACTCCAAGTGTGTATCCAAATGATCTTCTCTTTGGATAGTTGAAGTCATCAATTTCATATGTATAAGACATGGCATAATATCTTTTAATCTATTCACTAAAGGTATTCTGATACTTTTCTCTACTTTTTGGTGCATTTGCATCCTTTTTCATTCTCCAATATGTAGAAGGAACCTTATTTCCATACTGCTTCTTGTGTCCATGAATATGCCTTGGATGGATTTTCTTGAACACATTATGCTTGTTATGAAATGGTTTCTTCCTATATTTTGGGTGTGTAATATTCCAATCATCCTAAGTAGGCTAAAGGCTTCCCTTACCTTTTTGAACTCCTTTGCTTTTACTTGGCTGGATTGATGATTTACTCTCCTGTTTTACTACACTAGGTTTTGACTTCACCGGTGCAGGATGAGTGGTAGAAACTATGACCTGTCCTTTTCTGAATTTTGGTCCATTGTTGGTCCAAGATTCAAATTTGGGTTGACCATTGTTTTTATTGTCATCATGACTATTGTAGCCAAGACCAGATCTAGATCCAAACCTTTTTGGGCGTTTGTAAGCTGGTGCACTAAGTGGTGCAGTGGTGATCTTAACTGGTAGGGAGATTTTCTCAACTGGCCTTTCAACATTGGATGGGTGATCATATGTTGCTTTTTGATAAGTTGAGTGGATCTCTTTACTAGTTTGTTCAGTTTTTACTTTGTCTAGTTCTCTCTTTAATCATTTATTTTCCTTTCTTAGATTCTCACATTCT
Organism: Gentiana straminea; assembly: GCA_036785695.1. Classification (NCBI taxonomy): domain Eukaryota; kingdom Viridiplantae; phylum Streptophyta; class Magnoliopsida; order Gentianales; family Gentianaceae; genus Gentiana; species Gentiana straminea. The sequence goes on along the minus strand of JAVUPR010000398.1, from coordinate 1,921,785 downwards.
TGTTCCAAAATTTCATGATTCATCTCAATTTCTTCAAATTTGCTCATGAGATTTTGAATTAGGTTTGCAGAATCTAGTGAAATAATAGAAGATTATGAAAAAGTGTCAGATGTGGATGCACTAGATGATGAGTGTGAGCTGGATGTTACCTCAGTTTCATTAGATTCTTTAGCCATAAGGCATAGGTAATATTTTTCAATGTCTGAGCTGTCAGCTTCATCATCATCTCCAGAATCATTTTCAAATGACTCTTCATTCTTTTCACTGCTAGTTTCAACTTTGAGTGCTTTCTTGCTTTTTCTCTTATCAATTGTCTTGTATTTCTTTTTATCCTCATCTTTGTCATTTTCTTCAAGGCAGTCTGCCTTGAAATGACCTTTCTTCATGCAGTTGAAGCATCTGTATTCATCATCCTTTTTCTTCATGTCTTTGCTTGTGCTAGACTTCTTGTATGATGATGATCCTCCTTTCAATTGCTTCTTCTTGCTAAACCTGTCAAAATGCTTTACCGGTAAAGCTACATGTTCCTTCAGCTCATGTGTCTCTTTGCTGTTTGCATAAGCTATGTTACTTTTATGGGGTGCAATTAGTGCACAGGCCTTATGTGCCTCTGCCGGTGCACTTTCTTCACCGTTCAACTCAAATTCATGAGCCTTTAGCTGAGACATTAAAGTTAAGGTATCAGTGTTTGCAAGATTTGTTGTTTCTCTGATTACTGATGTGATGATCTTTCACCTTTCAGGTAAGCCTCTCAAGATCTTCAGGCACACTTCTTTCTGTGGATATGTGTGTCCAAGTTGTTGCAGTTCACTGATGATGCTTGATAATCTGTTGTCCATTTGATCAATGGTTTCACCAGCCTTCATTTTGAAGTTCTCAAATTTTTGTTTTGCAACAGACAATTTGTTTTCTTTAACTGCTTCTGATCCTTCATTGATCAGTGCCAATTTGTCACACATCTTATTTAGTGTTTTGCAATCTTTGATCCTCATGAACATATTACTGTCCGGAGTCTTCAAGGTCTTGTCTTTTACCACGAAGTCAAGGCTTTCTCTTCTCCTGTCATCCTTGGTCTAATCGTTCATGAGTTTGTCTATTACTTTTCCTTGATCTGCTCCTATGGATACCACAGTTGTGATCTTGATTGGGCCATCATTGATTACATCCAGCATCTCCTCATGAGTTGCTGCAAGATGAGACAACATTCTTATTTTACATTAATCAAAATTATTAACATTGAATATAGGTACCTTTGACATAAAATTTGAGGAATCCATAAATACAAATAAGTGATATATATATATATATATATATATATATATATATATATAAGAAAGCACAAATTTGAAAACTACTTTGAAAATATGTGATCTCCTTGTTACCAGAAATTAGATCTGAATAGGTTCTGATACAAGGAACACTGCACCGATACCAATTGTTGGTCCTAAAGAAGGGTAAAACTATAGTCAGAGAGGGGGTGAATGACTATAGTGGAGTTTCAAAAACTTTTCTTGTATTTAAAAGCTTTTGGGCAGCGGATAAGTCCCTTCTTAAACTGTTGTTTCAAAGTAGATTATGCAATCACATATATATAGCATGCAATGAAATAAAGTGCTGAAAGTTAATAGACACAAAAGATTATAGTGGTTCATGGTGGTGTAATCCCTTAATCCACTCTTCTCCTGTGATGACTGGAGGAATTCACTATTGTTTTCACAGATATAATAGTATGATTGTCCTCGACTATACAAGTTTCACAATCTTCAAGACTATCACTACCTGGCTTTGAAAGCTTCAGTGACTCAGTCTTTATCACTGCTCCTTGAGAATAAATCTTTCAGCATCTATCAAAAAGGTGGCAACTCATTCTCAGATTCCTCTGATTCAATTGCCTCAAATGATGTGAATTGGATTCACAAATTTGTTGATCAATCTCAGAACTTGATTTGCAATTTGAAGTTTTGATTCCTGAGTTGATCTCTAAAAATTTCCTTTTAGAACTGATGGAAGGCTTTTTACTTTGACAGAGTTTCTGCTTGTAATTTTTCAGACTTAATCGTTATCCTCTTTTCTGCCAATGCCTTCTATTTATAGGTTTGATAATCCTTGGTTTGAATTTCCGTCCATTGGCTATTTAATTTGGAGAATAATACTTGATTTAATTTTTGATTCCTCCCTCAATTATATTCTCTTGGATAACAGTAATCGGATTTTTCTTCAAACATTTATTAGAGAATCCGTCCTTGATTGATCCTCAATTGATTGTGCATTTAATGCTTGATCTTCATCATTTGAAATCTGAATGAGTAAAGTTTACTTGATCGTTCCCTGAACGGTTAAGTGATTGCTTCCGACTTGGCTGCTTGGTTCTTCTTCACTGCTCTTTCTCTACTTAGCCGAAAGTCAGTTTACTTTGCCGGTTTACTGCATTGTTGTTTTCTCTCATTCTTTAGATTAATTTTTGTACTTCACTGATCCTTGACTTGGGTGAGATCAGTGTACACCATATTTGACAATTATTTCATTACTTAGACTTATCCAAGGTCATCACAGACTTCCTTGGTTATAAGTCAGACCATAGTGTCTTCATACTTCTCTGTTGGTACTTGGCTAGCTTCACTCTGCTGGGTAATTTTTTTTACTTAGCCATCCTACCAACTAGTACAATACTTGTCTGACTTAACTTATACAACATGTTAGACTATAAGTAAAACTTATACCGAGAATTCTAATTTATTTCAGGCATGCTTAACAGCTAGTATGGCCAAAATCAATACATAATAAAATGTTCCTAACAAGGTTCAAACTTAGTTTATGAAGACCAAATCCGAGACTGTAAAGTTACAATTCTGGTAAGTCTATGATGGCCTGAACAAACTTTATATATCTTGTATAAAGAACTAAGATACATAGGGACAATGATATCTAAGATGATATGGATTTATAAGGTGTACTCTGGTTAAATGAATAAAGATCAGAGGAAGTTTAGAGTATTCATTTTTAGAAAAAGAGTTAAAAACTTAGTTAAAGCTCTAAATCAGTTTGGAAACTAAAAACTGACCTACCTTGTACTCAGTTTAATACATAAATCATCGAAGAATTGAAGAAAAATTGGAATGTTGAAAAGCAAGCATTTTCATTGGATGATGGACTGACGTGTCAGAACGGTCACATACAAATGTGACATATAGCCGTTGATAGGTACAAGGATTCAAATTCAAACAAGATGAACATCGTACAATACACTGTAAATAGAGGACTTAGCAACAAGTATCAAACACACCAAGAATTCAAGAATTATTGAGCCTAAGTTCTTTTCATTTGTGCATTCAAGGATTTTGATATCACGTCATGCTTACAAAGATATATCAAGAAATCTTCAAGTGTTCAAGAAACAAAGACATAATCAATATATCAACACATTGAAGAAATACAAGCAAGAATCACTTACTTGATTCGAAGCCCAACTTCGTTTTTAGTCAAAGGTTGAGACTGTGAATCAAATCCGGTCTATGATTTGTGAAGGACAATTATTTGTTTTGAAGACAAGCAAACTGTGGTTGTGTTGGAGCTGGAGAAGAGGCAATACTACCGTCTAAAGACCCGTGGAAGCAGTTACAAAGCAGCCATACTACCTGTTCTTTAGATCCTTAAATAGTGAAGCTAGGGATTAGTCAAGGACTATCAGATTATGACTTTTTGTAACTGATCTACCTCAAGAAGTTCTAGTGGAATTTTTCTCTTACATCACAGGGAAAGAGAGGACTGATAGGATTACACCACCTTGAACCTCTATATTTTCTTGCCCCATTTACTTACTTTATTTTACACATTTACTTATTGTTATTTACTTTTCAGTATTTGTGATTTTTCTAATATTGTTTTTCCATGCATACGTCTGATTGTATTTCACACAGAACACAAATTTGACATATCTCAGTTTTTGCATATCAGATTTTTCATAGATACAATAAGATCATTTTAAAAAGGATAAAACTAAATCCCCTGCCGGTTAACTCGAGTTAAGTCAAGTTAAGCTCAACTCTGTTAGCTTAAATCTACACAAGTTATTTGAACCAAGCATTAGTTTTTAAGAATCTAGTTTTTGGTGACAAGTTTATTTACACCCCCCTTAAACTTAAATCTACGGGACCAACAATGTCATTCCTTGATTTCATCATGTGTTTTTCTGAGTTTAACTCAACAGTTAATTGAATCAACGTTTTGTCAATAGTCTTCTCTTTACTCAACTTACTTGTACTAGGCTGACAGTGTTTAGTGCATAATGCTTCTATGCTGGTTTAATTGGTTATATTCATTCTGCCGATTCGATTTTATTATCTTTGACCCATAAGTTGGGTGAGGTCAGAGTACACCATTTTTCAAATTAACATCTTATCACATATCTGATATTACATAGGCTTACTCAAAGTCATCACATACTTCCTTGATTGTAAACCAGTCCATAGGTCTTTTTCAATTAGTCTAGTTCCTCATCCTTCTACTGACCTGACTCCTTGTCTGGTCTTCAATTTACTGAGCTGGCCTATCAGACTACTATTACGGTGCTTAGCCTGACAAACCTACACTAGGTCAGACTTCTAGTAAGCCTATACATATGATCATTTCAATACTTATTCAGACTCCTATAAAAGCCGAGTCGGCCATCATCAGAACTTTATTTTTCGTAACAGAGTGTTATAAAAATCATGTGTTATAACTAGTGTTATAAATATAACACGTATTATGTGTATGTCAATTATATAATATACACTCGGAATAAATAATATGATCGACGAATGTTTTCACACTGTAAAGCCACGTGTGATATGTCATGACTTTGTTAATCGATACCACGTTTGGTAATTATCCGGAATAATTACCCGGCCGTGATTATCACGTGAGGATCTTTTTTCTACCTACTAAATATCACATGAGTGATATGGAGGTTTAAGCCATCTCTCTTACTGAAAAAAAATAAAAAATATATATATCTCTCATACTTCCATCTATATCTATATATATTAGAAAGGATGATTTAACCCAATTACCCGTAATTTTGACCCAAAACCCGCTTTGACCGGGCTTATACCCATAGTTTTTTTTTCAAATGATAACAACATACACGTGATTCTTTTAGTCGTGACAAACACGGGATTCACGATCATAGCCGCCTCAATTTCCGCTTCAAATTCAAATGAATCTGATCCCATTAACAATTTCTTATCTAATCTCATCAAACTTCCCTCAACAGCCTACAATTTCGGGAGGTTGGTTTCTAAATGTACCCGGATTCTCTAGGTATCCGCCTCAATTTCTTTTCAAATGGTAATGTTATGCATTTTTACGAGTATTAAAATCGATAGTTGTGCATCCTCTGTAATTTAACGATCTTATATTTGGGATCGAGATCCTTTTCAGATTATTCCATTCAAGTGCTTCAAGCGATTTCTGGAAGTTGGTTTCTAAATCCACCCGATTCTCCGGGTATGCGCCTCAGTTGATTTTCAATTGGTAAAGTTCTGTGTTTTAATGAGTATTAAAATTAATTATCTGTACATCCTCTGTAATTTTATCGATTTTATTTTTGGGAGAATCGTTTTCAGATTATTGTAAGGACGACGATTTCATTCAAGTGCTTCAAGCAATTGTGCAGAATAACAGGCAATCGCCGTGAACGGTATGTTCGTTTCCATGATTCATGCTATAATAATTTTAGAGCATTTTATCCGGTAACCAACTCTTCCATGTTGATCTGAATTGCTGAGAAGAACCGGCAAACAATGTGAAAGGTATGTGCTTTTCCGTGATTCATGCAGTAATATCTTCACCATCTAAATTTTTTTCAAAGCACTTCCATTAGTTTTCATCTAGGAACCAAGTCATCCGTTTCGTGTTCATGATTTTTTTGATTTGCAGTTTCATTTAGGGTTCGGCCTCTGACGCCTATAAGTGATATTTGGTGGACAGTGACGGTTTCGTGCTTTTACCATCGGTAAATTTTTTTTCCTTTTGGTTATGCACTTTTTCGTAAACATGTTTATTTTTAATTGTTGTCAAATTCATCTGGGGATTTTTGTTTTTGTGCGCTGACTATTTGAAAAATGCTCTTTCTGCTATGTCAGCTATGTCTAGATGATATGGATATATTTCTGTGTATGTGAGTTTTTGTGATCTTATATATATATTTCTATGTATGTGGATTTTTTGGATATTATATTGGCAGTTTTTTGTGATTTTACCTTGGTCCTCCTACTGAAGTTCTTTTCAATGCTATGGAATGCACTAGTACTAATCTAGAATTAACACGCCAATTGCTTAACCTTGCCACTTCCGCACATCTCATCTCTTATTATTTTTGCTTTGCAATTCTCGCGAATCCCGCGCTTCCACAAAACTCTCCTCGGTCCACATTATCACTTTCAATTTCTTTGAAATTTCATATAATAATTCTCCCTAACTCAACGCTGTCAGTTGCAGCCATCCGTTGAACTATTTCAAATTTGAAATTGTTATATTCATTATCTCTCCATAATTCTCGGCAATAGATATGCAACACTTTCATCGATAAGGTACCTATTTTTTTTGGATGTTGGGTTTTAGACTGTTTGATCAAATGATGCATTGAAGCGCAATACTAAAATACGGTTACTATTGGAGAATTAATGTGGAACTCTTGCGTATCATTTGTAGCGATGCAATGTTTACAAGCGCCAAAACCTACATGTCTTTATTAATCTGTTTTTCCCCTTTACCGTTAGTTTTCTCTTCAGTTGTACTCCTATTTTCCATAAAACTGAAAGGAAACACATCTATTTTGTATTTTATGTATTATTTTCTGAGTTTAGTTGAATTATTGGTAGATGGGGTGACAAAGAAGTGGGAGAGTTGTAGAAGAAAGAGGAAATGGGAAGTGAAAGCCCGTGTATAATGATTACGGAGTTCAAAGTATACTCCTTTTTATATTGGATGGTGGGTTTTTCATTTTTACCAATATGGTTATGAATATCGTATGCAAATCGACTCAGTAATGACGAGGTTAGAAAAATTATTTTCATGCAATGGGATCCAAGAGTTTCTCTTATGCAAGGTAAAAAACATCGGCTTTATTCCTGCGCTATTCATGTAAATGTGAATGGAAGTAGCTCAGCAGATGCTGGTAATTTCTTGCTTGCTATTTTCTCAAAGTTATATCATCTACCTCTTTTGCTATTGGTTTTTGAAGCATTAAATATAACTACTGAACAAGGATGCTCCCCTGCTTCAATATGAGAAGGTGATCTCTTTATCTTTCTTAATTTCTTAAGCTTTGGGTTTTTATTTGTTTTGGTACGTCCCTACTAATAGTTGGTGTTTTGTAGCGGGAGTTTGGCTGTTTTGGTTTGGGATCCTATTTCTTTTATTTATATATTTTTAACTTAAATATCATTCTAACAAGTGCAAGTTGTTAAATTTGTTTGACTTTTTTCTTAACGTTTTATTGTATTTGTTGCGAGAGACAATTTGTTTGCTTCTTATATCGGCTAATCGGAATTGTGAACCTGATTAGCATCTATAGCAATTGCATGGTATGTTATCACAAGTATACTTAACTTACCTAATACGTTATATCATGATGAAGAAACTTCAAAAACTACAAGTAATATTGTTCTATTTTTTTTATCATATTTGAAAATTTGATGTTGTGCTTATTCTTCTTTAAATTTCTATATATGGCAAACTGAAGAGTTCCATTGATCTATATTTCTAAAATTTCCTCATTCTTGGTCTATCAAAAAATTAATTTACAATGCTTTGAACTTGCGGATAATGAGATAATGGTAGGCTATGAACTTTATGTTTTGTATAATTAAACTTCTATCATATCATCGAACTGTTAAAGATTACTTTAAAGTATCGGGACTTTCATATTCGAAGTGGCGATCTTAGTCGTCTTGCTAATTATACATCCACATGTTTAGTATCGGTATGAGAACTTTTGGTATTTATATATGATTCCGTAAGTGAGGATTATTACGAGTAAAGAATGCCCTAGATGATCCCTGCCATGGGAAACTTGACAACAAAGGCGAAGGAGTTAGGTTGGGAATGAAAGATCAAGCTGTGAGATGGTCTTTAATTTGACGCCATGTTGATAACCTATGCATTTCATGGTTTTATTTTCAATAAGCTACTTTATTTTTTTGTGAATGGATGCATCATAATTTTCTTTCACTCTCAATTTCTTATGCAGAACTTCTCTGCTAAGAGAGTTGGAAAAGGATGATGATTGGTATGTGATTTTTTGCTTGGTGGTGTTCAGTTAGTATAATTGTGCATACTGGTGGGTTTTTGCACAATTCCATACGCAATGTCATATATCTTATTGGAAGGAGACTTCAAAACTTTGGGGAAGTTAAGCAGCATGGATCAAATAATGAATTGTCGATAGTAGATATATACATCATCTAAGAAGTATATAACACCAACTTAATTCCGAATAGGGTGCAGCAGTAACCAGGCAATATAGGATTGAGACAAAATCATGTTGTTGTTGGGCAGGACGCATAGTTATTTAGCATGGCTTTGGTGATTTTGAATGGTTGAAGAAAGGGCTCGCCTAAGGATGTTGATGTTGATGTTGTTATGCGTGCACTGTGAATATAATGAAGATTATTAATGTAGGTGACATTTGTTTACAAATAATAATATTTCATAGTTTATTCAACAATTATGTTTAGATGGATAACATATATGTAGTTTAAGTTTTTGTAAGATGAATGATTATAATACTAAGATAGACATATATGCTCCCTCCACCTTCTTTGTGGAGGAAAATTGCATTTTTATAAGGTGTTGTGTTGTCTTTACTTTAGTAACGCCTGTGAATGGTTATTTACTAGAGAAAAAAAAAGTACGATGTCGTTGTACTTGGAAGAGGTCATGACGCGTGATAAGTAACCTTATTCACTTTAGTTGTAGCCTCTTGGATGGTGGTGGTTTTCATCAAGATGCTTATGTAGAGGATATTGTATATCTGTTTTTTGATGATAATTAGTGAGGTCCCGTGCATTATGCACGGGTAAAATGCTAGTGTATATATATACAAAGGACATTCAGATTATCCAAAAGCAATAAATATGTGTGTTCACTTTTTTTTGACATAAATACGAATACATAGTAGTAGTTTCTATTTTCTTATACTTGAAGTTATATACATTATATTAAATAAGAACTCTACGTTATTCTTTTAGTTTTTTTTTTTTTTTCCTGTTCTTTAAATTTTTTGAATTTTGTTTGTTTTATATTCTCAGCTTTTTTTTAAAGTTTTTTCCCTCGATAAAATAATGGTGTGAATATCAACATGGGAAGTGTTATTACTACCTTAAAAATATGCAAAGACTTTTTTATACAAAAAGTCCCGAAAAATATCATATTATCAATTTCCCTTTTCTAATAGAAGGTTACAGTATTTTCACATCTAAAAAAATTCTAAACACGTATAACCTTTTAATACGGTCGGGCGTATCATAAACAGGTAGTAACGTGTTTTGCAGTGGATATCGTGGCTAATATGTGTGATTTTCCTGGTGATTAGGTGGTGGTGCTCAAGACCAAATTGAAGATTCTCTAGAGCATGATGAAGGAAATATATAGATATGAAGAACAATAAAACTGTGGACAAATTGAAGAGGTTGTCCTTGTTTTTGTTTAATTGGACGATCCACTTTTCAGGGTACAAATGTTCCTATTTATAGGAACTAATATTCGGTGGTTATAAAAGGCATTGATTAAGGCATAATTACATATAATTAAGACATGATTAACTACAAGGCCGAGATGGCGGCCTCTGAGTCGGGCGATCTTGTTTCATAATCGTTGCAGGCTCTTCGCCTTGTAACCGTCGTATATGAACTATGTTTTCCTATTCAAGCGGGCTTGGTCCGACCTAGTAGATTGCGAACTAGAGGGGGAGTGGGTCGGCACTCTAGTGTTTCGTGTAGCCCTGTAGCTGCCGAGATGAATGCTTTGCTGATCGAAGACCATTGCCTAGCCAATGATGAGTATCCTAAAGGCTTGAGGCGGGCTGGATTGTACCCATCCTGGTCCAGCTTACGAAGCGACGGAATGATTGGGCCGAGGACCCTATTCGTTATTGGGCCTACTTACAGACCCATTGTGAATCAGCGGACTCTTTTCCAAGCTTGGCATATCACTTTTAATTTTAGTTTGACCATTAAAGTTTTTTTACTAATTTGTCTAAAAAATAATTCATTCGGATTCAATTTTAGACAGAATATTGAATAGTTTACGGACCGAATTTCAGGCAGGAAGTACCTACTATGCTTTCTAACCGATATTGGGTCTGGAATAAACAAACATCCCCACTTGTATTCGGTCCGAAAAAATATTATTTCCTGACTCGAATTCTGTTAGGCAGGATTTTGATCAGTGTACGGACCAAATTTCACTTAGGAAACCAATTTTGGGTCTTGAAAATACTAACATCTTTACTCGAATTCGGTCAGATTCAACATTTATTATTCACTAAATTCGGTCAGGATAACGTCACTACAAGAAATACGCCCTTTTGTTATTCTAGTTTTTGCCACAAACAAAAAAAAATATTGTTATATACTTATGTTTAGCCATAGTAGAGTGCCAAATGAGTCTAGCTACGTATATATTAGCCACACTTTCATTTTGTTGTGGCAAAAAATGTTTTTCTTGTAATGCGTACAGATGAGAAAAGAAAACTAAAAATTTATTTGACTCTAAAAAACGAATAACCGCAACAACAACAACAAAGTACTCCATCTGTTTCATAATAACTTATAGTTGTCAAAAAGTTTTGTTTCAAAATAACTGAGAAGAACATTTTTCAAAGCAGCATTTATTGCAAATTTTCCTACTTCACCCTTATTTAATATACTAAGAAGGAAGTTAATATAGGGGGTTTTTTAGTCATTGAATCCGAAAAGTCATAGTATTAAATCACGTTCTTAATTAGCGTGTTTTTTATAACTGCCTCAAATAATTTGAAACGGAAGGAGTAATGAAACATTATATTCAAGTGCAAATTAGTTATAAGGCCGTCATTAAAGAATTAATGATCATTTAGGACACTCCGAAATCTTATTTAGTTATAAGGACATTCTAATTTTAAGAAGGAAACTTATTTAGTTATAAGGACATTCTAATTTCAAGTGGATAAAGAAGAAAAATGAAGGAAGTAAAAAAAAAAAAAAAGGTGAAGCGCTGGAAGAAAAAAAAATAAATAAAAAAAAAATAAAAATGAAGCGCTGGAGCTGATGTTTGTTTTTTTTTAGATGCAGTGACATTGATGTCTAAAGCAGTGACATTGATGACTTATGCAGTTTAGATGCAGTGACATTGATGTCTGAAGCAGTGACATTGATGACTTATGCAGTGACATTGATGTCTGAAGCAGTGACATTGATGACTTATGCAGTGACATTGATGTCTGATGCAAGAACATTGATGACTTATACAGTGACATTGATGTCTGATACAAGGACATTGATGACTTATGCAGTGACATTGATGTTTGATGCATGGACATTGATGTCTGATGCAGGGACATTGAGGTCCGATGCATTGACATTGATGAATGATGCAGGGACATTAAGCTAAACAAGATCGTCAAATGATTCAAGATCGTGTTAAAGAATTGAGAGATTCCATAATGTATCCAATTATCAGGAGGGCACAAACAACGTGTGGCCATTACAAGAGTCATAGTGAAGAGTCTTTGTAGTTTCACCAAACTTGTACTTCTATCCATATTAAAAGCTCCACATTTGGAGAAATGTAAAACAAGAGCAGAGCTGACTGATGCAGTTGTTAGGTTTTATGCAGTGACATTGACGACTTATACAGTGACATTGATGCCTGATGCAGGGACATTAATGACTTTTGCAGTGACATTGATGACTGTATTTACAATTAGATAACTGATGCAATGATATTGATGTCACCGCATATACAACTTGATACACACATTTGATAACTTTGTAAAGTAACTTTATTTCTTTGTTATCTTTAAATATTTGATTGATGGTGGTTTATTTGATTAATGTTGGTTTAAATTTTCGATAACTTTGTAAAATAACTGTATTTCTTTTGTTTTTTTTTTTTTGGTTTAAATGCATATTTTTACAACCAAAGGTATGCATAAATTGTTACAATAACACGTCACTGCATAAATTGTTACAATAACACGTAAGTGCATAATTCGATACAATAAGACATCACTGCATAGATCGCTACAATAAGAAGTCACTGCATAAATCGCTACAATGAGACGTCATTGCATAAATCGCTACAATGAGATGCCACTGATCAAGGTTGTCAATGGATCGCGGCGGTCAATACATCATGGTAGCCAATGAATCGCGGCGGTGAATGCATCGGGGTGGTTAATGGATCCCGGTGGCCAATGCATCCGGGTAGGTGGTCAATGCATGACGGTGATCAATACGTCACGTCGATTTTTATGAAGAAAAAAATTGATTTTATGAAATTTATTCGGAAAAATATCAAATTTGATTTTAGAATAAAGAAGACGAAAAAATATGAATTTTAGTGAAAAAATTATGATGATCCGAGTTTTAAATCAAAATATATGACCTTTAGAAATATGGTGAATTAAAAAAAAATAAAAATAAATATATTCAATATAGTTGTAGGAAATTAATGCAGGAGGTTATGAATGTTGACAAAAATAAATAAATACGGGAGGTTATGAAAGTTGACTTGAATCATTGACAAGAAAAAATAAAAGTCCTACGACGAAAACATAGCATTAGAATTTACTAAACATATATAACCCAATCTATGTTCATGGTTTTTTTGTTTTTCTCAAATTTTCTTTTATCTGATACTAAGACCCCATATATATAATATATGCTACATCTATACATTTATCTAAAAGACCTATACGACTATTTCGTCTTCAAATATAATAAATTTTAGAGTTTTTTTATATTTATAAAGTGATTATTACCATACATTTTAAATAAAAAAAAAATAAATACGTTTTGATTTTTATAAAGATAACAAAAACAAAGTGGTAATAAATTATTTATAAAATGAAAGATGAATTTAAAAGAAATGCTCGATTTGCATAAATCACCTTATATTATACACAAATATTAAAATGATGATTTGGTAAGTAAGAGTTTGTTCCCCATATTATTTTTCCGTCTGATTTTTTTGAGAATTGCATTATTATTATATATATATTATGTGCGGGGTATCTCCCTCACTCAAAACACAAACGTTTGTATTTATTCTCACTTGCATTGCTTTACTCTCAAAATCGTGTGAGACATTTAGTAATCACTATAACCATGTTTCAGCTATTCTTAAGTGCATTTTCTCTTTTCACTATCCTAACCATAGTTTCATGCCAAAAATGTGAATTTGATATTGTCCTCATGGACAAAAACACAATGCCTCATGTGTTTCAAAATGCTACAGGTTGGTATTCAGCCATTGTTGACATAAAAAATTCCGGAAATACAAAGCTATTGTACACATATCAAAATGCACTAAATGGTTTTTCGGCCTTGCTTACCCCTGCAGAGCTTCGATTTCTAAGGAGATCAGAAGGATTTATGTCATCAATTAAAGATAGGCCAGGGAAAATGCACACAACTCATACACCACATTTCCTTGGTCTTAATTATGGCTACGGGGCCTGGCCAGCATCAAATTTCGGAGAAGGCATAATCATTGGTCTGGTGGATTCAGGGATATAGCCAGAATCTCCCAGTTTTAATGATCATGGAATGGCCCCAATCCCATCAAAATGGAAAGGAGAGTGTGAGAACGGAACTATGTTCAATTCATCCATGTGTAACAAAAAGCTCGTTGGGGCTCGTCATTTTAGCAAGGGTATCTTTGCAGATGATCCTAACGTGACGCTCTCAATGAATTCAACTCGTGACACAGATGGACATGGCTCACACACCTCATCCATTGCAGCAGGAAACTATGTGGATGGAGCTTCCTCATTTGGGTATGCATCTGGCATGGCCAGGGGTATGGCTCCTCGAGCAGCCATTGCCATGTATAAGACAATTTTTGATAATGAATTTGCTTGTTTATCTGATTTTTTAGCTGCCATAGATCAGGCAATTGTGGATGGTGTAGACATACTTTCAATTCAAATAGGGTTTGAACAAGATCGACCAGAGGGGAGCCCTTTGTCTGCAGCAACCTTTGCAGCGATGGAGAACGGGATTTTCATTTCTATGTCAGCAGGAAATGGTGGGCCGATAACAAATGATTATCCATGGGCTACTACTGTGGGGGTTAGCACAATTGATAGGACATTCCATGGAACTATAATGCTTGGTAATGGTATGTCAATCCAAGGATATTCTTTATACTCAGGCAAGCCACTAAATCAAAAACTTGCTATTGTATTCAACGAAAATTGTAGTAGCAATGTGCAGCAGTTATGATACTGGGATCTTGTATTCCATATACTACCTATATAAAAAAAAACCACCCACCCAATTGAGATAGGACATCTATTGGCATTAAACCAGCTCCAATTATTTGGAAGGAAAGCTCACGAGGACCATCAATAACACTGGTTTTGATACGTTTGGAAAGCGGGACATCAATGTCATGCCCCCATGTTGCAGGAGTAGCTGCACTATTGAAGAAGGCACACCCCGAATGGAGTCCTGCTGCAATCCGGTCGGCAATCATGACCACCGCTGATATATTGGACAACACAAACAACCCTATCGAAGATGAATTTAATGGCCAGGCAGCTACTCCTCTGGCTATGGGAGCCGGTATTCTAAATCCTAACAAAGCCTTAGACCCTGGCCTCATTTACGACATCGCCAGAGAAGATTACATTAATTTCCTTTGTGCATTGAATTGGACAACTAAACAAATCAAAGCGGTTGTCCGTTCAAACTCCTTCAGCTGCTCTCGTCCCAATAAAGATCTTAATTATCCATCCTTTATTGCTTACATCCATAACGACTCATCTTTTCCGGTTAGATATGTGTTCCACAGAACCGTAACAAACGTTGGAGAGAAAGGTTCACGTTATTTTGCTGAATTGACATCAATAAAGGGATTCAACTTGAGTGTGCAGCCTCAGTATTTAGAGTTTCATGATATGTTTCAAAAGCTAAATTTCAACCTAACCATCAACGCTCTAACTACTTTGGAATTCCCAGTTGTTGCCGGCTATCTCAGTTGGGTCAATCTTCGGGGGACACAAGTAGTGAGAAGTCCAATTGTAGTTGCAATGCATATCTAAATTGACTATTGCCCTTTTTTAAATGAAATGCACTTGTCAAAAAAGTATTTGGGGACACCGGTTATGAATGGATAATTATATGTTATACAAGAATAAGCATTTTCCAGTGAAGCTATATTCGTAAAGTTTCTTAATACTATCATTAAATGTTTAGCATGTTCTTTCTTATCATTAGATTGATTCAAGATGTCGTTGATGAACCCCACAAGATAATCCATGAAAGCAACTGATATATTTGTCAGACCAAAACGAATAATCAATAATTCGTAATGTCCAATATGAGTCCTAAAGAGGTGCCACCTAGGTAGGTTCAATTATTGGCATCATAATGATTCATATTGCCATGAATAAAGAATTGATAGAAGGGGATTTTATGGGTAAGCCAAAAAAATTTAGCCTAAATGACAATTAGTTTCTCAACCAAAAAGTTAAGGCAATATATACATTATACTTTCCAGTAATCGTATTTTACAAATACTAATAACTTTATAAACCCCTGATCTCACAATAAACCCCACTTGGAACCCCCTTCCCATATTCCAATAATCTTAACTTTATAAAAAAAATTGAAAAAAAAAATACATGAAAAACACACAAAAATAGACTATGATCTCACAATAAACCCCACTTGGAACCCCCTTCCCATGTGAAAAGTCTCCTCATTTTTCATACCTATCACTACAAGAAATAACATTTTTTGTGACAACATTTTTTGGGACGACATCAAATCGTCCCAAAAGTAACGTTTTTTTGGGACGACGCGGCGTCCCTTAAAATAATCCGAGAAAAGTCAAATTCAGGTGATTTTTTTGGTGGGAAAAATTGGCGGGAACGATTTTTTGGGACGGCAATTAATTTTTTGGGACGCTATATTGGAAACGAGGGATTTTTTTTTGGTGGGAAATTTATGGCGGAAAAATAATTGGATTTTAAGGGACGACATAAGTATCTTTTGGGACGACATTGTGCCAACGTGGAATCCACGTATACATTATCATTATTTGGGACGCCGGCGTCGTCCCTTTAAATATTATTATGTTCACATGTTTCCGAATAACATTTATAATCAAAAAATTTGATATTTTAAGGGACGACTATGTCGTCCCTTTAAAGATTTCTTTTATTTTATAATTTTTATAATTAAATTAATAAATTATATTATTTATAATATTTTCATAAATTTAATAAATAAATCATAAAAAAAAACATTATCTATAATGAAATATTTTTATAAAATTTATCATCAAAAAATAATAATAACTAAATCATTTCTAATAATATTTATTTTATTTAATAATTTTATAATTAAATTAATAAATTATATTATTTATAATATTTTCATAAAATTAATAACTAAATCATTAATCTCGGGCTCGTTAATTAGTCGGTTGATGATTTCAAACCCGAGGTTCGTTAGTTAGTTGGTTGATGATTTTAAACCCGAGGTTCGTTCCTGAGTTCATGATTTCAAACCGGAGGTTCATTATTGAGTAGTGATTTAAAATCTAAGGTTTGTTAATTAGTCGGTTGATGCTTCAAAGCCGAGCTTCGTTAGTTAGTTTAAGATTTCAAATCCGAGGTTCGTTATTGATTATTGCTTTCAACCTAGTGCTCGTTAATTAGTCAGTTGATGATTTCAAATCCGAGGTTCGTTAATTATCTCAAAATTTTAAAACCCGAGGTTTGTTTTTAGTCGGTTGATGATTCTAAACCTGAGATTCGTTAGTTAGTTCAAGATTTCAAACCCGAGGTTCGTTACTGAGTTCATGATTTCAAACCTGAGGTTCGTTATTGAGTAGTGATTTAAAATCTAAGGTTTGTTAATTAGTCGGTTGATGCTTCAAAGCCGAGCTTCCTTAGTTAGTTTAAGATTTCAAATCCGAGGTTCGTTATTTATTATTGCTTTCAACCTAGTGCTCGTTAATTAGTCAGTTGATGATTTAAAACCCGAGGTTCGTTAGTTATCTCAAAATTTCAAACCCGAGGTTCGTTAGTTAGTCGGTTGATGATTCTAAACCTGAGGTTCGTTAGTTAGTTCAAGATTTCAAACCCGAGGTTCGTTACTGAGTTCATGATTTCAAACCTGAGGTTCATTATTGAGTAGTGATTTAAAATCTAAGCTTTGTTAATTAGTCGGTTGATGCTTTCAAAGCCGAGCTTCGTTAGTTAGTTTAAGATTTCAAATCCGAGGTTCGTTATTGATTATTGCTTTCAACCTAGTGCTCGTTAATTAGTCGGTTGATGATTTCAAACCCGAGGTTCATTAGTTATCTCAAAATTTCAAACCCGAGGTTCCTTAATCAGTCGGTTGATGCTTTTAAACCCGAGGTTCGTTAGTTATCTCAAAATTTCAAACTCGAGGTTCGTTAGTCAGTCGGTTGATGATTTTAAACCCGAGGTTCGTTAGTTATCACAAAATTTCAAACCCGAGGTTCGTTAGTCAGTCGGTTGATGCTTTTAAACCCGAGGTTCGTTAGTTAGTTCAAGATTTCAAACCTGAGGTTCGTTCCTGAGTAGTAGATTCAAATATGAGGTTCATTATGAAGTGGTGATTCAAACTCGAGGTTCCTTATTAAGTAGTGTTTTCAAACAGGGGTTTGTTAGTTAATTAATTGATGATTTCAAACTCGAGGTTCATTAGTTAGTTTAAGATTTCAAATCCGAGGTTCGTTATTATTTAATTTAAGATTTCAAACTCGAGGTTCGTTAGTTAGTTTAAGATTTCAAAATTTCAAACCCGATGTTTGTTATTTAGTAGTGATTTCAAACCCGGGTTCAATATAAGGTTTAGTATATATATCTATATTAATATATATATATATATATATATATATATATATATATATATATATATATATATATATATAATATTAATTTTATGTAAAATCTGATTTAATGAGACGACTTTATCATCTCTTAAAACACCACGTAGTCCCAAAAAACGGAGATGACCTAATTGAAAAAGCTGGCCTCTTCCCTGTTTCTTTATTCTTACACTTCGAGCTACCCCCGATTTTCTGCCAAAAAAATAATTGCTCTCCGCCGCTCTCCCCCGCTCTCCCTTCACCGGTGCTACGTTCCTCTGCCGGAGCTCATCAATCGAAGGCAGCTGCAGTAGCTCGGCCAGCGTTCTCCTCCTCCTCATCAACCAACATTTACCGGTAACCATTTTCTCCGCCTAAATCAGAGCTGCTTATATTTTCCGATGGTTACGCAGTTTTTTTTGTTTTGTTTTTGATAGATAAAGTATATAACTATACTTTACGCTGAATTATTCGCTCTGTTTAGATCATATTTATCATTACCTTTTCCATTATTCCAGCAGATATTACTACCTCTGTTTTATCTTTCTTCTTTCTTGTTCATTTAAAAGGAAGGTAAATAAGTGATTGCTGGGATTAATGAGCAATTAATTACTGGTTAATTGCAAAGATGATTTAGAAGGGAGGTGACTAATTAATTATTGGGTTTATTGAGTTTTTCATCGAATTCAACATCACCTCTAATCTAGCAAATGATTTGTTTTAGTTGTTAATGGTAGCCCTACATTTTGAAAGCTCAACATCACCTCTAATCTTTTATCTTTTTTTCTTATTGAAGGGGTGTTTCTGTTTGTTTAGTTTGTCTGTTGGCATTTTTCTTATTGTTTGGTCTAGTTATTAGGGATGTCGATGGACAAGTCTTGGATGTATGGTGACAGAGTTTCACCACTATTTCGAGATGGTTTGAAAGCTTTCATAGATCACGCATCACAATTTCTTAACGAGGAAGAAAAGATTCATTGCCCTTGCAAAATGTGTTGCAACATGAGTATGGAGTACCTAGATGTTGTGTATGCACACTTTAGCTTCGATAAGGGATTTGTTCCCGAGTATACAACATGGTTTTACCATGGGGAAGAGATGGCTCCAGTGAGCAAACGTGCACGAACAGTGGTTGATGAATCCCGGGACGAGATGGCTCCAGTGATAAATGATTTCATGGGTAGGGCCCCAAAAGAAGAAGTGTTAGAGACAGAGGACGATGACAATATAGATGAACTTATATCCAAGTTGCATGAGGATGTGTTTCCCGGTTGTAAAAGGTCATCCGCCTTGAAGTTCCTAGCGGATTTGATGCACATTAAAGTGCTGTATAAGTGGCCAAATGAAAGCTTCGACGTTATGTTAGTGAAATTGAAGGAAGTCCTACCGGAAGGTTCAAATTTACCTGATTCATTCTACAAGGCAAAAACTTTACTTGACAAATTAGGTCTGGGGTATGAAAAGATCGATGCATGCATTAATGACTGTGTCATTTAATATAAAGAGACTGCTAATTTGCAATCTTGTCCGGTATGCAAAACGAGTCGTTATAAAGCAGCTAAAGGCAAGAAAGTACCCGAGAAAGTGCTTCGCTATTTTCCGTTAAAGCCTCGTTTGAGACGTTTGTATGCTTCCCGTCACACAGCGCAGGCCATGACATGGCATAAGACGGGGCGTTCCACGGATGAGGATGTGATGAGGCATCCAACCGATGGTAAAGAATGGAAAGAATTCGACGAGCAACACCCTGACTTTGCTATAGAACCTAGAAATGTCCGTTTGAGTCTGGCCACCGATGGTTTTAATTCGTTTGGTACTACAAGTCGATCATACAGCATGTGGCCTATTGTGACGCAAGTGTTGAATCCGGCACCATGGGTTTGCAATAACGAACTGTATAAACACATGTGTCTGCTTATCCCAGGACCAACATCTCCGGGCAAGGACTTCGACGTTTACTTGAGGTCATTGGTTGATGAGTTACAAGAAATGTGGTCCGAAGGGGTAGTTGTGCTTGATGCTGCTACAAATACTACATTTAGAATGCGGGTTACATTGATGATGACCGTGAACGACTTTCCTGCCCGTAGTTATCTCTCAGGTTGGAATGGTCAGGGATATAAAGCGTGTCCGACTTGCAATGACGACACACCTTCGGTACCCTTGTCGAGTAAGAGTGGATATATTGGGCATCGTAGGTGGCTTCATGAGGATCACCCGATGCGAAAGAAAAAGGGGTATAGCGGTGAAATCGAAACATTAAGCCCTCCAGTTCCGAAAACCACAGAGTAAATATTTCAACAAATAAGTAACCTCCCTGAATACATCCCAGGGAAACACCCAGATTATGGTGGGACCAAGATCAAGTATCCTAAAAGTTGCTTGAATTGGAAGAAGGACAGCATATTAAGGAGGTTGCCTTATTGGAATGGGTAGAAACTGCAGCACATCTAGACGTTATGCACATTGACAAAAAAGTGTACGATAGTGTGATGGGTACGGTTTTGAGTATTGATGGTAAAAACAAAGACACTATCAAGGCACGTGAAGATCTAGCAAACATGAACGTGAGAAGTGAACTACATGAGTTTAAACGTGGCAATAAGACCATGAAACCGCAAGCGGCGTACACGCTGAACCAACAAGATCGGATTAAATTCTTCAATTTCTTAAAAAGTGTTCGTTTTCCCGATGGTTTCACAGGAAACTTACATAAGAGTGTGGCAGGTAAGGACAAACTAACCGGCCTAAAATCTCATGATTGTCACGTCATTCTACAAAGGCTTTTACCAATCGGGTTACGACCTTTCTTGAAAAAAGAAATTGCTGATACAATCACTGATTTAAGTGATTTTTTCAGATTGATTTGCGCACGAACGTTGAGGTTAGTGATTTGGAGAAGGCAAAAGAGAAGGTTTTAGAAATACTGTGTAAACTAGAAACAATCTTCCCACCAGTATTTTTTGACATCTTGATACATGTGATCATGCACTTGCATGAAGAAGCGATTAGGGGTGGACCTATTCATTTGAGGTGGATGTATCCAGTTGAACGATTCCTAGGTAAGTTAAAGAAGTATATCAGGAACCGGGCAAGACCAGAAGGCTCATACGTGGCCAATGAAACCCTAATATTCTGTTCGTTGTATTTTTCGGGAAACGAGACCAAGTTCAACAGGCCTAACAGGAACTAGGTTGAGAATGATGAACCAAGCAAGAACCATATATCAGTCTTCAAGAATCCTTTCCGATCAATTGGGTCAATGACGTGCTTCGTATTTGATATGGATGAGAGAGAGAAGGTTGAGTGGTACATTTTGCAAAACTGTCCGGAGATCGATAAATACCTCAAGTAAGTTAACAATTTCCACTCAGTATTTTTGTTTATTATCGGTTGTGTTAAATCCATTCCAGCTAACTATCCTTGTACATGTGGAACAGTGAACATCGTACTCAACTATCGAGAAGTATGGCTAGACTACACCGTGAACAATTTCCCAAATGGTTTCATTTGAAGGTACTGCAAACACACTTGTCATGCATTACTTTAAGGGTATTGTGTATATGACTGCTTTGATTAATTGTGTTATTTTGAGTAACATTATGAGTTGGTGGACATGAACATTTGAGAAGCTAACCTTTTACATTCTGGAACTTTGTTGCATCAACTGAAATATGTCTAGTGTTTGAGTTGTTGTATCTGTTTTGCATATTAATTGGCTTCATCTCCTTAATTAATCTGATTTGATTCTGAAACTTAGACTATTTACAAGATGTGATTACATCATGAGAACTTTAAGTGAACTGAGAATCTGTGCTAGACATTAATATTGCTTACTGTTTTTTTATTTTATATTTTTTACTAGCTTACTGTTTTTTTTTGTCTTGTAATTCAGATTGCTATGAAATTTTCTAGAATATGAACTGTTTCACTCTCTTTTTCGTGTCTTCTATCTACATTTCTTGGTTCAAATTATCGATTAGTTTCATTGCTTGTAGTTTTTTTTTGTTGGATATTTGTTTGAGCTAAAGTTGTGCCTATGGATGATATATTTCCTTCACGATGGTTTAGTTGCTTTGTTTAGTTAATTTAAATGAGTTAAAAAGTACATATCTCTTCTAGATTGGTATTTGTTGATAATTTAGGCATGAGAGTGATCGATTCTTTTTTTTTTCCTCTTAATCACTTCAGTAACCAATGTTCTTTAGTACATTAGTTTGTATACTCAGATAATTTTTTAACGTTGTTCATGGTCCATTACGCAGATGCTTGTAATCACTAGGCAAAGTCCATCAGAAATAAATGCACAATTGCTCGCACTTGCGTGTAGATATTTGACAACGGTCATATCCTACTCTAGTTGTGTGATGAACGGTGTCAGATTCACGACACAGAAACGGGATCTCACGCGTAGAACTCAAAGCAGCAGAGTTTCTGTCAGAGGGGGTGAAGGAATTACATGGTATGGAGTGTTACAAGATATCTACGTAGTAAACTACCCAAAGGATTACTCGGTTTTTCTTTTTAAATGTAAATGGTTCGATACAAGTACAACCAAGAAGGGTGTTCATGTCTATAAGAATAGGACAAGTATATGCAATAAAAACACCTGGTATGACGGCGAGCCATACATTCTTGCTTCTCAGGCAGAACAAGTGTTCTACATAGATGATTTGTATAACGGAAGTAACTGGAAAGTTGTTGAACATTTTCAACATCGTCATATCTTAGACGCACCAAATGCTGATGTACCTATTGAACTTGAAGATTTGGCTGTTGACGAAACCACCCATGGAAATTTCCAACTGTTTGTTGAACTGCCACCGATAGAATCGTCAAGCATGCGTGCTGAGGGGTGTGAACCGCTTGTTTCAAACAAAGATCTTTGATGAACGAGAAGATGCTAGCTGCAGCAATGAGTATGCATCAAGTGGTAGTGACGTTGATATGGGTGATATTGATGATGACATATATGACTGGATGCCAAACAACAATGCTTATAACGATGATTGATATGAATTGATTTCACCAGTCCATATTTGTATGGTATGTTCCGTTAAGGTCAGTCTAGGATTAATGTATTTTGAATTAACATGTTACTCAGATTATATCCTCACACAGGTACTTCGTATGGCTTGCGCGGGATCGTTAGGAGGCGCCCAACCACGACACCAGCATCGCTTTAGGCTGCCTGGCCAGTGCGAGGATGGTAATTACAGTCTTATTTTTTCTTTTTATAGCATGAACCTTATTAATTCGTTGCATTAACTTTGACACACACACACACACACACACACACACACACACACACACACACATATATATATATATATATATATATATATATATATATATATATATATATATATATATATATATATATATATAGTAGATTATTTACCGGAGATGTAGAACCGGTAGCGACGATACTTGTCCAGGCCTCCTTCGTAGAAGAAAAAGCGGGGACAATGTGGGCCTGCTAAAGGTACCAAAGTATTAAAGGCACGGAGGCAAAATGGGGGATTAAAGCTACCACTTATATGGGATCCGTGGCACGGGACAAATTCACCTGTTGGAAACTATACGGCTATATATAAATCTGAGGTGGGGAGGATCACAAGGGTGCTATGTCCCCCTGGTATGGCATGGGAGAGTATCGACACACGTGTGAAAGACCAAATAGTACACGAAATTGAGGTAATTATTTAGCTTCATCAATATATATGTTTCATTCAATTTTCACAATATATGTTTCATTCTATATGGATATCAATAGTGTTATTTTTTTGGTGTTCTCAGCGAAATTTTGACAACGTTCGTCGTGAGATTGTGCTATCAGATGCACAAACATTTTTTAGAAAAGGGAAGAATAAAATTAAGGACACAGCAAAAGAATTTGTGGCGAAGAATAATACTCTTCCACCTCCCAAGCCTAAAAACGTGGAAACAAACCAAATCTGGAATGACTTTCTCCACCAAATTGATACTCTGGATTTTACGGTAAACTTTTTATTCTAGACCATGCTTGAACTAGTTTGAGTAATTATTTCTTATTACTAACTATCTAATCACAATTGAACATTTTCTTGTAGAAACGATCCAAGCAGAATGCTATAAACCGTGGAAAACACAAGTATACGACTAAGCAGGGACGGATGTCCCTGGCCGGACATCGGATGAAAGGAGTAAGTATTTAATTTTAAACTGATATCAAGTTAGTTCATTGAATATTCAAGTCTAACTATTACGCATTACTTTTTTCTTTTAAGTGTAATCCAAATGCAAATCCCGAGGGATTGGATCCGATTATTATCTGGGGGGTTAAGCACAAGAATAAGGACGGTTCATGGGTCAATGAGACAGCGAGGCAGAAATTCGTAAGTGCTATACCTTGCTTTTATATTGCAATTTACATGCATCCTCGTTTTTATTCTAACTTACAAAAACAATTTTTTGCTTCTTTAGGAGGAGATGATGGAGTTGAGATTTCAAATTGCTCCGGAAGGATGTCGTCTTACAGCTGAACAAGAAAGGCATATATTCCGTCGAGTACTAGGGGTAAGGCGAGATTACCTTATTGGACTTGGACCCTCTCAACCCTCGCCATCAATGCCTTCACAAAATCAATCACAATTGTCAGAAGCATTGTTAAAGAGTCGGGACAAAAGTATCACCAACTTTAAAAGGAAAGTCAAGGAGCAAAATAAGAAATGGAAAGATGCTTTTGCGGCGGTCATCGGAAGTCTCACAGCTGCTCAAATTCCAAACCTAACAATTCCGAAGATAAGCCTTCCCGATGAAGATGAAGATGCCGATGAAGATGAAGATGAAGATGGAGATGGAGATGGAGATGAAGATGAAGATGAAGATGAATACGATGTTGGGTTGGACGATTATGACTAGTAGACTACTTTAAACCTTGCTTCTCCATCATCATAACTATATTAAATGTTTCAACAATTTTTAAATTACTTTTTGGGACGACCGTCGTCTGATTCTAAACTCTCATATTTTAAGGGACGGCCGAGCCTGAACATAAATAAACATATATAATTAAGAATAAAAAGAAATAATCAGACTTGTTTTATTCAAAATAACAAAGGATGTTCAAAATTATTACAAACTATACAGCACCATTAATAGAAGTTCTTTATACCGTCTATACTTCTGAGTTTCTACTCCAGCCATCTTTGAAATTCATATCTGGAATCTTCCACTTCCATTATTCATAGACTTTTTTTTTCTGAAACTCCATAAATGCTCCTTCAGCCTTAATTTTTGAAGAAAAATAATCGTTAATATATACATAAAATGCTCCTTCAGGTTAAAATTTGTTCTAGAATTGCATCACATATAATGACCCTTCAGCCTTACACTTGCTTGTTGTATAGATTATGACTTATTTTAACTGTTCAAAACGCAGTTGTAATTTGGTTTTTGCCTATTTGAAGGCCTAGTAATAAATTGATCCTTTTAAAAACAGATTCCATAAAAATGTATAATTATCAATTTTTCAGGTTTATAAAATAAAATATTTGTGTTTCAGTCTCAATATTTAATTCTTTAATTGTAGATAACGAAGGAATGGAAAGTGAAATATTTGTAGGAATATTAATGCCCAATAAAATATAGATTTTTGCAAGAATGACAACTTATGAATAAATCAGGATTTAAGGAAAATGATGATTAATCAAGACAAAACTGGGGTTAATTTCCAACAACGCCCTTTTAAAAAGTATGTCATTTAATGTTTTTCTAGGAAAAAAGAAAAATCGCCAATCAATGCATTTAATGAATTTAATTCTCCTTCGTCATTTATAATAACCGCCAATCAATTCTCCATTATTTATGCATCAATTACAAAACACTTTTTAAAAACAATTTGTTTAATTTTAATATGAAACAAAATACTCACATTTTTCTACAAATTTTGATGCAAAGTTACTCCACCTACGTTACTCGATCCATGCTAGTGTTACTATATTTTTTATATATAAATACATCTATTTTATCGGTTGTTACTACTCATTTTTCAATGTTACTACATTTTTTGACCGTTCTGTTTCTATTGGTTGTTACTACTTGTTTTTCGAGTGTTACTACGTCTTTTTTGTAACTTTATTACATTTGTTGTAACTATTTTTTTAATATTTTACTATATTTTTTTATTGTGTTCCTCCATTTTGTATTGCAACTATATTTTGTTGATTGTTACTATTTCTTTTTATGCTACTGAGTAACAACATTGAAACTGATTTCGCAGATTTACTTTCCAAAATTTATGGAACGAGATTTACTCCAATTTATGGCACAACATTTACTCCAATTTATCCCTAAAAAATTTATTCTTTTTAATCACACAAAAGGAAAATATTCTTCCATCCCCATTTATGACATCCTTCTCGTCCATTTCCCACATAAAATAAACGTGGGATTTTATGCAAGTTGAATCGACCTAAATTGTTGACCGGAAAATAATGTGTCATACAACAAAATTTGTGGCGCTCAGAAAGTAAACAAACAGATATCAACTTATCAATGTTTTCTTTTTTCTCACGTTTCATCATAACTTATAGTGTTATACTAAGACATGTAAATGTCAGTTACGTGGAAATAGACTTGTGTCATGGTTTAGCAAAAAAAAAAAAAAAAAAACAAAACACAATTTCAACATCTATAGCCAAAGCTGAATACATTGCATCTGGAAGCTGTTTTGCTCATGTTTTGTGGATTCGACAACAACTCAGAAACTATGGAATTGAAGATGGTTTGATACCTATCATGTGTGATAATACAAGTGCAATTGTAATAACAGATAACCAAGTTTTGCACTCAAAGACAAAGCAAATTGATGTAAGACATCATTTCATAAGAGAACATGTACAGAAGAAGGATGTCACAATTCTCTATATACCGACTAAAGACCAATTGGTTGATATTTTTGCAAAACCATTTGATAAAGAAAGATTCTCCAAACTTGAGAACTAAATTAGGTCTTATAAAAGTCAGTTAAGTCAGTTACAGAACTGAGATCCGTCAAGGGGGTTAGTCTTTGTCATGGTTTGTGAGTTCACTTGACAGATCAGTCATTGACATCAATGATCTCAAACATACCTTGGAATTAATTTTTGGAAAAACTAACATTTCTTTAAAGACAAAGAACTGACTATCAAGTCTAAATATATGTTTCTACATTATTGAAGAGTCAAAGTTAGTCAAAAAGGTAACAACTGATATAAACGACATGAGTTACATCACATTAAATTACTGCCGTAATTGTTAGAACTTGTTGCATGTGTACCCGGATAACGCCAAATAGTACATTCATCGGTTACAGAAATACTTAGGGGAGTTCAAACCATACTACACAATCATATAAAGATCGTGGGATGATTCTAAGACCGTATATCATTTCATTCAGTCAAAAAATTCTTCATCTTTTCAAAAGAAAAAGCGAAATGGCCTCTAAACAAATTTCTCCATAAGAAGCAAGATTGATAGATAAAGGTGAAACCTTTTGCTTGGAACAATTTGAAAAGAGTGTGATGAAATTCTTTTAGCTAGCCTTCTATGTGAGAAAATTCAAAAAGTACAAGGCCTGGAAAATCTGTTGAACATCAGATTGCCGAATGATTTGGATATTGAATCAATTAGTCAATTTTGAGAGAATATGAAGATTGTGAAGAATTCTCTTACAACAACCGTTCATGGAGAAAGGATCTGTATCAGCACATAGATACTAAGATAATTGTTTGATTTCAAGAAACCAATTGAGAAATCAATCAATCTAATTAGCTTACCACTCAAGCGTGAAACCTTTCTCTCTCAAATTTCATCAACAGAGAAACCAACAAATGTTTATTCAACAATGGAAAGTCTCAAGCCGGAATTTCCCTTGCTAGTAGATGGATAAGCAAAAACATCATTGGTCACTTTCAAGGGATAGATTGTTTATCTATTGACAAGATCAATCCAATGAATGTCAAATAGGATGAGTTAGAGTTTAATTGGGCCGGATATGTGTTCAATCAAATTAGAATGCAACATGTAGAAATTAAATGGATCAACAAAGCCAAAGATGAAGGTAAAAAGAAGATTGGCGGACTTCATATAAAGAAATCACTCACTTTAGTAATATAACATTACTTGGAGACACTCAAATATGAAAAAAAAGTTGAACAAGCTGCTGCATCAAAAAAACTGACTCAACTACGGTTTCTAAGTTCAACAGGAGAACCATCAAAGGTATAAGGAAGGAAGACTGTTTCTCATCAAATAGCTAAACAAAAGGAATCAAGCGTAAAGTTACTCAGAAGGCAAAAGAGCTATAGAAAGAAATTTGTTTCCCAAAATCTCAGTTAAGGGAACTAAACAAGCATCAAGTCTACAAATGAATGAACAAGATATGAAATTGACATCTGGTGATGATCAGTTAGCTGAAGGTGAATTACACAAGAAGCAGAAGATATCAGAGAAACAAGTTTCTGCTATGGATATCACAGAAGAAACTCAGCAAAAACAATAAGAAGACAGCTCTATTGCACAAGAAAGGATAATCATCCTCATGAAAATGAAGGTGCAAACCATGGACACTCAGGAATTATTCAAAGAAACTTTGAGATCTGAAGAAGAATGGTTTCTGAAGAACCTTGAAGTAGAAGATTTGTATGCATTATTTCCCTTAGAAGAATTTTTAACATGATGCTACAAGCTACTTAAAGAAAAAGCTTAGCAAAGGAAGAAGAAGTTAGTTTATTCTTCATAATCCAATAAGAAATCAAGAAAGGATGATGATGAAGATAAGGATGATGATGCAAAGAAACTGACAGAGCAAGATTCAGTTTGAATACTGAAAACAAAACAAAATCAAGTGAAATAGTTTATCATAAAAAGAATTTCCAGTTGCATCACATACATATGACAATCAAAAGCAAACTGTGGATAGTGGAAATGAACTGATGATTATGGATCCTCGGACTTACGTCAGCACTCAATCAAGAAACTGATCCAACTGAGTTCCTAATAGTTGATGAGTTGAGTAAAGTACAAAAGCTCTTTAGATGGTCTAATCACTCATAAAGAAGACTATAAAATGTATTGTCAAGTATTTTCGGATACTTACACTACATGAAGAAGACTGATGTAACTGTAAGTTAAAATTTAGATACAATCAAACAATTTACATCAAACTATGTTTCAGAAATTCTCCAATTTAAAGAAAATTTGGAGACAACAACATATTAAGTCCAGAAACACAGCTATCATAACTCTACACCTCACATAAAGGCATTGCAGAAGACCAGAAACTGACTCATGAATTGATCGTTCAGCTGCATAATGCCAAAAAGCGGAAGTAGAAGAACAAAAGCTGAAACTTATAGCCGAGATAGCTAAGCCCAATCATGATGAAGCAAGACCGAAGAATGATAAAGAAAAATCAGTTTTGGAAATAGATATCAGAGATCCTATTCAACTTAGTGATGAAGAACTTATTTTGAAGTACAGAGAACCTGGAGAAAAGAGGATAGCTCTTATAAAATATCAAGATGGAATTTAAAAAGACTACAATCATCTGAAAACCAAATATAGACACAAAACTTATGAAGAATCTTTGATAACTTTTCTATCAGGGATGTTTTATTCTCATAAAATGAGTGAACATAAGAAACTCGGAAGAATGAATGCGAGACTTGGAGTCAAAGACCAAAGAGAACATATGATGATCGGTATTGAAGAAATTGACCTATATTACAGAGACAATGTAGATATTTTCAAGTTAGCATCTTGGAGAAAATGGAAAGAAACGAGTCAAGTTGACTACAACAACATGTTCTCCAAAGAAGACTCAGCCAAAGAAGAGGAATACACTACAAGAAAAAAGGATTTCAATGAGGGGAATTTAATGACAGGATATAAATTTTGTCATTAAATTGTAGTTTTAATAAGGGGACATAATTTATATTAGTATTATATTAAGGTTGATGACCAATTTTCGAATCCCGTCATTATTGGTCATATTTTCCCCTCATTAGGTACACTAGAAATAAAAAAAACCCTCATTGCTTGATTTTTTTTATTTTTTCAGAAGGATTGTCATTTATTTTAAAACCAAAAAATACATTACTACCCAAAAAAAATCCCAAAAATTAAATTACTACCCATCTTTTATCCCAAAAAAATAATTCACTACCCATCGTTTATCCTTCTATTCTCCAGCCGTCAAGAACCACCGCTTTTCGGCGTACTCCACCACAATGGCGGCAGGGCTAGGGCGCCGTTTGATCTTGTTTACACCTCCACTCTTCTCCACCACCACGGTTCGCCGGTGTCCATTCCGAGCTAGGGACGACCTCCGTGGCTGTCTTCTCCGGTGGCCATTCTAATGATATCTACTCGAGTCAATATTTGAAAAAGGTCTGTATAGATACATTAATTTAGGGTCGATCTTGATCTAGTTCTCGTTCACCTCTTTAGTTATCTCCACTCTTTCCTCTGTCCTTCATCTAGATTTCAAAGGCACGATTTTTCTAGGTTATAGTGCAAATGGTCCGGTTAGCTGAATCAATTTCCGCATTGATGGTTGCTGTAAGTTTTTCCTTTTGTAAATGATTTTCTTTTTACTAATATATATTCGTAACACTTTCTCGTAATACCCGCAATAGTCGGCCGAAAAGAATAGATTTGCGCTTGGTTTTCAAGACTTTGGACTCAATAACTTGATAAAATGATATTATGTTATGATTGAACAAGGCTTCACCTTCCTTTTCCCTTTTCCTCGTGCCTTTTTTTTCCTTCCTCTTATAGCCGTGGTTCCTACTCTTTTTATTACTCTTGTGATTCTAAATGGCCGAGAACAGGATTTGTATAAGAAGTGTTGCAAAGTTTAGTTAAATTCATTATTGATTGATCAATAAAATGCTTTGTATTTATAATGTGGTTTTTATTAACTAATCACAAGAAGTATTTTTTCGGAAGATTCAATCACAATCAGGAGAAAGAAAAACAACAACAAATTGGTTTGGGGATGCACCAATTCATGAATTTGACATGGTTATTGAGGTGAGTTCAAGATTCCGTCTTTTGGGACATTGTTATAATTGCAATCAAGTATGAGCATGTTTAATTTCGTTAAAATGATGGATCCGGTTAGCGCCGAGGGTTAATATGTTTTGTGTCCGGCTTGATTCATATCTATTTTGTATTCTTTGGTAAGTTTAAATGATTCCTTCTTACAATCGATTAAAAGATTTTTTTTGCGGTCTGTTCAAATTGTTCAAGTCTATCTCGCTACTTTTGTAACTTATTTTGTTTTGAGTTGAATCTTTAGTCGGCATCGTGTCCTATTCTCTCGTGTGATCGGTCTTGTATCATTCCATGTTTTTGCTTTAATCGTTATGCTTGGAACATGATCTCGTTTTGTAAGAGTAAGTTTTCGATTGCATCGGTGTATGTGCGTCGATTTTAGACTTGTTATGTGCTCACATCCGTTTGCTTCATCCCGATGCATTGTTTATCCTTATATTTAAATTAAAGAAGTTAAAAATGGATTTTAATTTTGTTGTCGTTGTTTTTATGTGACATGTAAATGTATGGAGTCTAAGTGAGGGAGGCGGGGGATGGGCGACAAGAAAGAGGAAAACAAGCTGTAATTTAGTGTTTGATGCTTCTGAGGATGCCCACCAACTCTTTCGGTTTGCCTTTTTTATTTATCAAGTTTATATGACGATATCACCAATCTTCCATTAAAAAGTACTTTGATTCTTTACTGGTTATCAACACACTAAACATTGTCTTACATATAGTAATAGATAGGTTAAAACCCAATTTATTTATCTAATTTATTACGCATACTACCGTCACCGCTCTCCTCCTCCCCAAGTCATTTCCGCTTCCAAGCTCTTCAACCCTAAATTTCTCAATGTTTGCTCGGATTTCGCAGGCGTGTGGTCTACTTGTTTTGAATAACTATTGATAACATCCACTCTAAGATTTCTATAAACTATAAAGATTCTTCGATGGATCAATTGCTCAGACATATTTGACAAGTGATTGGTGGCTCGACTCATTTGATGAGTTATTGGTGGATTGAACTCATTTAACGACCGATTTGTAGCCCTCATTTGCACGATTGGTAGCCTTCACTTGCTAGAGGCCTGATGGATTGGTTGATCATTTCGTGTTTTGAAATGATACTTGTTTTCCGAATTTCTGTTGGCAGGAGAGTAAAGGAAATCCAATACGAGCGAGGGTGCGTACTGATTCATTTCAATATTTCTATGTGATTTGTCATGCAAATCATTCTTGAATTGAGTGATTTTAGATTTTAAATATCGTTATATAACATTTTTTATTGTGGTGCCTTTTACTGCCTTATCTTTAAGTTCCTAGTACGTATTATTTTTTTTAAACGGTTATGGATCTGTGATTTATTTGTTTTAGTTCTTTGATGATGGAACTTACAGGCCTTCGTTTTGGATATCTCGGACTAATTTTCTTAAGGTTTTCTTCTCGGTGCTTGAACAACTGGGTCCTATATTTTTCATTGTTCTGCTCTGTTAAGTGAAGCCATCGTCTAAGTCATGTTTGTCTTTGTCTGAATCTCGGCCTAATCATGTCTGTTGTAGTAATGTTTGGCATTTTGTCTTGACTCTGTTTTTGTCTTGTCTGGAATGTTACCAATCTTCATTATGTCTTGTTTCAAGTTTTGGTTGAGTCTAAGCCTAGAACATGCCTGTCTTGCACACTATAACCCAGCCTAGATTGAATCTGTTTTGATGCTGAACGTGAGCCTAACCAGCCTGCTTTGCGAATTGTTTTTGCTAAGTTTTTCTATGCATAAATGTTTGGTTCAGTCTCAGCTTCTGGTTTGTGATCAGTTTTAGAGACTGTTTGTTATACCATGATATATGTGTGTTACCGAAATTATAAAGTGTTTGGTTTAACTAAGAGATTTCTAGAATTTCATGTGCTTCACCTCCTGGCTGTTGTGAAACAGAACAATGCGCTCCTGCATATATACATCTCAACCTTTACTCTTTTCTATTCTACATGCTCTTTACTTAAGGTCAAGTATATTCATTGGCTGTTTATACTTATTTTTTGTATGTTTATGAGTAGCATGCAGATTTTTGTATTCTTACCTTGGCCACCTGTTTATACCCATATGTGATTTATCTATTAGACTTAAGTTCATATCTTGATCTATGATTGTATAACTGGCTAGATACATAATCTAAAATCTATTTTAAAGCTTGTTGTGACACTACATTGTTTCATCTTCTGTTTGTGTAAGATTGTTAGTATCTCTTTTACAATCTGATTTGCTTATTTCTTATTTGATGTATCAATGAGCTTAGAATGAATATGGTTGACATATCTGTTTTGACTTGATAAATCAAACTGAAAATTATACACTAGTTGAGTCCTATTATTTTACTTAGTTGTTGGATATATGATAGTTGAACTCTATTAGTTGTATGTTTGAACCCTGTTTTTTGTTTTAATTTTCAAACATGAGTTCTAGCTCCTTTTAGTACATGTAAGAAGGGTGATAATCTTTATGACTTATCATCTGCTTCTATACTTTTCCTTTGATACCTGCACCACTTTTCATGTTAGAAATTTTCATAGAATGTCAGAAAAAAGTAACTATTTTTTCCGGTTGCTTCTCTTTTTCCTTTTTAGAAACATCACGAATGTATGCACGTGTAAGGATTTAGCTTCAATCCTTCCCTGGTTTAAGCTTGAATCTATAGATGCCTGGGAAAACCTCTTTGTTAAGTCTAAAAATAGAATTCCCCAAATTAAATTAAAAAAATGTTATTTACGCAATGCTCTTTTGCTGATTGTTCTTTTTCTATTGTATTCCCCCGCTTGATCATAACATGTTTTCCCTGGTTGCAGTATCTACTAGACGGTTCATGGAGAGTGGTTGGTGGGGAAGAAAGTGAAGAAGTTAAAACAAAAAAGAAAAAGGGAGATTAGTATTCTCGAGGAAATTTACCCAATAAATATTCCTTCACAAAGACGTTTGCGTTTTCCTTTTTCTTTTTCGATTCTTTAGCTGTATGTGTCCTTAAATACTTTAGAGCTGTATATGCATCATGCTTGTAAACCGATCATTGGGTACTAGTCAATATGAGTTTTTATATTGATCATTTGTTTTTATGAGGGTGGGTTGTTTACAAAGAGCATGATTCAGTGTGGGGCTAATAACCTTATAATATGGGGATTTTTGGTCCTAAATTCGTGATTTAATGAGGGCAAATGACCCTACAATGAGAAAACTTGTTGTCATTAGTTCGTACATTAATGAGGGGTAAATGACCTTTTAATGATGATTTTTTTTGTCATTAAATTGTGTTTTAGTGACGGGTAATTAACCTTATAATAACGAGAATATTCTTCATTAACGGGTAGAAACTAATGTTCAATTTTAGTTCTAATGAGAGGCAATTAGTATAATAATGAGGAAATTACTTATCACTAGAAATATTTATAATGAGAGTAAAATATCGTCATTAAATCCTTGATATTTTTAATGATGAGGCGGGTTCTCGTCATTGAATGCTTTAACTAGAAGGGCAACTATGAGGGGGGATGAGGAGGATTTCCCGATATAGGTTGTTTGACAAGGTTATTGTTTATCAATGTTACATATCAAGTTTAGAAGCTTAGACTTTATAATTATCTTTTGTAATTATTGTTTATCAATGTTATCTTCAGTTTTACTCTATTTTTATTAGTTTAAGATTGTTTATATCTTTCAAATTTTCTTTAAGTAGGGTTTTGGCATCATAAAATTGGGGGAAATTGTTAGAATGAAAATTTGAAGTTCTTATGATTATTCATCTATATTTATTTAATTATTTGTTTAGACCCCATTGTTGAAGTGCTTGAACTAACTGTTGTAGTGAAAAGCTAAAAGATGTCTATAACTTAATGTATATGATTTACTAGAGTCTGATCTTTGTATAGGTTGCATCCGACAAGCATTAGAATAGATAGTGAGTTGTAAAACTGAAAACTGGAAGTCATACGGAAACTGGATATCAGAATGATAAAGAAATTGAATGTGTTACTCAGAACAAAAAATGAGAAGTACTCAGAATTGAAGAAGGTAAGTTCATTGAGGGATCAAACTTGGTTGATTATCTAAAAACTTGAGGTTGAGGGGACAAACTCCGTTTATGAAGGCTGAGAGACACAGACTCAGTTCTACAAGAAAGAAGAGCTGAGGGTTCAAACTCAATTTATGATGAACAAATCGAAGACTGTAATTAAAGTTAGAATTCAGGTAAGTCTGTGATAGCCTAAATCGACTTTATAGATATTGTATAAAGACATAAGATACATAAGAACAATGATATTTTAGATAATATGGATTTATAAAGTGTACTCTAGTCAAGTCAATAATGATCAAATGAAGATTAGAGTATTTAGTTTTAGAAGAAGAGTAAAAATTTAGTTAAAGCTCTACATCAGTTTGGAAACTTAAATCTGACCTACCCAATACTCAGTTTAATACATAAATCATCCAAGAACTGAAGAAAAATCGGAACGTTGAAAAGCAAGCATTTTCATTGGATGATGGATTGACATGGCAGAACGGTCACTGACAAATCTGACCATATAGCCATTGATAGTGCTAGAATATATTGTATATATTTAGAATATATTCCATTTATCTTAGAATATACCATATTTAAGTAGTCAAAGATTTAGCATTCAGTTTCCTATTCTATTACTTACAATCAAGGCATTGTAACTGCACAACTTGTTATATTATACCCTTGAATCAATGAGAAAAGACACAGGAAAATCATTTCCTTTCATGGTATCGGACCCATCTCCTCATCAGCTACTTTCTCACTTCTTATGCAACAATCAACACATCCTCCTCCTCTTCCAGGCCTACAAGCCCAACTTCACCACTTCCTTCTCGCACCATTACAACTCGTACAATGCATGGCATTTTCAAGCCCAAATGGACTTATAATCTCTCTTCCTTAGTCTCGCCTTCTCCACTTCCCCACAAACCGAAAGATGCTTTTTCCGACCCTAATTGGAAATCTGCCATGACCGACAGATTTAATACACTTATTAAAAATGAGATTATGCCTCGTCCACCTAATACTAATATAATTCACTCTGTGTGGATTTTTTGCATCAAAACTAAGTCTGACGGTTCTTTTGAGGGGTATAAAGCCTGCCTTGTTGGTGATGACAGGTCTTAGCAGGTTGGCGTGGATTGTTATGAGACGTTTAGTCCCGTGGTCAAGCCGGCAACCATATGGACTGTTCTGAGTATTCTCTCTCGATCATAGTGCATTCATCAAATTGATGTCAAAAATGCTTTCCTCCATGGTCATCTTCATGAAACTTTCTATGTGCACCAGCCTATGGGTTTTTGGGATCCTCAACAACCTGATCAAGTGTGCCACCTCAAAAAATCCTTGTATGGGCTCAAGCAGGCACCCCGTGCCTTGTACCAGCGCTTTGCTGATTATGTTTCGGGCATTGGTTTTTCTCATAGCACTTCGGATCACTCACATTTTATTTATCACAACGGGACGGATATGGCTTATATACTTTTATATGTGGATGATATCATCCTCGCCGCCTCCTCAGATACTCTGTGGAATTATATCATGTCTTTCCTTGCTTATGAATTTGACATAAAGGACCTTGGTCCGCTTAGCTACTTCTTGGGGATCTCGGTTACCTGTCATCCGACAAGTATATTCCTTAATCAATGCAAGTATGCTGAAGATATAATTGAGCATGCAGGCATGTCTTCATGCAAACCGGTCTCCACACTTGTCGATTCTCAGTCCAAACTTGCTGCAACAGGGACACCATATGATGATCATACATTTTATCACAGTCTAGCAGGGGCCCTACAGTACCTTACTTTTACTCGCCCTGATATCTCTTATGTAGTCCAACAGATATATTTACACATGCACGACCCTAAGGACATTTATATGAATGCCCTCAAGCGTATATTGCGGTATCTCAAAGGAACATTACATTTCGGCCTACATCTCTACAAGTCATCTCTTTCATTTCTTCTCAGCTACACCAATGCTGACTAGGGTGGGTTCCCCACCACTCGCCGCTCCACCTCTGGCTACTGCGTTTTTCTTGGTGAGAATCTTATCTCATAGTCGTCCAAATTCCAACCCACCCTGTCCCGCTCCAGTGCTGAGGTCGAATACTGTGGCGTTTCCAATGTGGTGTCTGAGTCCTGTTGGCTTCTTAACCTTCTCTTGGAACTCCACTGCCTGATCTCCAAGGCTACCTTGATTTACTGTGATAATGTTAGCGTCATTTACCTATTCACCAATCACGTGCAACATCAACGCACCAAGCATGTTGAAATGGTTATTCACTTTGTTCAAAAAGTCATACGGGGTGAAGTTTGGGTACATCATGTCCCTTCTCATTTTCATATTGCTGGTATCTTCACCAAAGGTCTCCCATGTTTTCTATTTGATGACTTTCGAGCCAGTCTCAGCGTTTACGAACCTCCGGCTTCGACTGCGGGGGTGTGTTAGAATATATTGTATATATTGCATTTATCTTAGAATATACCATCTTTAAATAGTCAAAGATTTAGCATTCAGTTTCCTATTCTATTGCCTACAATCAAGGCATTGTAACCGTACAACTTTGCATATTATACCCTTGAATCAATGAGAAAATAGGCACATGAAAATCATTTCCTTTCAGATAGCTATAAGGATTCAAATTCAAACAAGATGAACATTGGACAATACACAATAAAAAGAGGACTTAGCAACAAGGATCACACACACCAAGAATTCAAGAATTTTTGAGCCTAAGTTCTATTCATTTGTGCATTCAAGAATTTTGCTATAATGTCGTGCTTACAAAGATATATAAAGAAATCTTCAAGTGTTCAAGCAACAAAGACATAATCAAGATATCAACACTTTGAAGAACCACAAGCAAGAATCACTTACTTGATTCGAAGCCCAACATTGATTTTTAATCAAAGGTTGTGACTGTGAAGCAAATCCGGTCTAGGATTTGTCAAGTACAGTTGTTTGTTTTGAAGTCGGGCAGACTGTGGTTGTGGTGGAGCTGGAGAATAGGCAATACTACCCTCTAAAGAACTGTGGAAGCAGTTGCAGAGCAGCCATACAACCTATTCTTTAGTTGCTTAGATAGTGAAGCTAAGAATTAGTCAAAGACTATCAGATTAGGACTTTTTGCAACCGATCAACTTGAAGAAGTTCTAGTGGAATTTTCCTCCTACATCATAGGGAAAGAGAGGAAAGATAGGATTACACCACCTTGAACCTCTATAATTTCTTGCCCCATTTACTTACTTTATTTTACGCATTTACTTATTTTATTTACTTTTCAGTATTTGTGATTGTGATAATATTGTTTTTCCAAGCATACAAAACTGAGTGTATTTCACATAGAACGCAAAACTGACAGATCTCACTTTTCGCATATCAGCTTTTTCATAGATACAATAAGATCATTTTAAAAAGGCTAAAACTTAATCCGCTGCCGGTTAACTCACTTTGACTTAATCTCAGCTCTGTTAGCTTAACTCCACACAAGTTTATTTGAACCAAGCATTAGTTTTTAAGAATCCATTTTTTGGTGACAAGTTTATTCACCTGAACCAAGCATTAGTTTTTAAGAATCCAGTTTTTGGTGACAAGTTTATTCACCCCGACCCTCCAAACTCAAGTCAGCCTTTTCACGGGACCAACGATTTCATTCCATGATTTCATCATGTGTTTTTCTGAGTTTAACTCAATAGTTAACTGAATCAACGTTTTGTCAGCAGTCTTCAATTTACTCAACTTACTTATACTAGTATGACTGTGTTTAGAGCAGAATAATTATCTGCTGGTTTTAATTGGTTAAATTCATTCTACCCATTTGATTTTATTATCTCTGACCCATAAGTTGGGTGAGGTCAGAGTACCAAAATTTTCAGATTAACATCATATCACATATATGATATTACATAGGCTTACTCAAAGTCATCACTACTTCCTTGACTGTAAACCACTCCATAGGTCTTTTTCACTGAGTCTGGTTCCTTATCCTTCTACTGACCTGACTCCTTGTCTGGTCTTCACTTTGCTGAGTTGACCTATCAGACTAC
The DNA here is from genome assembly GCA_036785695.1 of Gentiana straminea. NCBI lineage: Eukaryota > Viridiplantae > Streptophyta > Magnoliopsida > Gentianales > Gentianaceae > Gentiana > Gentiana straminea. The sequence continues at coordinate 1,882,532 of JAVUPR010000398.1, read as the reverse complement.
TATTACGGTGCTTAGCCTGACAAACCTACAAAGGTCAGACTTCTAGTAAGCCTATACATATGATCATTTATATACTCATTCAGACTTCTTTAAAAGCTGATCAGGACATCATCAAAACTATATTTTTCCTAACAGAGTGTTATAAAAATTATGTGTTATAACTTGTGTTATAAATATAACACGTAGTATGTGTATGTCAATTACATAATATACAATCGGCATATATGATATGATCTACGAATGTTTTCACACTGTAAAGCCACGTGTGATATGTCATGGCATTATTAATCGGTACAACGTTACGTTAGGTAATTATCCGGAATAATTACCCGGCCGTCATTATGACGTGATGATCTTTTGTCTACCTACTAAATATCACATGAGTGATAAAGAGGTTGAAGACATCTCTCTTGTTGAAAAAAAAAAAAAAAATATAGAAAAAAAAAATATCTCTCTAACTTCCGTGTATATATATATACAAAAGACATTCAGATTATCCAATAGCAATAAACTAGCTTTAATGAACATATGAACATTGAAGGTTAACCCCACCAAACCAATAATATACATCTACAATATTGAAAGTCTCAGCAAAACAGAGTAACCACAACTAATATAACATATATTTTCTCTGAATAAACCCGGTGCATGTTTAAAGGTGAAAAATCATACCTCAAATCATAGAATGTGCACCAAAATAATAGCAAATGTTAAAAGTTTCAAACTTTTAAAAGATTGCCAAAACACTTACCACTTGGAATAAAGAAACCCATAAAAAAATACAAACCGCAACACACATACCTCCACGGGCTTGTAACTCTCAAGCCAGCAAATCTCTAGACTCTGTGGCTTTAAGGTACAACTATTCATAGAAGAAATATCAAATTAATCAGTAAATAAAAAATACATCTAAAAGATACAACAATTTAGAAGGAAACAGATAGATATAATCAATTTTTTATAATTTCAAATACTGAATCTCAAATTTAATCAAAAAATCCACCGGGAAAATCACAAACATGATTATATAATAGGACACCAAACTTCTGCAAAACATTAAACTTGGTTAAAAGAAAATAGTGTCCTCAAAACTCTGAGAATTGCTACAGCCCCAAACCAAGCAAAAAGCGAAAATTCAATTCTCATGTAAGGCTTTCATCAAATATAGTTTGCTGAAGCTTTGTCCGGTAACTCCACTCCATCATCTGTGAATGACAAAGAAGGAAAAAATAGAAATAAAAATGTTACTTACAGATATATAGTAAGATTAGCACTTATAAGACTTTTTTATTTAGCCCATCAGTGACAAAATCATCTGCAACATAGTCATAACGGAGTAATCAGAGATCTAAGGGGATTTATTTATTCTTTTTTCTAGCAAACCCTAAAGTTTTATAAATTGCACAAAAATAACGTAGTCATTAAATTATGTCAAACAGAATTGCAGAAGAAAAAATGGAAAAAGATATCAACAAAAAAACAAAATGTCAAATTTTATCAGAATTAGTAAACAAAAGGCAAATGTCCCCTTCCTTGACGATCAGAACCGTTTCTTCACAACACTCAAACTCCTGCATTTTATAGGGGGGGGTGAATAGCATTAGCACAAGGGAAATGGAAATAAAAACCAGCATATGCTTCAAAATTTCCTTCATCATAACCATATGCACAAATCAATGAAGCTGAATACTTTCATAAGACATAGGAGACATCCTAGTTGATATCACTACATTAATTTCAACCCTTACTAAATATATTAGAGATATCAGGCCATCGTTGTGATTTGTCTCTCAGTCTGCAAAAGAAAAGGATCAAGAAAACATTCAACATAATATTAATAACCATTAGTCTTTATTCTACCATGGCATCTAACTTTCTTTACACCATACAAAAGATATTGCAAGCATATTATCAATAGAGCATTAAAGCTACTACAATTTAGCTCAGTATTATTTCTTTGGGCTTTGTCTTCTTGTTTGAGTTTTTAGTGAAATTTGGGTGACACCTTCAATTTTCACATTTTCAGTAACGAGGAAGTCTTCCACACCCACCATAGAGATGTACCAGCCATAATTGAGTCCACAAAAGAAGCAAAAAATCTCTTCTTGCTTCGACCTAAAAGCCAATTTTACAAGTAAATACTTTGAGTAAAAAAAATGACATTTTCAGGTTCGGTGATTGCATTCAAACCAAATCCAAACAACATTTTTTTTCAATTATTCAAGACAATAAACAAACTGAAGCGTTTGCATTTAAGTGGAAGGGTTTTGCATCCTTTAATTTGCATTAGAAAGTCTCTAATGTGGTTGCGTTCCACATTAAAGAACGTGTATTAACCTAAAATCATGTAAATTGTTGTCATGAAAAGCATCTAAAGCTTTTGGATTAATGCATAGGAAGAGATCTTACCCATCAAATCAAATGTTGCAACATCAGAATCTGCAATGCAACCTGAACATTGGGTTGTCCTAAACCCGGCATTAGAAAGTCTCCAATATGGTTGCGTAAAATCATGTAAGTTGTGGTCATAAAAAGAATCTAAAGCTTTTGGATTAATGCATACGGACATATCTTTCCCATCAAATCAAATGTTGCAACATCAGAATCTCCAATGCAACTGAACACCAGCTTACCGAGACCAATCAGACAACCCCACAAAAAATAATCAAGCCAACACAGTAGGGATTTTGTCATCATATTGGTTTTAGGATTATATTTCAACCATAAAGATACGGTTGAACCATAATCAGACAGCGGGACAGGGACACTTAATCAACTGAATAATAGGGCTCAGTGACTTAAACCAGCCATTAATCAGATGCTTAAACCGGACAGACTGTCATCGGGTGTAGACCTTCAGACAAACCTAAACCGGGGTAGAAATGTAAAGGAATCAGGTATTATACCAGAGCAAACCGGTTTGTAGCACAAGTCTGAACCGATACATAATTCGATTTCATAGCCATTTAAAGTCCGACTTTTTACCATCCTCTGAATCCAATTAGCCACATACCTAATTCATCACCAAATCGCGCAACATCAGGCAGATATCACATTCAACTCAGTACAAATGATATAGACGATATTAATGAGAAAATGATTACCTTATCATTCAATTTGACTGCGTATCCTTCGAAATCGGGGAGTAAATGCCGAAATCAACATCGTATCAATGAACGATCCGACTTTTCATATCCAAAACCTTCACAACGGCAATAAGCAAGTAATCAGGCAGATATGGTTCTCAATCAGAAAAATACATGATATAAATACGATATATAAAGGAAAGAATGCACCTTTATTTCGAATCAATCGAATCGCGAATTGAATGCCCAGAAAATCACGCCTTCATGGTAACCCACGTTGCTGTGAATTTGGGACGGACAGAATGATCACCGAATCATCTCAAAAGCAGCAACTTTCTCTCAATCGAACCTTCCATATGTGAATTGAATCACATGGTGGATCGATTCTTACCATTTGCGGCACGCGAAGGAAATGAAGAAATCAGAGAGGCAAATAACGGTAATAGGATTTTCATAGAATTGCAACAATATAAATAAAACGCCTCCTCCGCCTTCTCAAACGATCTTTAGCTCTGCGGTCCGATCATTCTTTTTCCACGGAAAAGAGACGGGGAACGAAATAGAGGATTTAGGAGTAGTGGAATGATGAATGAAATGTTTAGGTTGCCAAATTCGGCAAAGAAATTATATATAGTAGGGTTTTAGTTTCATAATGTGCTTTTTTAACAAGCAATGTATAGATGGAATAGTATTTGCTGAAATAATTCCCCAGCCGAACACGTCACCAGCTTCACTCTCTTCTTATTAAGAGTAGTAGGATATGTGTGTTCACTTTTTTTACCAGCTTCACTCTCTTCTTATTAAGAGTAGTAGGATATGTGTGTTCACTTTTTTTTTTAACATAAGTACGAATACATAGTAGTAGTTTCTTTTTTTTTTGAAGTCCATAGTAGTAGTTTCTAGTTTCTTAGCTTTGAAGTAATATATACTTATATTAAATAAGAACTCTACGTTATTCTTTTAGTTTTGGTTTTATATTCTCTGTTTTTTTAAAAAGATTTTTCCCTCGATAAATAAAGGTGTTAATATGAACATGGGAAGTGTTATTAGTACCTGACGATTCCAAAAATCGTCTGTAACGCCCCACTCCCGGATACCGAGCCCTTATCCGGAAATGAAACGTTTAGCACACATAATATTAAATAAAACTAATATTACACATAAGCTCTACTACGTCGTATCAAATAAAGCAAACGGAAACAAAAGACTCGGGTAAAATTCTCCATACAACCAAGAATAGAAGAATAACTAAAGGGTAGAAATATAACATTCATTAAATCGCATAAAGAAACTAAACGAATACCAAACGTACGGAAAACCTCCAAACGTACTAGAAGAAATTACAACGTTTCCAAATCAAACTTTGAGTCTAAAATAATAACTAAAGCATAAATAACTAACTCTTCAAGTTCGGCGCCCTCAAACGTCGTCATCGAAGTCCTCCTCGAACTCCAGATTTACCTGTTCGTTTTCTCTCCCCCAAACACATAGATAAACATGCATTTGAGGTAAGTACATTGTACACAGCAAGAAGTAGAAGCTACACTTTAATTAGGTTCTTTAAAAGTTTTTATTATAATAGTTACTTTATGACCCAACTCAATCTAAGGTTCATTCCATATCCATCAACATGTCATGACTAATTGTTTCTAACTTAGTTTATCTTTGTTTCATCTGCAATCTCTGGCACTACGCGTGGTGCTGCCCACCACGAGACATCTGGGTGCAACCTATTAGTGGATCACACCAATAGCCACGGGCTAGTCCCTATAGTATACGCGTTCGGTGAAGTCCCTCTACTCCTGGTGCCCTCTAAAGGCCAACAAAGTTATCCATCCACGAGTACCCTCTACTCCTGGTGCCTCTAGAAAGGCCAGCAAGTTTAATCGTTTTATCCGAAAGCCTACACATTGCGATATGGACTTGTGCTTTACGAAGAATGACAAGATGTTTAATCTTTTAATTACACAAGTATGTTTATTATTAGGTTGATAACTAGCCACCTAAGTATTTTCAAGTAAGCTCCCTCACAAACTCAACTCTCTTTCCTAGACCTCTAGACATGGACAAGGCCTAGCAATTACATAGACATTGATGAAGTCTAGTTCATCAAAGCACAAGCCCTTTCATGCCTTCCGATGGTCCCGAACTTCAACTCCCTTTAAGACTACGTCCGGTGCCGGAACCAAACTCATCAGAAGCTTAATAGGGGCTTGTTCAAGTTTAATTGATGTTATTAGATAAAGGATTAACATTTAGTACTCATTACATAGCTTAAAAATAAGATTTTCATTAAAAAAAGGTCTAGTGCGCCAGCACCAGGTTCAGTGCCCCAGCACTGGGCCTCTGAGTGAAAAAATAGGGTTTCGGCTCGCCCGGTGACCCAGTACCAGGGCTGGTGCACCAGCACCAGAAGCCTCTGTACGTGAATTTCACTTTCTGGACCTCCAGTGCGTCCGCACTGGGCTTGGTGCACCCGTACCAAGCGCGGCCACTCTCCAAAAACTTATTTTTTGAATCCTAATCGATACCTAATCGTTCCCAAACTTATTTAGCATGAATATACTCAGAAAAACACAGAAAAACATGATCTTTAACGGACCATAACATCTATTATTTCTAAATGATTCATAGCATGAATTGTAATCATCAAAACATCATCACAATCATAACTTAGATCCTATAAATAGTAATTAACATGTAGGAAGACCTTCTTACCTTTAGCAAGCTATTCCAAATTCCAAAATCTCAGGAAAACTGCGGAGACTCAAACACTTTTGTAGAGAAACCTATATGATCAATTCGAATTCAAATTAAAATCGATCACACGATTCCAAAAACAACAAACTATGAAAGGTATGATTTTTTATCTTCAAAACTCATCCAAGAATAGTAGGTAGGTCAAATATTCATACCTTATCGAAGCTCTGAACTTTGAGTGTTGAAAAGATGCTCCTTTCCCGACGATTCCAACGCAATTTTCAGATCTGAAAACGGTTGAGATTCGACTTAGAAAATGAAATATATCTCTCAGCCTTATTCTCCAGCTCTCACATGCAGAGGATAGGATTAGGAGGTGGAAAATCTTATTCAAAAGGTTAGGGAAACTTATTGGGTTTATTTTCATTAAATAGGAAAAACCCCAATAATTAATCCGAATCTCTTACTTTCCTTAATTACCCTTAAAAATCAGATTTTTCCTTGAATTATATACATATATTTCGACCAATATATCTATATAATAACAAAATACTTTACTCCAAATAATAGAAGGAGAAATAATAACATTTCATTTTCGCAAAATGACACGTCTGCCCTTTCCTAAAAATCAGAATATTACATTCCTCCCCCCTGAAGAGGAGTTTCGTCCTCGAAACTTGATCGTACCCAATCCATTGACCTCCCATAGCAACTTCTTCTTCAACACAAACCAAATCCAAACTTCACTTGTTTTCCCACAGACAACCTCTAACAAAACTGCCATTGCTAACCTCGTAATCAAACACCACTGATTCCCGGAATGTCCCAAACCCTTGCTCTTGAAACTGACTGACCAAACACTCCTAAATCTCTGAACTGCACTTAACCAATCTTCTACCAAACACTTAAGCCTTTTCTAATTCACTGTACCCGGATGGTATCCATAAAGGTTTCTTAAAGGTTGAGGGGTAGGCTTAACTTGCTAGCTATCTTACTTAACACAAAGCTTTGACACTCTCGTATTAATTAATATTGATATAGCTATGTTACCCGTTTTTTCTTTGTGCCTAAAAGTTAGTTCATTTACTTAGCTACAATTACAACGTGAATTTAATTCATGTCATAAGCATACTTTAAGAAAACAAACGAACTAAAAGGTACCTGGTATGGCTGCATCCATAGCAAACACCATTGTTGGTCGAGTTGCACCTCCATTGCCATTTCCTTGACTTTACTTTGTGTTCCGTATAGGACACCTCCTTTCATAATGTCCGGGTTCTCCACAATGATAACAACCATTCGTATTTGCCCGACACTTCCCGGAGTGATTCCTGTTACACTTTGGACAACCCACTGCGCTGTCGGATGACCTAGCCGCTAGAGATGCCATAACCCTTTTCTCATCTTGCTGCTGAAGTGCTTCTTGATCTTCTACTTGTCTACTCTCCAAAGGTCTTTTTACTCCAATGACAATGGTTGGCTTTTTCTTGAAGGTCTCAATTTCCAAAGCTTTATTCAACAATTCAGCCATGTTTCCTGTCATGAAACCCAACATACCAGATTGTATCTCGTAGGATAATCCTTCTTTGTAGAGTGTCATCTTCCTCTCTTCAACCTTCATAAGCTCAGGGTAAAACCTTCCCAACTCATTGAACTTGTTGGTATACTGAGATACTGTCATATGATTACCATGCTTATGCCTTAAGAACTGGCTTGCCTTGTCTGCCTGCACTGTTGCTGGGAAATAGTCATTGTAAAACATAACCTTAAAGCCTTCCCAGTCAGTTACTTTTCTATTACTACCTTCTATGGCATCAATCCATGCTTCGGCTGCGCCCAAGAGAAAGCCAACTACCAACTGGGCCATCTCATATTCAGGGACTTTAATGTTTTTGCAAGCCTTCTCGAAACTCCGTAACCATTCTTCAGCCATTGAGTGTTCCACATTCCCAAAGAAATATTGAACTCGGTTCCTTCTTAGCCTTGTGTACCAATCAACTGGTGGTGCTTGCTCAAAAGCCGTTCTAACTGGTGGAACTGGTTGGTATACTGAAGGGTATCCAAAAGGTACATGTGTGTGGTAAGGCTGTTGCTGGTATGGTGGCGGTTGGGAGAAACCGTAAGGTGGATAGCCAATGCCCTGCTAGTGGTCAAAATAGGGTTAAGGGGGTATAGTAGGTCGAAGAGTGTGACCTACTGGTGGAGGGTAAAAGTTCTGATGTTGTTGGTGGTGAAAAACTGGTGGAGAGGGGTGGCATACCGGTGCAGGATAAACACTCACTGGTGGAGGATATATGTTGGTTGCTAGGGTACATAAACCGGTGGAATGTCTCCTACTACGGTGACACGGATGGGTGCTTCCTCGGGTTGTCAATAGATGTAGGTATACCTTTGTTCCTGGTTAGACTGAGGTCGTGGTGTTACACTCCGCTGTGGTCATGGAGTAGGGTTCTGACGAGCCCTTGGTGTGTTAGTCTGATGAGGGGATGGATTCTGCCGCAAAAAACCACCTCCTACAACCGGTGTCCGACTCTCACGTCGTACTCCTGAAGCTTCTGCACCCGCTCCGGTTCTAGTGAACACCATCCTGATGATCAAGAAAACTAGAACGTTACTAAAGGATTTAGAGAAACATATCTTAAAAGAAAGGAAGCCTAAAAGAAACTTCTCTCTAATACCAACAGTAACGCCCTGCTCCCGGATACAGAGCCCTTATCCGGAAATGGAACGTTCGGCACGCATAATATTAAATAAATCTAATATTACATGTAAGCCTCTACTATGTCGTATCAAATAAAGCAAATGGAAGCAAAAAACACGGGTAAAATTGTCCATACAACCATGAATAGAAAGAATAACTAAAGGGTAGAAATGTAACATTAATTACATCGGAAAAAGAAACTAAACGAAAACCAAACGTACGAAAAACCTCCAAACGTGCTAGAAGAAATTACAATGTTTCCAAATCAAACTTCGAGTCTAAAATAATAAATAAAGCATAAATAAACAACTCTTCAACTTTGGTGCCCTCAAACATCGTCATCGAAGTCCTCCTCGAACTCCAGATTTACATGTTCATCTTCTCTCCCTTAAACACATAGATAAACATGCGTTTGAGGTAAGTACATTGTACACAACAAGAAGTAGAAGCTACACTTTAATTAGGTTCTTTAACAGTTTTTATTATATTAGTTATCTTTATGAGACCGACTCAATCTAAGGTTCATTCCATGTTCATCAACATGTCATGACTAACTGTTTCTAACTTAGCTTATCTTTGTTACATCTGCATTCTAGTGCACTACGCATGGTGCTGCCCACCACGAGACATCTGGGTGCAACCTATTAGTGGATCAAACCAAAAGCCACGGGCCAGTCCCGATAGTATATGCGTTCGGTGAAGTCTCTCTACTCCTGGTGACCTCTAATGGCCAACAAAGTTATCCATCCACGAGTACCCTCTACTCCTGGTACATCTAGAAAGGCCAGCAAGTTTACTCGTTTCATCTGAAAGCCTACACATTGCGATATAGAATTGTGCCTTACCAAAGAATGACATGATGTTTAATTTATTAATTACACAAGTATGTTTATTATTAGGTTTTTAAGTAGCCACCGAAGTATTTTCAAGTAAGCTCCCTCACAAACTCAATTCTTTTTCCTAGACCTCTAGACACTGACAAGGCCTAGCAATTACACAGCTTTTGATGAAGTCTAGTACATCAAAGCACAAGCCCTTTCATGCCATTCCGATGGTCATGAACTTCAACTCCCTTTAAGAATACGTCTGGTGCCACATCCAAATGCATCAGAAGCTCAATAGGGGCTTGTTCAAGTTTAATTAATGTTATTAGATCAAGGATTAACATTTAGAACTCATTACATAGCTTAAAAATAGGATTTTCATAAAAAAAAGGTCTAGTGTGCCAGCACTGAGCCTCTGAGTGCAAAAATAGGGATTCGGCTCACCTGGTGCACCAGCACCAGAAGCCTCTGTACGTGAATTTCACTTTCTAGACCTCCAGTGCGTCCGCATTGGGCTTGGTACGCCCTTAACAATCGCGGCCATTCTCCAAAAACTTAGTTTTTGAACCCTAATCAATTCCTAATCGTTTCCAAACTTATTTAGCATGACTATACTCAGAAAAACACAAAAAAAACTTGATCTTTAACGGACCATAACATCCTATGATTTCTAAATGATTCATAGCATGAATTCTAATCATCAAAACATCATCAAAATCATTACTTAGATCCTATAAACTGTAATTAACGTGTAGGAAGACCTTATTACCTTTAGGAAGCTATTCCAAATTCCAAAAGCTTAGAAAAACTACAGAGACTCGAACACTTTTGTAGAGAAACCTATATGATCAATTTGAATTCGCAATAAAATCGATCACACGATTCCAAAAACAACAAACTACGAAAGGTATGAGTTTTGATCTTCAAAAATCATCCAAGAATAGCAGGTAGGTCGAATATTCATACCATATCAAAGATCTAAACTTTGAGTGTTGAAATGACGATCCTTTCACAACGATTCCAACGCACTTTTCGTATCTGAAAATGGTTGAGATTCGACTTAGAAAATGAAAGAAATCTCTCAGCCTTATTCTCAACCTCTCACACGCAGTTGATACGGATTAAGAGGTGGAAAATCTGATTAAAAAGGTTAGGTGATGACGTTTAAAATAGTCTATCCTACGGCATCAATATTGTATCCATTATGAGCTAAAAATAGTTGTTTCGACCTATAAATATGAACCATTTAAGTTGAATATCATATCTTGGGTTCGTGAGTCGAGAAATAATCACTTAGCTTTGATTTACCCTATTTTGATATTATTTCGTGCGTTATTTGAAGATTTTCAGGATACGAAATATTGGGCTAAGCATGATGGACGAATCTGGAGTGGACTGAATGAAAGGAATGGGCCTAGGGTATTCTAGAAGCATCCAAGTTAAGTCGGTTGAAGAAAAAGGACAAAAATACCCTCGGTAACCCGAGCGGCGGTGCCGACTTACCGAGGGCCCAGAATCTTCCAAAACACATTTGCTTGGACGAAGGGTCAAACTAGATGATTCTATGTTGGTTTAGATAACTATAAATAAGAGGCTTTGCCTCATAACAAAATGTACTCAAATTACTCAAGGAAATTATGCAATAAAAGTTCTTGTTCTTTATTTTATTTGTTTTATGAGTTCTGGTCGGAGAGATGACGAAGTCGCCGCCTAGGGAGAGATCCGAAGGAGATCTACGCTCGTATTTGAGGGTATGATTTTCTATCTTTTCCAAGATGTAGATCTATCGTTGTTATATTCGACTAGTATGTTTTAATTGCTATTTAGTTTAATTATGTAGTAATTAGTTTATTTTACCCCATGTGTTATAGATCTGATTCGTTGGTGAAGAAATAATGAAATAGTAGTTGGGTTATTCTGATCTGCGATGGTCTGTATTGTTAGAACTGAATACCTAGTAAATTACTAATTCATGATAATCGACGCCAGCTATGTTGGTCGATAGATTTAATTTACATGTTAGTAGCCTGATCAACTATTTGCATGTTATCGTAAATTAACATGAAGGACCACAAGTGAAGTTTTAATTAGGACATTATCTAGAATGGACCCTAGGAACGTGCTGGTCAATGTCGACACCTGTCTAGGAGGGTTTGCGGTCTGAGGTAACACTCAATATCGGCAGCTCTAGTTCTTTATGTGTATGAGCTATTACGGACCAATTAAGGAGGGTAGTTTTCGTATAGATTATCTACTGCCATTGTCGGAGTAGATAGGGTTAGGAGTTGTACCCATAGCTGAACAATGAATAAATTCGCCAATGGGTAAGACTGTTGCATGTGTGGGGGAAATAACTAATTACTCATAATTGAACTAATACATTAGAAACTCTTGTTGCTTAGTTGAACTTGCATATTCTTGTTAGTTTGAGGCACCAATACTACTGTCTATATATTTAGTTGGTCGTAGACCGTTATTGGGACAACTCAATCTTGATAACTAGACGTTCTTATGAGTCTCTGTGGGATTCGACCTTGACTCGCCGGTACTCTGCTACAATAGACCTAGTCCTATTGCTAGTAAGTTCTTTGCACGCGATCAAGATTTTTGGTGCCGTTGCCGGGGACTCGTACGTGTCAAGAATACTTTTTATTTAAAATTGAGTTTTTTGTATATATTTGAGTCTGTTTAATTGAGTCTTTTTTATAGTATGTTTATAAAAAAAGTCGTACAGAGTCAGTTTTGTGAATTTTGGAGGGTTTAAATTCTGCCAGAATCATTTTTGTTAGTTCAGAGTCGAGTCAGTAGCCGGAGTCTGTATTTTTGAGTCTGCTAGGCGTGTGTAACAGCCACCGAGGCAAGTAACAAACCTTTTTTATAATTTTTTTTCAGTCTTGTGTTCGCCCGAAGGAGGAAGAGATTCCACCTTTAGAAGATATAGAAAACAACATGGCGCAGAATGGACAGAACAGACAGAATAGAGCAGGAGTTGTGGTCTAAGCAGATAGGAGAAATCTACAGAGCTATGCAATGCCAACGATTGAGCAATAGATGCCAGCAATTGTTCAACCTGAGGATGCAGCTGAAGTATTTCACCCTAAACCGAATGTTATACAAATGGTGACCAATTACACTACTTTTCATGGAGTAATGATTGAGGATCCTAGTGTACACGTCACCAACTTTCTGGAAATAGTCAGCACGGTTAAGCCAGCAGGAGTACCAGGAGACAATATCAAGCAGAAATTGTTTCCATTCACTCTGAAAGACAAAGCAAAGATAAGGTTATTGTCTCTAGCACCAGGATCGATCCAAACTTGGACCGATCTATTGCAGAAATTTATGAATAAGTACTACCCACCTGGGATGTCATTACAGATGAGACAAGAGATCATGAACTTAAATCAGAGACCCAATGAAACATTTGAAGAGGCTTGGGAAAGATTCAAAGAAGCAAAGAGGAGATGCCCTCACTATGATATCACTTTTCCCGTACGAATGCATAGTTTTTATCACGGATTACGGCCAAGTGATCAAATGAGAGTTGATGCATCAAGCAACAGATGTTTTGCGTTGCCATCACCTGAAGAAGCCGAAGAGAAATTGGAGCAAATTGTGCTTACAAGTCAATGGGGAACGCATCAAGTTGAAACTGCCAAAGTAGCTGGAGGCATATTTGGAGAAGATACTTCACAAAAGATCTTATACCAGCAAATGACAATGAATGAAAAGATAGATGGCATGCAAGATTGCATAGCCAAGGTTGAGAAAGTTCAAGAGATCGAAATGACCAACACTGAGGACGTGAACTGTATCAGGAGGCAAGGAAATCCTTACGGGGGCGGATATCGGCGGGGTTCTCACGACCACCCTGGTTTTAGACCGAGTGACCCTGCTGGGGGTTTTCGACAAAGTGATTCAAACGGTGGAGAGAGACTGAGACAAACATGTGGATTCCTACCTCAATTCAATAAGTCCGGTGGTTGGGAAGCATCCATGGATAAAATGAGCTCAACTGTGACCGATACGGTCAACCAACTTACGAAATCCATCACTGAATTGAATACAAACTTCACCACATATTGTCAGAAGAATGATACAAGACTGACCAATCAAGAAGTCTAAGTGTAGAATCTGTCGCACCAAGTGGGGAGATTGCAGAACAAGTGTCATCCCGTCCTCCGGGAGGATTTCCAAGTAATACTGAGAAGAATCCGAAGGACTTGAATGCAATTATGACTAGAAGCATAAAGGAATTACCTGGACCAGTTATTCCAACTATCCTGGAAGAATCAGAAAGCAGTCAGCAGCAGAATGCAACAAAATCTGGAGAAAAAGAGAGGCTGGTTACCCGGGACAATGCTTCAGTAAACCGGGAGTCTGAAAATGCAGCACAAAAGCAGGCAGAGCAGCAGTAGTCAGCAGTAAGTCTTCATGAACTGTAACTATTAATCCTGCTACTTTACCCTGTCACCCTACGAAATATAAGCTGAATAATAATGATGCGCGTTATAAAATTTCATAAAGATGTTTAAAAATTTTCAAGTGAATATACCTTTGGTAGAAGCTCTAGTCGGAATGCCAGAGTATGCAAAATTCTTGAAAGAAGCCATCTCTACCAAGAGAAAATTGTTGGACCTTGAGACTATATGCCTTAATGAGAAATGCTCGGTAGTTTTGCAATGCAAACTGCCACCTAAGTGTAATGATCCTGGGAGCTTCCTCATATTATGCACAATCGGAGGAGTATGCCTGAACAAAGCACTATGTGATCTTGGAGCCAGTGTCAATCTGATACCACTCTCCATCTTTCATAAATTTGGCATGAAGGAGTTGAATGAAACATCTATAACCCTTCAATTAGCAGAAAGGTCTATGAAGCAACCTTGTGGAGTGGTGGAGGATGTTTTGGTGAAAGTTGATAAGTTTGTATTCCCTGTAGATTTTGTGGTGATAGACATGGAAGCTAACCACGATGTTCCATTGATCTTAGGAAGACCTTTCGTAGCTACGAGAAAAACATTGATAGATGCTCATAAGGGTGAGCTGATTTTGAGAGTGAATGAGGACAAGGTAGTATTCAATGTGATGAATTCAATGAGATATGCTCAAGATGAAGAAGAAGCATGATACATGCTAGATGCCATAGATGAGCTTGTTTTGGAATTATATCAGCAAATGGCACTAGACCCTGAAGTAGATGAGACTTTGCTCCTGAAGGATGAAGAAAGTTATGAGGAAAACTGGCATGGGTGTAGTGAAGGTCAAGTGCGAGAAATAGAGCCTATATCCTCTGTGGATTTAGGAGGAACCATTCATAGACCCTTATGGCATAAGTTCTTTGACTTACAATTGACTAGTAAGTTGTTAAGATCATCGTTAGAGGAGCCACCAAGGAACTTTATGTTAAAACCTTTGCCTTCTCATCTGAAGTACGTGTACTTACAAGATGATACTCTCCCTCTTATAATTTCAGCGTCATTATCATCCTTAGAGGGGGAGAAACTTTTGAGAGTACTGAGAGAGCACAAGGGAGCGTTTGGATGGACAATTGCAGATATTAGAGGAATAAGCCCATCAGTATGCATGCATAAGATCTCTGTAGAACTTGAGAAGAAAGCGGTAGCAAAACCTCAAAGAAGGTTGATTCCACAGCTGAAGGATGTTTTTAAGGAAGAAATCATAAAGATGTGGGAGATGGGAATCATTTTCCCAATTGCAGATAGTGAGTGGGTGAGACCGATTCATGTGGGGCCCAAGAAAGAAGGATTCACTGTCCAACCTAATGAGTTTGATGAGTTAATCCATATGAGAGTAATTGCTGGACATCGAGTTTGCATAGACTTCAGGAAGCTGAATGATGCCACTCATAAAGATCATTTTGCCATTCCATTCATTGATCAGATGTTAGAATGATTAAGCGGTCATTCGTTTTATTGTTTTTTAGATGGATATTATGGTTATTATCAGATCCATATTGCCTCCAAGGACCGTGAGAAAACAACTTTCACATGTCCTTATGGAACATTTGCATACAATCGCATGCCTTTTGGGTTATGTAATGCACTAGCAACATTCCAAAGGTGCATGATGTCATTATTTGCGGACATGGTGGAAGATTTTCTGGAGATTTTCATGGATGATTTCTCTGTATTTGGAGATAGTTTCGATAAATGCTTGTACAACTTAAGTGAAGTGTTGAAGAGATGTGAAGAGACCAACCTTGTACTTAACTGGGAAAAATGCCATTTCATTGTTATAGAAAGCATAGTGTTGGGTCATAGAATTTCGAAGAAAGGAATGGAAGTTGATAGAGCAAAGATAGAGGTGATAGAGAAGTTACCCCCTCCAATGAACATGAAGACGTTGCGAGCCTTTCATGGCCACGCAGGATTTTATAGGAGATTTATCAAGGACTTCTCTAAAGTTTCTAGACCTTTGACGGAATTACTTGCAAAGGATGTACCTTTCGTATTTGGAGAAGAGTGCAAGAAAGCATTCAACACATTAAATCAAATGTTTATAATTGCCTCAATTCTAATAGCACCAGATTGGAACAAACCTTTTGAGCTAATGTGTGATGTAAGCGACACGGCAGTTTGAGCAGCCCTGGGACAAAAGGAGGATAAAATCTTAAAGCCTATTTATTACGTCAGTCGTACCATTAACAGTGCCTAGAGGAATTATGCGACTACGGAGATGGAACTCTTAGCTGTCATATTTGTATTTGACAAGTTTTCATCTTATCTGATAGGATCAAAAGTCACTGTATTCACTGACCATGTAGCTTTGAAATACCTTCTGACCAAGCAAAACTCCAAGCCGAGATTATTAAGATGGATTCTACTCTTACAAGAGTTGGATGTAGAGATAAAAGATAAAAAGGGATCTAAGAACCAGGTGGCTGATCACCTGTCAAGATTAACTTTTCTGGAAGAAGAGCAACCAACCGAGATTAAGGAAAACTTTCCTGATGAACAACTTTTTTCCGTCTCAGTGGTAGCTCGAGTTGAATCTCAGACCCGACATCATACATCAAGAGTGGGTAAGGTATACCCTTGGTTTGCTGACATTGTCAATTACTTTGCAGGAAAGTACCTACCACCAGAATTCAATAGTGCAGAGAAGAAAAAGTTCTTCACATATCTGATGTATTATCTTTCGGATGATCCCTATCTATATAAATGGTGTCCTGATGCCATTCTTAGGAGATACGTCCACGATGATGAAATTCCAAGTATTTTGCACATATGTCATGCTAGAGAAGCTGGAGGTCACTATGGACTAGACAAGATAGCAGCAAAGGTACTGCAGTGTGGATTATATTGGCCAGCAATTCATAAATCAGCTTATGAGTTTACAAGATCCCGTCATTCCTGCCGAATGACTGGTAATATTTCTTAGTGGAATGAGATGCCACTGCAGAGTATCTTAGAAGTGGAAGTATTTGATGTTTGGGGAATTGATTTCGTTGGGTCATTCACATCGTCAGAATCAATTCGTTACATCCTGGTAGCAGTTTATTATGTTTCCAAATGGGTGGAAGCGGTAGCTTCACCTACTAATGATGCCAGGGTTGTCTTGAGATTTCTTAAGAGGAACGTTTTGATGAGGTTTGGTGTGCCCAGAGCCATAATTAGTGACGGAGGGAGTCATTTCTGTAATAGGTTGTTTGAGAAGTTGATGATGAGATATGGGATTAGACATAAGATTGCAGCAACATATCACCCCCAGACGAGTGGACAGGTAGAAGTCACGAATAGAGAGATTAAGAGGATCTTAGCGAAGACTGTGAATCCCACGAGGAAAGATTGGTCTTTGAAATTAGATGACGCTCTTTGGGCGTATAGAACAGCTTATAGGACCACAATTGGGATGTCACCATATATGATAGTGTTTGGAAAAGCATGTCAGTTACCGGCAGAACTCGAGCACCGAGCACTATGGGCTACGAGATTTCTAAACATGGACGAGGATTTAGCCGGTGAAAAGAGAATGCTAGAGTTGAATAGATGGGAGGAGTTTAGACTTCAAGCGTATGAGAATGCAAGGATTTACAAGGGAAGAACGAAACGCATGCACGATAAGAAGATTCTGAACCGCACATTTCAAGTTGGAGATAAGGTGATGGTGTACAATTCGCGCCTTCGTCTTTTTCCTGGAAAATTGAAGTCTAGATGGTACAGACCACATGTAGTCATGAAAGTCTTCAATTCAGGTGCATGTGAAGTTAGAAATGAGCACTCTAGGCAAACTTTCACAGTTAACGGCCACTGGCTGAAACATTACATAGAGCACAATTATAACCCTGAATTGGAAGTCTTTGCGTTAGAAGAGCCAGAATATGAATGAAGGTGCCCTATTAGTACAGTCGAGCTGACGACTATAAACTCAGAACTGTTTCTAAACCCTTATTTATTTCTTTTGTTTAGTATATTTTGAGTCAATAAAGTAGCATGACAATCGCAAGGTTTTTTTCATCACATATATCTTCAGTCACCTGACTAGAGATATATGTGGTTTTTTCCTTCGCGAATCTCATGTGATACCCTCGTAAAAGTTTTCACGTTTTGCTTAGGCCAATAACTGAATAAAGTGGCTTAAACTGTTTTTGCACATTCCTCTGGTATGCACAATTACCGCCACCTTAATTTCTTATTGCCCTTCGCATGTTACTCACAGTTTTTGGAAGCATTTGGAAAGCAGGTAATAACGTGAAAGAGGAATAACCGAGGAGCTAACGATTATGCTCCGGGATTCATTTTGACTCAGCCGACATTTTCAGAGCTAAGTACTTTTTCCTCTCTTAATTATTAGTCATTGGGAACAATGTCTATAATAAGTGGGCGGTAAGGCGTCTTAGCTGGGTAGTCGAAAAAGGGAATATTTTATAAATTTTAACACTATTTTTAGCTTGCTATTTGCAAATTTTTGAGTAAGGAATCGGTAGAAAAAGAGCCTAAGTTCAATTTGAAGTGAGCTATAGCATATTCAATTTAGTATGGAAGAACGAGCATATGTTATGCTGCGTGAAGTAGTAACTTATTAATTATTATTCTATCATTGCAATCAATATTTGAGTACATAATCTGTGTGAGAAGTGTTTAAGATTAGATGATGAGTTGTTTTAACTGGGAATCGTTATTTGTCTGTCTATATACTTTAACAAATTTTTGTAAGACAAGGGAAGCAACTTGGATTATGAAAGGTGACCGGGACAAACGGACTTGTGAGTGAGAGAGAAAATAGTGAGGAAATCTGCCAAAAAAATGAAAAAGAAAAATGAAAAAAATGATGAAAAAAAATATTAAATAAAGGCAGTGAGGGAAGCGAACTCGTGTAAAAAGGGCACGACCCTCGCATAAAAAAAAACAAACGAGGACTTAAGAGTGATGCTCAGTCCCCGAGTCCGCCCGAACCAATATCGGTACCATGTTGTGTAACCAAGTCTGAAAGCAAGATGAGCGAGTGTATGTGCAAGAAAGTTAAGATTGTGTGGTTAATACAACTTGATTCTTCTCACGAACGCACTATCACGACTTATTCATCACACGACACATTGATGCGTGATAAGTGGTGATTAATGGGGAGCTTATGGATTGTTGCTTGATGTATGTTTCTGCCGGAAATCTTTATTGAATAGGTGGTAGTTGATGGAGATTGTTCTTGGAGGTACATTCCGCCTTGATACTCTACTCACGGACGAGCAGAAGGCTAGTGGGCTGTAGTTGATGACGGTTAAAATAGTCAATCCTACGGCATCAATATTCTATCCATTATGAGCTAAAAATAGATGTTTCGACCTATAAATATGAACCATTTACGTTGAATATCATATGCCGGGTTCGTGAGTCGAGAAATCTGCACTTAGCATTTATTTTCCCTGTTTCGATATTATTTCGTGCGTTATTTGATGATTTTCAGGATACGAAATATTGGGCTAAGCATGATGGACGAATCTGGGGTGGACATCATGAAAGGAATGGGCCTAGGGTATTCTAGAAGCATCCAAGTTAAGTTGGTTGAAGAAAAATGACAAAAATACCCTCGGTAACCTGAGGGGCGGTGCCGACTTACCGAGGGTCCAGAATCTTCCGAAATGCGTTTTCTTGGATGAAGGGTCAAACTAGATGATTCTAAGTCGGTTTAGATAGCTATAAATAAGAGGCTTTTCCTCAGAACAAAATGTACTCAAATTATTCAAGGAAATTATGCAATAAAAGTTCTTGTTCTTTATTTTATTTATTTTATGAGTTCTGGTCGGAGAGATGATGGAGTCGCCGCCTAGGGAGAGAACCGAAGGAGATCTACCATCGTCTTCGAGGGTATGATTTTCTGTCTTTTCCAAGATGTAGATCTATCGTTGTTATATTCGACTAGTATGTTTTAATTGCTATTTAGTTTAGCAATGTAGTAGTTAGTTTATTTTACCCCACATGTTATAGATCTAATTCGTTGGTGAAAAATCATGAAATAGTAGTTGCGTTTTTCAGATCTGCGACGGTCTATATCGCTAGATCTGAATACCTAGTAAATTTCTAATTTATGATAATCGGCGCCAGCTACGTTAATCGATAGATTTAATTTACATGTTAGTAGCCTGATCAACTATTTGCATGTTATCGTAAATTAACATGAAGGACCGCAAATGAAGTGTTAATTAGGACATTATCTAGAATGGACCCTAGGAACGTGCTGGTCAATATCGACAGCTGTCTAGGCGGGTTTGCGGTATGAGGTAACACTCAATATCGGCAGCTCTAGTTCTTTATGCGTATGGCCTATTACGGACCAATTAAGGAGGGTAGCTTGGGTATAGATTATCTACTGCCATTGTCGGAGTAGATAGGGTTAGGAGTTGTACCTGTAGCTGAACAATGAATAAATTCGCCATTGGGGAGGACTGTTTCATATGTTGGGGAAATAACTAATTACTCATATTGAACTAATACATTAGAAACTCTTGTTGCTTGGTTGAACTTGCATATTCTTGTTAGTTTGAGGCACCGATACTACTGTCTATATATTTAGTTGGTCGTAGACCGTTATTGTGACAACTCTATCTTGATAATTACACATTCTTACGAGTCTCTGTGGGATTCGACCTCGACTCACGAGTACTCTGCTACAATAGACCTAGTCCTATTGCTAGTAAGTGCTTTGCATGCGATCATTAGGGAAACTGATTTGGTTTATTTTCCTTAAATAGGAAAAACCCCAATAATTTATCCTAATCTCTTACTTTCCTTAATTACCCTTAAAAGTTAGATTTTCCGTTGAATTATATACATATATTTCGACCAATATATCTATAAAATAACAAAATACTTAACTCCAAATAGTAGAAGTAGAAATAATAATATTTCGTTTTCGCAAAATGACACGTCTGCCCATTTCCCGAAAATTGGAATATTACATCGTCGATGATAAATCCAAGGTTTTTCGCCTAATGACAACCTACATAAGCTCCAAGAAAAAAAATGATAAAAAGAGGGGATGTTTTGGTGGTGGTTTAGACTGGAATTGAGATGTTATTTCTCAAGCTTCCTACGTATCAAATACGTGAATTGGAATCAAGTCTCCGTAGTTCCTTAAGGATGGTTTATATAGAGGAGAGTCATGCTCCTTGTTGTGTTTGGATGTCGTGTTCTCTAAGGAAAAGATAGTTACGATTTAATCTCCTTAATTTTAGGAGATAATTATGGACATATTTGACTGTCAGAATCAGAGTATTATATATGAGGGATTCTTCCCATATTTATCTGATTATGACACACGTGGGAAATATGATTGAGGATGGATTGTGGCCGACTTAGATGGCCCAAGCTGAACTGGCTGAACCCTTCTGTGTTTGGGCCAACCTACGAAGGTCGGGGAAGATAGCCAAACTCAGATCAACTCGGATTCTTGCATGCATAAGAGGTTTGGTCCGAGAGGGACTTGAGCCAACCTATATGGTCGGGTAGGGGTAGGTTTGATCACAAGTACAGGCCGACCTGGAGGGGTCGGATGATTGTGACCGAGCTCATGCATTGCTCGGGTACTTGGGGTTCTGGCCCTTGATGGAGGCTTTTCTCTATCTTTATTTATTATTGTGCTGATGTGGAGGCGACATGTTGGTAGTTCATGTTTGGGCATCGTCATAAGCCACCCAGATCCAGCCGAGACTGTGGGGGGCCGGCTCGGATATGCCTAAGGTAGTAGCTCGGCCACGGTTATGTAGACTTGCAGATTTGATACGTAACCTATTCTTCCTATCTGGCCGAGGTCGGTTGTAACTCTGCTATGACCTCGCTGAATTCGAGGCATTTTAGCCTACTATGTGGTCGCGCGGTGGTGCTAAAAAACAATGATAAAGAAAATGGTCTATTTGAGATATGATTATGATTATGAGTTGAGCCGTAGATGTCTGCCGACTTACCCTTAACTTGTAGGGGATCAAGCCCCATTTTATGTAGTTCTTCGAAAATGAGAGCCCTTTTTTGTCAAGGGTGCGATGCTACTATTTATAGGGCCATGAGTTGGCTATCGCCAGACTGTAGGACGAGCTGGAAAACTGGGACGCTGTTGAACCGAGATCGGTCTTAGATTGCCGAGCTGAAGAGCTTGCAAAATGAGAGCCTTTGGCGAGCCGAGAGCTTTGAGGCATGAGAGCGTTGCTTACGAACTTTGTTCCCTAGTTGTATTGGCTTTGTTCACGTTGAGGGATGATGAGCTGGAGTCCGAGCGGGTCGAGCCCTTAGTGCTTTGTATCAAGCCAACTGCTTGTTACTTCATTTATGTTGCCTTGGATCTCGACATGAATCGTGATGGTGCGAGGTGGGCTTGATCGTGCTTGGCTTGGTCCGGCCTATTAAGGGGCGGAATGGCTTGGCCGTGGGGCTTATCCATTTCTAGGCTTACGTATGGGCCAGGTTTGAATCCATGGGCTCTTTCCGGAACTAGGGGACTTGGACTGATTCGACACATCAATGTTGCCGTACTCTTTAAGCTTTCATGTGTAAACGAGAGTCATGGTGTAAAGTTGTTGCGACTTGATACTCCGTTTGTTGAGGTGACTTGTTCTAGAGTGATCTAATGAGTAACGTAAGGATCATATAGCGTAGTGCACCGGTGTTGTGCTTAGGTAAAGACCGGTTTTAAGCGTGTCAGGCTTGGGAGGGTAAGGCCATAATTTTGAGAAGATTCCATCGGCGGCGAGTCTTTGAATAGGATGCCGATGTAGGGTTGGACATACAGAAGGCTCGCCCGAAAGTGAGTTCCAAGTATGATGCCGACATGAAGTTGGACTTGAAGAAGGCTCACCCGAAGGCGAGTTCCAAATATGATGCCGAAATAAATTCGGACTTATAGAAGGCTCGCCCGAAGGCGAGTTCCAAATATGATGCCGAATTAAATTCCGACTTATAGAAGGCTCGCCCGAGGGCGAGTTCCAAATATGATGCCGAATTAAATTCGGACATATAAAAAGCTCACCCAAAGACGAGTTCCAAAATATAAGAAAGCTCACCCAGACTCTTTAGGTCAGGAGAGTTCCTAAAACAAATAACTGTGATCATAATAAAGTTGTAGAAAAACCTGGTAAGAGCTTTTATCTTGAGAGCTCAGATTTGGAGAGTTGGGGAGCTCAGATCAGATCATGGAGAGCAGGAGGGCTCGGCTCGGATCTTGGAACGCTGGGGAGCACGGCCCATATCTTGGAAAATAAGAGAGAAATCTTGCAGCTTATGTTATCGCAGCGATGATCGGGAATCGAAACGCACTCCGATCGGCACGAAATTCGGCGGCCTCGTTCCTCCACCACCTTCTTCAACCGAACGGTGGAAATTTTGTTTCAACGGCTCCATCTTTGGCAATTGGCTGCCCATCTAACTACTGCGTTTTGGTGATATAGTAGCAACTTTGCGGAGACGATCGGGCATCGAAAAAGACTCCGATCGACACGGAATTTGGAGGGATTATTTTTCCCCTCCTTTTTAATCAATATAATAGGTGGAAATTTCATTTTGAGGCTCAATCTCTTGGAATTGGCCTTTGATCTGACTGCTATTTTTGGTGATAGAGCCACAACTTTGCGGCGACGATCGGGCATTAAAACGGACTCCGATCGGCATGAAATTTTGAGGGCTGGTTCTTCCACCTTATTCTTCAATCTGAACGGTGGAAATTTTGTTTTGACGGCTCAATTTCCGGAAATCAACCACTGTTCTTGCTGCATTTTTGTTTGTTGGATTTTTAACAAAGTTGCCAGTTTGAAGCCCTCTTTTTAGCGCCATTTGATGATCCCAAAATTTGTCGATGATAAATTCTGGGCTATTCTCCTAATTGCAACCTGCAAAAGCTCTAAGAACAACAAAAACGATAAAAAAGAGGGGATGTTTTGGTGGTGGTTTAGACTGGACTTGAGATGTTATTTCTCAAGCTGCCTACGTATCCAATGCATGAATTGGAATCAAGTCTCCGTAGTTCCTTAGGGATGGTTTATATAGAGGAGAGTTATGCCCTAAG
Source organism: Gentiana straminea (assembly GCA_036785695.1). NCBI lineage: Eukaryota > Viridiplantae > Streptophyta > Magnoliopsida > Gentianales > Gentianaceae > Gentiana > Gentiana straminea. The sequence goes on along the minus strand of JAVUPR010000398.1, from coordinate 1,858,713 downwards.
GCGCCGTGGGCCTTGTCCTTGTTGGGCTTGGATGTCGTGTTCCATAAGGAAAATATACTACGATTTAATCTCCTTAATTTGGGAGATAATTATGGACATATTTGACTATCAGAATCACAGTATTAAATATGAGGGATTCTTCCCATATTTATCTGATTATCACACACGTGGGAAATACGATTGAAGATGTACTGTGGATGACTTAGATGGCCCGAGCTGAACTTGTTGAACACCTTCTATGTTTGGACCGACCTACAGAGGTCGGGGAAGATAGCCGAGCTCGGATCAACTCAGATTCTTGCATGCAAAAGAGGTTTGGTCTGAGTGAGACTTGAGCTGACCTATAGGGTCGGGTAGGGGTAGGTTTGATCATAAGTACAAGCCGACCTGGAGGGGTTGGATGATGGTGACCGAGCTCATACAGCTTGGGTACTGGGGGTTCATGTCCTTGATGGAGGCTTTTCTCTATCTTTATTTATTATTGTGCTGATACGGAGGGGACACGTGGGTAGGTTCATGTTTGGCCAACGTCATAAGCCCCCTTGATCCAGCCAAGACTGTGGGGGGCGGCTCGGATCTGCCTAAGGTTGTAGCTCAGCCATAGTTCTATAGACTTGCAGAGTTGATACGCAGCCTATTCTTTCAATCGGTAGCATAGTTCCATTGTAACTCTTCTATGACCTCACCGAATTCGAGGTGTTTTATCCCACCATGGTGGTCGCGCGGTGGCGCTCAAAAACAAGGATGAAGAAAATGTTTTGTTTGAGATATGATTATTATTATGAGCTGAGCCGTAGAAGGCTGCCTACGTACACTTCACTTTTATGTAGTTCTTCGAAAATGAGAGCCCCCTTTTTGTCAAGGGTGCGATGCTGCTATTTATAGGGCCATGTGTTGGTTGTCGCGGCGAGCCGAAGGGGCGAGCATGTCGAGCCGCTTGTGCTTTGTATCACGCAAGCCGCTTGTTACATCATTTCTGTTGCATTAGATCATGACATGAATCGTGATGGTGTAAGGTGTGCTTGATCGTGCTTGGCTTGGTCTGGCATATTAAGGGGCGGACTGGCTAGGCCGAGGGGCTTATCAGTTTCTGGGCTTACGTATGGGCCATGTTCGAATCCTTGGGCTCTAGCCAGAACTAGGGGACTTGGACTGATTCGACACATCAATGCCTCCGTACTCTTTAAGCTTTCAAATGTTTAAACGAGAGTCATGGTGTAAAGTTGTAACGAATTGATACACCGTTTGTTGAGGTGACTTGTTTTAGAGCGATCTACTGAGATAACGTATGGATCTTATAGCGTAGTGCACCGGTGTTGTGCTTAGGTAGAGACCAGTTTTAAGCGCGTCAGGTTTGAGAAGATTCGGTCGGCGGCGAGTCTTTAAATACGATGCCAACCTGAAGTCGGACATACTGAAGGCACGCCCAAAGGCGAGTTCCAAATATGATGCTGAATTAAATTCGGACATATAGAAGGCTCGCTTGAAGCCGAGTTCCAAATATGATGCCGAATTAAATTCAGACTTATAAAAGGCTCGCCCGAGGGCGAGTTCCATATATGATGCCGAATTAAATTTGGACTTATAGAAGGTTCGCCTGAGGGTGAGTTCCAAAATATATGAAAGCTCGCCCCGACTCTTTAGGTCGGGAGAGTTCCAAAAACGAATAAGTGTGATCATAATAAAGTTGTAGAAAAACCTGGTAAGAGCTTGTATCTTGAGAGCTCAGATTTGGAGAGCTGGGGAACTCAGCTCGGATCATGGAGAGCTGAGGAGCTCTGCCCGGATCATAGAATGCTGGGGAGCTTGGCCCAGATCTTGGAAAATAAGAGAGAAAGCTTGCAGCTTATCTTGGTGTTATAGTAGCATGTTTCCGGTGACAATTGGGAATTGGCTGCCGATCTAACTGTTGCGTTTTGGTGATACAACAACAACTTTGCGGAGACGACCGGGCATCAAAAAGACTCTGATTGACATGAAATTTGGAGGGCATATTTGCCCCTCCTTTTTTATCAATATAAACGGTGGAAATTTCATTTTGACGGCTCAATATCTGGGAATTGGAATTAGATCTGACTGCTGCGTTTTTGTGATGGAGCAGCAGCTTTACGACGACGATCGGGCATTAAAACGGACTCTGATCGGCATGAAATTTTGAAGGCTGGTTCCTTCCACCTTATTCTTCAATCTGAATGGTATAAATTTCGTTTTGACGGCTCAATTTCAGGAAATCAACCACCGTTCTTGCTGCGTTTTTGTTTGTTCAATTTTTAACAAAGTTGCCAGTAGGAGGCCCTCCTTCTAGCAATATTTGACGATCCCAAAAATCGTTGATGATAAATCCAGGGCTATTCTCCTAATTGCAACCTGCAAAAGCTCCATGTACAACAAAAACGATAAAAAGATGGGGTTTTTTGGTGGTGGTTTAGACTGGACTTGAGATGTTATTTCTGAAGCTGCCTACGTATCTATTGTGTGAATTGGAATCAAGTCTCCGTAGTTACTTAGGGATGGTTTATATAGAGGAGAGTTATGCCCTAAAGTGCCGTGGGTCTTGTCCATGTTGGGCTTGGATGTTGTGTACCATATGAAAAAGATAGCTACTATTTAATCTCCTTAATTTTAGGAGATAATTATGGACATATTTGACTGTCAGAATCAGAGTATTAAATATGAGGGATTCTTCCCACATTTATCTCATTATCACACTCGTGGGAAATACGATTGAGGATGTACTGTGGCCGACATAGATGGCCCGAGCTGAACTGGCTGAACACTTCTGTGTTTGGGCCGACCTACAAAGGTCGGGGAAAATAGCCGAGCTTAGATCAGCTCGGATTCTTGCATGCAAAAGAGGTTTTGTCCGAGAGGGACTTGAACCGACCTATAGGGTCGGGTAGGGGCAGGTTTGATCACAAGTGCAGGCCAACCTGGAGGGGTCGGATGATGGTGACCGAGCTCATGCAGCTCGGGTACCGGTGGTTCTGGCCCTTGATTGAGGCTTTTCTCTATCTTTATTTATTATTGTGCTGATATGGAGGCGACATGTGGGTAGGTTCAATTTTGGGCATTGTCACTAGCTTGAAAATATGAAATGAATTTTTTATACAAAAAGTCCCAAAAAATGTCATATTACCAATTTCCCTTTTCTATGAAATAAAAGGTTAAAGTATTTTCACATCTAAAAAATTCTTAACACGCATAACTTTTTAATACTGTCGGACGAATCAAAAAACCGGTAGTAACGTGTTTTGCAGTGGATATCAAGGCTAATATGTGTGATTTTTCCGGTGATTAGGTGGTGGTGCTCAAGAACAAATTCAGGATTCTAAGGAGCATGATGAAGGAAATATATAGATACGAAGAACAATAAACTCTCTACAAATTCATAGAGGTTGTCTGTGTTTTTGATTAGTTGGAAGATCCACTTTTCAAGTTAGAAATGTTCATATTTATAAGGGCTAATATTCGGCAGTTACAAAAGGCCCAGATTAAGGGATAATTACATATAATTAAGGCATGATTAACTACATGGCCGATATGGCGGCACCTGAGTAGGGCGAGCAGGTTTCATAATCGTTGCGGGCTCTTCGCCTTGTAACCGTCGTATATGACTTATGCTTTCTTATTCAAGAGGGCTTGGTCCGACTTGGTAGACTGCAAATTAGAGGGCGAGCGAGCCGGCCCCTTAGTGTTTCGTGTCGCCTTGTTGCTGCCGAGATGAATGTTTTGCTGATCGACGACGATTGCCTAGCCAATGATGAGTATTGTATAGGCTTGAGGCGGGCTGGATTGTACCCATCCTGGTCCAGCTTACGAAGGGACGGAATGACTAGGTCGAGGACACAATTCGTTATTGGGCCTATGCACATGCCTAATGTGAATCAGCCGGCTCTTTTCCAGGCTTGGCATATCATATTTAATTTTAGTTTGACCATTAATTTTTTTTACTAATTCGTCTAAAAAATACTAAATGATTCTGATTCAATTTTAGACAGAATATTGAATAGGTTACAGACCGAGTTTCAGGCAGGAAGTACCTATTTTGCTTTCTGATCGATATTGGGTCTGGAATAAACAAACATCCCCACTCATATTTGGTCCAAAAAAATGTATTTCTTGACTCGAATTCTGTTAGGCAGGATTTTGATCGGTGTACGTACTGAATTTCAGTTAGGAAACCAATTTTGGGTCTTGAAAATAATATCATCCGGACGCGAATTTCGTCAGATTCAACATTATTTCTTGACTAAATTCGATCAGGATAACGTCACTACAAGAAATACATCCTTTTGTTACACTAGTTTTTGCAACACAAAAGAAAAAAGTGTGGTTATATACTTAAGTTTAGCCACTGTAGATTGGCAAATGAGTCTAGTTACGTATATATTAGCCACACATTCATTTTGTTGTGGCAAAAATGTGTTTTTCTTGTAATGCGTATAGGCGTGAAAAGACAACTAAAAATGTGCTTGACTCTAAAAAATGAATAACCGAAGCAACAACAAAGTAATGAACATTATATTCAACATAGTTGTAGGAAATTAATGCAGGAGGTTATGAATGTTGACCAAACAAATAAATGCGGGACGTTATAAAAGTTACTTGACTAGAATCATTGACTAGAAAAATATAAGTCCACGACGAAAACGTAGCCCTCAACAAAAATTCCACCTTTCAGATTGAAGATGAATGAGAGACGAACAAGCCCTCAACATTTCGTGCCGATCAGAGTCCGTTTCGATGCTCGATCGTCACCGTAAAGTTGCTGCTGCAACACAGAAAACTGCTGCAAATTTATGCACTTTTTGCCTCTCTTTTTGTTGTGAAGATTTGAAAAGATTAGGGAAAAATAACGTAGCTTGTTTCCTTAAATAATACTTGACAAATATATTTTTTCTTATTAATTATTTAGTGGGCTTGGGCTTCACAAAGGAGTGATCCACCCAACAAATCTCCCCCTCATGACATTGTGGAGGAATTCATCATTCCCACAATAGAACGACATATCTCAAGTTCTCCATTGTCAATGTTTTTGTCAACATATCTGCACCATTATCATCCGTGTGCACTTTTTCAAGTGCTAGCAACTTCAACTCCAACACATCCCGAATCCAATGATAACGAACATCAATGTGCTTGGTCCTAGAATGAAAAACAACATTCTTATCAAGATGAATAGCACTCTAGCTATCACAAAGAAACACATATTGATCTTGCTTCAAACCAAGCTCCCAGAGAAACTTCTTCATCCACAACAACTCTTTACATGCTTAAGTTGCTGCAATATACTCAGCTTCAGTAGTTGAATGTGCAACACATTTTTGCAACTTCGATTGCCATGACACGGGTCCCCCTTCAAATTTAACGAAATATCCTGAAATAGACTTGTAAGAATCAACATCTCCTGCAATATCAGAATCTTAGAAACCAACCAACACGGGTTTTTCACCACCAAAAGTAAGGCACAAATCTATAGTACCCCTGAGATATCTCATAATCCACTTCACAGCATTCCAATGCTCTCTACAGGATTAGAAAGAAAACGACTGACCTTACCAACTGCATAAGCTGTGTGTGGTATAGTACATACCATGGCATACATCAAACTACCCACTGCTGAAGCATAAGGGACCTTCTGCATCTTTTCCTTTTCATCATCGCTAGAAGGATACTATTTGATACTCAACTTGAAATGAGATGCATGTGGACTGGAGACTTATTTAGCATCACTCATGCTAAATCTATGAAGCAACTTCTTTTTGTACTTCTCCGGTGACAAATAAATTTTCCCAGCCTCTCTGTCAAGAGTAATCTGCATCCCTAAAATATGCTTTGCATGGCCTTTCATGGCAAAACACTTGCTTAACTACTGCTTCAACATGTCAATCCTTGAAGCATTCTTTCTAACAGTCAAAATATCATCAACACAGAGTAACAAAATGATAAAATCATCCTCTGAGAATCTGCTAATAAACACGCAATGATCTGAAGTAGTCTTCCGGTAACCCTGCTCTCTCATGAAAAACTCAAATTTCTTATACCACTGTCTAGGCGCTTGCTTCAACCCATAAAGACTCTTCTTCAATTTTCACACAAGATCCTCTTTTCCTTTCACCTGAAAACCCTCTGGCTGCTCCATGTAGATTTCTTCTTCCAAATCTCCATGAAGAAAAGTTGTTTTAACATCCATCTGCTCAACCCCCAAATCAAGACTAGCTGCCAAGACAAGAACAGTCCGGATAAAAGACATATTCACAACCGGAGAGAAAATCTCACCAAAATAAATGCCCTTTCTCTAACCAAAACCTTTGACTACTAATCTTGCATTATACTGAGGAGTAGAATTATTGTCTTCATTAATTGGACCTCATCATGAAGTAGTCTTCCGGTAACCTTGCTCTCTCATGACAGACTCAAATTTCTTATACCACTGTCTAGGCGCTTGCTTCAACCCATAAAGACTCTTCTTCAATTTGCACACAAGATCCTCTTTTCCTTCACCTGAAAACCCTCCGGCTACTCCATGTAGATGTCTTCTTCCAAATCTCCAGGAAGAAAAGTTGTTTTAACATCCATCTGCTCAACCCCCAAATCAAGACTAGCTGCCAAGACAAGAACAGTCCGGATAGAAGACATATTCACAACCGGACAGAAAATCTCAACTAAATCAATGGCCTTTATCTAACCAAAACCTTTGACTACTAATCTTGCCTTATACTGAGGAGTAGAATTATTGTCTTCATTAAATGGACATTATACCCTACAGCTTACAGTAATAATGAAATGGACCTTTGTTTTCACCTCCATTGTCAGTCCGAATACACTTCAACTTCTTTCCAGTTTCCCTTTCAACTGAAACTTGAAACTGCTTGAACACGTCTAACACTTGATCTTTTGTCTTCAAAGTGTATACCTAAATTTTTCTTGAGTGATCATCAGTAAAAGTCACAAAATAGTGGGAACCACAAAGCGTCCTTGTCTTCATAGGACCACAAACATCAAAATGAACAAGCTCAAGTACTTATGTCGTTCTTGAAGGTGGATTTGATTTAAAATAAACTCTAGTTTGCTTCCCTGCAAGACAATGAGCACACTTTCCAAATGCAAACTGTTAGAGAAAGACAATAAATTTTTCTTAGATAAGACAGTCATTCCTTTCAAACTCATATGACATAACCTCTTATGCCATAACTCGGTCTCATCACGTGACTCCACTGTATGAGCCTCATCAACAATAACTTTTGCTTGAGTCAAGAAAAGTGTAGGTGTCTTTGTACCTCTAGCAATAACTGAAGACCCCTTTGTGAGTTTCCACTTATCATAAGAAAAAGACCTATTATAACCATCATCACATAGTCGGCCAACGGAAATCAAATTCAACCGGATCCCTTGAACATGCTTAACCCGTTTATGAATCAGTTTGGTACCATTAGACATCTCCAAACTAATATATCCAACACCTGCACACTTTAAGATAGAATCTTGAGCCGTTCTCACATCACCAAAGTCACCTGGAGTGTAAGATGTGAACAACTCACTTCTTGAAGTAGCATGGACCGAGGCACCACTGTCAACAACCCAACTAGTCATATCATCAACAAGAATAATATCATCAACTTCTTGAAACACAAGGAGATCATCAGAAGAAACAACATTAACTATATCTTCCTTCTTCTCATCATCTTTCTTGTCACCGTTTTCCTTTTTCTCTCGTTTCAGTTTAAAGCAAAATTTCATGATGTGTCCCTTCTTGCCACAATGATTGCATTCATAATTTTTGTACTGGCCCTTGGATTTACTTCTACTTCGACCTCTATCTTTAGAAGCTCTACTTTGACTTCTTCCCCGTGACTCATTAACCAAGACATCCGACTGTGAGGAAACACCATGTGCCCTTCTCCTTGTCTCTTCTTCAACGCACTAGTCAGCAAGATCAATGGTCATAGCACCATATGGGGTAGAATTAGATACAGAACTTTGAAAATTTTCCCATGATTCCGTTAAAGAGCCAAGAAGCATCCATCCCTACACTTCATCATCAAACTTAATACCCATAGCATTAAGTTGGTTCATAATACCCAAGGAAATATTCAAATGATCTGCCATAGGAGTTACATCATGATATCTCAAATTCATCAATTTATACATCAAAAGCATCTTATTGTTTCCAGGTTTCTGGGCATACAAGTCTTCAAGTTTATTCAACAAAGTCCTAGCATGTTTCTTCTGACTAATGTGATTTAAAATATTGTCATCAACCCATTGTCTAATATAACTACAAACTTGCTTATGCATCAAAGTCCAATCTTCATCTGTTTTATCATCTGGTTTTTTAGCACTGAAAACCGACAAGAAATAATTTTTCACATACAAAAGATCCTCCATTTTATTTTTCCAAATCGAATAGTTAGACCCATTCAATGTGATCATTCTATTCAAGTTGGCTTCCATTGCACCAATAAAAAAAAGTTCACCAAAAACACTTCAAAACCAAATCAACTAACAGGGGCTCCGATACCACATACTGGGAAAACAAGCAACCACAATACCACACGTATCCCAAAACCCACAAAGTTTTCCCAATGAAACTGATTTGAATTAAACGAGGAAGCCCTAACGAAGATAAAACACAAATAAAACGGAACGAAACACAAGAAAATCAACACAACAATTTTAACGTTGAAAACACCTCTCGGTGTCAGAGAGTAAAAACCACGAGGCTGAGGCCCACAAAACTCCACTAATCAGCAAAAGATGATACAAAAGAGTTTCAAACACATCAACCAACTCAACTACACCAAAGCATCAACTAAGAATGCAAAATACAAGAGTTGTTGAAAAATATCACCGATAACGCAGCAGTCAGGTCGTCATCTTATTGCCGGAGATTGAACCATTGAAACAAAAATTTCACATTTCAGATTGAAAAATAATTAGAGACGAACAAGCCCTCAAAATTTCACGCCGATCAGAGTCCGTTTCAATGCCTGATCGTCACCGTAAAGTTACTACTGCAACACAAAAAACTGCTGTGAATTTCTTCTCTTTTTGTGGTGAAGATTAGAAAAGATTAGGGAAAAATAACGTAGCTTGTTCCCTTCTGGCATATATATTTTTTTCTTATTTATTTAGTGGGCTTGGGCTCCACAAAGGAGTGATCCACCCAACATTTCCGGCCTTGCTTATCCCTGCAGAGCTTCGATTGCTAAGGAGATCAGAAGGATTTATGTCATCAATTAAAGATAGGCCCAGGAAAATGTACACAACTCATACACCACATTTCCTTGGTCTAAATTATGGCTATAGGGCCTGGCCCGCATCAAATTTCGGAGATGGCATAATCATTGGTCTGGTGGATTCAGGGATATGCCGAGAATCTCCTAGTTTCAATGAAAATTTAAATGAATTGAACAAACTATGTACATATAGCTTTGGATGACCTACTCACTTTAAGATTACAATAATCTTTTGTCAAGTATCTCAGGACACTTAGACTATAGAAAGAAAACCGATGTAACTGCAAACTCAAAAATAGGAATACTGAAGCCAGTTACATCAAACTCAGCTTCATAAATTCTCCAACTCAAAGAAAATTTGTTTAACTAAAATGCAACACATGAAATCGTGAAATCCGTGCTCCAAGATTACAATAATCTTTTGAATGGCACCTATCTAAATCGCTAACCCAGATTTTATGGCCTAGACACACAACTCTCGAAACTTCACAACTCAAAGAAAATTTGAAGGCATTGCGAAGATCGTAAAATCCGAATGGCAAACTCATTCTTGAGTTAGTTATTCATGATTATTTATTCATGATGATGCCAAAAAGGGGGAAGTAGAAGAAGAAAAGTATAAACTTGAAGTTGAGATAGATAAACCGAAAGGTGATAAGGGAAAGAAACCTCAGACATCAAGGATCCCATTGAATTAACTGAAGAATAGCTCATTTTAAAGTACAACAAACCCGTTGAAAAGAGGGAAGCACTTACAAAAGATTTATGGATGAAATTTCAAAAAGATTATAATCACCTGAAGGCAAAGTACAGACACAAAAACTATGTTGAATCTTTGGTGACCTTTTTGCCCAACATGTTTTATTCTCATATGATGATTAAACACAAAAGATCAAAATAATTGAAGAGAGACTTGGAACCAAAGACGGAAGAGAACAAATGAGAATCGACATTGAAGAATTTGAAAGCTACTACAAAGACAATTATGATCTTGCCAAGTTAGCTTTGCGGAGAAGAAATAAGTCAGGTTGATTACAACAAAATGTTTTCCAAAGAAGATACAGCTAAAGAAGCAGAATATAGGATGTATGATATGGAATGACTATATATCAAAATTACTCAGCAAGATTAGAGGCTTAGCTTTGAAAATTAACTTTGTAATCAGCTATGCTTCAAACAGTTTGGGAATTTGTAACGATATATCCATTTTAAGTTTTACCTTTTGTTTTCATTAATTTATGATTGTTTTATCATTATGTTTTCTTTTAAGGAGGGTTTTGGCATCATCAAAAAGGGGAAAATTGTTGAAAATAAAATTTGAAGTTTTGATGATGATTCATCTATATCTATTTAATTGTTTTTATACCCTATTGATGAAGTTCTGAGACTAAACTGTCATAGTGAAAAGTTAAAACATGTCTAGAACTGAATGTATAGGATTTATTAGAGTCTGATGATTTTATAGGTTACATCAGACAAGCACTATAATAGATAGAGAGTTGTAAAACTGAAAAATTGAAATCATATCAAAAGTGGAAGTAATAATGAAACTGAAAATAATCTCAAGAACTAAAACAAAGAAGTACTCAAGTTGAAGAAGGTAAGTTTGCTGAAGGATCAAACTCGGTTGGTTTATCCATAAGATGAAGGCTGAGGGACACAGATTCGGTAATGATGATAGAAGAACTGAGGGGTCAACCTCGTTTAAGATGATTAAAGCCGAGACTATAAAGTTAAAATTCATATAAGTCTTTAATTGATGACCTGAACTAACTTTATAGATCTTGTATGATGACCTAAGATACGTAAGGACAATGATATCTTAGAAGATATGAATTTATATGGCGTGGCGTACTCTGATCAAACAAGAAGGATTAGATGGATACGGAGTACTAAGTTTTTAAGAAGAGTAAAAACTCAATTAATGCTCCAAGAACTTAAAACTGATTTATACCAGCTGAAAAATGACATACGCAAAAACTCCGTTTCAAGCTGAAGTCAGCCAAGAACGGAAGAAAATCGGAACATTGGAAAACAAAGATATTATTGGCCCCAAAGTTTGTGGTTGCACAAAAATCTAAAACTCAGAAAACTACTTAAACTATTAAAAGTAATACCAATCCAACTAAGCCTTACGCAAATCCTGATAAAACTTGAAGATCAATCATTCACACTTAGAAAACTGACAGATCTTACAAAACTCATAAAAAGCTAGAAATAGCAAAACTGACCCAAAGTCAGTTAACAGAACAGTCAAATCTAATATGCCGGAGAATGATTTTCATTTAAGGGATACTTGACTAAGGATGAAAGGTAGACTTTTTCCTACTGGATGATATTGGAATGTCTCTACTCCTATTGATAGACCAACTCAATTTCACAAAGATTGTAAGGCTAAGCCTTAATATTGAATTGTCAATCCAAGACAATAGACCTATCTGAAATATGATAGATCCAACAGTAAGAATATAAATGGGTTTACCAAACTCGAAGGTCAAGAAAGGTATATGAGAGAAATGAGTTCAATTTCTTAGATTTTCAAAACAGTTGGTCCCGTGGAAAGGCTGACACAAGTTTAGAGGGGGTGAATAATCTTGTCACCAGAAACTGAAACTTAAACCAAACTAGGTTCAGTTTAAACTTGTGTGTAGTTAAGCTAACAAAGCTGAGTATAAGTCAAACTGACTTTTCTCAAACTGAGTCAACCGGAATCGGATTAAGTTTTAGACTTTTTAAATGATCTTGTGTATCTATGAAAAATCCTGAATGCTAAACGGACTTCTGGTGAACTTCAGTTTGTGTTTAGTGTGAATTTCAATCAGTTTGTATGCTTGGACGAAAAATGCTTTAACAATCACAATAATTGGAATGTAAATAACTATACGTAAAATGCATAAATAAATAAGTAAATAAGGCAAGAAATTATAGAGGTTCCAGGTGGTGTAATCATGTCAGTCCTCTCTTCCTCTAGTGATGTAAGAGGAAAGATTTCCACTAGAACTCTTGAGGTAGATCGGTCACAAATTCCTAATCTGATAGTCCTTGACTAATCCTTAGCTTCACTATCTAAGAAACTATACAATAGGTTGAATGGCTGCTCTGCAACAGCTTTACTGGTCCGTAAGGTGTTGTATTGCCATTTTTCTAGCTCCCACCAAAAACACAGTCTTCCTGACTGCTCCTCAACTTTCCATCACACCTTCTTGGTGTTTCAGAGTCTAAACTTTGATAAAAATCATGTTTGGGCCTTGAATCAATAAGTGATCGATCTTGCTTGTGGTTCTCCAAAGTGTTTATAACATGATTATTCATTATAGCTTGGATACTTGCATGTTTTCTAGATTAATAACTTGTTATCTCGTAATTATAGCTTTAATATATAGACTTCCAGCAATTCGATTCCTTGAGTAATGCTAAATTCAGTGATTAATCCTTGTTACAAAAGTATTGTATTTTAGTGTGAAATCTAACATTCAAATCTTTGAATTTGAATCCTATAGCATCCAATGGCTATTATCCTGTCAGATATGACAATGTCCTTCTAACATGTCAGACCTTCGCCATATGGCTTTCCTGGTTTGAATTGAACTTTTGAAGTTGGTTCAACTGATGATTCAGAGATATTTATAATTGTTGGTCTCGAGAAAATGCTATGCAAAATTATAAGGAGTGGTGATAAACTTGCAACATGTGGAAGAGGCAGTATTTGAACCTACATAGAAAAACTTTTAGAGATTTACACTCTGTCACTTTTTCCACTAGGCCACTCTCCCCTTCCCGAGCTAAGGCCCACCTCAATGGGTTCTAATTCGTTGAAGGGGGCCGGCACCCGGAATAAATCTAAAATATTATGGATATTTTTAAAGGGAACAAAAGATTATTAGCTTAGCTAGCGTTCTGGGAGAATGACGTCATTTATTTCATAATAATCTCTGTAAAGCAAGGGGTCAAGCTTTTACTACAAAAGCTTCCGCCCATGTAGTCGTCGGCCTTCCCCAGCCCCCTCTTAATAGAAGATTTTTTCCCTTTAAAACATGTATCGGGTTTAAGTTAACAAAGGTAAGTATGAGTAAATCGGACTTTTTACTTGAACTAAGTTAACTGGCAGCGGAATAAATTTTAAAGCCTTTTAATAAATATTTCGTTATCAGTTTTATTCGAAATTTGCTTTGCTAACTCAGTAATTTGTGTTAGCTGAGTTTGTGCACATTATGTGTTATGCAATGAAGTAAATTAGTCATCACAAAACAAATTTGGATGGCTTAAACTGCGTCTTGTCAGTTTTTGTCTTAAACTGAGCTTTCAGTTTATATAGCATTAACTCAGGTTTTACTCTTCTTCAAAACTAAGTACTACGTATTCATCTGGTCATAATTTATTTGATCAGAGTACAACATATAAATTCATATCTTCTAAGATATCAATGTCCTTATATATCTTAGGTCTTCACAAAAGATATAAAGTATGTTCAACGTTCACAGACTTACATGAATTCTAACTTTACAGTCTATGCTTTAATCTTCATACACTGAGTTTGAACCATCAATTCTTCAATCTTCAACAACCGAGTCTTAGTCCCTTAGCCTTCTAAACTAAGTTTGATCCTTCAGCCTTCACCATTTATTCATGAACCAATTGCATTTTTCCCTCGGAACTTACCTTCTTCATTTTCACTTGTAATAAATCAGTTGAGTTTGAACCCTCTGTTGTAATACTGACTTGATTAAGTGTTCAGTTATTGAACCATATCTACTTATAGTGTTGTTTGATGTAACATATACAATAATCAGACTCTAATAAACCCTATATATTCAATTCTAGAATCTTTTTGCTTTGCACAATAACAGCTAGTTATGGCACTTCATCAATGAGGTTAAAATAAATAATCAAATAGACAAATGTATTAAATTAAAACATAAATTTTATTCCCAATAATTTCCCCTTTTTGAAGATGCCAATACACTTCTTAAAATCAATGCAAAACGATAAAAACAAAAACACAAAAACTACGAAGATTAATCTTTTTATTCATTGATTCATTACTTGGGATTACAATGAATATATAAATTAAATTTGTTACAAAAACTAAAATATAAAACTAAGTCTTCTTTTCAGATTCTTCAGTGATCTTCTTCTCAGCTTCCATGTCAAATATTCCACATAGTTCTTACATGGCTTATAAAACAAGGCCAAATTTCAAGTTAAAGATATTTGCCCATACTTTCCATGAAGTAGCCATAGTATTACTTCCAAAGAACTAGTTCTTGAATAAGATAGTAAATCTTCTTAAGTTCTTCTTTAGTTCTTTATTCGAGGTCATCTTTTCCTTGGTGGTTGGAAGGTCAACTTCTGAGATGGATTTCTCATCTTTCACTTATGTCTCAGCTTTTTCCCATTTGGAAAGTTTCTTCTTATAATGATTCATTCCTTTCATCATCAACATGAATCTTTTTAAAGCTTGTTCCCTTGTCTCCTGTTCATCTACAGGTAATTCATTGAATTCTTTGAAGAGAAATGGATCAAGTTCTACTCTGTTTCTTGCTGGTTGTGAGAACTTTATGATAAGTTCCATTTCGTCATCAGTTAATCTCGCACTTGCTTTCTTCAACTCTTCCAGTTTTTTAGTTATGGTTCCAAGCACTTCAGTCAGATCCTTTTCATTGAATTTTAAGACTTGTTCACAAGTTCAATCCTTCCATTTAGGTTACTTGCAAGATCTACAAGAATCCTTTTGGTTTTATCGATTTGGGCCTTGATTCAATTGGAGGTCTTTCTGATGTCAACTAATGTGTCAAAACAAGCTTTCTCAGTCTTCGTGTATTCTTTTAACATCAGTTATCTCTCATTTCTTCCTTCATCCATTTTTGTGAGAACTTTCTCTACAAGGGTTTGATTGTCCAACCAGTTTCTAATAACAAGATCGTGTGTGTGCTTGAGGGTTTCTAGTTTTGTTGGTACATCACAATTTTTACATCATCTACTATTTTATCAGTTTCCTCTGATGACTTATTTCCAACAATGATACCTTCATTGTCAGTTTATGAGGGTCAAGATTTGGCAATTTGCTCATCAACATATTTTTATCAGTTTCGCCTATTGATTCGTTAACCTCCTCGGTTATTGCAACTTTTCGGTTGATTTATCAGATTCATCAGTGGCTGTATTATCAGTTTCACCCACTATTGAGTTCCTGACAACATCTTCAACTTTGTTAGTTATGACTGCTTTAGCTAGTTTACTTCCCCTTTGTTGTATCGATTTCCATGGGGTTAATCTTAGATTCTCTTTCATTGGCATCATCTTTTTGTTTTTCATTCAAAGCTCATTTCTCTTCATCTTTTCTTTCTGAATCTTTAGTTTCCATGTATTCAACTTACTTTTCAAAATCATTTGCATTGTTTAGTACACTTCTGTCAGTTGGTGATTTTGGTTCCTGATCTTCATACTGTTCTTCTGAAGATGACTCTGATTCTTCCTTTGATTCTGAGTCTGATGCAGATTCCTCTTCCAAACTTTTTTTCTTCTTTCTCAACTATAGACTTACTAGATGTATCCTTGATAGAGGCATGAATGAAATTATGCAAACTAGGTTATCTTGAAAATCATCATCATCATTCTTCTTCTTTGGTTGACCGGGTTCTCATCCCATTGATATTTTCTAGTGTCTTGCTCTGATGGCTGCATGTCCATTGATTATAACATTTGATAAATCAAACAACTGTGATAGGTGGGTAATGTCAAATAATCCGATCACCTATAGTTCATCTATCACCATTTGTTCCATTTTGTCTTTGTTGATTACCAATGGAACTTAATTTCCAGTAGGTGTAGTCTTCAAATCTCTTTAATTCTGCAGTGATTTTTTCTTGCTATTTCAATTTCTGGTCAGTTTGCTCATTTGTAACCTCAAGAAAGATGTATGGTTCAACTATCATCTCCGTTATGATAGCTACCGACTCGTTCTCAGTTGTAACAAAATTCCATATAATTTTTCTTTGTCAGCTCCAGCTACTGCAACCTCAATAGTAATTTAAGAAATTTTTGCAACTTGAGGCCCATCAACGTGTTGAAATAGTGTCCTAAACCCAACCCGGTTGGAACGGATCCGACCGGGTCAGATCATTTCTACTATTTCTTTATGTTTGTACATATAAAATGAATTTTCTGTTGTCATATATGTTCTTTTAAAGAACCAATTATGAATTATTATATGATAATGTCCTTAGTATTAAACTGTGACAGAGAAACCATGATAGGCGATTATGGTTGATGAGATCTCTAATCACATTAATAAGTTTGATATTAAATGTCTCTAGGCTGATGTACTATTAATTAGGGCATTGATAGTATAAACAGACTAGCACGTATTAGATGTCTTCTGTCTTTAAGGGCAGGGATAGATCTCGTCTATCGAAGTGTTGAGACACTTGGACTGTATGTTGACGTGTATTGGAGAATGCGTACGTTAGACTGACCCACTTACACATGTTAAGTGTCACACTATGTGACGGTTGTGTAATTATCCTTTGGACCTTAGTCTTCATGGCATCACGGTGTGGATTTTCATGCTTTGACACTATTGAGGTTTCCCCTAGCCACGGGGCGATCATGCGGTAGTGATTGGGTATGATACTGAAGCATGCATAGTATACATGTTTGGTCTTCTGGGAATCACGTACCCTATCAGTAGGGTGAATATCTGAAAATGGCCTTCTTATAAGGAATGTCTTAGTCTCGTGAATCTTTGCAAAGTGGAATTAAATGAGTTACTCCGAGAGAGCATGATATCCAGATTATAAGATACGGTCGTTGATGTTTTGACACTTGACTAACGACCGTATGGATATTATTACAGCGATAGGATTGTAAGTTACACGGTAACTGTTTCACATGAAAGGTAGTAATCATTGCATTTGACTCTTCCGATGATTGGGTGTCACGGTGTGTTGCTAGACGCTATCCCGTGATCGTTAGGTATGAAGGGAATTTTCATAATTTGCACTTTGTGTCTACGGCCAACATATTCGGAAGCCTATCGGGTCACACAGATAAGAACATCTAGCCGGATTAAAATGTGGTTATAGTTGATAACCAAATAAGGAATCTTTATTTCGTACTATACAGGTTATAGTGGTAAATTAATATGGTGGTATTTATTTATTATGAATAAATTAAATACAAGATATTAAAAATATTATATTAATTAAAGAATATTCCGGATGCCAATTTGTTGGCTAAGGTGGCGCAATTTGTGTGTGTATAAGATACACTTGGATTGAGCGATTTAATTAATGGTATTACCATATATTAATACTTATATTTATATATATGTTTGTGCGTGACTTGCACATATGATGTGCATGTGCACATTCTGTAGTAAAATAAATATATACGGATTTATATATGTAATATATATATGTGATATATACACATGTGTAAATGTATTTATGGTAATATGATAAATATAATCAATATAAGATATTGACAATATATTGGAAATATTTAATATAAGATATTGAATATTAATGAGATAAATCAATCAAATATATTTTCCTTATTTTACAAGTAAATGGTTTTCTTCCTCTCCACTCCTATGGGGCGCCACTTTTACCTATAAATAGGAAGTGGATGTCAAGCTCTTTTGTACATCATAATTCCAAGAGCTAATAGTTCTTGAGAAAAATAGAGAGCTTCCTAGGAGAGTTTTATGAGGGAGGAAAAGTCGGTCTAGCAGCCGAGTTTTTCTAGTAGAAATCCAATGGTGGATTCCGGCGGGTTGTTCGAGTGGACTAGCGGTAGAGGCCGAATGCTTGGGCGGCTCCGTGCATCGCTACTCTCCTTACACGGTCAAAGCGTCGATCTTTTAGATCAAGCAAGGTAACCATTGTCTTTAACTTATTTGTTTATTGCTTAAACGAAGTCGATCTTGGTTCGATAGGAAATAAATTTTTGAATTCCGCTGCGTTCCCGAATAGATTTACTAACAGTGGTATCGGAGCGAGTTTTGAGCTTAAGCAATAAGCATGTTATTTTGCGTAGTTAATTTTATCGTTTAAATCACATAATTAATAGATGAAAGATTTTTGATTCGCAAAAGTGATACATGTAAAGAAAAGAAAAAAAATGAGATCGGGTGGTGCTTGGCCGACTCGCGGCGGCTGGTCGGCTGTGGTGGCGGCAGGGCAACCTGCTGCCGGCATCGGTTGACCGGTCAATGCTGGCGGATCTCCTAAATTTTGGTTTGTGTATTTCATGATTCAATATGGTTCATAGTTATGATTGGTAATTCCTCCTTTGTTTAGTTATGTCATGTGGCTAACCAATGGTTCAAATAGTTTGAGCCATTGGGATGCCACATGGCATTAAAAATAATAATGAATTTTCCAAACTTTGTTTGGAATAGGCCTAAGCCCTTTCCAAATATTTGTTTGGGAAAAAGGCCTAGGCATAGGCCACTTCCAAAATTTTGATTTTGGAAAGTGGCCTAGCATATTAACCAAAATATTGGCCTTTCCAAATTTTGTTTGGAATAGGCCTAGGCCCTATTCAAAATATTTGATTTTGGAAAGGGCCAAGGGAGATGCCTTTTGGTTTAGGAAACCAAATGCATCCCTTTTGATTAGGAATCAAAAGGAAAGAAACAAAAAAGACTTAATTTTAGTTTTGATTTATTTTAGAATAGTTCTAATTAATTAAAAGTGATATTAAAATCGTTTAAAATTAATCGTTAATTTTATTTCGACTAAAATCATTTAATTAATTAAATGTTAATTAGTTAATTGATTGGATAAAATTATTTAATAGATTAAATGTTAATCGATTAATTAAGACCTAAGTAGTTAAATTTTAATTTTATCTTATTCATATGATGTTATTGTATGTATTAGATATAATAGATATAATATGATTATATGGACCCCGATAGATCATGGACTCGACCGATAGGATAGATGTGAATGATTTAATTTTTCTGTTGGTTTAAAAATTGTCCTAGGACGTTATGAAGAACGTGACCTAGTTTATTCCCATTCCCGTTAGCTCCCCCCATATGCGGCGGGTGTATTTATTTTATTAGATAGAATTAAATGTACAAGAATGGAACAGATGATGGAGACCAAAGAAAGAAGAATAAAGATCCTATTGGAGATATTAAAGATCATATTGGCGGTTGCAGATACCCTTACATCGTGACCCGCGGATTCGTCAGTTTGTATTTGAAACCACACCTAGGAAAAGTCCATGATCATACCGGTTACTTTGCGCATTTATTTATTTTATACTTGTATTTATTTTATATGATACGATAGATGCATAACTATGCACGATCTAGATTATTGTGTAGGATGTATGTCTATAGAGATAGATATACATGATGCGACTGTAATAAATTAATTAAGAGAATTAATTTGAATTAATTTAAAATTACTCCCACAACAAAAATCTAGTTATAATATGTCTCCCAATATTATAGTGATGGTGAAGAGCCCATGTTCGGATCCAACTGATCGGCCCACGTCGGGAGTTGACCTACCTCTGGTATATCGTCATTATCGTGATATGATCGTTATGAGATCTCATGAATACTTGGGTTACGACTCGACAATGAATCTTGCGGTGATTGGCCCATGCACGTCAAGACCGTCTGATTTAAGAGACATAAGGTTGGCTATCACATAGACGATGTGAATTGTCAAAGAGTTGACTAGTCAAACCACTGGAAGTCGCGTTAGACGCGATTGGTAAGAAGTACCTACCTGTCAAAATTGACCCGGTCGATCGGCCCACATCGGGGATCGAGTCAACTTGATAGGATTCCAGCCACTAAAGAATATTCAAAAAAATCTTGAAAGTCAATTGGGAGTAGTTCACTAGTGGGAGCAAAATCATAAATCAAAAGAACAGTTTCGATTTTGCGTGTATAAACAACAACACTCTTTTATTTTCATTTCTTTGTTGTAGTTTTAGCAAACTTTATATTTATGTTTTTTCTCGATTAGTAAAACCGAATTATGACTGTTACCTTTTGAGAAACGTTCTCGAATATGGTTAAGTAATTTTAATCCTTTTAAAATAAGCAGTGACACGAGCAATCCCGTTATAGTAGTTGAAGACAAGGAGACTACATATATGATGGAGTACTCCAAGACTTTAATTATTAAAGAAAAACGGAAGCTCATTGGATACGATCCAATGTGATCATTCAGTCATACGATGACAATTATTTCAAACGTTGGATAAGAATGACCACATCGAATTTTGGAAGGTTGTTTTCGAAAATGTAAGATTTAAGTATCGACTTATTTCTTTAATTATTGCTTAAAGGTTAATTAAATGGTCAATGTTTTGATACGATTCAAAATGTTGAATAAACTATTTAATAAACTTTAGATTTTATTTACGAAAGGAAATTAAAGACATGGCTCTTGGGATCTTTTTTAAGTCTTATGAAGGCTACAATAAGAAACATTTTTCAAGTACTTAAAGGATTAAAAGGAAAGTTAGGGCATATGCTTAAATAGAGACCTTATTGAATTTTCTATTGTAGGCAAGTGAGTTCAGATAAATCTATCTAAGTTCAAAGTCGACTCTAAGATATAAGATATCTTACGAGTGTGATTAAATTAGAAAGATTAAATGCAGATATGGAAGGTGAAACAAACGTTGTGACACTTACCATATTCTGGATCTAGTAAACTGATAAGGGAACTAAATAAATGTTATTATGTTCCGGTTCTTATAAAGAACATACTTTCAGTTATTTGTTAGGATTTAGTAGACATATTCAATTGTAAAGAATAAATGTTATTCCGATAAAGTTGCAAGGTCACTGAATCTAACATACAAGATTGATGTCACAATATAGTTGATATATGTGATGAGATCTCAAATAAATATTTATGTGGTTGTTATCCTTAATATTTGTGGTTGTTCTAGACATAGTCTCTCTGGAAGGGAAGTGTGTAACTAAACGTCATTCTGATGATGTTGAACCATATGATTATGAATCATGTGGGTAATACGTATCTTATCTAAAGATGAGTAAAATACACATTTATGAAAAGGTTGTATAATCTAGAAAAATTGTCTAAAGCCTAAACATACCGATGTTTGTTGGATTGTGACAATTAATGCCACAAATAATTGTTCATTAATCTCTACGACTATTTTTAGAAATAATCAAGTGTACTCAGTGAAGTGCATAATTC
Organism: Gentiana straminea; assembly: GCA_036785695.1. Classification (NCBI taxonomy): domain Eukaryota; kingdom Viridiplantae; phylum Streptophyta; class Magnoliopsida; order Gentianales; family Gentianaceae; genus Gentiana; species Gentiana straminea. Next base: position 1,837,268 of record JAVUPR010000398.1, on the reverse strand, counting down.
GGAAAGCCCGAAAAGTTTGAGTTAGTACGAACATGAGATTGATGAGCTACTTAGGAATTAATCTTCAATTGGATTGAAGTAATTAATATTTGAAGGGTGTTTCAGAAGTTGTCGGAAATAGAATCAGATTCTCCCTTGAAGGATACCATCTTTGGGATACGCAATTAGATTGTGTTCCAAAAATGGAAACAACAGTTTATATGATAACGGTGTGATGCAAGACATGCGAGGTATCCCTTACTCGTTTCGGGATAGAGCCCTTAAAGGTTGAATAAATTCCATATTAGATATGGTAGAAGATAATGTCGAATATATCTTAACCGATGATTTGAAGTTGTCATAGGCAAAGTCTGAAAGGCTTAGAGCCTAGCACGACATATGCAACTTTGTGGAACGTCTTAGCTAGCATACTGGATATTATTTACTTGTCTGCGGAGAATAATGTTTGTCTCCAAACATAACATCTTCTAGAGGAAGCGATTCTTCCAAAAGAGATAGTGGGAGTAAATAAGATCTCAAAAGAGTTTAAGAACCACAAAGATACATTCAACCATTGGAACATGAGCACACACCACATAGCGATGAGGTGTAGAACACTGCTCAGTGCGCACAAAAGTTCTGTAAGTCTGTGAATAACCTCAAGCCCAAAAGGGCTTATGGTATGTTATCTTGATGAATGAATATCTCATGACTTATGAAGGAATGTTTAATATTGAGAGATATGGACATAATATCTGAATTGGATTGCATGAGTGACAACCAGGTTGTGAACCTAGTATGTCTTACCTTGAGGGATTGTCCCGGAAATGATGTCATCGATAGTAATATGATTACCATAAGGCTATTGTGATGGCTGAATAGTACGGTGTGTAAACCTTGTAATTATCTATATGCTGCCAGTTGTGCCCATATCTATTCAGATAATGCTTGTTATAACTTTGTTTCATGGCAATATGATAGTGTTAAAGATGTTGGGGAAACACCCCGATGTTCATAGACGATAACATGATATGTGAGCCCACGAGATCCATTTATGGACTCAAACAAGTTTCTCTCGATGATTTCTTTGTTTGATAATTAAAGGAGTTTGATTTAGTCAAAAGAAGGATATGTCTTATGTGCATGATGGATAGTGGGAGTGTGTTACGATTTTTTAGAAAGGTATTGGATATCTCTCTCAAGAATTATCACCCCATGTCACAGTCAATTAATGTTTGGTAGTTCAAGGTCTTTACGAAAGCACTTGGATTAGTAGTTCTTATTTTAGAAATTAGAATCTATAGCGATAGATTTAACTACTGTTAGATTATAGTCTATATAGATGTGATGCTAAAACAGTTTAGCATAGATCGCGACAGGGGATACTGCTAGCTGGTGTTCTCAAGATCTATCTATGTTAGGAAGTTAGTCCTAAAGATAAGGTGAAATATGATGCTTATAGAAGGTTTCCTTCTCTAGTGCGATAGGAACCATCGTATAGGTAATGCCGGATGTTCATAGTCCATGAATAGTCATGAGAAAGTATGAAAGAAAATTAGGTGAATGTCGAGAATATCCTTAAATGAGTTAAGAATGGTTTCCTAGTTTATCGAAACTTGGGATCGGATAAATATAGTTATACAGACGTGTATCCTGAGTCTTATGAAGGCGAGTGGGAGCTACAGTCTAGGTTTGTAGTCACTTTGATTAAGTGATATAGTTAGCTGAAAATGTTTTTGGCACTGGGTCACTGTAAATTCTACAATTAGGCCAAAACACAGTAGTGCCTTGGAGGCACAGTGAGAGCAGTACATGGATATAGGAGGTTCATTCCTTAAACTTATATGGTTTTTCCACCATTTTTATATATATCTGATATAGTAAGTGGATTCATTGCTTGAAGCAAGGACCAGGGTCTCGTCAGAGATTCATGTGTGTGTTAAGGCGGTTCCATTGACTTGATCATTTGGGGCATGGTATGAAGATAGTCTGAGTCCCTATGGATAGCGATCCGTTTATGGATAGAGCTGGTTGCGAGTATTGCATGAGATTCTTGTGTTTCAACTTGGTCTTGTGTGTGCGAGTAATTGGTTTTAGGCCAAGTGGGAGATTGTTGAAATAGTGTCCTAACCCAATCGGGTTGGACCAGATCAGATCATTTCTACTATTTCTTTATGTTTGTACGTATGTAAAATGACTTTTTTGTTGTCATATATATGTTCTTTTAAAGAACCAATTTTGAATAGTTATATGATAACGTCCTTAGTTTAAACTGTGATAGAGAAACCATGATAGGCGATTCTGGTTGATGAGATCTCTAATCACTTTAATAAGTTAGATACTTAAATGTCTCTAGGCTGATGTACCATTAAACAGGGAATTGATAGTATAAACAGACTAGCATGTATTAGATGTCTTCTGTCTTTAAGGGCAGGAACAAATCTTGTCTACCGAAGTGTGGAGACACTTGGACTGTACGTGGACGTGTATTGGAGAATGCGTACATTAGACTGACCCACTTACACATGTTAAGTGTCACACTATGTGACGGTTGTGTAATTATCATTTGGACCGGAGTCTTCATTGCATCACGGTGTGGATTGTCATGCTTTGACACTATTGCGGTTTCCCCTAGCCACGGGTCGATCATGCGGTAGTGATTGGGTATGATACTGAAGCATGCGGAGTATACATGTATGGTCGTTTGGGAATCACGTACCCTATCAGTATGAGAATATCCGAAAGGGCCTTCTTATAAGGAATATCTTACTCTCGTGAATCTGTGCAAAGTGGAAGTAAATGAGTTACTTCGAGAGAGCATGATATCCAGATTATAAGATACGGTCGTTGATGTTTTGACACTTGACTAACGACCGTATGGATATTATTACAGTGATAGGATTGTAAGTTACACAGTAACTGTTTCACATGAAAGGTAGTAGTAATTGCATTTGACTCTTCCGGTGATTGGGGGTCACGGTGTGTTGCTAGACTCTATCCCGTTATCGTTAGGTATGAAGGGAATTTTCGTAATATTCACTTTGTGTCTACAGCCAAGATATTCGGAAGCCTATCAGATCACACACATAAGAACATCTAGCCGGATTAAAATGTTGTTATAGTGGATAACCAAATAAGGAGAGTTTATCTCGTACTATAATGGTTATAGTGGTAAATTAATAAGGTGGTATTTATTTATTATGAATAAATTAAATACAAGATATTAATAATATTATATTAATTAAAGAATATTCCGGATGCCAATTTATTGGCTAAGGTGGCACAATTTGTGTGTGTATAATATACACTTGGATTGTGCAATTTAATTAATGGTATTACCATATATTAATATTTATATTTATATATATATATATGTTTGTGCGTGACTTGCACATATGATGTGCATGTGCACATTTTGTAGTAAAATAAATATATATGGATTTATATGTGTAATATATATATGTGATATATACACATGTGTAAATTGATTTATGGTAATAAGATAAATATAGTCAATATAAGATATTGAAAATATATAGGAAATATTTAATATAAAATATTGAATATTAATGAGATAAATCAATCAAATGTATTTTCCTTATTTAACTAGTAAAAGGTTTTCTTCCTCTCCACTCCTATGGGGCGCTACTTTTACCAATAAATGGGAAGTGGGCGTCAAGCTCTGTTGTACATCATAATTCCAAGAGCTAATAGTTCTTGAGAAAAATAGAGAGCTTCCTAGGAGAGTTTTATGAGGGAGGAAAAGTCGGTCTAGCAGCCGAGTTTTTCTAGTAGCAATCCAATGGTGGATTCCGGCGGGTTGTTCGTGTGGACTAGCGGTAGAGGCCGAACATTTGGGCGGCTCCGTGCATCGCTACTCTCCTTAGACAGTCAAAGCGTCGATCTTTTAGATCAAGCAAGGTAACCACTGTCTTTAGTTTATATGTTTATTACTTAAACGAAGTCGATCTTAGGTCGATAGGAAATAAATTTTCGAATTCCGATGCGTTCCCGCATAGATTTCCTACCACAACGTTCTCTTCCCTTTATTTAGTTGCTTTGACACTTTTCTCTTCTTTACGTTCATTTTTTTGCAGTTGTGTAATCTTCAACAGTTTTCTTAACAATTCAGTAATGATTTTCTATGGTACTCGCTTAGCACTGATTTCTCCCTTTTCTGTTGATTGAGCAACAATTTTAATCTTAGATGTTTTTCCTCTTACATCTTTTCTTTCAGCTTCATTCTTCCGCTTTTCTTTCTTAGTAAGATCCTTCTCTTGATTTACTTCTCCAGTTTTTCTCCATTAACAAATGATTCTTGAATTGTCATCTTAGTTCTTTCCTTCTTTTTTTGTGATTGAGAAACATTAGCTTCTTCAATCGATTTCTCATATGAGATTCTCGAAGATGATTTTTGTGGTGTAGATCTGGCTTTTGAGATAAGATCTAGAATATTTAGAATTCCAGGTGCCAGATTTCCTCCTTCAATTTCTTCGATCTCTTCAATCATATCTGGTTCTGATTCAGTAAATGATTCTTCAACAGGTTCTAAGATAGTTTCTTGGACTGGTGTCTGAACTGGTTATATACTGATTCCCCCTGAAGTCATCTCCGGGTGTTGAGGAAATATCAGTTTCAGTTCTTGGTTTCTAAACGTCAAGATAATGACTCTTAGTGTTAGAAGCAGTTGATTTCTTAGTTGACTTAGAAGATTCAAATTTTCTTTTCTTTGATTCCTTATTTAACCGTGAGTCAGCTTCTATTAAACTTCCAACTTTTCTTCCAGTTTCTTTTTTCTCTCTATTAACTCAAAGATATTTGCAATGGCCTGGTTCTTGCTTGTTTTCTTAACGGCTTTTTGGTTCTTGCTTGTTTTTCTTTTCTTTTTCCTGCTAGGTTCAACTTTATTTTCACCTTTCTTCTTTGTAGTTGTCTTCCTTTCTACCATGATTATTATCTTTTCGCCGGAAACATGAGTCATTTTCTCCTTGAGTATTTAAAAGTGGTTTAGAATCCTTTGAACAAGAAATGGAAAGGTCTAAGTCTGATATAATCTTCCATTTTTTCTCCTCCTTTCTTAGATTTTCTAATTTCTCCGGAAAACTGCTATTTCAACTGATTACAGATGTATTAATACCAGTTGAATGGTTTCCCAAACCATAAAGCATGTATTAACTCCATTTTTACATTAGAGATATTGAAAAGGCTCCTGAGTTTCATATGATTCATTTGGCAAGCATTTGACTTAGGTGACTATACTCAGGGTGCAAAAGATTAGTACTTGCAATTATGTTCATCATGTTTCATGGCTTAGTTGCAATCTCCAAAATGTTTTTGTTGGTCCATTGGAAAGGCTAACACAAGTTTAGAAAGTGGGGGGGGGGGGTTGAATAAACTTGTCACCAAAAACCTAACTTAAAACTGAATCTTAAACCAGATATAGTTCAACTAAAACTTGTGCGGAGTTAAGCTAACTTAGCTGAGTATAAGTCAAAACTGACTTATCCTTAACTGAGTTAACTGGCTGCATATTAAATTAAGCCTTTGTAAAATATGAGTTATCAGTTAATATGCTGACTCAGTTTCTGATGTTTGCTGAGTATGTGAACTGGATGAAAATAAATACAATGCAGTAAATAAATGCGTAAGGTAAATAGACAAGAATTATAGAGGTTTGAGGTGGTGTAATCCTGTCAGTCCTCTCTTCTCTTGTGATGCAGAGGCCAAATCCACTATGTTTTTGAGGTTTATAGTTAAAAGACACAAAGTAAATTCTAGACACTTGACTGTCCTTCACTAACCCTATATTCACAATCTTCCAGCTCCTGTCTTCAAGAGGTAGAATTGATGTTTAAACTAAGCTTGCTACACTGGTCCTTGGAGGGTTGAATTGCCTCTTCACCAGCTCAACACAAACACAGTCTTCCTAACTGCAGCTCAACTGTCCTTCATACCTTCTTGGTGTTTCACAGTCCTTCCTTTTGATAAAATCAAAGTTGAGACTTCAATCAATAACTATGAGTATGTCCAAGGTTTCAATAGATCTTTTTCCTTTTTGACATTCTTATAATTCTTTTGAATAACCACTAATTCTTTTATGAGTATGTCCATGGTTTCATTGAAATCTTCATTTCTATGATTGTTCATGGCAGTGTGAGTGTTCAAAGTGAACTGGCTTTCCGCTGAGTAATGACAAAGTAGTGAAGGAAGACTTATACGGCAAAGTCAGAGAGATCACTCAACCGTTCAGGGAACGGCCAAGGAAACTTTACTTAATCAGAATTTGAAATATGAATAAGATTCAGAGGATCAAGCATTAAATGCACAATCAACAGAGGATCAATCAAGAACGGATCTTCTGATAAACGAATAAAGAAAAATCCGATCACTGAAATCAAGGAGAATATAATTAAGGGGGGGATCAAGAATAAAATCAAGGATTATTCCCTTCATTAATATAGCCAACGGACAGAAATTCAAATCAAGGATTATCAAGGCTATAAATAGAAGGCATTGACAAAAAGAAAGAAAAAAAAAGAAAACGATCAATAAGCAGAAACTCTATCAAATCAAAAAGGCCTTCATTTGTGCTTAAAAAGGAATATCTAGTGATCAACTCAAAATTTAGAACTACAATTTCAACATCAAGCATTGAGTCTGATCAACAAGTGTTTTGTGAATCCAGTTCACATCAATCAAGCAACAGAATCAGAGGCATCTAAGAAGTTGTGTTTGTGATAGCTGCTGAAGGATTTATTCCCAATGAGCAGTGAAAAAGACTGAGTCACTGAAGCTGTTGCAGTCAGGGAGTGATAGTCTTAAATATTGTGTAGCTTGTGTAGTCAAGGACAATCAGACTATTGTATCCGTGAAAACAATAGTGAATTCCTCCAATCATCACATGAGAAGATTGGATTAAAGGATTACACCACCCTGAACCACTATAAGCCTTGTGTCAATTTACTTTCAGCAATTTACCTTACTGCATTTATTTAATTGACTAAACTATATCATAGATCTGTGATTGCATAAACTATTTTGAAACAACATATTAAGAAGGGACTTATCCGCTACCCAAAAGCTTTTAAATACAAGAAATGTTTTTTAAGCTCCACTATAGTCATTCACCCCCTCCCTCTGACTATAGTTTTACCCTTCTCTGGGATCAACAATTTGTATCAGAGCAGTGTTTCTAGTATCAGAACCTGTTCAGATCTAACTTCAGGTAACAAGGAGATCACATATTTTCAAAGTAGTTTTCAAACATGTGCTTTCTGAATATACATATTTCTTATTTGTACTTATGGATTCCTCAAATTTTAGGTCAAAGGTACCTGTTTTCAATGTCAACAATTTTGATGAATACAAAATAATAATGTTGTCTCATCTTGCAGCAACTCATGAGGAGATGCTGGGTGTAATCAATGATGGCCCAATCGAGATTACAACTGTGGTAGCCACATGAGCAGATCAATGAAAAGTAATAGACAAACTCAAGAAAGATTGGACCAAGGATGACATGAGACGAGCAAATCCTGACTTTATTGTAAAAGACAAGATTTTGAAGACTCTGGACAGTAACATGTTAATGAGAATCAAAGATTGTAAAACAACAAAGGAAATGTGGGACAAATTGGCACTGATCAATGAAGGATCAAAAGCAGACAAGGAAAACAAACTGTCTGTTGCAAAACAGAAATTTGAGAACTTCAAAATGAAGACTGGAGAAACAATTGATCAAATGGACAGTAGATTTTCAAGCATCGTCAGTGTACTACAACAACTTGGACACACATATCCACAGAAATAAGTGTGCCGGAAGATCTTGAGAGGCTTACCTAAAAGATGGAAGATCATTACATCAGTAATCAGAGGGACAACAAATATTGCAAACACTGACACCATGACTCTGATGTCTCAACTAAAGGCTCATGAATTTGAGTTGAATGGTGAAGACAGTGCACCAGCAGAGGCACATAAGGCCAGTTCACTGGTTGCACCCCGAAGAAAGTCAAACGGTGATGCAAGCAAAGAAAGAGACACAGGAGCTAAAGGAACATGTAGCTTTACTAGTTAAACGTTTTGACAGTTTTACCAAGAAGAAGAAATTCATAGGAGGATCATCATCATACAAAAAGTCATGCACAAGGAAAGACACCAAGACAAAAGATGATGAATACAGATGCTTCAACTGTAATAAGAAAGGCCACTTCAAGGCTGATTGCCCTAAAGATATAGACAAAGCTGAGGATAAGAAGAAGTACAAGACAACTAAAAAGAGGAAAAGCAAGAAGGCACTCAAAGCTGAATCTAGTAGTGAAAAGAATGAAGAATCATCTGAAAATGATTCTGATGATGACGAGGATGACAGCTCAAACAATGAAAAATCCTATCTATGTCTTATGGCTAAAGAGTCAAATGAAACTGAGGTAACATCTAGTTCATACTCATCATCAAGTGCATCCACATCTGACACTGTACAATTTTCTATTCTCCTCTTAGATTCTGCAAACCTAATCCAAAATCGCATGAGTAAATTTGAACAAATTGAGATGAATCATGAAATTCTGGAACAGGAGTGTGAGAATCTAAGAAAGGAAAATAAAAGACTAAAGAAAGAACTGGATAGGGTAAAAGCTGAACTACCTAGTAAGGAGACTTACATAAATGATCAACAAGCAACAGATTGTCATACATCTGGTGTTGACAGACTGGTTGAGAAAATCTCCTTACCAGTTAAGACCACCAATGCTCTATTAAATGAACCAACTTACAAACCCTCAAAATGTTTTGGATCTAGATCTGGTCTTAGCTACAACAGTCAGGATGAGAATATAAACAATGGACAACACAATTCTGAATCTATGACCAACAATGGACCAAAGTTCAGAAAAGGATAGACCATAGTTTCAACCACTCATCCTGCACCGGTGAAGTCAAGATCCAGAGCAGTGAAGCAGAAGATCAAACCAACAATCCAGTCAACCAAAAGAAAAAGTTTTCTGAAAGGTAAATGAAGACTTTATCCTTCAGAAGATGATTGGAATGTTGTACCTCCAAAATACAAGAAGAAACCATGTAATGCCATGCATCATGTGTTTAAGAAAAAACGAACAAAGGTATGTTCCAATACACATGAAGAAACATAGGTTTCCCACTGCATATTGGAAAGTGAAAAAGGATGCAAATGCACCAAAAAGTAGAGAAAAGTATCAGAATACCTTTAGTAGAAATATTAGAAGCTATTATGCCATGCCTTATACATATGAAGTTGATGACTTTAATTATCCAAAAAGAAGATCATTTGGCTATACACTTGGAGTAGAAGGCATGACTGCTAATAGGTATGAACCCAAACAGTGTTGGGTACCTAAACGAAATTAATTTGTTTTGTAGGATGTCTGGTACATAGACAGTGGATGTTCCAGACACATAACAGGGAACAAGGGATGGCTCATTGACTTTAAAGCTTTTGAAGGACCTAAAGTCAACTTTGGAGGCAATGAAAACCCTGGCAAAATTAAGGGGGAAGGCACAATATTCAAAAACAACTTGAAGATTCAAAATGTGGCCTATGTTAAAGGACTGAATTTCAATCTGTTGAGCATCAGTCAGTTCTGTGACAAAGGCTACAATGTGCACTTCAACAAGGAAGGATGCAAGGTGATTCAATGTCAAACCAACATAGTAGTTCTTGCAGGAAGAAGTGAAGACAACATGTATGTGGTGGATTGGAGAACAGCTAAAGCAGAAATATGTTTTCTTGTTAAAAATAAACAATCAACCAGCTGGATTAGGCATAGAAGGTTAAATCACCTAAATTTCAAGACCATCAACATATTATCAAAGAATAAATTAGTGGAAGGTTTACCAGAGATCACATTCAAAAAGGAAAGTCTATGTGATACATGTCAAAAAAGGAAACAAATCAAAAGCTCTTTAAAGTCAAAGCCCTATCAATCAACAACAAGAATTTTAAATCTACTACATATGGACCTGTTTGGAACAGCCACACCAGTCAGTGTAAGTGGAAAGAAATACACTTTAGTAGTGGTGGATGACTTCTCTAAATTCACCTAGACCATATTCATGAATATGAAAAGAGAGACACTCAAAGGCTACCAGATCTGCTAAGAAGACTTCAAAATGAAAAGGAATTGAAGATTATAAAAATCAGATCAGATAGAGGCACAGAGTTTCTAAATGAAATAATCAGAACCTATTGTGAAGAAAATGGAGTACTGCATCTACTATCAGCAGCAGGGACTCCACAACATAATGGTGTAGCATAAAGAATAAATAGAACTCTAAAAGAAGCAGCAAACACAACATGCTATACACAAAACAGACCAATCATCAACAAACATCATGGAACAACTCCATATGAAATATGGAATGGAAGAAAACCTAATATCTCACATTTACAACTGTTTGGATCTAAATGTTTTGTTTTGAACAGGAATTAATTGCACACTTTTGATTAAAAGGCTGATGAAGTGATGGAGGTCAAGTTAAATTATTAACTCGATGCCTACTAACTCACTAGCAAGAGAACTAGGTTCAATTGTAGTATAGCCAGATAGAGTCGAGGTCGATCCCACAGAGACTCGGCACAAATAAAAACACAACTTTATCCTATTAGAACTAAATTGAAAGGGCGGTCTACGACCAACTAAATGCAGAAAATAAAGTAGTGACAACCACAAGACACAAAAGACCACAAAGACAAACTCAAGACTACTAAAACACGGATAATACGGTTGATATTATCTAAACAAATAGTATTGATTACGCTAGTAGATTATAACTCCCCCATGTGAATTAGGATGATTACGAGATAAAACAAACGTTAAAGATTGATTATTATGACTACGGGAGTCATCCCCTAAGGTAGATTTAGCTCCAGTTAGGCCATCTAAATCATCGTGCCTCCATTACGTGACTTCGCTTTTTAATGCCTCCATCTCATATAACTTCTGACACATTTACGAGACTAGGGATGCCGGTATAAACCGTAACCTCATCTAAGCAACATTCCTAGGGTAAGGCGTACTTCTTAGATGCCGATTCAATCTATATCCTAAGTAACAATCACTTTTTGGGTTTCATGTTAAATTATGATGACGAATAACTAAGTTGATCAGGTTTAATTACTCGTTTTAATTCCAAATCAGAGAATCTGACGTAGTCGAAGCCGATCATAATATTGCCCTACACATCACCACGCTCGGTCGACCGAACGACAGCACTCGGGCGACCGAGTGACACGTCTAGGTCGACCGAACACAGTTCTGTGCCGGAACAAATCATGATTACTTCTTAACGTTTCTAACCTAAACACATGGGTTCGTAAATTAATCTACATCACGCAATCAATACAAATAAAATTACTCCATAATAAAATACAACAGATCTACGAATAAAGATTGCATAATTGAATAGTCATACCCTCGAAGACGAGAGTGACTCCCACTCTTTAATGCGCTCCCTAATCGGAGAATCCGACGAATCCACAATGAACGAACATAAAGAAAATAAAACTAAAACTCAAAATCTAAAATTGTATGAATTGTTTTTTGTGTTGTAGTGGTGTGTCTTTCTCAGCATCGTGGCTGCTGTTTATATAGGAGTTGTAGCCGACATAGGGAGAATCCAGAAGATTGACATGCATTTATCACAGCAGGCTCGGGTGACCGAACGTACACGCTCGGTCGACCGAATGGCATGGCTCGGTCGACCGAGCCTCCCTCTTTACGCGTTTTCAAATTCGGTTCGTCTGACTTGTTCCCCACTCCATGCTTTTGAATTGATCTGATTAATCTTTTCTTCAATGCTCCGATTTTCTTCTCTTTTATCTTGAGATCTCCCAATTGCGTGATAATTATCTTCCCGATTTATCATGATCTGCAAAACCAGCATTTATCACACAATTAATTGCTCTTTTATAATAAAAATAGCTAAATACCAATTATCATATTAATAATCACTTATCATTAAATAATAAATATAAACACGTGATTAAATATGAAATATATATAATTAACTCCGATTTAAGGTTATAATTGATGACATAAATGGGTATATTTTAACTGTCATCAAAATGCCCCCACTTAAACTTTGCTTCGTCCCGAACAAAGCATTAACAAGTTATTCCCCAAGACAACATTTTCTCGTGGTCAACTCATACTTACACAAGAAACCCGAGTCAACTCATACCGGTCATGCTCATAAGATAAGCATTATTCACTACTCGCTATGAATCAAAGTGATTGTGTGCATGTGCATTGGTTTTATACAAATGTAGCAAGATTAAAGTTTATGCAGACTTCATATCTAAATTCACCAACGTCAGCATTCATACTTCTTATGCCTCGCAATGGTTAAAGCACTAGAACAATAAGCAAGAGCGTATCTATAGGGTTTTTGGACTTGGAGACCGAGTACTACTCAAAGCCTCTAAAAATTCGAAATTTTCAATTTTGCATATTTTTCGAATACTACAAACCTCAAGGAAGAAAACTCTTCATAGAGTATCCACCTATCTTAGATTAAGCATAGCATCGAATATTACCACAAGCGCGGGGCTACTTTGGTAATGTTACTACAAGCCCAGTGTTTTAATACATTGTCAAAACACAGGTACGTCCCAAGCTTATTACTCCGCTTTTGTTGGCTAGAAGATCAGAATACATCAGTCGACCAATATCGACACTAGGTCCTCATAACCAATTATCTACGCAATGTACACATACTTTTTTCAATTATTATAATTCATGTGGTATTAAACGATTCACATGTTGAGTAATTGAACAATACCTAACTACTTGCAATTATTGGCATGAATATCCTTAAGTTTACTAACAATTTATCGCAAAAGTATAATATGACCACGTACTCACGCAACTTGGTTCATTTCCTATCAATTCTAAGTATAAGAAATTTACAAGTTTAAGGGTACGAGTTAAACACTTGGCATTTATCCATAAAAATTTTAAATTTGGCTCAATATTGTCTCAGTATTCCGTTCCCCTTGACTTTTTCAACACTTGGCACAATATATAGCTAAGTCCCCTGCCCCCCACTTAAACATGGCATTGTCCTCAATGACAAAAATAAATGAGAGTCAAGATGAAAGACTTAGCTCTGGAAACGGCTCCCAAGTAAAGGAACAATATCGGAGTAATCATCGGTACAACGTGGAGAGACAGACACATCCTGTATAAACAAACAAGCTCCACGAAATCGTCAAATACCATGTCTATGGAAGTTATAAAATAACGTGGCAGTAATTAGATATAGATATCTAAAAACAGTTTAAGCCACTTTACTTTATACTGCCATGGACAAGACCAAAAGGGATTTAAACCTAAATAAAACTCACATGACGGCTATCAAGGAAAAAACCTCGTTTATTCCGAACTTAGACTCGGAACATGGCGAGATGAAAAAAACCGTGATAGGCGCATGCTACTTTATTAAAAAGAAAAACGAAAATATAGGAATACGTAGTAGTTCTAAGTTTATAGTCGCTAGCTCGACTCAGTTCAAGATGGTTTATTCATAGACAGGGTCATCGAGGTACAAAACCTCCTCCTCGGCAGCAGGCGGAAGCCCGTGATAATGCTTAATACGATGTCCATTAACCACAAATCTGGACTCGTCTTTGAAATTGAATAGCTCCACCGCTCCAGAAGGAAAGACTTGTTGTACTTGAAATGGGCCACACCATCTTGACTTCAACTTGCCCGGGAAGAGTCTTAAGCGCGAATTGTACAAGAGAACCCGATCACCCTCTTGAAAGGTCCTATCTAGAATCTTCTTGTCATGGAACTTCTTCATGCGCTCCTTGAAAATCTTGGCATTCTCGTATGCCTCTAAACGAAACTCCTCCAGGCGAGTTAATTCTAACATCCTCTTCTCACCGGCCAACGTCTCATCAAAATTTAGCATCCTTGTTGCCCACATGGCAAGGTGTTCCAGTTCCACAGGTAGATGACATGCCTTTCCAAAAACAATCCTATACGGTGACATTCCAATCGAGGTTTTATATGCAGTCCTATAAGCCCATAAAGCGTCATCTAAACGTATCGACCAATCCTTCCTAGTCGTATTGACAGCTTTTCTCCAGGATACGCTTTATCTCTCGATTGGTGACTTCTACCCGTCCACTAGTCCGGGGGTGATATGCGCTTGCTAGCTTATGTCGAACCCCATACTTAATCATCGGCTTTGTCAAAAGGTTTATTGCAAAAATGACTACCATTGTCGCTTATAATCGCCCTAGGCGTCCCAAACCTTGTAAAAATGTTCTTCTTCAAGAATCTAACCACAACCCTAGCATCGTTAGTAGGGGAAGCAATGGCCTCAACCCATTTGGATACATAATCTACATCAACTAAGATATATCGGTTAGATAATGATGAAGTGAAGGGTCCAACGAAATCTATTCCCCAAACGTCAAAAAGCTCCACTTCTAAGATGCTCTTGAGTGGCATCTCATTCCTCCTTGAAATATTACCTGTCATTTGACAAGCATGACATGCCTTTGCATATTGGTGTGCATCCTTAAACAATGTCGGCCAATAAAAACCGCATTGGAGGACCTTAGCCGCGGTTTTTTCTCCCCCGTAGTGTCCTCCAACTTCATAGGAATGACAATGTTTCAGGATATCATTATACTCTTCTTCGGGCACACACCTTCGAAAAATATTATCAGATCCTAGCCTAAACAAATAAGGCTCATCCCAATAATAGTGTCTAAGATCTTTAAAGAATTTTTTCCTTTCTTGGACAGTGAGATTCGGTGGTAGGTATTTTGCGGATAGATAATTGACAAACAAACTAAACCATGGTTGCTTCTTCTCCTTCACAACCTCTATTCGTGAAGAAACTGCAGCACAATCATTATGTCCCCTGGTGGTGGTGATGGAGAAAAGTTGTTCATCAGGAAAAGATTCTCCTATCTCAGGTAATTCCTCACCATCCTCTAATTGTAAGCGCGATAGATGATCGGCCACCACCTCACTTCCTTTCTTATCTCGGATTTCTACGTCAAATTCTTGCAAAGAAGGTAGAATCCATCTCAACATCTCGGCTTTGAATCTTGCTTTGCTAGGAGATACTTAAGAGCCGCATGGTCGTCCACACAGTGACTTTAGATCCCACTAAGTAAGATCTAAACTTGTCAAAAGCAAAGATAACGGCCAAAAGTTCCTTCTCCGTTGTGGCGTAATTTCTTTGGGCAGCATTCAAAGTCCGGCTTGCATAATAAATGGGCCTAAAAATCTTATCTTTTCTCTGACCCAAAGTGGTGCCAACAGTAGTGTCACTTGCATCACACATCAGTTCGAACGGAAGATCCCAATCCGGTGCGACCAGAACTGGTGCAGTGATCAGTCTACTTTTTATTTCGTTGAAAGCTTTTATGCACTCATTTGAAAACACGAATGGCACATCCTTGGCCAATAATTCGGTAAGAGGTCTAGAGACCAGGGAAAAGTCCTTGATAAACCTACGATAAAATCCAGCGTGGCCTAAAAAACCTCGCAAAGTTTTAAGATTAGTAGGTGGAGGTAGTTTCTCGATCATCTCGACTTTGGCTCTATCCACCTCTATACCGTTCTTTGATATGCGGTGGCCCAGTACTATACCTTCCGTAACCATCAAATGACACTTCTCCCAGTGAAGCACAAGATTAGTCTCTTCACATCTCTTCAACACTCGTGCTAGGTGTGTGAGGCATGAATCGAAATCGCCTCCAAATACGGAGAAATCATCCATAAAGATTTCCAAGAAATCTTCCACCATATCCGCAAATAATGACATCATACATCGTTGAAATGTCGCGGGGGCGTTGCACAATCCAAATGGCATTCGATTATACGCAAATGTCCCATATGGGCATGTAAACGTTGTTTTCTCACGATCTTCGGGCGAGATGTGGATTTGATAGTACCCCGAATATCCGTCAAGAAAACAATAGAAAGCATGCCCGCTCGCTCTCGAGCATTTGATCGATGAAGGGAAGAGGAAAGTGGTCCTTACGAGTCGCATCATTTAGTTTTCTAAAGTCTATGCATACTCGATGACCAGTGATTAGCCTCACGGGAATTAACTCATTCAACTCATTAGCTTGCACCGTCAATCCTCCCTTTTTGGGAACTACATGGATAGGGCTTACCCATTCGCTATCAGCAATTGGAAATATAATTCCCATTTCTAGCATTTTTATAACCTCATCCCTAACCACTTCCTTTAATTGTGGGGTTAAACGCCTCGAGGTTGTGCAACCGCTTTCTTTTCAGGGTCCACGGAGATCTTGTGCATACATACGCTAGGACTAATGCCCTTAACGTCAGCTATGGTCCATCCAAATGCTCCGCGGTATTCTCTCAGAACTCTCATTAGTTTTTCCTCTTGTAAGTCCGTCAAGGAAGAAGATATAATTAGCGGCAAAGCCTCATCTTGAAGGAATACATACTTCAAATTCACAGGAAGAGGTTTTAAAGTCAAATTTGTGGGAGGTTCTTCCAAAGAGGTCTTCAACTTTCGACCAGTGAGTTTGAGTTCGAAGTACTTATGCCACGTTGGTCTATGATAGAATCTTTCAATCTCCGCAGCACTTACTTCCTCTATAGGCCTAGGGGTTCCTCTACTACATCCTGGCCATATCATCTTCTCCTCCTCACTACTTACGTACTTGACTTCATCTTCTTCTTCCAAGACAGCATCCAAGAAATCCTTGATACTTTCATGTTGTTGAAATTCTTGAACGATCCTATCAATGGAATCTAACACGAAACATGCATCCTCTCCATCATCAGGTTGCTTCAGAGTGTCGAAGACATTGAATGCAACTCTCTCTTCGTTCATTCTTAACACCAACTCGCCTTTGTAAACATCAATTAGCGTTCTACTAGTAGCCATGAAAGGTCTCCCTAATATCAATGGTACCTCGTAGTTAGCTTCCATATCTAATACCACAAAGTCGACAGGGAATACAAACTTTTCAACTCTTACTAGCACATCCTCAACCACTCCACACGGTTCCTTAACAGAACGATCAGCTAATTGCAATGTGATTGAGGTCTTCTTAAGATCCTTCATGCCTAGTTTCCGGAAAATAGATAGTGGCATCAGGTTCACACTTGCTCCTAGATCACACAAAGCTTTGTTCAGACATACGTTACCTATGGTGCAGGGAATGAGAAAACTTCCCGGATCTTTGCATTTTGGGGGTAACTTATGTTGAAGAATGGTTGAGCACTCCTCATTAAGGCATATGGTCTCTAAATCTAGAAGTTTCCTTTTAGTGGAGACTGCGTCTTTTAAAAACTTGGTGTACTCAGGCATTTCAGCTAGTGCTTCAACTAGGGGTATATTGATTTGTAACTTACTAAACATATCCACGAACTTCTTATACCTCTTATTATCAAACTTAGGCTTCGGTTTTGGTGGAGGATAAGGTAGAGTTGAAGGGTCGACATCAGTGAAAATTGGATACTTATTATCGTAAAGTTCAACTCTAGGGCCAGCAGGTTCTTTATACGTTCTTTGCTCAGGCAAAGTCTCGGAAGTATTAGTCTCATTGCTTGGCTCACCATCCTTATTCTTTGTGACTCTTTCTTTCTCTTGCAAGGATGGTGGAGTTACCTCCTTTCCACTTCTTGTCATAATCGCATTCAAATCCTTAGGGTTCTTTTCAGTGTTGCTTGGCAACCCTCCAGGAGGTCTAGTTGAGACTTGCTCAGCTAGTTGTCCTACCTGGTGTGTGAGATTTTGAACTAAAGCTTCCTGGTTGGTTACTTTGGCATCTGTCTTCTGACAATATTGGCTAAAGTTAGTGGCTAACTCAGCCATAGATTTTGAAAGTTGCCCCATATTGTCAGTGACGACATTACTCAGTTTTTCTATCGCAGCTTCCCAACCAAAAGTTTTAGTCTGCTGTGGTACATAAGTGGTAGGTGGTTTAGGCCTTTCTCCTGTGTTAATGTCACTATATCGGAATCCAGGATGGTTATGATTAGGCCTCGTACCCTCCCCCGACATAATTGGCTTCTTCGGTACCGGCGTTCTCACTTTGAGGTGCTACCTCGATTCCACCCCTTTCTCTACTCTTGTCATCCTTTCTTGCATTCCATCTACCTTATTGTTGATAACAGAAAGTTGTTCTAAGATTTTGGTAGATGCACTATCATCAAATATGTCAGCGGCCATCTTCACAGTAGCTATGTCATTGCCTCCCCATTGGCTATTCATTGCTATTTGCTCCATCTTCCCTTGTGCCTCCTCAGGAGATAAAAGAACAAACGCTCCATTGCTGGAGGCGTCTACTCTAATTTTCTCGGTCTCTCTCAACCCATGATAAAAAGTTTGCATTAAAATCCAAAGAGAGATGTCATGATGAGGACACTTCCTCATAGCTTCCTTGAAACGCTCCCAAGCTTGATCAAAACTCTCCCCAGGTTGTTGCTTAAATCCTAGGATGTCTTGGCGCAACTTAAAGGTTTTTCCCAAGGGGAAATACTTATTCATGAATTTTTGCAACAGTTGTTCCCAAGTAGTGATAGATACAGCCTCTAAAGAGAGAAGCCATTGCTTAGCTTTATCTTTCAAAGTGAAAGGGAAAAGCTTAAGACGAATGTTACCCTCCGGGATTAATTCTGGTTTCACAGTACTAACGATTTCCAAGAAATTCGTCACGTGAACACCAGGATCCTCGTTTTGGACTCCATGAAAAGTAGAATAATTGGTCACCATTTGAATTACATTAGGCCTAGGGTGATAGACTTCCGCAGCATCTTGCGGTGCTACTATAGCGGGAATGAATTGTTCAATAGTGGGCGTTGCATAACTTTGCAAAGTGCGCCTCGCTCCTTGAACTAGGGCTTGGTTCTCATTATTAGCATTTGCATTCACATTATTGGCATTATTAATAACAGGATTAATAACAGGATTAGGTACCTGGTTTGGATTGTTCTGAATGCCTTCCATTTCCGCCTCAGATTCAGAATGTTCAGAATGATCGGTTGTATGCCCTTCTTCCACTCCTTGCTCGCTTTCCTCAAGATTTGGATCCTCTTCTCCTTGCTTAGCCAGTTCCCTAGCTAACTTCCTATTCCTTCTCGCAAATTTCTCTATTTCAGGATTATAAGGCTCAAGCGGTTCCTTCGATTTCCGAGTAGCGTACTATAAAATAATAAACAACAATAAAACAATTAATCACTAGTAAAGGCTAGGCCTTTAACTAACTAAATAAAACTGACTCGAAATAAGTTTGAGAAAAGAAAAAGTAAATAAAACAGAAGCAGAATATTGTAAAACTGACACAGAACAGAAACAGAAAAGAAAACAAATTCTCGGTCGACCGAGAGCTGTGGTTCGGTCGACCGAACGCTTTTTTTTATTTTATTTATGACACTGTTTAATATACAGACTCTTATTCACAGAATATTCACGAATCCAGTTCTAACAAAATAAGCTATATCTCAATTTAATGACTCGAGTCCCCGGCAACGGCGCCAAAAACTTGATGGAGGTCAAGTTAAATTATTAACTCGATGCCTACTAACTCACTAGCAAGAGAACTAGGTTCAATTGTAGTATAGCCAGATAGAGTCGAGGTCGATCCCACAGAGACTCGGCACAAATAAAAACACAACTTTATCCTATTAGAACTAAATTGAAAGGGCGGTCTACGACCAACTAAATGCAGAAAATAAAGTAGTGACAACCACAAGACACAAAAGACCACAAAGACAAACTCAAGACTACTAAAACACGGATAATACGGTTGATATTATCTAAACAAATAGTATTGATTACGCTAGTAGATTATAACTCCCCCATGTGAATTAGGATGATTACGAGATAAAACAAACGTTAAAGATTGATTATTATGACTACGGGAGTCATCCCCAAGGTAGATTTAGCTCCAGTTAGGCCATCTAAATCATCGTGCCTCCATTACGTGACTTCGCTTTTTAATGCCTCCATCTCATATAACTTCTGACACATTTACGAGACTAGGGATGCCGGTATAAACCGTAACCTCATCTAAGCAACATTCCTAGGGTAAGGCGTACTTCTTAGATGCCGATTCAATCTATATCCTAAGTAACAATCACTTTTTGGGTTTCATGTTAAATTATGATGACGAATAACTAAGTTGATCAGGTTTAATTACTCGTTTTAATTCCAAATCAGAGAATCTGACGTAGTCGAAGCCGATCATAATATTGCCCTACACATCACCACGCTCGGTCGACCGAACGACAGCACTCGGGCGACCGAGTGACACGTCTAGGTCGACCGAACACAGTTCTGTGCCGGAAACAATCATGATTACTTCTTAACGTTTCTAACCTAAACACATGGGTTCGTAAATTAATCTACATCACGCAATCAATACAAATAAAATTACTCCATAATAAAATACAACAGATCTACGAATAAAGATTGCATAATTGAATAGTCATACCCTCGAAGACGAGAGTGACTCCAGCTCTTTAATGCGCTCCCTAATCGGAGAATCCGACGAATCCACAATGAACGAACATAAAGAAAATAAAACTAAAACTCAAAATCTAAAATTGTATGAATTGTTTTTTGTGTTGTAGTGGTGTGTCTTTCTCGGCATCGTGGCTGCTGTTTATATAGGAGTTGTAGCCGACATAGGGAGAATCCAGAAGATTGACATGCATTTATCACAGCAGGCTCGGGTGACCGAACGTACACGCTCGGTCGACCGAATGGCATGGCTCGGTCGACCGAGCCTCCCTCTTTACGCGTTTTCAAATTCGGTTCGTCCGACTTGTTCCCCACTCCATGCTTTTGAATTGATCTGATTAATCTTTTCTTCAATGCTCCGATTTTCTTCTCTTTTATCTTGAGATCTCCCGATTGCGTGATAATTATCTTCCCGATTTATCATGATCTGCAAAACCAGCATTTATCACACAATTAATTGCTCTTTTATAATAAAAATAGCTAAATACCAATTATCATATTAATAATCACTTATCATTAAATAATAAATATAAACACGTGATTAAATATGAAATATATATAATTAAATCCGATTTAAGGTTATAATTGATGACATAAATGGGTATATTTTAACTGTCATCATGAAGCTATCTTTATGGGATACTCAGACACCAGAAAATCACTCAAAGTACTGAACAAAAGAACCTTGGTAATTGAAGAATCAATTCATGTAGTCTTTGATGAGCCAAATACAAATGGTGAAAACATTCAGGAACTTGAAGAAGCAGGATCAAGACAAGCCTATATGAATACAACAATCCCAGTTACCATTCTGAATCACAATTTTGGAAATCAAGATGGGCCACAAGTCAATAAACAGAAGAAGCACCATAACTTGAAGCTCATGCACAACCTGAAGTTGTTGAAGCACCAAGTGAAGAACAACTTCAACCTGACCTCAATTGGCTAAGAGATCATCCTGAAGATCAAGTCATTGGAGACATTCACACCGTAGTTAGAACTAGAAGACAACTGAAGCATATGCTAAAATGTTTTCTATCACAAGTGGAACCCAAGACAATATATGATGCATTTCAAGATGCTGACTGGATTACCGCCATGCAAGAAGAATTAAATGAATTTGAAAGAAATGATGTATGGGAACTTGTTGACAGACCAGACACAGCTAACATCATTGGTACAAAATGGGTATTCAGAAACAAGATGGATGAGCAAGGAACAGTTGTCTGAAACAAAGCAAGGCTAGTTGCAAAATGCTACTCTCAATCAGAAGGAATAGATTATGATGAGACATTTGCACCAGAAGCAAGATTGGAAGCAATCAGACTCTTTCTAGCTTTTGCTGCACACAAAGACTTCAAAGTCTATCAAATGGATGTCAAGAGTGCATTTCTAAATGGACTCTTAGAAGAAGAAGTATATGTGGAACAACCTCCTGGTTTTCAACTCAAAGGAAAAGAAGATAAAGTATACAAGCTCAAGAAGGCTCTTTATGGACTCAAACAGGCACCTAGAGCAAGGTATGAAACACTATCACAATTTCTGATCAAGAATGGATTCCACAAGGGAAGTATAGATAGAATCTTTTCAAATCAGAGGAAGGAACAAGTACATTGCTAGTACAAATCTATGTTGATGACATTATCTTTGGATCAGAGGATGAAAAGCTGTGTGAGAAATTTGAAAACCTAATGAAGAGAAAATTTCAGATGAGCATGATGGAGAATTAAATTACTTTCTTGGTCTACAAGTGAAGCAAATGAAAGATGGCATTTTTATTAACCAAGCCATGTACATAAAATACTTGATTCACAAGTATGGTATGGATACAAGTGGCACATCAGATACACCAATGTGTGCAAGAGTTATTCTTGGACAAGATGAAGCTGGAAAAGATGTTGATCAGAAAATGTATAGAGGAATCATTGGATCCCTACTTTACTTAACTGCAAGTATACCTGATATAGCTTTTGCAGTAGGAGTGTGTGCAAGATTTCAAGCTCAACCCAAAGAATCACACCTACTAGCAGCCAAAAGAATAATCAAATACCTGAAGAACACCATCAATGTTGGAATTTGGTATCCAAAAGATGGAGGATTCAAGTTGATATCATATTCAGACTCTGACTATGCTGGATGCAAAATAGATAGAAAAAGCACCTCTGGAACATGCCAAATGCTAGGCACCAGACTAGTTTCATGGTTTAGCAAAAAGCAAAACTCCATATCTACATCAACAGCTGAAGCATAATATATAGCATCAGGCAGTTGTTGTGCACAAGTATTATGGATTAGAAAACAGCTAAGGGATTATGGAATGGAGGAAAAGACAATTCCAATAATGTGTGACAACACAAGTGCCATATCTATTACTGAATATCCAGTGTTGCACTCAAGAATAAAGCATATGGATGTGAGACATCATTTTATCAGAGATCAAGTTGAAAAAAGGGATGTTATTCTAAGATACATACCCACTGAAGATCAATTGGCTGACATCTTCACAAAACCACTCAGTCATGATAGATTTAGCATGTTGAGAACTGAGTTGGGAATGATTGAAATTGACTAAGTACTTAAGAGCAGCTAACTGCAGCAATCAGCTAAGTGATTTCACCAACTAATTAAACCATTGCCTTTACAGGAGATGTAGCAGGTAAGGCACTGGTACACAGTGAAGTCAACTGCACTGATTGTTAAGAACAATTATATACAGCAGCTCAGTGAAGAAATCATTACACCGTCTAAGTGACCAGCCAAGTCACTCCACCGAAATATGAATAAAGTCACCAGCAAACCAAAATGTGAACTAACTTAGCTCAATTCACGTTGAAAATTAGGAGTTATGGAAGATTATATTACATACGTGGAGATCATTATTTCAATTATGGAGGTAACTATAATATTTCACTAATTACAACCGCCTCGATTCCCGGGATCTATCATTACTTACCTCAATCCACTCTCCCACTTCACTCGAATATCGGGATTTATATACACCAAAGCATGCCATTACATCACAAAATCCTTCCATATTCAACCACGTTCACACTACACAAATAATCCTATATTAACCACACTTAGAGGTTTTTCAGAAATCTTTACGCTCATTTGCAAATTATAAACCCTACTGTGTCTTATTTCTGAAAATTCGAAGCCTACATTTCAAAATCTTAAATCTTGAAACAATGGCTTCATCCTTCTCAAACACTCAAACTGCATATGAAAAATCGATTGCTACGAGATCGTTCTTTCAAGGAGAACACTACTTAAAAATGTGTGGAAATGATGAGGAAGCAAGACGATTGGCAGCTGGATGCAAACACCTAAAATTATCAACTTTTCTAAATCCACCAATCACCGAAATTTTCTATGAATGTCTAATCTTCTTCTAGAAGACTGTAAAATAAGTCTATGGGCTATTTGCAGAAGAAGGTGACGAGTGGGAGGAAGACAAGATTGTTGCATCTGTCAACGGCACATAAGTGGTCATTACCGCAAAGATAATTCGCACACACCTTAAACTTCCAAATAATGGTCAAGCAAAAGTGACCTTGGTACCACGAAACATGGATGATTTCTGGACAACAATCGCCAAAACGGCAAACCCGGTATCTAAGAAGGTCAGTTGTCTTAGATCTGCTTGAAATAAACCGTTCAGTGAGTTCAGTGCCCTAATTTGAAAGAGCATTGAAGGAAAGCTAGGGGCAAATAATACCATGACAGAGGCTAGAATGCTACTAATGGGAATCATCTACAACAATTTGGAGTTTAATTGGGCAACTTACTTCTTCCAGAGAATCAAAGAACAAATCCAGGGAGAAGCAACTGTTGCTAAAAGGGATTAGCAGATAGAAAGATGAAAAAAGGGATCTTCTGGGTGTAGAAATCCTATGGGATTCAACTACACTACCTTTTGGAATGCTTAAAAGTACTTGTTGTACACCTACATAAGTTGCATGAATCCAAAATGATGTTTACCTATGTCAAACAGCCAAAGCAAGCGGGAGGAGGAAAGAGAAAGCAAACTACAACACATTCTTCTGGCCAAAGAAAGAAACAAAAGGTTCAAAGAAATTTGGACAAGGAAGGTTTTGGAAAGTTAATTGATGAAGCAAAAGGAGAAGATTCTGAAAGTGAGGCAGATCAACCAGAGGAAGGAAGTGGCGGTGAGGATGCACAACCTCAAAATGAGGAAATTGCAGAAGACACTGGAGATGATGATGAAGAAACTCCAGAAGAAACAGCCTAAATATCTGCAAATGACATTGATGATCGAATTACTGCATATCTTAAATGGAAGGAAGGTGATTCCAGAAGTCAGTTTCAAGACTCAGACCGCATGCTTGCTGAGGAGGCTTGGCTTTTTAATTTTCTTGGGATCACAACCCTGGTTGGTGTACTTGATGAGTCATCACTCTGGGATATGGTTGATGCAGCTAAAGCAAAGATGCATCTGCACTCTGACAAAGAAAATGATGATTCAACTGATGGAAGTGATAACCATGATGATGATGATGATGATGGTGATGATCACAATGATGATAATGGTGCTGATCAAAATGGTGATGGAAATAATCCAAAGGATACCACTGATGATGTAGACAAAGAGGATGAACATACACCAGATGCAATTGATGATCACATTCTCCTATGTTCATTTCTGCAACCACAAGGTCCAACAAAGTCAACCCCAGCCGAGGCAACCTCATCAACCCCACAAACTGCCCAGCAAACAATGCTAGCTAACAACCCTGAGCCGATTCCACAAACTTCTATGGATACTACAGCTCAGCCTACAGTAGTTTTAAACACTGGCTCAGCTACTGCCACTCCAGTCCAAAAAATCCCCATCACAGAGCAAGGGGGAATAGCAGCCCAGGCTACACCAGTATACACATCCACTCAAATACTTTAAGATTTGGAAGCCGATGTAGATGTCACTCATCATCAATCTAGAGGACATCAAACAGATCCTGGCCACACTCATATTCGTGTTCAGGTACCTGATCACTATACTGGTGTATCACAAGAAGCCTTTAAAAAAGCAGCAGACTTATTGGCTGAGGAATTGGAGCAACAAGCCATGTATCTCAGATCCATGGCTTCGGCATTTAATGATAAAAGTTATTCCATTGAAAGAAAATTCCAGGCTGTTGCTGAATATATTGATGCACAGAATATTGTTGTACAATGACAAGGAGACCTGATGAGACAGATCAACATCAATTTCACCAACAATCTTGCAGGACTCAGAGAACACATCTCTCAGAAAATGAGTCCATGGCACATGCTTTTGGCACCAGATTTAGAAGTGTAACCCAGAAAATGACTGATCATGACTCCAGGTTCACATCCATTGAGTCCAAACTGGACATAGTAATTGGTACAGATGAAGCTACAAACAACATCTTTCTCCAGCAAGGCATTGATGCTGCAAAAAATGGGGAAAGTGAGCCTAAAGGATCAACACTCAGACCCCCAAATTTTACAGTCTAACAGATGAGAGCAAGGGATAGAGAAATAAGATTTAGAAATGAGGCTGAAGGGTAGTAAAGGAAGGCCAGAGAAGAAAGAGAAAAGGCCTCAAATGAACCCTGCATAGGATTTCCTCATCATATCCAAAGAAGAGACGATGATAGAGATAGATCAGGTGCACAGCAAAGACCTGGATCAAATCAACAAAGGAGATCAGCAAGAGAACACAGAACCAGTACAAGAAGAGAGAAAAGAAGTTTCCTAACTCACAAAAACAGGCAAGAATATGAGGCTGAGATCCTAGATCATGTAAGAGAATTTTTCAGAGTTCAAGAAGGGCTGTATCCAAATCAAACACAAGATGAAACTTGGGCAGACTGCTAAGCTACCAGGATGAACAGAGGAGAGTTGACATGGCCAAAATATACAATGACATTAAAAGACAACATGCTTCTCTCCAGCAAAGTGTTGGAACCAGTAGACCAAGTACAGCCATACCACTTTCTACAAAAAGGACTAGAAGATTTGCCAACTGAGCAACAAGAAGATTTCAACAATATGGCAAAATTCTTCAACCCTATGGGAAGAATGAACAAACAAGACCAAAGGGGTTTGTACAAAAATCTCAAATTTGCTTACTCACACATTGCTGAAGCTAGGGACAGACTTGAGAAATATTTTTGAGAACCCAAATGAGACTATGCATGATTTTAACAGACTCTTTGCTAAGAGAGTATTTCATGGAGTCTCTGAGTACACTACTATGGCATACTGGAAGTGGTAGTTTCCTGAGATCAATTGGAAAGATATGGAAGAGGTCCAAACCACAAAGTTCAAAAGGTACAAGGCTGAATTAAGTAAAATGTAGTTGTAACACTTTGAATAATTTTGAACTTTCTTGTCTTATTTCCCATTAATGGATGAATAAAATTGTTGAGTTTTATTCCATTGCTTATTATAAAAAATTGGGTACACTTATGTTCAGGTTTATGAGGGTTTTGGCATCATAAAAAATGGGGAAATTGTTAGGTACATTATATTATGTTTTGATGATGGCCATATGAGCTGTTATAGCAAGCCTGAAAATAAGTTAGAATTCTCTGCATAACTTTTTACGTAGAGTCTGACATGTTGTATAAGTTGAGTCAGACAAGTATTGTACTATTTGGTAGGACGGCAAAGTGAAATAGAAATCCGGCAGAGTAAAGCCAGCCAAGTACCAGCAGAGAAGCATGAAGACATTATGGTGTGACTTATAACCAAGGAAGTCTTTGATGACCTTGGATAAGTCCAAGATACATTCGAGGTGATGAAACTTAAAGTTTTAAATATGGTGTACACTGATCTCACATAAATCAAGGATCGGTGAAGCACATAGAATCTCCTAAACTGATAAACAATGAAGGAAACAGTGAATTGGTAAAGTGAACTGACTTTCAGCTGAGTAATGACAAAGCAGTGAAGGAAGACCTATGCGGCAAAGTCAGAGAGATCACTCAACCATTCAGGGAATGGCCAAGTAAACTTTACTTAATCGGATTTTGAAATATGAATGAGATTCAGAGGATCAAGCATTAAATGCACAATCAACAGAGGATCAATCAAGGACGGATCTTCTGATAAACGAATGAAGAAAAATCCGATCACTGAAATCAAGGAGAATATAATTTAGGGGAATCAAGAATAAAATCATGGATTATTACCATCATTAATATAGCCAATGGACGGAAATTCAAATCAAGGATTATCAAGGCTATAAATAGAAAGCATTGACAAAAAGAAAGAAAAAAACAAGAAAACGATCAATAAGCAGAAACTCTGTCAAATCAAAAAGGCCTTCATCTGTTCTTAAAAAGGCATATCTGGTGATCAACTCAAAATTCAGAACTACAATTTCAACATCAAGCATAGAGTCTGATCAACAAGTGTTTTGTGAATCCAATTCACTTCAATCAAGCAACTGAATCAGAGGCATCTGAGAAGAAGTTGTGTTTGTGAAAGCTGCTGAAGGATTTGTTCCCAATGAGTAGTGAAAAATACTGAGTCACTGAAGCTTTTGCAGTCAGAGAGTTATAGTCTTGAAGATTGTGAAGCTTGTGTACTAAAGGACAATCAGGCTATTGTATCTGTGAAAACAATAGTGAATTCCTCCAATCATCACATGAGAAGAGTTGATTAAGGGATTACACCACCCTGAACCACTATAAGCCTTGTGTCAATTTAATTTCAGCAATTTACCTTACTGCATTTATTTAATTGCCTAAACAATATCATAGATCTGTGATTGCATAAACTATTTTGAAACAACATATTAAGAAGGGACTTATCCGCTACACAAAAGCTTTTAAATACAAGAATTTTTTTTGAAACTCCACTATAGTCATTCACCCCCGCTCCCCTCTGACTATAGTTTCACCCATCTCTGGGACCAACAACTGACTTATCCTTAACTGAGTTAACTGGCAGTGGATTAAATTAAGCCTTTGTAAAGTATGAGTTATCAGTTAATATGTTGACTCAGTTTCTGATGTTTGCTGAGTATGTGAACTGGATGAATATAACTACAATGCAGTAAATAAATGCTTAAGGTAAATGACAAGAATTATAGAGGTTCCAGGTGGTGTAATCCTATCAGTCCTCTCTTCTCCTATGATGCGGAGGCCAAATCCACTATGTTCTTGAGATTTACAGTTACAAGACACAAAGTAAATTAAATACACTTGATTGTCATTCACTTATCCCTAGCTTCACAATCTTCCAGCTTCAGTCTTCAACATGTAGAATTGCTGTTTGAATTAAGCTTGCTACACTGGTCCTTGGAGGGTTTAATTGCCTCTTCACCAGCTCATCTCAAACACAGTCTTCCTGATTGCAGCTCAACTATCATTCACACCTTCTTGGTGTTTCACAGTCTAACCTTTTGATAAAATCAAAATTGAGACTTGAATCAATAACTATGATTCAACTTGCGATTTGAGCTTTTTCTTCTAGATATATATAAGTAATGCACAACTCTATTTTCTTCAAATGATTGATCCTGATCTTTCTTTTAAATCTTATGAACAATTGAAGATATTTCTTGATCTTGCAATTAAGTGCTTAGAAGAAATTCTCTTGATTTGCTTTTCGCCCTTAGTATGAATTTTCTTGACTAGATTAATTCTTAGAATTCCGCACCACTTCTTGTAGTAGAAGTGATCTGCTTATAGGGGTTTCTCTAACGGTTAGATAATTTGAATTTGAATCCTTATAGCCATTAGTGGTCCTGCTCTTCTTTTGTGTGTCAGTGTCCTTCCTGACATTTCTGCGTGTCCAATAAGATTGCTTATCTTATAACGGCCTAATTTTTCTTCAGTTTTTCTTAACTTCAATTAAAAACTGAGTTAAACATAATGAGGTCAGTTTATAGTTTTTAAGAGAGTTAACTGAGTTTTTACTCTTCTTCAAAATCTCAGTACTCTATTCTCCATCTGATTATAATTGACTAAATCAGAGTACACCATTTTAAATCAATCATCTAAGATATCATTGTATTTATGATTCTTAGGCCTTTATACAAGATCCATAAAGTCAGTTCAGGTTATCACAATCTTGCCTGAAGCCTAACTTTATAGTCTCGACTTAGTCTTCTTAAACTGAGTTTGAACCCTTAGTTCTTCAGTCTGCAATAACTTAGTCTTGCTCCCTCAGTTCTTCTATCTTCTAGATAAATCAACTGAGTCTGTGTCCCTCAGCAAACTTACCTTCTTTAGTTTCTGTTGGTGTGCTCTTATGTCAGTTTTCTAGTATTTCTTTAGGATCTCAGTTTCCTTCAGTTAATTACCCAGTTTCTCAGTTCTCATCCTAGATCTATTACAGTGATTGTCTGATTAACTTATACAAATATCAAACTCTATTAAATCCTATACATTGATTTCTAAACATCTTTTTTCTTTACACTATGACAGCTAGGTATGACACTTCATCAATGGGGTCTAAAGAAAATAACTGAATAAGTGATGAATCATCATCAAAACATAAATTTTATTTCCAACAATTTCCCCCTTTTAGATGATGTCAATACCTTCCTTAAAAGCAATGCAAAAAGATAAAGACAAAATAAACAAAAAAAATTGAACTGAGAAACTGATATTTTATTAAAGGGACTGAGTTACCATACAGAGTATTAAAATACAATAAATGATAAGAAACTAAGTGTCAGCTTCTTTTCCTTTCATTTGACAGCTAACTGAGTTTATTGTCAAAATCTTCAGCATACTTCTTCATGGCTTCATTTGTTACGGTGCCTTCAATTCCATGAATATTTGAATAGATATTCTATGAGTTGGACATATTGTTTTTACTGAATAATTTGCTCTTGAAGAGTACAGAAAACACAAACACAATTTGCATTAGTTTTTCACTTGTGCCAGTTTTTAGCAGTTTCATTACAAACTCAGGTTCCTCATTCTCAATCTTTTCTGAGACTTTCTCCAAAGTGCCATTTCTCTCCCATATGCTCAGTTTGTGCCAGATATGCATGATAACCTTTTGCATACTCAGAAAAGTTGATAAGGACTGTTATCTTGATTCTCCTTCTCCCAAGGGCATGTCTTTGAAAATATTGTAAAGACGAGAATCTAGACCAAGTCTTTTCTCTGTTGGTTCAGAAAAATTTTCAATTAGCTCCATTTCCTCATCTAAAAAGTCTCCTCTACCTTTCTTCATTTTGACAAGTTTATGATCAATGTTTTCCAGAATTTTTGGCATATCTAACACATTAACTTTTAACATATCTAAACTTTCCCCCTTATTAACATCATTCTTATCAATCAAGCTCTTGATGTTGGAGTTGAGATGTTGCTGTTTTGATGCCAATATGGTCTGGGCAACGACGGAATCCATCATTGCATTCTCTATTAAGGTCATTCTGTCAACCAAGTTATTGAGAATACCTTCCCATCTCTCTGTAGTTTTAGCTTTCCTTGAATCATTATCAATGGTTGTTTTACGAATTTCAATCAATGTGTTCTGACAGTCGCTTCTGACATTATCCAATCTCTTCTCCATGTTAGTCCTCTCAGTCTTGCTTTCTAATAGGGACTTTAACACTTTTCCTAATAAATTGATATCATCTTTCTGAATGCGGATTAGCTTATTGTGATAAAACTTGATAATGTCAACCTGTGTGGGAATGTCTTTTCCAGTTTCAGCTTTTTGCACTTCAGTTTTATCTGCCCCATTTTCAGTCACTTTTCTTTCTTTAAGGGGAGTAGGAACAATCTTCTTGAGTTCTTCTTTGTATTCATGTCATAAACTAATATGTCGAAAAAACGCCATAATTTCATGGAAATTAGTAACTTACGCCGGCAAATTTACAACATTTATCAAATTGCCACAAAGAAAGTGTCGCCAAAGGCCTATTATGTTGTAGCCTTGATAAGATTGATCTCAGCAGTCAATCTTAGAACTTCAGTTTTCAGAATAACCTCTAATTCCTTTATGAGTATGTCCAAGATTTTATTGAAATCTTCATTTCTATGATTGTTCATGGTAGTGTGAGTGTTGAAAGTGGAAGTACTTGCCTCATGGTGTTTGTCTAGAATATTCTCAGTTTTATCCATTCCATCTTCTATCATCTGCTTCCTTTATCTAATCCGGCATTGTTGCTCGCTAGATCAGTTCTTAAAATTATAATTTCTTCATCACTATCACCATGATCATTTCCTCCAAAGCTTATGGGTAGAATTTCAGCATTATCTTCATTGCTTGTAATGAGAGAACCTCCAATGAATGTTTCAATCATCTTTTCTTGAGTATGAGCCACCATAGCCCGCAATTTACTTTTGTATTTATCAAAACTTAAAAATGAACAGGTTATCAAATTTCTAAAGTGTTGTTGTGTATCAGCTAAGGTTGTTGTGTATCAAAACAGGTTATCAAATTAGTTGAAAAACTTTAAAGACTTAAGCAAACAATTGATTAGAGAATCAGCTAAGGTTGGTCAAAGAAATAACTGATACTCAGTTATTTTAAACTGAATATACGAACCAGTAACAACTTTGGATCACCTCCAAAAGGAAGAACTGCTCCGACATCAATTGTTGGTATCCGAAATTACTGTTACCCAGTTACTTTGAGCAAACAAACTGATATAGAGATTCAGCTATGGATCCCTTCGGAACAGAAGCACCTCTCCGATACCAAATGTTGGTCCCTTAAAAAGGCTAACACAAGTTTAGAGAAGGGGTGAATAAACATGTCACCAAAAATCTAACTTAAAACTGAATCTTAAAACAGATATAGTTCAACTAAAACATGTGCGTAGTTAAGCTAACTTAGCTGAGTATATGTCAAAACTGACTTATCCTTAACTGCGTTAACCGGCAGCAGATTAAATTAAGCCTTTGTAAATTATGAGTTATCAGTTAATATGCTGACTCAGTTTCTAATGTTTACTGAGTATGCGAACCGGATGAATATAACTACAATGCAGAAAATAAATGCGTAAGGTAAATAGACAAGAATTATAGAGGTTCCAGGTGGTGTAATCCTTTCAGTCCTCTCTTCTCCTATGATTCGGAGGCCAAATCCACTACGTTCTTGAGGTTTACAGTTACAAGACACAAAGTAAATTCTAGACACTTGATTGTCCTGCACTAATCCCTAGCTTCACAATCTTCCAGCTTCAGTCTTCAACAAGTAGAATTGCTATTTGAACTAAGCTTGCTACACTGGTCCTTGAAGGGTTTAATTATCTCTTCACCAGTTCATCACAAACATAGTCTTCCTGACTGTAGCTCAACTGTCCATCACACCTTCTTGGTGTTTCACAGTCTAACCTTTTGATAAAATCAAAGTTGAGACTTGAATCAATAACTATGATTCATCTTGTGATTTGATCTTTTTCTTCTAGATATATATAAGTAATGCACAGCTCTGTTTTCTTCAAATGATTGATCTTGATCTTTCTTTTAAAGCTTATGAACACTGGAAGATATTTATTGATCTTACAATTAAGTGCTTAGCATGAATTCTCTTGATTTGCTTTTCCCCCTTAGTATGAACCTTCTTGATTAGATTAATTCTTAGAATTCTGCACCACTTCTTGTAGTAGAAGTGATCTATTTATAGGAGTTTCTCTAACGGTTAGATCCTTTGAATTTGAATCCTTATAGCCGTTAGTGGTCCTGCTCTTCTTTTGCATGTCAGTGCCCTTCATGACATTTCTGCGTGTCCAATAAGATTGCTTATCTTATAATGGTCTGATTTGTCTTCAGTTTTTCTTAAGCTCAATTAAAAACTGAGTTAAACATGATGAGGTCAGTTTCCAGTTTTTTAGAGCATTAACTGAGTTTTTACTCTTCTTCAAAATCTCAATACTCTATTCTCCATCTGATTATAATTGACTAATTCAGAGTACACCATTTTCAGTCAATCATCTAAGATATCATTGTCTTTATGATTCTTAGGCCTTTATACATGATCCATAATGTTAGTTCAGATTATCAAAATTTTGCCTGAAGTCTAACTTTACTGTCTAGACATAGTCTTCTTAAACTGAGTTTGAACCCTCAGTTATTTTGTCTTCAATAACTGAGTCTGGGTCCCTCAGTTCTTCTATCTTCTAGATAAATCAACTGAGTCTGTGTCCCTCAACGAACTTACCTTCTTCAGTTTCTGTTGGTGTGGTCTTATGCCAGTTTTCCAGTATGTCTTTAGGATCTCAGTTTACTTCAGTTAATTACCCAGTTTCTCAGTTCTCATTCTAGAACTATTACAGTGCTAGTCTGATTAAATTATACAAATATCAGACTCTATTAAATCCTATACATTGATTTCTAGACATCCTTTTGCTTTGAACTATGACAGCTAGTTATGACACTTCATCAATGGGGTCTAAAGACAATAACTGAATAAGTGAGGAATCATCATCAAAACATTCATTTTATTTCCATTAGTTTTCTTTGTCCACTTTTTTCCAAATTGATGAAGCCAGGGTAGACTGATTCTTTGAATCCGAAGACTTCTCGGATAGTTTACTCCGTGACTTTGAAGTTTTCCATGTACTTTGGTGATTACCTCATTTCCTTTGTTTGATACAACTCCCTTCTCTTATAATTGGATGATGCTTTCCAAACAGCCCCTTCTCTTATACTTCTGATCTTTTCAACGATTTGATTGGCAAGTGGTGAGTTTACATGCTTGGCAATATATTTTTCCATAGAGATGTGAACCCTTGTTCAATCATGAAGTTAGACATGGTATTAAAAATTTTCAAGAGACAAGAAATTTATGAGATCTTGGTAGGTAAAGGCAGATAAATGCAGAAGAAGGGATAAAGGTTTTTAATGAATGGGGGATTGTGAATTTATAGTTAGGAAAATAATGTGTGAGTGGAATTTTAAATGATTGGTAGTCATCTCAATCGTATCAAAGGTCACGTCGTTTTTACTTGAGATATGGAAGAATGGCATTTAGTGGGGGATTTACACTTATGATCATCATAGGTAAAGACTTTATCTAACATACGGAAACAATATATCTCCTGCGGTAAACATTTCAGTTTCAGCTGTCAACACGAACATAGCCAGTTTAACCATTTCCAGTTTCATTTTGAGTCTTGATGCTCCAAGATTTAGTTTGTCCAATACTTCATGACTCTGTTTTCATAGAGTCAGTTTTCAGTTGATTGTTGGGAAGCCAGTTTTCCTACAAAATAGATTGAGGTTTTCTTTGGTACCCATACATTCTTGTGTCTTTTTGATTGGCTTTTGGATTAATTCACGAACCACGTGAGCATTGTTTCTTTTTGATTAAATTAATCTCTTTTTGAGAGTCTTGAATATTTTAAAGATCGAGCTAATTTTCTCATATACTTTTCTTGGCCTTTTGAGTTACTACTCTTTTTGTTGGATCTATCAGATTTCATATACCTCT
Source organism: Gentiana straminea (assembly GCA_036785695.1). Lineage (NCBI taxonomy): Eukaryota > Viridiplantae > Streptophyta > Magnoliopsida > Gentianales > Gentianaceae > Gentiana > Gentiana straminea. The sequence goes on along the minus strand of JAVUPR010000398.1, from coordinate 1,802,384 downwards.
GTTGTCTTGGATTGACATTTTTGTAATGAGACTTATCCTTATGAATATTTTGAAATTGAGGTTATCTAGCAGTAGTGGAGGGAAAATTCCAAGAATAATTAATAGGAAAAAAATCTTCATTTCCCCCTGAATGAAAATCACTTTTTTGCATATTAGGTTCAATTGGTTTGTTCTTGTTCTTATTGACCTTTGGTCAGTTTTGCCATATCCACCTGTACACTGCTCATTTTTGTATGATATGTCAGTTTGCTGAATTATGATTGATCTATCAGTTTCATCAGTATGCAGTTTTTCTGGATATTTGTCAGTTTAGTAGTTTCAGCCTTTCTTTGAGGTTTAGACTTTTGTGCGGCCAAAACTTGGTATAACTCTACTTGGTCTAGCCCTAAAGTTTTGATGATGTTCAAATCCTAAGCCAGTTATGTCTTCATATGGCTTTCTAGGTTTGAACTGAATCTCTAAGTGTTTGATTTGTTGGTGAATCAGAGATATTTACTACGTGAGCTATGTCATCTTGATTTTCAGTAGATCTAACTTCTTTGTTCTACTTCTAGATTTGACAACGCTTAATTCAACATTGAATCTTAAAATTCATCTTTCAATAACCTTTTTTCCTTTCTAACATTCTCATAACTATTTTGAATATCCTCTAATTCCTTCATGAGTATGTCTATGGTTTCATTGAAATCGGAATCTCTATGATTGATTATGGCAATAGAATATGATTTAGATGTGGAAGGACTTACCTTTTCTTAGTTAGTGAATGTCAGATCATTTTTGTTATAACTTGCTTCCCTTTGTCAATTGTGAGTGGATCTTCCATTTTTCATCTCTAAACAAAATGATTTCTTCATCATTTACAATGTTAGTTCCTTGTACTATACTAAGTGGAAGAATTTGTTCTTCACATCCAATGTTTAGATTAGCTACTTTATTGATTGCCTTGCTGTTTGATGTGCTCAATGGATCTTCAATGTTTCGAACCTTTACAATCTGTTTTTAAGTATCGTAATTTCTGTTGTCTTTTCATTTTTGAACAATGTTGCAACAAATTGTGCTCAATAAGCACCCTGTTTACATTCCATCGTTATGGTTTTACCTAATATTATGTTGATTACCTTAGCATCATGAAAGATCTTAATTGAGTTCGCAAAACACACTTCTCAATCTAACATCTGAACCTCACAGCTCAACAAACATATGGTAATTACAAATGCTAAGTCATCAAACTTTTCACTCAATACGTTGAATCTTACATCTGAGCTCCACAGCTCAGCACACATATGTTAGTTACAAGCGCTAAGTCAGCAAAATTCTAGGTCTGTTGGACTTATTTCTTAGTTTTGATGATGAGTGCCATACTAGCTGTTATAGTGCAAAGGCAAAAAGATGTCTAGATAAAATGTATAGGTTTATTAGAGTTTGATTCATAAATAGGTTTGATCAAACAAGCACTGTAAATGGTGGCGATTGTTTATCGACGGACCGATCTAGGTCGATAGGGTAGATAGGTCGGTGGGCGGTCTAGAACCCCGCCGAAGACCGAAGACCGAAGGCCGAGGGTTCAAACTCGGTGAATGAAGGCTAAGGGATCAAACTTAGTATTTAATGTCAAGGATATGGAATCGAATTTAGGCAAGTCTCGTGATGACCTAAGCGATTACATATACCTTGTGTAGAAGGTCTAAGTTCCACAAGTTGGATGATGTTTGGAACTTGGTTATACTTTAAATGATGTAATCTAACTTCACATACAAAAGTTGGATAAAAAGATTCAGTTTGCATTATATTTTACGGGCAAAAATATGATGTTCGACGATCGATTGGTTTTACGACGGATGATGAACCTGGCGATATATACCTCGATCAATTCAAGATTATTGGGAAGTTACATGGATAAGAACGACCAACTACCTCGACTTATCAAGCAAATCAAAGGCTGAGATTAAAAAGACGTTGGGATGATCCATATTTTTATCCATTGGATACAAGTCAAAGGGGTGGACAGACTGCACTGTCAAAAAGTAATCCTGACAGTGTCAGTCCTATGAATAGTGACAGAATGCAGTGCAGATGGGACAAATACAAGGAACGGTCACATTTGAATTTCAAATTCAAGTCACATGCATTCCTACCTATAAATAGAGGACTTTCAACTCAAGAAGAAAAAGATGAATTTTGGGATAAATTTTAAGTGATAACACTGAGCTGAAAAACACCTGCTGAACTTACTGAGCTTAAAGCCGCCGATCTAGTTATTTTCTTCAAGTGCATTCGTGTTCAAGCCGCATCAAGCATACACACTTGAAGGCGCAAGCTCGCTGATTATATCATCCTAATCAAGCTGCTGCAACTGAATCATTTATTTGATTCATTCTTTATTTTATAAAGAACCCGCGAAGACAAAAGTGAAGCATCTGTTAGGTGTGAAAGACTGTTGGTTTGTGGTGAAGGTGGGTGAAGAGGCAATTCTACCCTTCAAGGACCGGTGGAAGACTCGGGAGCAACAATCCTACTGTTCTTAGTTTTCGGTTTGTGAAGCCATAGTTATTGGTGAAGGACAAGCAACCTAGGATTCTTTGTAACGGACAACTCAAAGATTACTAGTGAATTTCCTCCAACATCACGGGAGAAGAGTGGACGTACGGGATTACATCACCTGGAACCACTATAAAAATCTCTCTACTTACTTACCGCATTTATTTTCGCACTTAGTCATTATTCTTATCAACTTTCTTGAATCTAGCAACCGAAATCACACACATACACTACGAGTATCTAATACTTAGTAACATATTTAACAACAAGTAACAAGGCTTAATTTTGATATTATTCCGCCGCACAAATTCAGCAAGGCGAGCCGTCGGTAGACTACCGTCTATCGAGCGGAGCTATCGAGGTCTCGACGGACTGCGAAGTATCGCGGGCGCTTGAAGTTGCAGAATTTGTTAACTCCAAAGTTTTAATTGTTAAGTTTATTCACCCCCCCCTCTAAACTTAACTAAAGCCTTTTCAAGGGACCAACAATTGGTATCAGAGCGGTGCTTCTGTTCTGAAGGAATCCTACTTGTTGTGCTTGTGAAAATTCTTTAAAACTTTCTTTCAAGTTACCGATTTTCAAGACTTGCATCATGGATAACACACGTATGCTAGAACCATGTTGATGTGTTCTCTTGATAGATTTGATGAGTATAAACGTCGAATGCGGGCATATCTTGTCGCTACTCATGATGAGATGATGGATGTACTAACCGAAGGACCACTTGGAGATTACAAAGGCGGAACGAGTGGGTGACGAACCGAGTACATTCCTAAACCAAAAAGAGAATGGAATGCGAGAAGACGGGAAAAGAGCAAACCTCAACAACATTGCTATTGATATCATCTACGAACCTTGGATAGCAATATGTACATGAAAGTCAAAGATTGCAAGACCGCAAAGGAACTTTGGGATAAGATTCATTTAATGCGTGAAGGCACGATGCAATAAAGAAGAACAAAATCGGTGTGGCCGAGAAAAAGGTTTCAAAAGTTCAAAATGCTACCTAATGAAACCATTGAGCAAATGGAGTCCGCATTCAATGCAATCTTGGATGAGCTTACTCTGCCGAGTGTAAGTTATTCAAAAGAGGAAGTAAACACCAAAATCTTGGAAGCTTTACCCGCAAGAGATGTTTGGAAAATGAAGGTGATCGCAATTGAAGAAATGAGAAAGCTTTGCATGAGGAAGACACCTTCAAATTGTTCTCTCGATCTTAAGGCCTATGAATTTAGCAAGAAGTTAGTGCACGAAACGAAAAGGAAGAGCCAAAGACCACTTGCATTGGTCTGCTTCACATCATGAAGAAACATCGGGAGGACGGGATGACATGCTTGGATGAGATGCAAGAGCGGTTGCCCTACGAGCAAGAAGATCGAATGATGAAGACCGGAAAGGCCCCTACAAGAAATTTCACAAAGAGGCCTACCGAGAGAAGGAAAGAAGAACCAAAGAAAGATAATGACTATCTATGCTTTCATTGCAAGAAACCAGGACACTTCGGACACGATTGTCCCGAATTGAAACAAGGCAAGGAACCCGATTATCTTTGCTTCAACCGTAAGAAGCCCGGACATTTTAGACCCGATTGTCCGGACCTACGAAGACCAAAAGTCAACAAAGGAGACATGGCAAGAAGGCTATGGTTGCTTGAAGATGAATCGGGATATGAAGTGGGATCCGAAAAAGGAAATGAGTCGGATGACACAAAGACCGTTGCGATATGGAGGATTATGCTTTGATGGCCAACATGGATGAAACGAGGAGGTATACAACACCGTATCTATAAACACTCCTGCTGGAAGTGATTGTGAATCAACCTGTGGTTCAAATCCTAGAAATTCTGACAACAATGAGACTTTGGATGCCATCCTTAATCAACTGAGGATAATACAATCTGGTTATGAGATTGTGAAGGCTGAAAAAGAGGCTCTTGAGTTAGAAGTTGGAAGATTGAAAGCTGAATTAAGGGTTTTCAAAGGTAAGGATAAAGATGTTGGACAGAATCAGCATAAGTCTGCTGCACATCCAGCAGCCTCTGAATCTGCTGAACCATCTTGTTCCAATACTGCATACAAATCAGGAAAGCCTTATGGAGATAGAACTGGGCTTGGATTTGGAACTCAGCAATCTAACAAGAGTGGATCCAAGTAAGGTTACTGGAACCTAGTACCGAATTGGTCCTAAGTTTGTGCCCGCACTAGATCCATCTCCCGAGTAAGGCCGCCGAAGCGAAAACCAAATGAGAATGCCTCAAAGAAGCAAAATCGAAGTCTCGAAGTCAACGGCTCTAGTAAAAAGAATAAATCCAAAAATAGGACTGCTTGTACCTTCTAAGCCTACGATAGCGGACACTGCTACCAAGTCTCGGGACCACGAAGGAAAGAAACAAATATTCCAAGAATAAGAATCCCAAATCCAAAAATGTTGATCATTCAAGGGATACTTATCTCGGGGGAAAGGTAGATTGTTCCCTGCCGATAATGATTGGAATATTCACGCATCTAATGCTAGAAACGATCGGATAACCATACCGCTAGGGTAAAACCTAGACAATGGAATCAGCAGAGGACTTACATAAGACCTCAGCAGACTCCATATTACAGGGCTGCTCCTAACAGACAGCACATCTATGGCTATGCAAATGTTTCTAACAACAATAATCATTTCAAACAGCATTATGTACCAAAAGGCCGAAAACAATATGTGGTTCCTACACAACCTACTGTTAGAACTTATGGATGTGTGGAATACATGTATGAACCAAAGTATGAACCAAAGTATGACACATTTAGGAGAAGACCTTATGGAAACATACCAAGGGTCATGCTTGCCACTGACCACTATGGACCCAAACAGGTTTGGGTACCTAAAATGCATTAACTTTGTTTTGTAGGGTGTCTGGTACTTTGACAGTGGATGTTCCAGACACATGACAAAGAATAAGCACTGTCTTACAAATTTTGTGGCAAAAGATGGTCCAAGGGTGAATTTTGGCAACAAAAATACACCTGGTTATACAAGAGGATATGGAACATTTATCAGAAATGGACTTACAATCAAGAATGTTGCATATGTGGAAGGACTGGATTACAACTTGCTGAGCACTGGACAATTCTGTGATATGGGATACAAGGTCACTTTTGACAAAAACAACTGTATTGTCATTAGTGAAAGAGGTGATCAAGTTGTACTTGCTTTGGTAGAAGGCAACGAGAACATGTATGTTGTGGATTGGTCTACTTGCAGTTCCGAAACTCGCTCGATTGTGCATACCAAATCGAACTCAATTGGTTATGGCACAAGAAGTTAAATCATCTAAATTTTGATGATATTAATCGGTTAGTGAAGAAGAAGTTAGTGGTTGGTTTACCCGAGATTACATTCAAGAAGGATGCTATCCGTGATGCATGTCGGCAAGGTAAACGGATAAAGTCAAGCTTCAAGTCAAAGACTAAACAATCAACTAACGAGTGTTGGAGCTTATGCACATGGATCTTTTTGGACCTATAACTCCAACAAGTGTGACGGGGAAGAAATACACCTTAGTGGTTGTGGATGATTTTTCTAGATACACTTGGGTGATATTCATGAACAAGAAAAGTGAGACACTCCAAAGCTTACCTAATCTTTTGAAGAGATTACAAAATGAGAAAAGTTTAACGATCATAAAGATTAGATCGGATCGAGTACCGAATTTCTCAACAAAGTTATAAGAGAATACGTCGTGAACGAATGGTGTACTTCATCAACTTGCTGCGTCGTGGTACACCTCGGCAAAATGGGGTTGCTTTGAAAGAAGAAACGAGGACATTAAAGGAAGCGGGAAGAACAATGATCCGTGAAGCTTTGCTACTGAAAGATATTGGGTCAAGCGAAAATACGACATGCTATACACAAAATAGAACATCGGTAAACAAGAAGCCGCTGCTGAAGACACCTTATGAGATCTGGAATGGAAGGATACCTAATATATCCTATTTCCACCCATTTGGAAGCAAATGTTTTATTCTAAATCATAAAGTTCATTTGAAAACTTTCCAACCAAAATCAGATGAAGGAATTTTCTTAGGATATTCTTCGGTCGCCAGCGAGCATTCGAGTACCGAACAAAAGAACACTGAAACATGAAGAAACAATCAATGTTGTGTTTGATGAACCTAAGTTTACTGGTATGGAAGATAAAGAGTGTGAACCTGCTGAAAATCAACAAATCACTGATCCAGATTGTGTTGAAGTTTTGGAAAGATTCAATGACCTAAAAGTTTCTGATACTGCCCCTGCTGAACACCCTGCTGACAATGTTACTGATGCAACAACTGAAGCAATTCAAGGATCTGCTGACCCCCTTGTAGAAGAAACTACAGCAGACCCTACTGAAGATGATCTTCCTGAAAATCAAAATAACCAAAATCCACAATGGTTAAGGAATCACCCCGTTTGAACAAGTTATTGGCAATGTACGGCAAGGTGTGAGGACTAGAAGACAACCGGAAGCTATGTTTACTTGTTTTCTATCTCAAATGGAACCTAAAGTTGTTGAAGAAGCAATTTCGGATCCAGATTGGATAATTGCTATGCGGGAAGAATTAAATGAATTTGAAAGAAATCAAGTTTGGACACTAGTTGAAAGGCCACTCATGCAAATATCATTGGTACTAAGTGGGTATACGAAATAAACTTGATGAATCGGTACCATTGTAAGAAATAAGGCCGGACTAGTTGCAAAAGGCTATTCTCAAGCGAAAGGAATAGATTTTGATGAAACTTATGCACCCGTTGCAAGATTGGAAGCTATCGGATTATTCTTGGCACATGCTTGCATATAAGAACTTCAAAGTATATCAAATGGATGTCAAGAGTGCATTTTTGAATGGTATCCTAGAGGAGGAAGTGTATGTTCAAGCAACCTCCTGGATTTGAAGTTAAAGATCAAGAAGATAAAGTGTATAGACTCAACAAAGCACTTTATGGATTGAAACAGCACCAAGAGCATGGTATGAGACTCTATCTCAATTCTTGGTGGACAATGGTTTTACAAAAGGGACCATTGACAAGACTCTTTTCAGAATCAGTGAAGGGGACAACACCCTGCTGGTACAAATTTATGTTGATGACATAATTTTTGGCTCTGAAAATGATTTACTTTGTGAAAAGTTTGCAAATCTAATGAAAAGTAAATTCCAAATGAGTATGATGGGAGAAATGAACTACTTTTTGGGATTACAAGTCAAACAAATAAAGGATGGAATCTTCATTCATCAAACCAAGTATACCAAAGAACTGCTGAAGAAATTTGGTATGGAAAACAGCACTAAGAGCTCAACTCCTATGAGTACAAACATCAGATTGGATGAAGATAAAGAAGGCAAAGATGTTGATCAGACTTTATACAGAAGGATGATAGGAAGTCTACTGTATCTCACTGCCAGCAGACCTGATATATCCTTTGCTGTAGGTGTTTGTGCAAGATTTCAATCCAAACCTAAAGAAAGTCATTTAGGTGCAGTTAAGAGAATTCTCAAGTATCTTAAAGAAACTTTGGGAGTAGGGATATGGTATTCCAAGGAAGGAAGCTTCAAGGTAATATCCTACTCGGATTCGATTATGCTTGGATGCAAGATTGATAGAAAAAGCACCTCGGGAACTCGTCGGTTAATGGGAAATAGATCGGTCTCCTGGTTTAGCAAGAAACGAATTCTATTTCAACTTCCACTCGCCGAAGCCGAATACATTGCTTTGGAAGCTTCTTGTGCACAAGTACTATGGCTAAGACAACAATTAAGGGATTATGGAATTGAAGAAAAGGAAATTCCAATCATGTGTGACAACACAAGTGCAATTGCAATCACGAAAATCCCGTTTTGCATTCAAGAACCAAGCACATTGATGTGAGACATCATTTTATAAGAGATCATGTTGAAAAGAAAGATGTGGTGGTTCTATACATCCCTACCGAAGATCAACTTGCCGATATTTTCACTAAGCCACTTGATAGTGAAAGATTTGCCAAATTAAGGACCGAACTTGGAATTATAAAGATTGATCGATATTCGGCAGTTGGTACTTGGAATTCACCAAGGGGATTAGTCTTTGCTATGTTGGGTGAGCTCACTTAGCGAGATTAGTCATTGGTTTCAACAATTCCATGTACTTATGTTTGAACAATTGAGCAAATGAGGTTGCCAAGGGGATTGGTCTTTGTCATGTTGGGTGAGCTCACTTGACGATCGCTCATTGGTATTAAACTTCATCTTGTATTATCAATTGAACAAAACAAGGAGAAAACAAGGATCGCCGAGAGTCACCCCGTCGGCGAGTGCGCCGAAGCACATTATCGACGAGACCGCCGAGCCCACCCCGCCGAGGGATACCTTGCTTTGGAGGGAACGTTACTCGGTCAAAATAATTAAAGTCAAAAATCATATTGGCGGGATATTTATTTTATCCATTATTACCACGCTTAAACCATCCAACGGTTACAAACGTTATGGTGGAGTAATGGGCCACGTGTCAAGACGGAATGTATTCGGATTAATCGTGGTTACCTCAATGTACGTGCTATGACGCTTTCAACTACCCACTGTCTATATAATCGGACGTTACATAGCGAGATTCACCACTTGCATCTTCTCGCTTTATCTCTCGCAAATTCTACTTCGTGTGAACACGAGATTTGAGAGGAACTCTTCTTCATCTTTTTCTTATTTCAATGGCGGAAAGAGTTGAAGTTCAAATCGAATCTAGCCAAAGTGTAAGAGGCTATGTTGTTGATGCAAACCAAACGAGTTGGCCATTAATATAGGTCGAAGAATAAGGAGGTTTGCGGGCTTGGAGAACAAGCTCAATATCGATTAGACACAATTTCATACACCAATGTTGTTGATTTCGGAAGAACATGGTGGTGGAAGAAGGAACCGAAGCATTCAATACAACCGTGAATGCCGAGGAGCTTGTTATCTCCCCGGTCTGTGCGAGGGAAGTGTTTGGATTTGAAGAAGTGGAAAATGGTCCGGTGAATCCCGAAGCAATGGGATTGGACAAGTTGGCGTTTATAGATCAAATCAAGACAAATCAAACCACCAAATCTGTTCCCCGGCATCAATTGCGTACACATTGGGAATGAATACGATCTACGTCGAGCAAACTTATTGCCAAGAACATACTTGGATTGGTTGGCGGTATGGATACTTTATCGGGCCTAAGATAGAGTTAATGATCATCATCTCGGGAGCATGAGATTTGACTGGGCTGGTTACTTTATTCATTATATGAAGAAAGTTGCCAAGGAGGAGAAAATAGGGAAAAGGAAATCCAAGGCCTTACCCTTAGGTTTGATGATTCGGACCTGCTTTGAATCATCCGGAGGTTCCCGATCTTGAACCGGTTGCCATAAATCGGTCCGTATACAAAAAGGAGATTGATTATGCAATCCCCGGACTTGATGATGATGAAGAGATTGCTTTCAAGAAGAAGCTGCTGATGATAATGATGATGGAGATGATGGTGATACTGGTGGTGAGCAGGTTCAGCAAACTAAGAAGATTTCCATCAAACCTGCTGCACCAAAGAAAACTGCTGGGAAGAGGAAGAAGAGTGCTGATGATAGAAAGATTACCGAAATCTTGAAATCAAAGAGAACAAGAAAGGAAACGACACGGCATCGCGAGTCCGCCGAGGGTCAAGTGGAGGTTACCGACCTGCCGTAGTTGCAAGAAAGAACTGTTGTTGAAATTCTTAGAGAACAACGAAGGAAGCAAGTAGAAAAAGAAAATTGACTAGAAAAGATGATGATGATGAACCCCTATCCAAGAGGATGAAGGAAGTTGCCAAAAAGAAGAAATATGGCAAGGGGAAAGAGTTGAAAGATTTGGAGGCACGAGAGGGCCCAAGAAGAAGCATCGGTAGAGGAGGAAGAAGAGGCCGTTGAAGCCGAGCCTCTAACTATCATTCCACCGCTTGTTATCGGTGATTCCTCCAATGAAGAAGTTATCAAGTCCACCGATGCCGAACAAAGTTGTTTTTGAGCAATGCGAGAGGATGTACGACGAGCCTACCGACCCCGAGCCCGTTGTAGCATCCACCGAAGAACCACGAAAACCACCGAACCCGAACCCGCCGTGGTGGTTGAAGAGGTGATTGGAGACTTGGTTGAAGACCCCGCAAATGTGGCAATAGTTCGGGGGAAGAGCGATCTGGTCGCTAACCCCGCCGATGAGCATGTAAGTCGGGGGAACCAAGTGTGATACGGATGGAAGTAGTAGGTAAAAATGCACCATCACAAAGCAACTCCGCCGACTTTCAAACATCCGTAGAAGATACCTTGAATCGCTTGTTGGAACCTTTGGAGGTCAACAAGCTACTGGAGCTGCTCCCAGAAGATCTTTTATGCCATTTGAGAGGCATGTGAAAAAGGGCAAGAAAACTGAAGAGTTTGTGGATCCCAAACTTCAGCAAATTGCTGATTACTTCCAGTGGAAGTTTGGGTTCTACAAAAGACAAAAACCAAATTGCTCAACCAATGACAGATTTTGAAGAATGGGTTTTTGACAAGTTAGGAGTGGCAAACTTGCTTTGGATCCGATTGATACAACCTTGCCGCAATCAAAATCGATGGATCCGTTTGATGAGCAAGAAGGAGGAGGGTATCAAGTTCGGAGACCCAAGAGATGGTGATGATGATTCTTCCTCATCATCGACTCAAGGGAGATTTCCCCTCGGGACCAAGAGAATCTAGTGGGATTTGCTTTGATAAATGATCCACCTGCACAACAAACTCCACCGGTATCGGTAAGTCTGCCGTGGGCCAAATATTTGGAGAAATGGATGAGGATCTACAAGATCTCACCATGGATGATCTAGAAGCCTTGATAAATGAAGGAATAAATTTGAGTACCGGTAGGGGTGATGAACCAAGTACATTTCATGTTGTTGAGCCTACCGCACAACCCGAAGATGTACGAATCGATTTGGATGTGGAAAAGACCACCGACTTCGTGAACCAAGTGCTAGTTCGAGGAATCCATTGAACATCAAAGAGGATTTGACTTTGAAGGAATTCTCACCAAAATCTGCCATGATTCGACCAAGATTGGTCATGCTTTGAAGGTTTCCAAGTGGATAATACCAATATATTCAATCCACGGGAAGTTGAAGAGGAGGTACGGAGTTCTTTGGGATACAAACAAGACTCGCACAAAGGTTGGAACAGAGGTACGAGCCGCCGAGTCTCAAACAAAGACTGGACACAGGTTGGAACAAACTTTGGGTTTGGAGGAAACCCCTGTTGATTTTGAGGCTGCTGTAGTGGAGCCTGCTGGAGCCAATGCCACTGTAGGAAAAGATAGTCAGCAGACTGCTGTTAATGAGGATGAGCAGCTGCTGGACTATAATTACAGTGATGAAGAATTTCAAATTTTTGGACAGGAAGAAGTTGCTGAGGAACCTGCACAAGATGCAGTCATGGAAGACATTCTTGGTGCAATGGTTGAGGAAGGACCTCCCCCCGCCGGGAGAGATTTGAGTAGGGCCATGGTCATCGCGGACAACGAGGCACAATATAGAGTTGAGGAGCTCTGGCGATGGATCTACCGACGTAGAATGGCCATGGAGTGCCAATTGAAGTTGTCAATGAGTTAAGAACTGTAAGAAATGACATGCAACGAGTTAAGAACTCAATTGGACGAGTAAGAACAGAGATTTGAAGAACTCGATGAAGATGGTCAATGAAAACGGACAATCTGCTAATACAAATTTGCTTCAAACTTTGCTTCCACTCAAAATGCTTTGAATGATATGATATATGATGTAAGATATATCAAGCAAGGGAACACACTCGAAGGACAAGTTTTTGAAAGATCAATTTACATCCATTCATCAAAAACTTGACAAACTTGCTTGAAGCCGCTTGAGCTCGCTGTGCACAACAACCTCGCCGTACCCGACCCCAAATTTACCGAAAGGATCAACGGACCGGAAGAGACTCGCAATCAAGGATTACTTCACTTGATACTAGAACCGGAACTATGGCGGGTCAATTACACGGAGTGATAGTATCACAGAAGCTATTCATGGCCTCATCTCACGTTTTGTTGATGATGTCACTAAGGGGGAAGAGGGCCAATCACCGGCAAAGAAAAGGAGGCTGCTAGACTCTTTGCACAAAAGAGATGGACTGATGATACAAATGCCTTTAGGCAACCCGCACTGCGAGTGCAACTTACGATGATCTCCTATCACGGTACAAGAAAGAGTTTTACAACGAAGGAGACCCTATCGTGACATGGGATTTCATGAAGGTCTCAACTCCTTCTTGAGTTTGAAGTTTTGGGAGGCAAGGATTAGAGCTTTAAGAGCATCTACCGAGAGACGAAGGAGTAGCAGAGGTGAAAAGGTGCTTGCCAATTACAAAAGCAAAAGATTCACCGAATGAATTTAAGGAGTCCGTATATGAAGTTTGGCTTCGGGGTGAATCGATCAATCTTGTCCTCGCTGAAGCATGGAATTGGTGGAAACAAGTCAATTCTTATATTGACTTTACACTTATTGAGAATGAATGGATGGTTGAAATGATAGAAGAGATCAGAGCCTATCAAGAGCAAGCTGAGAAGGCTAGACAAGAAAGAGAAAAGAGACAATAGATCAGCTACTTTTCATTGTTTATCTTTGCTGTATCTAGTTGTAATAACTGTGAACAAATGTTTATAATGAGAAATGACTGAATTTGTTCTGTTTGTGTTTTTATCTTTTTGCTTTGCTGATTAGGTGAGGGTAGTGGCATCATCACCAAAAAGGGGGAAATTGTTGGACTTATTTCTTAGTTTTGATGATGAGTGCCATACTAGCTGTTATAGTGCAAAGGCAAAAAGATGTCTAGATAAAATGTATAGGTTTATTAGAGTTTGATTCATAAATAGGTTTGATCAAACAAGCACTGTAAATGGCTGCTGATTGTTTATCAGCAGACTGATCTAGGTCAGTAGGGTAGATAGGTCAGTAGACTGGTCTAGAACCTGCTGAAGACTGGAAGGCTGAGGGTTCAAACTCAGTGAATGAAGGCTAAGGGATCAAACTTAGTATTTAATGTCAAGGATATGGAATCAGAATTTAGGCAAGTCTGTGATGACCTAAACTGATTACATATACCTTGTGTAGAAGGTCTAAGTTCCACAAGTTGGATGATGTTTGGAACTTGGTTATACTTTAAATGATGTAATCTAACTTCACATACAAAAGTTGGATAAAAAGATTCAAATTTGCATTATATTTTACGGGCAAAAATATGATGTTCGACGGATCGATTGGTTTTACGACGGACCGATGAACCCGCCGATATATACCTCGATCAATTCAAGATTATTGGGAAGTTACATGGATAAGAACAGCCAACTACCTCGACTTATCAAGCAAATCAAAGGCCGAGATTAAAAAGACGTTGGGATGATCCATATTTTTATCCATTGGATACAAGTCAAAGGGTGGACGGTACGCACCGTCAAAAAGTAATCCTGACAGTGTCAGTCCTATGAATAGTGACAGAATGCAGTGCAGATGGGACAAATACAAGGAACGGTCACATTTGAATTTCAAATTCAAGTCACATGCATTCCTACCTATAAATAGAGGACTTTCAACTCAAGAAGAAAAAGATGAATTTTGGGATAAATTTTAAGTGATAACACTGAGCTGAAAAACACCCTGCTGAACTTACTGAGCTTAAAGCTGCTGATCTAGTTATTTTCTTCAAGTGCATTCTGTGTTCAAGCTGCATCAAGCATACACACTTGAAGACGCAAGCTGCTGATTATATCATCCTAATCAAGCTGCTGCAACTGAATCATTTATTTGATTCATTCTTTATTTTATAAAGAACCCGCCGAAGACAAAGGAAGCATCCGTTGGTGTGAAAGACTCGTTGGTTTGTGGTGAAGCCGGTGAAGAGGCAATTCTACCCTTCAAGGACCGGTGGAAGACTCGGGAGCAAAGCAATCCTACCCGTTCTTAGTTTTCGCCTTGTGAAGCCATAGTTATTGGTGAAGGACAAGCAACCTAGGATTCTTTGTAACGTACAACTCAAAGATTACTAGTGAATTTCCTCCAACATCACGGGAGAAGAGTGGACGTACGGGATTACATCACCCGGAACCACTATAAAAATCTCTCTACTTACTTACCGCATTTATTTTCTCGCACTTAGTCATTATTCTTATCAACCCGCCGAATCTAGCAACCGAAATCACACACATACACTACCGAGTATCTAATACTTAGTAACATATTTAACAACAAGTAACAAGGCTTAATTTTGATATTATTCCGCCGCACAAATTCAAAGAAGCGAAAGCCGTCGCAGAGACTACGTCTATCGGCGGGCTGCGAGGTCTCGACGACTACGAAGTATCGACGGCCGCCGAAGTTGCAGAATTTGTTAACTCCAAAGTTTTAATTGTTAAGTTTATTCACCCCCCCCTCTAAACTTAACTAAAGCCTTTTCAAGGGACCAACAAGGTCAATATGCTAAATTTTAAATTTGAGCTCCGCATCTAAGAAAACATATGTCAGTTACAAACACTAAGTCAAAAAACTTCTAACTCGATACACTGAATCTTACATCTGAGGTCGCTTAGCAAACTTTTGACTCAATATGCTCATTCTGACATATGTGCTTCATACCTCATCAAACATATGTCGGATACAAATGCTACATCCACAAACTTCTGACTCAATACGCTCAATCTTACATCTGAGATCCGCAGCTCAGTAAACATATGTCAATTACACACTCTAAGTCGGAAAACTACTACAACATGACAACACTGATATCCGAGCTTTGTTACTTAGTCTCAGCAAACACAATCTAGAAATATGCCCCATACATGAAATACTTCCAAACTCTACAGGTCGAGACAAAAAATAATAAGTATGCCATCCAAAACTCTAAGTATTGCATGGCATACTTGGGTCAAGATACTTCACTATACCTTCAGAGAAGTACTCAAAAGCAAAATACTAAAAGAAATTACACAAAGTGAGGTGCTCAAAATGCTGCTTCCATTACCAAATTGTGAAAATTACAATAAATTTGAAATAAAAATTTCAAATGAAAGTGTACAAAAGGCATCATCCATAAGATCTACTAAGCATACGGAGTTGGATTTTTCCGAGGCTCTGAAGAAGTAGGAGGCAAACTAGCAGCAGCTGCAGGCTTGCCAGAATATATGGACATAATGTCCACTCCTTCCTTAAACTCCTTCAGGCGATCGTCATAGACTTTGCTCGTCCCCAGTTTATAGTAAACCATCTTGGGAAGATTTTCAATGACAAGTGGACAAGAAGCTGAGCCTTTGCCTCATCCACTGATTGGGTATAACCATGGATCAGGACTGGGATGAGCATCAATTATTTGGGGCGGAGGGAAACTCCTCCGAGGCCTTGTACTTCTGGATGCCTTCAGTGATCCGGCCTGGAATCATAGACTCCAGCTCGGCTAAGATAGCTCGGAGCTTGGCCATTCCTTGCTCCATCTCTCTCTTTTCCTTAGAAAATTTGTCCTCTGGACTTGAGCTCAGCCTCCCTAGCATGGAACAGATCCTAGAGTGGCTTCATCCCCTTATCTTTAGATTCAACAGAAGCTCTGAGCTCAACACGGGTCTGCTGCAGCTCGGCAACATTCTTTTTTAGCTCGGTCCTGTCAACCGAGGCCTTCCCAAATTTTTGAAAAACTTCCTGGACAACCCAGGTTCCCTACATAATTAAATAGACCGTTAAAAGATAAGAAAAGACATACAAAAAGTTACAATCTACATGGACTTGAAGCACACTGCAGCTAGCTCCTCGTCCGTCATCTTGGAGATCCGCTCCTGCTCAAAAGCAGCGTCCCCTTGCGGACCAGATTGGTCCTGAGCTCCTTCTGCATGAGCTTTTGAGTTAACCCTCTTATGGGGCAATCCTTTTGGGGGCTCGCAGCTGCCCTGGACTAACCCTTTATTTGAAGGTGAAGACCCTCCTCCTTTGCTCTTTCTAGATCAGACATATCCAGAGAAGCCAGGTCAACACGTTATTGAACAGGAAGAGAGGAGGATGGATTCGTTCCGGAGGCGTCCAGACCAACGCCTGTGGGTTGAACAGAACGCTTCATACTTGCCGCTCCCTCAGCATTGAGGTTCTACTCAGACTGACCGACTTCAACCGCATTCTCGGCACAGGCCAGTAGCTTTGCAAAGTCAGCCACTACAAAAAAGCAAGGGAAAACTAATGGTTATATCAAACACAAGAAATGACATAAAAAGATGGCATGAAGCAAACAAGGAAAAAGCCATACAGATGGCCCATTCCTCCTCGCTAAGGGGTTCGTAAAGGTCATGCTCTGCATAAGCCAATAGAGCAGCATCAATCCTCTCTGTTTATAGCTCATCAACCTTTATAGAGTACCCTGACTCTTGTATGCCTTCTAGTAAATTCATGTTAACCTCAGTATGGGAGTCCATAAGGAGTTCGTCCGGGTTCCAAACCCTCAACTCCGGATGACCCTCGTGTCGGACAAAGAAAAATGCTCCTTCCATTGCTTGTGAGAGGTCTTTCCTGTCGGGATAATCGGCTCCTCGCTCAGCCGGCCAGTTCGACGGGAAAAGTAATATCTCCTAGGATGGTCCACCACTCTCTTATGATGGTAAAAGTACCTAAATAGCCTTACAAAAAATTTGATGCCGAGAAACTGGCACCAGATGGCATATTTTATGATAGCCTTAACACCATTAGGGGCAATCTAGGAAACCCCTAACCCATATTGGCGGCACACTCATAGAAGAGGGGAAGCCTAAGACCGACTTCAAAGTGCTCCTTGTGAATATTATAAAACCCCTCTCAGGCTTAGTGGTCAAAATTATAGGGATCAGATGGAAGCCTAGGAGAATACATCTCCCTATCTATCTTGAATTTCTCACAAATTTGATCTAAATCTTCAGGAGAGATGATAGATCCAATATCCTCGCTAACTGTAACGGGCTCATCATCGGCCAACTACGTTCTTGGGGTTACGGCAAGAACTCTGGCGAAATCGCTTATTGATTTGCCAGAAACAAACTCAAACAGAGCAAGAATGCATGGAAGAATGAGAAATAGCTTACATGTAAAACCATGGATTAGTGGAGGAAGAAGAACATCCGAATCTCACTCTTTTAATTTAAAAGCAGCAGTAGTGGGAAATGATTTACATGACGGGGTTATAGCCCCTACCACGTCTCGAAAACCGCACAAATTCAAATGAGTGTGCAATGACGCCTTGAATCTCCGGACAGTTTTGACATCGTCATAAGGGCATCCCTGCCACCTAGCAAGTTAAGGTCAAAAACCTTAAGTCTAGATGACCGAACCGAGCTACCACATTGGCAGATATGAGCTGACCTCAATAGCTGACCTAGATCTAGGGGGATTGTGATGGAGGTCGGACCAAAACCACGCCACGTGTCATCTCCACATTAATATAGCAATAAATACAGACAGAGAAGGTACAAATGCTAAGGGCCAACATCCTCACCCTGAAATCTTGGCCAAGCCCAGCTCGGCTAGCTTCCCAGTCCAGTGCAGGACGGCTAGGGCGCAACGGAGTTTAGCTAGTGCAGCTCGGGCCTCAGACGGGGTAGCCCACATGCATAATACAACAGATAAACAAGAAAAGAATCTTTAGCCATAAAGGTCTGGATCAAGGGGATACACGCCGTAATTACGAGAGATTGCGTCGTGATTATGAATCCAAAACTACCTTAGATGGAAAGAATCCTTAGCCTTAGACGGGGTAGCCCACGTGCAGCATTCAAAACTACCGTGATTATCTCCTACAATCAAGGGGATCACGTCGTAATTATGTATTTCCCTGGAGAACACGAAAATAGAGTCTACAATAGACACCATACACGCAAGATTAGGGCATAGCGCATCCTATATAAACAATCCCTAAAATACCACGAGTGACTTGATTCCTAGACTATTACAGGATACGTAGGCAACCTGAGATACAATTTTTCAGGCTCAGTCTTAACCACCATAAACCACCACCGTTTCACATCCTTTCTAGGGTTCAACATTGAACGAGTTGTCACCAGGATAAACAGTCCCTGGATTTATTACCCGATGATTTTCAACATCATCAAAACTTGTACATCTGAGTTTAGTTATAAATAACAGCGAATTTAAATTCAAAACTTGCTTTGGAAAAAAAATTGTTATTGTATATGTATTTACTGTGAAAACAATAGCAGTAAACCAACCTTAGTGTGGACCCAACAGATCCTACGGAAATGCGGCACACCTTAAAAGCCGAAAGCAAGTAGCTTTTTCCCACTAAAGAATGAAAATTGTATTTAGCCTTTTCTTTCTTTATATATAGATTCTCCTTGCGTGTAACAATTTTATAATCCTCCACACTCCTGTATATCACTTTCCTCACTTTTTAATCCTCTTCATTTCTACGCGTTACGCAATTGACTCACTTAATTGAATATATACCCATATAAACACAAAAACAGAGTTGTTTTCTTAAGTGTTTAGAAAAAAAGGATCTTTATCCGGGTAATCTGGTTCGGGAGGATACCCCCAACAAATTTGACCGGTGGATTTTTTGAGGAATTATAGATGAGCCACTCTGGATTCACGGTCAACTGTTAAGAATATTCTACATATACAAAATATGGAAAATTAGGGATAAGGACACAATCTGAAATATTTTTAAGTAACGGACAGCTACATATTTTTTATAGGGAGAAGGACAACCGCATAATTTTTATAGCGAGAAGGACAAACGGTGAATCCCGAAAATCGGTGAATCTCCCCGGTGAATCCCGAAATCGGTGAATTTCGACAAGGAATTTCGACGGTGAATCCCGAAAATTAGTGAATTTCGACGATGAATTTTAAAAATTAGTGAATTTCGACGAGTGAATTTCGTCGGTGAATTTAAACGGTGAATTTCGAACACAAGTGAATTTCGACAAATGAATAAATAGTTTTGTCCTTTATGCAAAAGTTTCAAAAAACTGTCCTTCTACTTAATTGATGAAATATTTCTGTCCTTCTCCCTCATTCCCCCTACAAAATAATGGAAAATAAATCATTGTAATAAAACGCATTTATCTGTATTATTGCGTTTGTATTATGGTTGTGTAGTACACAAATAAAACAATGGACTCTCAATATGGTATTAGATCTATTTGACTAACGATTTTCAGATCTGGTCAATCGTAAATAAATTCGTTTGGGTGGGGGTTCGTTAATGTAATCTACACGAACCCTGACCCTCACAATCGCCTTCTTTCACATACTTTTTTTTCCATTGAATTTTTTTTGTTATCAAAATAAATTGCTGTCATTATGATGCCCCACACCTTCTGAAAAATTTTACCAAACCTTCAGGCAGGTCCAACGTCCCTTCTCTTTGGATCACCAATTTGGACGTGATGAGAATAAGTGGATGAAGGAGAGTAGTAGAAGCAAAACAAACACTACCCGCAACGACAGAGTTTAGAGTGCAGAAGATGCAACACTGACTTATAACAAAACTGAGTCAACCGGCAGCGGATTTAATTTTAAGCATTTATCTGGATCTTGCTGATTGTATATGAAAAAGATAATTATGCAAAACTGAATTCTGATGAATGTCAGTTTGTGAACCGTGAGTAAGTATAACAAACAAATTCAGTTTGCTGTATAAACAATAATAAATGTTGAATAAATAAATGATTGAATGTAAATGCGTAAAGTAAGTAGAGCAAGAATTATAGTTGTTCCAGTGGTGTAATCCTGTGATTCCACTCTTCCTCTGTGATGTAGGAGGAAAATTCCACTAGAACTCTTTGAGATACGCTGTTACAAAAAGTCTTAAACGATAGTCCTTGACTAATCCCTAGTGTCACTATCTAAAGAACATGTCGGATTGCTGCTCCCCAACTGCTTGAACAAGTTGGGCTGAGAATCAATTAATTGATTCTTGCGCGTGGTTCTTCAAAGTCTCGAATTCTAGATATGATCGATAAAGCTTGAACACTTGAAGAAATCTGGATATGATCTTGTTGAGCACATATATTGATAGAAATTCGGATGAACTAGAGTTGTGCAAAAAAACGCTTGTAATCTTGTTAATTCGGGTTTTTGATTCTTGATGCCAAGTCCTCTATTTATAGTGTGATGTCCAACGTTCATCTTGGTTGAATTTGAATCTATCAGCGTCTATATTTTCAGATGTCAGGTGTCAGTGACCGTTCTGACGTGTTTGTTCTTCGTCCAATTAAAATCATTGATTTGTAACGTTCAAATGTACTTTCAGTTGCTTGGATGGCTGACTATAAAATTGAGTGTCCTATTAAGTTTTATACTGACTGTGTCACATTCAGTTTGTTAACTGACTTAGAGCATTAACTGAGTTTTTACTCTTCTTCAAAACTTAGTACTCTATTATCTGATTTTATATGACTGAATCAGATTACTCCATTCCTTATATAAATGATCTAAGTTATTATTGTCCTTATAATTCTTAGGTCTTCTTCAAGAACTATAAAGTCAGTTCAAGCCATCACAGACTTACCTAATTCTAACTTTACAGTCTCGGCTTAAGTCTTCATAACTAAGTCTGAACCCTCAGTTCTTCAAACTTCTACAACTCAGTCAGTGTCCCTCAGTTCTTTATATACTGATTTTGTTCCCTCAGTTCTTCATTTAGATAAGTCAACTGAGTATGTGTCCCTCAGCGAACTTACCTTCTTCACTTCTGAGTACGACATCAGTTTTTCGGTGTACGTCTTCAGTTTTATGTCATGTTCCAGTTTTCTATATGATTTCCAGTTTTCAGTTTTACGAAACTTCTATCTATTACATAACTTGTCTGATATAACCTATACAATTATCAGACTCTAGTAAAACCTATACATGTTTTAGCTTTTCACTATAACAGCTAGTTTTAGCATTCCATCAATGGGGTGTAAACAAATAAGTAACTAAATAAGATGAATCATCATCAAAACTAAAATTTTATTTCCAACAATTTCCCCCTTTTTGATGATGCCAAAACCCTCCTTAAAAGAAAAGCTTAAAGATATTGACAATAGGGGTGTACATAGTCCAGTCCGGTCGGTTTTTTACGATTTTCTGAACTGAACTGTAGTTACGGTTTTGATATTTTCTGAACTGAACTGAATTGGTCATTTTTCTGAATTGGACTGAACCAATACATCTCCGGTTCGGTTCAGTTTCGGTTTTCGACTGTATTTTATTTACCATAAAATTTTGATTTTTTTCTTCTAAAAATGAGACAAACACCATTATTGGCACCATAAGCCAGCGGGTGGTCGTTGTAACGACAATTTCAAAGGTTGCTTTCAGCCTTTCACGATCAAAGGATGAAGAATATTAGAAGAAGCAAGAACGGCCGGTAAGCTCAAACGGCGGTTATCGGCGGCTGGGAAGCATTTTAGGTTTAGGTTTAGGTAGAAACGACAGAAGTATAAGGTTTAGAAATTTAGGGTTGTGTGTGGGGGGTTTTTATAGTAGGAGCTAGTGAACAAATTTTATAGTAGGAGCTAGTGAACAAATTAAATTATATATATAATATTAAAAATGAAGTATAACCGGTTCGGTTCGGGTCATATCGGTTTTTATGGATAAAACCGAAAACTGAATTGGATTTCCGGTTCGGTTTTTCTTCAATGAAAAAACCGATTGGAAAACCACGGTTCATCATTTTCTGGTCCGGTTTAATTCGGTCCAGTCGGTCAGTCCAGTTTTCCAATTTCGTTGTACACCCCTAATTGACAATGCAAAACAAGGTAAAACAGGAAACTGGATTTCATTAAGATTGCAGAAACTTGAACTAGTTACACTTTTGATAATAAACTGAAATAAAAAGCTAAACAGTTTTCTGTGTAACTAAGATAAATTTTCTTTCCTTATCATGAAGACGAAAATCATTTTCTACCGTAGAGTCTTCCTTGTGAAATTTTCTGAGACAATCCACTTGGCTTGTTAGCTTCCACTTTTTCCATAGAGCTAACATAGGACTATGTCTTTCATCCTTATAGTATTCTTCAAATTCTGCAATATCAACCTTCATCTCTTCTCTCTTATCTTTGATTTGAAGCTTCTCTTCAATCCTCTTCAGTTTCTTGTAATTGACCATTTTCTGAATATGATAGAGATCAGATAGGAGGTAGACAAGATATTCTTCATAAGTTTTATCACTGTATTTTGCCTTGACATTGTTATGATCAACAATAAACTTCATCCACAGATCTTTTGTCAGAGTAGCTCTTCTATCTCCAGGTTGACTATACATTTCAATGAGCTACTCGTCAGATAGTTCTTTCACATTCTGAACATAAGGATCTGCTACTAATTTTCATAACTTCAATTCAGCTTCAAGCTTCATCTTTTCTTCTAGTAACCTCAGCTTTTCTTCTACAACATCCCTATTTTTGGCATCATACAACTGAGTTATCAATTGTTGAGTTGCCTTTTGGTCTGTTGAGATATCTTTCAGAGAAGTAAGAACTTCTTTGAGTTGTGTTTCTAATCCATAGATTCACTTAGTTATGTGCCATTCTGCTTGAGCGTGAATTTCTCTATCTTCCATTGTTGTAGTCTCAAGTTTCTCTTTTAGACTAGGAATTTCTGAAACTGAGTTTGATGTGGATTTCTTGATAGTATCCAACTAAGTGTGAACTTAGACGTCAGTCTTTTTTCTGTAATCCAAGTATCTGGAAATTTGTGATAAAATACCATTATACTCATCCTTTTGGTTGAGCATAATCTTCAAATTTTCTTGTACCCTGCTTAATTCTTCTGTTGTAAGCTTCTCGGATGGATCTTCTTCTTCTGCATCTTGAATTTTAGACTGAGTGTCATCTTTAATTATAGTGAATTGCTGATTATCATTTCCTTTAGCTGCTTGCTGATGGTCAGTTGTCTGGTTCTCAACTTGCAATGCTTCCTGCTAAGTGACAGTTTGCTCTGCTTGTCCTTTAGCTTGATTTTCAGAATGTAAAACGGTACTCTTTTCAGCTTTCTTCCTTGAATCATCATCATCTTTCTTCTTTAAAACTTCTTTCGGTAAATAAAAGTGATTGATTCAGTTCTCTGAGCTATCTCTATGAATCTGTTGTAGCAGTTGGTGAGAAAATCATCCATATGGAATAAGACATATAAATCATTGACTTCAAGTTTCTTGAACAATAGCTTTTCTTTAGTTTGTAAAGTATCCTTGATAGCTTTATGAGAGTCTTCAGTTTTGAGCTTTAACTTCATCAGTTTTATAATCCTTTCAGCATCAAAAGTATAAGCTGATACTGATTGTTGAGCCAGTTGTTGCTGAATTTGCTGTTGCTGAGATTGTTGCTGCTCTTGACTGTTTTGCATAGCAAAACCAATCTAGTTACTTGATTCCCGGCGGTGGTCGATCAATCAAGATAATTTTTCGAAAGGTAGGTAACACTTTACCAATCACATCACTACGTAATTCTCAGTGGTTGACTAGTCAACTCTTTGGCGATACACTCACTATTTGTTAGTCAACCCCTTGCTTCTAAAGTCAGACGGCCCTGACGGTGGCCAATCACCGAAAGACTCTAGTCAAGTCATAACCCAATATTCATGAGATCTCATACGATCATATCTCTATAACGACGATATACCCGAGGTAGGTCAACTCCCGGCGGTGGTCGATCAGTTGGATCCGAACAAGGACTCTTCACTGTCGTTATATTTCGACTTGATTTTTATTGTGGAAGTATTTATGTAAATTAATTCTCTTAATTAATTTAAATCATGGTCTCACCAATTATATCTATATCTATAGATATATATCCTACACATTTATCTAGATCGGGCCTAGTCATGCATCTATCGTATCACATAAAATAAATACAAGCACAAAATACATAAATGCGTAAAGTAACCGGTATGATCATGGATTTTTCCTAGGTGCGGTTTCGAATACAAACTGAAGAAACCGCGGGTCACAATCTAAGGTAGCTGCAACCGCAAATAAGATCTTTAATGCGCCATTCTCCAATGGGATCTTAATTCTTCTTTCTTTGGTCTCGGTCTTATGCTACATTCTTGTTACATTGAATTCTATCTAATAAAATAAATACACCCGTCGCACACGGGGGGAGCTAACGGAATGGGGAAAATGCAAAAAATAAACTAGGTCTAGTTCTTCATAACGGCCTAGGACTTTTTAAACCAACAAAAAAATTGAATCATTCACATCTATCCTATCGGTCGAGTCCACGATCAATCGGAGTCCATATAATCATATTATATCTACTATATCTAATTCGTACAATAACATCTTGCGTCTTAATTAATCAATTAACGTTTAATTTATTAAATAATTTTATCCAATCTATTAACTAATTAACATTTAATTAATTAATGATTTTAATCGAAATAAAATTAATGATTAATTTTAAGGAGATTTCAATTTTAATTTTATGGGGGAAGGGCCACAAGGAAAAAAAATTAATAAATGGGTCTGGAAGGACAAAAGTAACATTTTCGTGATTATAAAGGATAAAAATCATAATTGTTACTTTAAAATTGTTATTTCACGTGTTAATGTTACTTTGGGTTTCACAATTGTTACTTCATATTTTGATTAATGTGCCTGGCCACTTTCCTAAATAAAAATTTTGAAAGTGGCCTAGGCTTAGGCCTTTTCCCAAATCAAATATTTGGAAACGGCCTAGGCCTATTCCAAACAAGGTTTGGAAAGACCATTATTATTATAATGCTATATGACATCCCAATGGTCCAAACTATTTGAACCATTAGGTAGCCATATGACACAACTAAACAATTGAGATATTATTAATCACAACTATGAACCATATAAAAATAAAAAATACACAAAACAAAAGGAGGAGACCCGCCAAGCAGCTGCCAGTCACCACCCATAAGGCTGGCGGTGGCCGCCGGCTGCCGGACTGTGGTGGTGCCGCCGCCAGTCGGCCGAGCACCACCGATATCCTTTTTTATTATTATTTCTGTGTATCGTTTTGCGAATCTAAAATCTTTCATCTTTTAATTACATGATTTAAACGATAAAATAAACTACGCAAAATAACATGTTTATTGCTTAAGCTCGAACATGTCTCTGATACCACTGTTAGGAAATCAACGCAGGAACGCAGCGGAATTCAAAAATTATTTCCTTTAACAAAGATCGACTTCGTTTAAGCAATAAAAAAATAAGCTAGTAGACGGTGGTTACCTTGGTTGATCTAAAAGATCGACGACCGTCCAAGGAGAGTAGTTGTGCACGGAGCCGCCCAAGTGTTTGGCCTCTACCGCTAGTCCACACAAATAACCCGCTGGAATCCACCATTGGATTGCTACTAGAAAAACCCGGCTGCTAGACTGGCCTTTTCTCTCTCTCAAAACTCTCTCAAAGAAGCTCTTTAATTTTCACAAGAACTTTTAGCTCTTGGAATTGTGATGTGCAAAAGAGTTTGACACCCACCTCCTATTTATAGTGGATGGGGCGCCCGCTAATAGAGTAGAGACGATGAAAACCTTTTACTAGTAAAATAAGGAAAATATATATGATTGATTTATCTGATTAATATTCAATATCTTATATTAACTATATTTCCAAGATATATATTGACAAATATCTTATATTGAATATATCTTTATGTTATCACCTTAAATCTATTTTTTTAAAGTCAATTAATATCTAATATTAATATTATGGTAATCTTATTAATTAAATTGCACAAACCAAATGTATCCAATACAATATGGATATGGTGCCTCTTCCCACAAAATTGGGATTTGAGATTTTCTTTAATTAATATAATAGTATGATTAATTAATTTGTAAAATACATGTATATCACATATTTCAAAATATATATGTATCAATATACATATTTAATTAATCAACATAATTAATATATTGTATTATATTTATTCATAATAAATAAATACCACCATACTAATTTACTACTATAACCATTATAGTCGTGAGATAAATTCCTTCCTTATTTGGTCATCAACTACAATCGCATTTTAATCCGGCTAGATGTTCTTATGTGTGTGACCAGATAGGCTTCCGAATATGTTGCCCGTAGGCACAAAGTGCAAATTACGAAAATACCCTTCATACCTAACGATCACGTGATAGCATCTAGAAACACACCATGACCCCCAATCATCGGAAGAGTCAAATGCAATGACTACTACCTTTCATGTGAAACAGTTACCGTGTAACTTACAATTCTATATCTATAATAATATCCATACGGTCGTTAGTCGAGTGTCAAAACATCAACGACCGTATCTTATAATCTGGATATCATACTCTCTTGAAGTAACTCATTTACTTCCACATTGTAAAGATTCATGAGAGTAAGACATTCCTTATAAGAATGCCCTTTCGGATATTTTCCCCTACAGATAGGGTACGTGATTCCCAGACGACCAAACATGTATACTCCACATGCTTCAGTATCACACCCAATCACTATCGCATGATCGCCCCATGGCTAGGGGAAACCTCAATAGTGTCAAAGCATGACAATCCACACCGTGATACCATGAAGACTCCGGTCTTAAGGATAAATACACAACCGCCACATAGTGTGACACTTAACAGTGTAAGTGGGTTAGTGTAACGTATGCATTCTCTAATACACGTCCACGTACATTCCAAGTGTATCTACACTTTGATAGACGTGATCTATCCCTGCCCTTAAAGACAGAAGACATCTAAAACGTGCTAGTCTGTTTGTATTATCAATGTCCTGTTTAATAGTACATCAACCTAGAGACATTTAAGTATCAAACTTTTTAAATTGATTAGAGATCTCATCAACCATAATCGCCTATCATGGTTTCTCTATCACATTTTAATACTAAGGATGTTATCATATAACAATTCATAATTGCTTCTTTAAAAGAACATAAAGAAATAGTAGACATGATCCGACCCGGTCGAATCCGGTCCAACCCGGTGGTATCCGGTCCAACCCGATTGGGTTTATTACACTATTTCAATAGTCTTTGCCCTAGGAATGCATGTGATGTGTCCGTTGTGGACTCTTGTTTCGTATCCATCAAGGTTTGGATTTTAAGGTGTCAATCTCCTTGATTTTGGGATATAATAACGAGATTTG
Source organism: Gentiana straminea (assembly GCA_036785695.1). NCBI lineage: Eukaryota > Viridiplantae > Streptophyta > Magnoliopsida > Gentianales > Gentianaceae > Gentiana > Gentiana straminea. The sequence continues at coordinate 1,774,686 of JAVUPR010000398.1, read as the reverse complement.
AATCATGGTTTAAAAATAGTATCAGAGTCTTTATGGCTAGGGATTCCACCCAAAATTATCTGATATTATTAACACGTGGTCTAGATACTGGGGATAGCTCTGGCTTACCTGTGTCGAGTTCCCTAAGCCGTTATGTCACGAACTGCGCTTGCTCTACTTCATTGCGCCTTGACAGACCTGTGGTGGACTAAGAAGCTAACCATACCTCCCTCCCTCCTGGGGTTTAGATCTGCTCTTAAGCTAAAGGGTAGGACTCCTGGCCCTTAATGTTATAGTTTTATGTTGTGCTTGGTCAATGTGGATGTGACACGGGGTGAGGACTAGCCTGACCTCTATCACTAATTGTACTATGGAAGGAGAGTTTGGGATTCAAACTTTTGATTGATACCAAGAAATACAATATCTATCTCCATTTAATTAATCATGTATAAATAATCTTTATTCATGATTTCTAATAACTCTGTCGTTTTTTTATAACAGGTTGTAAGACAAGCAACATTTCTTACATTTATTTTAGTCAGTATGAATTTTTAGCATTTTTGTTATTTTGTACCAAAAAGAGAGAAAATATTGTTGTAACACCTCACTTCAGAAACTGAACCCTTCACCGCGTAAACCTGATGTCATATCAGAGTAAAAGAAATTTGCGCTGAAGAAAGGAAACAACCGATGCATGGGAAACGGACCCTTTGGGTCTTAACACGTGTCACATCTACTGTATCATAGTATAGCCAGGAATCGTCTGCATATCACAAGTGCAGAAACACACACCCTAGAAGGATTACTACTTCAAGTTACTTCATAATTAACTGAAACAATACTACCAATCCTCGAGTACAACAACTCCTTAGGGTAGAAGTACGTACGAAGACATACACTTAGCATGCAAGCCTACTTACGTACAAAAAAACTAACTATTTTCTAATCACATTAACTGAACAAGAATCATCCATCTTATGCATGCTCTTCAGAGTTGTCAACATGTCCTTACAAACATGCAAAGAGTTAACTAACAAAAAAGGAAGGAGTGAGAGTGTGCGCTAAGCACGGTAAAGAGTAAGAGACCACTCATGGATTTTGACGTTTTTCATTCATTCCATCATATTCAGTCTAATTTTGGAGGTAATGAAAATGGTCATTTTTCATTCATTTGGAATAAAATTTCGTTCAATCGTGTTACCTTATAATCATACACAAAAATTGAAAAAGAGAGAAAAAAACCATTTGTGATATCCGACATTGGTTGTGTAGGAAGCACATTACCACCTCATAAGTGTCAGATATAAATGTCATGTCAACTCGATTTAGCCCTTTTAAACCAAAGGAACACCACGGTCTAAGTAGTTGACCTGATCATTTATGATTAATTTAGTACTACCAACCCGGGGTCTGGAGGCGTTAGATGTTAGGATCAAGTGCTAACGTTCTACTAAAACCAATTGGTAGTAGTGAAGGCGCAACTTTATTTCCTTCTTTTTCCTATCATTTAAAAGTGTGGGAATTCTGTCCCAACACCCTCCTCAAGTGTTGGCAATATGTCCAACACTTGCACACATTTTTTCTCAAGAGTGTGGTCAATTTCTCCTAATACCCCCTCAAGTGTGGGCAATCAGTCCCAACACTTGCACAATTTTTTAAATCATTTTCCAACCAAGGTTCGATCTCATGACCTTTGGCTCTGATATAATGTTCAGATCAAAAACTTACCATTGTACTAAAACTATTAGGTGGTAGTAAATGTGCAACTTTATTTCTTTAGGCATTCTGTCGCAACAATTGTAAAATTTTTCATTCAATACACTGAATCTGACATCTGAGGTCAGCTTAGCAAACTTTTGACTCAATATGCTCATTCTGACATCGGTGCTCCACAGCTCACCAAACATATGTCATATACAAATGCTATGTCCGCAAACTTCTGACTCAATACGCTCAATCTTACATCTGAGATCCGCAGCTCAGTAAACATATGTCAATTACACACTCTAAGTCAGTAAACCTGTTACAACATGACAACACTGATATCCGAGCATTGTTACTCGGTCTCAGCAAACACAATCTAGAAATATTCCCCATACATGAAATACTTCCAAACTCTGCAGGTCGAGACAAAAAATAATAAGTTTGCCATCCAAAACTCTAAGTAATGCATGGCATACTGGGTCAAGATACTTCACTATACCTTCAGAGAAGTACTCCAAAGCAAAATACTAAAAGAAATTACACAAAGTGATGTGCTCAAAATGCTGCTTCCGTTATCAAATTGTGAAAATTACAATAAATTTGAAATAAAAATTTCAAAGGAAAGTGTACAAAAGGCATCATCCATAAGATCTACTAAGCATATGGAGTTGGATTATTATGAGGCTCTGAAGAAGTAGGAGGCAAACTAGCAGCATCTGCAGGCTTGCCAGAATATATTGACATAATGTCAAGTCCTTCTTTAAACCCCTTCAGGCGATCGTCATAGACTTTGCTCGTCCCCAGTTTATAGTAAACCATCTTGGGAAGATTGTCTATGATGTGGACAGGAAGCTGAGCCTTTGCCTCATCCCCTGATTGGGTATAACCATGGTTCAGGACTGGGATGAGCAACAATTTTTTGGGGCGGAGGGAAACTCCTCTGAGGCCTTGTACTTCTGGATGCCCTCAGTGATCCAGCCTGGAATCATAGATTCCAGCTCGGCTAAGACAGCTCGGAGCTTGGCTATTCCTTGCTCCATCTCTCTATTTTCCTTAGAAAATTTGTCCTCTAGATTTGAGCTCAGCCTCCCTAGCATGGAGCAGATCCTAGAGTGGCTTCATCCCCTTATCTTTAGATTCAACAGAAGTTCGGTGCTCCCCCCGGGTCTGCTGCAGCTCGACAACTTTCTTTTTTAGCTCGGTACTGTCAACCGAGGCCTTCCCAAATTTTTGAAAAACTTCCTGGACAACCCAGGTTCCCTACATAATTAAATAGAGTGGTAAAAGATAAGAAAAGACATACAAGAAGTTACAATCTACACGAACTTGAAGCACACTGCAGCTAGCTCCTCGTCCGTCATCTTGGAGATCCGCTCCTGCTCAAAAGCAGCGTCCCCTTGCAGACCAGATTGGTCCTGAGCTCCACCGGGATGAGCTTTTGACTTAACCCACTTGTGGGGCAATCATTTTGGGGGCTCGCAGCTGCCCTGGACCAGCCCTTTATTTGAAGGTGAAGACCCTCCTCCTTTGCTCTTTCTAGATCAGATATGTGAAGAGAAGCCAGGTCAACACGTTCTTGAACAGGAAGAGTGGAGGATGGATTCGTTGCGGAGACGTCCAGACCAACGCTAGTGGGTTGAACAGAAGGCTCTGTACTTGCCGCTCCCTCAGCTTTGAGGTTCTACTCAGACTGACCGACCTTCTCGGCACCGGCCGCACTTTAAAGTCGCCCACTACAAAAAAGCAAGGGAAAACTAATCATTAAATCAAACACAACAAATGACATAAAAAGATGGCATGAAGCAAGCAAGGAAAAAGCCCTACAGATGCCCCATTCCTCCACATTAAGGGGTTCATAAAGGTCAAGCCCGGCATAAGCCAACAGAGCATCATCAATCAGCTATGTTTATAGCTCGTCAACCTTTATAGAGTACCCTGACTCTTGGATGCCTTCTAGTAAATTCGTGTTAATCTCCGTACGGGAGTCCATAAGGAGTTCGTCCGGGTTCTAAGCACTCAACTCCGGATGACCCTCGTGTCAGACAAAGAAAAATGCTCCTTCCATTGCTTGTGAGAAGTATTTCCTGTCGGGATAAAGGCACATCGCTCAGCCGGCCAGTTCGGCGGGAAAAGTAATATCTCCTAGGATGGTCCACCACTCTCTTATGATGGTAAAAGTACCTAAATAGCCTTACAGAAAATTTGACGCCGAGAAACCGGCACCAGATGGCATATCTTATGATAGCCCTAACACCATTAGGAGCAATCTGGAAAACCCCTAACCCATAGTGGCGGCACACTGCTTGAAGAGCAAGACAGAAGGGAAGCCTAAGACCGACCTCAAAGTGCTCCCTGTGAACAGTATAAAACACCTCTCGGGGTTGGTGGACGAAATTATAGGGATCAGATGGAAGCCTAGGAGAATACATCTCCCTATCTGTGTTGAATTTCTCACAAATTTCATCTAAATCCTCAGGAGAGAGGATAGATCCAATATCCTCGCTAACTGTAACGGGCTCGTCATCGGCCAACTACGTTCTTGGGTTACGGCAAGAACTTAGGCGAAATCGCTTATTGATTTGGCAGAAACAAACTCAAACAGAGTAAGAATGCATGGAAGAATGAGAAATAGCTTACATGTAAAACCATGGATTAGTGGAGGAAGAAGAACATCCGAATCTCACTCTTCTAATTAAAAATCAGCAGTATTTGGAAATGATTTACATGACGGGGTTATAACCCTTAACACGTCTCGAAAACCGCACAAATTCAAATGAGTGTGTAATGACGCCTTGAATCTCCGGACATTTATGACATCGTCATAAGGGCATCCCTGCCACATAGCAAGTTAAGGTCGAAAACCTTAAGTCGATATGACCGAACCGAGCTACCACATTGGCATATATGAGCTGACCTCAATAGCCGACCTAGATCTTGGGGGATTGTGACGGAGGTCGGACCAACACCTCGCCACGTGTCATCTCCACATTAATATAGCAATAAATATAGACAGAGAAGGTACAAATGCTAAGGGCCAACATCCTCACCCTGAGATCTGGGCCAAGCCCAGCTCGGCTAGCTTCCCAGTCCAGCGCAGGACGGCTAGGGCGCAACGGAGTTCAGCCAGTGCAGCACGGGCATCAGACGGGGTAGCCCACGTGCATAATACAACAGATAAACAAGAAAAGAATCCTTAGCCATAAAGGTCCGGATCAAGGGGATACACGCCGTAATTACGAGAGATCGCGTCGTGATTATCAATCCAAAACTACCTTAGACGGAATGAATCCTTATCCTTAGATGGGGTAGCCCACGTGCAGCATTCAAAACTACCGTGATTATCTCCTACAATCAAGGGGATCACGTCGTAATTATCTATTTCCCTGGAGAACACGAAAATAGAGTCTACAATGGACACGATACACGTAAGATTAGGGCATAACACATCCTATATAAACAATCCCTAAAAAACCACGAGTGAATTGATTCCTAGACTATTACAGGATACGTAGGCAACCTGAGATACAGTTTTTCAGGCTCAGTCTTAACCACCATAAACCACCCCCGTTTCACATCCTTTCTAGGGTTCAACATTGAACAAGTTGTCACCAGGATTTATTACCCGACGATTTTCAAGATCATCAAAACTTATACATCCGAGTTTATTTATAAATAACAGCGAATATAAATTCAAAACTTGCGTTGGACAAAAAATTGTTATTGTAAACGTATTTACTGTGAAAACAAGAGCAGTAAACCCACCTTAGTGTGGACGCAACAAATCCTACGGAAATGCGGCACACCTTACAACTCAAAAGGCGAAAGCACACTACATAGTAGCTTTTTCCCACTAAAGAAAGAAAATTGTATTTAGCCTTTTCTTTCTTTATATATAGATTCTCCTTGCGTGTAACAATTTTATAATCTTCTACACTCCTGTATATCACTTTCCTCACTTTATAATCCTCTTCATTTCTACGCGTTACGCAAATGATTCACTTAATCGGACGGATTTTTTTCCCACACCCAGTGAATATATACCCATATAAACACAAAAACAGAGTTGTTTTCTTAAGTGTTTAGAAAAAAGGATCTTTATCCGGGTAATCTGGTTCGGGGAGGATACCCCCAACAAATTTGACCGGTGGATTTTTTGAGAAATTATAGATGCGCCACTCTGGATTCACGGTCAACTGTTAAGAATATTCTACACATACAAAATAATGGAAAATAAATTATTGTAATAAATCGCATTTATTCTGTATTATTGCGTTTGTATTATGGTTGTGTAGTATATAATCACCTCTAATGTACACAAATAAAATAATGGACTCTCAATATGGTATTAGATCTATTTGAGTAATGATTTTCAGATCAGGTCAATCGTAAATAAATTTCTTTGGGTGGGGGTTCGTTAATGTAATCTACACGAACCCTCATCCTCACAATCGTCTTCTTTCACATACTTTTTTTCCGTTGAATTTTTTTTTTGTTATCAAAATAAATAGCGGTCATTATGATCCCCAACACCCTCTGAAAATGTTTACCAAACCTTTAGGCAGATCCATTGTCCCTTCTCTTTGGATCACCAATTTGGACGTGATGAGAATAAGTGGATGAAGGAGAGTAGTAGAAGCAAAAAAACACTACCCGCAACGACGGAGTTAAGAGTGCGGAAGAATCAACACTGACTTATAACAAAACTGAGTCAACCGGCAGTGGATTTAAGTTTAAGCGTTTATCTGGATCTTGTTGGTTCTATATGAAAAAGATAAGTATGCAAAATTGAATTCTGGTGAATGTCAGTTTGTTAACCGTGAGTAAGTATAACAAACAAATTTAGTATGTTGTATAAACAATAATAAATGTTGTATAAATAAATGATTGAATGTAAATGTGTAAAGTAAGTAGAGCAAGAATTATAGTTGTTCCAGTGGTGTAATCCTGTGAGTCCACTCTTCCCCTGTGATGTTGGAGGAAAATTCCACTAGAACTCTTTGAGATACGCTGTTACAAAAAGTCCTAAACGATAGTCCTTGACTAATCCCTAGTGTCACTATCTAAACAATCAAAGAACATGTCGGATTGCTGCTCTCCAACTGCTTGAACCACTGGTCCTTGGAGGGTTGTATTTCCTCTTCACCAACTACCATCACAACCACAGTCTACCCGACAGCAAATGACAACTGTCCTTGGCAAATCTTTGACCGGATTGCTTCACAGTCCAAACCTTTGATTAAGAATGAATGTTTGGCTAAATTGATTCTCGCGTGTAGTTCTTCAAAGTGTCAAATTCAAGATATGATCGATAAAGCTTGAACACTTGAAGAAATCTGGATATGATCTTGTTGAGCGCAGATATTGATAGAAATTCGGATGAACTAGACTTGTGCACAAAAACGCTTGTAATCTTGTTAATTCGGGTTTTTGATTCTTGATGTCAAGTCCTCTATTTATAGTGATGTCCAACGTTCATCTTGCTTGAATTTGAATCTATCGGCGTCTATATTTTCATATGTCAGGTGTCAGTGACCGTTCTGACATGTTAGTTCTTCGTCCAATTAAAATCCTTGATTTGTAATGTTTAAATGTACTTTCAGTTGCTTGAATGGCTAACTATAAAATTGAGTGTCCTGTTAAGTTTTATACTGACTGTGTCACATTTAGTTTGTTAACTGACTTAGAGCATTAACCGAGTTTTTACTCTTCTTCAAAACTTAGTACTCTATTATCTGATTTTATATGACTCAATCGGATTACACCATTCCTTATACAAATTATCTAAGATATTATTGTCCTTATAATTCTTAGGTCTTCTTCAAGATCTATAAAGTCAGTTCAAGCCATCACAGACTTATCTGATTCTAACTTTACAGTCTTGGCTTAAGTCTTCATAACTGAATCTGAACCTCAGTTCTCAAACTTCTAAACCGAGTCTGTGTCCCTCAGTTCTTCATATACTGATTTTGTTCCCTTAGTTCTTCATTTAGATAAGTCAACCGAGTATGTGTCCCTCAGCGAACTTACCTTCTTCAGTTCTGAGTACGACATCAGTTTCTCGGTGTACGTCTTCAGTTTTATGTCATGTTCTAGTTCTCTAGATGATTTCCAGTTTTCAGTTTTACGAAACTTCTATCTATTACATAACTTGTCTGATATAACCTATACAATTATCTGACTCTAGTAAAACCTATACATTCAGTTCTAGACATGTTTTAGCTTTTCACTATAACAGCTAGTTTTAACATTCCATCCATGGGGTGTAACATCCCGACTTTTCGTAAAAGGGTAAAATAGTCATTGGGGTAATTTACTACGACCTAATTATTATTTGTCCCATTTATTTAATTAAAAAGGAATTAATTAAAGGATTTAGCTATTAATTATAAAGGATTTAATTATTGGCTATAAAAAGGAATTAATCCCCAAATTAATTCATTAGTGTGGGACGCATTTTCTGAAAAAAAAAAAAAAGAAGAAGAGGAACGGCGCACATATGAATAAGACGCAGAAGATGCTAGAAAAAGACAGAATGTAATCTTCAACCGTGTGATCAATCCGTTCATCTGTTCAAGATGCCGCAGGAGAGAAAAGTGATCAGCGTGAGGAGATGCAACTTTGGAAAATAACATCTCTCAATTTCATAAGTTTTCAATTTAGCCCTAGTTTTTGGTAACCGTTGAGTTTGATCTTCAAAAAATCGTATCTTTCAATCCGTAGCTCTGTTTTTCAGCCATGAGTAGTCGAAACGATCGTCTCGGAGCGTAGATTATTCTAAAAATAGTTTGGCAGCAAGTAATCCAGGTAATCTGCGGTTTATTGCACTTTTTCAGTTCGGTTTTTGAAAGGAAATAGGATTTTAGGATTTGTTGCTGATCAAATAGGTTTTGGGTTTGAGGATCAACATTGTTGCAGTTGCTTGGTGTTTTGCTTGCGGTTTTGCTGGCAATTAAGGTAAGAGGCTCTTCCTAATGAATAATTTTAGTTGTATTATGCTAGGTTGAGTTTTGGAATAGATTGGTGATTAGAAATCACGTTTATGTTAGTTGTTGTCTATGTTAAGCTATGGAATACTTTGATTCGTGTTTCCCTGTTGTTTTTCTGAGTTTTTTTATGGTAAACATGGTTGGTTCGGATTAGAAATCGTGTTTTGAAGATTTTAGCGTTCTGGGAAAAACCCAGGCAAACGAACGTTTGCACTAGGCAAACGGGCGTTTGCGATCATGGCAGCTCAAACGGGCGTTTGCACAAGGCAGACGGGCGTTTGAAGTTAGAATTTTTGATACAGGATGTGGCCCTTTTTCCCAGACGGGCGTTTGGGGTTTGTGGACAGGCGTTCAAGGCAAACGCGCGTTCATAGGGTGTTAAACGGGCGTTTGACCTGTTTATTCCGTTTTTCCCTGTTTTGTTTCATGTCGGCTTGGTTTCGGGCTTTATAATCATGTCTTTCTTGCTTAACCTTATGTGACAAAGCCTTGAATTATCTTTTGATGCGTTTAGTTCCGGCACCATATGGATTCCCTAAAACGAAGAAGTGTGGGACCGTCGAAAGCTTTGGATTTGCCTTGTGCTTCGATAAGCTAGTGTTTATCGATGTACGTATGTGCTAGGTTTTGTTAGAGTCTAGAGGTCTTAAGAAGAGGGAGTAGGCGATAGGTGAGCTTTTTATGTGAATCAACTTAGGTGGCTAGTTAAACATCTAATCAAACATATGTGTTAGATTAATAATCTTAAACATCATGCAATGCTTGGTAAGGCATAGTACAATATCGCGATGTGTTCTCGACTAGACAAAGTAGATCGTACCCACGCCGGTCAATCGATTGGCTAGATAAAGCGTCCGGTGCACTCGCCGGTCATCACACTATCGGGACTCGGATATTCCCGGGGCTACTAGAGCGTGTCTCTAAGTAGGTTGCACCCAGTTGTCCTAGTACATCCTATTACTAGGCGTAGTGCCCTTGTTATTCATGATGTAACAAACTTGAGCTAAGCTAGAAACGTTTAGTCATGACGTGTCGATGGGCATAGATTGAACCCTACATTGAGTCGGTCTCATAAAGATAATTTAATAATCATAATAATAACCTTTTGTTGTATAACTTAGTTTTTCATTAGCTTCTCACTTTTACTAAGTACTTTGTACTTACCTCCTTTGCATTTTCTTTTGTATGCATTGTGGGGTGAGAAGACGAACAGGTTGATCAAGTGTAGATGACGGCTTTTGAAGACTTGAAGTCTTGAAGTCTTGAAGTCTTGGAGAAGCTTTTAGTTTGTTTCTTCGTAAGGTTGTACTAGACTAGTTGTATTTCTTTTCTTAGGCTCGTTGTACTTCTTTTTTTAAGACCTCGTATTGTATAAGTCTTCGGGTTTTTCGTCGTTGTGTTTTTAACTATCCATCTTTAGTATGGTTGTACCTATTCTTAGTAGCTTTATATTTTTACCCGAGTCCTTTTAGCTTCCGTTTGCTTTTATTTTGATACGACGACGTAGAGGCTTGCGTATAATATTAGATTTATTTAATGCTATACGCGCCGAACGTTTCTCTTCCGGATAAGGGCTCGGTATCCGGGAGCGGGGCGTTACAGTTGGTATCAGAGAGAAGCGTCTTTTCTATCTTAGGCTTCTCTTCCTCCAAGATAAGATTCCTTTAGACCTTTTAGAACTTGAGCTTGGTGGTAATCCTCGTATGACTAAGAATCCTTAAACCGTGGTTAGGTTGCATTAGGACCAAGTGAAGAGTCATCTTAGACGGAGGTTAAGTCGAGTTCTCAAGTTTTGTTCCTTCTAGGATCCTTAGTAGAAACTCTATCTTCTTTTGAAGTTTCCCAACCGTAACTTGTCACATAGGGTTAAGTGAAACCCCTTTAAGTAATGCTTTGGGATCGGAGTCTTATGCCTACACCTTAAAGTCGAGGTCCTCTTGGATGATTTCCTTTCTCCTTACTTTCCCCTATTGAAATCTCTTCATCATCTCTACACGAATGTCTAAGTTTACGTTTATCTTGGCCTAACTTTGTAGAGAATGATATTTGATTCAACTCTACAAATCCCCCACTTTCTCTTTTCACCATCGCTTGGTTTGAGTTTATCAACATTCTTAGACCTTTGCTTTGCTTGAGATGGTTCTACACGAACTCCATGTGTAATTCTATTCTTTCCAAGTACTCCTTAGTCGTTTCAAATTGTTAGTGTTAAAGGTCTACTTTGGCATCTATTATTCATCATCCTTGTGTTTGGATTTACCCAACATGAGTGAATGCTTTTGTTTCCGTGTTTTCCCTTTAGCATAAGACTGTCTCTCCATACTCCAAAAATTCTGAAAATTTTCAGCAAAGTAGATTACTGTCGTATCTACAATTTCTCTTTTTACAGCAACTCAATAATCGTTATGGATTGTTCAGAAAATTCATAATTATGCCGGACACTCTGTCCAGAAAATCTGCAGCAGAAATTTCACTTCTTCTTCTGTTTTGAACAGGTTAAACACCTTTAAATGACCTGCATTATTGATATGTTACAGACAAGACTTTTATCTACAGTTTTCCTTTTGGAATTAAGTTTAGATTCCTTTTCGTTTGATCTCGATTTGCAATGCAATTCAGTGTTTACTAATCTGGAAAATCTGGCAGCTTGTGCAATCGTCAGAAATAACTGTCTTTGACCAAGTTATTTTCATCCAAAAATTCCAATATTTTTATATCACCTGGAAAACTCTAGTGTCTAAATCTTTTCTCTTTGGATCGTGCTCAAATTCCTCTTCGTTCGTTCTGTACAAATCGATAATGTTAGATTCGAGTAAATTTCATACACAAAGCAACCTAAAAGGAATTTTCACCTCTTTGACTTGGGGTTTGGGCTAAGGGGGTAGTAAGTTATGATTTTCATGTTTTAGGAGTTCCCCGAAGTTTGATCTCCTTCTGAGTTAAACCTTTTAGTAGGATGTTTGTAAAGCTAACGTTATAGTTTCTTTTGCAGTTTTAAACAAGAACTAAGATGCTATCCTCCAGCATGCCATTTTTGATGTTCTGACCCTTTTCGAGCCCTTTTGTAATCATATCTTCTCTGGTATTTTATTTCTCATGTAATCCCTCACTTGAGATCTTTAAACTCAACAAATCCTCTCGGCTTGTTGTCATGAATTACCTCAGAAACATATCGCCTTAAGCCCTTCTTCTAAACAAGTTCTTACCTTCTCACTTTTCCAACTCAAGAAACAAGTTCCCTCTAACTCGCATTGTTGCATCCCCATTCTTCTTTTCAAGTACAAATTTGACCGAACCTTTTTATGTCGAACATTCTTTTTACTTGTGTTATTCTCGACTTCCCTCCTAAGGGTAGTGTCGATTTTGTGATGCAACTTGTTCTTTCAAACTATGCATCTCATATTCTTACCGTTGAATCTTTAAAACCATTATGGCATTCCTTTTCAAGTTGCTTATCTTTAACCTTCCAGCAATTTATGCTAAGCTAGTTCAAGCAGAAGGTAGTCCTTGCCAAGGTGCCTTCCGAACCTAACTAGCCAATCGACTTTTGAGTTCCTAAACTTTTGATCTCCATTTCAGATTATTGTACCTTGTACCCTTCGGTTTTAAATCTCTTTCGGACCATTTAGAGCCATGAACCGCCATATACACCTTTTGACTTTCCATCTTTTGTTTGGCGTTTCTATTCCAATTTTGTTACACAGGTTGAAAGCCTATTTCATTTTTTTTTAACCTTTTCATTCCCACATGAGGAATAACCTTGAGCATTTATTCCTTTGCAGTGTACCATTCCTCTCGAGTAGTGAAACCTTGAATCTTTGATTTGAATCGTCAATAATCGTTTAAACTTCCTTTGAAACTTCGAATTAATTCTTGGAAATCAAACCTTATCCAGAAATTCTTAAGTGTCGTTTCCTCTTCACTTAAAAATCTAGCTTACCGCTTACTTATTCAAACTTTTGATATTCCCTTACAATTCCTTGAGGGAATTTCTATTTCTATTAAATCTTAAAATAACCTCTCTTTGACTATTGCAAACTTGGACACTTCTTGACAAGTGTTTATTTTATTCTGAGACCTTTTGGTGTACTTGTTTTGTCTCCATGGATCCTTCATGTTGAGATTCTTGTTCTCTTTTGATTTCTATCTTTTTAGTCCTTCTGGTGCTCGACCTTGCACCTTTACATTGATTTATGTTGTGTGATGTTACCTTTAACGTCTCCACTTTCTCAAGGCTTATATGAAAGCTTATTACCATCCTTTCGAGTTACCTCTCGAAGACTTTGCGGACCACCGTATCTTGCGAATTCCTCTCTCTCAAAAAAAAAAAAAAAAAAAAAAAAAAAAATTCATCGCAAGGTGTCCTTTTGTTTTCCTTTTGGTGGCTATCCCTTGTATTATGATACAATGTCTCATTCTTCAGTTTGGAACCACCTTCAACTTTTCCCCAACACAAAATCATCTTGTTTTACTTGTAACCCAAGCAACCTTTCTTATTTCAAGTGCATTGTATCGTTCCTTGGCTTACCTAGTTGACATGCCACCCTGGTACCCAACTTGTCACTTTTCAATTTTATTTATTCTCCAAGCTAACTCTTTTTGGCATAAGAATTGGATCAGACCGTCAGAGAGAAAGTATGGCAACGCATGTTCTCCACCCACAGGGAGTCTCAGAAGTCCTTCAGCTGGGATCCTTGTAGTCCTTCAGCAAGTCCGTGGTGCCATGATGGAATTTGAGATCGAAAGAAGTCAAGTGTGCCAGAAGTGTGGTTTCGACTGGGAGATTCATCCTTCCGGGTATAGGTCAGCAGGAGCAAGCATAGAGTGTGAACGATGATTGCAAGATTCGAGGCAGTTGATGGGTTCATGGAAGAAGCAAGGCAAAGATCCAGATGTTTCCGGTTATAAGTGAGTGGTCAGAACCAACCAGCAATTGGTCACGAGTTAGATGAAGATAGCAACTGTTGGTATCGGAATCAGCTTTGGGTTACGAATACGGAAGATTGGGAAGGACAATGAAGAATGAAAACCTCGAGTTGCAATTGCAGTTCCGCTCGGAGCAACCAGGAAGTACAACAATTGGAACAGTACTGCTGGCGATCTTTCATGAAGATAGAGATAAAAGAACATGAGTTTATGGTATGAAGTGGAGCGACAACAGAATACGAGACCAGATTTGTTACAACAAGTCAACGAGGAGATTGAAGTGGATCGTCGCAACCTCAAATTGCCTCAAGACAAGCAGAAGAGTTAGGAAGATGGAAGGAGACGAAGACTGTAGAAGTTAGAAGACGAAGCGCTTCAAAAAGTCCAGAGTTCAAATACCTCTCGGTTACATTCGAGTTTCGAGGACGAAACTCCTCTTAAGGGGGAAGGAATGTAACATCCCGACTTTTCGTAAAAGGGTAAAATAGTCATTGGGTGTATTTACTACGACCTAATTATTATTTGTCCTATTTATTTAATTAAAAAGGAATTAATTAAAGGATTTAGCTATTAATTATAAAGGATTTAATTATTGGCTATAAAAAGGAATTAATCCCCAAATTAATTCATTAGTGTGGGACGCATTTTACGAAAAAAAAAAAAAAAAAAGAAGAGGAACGGCGCACATATGAATAAGACGCGAGAAGATGCCGAAAAAAGACGAATGTAATCTTCAACCGTGTGATCAATCCGTTCATCTGTTCAAGATGCCGCAGGAGAGAAAAGTGATCAGCGTGAGGAGATGCAACTTTGGAAAATAACATCTCTCAATTTCGTAAGTTTTCAATTTAGCCCTAGTTTTTGGTAACCGTTGAGTTTGATCTTCAAAAAATCGTATCATTCAATCCGTAGCTCTGTTTTTCAGCCATGTGTAGTCGAAACGATCGTCTCGGAGCGTAGATTATTCAAAAAATAGTTTGGCAGCAAGTAATCCAAGTAATCTGCGGTTTATTGCACTTTTTCAGTTCGGTTTTTGAAAGGAAATAGGATTTTAGGATTTGTTGCTGATCAAATAGGTTTTGAGTTTGAGGATCAACATTTGTTGCAGTTGCTTGGTGTTTTGCTTGCGGTTTTGCTGGCAATTAAGGTAAGAGGCTCTTCCTAATGAATAATTTTAGTTGTATTATGTTAGGTTGAGTTTTGGAATAGATTGGTGATTAGAAATCACGTTTATGTTAGTTGTTGTCTATGTTAAGCTATGGAATACTTTGATTCGTGTTTCCCTGTTGTTTTTCTGAGTTTTTTTATGGTAAACATGGTTGGTTCGGATTAGAAATCGTGTTTTGAAGATTTTAGCGTTCTGGGAAAAACCCAGGCAAACGGACGTTTGCACTAGGCAAACAGGCGTTTGCGATAATGGCAGCTCAAACGGCCGTTTGCACAAGGCAGACGGGCGTTTGAGGTTAGAATTTTTGATACAGGATGTGGCCCTTTTTCCTAGACGGGCGTTTGGGGTTTGTGGACAGGCGTTCAAGGCAAACGCGCGTTCATAGGGTGTTAAACGGGCGTTTGACCTGTTTATTCCGTTTTTCCCCGTTTTGTTTTGTCTCATGTCGGTGGGTTTCAGGCTTTATAATCATGTCTTTACTGCTTAACCTTATGTGACAAAGCCTTGAATTAGCTTTTGATGCGTTTAGTTCCGGCACCATATGGATTCCCTAAAACGAAGAAGTGTGGGACCGTCCAAAGCTTTGGATTTGCCTTGTGCTTCGATAAGCTAGTGTTTATCGATGTCTGTGTATGTGCTAGGTTTTGTTAGAGTTTAGAGGTCTTAAGAAGAGGGAGTAGACTGATAGGTGAGCTTTATATGTGAATCAACTTAGGTGGCTAGTTAAACATCTAATCAAACATATGTGTTAGATTAATAATCTTAAACATCATGCAATGCTTGGTAAGGCATAGTACAATATCGCGATGTGTTCTCTGACTAGACAAAGTAGACTGTACCCACACCGGTCAATCGATTGGCTAGATAAAGCGTCTGGTGCACTCTGCCGGTCATCACACTATCGGGACTCAGATATTCCCGGGGCTACTAGAGCGTGTCTCTAAGTAGGTTGCACCCAGTTGTCCTAGTACATCCTATTACTAGGCGTAGTGCCCTTGTTATTCATGATGTAACAAACTTGAGCTAAGCTAGAAATGTTTAGTCATGACGTGTCGATGGGCATAGATTGAACCCTAGATTGAGTCGGTCGCATAAAGATAATTTAATAATCATAATAATAACCTTTTGTTGTATAACTTAGTTTTTCATTAGCTTCTCACTTTTACTAAGTACTTTGTACTTACCTCCTTTGCATTTTCTTTTGTATGCATTGTGGGGTGAGAAGACGAACGGAGTTGATCAAGTGTAGATGACGGCTTTTGAAGACTTGAAGTCTTGGAGAAGCTTTTAGTTTGTTTCTTCGTAAGGTTGTACTAGACTAGTTGTATTTCTTTTCTTAGGCTCGTTGTACTTCTTTTTTTAAGACCTCGCATTGTATAAGTCTTCGGGTTTTTCGTCGTTGTGTTTTTAACTATCCATATTTAGTATGGTTGTACCTATTCTTAGTAGCTTTATATTTTTACCCGAGTCCTTTTAGCTTCCGTTTGCTTTTATTTTGATACGACGACGTAGAGGCTTGCGTATAATATTAGATTTATTTAATGCTATACGCGCCGAACGTTTCTCTTCCGGATAAGGGCTCGGTATCCGGGAGCGGGGCGTTACATGGGGTGTAAAGAAATAAGTAACTAAATAAGATGAATCATCATCAAAACTAAAATTTTATTTCCAACAATTTCCCCCTTTTTGATGATGCCAAAACCCTCCTTAAAAGAAAATCTTAAAGATATTGACAATGCAAAACAAGGTAAAACTGGAAACTGGATTTCCTTAAGATTGCAGAAACTTCAACTAGTTACACTTTTGATAATAAACTGAAATAAAAGGTAAACAGTTTTCTGTGTAACTAAGATAAATTTTCTTTCCTTATCATGAAGACAAAAATCATTTTCTAGCTTAGAGTCTTCCTTGTGAAATGTTCTGAGACAATCCACTTGGCTTGTTAGCTTCCACTTTTTCCATAGAGCTAACATAGGACTATGTCTTTCATCCTTATAGTATTCTTCAAATTCTGCAATATCAACCTTCATCTCTTCTCTCTTATCTTTGATTTTAAGCTTCTCTTCAATCCTCCTCAGTTTCTTGTAATTGACCATTTTCTGAATATGATAGAGATCAGATAGGAGGTAGACAAGATATTCTTCATAAGTTTTATCACTGTATTTTTCCTTGACATTGTTATGATCAACAATAAACTTCATCCACAGATCTTTTGTTAGAGTAGCTCTCTTATCTCCAGGTTGACTATCCTTTTCAATGAGCTACTCGTCAGATAGTTCTTTCACATTTCGAGCATAAGGATCTGCTACTAATTTTCATAACTTAAATTTAGCTTCAAGCTTCAGCTTTTCTTCTAGTAACCTCAGCTTTTTTTCTTCAACATCCATATTTTTGGCAACATACAACTGAGTAATCAATTTTTGAGTTGCCTTTTGGTCTGTTGAGATATCTTTTTGAGAAGTAAGAACTTCTTTGAGTTGTGTTTCTAATCCATAGATTCACTGAGTTATGTGCCATTCTGCTTGAGCGTGAATTTCTCTATCTTCCATTGTTGTAGTCTAAAGTTTCTCTTTTAGACTGGGAATTTCTGAAACTGAGTTTGAAGTGGATTTCTTGATAGTATCCAACTAAGTGTGAACTGATACGTCAGTCTTTTTTCTGTAATCCAAGTATCTGGAAATTTGTGATAAAATACCATTATACTCATCCTTTTGGTTGTGCATAATCTTCAAATTTTCTTGTACCCTACCTAATTCTTCTGTTGTAAGCTTCTCGGATGGATCTTCTTCTTCTGCATCTTGGATTTTAGACTGGGTTTCATCTTCAATTATCGTGAATTGCTGATTATCATTTCCTACAGCTGCTTGCTGATGGTCAGTTGTCTGGTTCTCAACTTGCAATGCTTCCTGCTAAGTGACAGTTTGCTCTTATTGTCCTTTAGCTTGATTTTCAGATTGTAAAACTGTACTCTTTTCAGCTTTCTTCCTTGAATCATCATCATCTTTCTTCTTTAAAACTTCTTTCGGTAAATAGAAGTGATCGATTCAGTTCTCTGAGCTATCTCTTTGAATCTGTTGTAGCAGTTGGTGAGAAAATTATCCATATAGAATAAGACATATAAATCATTGACACTATGTTTCTCGAACAATAGCTTTTCATCAGTTTGTAAAGTATCCTTGATAGCTTTATGAGAGTCTTTAGTTTTGAGCTTTAAATTCATCAGTTTGATAATCCTTTCAGCATCAAAAGTATAAGCTGATACTGATTGTTGAGCCTGTTGTTGCTGAGATTGTTGCTGCTCTTGACTGTTTTGCATAGCTGAACCAATCTAGTTACTCGATTCCCGGTGGTGGTCGATCAATCAAGATAATCTTTTGAAAGGTAGGTAACACTTTACCAATCACATCACTACGTAATTCTCAGTGGTTGACTAGTCAACTCTTTGGCGATACACTCACTATTTGTTAGTCAACCCCTTGCTTCTAAAGTCAGATGGCCCTGACGGTGGCCAATCACCAAAAGACTCTAGTCAAGTCATAACCCAATATCGTATGAGATCTCATACGATCATATCTCTATAACGACGATATACCCGAGGTAGGTCAACTCCCGGCGGTGGTCGATCAGTTGGATCCGAACATGGACTCTTCACTGTCGTTATATTTCGACTTGATTTTTATTGTGGAAGTATTTATGTAAATTAATTCACTTAATTAATTTCAATCATGGTCTCATTAATTATATCTATCTCTATAGATATACATCCTACACATTTATCTTGATCAGGCCTAGTCATGCATCTATCGTATCACATAAAATAAATACAAGCACAAAATAAATAAATGCGTAAAGTAACCGGTATGATCATGGATTTTTCCTAGGTGCGGTTTCGAATACAAACTGAAGAAACCGCGGGTCACAATCTAAGGTAGCTGCAACCGCAAATAGGATCTTTAATGCGCCATTCTCCAATGGGATCTTAATTCTTCTTTCTTTGGTCTCCGTCTTCTGCTGCATTCTTTGATACATTGAATTCTATCTAATAAAATAAATACACCCGTTGCACACGGGGGGAGCTAACGGGAATGGGCAAAATGCAGAAAATAAACTAGGTCTCGTTCTTCATAACGGCCTAGGACATTTTTTAAACCAACAGAAAAATTAAATCATTCACATCTATCCTATCGGTCGAGTCCGTGATCAATCGGGGTCCATATAATCATATTATATCTACTATATCTAATCCGTACAATAACATCTTATGAAAAAGATAAAATTAAAAACATAACTACTTGCGTCTTAATTAATCAATTAACGTTTAATTTATTAAATAATTTTATCCAATCAATTAACTAATTAATATTTAATTAATTAATGATTTAAATCGAAATAAAATTAACGATTAATTTTAAGGAGATTTCAATTTTAATTTTATGGGGGAAGGGGCCACAAGGAAAAAAAAATTAATAAATGGGTCTGGAAGGACAAAAGTAACATTTTTGTGATTATAAAGGACAAAAATCATAATTGTTATTTTAAAATTGTTATTTCACTTGTTAATGTTACTTTGGGTTTCACAATTGTTACTTCATATTTTGATTAATGTGCCTGGCCACTTTCATAAATAAAAATTTTGAAAGTGGCCTAGGCCTAGGCGTTTTCCCAAATCAAATATTTGGAAAGGGCCTAGGCCTATTCTAAACAAGGTTTGGAAAGACCATTATTATTATAATGCTATATGACATCCAAATGGTCCAAACTATTTGAACCATTAGGTAGCCATATGACACAACTAAACAATTGAGATATTATTAATCACAAATATGAACCATATAAAAATACAAAATACACAAAACAAAAGGAGGAGACCCACCAAGCAGCTGCCAGTCGCCACCCATAAGGCTGCCGGTGGCCGCCGGCCGCCGGAATGTGGTGGTGCCGCCGCCAGTCGGCCGAGCACCACCGATCTCCTTTTTTTATTATTATTTCCGTGTATCGTTTTGCGAATCTAAAATCTTTCATCTTTTAATTACATAATTTAAACGATAAAATAAACTACGCAAAATAACATACTTATTGCTTAAGCTCGAACATGTCTCTGATACCACTGTTAGGAAATCAACGCAGGAACGCAGCGGAATTCAAAAATTATTTCCTTTAACAAAGATCGACTTCGTTTAAACAATAAACAAATAAGCTAGTAGACGGTGGTTACCTTGGTTGATCTAAAAGATCGACGACCGTCTAAGGAGAGTAGTTGTGCACGGAGCCACCCAAGTGTTTGGCCTCTACCGCTAGTCCACACGAACAACCCGCTGGAATCCACCATTGGATTGCTACTAGAAAAACCCGGCTGCTAGACCGGCCTTTTCTCTCTCCCAAAACTCTCTCAAAGAAGCTCTCTTTTTTCACAAGAACTATTAGCTCTTGGAATTGTGATGTGCAAAAGAGTTTGACACCCACCTCCTATTTATAGTGGATGGGGCGCCCGCTAATAGAGTAGAGAGGAAGAAAACCTTTTACTAGTAAAATAAAGAAAATATATTTGATTGATTTATCTCATTAATATTCCATATCTTATATTAATTATATTTCCAAGATATATATTGACAAATATCTTATATTGAATATATCTTTATGTTATTACCTTAAATCTATTTTTTCAAAGTCAATTAATATCTAATATTAATATTATGGTAATCTTATTAATTAAATTGCACAAACCAAATGTATCCAATACAATATGGATATGGCGCCTCTTCCCACAAAATTGGGATTTGAGATTTTCTTTAATTAATATAATAGTATGATTAATTAATTTGTAAAATACTTGTATAGCACATATATACATATTTCAAAATATATATATGTATCAATATACATATTTAATTAATCAACATAACTAATATATTGTATTATATTTATTCATAATAAATAAATACCACCATACTAATTTACTACTATAACATTTATAGTCGTGAGATAAATTCCTTCCTTATTTGGTCATCAACTATAACCGCATTTTAATCCGGCTAGATGTTCTTATTTGTGTGACCAGATAGGCTTCCGAATATGTTGCCCGTAGGCACAAAGTGCAAATTACGAAAATACCTTTCATACCTAACGATCACGTGATAGCATCTAGAAACACACCATGACCCCCAATCATTGGAAGAGTCAAATGCAATGAGTACTACCTTTCATGTGAAACAGTTACCGTGTAACTTACAATTCTATATCTATAATAATTTCCATACGGTCGTTAGTCGAGTGTCAAAACATCAACGACCGTATCTTATAATCTGGATATCATACTCTCTTGAAGTAACTCATTTACTTCCACATTGTAAAGATTCATGAGAGTAAGACATTCCTTATAAAAATGCCCTTTCGGATATTCTCCTCTACAGATAGGGAACGTGGTTCCCAGACGACCAAACATGTATACTCCACATGCTTCAGTATCACACCCAATCACTATCGCATGATCGCCCCATGGCTAGGGGAAACCTCAATAGTGTCAAAGCATGATAATCCACACCGTGATACCATGAAGACTCTGGTCTTAAGGATAAATACACAACCGCCAAATAGTGTGACACTTAACAGTGTAAGTGGGTCAGTGTAACGTACGCATTCTCTAATACACGTCCACGTACAGTCCAAGTGTCTCTACACTTTGATAGACGAGATCTATCCCTGCCCTTAAAGATAGAAGCCATCTAATACGTGCTAGTCTGTTTGTACTATCAATGTCCTGTTTAATAGTACATCAACCTAGAGACATTTAAGTATCAAACTTTTTACATTGATTAGAGATCTCATCAACCATAATCGCCTATCATGGTTTCTCTATCATATTTTAATACTAAGGATGTTATCATATAACAATTCATAATTACTTCTTTAAAAGAACATAAAGAAATAGTAGAAATGATCCGACCCGGTCAGATCCGGTCCAACCCGGTGGTATCCGGCCCAACCCGATTGGGTTTAGTACACTATTTCAACAGTCTTTGCCCTAGGAATGCATGTGGCGTGTCCGTTGTGGACTCTTGTTTCGTATCCATCAAGGTTTGGATTTTAAGGTGTCAATCTCCTTGATTTTGGGATATAATTACGAGATTTGAATCATGGTTTAAAAATAGGATCAGAGTCTTTATGGCTGGGGATTCCTCCCATAATTATCTGATATTATTAACACGTGGTCTAGATACTTGAGATAGCTCTGGCTTACCTGTGTCGAGCTCCCTAAGCCGTTATGTCGCGAACTGCGCTTGCTCTACTTCATTGCGCCTTGCAGACCTGCGGTGGACTAAGAAGCTAACCAAACCTCCCTCCCTCCTGGGGTTTAGATCTGCTCTTAAGCTAAAGGGTAGGACTCCTGGCCCTTAATGTTATAGTTTTATGTTGTGCTTGGTCAATGTGGATGTGACACGGGGTGAGGACTAGCCCGACCTCTATCACTAATTGTACTATGGAAGGAGAATTTGGGATTCAAACTTTTGATTGATACCAAGAAATACAATATCTATCTTCATTTAATTAATCATGTATAAATAATCTTTATTCATGATTTCTAATAACTCTGTTGTTTTTTTATAACTGGTTGTAAGACAAGCAACATTTCTTACATTTATTTTAGTCAGTATGAATTTTTAGCATTTTTGTTATTTTGTACCAAAAAGAGAGAAAATATTGTTGTAACACCTCGCTTCAGAAACTGAACCCTTCACCGCGTAAACCTAATGTCATATCAGAGTAAAAGAAATTTGCGCTGAAGAAAGGAAACAACCGATGCATAGGAAACGGACCCTTTGGGTCTTAACACGTGTCACATCCACTGTATCATAGTATAGCCAGGAATCGTCTGCATATCACAAGTGCATAAACACACACCCTAGAAGGATTACTACTTCAAGTTACTTCATAATTAACTGAAACAGTACTACCAATCCTCGAGTACAACAACTCCTTAGGGTAGAAGTACGAAGACATACACTTAGCATGCAAGCCTACTTACGTACAAAAAAAACTAACTATTTCCTAATCACATTAACTGAACAAGAATCATCCATCTTATGCATGCTCTTCAGAGTTGTCAACATGTCCTTACAAACATGCAAAGAGTTAACTAACAAAAATGGAAGGAGTGAGAGTGTGCGCTAAGCACGGTAAAGAGTAAGAGACCACTCATGGATTTTGACGTTTTTCATTCTTTTTATCATATTCAGTCTAATTTTGGAGGTAATGAAAATGGTCATTTTTCATTCATTTGGAATAAAATTCCGTTCAATTGTGTTACCTTATAATCATACACAAAAATTGAAAAAAGGGAGAAAAAACCATTTGTGATATCCGACATTGGTTGTGTAGGAAGCACATTACCACCTCATAAGTGTGAGATATAAATGTCATGTCAACTCGATTTAGCCCTTTTAGACCAAAGGAACACCACGGTCTAAGCAGTTGACCTGATCATTTATGATTAATTTAGTACTAACAACCCGGGGTCTGGAGGCGTTAGAAGTTAGGTTCAAGCGCTAACGTTCTACTAAAACCTATTGGTAGTAGTGAAGGCGCAACATTATTTCCTTTTTTTTCCTATCATTTAAAAGTGTGGGAAATATGTCCCAACACCCTCCTCAAGTGTTGACAATATATCCAACACTTGCACACTTTTTTTTCTCAAGAGTGTGGTCAATTTCTCCCAACACCCCCTCAAGTGTGGGCAACCAGTCCCAACACTTGCACAATTTTTTAAATCATGTTCCAACCAAGGTTCGATCTCATGACATCTGGCTCTGATATAATGTTCAGATCAAAAATTTACCATTGTACTAAAACTATTAGGTGGTAGTAAATGTGCAACTTTTTTTCTTTAGGCATTCTGTCCCAACAATTGTACAATTTTTCATTCAAGAGTGTGGGCAATTTCTCCCAACACCCTTCAAGTGTGGGCAATCTCTCCAAACACTTGCACAATTTTTTTAAAATAATGTTCCAACCAGGGTTGGATTTCGTGACCCTTGGCTCTGATACCATGTTAAGATCAAGCGCTTACCATTCTACTAAAACCAATTGGTACAAGTAAAAGCGCAACATTATTTCCTTATCATTTAAGATTGTGGCAATCTGTCCCAACATTAGTGAATAGTATCCAGAGTCGACTATCAGACGGACCTAAGTGCCACACCGCGATGGTGGGGCCACTTCAAGATCCTCTGGTAGAGACAAATCCTAGCCAAATCCTTGCGAGTACTCCAGTTCCTTCTAAGGGGGTTAGACCTTTTAGACAATGCGAATACGACGGTCTAAACAGTTGACCGAATCATTTATGACTAATTTAACGCTACTAGACCAGAGGTCCGGGGACGTTACACCATTCCATTACGCTTTACTACATTCCTACATAACAAATTAAAGATTTCATAAGAGTTTCCTTTCCGGGAAATGTGGTCGTTCAATTACACACGTAGTTGAAAATCTATTTGTTTCATGTTGTTTATCTCTATATGTTGATTGTCTCAACCAGAAGAAAGCGTAACTCGTTTATTCTCATTATAAAACAAAAAAATAAATAGTCTAACTTAATTATATAAGGACTACTCGAAACTCATAGAATATTAAACTTCACTTGAAAATTTAAAAAGACACAAATAATAAATGACTACTTCTAGCCGGTGGCGGTATGTGCTTTTTAATTTTTTTAATTTTTTTAATGAAACCTTAATCAAATTCAATACGATTGTAACAAACATTTAAGAGTTGATCATCAATTGAATTCGCTTATTATCGGAGAATATTACTAGTGATAATAGAACTGAAAAATTCTATCGTTAGGTGATCTGAAACTGAAGATTTATTTGTATGTAATCAAAAGAGGATACATGTTATCAAACACATTATCAATAAACTTATAAACAAAGCAATTCACCCTAAATATATTAAAATGAAGCCAATAATGTGCTTTCGTTACATGCAAGTGTGTTGGTCTCTTGGAAAGGCAGGATTAAGTTTAGAGGAATGAATAAATGTGATACTAAAACACTTTTTCTAGAGTTAAGATAACCTTGCTGAGTGAATTGTTGGTTGACTATTCTCTGTATGTGTTATATGCAGCGGATATTAGTTAAATCCTCTAAATCGTTGATCTTTATAAAACTTGATGTGCTGAGTTTTCACGACTCAACAGTGTGCTTAGTGCATTGATTAAGTAGAGCTGGTAAGAAAGCATATTATATTACTATACAGAAAAAGTAAATTGTAGAAAGTAAATACAGAAAATAAATGTGAGAAATATTGTTTATGCAAGTTTGAGGTGGTGTAATCCTCTACGTCTTCCCTTCTACTGTAATGTTGGAGGAAATTCATTAATAGTCTTGAGGTACTGCTACAAGATACAAAAGTAAAATGATTGTCCTTGCTGATAGCTACAGCTTCAAAATCTCAACACTTAAACTATGGCAGGAAGGATTCATGCTTCACTGAGTTGTTCCACTGGTCATTCGAGGGTAGGATTGCCTCTTTACCAGCTCCACCACATACAGATTTATCTTTGATCTTTTTGAACCAGCTGCACTGTTATGACGGATCGATCAAGAAGTGATGGTGATTGTGAATAAAGAAAAAAGATAAACAATGAAACAAACATAAAAATAAGAAGAACACAGATTTAACGTGGTTTCCTGCAATGTGCCAACTACTCCACGGGCAAACGAGGATATTTTATTATCACTAGAAAGTTACAATTACACGTATTACAAACGGTATTTATAGCCTTGGGAATCCAACCATAACCGACTAATTAGTCAACCCAGTAAATGACTGAAATACCCCAGAAGTAACTCCACTAGATTAGGAAACCATGCAGACGTGTTCCTTAAGTCTGCTGTGAACCAGCAGACTTTTACTCCTCCGTTAACCAAAACCAGCAGACTTCACTCTGCTGGTACCATGTACCAGCAGACACAGTTTCAGCAGACTGATCAACTCTGCTGCTGCCCCAAACGAACACTAGATTCAGCAGATGCTTTAAGCTCTGCTGACCACCATAATTTTCACAGACTCTATTGAATGCCACATTCAGCAGACGAGACTCAGTAGAATAGTATATGTCACCATTACAAATCTCCACCTTGACTTCAACTTCATGTAAACTAACCAGAACCAAAACCAAGTGCGAGATTTCCTCTTTGTGTTCAGATTTGAATACCTCAGCAGACCCCCAACATCAGCTGAGTATTTCAAGATTCAGATTAACAACTTTGGATATTCAGCAAGTCCAAACACAACTAAAACTTGCACCTTGGAACGAGTTTAGTGAACATATCAGCAGGATTCACATCAGTGCTGATCTTCTCCACTTTAACCCTCCCATCATTTCTCAGAAAATGATACCTAACATCAATGTGCTTAGTTCTCTCATGATGAACCTGATCCTTAGCCAAACATATTGCACTAAAACTGTCACAATACACCCTGGCTTGATCTTGATGTAGACTCAGATCATTGACTAGCCCCTTTAACCAGATTTCTTCATTTGTTGCTTCTTCAATGCCATGTATTCTGCTTTAGTAGTAGATAATGTCACCGTACTCTGTAAAGTTGCCTTCCAACTTACCACTGAACCACCCAAAGTAAATACATACCCAATCATATGGATGTGACATGGGGCGAGGCTTAGCCCGACCTCCTTCACTAATTGTACTGTGGAAGGAGAATTTCGGATTCAAACTTTTGATTGATACCAAGAAATGCAATATCTAACTCCATTTAATTAATCAAGTATAAAGAATCTTTATTCATGAATTCTAATAACTCTGTCATATTTTATAACATGTTGTAAAACAAGCAACATTTCTTACATGTATTTTAGTCAGTATGAATTTTTAGCATTTTTGTTATTTTGTACCAAAAAGAGAGAAAATATTGTTGTAACACCTCACTTTAGAAAGCGAACCTTTAACCACGTAAACCTGATGTCATATCAGAATAAAGGAAATTTGCGCTGAAGAAAGGAAACAATAGATGCTT
Source organism: Gentiana straminea (assembly GCA_036785695.1). NCBI lineage: Eukaryota > Viridiplantae > Streptophyta > Magnoliopsida > Gentianales > Gentianaceae > Gentiana > Gentiana straminea. The sequence continues at coordinate 1,747,887 of JAVUPR010000398.1, read as the reverse complement.
GGGAAACAGATTCATTGGCTCTTAACACGTGTCACATCCACATTGTATCTTATTATAGCCAGGAATCGTCTGCATATCACAAGTGCAGAAACACACACCTAGAAGGATTACTACTTCAAGTTAGCTCATAATTAACTGAAACAGTACTACCATTCCTCGAGTACAACAACTCCTTAGGGTAGAAGTACTAAGACATACACTTAGCATGCAAGCCTACATACGTACAAAAAAAACTAACTATTACCCAATCACATTAATTGAACAAGAATCGTCCATCTTACGCATGCTCTGCAGAGTTGTCAACATATCCTTAAAACCCTGCAAAGAGTTAACTTACAAAAAAGGTAGGAGTGAGAGTGTGCGCAAAGCTCGGTAAAGAGTAAGAGACCACTCATGGATTTTGACTTTTTCATTTCATTCCATCATATTCAGTCTGATTTTGGAGGTAATGATAATTGTCATTTTTCATTCCATTGGGATAAAATTTCGTTCAATTGAGTTACCTTATAATCATACACAAGACTTGAAAATGAGAGAAACACCATTTGTGATATCCCACATTGGTTGTGTGGGAAGCAAATTACCACCTTATAAGTGTGAGACATAAATGTCATGTCAACTCGGTTTGGCCTTTTTAGACCAAACGAACACCACGGTCTAAGCAGTTGACATGATCATTTATGATTCATTTAGTACTACCAGCCCGGGGTCTGGAAGCGTTAGATGTTAGGATCAAGCGCTTACCGTTCTACTAAAACCAATTGGTAGTAGTGAAGGCGTAACTTTATTTCCTTCATTTCCTTATCATTTAAGAGTGTGGGCAATCTGCCCCAATAGCCTCCTCAAGTGTTGGCAATCTGTCCAACACTTGCACAATTTATTTTCAAAGAGTGTGGGTGTTGGAAATAAAATTTATGTTTAGATGATAATTCATCATATTTATTCAAAGTATTATCTTAACCCCATTGATGAAGTGCTGAAGCCAGCTGTTATCGTGAAAAGCTAAAAGATGTCTAGAACTGAATGTATAGGTTTTACTAGAGTCTGATATTTGTATAAGTTACATCAAACAAGCACTGTAACAGTTAGGGTGTCGTAAAACTGAAAAACTGGAAGTCATCTAGAAAACTCGAAATCACTAAGATAGATAAACTGACTCAAAATACACCCGTATCAAACTGAAGAATATAAGTTTGCTGAGGGACACAGACTCAGTTGGCTTATATAGAAGATAGAAGAACTGAGGGTCACAGACTCAGTTACACAAGATTGAAGAACTGAGGGTTCAAACTCGGTTATGAAGACTAAGTCGAGACTGTAAAGTTGGACTTCAGGCAAGATTGTGGTGACCTGAACTGACTTTATAGATCTTGTATGAAGACCTAAAAATCATAAGGACAATGAGTTCTTAGATGATAATGAGTCATGGTGTACTCTGATTAAGTCAATTATAATCAGATGAAAACTGGAGTACTGATATTTGAAGAAGAGTAAAATCTCAGTTAATGCTCTAAGTCAGTCAAGAAACTAACAAGTAACATTCTCAGTATAAAGCTGATAAGGAAACTCAGTTTTATATGTCAGCCATCCAATAACTGATCGTACAGTCGAATGTTATAAAGGAAGCGATTTTATTGAATGAAATACTGACACATCAGAACGGTCAGAAAATATAGCCGTTACAAGAGAAACGTTGATACAATTCAAATTGAAGCCAGATGAGCGTTGGACCTCACACTATAAATAGAGGACTTTGCACCAAGGATTACATGTACAAGAATACAGATATTTATCAAGAATTAACGTGCGCATAAATCATTCGAATTGCTATCATCTTTGCGTTATAACAAGATCATATCTAGAAATTCTTCAAGTGTTCAAGCTACACAGATTTTATCAAGAATCAGACACTTTGAAGAACCACAAACAAGAATCAATTTATTGATTCTCATTAACTTTGATTTTACATCAAAGGTTTTAGACGTGAAGCAAACCGGGAAAGTTTCGCCAAGGACGATTGTGACAAGCGTCGGGTAGATTGTGTTTGTGGTGGTAGCTGGTAAAGAGGAAATTCAACCCTCTAAGGACCAGTGTTCAACCAATTGAAGAGCAGCGATTCTACCTGTTCTACAACTGTTTAGATAGTGGCGCTAGGGATTAGTCAAGGACTATTGTTTAGGACTTTTTGTAACAGTTCACCTCAAGAAGTTCTAGTGGAATTTTCCTCCGCACCATAGGGGAAGAGAGGACGTACAGGATTACACCACCCGGAACCTCTATAATACTTGCCTTATTTACTTTACGCACTTACTTATTTATTTATTCGGCATTTTGATAGTTGATTGTTATTATACACTTCACGTTCACAAGCCGACATTCATCGAATTCAGTTTACTACACTCAGTTTTTATAGAGAATAACAAGATCAAGAAAAAGGCTAAAACTTTATCCGCTGCCGGTTGACTCAGTTTTAAGCTTAAGTCAGTTTGACTTAAACCCAGCTTAGTCAGCTTAACTCCACACAAGTTTAACTGAACCTTAATTTGTTTTAAATCCGAGTTTTTGGGACAAGTTTATTCACCCCCCCCCCCCCTTGTGTTAGCCTTTCCAAACCAACAATTGTGTATCGGAGCCTTTCCAAGTTGAAGAAACCCATAACCAACAATTGGTATCGGAGCGAATTCAAGTATTAGTTTGTCTGCTTGAAGTAACTGATCATCTGTTATTTCCGATAACTACAACTTAGTATCGAAACAGTATCTCTTTGACAAGTTATCATTTGCTCTATCTCTCCTCTAGTTGTTCTCATTTGAAAGCTCAGTTTCCAGTTGTTAAACAATCAATTTTCACTCACTCACTATGGATAACAATCAATATGCAAGACAGATGCTTACGTGCAACATGGACATATTTGACGAAAATAAACGTCGTATGCATGCCTTTCTAGCAGCTACTCATGATGAAATGATGGATGTACTCACTGATGGACCAATCCGGATCACTCACATGCAAGCTTGTTGGTGAGAGACAAATTCGAGTTGCAAAACCCAAATCCGAATGGACCGGTGATGATCGCAAGCGAAACAATCTCAACAATGTTTCTATGGACTTTATCCTCAAAACTCTTGGCAGCAACATGTACTTAAAGGTGAAAGAATGCACAACTTCCAAGGAAATGTGGGACAAACTACAACTTGTTTGTGAAGGAATAGATTCAATCAAGAAAAAAAAAATTCTGTTGCAAAACAAAAGTTTGAAAATTTCAAGATGAAATCTGGAGAAACCATTGACAAAATGGAAACAAGATTCGGTGCTATCATGGATGAATTAGATCTACTCAAGATTGAGTACTCTAAGAAAGTTATCAACACAAGAATCTTGAAGGCATTACCAATGTCTTTGGAAAATGAAGGTCAACTGTTTTGGAAGAATCTAGAAAACTTGACATAGAGGATTCTTTCAAAATCTTCTCAGATCTGAAAGCTTATGAATTCAGTGAAGATTTTTTACAAGTACAGCTGCAATAATCAAAGCTTTGGAGGAACCAAAGACCACAGCACTCGCAACAGCATCAAATGACATTCAAGAAAAATCATCAAGCAATCTTCATGAATTGGGTGAAATGGAAGAACAAATGGCTCTAATGATGAACGAAATTCGAAGAATGAAGAGTGGACACCCGAGTCACCCGAAAGTTCATCAAGAGGACTCTGAGAAAATAAAAGATGATGAATATCTATGTTTCAACTCCAAAAAAACCGGACATTATAAAGGTGAATGTCCGGAAGCGACAAGAAGACTCCACCAAAAAGAGTTGGTAGAAGAGCACAACCCTCTTTGGAGATGAGTCGGATTATGAAGCTAGTGCTTGAAAGATATCGGATGACACGACTTTAATGGCACACATGGAAGATCCAAATGAGGTATGTGAATCCAATTCTAAATATTCCTCGGCTCAAATTTCCATGCAAAATGCATGTTCTTCGATTAACGACTCCAATCCAAAAAATCTAGAATTAGAAGAAACTCTTGACGAATTGATGAATCAGTTGGTAATTATTCAAGCTGGTTATGAATCAATTAAAGCGGAAAAAGAAATCTAATTCTTGAAGTTGAAAGATTGAAGTCTGAATTAAAAATGTTGAAACTGACTAGAACTGATAAAGAAAAGATTCAGCATCGATCCTCTTTGTATCGACGGCGGCAAGCTGAATCACTTGCTCAATCAAGTTCGGTTACCGGATTCAAATCAGGAAAACCGTATGGAGACAAAACGGGTTTAGGATTTGATACACAACAATCTTTTAAGAATGGAACTAGCAAAGCTACTGAACCAAGTACCAAAACTGGTATTAAGTTTGTAGCTGAGCAACTTCCACAAACTGAGAAAATTGTTGAACCAGTAAAGCCATTATCACATAGGATAAATCAGTTTTCCAAGAAAACAACCAGATTTACCAACAAAGGGAAACCAAATGGTAAATCAGCTGTATCTCAAGAAAACCGAACTGGGAAATCAACTACCAGGTCCACAAAAACCAATCAAGTCAAGAACCAGAAAAATTACAATCAAAGTAAATCCAAGAATGTCAATCATTCAAAGATTCACACATTCGGGGGAAAGGAAGATTGTATCCCACTTATGATGATTGGAATTTTGCTGCATCTATTAATAAAACTGATAATAACAATCATTCCAGACAGAAAACTTATCACAAGTTTCAATCCAAGACTCAGCAGAGGGCTAATCTCAGTTCTCAGCAAAAGTCCCAGTACAAGGTCAGTTCAGACCTCAGTACAGAAGGAATGACGGTTATCATTCTAGCTTTAATAATAGAAAGCAACATGGAAATAAGTTTCAGTCAAAAGATCTGAGAGATCATATAAATAAGACACAGTCCAAACATAGATACTATAGGAGTGTGGCTTACATATATGAAAACAAGTGCAACAATATCCGAAGAATCCCAAAAGGATATATTCCCAGAGTTGTACTCACAACTGGCCCCTATGGACCCAAACTAAGTTGGGTACCTAAAAATGTTTAATTTTTATTGCAGGATACATGGTACTTTGATAGTGGTTGCTCTAGGCACATGACAAAGAGTAAAGACTGTCTCAGTAATTTTATTGCAAAAGAAGGACCAAAGGTTAATTTTGGAAGTAAAGACAAACCTGGATACACCAGAGGTTATGGCACCTTAATCAGGAATGGACTTACAATCAATAATGTATCTTATGTAGAAGGATTACACTACAATCTACTCAGCACCAGTCAATTCTGTGATATGGGATACAAAGTTACTTTCGACAAAGAATTTTGCGTTGTCGTCAGCGAATCAGCTTATCAAGTTGTCCTAGCCGGAAGAAGAAAAGAAAATATGTATGTAGTAGATTGGACAACAGCCGTTGCTTTGAAACTTGTTTGCTTGTGCATACAAAATCAGAAATCAGTTGGCTATGGCACAAGAAATTGAGTCATCTTAACTTTGATGACATCAACACACTTGTTAAGAAACAATTAGTCATTGGACTACCAGAAATATCATATAAGAAGGACAGCTTATGTGATGCATGTCAACAAGGAAAGCAAACAAAAGCAAGTTTCAAGACCAAATCTCAGCATTCAACAACCAGACATCTGGAGTTGCTACACATGGATTTATTTGGACCTATTACACCAATTAGTATCGGTGGAAAGAAGTATACATTGGTGGTAGTAGATGATTTTTCAAGATACACTTGGGTAATTTTCTTAACCAAGAAAAGTGAAACCAAGCAAAGACTTACTTAATTACTCAAGAGACTTCAGAATCAGAAAGGAGTATCAGTTGTGAAAATAAGATCAGATAAGGGAACTGAATTCCTCAACAGCGTAATTATTGAATACTATGAAGAGAATGGTGTCTTACACCAACTGGTTGCCACATGAACACCTCAACAGAATGGTGTAGGCTAAAGAAGAAACGAGAACACTCAAAGAAGGCTGGGAGGACTATGATCGTGAAGCAAAACTACCTGAAAGATATTGGGCAGAAGCAGTTAACACAACTTGTTACACACAGAACAGAGCTCTCATGAACAAAAGACATGAGAAGACCCCTTATGAAATTTGGAATGGAAGAAAACCAAATGTTTCCTATTTTCATGCTTTTGGAAGCAAATGTTTCATACACAACAATGGGAAAGATCAACTTCATGTTTTTCAACCCAAAGCTGATGAAGGAATTTTTCTAGGATATTCAAGTGTCAGCAAAGCTTTTAGAGTACTAAACAAAAGGACACTCAAGCATGAAGAATCAATACATGTAGTATTTGATGAACCAAACTTCCCAGGTGAAACAGCGGAGACCGACAAGAACCGGTTTCTCGGTCTCGGTTACCGGTCATGCCGAGAACCGAGTCTCGGTTGACATTGGAAGACTACAAATTTCGAATGCTCAGATCCAGATCAGTCTCAGTTTCCAACTACTCAACAAACCACTCATGAACTACATGTTCCTGATCCAAATGAAGAAATTCAAGAACCAGCTCTTGAAGAACCAGTCGAACAAGATATAAACCCCTTGATACAGACACCCACGTATCAATGGATGAGAGATCACCCTGAAGATCAAGTGATTGGTGATACTCAAACTGGCGTTCGAACAAGACATCAGCTAGATGCAATGATTGCGTGTTTTCTATCACAATCTGAACCTAAAGAAATTGAAGAAGCTTTGAAAGATCCAGATTGGATTCTAGCTATGCAAGAAGAACTCAATGAATTCGAGAGAAATCAAGTATGGGAATTGGTAGATAGACCAGTTCATGTCAATATCATTGGAACCAAATGGGTTTTCTGAAACAAACTTGATGAAGATGGGAATATCATCAGAAATAAAGCTAGACTAGTAGCTAAGGGATATTCTCAAAAAGAAGGCATAGACTTTGATGAAACCTATGCACCAGTTGCAAGATTTGAAGCAATCATACTATTTCTTGCCTTTGCAGCTCACAAGAAGTTCAAAGTTTACCAGATGGATGTTAAAAGCGCATTTTTAAATGGAATTCTTGAAGAAGAAGTTTATGTTCAACAACCACCTGGATTTGAAATCAAAGATCAAGCTGTCAAAGTTTTCAGACTAAGGAAAGCTCTATATGGACTTAAACAAGCACCAAGATTTTGGTATGAAACTCTATCTCAGTTTCTGGTGGATAATGGATTTATCAAAGGAACAATCGACAAAACATTATTCAGAATGAAGAATGGTGAAAATACTCTACTTGTTCAAATTTATGTTGATGACATCATCTTTGGATCAGAAGATGAACAATTATGTGAGAAATTTGCAAGTTTGATGAAAAGCAAATTCCAAATGAGTATGATGGGAGAATTAAATTACTTCCTCGGTTTACAAGTTAAACAATTAGATGATGGAATTTTCATTCACCAAACAAAGTATACAAGAGAACTTATCAAAAAGTTTGGTATGGAAAAATCTACGGGAATTTCTACACCAATGGGGACCAACATCAGAATAAATGAAGACAAAGAAGGCAAAGATGTTCATCAAACACTCTACAGAAGGATGATTGGAAGCTTACTCTATCTCACAGGAAGTAGGCCAGATATATCATTTCTTGTTGGTGTATGTGCATGATTTCAGTCAAAACCAAAGGAAAGTCATCTCACAGTTGTGAAAAGAACTTTGAAATATCTGAAAGACACAGATGGAGTTGGAATTTGGTATTCAAAAGAAGGAGAATTCAAGCTAATATCTTATTCGGACTCGGATTATGCTTGGATGCAAAGTGGACAGGAAAAGCACATCAGGCACATGTCAGTTACTAGGAAATAGACTTGTGTCATGGTTTAGCAAGAAGAAAAACTCAATCTCAACTTCTACAGCTGAACCTGAATACATAGCAGCTGGAAGTTGTTGTGCTCAAGTTTTATGGATCAGACAGCAATTAAGGGATTATGGGATAGAAGAATGAATGATTCCCATAATGTGTGATAACACAAGTGCAATTGCAATCACTGATAATCCAGTTTTACACTCAAGAACAAAGCACATTGATGTGCGTCATCACTTCATAAGAGATCATGCAGAGAAAAAGGATATCACAGTTCTTTATGTACCTACTGAAGATCAGTTGGCAGATATCTTTACAAAGACATTGGACAAAGAAAGATTTGCCAAACTGAGAACTGAATTAGGGATAATCAAAGTCAGTTGAAATCAGTTAAGCCAGAAATTCGTCAAGGGGATTAATCTTTGTTATGATGGGTGCGCTCACTTAACAGACTAGTCATTGACATCAACAATTTCAAACTGATCAACTGAAAGTGAAACAGAATAATTTTCTGAAAATGAAAGTTACATCTTTAGTCTCAATTTTTATTCCAGTCAACTCAAGTCAAAGGTTGACAAGATAAAAGCGACAGCGGTTATATCACATTAAATTACCGTAGTTCTTTTTGTCAGAATTTCGCGTGTACACCCCACGATTGTCAGAACAGTACATGTATCGGTTACCCAAAACCATCATGGAATTTGAAAAGTTGTACTACTCAACCGCCAGAATTTCCTACCTATTTATTCAACTTCCGTTCACTTTATTTTTCAAAATCCTCATCCTTTTCCAGAAAACAAAACAGACTCTTCAAAATCTCTTTCTTCTCAAAAATCAACTTTTGTGTTCACACCCAAACATGGCCACTTCAGAAAAATCAAAACAAGAAAGATTAATAACAGAGTTAGATGAACTGACATTCGAAATGTATGAAGCTATGTGTCAAAACACTCTGTTAGCAAGTTGGATATGTGATAAAATCGAGAAACAACCAGGCTTGAGAAACATCCTGGAAGTTAAGTTCAAAGAAGAACGTGATGTAGAAGGAATTTTGCAATTTTGGCAAAATATGCGTTTGGTACGAGACTCTCTGATGACCAAAGTTCGTGGAGATCGCATTGATCTCAATGAAAGTGTCATAAGGACACTCTTTGGCTTCACAAATTCAACTATGACAACAACAGATTGGACTACTCTACCATTGAAAAGAGAAGCTTTTCTTGAGCAACTTACTTTTTCTACGGAACCAATCGAACCTGGTATTCATGTAGACAAAATCAAGCCAGAATTTGGACACCTCAGCAGATGGCTAAGCAAACATGTCATTGGTAAATCAAAAGGCATCAGTATACTGTCAGAAGAAAATATTTATCTCATGAATATAATCTGGGATGGAATAGAATTCAATTGGGCAGGTTATGTTGTCAATCAGTTCAAGAGACAACATTTAGCTGAATTAGACAATGTAAAAAGGGCTCAAACCGAAGGTCATGTAATTGTTGACAGATTCCGACTGAAGAAGACAGTGAGTGGAATCATTCAGTTTTACTTAGAAAGAATCAAGGAAGGGAAGCAAACAAGGCAAACTGATTTTACAAAGGAAATCGCAGGAACAACTTCCCAACCTGAAGCACGTCAGCAAATTGTGTCTCAGCCGGAAACTATACACAAAGGGACTAAGCGAAAAGCTGAATCAACAGAAGTTAGATCAGTTGTAAGATGCTTGTACCCAGAAATCTCAAGAGAGAAAGCACGAGGCGAGGGGAACAACAACAACAACAATCGACAAGCGAAGTTATACAAGAAAATGTCACTACGAGACCACACTTCTCGATTCTGACATCAATCGGTTCGGCAATCGGCACCGGTTTTGAAGGCGATAGAATCATCAAGTTAATGAAGATGAAGCTTCAACCGAGAAGATCTCGAGATGTCGGTCTACGGACGAAGAGAAACACTCTTGGAGAAATTGGAAGTTAGAGATCTATATGCTCTGTTTCCTGTTTCAAAATTTCTTGACAATTGTTTCAAAAGATTCACTGAACTAGGAAAAAGAAGAGAATCAGCCACATCATCCAAAGATACTTCAAAGAAGAAAGATGATGATAAAGATGGTGAATCAAGAAAAGAAGCTGATGACACTACAGTTTTGCAAACAGAAACTCAACCCCAATCTCTAGCAATGCAAACTGTACCTCAGCAAGAAGAATTGCCTGTTGAAGATCAGACAACTGACAATCAGGAAGCAGCTGATGGAACTACTAATCAACAACTGATGATTATTGAAGATAATACTCAGTTTAAGGATCCAATAGAAGATACTTATGATCCTTCTGACATCCTCACAAAGGATGAATTGGCAAAAGTTCATGAAAATTTGAAGATCGTGCTTAGTAACAAGGATGCACAAAATGATCTTCTATCAAATATCTATGGATATCTCGACTACAGAACTAGAATAGATGTTTCAGTTCATGCAAGACTAGAGATGATCCACAAGTCAAGTTCAAGTTCTTCTTCAGAAATTGTGTTACTCAAACAAAAACTTGAAGACTCAACCGCAGTAGATAGGGAAACACATGCACAGGCTCACTGGCATATGAATCAGCATATCTACGGGTTAGAAACTCAGCTTAAGGAAGTACTTGCTTCTCAGCGACAGATCTCAGCAGATCAAAAAGCAACCCATGCCCTGGTAGATCAGTTGTATGATGCCAAAAAGGGGGAAGCTGAAGAAGAAAAGCTGAAGTTACTTGGAGAAATGAAGCGACTTGAAGATGAATTGCAAAGATACAAATCAGATCCTAAGTTCTTAAGGAAAGAACTAACTGACGAGCAGCTCATTGCAAAATACAGTCAACCTGGAGACATAAGAGTTACTCTAACAAAGGATCTATGGATGAAGTTTATCAACGATCACAATCCTATCAAAGCTAAGTACAAGGACATGACAATTGAAGAATCCTTGAACTACTTTTTATCTGATTTATTCTCAAAGCAGAAAATGGCACAGTATAAGAAGAATCAGAGGATTGATGATAAACTTAATATTAAAGACAAGACTGAACAAATGAAAGCATATGTAGTAGAATTTGAAAATTACTACTTGAAAAGAATCAGACTTGCCAAAGCTATTTCAATGGAGAAGATGGAAAGAAGGTAGTCAAGTTGACTACAACAAGACCTTTTCAAAGATAGACTCCAAGCTTGAAGATGATTTTCGTATGTATGACAAGGCAAGAAAATTTGATTCAGTCATGCAAAAAGCACAGAAGAGAACTTAGTATCTAGTTACACTATTTTGAACAAAAATGTAACTATTCCAGTTTTTGCTCATTCTAATGAAATCCAGTTTCCAGTTTTACATTGTTTTTGTTTTGATCTTTAAGCTTTTCTTTTAGGGAGAGTTTTGGCATCATCAAAAAGGGGGAAATTGTTGGAAATAAAATTTATGTTTTGATGATAATTCATCATATTTATTCAAAGTATTATCTTAACCCCATTGATGAAGTGCTGAAGCTAGCTATTATAGTGAAAAGCTAAAAGATGTCTCGAACAAAATGTATAGGTTTTACTAGAGTCTGATATTTGTATAAGTTACATCAGACAAGCACGGTAACAGTTAGTGTGTCGTAAAACTGAAAAACTAGAAGTAATCTACAAAACTGGAAATCACTAAGATAGATAAACTGACTCAGATTACACCCGTATCAAACTGAAGAATATAAGCTCGCTAAGGGACACGGACTCAGTTGGCTTATATAGAAGATAGAAGAACTGAGGGTCACAATGCAGTTACAGAAGATTGAAGAACTGAGGGTTCAAACTCAATTATGAAGACTAAGTCGAGACTGTAAAGTTGGACTTCAGGCAAGATTGTGGTGACCTGAACTGACTTTATAGATCTTGTATGAAGACCTAAGAATCATAAGGACAATGAGTTCTTAGATGATAATGAGTCATGGTGTACTCTGATTAAGTCAATTATAATCAGATGAAAACTGGAGTACTGATATTTGAAGAAGAGTAAAATCTCAGTTAATGCTCCAAGTCAGTCAAGAAACTAACAAGTAACATTCTGTATAAAGCTGATAAGGAAACTCAGTTTTATATGTCAGCCATCCAACAACCGATCGTACAGTCGAACGTTATAAAGGAAGGGATTTTATTGGATGAAATACTGACACAGCAGAACGGTCAGAAAATATAGCCGTTACAAGAGAAACGTTGATACAATTCGAATTGAAGCAGATGAACGTTGGACCTCACACTATAAATAGAGGACTTTGCACCAAGGATTACATGTACAAGAATACAGAGATTTAACAAGAATTAACGTGTGCATAAATCATTCGAATTGCTATCATCTTTGCGCTATAACAAGATCATATCTAGAAATTCTTCAAGTGTTCAAGCTACACAGATTTTATCAAGAATCAGACACTTTGAAGAACCACAAACAAGAATCAATTTATTGATTCTCAGCCCAACTTTGATTTTACATCAAAGGTTTTAGACTGTGAAGCAAACCAGGAAGGTTTCGCCAAGGACAGTTGTGACAAGCAGTCGGGTAGACTGTGTTTGTGGTGGTAGGCGGTGAAGAGGCAATTCAACCCTCAAGGACCGGTGTTCAAGCAATTGAAGAGCAACAATTCTACATGTTCTACAAGTTGTTTAGATAGTGACGCTAGGGATTAGCCAAGGACTATTGTTAGGGACTTTTGTAACGAGTTCACCTCAAGAAGTTCTAGTAGAATTTTCCTCCGCACCACAGGGAAAGAGAGGACGTACATGATTACACCACCTGGAACCTCTATAATACTTGCCTTATTTACTTTACGCACTTACTTATTTATTTACAACATTTTGATACTTGATTGTTATATACTTCATTGTTCACAAACTGACATTCATCAGAATTCAGTTTACTACACTTAGTTTTTACAGAGAATAACAAGATCAAGAAAAAGGCTAAAACTTTATCCGATGCCGGTTGACTCAGTTTTAAGCTTAAGTCAGTTTGACTTAAACCCTGCTTAGTCAGCTTAACTCCACACAAGTTTAACTAAACTTTAATTTGTTTTAAATCCACTTTTTGGGACAAGTTTATTCACCCCCCATAAACTTGTGTTAGCCTTTCCAAGGGACCAACCCTCAAGTGTGGGGAATCTCTCCCAACACATGCACAATTTTTTTAAAATAATGTTCCAACCAGTGTTCGATTTCATGACCTTTGGCTCCGATACCATGTTAGGATCAAGCGCTTACCGTTCTACTAAAACCAATTGGTACTAGTAAAAACGCAAATTTATTTCCTTATCATTAAGAGTGTGGGCAATCTGTCCCAACATTAAAGAATAGTATCCATAGTCGACTATCAGACGGACCGTAGTGCCACAACGTGATTGTGGGGCCACTTCTAGATCCTCTGGTAGGGACAAAATTGGGACAAGTCATGGCAAAGTCTTTGAGAGGACGCCAGTTCCATCTAAGGGGGTTAGACCTTTTAGACTAAACGAGTACGACGGTCTAAGAAGTTGACCAAATCATTTATAACTAATTTAACGCTACCAGACATGAGGTTCGGGGACGTTACACTCCATTACGCTTTATTACATTCTACGTAACAAATTAAAGATGTCATAAGAGTTTCCTCTCCGGGAAATGTGGTCGTTCAATTACAAACGTAGTTGACACTCTATTTGTTTCTTGTTGTTTATCTCTATATGTTGATTGTCTCAACCAGAAGAAAACGTAACTCGTTTATTCTCATTATAAAACATAAAAATAAATAGTCTTACTTATTTATATAAGGACTAGTCGAAACTCATACAATATTAAACTTCACTTTAAAATTTAAAAAGACACAAATAATGAATGACTACTTCCTGCCGGTGGCGGTATGTGCTTTTTAAATTTTTACGTTTTTTAATGAAACCTTAATCAAATTCAATACGATTGTAAGAAACATTTAAGAGTTGATCATCAATTGGAATTCGCTTATTATCGGAGGATATTACAAGGGATAATAGAACTGAGAAATTCTCTCGTTAGGTGTTCTCAAACTGAAGATTTATTTGTATGTAATCAAAAGAGGATACATGTTATCAAATAAATTATCAGTAAACTTATGAACAAAGAAATTCACCCTAAAAATATTAAAATCAAGCTAATAATGTGCTTTCGTTAGATGCAGGTGTGTTGGTCTCTTGAGAAGGGTTGGATTAAGTTTAGGGGAATGAATAAACATGATACTTAAAACATTTTTTCTAGAGTTAAGATAACATTGCTGAGTGAATGGTTGGCTGAATATTCTCTCTATGTGTTATATGCAGTGGATATTAGTTAAATCCTCTAAATCGTTGATCTTTATAAAACGTGATGTGCTGAGTTTTCAAGAGTCAACAGTGTGCTTAGTACAGTGATTAAGCAGAGTTGGTAAGAAAGCATATTATATGACTATGTACAGAAAAAGTAAATTGCAGAAAGTAAATACAGAAAATAAATGTGAGAAATATTGTTTATGCAAGTTCGAGGTGGTGTAATCTTCTACGTCTTCTTTTCTCCAGTAATGTTGGAGGAAATTCATTAATAGTCTTGAGGTACAGTTACAAGATTCAAAACTAAAATGATTGTCCTTGGCTGATAGCTACAGCTTAAAAATCTCAACACTTAGATTATGGCAGGAAGGATTGATGCTTCACTGAGTTGTTCCACTGGTCATTCAAGGGTAGGATTGCTTCTTTACCAGCTCCACCACACACAGCTTTATCTTAGATCTTTTGGAACTTGCTGAAATGTTATAACGGATCGATCAAGAAGTGATGGTGATTGTGAGTAAAGATACAAATAAACAAGCAAACAAACACAGAAACAAGAACACCGATTAAACGTAGTTTCCGGCAATGTGCCGACTACTTCACCGACGAACGAGGACATTTTATTATTACCATAAAGTTACAATTACACGTATTACAAACGATATATTTAGCCTTGGGAATCCAACCATAACCGACTAATCAGTCAACCCAGTAAATTACTGAAATACCCCACATGTAACTCCACCGAATTAGGAAACCATGCCAATGTGTTCATTAAGTCTGTTGTGAAGCAACAGACTTTTACTCCACCATTCACCACAACCAGCAGACTTCACTCTGTTGGTACTCTGTACCAGCAGACACAGCTTCAGCAGACTGATCAACTCTACTGCTGCCCCAAACGAACACCAAATTCAACAGATGCTTCATGCTCTACTGACCAACATAATTTCCACAGACTCTGCTGAATGCCATACTCAGCAGACCAGACTCAGTAGCATAGTTTAAATCACCATTACAAATCTCCAACTTGACTTCAACTTCATGTAAACTGACCAGATGCACAACCAAGTTCCAGATTTCCTCTTTGACTTCAGATTTGAATACCTCAGCAGACCCCCAACATCAGCTGAGTATTCCCAGATTCAGATTAAGAATATTAGCAAGTCCAGACATAAATAAAACTTGCCCCTTGGAACTGGTTTAGTGAACATATCAGCAGGATTCACATTATTGTTGGTCTTCTCCACTTTAACCCTCCTCTCATTTCTTAGAAATTGATACCTAACATCAATGTGCTTAGTTCTCTCATGATGAACCTGATCCTTAGCCATACACATTGCACTAAGACTGTCACAATACACCCTGGCTTGATCTTGATGAAGACTCAGATCATTGACTAGGCCCTTTAACCAGATTGCTTCCTTTGTTGCTTCTGTCAGTGCCATGTATTCTGCTTCAGTGGTAGATAATGTCACAGTACTCTGTAAAGTAGCCTTCCAACTTACCATAGAACCACTCAAAATAAATACATACCCAGTCATAGATCTATTGTTGTCCACTGTTAGGTGTAGTGCCCGAAAGACAATTATGTAATTGTTTTAGGACACAATTAATAATTCATCTTATTATATGCATGTGTGCTTATAATTAAGACACTACTAAAAACCCTAAGTACCTCGTTTATGTAATCATATAACTCAGTGTATGGCTATACACAAGAGGATTGAGTTAGTGAGATGTACTTAAAATTAACTTAGTCCGTAGCGTTGATTAATCTGAGTACGGGTCTCATGATTAATTTTCTGTTAACGCCCAGAACACTTTACGGTGTGACAGTCTTATCCGGACTGTCGGTAATAGGGTACCTAGTGGGGAATTTATATATGATGATAATCATATAGGGCTGGACCGATTTGGTTTGAGTTCTCAATATCATTCCGTAATCGAGATGTCTTATCGAATCACAAGATGATCATATATGGATTGATCTAAATCCTGAGGTGATCACAGACAATTGCTTAGACTAGGGTGGAGTTTGATGTGTTGGTAAGGATCACTTCGGAGTATGTGGTCCAACACTTCTCGTTGGCTCTATTCTAGGATGAGTGAGTAGTCTGTGCTATCACAGATATGGAATCCATTCCTTCCTTTGGGAAGTAGACAGACAGTTCCCTTATTTGTTAACCCTAGAAACTGATCGATCGGCCGAGTTCATATTATATTGAATATGAACTAATTGATCACTAGGGGTTAATGGTAAATAAGGATAATATGATTCGAGGAGGGTTTACGGAAATATAACGAATCGAAGTGAACAGTCTATGGAGGATTTATCCGTATGTAATGATTATATCAGTGGACGCTTTCGACTCATAAAATGAGTGTAAGTTATATATATTCGATAGAGTTCAGTTTCGGGTTTATGGTGGTGTAATCCTGGAATTAACAGGTTGGATATAATTATTCTGTCTGACGAATAATTTTATCTAATTTATTGTAGCTACTGAATATGAGTCCATGGTCCTCGACGTGGCTCCCAAAATAGCATAATTGGATTTCTCGTCGTCTCACCTCAATTCTAATTAAATAGTGCATTGGGCTATTTAATTTGATGTGTGGATTAATTGTTTAGTTGGACTAAATAATTAAATACACGGAAAAAGAAATTTTTCGTGGACTCGGCCCAAGGTGTGAAAAAAATGCGTGTGGACCTTTTTATTTAAAAAAGGTGGCGCCATTTTGTATTAACTAATTGTCAAGGAATTATTTTTCTTGGATAATTATTTAATGTGTGATTTATCTTTTATTTGTTAATTGATAATTCATGGAATATTAGACAATAATGTGATTTATCTTATTTGTTTGGGATAATCATTTTATTTATCTTTTATTTGGAATAAAGGATTAATGTAATAATTATCTCTTAATTATTTAATCCTTGGAGGTTGATTTTTACTCTCCTATATAAAGAGAGTTCTACCAAGCCTTTTGACAAAAATACAACACGCCATATTGGAAGAAAGTGGCTTAGAATTTTCGGCTATCTTTCTTCGGGTTTCGAGTGGGAATAATCTTCGGGATTATTCCGGTAGCATATCAAGGAGGTCCGGCGGCGGGAAACACCATCCACCTGGTGTTGCTGGGAGACATACGTTGGAAGGCTGTGGCTTTTCAACTTGCGTGGATACTACTTTGTTCTTGGAGTTAAGCACCATAAAAAGGTAAAAATCCAAACTTCCTTGTAGTTTGATCTTTAATTTATGTTCTTTGGTTCGTTTGGATCTAGATCCGATACTTCCGCTGCGTAATCGGGTCAATCTATGATTGATCCGAGGATATTACATCTAACAAGTGGTATCGGAGCCTTTGATCTAACGATCAAAGTATATGAATTTTAGATCTTGGAGTGGAAAAGCATGTTTTAGATGTTTTATTTCGTTTTATTTTATGGTAAAATTCGAAATTTATCATGATGTATGCTTGTGATTGTTGTGGTTGAAGAGATGGATTGGGTTGGTATTGTTTACCCGTAGATCTATTTTGTAGCTCCTTTGTTTAGTAACAATTGAGCATAGGATTTGTATTTTCTTTATGTATTTTTTCGAAAATTATGTAAAACTAGCATATTTTATTGTAATTTTGGTGTAATGGGCTTGAAAAGATGAAGATCATGCTGAAAAGTTGAAGATCAAGGCGAAACCCAAGGTATGAAGAGGAGAAACGGCTAAAAACCTTGTTTTTTAAGGCTGTCCAACACCTTTAGCAGCGCTAAAATCGTCACAACAACGACTTCTTTTTTTAAAATGTCTCGCGCGGCACACCGTAGCGGCGCTTACTGCCGCTGCAAAAGTTTTTTATCAAAACCCTAGCTTACGGCTAGGGTAAACATGCGACTGTTTTTTTTTTCTTGATTTTTTTTTTATAACCTGTATCCTTTCACAACCGATATAAAAATAAAAAAAATTCCTTTTTTTTTATATTCATCAGCCGCATTATAAATTGCTTTTATTTAATTAAAAGCCTTTCTCCTCTCGGGTGTTCGTGGTTCGTGATCCGGCAGTTCGAGTTCAAGATTCGAAGATCAAGACTCGAAGACATAGATTAAGTTTTACTTTTCCTTAGAAAATAGTTAGTCGGGGGTACCAACGGTCCATCTCGGTGTTTACTTTTCGGTATAATTTTGTGTTTGATCAAGATTACGTGCTTAAAACCAAAAAATTGCCATGACTTGCATCTTCATGATTCCACTCCAATGCATACACGTAGTTTTTTAATTTCAAATTAAAATAGACGTGTATAACTCGAATAATTAGTATGAATGCTTATTAATTTAATATGTGGTAGTTAAATAATAAGTAACTAATTATAAAAACCGAGGACCCGGGTTTTGTCAATCGTTACGATTTTAGTGATGGATTCTCGGTGAAACCCACTTGGATAAATCGTTGAGGTTTTCGGTGATGGCTTCACAGTGAACCCACTTTAAACAGAAACGAGATTACGCTTTGGGTGACAATTTAGAAATCGAAGAATCATAGTACTTGGGTTCGGAAATGGTCTAACCAAGGTTGGGCGAGTTCAACCGAGCTTCAGCTCAATCGACTCCCATCCACGTGTGATGTACGTTACAGTAGTTCGACAAGACTTAGCATAGCCGATAAGCATTCGGGCTAAACGGGGCTTCTCTTGCCGGATTGGCCTAAACTGTCACATATGTTCCAACGAATAAGACGGAGTAGGTTTGCCTACCTAACCGACCCTGTTTGGAGTACTTTGATTTATTGTTTCTTGCTGTCAAGGCCGAAACTGTAATCAGTAAACCCACCACTTTTTCAAAATATTGAGTGGGAGCGGGGAAGGCGACTGCCAACCCCACGGCCTCTACTATAGATGCAAGCACGTGAGAGAAGGGTGATGCCTCGAGCCGCTTTGATTTCGGCCCCCTACGGATGGTGTTCACCCTTATCAAAATTCAAGGCTTTGTCTCCGAAAGGATAGGATTTTGGGTACTCGTTGAGTCACTGACCGACCCTACGGCGGCATACTCGGGGCGTACTTTGAGGTCTGATATAGTATGTCACACTCTTTATGGATATTTTCGAAATATCTAGGCTAGAAAAAGGAAGGTAATCAGTGATTAAGGTCCGGGATGTCTGATTCCCGTGAAATGTTTGATTCTCGAAGATTAATCATTGAGAGTGATTGTCTCAGTTTAACCGTCACCTCTTTGACCTACCCTACGGCGGCACTGAGGTGTGAGGTTAAATCCTTGGAATGGTAGGATAAACTTTTTTTTAGTTTATAATTCATAAAATAAAAATCTAGTAGTGAAATTTTAATTTTGAATTTAACTTTCTATCATGTTTATTTACAACTTTAATCTTTAGGCTACTAAACTATTAGTAATAAGACTTCATTAAAAATGTGGAAAGTAACAAGTACGTTGTGAATTATCAACAAATGCAGTTAATTTTCGGAAAAGATTTTCTCTTGAGCCTTTAAAAACTTAAGTGACATAGTATAGGTATGTCACGAATGTCACTCGTGTTGAACGAGGGACGACCATACTTAGTTTACAAAAGATGACATAGGACTATCAGATAAAATTCATTTAGTGAATTTTAAAAGTGTAATTACACAACAAATTTCTAAATTGAAAAATTGGAAAATCATATACATAAGGCGTTGCTAGTTAGACGGTATTTGGAACCGATAAACTAGTGGGAGCCTTAGTCTTATGATTTGTTGTTTTTCTGAATCATTAGAAATGTGTAATGGAATGCACAAGAGTTTTTCCATGAATGGACTGCACAAGAGTTTTTCCATTCATTGGAAAAACAAGAATAAAACATCACTAGTTAGACAGTTTTTGGAACTGATAAACTAGTGGGAGCTTAGTTCTGGAGATTCTATAATCTTTGAAACATAATGAACAAAGCATTGCTAGTTAAACAATATTTGGAACTGATAAACTAGTGGGAGCTTAAATCTGGGGGATTTTCTGATCTTTGAAAAATCATAAATACAAAGTGGTGCTAGTTAGACGGTATTTGGAACTGATAAACTAGTGGGAGCTTTATTATGATCTCTCAAACCATTCGAACAAAGTGTTGCTAGTTAGACAATATTTGGAACCGATAAACTAGTGGGAGCTTTGGTCTTATGATTTGTCGATTAGAAAAATCAAATAGTCCAAGCTAGTAACACTATCATTAGGCGTCCCACAGTTCAAGAGTAGTATCTACTCAAACAAACTGCTAGTTCAAGACTGTTTCCATTTAAGGAAAATCGAGAATGGGAAAGAATGTTTATACGTGTTAGTCATCTAAACTAAGTTGTTTTAAGGCTAAACCAAAAAATTAATTGGAAATTAGAGGATAAGGAACGTGATTTCGGATCACTGACCAATGCATCCTTACCAATTTTCTCGAAAAGCTAAAGTTCTTTGGAAGAACTAGGTAGCTTTGCATTAAACGATAAATAAAATAGACAACGGGCAGTTATTTCAGATAGACTAGTGGGAGTGATATAAGGCAATGAATCTCGGATTCAATTCTTGAGTAACACAGAAAATTCATTTTCTATTTTTCGGATTCGTTGTAACAAACGTATTCATTTTCAATAGGATAATTTGTTTGTCTTATTGTCGATAAATATAACATTCGTAGCACAAACCCAAGACTCGGAATTTTGTTTGATAAAGTCAGAACCACTAAGAAATGCCGAATAGGTATATGTAACACATCTTAAGCAATATAAACGCAAATGGTTTCCGTATTTAGATAAACACTTCTTTATATACTATTAATTAGTGCATATTCCCCAACGACAAGATCTGCAGACTGGCTTAGGGTGATTCCTATCTCCCAGTCAAAGAAACCCTGTCTCAAAGGAACAATGCCTAAGTTTCCTCTCAATCGGGAAAGGGTAATAGATTTAAAGAAGTTACATAGCTTGTTCATATTGACCTTTGGGGTCATATGAGAGATACAAGCTAGTGGGAGCTTTTGAAGTAGTGACATCTTGTCTGACAACTATTCGAGACTCCGGTAAGTTTATCCAAAATACATGGAGGAAATCTCTGATTTCACCAGAGATAGAGTATTCCATACTCAAAAATAGGTTTTTGCGTAGTCTTCGGGGCAGAAGCTCGGCCTGCCTCCCAGTGAAATGTTTTCATTAAGGGATACACCATATATTTGCCTTATATAGTTATTGATGTGCTACGATACGCTGTTGAACTCATTTAAGATATTGGTTGCAAAATAACGGTTGTAATGAAAAACCGAGAAGTCTACCTAAAAAGATGCCTACGCATTTGTGGATAAGGAGTGAATTCGGTTCGACGCAGTTCCGTAAATATAGACATTTAGCATTTAGTGCTTGAAGGTAGGACTGGATAATTTTCATACACGTTTAGGTCATGAAATATCTTAATTCATTGAGTAAAGGTTGGTTATAAAACTCGTAAAATCAGAGAATGACGGTTATACTGTCAAACTCGGTCTGATAGAGTCAATGAAAAACAACCTTGGATCTTGAATTATTTGTACTCAAGATGTTACTAACTGATTTGTTCAGTCCATATCCAACACAGGCAGTTGGTGATAACACAAATAAAAACTACTAAACTAGATCAGTATATCAATCCACCCTGAACGCAGTGGGAGTATGGTTTGTCCATTACCCATTGCAGGACCTTACGGTCTATAGGGTAGATTGTTGACCTATAGTCCTTCATGGGCTGTGTAGGATCCTGACCATACAGGTTGGTTTAAAAGCCATAACACTGTGAATGGAGTTTGACACTCCAGTTCTGTTGAAACTCTTGTGGAACCACCTGAGTATCTCAGGCCCAGTTGGAGTAATTGGAACTATACGGAGAAGAGTCAAATGAATAGGAAAGTTTAACTTTCACCGCAAAGCTGAGTAATTTAGGGGTGATTCCCTACAAGGTAGAGAGTTAACCAGACCGTGATCTCTCTTACCACTCAGTCTTGCTTGATTTCGTCAGAAAGCAGGAAATAGGGGTGATTCCCTAAGACTTCCTTGCCGAACAACGGAATCTAAATTCATTCAGAACTGAAGGGTTTTAGCTTAGAACAAATAACGGATTCGTTACAAAGCAGAAAATAGGGGTGCTTACCTAAGACCTTTTTGCGAGACTAACGGTATCTTAATTTATTCAGAAAGAACCTTTGGCAGGATGCCTGCCATAGCTTATATCATTTGGGGATTAAAGCAAACCTCTAGGTCATTTCAAAGTCATATATTTTAATATGTGGACTTGACTAGAATGTTGATAAGTCTTTCGTAGACTGGGAATCAATATTAGTAAAGTAGTAGGTAGATTAGTGTTTATGAATGGTAACACTGAAACAGTTGGAAACAACATGGGTGTGTTATCTGAAGTCAGAGTCTGACATGCCATCGGGATTCATTCTAAAGGATTTGATTCACTCAAATCTGTGAGAATCAATCATTGGCAATCCCACCCATTCACCTAGTTAAGATATTCTTGCATTTATGCAGCATTCAACGATGTAGTGTACCCTACCTCTCAGGAATGATTATCTAAACCTAAGGATGAATACGAAATGGGATGTTTAGTGAATCCTCAAGTATCTTCAGGAGAATGAGGAATAATATGCTAGTATATTCAGGTGCAAACTAGAATATAGGTGATAAACACTGATTCTGGCTTTAGGTCAGATTAAGGATGATCGTTAAGTCGATCTAGTCCTCAGTGTTGAATCAAAGGCATATTGAAATCGTACCACCTGATTAGATGGAAAGGCGACGTTTTGATCCCAAAGATCGACTCAAGCCCCAACCTACCCGATCAGTGTACCAGGTCACATGGTGTTCAATTTTAAGTATGCGCCGGGTCACTGACCTACCCTACAGCGGCATACTCCGGTCGTACTTGGAAACGTTAATTACTTGGATGCGCTTGGAGGGTATGAATCTTAGGGACATGTCTCACTTGTTTTGAGCAAGTGGGAGAATGTTGTAGATATAGAAATAAAGGGTGTCCTCTAAAACAAATAATCCACTTTCCTTTCGTGCAAGTGGGAGATTGTTAGGTGTAGTGCCCGAAAGACAATTATGTAATTGTTTTAGGACAGAATTAATAATTCATCTTATTATATGCATGTGTGCTTATAATTAAGACACTACTGAAAACCCTATGTACCACTTTATGTAATCATATAACTCAGTGTATGGCTATACACAAGAGGATTGAGTTAGTGAGATGTATTAAAATTAACTTAGTCCGTAGCGTTGATTAATCTGAGTACGGGTCTCATGATTAATTTGCTATTAATGTGCCCAGAACACTCTACGGTGTGACAGTCTTATCCGGACTGTCGGTAATAGGGTACCTAGTGGGGCATTCATATATATGATGATAATCATATAGGGCTAGACCGATTTGGTTTTAGTTCTCGATATAATTCCGTAATCGAGAAGTCTTATCGAATCACAAGATGATCATATATGGATTGATCTCAATCCTGAGGTGATCACAGACAACTGCTTAGACTAGGGTGGAGTTTAATGTGTTAGTAAGGATCACTTCGGAGTATGTGGTCCAACACTTCTCGTTGGCTCTATTCTAAGATGAGTGAGTAGTCTGTGCTATCACAGATATGGAATCCATTCCTTACCTCGGGAAGTAGACAGACAGTTCCATTATTTGTTAACCCCGGAAACTAATCGATCGGCCGAGTTCATATAATATTGAATATGAACTAATTGATCACTAGGGGGTTAATGGTAAATAAGGATAATATATTTCGAGGAGGGTTTACGGAAATATCCCGAATCGAAGTAAACAGTCTATGGAGGATTTATCCGTATGTAATGATTATATCAGTGGACGCTTTCGACTCATAAATTGGGTGTAAGTTATTTATATTCGATAGAGTTCAGTTTCGGGTTTATGGTGGAGTAATCCCGGAATTAATAGGTTGGATATAATTATTCTGTCTGACGAATAATTTTATCTAATTTATTGTAGCTACTGAATATGGGTCCATGGTCCCCGACGTGGCTCCCAAAATTGCATAATTGGATTTCTCGTCGTCTCACCTCAATTATAACTAAATAGTGCATTGGGCTATTTAATTTGATGTGTGGATTAATTGTTTAGTTGGACTAATTAATTAAATACACGGAAAAAGAAATTTTTCGTGGACTCGGCCCAAGATGTGAAAAAAATGCGTGTGGACCTTTTATTTAATAAAGGTGGCACCATTTTGTATTAACTAATTGTCAAGGAATTAGTTTTCTTGGATAAATATTTAATGTGTGATTTATCTTTTATTTGTTAATTGATAATTCATGGAATATTAGATAATAATATGACTTATCCTATTTGTTTGGGATAATCATTTTATTTATCTTTTATTTGGAATAAAGGATTAATGTAATAATTATCTCTTAATTATTTAATCCTTGGAGGTTGAGTTTTACTCTCCTATATAAAGAGAGTTCAACCAAGCCTTTTGACAAAAATACAACACTCCATATTGGAAGAAAGTGGCTTAGAATTTTCGGCTATCTTTCTTTGGGTTTCGAGTTGGAATAATCTTCGGGATTATTCCGGTAGCATATCAAGGAGGTCTGGCAGCGGGAAACACCATCCACCTGGTGTTGCTGGGAGACACACGTTGGAAGGCTGTGGCTTCTCAACTTGCGTGGATACTACTTTGTTCTTGGAGTTAAGCACCATAAAAAGGTAAAAATCCAAACTTCCTTGTAGTTTGATCTTTAATTTATGTTCTTTGTTTCGTTTGGATCTAGATCTGATACTTCCGCTGCGTAATCGGGTCAATCTATGATTGATCCGAGGATATTACATCTAACATCCACATCAACAGCATAATCAGAATCACAGTACCATGTCACAAAACAATGAGTACCACCTCCATAAATGAGTGCAATATCTGATGTACCCCTAAGGTACCTGGATATCCTCTTTACTGCTTCCCAGTGTTCGTTTCCAAGTTGAGCCATAAACCTGCTGACAACACTAACTGCCTGAGCCAAATCAGGCTTAGATCTTGAATGTCAGACTTGTTTGCAGCAGCTATCAGCATATCATCTACATACAGCACCAGACAAATGATTTAACCATTCTTCAACTTGTTGTGATAAACACAACAATCATATGGACTCAAGCTATAACCCTGCTAAATCATGTAGCTGTCAAACTTCTTATACCACTGCCTTAGGGCTTGCTTAAGTCCATACAAGGACTTTTTCAACTTGCAAACATATCCTTCTTTGCCAGGAACTTGGAAACCCTCTGGCTGAGTTATATAAATTTCCTTATCGACATCTCCATGTAGAATGTCTGTCTTCACATCCAATTCCTCAAGTTCAAGATTCCGATGTGACACTATTGCTAACAACACCGTGATGGAAGTATGTCTGACAACTGGAGAAAATAACTCTTCATAGTGTACCCCCTCTTTCTGACTGAAGCACCTAGAAACCAAACGTGCCTTATATCTGATATCATCAGTAGATGTCATTCCTTCCTTTTCTTGAATATTTATTTGCAGCTGACCACCATTCTATCTTGTGGTTGTTTGACCAAATCCCAAGTCTCATTCTTCTGAAGTGACTCCATTTCTTCTCCCATAGCAATAAGCCATTAGGATGCCTCAGAACATGTCACAGCTTCTGTTTAAGTGTTAGGTTCAAAACCATCCACTTCTTCAGCTACTTATAGTGCATATACAACCATATCCTCCTCAAACCTATATCTTCTAGGAGGTCTGATATTAGTCCTCCTAGTTCTGCTGAGAGATATACCCTGCTGACCAACATCAGCTGTTTGAGTGTCTGCTGACCCTTGTTTAGCAGACTGGCTTGGATCCAATTCTGGATCTGCTGATTGTTCACTATCCCCTGCTGTGTCTTTTTATTCAGTTGACTCTACTTGAAGCTCCACCTGTTTGTCAACCTTCTCAGTCTCAGTTCCCAATTTTAGATTCAGATGTGGCTCTCACAAATGAGTTAAGCATAGAGTTTTCATCAAAGACTACACTCCTGCTGAGTATAACCCCATTTTCAGCTGATGACAAGATTCTATACCCCTTAACTCCATCTCCATATCCAACAAACACACCTTTCTTGGTCCTAGGCTCCAATTTCCCCTCACTGACATGGTAATTATAGACAGTTCTTCCAAAAACCCTAAGTCTAGAGTAGTCTGCTAACCTTCCTGACCAAAATTCAAGTGGTGTTTTAAGTTTGATCCTAGTGTGAGGCCCCATATTGATTATGTAGCAGGCTGTATTAACAGCCTCCCCCAAAATCTCCTTGCTAGACAAGAATTAGAGAGCATGCACCTTGCCATCTCCAGAAGAGTTTGATTCATTCTTTCTGCAACATCATTCTGCTGTGGAGTATGTCTAACAGTATGGTGCCTAGAAATGCCTTCATTCTTGCAAAATTCATCAAACTCAGACCAACAGAATTCCAGTCCACTATCATTTCTGAGTCTATTGATCTTCATCCCTGTCTGATTTTCAACCAAAGCCTTCTACTGCCTGAAGTTCTTGAATGCTTCACTCTTGTGTTTCATCATAATTACCCAAACCATCCTTGAATAATCATCTATAAAAGAAAAAAAAATACATGTGACCACCTAATGATTCCACTCTTGAAGGTCCCCAACAATCAGAATGGACATAATCAAGTGTCCCTTTTGTGATGTGGATTACTTTTGCGAACATGCACCTATGTAGCTTCCCAAACACACATTGTTCGCAAAATTCCAGCTCTTTGACCTTATGTCCCCTAAGTAGATCAGACTTAGACAGAATTTGCATCCCTCTTTCACCCATATGACCCAATCTCATATGGCACAACTTAGTCAATTGTTACTGGTGAACCTCTGATGATGCAACACCAGTAGAACCGGATACAGTAGACCCTTGTAGTATGTAAAATTTCCCCTGCCTGATACCCTTCAGAACCATACTTGAACCCTTATACACATTCACCACTCCACCTTCACCCCTGAACTTGAACCCTTTGTTGCCCAGTAGACTAAGTGATATCAAATTCTTTGTCATTTGTAGAACCTGCCTAAACTCCTTTAGTGTACAGAATTTACCATCATGTGTCCTAAGTTGGATTGATCAAATCCCAACTATTTTGCCGACCTTGTTGTTGGCCATAGAAATATAACCTCCATCAACCTGATGATAAGTTGAAAACTACTCCCTATTTGGACACGCATGATAAGATGCCCCATTGTCCAGAATCCACACATCTCTGTGCCCTACTGACATTGAATCTGCTAAGGCCAGATCTTCTTCAGAATTCGTGTCTTGTTCTGCCAAAGAAACTGTACCCTACTGAGTACCCTACTGCTTCCTCCTCTTTGGACATTCATTTTTCCAATGTCCCCCTATTCCTTGCAGTAATTACAGATATCCTTAGCTTTAGGACCCTTGGAATTCTTTTTGAATTTCTTATTTCCAGAATTTCCTGGCCCCCTACTGACTCAACTAGCCACCAATCCAGCAGACTGACTATCTGTCCAAGATCCAGATGCCTTATGGCGTAACTCTCGAGCATGGAGTGATGACCTTACATCCTCCAATGATACTGAGTCCTTCCTACAATAAAGGACTACATAAAGTTCTCATATGATGTAGACAATGATATAAGTAGAATCAATACAGCATCCTCATCTTCAATCTTCATATCAATATTCCTTAAGTCAAGCAATATTATGTTCTGCTGATTTAGATGATCCCTCAGCTGAGTGCCCTCATGCATCCTTAGACTAAACACATGTTGTTTTAACAACAACTTGTTGGTTAGAGACTTAGTCATATACAGACTCTCAAGTTTGGACCATAACTTCTCAGCAGTGTCCTCTTCAGCAACCTCTGTGATAATATCATCTAACAAGCACAACATAATTTTTGAATGTGCTTTCTCCTCCAGACTGGCTCTCTCAGCAGCACGTCCTTCAGTTGATTTAGACAAGGGACCCCATAATCCCTGCTACTCCAACAAAGCACGCATTTTGATTTGTCATAGACTAAAGTTGTTTCTTCCAGTAAACTCGTCAATCTTAACATTTAAAGCAGACATATTTCTCACCAGAAAAGCTTGTGTAGATCCTAAATCCTAGCATCAATTATGACCCTGGTGCCAATCTACCTTGCATAAAATAGATAAACATATTTCTTAATGAACCTGGACGCTCAGATACCAGTTTCTTACGACGGATCGATCAAGAAGTGATGGTGATTATGAGTAAAGATAAAAGAGAAACAAGCAAACAAACACAAAAACAAGAATAACACAGATTTAACATGGTTTCCGGCAATGTGCCGACTATTCCACGGACAAACGAGGATATCTTATTATCACTTTAAAGTTACAATTACACGTATTACAAACGGTATTTATAGCATTGGGATTCCAACCATAACCGACTAATCAGTCAACCCAGTAAATGACTGAAATACCCCAGAAGTAACTCCACCGAATTAGGAAACCATGCAGACGTGTTTCTTAAGCCTGCTGTGAACCAGCAGACTTTTACTCCACCGTTCACCAGAACCAGAGTAAACCATTTTTAAAAGAATAATTGAGATATTTTCTTCACATTTCGCATTTGATTTCATATTTTCAATATAAGGTCTATAAAGGCAGTCCGGGCCATCACAGACTTAAATGAATTCTAACTTTATAGCATCGGCTTAGCCTTCATAACTGTGTTAGAAACCTCAGCCTCAAGTCTTCTAAACTGAGTCTAATTCCCCTGCCTTCTCTAATGAGTTTGATCCTCAGCCTTCAGCTTAGCACCTAGACTCCACTAAAAACCTATCAGCAGTCTATTACAGTGCTTGTCTGATTGAACCTATACAATAATAAAACTCCAGTAATCCTATAAATTCAACTGTAGACATCTTTTAATTTTTCACTGTAACAGCTAGGCATGGCACTCATCATCAAAACAAAAATGTTTCTAACAAAGTGGATATTCACATTAAGGACCCTCCAAGTGTGATTTCCCAATGAAACTAGTGAACAACATTATCTTGAGAGAAAATTTATGATACACTATTATGGGATTGTCGTGCCACTTGCATGTATGATGTCTATTCATTTTCAACATGTTTCACTTATACCATTTGAAATAATTATAAGAAATGGACATGATGCACCAGAAAAGCCAAGCATTACTATCCAAACATGTTCTTATGCGATGATAAACTCTATACTACACATGCATCATCGAACAACACTACTCCAAACCATTCTCAACACTAACTTGTAGGGAACTATTGATCCAAACTCGGATTCATCTTACTCCTTGTTGTTCCTAAAATAGAATTCAATAGCGCATTCATACTTATCTTCTCTATCCACGGTCAGATACAACACTTACAATTCCAACACTCCAACGATTAGTATCTGAAGTGTCCTATGGCATATCGTTGATTAGCTATCACTGTCTGGTGAATTACTATCCGGTCCCAGAACCTTAAGTGAATTTCTCCCACGGAAATGCCTACTCACATTGATTACCACCAACGCACCATACCTTGATCACACGTTATATTAGTCTTACATGTTCATATGACCTCTTGAAACTATATTCTAACTTAGGGGGAACTATACATTCTACTTGTACTTAGAGCAGACAACCAAAACAACCCATTACGTTACACAAAATCTTGCAAAACAAATGCTAACCTCATAAAGAAAATTCACTTATACCTAAAAACAATTACATGTCTTAACCTAGCAGCCAAAGGTATAAGTTGACGCATATGCATATCTTTACAACTAGTTTCCCAACCGCCACTACTACCGTCAAACTTCTGAGGAAGGACATACAAACTCCTACTTACATGTTTAGGGAAACTTCACTTGGAGCTAAGAAACTTTCTCGACTGAGAATTTTAACCTCCATCAGAACACCCTTCGTAATACAACCACCCAGAGTGGAGTCTTAGAAATAAAAACCTTTAAAGAAGTTGCTTCTTGGAGGACAAGGTAGCTCACAAGGACACCTATGCTGAGTTACGGTAGAGTACGTAAAACATCTATGAAGGTAGCTAGAGCATCGAACTAGCAGTAGAACTAGGAAACAAAAACACCTGGACATGTGAGACAAAATCACCGGACTCATAGAAAAAATTTACAGAAAGGCGCTCCATGAAATGAAACAAGGTAGCATCTAAGAAATCGCATGCCGGAGTTCAAAGGAAAGCCAAAAGCTTATTAAACAAGGAAACGTGAAAAGAGGAACTACTTCATTCATGAAATAAGAAAATGCTCAATGCTTGAGAATTGAATCGTAGTACTGGTCCAAGAACTTAGAACATCGGTCATAACCATTGCTAGATAGACCGCTGAAAGAAGTTGTTTTGCCAACTAGGAAAAATTCGTTAGTTCATAAAGACGGAGAAGAGTGAACGCTTCACAACAGCCCTGGCATAAAGAGGCGTTGAGAACAAACAGATAAAGAAACTCTGTAATCCAAAAGAAAAGAAAAATAAAATTTGAAACATGGAAGTTACCTTGATTGAGTGTGAGGAATACAACACTATGGAATACCATATTGGGTAAATCTCTTTATCGTGGAATGGATTGGTATTTGAGTTTCCATTCAGGACTAAATTTTATTCATACAAAACAAAAAACTTGGAACAGGGACATCCAAAGACAAGAAGAGTCAAAACTAGGTTTAGAGTGGATGAAGATCCTCAGCCAGTCAGACTAGAAGACATAAGTTTGGGGTGAGGCCTTACGAAAAGAAAGGCCCTTCATAAAGAAATCAACACATCAACCTTCAGAGCCTCACCAGTACTGTTAATGAGGCCATAAGGTTTTCGCATTCCTGAAATATGTAATAGAAGCATATAGATTACCCTGGAGATTGAGTATAGCTGAAGGAAGTTGACTAGTTCTTGAAGTTGACTCTCTATTACCATGAACTTGGGGAAATATATGCATAATCGTGTTGTAGCTAATGGAATTCCTCTTCTTCCTATTCCAAGAGAACTACTTGCACATCCATCTCTTAACTTTTGATGGATTGTCGTTTTTGAATTAAACTAATGTATGTTTTGAAACTGTAGTTTCAAAAAGGATTTCCTCAACTTTCTCATCATCTTTGCCAATCAAAGTAGAGAACCTTGATTCATTTGATCATCAATAAAAGAGTTATTATGCTCATTACAAGGTTCTTGGGGGGGTCACAAAGCCTTCATCATTAACTGTAGTAGGCTCATGTCTGAAAGTGTTTTGTTTTGTAGGTGCTTTTTGGTAACTATTCCGTCTTCTACAAATTGATGCAAGCATCCATGGACCGAAAAGGTTGGCATCTGTGAGCAAGTTCACATTTTAACTTATTAATGTGGGAAATGTCTATTTCTTTAGATTTTTGGAGGCACTCCTCAATTTTACGGCCATAAATGCCACATTCAAAACACATTATATACACACCTTCATATTCAATCTTAAAGCTAGATTTTCTTATTAAACATCACATCAGCTGGGAGGAGTTTGTTCAACTCAACTTCAGCACAAACTCTTTCATACCTACCTCGTTGGTTATAAAGAGAGGTAGCATCCCTTTTCCTTGCATTCTTGATACAGTTGCACAAATGAATGAGAGCATCATGTTTAAAGTACACAGTTGGATGTCTAGGTATCGTCACCCATATCATTGTAGACTGAATTCGATCATTGGATGGATGGAAAAGGAGTCTCCATTTGGAAATTGAAATATGGTGATTTTGGATTAACCAAATTCCATTCTCAAGGACATAATTATAGTCTTCCTTAGTCACAAAGCGAAAAAAATAGATTCAATCTTCAAGATCTGTAATCTCAATGTGTCTACCTTTGGACAATATATTCATAAGTCTAGATTGAAGAAGATGAAAGCTAATAATTTGACCCAATACACTAATGGTTGGAGCACACCTCCATTGTTTCCAAAGCTTCTTCAAATTCTCTTGACGGATGACAACCTCCATCACACAAGTCATGGTGAAAGATGATTTTTCAACTGAAAGACAGAAGTAATGCACCATGAGTTTGACTCTGTCTTCCTCGGTTTCATCCTTTCCAGTATACATCCAAAGGATGACTTCAGCTGATCAGAGTAAGTCCACTATTCATCTACTGTTCCAGATGGAGCCATCGCCACTTGCCATGGGTGCTTCTTCAACAGCTCGCCACTCAAAATGACTAGCACTACGTTGCAGGAGATCTTTTTATTCAATCGATCTAGGTTTATTTCTCTTGTATGTTTGACTTGTAAGAGGTGGAGAAAAAATTAGGATTCCAAGGGAGGCGTGTGGGTAGTTCAGAATTGCTAGATCGAGCCAACCGTTCAAGGGTTATGTTAAAATAGACGTGTGAATCTTGATTCCACATGTTACATTGATTACAGCATTGGGTATTCATAGCCTATGAATCTTTAACCCAAACCGCCATTAGGTCATGTCTGAATTCCAAGAAATGCCCCAGATGTTGCCCCTAACACAGGTAACTCCACCAGCTTTCTAACCAAGAAAAGTAGATGTTGCACTCAGCAGTATTCAATAGGCTCAGGAGACTAATATACTGAAAGATAGACCTCTGTTGCACTTCTCACAGCTTACTTGCCACACTTGAAAACTCTTGGTCAGTTGACCAGCATTCTCATCTGAGCCTACATTAGATCCACAAGATGTAGAGATAAAGCCACAAATGAGAACAAATCTCCACCTTGACTTGATCTCTCATTCAAATAAACTGAAACAGATTGCATAACCAGACGTACTGCACCAGATACATTCGTCAATGCCAGGATGTGCTGTACCAGACTTCTCCACTGAATCCAATGAAGTGATCTGCCCTCAACTGAGTATCAAGACCTTAGATTATAAGCTCCTGATGTTCAGCAAGACCATACACAATGGAAACATGCTATGCTGAACTGGTTTAGTAAGCATATCAGTAAGTTTCTCCTTGGTGCTGATCTTTTTTACTTGAACCCTCTTCTCACCCCGTAGTAAATGATACCTCACATCTATATTCTTGGTTAGTCCTGATGAACCTGATCCATAGCCAATCATTTTCCACTCAAACTATCCCAAAATGTCTTAGATTGATGCTGATATAGCATCAAATCACTAACTAGCCCCTTCAACCATATGCCCTCCTAGATGCTTTAGTAAGAGACATGTACTCAGCCTCAGTAGTTTATAAAGCTACTGTTGCCTATAGAGTTGCCTTCCAGCTGACCACTGAATTACTCAATATGCAAAAATAACTAGTCATTGATGCTATCCACATAACCTGCGTAATCAGCATCACAGTACCTTGTGATCAGACCTTGAGTATCACCTCCATAAATGAGACCAACATCCGTTGTACCGCAAAAAAACTTATACATCCTTTTAGCAACTTTCCAGTGTTCCTTCCCAAGTTGAGCCATAAACCAACTGACAACAATGATTGCTTGCGCCATATCAGACCTAGTGCAAACCATGGCATACATCAGACTGCCAACTGCACTATAATAGGGAACTTTTGACATGTACTCCTTCTTCTATTTTGATTGTGAAGCATAAACTGACAAATGAACATTGGATGCCATAAGATTATATATAAGTTTTTCAACATACATGCCAAACCTAGACAAAATCTTATGTATATAACTCTACTGAGATAAGAACAACTTCCACTAACTCTTATCCATAAAGATCTCCAACCCCAAAATCTTATCGGCTGCACCCAAATCCTTCTTTTCAAATTTTGGACTAAGAAGGTCCTTCGGACTATGAATATCAGACTTCCCTTTTCCAGATATGAACATGTCATCCACATATATAACCAGATAGATGAGAGATCCATCTCTCAGCTAACTTTGATAAACACAATCGTCATATGGACATCTGTTATAACCCAGCTGGATCATGTAGCTGTCAAACCTTTCATACCACTACCTTGGAGCTTCCATCAGCCTATGAAATGACTTCTTCAACTTACGAACAAACCCTTACTTGCCTGGTACATGGAACTCCTCTAGATGAGTCACGTATATTTCCTTATCTACCTTACTATGTAGAAAGGTTGTCTTCGCATCCAACTGCTCAAGTTCAAGATCCTGCTATGCCTCCATTGCTACAAACACCCTGATGGAAGTATGTCTTACCACTGGTGAGAATATCTCATCAAAGTGCACCCCTTCTTTCTGACAGAACCCTCTTGCACCCAAACGTGCCTAATACATGACTCTTGCTGTAGATTTATTCTTTTATTCTTGTTAAAGACCTATTTGTTAGTCACAACCTCCTATCTTGTGGCTATTTGACCCGATCCGAAGTCTGATTCTTCGGTAATTATTCCATCTCATATGCCAGGGCAGAAAGCCATTGAGATGACTCTGAACATGTCACTGCTTCCCTGTAAGTAGATGGTTCAGCACCATCCACTTCCTCTTCAACTTGAACTGCGTATCCAATCATATCATAGAACACATACCTCTTAGGATGTATCCCAACATTAGCCCTTCTAGCCCTACTGATAGATATACTCTACTGACTAATATCCCCGTTCAGCTGGGTGGCTTGGATCAGATTTTAGTAGATGCCTTACTAGACCATATGAGTGCTGAATATTGTCAGCTTAGTGTAACGTCTCAGCTGACTCCATCTGAAGCTCCACATCTCTGTCATCTCTCTCAGATTCATTACTGGTTTCAGATTCAACATACCTCACAAATGATGAGATGAGTATAGAATTCTCATCAAATACTACATCTCTACTACGAATACCCCTGTTTTCTACTGATGACCATATTTTATATCCATTCACCTCATCTTCGAACCCTACAAACACTCCTTTATTAGTCCTTGGCTTTAGCTTACCCTCACTCACATGATAGTAGATTGTGCTCCAAAAAACCATTAAAACTGAGTAGTTTGCAGGCTTTCTTGACCATATCTAAATTGGTATCTTGAGTTGATCCCCGTGTGAGGTCCCCTGTAGATTAAGAAGCAAGTAGTGCTTACAGCCTCTGCCTAAAATATCTCTTTGACAAACCATCATTAAAAAGCATACATATTGCTCTCTCCAGAAGAGTTTGATTTAGCCTCTCAGCTACCCCATTCCGTCAATGAGTATTATGGCCTGTATGATACCGTGCAATACCCTCGTCCTTGTAGAACTCATATAACTTAGACCAACTAAATTCTAGACCATTATTTGTATGAAGCCTCTTGATCTTGTTCCGTGTCTGATTCTCCACTTGAGCCTTCCGCTATTGGAAATTCTTGAATGCATCACTCTTGTGCATCATAATCACCACCGAAGTCATCCTTGAATTGTTATCAATAAATATCACAGAGTACCTGTGACCACCCAATGACTCCACCTTTGATGGACCCCCGCAATCGAAATGAATGTAATCAAGTGATGACTTTGTGATGTGTACCCCTTTTGAGAACATGCCCCATGAAGCTCCTCAAACACACAATGCTCAGAAAAGTCTAGATGCTTGACCTTACATCCCCGAAGAATACCACTCTAAGAAAGAATATGCATCTTTTTTTACCCATATGACTCAGTCTCGTATGCTATAACTTAGTCAACTTTGACCGGTGAACCCCAGCAGATGCCACATCAGCAGACCCAAACACATCAGATCCTTGTAGAATATACAAGGTCCTATTTTTGACTCCTCTAAGACCACATCTAAACCTTTGTAAACATTCAGCACTCCACCTTCACCCTTGAAATTGAACCCCTTGCTGGCCAGTAGACTAAGAGATACCAAATTCTTGGTCATCAGTGGAAGATGTCTCACATCCTTCACTGTGCAGAATCTACCATCCTCTATCGTCACCTGCACGGAGCCAATCCTAACTACCTTGTAGACCTTGCTGTTTGTCATAGAAATATGTCATTCATCTATCTGCTCATAGCTTGAGAACCACTCACTGTGTAGATAAAGATGATAGGATGCCCAGAGTCCAAAATCCACACATCAGCATGATGTGTTGATACCACTACCACCAGAACAATGTCCTACTCTGAGTCATGCTCGACTGCTACAGTAGTTGTGCCATAATTCTTCTCTTGTTGTATCTTTCTTTTTGGACAATTGGACTTTCAATGTTCCTGCTCCTTACAGTATTTGCAGACATCTGTGGACTTAAGGCCTTTTGACCCGACCTTCTTGAACATCTTCTTTCTAGACTGCCTATGCCTTTTCGTACTAATGATGATTGCCAAGCCAATTTGTGACCGTGCCGCCCGCCTTTGCCAAATTGAGAAGTGTTGCACCCCCTTAAAATGAGTGCATGTACATCACACCTCCTACTGTTGTTTCCAGAGCTCCGAGTGAACCCGAAATAGGCCATGGACTTGGATCTACCAAATGATAAGAATGCCTCTGAGGCTACGAATAGTTGAAACGCAATCGGGAGATGTTTCGGCTTATATTCCTACTAATGTAATTTCCATTACCGATGGACGGATATTTTTATCCGCCGATCTATTCAATGCTTTGGAATCGGACACGCTATTAATGTGGGTATTTCCGGACGCAAGATAACATAATAGGAGGCAGGCTTCCAGGTGAAAGATGATACCGTTATACAAGCCCCCTCAGATGATGGCAAATATACGGTTCACAGCTCCTACACATGCCTTATGTCTCAGCTCCCTAGCATGAAAGGATGACCTTACATCCTCCAAATCCTTTGTATCATTCCCAACTATGAAGGACTACACAAAGTTCTAAAATGATGCTGATAATGACAACAACAAAATCAGAGTTGCATCTTCATCATCAATCTTCACATCAATTTTCCTCAAATCCAGCGATAATTTTTTGAGCTGATCAAGATGATCTCTCAGCTGAGTCCATTCATGCATCCTCAAGCTGAAGAGCCTCTGCTTCATCAAAAACTTGTTGATAAATGAATTTGTCATATAGAGGCTTTCTACCTGCGACCATAACTTGGCAGCGGTGTCGTCTTTAGCAACCACTATGATAACGTCATGATGTGTTTTTTTCCAAGAAAAACACATCATGATGGTTGACAACCCTTTACATAATCTGTGGCACTGACATCTCTTTACAAGATAAAGGATTCCACATCCCTTGTAATTTTAACAAGGCCCACATCTTGATTTCCACAAACTGAAACTGTTTATTGTAGTAAATTTTTAAATCTTAACGTTAATTGCGGACATCCTACTTGCTAAAGAACAGACAATTAATCACAAATCCGAGCACCGTTCACGTTCTTGGTGATGATTAAACTCCGTCCAACTGCCACTACAAGAAAAGCGCGTTTTAATAAGGGGAATTCCCGCCATTATATGCCCATTTCCCCTCATTAAAGACTTTTAATGAGGGGAAATTTCCCCTATCACCCCTCATTACAGCTTCCGCCGGTAAAAGTAAACAATAACAGGAAAACAACTCCCCTCATTAATTATATGGCACGCATAATGAAGGTTTATTCACCTCATTAAAAATTCTTTTAATGACAACCAATATCCTCATTATAAGGTCATTTACCCCTCACTAAATCATGATTCAATGACAACACTTCCCCTCATTATATGGTAATATCCCCCACAGTAAATCATTACTTAATGGCAAAACAGCCCCTCATTATAGGGTCCTTTAACCTTTATTAAATCATGATTCAATATCAACAAATCTAATCATTATACATAATTTCCCCCAATTAAATAATAATAATAATATAACAAAAATCAACAACAAGTGCCTCTTGTAAAAAAAAATGTCAATAGAACAAATGCAAGAAAAAATTCTCATAGCACAAATCACTGCCCACTGCTTGTTTTACAAAACCTTCAAGTGCATTGAGGAAATCAAAGTTTTACAAATAACATACAAAATAAAAATAACATGAACAAGGTTCCTGAATATAAAAACTTGTGTCGTCTCTAACCTTCTCTCTATTTTCTTCAAAATTCCAAGTTGTTTAGGGGTTAGCAGCTTCAGTGCTAGTGCCTTATTAAAATTACCAGTCATACAAAAGTCCTTCCCTAAAAAACAAACTTACACTATTATAAATCATCATTGACAAGCATATCAACAAAAATTATCATCGCCTTGGAGGTTCCTTGATCTTTTATAACAAATTCAACAAACTTCATTTTTATTCTTATTGAACTAGTGACGACAACACAATTTCTAAAACAACACAATTTCTAAAACATAGATTATGAACAAATTAACTTTTATTATTCATCACCAAATTCATGGTTAACTGTCAATAAGACACATGTTTAACAAAAGGAATCATAATTCATGTTGTTAACTGTCGAACAAACAAACTTTTATAATCAAACCCGATTAATATGAATTTGCCTCCCCGAACCAACTGCCATGGAAATAACCAAAAATGCATGTGCTTTAATAAAATGGTGTCACAAGAAATCATTTTTTGCCTTCAAAACAAACATGGAGAACTGATAATTTTGACAATAAGTGTAGACTAAAGTGAGAGAACGCATATGTCTTTACACAATCCCCTGTTTTTCGACTTTTTTTGTTTTTTTTTTTTTTTGCATGGAGAACAAAATGGTTTAAAAAAAATAGAAGACTGCTAAAGACTAAAAACACGGATCAAAGAAGCAATTAAGATACTTACCCACCACCATGACCCAAAATACTTCCACGTCTGTCAGATGCGAGTCCTGAGTTACAACGTATTAAAGTTTTTGGCAAACTCACAAACAACATCCAAAGTAGTAGGAAAAAAGTGCAGTACACCAAATTTATGGATTCTTAGGCAAAGTAGATGGAAAGCCATGCAATAGTTTGTATGAAAAATTTAGAGAACTAGGATAAGAATACTCACCAGTTTAATGCCTGCAAAAATACACACCTGATGCACAATTAGAGTTGTAGAAACTCATGTCGTTCTAATGTCATGCCTTTCGGTAGTCCAAGGTCATGGCTTTTTTCCTTTAGGAGCCTACATTTTGTGTTAGACACTACAATTCAACTCCGAAAAATAGATTTTTTTTATCAAATCAAAATAAACAAAACATAAAGTCAAAACACCCAAGTAATTAGCCAAATACCGTTCACCACTTTCCTGTTTCATGTTTTTGTGGTTGAAGATCATCAGCAACAACTTCAAACAAACTTTTCAAAGGCTCATAGACTCTCTCTCTTCAGCTCAATTACCAAATATGTATTAGCACCTACCCCTGTATACACCACAAATTCAGATTCAACAATTTAAGCTAAATGCACATTAACTACAATTTAGTGGAAAATTGAGGGACCATAATATAATGTTTCCACAAAAACATAGTTAACCAATAGAAAATCAAACATTTATTTTCTGAAATGGGGAAAGCACAAGATGTAATAAATTAAACGCATTGAACAACTATGAGCCTCCTCTAAAGACCTTTATCCTCACCTTCCTCTCCTCTATTTTTCTACATTTACAAAACAATCCTTTGAATCCTTGAAACTTATTGACGACTCTCTCGATAGCTCCACTTTTCATTCCTTCATTAATGGCATTCACGTCTTCTATTTCCCCGCAGTGGTTGGTGTTGTATTATGAGGGTGTGAAGATGATCGACAATGCTTTGAATTCCTGCAAATGAAATGGTTTGGATCCTCACAGTTTCACGAATGAATCGTTGACCTTCTTCAATTATTCGACCCTATACTTTGTCCCGGGTATCACGAATATTTAAGTGAGATATAAACTGAGAGACAACCTTTAAACTTTGGACTAAAGATTAAAGAGCACTTTGAAGTTTTGAATAATATAGAATGAATCACAAGGATGCTTACATCTGTTATTGTTATGTTTAACAAAGTAAACTTGCTTATATATAGCACTTTAATATGAAAGAGGGCAAAGGAAAACGTCCTTTAAGTGAATGACACCAAAGGAAAAGGTACCACTTGGTTGTACCCACTCACCAAAAATCAGTTTTCGGACACAGGTACTTATTCGTACGGATGCAGTTATCATCCGTACGGATAAATCACAGTATAAAAAATTTACATTTTCAGCCATCTATCCGTACGGATAGATTCTTATCCGTACGGATAACTCTCATCCGTACGGATAGATTCTTATCCGTACGGATAGATCTCAATCAGAAAATTTGGATTTTCATTTCACATCCGTACACTCGTAAAAACTTATATAAGTGTGCACTCCGCACCTCCATACTTATATTTAGCTTTACGAGCATAACCACCCTTGTAGTAAACCCCGATAACCTCAATGGCTTGTGATTATACTTAAATCATCAACATTCCTCCCCCATTTAAGTGTAATCCTTGGTTTAGTATAAACAACAATCATAATATAAACCAACTCATGCTTCAATGAAAATATCACGAAGATTGAATTTCCACCTAGTATTATTACACGCAAATATTCGAGTATTGTGGTGTGACTAAGCATTGAACCCCTTTACACATTTTGAATACATGTACATAACAATACACATGAATTGAGACTACTTCAAAGTATTATTCTTGACGCCATTTATTGAAATCCGGCCTTGTGTCTATAGCCATTCTTGATCATATAGAAAGCTAACCCAACTTTCCTTGAAGCGGCCATACTTCATACTCATATAGGTGAATCTTTAATTTACCGTGCACCTGCATTAGCACTTTCAAAAGACTCATTAAGAAGAAAACTTCAACCTAACCTCACAGGTTTATAGCACATACTTTCGGGATTAATACTGTTAGGAAATCTACGTGGGAACGCAGCGGAATTCAAAAATTTATTTCCTTTTAACCAGGATCGACTTTGTTTAAGCAATAAACAAACAAGTAGTAGACGGTGGTTACCTTGGTTGATCTAAAAGATCGACGCTTTGACCGTCTAAGGAGAGTAGTTCTGCATAGAGCCGCCCAAGTGTTCGGCCTCTACCGCTAGTCCACACGAACACCCCGCCGGAATCCCATCATGAATTGCTATTGAAAAACTCCGGTTGCTAGACCGGCCCTTTTCCCCTCTCTCCAACTGTCTATAGGATGCTCTCTATTTTACACAAGAACTATTAGTTCTTGGAATTGTGTTGTACAAAAGAGCTTGACACGCACACTATATTTATAGTGTATGTGGTGCCCCAACTAGAGTGTGGAGGAGAAGAAAACCATTTTCCAATAAAATAAGGAAAATATAATTGATTGATTTATCTCATTTATTACAATATCTCATATTAAATAAATCTAGGATATTATCAATATCTTATATTGAATATTTCCAAGATATTGTCAATATCTTATATTGACAATATTTATCTTTTATTATATTATCATAAATCAATTTACACATGTGTATATATCACATATATATTACACAAATAAATCTATTAATACCCAAAATTCAAATATGTCAATCTTGGCATAAACGTGTGACATGCACACAAATTTCAGCCGCATGCCTCTTATATATATATATATATATATATATATATATATATATATATATATATATATATATATATATATATTAATATCTTCTATTAATATTTGGTAATATCATTAATTAAATTGCACAATTCAAGTGTATCTTATACACATTAAATGTGGCGCCCCTTTGACCAACAAATTGGCTTCCGGAATATTCTTTAATTAATATAATTAATATCCTGTATTTTATTTATTCATAATAAATAAATACCACCATATTAATTTACCACTATAACATTTATAGTCTCGAGATAAACTTTCCTTATTTGGTTATCATCTATAACCACATTTTAATCCGGCTAGATGTTCTTATGTGTGTGACCCGATAGGCTTCCGAATATGTTGGCCGTAGACACAAAGTGAAAATTACGAAAATGCCCTTCATGCCTAACGATCACGGGATAGCGTCTAGCAACACACCGTGACCCCCAATCATCGGAAGAGTCAAATGCAATGACTACTACCTTTCATGTGAAACAGTTACCGTGTAACTTACAATCCTATCGCTGTAATAATATCCATACGGTCGTTAGTCGAGTGTCAAAACATCAATGACCGTATCTTATAATCTGGATATCATGCTCTCTCGAAGTAACACATTTACTCCCACTTTGCAAAGATTCACGAGAGTTCGACATTCCTTATAAGAAGGCCATTTCGGATATTCGATCCCAATCATAGGATACGCGATTCCTGGACGACCAATCATGTATACTCCGCAAGCTTCAGTATCATACCCAATCATTACCGCATGATCGCCCCGTGGCTAGGGGAAACCTCAATAGTGTCAAAGCATGACAATCCACACCTTGATGCAATGAAGACTCGGGTCCTAAGGATAATTACACAACCGCCACATAGTGTGACACTTATCCGTGTAAGTGGGTCAGTCTAACGTACGCATTCTCTAATACACGTGCACGTACAGTCCAAGTGTCTCTACACTTCGATAGACGAGATCTATCCTTGCCCTTAAAGATAGAAGACATCTAATATGTGCTAGTCTGTTTATACTATCAATGCCCTTTTTAATAGTACATCAGCCTAGAGACTTTTAAGTATCAAACTTATTAAAGTGATTAGAGATCTCATCAACCATAATCGCCTATCATGGTTTCTCTATCACAGTTTAATACTAAGGACGTTATCATATAACAATTCACAATTGGTCCTTTAAAAGAACATATATATGACAACAAAAAAGTCATTTAATATATGTATAAACATAAAAAAATAGTAGAAATGATCCGACCCGATCGGATCCGGTCCAACCCGATTGGGTTTAGGACACTATTCCAACAATCTCCCACTTGGCCTAAAACCAATCACTAGCACACACAAGACCAAGTTGAAACACAAGAATCTCATGCAATACTCGCAACCAGCCCTAGCCATAAACGGATCGCTATCCGTGGGGACTCAGACTACTTCATATCATGTTCCAAGTGATCAAGTCAAAGGAACTGCCTTAACACACACATGAATCTCTGACGAGACCCTGGTCCTTGCTTCAAGCAATGAATCCATTTACTATATCAGTTATATAGAAAAGGTGGAAGAACCATACAAGGTTCAAGAATGAACCTTCTAAATCCATGTTCTGCTCCCGCTGCGCCTCTAAGGCACTATTGTGTTTTGGCCTAGTTGTAGAATTTACAGTGACCCATCGCTAAGAACATTTCCAACTCACTGTATCACTTATTCAAAGTGACTGCCAACCCAGACTGTAG
The DNA here is from genome assembly GCA_036785695.1 of Gentiana straminea. NCBI lineage: Eukaryota > Viridiplantae > Streptophyta > Magnoliopsida > Gentianales > Gentianaceae > Gentiana > Gentiana straminea. The sequence continues at coordinate 1,704,490 of JAVUPR010000398.1, read as the reverse complement.
CTCCCACTCGCCTTCATAAGACTCAGGATATACGTCTGTATATCTACGTTTATTTAATTCCAAGTTTCAATAAACTAAGAAACCATCCTTAACTTGTTTAAGGATAATCTCGACATTCACCAGATTTACTTTCATACTTGCTCATGACTATTCATGGACTATGAACATCTGACATTACTTTTATGATGGTTCCTATCGCTGTAGCGAAGGAAACCTTCCATAAGCATCATCTTTCACCTTATCTTTAGGACTAACTTCCTAACATAGATAAATCTTGAGAACACTGGCCAGCAGTATCCCTGTCGCGATCTATGCTAAACTCCTTTTAGCATCACATCTATATAGGTAAACTATAATCTAACAACAGTTAAATCTATCGCTATAGATTCTTATTTCCAAAATTAAGAACTGCCAATCCAAGTGCTTTTGTAAAGACCTTGAACTACCAAACATTAATTGACTGTGACATGGGGTGATTTTTCTCGAGAGAGATATCCAATACCTTACTCGAAAATCGTAACACACTCCCACTATCCATCTTGCACATTGGGCATATCCTTCTTTTGACTAAATCAAACTCCTTTGATTATCAAACAAAGAAATCATCTAGAGAAACTTGTTTGAGTCCATAAATGGATCTCGTGGGCTCACATATCATGTTATTGTCTATGAACATCGAGCTTTCTGCCCAACGTCTTCAACACTATCATATAGCCATGATATCAAGTTACAACAAGCATAATCTAAATAGAACTAGGCTCAGCCTTACAGGGACATTCCCTCTAGGTAAGACAGACTAGGTTCACAACCTGGTTGTCACTGATGGAATCTAATTCAGATATTATGGCTCCTGGCCATATCTCTCAATCTTGCCTTTCAAACATTCTTTAATAAGTCGTGAGATATTCATTCTTCAAGATGAACATACCAGCAGCCTTTTTAGGCTTGAGGTTATCCACAGACTTATAGAACCTTTGTGTGCACTGAGCAGTGTTTTACACCTCATCGCTATGTGGCATCCGCTCACGTTCCTATGGTTGAATATGTCTTTGTGGTTCTCAAACTCTTTTGAGATTTGATTCACTCCCACTGTTTCTCTTGGAAGAAACACATCCTCTAGAAGACAGCATGTTTGGAGACAAACACCTTTTGCTCCATGGATGAGTAAGTAAGATCTAGCGTACTTGCTAAGATATTCCACAAAGTTGCATATGTCGTACTAGGCTCCAAGCCCTTTCTGACTTTGCCTATGAAAACTTCAAATCATCGGTTAAGATAGATTCGACATTATCCTCTTCCATATCTAATATGGAATTTATTCAACCTTTATTCTTTGGAACTAGGTTAAGTATAAGGGCACTATCCCGAAACAGGTAAGGGATACATCGCATGGCTTGCGTCACACCTTTATCATATAAAGTGTTATTTCCATTTTGGGAACACAATCTAATTGCGTATCCCAAAGATGGTATCCTTCAAGGGAGAATCTTATTCCCTTTCAAATGACTTCTGAAACACCCTTCATGTATTAATTACTTCAATCCAATTGAAGATTAATTCATAAGTAGCTCATCAATCTCATATTCGTACTGGCTCGAACTTTTCGGTCTTTCCGAATTATGCACTTCACTGAGTACACTCAACTATTTCTAAAAACAGTCACAGAGATTAATAAACAATTATTTGTGGCATTAATTGTCATAAGCCAACAAACATCGGTATGTTTAGGCTTTGGACAACTTTCTAGATTTTATAACCTTTTCATAAAAGGGTATTTCAGTCATCTTTAGATAAGATACGTATTACCCACATGATTCATAATCATATGGTTCAACATCATCAGAATGATGTTTAATTACACGCTTCCCTTCCAGAGAGACTATGTCTAGAACATCCACAACCTGATTTTGGTTTGTACCAAAAATCAACATGTCATCGACATATAGACAGATTATCACACCGTTGCCGGTATCATCAAATCTACTATAATTACACTTGTCTGACTGATTGAGTTTAAACCCACTAGCCAAGACAACCTCATCAAACTTTTGATGCCATTGTTTAGGAGCTTGTTTAAGTCCATACAACGATTTTACAAGTTTACGTACCTTATGCTCGTTACCGGGCATAATAAATCCTTCCGGTTGCTTCATGTATATTTCCTCATCCAAATCCCCATTTAGAAACGCTGTTTTAATATCCATTTGATGGATCACCAAGTTATGAATTGCGGCTAAGGCAATCAATAACCTGATTGAGGAGATTCTAGAACCGGAAGCATAAGTATCGAAATAATCGAAACCTTCCTTTTGCCTAAAGCCTTGTATAACTAACCGGGCTTTATATCGGTCAACAGTACCGTCAACTCTCATTTTCCTTTTGAAAATCCACTTGCAACCTAATGGTTTGCAACCACGTGGTAAATCTGTAAGAATCCACGTATTGTTACCCATTATAGAATCCATCTCGTCATTGATGGCTTCTTTCCAAAATGATACATCTTGAGATCCCATCGCCTCAGAAAATGTTCTTGGATCATCCTCAATATTGTAACAATATGAGTATTGATATCCAACTTCATTTCTCGAACCTTCCACCAAATAAGTGACAAAATCCGGTGGAAATGATTTTGCTATTCTAGCCCTCTTACTTCTTCGAAGTTCAGAAGGCTCAACTTGAGAATCATTATTCTCCACATTCTCCACTCCAACTACCGTAGGAGCAATATCCTTTGGTCTAGGAATAGATGTAAATCTATTCTCATGAAAGATAGCATCACGTGATTCTATAACCGAATGTACAGCCACAGAATCACTAGGTTCTATAACATAAAACCTATATGCCTTTGAATGACTTGCATATCCAATGAATATGCAATCGATGCCTCTTTCTCCTAATGTTTTAATTTTAGGATCATGAAGTCTAACAACCGCCCTGCAGCCCCAAACTTTCAAATAACTTAAGTTTGGTTTCTTTTTGAACCAAAGTTCATACGGGCTAGCAGAATTCTTTTTATTAGGAATTCTGTTTAGTAAATAACAGGCCGTTAACATAGCCTCACCCCAAAATCCACTGCTCAATCCCGAGTAGGATAACATGGAATTTACCATCTCTTTTAGAGTACGGTTCTTCCTCTCCGAAATGCCATTTTGTTGTGGCGTATACGGTGCAGTAACCTCGTGTATAATACCACACGACCCGAAGTAGGTTGGATCATAGTATTCTCCACCTCTATCGGTACGAAAACGTTTAATACTAGAATTCAATTGTAATTCTACTTCACTTTTATAAATCTTGAATTTATCAAGTGCCTCAACTTTAGTGTTAAGTAAATACACATAACAAAAGCGAGTATTATCATCTATAAACGTAATCACATACTTCTTATTTCCCAAAGACGGTGATGCATTAAAATCACATAAATCAATATGGATAAGTTCTAAAATTGTAGACGATCTTTCAACACCACAAAATTGTTGTCTTACAATTTTATTAAGCATACAAGTAGTACACTTATCCATATTGATATCAAACGGGGGAATCAAAGCATTTTTAGACATAACATGCATACGTTTATAATGCACGTGTCCTAACCGAGCATGCCATAACTTTGAGATATTAACATCAGAAACATGCATAACTTGATTCACTTTATCATTAATAACATTAAGCATAAACATATTATTACACAAATATCCAAAACCAACAAATACACCATGTTTAGATAATATAAACCTATCGGACTCATAAACTTATTTGTATCCCGATTTACATAATAGTGCACCGGAAACAAGGTTCTTCCGGATGCACGGAACAAATAAAATATTAAATAGTTTTACGCACTTTCCAGAACTGAAATTTAAAGTAATATTTCCATGACCACATATTACAGCCTTCGACTCGTTTCCCATTTTCAAAATGGATCCATCATTCACCGGTTCAAAGTCTTCAAACCAGCGTTGATCCTTGCATACATGCCTTGTTGCTCCCGAGTCGATCCACCATGAAACATCATCATCCTGCATATAAAATGCTTCAGAAATAAATGGCACATAATTCACAACCGAATTAATACCATAATTAACATTCTGACCTTGATGCTTTGGTGGTCCTTGGTCTTTCGACCCTTGTTCTGGACCCTGCCTTTTCAATTTTTACGCACTCGGCAATCAGCCTTGTAGTGCCCTGTTTTTCCACAAATCCAACAGGCACCCTTTGGCTTTTTTCCGGATTCTTTGTCGCCAGCCTTGAATGGTTTCTTTTTCTTACCATTCCATTTACCTTTGTTTGATTTGGAACTCTCCCCAGCCTCCATTACATGAATGGATGTGGATTCATCAATTTCCTTTCTCTTGGTTTTCACACCTTCCTGCGCCCTGAGGGATTCCTCAATACGCAGGTGGCTACCAAGTTCAACCAAGGAGAGTTCTTCCTTTTTGTGTTTTAACATATGCTTAAAATCTTTCCATGATGGTGGTAGTTTATCAATGATACTAGAAACAGAAATGGATTCATCCATTTCCATTTTGTGTTGTGCAAATTGGCCTAAAATGCGTTGAAGTTCATTGAATTGTTCAATTACAGACCGTGTATCTACGATCATGTATTTCATGAAATTACCAACAAGAAACATTTTAGCAGATGCATCTTCATTTAAGTATTTAGTTTCTAGTGCATCCCATAACTCTTTTGCAGATGCAAAGTTTTGATAAATATCAAACAACGAATCAGACATACCGTTTACATTGTGACCACGACAGATGTAGTCATCATTTTCCCATTTGTTTCGCCTTCGTAATTCCTCCAACGGTGCATCGTCATCAACTTCTGGTATCTCAGTGCTAAGAACATATACCACTTTCAAAGTTGTGAGAAGGAAATGCATCTTCCTTTGCCACCTCCGGAAATCAACGCCTTCAAACTTGTCTAGTTTCCCGAAATTCATCATTAAATCCTTTGCATTCACCATTGTGATCAAAACAATAATTTAAGAAGAATGTTGTATTCTGAGGGTGTGAAGATGATCGACAATGCTTTGAATTCCTGCAAATGAAATGATTTGGATCCTCGCAGTTTCACGAATGAATCGTTGTCATTCTTAAATTATTCGACCCTATACTTTGTCCCGGGTATCACGAATATTTAAGTGAGATATAAACTGAGAGACAACCTTTAAACTTTGGACTAAAGATTAAAGAGCACTTTGAAATTTTTAATTATATAGAATGAATCACAAGGATGCTTACATCTGTTATTGTTATGTTTAACAAAGTAAACTTGCTTATATATAGCACTTTAATCCGAAAGAGAGCAAAGTAAAACGTCCTTTAAGTGAATGACACCAAAGGAAAAGGTACCACTTGGTTGTACCCACTCACCAAAAATCAGTTTTCGGACACAGGTACTTATCCCTACGGATGCAGTTATCATCCGTACGGATAAATCACAGTATCAAAAATTTACATTTTCGATCATCTATCCGTACGGATAGATTCTTATCCGTACGGATAGATTCTTATCCGTACGGATAACTCTCATCCGTACGGATAGATCTCAATCAGAAAATTTGGATTTTCATTTCACATCCGTACACTCGTAAAAACTTATATAAGCGTGCACTCCACACCTCCATACTTATATTTAGCTTTACGAGCATAACCACCTTTGTACTAAACCCCGATAACCTCAATGGCTTGTGATTATACTTAAATCACCAACAGTTGGAGCAGTTGCAAAAATATCGAAATGTATTGCATCAAGAGGAAAATATTTAATGCTGAATTTTTCATACTTGAACACATGGATGTTTTACTTATGATCCTGCAAAATAGCCTCGTGCACAAATAGTTGAAGACTTCTTGAAGCTATCAAGAACGTTAAATGCTATGAAGATTGGCGCATTAAGTCATTTGTTAACCGAATGAATTGATGATGGGCCAATCATTCAGAAAATTGAAGTGGGAGTTTCTCAACAAGATATTTTGGGTAATGTTTGTTGCTTCCAGGACTTTAAACTGTTTCTTAAAGGTATATTTACCTTAATGAGAATCGTTCAATGTTACTGGAATTGAACAAAAACATGACCAAAAACAGTATTCTAGTAAATATATTGATTGATGCTAATTTTCATCAATCTAAAGACATCACAGCTTGTTTTTATTAGCCAATAAACAATATTATTAAGGTGTCAAGCAAAGCTGCTGCTGGATACACTAATCTCAACTCTTGTAATCAGATGTTCTCCTATCTATGTAGCAGATATATTTAAGAATCTTAAATGAGTGTATTCCATCTTTTTTAACAGAGATTCATTAATAATAATAATAAAAATCATCCACTTTAAAAGTCACAAACTAAAAACCTTAAATGAGGGATATATAGAAGTAAGCTAGTTGTCACAAAATCTATTTCTTCATGTACACATGTCACACTCATATTCATAAGAGGCCAGGGCTTTATGATTCTAAAGATTACCATAGTAAGAAAGATTAAGAACTGAAAGAAAGCATCTATAGGATAACATTATAAAACATGGCAAAGAAACATACTTACATATTTTCCATTTCAGCAACACTAACCACCTAAAATAGTACTACGTGTTTGCCTCATGATGAAAAAATATTGTTGTTTACAACTTGCAAATGGTTCAAGTGTATTTCATTCCATTTACTACCGTTAAAAGAAGGCCGAAGAAAGAAAAAAACACACAATGTTGCTTGAGAATTATGGGCACTTCACTACATGAGGTTAATTACATAAATCGCACCACTTTTTGTAAAGTAAATCAATTGCTCAACAAAGAAAAAACACACCAAACTAAAAATTTTAACCCCCAAAAATCCCAATTTCAAAGCCCAAACTAAATGCCCTATTTTTTTTGCTCAGTTGATAGCCCTTAAAATAAAATTAAAGCCTTGAATTCAAGGCTCTATTTTTGTGCATATCAATCCTAGAAAAATAAAAATTAAAGGCCCCAAAAGTCATGAACCCTATTTCTTAAAAGGGTTTAGCACCAACATGAAATTCGAATCATATGGAGAGGTTGAAGCCATTAATACCTGATATTGGAGGACTGAACGGAGAAGGAATGGTCACCGGTGAACCGTGGAGGTGGAGAAGAGTGGAGAGTCACGGGATGGCATGAATCCCATCTCAGACGCACTGGTGGTGGTGTAAGACGATGAGTGGTGGTTGATTGATTGTCGTACAACGATGAGCGGTGGTTGATTGATCACCGGAGCGTTGAGGTGGCTGAAGAAGATTAGGTATCCAATCCCAATCATGTGAGGAAAGTTTAAGGTTGGGGAAGATGGGTAATGACTTCATCGGGTGGGTGGATTTTGTTTTATAAAAAAATATATTCCCAAAAAAATAGTTAAAAAGGGTATATTTTTGTAGTGTACCTAATGAGAGGAACATATGGTCAAATATGAGGGGATTTAAAATTTAGTCATCAACCATAATTTTTTACTAATATAAAATATGTCCTCTCATTATAAGTATACTATAATGACAAATTTTTATCCCCTCATTAAAGCACAGATTTTTTGTAGTGTGCAAATCCACACAAAACCAACTCTCTGATACAATTTCGTTAAAATAGACGTGTGAATCTTGCTACACAAGAAAGAACAAACACCGAAGCAATTCAAATGTAAAAATATTAATGGCAATAACAAAACACAGAAACAAGAAGACCGTAGAGATTTAACGTGATTTCTGACATTCTACCGACTACTCCACAGACAAAAATTGAGATATTTTACTATGCACAGAAATTCACAAAGATTCCACACATTACGTAGATTACAACATTGGGAATATATTCCTAGGAATCCTAAACCCTAACCACCATTAAGTCATGTCAGGATTCTTATAAATGCCCCAGATATGGACCCCGGCATGGCTGACTCCACCATCTGCATGTGTAACCATGCAAACCAGATGTAGAACTCAGCAGTATAACAGACTAAGCATACCCCTCTGCTGACAGATGGATCTCAGCTGCAGTTCACCAGATGTAAGATCAAGTTACACCTGACAACATGTTAATTTCTTTTTTTTCATGACCCAATATTATTGCTTGTAAAAGTTGTCGCAGTATTTTAGAACAATCAAGATTTTGGCGCTTTGTCGAAGATGTTTCAGTTGACATCATCGATTAGTGCATCCCCACAAGTAGGGATGCACTTTTCATACCCTAAAAATAAATAGGGACAGGGACTCTGCTGTGGAAACTATTTTGGGGTAAACTCTATTTTTTATCTTCATTTTAGGGATAGGGCACCATATAGGGCTTCTGCTACAAATGCCCTAAGATTCTTCGAGTTCATTCAGATTTTGTGAAATACAGACATCGACATAAACGACGAACATGATGGCGAACTCAATTCACATTCTCAATTGAATTCCACCTCATCCGATTCAAATTTTTTGTTTAGCATAATCTCACTCGGATCACAGACTTTCAATTTTTTTACATAATCAATAAAAGTTTATCCCTTCTAAATTCTCGGGTGAGGTCAAGGTTGGATCGAAATTTTGATTTCTCCATCCGTATTGTCCTCAAAAATTGACTTTTATTGATTACTTTTATGCACATTGCAGAAAATCTTCTTTTTCTTGCTCTCTGATTGTTATAGTATAAAGGGTAACAATGTCTTGACATATTTGTAATAGGTGGCACATGATAAGGTTTAGTAACAAAATCTAGTACAAGATCTATGAAAGATTTGTACCAAAGATTATCTAGTGAACTGTATAAGAATGGTGTAATGGTTCCAAATCAGTACAATTTTTGTCTTATCGAAATATTTACTTGGTATCGGAGCATCCACGCCGTCCATGGCGGAATCCACCACCGGAGCAACAGCTCTGCCTCCTATCTCCATAACACCAACTTCCCCCACTGGAGCTACCACCACCACTGGAGCTCCCACATACACCTTCACTACAATCCCCAATCCTCAAAACCAGTATCCTGGGCCTTCCATTTATGCGTTCATACCTCATCCGTACGCTTCCACCTCCTTTCTCCGCTCATCCCTTCCAGAACCACCACCATTCATGCAGTCTATTTCAGCCACTCCATCACCCACATCAAATATCACTCCTCATATAACCCAGAATCCTATTCTCAGCAGCATTACTTCTTTTAGTAACAATCTGAGCCAAATCTGTACAATCAAGCTGGATAGATCCAACTACCTCTTATGGAAATCCACCATTCTTCCTATTATCAGAGGTCACAAACTCGATGGTCATCTTCTTGGGACCAAACCACAGCCACAGGAGGTTCTAGCTACCTACAATCCCGTCACTGGTATGCCCTATACTGTGCCAAATCTGGCATATGAAGAATGGAATACAAGAGACCAGCTGCTGGTAGGATGGCTTATGAGTTCCATGAAAGAGGAAACGCTTCATGAAGTAATAGGATGTGCAACTGAAAATGAGATCTGGACCTGTTTGGTGGTTTTATACAACAACAAATCTTAAGCTCGCATGTTGGAGTACAAATCAGCTCTTACTAGTGCTGAAAAAGAATCCAAACCCATGATGGATTACCTTCTTCTTATGAAATCATATTTTGACGGGTTAACTGCTGCAGGATATCCCATCACTAAATGAGAACTCATACTTGCCACTCTTGCATGTCTCAGCAAGGAATATGAGTCTGTGATTGTAAACATAACATCAAGAATTGGCTCCCTCACATGGCAAGAGGTCCAATCTCAGTTGGTGACTCATGAAAGACTTTTGGCTCGGTTTAATCCTTATACAAGTCTTGAATTGGGGCAAATGTCTGCAAATGTTGCATCTGGAGGAGGCAGGAGCTACAACAGGAATGCCAATCAAAACCACTTTCAGGACTCCAATGCAGGCAGATGAAGAGGTAATAGAGGAGGAAGAAGCACTAAGGGTAGATGAGGTAGGAACTCTGGTGCTAGTAATGGGAATTATGGTGCAAACAGACCAATCTGTCAAGTGTGCAACAAGACTGGACACATTGTTGTGGATTGTTGGCATAGATTTGACTCCAATGTTGGAACTCCTAGCAAGGGAAACAATAACTCAAACTCCAACAGAAACAATAGTGCCTACATTGCTTCTTCCGACACTGTGAGTGATGCAAACTGGTATATGGACAGTGGAGCAACAAGTCATGACACAGCTGATCTCAACAATCTTCACATCAATTCTGGATATGAAGGATCTGATGCTTTGACAGTAGGTAATGGTGAACATTTATCCATTTTACATATTGGACAATCCAAACTATGTGGTCCATATACTAGTCTTTCCCTTAAAAACATATTACATGTTCCTAAAATTACAAAAAATTTGCTCAGTGTTTCAAAATTAACTAAAGATAACCCTGTGCTTGTTGAATTTTACTCCACTGGTTGTTATATATGTGAAGGACAAGGCCACAGGTATGGTGCTGCTGGAAGGGCAACTTAAGCATGGTCTGTAACAATTGAAGCCCTCTTATGATCAACCCTCGAGCTCTCTTCAATCCAAGTCCATGTCAGCTGTTCAAACCAAGCCTAATAAGTCTATTTTTGAGACTACTGAGTCTGTAGTCCATGTTGGACCCCTAGAATCTCTTGTTTGTCCTGTTGATTCCAAAGAAAAGGCACTTTATGGCATAGAAAGTTAGGTCATGCTTCTAGTAAGGTCATTGACCAAGTTTCTAAACAGTGTAACCTTCCTATGAATAAAATGAACTCCTTTTGTGAAGCTTGCCAGTTTGGAAAACACCATAATTTTTCTTATACTGTTTCTAACACTAAAACCACACACCCCTTAGAACTTGTTCACTCTGATCTATTGGGACCCTCTCCTGTCAGATCCACAAATGGATACACCAACAATATCAATTTTCTGGATGATTATAGCAGATTCACATGGATATATCCACTCAAACTAAAATCTGATGCTCTGAAAGCTTTCTTAGACTTTAAATGCATGGCTTAAAGTCCTATTGACACTAAGATAAAGACTTTTCAATCTGATTGGGAAGGGGAATATAGGGTTTTTGAACCTGTTCTTAAACAGACTGGGATCATTTTTAGGCACCCTTGTCCTTATGCTCATGCCCAAAATGGAAGGGCTGAGCGTAAACACAGGCATATAGTTGAGCTTGGACTGACACTCCTTGCTCAAGCCTCAATGCCCCTCAAATTTTCGTGGGAGGGGTTTAGACAGGCTGTCCACATTATAAACTCTCTTCCTACACCAGTCCTGTCATAAAAAACCCCTACAGAAGTTCTTTTTGGTCACAAACCTGATTACCATTCACTAAAAATGTTTGGCTGTGCTTGTTATCCCTATCTTAGGACATACTAACACCATAAATTTCAGTTTCATACAAAACAATGTGTGTTTTTAGGCTCCAGTCCCATCCACAAAGGTTATTTGTGCCTTGAACCCTCTGAGAGGATATACATATCCAGAGATGTCATTTTTAATGAACATCACTTTCCTTATAAGACAAGTTTTCCCACCAAAGTCAAAACACCAACTTTTGTGTCTAGTGAACACCCTGTGTCTGGTCCCATTGTGTCCATTCCCAGTCCAAACCACAGAATCCCATTGCTGTCTACCACAGATACAGATCATCTTGAAGAAGCAACATCAACCGGCAGCATCAGTCCCACATCTCAAACTCCACACAACACCACTAATGATGGCTCCCCTGCACCCAGTATTACAGACTCACCAACACCTTCATCTCCATTACCATCACCCTCACCAACTTCATCAGTGTCATCACAGTCTCTATCACCAGTTCCCTCACCCTCACCCTTACCACCCCGCATAGCTCCACCAGTTCCTCTTTCACATCCTATGCAAACTTGATCAAAGAGTGGAATTTCCAAACCAAAAACCTTTTCCTATCTTGCCACACATAATGTTTCACCATACCCTTCTAAACCAACAAAAGCATCAGATGCTCTACATCAGACTGAGTGGAAATCAGCTATGGAAAATGAGTACAGGGCTTTGATCACCAATCACACATGGGAACTTGTCCCTCCCCACCCAAGTCAGAGACTGGTGGGTAATAAATGGATATTCAAGCTCAAGTTAAATGCTGATGGCATAGTTCAAAAACATAAGGCCAGGCTTATGGCCAAAGTTATTCTCCAAACACCAGGCATATATTACACAGAGACATTCAGTACTATGGCTAAAGCTAGCACTATCAGAGTGATTCTTGCTCTGGCTGTCTCCTGCAATAGGCTTGTCAATCAGGTAGACATAAACAATGCTTTCCTAAATTGTACTCTCAACGAAGCTGTTTACATGCCACAACCTGAAGGGTTTATCAACCCTTCCAAACCTAATCATGTTTGCTGCTTCAAAAATGCTTTATATGGCCTCAAATAGGCCCCCAGGGCCTGGTTTAAAGAACTCAGACAACAGCTCCTTGCCTGGGGATTCACTCAGTCCAAATCAGATGTCTCCTTATTCATTCTCAAGAAGGGCACTACTCTACTTTATGTTTTAATTTATGTGGATGATATTCTGGTTACAGGGAACATATCTAATCTTATCTCTCAGTTTTTTCACATGCTCCACAGTAGGTTTGCACTTAAAGATCTTGGACCAGTCAGTCATTTCTGGGAATGCAGGTCCACAGAGACACCACTGGATTGTACCTGAGTCAACATATGTATGCCACAGAACTTCTTCAAATGTTTGGTTTCATCAACCTCAAACCATGTCCTACTCCTATGACAGTGGGCACTGATCTCAGCAGCACATCTACTCCTCTCATGGACAATCCCACACTATACAGAAGTGTGGTTGGAGCCCTCCAATAAATGACATTTACAAGACCAGATTTGTCTTTTGCTGTCAATACACTCAGACAATACATGCAGCACCCTAGGGAAGTCCATTGGTATGATTTAAAGAGGCTTCTAAGATATGTTCAAGGCACGATTTATTAAGCCCTGCACTTTGTCCCTGATCAGAGAATCACACTCACTGGATACTCTGATGCTGACTGGTATGTGATAAGAGTGACAGAAGATCAATTGCTGGCTATTGTGTGTATCTTTGTGGATCACTGGTATCCTGGAGTTCAAAGAAACAAGGGGTTGTCTCTCGGTCTAGTACAAAATCTGAATATAGGTCGCTGGCCAATACTGCAGCAGAACTACAATGGCTCAGATCACTCTTCACAGAATTATCTATTCTTGTTCCAAAACTGCTCTCATTTGGTGTGATAATCTGAGTGCTCAATCTTTAGCTTACAATCCTGTGTTTCATAATCGCACCAAGCACATTGAAATTGATCTACACTTCATCAGAGATATGATTCTACAAGTAAAGCTCACTGTTAATCACATTCCATCTGCAGATCAAGTAGCAGACCTGTTTACTAAACCTTTGTCCATTAGCAAATTTGCTCAGTTTAGAGACAAACTTCAAGTGGTCAAAGCTCCCTTTCGTTTGAGGGGGGGATGTTAGAGTATAAAGGGTAATAGTGTCTTGACATATTTCTAATAGGTGGCACATTAAGGATAATGTTTAGTAACAGAATCTAGTACAAGATCTATGAAAGATTTGTACCAAAGATTATCTAATGAACTGTATAAGAATGGTGTAATGATTCCAAATCAATACAAGTTTTGTCTTATCTAATTAAATATTTACTCTGATGTTGTTTCTTTCATTGTTGTTATGTTTATTTTGAACATGGTGCCAAGTTTTTGATAAAAGTTCTAAATGACTGCAAGAACCTTGGTTATAACTAATTACTGTGTTGTTTGTGTAGGTAATGAAAGATATCTTATGTTGGTGGTGGACGTGAATGAAAATAGATGTATAACATCAAAGGCTAAGCTTCATGTTAGTGAACTGGTTAAGGAGGCAGACAATGGGGATTCCATTTTGAGAGGGGTGGTTGTTGATATACCAGGAGGTGTGACTATGGGAGTCATAGGGCCTAGTGGAAGTGGGGAGTCTACATTCTTGAGGGCCCTTAACAGATTGTGGGAACCTCCATCTGGTACTATGTTTTTGGATGGTAAAGACATTTGTGATCTTGAAGTAATTAGTCTTTGCCGGCGAGTTGTCATGCTGTTTCAGCTCCCTGCTCTCCTTGAAGGTATGGTTTCTCAATTCCAATCATGGACAAAGTTTTTGATATTAGTTTTGTTTTTATTGCTGAAGCCCACCTGCCTGATTTGATCATAAAATCTTGCTTTCTAACTCTTTGTGTGTGTTTGGGCATTTTAATAATTGACTCTATATGTATGTTTTTTTTTAGAATAAGTGATGGTTTATTTTTTGCAATCCAGTACTAAATTGCCAAAAAGTGCATTTCTTTTGAATTGATGCTATTGGTTTTTTTTGAATAAAACAGTTGTATTTGAATTTCTTGACAAAATTTCTAATTTAGCCCTCTTTTTTTCTTCAGGCCGGCAAGGTCATGCCTTAGCTTATGCTGCTTCAGGTGTTAGCACAGTGGATTACAAAGAAGAATAAAGTAATACAATAAACACTTTTTCAACATGTATCATGTATTTATCTTTTTATTGCTTTTTTTACTATGTCTTTTTTCAAGATTTCCACATCTTCCTGTTTTAACGCTCTTAATTGTATTAGTTATGTTTACTATGTTTATGATGCCTAGCCGATATTTTAGTTAGTCTCGCTTGATCGTTGTTGATTGATATTTTTCTGATTCTTGTTGCAGTATCTTATGAATAGGGAGAGGAGGGGAGATTATTTGGGTAAAACTGTTTAGGCCGGCCTCTTTTCCTTGTCATGATTTTATTTTTATTTTACGTTTTACCATTTTTGTCATTCTCATATCATTGCCTATGTACTTTTCATCAGGTTGTCGCCACATCACAGATGCCATAAAAGATTGGATTGAACGTATGGCGGTTGATGGAAAAGATGGTCCATCTGATGTTTGTGTCATTGAGTTAGGTGGCACAATAGGTACATTAATGACCATTTTTTTGAGCATGACAGACAACTTTTGTATTTCAGCTGATTGTTCCCCATGCATAATGTTTCTTTTGGGTCCATAGGACATTGAATCGATGCCCTATTCGTTGAAGCTCCAGGACAGTTTTCTTACCAAGTAGGTAAGATCTAATGCGCCACTCTATTAATAGTGAGAAATAAAAATTGTATTTATTGGAAGATAATGCTAATTATTGAAAGTAACTATACTGATCGTGCATTCTCTATAATTTCTTGTCTCTCAGGTGCATGAAACTTTTTCTTGGTGTATGTGAGCCTTGTACCTGTTCTAAACGTTGTTGGAGAGCCGGTAAGCTTTTCGTTTAGGGGAAACATGTTGGAAACATTTACGTCGATTCGTTTTGAATTCTGATGAACAATCAAATTGAATAAACAGAAAGAACAAAACACATTAATCAAACAAACACAATTTTATTCATGAACCAAATACTGCATATCAATTAAATGAAATTGACATAAAGCATAAGTAAAACGAAAACTTATTCAGATTGTCGCGAGTTAAGAACTCTGTCCTTAAGACATTAATGCCTCGATTATGTGCACACGGTATATGGCATATGTCTCCCAAGATACAACAATCTACCTTTCCAGATTCTTGCACTTGAATGAGGAAAGAACGGCGAACTGATAAGGCCTCGTTATCTCTTAATTAATTTGAATGATGAATGTTGAAAATATTTGTGCTGAGTTTTGGCTTTGAAAAATTGAATTTTTCTGTATCTATTTTCATTCATCAATTGAGGTATTTATAGATAGAAACAATGTAGAGTAGTATCCTTTCAAGAAAATGGAAGTTGGGAAGTTATAACCAAAATTTTGAAAGATTCCCTTTCAGTTCATGCGAACTGATGTCAATGGCCGAACTTGTGCCATTTGAAAAGATGCAATTTTCAAGATGATTCATGACCGAACAGATTCTTCAGATTCCATGAATTGTATTCAGAATTTTAATGTTGAGTTGGCCCAATAATTTATTACTTGAGCCGAGCCACATGCCACAAGCTCGAGCCCGAACCTAGATAGCGGTACATGCACGTGTGAATCAACAAGCATCTATGTCCTCCCTCCTTCACAAAATTCTATTGCCCATTGGGGCTTGCCATTCTATGAAACTCTCCCACTTATATAGTGAGCAACTTTAGTTTCATTACCTATGTGGGACAAATGGAACACACTTCCATCATAATACCCACATAAATTACTCTACCTTTAGGCATTAATTTCTCAATCACCCGATATCGGAATCGAGTGATTCAAAAGCCTAACATAAACTACTATCTTAGTAGTTTCTAAAACTGTTTTTAGCTTCTGGAAATTCATTCCGTAACAATATGAAAATCGAGTCTAAAGTGGACTGTTCGCTACTTGTTCCAAAACTCAATTCTAGCTAAAAACTGCAACAAAACATACGTACTAAATGAAAATATTTTCCTTATCATGTTGAAATTGCCCATTCATTGTCTAACTAATATTTTAATTTGCACTTTTCAGAACACAAAGCCAACACAACACAGTGTGAGGGGATTAAGGAGCATGGGACTTGTACCAAATATTTCTGCTTGTCACAGCACCAAGGTCTTTCTTTCTACCTTTCACTCTCTTTCTTCTTTCTGCTGACTTCTCTTTCTGTGGTGCATTCGCCTTTAATGAGCTTTGCCTGGTTCCGTATCTGAAATCTTTTTCATTTTCCAGGAACTTGATGAAAATGTCAAAGAGAAAATTTCACGATTTTGTGCATCTGTCTTGATGAGTTAATGATCCAATCATGGTTTGCGATATGTTCTATCAGCTTGCGTCAGAGTCTGTGATGTATGTGCTTTGTTCTCAGGGTCTATTTTTTAATCGTCCGTCACTCAATGGACGTTGAAAGTTGATTAACCTAAGAACCGATAAATGATCAAGTTAATAAATGTGCCATCCCTCAATTTCCACCATCTTTTATTGTTTAATGTGCCTACTGATTTACCTTTTTTACAGGTTGAGAACTAAGATCTTTAATATTTGGTTTCAAATTTTTTTATATTTCCTCCTCCAGCTACCGGCATTCAATACGCATTTGCTCCTTGCATGGAATCAATTTTAAGGCAATTGTCCATGGAATACATCCCACATTGGATAATTCTTCCGGAAAGAAAAACATTCGTCTTCATCTAGCAAATAATCTTGTATTATTGAAATAAGGGAAATAAATTGATTATATGTTGATTTTTGTAATTATTGTCTTACCTAATATAGTCATACAAATTTGTGCAAAGACATTGCTGTGTAGTATTGTCTTGCTTCAATATTTGGAATTCTCTGTGTGTGTGTGTGTTTGTTTTTTTTTTTTTTTGAGAGGTTCCTATTTTTTATGAAGGCACGTACACAGTTTACAGGTATGATTTGTCACTGCCTCTGGAAAAAATGTATGATCTTGTTGAGCAAACGTGTTTGGCCGATTTTGTATTTTAATGTTTTGTGCTTTGATTTGATTTTCTGTTTGATTGATTTATCTTGGTAAATGTTGATTATTTTTGTTCTTAGTTACTGTATTGAATGAGATGGCAACGGTTGAAGGGCCCTTGTCAATTTCAAAGTAAGTCGATCCGTAGTGTATCGAATCTGGATATGATGTGGCATGCATATTCATTATATTTTTTTGTTAAACTTAAATGTTATATGTGTAACCTTTTACTGAATCACTTGAATGAACAATTTCATTATCATTTACTCCATTTTTAATTATGCATTAAGTAAAGTTACACGCATTCTGTTTCGGTAGGATAATCGAGTTGATATCTGTGATATCTTATAAGGGCTTGGTCTCTCTTGCTGCAATCATCCTCTCCAGGCCATTCATTTGAAGGTATTCTTCTAAACAATACATAAAAGTTTCCATAAGTATTAGGCTAGAATTCAATTGAAACTCATAAAAAACAGGGAGATTTTTTTTTATCATCTAATGCACAATATTTTACAGCGAAAAAAATCATTTGATCTTCATGAACTGATACAATACATAAACAAGTGGGAAATCAGTAGGAATATACCAAAGAATATTCCATCCATTGACCAGAATATCCAGGGAATATTATAGTTGACCAGAATATTCCCAGGGAATATTCCAAGCTGAAAGAATATTCCTCAGCATATTCCATACACACAAAACGCAGCTAGTTGCTACAGGAAAAGTATAACTAGCTCAAATTGTATGCACAGAAATTTAAGTTTCTAATACAAAAATAAATGATAGATCAATATTTGCATTCTTCTAAGTTTTTCCACATGGTATCAGAGATGTTTTAGCTCGATCCAAACTCTGATATTCTGTTTGTGACTGTCTGCATCAATGGCGCAACCAAATCAACGGCAAATCGTCCCTTTAAGCCCCTATTACCTTCATCCAAATGAAAATCCATCCTTAGTTTTAGTTCAACCACCTCTTGATGGAAATAACTATCATGCCTGGGCAAGATCATTGCGCATGGCATTAATGTCCAAAAACAAGTTAGCTTTTGTTTCTGGAAATTTGGAAATACCAGCTCCAGATCATCAAGATCAATGCCTAGGAACAGTGCAACAACATGGTGGTTTCTTGGCTGCTCTACTCTGTATCAGGGCCAATTGCTCATAGTGTCATGTGGTTCAATTCAGCCAAAGAAGTATGGACAGACCTACAAGAAAGGTGTTGGAAATAAAATTTATGTTTTGATGATAATTCATCATATTTATTCAAAGTATTATCTTAACCTCGATGATGAAGTGCTGAAGCTAGCTGTTATAGTGAAAAGCTAAAAGATGTCTAGAATTGAATGTATAGGTTTTACTAGAGTCTGATATTTGTATAAGTTACATCAGACAAGCACTGTAATAGTTAGTGTGTCGTGAAATTGAAAACTGGAAGTCATTTAGAAAACTGGAAATCGTTAAGATAAACAAACTGACTCAGACTACACCGTTATGGAACTGAAGAAGATAAGTTCGCTGAGGGACAGAGACTCGGTTGGCTTATCTATAAGATTGAAGAACTGAGGGTCACAGACTCAGTTATTGAAGATTGAAGAACTGAGGGTTCAAACGCAATTATAAAGATTACAAGTCGAGACTATAAAGTTGGACTTCAGACAAGTTTGTGGTGGCCTGAACTGACTTTATAGATCTTGAATAAAGACCTAAGAATCATAAAGACAATGAATTCTAAGAAGATAATTCTTTATGGTGTACTCTAGTTAAGTCAATTATAATCATATATAAACTGGAGTACTGATATTTGAAGAAGAGTAAAATCTCAGTTAATGCTCCAAGTAAATCAAGAAACTGACAATTGATGAACACAGTATAAAACGGACCAGTAAACTCAGTATTATATGTCAGTCATTAAACAAACTGATCGTACAGTTTAACGTTTTAAAGAAAGTGATTCTATTGGAAGAAATACTGACACATCAGAACGGTCAGAAAATATAGCCGTTACAAGATAGACGTTGATATAATTCGAATTCAAGCAAGATGACGTTGGACCTCACACTATAAATAGAGGACTTTGCACCAAGGATAAAAGACATGTACAGAGAGAAGAAAAAGTTTTAAAAAGCATTCTTTTGTGCATTAGTCATTTCATTCGAATTGCTATCATCTCTGTGCTATAACAAGATCATATCAAGAATTTCTTCAAGTGTTCAAGCTACACAGAATTTATCCAGATTCAAACACTTAGAAGAACGACAAACAAGAATCAATATATTGATTCTCAGCCCAACTTTGATTCTACATCAAAGGTTTAGACTGTGAAGCAAATCGGGAAGGTTTTGCCAAGGACAGTTGTTACAAGCAGTCGGGTAGACTGTGTTTGTGGTGGTAGCTGGTGAAAAGGCATACGTAACCCTTCAAGGACCAGTGTTCAAACAATTGAAGAGCAGCAATTTTACCTGCTCTACAAATGTTTAGATAGTGAAGCTAGGGATTAGCCAAGGACTATTGTTTAGGACTTTTTGTAACAGTTCACCTCAAGAAGTTCTAGTGGAATTTTCCTCCGCACCACAGGGTAAGAGAGGACTGACAGGATTACACCACCTGGAACCTCTATAATTCTTGCATATTTACTTTACGCATTTATTTATATACTTAGCATTTATCTGCAGTACTTTTGATTGTTATACATCTCACAGTTCACAAACTGACATTCATCAGAATTCAGTTCGACACACTTAGCTTTCACAGAGAATAACAAGATCAAGAAAAAGGCTAAAATTATATCCGCTGCCAGTTGACTAAGTTTTTGCTTAAGTCAGTTTGACTTAAACTCAGTTGATTTAGCTTAACTCCACACAAGTTTTAACTGATCCGTAATTTGTTTTAAATCCAGTTTTTAGGGACAAGTTTATTCACCCCCACTCTAAACTTGTGTTAGCCTTTCCAATGGACCAACAATTGGTATCAGAGCAGTGTTGTTTCTTTAACAAGCCATTGTTAAAAACTCATTTGCTCTAAATCTCCTCTAGTTGTTCTCATAAGAAAGCATAGTTTCCGGTTCTTATACAATCAATTTTCACTCACTCCCAATGGATAGCAATCAGTATGCAAGACAAATGCTTATGTGCAACATGGACAGATTTGATGAATATAAACGTCGTATGCAGACTTTTCTAGCTGCTACTCATGTTGAAATGATGGATGTACTCACTGATGGACCAATTCAGATCCCTCACATGCAAACTGTAGGAGAAGAACAAGTTCGTGTTCCTAAGCCTAAAGCTGAATGAACCAGTGATGATTGCAAGCGAAACAATCTCAACAATGTCGCTATGGACTTTATTCTCAGAACTCTTGACAGGAACATGTACTTAAAGGTGAAAGACTGCACAACTGCCAAAGAGATGTGGGACAAACTTCAACTAGTTTGTGAAGGAACTGATTCAATCAAGGAAAACAAAATTTCTGTTGCAAAACAAAAGTTTGAAAATTCCAAGATGAAATCTAGAGAGACCATTGACCAGATGGAGACAAGATTCAGTGCTATCATGGATGAATTAGATCTACTCAAGATTGAATACTCAAATAAAGTTATCAATACAAGAATCTTGAAAGCATTACCAATGTGCAGGAAGATGAAGGTCACTGCTATGGAAGAATCTAGAAGACTTGATAAAGAGGACTCCTTCAAAATCTTCTCAGATTTGAAAGCTTATGAATTCAGTGAAGATTTCACAAGCACAGCTGCAATAATTAAGGCTCTGGAAGAACCAAGAACTACAGCACTTGCAACAGCATCAAATGACTCTCAAGAAACATCCACAAACAGTCTTCAAAAGTTGGATGAAATGGAGGAACAAATGGCTCTTATGATGAGCAGAATCAGAAGGATGAAAAATGGTCATCCTGTAACCCAGAAGTTCATCAATAAGACTCCTGAGAAATGAAAATATGATGAGTATCTTTGTTTCAACTGGAAGAAGCCTGGACACTACAAAGCTGAATGTCTAGAACTGACCAAGAAGACTCAGCCAAGAAGAGTTGGTAGAAGAGAACTCCTTGCTGGAGATGAATCAGACTATGAAGCTGGTACTGAAAGACTATCAGATGATACAGCATTGATGGTACACATGGAAGATCCCAATGAGGTATGTGAATCAAATTCTAAATATAGCTCATCTTAAATTTCCATGAAAAATGCATGTTCTTCAACGGCCGATTCCAATCCAAGAAACTCAGAATTAGAAGAAACTCTTGATGATTTGATGAGTCAACTTGTCACCATAAAAGCTGGTTATGAATCAATCAAAGCTGAGAAAGAATCTCTAATTCTAGAAGTCAAAAGATTGAAAGATGAACTGAACACGTTGAAACTAAACAGAACTGACAAAGGAAAGAATCAGTATCAATCTACTGCATCAGCAGTAGCAACTGAATCTTTTGCTCAGTCTAGTTCAGCAACTGGATTCAAATCTGGTAAGCCATATGGGGATAGAACTGGCTTAGGATTTGATGCACAGTAAACTTTGAAAAGAGGAACAAGTAAGGCAACTGAACCAAATACCAAAACTGGTGTTAAGTTCATAGCTGAACAATGTCCTCAAATTAAGATGCATGTTGAACCAGTAAAACAAGTACAACGTGAATCAAGTCAACCTCAGCATCAATTTTAAAAAATATCAGCTGTAAACAACAAGTTCAACCAAAAAGGTAAAACATCTGAACATCATGAAAATAGAAAAAGTAGATTTACTGCTAAATCTACTAAAGCTGATCAGGCCAAGAACCAGAGAAACTTCAGTCATAGTAAATCCAACAATATTAATTATTCAAAGATTCACAAAGTCAGGAGGAAAGGCAGATTATTTCCAACTGATGATGATTGGAATATCTCAGAATGCAAGATTCAAACTGATAAAAACAATCATTCCAGGTAGAAAACTTACTACAAGAATACCTAAAGGATATATTCCCAGAGTTGTACTGACAACTGACCCCTATGGACCCAAACAGAGTTGGGTACCTAAAAATGTTTAATATTCATTGCAGGATATATGGTACTTTGATAGTGGTTGCACTAGGCACATGACGAAGAGCAAGGACTGTCTCAATAATTTTATTGCAAAAGATGGACCAAAAGTTAACTTTGGAAGTAAAGACAAACCTGGATACCCCAAAGGGTATGGTACCTTAATCAAAAATGGACTCACAATCAAGAATGTATCTTATGTAGAAGGATTACATTACAACCATCTCAGCACCAGTCAATTCTGTTATATGGGATACAAAGTTACCTTTGATAAAGATTTATGTGTTGTCGTCAGCGAAACAACATTTCAAGTTGTCTTAGCCGGAAGAAGAAAAGAAAATATATATGTTGTAGATTGGACAACAGCTATTGCAGAAACCTGTTTTCTTGTGCATACCAAATCAGAAATAAGTTGGTTTTGAGTCATCTAAACTTTGATGACACCAACACCCTTTGTCAAGAAACAGCTAGTCAATGGATTACCAGAAATCTCATATAAGAAGGATAGCTTATGTGATGCTTGTCAACAAAGAAAGCAAACAAAAACAAGTTTCAAGACTAAATCTCAGCATTCAACAACCAGAGTTCTTGAATTACTACATATGGATTTATTTGGACCTATTACACCAATTAGTATGAGTGGAAAGAAGTATACATTGGTAGTAGTAGATGACTTTTCAAGATACACTTGGGTTATCTTCTTAACCAAGAAAAGTGAAAGCAAGCAAAGACTTACTGAACTCCTCAAGAGACTTCAGAATCGGAAAGGAGTATCAGTTGTGAAGATAGATCAGACAAAGGAACTGAATTCCTCAACAAGGTGATCATTGAATATTGTGAAGAAAATGGTGTTTTACATCAACTAGCTGCTACAGCAACACCTCAACAGAATGGCGTAGCTGAAAGGAGAAACAGAACACTCAAAGAAGCAGGAAGGACTATGATCTGTGAAGCAAAACTACCTGAAAGATATTGGGCAGAAGCAGTTAACACATCTTGCTATACACAGAATGGAGCTCTTACGAATAAAAGGCATGAGAAAACTCCATATGAAATTTGGAATGGAAGAAAACCAAATGTTTCACACTTTCATGCTTTTGGAAGCAAATGTTTCGTACACAATAATGGGAAAGATCAACTTCATGTTTTTCAGCCCAAAGCTGATGAAGGAATCTTTCTAGGATATTCAAGCGTCAGCAAAGCTTTTAGAGTACTGAATAAAAAGACACTCAAGCATGAGGAATCAATTCATGTGGTGTTTGATGAACCAAACTTCCCTGGTGAACAACTGAAGATAGACCAGAACCAGTTTCTCAGTCTCAGTTACCAGTCGTGCCAGAATCAGTTTATGTTGATATTGAAAGATTACGGATTTTATATTTATCAGATCAAGATCGGTCTCAGTTTCCAACTACTCAACAACCCAAACCTGAACAACATGATTCTGACTCAGTTGAAGAAATTCAAGAACCAATTTTTGAAGAACCAATCGAACAAAATATAGATCCTTTAATGCAAACACCTACTTATCAATGGATGAGAGATCACCCTGAAGAACAAGTTATTGGCGATACTCAAGCTGGCGTGCAAACAAGACATCAACTAGATGCTATGATTGAATGTTTTCTATCTCAATCTGAACCTAAGGAAATAGAAGAAGATTTGAAAGATCCAGACTAGATACTGGCTATGCAAGAAGAATTGAATGAACTTGAAAGGAATCAAGTATGGGAATTGGTAGAAAGACCAGTTCATGTGAATGTCATTGGAACCAAATGGGTTTTCAGAAACAGACTTGATGAAGATGGAAATATCATTAGAAACAAAGATAGACATGTAGATAAAGGATATTCTCAAGCAGAAGGCATAGACTTTGATGAAACTTAAGCACCAGTTGCAAGATTAGAAGCAATCTGGCTATTCCTTGCCTTTTGCAGATCACAAGAAGTTCAAAGTTTACCAGATGGATGTCAAAAGCTCATTTTTGAATGGAATTCTTGAAGAAGAAGTGTATGTTCAACAACCACCTGGATTCGAAATCAAAGATCAAGCTGATAAGGTTTTCAGACTAAGGAAAGCTCTTTATGGACTTAAACAAGCACCAAGAGCTTGGTATGAAACTCTATCTCAGTTTCTAGTGGATAATGGATTTATCAAAGGAACAATCGACAAAACATTATTCAGGTTGAAAAATGAAGAAAATACTCTACTTGTTCAGATCTATGTTGATGACATTATTTTTAGATCAGAAAATGAACAATTATGTGAGAAATTTTCAAGTTTAATGAAGAGCAAATTTCAGATGAGTATGATGGGAGAATTGAATTATTTTCTTGGACTGCAAGTTAAACAATTAGATGATGGAATTTTCATTCACCAAACCAAGTATACAAGATTAATTATCAAAAAGTTTGGTATGGAGAAATCAGCTGGAATTTCTACACCACTGGGGACCAAAATCAGGCTGGATGAAGACAAAGAATGCAAAGATGTTGATCAAACACTCTACAGAAGAATGATTGGAAGCTTACTCTATCTTACTGCAAACAGACCAGATATATCATTTACTGTTGGTGTATGTGCAAGATTCAGTCAAAAGCAAAAGAAAGTCATCTCACAGTTGTAAAAAGAACTCTGAAATATCTGAAAGATACAGATGGAGTTGGAATTTGGTATTCAAAAGAAGGAGAATTCAAGCCGATATCTTACTCAGACTCAGATTATGCAGGATGCAAAGAGGACTGAAAGAGTGATAGAAAAATAACTAACCGCTAACTTTGACCGACAGAGTATCGGGTCAACGGTAGTATAGTGGTCTCAAGGTCGAATCCACAGGGAGTAATGTCTAAGTACCAAAGTCAACGTAGAACTTAGTTCAGGTCAAAATAGTGGAGGAGAGATATTATACTAATGCAAAAGTAAAGATTAAACTAATGATTTGTACTTCTATGATTAAAAAGGTATAGCCGAACTATGATCCCACGAGCTACTTTTACCCCTAAGGAAGGACTTGACAGGGAGCGTGTCTTAACCGACCTACCTATCCAATGTAGTTTAACGACATCCACGGGTGCCGACTCCTAATTCTAGCGATTAGACTGAACAACTCGATCTAACCACCCTATGTGAAGTCAATTTATTCTCCCTTTACTAAACCGATTAACCTAACATGATTAAGCTCTAGAGTCGCTCAAACAACGATGACAAACCTCTGTATTGGAAACGGACCTAACAACTTGGCTGAATCTACGCAACGATCCTAAAACCCCTTATCCCACATCTCACCGCAAAATGCATCTATAAGTTCGGTGTGTGTGACAGTGAACTAGGTGATCAATCTAATTCAAAGACGTAAAAAAATAAGTTTTAGGACGTGGATGAATCGTTTAAACGTAAAATAATGCACTACACAATTCCCTATCTAATCCCCCTTAGGGTTTTCGCTCGCTTTCACATAATTCGACTACACATGGATTTAGCTACTCATGATTATGCTAATAACGGAATAAAGAAAGGAAATTGAAACAAAAACAATAAACAAAAGGAAAGTCATTACCATATAGCTGCTGAAAATAAGATCCAGAAAATATTAAGAAATAGCTGCACCCAAAAATTGAATCTTTGATCTTTGTAATGTAAATCTAAGCTATAAAAGATGTGTAGAATCAATGGAATTAATCTAGGGAATCTGGGGATCAAAGGGTGTTTAAAATACTCAAAAACCGCACACAAATCGCCCAGAAGAAGTCTCAAGTCGGCCAAAGATCATATGGGGCTGAATGAGCTGCGTATTTATAGAGTAGGCCAAAATCTGATGTTGTCGGTCCTGAACGCCCGTCTGGATCATGTCAAACGCCCGTCTGCCTGGAGAATATGAAGATATTAGGGTTTCGTCTTCAATGGACGGGCGTTCGCATTGTATGAACGCCCGTCTGGTGAATCATGACTTGAGGGCCAAACGCCCGTCTGGGAACTTTGGACGCTCGTTTGGGTTGTATGAGCTTCTTGAATCGGGCTGAACCTACCCAAACGCCCGTTTGGGGGTCATTTGAACGCCCGTCCAGCTGAAAACCCAACTTTCTGAATGATGTATTAATCCTGTGGATGCCCGTCTTCCTTTGCCAAATGCCCGTTTGGGGTGGACTTCCTACAGACGCCCGTTTGGGGTATGGCAAATGCCCGTTTGCTTTGACTTCACTCCAAACTTAGCTTTTCTTCCCCTTTCATCCAACTCTCGTGCCACGAACATGTCCCATAGTCCAAAACATAACCTTCCGGATCCTCGAGTCACCTAGGTCCTGCAATAACATAGACGAACAAACACCACGCGTAATTCCACAAGACAAAAGTGTTCGGAAAAGAGGTGAATATCGGTAAAAAGGTAGAGTTTACTATCGATGTGACAGTTTAACTCCCCGTGCATATAACTCTCCGTATTACTCTCAAACAGGCCTATATCTACCCAAAATATACCAATAAAGTGATAGACAGGGTTTAAACTGCGCACCAAAGTACAGTAAAGTTGACTCCCATCAACCACCCCACACTTAGCCTTTGCTCGTCCTCGAGTAAATTAGGTGCTCTAAAACAGATCATGGGATCAACTTTATGACACATGCATAGCACTCACGACATCATGGCAAAGGTAAGGTAGACACTGAGTGTACACTGCTTGACTCTCTCTTTCCACGAAAATGAAGTGTGTGTGATATAAACCGAGGGCTACACTCAGAATGATCACTGGCTTTGAATACCGGCCAAATGACTACACACAGCTCATACCGGGCTAGGATCTACACTAATCGAGGCAACTGAGGCTAAATACGGTCAAGTAGGACTTGAAGGGTTATAATGTCAGGCTCGGGACGGGGTTAATCGAAAGGAAATTCTGGAACTGGAGAAAGAGAAAAACACGAGTGAACCTAATCATTTCATGTATTCTTGCTTTGCAAACATACCAAACCTCACCCAAGCTCCTTCGATTCTTTATGTACTCATTGATAAACAACCACGAAATTAACATCATACTTTCATACTCAATACATCCTCCCTTGACCTTGTTTCCAACTTTATTCAAACTTTTTCTTTTTTTTTCTTCTCTTTTTTTCATCATTGTTTTTCAATTTTTTTTTCTTTTTCTCTTTTTTTTTCAACTCCATATTTTTCTTTTCTCGAACCAACAAGCCTCACACTAAATTCCTCGAGATCCTCCCCTTCATTATATTAGATCATACCAACCAACTCCTCTCAAAACATGCATCATCTCCCACCCCACACTTGCTTCAGCAAGTGTGTCTAAAGTAACAACTAAGTCCACTCGTAGGGTGATTAAAGGAAACGTGACCAATAATATAGCTCAGGGTTAGGGTAATACAGGCTAAGTAACCAAAACGGCTCATCTCGGACGGTGGTCAGACCGTCCTATCAAGGCTTAGAGGGGTTACGAGGGTATAATGTTGGCATCTTGGCTTATTTGGCTATGGCTAGGTCAAAGAAGCGCCATGACTCTCATCCCATATCCGGCCCAGGTCAACCTTTCTATTTCGCCTCGAAAATAGTGGTATAAGTGTGTATAGCAACCAGACTATGCATAACCAAGGTCTACGTGCATTCAAAAGGGTTCGTATCGTGACAAAATAAAATCGCCCGGCATACATTACTCGACTAGAAGACATTTACCAAATCCATCATGAGAAAAATGCATATAACGCGGTGTCAAATCGTGAAAAATTTTAAAATTTTATGCCACGAACTGACTCGAAAACGGACATTAACTAAGCATATCACAATTAATGGCACATTTATCAATCAAAACAATAAAGCTAAGTCGTCTCCACCCCCCCACTTCGAATGAAGCACTATCCTCAGTGTGTGAATGAGATAGAAAAGAAGACTTAGCTTGAAACGCGACAGAAAGGCGCTATCGAATCCCGTGACAGCCTCACGGAAACGCAACCCGAAACCCTATCAAAACAGAAACTATGCAATACGTGCACGGGACTTGGTCCTCGTGCCAAAATATCGAAAAGGGATAAGGGGTTTAATAATACAAAGGCCCAGTCACGTCAGAAAACTCGATGCAATAGGAACGCACACAGTGGATTGCTATAGATGGATAAATGACCCAAACGGGTAAAGCACATAACATCTATGCGTAAAAGAAAGACCACAGAGGTTTGACATATAAAAATGATCCAAAATGTGTATATCTAAAAACCAAAAGCCAAACGAAAGTATGAATGTGCCTTAAGGTGGACAAAACCCATCATAAAAGTAGCAACTCAAAACTGACAGTAGCAGGAAATAAAACACAGATGCGGCAAATGAAATCGACAGCTCCTAAACAACCCTAACACCGGGCACAGACGATATAGGGAACAACATAGAACAAATAAAATCACGTCTGGCCGGGTGCTACATCATCACCAGCAGTGGTGGCACCGTCTGTAGTAGCATCAGTGGGAGCTCCGGTCTCTGCCTCCTAAGTCTCCGCCGTCTCCTCGTCAGACAATGATGCATACTCAGCCACGATCTGTGTGATAGCTCGCACAATTTCATCCGAAAAGTGGTAATCCATGTTGCTCGGGGCAAATGCTTCCGGATTCTTCGGTAGTCGACCCTCACTCATCAGCATTAGGAGGGTCAGAATATTGTCCTGCGTTTACTTTTGATCCTCCATCCAGTTCCTGAAACTATTAGCCATGCTCAACCTCATCCTCACTGAGGGAGAAATAGAAGGAACTGGTGGGCCTGAGTCGAGGCCGAAGACGAACTGGGCTGCTATGATGTCATACGCTCTAGCTGGGCCGGGGTCCTAACCTTCTCTCTTTGCAACAAACGAGGATTCTTAGGCCGGTGATCCTCCTTATATTTCGGGACCCTGGCGTCCTGACATAAGCTATAAATCAGATGAGGGCAAATCAGACAGCGGGTGTAGACCTTCTGGTTTGTGGCCAACTTGTCATAAATGGTCTGACCCACGTCCACATTCAACTTAAAATTGAGGGCATACAACATCCCTAAATCGCTGATGTGGAAATGAGTAAGGTTGTTCTTCGGCAGCAATAGGTTCTGGATAAATCGGCATTGAACTTTCCAATCCTCTGCCCACGTCGTCGTGACCAACTCCTTTCTCACCCCACCGCCTCCAAGGGTCCAAGGTACATCCGGGCATACAAACAATTAGAGATCCTCTAACGGGTCCTCACCCGCATCCTGTTTTGCTTTGATCGCCTCCTTATAATCTAAACCCTCGAACGGTGCCAGCCCATACTTAGCATTGATCACCTTGACACTAAACGGGACTTGGACTCCCCAAGCCTTAACCATCTCCGTTTCTAAGCTCGACTCATAAAAATTTGCATAAAACTCACGCACCAAAGTCGCATTCACCTTCACCTCCGGGGTTGTCATCAACGGTCGCCACTTTCTATCGGTCAGGATTTTCACAAAGTTTTTGTCCACATTATACTCATGGAAGGCTCGCTCTGTAAGCATCGTGCGGGTCAAGTAGTGTTTGTTATAGACCTCTAAAACCTTGGAATTGACAAATCTCCTCGCAAACGGGATCGGGGGTCCTCCAGTTCCCGTTCTCTGGTTTCTACAGGCTCCACAATCTGCTCACCCCTTTCAATCCTAACCTCAGGTGTAGCCCTAGGCTCCTTTACTGCTTGCTCAACCCTAGGTCCCGGCTCAACTGTTTTCTTTCTCACCAACGGCTCATCATCCGTCTCAGACTCCGATTCATCTCTCAAGGATACCCTAGCCTGACTGTGGGCTGCCCTAGGGGGGTTTTGTCTCTCTCGGATCTCAATCCCTTGGTTGGGATTTACCGGTCTAGGTTCAACTACCTTCTTCTTCTTACCGGCATCCCGAGCTATTTACTTCCCAAATCGTTTCTGCCATGAGGCCCCCTCTTTACCACCAGTACGCACCATTATATCTCACACTAAACAGCCACAGCAAACCCAATCATAAACAACACAGATAACAACCCGATTATCATCCAAACGGGATTTCCCCACAAAACACCAATCAAACCACACCAATACTGACCCACAACCGTAATGAAGACGTCCACAATCAATTAACAGCACCCCCAGAGCATCATCAAAGAAAAAACAAAGCAAAACAATGAAAAACAAGCCCAATCAGTTGCAGTTCGTTTAGGGGCCGACTCGAAAATCGAACCCAAAAAAAACGTGAACTAAAACATGAAAAGCTTATAGAATCTTACCAATAAGGATGCTAGGATGATGATGGAGGTGATTAGAAGTCCGAACGATGCACGAAATGGCCAAAGTTTGGATTTTTATAATTTGAAAACCGCCCAAGCTTGGGTCTCGAATCCGGCCAAAAGGTGTTTGTGGAAGGATTTGGGTTTGTGAAATGAAAAGAAGAGGTCAAGAAGTGTTTGGGGGACTTTGAA
The DNA here is from genome assembly GCA_036785695.1 of Gentiana straminea. Lineage (NCBI taxonomy): Eukaryota > Viridiplantae > Streptophyta > Magnoliopsida > Gentianales > Gentianaceae > Gentiana > Gentiana straminea. The sequence goes on along the minus strand of JAVUPR010000398.1, from coordinate 1,673,567 downwards.
TCGCTCCGATCGGGTAAAAAACGAAGAATCTAGGTGAAAAAGGGCGTGAAAGGTCGGGTTTTTCAAGTATGAAATCTGATTTGAAAAGTGAAGGCTAGGCTGGAGGTATTTATAGAGGGAGAGGCAGACGGGCATTTGCCTAAAATGAACGGGCGTCTGCCTGGGCAATGATGAACTGGACGGGCGTTTGGGACAAGCCAAACGCCCATTTGAATGATTCAGAAACACGTACAGAGTTGGGCCATTTTGGGCGAACGAGCGTTTGCCTAGGTCAGACGCCCGTTTGATGGCCAACTCAGACAGACGAATGTTTGCAGAGGGAAAACGCCCGGTTGACCCCAAGTTCATGTAGAACACAGAATTTTCGATCCCGTTTGATTCTATCCTTTGTTTCAACAAAATTTATGATCAAAACCTCAGAAAATTCAGATAATGGTGGGTTACCTCCCACCGAGCGCCTTTGTTTTACGTCATTGGCTCGACAAATGACTTATACTGTACTGGTTTTTTCATAGTTATACTACCGGCACAAACGAGGAAGCGAGGATAGAAAGATGTGATTGTTGAGTGATGAGAGCGAAGTTGTCAAAGTTTAAAGTCCATGACGAGACTCAGAAATGATTGACCAAGGCTCGGGATCAGTCAAATGCACAATATCGAGAGCCTCATCGAATGGTAACTTCTCATACTTTTTTAACCGAAGGCCGTTTGTGATGAACGTCCCGTGCTTCGGATGAGTTACCTCGATGGCTCCCGAGTCGAAAACTCGTAATACCTTATATGGTCCCGACCACCTCGACTTAAGTTTGCCTTGAAACAAATGGAGGCGAGTATTATTGAGAAGGACCTCATCACCTACGTTGAAAACACGTGGTTTGATCAACTTATCGTGTAGCAGCTTGGTCTTCTCCTTATATTTCGCCGAACAATCGTAATCTTGAAGGCGAAACTCATCTAACTCGTTCAACTGGGCCATCCTTCTTTCACCGATTAATGTGTCATCCATATTTAGATTCTTTATTGCCCAATAGGCCTTATGCTCAACCTCTATGGGGAGATGCCATCTGCACATAGCCTAAAAAGTAAGGGGTCTTCCCACACATACCGGTTCACCTCACTATAAAACATCTTCTTCTGGTTCTCATCAAACTCAGGATCTACGAATCCACACTCGTGATAATTAACAAATAGGGCATACCATGGATTCCCTTTCTTCCCTCTCTGAATAAAATTTCCCCTCTTAACCGGGAGCATCGTATCCACTACGAACAACTGCTCATCCCGAAAACGGTCATCAATCTCAACTTTGGTAAAACATCTCTCTTCACCCGGCTCCATCCTACTCAGATGGTCAGCTACTACGTTCTCACATCCCTTTCTATTCTTAATTTCTACGTGGAACTGTTGAAGGAGCAAGATCCACCTCAACAAGCGTGGTTTTGCATCCTTCTTGGCATATAGGTATTGCAACGCAGCATGGTCGGTGTGAACTATGACTTTCGACCCAACCAAGTACGACCGGAACTTGTCGAAAGCAAAAACAACAGCTAAAAGTTCCTTCTCAGTTGTGGCGTACTTTTGTTGGGCCGAGTTCAGGGTATGACTCGCATAGTAGATAGGTCGAAACAGCTTGTCAACCTTTTGACCTAGGACAGCTCCTACGGCATAATCACTCGCATCACACATTACTTCGAACTCCTTGGACCAATCCGGTGCCACCAAGATAGGAGCCGAAGTAAGAAGTTTCTTAAGAGTTCGGAAAGCATCTAGGCATGCTGCATAAAAAACACCGGGGGCACCCTTCATCAATTGAAGAGTAAGAGGTCTGGCAATTTGGGAAAAAGTCGGAATGAATCTACGATAAAAACCTGCATGACCAAAGAATGACCTTAGAGTCTTCAGATTTGTAGGCATAGGAAGCTTAGAAATTTCATCTATCTTGGCTCTATCGACCTCTATTCCCTTCCCCGACACCTTATGTCCTAAAACAATCCACTCAGTTACCATGAAATGACACTTTTCCCAATTTAAAACCAAGTTTGTCTCCTCACAACGCGCAAGCACCTTATCAATATTAGACAAACACTCATCAAAAGTATCTCCAAAAATGCTAAAGTCATCCATAAAGACTTCCATGATACGCTCTATCATATCAACAAAGATGGCAACCATGCATCGCTGGAATGTCGCGGGTGCATTACACAACCCGAACGGCATTTTTTTGAATGCAAAGGTGCCATACGGACACATGAAAGTAGACTTATCCTGGTCATGTATATCGATGTGAATTTGATAATAGCGCCACTAAAACCATCCAAAAAGCAATAAAATGCATGACCACTCAGACGCTCTAGCATTTGATCAATAAAGGGGAGGGGAAAATGATCTTTTCTAGTCTTATCATTCAGCATGTGGAAATCAATACAAACTCTGTGACCAGTAACTAAACGAGTAGGAATGGGCTCACCTTTATCATTGAGCTCAACTGTGATGCCTCCTTTCTTGGGTACGACTTGTGTGGGGCTCACCCACTCACTGTCGGAGATCGCATAAATTATCCCCAATTCCAGCATCTTTACTACTTCTTTCCTCACCACCTCTTGCATATGTGGGTTCAGCCATCTCTGAAACTGCGTGACCGGCTTGGCACTTTCTTCAAGAATGATCTTATGCTTGCAGATATAAGCACTAATCCCTTTTATGTCAACCATCTTCCATCCGAAGGCCTTTTTGTGTTTCTTCAGAACGTGGATCAACTTAGCTTCCTGCAAAACGGTTAGTGCAGACGAAACAATAAGAGGAAGTAGTTCATTAGGTTCTAAAAATACATACTTTAAATGCTCAGGAAGTGGCTTCAGCTCCAGATCAGTAGGTGGTTCCTCGATTGATAGCTTTGGCAGCTTGCCAGTCAAACCGAGCTCTAGCTTCTTGTTCCCGCTTGCATCGACAAACGGAGTTGCTTCTAAATGGTATACTTGAGTTCTCATTCTCGGATCGTCATCCTCCGCGGTGCTTGAATTCATGAAGAATTCTTCGATAGGCTCTTGGTATCCCTGCAGGTTAGTGTGCTCCAAAATACAAGTATATATAGCATCAACATAAAAACAATCACTCTTTTCATCATCAGGATGCTTCATTTCATTATAAACATTTATGGCCACACTCTCTTTCCCAACTCGTAGTATGATCTCTCCCCTTTTTACGTCTATCAAGGTCTCTCCTGTGTTCAAGAAAGGCCGACCTAACAAAAGCAGGGTTTTGGCATCCATATCCATATCTAAGACGACAAAGTCAACGGGGAAAACAAACTTGTCAACCTGCACTTACACATCTTCAGCCACCCCATAGGTTTCCTAACAGACCTATCTGCTATCTGTAAGGTCATCCCTATTGGTTCTAACCTACCCATTCCCAACTTCTCATAAAATCCTCTAGGCATCAGGCTCACAGAAGCCCCTAGATCACATAACACATTTTTAAACACAGTTTCTCCAATGGTAATTGGGATGGTAAAGCTACCTCTATCCTGCAACTTGGGGGGTATCCTATTCTCAAAGATTGCAGAACATTCCTCACTCAAATGCACCATCTGTTGCATCCTCTCCTTACTCGACAACATTCCTTTAAAAAATTTACAATATGGGGGAATGCTCGAAATTGCCTCTAATTGGGGAATATTCACCTCTACCTTTCTTAAGAGATTCAGAAATTTTGCCTGACCTTAGGTCAGTATGTCCTTTCTGGGCCCCTTAGGAGGATAGGGTAAAGTATTAACATCAAAATTAGGGGGATGGGGAGGAATTCTGTTTTTCTTACCCTTTTCTTTAGGCGGTGAGGCTTCTTCTTCTTTGATGTCCAAGACCACGTAGTCTTTCTTCGGTGCTGCTCTTTCCAATGCTTTCTTGTTTGCCTCCGCCAATGCCTTTTTTGTGGCTTCCAATTCCTTCCTCGTTGCAGCCATTTCTTTATCAACACTGCCAATTTCCAAATCTTCAATCTCAACTTCACCATACATAGCCCTTCACGGTCAACTACCTTCTCTTTCTCAGCCTTCTTCTTGTCACTCAGCCCAACCTCTTTACCGCTTCGTGTGAACACAGCATTCACACCCTTTGGGTTCCTCTCAGTGTTACTCGGTATCCCACCACTCAGATTTGTCTTTAGAGTGTCAGTCATTTGACCCACTTGGGTCTCCAAGTTTTGAATGGCAGAATGTGTGGCCACTTTTTGCTCTACAGCATTCTTGTTTAACTCAGAAATAGTCATGTCTAATCTCTCTAGGAGTATTTCAGCGGGCGTCTTCTGAACACCAGAATTGTTTGATTGCTGATTATTTTGATTGTTCTGGTGCAGATGAGCATTCGGATGCTGATAGGTGCCAGAGTTATTATTTCTTGGCGGCTGGCTTGCATGCTGCATCTGATTGTTTTGCTGGCCTGATTCTGATTCCAGCCCTGATTCTGGCACCAATTCTGCCCTTGCTGTTGTGGTTGGCCTTGTGACTGAGACTGCTGATTCTGACTATTCTGATAGTAGCCTTGGTTCTGATTTTGGTATGAACTCTGATTCTGGGGGTTCTGATTCCAAGGTCGGTCGTATGAGCTTTGGTTTTTCCTAAAACCTTGGTTCTGATTGTTGTTCCGATTCCAATTCTGATTCTGCCCCTGGTTCCAACCTTGATTCTGCTGATTTCGATTCCATTGCCCCTGATTCCCTTGTCCAACATAATTCACATCATATTGTTGTGAATCATCACCCATACCATAGTCCATCTGCCGCCCTTGCTGATTCTCAAAGTTATGATTCCACTATTGCTGCCCAAACTCTTGCTGATACATATTCATTTGCCCCATCGCATAGACATTCATTCACTGTTGGTCATTCTGATTGCCAGATTTTTGTTGTACTGGAGTAGGTGTCAACTGTTGTGGATAAGTGGGTTTTTTCGATGATGCATATTCAATAGCAGAATGTCCACCTCCACAAAGTTGGCATTTCTGTGCCTTCTTTTTTTCTAACTCCATTCGGTCCATCTTTAGGACCATTTCTTGCATCTTATCGTGCATGGCAGATTCTCGATCGTGTTCCTCTTTCAGCGACTTTACACTCTCCATTGGGGCTTTCTTCTTCTTTCTGTTCGACCCCCATTGTCCTTCTCCATCTGCCACATTCTCTATCTGTCTCATAGCTTGTTCTGGCGGAAGATTCATAATGTCTACGCCGCTTGCGGCATTCAGCTTGTTTTGGTCCATTGGCTCCAAGGCCCTGAATAATATAATGACTTGCTCCACCGTAGAAAAACCATGTGGAGGGCATCTCTCTAGTAGACCCCTAAATCTCTCATAAGACTCTTTTAGTGTCTCTCCCTCGAGACCGTCAAACGAAGAGATTTCTTCTTTCAGATCTAGAATCTTTGCCGGAGGAAAATACTTTTTCAGAAATACTCTCGTTACATCCGCCCATGTATGTAACGAGTCATTAAGTAGCAAATCATACCAATCCTTAGCAGCTCCTCTCAGTGCAAACGGGAAAACTATCAGCTTTATCGCCTCGTCGCTAACCCCATTATATCTCATCGTCCCACAAATTTGGAGAAAATGATCAAGTAAGCTGTTTGGGTTCTCAGTTGATTTCCCGTGGAATAGAGCGTGTTCCCCCAACATGTTCAGAATGTTTTGCTTGATGTCCAAGTTGTTCGCATTAATCGGGGGCACACTAATTTGTTTATGCCCTATAACTTCCTGAGGAGTAGTGACATAATCTCGACAAACCCTCGGTCCCTGTGCTTGCTGAGCCATCTGTGGCTGATAATTCTTCTGTTGTGGTTGTTGATGAAACGGCTGCAGAGGGGGTTGATTATATGGGTTATATGGGTTTTGGAACCCCTGTTGAATTCCTTTATTCTCTAGCATCTGCAGTACTAGATTTACCGTCTCTTGGTCTAATTTGGGTCCAAAGTTCTGTGTATTCTGAGCATTTTGTCCTCCTCTGTACTGTCCAATCCCTGTCCTCTGATTAAACTGTGGAGTTTCCAACTGACGTAACACTGTGTTGTCCTCTCTCAATGGTTCATGACGAGGGGTCCTCGTTGGAGTTTGCAAAGGCACTGTTGCATTACCACCGGCCGTGGTTGAGGTTTGCCCTTGTAGATTCTGCTCATCAATGGGATCTTTACCTTTCCGTCTAGTCATTATATCATCCATTTCTGTAGAGGAATCTGAAAGTGAGGGTGAGCTTTCTATTGTCCCTTCTTCTACAAACAAAGGGTTCGGACTAGCAATTAGAGGTTCTCCTCGGCGTTGACTATTTCTATGACGTGTGTAAGCTTCAATCTCTTGAATTGGCTCGATGAGAGGCTCTTTGGAGCTTCGGGTCATTCACTGACAAACAAGAAACAACAAGAAAACAAAATAAAAACAAGTTAATCCCAAGCTTTCGGTCAACTTATAAGATATCAAACGTTACTCCCCGGCAACGGCACCAAAATTCTTGATAGAAAAATAACTAACCACTAACTTTGACCGATAGAGTATCGGGACAACGGTAGTATAGTAGTCTCAAGGTCGAATCCACAGGGAGTAATGTCTGAGTACCAAAGTCAACTTAGAACTTAGTTTAGGTAAAAATAGTGGTGGAGAGATATTATACTAATGCAAAAGTAAAGATTAAACTAATGGTTTGTACTTCTATGATTAAAAAGGTATAGCCGAACTATGATCCCATGAGCTACTTTTACCCCTAAGGAAGGACTTGACAGGGAGTGTTTCTTAACCGACCTACCTATCCAATGTAGTTTAACGACATCCACGGGTGCCGACTCCTAATTCTAGCGATTAGACTGAACAACTCGATCTAACCACCCTATGTGAAGTCAATTTATTCTACCATTAGAAAACCGATTAACCTAACATGATTAAGCTCTATAGTCGCTCGAACAACGATGACAAACCTCTGTATTGGAAACGGACCTAACAACTAGGCCGAATCTACGCAACGATCCTAAAACCCCTTATCCCACATCTCACCGCAAAATGCATCTATAAGTTCGATGTGTGTGACAGTGAACTAGGTGATCAATCTAATTCAAAGACGTTAAAAATAAGTTTTTGGACGTGGATGAATCGTTTAAACGTAAAATTATGCACTACACAATTCCCTATCTCATCACCCTTAGGGTTTTCACTCGCTTTCACATAATTCCACTACACATGGATTTAGCTACTCATTATTATGCTAATAACAGAATAAAGAACGGAAATTAAAACAAAAACAATAAACAAAAGGAAAGTCATTACCATATAGCTGCTGAAAATAAGATCCAGAAAATATGAAGAAATAGTTGCACCCAAAAATTGAATCTTTGATCTTTGTATTGTAAATCTAAGCTATAAAAGATGTGTAGAATCAATGGAATTAATCTAAGGAATCTGGGGATCAAAGGGTGTTTAAAATACTCAAAAACCGCACACAAATCGCTCGGAAGAAGTCTCAAGTCGGCCAAAGATCATATGGGGCTGAATGAGCTGCGTATTTATAGAGTAGGTCAAAATCTGATGTTGTCGGTCTCGAACGCCCGTCTGGATCATGTCAAACGCCCATCTTCCTGAAGAATATGAAGAAATTAGGGTTTCGTCTTCAATGGACGGGCGTTCGCATTGTATGAACGCCCGTCTGGTGAATCATGACTTGAGGGCCAAACACCCGTCTGGGAACCCTGGACGCTCGTTTGTGTTGTATGAGCTTCTTGAATCGGGCTGAACCTACCCAAACGCCCGTTTGGGGGTCATTTGAACACCCGTCTAGCTGAGAACACAACTTTCTGAATGATGTATTAATTCTGTGGATGCCCGTCTGCCTTTGCCAAACGCCCGTTTGGGGTGGCCTTCCTGCAGACGCCTGTTTGGGGTATGGCAAACGTCCGTTTGCCTTGACTTAACTCCAAACTTAGCTTTTCTTCCACTTTCATCCAACTCTCGTGCCACGAACAAATCCCATAGTCCAAAACATCGCCTTTCGGGTCCTCGAGTCACCTAGGTCCTGCAATAACATAGACGAACAAACACCACACATAATTCCGCAAGACAAAAGTGCTCGGAAAAGAGGTGAATATCGCTAGAAAGGCGGAGTTTACTATCGATGTGACAGTTTAACTCCCCGTGCATATAACTCTCGATATTACTCTCAAACAGGCCTATATCTACCCAAAATATGCCAATAAAGTGATAGACGGGGGTTAAACTGCGCACCAAAGTACAGTAAAGTTGACTCCCATCAAAGAGCACCTCAGGCACTTGTCAGTTACTAGGAAATAGACTTGTGTCTTGGTTTAGCAAAAAGCAAAACTCTATCTCAACTTCAACAGCTGAAGCAGAGTATATCGCAGCTGGAAGTTGTTGTGCTCAAGTTTTATAGATTAGACATCAATTAAGAGATTATGGGATAGAAAAAGGAGTGATTCCCATAATGTGTGATAACACAAGTGCAATTGACATAACTGACAATCCAGTTTTACACTCAAGGACGAAACACATTGATGTGCGTCACCACTTTATAAGAGATCATGCGTAGAAAAAGGATATTACGGTTCTTTATGTACCTACTAAAGATCAGTTGGCTGATATCTTTACAAAGCCATTGGACAAAGAAAGATTTGCCAAACTATGAACTGAATTGGGGATAATCAAAGTCAATTGAAGTCAGTTAAGCCAGAGGTTCGTCAAGGGGATTAATCTTTGTTATGTTGAGTGCGCTCACTTAACAGATTGGTCATTGGCATCAACAATCTCAAACTGACCAATTAAAACTGATAGACATAATGGAACTGAAAAACTGAATCCAGAAACAGTCTTACTTCAGTAAACTTAAGTCAAAGGTTGATAAGATAAAACCGACAGTGGTTATATCGCATTTAATTACGGCAGTTCTTTTGTCAGATTACTTTTCGTGTACACCCCTTTACTGTCAGAACAGTACATGCCTTGGTTACCCAAATCATCATGGAATTTGAAAGGTTGTACTAACCAACCGTCAATACATCACCCCTATATATTCAACCTCTGTTCACACTTCTGAAATCAAAAATCATTTTTTTAATCCTCAAATTCAACTCTTGCTTTCACACCAAATTCAGAAATGGCCACTTCAAAGAAATCGCAAGAAGAAAGATTGATCACAGAGTTAGATGTGATACTTTCAACATTTATGAGACAATATGCAACAACACTCTGTTGGCTAGTTATATCTGCGTGAAGATCCAGAAACAACCAGGATTAAGAAATATTCTGGAAGTTAACTTCAATGAAGAACACGATATAGAAGGAATTTTACGGTTCTGGGAAAATATGCGTTTGGTAAGAAACTCTTTAATCACTACAGTTCGTGGAGATCGTATTATTATTAATGAACGAATCATGAAGTCACTATTTGGTTTCACAAATTCATCTGTGACATCAAAAGATTTGACTTCACTACCATTGAAAAGGGACGCATTTCTTAGGTAGATTACTTTATCCAAGGAACCAGTAGAAATTGGTATTCATGTTGATAAATTCAAGCCAGAGTTTGATTTCTCAGCCAATGGCTTAGCAAACATGTTATTGGAAAATCCAAAGGAATCAGCACACTATCTGAAGACAATGTGTATCTGATGAACATAATTTGGGATGAAATAGAATTCAATTAGGCCGGTTATGTCGTCAATCAGATAAAGAAGCAACACTTAGCCGAATTAGAAAGCGTGCAAATGGCTCAAGCTAAAGGTCAAGCAACTATTGGTAGATTCCGACTGAAGAAAACACTCAGTGGAATCATTCAATTTTACTTGGAAAAATGTTTAGGGTGATTTTATACGATTTCTAATGTTATATTTTATAACAATTTCCTCCATATTCGTATAATTTGCATAGAAATCAAGGGTTTAATCGAATTATTGAGCAAATGAGTTTTAAAAGTGGTTAAGTGCAAATTTGTGTTAATTATGTGGTTTCATTGATAAAAATCTTTGAATATGAGATGTTACATTTTGCACGATGTTATCATGAATGTAGGTACGCTTGCATGTTAAATGAGGAGCTTAAACGAAGATCGATGAAGATTAAGAAGAAAGCTCGATTCAAATAAAGAAAGCTCGATTCGATTCGGCCCAAACTTGTTGATCAAGTATTTCAAAATATGCCACGTAACATTATATTTTGAGGCCTAAAAGATGGATTTTGAGGAAAAGAAGAAGATGCCACGAGTTTACGAGATCAACGGATCAATATTTTCCAACGTACTTCTACCGTAACCTGTTTTTCGATGGAAATTTTACCCGACTTAGAGGCATTTTCAGGGGAAGAGTTCTTGACGAAAGTTGTAGATACTAAAATGAGCTTTCCAACGCATTTTGAATCACGTCAATCGGAGGTCTACAACTCAAGTTATGATTTTTTTACCGAACTGCTGGAATTACGGACGAACCGGAGATATTTTGGCCAAGTTTGATGCATGTTACTCCATGTGCTCCTTAATGATGATGATGATGAGTCATAACAAACTCCACATGCTATTTTAGTGACTCCTCACCTTCACATGCAAAGTCATTATCACCTCCCACATGCTTATAACAAACTTGAGAATATTCCTTAGCATATTCTCCCAAAAATATCTCCCTCAACTACAACCTCTCCCTTATACACCTCTCCTCAACTCTCCCTATAAGAACTCCCTCATTTCCATACATAAAGGCGCCCCTCCTTGGTCACTTTTGGCCAAGCTTTTACTTTTCCCGTCTTTTACGTAAATACTCTGTAGGCGTTATGCCGAGAATAAATTAGAATAGTAGTACTGTTGTAATGCTGGAGCTACGGCCCTGATTCTGAAATCATAATCGAGGATGATTGGCTAAGGTCTCTAAGCTAGAACCATCGTTGTGAAGCCACCATCACCGGAATAAACAAGGATTTCGTTTTCATTTGTTCTCGTAAGTTATCTTGTTCTTCCTTCATGTTTGAATTGTTTATGTGCAATTTGTATGATCTATACTTATGTTGCATGCTAATCGAATTTAGATACGATAGTTGATAAATTCGTAGATTACCGTGAAGGAGAATGATAATATTCTTCCAACATACGTAAGTTGAGGGTGAATGTTGTCAGATTAGGATTTATATCCATATCTTTGATCCGTAAATGCTTTAGTTGTACCGAGAGTGGTGAACTAATTAAAAGGCGATGAACCGAAAGGGAAAATGCCTCTTTAGCAGATAATAATCCAAGAACTTACGAATGAATATGTGTCTTTCTTGTTATTTTCGGTGGGGTGGTGGATCATCGGTGCGTTCTAGTTGTTTTAAATTATAAATTTTTATTATCGTAGTTTTATTTATTTTCACGTTTGCTACCTTAGTTTGTTAATTGAAAATCCGAGATCATAATCATCAACTTTATAAAAGAAATCGAAGGAAAAAAACTCTTTTTCGTACAAGTCCCTGCGGATACGATCCGGTTTCACCACTATAGCTGCGAGCCTTCGCACTTGGGGTTGACATCGGTTTTATTTTATTACTTGTTATCTTTTGCTTTGCATAAAACCGCGAACAAGTTTTTGGCGCCGTTGCCGGGGACTTGGCACGGAAAATTTTCGTTTTCGGTTTTTTTTGTCAACTAAGTTATCTGTTTTCGTCTTAAACAATAAAAAAAAATAAAAATAAAAAAAAAAAAAAAAAAAAAATCTTTCGGTAATTACCGAGAGAGAGAAAAAAATATTTTCTTTTCGTTCTGTTTCTGTTCTGTATTAGTTTTATAGTATTTTGTTTCTTTTACGCTGTTTAGACCTGTTTCAAGCCTGTTTTAGTATAGCTTTTTTTTAATTCTAAAAAAAAAAAATTTAAAAAAAAAAATTTAAAAAAAAATTTCTCGATAAATACCGAGTGGATTCGGTAATTACCGAGAAAGAGAGAAAAGAAACACGGAACACGTTTCAATCATTGAGGTTGGGTGATGGATTCTCGGTGAATCCCACTCTGCGGAAGCATAAGGATAAAATCCCGAAACCTCGTGATTTAGGTGTTGGTGCCCAAACGTAGTTTATGCAAACTCGAACTCACGGGGGACCACTTTTGTATAATCCGGAGATAGAGCGAACCATCGCTCGACCAAACGACGTTTGGTTCGGCTCGCCGGACCGACGGACGAGGGAACCACGGAAGGAAACGATCCCGAAGGATACACCGAGGAGAAGCTCAAGGAGGAGCCTAGGTTGAGGAAATGGCGATCAACGGACATTGCGTACTTTGCCATGCCATCTACCGTGAAAGTTAATCCCGCGGTCGTGATTCCCGAAATCACGGCTGATAATTTCGAACTCAAAACTTCTTTAATCAATTTGGTAGAGGTTCCACATTTCATGGATTTTCCACGAGGACCCGCACGATCACATTCACTCATTTCTAGAATCGTGCGGGACTATTTTAATCAAAGGGGTCACCGAGGACGCCCTAAAGATGAAACTTTTTCCCTTCTCACCGAAGGGAGAAGCGAAAGAATGGTATAAATCCTTACCGCCGAATCCATTACTTCGTGGGAGGAGTTGGAGAAAGAATTTCGAGCGTACTTTCCACCCGCAAAGACGGCTCATCTTCCGAATCGATATTCACTTTTGTGCAATCCGAGAAGGAATCTTTTTACGATGCGTGGAGACGATTTAAGACTCTCTTGAGAAAGTGCCCCCACCATGGGCCGGATAAGCAAAGATTGGTCAACACTTTCTACAAGGTTTGACCGAATTGACTAAGGGAATGGTGAATAGTTCTCGCCGAGGTGCATTTCGAGAAAGACACCCGATGAGGGATGGATGTTGTTTGAAGATATTGCAAAGTATAATTATGCCCCTACCTATGCAGTGCGTCCAATCGAAAAGCTCGACCGCAGGGGAAGTATGAGGTAGATGAGACCACGTCTCTAAAAGCTCGCCTGGCCGCACTACGTAAGCAAGTGACGGCAATGAATGTTCAAAGTCTTGTGTGTGACAATTGCCATGGCCAAGGCCATCGTAGTAATCAATGCCGCCTTGACCCGATCTCACAGTCAAAGCCGTTCAAAACAATGTCGTTTGCCAAAATTGCGATACCGTTGGGCACGCATTCCATCGTTGTCGTCTATTGTTGCATTCGGAAGAAGTGAATACATTCACTTCTCAAAATTATCGACCTTCGTGTCGAATCAAAACACTCAAGGATTCAATTATAACCGGAACCACCCCGGTTTCCGATGGAGTGACCCTTCCGGGCAAAGAAACCCCCATCATTTTCGTGGCCCCTAGGCCTAATCAAAGCAATTTTCAATCCAACTATCGACCAAAGATGGAACACCAATCCACCGCAAAATCAAAATCAATCATTTCGCATCTTAGAACAAAAGTTGAGCGAGCAAATCACGGCCAACACTCAATTGGCAAATGCTTTAAGTACTCGACCAAGACAGATGGAGAAATTTGGAGGTGCAAATGGGACAAATTTCGGGCAAAGAAGCAAGTCGACCTCAAGGTCACCGAGTTTTATCGAGAAGAACCCCCGAGGGGTTAATCTGGTCCAAAATGACCGTAATTCTTGCACCGATCTCGCCGCACCATGGAACTATGGTCAAGATGAGCCGAATGCTATAAACCGAGGAGTGGGAAAGCGGTTGGCGGGCCAAAGCCAACCAGGGAAACGAGTAGCCCCTCCCGTGAGCAGAGACGCAGAGGGGAAGATCTTTGTTCTCCTCGGTAAGGATGTTGGGACTACTATTGATCCAAGTGAAAGAGAAAATTCAAGAAAATGTGGAAGTTGAGAATACCGATGATAAAGAGAAGAATGCCGAGAAGAAGTCGAATCTAAGTTGTGTTCGGGGAAGCATGTGAGGTGGAAGGATAGGGAAGACAAAGCAATCAATGATAAGACGGCAAAGAAGCACTTTACCGAGGAAGACTTTGCCGATCTCCCTTACCCACCTAACAAGAACAAGTCGTCATTAACGGTCCGATAAAGAATATAAGAAGGTTATCGACTTGCTCAAGAATACCGAGGCAAACATTCCATTAGTTGATCTTTTGGTAGGAATGCCAAAGTATACAAAGTTTATAAAGGACGCAAGAAGTTCGAAAAAGAAGCTCCAAGAGCTCGAGCACATAGTATTGAATGGAGAATGCTCAAGAATCAGCCGTACTAAACTTCCCGTGAAGTGTCCCGACCCCGGTAGATTTACGATTTCATGTACTATTGGGAACAGGGGACTTCCACAATGTTTTGTGTGATTCGGGAGCATCAATCAATCCGATGTCTACGTCAATCTTCCAATCTCTTGGATTGGATCAATCTATTACGCTTAAACCTATTTCTCTTCAACTTGCCGATAGAAGTGTGAAATATGCAAGGGGAATTGTAGAAGATGTATTGGTCAAGGTTAAGAACTTCATATACCCAAATGATTGGGTAATCATGGATATGACCAACGATAAGAAAACCCCTTGATCCTTGGAAGACCTTTTCTTGCAACCGCCCGTGCCTTACTAGATTCCCACAAAGGCGAAGTGACCTTACATTTGGAGGATGAGAGTATAAAGTTCAATGTGGGTAATGCAAGTTGAAGCACCCGTCCAAAGGACACTTGTTTAGCTATTGAGGACGATTTCACCGATGAGTATGATAAACAAGTGTTCATGGGTAGTTGGGATGAGGAAGAATTCAATAAACTATCCGCAACTTGGACTAACGAGGAGTGGATAAAATTTTTAGAAGAGATTGACAAGGAAAGTTCGATTACCACGAGGTGGTAGGAAAGAAGATGAGGGAGAGGCATGGTGATATGCCCGCATTTGCAAAAGGAGACGAGGCCCCCGTCCGCCGGGAGGCCATGATGCTTCATAGCCCTTATAATAAGCTTGGAGATCTGTAGCTTAAGGGAGATAAATTGAGACCAAGTGTGGAGAAGCCACCGTCGTATTTAGTGTTGAAACCCTTGCCTCAACACTTGAAATACATTTTTCCGAGGGACGGTGATAAGCTCCCTTTGATCATTTCATCTAAGTTAGAACCGAAGGAGGAAGAAAAGCTTATCAAAGTGCCGCAAGATAATATCCTCGCCTTTGGTTGGCAAGTGGGAGATATTAAGGGATAAGCCCCGATATCCGTATGCATAAGATCGGGATCCGTTGAGGGATCGAAGAAGGTGCGACAGCCTCGCAGAAGGCTAAACCCTCACATGCAGAAATCGTTAAGAAGGAAATCATCAAATTGCTTGACATGGGTATCATCTACCCAATAGCCGATAGTGAATGGGTGAGCCCCACTCGTGGTGCCAAAGAAAGGAGGGATTACTATTGAAAAGAATGAAAAGGGGGAAGAGATTGCCTTACGACAAGTCACCGGTTATAGAGTTTGCATCGACTACGAAGACTAAATGAGGTAACTCTAAAAGACCACTTTCCCTTGTCATTCATTGACCAGCTCCTTGAGAGGCTTAGTGGCAAGCAATTTTATTGTTTTTTGGATGGCTATTCCGGATACTTTCGATAGCTATCGACCCCACCGATCAAGAAAAGACTACCTTCACCGTCCCTCCGGTACCTTCGCTTACCGAAGGATGCCATTTGGTCTCGTAACGCACCGCCTACATTTCAAAGATGTATGTCCGGCTATCTTCAATGGTTTAGTGGAGAAGGTGATGGAAATTTTTATGGATGACTTCTCTCGTATTCGGGGACAGCTTTCGACCACCGTTTACACAATCTTGATAAAGTTCGTCCCGGTGCATGAGAAGGACTTAGTCTTAAATTGGGAGAAGTGCCACCTAATGGTGGAAGAAGGAATTGTTCTTGGACACAAGGTGTCCAAGGAAGGTATAGAGGTTGACAAAGCGAAGGTAAAAGCTATTGAAAAAATGACATACCCTAAAAATGTAAGAGAAGTAAGAGGATTCTTGGGTCATGTTGGATTCTATAGGCGGTTCATCAAAGACTTTTCTAAGATAGCCAAGCCTTTGTCAACTCTCTTAAGAGAGGATGTGAAATTTGTTTTCACCCCTGAGTGTGAAAGAGCTTTTAAAGAATTAAAAGACAAGTTGATTACCTCGCCAATTCTTATAGCACCCGACCGGAAAGCTCCTTCGAGCTTATGTGTGATGCTTCTAATTATGCAATGGGAGCGGTGCTAGGTCGAGAGAGTGGACGGCAGTTCCAACCTATCTACTACGCTAGTCACACTTTAAACCCAAAGACAAGTAAATTATGCAACAACCGAGAAGGAGTTGTTGGCGTAGTTTTTGCCATGGATAAATTTAGAAGCTATTTGCTTGGGTCGGAAGTTACGTCCGGACGGCACCATTCTCCGCATTGAAGTATCCGTTGAGCAAGGCCGATGCCAAGCCTCGTTTGATGAGATGGATCTTGATTTTACAAGAGTTTGATGTTCATATCCGGGACAAGAAGGGTAGCAAGAATGTGGTAGCCGATCACATATCTCGGCGACCGATGATCATCAAATAGAGTCGGATGAGATTGGAATTGATTTTCCAACCGAGCAACTCATGACTATTGATGTGTGCGAGGTTATTCCCGCCCGTACCGGAAAAGGTTCTCCTTGGTTTGCACCTTTTGCAAACTTCTTGAGCGGCGTATATCCGGACCCCGACCCGACATATCGCCAAAAGAAGAAATTCTTTTCGGATTTGAACTATTATGTGTGGGACGACCCTATTCTCTTCAAGCGTTGTAAGGATGGATTACTCCGTAGGTGTGTCCCCGAGTTCGAGCAGAGGGACATTATAGAGCAATGCCATGACGGACCCGTGGGAGGTCATTATGGAGCCGGGAAGACCGCGCGAAGATTTTTCATCCGGTTTCTACCGGCCGACAATTTTTAAGGATACGAGAGAGTTTTGTAAAAGGTTGTGACCGGTGCCGCCGCACCGGTAAACTTTCTCGGCGAATGGACATGCCCCTACACCCCATTCAACAATGTGAGGTTTTTGACGTATGGGGTATTGACTTCATGGGACCGTTTCCATCCTCGTATGGGAACAAGTACATTCTCGGTCCGCGTTGACTACGTGTCAAAATGGGTAGAGGCAATAGCAACACCGCGGAACGACCACAAGGTGGTCAAGAGCTTCCCGAGGAAAAACATTTTTACACGGTTTGGTTGTCCACGAGCTCTCATCGTTGACGAGGGAACTCACTTCGCAATACTCCATTAGAAAAGATTTTAGAACGATACGGGGTGAAACACAAAATCTGCTACCCCCTATCACCCTCGACGAGTGGACAAGTTGAAGTAAGTAACCGAAGCCCGAAAAGCATTCTTGAGAAGACGGTGAATTCTCATAGGACGGACCGGAGCCGTAAACCGGATGATGTACTCGGGCCTACAGACGCCTTTCAAAACTCCTATTGGCACGTCTCCGTTTCGATGGTTTATGGTAAGGCCCCGCCACCCGCCAATCGAGCTTGAGCACGAGCATTCGGGCTATTAAATTCTTAAACTTTGACAAACCGCTTATGCAGAGAAAAGCGATTGTTGCAGCTTGCGGGAGCTTGATGAGTTCGTACTCCGTGCCTACGAGAGCTCAAGAATCGCAAGGAGAGGACTAAACTTCTTCACGACAAGAAAATCAAGCATAGAGAATTCAAAGAGGGCGAATGGGTTTTACTATATAATACCAGGTTACATCTGTTTCCTGGTAAGCTACGCACCCGTTGGTCTGGCCCCTTTGAAATTTCTCAGGTTTTCCCTAGTGGAGCCGTCGAATTGAAAAATAAGCAGGGAGAGTTGTTCAGAGTGAATGGTCATCGGTTGAAACACTATATTGGTCAACAAAAGGAACGACCAAAGGGTTTTCCATCTAAACGACGTCCCTAGTCAAGACAAACTCCGATCTTTTGGAACCCGATGATTTACGTCTCCGTGAATTCTTTGATGATATTGTGATTACCGATTATACACCTCACTTGTGGAACCGAAACCTAAAAAGAAGAAGAGAAGAATCATAGAACTAAGTGGATACGAAGTTTACCGATATGGCCAATACGTTGGCGAGACTTTGTTTTTGTGGGATCCATACTATTGACCCCGAGGAAATCAAGAATGATTCCGGAAAGAGGCCTCACTGGCCTGACCCGGGTTGAAAATTTTTGGGTTGTCGAGCAAACGACATTAACCAAAAGAGCTACCGGGAGGCAACCCGTTTAAAAAAAAAAAAAAAAAAAAAAAAAAAAAAACTCTACATTTTGCATTATACTTTACTCATACTTTGGATAATAGTTTTCAAATACTTCGAATTGATTTTCATTTTGTTTCACCAAGTCTCGTGGATGAATATTTGAATGTCATTTAAAGGGAACGATTAGAGGTTATCCGAAAATCCCGAGGAGTACAAAGAAAAAATTCAAATGCATCATTTCTTAGATTTAGGTTGTTAGAACAATTTGAAATAACCCTTGAGGATCCGGGTATAAAAGACTCATAGTTAATACTTTGTCACATATTTCATATCATGACCTAGTCTCGTTTTAAATTTTCAAATAATGTGTGACATGTATTAATTCAACTACTATGCAACTAAGGGAATAGGAAATTCAAAGCTGACCCGAGTTGAAATTTTATTGTCTAGTCGAGCTCCCGACTATAATTAAGCCCTACTAGGACGGTAACCTAGATATCTTTTCCTTTTTGTCTGTAGTTTATTTCTGTCTTTATTCCATGATATTGCTTTGTCTATCATCTTTTGTGCCCCTATCCCCGAGGTACGTCTTGTTTTCCCATGGTGTGCAGATTTTGCGATAGCGATTGTGAGTTTTTAGATAAATCCGCCTTACCGGTGGATGGTCCACAGCCCACCGATTTCATCGAGCATTTCGGAGCCGATTCTAGGCCACTTCCGGAATTGCCACTTTCGAACCACAATCGCCTAAGTGTTCTTTTTCTTTTTACATTCTCGCACAACCCGAGGACATGTTGTGATTTAAGTGTGGGGGAGGGAATAGTCGGTTATATGTATCTACCATTTGCTTAAATTATTTTGATTCTATGCTAAATGGGCTAAATTTTCAAATTTTTGTTTATTCCCGAGTAAACAATGCATATCTTTGTTCGTTATTTTTATAGTCATTAATGCTATATTCCGTATGTTCGATAAGTTAGTTGTTTCACCCAATATATTTTTCACGAGCCATAGTGAATGATGAGCTAAATTATAAAGCTATATCCCTTTTTGATTAGTGATTTTTTATTATCTTATAAAGTCATGTGCTTAGTGCTAACGTACGCGTATCGTGAGAATTATGATAGTTTGTGTTTATAGCCATAGTATGATATATTGTGAATATCTGAACGTTTGAATGTGATAAGTGAAACATAACTAATGTTCTTGCACAATAATTAACAAATAAATCATTGCTTGAGGTGTTATGCTCGCAGGTTTGAATTGCTTTTAGCATGTTAACCACCGCCCGCCGTAAATCTCGAAAAAGTAATCAATTGTGTGTGTCGAAAGTCGGTCGATGATTTGAGTGCGGTAGGGCATTATCTCGAAATGTCCTATACCACTATGATGACCAAAAGCTCACGACAACGTAAAAGTCGCCTTATGATTTGAGTAGATAGGGGATTATCTCGAAATGTCCTATTCTAGTATGACGGGCAAAAGCTCATTCGATGTGTGTTGAAAAAAAAAAAAGAGAAAAAAAAAGTGTGAAAAAAAAAAAAAAAAAAATTCGAAAAAATTTATTATTATGAATAAGTTAAGGACTTAGTTATCGTATACCTTATCCCCGATAAACCGACGTATATGTTGTAGGTATTATCCTCTGAGTATATCAGAATGGCCCTAGATATATTCTATCATTCTTTTCAGGATATGTCACGTTTTGTAGGGTACATCTTATAAGTATCATTATTACTAGTTTGAAGGGGGTATTAGCTAGTTTGCTTTGAATTTTTCAAGTTTGGACTTAGTGGAAGTTTTCTATGGCTATGCACACACATCGTGGTGAACCTCTCGATTTATTGAGTATATGTTGTATTTGCTGAGGTGTCTATCTTTTTCGAGCCTTGATTCTTGTTTTGTTTTGCTCGGGACGAGCAAAAGCTAAGTGTGGGGGAGTTGTTTAGGGTGATTTTATACGATTTCTAATGTTATATTTTATAACAATTTCCTCCATATTCGTATAATTTGCATAGAAATCAAGGGTTTAATCGAATTATTGAGCAAATGAGTTTTAAAAGTGGTTAAGTGCAAATTTGTGTTAATTATGTGGTTTCATTGATAAAAATCTTTGAATATGAGATGTTACATTTTGCACGATGTTATCATGAATGTAGGTACGCTTGCATGTTAAATGAGGAGCTTAAACGAAGATCGATGAAGATTAAGAAGAAAGCTCGATTCAAATAAAGAAAGCTCGATTCGATTCGGCCCAAACTTGTTGATCAAGTATTTCAAAATATGCCACGTAACATTATATTTTGAGGCCTAAAAGATGGATTTTGAGGAAAAGAAGAAGATGCCACGAGTTTACGAGATCAACGGATCAATATTTTCCAACGTACTTCTACCGTAACCTGTTTTTCGATGGAAATTTTACCCGACTTAGAGGCATTTTCAGGGGAAGAGTTCTTGACGAAAGTTGTAGATACTAAAATGAGCTTTCCAACGCATTTTGAATCACGTCAATCGGAGGTCTACAACTCAAGTTATGATTTTTTTACCGAACTGCTGGAATTACGGACGAACCGGAGATATTTTGGCCAAGTTTGATGCATGTTACTCCATGTGCTCCTTAATGATGATGATGATGAGTCATAACAAACTCCACATGCTATTTTAGTGACTCCTCACCTTCACATGCAAAGTCATTATCACCTCCCACATGCTTATAACAAACTTGAGAATATTCCTTAGCATATTCTCCCAAAAATATCTCCCTCAACTACAACCTCTCCCTTATACACCTCTCCTCAACTCTCCCTATAAGAACTCCCTCATTTCCATACATAAAGGCGCCCCTCCTTGGTCACTTTTGGCCAAGCTTTTACTTTTCCCGTCTTTTACGTAAATACTCTGTAGGCGTTATGCCGAGAATAAATTAGAATAGTAGTACTGTTGTAATGCTGGAGCTACGGCCCTGATTCTGAAATCATAATCGAGGATGATTGGCTAAGGTCTCTAAGCAAGAACCATCGTTGTGAAGCCACCATCACCGGAATAAACAAGGATTTCGTTTTCATTTGTTCTCGTAAGTTATCTTGTTCTTCCTTCATGTTTGAATTGTTTATGTGCAATTTGTATGATCTATACTTATGTTGCATGCTAATCGAATTTAGATACGATAGTTGATAAATTCGTAGATTACCGTGAAGGAGAATGATAATATTCTTCCAACATACGTAAGTTGAGGGTGAATGTTGTCAGATTAGGATTTATATCCATATCTTTGATCCGTAAATGCTTTAGTTGTACCGAGAGTGGTGAACTAATTAAAAGGCGATGAACCGAAAGGGAAAATGCCTCTTTAGCAGATAATAATCCAAGAACTTACGAATGAATATGTGTCTTTCTTGTTATTTTCGGTGGGGTGGTGGATCATCGGTGCGTTCTAGTTGTTTTAAATTATAAATTTTTATTATCGTAGTTTTATTTATTTTCACGTTTGCTACCTTAGTTTGTTAATTGAAAATCCGAGATCATAATCATCAACTTTATAAAAGAAATCGAAGGAAAAAAACTCTTTTTCGTACAAGTCCCTGCGGATACGATCCGGTTTCACCACTATAGCTGCGAGCCTTCGCACTTGGGGTTGACATCGGTTTTATTTTATTACTTGTTATCTTTTGCTTTGCATAAAACCGCGAACAAAAAACTCAAGGAAGGGAAGAAAGAAAGACAATCTGCGACTACTAAGGAGATCGCAGTAGTAAGAAGAACAACTTCCCAACCTGAAGCTGGACAGAAATGAAGGATGTAGGATCTTAGATCTAAACGAGTTAGATCTATGCGCAGCGGATGGATCACGACTTATATATCACAATACATAAATAAAGGAATTAAACTACTACAATGGGGTTAAGATTATGTAACGAATAGTGGGAAGAGAAGCCTTGATCTTCCAATGTGTTCTCCAAACGGTGGTTGGTGGACACCCTTCTTGATAAACGAACCTCCTTGATATGCAACACTAAGAAAAACCTAGATTTTTTCTTCTTCTAAAACCCTAGACAAGAAAAACTAATTTCTTCTCTCCTTTTATGGTGTAGGTCGAATTTTGCAATCACCACTTACACATGGAATAACTCTACTTTTATAGGAGAGTAAATCCTTGGCCCCCAAGTATTAATTAATAAAATAAATAATTAATTGAACAAAATAAAAGGATATTTTCCTTAATGACTAATTGTGATATGTATTGACCAATAGGAAATCAAATAACAAGTCATCCAACCAATCATATAACAAGAATATCTTTTATTTTCCGTAACACAAGAAAATTAATTCTTGTGCAAAATGAAGACATAATTGGCGCCACGTACTAGGGTTTCTAAGCCCACATAAAATGTCTTTTATGTGTATTATATTATTTAGCCCAACTACATAATATCCATGCATATCAATTAATTAGCCCAGCCAATTAATTATCACTGAGGCCCAAATAACAAGAATATCAGCCCGAATTATAGAAACCACATTGGGGACCATAGACCTATAACCAGTAGCTCAAATAATTAATTATCCATTGAACAGAATAAGTACATTAATTATTAATTCCGGGATTACGCCACCATAAACCCGAAACTGAACTCTACCGATTATAGATGTATACTTATAATCAACCCATAGAGTGAATAAGCGTCCATTGATATAATCACTACATACGGATTAACCCTCATAGACTGTCCATTCTGAGTAGGAAGTCTCCGTGAACCCGACTCAAAATATCTTATCCTTATTTACCATTAACCCCCTGATGATCAATTAGTTCACATATCTGACTAGTGACCAATTAGTCTAATATGAACTCGCCTGATCGATCACTTTCTTAGGGTTAACAAACAAGGGGACTGTCTCTCTACTTCCCGCAGGAAGGAATGGATTCCATGTCTGTGAAAATCAGAACTACTCACTCATCAGGAGATAGTGCCAATGAGAAGTGGCTTGGAACACAAATTTAAGTGAAGCGTAACTAACATATCAAACACTACCCCGAGACAAGCAGCACCGTATGATCACCTCAGGATTAAGGTTGATCCATATGTGATCATCTAATGATTTAATAAGATTCCTCGATTACGGAATTATATCGAGAAATTCAGATTAAATCGGTCCAGTCCTATATGAATGTCATCATATATAAATGCCCCACGTAGGTACCCTCTACCGATAGTCCGGATATGACTATCACACCCTAAGGTGTTCTGGGCACATTATTGGTGTTTTAATCAAGAGACCCTAAACTCTGATTAAGTTCACCACGGACTAACAGTTTAAGTATATCACCACTAAATCAATCCTCACGTGCATGCCATAAACTGAGTTAACCGGTTACATACTGATATACTTAGGGTTTGCAGCAGTGTATTACTTGATCTCAAGTAATAAGGTGAGATAAATTCTGTCACCAAAAACAATTACACAAATTCTCATTCCTCAGTGTTTACTCATTCCTAAGCCATATCGCCACTCTGGCGGTTCTAGATTTCTCCAGACTATAGCTCTATCACAATGAGTAAACACTGAGCCCGAGATCATCCCAACGATCATCCTTAATCTGACTATAAGTCAGAATCGGTGTAGTCAACCATATTCAAGTTTGCACCCGAATATACAAGCACATTATTCCTCGTTCTTCAAAGATACTTGAGGACGTACTAAACCGCTATTCAAAGCTCGAATCCGAGATTCGACTACTATTGACTTGTGATAACCTGACTTGCCGTTATCCAAGAGAGACTCTATCCTATTTTCTCTTTATCCAAAGATTTAGAGAATCATTCCTGAGAGGTAAGGTAGGACTACTCTCGTTGAATGTTGCATATGTATATGCAAGATCATCTTAACCAATAAGATGGATGGGATAGCCAATGACTCATTCTTGAGAATTTGACCGAATCAAATTCTTAGAATATAGTCCAATTCTCTCATCCAGCGAATCTTTGCGTGTCAGTTTCCGACTTCAGATAGCACACCCATGTTGTTTCCAACCATTTCAGTGTTATCATTCATGAACACTAATACTACTACTTCACCAATATTGATATCCAGCCTACGAAAGACTTATCAATATCCTGGTCAAGTCCACATATTTTAAATCATGTGACTTTGAATGACCGAGAGGTTCTCTTAAATCCACAAAGGATATAAGCCGCGGCAGTCATCCTGGCATTTGTTCTAACCAAGACCCTTCTGTTCCGAATGAATCCAGACTCCATTTTTGGGCAAGAAAGTATCAGGGAATCACCCACATTTTCTGCTTTCTAACGAAATCTAACAAGACTGAGTGGTGAGAAAGTTCAAGGTCTGGTTAACTCTCTACTTGTCAGGGAATCACTCCTATACCACTTAGCTTTGCGCTGAAAATTTAAACTTTCCTATTCATTCGACTCTTTTCCGTGTAGATCCAATTGCTCCCACTGGGCCTGAGACACTCAGGTGGTTCTACAAGAGGCTAAACAGAACTGGAGTACCAAAACTCCATTCACAGGGTTAAGACTTTCAAACCAACCTCTATGATCAGAACCATATACAGCCCACCGAGAGCCATAGGTTATCAATCATCCCAACAGACTGTAAAGTCCACAAAATCACAATGTGTCAACGGTTAAACCATACTCCCACTACGTCTTGGGTGGATTGACATTCTGATCTAATAGTATTTATCAGTGTAATCACCAACAACTGATGTTTGACATGGTCTGATTAAATCAGATAGTAACTACCTTTGGGTAACCGTACTCCAAGGTTTAAGGCTGTTACTTATAGATTCTATCAGAAGCCTTGTGACAGTTCAACTGCCACTTTCTGATCTCAAGAATCTTATAACCAACCTTCACTCGTCACATTAAGATATTTCACGAACAGTTACAATCTGAACGTATGCGCAAAATCTCCCGTCCTACCTTCAAGCATTAAATGCTAAATGGCTACATTTATGGAAGTTGTGTGAACCGAATTCACTCCTTATCCATAAATTCACTAGCATCTTCTTGGTAGACTTCTCGGTTTACATTATAATGTTAACCGTTATTTTGCAACCAATTATCTTAATCGAGTTCAGCAGTGTATTGTAGCACATCAATAACTATATAGGGCAAGTCTATGGTTTCTTCCTTAGTGAGAAACATTCCACTAGGAGGCAGGCCGAGGATCAGTCCCAAGACAATGCGATAGCCTATTTCTGAGAATGGAATACTCTATTCTCTGCTAAAATCAGAGACTCCTCCTAGTATTCTTTTGATAAACTAAATCGTGTTTCGAGTAGTTATCAGACAAATTGTCACCACTTAAAAGCTCCCATTAGCTTGTATTTTTCACTAGACCCCGAAGGTCATTGTGAACAAGCTACGTTACTTATTCAGATCTATTACCCTTTTCTAATAGAAAGGAAGCTTAGTCATTGTTCCTTTGTGACAATGTTCCGAGACTGGGAGATAGGAATCACCCTTAGCCAGTCATTAGGTCTTATCTCTAGGATATATGCACTAATTAATAGATTTTGAAGAATCGTTTATCTTAATACGGAAACCGTTTGCCTATAATAGTTTACGACGTGTTACATATACCTTTTCAGCATTTCTTAGTGGTTCTGACTTTATCAAACAAAAGTCCGAGTCTCGGATTCGTACTACAAATGTCATATTCACTTTTTATGAGGCAACAATATATCGAGTTGAAAGTGAATCCATTTGTTTCAACGAATCTGTAAACAGAAAAATAAATTTTTCTATGATATTCAAGGATAGAATCCGAAATTCATTTCCTTATATCACTCCCACTATTCTAGCTGAAATTACTGCCCGTTATTACTCTAATAATGTTAATGCACATCTTCCTTGTTCTTCCAAAGAACTAAGCTACAGAATCAAGTTACTCGGTTAAGAAAGTCGCTAAGGATTCATTGGTTAGTGATCCGAAATCACTTTCCTTATCCTATACTTTCTTTATTTAATGTTTCGGTTTAGCCTCAAAACTTCAGTTAAGATGATTAACACTTATAGACATTCTTTCCCATTCTTAACTTTCCTTAAAAGGAAATAGTCTTGAACTAGCAGTTCGTTTGAGTAGACACTACTCGTGAACTGTGGGATGTCTAATGAAAGCGTTACCCAGTGGGACTAATTTTCTAATAAATTAGAAAAATATAAGACAAAAGCTCCCACTAGTTTATCGGTTCCAAATACCGTCTAACTAGCGACACTTTAATTTATGATTCTCCAAATTTTCTATTACAAAATTTCTCGTGTAGATACTACACAATTAAAATTCACTAGAAGAATTTTATTGTCCCAATCATCTTTCTAACTGACTACAGTCGTCTCTCATTCAACACGATTGACAACAGTGACATCCTTATTTATGTCACATAAGTTCTGAACGCTCAAAATATCTCTTCCGAAAAATTAATGAACGATTAATAAGTACAACGTTCTAGTTACTTACCACTTTTTAACGAAGTCATTACTAGTCAATTTTACACTAGCTGTCTAGCACCTTAGAGAGATATATATAACGCTTGTAAATAAAATTGACGAATAAATCCAAATCATACACT
This sequence comes from Gentiana straminea, assembly GCA_036785695.1. Taxonomy (NCBI): domain Eukaryota; kingdom Viridiplantae; phylum Streptophyta; class Magnoliopsida; order Gentianales; family Gentianaceae; genus Gentiana; species Gentiana straminea. Next base: position 1,646,794 of record JAVUPR010000398.1, on the reverse strand, counting down.
ACTAATAAATTTTAGGAACTATAAACTAAGTACTTATAGTCTATCCTACCGTTCCAAGGATTTAATCTAATACCTCGGTGCCGCCTTAGGGTAGGTCAAAGAGGTTTCGATTAATATTGAAGATCAGATTGAGAATCGAACATCTCATTTGTGATCGTCAATCACCTTTCCTTTTTCAGCCAAGGTATTACTAAAATACCCTTTATGAGTGTGACCTACTGTTTCAGATTATTAGGTAGACCCCGAGTATGCCGCCTTAGTGTCGGTCAGTGACCCGACGAGTACCCAAAGTCCTATCCTTTCGGAGACCAAGCCTTAAATTTTGATAGCGGCGAAGGCCTTCATTAGGGAGGCCGGTCCCAGGCCAGCACGAGGCGTCACCATTCTCTCACATTGCTTGTGTCAATAGTAGAGGCCGTGGGGTTGGTTGTCGCCTCTCCCGCTCCCACTCAATATTTAAAAAAAGTGGTGGGTTTAGTGATCACATTTTTGGACTTGATGTTACATTAAGGAAAAATAAATCATAGGCCCGAATGGTGTCGGTTATGTGGGCTAGCCCACCTGACCTATTCGTTGGAACATATGTGGCCGTCGGACGGGTCAAAACTAGGGGAGCTCCGTTGAGCCATAGTGGCTCTTCGGATGGCTCAGCCTTGCCGGACCCCCATACAAACGTCACACATGGAGGGTGAAGTCGATCGAGCCGTAGCTACTGTTGACCACCCAACCGTGGTTAAACCACTTTCGAACCATGTTTGCCCGTGATTATCCAATCCTTAAACATCAAACTTTCACGTAGACACTACGGAACAAAAAACGTAATCTCGTCTAGGTAAGGTGGAATTCACCAAGAATCCAACACCTTAACCACGAGGTTTCGGGATTTTACTCCCTACGCTTTCGCAAAGTGGGATTCACCGAGAATCCATCACCAAACCTCGACGATTGAAAAAACCCGTGATCCTCGGTTTTTACCCTAATTAGTTTCTAATTAATATCAAACAATTAATTAAAACTAATTGCGTGTTTTATACATGCCTAACTAATTCATGATATGATGCATGTGACAGACCTAAACCTAACCTTGGAAACGGCGCCAGAAAGCTGACGGACATTACCTAGGCTATACAGATCCTAACCGGCAGTGTACCGGGTCAAATTGTAGTGCTAGTCTGGTGAGTCAGAGTATCGTATCCACAGGGAAAACATGGTAATTCTTTTAAGTGGGGTTAAACACCAAGAAGCTATTATTAACTCGATCTAAGTCGCAGTTTTTACTTTTTCCTGGGTTAGATAGTTAGATCAGTTAGATTAGTTAGTAATGTTAGAGTTAGATGTTAGTAAAACAGAAAATAAAACAAATAAATACTAATATAATATATATTTTTGGATCTAGCCAAGAATACTTTACTGAATTACTATCTCTTTTTAGTAGAAATAAATGAGACAGATCTTCCTTTATTCAAGGTCCAATCAATTATACGAAACGGTATACTCCTAAGCTAGGCAATTTCTCCTCACACGAGCGTATGAAATTGTCATATGTCTTGTCCTCTCGTCCAATGTCATCCTCAAGCATGTGTCACTCCCGTTTTGTCATTCGGCCAATTTTAAGGTATGTCAATTAAACAGGGCGAATTTAACGTGATAATCTCTCGAATATAAATTTCAATAAGAGTTTGTTTCTCCCGAAACAAATCTACCCCCGGTTTAGGAAATCGGATTCCGTTGTCACGTTTTCACTCGGCCAATTTTACCCTCCGGTCTTTCTATTAACGAGTTCATAAACTAACTACGAGGTGTCAATTCATAATTAGATTATGAATTCTTTCAAATCAATTAGCTACTTCAATTCAAACATAGAAAGAGATTCATTATAACCGATTTTAATCATGATTACCAGAGTCGATCATTCATTTTACCAAAAGATTAACTAATTCAGATTCATATCTTGGCTAGATATATTTTTAGTTTAACATAGATATAGTATATATATATATCAAATTCTGTCAAAATGTCATGGATTAAACAGCTGGAAGTTTTACATAATAGCCTTCTGTCAAGATGACAAAATTCTATTACAACCAAATTTAGCCTTTCGATCCAAACACTTATCAAATTCTCACATATATATATAGATAGATATAATTATATAGAATAACAAAAAGTAAAACTCAATAAAATTACCCGTTTACTTCGAGATCTAAGTTGTATTCTTGAAAATAGCAACTTCTCCTAAAGCATTTTCCTTCGATAATTTTCTCGAGCATTACAACATTACTACTTTTATTTATTCAAACATATACATATATATATACATACATCGACATATGTATACATATACGGGCCCAAAATAAGAAGAAAAGATGGAGAGAAGCTTGCATATATGCATACATATGGATATACATAGACATATATGTATATACACATACATGCTACTTCGAGAAGAAAAGAAATGGACATGGATCAACATAGAAGAGGGGAAATGGGAGAGGGAGAGCTTGGCCAAGAGAGTGGCCAAGAGGGGCAAGGTTTTATGCTAAGGATGGGGGGTATTTATAGGCAAAATATTCGAACCGAGTCCAAAGTTGGGTTTGAACCGAGTTTTGGTATAAAAATCATAACTTGAGTTGTAGACCTCCGATTGACGTGATTCAAAGTGCGTTGGAAAGCTTATTTGAATATCTACAACTTTCATCAAGGACTCTTCCCCTGAAAATGCCTCTAAGTTGGGTCGCATATTCGTTGAAGATATTTTACGGTATAAGTACGTAGGAAAACCGACCCGTTGAACTTGTAAGCTTGTGGCATATTCTTCCATCCTTCAAAATACCTCGTGTCGTAACGTGGGATATTTTTATGGGCTTGGGCTCCAAGTTTGGTGAGCAAAATATCAAGGATATTTATTTTGTGATCAAATAAATATCCAAGGGAATATGCTTGGAATATTCCCAGAAAATATCCAAGATATTTATTTTGTGGTGTTGGCCGAATCCACTCAGTCAGGCATAACTCTCGTTTCGTCATTCATTCTTCAGTTCCGTCTCCGCAGTAAATCTTATCTTTTTTTACCTGAACACAAAGAAACGAACCGCGAGTAAATCGACAACAAAAGTTCGTAAACTTGCGTTGAATTTTACGACTCTTTTCGAGTTAATATTACGATCTCTAGTCATGATATTTTTAGATCTATCATACTAGCGGTAAATAAAACCTTTATAAAATATAGTAATTTTCAACACGACAGTCCGATTATTAAATCTATAAAAAAAAACTTATAAAAATATAATAAAAACACGATAATTTATATAATAATTATTACTCATACATTTTGATAAAACTTAGTATTTATGACTTAATTTGACACATAAATGCTCAAAATGGTATCAGAAGTGGGGCGAAATGTCATAATAATGATCATAAATTTATCTCTCATCACAACCCCCCACTTAGCTTTTGGTCGTCCTCGAGCAAAACAAGCGATAAAACAAAATGAATGAGAGATAAATTCATGAAAATATAAGATATAAGGGACAACCAGATAATACAACCATTAGAATTACAACCAGGCTTTAACCTTAATATAAATGTATAACAGAGTGTGTGTGTGTCAAGCCTTTTCAATTTCCACTATCCTTTCTTGAATAAATCAAGTAAAACGCACAAATATCCATTCAGACAACCTAATGACTTTCCTAGGTATAAGCAGAGAATAGAGTTCCACACAAAGTCCTCCGAGTACTTATTAGGATAATCCCTAAAGCATATCATTCGGTTTATACTCTGGGGATAGTCGAAGATAACTAAGTTTTCAACCATTCTTAAATTTTTTTTTTTCTTTTGATGAACTTAATTTCACATGTGTAGCATATGCCTTCATTCCCAAAGAATAGGACGTTTCGTGATAACACCCTAGCCGGACTACTATCATCGGGCGGGGGAGCTTTTAAACCTCATAGTGATATAGGACGTTTCGTGATAACGCCTACGCACTCAAATCATTGGTAGCTACAACCGACATATATATAGTTCATCTTTTCTTTTTTTTTTTTTTTTTTTTTTCATAAACTTAACTTATATCCTTTCTATCACATTCAAACCTTCGGATATTCACAAGTACACGTTCAAAAGTTAGGTACTAAGTTACTTGTTATTATCTAGAATAACCACTAGGATACCGAATGGATACGAGTTTAAAATTTTCGTTTCAATATCAAAGGCTTTACGTGAAGGAATTCATGTTACACAAATATATTTGGAATTACAATGCACTTACGGTTCACGTTGGTTATACACATCCAAATTGATCATTACATCTTCAAATCCATGAAATATATACCTTATACAGTTTATTTTAATCAACTAAATAATGTTCGAAAAAGATCGAAAACTAAGGGATTTATTGATACAAAATAAACATTAATTCCATTGCTAGACCAACGACTCCACTCCCCACTTACGAACTTACATTGTCCTCAATGTAAAGTGAGTGTAAATAAGTTGTTGGGAAAGCAATGGTGCACTAAAACAAGTCAAAACAAATACTCGGATGATAAAAAAGGGTGGGTGGGTGGGTCAAAGTTATGACCGTTGTGTGTGCAAATAAAATAAAAGTATGTGGAGTGTGACAAGAGTGTAATGCAAAAGGGTAGATAAACACACCACATAAACTTTTATTGATTTAAAACACACAATATTCCACATAGTTGAACTAATACATGTCACACATTATTTGAAATTTAAAACAAGACTAGATCATGATATGAAATGTGTGACAAAGTATTAACTCTGAGTCTTTTATACCCAGATCCTCAAGGGTTATTTCAAATCGTTCTAACAACCTAAGTCTAAGAAATGATGCATTTGAATTTTCTCTTTTTTTTCCATCAGGATTTTCGGATAACCGCCTAATCGTTCCCGTTTAATGTCATTCAAACATTCATCCTAAGACTTGGTGAAACAAAATGAAAATCAATCCTAAGTATTAGCAAAGTATCATCCAAAGTATGAGTAATTATTATATTTAACATTTTTACGGGCTGCCTCCCGGTAGCGCTTTTGGTTAACGTCGTTTGCTCGACCAAAATGATAAGGATTAACTAATATAATATACTAAACAAAACGGGATACTTCTAACAATTACTCACAAAAACACGTAACAATTAAGCACATAATCCACTAAAAATAAATGCTTAAGGAGTAAAAAGGAAGGATAGTACCCGTCATTGACTACATTTATAGTCTATAGCCAGACTTTACCGTGCTTCGGTTTTTAAGGCACTGGTGGTGGGTCATCCTCACGCACCGCATCCTTCTTCAATACCGGTTTCCAACAGAGGTTAGACAATTCCCACCAATCCAAACGATTCTTGACCTTTTCCTTTGATTTTCGAGCTTTAGGTTTGCGAGCTTTCACATTATTGCTGAAGTCATCTTCTTCAATTACCTGTGTGTTAGTACAATCCACAACAAAAAAAACACAAAGTGTACATACAAGAACAAGATTCTAGTGTAATGCATGGATATTTCAATGAATTGTAAGTGTTGAAGACAACGCTCTCATGATTAACTCCCAAACTTCTCCCTTACTAAAATCATCAAGAAAACATACATACTTTTTATCCAACTTCATCTTTGTAATAGGGATAGAATGTATACCTCCCTTACCTTTGTCATTAGATGAATATGGTAAAGCTTCCTCGAATGACTGTGTTTCATCATTCTGTACATTTTTCTTCAAAATATGCATTGGATATGGTGTTGCCTTATCTGGTTGAACCGAGATGAATTTGGGTTGAGCTGGATAAGGTTCGGTTTGAATAGGCCCTTTCAAACTTGATTCCTTTCCAACTTAGTTCCAATTCTTATTATGTCGATTTTGATTATTATCATTATTATTCTGATTCTGGTTATTAGGTTGAGGTAAATTCTGATTAAGGTTTTGGCCATGCCCTTGAGCATGAGCAATCCCTTGTTCAGGTGTTTCACCAACGGTTTCGACCATTTTCGTAACTCGATTTGACAATTCTTGTAGAATATAAAATATCGAATAGAAAATAACACGAAATCGATAAAAAACCACATTTTTTTTTCTCTCTCGGTAATTACCGAATCCACTCGGTATTTACCGAGTGTAATTTTTTTTTTTTTTTCTCTCTCTCTCTCTCGGTAATTACCGAAGCCACTCGGTATTTACCGAGTATTTTTATAAAAAAATTGGTATCTTACCAAATAGGTAGGTACCAATAAAAATAGAAATGAGATTGAGAAAAGTGTTTACTTTCTACTATCGAAAATAGAAAATAACTCGAAATTGATAGAAGAAGAAAATTGGTAACTAAAAGAAGGTAGATACCAACGGAAAAATAAAAAAGAAATGTGATAAGAAGAGTGTTGACTTATCCTCGAGAATTTTGAGCTAATACAAGTAGTAACGCCTAGACACAAAGAAAGAAATTAGCGACGTTTTCCCCGGCAACGGCGCCAAAATACTGACAGACTTTTCCTAAGCTATACAAATCCTAACCGGCAGTGTACCGGGTCAAATCGTAGTGCTAGTCTGGTGAGTCAGAGTATCGTATCCACAGGGAAAACATGGTAATTCTTTTAAGTGGGGTTAAACACCAAGAAGCTATTATTAACTCGATCTAAGTCGCAGTTTTACTTTTTCCTGGGTTAGATAGTTAGATCGCTAGATTAGTTAGTAATGTTAGAGTTAGATGTTAGTAAAACAGAAAATAAAACAAATAAATACTAATATAATATATATTTTTGGATCTAGCCAAGAATACTTTACTGAATTACTATCTCTTTTTAGTAGAAATAAATGAGACAGATCTTCCTTTATTCAAGGTCCAATCAATTATACAAAACGGTATACTCCTAAGCTAGGCAATTTCTCCTCACACGAGCGTATGAAATTGTCATATGTCTTGTCCTCTGTCCAATGTCATCCTCAAGCATGTGTCACTCCCGTTTTGTCATTCGGCCAATTTTAAGGTATGTCAATTAAACAGGCGAATTTAACGTGATAATCTCTCGAGTATAAATTTCAATAAGAGTTTGTTTCTCCCGAAACAAATCTACCCCCGGTTTAGGAAATCGGATTCCGTTGTCACGTTTTCACTCGGCCAATTTTACCCTCCGGTCTTTCTATTAACGAGTTCATAAACTAACTACGAGGTGTCAATTCATAATTAGATTATGAATTCTTTCAAATCAATTAGCTACTTCAATTCAAACATAGAAAGAGATTCATTATAACCGATTTTAATCATGATTACCAGAGTCGATCATTCATTTTACCAAAAGATTAACAAATTCAGATTCATATCTTGGCTAGATATATTTTTAGTTTAACATAGATATAGTATATATATATATCAAATTCTGGTCAAAATGTCATGGATTAAACAGCTGGAAGTTTTACATAATAGCCTTCGTCAAGATGACAAAATTCTATTACAACCAAATTTAGCCTTTCGATCCAAACACTTATCAAATTCTCACATATATATATAGATAGATATAATTATATAGAACAACAAAAAGTAAAACTCAATAAAATTACCCGTTTACTTCGCATCTAAGTTGTATTCTTGAAAATAGCAACTTCTCCTAAAGCATTTTCCTTCGATAATTTTCTCGAGCATTACAACATTACTACTTTTATTTATTCAAACATATACATATATATATACATACATCGACATATGTATACATATACGGGCCCAAAATAAGAAGAAAAGATGGAGAGAAGCTTGCATATATGCATACATATAGATATACATAGACATATATGTATATACACATACATGCTACTTCATGAAAGAAAAGAAATGGACATGGATCAACATAGAAGAGGGGAAATGGGAGAGGGAGAGCTTGGCCAAGAGAGTGGCCAAGAGGGGCAAGGTTTTATGCTAAGGATGGGGGGTATTTATAGGCAAAATATTCGAACCGAGTCCAAAGTTGGGTTTGAACCGAGTTTTGGTATAAAAATCATAACTTGAGTTGTAGACCTCCGATTGACGTGATTCAAAGTGCGTTGGAAATCTTATTTGAAGATCTACAACTTTCATCAAGGACTCTTCCCCTGAAAATGCCTCTAAGTTGGGTCGCATATTCGTTGAAGATATTTTACGGTATAAGTACGTAGGAAAACCGACCCGTTGAACTTGTAAGCTTGTGGCATATTCTTCCATCCTTCAAAATACCTCGTGTCGTAACGTGGGATATTTTTATGGGCTTGGGCTCCAAGTTTGGTGAGCAAAATATCAAGGATATTTATTTTGTGATCAAATAAATATCCAAGGGAATATGCTTGGAATATTCCCGAAAAATATCCAAGATATTTATTTTGTGGTGTTGGCCGAATCCACTCGGTCGGGCATAACTCTCGTTTCGTCATTCATTCTTCGAGTTCCGTCTCCGCAAGAAATCTTATCTTTTTTTACCCGAACACAAAGAAACGAACCGCGAGTAAATCGACAACAAAAGTTCGTAAACTGCGTTGAATTTTACCGACTCTTTTCGAGTTAATATTACGCCTCTCTAGTCATGATATTTTTAGATCTATCATACTAGCGGTGAATAAAACCTTTATAAAATATAGTAATTTTCAACACGACAGTCCGATTATTAAATCTATAAAAAAAAACTTATAAAAATATAATAAAAACACGATAATTTATATAATAATTATTACTCATACATTTTGATAAAACTTAGTATTTATGACTTAATTTGACACATAAATGCTCAAAATGGTATCAGAAGTGGGGCGAAATGTCATAATAATGATCATAAATTTATCTCTCATCTCCGACCTGGAGGGATCATCGTTTAAACGGCTCGATCAACGGGAAAAACGTAGAAACTAAACAGCTACTAAACAGATCTATTTTCTGGAAATTAAAATTGCAATAACAAATAAATTACATAATTTCCTACTCATATGAACGAATTTTCATCGTTTATATGAGTTTACAATAGATCTAACGGGTAAACAGTGCCAACCCCCAATCCATCTCTTCAACCACAACAACTAATCATTATCAATGCATAAAACAATAAATAAAATTTATCTACATGCAATTCAACTCCTTTAAATCGTTTAATTATGATTATGACTATATAAATTGTGGAACCTGGCTCCGATACCACATGAAGGATGTAGGATCTTAGATCTAAACGAGTTAGATCTACGCGCAGCGGATGGATCAAGACTTATATATCACAATACATAAATAAAGGATTTAAACTACTACAATGGGGTTAAGATTATGTTACCAATAGTGGGAAGAGAAGCCTTGATCTTCCAATGTGTTCTCCAAACGGTGGTTGGTGGACAACCTTCTTGATAAACGAACCTCCTTGATATGCAACACTAAGACAAACTTAGAGTTTTTCTTCTTCTAAAACCCTAGACTAGAAAAACTAATTTCTTCTCTCCTTTTATGGTGTAGGTCGAATTTTGCAATCACCACTTACACTTGGAATAACTCTCCTTTTATAGGAGAGTAAATCATTGGTCTCCAAGTATTAATTAATTAAATAAATAAATAATTGAACAAAATAAAAGGATATTTTCCTTAATGACTAATTGTGACATGTATTGACCAATAGGAAATCAAATAACAAGTCATCCAACCAATCATATAACAAGAATATCTTTTATTTTCCATAACACAAGAAAATTAATTCGTGTGCTAAATGAAGACCTAATTGGCACCACCTACTAGGGTTTCTATGCCCACATAAAATGTCTTTTATGTGTATTATATTATTTAGCCCAACTAAATAATATCCATGCATATCAATTAATTAGCCCAACCAATTAATTATCACTGAGACCCAAATAACAAGAATATAAGCCCGAATTATAGAAGGCACATTGGGGACCATAGACCTATAACCAGTAGCTCCAATAATTAATCATTCATCGAACATAATAAATACATTAATTATTAATTCCGGGATTACGCCACCATAAACCCGAAACTGAACTCTACCGATTATAGATGTATACTTATACTCAACCCATAGAGTGAATAAGCGTCCATTGATATAATCACTACATATGAATTAACCCTCCATAGACTGTCCATTCTGAGTAGGAAGTCTCCGTAAACTCGACTCAGAATATCTTATCCTTATTTACCATTAACCCCATGATGATCAATTAGTTAACATATCTGACTAGTGATCAATTAGTCTAATATGAACTCGGCCGCTCGATCACTTTCTTAGGGTTAACAAACAAGGGGATCGTCTCTCTACTTCCCGCGGAAGGAATGGATTCCATGTCCGTGAAAATCGAACTACTCACTCATCGGGAGATAGTGCCAATGAGAAGTGGCTTGGAACACATATTTAAGTGAACCGTAACTAACACATCAAACACTACCCCGAGACAAGCGGCACCCTATGATCATCTCAGGATTAAGGTTGATCCAATAAGATTCCTCGATTACGGAATTATATCTAGAAATTCAGATTAAATGGGTCCACTCCTATATGAATGTCATCATATATAAATGCCCCACGTAGGTACCCTCTACTGATAGTCCGGATAAGACTATCACACCCTAAGGTGTTCTAGGCGCATTATTGGTGTTTTAATCAAGAGACCCTAAACTCTGATTAAGTTCACCACGGACTAACAGTTTAAGTATATCACCACTAACTCAATCCTCACGTGCATGCCATACACTGAGTTAAGCGCTTGCATCCTAATATACTTAGGGTTTGCAGCAATGTATTACTTACAAACACAAAACAAGTAATAAGGTGAGATAAATTCCGTCACCCAAAACAATTACACAAATTGTCTTTCGGGTACTACACCTAACAAGAAAACTGTGTCTCAGCCGGAAGCTGAACACAAAGGAATCAAGCAAAAGGCTGACTCAGCAGAAGAAAGATCAGTTGTAAGATGTTTGTACCCAAGAACTTCAAGTAAGAAAGCACCAACTGAGGGGGAACAACAACAACTGACAACTGAAGTTACTAAGAAAAACATTCTTGCTGATACTTCTCAGTTACAAGATCAAATAGATCGGCAATCAGCCCCAGTTTTTGAAGATGATAAGATTATCACAGGAGAAAATCAGCCGCATCATCTATTCCCGGAGATATTTCAAAGAAGAAGGATGATGATGAAGATGATCATTCAAAGAAAGAAGCTGATATGACTATAGTTTTACAAACAGAAACTCAACCTCAACCTCAAGCCATGCAAAATGTAACTCAGCAAGAAGATTTGCCAGTTGGAAATCAGACAACTGTCACTCAGCAAGCAACTGATGGAACTGATAACCAACAACTTATGATCATTGAAGATATCACTCAGTCTAAAGATTAAATAGAAGCAACATATGATCCATCTGATATCCTGACTAAGGATGAACTGGCCAAAGTTCATGAGAACTTGAAAATTGTGCACAGTCAAAGGGATGCACACAATGACCTTCTATCAAACATCTCTAAATATCTAGATTATAGAACTAGAACAGACATCTCAGTTCATGCAAGACTAGAAATGATCCATAAGTCATGTTCCAGTTCTGCTTTAGAAATTTTTGTACTTAAACAGAAACTTGAAGACTCAACCGCAGTAGATAGGGAAACACATGCATAGGCTCTCACTGTCATATGAATAAGCACATCTACGGGTTAGAGAATCAACTCAAAGAAGTACTTGCTTCTCAGCAACGTATTTCAGCCGATCAACAGTCAACCTATGCTTTGGTAGATCAACTGTATGATGCCAAAAAGGGGGAAGCTGAAGAATAAAAGCTGAAGTTATTCAAGGAAATGAAGCAACTTGAAGATGAATTAAGAAGATATAAATCAGATACAAAGTTCCTAAAGAAAGATCTAACTCATGAGAAGCTCATTGAGAAATATAGTCACCCAGAAGATTGGAGAGCTACTCTTACAAAGGATCTGTGGTTAAAGTTTCTCAAAGATCATAACCCTATTAAAGCCAAGTACAAGGATAAAACTATTGAAGAATCTTTGAACTAATTCTTATCAGATGAACTCTACAATCAGAAAATGGCACAATACAAGAAGATCAAGAAGATTGAAGACAAACTGATGATTAAAGACAAAACTGAACAGATGAAAGCTGATGTAGCAGAATTTAAAAAATATTACCTGAATGAATCAGCTTCACCTAAGTTAATTTTATGGAGAAAATGGAAAGAAGGAAGTCAAGTAGACTATAACAAGAACTTTTCTAAGGAAGACTCCAAACTAGAACATGATTTTCGTCTACATGACAAAGAGATGAAGTATATCTCAGTTACACAAAAAGCACAGAAAAGAGCTTAGACTCTAGCAAAATATATTTGAACAAAGTTTACTATTCTAGTTTTTGCATATTCTAATGAAATCCAGTTTTCCAGTTTTACATTGTTTTGATCTTTAAGCCTTTTTCTTTTAGGGAGAGTTTTGGCATAATCAAAAAGGGGGAAATTGTTGGAAATAAAATTTATGTTTTGATGATAATTCATCAATTTTATTCAAATTATTATCTTAACCTCGTTGATGAAGTGCTGAAGCTAGCTGTTATAGTGAAAAGATAAAAGATGTCTAGAATTGAATGTATAGGTTTTACTAGAGTCTGATATTTGTATAAGTTACATCAGACAAGCACTGTAATAGTTAGTGTGTCGTGAAACTGAAAACTGGAAGTCATTTAGAAAACTGGAAATCGTTAAGATAAACAAACTGACTCAGACTACACCGTTATGGAACTGAAGAAGATAAGTTCGCTGAGGGACACAGACTCGGTTTGCTTATCTCGAAGATTGAAGAACTGAGGGTCACAGACTTGGTTATTGAAGATTGAAGAACTGAGGGTTCAAACTCAGTTATAAAGATTACAAGTCGAGACTATAAAGTTGGACTTCAGGCAAGTTTGTGGTGACCTGAACTGACTTTATGGATCTTGAATAAAGACCTAAGAAACATAAAGACAATGAATTCTTAGAAGATAATTCTTTATGGTGTACTCAGGTTAAGTCAATTATAATCAGATATAAACTGGAGTAATGATATTTGAAGAAGAGTAAAATCTCAGTTAATTCTCCAAGTAAATCAAGAGACTGACAATTGATTAACACAGTATAATACTGACCAGTAAACTCAGTATTATATGTCAGTCATTAAACAAACTAATCGTACAGTTTAACGTTTTAAAGAAAGCGATTCTATTGGAAGAAATACTGACACATCAGAAGGGTCAGAAAATATAGTCGTTACAAGATAGACGTTGATATAATTCGAATTCAAGCAAGATGAACGTTGGACCTCACACTATAAATAGAGGAATTTGCACCAAGGATAAAAGACATATATAGAGAGAAGAAGAAGTTTTAACAAGCATTCATTTGTGCATTAGTCATTTCATTCGAATTGCTATCATCTCTGTGCTATAACAAGATCATATCAAGAATTTCTTCAAGTGTTCAAGCTACATAGAATTTATCCAGATTCAGACACTTAGAAGAACCACAAACAAGAATCAATTTATTGAGTCTCAGCCCAACTTTGATTCTACATCAAAGGTTTAGACTGTGAAGCAAATCGGGAAGGTTTTTCCAAGGACAGTTGTTACAAGCAGTCGTGTAGACTGTGTTTGTGGTTGTAGCTGGTGAAGAGGCATACGTAACCTCAGGGACCAGTGTTCAAACAATTGAAGAGCAGTAATTCTACCTATTCTACAACTGTTTAGATGGTGAAGCTAGGGATTAGCCAAGGACTATTGTTTAGGACTTTTTGTAACAGTTCACCTCAAGAAGTTCTAGTGGAATTTTCCTCCGCACCACAGGGGAAGAGAGGACTGACAGGATTACACCACCTGGAACCTTTATAATTCTTGCTTATTTACTTTACGCATTTATTTATTTTCTTAGCATTTATCTGCAGTACTTTTGATTGTTATACATCTCACAGTTCACAAACTGACATTCATCAGAATTCAGTTCGACACACTTAGCTTTCACAGAGAATAACAAGATCAAGAAAAGGCTAAAATTATATCCGCTGCTGGTTGACTCAGTTTTTGCTTAAGTTAGTTTGACTTAACTCAGTTGAGTTAGCTTAACTCCACACAAGTTTTAACTGAACCGTAATTTGTTTTAAATCCAGCTTTTAGGGACAAGTTTATTCACCCCCCCTCTAAACGTGTGTTAGCCTTTCTAAGGGACCAACATAAGGTTTTCACATGGTGATCATTTCAGACTTTCTGATCTCCTTGAGGAGGTAAACTCTGTTAAATAAAATGATATGAGTGTAACTGAATACTACACCAAACTCAAGATTCTATGGGAAGAATTACTGATCATAAGGCCTTATCCTAACTGTATTTGCAATCCTACCTGTAACTGTGGTGCTGTAAGAGTTTACAGGGATTATTTTGAATCAGAATGTGCAATCAGGTTTCTTAAAGGATTGACTGATAATTTTGCTCCAGTCAAAGCACAAGTGATGCTTATGCATCCCTTGCCACCAATAAATCAAGTTTTTGGTATGGCTGTGAAGCATGAAAGACAACTCAGTTATTGCTTGAGGCATCCAGACAGAGTTGATAATCCTGTTATGGCTGAACAAAGATCAAATGCTTACAATTAGACTTGCAATGTTGCAACTTCTGGCAGTGTGCAATATCCTAAAAGACCACTATTTGGGAACAGAAACTTTCAATGCACTTATTGCAACTTGCAAGGACATACAGAAGACAGATGCTACCGGAAGCATGGCTTCCCTCCAACGGGCAAGGTCAGAGGCAGAAATGGTCAAGGCAGAGGTGGTGGAAGGATCACTGCTAATCAAGTGGAAACCAATGATTCTGCAATATCAGAGACAACACAACAGTCTATTACTTCATTGTTCACTCAGGAACAACTCAATGAGTTAAGAAATTTCTTAAATACAGCTCCTACTACTCCTGTCCAAGATGAGGCAGAGCATATGATCAACCAGGCTACGGTTTTCAGTGCTAATTTTGGAGCTCCAGCCACTGCTAAGTTTGCTGGTAAGCTTGTGTGTTCTAAATCAAAGCTATGGATTATAGATTCAGGTGCATCAGATCATATCACTTGCACTCTGGATCATCTACACTCATACACAACCATTCCTACAACTTACGTAATCTTGCCAAATGGTAATCAAACCACATCTACACACAAAGGCACCATCCAACTTACACCTGAATTGATCTTAATTGATGTGTTGTATATACCTACATTCAACCATAACCTGATCTCTCTAAGTAAGCTTCTACATAATAATAACATATTTGTTATTTTCACTCCTAATGTCTGTTTCATTCAGGATCTTATGACCAAGAGGAGGATTGGATCAGCTAAGCAATCTCATGGCCAATATTACCTAAGTCAGAATGACATCCAGCATCATTTCAACCATATAGTTCCATCAAATAAACACAAGTCTGTTAACTTGTCCAGTAGGCCTGATGCATATGTATGGCATTTTAGGTTAGGGCACATGGGAAATAAGGTTGTAAATGATGTAAAGAAAGTTGAACCTACTGTTCACTCCTTTGAAATAAAAAATTGTACCGTTTATCATCTTGCCAAGCAAAGAAAATTGTCATTTCCTTTAAGTGATTCTATGGCTTTAGCAACTTTTGATCTTATACATATAGACATTTGGGGACCCTATAAACAGGCTACCATCTATAATGAACATTATTTCTTAACAACAGTTGATGACCATACTAGATATACTTGGATTTTCCTTTTAAAAGCCAAGTCTAAGGCTGGTCCCCTGGTCAAGAAATTCTGTGCTTTTGTTAAGACTCAATTTGAAAAATCTATCAAAATCATAAGATCAGACAATGGTCTGGAATTTCAACTCACTGAATTCTATGGAATATATGGCATCACACACCAAACTTCTTGTGTTCATACCCCTGAACAAAATGGGATAGTTGAAATGAAGCATCAACATATCCTCAATGTTGCTAGAGCTCTAAAAATTCAGTCTAACATGTCTTTAGCCTATTGGGGATTTTGTATTCGTCATGCTGTCAACCTCATCAACTTAACTCCTTCCCCAAAATTGCAGCATGTTTCACCCTACCAAAATTTGTTCCTTAAAACACCTTCCTATTCCAATCTCGGGGTTTTTGGGTGTTTAGCTTTTGCTAATAACCCTAGTGTGCATAAAACCAAATTTGATAATAGAAGTCTGTCATGTGTCTTTCTAGGTTATACACCAAATGTCAAGGGTTTTGTTTTGCTCAACTTACAAACCAAAAACATCCTGATCTCCAGAAATGTACTATTTCATGAACATGTTTTCCCTTTCAACAACACCATAACAAAATCATCCAATCCTGCCTCATATTCCATGCCTTTACCAGCCAATGATATTTGTCTACCCTTCAACCTTTATCCTTACACATCAAATAACACACCACCAACACCTAATTCAGAAAGTCCTCTCCCTCCTTCTCACCAATCACACAATTCTGAATCTTCATCATCAGTCCATACTCTTTCACCTACACAAGGATCTAATTCTCCAACCACATCCTATCAATCCCCATATAACTCTCCTGCCACATCATCTTCCCCACACAACACCATCCCACCACCTCTACCAAGACAATCTGCAAGACACAAAGCACCACCTAAATACCTATAAGACTGTTTGCAATCAAACTACAACCAACACTAAATACCTTATTCAAGAGTGCATGTCTTATGATTTTCTTGCACCTCACTATAAATCATTTGCCTTGAGTGTGAATGCCACAGGTGAACCTACACACTTCCAGCAGGCTTTACAAGATACTAAGTGGAGGGACGCCATGCACACAGAAATACAGGCTTTACAACAAAATCACACTTGGGATATTGTATCTCTACCTAAGGGTAAAGTACCTATTGGATGCAGGTGGGTCTACAGGGTCAAATATCTATTTGATGGCACTATAGAATGCTATAATGCCAGGCTTGTAGCAAAGGGTTATACACAACAACAGGGAATTGATTACCACGACACTTATGTCCAGTTGCCAAACTCACCACTGTCAAAGTTCTCATGACCATTGCGGCTATTACCAACTGGCACTTGGAACAATTGGATATCAACAATGCCTACCTCCATGGAGACTTATCCGAAGAAGTCTACATGAAGGTACCCCCAGGCTACAACACTTCTGTACCTAATGCTGTACGCATACTCAGAAAGTCTCTCTACGGTTTGAAGCAAGCAGGGTGTCAATGGAACGCCAAACTCACCTCCTATCTTCTGTCACTTGGATTTCATCAATCTCACAGTGATTACAGTCTTTTTATCAAAGGACAAGGGGACACATTCATTGCTTTACTAGTATACGTTGACGACATCATTTTGACTGGTCCTAATTTCAGACTGATTCAAGAAATCAAGGCTAACCTAGATCGAGAATTCAAGATCAAAGATCTGGGAAAATTACAATGCTTTCTGGGGGTTGAGGTTGCAAGAGGAAAGCAGGGAATTACCTTATCACAACGCAAGTATACGATGGACCTCCTGTCTGAATATGGGCTATTGGCTTGCAAACCGGCATCCACTCCGATGGTCACCAGCAGTAAACTTGCAAAGAATGATTCTTTGCCAATGTCGGACAACACGCGTTATCGAAGCTTGATCGGAAAGTTGATCAATCTGACTCTTACCCGGCCTGAGATCAGCTTCACCGTCCAACAGTTATCCCAGTTTCTTGATTGCCCCACCGTCAACCACCAGCAAGTTGCTATCCGACTTCTTCTATTTCTTAAGGCATCCCTAGGTCAAGGGCTTCTTTATCCCACCGGATCCGCTGCACAAAACACATCATTAACTCTCCGAGCTTATTCCGACTCCGATTGGGCTGGATGCTTAGATACACGTCGTTCTATCAGTGGTTGGTGCATATTCTTGGGCAATTCTCTTGTTTCTTGGAAAGAGAAGAAGCAAAGTACAGTCTCCCAGAGCTCGGCCGAGGCAGAATATCGAGCTCTCGCCGCCACTTCTTGCGAAATCAAGTGGTTGTTGTATCTATTGGCCGATTTTGGAATAAAACCTAACTTGCCCGTTCCCCTTTTTTGTGATAATACCAGTGCGTGTCACATTGTGGAAAATCCCATTTTTCACGAACGCATCAAACACATTGAGATCGACTGTCACTTTATTCTGGATAAGTTTCAAGCTGGTCTTCTCGTTCCTACGCCAATTTCCACCACACAACAATTGGCCGATATTTTTACGAAGCCCCTCGACGGTCCACATTTCACTCAACTCACACGTCATCTTGGTCTTTATTCAATCTACTCCAAGTCCAGCTTGCGGGGGGGTGATACAATATATAAACAAGTGGGAAATCAGTAAGGAATATACCAAAGAATATTCCATCCATTGACCAGAATATTCCAGGGAATATTCCAGTTGACCAAAATATTCCCGGGGAATATTCCAAGCTGACAGAATATTCCTTAGCATATTCCATACACACAAAACGCAGCTAGTTGCTACAGGAAAAGTATAAGTAGCTCAAATTGTTTGTACAGAGATTTAAGTTTCTAATACAAAAATAAATGATAGATCAATATTTGCATTCTTCTAAGTTTTTCCACATGAACATTTTGTAGTGTTCTCTTTTTAAAGAGCTTAAATGGATTAGAAATGAAGAAGATCACCTACAGGTCCAAAAGGGCTTCCAATTCTTGGTAGTCTTCATCTTTTAGGCAAGAACCCACATTAAGATCTCTTCAAACTACCCCAAAAACATGGTTCAATCATGTATACGTGCTTCAGATTTTTTCCAGCAATTAGAGTGTCATCCCCTGAAGCAGCAAACGAATTTCTCAAGACCCATGATCATTCATTTGCCAGCAGACCATATACTGAAGTTGCTAGGTATATTGCTTATCTTCATTGCTATTATCATATAGTCCCTCTAATGTTCAAATCTTAATTTGCTTGGACTTTGTTCTGGTTTGTGAGTCTATTTTGACTAATGGTGCATTTTCGTAGTTAACTTCATGTTTTATGAGGACTCTGTTGCTTGTCATCTTTATTGTCTAAAATTGAGGGATTGCTTTTTTTATTTTGTAATCGGTGACATGCTACTTGATGAAGCATTTATCGGATCTTTCATGGTTACATTTTGACTTTCATCTTTGGCAACCAAGGGCTCGGTCTGAAATGTAAGAGAGATGGTTGTCATCATGCCAGATATTCAAAAGATGGTAAGCAACTACTGATTAGTATGAAGAAAGAAGCCTCAAAGGTACTGTGTCAGTATGCATATTTAGTTTGGTTCAGCAAATTAAACATTGAGAAAGCACAGTCCTAGACCATGTATTTTCCCTCAAGTTTCCTCCACTCCAATCTTTCTCATTCATTCGTGTAAATTTTGTTTAGTAGATGAACAGTCCTAGACCATGTAATTATTTGTGTTTTAGAAATAAAATGTGGTGTTTTTGTGTTAAGATTCATATTTGAACCAATGTTCTTAAATTTACCTTTTTGTTTCTTATTTTATTTTTATTTCTATTTATAGTAATTGTTGGTCCATTGTAAAGGCTGACACAAGTTTAGAGGGGGTGTGAATAAACTTGTCACCAAAAACTAGATCTGAAATGATTAAGGTTCAATTTTAACTTGTGTGGAGTTAAGTTGACTAAGCTGAGTCTAAGTCAAGATTGACTTATAATCAAACAGAGTCAACCGGCAGTAGATATAAGTTTTAGCCTTTATCTGGATCTTGTTGTTTCTATGAAAAAGCTGAGTATGCTAAACTGAATTCTGGTGAATGTCAGTTTGTGAGCTGTGTGTGAGTATAACAATCAATTTCAGTACGCGGAATAAATAAATAACAAAATGTAAATGCGTAAAGTAAATAGAGCAAGAATTATAGTGGTTCCAGGTGGTGTAATCCTGTCTGTCAACACTTCCCCTGTAATGTAGGTGGAAAATTCCACTAGAACTCTTTGAGGTGAGCTGATACAAAAAGTCCTAAACGATAGGCCCTGACTAATCCTTAGCTTCACTATCTAAACAACTAAAGAACATGTAGGATTGCTGCTCTTCAACTGCTTCAACACTGGTCCTTTGAGGGTTGCTATTACCTCTTCTCCAGCTACCACCACAAACACAGTCTACCCGATTGCTAATGACAACTGTCCTTGGAAAATCCTAAGCCGGATTGCTTCACAGTCTAAACCTTTGATTAGAAATAAAAGTTTGGCTGAGAATCAATAAATTGATTCTTGCTTGTGGTCCTACTAAGTGTCAAAATATGGATTTGATTGATGTAGCTTGAACACTTGAAGAAATCTAGATGTGATCTTGTTTAGCACAAATAACAATTCAGATGAACTGGACTTGTGCACAAAAATGCTTGTAACTCGTTAATTTGTTGTTTGATCCTTGATGCCAAGTCCTCTATTTATAGTGTGAGGTCCAACGTTCATCTTGCTTGAATTTGAATTGTATCAACGGCTATATTTTCAGATGTCAAGTGTCAGTGACCGTTCTGACATGTCAGTTCTTCATCCAATTAAAATCTTTGAGTTACAACGTTCGAATGTACTTTCAGTTGCTTGGATGGCTGACCATAAAACTGTGTCTCCTAATCAATTTTATACTGAGTGTGTCAGTTATAAGTTTGTTAACTAACTTAGAGAATTAACTGCGTTTTTACTCTTCTTAAAAAATCCCAGTACACTATTTATCTGATTTTATGTCACTTAATCAGAGTACACAATTCCTTATACAAATCATCCAAGATATCATTGTCCGTATGATTCTTAGGTATTCTTTCAAGATCCATAAAGTCAGTTCAGGGCATCACAGACTTACCTAAATTCTAACTTTACAGTCTCGGCTTTAGCCTTCATAACTGTGTTTGATCCTTCAGTTCTTCAATCTTCTACAACTGAGTCTGTGTCCCTCAGTTCTTCATTTACTGAGTCTGTTCCCTCAGCCTTCAGTTCTAGATAAGTCAACCAAGTCTGTGTCCCTCAGTGAACTTACCTTCTCCAATTCTGAGTGAACTTCAGTTCTAAGTTCTGGTGACTCCTTTTAGTTTTAGTCAATATCTAGTTTTCTAGATGATCTCCAGTTTTCAGTTTTACGACACTTCTATCTGTTACAGTTCTTGTCTGATAAAACCTATACAACTATCAGACTCTAGTACAACCTATACATTCAGTTCTAGACATGTTTTATCTTCTCACTATAACAGTGATCGCGTGTAAGTCACTAATGTCGATATTACAAGCAAGAATACAATGTATATTGTAGTATAGTAAATGCGAGTCAAGGTCAATCCCACAGAGACAATGCAACTATAAGTATAAACGATTTTAACCTAATTAGAAGCAACATAGAGGAGGTCATGGACCAACAATGAACATAAAGAAACGAACTTGGTATTTCTCCCCCTCTTCTCACCGATCTACTAACTTGGATTAGTTAATCGTTATGTTTACTTCCCCATATATTTTCATTAAATTAATCACGAGCTTTCATTTTAATTATCATTATTAGCTACGGGTGCAACTCCTACTCCCATCTACTCCGAAAATGGTAGTAGACAACGTATACGCAAACTACAACATGATTCGTGATGAAGCCAAGGTCAACTCTAGTCAAAGCAATATGCTATCAACTACACACCAAGGAAAGTGAGTTATACGTGCTTAAAATGGTGGCTCATAACAGAATATGCGCTTAATACGCCACTACTTCAGAAGTGGGCATTTCTCTCACTAGTACAAAGTGAAACAAAGATGAAGCCAATTAACTCGAAAAGACAAAGATATCATATTTTTTTCGAAATTATGTCGAAATGAATCAAAGTCTAAGTGGTGAATCGTGCATCAAAGAGAATCAAGATAATCACGCAATTCATGGAATATAGTGCTAAGAAGCTGAGTGACGTTCCTTACCCCCTCACTTAAACGAAACATTGTCCTCAATGTGTAAAGTGAAAAATGAAAAATGAAAAGGAACTTAGCTTCAGTTAAGGGTGGAACCATAGAAGAATCGGATCGTCGTATAAATCATCGGGCTCATGTAACAAGTCCATAAAGAATCTGCGCTAAGTATCTCAAACAAACCAATAAGAATAGTGGTGACAAGAAATCGTATAATAAAATGGCGGCAGTAAAAGAGAAAATAATGAACTCCAAAACAAATTAAGCCTTCAAACTTTATATTAAAATGCTGCAACATCAACTAGATAGGAAAGAAAAATAAAAATAAAAATGGAAAAAAACAACAACGAAAAGAAAGAAAACTAATCCTCATTAGAATAACCCTCCTAGTCATCTCTAGGGTCAAAACTGGGAGGTGGACCAGAACTAGAGGCATCAGCGGCCAAAGAAGAGACTCAGTGATGTGGGGCAGTCCTAGGTGGTGGGGCCGATGGAGGTACGCCAAAGAAGTCTATAATCCTATCCATTTTGCCATGCAAACTCGCAATCTCTCGCGAGTGCTCCTCTAGCATAGCTCTCTGAGTCCGGTGTGCTCCGAGGATCGGGGTACGCTCCCTCTCAGCTCTTCCAATCCGTCTTGGAACTTTTTGAACCGACTGTGAACTGATCATCGGCTCAGGGTCTTCCCAATCATCGCTGACGAGAATTTTCACCTCGTCCTCTAAAGAAAACATGTCAATCATCGGCCCGTATGGAAACAACTCGTGCTCGGATGTAGCGGCAAGCTCATAAATACGACTATGCATCTGTAGACCGATGTTGACCGGAGATCCTTACTCCAGATAAAACATCAACTCTTCCATCTTGGTGGTGACAGAGACCGTGTGCTTGGTCGGTAGAAGGCGGGCATAAACAAATCTGTTGACCATCTTCCGATCCCCGGATAACTCGTTTCTTAGGAAGATGGTGGGGACTCCAACAGGATTGTGTTTCCATTGAACCCTAAAATATTCATCTATCATGTTCATCCTCTCAAGATCTTCAATGTTGCTTGAGGATGTGTACTCATCCGGGCCCATCGGTGGATTTCGAACCCCAAAATGAGCATTGATCTGCTCAATAGAAAAATCAATCTTAACCCCTCGGACCATAGCAAATGTAACTCCGGGGTTGTGCGAAACATAAGCGTAGAATTCTCTTACCAATGTGGTGTTGAACCGAGTCGGTGATTCTGCCATATCCAAAATATCTTGATCTTGTAGGGCTCATGGCAAAATCGAACCGCAATCGTCCAGTTCTATCCCTTGTTCTCGAGCCACTGGTCTTGTGTTCATATGTCCTTAGAACGACTCGTAGATCTCTAAAGAATGGAATTGCTCAACCCCATCTATCAAAGGATTGGCATCTCCGTATATGCTCTGATAACCACTGGATGAACAGCTGATCGGCTACGCTTGGGACCCATCCTAGATGATAACTGTCACGGATTTTATTAACACAAAACAAACAAGTAATAATCCGGTTAACCTCAAGTATAAGGATCGTAGTAAAGAGGTTGATGCCGGGTCGATCTTACGGGGAACTAAACGGTTGTGATTCTAGCTTTTTGTCTAACCTAACTATGTCACGAAACTACTCTAAACAGGGAATAAACGTCAAACAAAACAGAAAATAAAACTAGACAGAGGATATAATCCAAAGCTAGGAAGGATACGGGCTGCGAACCAATTTAAACTAACTAAACTAAGATGCAAGTAAAGCTAAACTACTAAACAAATTCAAGTTTCAAGGATTTAAATCAAGTTTATAACAGACAAACGAGGATTGATCCACCTATCCAACAAGCATTGACTCCCTACCTCGATTATATTGTGGTTTTTATCTAGGTTGTGATTCACCTTATCTAAACACGAACCCTAATTCCTTAGAAAGTTCATCTATTAATCTATTATCTTCCCATGCAAGATTAACGCGTTTTCTAACCAAAGGTGTAAACTTTGTGTTTATAATCTATCAATTAAACCTATTAACTTCCGTTATGATAGATTCGAATTACTATTCTTATTCATGATGATCTAGGGTTTATTAAGATTTCCATCAACAATAAACAATCACACATGCAGATCTTCCGATATAAAAGCAATTAAACGTAATAAACATGAATAAGAAACAACCTTTAAATAAACACTCACAGTACAATTGAAGAAAATGAAATCAACAATCATTGGACGGCTTCACAATTCTCGTTTGATGAAGCTTTCAGCCTCTGGACATCCTCAGCAACTCAAATTTGCAGGAATAGTGCATAAGAAGTAACTAGTTTAATCTAGATCTAAAGTGCATAAAAACTGGAATAAAAAGGAGAAAAACGCAGCCTAAAGCCGCCCCTAGGTTTAGGGTTTTGAATAATGAGTGTATGGTATCTTTTGTGTGGAGAAACAGCTGCTATATATAGATTTCGAAGTCGGTTCAGCAAAGTTGGCCGACGGACGCTCGTCCGCTCTTGTGAACGCCCGTCCAGGTAGAACTGGACAGCTGCAGACGCCCGTTCAGACGGCGTCCAAACTCTCTGTATCAAAATCGCTTCTCCGGACGCCCGTCTGCTTTATCAAACGCCTGTCCACTCTGGACGGGCCCTGGACGCTCGTTCAGGATGGTTGAATCTTGATTTCTTGATCTTTATCTCTTTTTCCTCTAAGTCATTCCTTCATTATCTCTTTTATCATCAATTAACTCGAACTCAATCAACTTTTGATCATCTCTAGAGCCTCAAACATGTATCTATAACACATAAAAACATCGCAAACTGTAGTAATGTCCAAATAATCATAAAATCATATAAAAACACCATAATCAACCAATTTTGCGAACAACTTATTTAAAACCTCATTTACTCAATATTTCCATTAAACACTTTCTTATGCAAAATTTATACAAATACGGGGGAAAAATATCATAGAATATAGCGTTATAAATCGTATAAATTCACCCTTAACAACTCCCCCACACTTAAGCTTTTGCTCGTCCCGAGCAAAACAAAACAAAAATTAGGCTCGAGAAAAGAACAGACATCTACACATATCCAATAAATCAGAAGTTCACCATTGTGTGTGTGCATAGCCATAGAAAACTTCCACTAACCCAAACTTGAGAAACTCAAAGCAAAACTAGCTAATACCCCCTTGTAGACTAGTAATAAATGACACTCATAAGGTGCACCCTACAAACGTGATATATATCCCGAAAAAGATGATAGAAAATATCTAGCGCCTTTTTGAAATACTCAGAGGATAATCCCTACATCATATCTGTCAGTTTCTAATGGGGATAAGGTAGACGATAACTTAGTCTTATATACATTTCATAACACTTCATTGGTTGATTTAACTTTTTCACTTTAAACACACATTAGGATAAGCTATTGCCCTCATAGTAGAATAGGACATTTCGAGATAATACCCTACCTTACTCCAATCATAAGGCAGCTTCCCTAACTGTCGTGAGCTTTTAGTCATAATAGTGGTATAGGACATACGTGGTATACCCTATCGCACTCAAATCATCGACTAGCTTCCGACACACCCAATTTTTCATACTTTTTCAACTTTTTCATGTTGACATTAGTTACGTGTTACTTATCACATTCAAACCTCTAGATATTCACAGTATATCATACTCGGAACTAAATACAAACTATCATAATTCTCACAATACATACGTAGCACTAAGCACATGACTTACAAGATAATCAAAAATCACTAATCCAAACGGGGTATAACTTTATAAATTAGCTCATCATTCACTATGGCACATGGAAAATAAATCTTGGTGAAACAACTAACTTACTAAAAATATGGTATAAAGCTTAAATGACTATAAAAATAGCGAACATTGAATCAAATTTCCTACTCGGGACAAAACAGAAACAAAAGTGTCGAAAAAAAATTCGAAAATTTTAGCTCATTTGCATAGAAACATTACTCATTAAGCAAATGTATAGATACATATTGAACATTCCCCTCCCCCACACTTAAAGATCAACATGTCCTCATGTTGTGCAGAGCGAAAGAAAAGGGAAAAGACTTAGCTGATTTAAACCGAAATGCGAATCGTTGGTCAGGCCGGAGCCTACATAATTACACTTTAGAATGCGCAACCAGACAATGTAGTTCAACGAAACCGCTAAAAATATACCTGCACGTCTTGACAAACATGGAACCATCTCGGGGAAAACGGGGAGTTATACCCAAATGATAAGATATATCAAATTCAAGTATTAATCAAGAGATAAAGCATCCAATAAAACCAAAAATTATAAACAAAGTCGAAATGAAAGTACGGGTGCCTTATGGCTTACATGATCCATCGGAAATAGGAAATAGTAGCCAAATACGAAATACAATGAACCACGTAATTAAAAGTAGCAAAAATATACAATCACAGTAGCTAGTGCAGATCAAAAGTGAAAAATAGACAAAGAGAATCAAGATTGGCCCGGAGCCGGAGTATCATCAGCCGGAGGATCAGAAGGAGTTGACGGAGCCCTAGCTGAATCAGACTGCTCCTCGTCGGAGGATGACTCAGACTCGTGAAGAACATCGGCAATGGCCTGCTCAATCTCAGAAGAATAATGGAAATCAATGAGGCTCGAACTGAAAACCCTATCATCCCTCGGTTGCCGACCTTCACATATACACTTCAGGATCGTCAAAATGTTGTTCTGAGACGTCCTGATGTCTTCCAGCCAATCCCGCACACTGTTGGCCATACTTAGCCGCATCCGGACCGAAGGTGGTAAAGCAGGAACCGTAGACGCTTTAGGCGGTGCCGAAGATGAACCGGGCTCCTGTGGTGTCTCCATCTCAGACGGACCTGAAGGCTTACCCTTCTCACGCTGTATCGGCCGCGGATTCTTCGGTTTATGATCGGCCCCATACTCAGGCACACCGGCATCGATACAGAGACTGTGGATTAAGTGAGGGATAATCAAGCATCGGGTATAGATCTTCTGATTAATAGCCACCTCATCATATAGCGCTTGCCCCACATCCACGTTCAGGCCAAATGTCAATGCGTATAACATTCCTAGGTCACCAATGTGAAAGTGTGTCAGGTTGTTCTTGGGCAACAACCGACTCTGAATAAACCGACAACTTTGGACCTTCCGGTCCTCCGGCCCGGGTCGTGGTAACCAACTCCTTCCGGTCGCCTCCCGGTCTTAACGTCCACGCCACGTCCGGATACACTCGTAACCTCAACTCCTCCAAGGGATCCCCTTTGAAACTCTTTATGCACAATCTCTTCCTTATAATCCCTGCCCTCAAAAGCCGCTAAGTTGTATTTTGCATTGATAACCTCCGGTGTAAAAGGAACTTCTACCCCTCGCACCACAACTACCTTCGTTCCCAAGTCGGTTTCCGAACAGTTTGCATAAAATTCCCGAACTAGGGAGCTATTGACCGGGGTAGTCGGGATTGTCATCAAAGCTTCCCATTTCCGATCCTTGAGCGACTTAACGAACCCCGGATCGACTTTGGCCTCCAAAATGGCCCGCTCAGTCAACATCGTCCTCGAGAAATAATACTGTGTATACACATCGTGAGCTCTAGGGTTTATGAATCGACGAGGTAAGGGCATAGGAGGTACGGTTTTGGATTTCTTTCTAGGAGGGGCAGCCCTAGGTACAACCGGTTCCTCTTCCCGGGTAGTGTCTATAGTCTCCTCAGCCCTAGACGAGGCTCCCCCTTTCTGAACTCTAGGCATCCGTACCAAAGGCACATCGTCATCAGTCTCAGAGTCAGAGGTCGGCTCATCTCTCAAAGTAGCCCTAGTTTGGGTGGCTCTAGGAGGTTGTTCTCGTATAATCACACCCCGGTTAGGATCAACTAAAGTAGGATTAAACTCCTTGCGTTTCTTTCCGGCCTCCCTAGCCACTTCCTTACCATGCCTCTTAACCACTCCCTTTTTATGAACCATTTTCTAAACCTAGACTACACGAAAACAATCCCAATTCACAACAAGAGATACCCGTTTAACATCCAATGCGGGATTTCAAAAACAACCAAACCACACCCACAATCATCACCAACCAACCAATTCACCATCCACCACAACACCACATCACCATATCAGAGCAGAAAGAAACACAAAACCAGAAGAAAAAAAAAACGAATTAAGATGACATTCAAGGGAACGAGCCGACCCAAAGATCGAACTCTCAAAAACGTGAATAAAAACTGGAAAAGTTGTTACTAACTTACCAAGTAGGATGAGTAGATGCGGATTGATATGAAAATTAGTCCAAACAACACAAATTTGGCTCCAAAAATCGGATTTTTCTTCTGAAAAGTCGGACTAAGGAGGGTGCTGATTCTCCAATAATAAAGCGTGTTGGGAGTTTTGGTTATGAAAATCCAAAAGAGGGTATCAAGAGCGATCTATAGCACTTGGAATCGCTCAAAATGGTTTAGAAATGAAGATTTTAGGCCAAAAAGAGGGAGAGAAAACGGTTTTGCGATTTGAAAAGGTGAAAAGTGAGGGTTCATCGAAGCGGGGGGGTATATATAGGCGGATGTTGGACGCTCGTCCAACTCGGTGGACGGGCGTTCAGCGGGAAATCGAGATGAACCGGGACGGGCGTACGGTTCGGTAGACGCTCGTCCAAGAATTTAAATCACATACGGGATTGGAGGGAAAATATCGGACGGGCGTCCAGGCGTAGTGGACGTCCGTCTAAGGATTTGTCATGGCGGACGGGCGTCCAGTTTTCTGGACGGGCGTCCCAGCAGGCAAAAATGCAAAAAAAATCATAAAATTCCATACAACCCAAATTTAAAAGTACATCTCTTATTAAACTTAATTAAAATGTCGAAAATACACCCTTAAATCAAATAAAGTACATAAAATTCCTAGAACAAAAATAAAAACAAATAGAAAACAGTGGGTTGCCTCCCACGAAGCGCTTTTGTTTTACGTCATTTGCTCGACGAAACAAACTTAACTAACGCTAGTCTGCATAAATCTCGTCCCAATCCACCAAACGGATGAGACGACGAAGCATATCAATAGCAAGAGGGAAATCATAGTCGTCTTGTACGCCCTAGTCATCTCCAGCTACCTCTAAACCTCTAAAATGTGAATCTTGGAGTACCAGCGCTAGATCTGTCAGCATAGGGTCATTTAGGATCGTATATGGACGTCCTATAGCTTCCTGTAGCTCCTCAGTGGTGAAGTCACTACCTCCCGAACAGCGGGGTACAATGAGAACATAAGTGATGGTCTTCGTACGGGTACTAAGCTCAAAATCTACGTGCAAGACTATAGTGCCTCCTGGTCCATCAGCTACTGTAATCAGTGGGATCCGACTAATGATGGGGAACTCCTCAGGAAGAACTCCGTAATCCATATCTAAAAAGCACACTAACTGACAGATATAAATAGAAAAACTTAGTCAGCTAAAACTTAATTAAACTAAAACTTAAATAAATAAAACACTAACAGCGTGGACAGAACCAAACTAATATAATAAGGGATATCTAGGATGCCTCCTAGTAGCGCTTTTTGTTAATGTCGTTAGCTCGACACCGTTGAAGCTCAGCCTGGATCAGGCCATTTGACTTTCTGCCAGCCACTACCTCGTGTAAGCTCTGATCAGTGGTTTGGCTGCAGAAACAGCATCTCACACATGGGGTGGAATCTTTAATAGCTTTCCACATACGCTTGAACTTCCCCATGGGTGACCTCTTCATTCTCTGAGCCCTCTGATGACGCTTCAACTGACGTTCCCTCTCCAATTCTTCCATATCCCAACTACCAGCTAGAACTTCTTCAGAAGGATCACTACAGCCATCCTCTGAAAACAGGTTGAGTGAAGACTCGCCGAATTCTTCGACTTCCGTAGCACCACACCCTAGGATGTCGAGGCAACGGACATTCGAAGGTCTCTCTTTAGGTTCACCAATATAGTGCTTGCACCTTTGGCCATTTACTCGAAACGGGTCACCACTATAACCACGAAGTTCTAGAACGCCTCCAGGAATGATTTGGAGAATCTCGAAAGGGCCGGACCAACGTGTCCTTAACTTTCCAGGAAACAGATGTAGCCTAGAATTGTATAGAAGAACTTGTTCGCCGACATGAAATTCTCTCTTCTTAATCTTAGCATCGTGGAGTAGCTTCATCTTATCTTTACTAATCCTGGCACTTTCATAGGCACAGGTCGAATTCGTCAAGCTCGTATAGCTGGTAGTCGATGTTGTCCACAAGATTGGGAATCAAAGTTCAAAACTTTGTAGCCCAATAAGCTCTATGCTCTAACTCGACGGGCGGATGACATGGTTTCCCGTAGACCATTTGATATGGAGATGTACCCATAGGAGTTTTATAGGCGATTCTAATGCCCAAAGTACATCATCCAACTTCAAACTCCGGTCTTTTCTATGACTCTTTACCGTTTTCTCCGGGATTTTCTTAATGCTCTGGTTACTCCTTTCAACACGACCACTAGTCATCGGATGATATAGTGCTCCGGTTTATGACGAACACCATACTTTTCAAGTACTTTCTCTAGGGGTCGGTTGCGAAATGCGTCCGCTTCATCAACGATCAAGGCACGTGGACATCCAAACCTCACGAAGATATTCTTCTTTAGAAATTTCATCACCGTCTTATGATCATTGTGAGGAGTGGCTTGGGCCTCCACCCATTTAGACACGTAGTCTACGCAGACTAAAATGTATTTATTACCGCAAGACGATGGGAATGGTCCCATAAAATCGATACCCCATACATCAAAGACTTCGCATTCGAGGATGAGTTTCAAAGGCATGTCAAAACGCATTGTCAGAGTACTGGTCCTTTGGCACCTATCACAAGCTTTACAGAACGCTTCTGTATCTTTAAAGATCGTAGGCCAATAAAAACCGGATTGAAAGATCTTAGCAACGGTTTTCCACGGACCAAAGTGACCTCCTGTGGGTCCACTGTGGCATTGCTCAATAGTATCGCGTTGCTCGGATTCTGGAACACATCTCCTGAGCAACCCATCTTTACAAATCTTGAAAAGATAAGGTTCATCCCAAACGAAATATTTCAAATCTGAGAAGAACTTTTTCTTCTCCTGATAAGACATTTCGGGATCGAGATAACGGGCATGAAGGTAGTTCACAATGGAAGAATACCATGGAACATCAGGAGGGCAACCGTCTATCAACATAATGTTTTCTAGAGGAAAGTAAAGATCTAAATCATCTGGTTCATCCTTTTCCTCATGTAACATTCTAGAAACGTGATCCGCCACTACATTTTCACTGCCTTTTTTGTCCTTAATTTGAACGTCAAACTCTTGTAGGGTCAGTATCCAACGCAGTAGGCACAGTTTAGCCTCATTCTTAGTCATCAGATAACGCAAAGCAGCGTGATCAGTCCACACGATCACTTGAGCTCCTAACAAGTAACTACGAAACTTGTCCCTAGCAAAGACTACGGCCAGTAGTTCCTTTTCAGTAGTAGTATAGTTAACTTGAGAGGGGTTCAATGTGTGACTGGCGTAATAGATAGGCTGGAACTTCCCTTTTATCTTTTGTCCTAGAACAGCACCAACAGCATAGTTCGATGCGTCGCACATAAGCTCAAATGGTGGGTTCCAGTCAGGCGATATAAGAATTGGAGCAGATATTAAACGATCCTTAAGCTCCGCACACGCTTGCTTGCAGCTCTCATCAAAATTAAACTCAACGTCTTCCTTTAGTAAAGTGGACAGGGGCTTGGCTATCTTGGAGAAGTTTTGAATGAACCTTCTGTAAAAACCGACATGTCCAAGAAAGCCTCTAACTTCACGCACATTCTTAGGATAGCCCATTTTCTCAATAGCTTCCACTTTTGCCCTGTCAACTTCTATACCTTCGGCGGAGATCTTGTGGCCAAGAACTATTCCCTCATCTACCATGAAATGGCATTTCTCCCAGTTCAGTACTAAGTTCTTTTCCACACATCTGGATAACACTTGATCAAGATTGTCGAGGCAATCATCGAAGGACTGACCAAAAACCGAAAAATCGTCCATAAAGATCTCCATACACTTCTCTACAAGCCCGTCAAAGATAGCCGGCATACATCGTTGAAATGTAGGCGGGGGGCATTGCGAGAGACCGAATGGCATTCGTACGTAAGCGAATGTACCATAAGGGCAAGTGTGAAAGTGGTCTTTTCTTGGTCGAGTGGATCAATGGGTATCGGAAGTATCTGAATATCCATCTAGGAAGCGATAGAATGCGTGCCCCGCCGGACGCTCAAGCATCGATCAATGAACGGAAGGGGAAAGTGATCTTTCATGGTTACCTCATTGAGCTTTCGATAATCGATGCGGACTACGTAACCGGTGACAAGTCTCAATGCTATCTCCTCTCCCTTCTCATTCTTCTCAATCGTAATTCCACCTTTCTTGGGAACTACTTGAGTTGGGGAAACCCATTCACTATCCGCGATGGCATAAATGATTCCCATGTCCAGAAGTTTAATGATTTCTTTCTTAACCACCTCTTGCATATGAGGGTTGAGCCTTCTTTGAGGTTGTCTAACACATTTTGCACCCTCATTCGTCTTGATCTTGTGCATACAGATGTCCGGAGATATCCCTCTGATATCTCCTACTTGCCAACCAAAGGCTTTTTCATTTTTTTTCAAAACGTTGATCAATTTCATTTCCTCCAAACGAGAAAGCTTAGCAGATATAATCAGTGGAAGCTTATCACCTTCTCTTAAAAACACATACTTAAGATGCTTAGGCAACGGCTTTAACACTAAATCTACAGGGGGGTCCTCCAAACTAGATTTAAGACCTCCACTTTTCAACTCAATATCACTGAGTTTATTCTGTGGTCTCACTGCCAAAGCTTCTCCTTCGAATAATTCTTCCTCAAAATCAGCTGCTAACTAATCTAGATTAACCACACCATGAGCATTCAGGTTGTCAACCAATCGCTCATATTCTGCTTCTACAGCCATGACTTGCTTATCCATATAGTCGGTGAAATCATCTGTCATGTAATCAATGGAAAAGCCGGTTGGAGGGCCGGAGGGTACTTGAATGGACTTTAAGACATTGTAACTCACCTCTTGATCACCAACTCGGATAGTCACGTGCCCACCATCGCAATCGATGAGGGCTCTAGGCGTAGATAAGAAAGGTCTTCCAAGAATCGGGGGACGTTTTCGTCTTTCTCTATATCTAAAACATACCAATCAACGGAAAGGTAAATCTATCAATGCGAACCAAAACGTCTTTCGGGATCCACGAAGCTTTCTTAGAGGATCTATCCGTGAATTGTAAACTCATAGTAGTGGGTTCTAGAAGGCTTTGTAGACCGAGCATTTTGTTTGCATACGGACATTGGCATAAGGCTTATAGAGGCACCTAGATCACACAAAGAATTTGGGAAGACTAGACCTCCCATTAATACTTTGTAAGTACGAATTTGCCGAGGGTCACCTCTTTTAATTGGTAAGTTTTCATAATTAATCATGGAACAATCCTCACCAATTTGCCTTTCCATGCCTGCTAATTTCTTTTTTGAAGACACAACATCCTTGATAAATTTTGTATACTTAGGCATCTCGACTAAGACATCCGATAATGGAAGATTCACCTGAGTATTTTTCAAAAGGTTTAGCACCTTTTCGTACTTCTTATCCTCAATCAAAGGAATGTTGCTCTTTCTCGGTGGAAATGGAAGTTTCTTAAGGTCATCCTCGGAAAAACCTTCTTTGAGGATGCCTTGCGGCTTCTGTCTTCCGGATCTTTCCAACGAACAGCTTTTTTAGATTTCTTAGTAGTCGGGGGATCAGCATCCTGACTTTCGCTTGCTTTTTCGGTCCTCAAGTGATCGGCCATTGAGGATCACTAAATTCTTCACCTCTCGGGGGATCGGCCACACGAGTTTTCTTTTGCGGTTGAGGGGAGTGTAGGTGCTCGGCTTCCTCTGCCTTATCAATGGCGGGGAGGGGCTAGTGGTTTCCACGATGGGAAGGACCACTAACTTGAGTACCACTTCTCGGATTCATTGCACCGGCCTCCTCTTTACCGTATTGAATTGATGGCACGAGGTCGGTACATGGGCCTTTGTTCAAGTCAGCCTGAGCAACTTGACCACCCTTCGGATTCTTCTCAGTGACACTGGGCAGCTGCCCTGGGGGTCTAGAAACTAACTATTCAGCTAGTAGCCCAATTTGTCTCTCGAGATTCTTCATCGATCTACTTTGCTCCTCCAACTTAGCTTCAAGATTGGTAGGTTGGGAGAGGCCTTGAGAGTTTTGGAGATTTGGAGCATAGGGCTGGCTGGGCCGACTTTGAAATTGAGAGTTTGAATTGGAAGGCCAACTTTGATTGAATTTTTGCGTAGGATTGGAAAAATTCGAGTTTTCATTCTGATTAAACCCAGGGTTTCTGTTGAAATTCTGATTCGAATTAAAATTCGAATTAGGATTGAAATTTGAAGATGGATTAAACCCTTGGTTTTGAAAATTACCCCGGCCGAAACGATTGAACCTTTGATTGTTCTGGCCATAGAATGCATTCACTTCCGCATTCTGTCCGTTCATAGGGCAGAACTTAGAAGTGTGCCCCACCTCGTCACAATTCTGACATGTGACTTGATTGTACTGCCCATAATCATGAACAGCATTCACTTGATAAGGTGCAGGGGGATTAAATTGACACTGGCCATTCATATGGCCCGTCGACGACAATTTTCACGGTACGGAACACGAGGGTTACGTGGAAAAGAAGAAGTTTGATTTATTGGATTTGAAACTTGAGGTGGTACCATCTCGCACGTAGCATGGCGATCAAACTTTGTAAATTGACTTCCTCAACCTTGGGAGGAGGAGGTGCTTGAATTGCTTGATAAGAGGGGGCATAGTTATACTTTGCAATGTCCTCAAACAATGCCCATCCCTCATCAGGCGTTTTCTTCAGAAATGCCCCACCAGAAGAGCTATTGACCATGCCTTTTGTAAGCTCGGTCAATCCACTGAAGAATGTATTGACTTGCCTTTCCAGTGGCAAGCCATGATGGGGGCATTTTCTGAGCAGAGACTTGAACCTCTTCCAACATTCAAAGAACGACTCATTTTCTTTCTGATAGAATGTGAAGATGTCGTTCAAACACTGGGCTGTCTTTGAAGGCGGAAAGTATTGACTTAAAAATTCTCTTTCAAGTTCAGCCCAGGTGGTGATAGATTCAGAGGGAAGAGAGGTGTACCACTCTTTAGCCTCTCCCTTCAAGGAAAATGGGAAAAGTTTCAGCTTGATGGCATCCTCACTTACTCCTTGGATGCGTGTAGTCCCGCATATCTCTAGGAATGTATGTAAGTGGGTATGCGGATTCTCTGATTGATAACCATGAAAAATAGATGCATGCTGCATCATCTGGATAAGTCCTGGCTTCAGCTCAAAGGTTTGTGCAGTAATGGCTGGAATAACAATAGCCGGGTTGACTTTGACTTCGCCTGGCATGGCGTAGTCTGCCAACGTCCGTCTATTATCAGCGGCCATTATCACAAAATCAGTGATTTCTCTAGCTAGTTGTTCTTCAAGATCTCGCTCGGCTCTGTCTGCCAGAACCACAGAACGAAAATTCCGCCTGTTTGGCCGGACTACAGTTCGCTCGGGGTCAGGGGTGTATAATAACGGTCCCTTTTGACTCCGAGTTTGCATAAACCGGTCCAAAAACAGGTGAAAAGAAGCCTAAAAACTAAGAAATTAAAAGCCTAACTAAAAATTAAAAGCCTAAGGAAAAGAAAGAGAAAGAAGAAAAAGAAACAAGATTATTGAAGAAAAAGGGACCGGACGGACGTCCAAGGGTTTGGACGGGCGTCCGGGTGGAATTTGGACTAGACGGGCGTTTAGTGGTCCAAACGCTCGTCTGGAAGGCAGGATACTTGAACGGCCGTCCAAATCTTATGGACGCTCGTCTAAGTGAGTAAAAACAAAACATAATTAATAATTTTCCAGCGGACGGGCGTCCAAGTTCCCAGACGCACGTTTGGTAGCGGGAAAACTAGAACAGAAGCAGTAATTTGCAGAAACATAAAGAAGGTACGACAGAAGGACAGAAAAAACAGAGAGAAAGATGATCTAATCTCAAAGGAAACTACTAAGGGACAGTCTTAAACTCTAATTATCCACTTAACAACTACCTAAAACAATTATCAACTAAAACAGGAATTTAAAACGAAATAAAACAGGAAAAACAAACGGAAAAACAGAAACAAAAACTAGACAACCGTCCGGTTCCCCGGCAACGGCGCCAAAAACTTGTCACGGATTTTATTAACACAAAACAAACAAGTAATAATCCGGTTAACCTCAAGTATAAGGATCGTAGTAAAGAGGTTGATGCCGGGTCGATCTTACGGGGAACTAAACGGTTGTGATTCTAGCTTTTTGTCTAACCTAACTATGTCACGAAACTACTCAAACGGGGAATAAACGTCAAACAAAACGAAAAATAAAACTAGACAGAGGATATAATCCAAAGCTAGGAAGGATACGGGCTGCGAACCAATTTAAACTAACTAAACTAAGATGCAAGTAAAGCTAAACTACTAAACAAATTCAAGTTTCAAGGATTTAAATCAAGTTTATAACAGACAAACGAGGATTGATCCACCTATCCAACAAGCATTGACTCCCTACCTCGATTATATTGTGGTTTTTATCTAGGTTGTGATTCACCTTATCTAAACACGAACCCTGATTCCTTAGAAAGTTCATCTATTAATCGTTTATCTTCCAATGCAAGATTAACGCGTTTTCTAACCAAAGGTGTAAACTTTGTGTTTATAATCTAGCAATTAAACCTATTAACTTCCGTTATGATAGATTCTAATTACTATTCTTATTCATGATGATCTAGGGTTTATTAAGATTTCCATCAACAATAAACAATCAAACATGCAGATCTTCCGATATAAAAGCAATTAAACGTAATAAACATGAATAAGAAACAACCTTTAAATAAACACTCACAGTACAATCGAAGAAAACGAAATCAACAATCGTTGGACGGCTTCACAATTCTCGTCTGATGAAGCTTTCAGCCTCTGGACATCCTCAGCAACTCAAATTTGCGGGAATAGTGCATAAGAAGTAACTAGTTTAATCTAGATCTAAAGTGCATAAAAGCTGGAATAAAAAGGAGAAAAACGCAGCCTAAAGCCGCCCCTAGGTTTAGGGTTTTGAATAATGAGTGTATGGTATCTTTTGTGTGGAGAAACAGCTGCTATATATAGATTTCGAAGTCGGTTCAGCAAAGTCGGCCGACGGACGCTCGTCCGCTCTTGTGAACGCCCGTCCAGGTAGATCTGGACAGCTGCAGACGCCCGTTCAGACGGCGTCCAAACTCTCTGTATCAAAATCTCTTCTCCGGACGCCCGTCTGCTTTATCAAACGCTCGTCCACTCTGGACGGGCCCTGGACGCTCGTTCAGGATGGTTGAATCTTGATTTCTTGATCTTTATCTCTTTTTCCTCTAAGTCATTCCTTCATTATCTCTTTGATCATCAATTAACTCGAACTCAATCAACTTTTGATCATCTCTAGAGCCTCAAACATGTATCTATAACACATAAAAACATCGCAAACTGTAGTAATGTCCAAATAATCATAAAATCATATAAAACACCATAATCAACCAATTTTGCGAACAACTTATTTAAAACCTCATTTACTCAATATTTCCATTAAACACTCGTTTCTTATGCAAAATTTATACAAATACGGGGGAAAAATATCATAGAATATAGCGTTATAAATCTTATAAATTCACCCTTAACAATAACAGGACCTGTCAGTGAAGCTGTTTTTGAAAAAGATACCTCGAGAAACCGGCAGGTATTTCTGACTTACCGGCCTGAATTTTTTTGATTTCTTTCTGGGACAGCGCTTTTACCGATAAAAGATAACGAACTGCAGCACCTCACTAGCACAGCAGCACTAGACAACAATAGGGTGAAGAAAATAGGTGTTTTGGTTGGTAAAAATGAAAGAATGGTTTAATTTTGGTGGATGTTTGATGGTGATAAAGGTGGTGATGGTGGCCGACTGAATTGGAGAAGAAGAAGAAATGGAAGAAGTTTCGTGATTTGAGGAGAAGATAGTAGATGGAATGATGATAATGGTGGTGAATGGGTGGTTTAAATAGGAAAAAATTAGTGAAAGTGGAAGGATTTGGTGGGATAGTGGTATATGAGTAATTAGGGTGGGGGATTTGAGGGGGTGATTGATGGGATTGCAGTGGAGTTATGGTGGAGTGTGGGAAAGGATGAAAATTTTGAAAAGAGGGGAAAAGGTGGTGGTTTCTGCTGACTTGTGGTGTCTGATGCAACGTGTGTCCTCCACGTGGCTCTATAAATTCAGCTTTTTATACTGACGTTCAGAAATCTGAAAATCCAAGCTCGGTAATCCGGGGGTAACCTAGGGTTTACCGGGAGTTCTTTTTCCCCAGATTTCTTTGTCTCCTTCACCGCACACTTTGCTCATCCTCTCTACTCAATTCTGACCTCAAATTTACTAGCCTCTTACTTCCTTTGTTGTTATTTTCAACTCAATCCTAACCTACTTCACTAGAATCCACAACGAGTAAAAAAAAAACCTTTCCACAACCTTCGGTTTCAAGCCTAAGGTGCGGTAGGATGAAAAAAAGCTCATCCGTTCATCCGGCTACTTTTATTCATTCCTAATCCACCTAAGGGTTTAAGAAAATAGTTCTGAGTTTATAGTCGCCAGCTCGACTTTCTTTAGATCTCCGATCATTCAGGGGTCGGAGCTTTAACTCGCCAAGCTTTACCTCCAGAGGTTTGTACCTATGTAGAAACTTTTTGAGCTCTCTTCCTAGCACACCTCTCTCTCTCTCTCTCTCTCTTTGCTTACGTTCTAGGTCTTCCTGTGCTACGAGATTTAGACTTTAGACCCAAGGACTCCACATTTCCTTTTTTAAGCTCAAAGCATTCACTACGCAACACGGAAGGACTATCTTCCGTGAGTATCTTGTTGTGGTCCTTTTCATCTCATCTCTCTGGGCATTAGTCTCATGAATTCCTGCTCAACGGTTTCTACTACAACCTCTCAATGCTTATGCCCTTCCTTTTCTATCTCCATAATTTCAACCTTTCATGAATCGTAAGCCTTCTTGCATCCCTCCGGCCTGTTATCTAGGGGCTCTAAGATCTTAAAAGATACTGCATCATTATTCAACCTCAAAATATTCTCCCCCTTATCAAAATCCATGACTGCCATGCTTGTCGCTAAAAAAGGTCTTTCTAACAAAAATAGGGCACTTGGGTCCTCTGGTACGTCTATACCCATGAAATCAATTGGATAACTGAACCCCCATGCCTTAATCGTGCACTTCCTAAGTAGGCCGGCAGGCATATCTCTAGTTCTATCAACGAAAGTCATGGTTCAAGTTTGATTTATAACGACTGGAAGCTTAATCTTTTGGCAGAGGGAAAAAGGTAGAATGTTGCAACTCTAGCCAGAGTCGTAGAGACATAATCCTACTGATATACCATTAACAGAAATCTGGAGTCGGAACGTGCCAGGGTCTCCTAACTTCACCACGGTGTCTGAGTCTGGGTATTCCTCAGGCTCAGAATACATCGTGTCAGGATCCTCTTCAAGATCATGAGAATCATAATCCGAAGACGACATTTCAATTAACTCACAAGGGAACTCACCTGGAGGATAGGTGCTATACTCCTCTAAGTTCTCTTCAGTCTCTCTTGCTTGATTGCTTCTTCTTTTTTTCCAACCGCTTCTTAATAGCCTTATAATGCTCTCTGGCTTCAGATCCAGGGTACATAGAAATCGGTGTGATGTTCAATATCGTTCTAGGCATATTGTTTGACTTATTTGCTCTTTTTCAACTCCGGTTTGATCGAATCTCTGAAGTGTTCTGATCTTCCTGCGAAAAAGAGAAAATGAAACAAGGAAAAGGTTAGCAACTTCCTCTTCAAGTGGGTATGATCCCAACTGTTCCGGACCTACTAACTAAAATCAACAGGGAATAACATAGAATAATAGGGGCAGTCAGAATTCAATTTTCCAGTCCTCGGTAACCCGGGCGTAACCTAAGGTTTACCGGCCCTGAAATTTCTCATTCTGGAAGTTTAACCTTTGCAGGTTTGATACAGAATGACTCAAGACTCAAACTAAATTAAAATAAAATGAGTTCTTTATCAGAATTAAAACGTTTATATTTATAATTGGCCATTGTCCCCGGAAATGGTACCAAAAATCTTGATTGCGTGTAAGTCACTAACATCGATATTACTAGCCAGAACACTTGGTACATCGTAGTATAGTAAATGCGTGTCAAGGTCGATCCCTCAGAGACAATGCAACTATAAGTATAAACGATTCTAACCTAACTAAGAAGCAACATAGAGGCGGTCATGGACCAACAATGAACATAAAGAAAATGAACTTTGGTATTTCTCCCCCTCTTCTCACCGATCTACTAACTTGGATTAGTTAATTGTTATGTTTACTTCACAACATAATTTCCTTAAATTAATAGTGAGCTTTCGTTTTAATTATCATTATCAGCTACGGGTGCAACTCCTACTCCTATCTACTCCGACATTGGTCATAGACAATCTATAAGCAAGCTACCCTCCTTAAGTGGTCCGTAATAGCCCATACTCATAAAGATCTTGAATTGCCGATATCGAGCGCTAACTCATACCGCTAACCCGCCTAGACAGCTGTGGACATTGATCAGCACGTTCCTAGGGTCCATTCAAGACTATGTCCAAACTTAGCACTTCACTATTCGTATTTCCTACCAGTTTACGATTAAAATAAGAAGATTGGCCAGATCTAACATACTGTTAATTAAACATGTCGATCAACGTAGTTGTAGTGAATCCCAGTTTTAGGTTTTCAAAATAATGCCTCGGTAAACCGGTATAGACCGTTGGGTTACCGGGGTCTTCTTTTCCTATTCCTGGATCTACATTGCTCAATTATGATTAAAATAAGTAAATTATGGGGTCTTTAAACATGCAGATTAACTAAAACACATAAATACGAACATATCTACCATATTGAAGAAAAAAAGGAATGTTCAAAGCTTCATACCTTCAACAATGGTGATCTAGCTCGATCTACTCAAGCTAGAGATTGTAGAGAACGGGAGAAAACTAGAAATAACTCCTCAAAGGCTTGGAATAACTTTATTTCATCAAAATTGTATAATGTAATTGAAAACTATTGATAAGATATTAATCATATAAAAACATTTAGTATATGCGGATTTATATAGATACAACAGCCGACGTAAGACTCTCTAAAACCCTAACCAACCTAGATAATGCGACAGAATCAATTTCGTGTCAAATAAGCCACCGGTTTACCGGCCCTAGCCCTCGGTAAACATCAGCCCTCATATGTTCTCTCTTATCTCTGTTTTGAAGCTTCTCTTCAATTCTCTTTACATTCTTGTAAGTGCCCATCTTCTGATTATGATAGAGATCGGATATGAAATAGGCAAGGTATTCTTCGTAAGTTTTGTCTCTGTATTTTACCTTGACATTGTTATGATCCTTGTCAAACTTCTTCCACAGATCTTTTGTGAGAGTAGCTCTTCTTTATCCAGGATGACTGTACTTTACAATAAGCTACTCGTCAGTTAGTTGTTTCGCATCCCTAACAAAAGGATCTCCTGCTAATTTACATTCCTTCAATTCAGCCTCAAGCTTCAGCTTTTCTTCTTGTAATCTCACCTTTTCTAATTCAACTTCCCCTTCTTTGGCATCATACAACTGAGTGATCAACTGTTGAGTTGCCTTATGGTCTCCTGAAATGTCTTTCTGAGAAGTGAGAACTTCTTTGACCTAAGTTTCTAATCCATAGATTCGCTGATTGAGGTGCCATTCTTCTTGAGAATGAATTTCTTGATCTTCCATAGTTGTGGTTTCAAGTTTCTCCTTTAGAC
The DNA here is from genome assembly GCA_036785695.1 of Gentiana straminea. Lineage (NCBI taxonomy): Eukaryota > Viridiplantae > Streptophyta > Magnoliopsida > Gentianales > Gentianaceae > Gentiana > Gentiana straminea. Next base: position 1,604,850 of record JAVUPR010000398.1, on the reverse strand, counting down.
TGAGAATTTCTGAAATAGAATTTGAAGTGGATTTTTTGATAACATCCAACTTAGTATGAACTAAGACGTCAGTTTTCTTTTTGTAATCCCTGTATCCGGAGATGTGTGACAAAAGCCCATTGTATAAATCTTTTTGGATGAGCATAATATTCAAATTTTTTTGGACTTTGCTGAATTCCTCTTTTGTCAGCTTCTCAGTTGGATCTTCTTCTTGTTCTTCATGGATTTTAGACTGAGTATCATCTTCAATTATCATCAATTCCAGATTATTAGTTCCTTCTGGTGCTTTCTAATTGTCAGTTGTCTGATTCTCAACAAGCAATCCTTCCTGCTGAGTAACAGTTTGCACTGCTTGTCGTTCAAGTTGAGTGTCTGACTCCAAAACTGTACTCTTTTCAATTTTCTTCTTTGAATCGTCATCTTTCTTCTTTAAAAATTACTTTGGTATAGATGATGTGATCGATTCTTTTCTCTGAGCTATTTCTTTGAATCTGTTGTAGCAGTTGGTGAGAAACTCATCCATAGGAAATAATGCATATAAGTCTTGTATTTCAAGTTTCTCCAACAATAGCTTATCTTCGCTAATGAAATAGCTTCATGAGAATCTTCATTCTTGATCTTCATCTTCATCAGGTTGATAATCCTTAGTGCATCGAAGTTGTAGTCCTGTGGTTGCTGAGTAACTTGTTCCTCTTGCTCAACATGCATAGCAGAAACTTGATCCTCTGATATCTTCTTCTTTATTTGAGAAACAACTTCGGTAACCAAACTATTCTTCTGTCTGACTTCAGTTTTTAGTTGTTGTTCCCCTAAGTTGATGCTAACTGACTTGAAGTACCTGGGAAAAAACATCTTCGAACTGAATTTTCCTGCTATGTTTCAGCTTTCGTCTTAATCCCCATTTGCTGAGCGATCTGCTGATACACGGTTTTCTTATTGGCTTCAGGTTAGGAAGTTTTCATCCTTGAACTTACAACTGCTGTAATTTTCTCAGTGGTTATAGTTACACTTGCAGTTCGTTCTTGCTTCTTCCCATCGCCGAGTCTTTCCAAATAATGTTGAATAATTCTCCTGAGTGTCATCTTCAGTCGAAATCTTCCTTCAGTTTCTCGTCCTTCAGCTTGGGCATTGCTGGCACTTGCTACTTATGCTAAGTGTTGCTTCTTGATCTGATTGAACACATATCCAGCCCAATTGAACTCAAGTTCATCCTATATGATGTTCATCAGATATATCCCATCTTCAGATAACTTGCTTAGACCTTTGTATCAACGAATAATATTTTTGCTTAGCCACCTGCTGAGGAGTGCAAATTCAGGCTTAAGATTGGTGAGAGGTGTGTCAACGTCTATTGGTTCCTTTGTGACTGAGATTTGCCTGAGAAAGGCTTACCTTTTGAGTGGCAAACAGGCCAAGTCTATTGATTTCACAAGTGGTTGTTTGAAATCAAATAGCTGCCTTATGATTTCTTCAGTGACGATTACCCTTTCTCCACGAACTGTAGTCACCAGGGAATGCTTGACTAACCTCATATTCTCCCAGAACTGCAAAATCCCTTCCAAGTCATGATCTTTTTGAGATTTTACTTCCAGGAGGTTCTTCAACCCTTGAAAATTCTGCACCTTTTCACAAATATAGCTTGTGAGAAGAGTGTCGCACATTTCTACATAATCATCAAAAGAAAGGCTGTCCAACTCAGTGATTAGCCTATCTTCTTGAGTCTGTTTGGAGGCTGCCATTTGTAGAAATTTTCTATGTTTTGAAAACATTCGGTGAGTAAGATAAAATTTTTGGCTTTTGAGAGAGAGATAAATTTGGATTTTTCTATGAAAGGAGATATGAAATTGGTTAGATATATAGTGGGGAGGACGGTAGGTGATTTGAACGCACAATCTTCTGAGAGATTTGTACCAAGTTTTCAAATACCATGATGGTTTGTATAACCAATGCATGTACTATCTTAAATTTTTAGGAGTATACACGCAAAAGTTTCTGACATAAACGGCAGTAATTAAATGCAATGTAACTATTGTGGGTTTTATCCTTTCGACTTTTGACTGGATAAAACTGACTGAGATCAGTTCCAAAGCGTGTTCAGTTCCATCAAATCTTTAGTTCAATAGGTCAGTTTGAGATTGTAGATGTGAATGACTGATCTGTCAAGTGAGCGCACCCTGCATGACAAAGATCAATCCCCTTGATGAATCTCTGAGCTTAAACTGACTTTGATAATTCCCAATTCAGTTCTAAGTTTAGCAAACCTTTCTTTGTCCAGTGGTTTGGTAAAATTGTCAGCCAACTGATCTTCGGATGGGACATAGAGAACTATAACGTCCTTTTTCTCCATATGATCCCTTATAAAGTGATGTCTCAAATCAATGTGCATAGTCTTAGAGTGCAAAACTGGATTTTCAGTTATAGCTATTGCACTTGTAATATCACACATTATAGGAATCAATCCTTCTATTAACCTATAATCTCTTAACTATTATCTTATCCATAAAATTTGAGCACAACATCTTCCAACTGCTATATATTCAGCTTCAACTTTTGATGTCAAAATTGAGTTTTGCTTCTTGCTGAACAATGACACAAGTCTATTTCCTAGTAACTGACATGTGCCTGAAGTACTCTTTCTGTCCACCTTGCATCCAGCATAATCAGAGTCTGAGTAGGAAATCAGTTTGAATTCTTCTTCCTTTGAGTACCATATCCCTACTCCTTCTGTGTCTTTCAAATACTTCAAGGTTCTTTTGACAACAGTGAGGTTACTTTCTTTGGGCCTTGTCTGAAATCTAGCACAATCACCAACTGCAAAGGATATGTCTGGTCTACTTCCTGTGAGGTAAAGTAGACTACCAATCATTCTTCTATAGAGAGTTTGATCCGCATCCTTGCCATCTTTCTCTTCATCAAGTCTGATGTTGGTTGCAGTAGGTGTTGCAATGCCAGCTGGTTTCTCCATTCCAAACTTCTTTTCAATTCTCTTGTGTACTTAGTTTGGTGAATGAAAATTCCATCGTCCATTTGCTTTACTTGTAAACCGAGAAAGTAATTCAGTTCTCCCATCATACTCATTTGAAATTTACTCTTCATCAAACATGAAAATTGTTCACAGAGTTGTTCATTTTCTAATCCAAAAATGACATCATCAACATATATTTGAACTAAGAGAGTACTTTCTTCAACTTTCATTATGAGCAAGGTTTTATCAATAGTTCCTTTTGTAAAACCATTATCCACCAAAAATTGAGATAGAGTTTCATACGAAACTCTTGGTGCCTGCTTCAGTCCATAAAGAGCTTTTATCAGTTTAAAGACTTTGTCAGCTTGGTTTTCATATCTCTGGGGTTGCTGTACATAGACTTCTTCTTCAAGTATCCCATTCAAAAATGCACTTTTCACGGCCATCTGGTACACCTTGAATTTCTTGTGAGCTACAAAGGCAAGAAATAGTCTGATTGCCTCTAACCTTGCAATTGGAGCATAAGTTTCATCGAAGTGTATCCCTTCTGCTTGTGAGTAACCATTTGCTATAAGTCTGGCCTTATTTCTGACAATAGTTCCTTCTTCATATAACTTGTTTTTGAAAAACCATTTGGTGCCGATTATGTTGACATGATCTGCCTTATCCACCAATTCCTAAACTTGATTTCTCTCAAATTCGTTAAGTTCTTCTTGCATAGCTAAGATCCAATGTGGATCATTTAAAGCTTCTTCAATTTCCTTTGGTTCAGACTGAGATAGAAAGCATGCTATCATAGCATCCATCTGATGTCTTGTCCGAACTCCTGCTTGGAAATCACCTATCACCTGTTCTTCAAGGTGACCTCTCATCCATTGATGTACTGGGGGTTGCATCAAGGGGAATTCATTTTGTTGAATTGGTTCTTCTTGAGCTTGATCATTTTCTGTTGGATCAGTTTCATGTTGTTGTTCGCAGGTTCTGTTACTGGAAACTGAGACTGATCCTGATCTGAAGAATCTTAGATCTGTAATCTTCCGATATCTATAAAACTGGTTCAAGGGTCTTCTCTAACTGAGACTGAGAAACTGGTTCTTGTTTGTCTTCAATTGTGACTCTAGTAAAATTTGGCTCATCAAAAACCACATGTATTGATTCTTCATGCTTGAGTGTCCGTTTGTTCAGTAGTCTAAAAGCTTTAAAGACACTTGAGTATCTAGAAATATTCCTTCAACAGCTTAGGGCTGCAAAACCTTGAGCTGATCCTTTCCATTATTGTGAACAAAGCATTTGCTACCAAAGGCATGAAAATATGAGACATTTGGTTTTCTTCCTTTCCAAGTCTCATAAGGTGTCTTTTTATGTCTCTTGTTCATAAGAGCTCGATTGTGAGTGTAGCAAGTTATTTATACAGCTTCTGCCCAATATCTTTCAGGCAGTTTTGATTCATAAATCATTGTCCTTCCAGCTTCTTTGAGTGTTCTATTTCTCCTTTCAGCTACTCAATTTTTCTGGGGTGTTGCTGTTAGGTGTGATGCCCGAAAGACAATTTTGTAATTATTTTATTTAATAAATGAAATGATATTATTATTCATTTTTATTATTCTCATATTCACCGATGTGACAATAGTATTTACACTACAGACAACCCTAAAGTATATCGTTTATGTAATCACTTAACTCAGTGTATGGGATATACACAGGAGGATTGAGTTAGTGAAGATGTACTTAAAATACAATTAGCCCGTAGTGAGGTTAATCGAGAGTATCGGGTCTCTCCTTTAACGTGCTATTAATGCGCCCAGAACACAATAGGTGTGATTTTCTTATCCGGACATTCGGTTAAGAGAACCTAATGGGGCATTTATATATGATAGATATATCATATAGGGCTGGACCGATATGGTTAGAGTTCACGATATAATTCCGTAATCGAGAATTCTTATCGAATCAATGGATGATCATATTTATGGATATATCTTAATCCTGAGGTGATCACAGTCAACTGCTTGAATCAGTATGAGGTTTGACTTGACGGTTAAGGATTACACTGAGTTTGTGATCCGAATTACCCCATCTTGGCATTGTACTTGGATTGAGTGAGTAGTCCGTGTTATCACGGATACGGAATCCATTCCTTCCATTTATGGAAGTAGATAGACAGCTCCTTATTTGTTAATCCTAGAAACCGATCGATCGTACGAGTTCATATTACACCGATTAGCTACCATGAGTTGTATCAATTAATTGATCACTAGGGGGTTAATGGTAAATAAGGATAAGAGGTTCTAAAAAGGGTTAACGGTAACTTCCCGATTTAGAATGAACGATCTATGGAGGATTAATCCATATGTAATGATTATATCAATGGACGCTTGTTATTATTCTCGTGAGGAGATAAATATAATCTCATAATCGGAGGAGTGCGAATCACGGGATTATGGTGGCATATTCCCGTGATTGATTTATCGAATATAATTATTCGTTCGTAAGATAATTATTTATTTGATTTATCGGAGCCGCTGATTATTAGTCCATAGTCCCCGACGTGCCTCCTAATATAGCATAGCTATTCTCGGACGTCGAATCCTGATAATATTAATTTAGTTCTTGTTGGAATTTATTAAAACGATATGTGAATTAATTGTTTAGTGGACTATTAAATTAGTTGGGCTAAATAATTAAATATTTGGAAAATACATTTTCCATAATCTTGGCCCAATTATTGTGTTGTGGAAAAATTAATATTGACTAGGTCAACATTAGAATTTTCGCCCCATGCTCTTTATTATGGAACAAGAAATTGTTTTCTTGGGTATTAATAAGACATGTTCATAAAATATTTATTGGATAAATATTTATGGTAAGAAATAAAGATAAATATTATTCTAGATTTGTTCTAGAATATTATGGAATTATTTTTATTTAATGGATTTATTTTAATTGCAAAATAAAATCCTTGGAGGTTAAGTTTGACTCTCCTATATAAAGAGAGTTCTCCCAAGCCTTACAACACACATAAAAATTCGACTATCAACTCTCAGAGAGAAGATAGAAAATTCGGCCAAGGGGTTTGAGGAAAAATCTTGGAGGTTTTTCCGGGTAGCATATCGGAGGGGTTCGAGTTGAGAATTTCCTTCCACCGGGAGTTGCTTGGATCACACGTACGGAAGATCGTGGTGCTCTTCACATCTTCTTGCAATCTTTCTTTTGCGGTTCTTCAACTTGGATTTTGAGATCCAAGAGGTATGATCTACAACCCCCTTGTAGATATAGATCTAGTTATTTTATTACGTGTATTTTATAGATCTAGATCCTTAAATCGCTTCCGTTGCGGATGATATTACTAACAGTTGATGTAGCTGCAAGCAGATGTAGTACTCTATTTTCTCCACAATACTCAATGATTATATTGTTGAGAAATTTAGTTCATTTGTTACATCTAATCTTGACCATTGTCACTCCTTTCTGATTCTGGAGTCTCTTGAGATGTTCTGTCAGCTGTTGCTTGGTTTCACTTTTCTTTGTCATGTAGATGACCCAAGTATACCATGAATAGTCATCAACTACCATCAAGGTGTATTTCTTTCCACTAACACTGATTGGCGTAATTGGTCCAAATAATTCCATCAGCAACAGTTCAAAAACTCTGGTTGTTGAGTGCTGAGACTTTGTCTTGAAACTTGATTTGGTTTGGTTTCCTTGTTGACATGCATCACACAAGATGCCCTTCTTGTATGACATCTCTGGTAGTCCAATCACCAAGTTCTTCTTGACTTGAAGGTTGATATTATCAAAATTGAGGTGACTCAGTTTCTTGTGCCACAACCAACTGAGTTCTGACATGGTGTGCACAATTAAACAAGTTTCTGAAACTGCTATAGACCAATCTACAACATACATGTTCTCTTTTCTTCTTCCGGCGAGAACTACTTGCTAAGCTGTTTAACTAACAATAATGCATAATTCCTTATCAAATGTGATTTTGTATCCCATGTCATAGAATTCACTTGTGCTGAGTAGATTGTAATGAAGTCCTTCCACATAAGATACATTCTTGATTGTGAGTCCATTTTTTATCAAGTTTTCATAACCTTTTGTGTATCCACGCCTGCCATTACTTCCAAAATTGACTCTTGGTCCATCAGTGGCTACAAAATTAGTGAGACAGTCCTTGCTCCTTGTCATATGTCTAGAACATCCAGTGTCAAAATACCAAATTTCTTGAAAGAAAAATTAAAATGTTTTAGGTACCCAACTCTGTTTGGGTCCATAGGGGTCAATTGTCAGTACAACTCGGGGGATATTTCCATACGGTCTTCTCTAGAAATTGTTGCACCTATTTTCATATATGTAAGCCACACTCCCATAGTATCTATTTTCGGACTGTGCCTTATTTATATGTTCTCACAAATCTTTTGGCTGAAACGGATTTCCACAATGCCTTCTGTTATTAAAAGCTAAGTAATAACCATCATTCATCTTGTACCGAGGTCTAGGCTGACTTCTGTACTGAGGCTTCTGCTGAGAACTGGGATAAGTTCTCTGCTGAGTCTTGGACTGAGACTTTTGATAAGTCTAATATCTTGAATGATTGTTCTTGTCAGTTTTAATAGCAGGTTCAGTAAAATTCCAATCATCATCAACGGGAAATAATATGTCTTTCCCCCTGACTATGTGAATCTTTGAATGTATAACATTCTTAGATTTCAACTGATTAATATTTCTCTGGTTCTTGACATGATCAACTTTTGTAGGTTCGGAAGTTGATCTACTCTTCATGTTTCGTGAGGTGCAGTTGATCTACCTTTCGATTTACCTTTATTGGTAGGTGCAGCTGTCTTCTTAGAAAACTGAGTTGATTTATATGAGGCTGACTTTACTGGTTCAACAATTTTCTCAGTTTGTGGAAGTTCCTCGGCTACAAACTTAATACCAGATTTGATATTAGGTTCAGCAGCTTTGCTAGTTCCGTCCTTAGAAGATTGCTGTGTGTCAAATCCTAAGCCACTTCTGTCTATATATGGATTTCTGGATTTGAATCCAGTGGCTGAACTTGATTGAGAAAAAGATTCAGTTGATGCTGCTGATGCAGTAGGCTCATACTGACTCTTCCCTTTATCAATTCTAGACAGTTTCATCATGTTCACTTCAGACTTCAATTTTACAACTTCAAGAATTAGAGCTTCTTTCTCAGCTTTAATTTTTCATAACCAGCTTGGATGGTTACCAGCTGATTCATCAATTCGTCAAGTGTTTCTTCTAATTCTAGATTTCTTGGATTGGAGTCAGCAGTCGAAGAACAAGCATTTTGCATGGAAATCTGTACTGAGCTATACTTAGAGTTAGATTCACATAATTCATTGGATCCTCCATGTGAGCCATTAGAGTTGTATCATATGATAATATTTTAGTGCCAGCTTCATAGTCATACTCAACTCCGGCTAAGAGAGCTCTTCTGCCAATTCTTTGTTGCTGAGTCTTCTTTCCAGTCAGCTCTGGACATTCAGCTTCGTAGTGTCCAGGCTTGTCACAGTTAAAGTAGAGATATTCATCGTGTTTTCTCTTTTCAGGATTCTTCTTGATAAACTTCTGAGTGACTGGATGTTCACTCTTCATTCTTTGAATTCCATTCATCATTAGAGCCATCTGCTCTTCCATCTTATCCAATTGCCGAAGATTGCTAGATGAAGTTTCTTGATTATCATTTGAAGCTACTGCGAGGGCTGTTGTTTTAGGTTCCTCCGAGCCTTGATTATTGTAGGTGTGCTTGTGAATCCTCGCTGAATTCATAAGCCTTCAGGTCTGAGAAGATTTTGAAGGAATCTTCTATATCAAGTCTTCTTGATTCTTTCATTGTTGTGACCTTCATCTTCCAGCACATGGGTAAAGCCTTCAAGATTCTAGTGTTGATTTCTTTATTGGTATATTCAATCTTGAGTAATGCTAGTACGTCCATTATGGCACTGAATCTTGTTTCTATCTGATCAATATTTTCGCTTGACTTCATCATGAAATTTTCAAACTTCAGTTTAGCAATTGAGATCTTGTTTTCTTTGATGGAGTCAGTTCCTTCACAAACCAGTTGGAGTTCTCCCACATTTCTTTTACAGTATTGCAATCCTTGACCTTCAAATACATGATGCTATCGAGAGTTCTGAGAAAGATGTCCATGGAAACGTTATTTAGATTGTTCCTTTTTCGATCATCGTTGTTCCATTTGCTTTTTGGTTTTGGGACTCTAACTTGGTCACCATTAACAGTTTACATGTGAGTGATTTTGATAGGTCCATCGGTGAGTACGTCCATCATCTCATCATGAGTGGCTGCTAGAAAGGCCTACAAACAACGTCTATATTAATCAAATATGTCCATGTTGCACATCAACATCTATCTGGCAAACGGATTGTTTTCCATTGTGTGAGTATATGAGAATTGGATATACAAAGAGTGGAAACTAAAAACCTAAGCTTTTTTAGGAGAACAATTAGAGGAGATAACTAGAGCAAGTTAGTTTTTAACAATCGCTCGTTATTGAACACTGCTCCGATACAAATTGTTGGTCCTTTGGAAAGGCTGAAACAAGTTTAGAGGGGGGTAAATAAACTTGTCACCAAAAACTAGATTTGAAACAGTTAAGGTTCAGTTTTAACTTGTGTGGAGTTAAGCTGACAAAGCAGAGTCTAAGTCAAGACTGACTTATAATCAAACTGAGTCAACCGGCAGGGGATATATGTTTTAGCCTTTATTTGGATCTGTTGTTCCTATGAAAAAGCTGAGTACGCTAAACTGAATTATAGTGAATGTCAGTTTGTGAGATGTGTGTGAGTATAACAATCAATTTCTGTATGCTGAATAAATAAATAACAGAATGTAAGTGTAAAGTAAATAGTGGAAGAATTATAGTGGTTCCAGTTGGTGTAATCCTGTCAGTTCACTCTTCCTCAATAATGTAGGAGGAAAATTCCACTAGAACTATTTGAGGTGAGCTGGTACAAAAAGTTCTAAACGATGGTACCTAACTAATCCCTAGCTTCACTATCTAAACAACTAAAGAACAAGTAGGATTGATGCTCTTCAACTGATTGAACAGTGGTCCTTAGAGGGATGCTATTGCCACTTCTCCAGCTACCACCACAAACACAGTTGTTGGAAATATTATTTATGTTTTGATGATGGTTCGTCACGTAATTTGACAAATCACTTGCAACCCATGATGATGAAGTCGTAACTAAATGTTATAGTGCATGATGAAAGAAGAAGCAAGAAATGGTCTAGAGATAAATGTATAAGTTCTATCTTGAGTCTGAACCCTGTATAGGTTGTTTCAGACAAGCACTGTAATAGAGTAGGAACTAGACGAACAGCTTGGGTCAATTCAAGGAAACTGAATTATAATAAGAAAACTGAGGGTTCAAACTCAGTTATGCTAGAACTGAAGAAGACAAGTTCGCTGAGGGACACAGACTCAGTTGGCTTATCTAGAAGGCGAAGAGGCGAGGGACACGGACTCGATTCTGAGGCGAAGAAGCGAGGTGGCAAACTCAGTTAGAAGCTGATCAAGTCGTGACTATAAAATCAGGATTCAGACAAGTCTGTGGTGACCTGAAACTGAGTTATAGATCATGTATAACTGAATATTCTTAAGGACAAAGATTATCAGTTACCAGGAAAGAAGAAACTGATTGGTGTACTCTTACTTAGTCAATTAAAGTCAGATAGTAAGTATACAAGGTACTCAGTTTTGAAGAAGAGTAGAAAACTGAGTTAAGGCCTTGTTGAATTTAAACTGACAATACGACAAAAGATCGTACATGTGAATGTTGGCTAAACGACAAGTGTAACGGCTACAAGAGCTAGTGACCGTTACATCACCCCTATAAATACACAAGAGAATCATTTGAAGGAGAGAGGGAGGAGGATCAGAAAAAGAGCTTTACAAGCATATATTCAAAGATCAAAATCCAGATCCGAAAAATTAGATAAGATATATCAAGAAAAAGGGGAAGCCAATTGAATTGCATTGAAGACTTCAAAGAAAGATCTAGTAACCCACAAAGAGGGAAGAAGACATCTTGGAGCTACAAAGCCAGATCCAGAAGAATCAAACAGCTCACTGAATTAATCTTGTGATTAATTCTAAACCTAACCTTTGTGAAAAATGGTTGGCTGTGCATAGTTTGAGAAGAGAAATTCTACCTTTTCTCTTACGGTGTTGCTACAGCAATTGGTGCGATCTGCGGGGCTGTGTGTTGGTATTAGTGGTGTCTTTGGTGAAGGAGCAATTCCACCTCCAAAGGATCGGTGTGCGAGTGAAGGGAGCAATCTCACCTTTCTTCATTTTGTGTAGACGGTGAAACCGGGGTGTCGTGAAGGACTTTGTCATAGTACTAGGATTTTGTAACGTTATCTCATTATTCTAGTGATACCTCCTACACCACGGGAGAAGGGGAGACGTACGGGATTACACCACCCGGAACTTCCATAAACAAATCTTGTGTTGATTTTCTTTATGCATTTGTGTTTGTTTTATTTATTACATTATCTCTCGGCAAACACCGACAACGAATTCTCACAAGGCGATACATAGAAGGTCTAGATTTACGCTTACACATCTATTGCACTTAAGGCTATTACTTTATCCGCTGCCAGTCAACAAGACTGAATATAAGTCAGTTAAGCTAACTTAAGCTAACTGAACTCCGCACAAGTTAAGGGACAGGAACATAACTGAATTGGAAGTCAGTTTGAGTTTCAGAGAAACTCGGTTCTGGGGCTTTTACAACTTAAGATAAGTTTTTGGTGACAAGTTTATTCACCCCCCCCCCCCCCCCCTCTAAACTTGTGTTAGCCTTTCCAAGGGACCAACAATTGGTATCGGAGCCGTTCTTTCATTTGAAAGAAGATCCAAGAATACCTCTTTCAAACCAGTTGTTGAAAACCCTTCACTGTATCAGTTCACCTAGTTTCAATGTCTACATCTAGAACTAGAAGTTGGTTTACTCACCCCCTGACTAATTGCTTGCATAATATATCTGATTTTCAGGATCAAATGATCGAGAGGTTCAGTGCAACAAATTTAAATACAAATCCAGAAACCCAACTCAGTGATGAAGTGGATACAAACCAAAATGTTATTACTGACGAATCCAAAGGAGTTCCATCACTGAAAGACTTCTCAAAAGAAGAAGGAAAGGAATTGTTGCAAATAGTTGTTGATATAGAAGACTCATCACAGCAACAAGGGAATGTGCAAACTATATCAAATCATCAAGGAAAGGTACATTCTTCTACTCAGTTATCACTTGCTGAACTCAGTCAGAGAAATTCTGATCTTGTCAAGTTAACCGAAAAACTCTCCTTGGAGTTGGAACAAAAAGACAAAGAACTTGGCAAACAAAAAGTTGGAATGAGTTTCTTGAAACTGAGGTGTCAAATCTAGCTGAAAGATTAATACTCAGCAAAATTGACAAAGGCAATGATAATCCCCCACCCCTACCCAGTCTTAAGATCTCAAAAAGTAAAAACTTTAGAAATCAAGATACTGGAAGACCTAGTAGGTTACACAAAGAAATTAAAAATGTTAAATCTAAAAGAATTCTTGTGAAATCAACTAAGGTTGAGCGTAATGGTTTATCTAGAAAAGAGTTGAGAATGCTTAATTCTCTCAACCAAGGAACTGAAAAATATATTTCAGTAACTAACTCAGCCGGACCCAAGAACATATGGGTACCGAAGAAAACTTAAAACTGTTTTGCAGGAACAGTCAGTTTACATTGCAAAATCCTCAGAAAACTGACCTCTATACAAAATTGAGATAATAAAAAGCTGATGGAGGACAATTTGGTCAATAGCAGAAAACTTTCCAGCTACCATCTGACGTTTGGGCTGACTTGACAAATCACTCGAAGCCACGTGTCAATCCAGGAGAAAAAGTAGATGTATATCCTACATAATCTCATTGATTGTGACACGACTCTCATTTTGAAAACGATTGAAAGACGCAATCTTGACAAATCCTGTTCAATCAATTTCAAAGCATTCAAAGAATCCCTAATCAGAAAATCAATGGAGCAATACAACATTGACGAAGGAATCACAACAAGCCTGGACGCATTCTGTCAAAAAATTTCAAACTCCAATCTTTCAATTCAAATTGCAAAGAAGATTAAAAAGATTCGAGGTTTGGAGAATTTGATTGACACAAAGGTCTCTATCCTATGTCCAGACGGCATTAGAAATTTCTACAGGAATGCTGAAATCACCAACAATGGAAGAAGCTTCAAAACGACTGTTCAAGACAAAAGCTTCATCATTGATGAACAACTACTCTCCCTGGTGTTCCGTCTAGATATAATTGGAGGCTCTCCATCTTTCACCTTCGGGAAAGAAGAAAAAGACAAGCTTTGGAACATCACTGCAATCAACAAGAAGGAGAAGAATTACAGTGGCTCTATCTATCAGCAGAAAGGAGAATTTGCATTCTTGACGATACTTCTGACCAAAAATGTCATTGGTCATGCTCGAAATTTCTACACTCTCTCAACAGACAAAATGAAGATGATTTATGCAATTTGGTTTGAAGAGAGATTTGATTGGAACAAATTTGTTCTCAATCAGTTGATAAAACAGATTTCTGATGAAAAGGAGAGAATCAAAGAAAGTAAGGAAACTGCTGGAGAATCATTCTTACTGAAAAATGGATTTACCTATCTAGTGCAAAGGATACTGGATCACTTCTCCATTTCTAAATCCACACCAACCGAAGTGAAACAGAAGTCAGTGTCAAATGGGACAAAGAAGTGAAAAGTCACCAAAGAAGAAGAATGGAGTGAAGTTTTAGACTCCAGTTCAAGTGAGACTGTGAGATTGGACGACAGAACCCTGAGAAGACAGAAAAGAATGTTGAACAAGTTTCAGGCAAAGAAAACTGAAACTAAGGAAGTAATTGAGATTGAGGATGAAACGATGAAAGCGAAGAAAGCAAGTCGATGAAAGCGAAGAAAGCAAGTCGATGAATCGAAGAAAGCATGTACGAAGAAACTGAAGAGTTCGTTAAACTTGAGGAAAGTGAACAAGTTGAAGATGAGGAATGTGTAGATGATAAAGAAATTGGTGAAGAAGAAGTTGATAAAGAAATTTAAGGGAATGAAGAAGAATCTGAAAGAGTTGATGAAGAATCTGAAGAAAGCGAATGTGAAGAATCTGAAGGGAGTGAATTTCCCACTACTATGTTTGGGGAATACACTGAAAAATAGAGAGAAGCTGTGGAAGACGCGAGAATTTTGTGAGCGAGTATGAAAAGGAGCGACGGTTCATGATACTCACTTTTACTATCCTGAAAGCGGCATCTCATCCCAAGCTCATGAGGCATCCACAAGCAAATCGGCACTTGAAGAATCTATGGTTCAAGCAAGCGAAGCCGAGAAAAAAATGCGAAAAATGCGAAAGAATTCATTGAATGTTTAATACAAAATCTACAAGAGAAACTTCTCAACCTACATGATCTCATTGGAAGGATACACTACTCGGGCTATTTGAATATTCAAACATCATCACTCTACGTACATTATTTGAAGATTGCTATCGCTTATGTTCAAACAAGGGGAAGATGAAGTTGTAGGTGATGATGCAACTAAAGAAGAAGAAAAGGTTTGAAGAGGCTTATGCCAAACAACTAATGCAAGATCAGGACAAACAAGTAGATGCTGATCTACTAACTACCCAACTTGATGAAGAAGCAGTTGACAGTTTATTTGAAGAACTGATTGTAGAAGGAGACTTTAAAGAAACAAGAACTGAGGATGATGAGGAAGCCTCAGTTAAAGCAGTATTAAGCATCAGAAAGAAGATTGTAATCTGTGTCAAATCTCTTGAGAAATTGGCAGATAAGGAGACACAAACTAAGGGGGAAGATGAAATAAAATTGGAAGCTAAAACTGAAGAGAAATCAGAAAGGGAAGTGGAAAAAGAGAATCTCTTTTTAAAAGAAGAAGAGAAACTGATGGAAGAGGAAATCAAAGAAATCTTAGCAAAGTCTAAAGCTGGCAACAATAAAGAAGCAAATCAATTGCTCAATGAGTATTTAGAGATCAAACCTAAAGATGGCGAATCAGCTGAAGAAGGAAAAGCGAGAAGGCTCCTAGAAACTAAAAGGAGTATCTTTGTTGGTGAAAAACTGTTGGCTATTGAAAAACAGATGTAATTTAATTCAGTTATAACTCAGTTTGGCTCTTGTAATAAACTCAGTTGTTCTAGTTTGCTCATTTGTTTTGTTATGATTTCTTGCACCATTCTTTTATTATTGCTTTTAGGGAGGGTTATGATACATCATCAAAAATGGGGAAATTGTTGGAAATATTATTTATGTTTTGATGATGGTTAGTCACGTAATTAGACAAATCACTTACAACCCATGATGATGAAGTCGTAACTAACTGTTATAGTGCATGATGAAAGAAGAAGCAAGAAATGGTCTAGAGATAAATGTATAAGTTCTATCTAGAGTACGAACCTTGTATAGGTTGTTTCGGACAAGCAACGTAATAGAGTAGGAACTAGACGAACGAAATGGGTCAATTCAAGGAAAGCTGAATTATAATAAGAAAAGCGAGGGTTCAAACTCGGTTATGCAGAACCGAAGAAGACAAGTTCGCGAGGGACACGGACTCGGTTGGCTTATCCGAAGACGAAGAGGCGAGGACACGGACTCGATTACGAGGCGAAGAACGAGGTGGCAAACTCGGTTAGAAGTTGATCAAGTCGTGACTATAAAATCGGGATTCGAGACAAGTCGTGGTGACACCGAAACCGAGTTATAGATCATGTATAAGCGAATATTCTTAAGGACAAAGATTATCGGTTACCGGGAAAGAAGAAAGCGATTGGTGTACTCGACTTAGTCAATTAAAGTCGGATAGTAAGTATACAAGGTACTCGGTTTTGAAGAAGAGTAGAAAAGCGAGTTAAGGCCTTGTTGAATTTAAGCGACAATACGACAAAAGATCGTACATGTGAACGTTGGCTAAACGACAAGTGTAACGGCTACAAGAGCTAGTGACCGTTACATCACCCATATAAATACACAAGAGAATCACTTGAAGGAGAGCGAGAGGAGGATCAGAAAAAGAGCTTTACAAGCATATATTCAAAGATCCAAATCCAGATCCGAAAAATTAGATCAGATATATCAAGAAAAAGGGGAAGCCAACTGAATTGCCTTGAAGACTTCAAAGAAAGATCCAGTAACCCACAAAGAGGGAAGAAGACATCTTGGAGCTACAAAGCCAGATCCAGAAGAATCAAACGACTCAACGAATTAATCTTGTGATTAATTCTAAACCTAACCTTTGTGAAAAAGGGTTGGCTGTGCATAGTTTGAGAAGAGCAATTCTACCTTTTCTCTTACGGTGTTGCTACAGCAATTGGTGCAGTCTGCGGGCTGTGTGTTGGTATTAGTGGTGAGCTGGTGAAGGAGCAATTCCACCTCCAAAGGATCAGTGTGCAGAGTGAAGGGAGCAATCTCACCTTTCTTCATTTTGTGTAGACAGTGAAACCAGGGTGTCGTGAAGGACTGTCATAGTACTAGGATTTTGTAACGTTATCTCATTATTCTAGTGATACCTCCTACACCACAGGAGAAGGGGAGACGTACGGGATTACACCACCCGGAACTTCCATAAACAAATCTTGTGTTGATTTTCTTTATGCATTTGTGTTTGTTTTATTTATTGCATTATCTCTCAGCAAACACCTGACACTTTGAATTCTCACAAGCGATACATAGAAGGTCTAGATTTAACACATCTATTGCACTTAAGGCTATTACTTTATCCGCCGCCGTTAACAAGGCTGAATATAAGTCGGTTTTGACTTACAATCGGTTAAGCTAAGCGAACTCCGCACAAGTTAAGGGACGGGAACATAATTGAATTGGAAGTCGGTTTGAGTTTCGAGAGAAACTCTCGGTTCTGGGGTTTTACAACTTAAGATAAGTTTTTGGTGACAAGTTTATTCACCCCCCGGTCTACCCGGTCCCTAAACTTGTGTTAGCCTTTCCTTTGAAGGGACCAACAATATGACATCTAGATGTGATCCTATTGAGCACAATTAACAATTCAGATGAACTAGACTTTTGCACAAAAACCCATGTAATCTTGTTAATTTGGTGTTTGATCCTTGATGCCAATTCATCTATTTATAGTGTGAGGTCCAACGTTCATCTAGCTTGAATTTGAATTGTATCAACGTCTATATTTTCAGATGTCAGTTGTCAGTGACCGTTCTGACATGTCAGTTCTTCATCCAATAAAAATCCATCATTTACAACGTTCGAATGTACTTTCATTTGCTTGGATGACTGACTATAAAACTGAGTATCCTAATTAGTTTTATACTGAGTGTGTTAGTTATCAGTTTGTTAACTGACTTAGAGCATTAACTGAGATTTTACTTTTCTTCAAAAATCTCAGTATTCTATTTATCGGATTTTATATCACTTAATTAGAGTACACCATTCCTTATACAAATCATCCAAGATATCATTATCCTTATGATTCTTAGGTCTTCTTTCAAAGTCCATAAAGTCAGTTCAGGCCAGCACAGACTTAACTGAATTATAACTTTACAGTCTCGACTTTAGTCTTCATAAATGAGTTTGAGCCCTCAGTTCTTCAATCTTCTAGAACTGAGTCTGTGTCCCTCAGTTCTTCATTTACTGAGTCTGTTTCCTCAGCCTATAGTTCTAGATAAGTCAACCGAGTCTGTGTCCCTCAGCGAAGTTACCTTCTTCAATTCTGAGTGAACTTCAGTTCTAAGTTCTTGTGACTCCTTTCAGTTTTAGTCAATATCCAGTTTTCTAGATGATCTCCAGTTTTCAGTTTTACAACACTTCTAGCTATTATAGTGCTTGTCTGACATAACCTATACAATTATCAGGCCCTAGTAAAACCTATACATTCAGTTCTAGACATCTTTTAGCTTCTCACTATAACAGCTAGTTTCAGCATTTCATCAATGGGGTGTAAACAAACAAGTAACTAATTTAGATGAATCATGATAAAAACTAAATTTTTTTCCAACAATTATATTTTTTATATTATTATTTTTAATTTACTGGATTCGCAGCGAAGTAAGAATCTGCCGCCAAAACCTTTATTTTCCTCTTGTGATAGTATAAGAATTCCTAGCGGAATATTGGCTAATTGCTGGCGGATAATAACCGCCACAAAAGATCTTAGCAGCGGACCCAAAATCCGCCAGGAAAGTGCCCTAAACTTTTAGCGGCGAAGGCAAATACGGTAGATTTTATCTGCGGCGAAAACCGCCGCGAAAAAGCTTTAACGGAGGATTGTCTTCTTTAGCGGTGGAAAAAATCCGCGGCTAAAAAGCATGTTTTTTGTAGTGAATATACATCATCATGATTTCTAATAGCTCTGCTCTTTTGATAACCATTTTTTTAGGAAAAAAAACAATAAGCACTATTACACATTCGTTTATCAGAGCGTGTTTTTTTTTTTTTTTTTTTTTTTTTTTTGTCGTTCTTATATTTCGATTTTAAATTTTTTTTTTGTAAATGAAAAGTATACCGCACATATATCGTAATATCCAAGATAAAGGAAAAAAACGGAGTATATTACAAGAGACTGAGAGAGGGAGTATATTATATCATTTGGCAAAGAAAACCTAGACGCAAAAAGGGTTTTTTTTTTTTGTTTGAAGAAATAGAAAAGGGTTAACGGTATGAAAAAACCATAGCTATGGCGTGACCCCCCTTTTCTTTGCGATGAAACCCTGGCAGCAGTCCATCGATAGCGGCGATCTCTGCCAGAGATTTCCGGCTCTTCCTATAATCCAATGCAGATGTTCCGCTCCCGAACTAGAAGAAGGTTGTGGTTCTAATTGATAAATTGAAACAACTATGGAGACCTTGGTGCTGAGCTCTGATAATCAAGGTGCTCGGCCGAAAGGTTAGTTTTCAAACCATGGAATCCTGATTGAGTGAAATGTGGTGTCTTGGAAATAGAATTGAAATCACAGACCTAGAGGAAGATTTTTATCTGGTACGTTTTCGCATGAAAGAATATTATCTTCGTGTTATTCAGAATGGCCGTGGGTAATTCAACTACATCACGGTTTCAAAACGGCATCCTTCGTTTCACCCCTCAAAGGAAGAGATTCGTATGACTATAGTATGGGTTCGTTGTCCAAGTGTTCAAGCATAATATTTTGATGATGAGGTGCTGATTGACTTGGGAAACTGTCTTTAAAAAGTGAGCCGAGTTGAAGATACTTCCTTGATTGCCATTAGGATGAAATATGCTCGTGTTTGTGTGGAGGTTGATCTGAAACAACCCATGGTAACATCGGTAATGTTGAACGATCGGAGTTATAAAATTGTGGATGAAGGTCTTCATATGGTGTGTTTTGATTGTGGATTGTATGGACATAAAACAGAACACTATCCAAGTAATGACATGACCCGTGAAGACATCTAGGTAGCCCCTACTACTGCGAACGCCCCTACAACATAGAAATCATTTGGCCCGTGCATGTTGGCCACGAATAATCGCCGAAGGAGGACAAACCAATGTAAGAATCAAAGAAATGCAGCACAGGCATGCGAGGAAGACGGTGGTGATCTACAAGCAGGGACCGGAAGGAGTATTAATAATTGGAATTGTCATGGGGTTAGCAATGGGTCACGCTTTTCTGTTTTCACCGAGGAAGATTCTACTGATGGAGATGCTCCAATAAATTAACTTTAGAGGAAACTACAAGGTATTCCGACAAGTTTGGAGCATCCAGAAGTTAGGCAAGCTTCGAGGAAGGCTACATAAATAGTAGCTCAAGGGGACGAGGTAGAGGTGGCTTCCCGGTGAACAATAGCCGAGTTCAGGTTCAGCCCACCATAGGTAATGTTGAATGGGGCCATGTTCAGATACTACAGAGGTGGTCTACACTAACGCAAGGAAGTCCGTAGTAGGATAATCACTCTAACTCCCTACGCATTGACAGTGGTGAACGCGGGAGTACAGAGTCGACTATACCTGAGCCGAATGATGTGGTCATGGATTGCACCGACACATCATTTGTGGAGCCGGTTGGGAACGATGGGGACTACCTCAAGGAAAACCCACCAGATGGAAATTATTTGATAGCTACAATTTCTTAAGGGCCACCAGTCAATAATGCAATGGAAATTTCTGTCTCAGGGCAGCTGGTCGACAACCCAATTTCACGGTAGTGATGAAGATTATCTCGTGGAACTGTAGAGATGCTCGGTCCTCTACTTTCTTCCGACATGTTAAAGACTAAATTAGTGAAAACCAACCAGATATCATTTTTTGATTGAAACACATGTGAATATTCTGCGTCGGTCCATTTTATAGAGTTAGTAGCTGTGGAAATAAATGATTTTAGTGGAGGCTTGCGGGGTTTTTGGAATGGCTCGGTCACCTATTTAAAGATACTTTGTGCCACAAAACAGTGTCTGATTATGTGCCTGACTCAAAATGGGCAGGTTCATTGTGTTCTCACTTTTATTTATGCATCCCTAACCCCTTCTATTTGTGAATAACTCTGGAATTTTATGTCACATTCTAGCACCTTTATTACAATTCCATGGTGCCTAGTTGGACATTTAAACCAGGTTATTCATGTTGAAGATAAACGGGTGGTAGTGATGCTGGAGTTAGATCCGCGGAGAGGATGCGGAGCTTTATTGAGAATAGCGGGCTTTCTAAAATGATGTTTCAAGGGCCTAGGCTCACTTGATTGAGCTTAGTTCATAGTTCAAATGCCATTGTGCAGAGACTAGATCAGGGCCTCTGTAATGATCTTTGGTGTGGGTTGTTCCGGAAGACTATTGTGATACCCTTACGTAGGTGCATTCCGACCATAGCCTAATTATAGTAAATAGCGAGGGTCCGATCAGCACGTTCTGGATGGAACATGAGGCTTCTGAGGAGATTATAAGACAAAGTTAGGAGGTCACTGATAACAATATGGTTCGGGGAATTAAACAATGTCATGATAAAACAAGTATTTGGAAAAAGCAAGTATTTGGAATATTTTTTACTTGAAAAAAGATTAAAACACGACTAGCTGGTATCCAATTTCCTTACAGGGTTGGCAGTAACATTCCTTAAAGAATATGATGAAATACTTAAGCTTGAAGAGATATACTTGTTCAGAAAGATAGACTTAATTGGATTGGGGATGGTGAACGAAACACGCACTATTTCCATATGTCTACAGTTAGGAAGCTCCAACGGAATACAATTAAGTATCTCTAGGATACAAATGGGGTATGGATAGCGGATCGAACCGACCTTTGCATGTTAGTGCGTCATTTTTATGTGGACCTTTATTTGGAGGAACCGACCACCCCCTCCCTGGCTAATACAACTCCTAAGATTTTCTCAGGAAGACCGGAGACTTTTGAACCGACCAGTTACTGAGATGAAGATAAAAGAGACAAATTTTCATATAAGAGCATACAAGGCACCCGGTCCAGATGGTTTGCCACCGGTATTTTTTCAAAAGAATTGTGAGATGTTAGGGGAATCCGTTGTAACATTCATCTTATGAGCCTTCCATGAGATGAGATTCCTGGCTATCTTGAATCAGGTCCTAGTGGTGATGATCTCAAAGTGTCACCGTAGCAATCCGTAAATCAACTGAGACCAATTGCATTGAAGAATGTGCCAATTAAAATAATTACCAAAGTTATCGCTAACAATTTAAAAACAGTCATTTGAAATCTTATTCAAAGTAGCCCAAGTACATTTATCCTGTGGTGCCAAACGTCAAATAATATGATTGTACCACATGAGGCGTTGCATTCGATGAACAAGAAAAATGACAGGAAGAGGTATACGTGGTCAAAATTGATCTTGAAAAAGCGTATGGTAGAGTGATTTCAAACTTCCTTCACCAGCTGCTGGGTATGAAGGGGTGCTCGGAACAAATGACGAAGCTAATTATGGTAGAGTGATTTCAGACTTCCTTCACCAGCTGCTGTATCACTTTCATGGAATGGCGTGCCATTGGATGAGTTTCATCCATAACGTGGAATTAGACTAGGGGACCCAGTGGCACCATATATTTTTTTGTTGGTGATGTAGGTACTGAGCACCTTGAATGATGAATTGGTGAGGGAAGATGCGTGGAAGCCCGTCCACATCTCGACAGGATGGCTGGTGGTATCCGACCTCTTCTTTGTAGATGATTTATTACTTTTTGCGGAGGCTTCGGTATGCAAGGCTGAGGTTATAGAGGTTGTGTTGCATATATTTTGTGCCTTCTCGGGGCAAAAGGTTAGTATGAGTAAATCAAAGTTTTACGTATCACCTAATGTGTAAAACTCCGTGTTAGATTCGATATCCTAAAGACTAGGGATGGCTTGCACTTACGACCTAGGAAAGTATTTGGGCATACCGTTGAGTAGTAGAGCGACAAAGGCTAATTATGGATTTATTGTCGACAAGGTCCATGCAAAGCTTCATACATGGAAAGCGAAAGTGTTATCTCGGGTTAGGCACATTATCCTCATCCAGTCAGCCCTAATGACCATCTCTATTATTTTATGCAAATGGTGCGTATCTCGAATTTGCTCTTGATGAGAAAGAAAAAGCGGCATGGACTTTTCTCTGGGCAGAGGATGATAAGAAGGTGGGGATGCACTATGTTTCTTGGAGAGATGTTTGTTTACCGAATACCATGGGGGAACACGGGCTACGACGATTATGCAAACTGAATTTGGAAAAATATATGCGCGGCTGCGGAGTGCTTAAAGGAGGTGTTTAACATTACCGTGGAAGGACAGGTCGAGTAGTTGGTGACACCATCATGAAAGTTTGATATTTGACTGGATACAATGCCCAGATGGATGAGATGAGATCGAAGGAGGAGGAGAAAAAATGGAAAATGGTGTGGGCCATTAAAGGTCCGCAACAAAGAAATATGCTTATTTGTCTCTTCCGTCGTAAAGCATTTCCTACGGCAGTGTTGCTTGCAGACATGCATATTCTACATAATGATATTTGACATGTGTGCCAGAGCCACATAGAAAGTCTACGACATGTTTTCCGTGATTTCGGGTGGATCTACGATGCATGGAAAAGAGTGGTCGCTCTGGCTCACCATCGTCGGTTCTTTGAAATTGCGGACAGTCGGGAATGGGTTTATGGATGTCTAAGCCTTGATATGGATGTGAAAGATGATATTGATCAGTGGAGGTTCATATTCTGTGAGGTTATGATGGGAGCTTGGTACTAGAGAAATCAAGTGGTGCATCGAACGGGCACTCAATGCCCAACGGTGAAGATATTTTTCTCACAGGCAGTTCGTAGGGCCAGGGATATGATAATAGAATGGAGTAGATAGTTATCCTATTTGTTTCAGTTTATTATGTACAATTTAACTAGAGCTTGAACTATGCACGTGTGTTGTACATATTTTTTACGAAGTTTTTAATAAAGATCCGGTTTACACAAAAAATATCCTAGATTTTTAACTAAGGGTAATTTAGTAATCTGGAGATTATTTAAAACAATTCTAATTATATATTTTAGCCTAATTAGTTATTGGGATAATTATGATAGTTAACGCATACAATTAATTGTAAACGTGAATGTCTTTTCAAACTACCAAATATCTTAATACAGAACATTTTTATTTCCACTTTTACCCTTTCAAATTTATGTTTTTATGGACTTGTTGAATCGACCGAATTTCAGAAAGAATGTTGGATGTTTTCATGTCTCAGTTTCAGTGAGAACGTCTTTCTGACCGGTATTGGGTATGAAAAACGTTTAAGATTGTAACTTGAATTGAGTCAGAATAATCATCATATTCAGACTCAAATTGGGGTCAGAAAATTTGTTGTGTCAAAAGATACTCCCGTGTAAACTTCCTATATCCCCGACCCTCCCTTCATGCGTTTGATCATTATGAGAGTTTTTTGCGAATAGTTCAACATTTTTGTTTGTAATTCACTACAAAAAATTTGCTTTTCAACGGCAGATTTTAACATTCCGCTGCTAGTGATGTGATTGCGGATCGCCAGATCAGATTCACAGCACCGATCGATACGTTCGATCCTGCACAGTGGAAGCTACGAATAAATTCACATGCGATAATACCACGATTCGATTCGGATAAACAATTAATACGACTACAAGAAGGTTGAAGATTTATCTTATTTAAGAGGAATAATAAATCGACATAAAGAGAAGCCACAATCTTCCGGATTGTATCTCCTATCGATGACTGGTGTACGTCGATCCTCGCGGTAGAACCTCCTCAAAAATATGCACAATAAAAACCCTAGGATTTTCTTCTCTTAATGACTAGAATGAGAAACTAATTTTTATCTCCTTTAATTGATAAGTGGCGCTTTTTGTGATGAATTGTGTTAGGAGGAACTCTCTTTATATAGGAAAATAACTAGTCAAGAGAGTTAACATTTTCACACCACAATTACCTATTCCCATAAGGAAAAGATATTTGCCAAAAGTCCCAAAAATCAATCTCTTATTTTTCCATTAATTATCCAACAAATAGATAATTAATTAATTACACATGTGACAAAATCTAGAAAAATTTATTTTCCTAATTTATCCACAAATGTGGCGCCAATAATGTCATTAATTTTAATAGAAAATGTCTTTTCTATTTTACATATTATTTACCAAATAAATAATATTGCATATTTATTAAATAGAAAAACTATTTAATTTATTCTCGAGGTTCAATAAAACGAGAAAACACTCGCGTGTTAGGAGCCAACCCGGGGACCATGGACCTATAACCAGTAGCTACAATAAATTGAATAAAATATTCATTGAACAGATTATTTCTACTCAACTTATTAATTCCGGAATTACGTCACCATAAATCCGAAACTGAACTCTATCGGTTATAGATATAACTTATTCTCAAAACGCCGAGTCGAGCCGATAAGTGTCCATTGAAATAATCATTACATATAAACTAACCCTCCATAGACTATCCATAATGAAGCGGGATTATTTCCGTAAACCTACTTCTATACATCTTATCCTTATTTACCATTAACCCACTAGTGATCAATTAGTTCATAACCAATACGAACATCCGGGATCGATCAGTTTCAAGGATTAACAAATAAGAGGATTGTCTTTCTACTTCCCGCAGGAAGGAATGGATTCGACATCTAAGAGACACACACTTCTCACTCATTCCAGAATAGTGCCAACGTGAAAGTGATTCGGACCGCGCCTTTTAGCAATCCTTAACGAACACATCAAACCCTATGCTGAAACTAGTAGGAGTCTGTAATCACTTCAGGATTAAGGTTAATCCATACATGATCGTCTTGTGATTTAATAAGATTTCTCAATCATGGAATTATATGAGAAACTCAGATTAATCGGTCCAATCCTATATGACTCTCATCATATATAAATGACCCACATAGACAACCAATGTCGACGGTCCGGATAAGACGGTCACCATAAAGTGTTCTGGGCGCATTAATGATGGTTTAATCAATAGACCCCATACTTTGATTAAGTTCACCACGGACTAACAGTTCAAGTGTATCACTATAAACTTAATACACATGTGTGTCATACACTAAGTTATATGGCTACATATGATACGACTTAGAGTTTTCAGTAGTGTATTCCCTGCAAACACGAAACAAGTAATAAGATGAGAATAAATCTGTTATTTATTAATACCGCAAACAATTACATAAATTGTCTTTCGGACGCTATTTCCAAGAGTTATTTACCGGTGCTTTTAATAGTTCCGCCTGTAAAATGGGTAAAGGTTCATTCTATATTATTTATCTTGCGGCGAATTCTAAAAATCCATAAAGAAAGCTATTTTTGTATCATCCACCGTTAAAAATTACATTATAAAACTAATAAAATGTTACGGTGGAGCAGTATTTTCATTAGCATAAAACCCAAACGACAGTCTTTTTTTATTCGGGAAAGGAAACGACATTGTATTTACTCAGAAAAGGAAACGACAAATTTTATGGAAGATTAGGGTTCCACTCCTCCTCTATACCTCTTCATCTTCTCGTGTAACATGTCTGCGGACATTCTTGAACACTCACGTCGAGGGATTTAATGTTACTGGTTTCCGAAATTTCTTTTCCGACTCTGCATCCGATTAGCATCGTCTATTTCACCAGCCATTTTAATTTTATGGTTCGAAACACGGGGTTAGCTTCATCGAGGGTATGCAAAATTTCAGGTTTCTAGATTTTTGGCATTAGCGTTTGTCTCGATTACCCGCCAATCTATGTAAAGCCCACGCTGCCTTACGACACAGCTACTTTTTGCTCTTCACAGAACAAATTAATCTGCTCTCGAAGCTTCAGAATTCTAAAGGTAATTTTTTTTTTTTTTTTTGCATTCTATTCACTTCTCGCTCAATTTCTCTTCTTCAATTGTGTTTGACTGGAGCTTGATTTCTACGGTTCAGCTGGTCGGGTGTGATATTACCTTTAAGGTGTTTAATTTGAGTCTTTTTACAAGATCCATTGATTATTTAACATATTTTTTATTGTAATTGATGAATTTCCCAGTCAGTTATACGGTGTAAGACGATGCTAGAAATCATCGTGTATTAATTCCGAGGCCTTTTGATACTTGTGACAACATGCACAAGCTTCAAGAACACTAAAAAACGATAAAAATGGGGGGGGGGGTAGTTTGTGGTGGGTTAGACTGGACCTGATATGTTCTATCTCAAGCTGTCTACGCATTTTGTTAATTAGCCAGGAATCAAGTCATCGCAGTTCCTTAAGGATTGTTTATATGGAGGGGTTTATGCCCTAGGCCTGTGTGGGCCGTGTCCTTGGTGGACTGCGGTTTCGTCTTCTCTAAGGAAAAGATGACGGTGATTTAATCCCCTTAATTATAGGAGATAATCTCGTTGATTTGAATATCGGATTACAACCTTTATAGCTGAGTATTCTTTCCATGTTTATCTTCATTAATTAGGCACGTGGGCACTTTGGTCCGAGATGGACACAGGCCGACTTGTGAGTTCCGGGCTGAGGTTGCTAATCCCTTATGCTTTGGCCGACCCGTGGGGGTCGGGGAAGGATTACCGAGTTGGGTTCAGCTCGGATTCTTGGAGCCTCTAGCCCCTTAGGTGGACTTTCTCTGTCTTCATTTATGGTCGGATCTGTTAGGTGTAGTGCCCGAAAGACAATTATCTAATTGTTTTAGGACAGAATTAATAATTCATCTTATTATATGCATGTATACTTATAATTAAGACACTACTGACAACCCTAAAGTACCTCGTTTATGTAGTCACATAACTCAGTGTATGGCTATACACAAGAGGATTGAGTTAGTGAGATGTACTTAAAATTAACTTAGTCCGTAGCGTTGATTAATCTGAGTACGGGTCTCATGATTAATATGCTAATAATGCGCCCAGAACACTTTACGGTGTGACAGTCTTATCCGGACTGTCGGTAATAGGGTACCTAGTGGGGCATTTATATATGATGATAATCATATAGGGCTGGACCGATTTGATTTGAGATCTCGATATAATTCCGTGATCGAGAAGTCTTATCGAATCACAAGATGATCATATATAGGTTAATCTCAATCCTGAGGTGATCACAGACAACTTCTTAGACTAGGGTAGAGTTTGATGTGTTAGTAACGATCACTTCGAAGTATGTGGTCCAACACTTCTCGTTGGCTCTATTCTGGAATGAGTGAGTAGTCTGTGCTATCACAGATATGGAATCCATTCCTTCCCTCGGGAAGAAGACAGACAGTTCCCTTATTTGTTAATCCTAGAAACTGATCGCTCCGCAGAGTTCATGTTAGACCAATTAGCTACTAGTCTGGTATGTGAACTAATTGATCACTAGGGGGTTAATGGTAAATAAGGATAATATGTTTCGAGAAGAGTTTACGGAAATATCCCGACTCGAAATGAACAGTCTATGGAGGATTTATCCGTATGTAATGATTATATCAGTGGACACCTTATCAACTCATGGTTGAGTGTAAGTTATCTATATTCGGCAGAGTTCAGTTTCGGGTTTATGGTGGTGTAATCCCGGAATTAATAGATTGAATATTATTGTTCGGTCTGACGAATAATTTTATTTAATTTATTGTAGCTACTGAATATGGGTCCATGGTCCCCGACGTGGCTCCTAACATAGCATATGTTTTATCGTCATTTCACCTCAATTATAATTAAATAGTTGGATTGGACTATTTAATTGATATGTGGATTAATTGTTTAGTTGGACTAAATGATTAAAAACATAGAAAGACATTTTTTCATGGACTCGACCCGGTTTGGTGAATTTCGGCCCATGACCTATTTAATTAGGTATTGGCGCAATATGTATATATTATTAACAAGGAATTTGTTTTCTTGCGTTATTATATGACATGTGCTTAATTATTTATTGGTTAAATAATTAATATATTAGATAATGATCTTTTATTTATCCTAATTTGTTTGGGAAAATATTAGATTTATCTTTTATGGAAAAGGATTTATTTGATTGATTATCCATTAATTAAATTAAATCCTTGTGGAACAAGGATCTCTCTCCTATATAAGAAGAGTGCTCCATTGTACCAAAAGATCACTATTCACGTCACTATTCATAAGAGAAATTGGCTGAAAATTTCGGCCTCTATTCTTAGGGTTCGAGTTGGAAAAATCTTCGGGATTTTTCTGGTAGCATATCGGGGAGGTCCAACGGCGTGAAACACCATCCACTTGGTGTTGCTTGGAGATACGCGTTGGAAGATTATGGCTTCTCAACTGGCGCATCTACAAGGATAGTTCATGGAGTTTATTCACAATAAACAAGTAAGCAATCCATCCTTCTCGTAGATTAGATCTATTATATTTATGTATTTTGGTTGACTAGATCTAGATCTTGTAGTTTCTGCTGCGTAATCGGGTGGATCTTTGATCCATCCGGAGATATTACATCCTAAAAGTGGCATCAGAGTCTTTGATCTATCAATCAAAGTATGTGAATTTTAAATCTAGGAGTGGAAATTGCATGTTTAGATTGCATTGTTTTTTTTTCCGAAAATCATGATGATGAATGCTTTGATATGTTGTGGTTGAAGAGATGGATTGGGGTTGGTATTGTTAGTAATACCATCCGCAACGGAAGCGATTTATGGATCTAGATCTATATGATATGCGTAATAAAACAACTAGATCTATTCTACAAGGGGGATGTAGATCATACCTCTTGAATCTCTAAATTCAAGTTGAAGAACCGCAAAGGATGAATGTGAAGATGTGAAGAGCACCACAGTCTTCCGATCGTGTGATCCAAGCAATTCCCGGTGGAAGGAATTCTCGACTCGAACCCTTCCAATATGCTACCGGAAAAATCTCCAAGATTTCTCCCCAAATCTCCTTTGGCCGAATTCTTTTCTTCTCTCTACTATAGGGAGAAGTCGAAATTTATGTGTGTATTAAGGCTTGGGAGAACTCTCTTTATATGGGAGAGTAAAACTTAGCCTCCAAGGATTTTTATTTATCAAACAAAATAAATCCTTTAATAAAAGATAATTCAATAATATTCTAGAACAAATCTAGAATAATATTTATCTTTATTATTTACCATAAATATTTATCCAATAAATATTTTATGCACATGTCTTATTAATCACAAGAAAACTAATTTCTTGTTCCAAAAAATAAGAGGGGGGGATGCCACTTTTAATTCATGACCTAGTCATAATTAATTTTTTGCGCTATAACAAAATTGGGCCAAGTTTATGAAAAAATGTCTTTTCCACATATTTAATTATTTAGCCCAACTAATTTAATAGTCCACTAAACAATTAATTCACATATCGTTTTAATAAAGTCCAACAAGAACTAAATTAATATTATTAGGATTCGACGTCCGAGAATAGCTATGCTATATTAGGAGGCACGTCGGGGACCATGGACTAATAATCGGCGGCTCCGATAAATCAAATAAATAATTATAGGATAATTATATTCGATAAATCAATCACGGAATATGCCACCATAATCCCGTGATCGCACTCCTCCGATTATAAGATTATATTTATCTCCTCACGAGAATAATAATAAACGTCCATTGATATAATCATTACATATGGATTAATCCTCCATAGACTGTTCATTCTAAATCGGGAAGTTACCGTTAACCCTTTTTAGAACCTCTTATCCTTATTTACCATTAACCCCTAGTGATCAATTAATTCATACAACTCACCGGTAGCTAATCGTGTAATATGAACTCGTACGATCGATCGGTTTCTAGGATTAACAAATAAGGGAACTGTCTATCTACTTCCATAAATGGAAGGAATGGATTCCGTATCGGTGACAACACAGACTACTCACTCAATCCGGTACAATGCCAAGATGGGGTAATTCGGACCACGGACTCGGTGTAATCCTTAACCGTCAAGTCAAACTTCATACGATTCAAGCGGTTGACGCGTGATCACATCGGGATTAAGATATATCCATAAATATGATCATCCATTGATTCGATAAGACTTCTCGATTACGAATTATATCGTGAACTCTAATCAAATCGGTCCAATACCTATATGATATATCTATCATATATAAATGCCCCATTAGGTTCTCTTAACCGAAAGTCCGGATAAGACAATCACACCTATTATGTTCTGGGCGCATTAATAGCACGTTAAAGGAGAGACCCGATACTCTCGATTAACTTCACTACGGGCTAATTGTATTTTAAGTACATCTTCACTAACTCAATCCTTCTGTGTATATACCATACACTGAGTTAAGTGATTACATAAACGATATACTTAGGGTTTTCTGTAGTGTAGATACTATTGTCACATCGGTGATTATGAGAATAATAAATATGAATAATAACATCATTTCATTTATTAAATAAAACAATTACAAAATTGTCTTTCGGGCATCACACCTAACAATCTCCCACTTGCACGAAAGCATGTGATTAATTGTTTTAGAGCACACCCTAGTATTTAAAATACAGCAAACTATCACTCCCACTTGCTCTAAAGCAAATGAGACATGTCTCTAATACCTATAGTCTCCAAGTGTCGACTAAAAGCTTCAATCGACGGCGTCTTGGTGAATGGATCGAGCGGGATTATCGGCGGAGGCGATTTTCTTGACGGAAATGTCCCCTCTATCGACAAAATCGTTGATCACCCGGTATTTTCTCTCTATATGCTTCGACTTACTTGTGCTTTCGAGGTTCTCTAGAGTTGGCAATGGCCCCATTGTTATCACAATAGAGAGTAATAGGATCTTCGACATTCGGACAACGCCTAATCCGCCGATGAACTTTCTTAACCAAATCGCTTCTTTAGCGCCTCCGAGGCCGCTATGAACTCAACTTCCATTGTTGAATCGGCCGTCTTTGGATTGCTTTTGGCTTCTCCATTCTACCGCACCGCCACCAAGCGCAAACACCGAACCGCAGGTAGATTTAGAATCATCTCTCGTCCGATCGAAAATCGAATCGGTGTACCCCGCTAGCTCCAAACTCCCACTCGAATAGACGAGCATATAATTTCGGTTCTCTTCAAATATTTGATGAGATTCTTTCTTCTTTTGTCCGGCGGTTGCCCTGGATTTGACCGAAAACGGTGACTAATCCAACGCCGTAACAAATGTCGGGTCTCGTACACCTCATAGCATACATAAGATTACCAACGGCCGAGGCATATGGCACTCTTCCCATAGCTTCACCTCTTCGGGGTTTGAGGCCCCGAGACTTAGATAGGTAAACGCCGTGACGGGTTGGTAGAAAACCCTTCTTTGCGTTCTCCATACTGAAGCGTGCCAGCACCTTATCTATATAAGTTGCTTAGGACAGAGCTAACATCATGTTCTTACGATCCCTTATAATTTGGATCCCTAGAACATAACTCGCTTCTCCCAAATCTTTCATTTGGAATTGCGTGGTCAACCAACTTTTCACGTCGGACATCATCCCTTTATCGTTGCCAATTAGGAGTATGTCATCAACGTACAACACTAGAAATACAACACTATCTTTGATAACCTTCTTGTACACACAAGATTCAGCAAAGTGTTGTTCGAAATCATAAGACTTGATCGTGTGATCGAATCTATGATACCGAACGAGATGCTTGCTTCAACCCATAAATGGATCGAGCAACTTGCACACCATGTGCTCTCGACCTTCTTCAATGAATACCTCTGGTTGCTGCATATAGATTTCCTCATCAAGAAAGCCGTTTAGAAACGCTGTCTTGACATCCATTTGCCAGATTTCATAATCCAGACATGCAGCAATCGAAATGAGGATGCGGATGGTTTTCATCATGGCCACAGGTGAGAAGGTTTCCTCGTAGTCTATACCCTCTCGCTGTGTGTAACCTTTGGCTACCAGCCGTGCTTTGAAGGTTTCAACCTTCCCATCTACTCATCTCTTTCGCTTGTAGAGCCATTTACATCCAATGGGCCTTTCACCCTGAGGAAGTTCTACAAGTTTCCAGACTGAGTTAGAGTACATAGACTCCATCTCCTGATTCATTGCGTCAATCCATTTATCCTTATCGTGATCCAGTAAGGCCTTCTTATAGGTCAGAGGATCGTCTTCCACCCCATCAGAGGCGACTACGTTTGCCTCTAAATCCATGCCGTACCGAGCCGGTGGCCGAACCACTCTCGCAATACGTCCGGGTGGAACAGGAATGTTGGAATTGACTGTTGTATTATTAGTGTTGTTTGCGGGAACATCGGCGGCCACAATAGGCACGATGTCATCGGAGAGTAATTCCTCTAGTACAATTGTACTTCGAGGTCGTGTGGTCTTTCATATAACTTTCCTCCAAAAACGTAGCATTAGTCGAGACTAGCACTTTGTTATCTTCCGGATCGTAAAATAGACCACCACGTGTACCTTTTGGATAGCCTACAAACAAGCATACTTTTGTACGTGATTGTAGCTTGGTAGTCTTGTCCATCAGCACATGTGCAGGACAACCCCATATGCGGTAGTGACGCATGCTTTCGCGTCGTCCCGACCACATCTCAATGGGTGTCTTTTCGACAGACTTTGACGGTACTGAATTCAAAATGTGGACCGCTGCTTCTAAAGCATAACCCCAAAAGGATATAGGTAGTGAGGCGTAGCTCATCATTGATCTAACCATGTTAATCAATGTCCTGTTTCTCCTCTCAGCAACTCCGTTTTGCTGAGGTGTCCTAGGCGCTGAGCGTTGGAAACAAATTCCTTTTTCAGCCAAGTAGTCAATGAACTCAGTATCTAAATACTCACCTCCACGATCCGAGCGGAGGCATTTCAATGACTTGCCTAGTTGCCTTTCGGCTTCTGCTTGGAACTCCTTGAACTTTCCAAAAGCCTCGGACTTTCTATGCGACGAGATAAACATAACCGAATCGTGAGTAATCATCAATGAAAGTCACAAAGTACTCGTATCCGCCTCTAGCTTGTACGTTCATCGGACCACAAAGGTCCGAATGCACTAAGTCTAGAGTTCCTGTGGCTCTATTACCCTTTGATGAGAAGGGACGCTTAGTCATTTTTCCCTCCAGGCAACACTCGCGGACGGGCGGTGTGTCAACGGATGACTCACCTAAGGCATTAACCTTTTCATGTCTTTTGAGTCTTTCCAAGGAAATATGGCCAAGCCTTAGATGCCACAAGTATGTTTTATCTTCTTTTACTTGAGAAACTTTACGCCTTTTTGCGGATCTTTGATGAGCATTTTAAACATTTCGGTATTAAGTAGGGGAGCTTTATGTGGTCTTACAATATATAAACCATTTTCATTTATAGTTGAACACAATTCAAAGCCATTCTTTGAAATAACAAATTCACCATTCGAACTTGAAACGAGAAAATGATTGTTCAACTAAGGCGAGAATAAGAAATCAAATTTCTCCCGAAATGGGGAATAAAATAAACATTGTCTAAATGTAAAATTCTATTATTAAAATGCAAGTCCACGGCTCCCCATTGCTTTAGCCGAAATGAGCGCCCGGTGCCTACTCGCATCACTTGAGAACCCTCTTCCCGGCTCCTCGTACGAACTAAGAATCTGCAATGAAGAACATACATGGTTAGTAGCTCCAGTATCAAGTATCCAAGTGGACACATCTTTAGCTACATTAAAAGATTCCAAGAATAGTAATTCCAAATTACCTTTCTTATCTTTCCCAGCGGCAGCCTTGACTTTGCCATCTTTCACATCACGAAGATATTCGGGACAATGGCGTCGCCAATGTCCTACCTCCTTACAGTAAAAGCATTTGCCCTTGGGCTTGGACTCGTCAACTTTCTTGGCAGCCTTTTTCTTCATTGGCTTCGGCACAGGTGCAACACTACCCTTCTTCTTCGGTTTGGCCTTAGGCTTGTTTGATGACCTAGCTTCGGCCATATTGGCTTCAGCTTTCTTATCCCCTACTTGGACCTTATCTTTCGATAGCAGGCCCTCGTAGATAGTCGGTTCATTCGGCATCGTGTCATGGTCAACTCATATTTGCCCATCGATATGCGAGTTTTGAACGGGATAAACTCGAGGAGTCAACGATTCCGGAATCATTGATACTTGAGTTGCTTCATCGAACTTTGATCCATGAATACCGGCGTCATTGAAGTAACCGATCATATTCGAACATGACCATTCACTTTGCTTGACCTTTCTTCAATTTCGTGTTGATGGCCAACCTGATGGCATCGTGTCTTGCTTGGTTGCTAGGTGATCCAAACATCATAGTAAGTTTCCGCATGATTTCTCCTGCAGATTCAAACTCTTCAATCTGGGTCCTAATAACCTCCGACACTGCCGCCAGGATGATCCCACGTGCCCGGTTATCTGCTTCGATCCAGCGATTACGCTGTTCGATCTCAGCTTTACCAGATTTTGGATCGCCAGCGTAGGGCATTCATAAGTAAGTACATGTTGCACATTCTCATACGTGAGTACCACGTTTAAGTTACTCTTCCATTTCTTAAAGTTGTTTCCCGTTAATTTTTCGAAAGTAAAGCAGAAATTTGAGCAGACATTTTGCTGAAAATAAAATGACATGTATTAATTCAAGTTTAACACTACTATATTAAATTTTAGGAATTGTAAACTAAAAATAAGTCTACTCTACCATTCCAAGGTTTTAACCTCGCATCTCAGTGCCGCCGAAGGGTAGGTCAAAGAGATGACGGTTAAATCGAGACAATCTCATCAATGAGTAACTTGTGAGAATCAAACATCCCACGAGAATCGAACATCCCTTTATTCATTGACTACCTTCCTTTTTTAGCCTAGATATTTCCAAAAATGTCCTTTATGAGTGTGACCTACTATATCGGATCTCTTAGGTACGCCCCGAGTGTGCCGTCGTAGGATAGGTCAGTGACCCGACGAGTACCTAGAAATCCTATCCTTTCGGAGACCAAGTCATGAATGTTGATAGGGGTGAACACCATCCGTAGGGGGACGAAATCAAAGCGCCGCGAGGCGTCACCCTTCTCTCACTTACTTGTATCTATAGTAGAGGCCGTGGGGTTGGCTGTCGCCTCCCCGCTCCCACTCAATAATTTGGAAGTGGTTGTGGGTTAACTAACCACGTCTTTTTGATGTTATCATAAAAGCTCATCAAATCAAGGATTCCGAATGGTGTCGGTGACGTAGGCAAGCCTACCCGTCCTATTCGTTGGAACATATGTGACGGTCGGACGAAATCGGGTCAAGACGACCTCGTTGAGATAAGAAGGAATCACCCCTCCGTTCTCCGGTGTAGCTTAGTCTTGCCGGACCCCCGTGCATACATCACACTAGGAGGGTTAAGTCGGTCGCGCCTAGCTCAGTTGACCACCCAACCTATAAGCGAACCGTTTTTATCCAAGATTTTTTGTTCTTTTACCATCATTCAATCTCGTAGACACTACGAATTGAAAACGTGATCTCGTTTGGGCTTTAAGGCGGTTCACCGAGAACACACACCGAAAAGCCTAACGATTTCATAACCCGTCCTCGGATCATTAATTAGTTACTAAATTCATTAATTACCACGTATTAATTAAATTTCAACTAATTACACGAGTTTGAATACATGCCTATTTTAATTACCAAAATTAAAATTCTACATGTATGCATGGAGTGGATTTATGATATGATGCATGTCATGGCAATTCCGATTTTATATCTATTTTATGATCGAACACATAAAAAATAAATTGCGGAAATTTAAACACCGAGATGGATTGTTGGTACCCGTAACTAATCTATCCTAGGAAAAATAAATTACAATCTTCTTGTCTTCGAGTCTTGATCTTCGAATCTTGAACTCGAACCGCCGGAACACGAACCACGAACACCCGAGAGGAGAAAATGTCTTTTTAATTAAATAAATCCAATTTATTTTAATTATTCATATATTTTATTTTATTATATTACATGCGGCTGTTTTTAATTTTATTTTCCAAAAATAAATTTTTTTTTTTTTTTTTTTTTCATCATTCGGTTGTTGAATGATCTAAATAAATAAAAAAAATTAGGTCACAACAAAAAATTTGGTGCAGCCGCAAAATTAAAGAAAACCCTAGCCGCATATATTTATTAAACAGGACTTTTAGTGACGCTTTTCAGCGTCGCAAAAAGTCATGTAGCAGACTTTTAATAAAATTCATCCGTTTCTCCTTGTTCATACCTTGGGTTTCGACTTGATCTTCAATTTTTCAGCAAGATCTTCATCTTTTCCAGCCCGGATAATCAAAATTACAATAAAAGATGCTACTTTTTACATAAATTTCGAAAAAAAAGACATAAAAAAAAAATTACAATTCCTATGCTCAATTGTTACTAAACAAAGGAGCTACAATAGATCTAACGAGTAAACAGTACCAACCCCAATCCATCTCTTCAACCAAGACATTCATAGCATAAAAAAAAGATTAACATGCGTCGGCCCTATTTAAAAAAAATTGGGACAAAAAATCTACATGTTTTACCACTCCTAGATCTAATATTTTATACGTATAAATATAGATCACCATGGTCTCTGATACCACTGTTAGTAATACCATCCGCAACGGAAGCGATTTATGGATCTAGATCTATATGATATGCGTAATAAAACAACTAGATCTATTCTACAAGGGGGATGTAGATCATACCTCTTGAATCTCTAAATTCAAGTTGAAGAACCGCAAAGGATGAATGTGAAGATGTGAAGAGCACCACAGTCTTCCGATCGTGTGATCCAAGCAATTCCCGGTGGAAGGAATTCTCGACTCGAACCCTTCCGATATGCTACCGGAAAAATCTCCAAGATTTCTCCCCAAATCTCCCTTGGCCGAATTCTTTTCTTCTCTCTACTATAGGGAGAAGTCGAAATTTATGTGTGTATTAAGGCTTGGGAGAACTCTCTTTATATAGGAGAGTAAAACTTAGCCTCCAAGGATTTTTATTTATCAAACAAAATAAATCCTTTAATAAAAGATAATTCCATAATATTCTAGAACAAATCTAGAATAATATTTATCTTTATTATTTACCATAAATATTTATCCAATAAATATTTTATGCACATGTCTTATTAATCACAAGAAAACTAATTTCTTGTTCCAAAAAATAAGAGGGGGGGATGCCACTTTTAATTCATGACCTAGTCATAATTAATTTTTTGCGCTATAACACAATTGGGCCAAGTTTATGAAAAAATGTCTTTTCCACATATTTAATTATTTAGCCCAACTAATTTAATAGTCCACTAAACAATTAATTCACATATCGTTTTAATAAAGTCCAACAAGAACTAAATTAATATTATTAGGATTCGACGTCCGAGAATAGCTATGCTATATTAGGAGGCACGTCGGGGACCATGGACTAATAATCGGCGGCTCCGATAAATCAAATAAATAATTATAGGATAATTATATTCGATAAATCAATCACGGGAATATGCCACCATAATCCCGTGATCGCACTCCTCCGATTATAAGATTATATGTATCTCCTCACGAGAATAATAATAAGCGTCCATTGATATAATCATTACATATGGATTAATCCTCCATGATCGTTCATTCTAAATCGGGAAGTTACCGTTAACCCTTTTTAGAACCTCTTATCCTTATTTACCATTAACCCCCTAGTGATCAATTAATTCATACAACTCACCGGTAGCTAATCGGTGTAATATGAACTCGTACGATCGATCGGTTTCTAGGATTAACAAATAAAGGAACGTCTATCTACTTCCATAAATGGAAGGAATGGATTCCGTATCGTGACAACACGGACTACTCACTTAATCCGATTACAATGCCAAGATGGGGTAATTCGGACCACGGACTCGGTGTAATCCTTAACCGTCAAGTCAAACTTCATACCGATTCAAGCGGTTGACCGTGATCACCTCGGGATTAAGATATATCCATAAATATGATCATCCATTGATTCGATAAGACTTCTCGATTACGGAATTATATCGTGAACTCTAATCAAATCGGTCCACCCCTATATGATATATCTATCATATATAAATGCCCCATTAGGTTCTCTTAACCGAAAGTCCGGATAAGACAATCACACCTATTGTGTTCGGGCGCATTAATAGCACGTTAAAGGAGAGACCCGATACTCTCGATTAACTTCACTACGGGCTAATTGTATTTTAAGTACATCTTCACTAACTCAATCCTTCTGTGTATATACCATACACTGAGTTAAGTGATTACATAAACGATATACTTAGGGTTTTCTGTAGTGTAGATACTATTGTCACATCGGTGATTATGAGAATAATAAATATGAATAATAACATCATTTCATTTATTAAATAAAATAATTACAAAATTGTCTTTCGGGCATCACACCTAACAGGTATTGTTTACTCGTTAGATCTATTGTAAACTCATATAAATTCGTTTATATGAGTATAGGAAATTTTGTAATTTTAATTTCATAAAAGTAGATCTGTTTTGTTTCTGTTCCGTTTTTTATTTTTTCCCGGAGTTTGAGCCGTTGAAACGACAATCCCTCCGGTCGGAATGAAGAATAAAAGTTGAAGAACATGCCCTCAAAATTTCGTAACGATCGGAGTCGATCTCGATGTCCGATCGATGCTATAAAGTTGCTGCTGTAACAGAAAAGCTCAGCAGGCATTAAAACCCTAGCTGTGAGTTCGTCGAATTTCTGGAAGAGATTGGACTGTTGAAACAAAGATCCGACCGTTCAGATCAAGTATCATGGAGTTATGAACAAGCCCAAAAAATATCAGGTCGATCGGGATTTATCTCGATGCCCGATCGTCCCCGGGAAGACACTGTTATGCCGCAGTTATAAACAGATGCAACAGTTAAATCGGCGGATCGCTGGAGAAAATTGGACCATTGAAACAAAGATCCAACCGTTCAGATTCAAGTAGGAGGAGTGAAGAACAGGTCCATAAAGTTTCGTGACGATCAAAGTTCCTTTGGATGTCCGATCATCGACAAAACGCAGCAGCAGCAGATCAGAAAATTGTAAACCCTTGTTAGGGTTTGTTTGTTTTTTTTTAAATAGGTTAGATACGGGGGTACCAACGATCCATCTCGGTGTTTATTTTTCCGTTTATTTTTTCGTGTATGATCGAAATTATGTGATAGAACCGAAAAATTGCCATGACATGCATCATATCATGATTCCACTCCAATGCATACATGTAGCTAGTTTATTTCGAATAAATTAGGCATATATAACTCGTATAATTAGTTTAAAGGCTTATTTAATTAATATGTGGTAGTTAATTAATTAAGTAACTAATTATTAAAACCGAGGAACCGGGTTTTTGTCAATCGTTACGATTTTAGTGATGGATTCTCGGTGAATCCCACTTGGATAAATCGTTGAGCTTTTCGGTGATGGCTTCTCGGTGAACCCACCTTAAACGAAAACGAGATTACGCTTTGGGTGACAATTTAGAAATCGAGAATCTTAGTACATGGGTTCGGAAATGGTCTAACCATGGTTGGGCGAGTTCAACCGAGCTTCGGCTCAATCGACTCCCCTCCTCGTGTGATGTACGTTACGAGCGGTTCGACGGGACTTAGCATAGCCGATAAGCCTTCGGGCTAAACGGGGCTTCTCTTGCTTTGGATTGGCCCGAACCGTCACATATGTTCCAACGAATAAGACGGCGTAGGCTTGCCTACATAACCGACCCTGTTCGGAGTACTTTGATTTATTGTTTCTTTTTGTCAAGGCCGAAACCGTAATTAGTAAACCCACCACTTTTTCAAAATATTGAGTGGGAGCGGGGAAGGCGACAGCCGACCCCACGGCCTCTACTATAGGTGCAAGCACGTGAGAGAAAGGTGACGCCTCGAGCCGCTTTGATTTCGGCCCCCTACGGATGGTGTTCACCCCTATCAAAATTCAAGGCTTGGTCTCCGAAAGGATAGGATTTTGGGTACTCGTTGAGTCACTGACCGACCCTACGGCGGCATACTCGGGGCATACTTTGAGATCTGATATAGTAGGTCACACTCATTGTTGATATTTTCGAAATATCTAGGCTAGAAAAGGAATATAATCAGTGATTAAGGTCCGGGATGTCTGATTCCCGTGAGATGTTTGATTCTCGAAGATTAATCACTGAGAGAGATTGTCTCAGTTTAACTATCACCTCTTTGACCTACCCTACGGCGGCACTGAGGTGCGAGGTTAAATCCTTGGAATGGTAGGATAGACTTCTTATAGTTTATTATTCCTAAAATAAATCTTGTAGTGAAAATTTTATTTTTGAATTTAACTTTCTGTCATTTTATTTACAACTAAATATCTAGGTTACTAAACTGTTAGTAATAGGACTTCAATAAAAATGTGGAAAGTAACAAGTACGTTGTAATTATCAATAAATGCAGTTAACTTTTCGGAAGAGTTTTTTCTCTTGAGCCTTCAGAAACTTAAGTGACATAGTACAGGTATGTCACGGGTGTCACTCGTGTTGAACGAGAGACGACCATACTTAGTTTACAAAAGATGACATAGGACTATCAGATAAAATTCATTTAGTGAATTTTAAAAGCGTAATTACACATCAAATTTCTAATTGAAAAATTGGAAAATAATATACATAAGGCGTTGCTAGTTAAACGGTATTTGGAACCGATAAACTAGTGGGAGCCTTAAGCTTATGATTTGTTGTTTTTCTGAATAATTAGAAATGTGTAATGGAATGCACAAGTGTTTCTCCATTCATTGGGAAAAACAAGAATAAGCGTTACTAGTTTGATAGTATTTGGAACTGATAAACTAGTGGGAGCTTAGTTCTGGAGATTTTATAATCTTTGAAACATCATGAACACAGCATTGCTAGTTAGACAATATTTGGAACTGATAAACTAGTGGGAGCTTAGTTCTAGGTGATGTTCTAATCTTTGAAAAATCATAAATACAAAGTGTTGCTAGTTAGACGGTATTTGGAACCGATAAACTAGTGGGAGCTTTGGTCTTATGATTTGACGATTAGAAAAACGATAGTCCAAGTAAGTAACACCGAACATCCCACGAGTTCAAGAGTAGTGTCTAATCAGACGAACTGCTAGTTCAAGATTGTTCCCATCTAAGGAAAGTCGAGAATAGGAATGAATGTTTATACGTGTTAGTCATCTAAACTAAGTAATTTTAAGGCTAAACCGAAAAATTAATAAATTGGAAATTAGAGGATAAGGAAAGTGATTTCGGATCACTGACCAATGCATCCCTAGCAATTTTCTCGAAAGCTAAAGTTCTTTGGAAGAACTAGGTAGCTTTGCATTAAACGATAAATAAAATAGACAACGGGCAGTTATTTCAGATAGACTAGTGAGAGTGATATAAGGAAATGAATCTCGGATTCACTTCTTGAGTATCACAGAAAATTCATTTTCAGTTTTCGGATTCGTTGGAACGGACGTATTCATTTTCAATCGGATAATTTTTTTGTCTTATTGACGATAAATATAACATTCGTAGCACGAACCCAAGACTCAGACTTTTGTTTGATAAAGTTAAAACCACTAAGAAATGCTGAATAGGTATATGCAACACAATATAAACGCAAATGGTTTCCGTATTTAGATAAACGCTTCTTTCTATTCTATTAATTAGTGCATATTCCCTAACGACAAGATCTGAAGACTGACTTAGGGTGATTCCTATCTCCCCGTCAAAGGAACCCTGTCTCAAAGGAACAATGCCTAAGTTTCCTTTCAATCGGGAAAAGGGTAATAGATTTAAAGAAGTTACATAGCTTGTTCATATCGACCTTCGGGGCCATATGAAAGATACAAGCTAGTGGGAGCTTCTGAGTAGTGACATATTGTCTGATAACTACTCAAAACTCCGGTAAGTTTATCCAAAATATTTGGAGGAAATCTCGATTTCACTCGAGAGATAGAGTATTCCATACTCAGAAATAGGTTCTTGTGTAGTCTTCGGGATTGATGCTCGGCCTGCCTCCCAGTGAAATGTTTTCACTAAAGGATACACCATCAACTTGCCTTATATAGTCATTGGTGTGCTACGATACGCTGATGAACTCATTTAAGATATTAGTTGCAAAATAACGGTTTACGTTGTGATGAAAAACCGAGAAGTCTACCTAAAAGATGTCTACGCATTTGTGGATAAGAAGTGAATTCGGTTCACCCCACTTCCGTAAATATAGACATTTAGCATTTAGTGCTTGAAGGTAGGACTGGAAATTTTGCATACACGTTCAGGTCGTGAAATATCTTAATGCATTGAGTAAATGTTAGTTATAAAACTCGTAAAACCAGAGAATGACGGTTATACTGTCAAACTCGGTCTGATAGAGTCTATAAATAACAACCTTAGATCTTGAAATATTTGTACTCAAGATGTTACTAACTGATTTGTTCAGTCCACATTTCAACACCGGCAGTTGGTGATAACACTAATAAGAACTACTAAACTAGATCAATATATCAATCCACCCCGAACGCAGTGGGAGTATGGTTTGTCCATTACACATTGCAGGACCTTACGGTCTATAGGGTAGATTGATGACCTATAGTCCTTCGTGGACTGTATAGGATCCTGATCATAGAGGTTGGTTTAAAAGCCATAACCCTGTGAATGGAGTTTGACACTCCAGTTCTGTTGAAACTCTTGTAGAACCACCTGAGTATCTCAGGCCCAGTGGGAGTAATTGGAACTACACAGAGA
This sequence comes from Gentiana straminea, assembly GCA_036785695.1. NCBI lineage: Eukaryota > Viridiplantae > Streptophyta > Magnoliopsida > Gentianales > Gentianaceae > Gentiana > Gentiana straminea. The sequence goes on along the minus strand of JAVUPR010000398.1, from coordinate 1,561,665 downwards.
AGAGTCGAATGAATAGGAAAGTTTAACTTTCAACGCAAAGCTGAGTAATTTAGGGGTGATTCCCTAAAAGGTAGAGAGTTAACCAGACCGTGATCTCTCTTACCACTCAGTCATGCTTGATTTCGTCAGAAAGCGGGAAATATGGGTGATTCCCTAAGACTTCCTTGCCGAACAATGGAATCTGAATTCATTCAGAACAGAAGAGTTTTAGATAAGAACAAATGGCGGATTCGTTACAAAGCAGAAAAGAGGGGTGATTCCCTAAGACCTTTTTGCGAGACTAACGATATCTTAATTTATTTTGAAAGAACCTTTGGCAGGATGCCTGCCATAGCTTATATCCTTTGGGGATTAAAGCAAACCTCTCGGTCATTTCAAAGTCATATATTTTAATATATGGACGTGACCATAATATTGATAAGTCTTTCGTAGACTGTGCTTCGATATTAGTAAAGTAGTATGTAGATTAGTGTTTGTGAATGGTAACACTGAAACAGTTGGGAACAACATGGGTGTGTTATCTGAAGTCAGAGTCTGACATGCCATCGGGATTCATTCTAAAGGATTTGATTCGCTCAAATTCTCGAGAATCGATTATTGGCAATCCCATTAATTCACCTGGTTAAGATATTCTTGCATTTATGCAACATTCAATGATGTAGTCTATCCTACCTCTCAGGAATGGTTATCTAAACCTGCAGATGAATACTAAATGGGATGTTTAGTGAATCCTCAGGTCTCTTCGGGAGAATGAGGAATAATATGCTGGTATATTCAAGTACAAACTAGAATATAAGTAATGACACTGATCCTGACTTTAGGTTAGATTAAGGATGATCGTTAAGTCGATTTCGTCCTCAGTGTTGAATCAGAGGCATATTGAAATCGTACCACCGGATTAGATGGAAAGGCGATGTTTCGATCCCAATGATTGACTCAAACGCCAACCTACCTGATCAGTGTACCAAGTCACATGGTGTTCGGATTCTAAGTACGCACCGGGTCACTGACCTACCCTACGGCGGCATACTCCGGTCGTGCTTGGAAGGATGAATTACTAAGATGCGCTTGGAGGGTACAGATTTGAGGGATACGTCTCACTTGTTTTGAGCAAGTGGGAGAATGTTGTAGATATAGATATAAAGGGGTGTGCTCTAAAACAATTAATCCACTTGTCTTTCGTGCAAGTGGGAGATTGTTAGGTGTAGTGCCCGAAAGACAATTATCTAATTGTTTTAGGACAGAATTAATAATTCATCTTATTATATGCATGTATGCATATAATTAAGACACTACTGAAAACCCTAAAGTACCTCGTTTATGTAGTCACATAACTCAGTGTATGGCTATACACAAGAGGATTGAGTTAGTGAGATGTACTTAAAATTAACTTAGTCCGTAACGTTGATTAATCTGAGTACGGGTCTCATGATTAATATGCTAATAATGCGCCCAGAACACTTTACGGTGTGACAGTCTTATCCGGACTGTCGGTAATAGGGTACCTAGTGGGGCATTTATATATGATGATAATCATATAGGGCTGGACCGATTTGATTTGAGTTCTCGATATAATTCCATGATCGAGAAGTCTTATCGAATCACAAGATGATCATATATGGATTAATCTCAATCCTGAGGTGATCACATACAACTTCTTAGACTAGGGTAGAGTTTGATGTGTTAGTAAGGATCACTTCGAAGTATGTGGTCCAACACTTCTCGTTGGCTCTATTCTGGAATGAGTGAGTAGTCTGTGCTATCACAGATATGGAATCCATTCCTTCCCTCGGGAAGAAGACAGACAGTTCCCTTATTTGTTAATCCTAGAAACTGATCGCTCCACGGAGTTCATGTTAGACCAATTAGCTACTAGTCTGGTATGTGAACTAATTGATCACTAGGGGGTTAATGGTAAATAAGGATAATATGTTTCGAGAAGGGTTTAAGGAAATATCCTGACTCGAAATGAACAGTCTATGGAGGATTTATCCGTATGTAATGATTATATCGTTGGACACCTTATCAACTCATGGTTGAGTGTAAGTTATCTATATTCGGCAGAGTTCAGTTTCGGGTTTATGGTGGTGTAATCCCGGAATTAATAGATTGAATATTATTGTTCGGTCTGACGAATAATTTTATTTAATTTATTGTAGCTACTGAATATGGGTCCATGGTCCCCGACGTGGCTCCTAACATTGCATATGTTTTCTCGTCATTTCACCTCAATTATAATTAAATAGTTGGATTGGACTATTTAATTGATATGTGGATTAATTGTTTAGTTGGACTAAATGATTAAAAACATGGAAAGACATTTTTTCATGGACTCGACCCGGTTTGGTGAATTTCGGCCCATGACCTATTTAATTAGGTATTGGCGCTAATATGTATATATTATTAACAAGGAATTTGTTTTCTTGTGTTATTATATGACATATGCTTAATTATTTATGGGTTAAATAATTAATATATTAGATAATGATCTTTTATTTATCCTAATTTGTTTGGGAAAATATTAGATTTATCTTTTATGGAAAATGATTTATTTGATTGATTATCCATTAATTAAATTAAATCCTTGTGGAACAAGGATCTCTCTCCTATATAAGAAGAGTTCTCCATTGTACCAAAAGATCACCATTCACGTCACTATTCACAAGAGAAATTGGCTGAAAATTTCGGCCTCTATTCTTAGGGTTCGAGTTGGAAAAATCTTCGGGATTTTTCTGGTAGCATATCGGGGAGGTCCAACGGCGTGAAACACCATCCACTTGGTGTTGCTTGGAGATACGCGTTGGAAGATTATGGCTTCTCAACTGGCGCATCTACAAGGATAGTTCATGGAGTTTATTCACAATAAACAAGTAAGCAATCTATCCTTCTCGTAGATTAGATTTATTATATTTATGTATTTTGGTTGACTAGATCTAGATCTTGTAGTTTCCGCTGCGTAATCGGGTGGATCTTTGATCCATCCGGAGATATTACATCCTAAAAGGATCACTGTAGGGATGACACGTGGTGAGGTGCTAATCCGACATCCATCGTAAGCCCTCTAGATCTAGTTGAATTACTGACGTCACCTCGGATATGTGCAGGTCACAGCTCGGTTTGGTCATCTCGACTTGTAGATTTGTGAACTTCGTTTTCTAGGTGGTAGGACTTCCGTTATGACGTTTTCATAACTGTCCCGGGATTCAAGGCATACATGCCCACTTAAAGTAGGACGGTTTCCAAGACGGGATTTAGGGGTTTATAACCCGTCATGTCAACAGTCATTACGTCACGTGTCTACTCAAGATTCTTTCTTTTCAGGGTGCTGTCCCCTTCAGTGATTCTGAAAAGAGTCTTGTCAATAGTACCTTTGGTAAAGCCATTGTCCACCAAGAATTTGAGATATGGTTTCATACCATGCTCTTGGTGCTTGTTTCAAAACATAAAGTGCCTTGTTGAGTCTGTACATTTTATCTTCTTGATCTTTAACTTCAAAACCAGCAGGTTGCTGAACATAAACCTCTTCTTCCAGAATGCCATTCAAAAATGCACTTTTGACATCCATCTGGAATACTTTGAAGTTTTTGTAAGCAGCATATGCCAAAAATAGTCTTATAGCTTCCAATCTTGCAACTGTGGCATATGTCTCATCAAAATCTATTCCTTCTGCTTGAGAATAGCATTTTACCACTAGTCTAGCCTTGTTCCTTATAATGGTACTAGATTCATCCAATTTATTTCTGTATACCCATTTGGTTCCAATTATATTTGCATGACTAGGTCTTTCCACTAGTGTCCAAACTTGGTTTCTTTCAAACTCATTTAATTCTTCTTTCATAGAAATTATCCAATCTGGATCAGATATTGCTTCTTCAACAACTTTAGGCTCCATTTAAGATAGAAAACAAGTAAACATTGCTTCCAATTGTCTTCCAGTCCTTACACCTTGCTATACTTGTTAATCAGGGTGATCCTTTAACCATTGTAAATCTTGATTTGTTTGATTTACAGGAGCTTCATCTTCAGTAGGCTCTGATGTTGCTTCAGTAGGGGGTTCAGCAGATCGTTGAACTGCATCTGTTGTTGCATCAGTAGTGTTACTAGCAGGTTCTTCAGCAGGGGCATAGTCAGACACTTTTAAGTCATTTATCTTTTCCAAAACATCAACATATTCTGGATCAGTAACTTGGAGATTTTCAGCATGTTCTGAAACTTCATCTTCCATTCCAGTAAACTTTGGTTCATCAAATACAACATGTATTGATTCTTCATGTTTCAATGTCCTCTTGTTCAGTACCCTGAATGCCTTGCTGACTGAAGAATATCCCAAAAAGATTCCTTCATCTGATTTTGTTTGGAATGTCTTCAGTTGTTCCTTATGATTTAGAATAAAGAACTTTCTTCCAAATGGATGGAAATATGATATATATTGTTTTCTTCCATTCCATATCTCATAAGGTGTCTTCAGCAACTTTTTGTTAACTGAGGTCCTACTTTGTGTATAGCATGCTGTATTGATTGATTTAGCCCAATACCTTTCAGGTAGTAATGCTTCACAAATCATAGTCCTCTCTACTTCTTTCAAGGTCTTGTTTCTTCTCTCAGCAACCCATTTTGATGTGGTGTACCAGCCGCTGCTAACTGATGCAGCACACCATTTTGTTCACAATATTCTCTTATGACTTTATTGAGAAACTCAGTACCCTTGTCTGATCTGATCTTCACTACTGTCAATTTTTTTCTCAATTTGCAATCTCTTCAAAAGTTCAGGCTTCTTTTGAAGTGTTTCACTTTTCTTTTTCATAAAAATTTCCCTAATGTATCTTGAATAATCATCCACATCTACTAGAGTGTACTTCTTTCCTGTTACACTTGTTGGTATTACTGGACCAAATAAATCCATATGCATCAGCTCCAAAACTCTTTCTATTGATTGTTTAGTCTTTGACTTGTAGCTTGACTTTGTTTGTTTACCTTGCTGACATCACATATAGCATCCTTTTTAAATGTGATCTCAGGTAAACCAATCACCAACTTCTTTTTCACCAGTTGATTGATATCATCAAAATTGAGATGATTCAACTTCTTATGCCACAACCAATTCAGTTCTAACTTGGGATGCACAATCAGGCATGTCTCTGGAACAATAGTCGACCAATCCACAACATACATATTTTGTTGTCTTCTTCCAGCCAACACAACTTGTTCACCTCTTTCAGTAATGACAATACAATAGCCTTTTTCAAAAGTGGCCTTGTAACCCATGTCACAAAATTGTCCAGAGCTCAGTAGGTTGTAGTCCAGCCCTTCCACAAATGCAACATTTCTGATAGTCAATCCATTCCTCACCAATGTTCCATATCCTCTTGTATATCCTGGTGTGTTCTTGTTGCCAAAGTTGACTCTTGGACCATCATTTGCCACATAGTTTGTTAGACAGCGCTTATTCTTTGTCATGTGTCTGGAACATCCACTGTCAAAGTACTAGACACCCTACAAAACAAAGTTAATGTGTTTTAGGTACCCAAAACTGCTTGGGTCCATAGTAGTCAGTGGTAAGCATGACCCTTGGCAAGTTTTCATAAGGCCTTCGTTGAAAAGAATTACACTTTTGTTTATATATGTATCTTACATTTCCATAAAATCTAACATTTGGTTGTGTAGGATTCACATATGAATTCTGGCCTTTTGGTACATAATGTTGTTTGAAGTGATTTCTATTGTTAGAAGCACTAGCATAACCATGAGGTTGTTGTCTGTTAGGAACAACCCTGTTAAAAGGAGTCTGCTGAGGTCTTAAATAAATCCTCTATTGAGTCCTCTGCTAATTCCATTACTGAGGTTTCACTCTAGCATTATGGTTATGTCTACTGTTTCTAGTAGTAGGGGCAAGAACATTCCAATCTTCATCAGTATGAAACAATCTACCTTTCCCCCTGAGATAAGTATCCCTTGAATGATTATCATTTTTAGGTTTAGGATTCTTATCTTTGGAATATTTCTGATTTTTTCCCTTTTGTGGTCCAGCAGACTTAGCAACAGGTCTGCTATCTGCAGGTCTACTATCTGCAGGTCTAGAGGTCCAGCAATCCTACCCTTGGATTTACCCCTTTTGTTAGGTACTGTTGACTTTTTAGACTTCTAATTTTGCTTCTTTAAAGCATTCTCAGTAGGTTTTAAAGCCTCATCAAACTTTTTGGGAGTTGGATCTTATGCAGGCACAAACTTAAGACCAATTATGGTACTAGGTTCAGCAGCCTTACTGGATCCACCCTTAGTAGATTGTTGAGTCTCAAATCCAATGCCTATTATATCACATAAAGCTTTCCAGATTTGAATGCAGTGGTGGAACTGGATTGTGCAGCAGATTCATCCGCTACTGAATGTAGACTTATGTTGAGTATGTTCATAATCTCTTTCCTTTACTTTGAGAGTTCTTAATTCAGCATTTAAACTTTCAATTTCTGCTTGAAGAGCTTCTTTTTCAGCCTTCACAATCTCATAACCAGATTCTAATTTTCCTCGGTTGATTATGGATGGCATCCAATGTTTCTTCATTGTCAGAATTTTTAGGATTTGAACCACAAGTAGATTCACAATCACTTTCAGCAGGAGTATTTATAGATAAAGAATTGTATACCTCCTCTGTCTCATCCATATTTTCCATTAAAGCATAATCATCCATATCAGCTATAAGTGCAGTGTCATCTGATTCATTTCTTTTTTCTGATTCCACTTCATAGCTAGATTCATCATCAGCAACCAAAGCTTTCTTGCCAGATCTTCTTTGCTGACTCTTGTTCTTCAGTACATCTGGACAATCATGTCTGAAATGTCCAGGTTTCTTGCAGTTAAGGCACAGATAATCAGGTTCTTTCTTTTGTTTTAGATCAGGACAGTCAGGTTTGAAGTGTCATGGTTTCTTGCAATGAAAGCACAAGTAGTCATTATCTTTCTTGGATTCTTCCTTATTCTTTTCACTAGATTTCTTGGTAAAATTTCTTGGAGAACCCCTTCTTGACTTCATCATTCTGATTTTCTTGCTCAACATGGCTATTTGCTCTTGCATTTCATCCAATAGATCATCTTGACCACCTAATGTTTCTTCTTTATGTGGAATAGCCAATGCAGTGGTGTTTTGTTCTTCCTTTTCAGTCTCAGGAATAAGTTTCTTACTGAATTCATATGCTTTGAGATCTGAAAATAATTTGAAGGTGTCTTCTTCTTGTAGACTCCTGGATTCTTCTTTGCCAGTAACCTTCATTTCCTAAACTTCCTTTGCTGGTAAGGCTTCCAGAATTCTTGTGTTGATTTCTTATTTTGTATACACTACATTCAGTAGGGTGAGTTCATCCATGATAGCATTGAATCTTGACTCCATTTGTTCAATGGTTTTAATTGATTTCATTTTGAAATCTTGGAACTTTCTTTTGGCTACACTGACTTTATTTTTCTTGATAGCATCAGTGCCTTCATAGATTACTTGTACATATTGCTATCCAAGGTTCTGTAAATTATATCAATAGCAATATTGTTGAGGTTTTCTCTTTTTCTATCCTCAGCATCCCACACTCTTTTTGGCTTTGGAAAAAATTGAGTTTCACTACCCACAGTTATGGCCTTTGTGATCTCCAATGGTCCATCAGTCAGCATATCCATCATCTCATCATGTGTTGCAGCTAAATAAGCCTGCATATGACGTTTATATTCATCAAAACCATCTAAGGAACACATCAACATAGTCCTAGCATACTGGATTTTATCCATGATGCAAAGCTTTAAAAATCAGAACTTGAAAAAAATTTCAAAGAATTTTCACAAGCACAATAAGTAGGATTACTTCAGAACAGAAGCACTGCTCCGATACCAATTGTTGGTCCCTTGAAAAGGCTTTAATTACGTTTAGAGGGGGTGAATAAACTTAACACTTAAAACTTTTGGAGTTGACAAACTCAGCACGGTCGCAGCTCGCGACTATCGCAGTCCGCGACCACTCGCATGTCTGTCGACTATTAAGATTACTAAATTTGTTGTAGCGGAATATATTCAAATTAAGCCTTATTACTTGTTGTTAAGAAGATGATACTAAGTATTCAATACTCAGTAGTGTAAGTGTGTGATTCAGATGATAGTTTGAGTAGGTTGATGTGATCAGTATACTAAATGCAGAAAGTAAGTAGGTAGATTTTATAGTGGTTCCAGGTGGTGTAATCCTGTCAGTCCACTCTTCTTCTGTGATGTTAGAGGAAATTCAATACAGATCTTTGAGGTTGTAGTTACAAAAATTCCTAAGTTGTTTGTCTTTAACCAATGACTATGGCTTCACAAACTGAACACTTTAAACAGGTAGGATTGTTGCTCCAAAGAATTCCACTGGTCCTTGAAGGGTAGGATTGCCTCTTCATCACCTCCACCACAAACAACAGTTATTGACACCTAAGTGCTTCTCTGTCTTCAGCAGGTTTCATGTAAAAGAAAAGTTGAATCAAGTGAATGATTCAGTTGTCGGTAGCTTGATCGGGATGAAATGATCAGTAGCTTGAGATCTTCAAGTGTGTATACTTGATGTAACTTGATAGCAGGTTACACTTGAAGAAATTATTTGATCAGTAAGTTTAAGCTCAGTGTATGTCAGCAGGGTGAAAAACTTGATCAAGAACTTGATAGCTTCGAATAGATTATTTGTGCTTCTTAATTTTTATCACTTGTATCTGAATCAGGAGTCTCCTATATATAGGTGAGAATCCTGTGACTATGTTTTAATTTCAAACATAACCGTTTCAGACTTGTCTCCATCTTGACTTGCTATTTGTAACTATTCATAGGACTGACACTGCCAGTCAGCTTTTTGCCAGTTTCCAGTCTGTCCACCCTTTGACATGTGTCCATTAGATAAGACTCTGAATCTTTCCAACGTTCCTTTTATCGTGTCCATTGATTTGTTGAAAACATCAAGGATTGTAATCCATCATTATCCTTTTAATCTTACAATGTAATCTTTGATTAAATCAAGATTTATACACAGCAAATATCTGAAGTATAACAGCCTGCTGATGTACATATCAGTCAGCAGGTTTAAGTCTGTTGTGCTTTAATAACACCTCAGCTGACTTCTTCTCATCTAAATTTTTATTGTGAAGTTATAGTACATCATTTTGAACATAACTAAGTTCTAATCACCACTTAACATGTGGAACTTAGACCTTGTACACAAAGTATATGTAATTAGTTTAGGTCATCACAGACTTCCCTAAAATTTTGATTCCATATCCTTGACTTTAAATACTAAGTTTGATCCCATAGACTTCAATAACTGAGTTTGAACCCTCAGCCTTCAATCTTCAGCAGGTCCTTAGTAAGTCTACTAACCTAGACACTCTACTGACCTAGACAGGTCTGCTGATAAAGTCAGCTGACCTATTTACAGTGCTTGTTTGATCAAACCTATAGAAAGATCACACTCTAATAAAGTTATACATTTGATCTAGACATCTTTTAGCCTTTCTTCTATAACAGCTAGTCTGACACTCATCATTAAAACTTATAAGAATATGTCCACCAGATTAAGAAACAACATTTAAAACTAGACTCGGGGCTCAAAATTGATCAAACACAAAAAAATGTCCAGTGCGCATGCACTGGATCTGGTGTGCATGCACTAGCTTCAGTGCGCATGCACTGGATTTTGGTGCACTTGCACCAAGCCTCTGAATGTAAAAACGGACGTTCTGACTACCGGTGTGCCCACACAAACATCTGGCCGCCCGCATCTAGCGTAGAAACTCCCAAAAACACACTTTTATGCATCTAAATGATCTCCACTCGATTCCAAACAAGTTTAACAACAATAAACATAGAGAAACATAAAAAAAAAAAAAGCACGGCTTTTACCTACAATAACATCCAATACTTTAGCTACAACTTATAACATGATTTCTAACCAAGAATTCAACACAAATACTCAACCTTACCATCATAAAACCATATTTAATCTTTAGGAAGAGCCTCTTACCTTCTATCAAGCAAACCACATCAAAAACTTGATGGAAAGCCTGTAGGACTTCCACAATCCTCAACCCAACACCTTGTTGATCAACCAATTGCACAAGAAACAATTGTGATCAAAGCTTCTAGACAAAAGGGATTACGAAATCAACCAAACGAAACCATAAAAAATTGATCATCTTTTGATGAATCCAAAACCGTGGAAAACTAACCTTATTCCAAACTTGATTAACTTGATGTCAAAAGGAAGCCTTTCTTCCGCTGATTCTGGGCCTTCAAACGATTCTGAAATCTGAGAAACGATGATCAAGATCCTTTGAAAATTCTTATGTTTACTTTTCTTTTCTTTGATGCCAAAGTTTGAACTTGAACCTTGAACTACTGACAACTCCCAAGAGCTATGGGGAGTTTTACTTTGTAGGATATAACCTCCAAGTGGTTATTAGCTAATTATTCCTATTAACTCCCTTAATTTTCCAATAAACCCTTTTTGCTTTTCTTTTCCTTTTAAATCTTAAATCATGATTAAATCCATAAAAGAAAATATATAATATTCTGTTTCCGTAAAAAGACACGTCTACCCTTTTACGAAAGATCAGGATATTACATTCTTCCCCCCTTAAGAGGAGTTTCGTCCTCAAAACTCGACTGTGCTCCAACCGTCGTCCTTCTTTAGAAAATATTTCATTAACCTAAAACCAAAACCGAAGCTTCACTCTTTTCCCACTAACAACGACTAACTGATTCTAATCTTGGTAACAACTGAAGAAAAACTCTACTGATTCTCAAACCGTTAAAACCCTTGTAGAAAAAACTCAAACTGACCAACCACAACTTGAACTGTTGAAACTGCACTAGCCACCTTTCTACTCGGTACATCCATCCCCGGAAGATACTTCCTTAGGTTTACAGTCCAAGTAGACAAAGTTCTTGAATGCCTGACCCATACCAAGAGTCACTTTATGGTCCGTAGAATCCAAAGCTTAAGAGCCTTTTACCACAGTAGATTCCAACACGATTATCAACATCATCTAGATGAACCACAACTACTTGACCCCTATCTTGAACCAAACCTCTCGCTTCTTGCTTAGCCCTAAAACATCAAGTTCAAACTTACCAACACAAGCGTGTCTAAGGTTACCTACTATTCTGAAGGAAAGGATCAGAACGATTCTAAGGGGTCTAAGAGATCTTACTCTTAAGGAAGAAAACCTAGGAAATCAAGGAACGCTTCACTCTGATACCAACTGTAACGCCCCGCTCCCGGACACCGAGTCCTTATCCGGAAACCAAACATTCGGCACATATAATATTAAATAAATTCAATATTATATGTAAGCAACTACTACGTCGTATCGAGTTTAGCAAATGGAAGGTAAAAAGACTCAGCAAAACCTTATAAATACTGCTAGGAAAGGAATACAAACTGAATATGGCTGAATTGCTTAACTTAGAACAACAAAAGTTCCAAAGGTTACAACGTATGATGTCTAAAAAGAAATATACAACTCTTTTCTTATAATCTTGAAGTAAATGTACAACATAATATAGTACAACATTCAATAAAAAGGTAAAAAGAAAGCATCATCATGGCACCAACGTCATCGAATCATCTTCGAACTCCTCAACATGCTGAAGGCTAACCTGGCCGTCTTCTCACCCCAAAAGCACACAAAACAACATATATAATTGAGGTTAATACAAAGTACTTAGTAAGTGGAAGAAGCTAATGTATAAATAAGTCTTACAACGAAAGGTTCATTAGTTATTATTAAGCTATCTTTATGAGACCGACTCAACTCTAGGGTTCACATCATGATCATCAACATGTTGTGACTATTTGTTTCTAGCTTAGCTTATCTTTGTTACATCATCATTCAAGGGCACTACACATTGTGTTCACTCACCACGAAGTATCCGGGTGCAACAGATTGGTGGATCACACCAATAACCATGGGGGAAAGCCCGATAGTGTACACGCTCGGCGGAGTCCCTCCGTACGTAGGGTCTAAGACTTATGGGGTGGTCTTCCTCCGTACATAGGGTCCAAAGACTTACAAAGTTATCCACTTTATCTGAAAGCCCACACATCGCGATATAGACTTTTGCCTTATCATGAATGGATTGATGTTTATTCTTTTTACTACACAAGTATGTTTATTATAATGTTGTTAACTAACCACCTATGTATTTTTATATAAGCTCCCTCACAACTCCTACTCTCTTACATAGACCCCTAGACACGGACAAGGCCAACCACATACACAGACATTGATGAATACTAATTCATCAAAGCACAAGCCATCCATACCCTTCCGACGGCCCTGAACTTCAAATCTATGAAAGAGTACATCCGGTGCCGGAACTAAATTCATTGGATGCTTAATCAAGGCTTATTCATGTTCATTTAATGTTATTGGATCAAGAAACAACATTTAAAACTAGACTCGGAGCACAAAAATGATCAAACAAAAAACAAAATGTCCAGTGCCCATGCACTGGTTTTAGTGCGCATGCACTGGATTCCGGTGCGCTTGCACCAAGCCTCTGAACGTAAAAACAGACGTTCTGACTACCGGTGCGCCCGCACCAACATCTGGTGCGCCCGCACCAAGCGGAGAAACTCCCAAAAACTCACTTTTATGTATCTAAATGATCTCAACTCGATTCCTAACAAGTTTAACATCAATAAACATAGAGAAACATCAGGAAAAAACACAACCTTTACATACTATAACATCCAACACTTTAACTACAACATAGAACATCCTTTTTAACCAAGAATTCAACGCAAATACTCAACCTTACCATCCTAAAACCTTATTTAAACTTTTTGAAGAGCCTCTTACCTTCTATCAAGCAAACCACAGCCCAAACTTGAGGGAATGACTGTAGCATTCCATAAGCCTCAACCCAACACCGTGTTGATCAACAAATTGACCAAGAAACAATTGTGATCAAAGCTTCTAGACAAAAGGGACTACGGAATCAACCAAATGAAACCCCAAAAAATTGATCATCTCTTGATGAATCCAAAACTGAGGCAAAACTAACTTTATTCCAAACTTGATGATCTGGATGTCAAAAGGAAGCCATTCTTCCGCTGATTCTGAGCCTTCAAACGATTCTGAAATCCGAAAAACGATGATCATGATCCTTTGAAAACTCTTATGTTTACTTTCTTTTCTTTGATGCCAAAGTTTGAACTTGAACCTTGAACTTCTGACAACTCCAAAGAGTTATGGGGAGTTTTACTTTGTAGGAAATAACCTCCAAGTGGTTATTAGCTAATTAATCCTATTAACTCCCTTAATTTTCCAATAAACCCATTTTTATTTTCTTTTCCTTTTAAATCTTAAATCATGCTTAATCCATAAAAGAAAATATTTATTTTCCGTTCTGTAAAAAGAAACGTCTGCCCTTTTACGAAAGGTCGGGATATTACATTCTTCCCCTTAAGAGGAGTTTCATCCTCGAAACTCGACTGTGCTCCAACCGTCGTCCTCTCTTAGCAAATCTTTCTTCAACCCAAACCCAAAACCGAAGCTTCACTTGTTTCCCACTAACAACGATTAACTGATTCTAATCTTGGTAACAACTGTACCAAAACTCTACCGATTCCCAAACCGTTAAAACCCGTGTAGACGAAACTCAAACTGACCAACCCCAACTTGAACCGTTGAAACTGCACTAGCCACGTTTCTACTCGGGACATTTATCTCCGGAAGATACTTCCTTAGGTTTACAGTCCAAGTAGACAAAGTTCTTCAACGGCTGACCTATACCAAGAATCACTTTATGGTCCGTAGAATCCAAAGCTTAAGACCCTTTTACCAAAGTAGATTCCAACACGATCATCAACATCTTCTAGATTAACCACAACCACTTGACCCCCATCTTGAACCAAACCTATCGCTTCTTGTTGAGCCCTAAAACATCAAGTTCAAACTTACCCACACAAGCGTGTCTGAGGTTACCTACCATTCTGAAGGATCGGTAAGGATCTGAACAGTTCTAAGGTGTCTAAGAGATCTTATTCTTAAGTAAGGAAACCTAGGAATGCAAGGAATGCTTCTCTCTAATACCAACTGTAACGCCCCGCTCCCGGACACCGAGTCCTTATCCGGAAACAAAACGCTCGGCATATATAATATTTAATAAATTCAATATTATATGTAAGCCTCTACTACGTCGTAACGAGTTTAGCAAATGAAAGCTAAAAATACTCAACAAAACCTCATAAATGCTGCTAAGAAAGGATTACAAGCTGACTATGGCTGGATTACTTAACTTACAACAACAAAAGGTCCAAAGGTTACAATATACGATGTCTAAAAATAAAGATACAACTCTTGTCTTACAAACATGAAGTAAAAGTACAACATAATATAGTACATCATTTAATAGAAAGGTAAAAGGAAACCATCATTATGACATCAACGTCATCGAATCATCTTCGAACTCCTCAACGAGCTGAAGGCTAACCTGTCCGTCTTCTCACCCTAAAAGCACACAAAATAACATATGCAATTGAGGTAAATACAAAGTACTTAGGAAGAGGAAGAAGCTAATGTTTAAATAAGTCTTACAACGAAAAGTTCATTAGTTATTATTAAGTTATCTTTAGGAGACTGACTCAACTATACGGTTCACTTCATGCTCATCAACATGTTGTGACTATTGGTTTCTAGCTTAGCTTATCTTTGTTACATCATCATTCAAGGGCACTACGCATGGTGTTCACTCACAATGAAGTATCTAGGTGGAACATATTTGTGGATCACACCAATAACCACGGGGGGAAAGCTCGATAGTGTACACCCTTGGCGGAGTCCTTCTGTACGTAGGGTTCCAAACCTACGGGGTGGTGTTCCTCCGTACGTAGGGGCCAAAGACTTACGAAGTTATCCACTTTATCTGATTGCCAACACATCATGATATAGACTTGTGCCTTACCAAGAATGGATTGATGTTTAATCTTTTTACTACCCAAGTATGTTTATTATTATGTTGTTAAATAACCACCTAAGTATTTTCAAATAAGCTCCCTGACAACTCATACTCTCTTACTTAGACCCCTAGACACGGAAAAGGTCTAGCACATACACACACATTGATGAATACTAATTCATCAAAGCACAAGCCATTCATACCCTTCCAACGGTCTCGAACTTCAACTCTATGGAAATGTACATCTGGTGCCGGAACTAAACGCATCGGAAGCTTAATCGAGGCTTATTCATGTTCATTTAATGTTATTAGATCAAGAAACAACATTTAAAATTAGACTCGGGGCTCAAAACTGATCAAACACAAAAAATAACATGTCCATTGCGCATGCGCTGGATTATGGTGCGCTTGCACCAAGCCTCTGAATGTAAAAACGGACGTTCTGACTACCGATGTGCCCACACCAACATATAGTGCCCCCGCACCATGCATAGAAACTCCCAAAAACTCAGTTTTATGCATCTAAATGATCTCCACTCGATTCCGAACAAGTTTAACATCAATAAACACAGAGAAACAGCAGAAAAACACAACTTTTACATACTATAACATCCAACACATTAACTACAACTAAGAAGATGATTTCTAACAATGAATTCAACACAAATACTCAACCTTAACATCATAAAACATCATTTAAACTTTAGGAAGAGCCTCTTACCTTCTATCAAGCAAACCACAGCCAAAACTTCAAGGAAAGCCTGCGGCAGTTCCACAAACCTCAACCCAACACCTAGTTGATCAATCAATTGAACAAAAAATAATTGTGATCAAAGCTTCTAGACAAAAGGGACTATGAAATCAACCAAATGAAACCACAAAAAATAGATCATCTCGTGATGAATCCAAAACTGAGGCAAAACTAACCTTATTCCAAACTTGATGATCTTGATGTCAAAAGGAAGCCCTTCTTCCGCTGATTCTGAGCCTTCAAAAGATTCTAAAGTCCGAAAAACGATGATCCAGATACTTTGAAAACTCTTATATTTACTTTTATTTTCTTTGATGCCAAAGTTTGAACTTGAACTTTGAACTTCTGACAACTCCCAAGAGTTTTGGGGAGTTTTACTTTATAGGAAATAACCTCCAAGTGGTTATTAGCTAATTATTCCTATTAACTCCCTTAATATTCCAAAAAACCATTTTTTTCTTTTCTTTTCTTTTTAAATCTTAAATCATGCTTAAATCCATAAAAGAAAGTATATAATATTCCGTTTCCGTAAAAGGACACGTCTGCCTTTTTACGAAAGGTCGGGTTATTACAGTAAGCCTATTTTTCCTTTCTAGAATTATTCTACTTATTATTCGTTTGAATCACGGTTGAAATTTCTCCCTGAGTTCCAAATCTTAGATAGCGTTTAGTAGTAGTTCAAATGAGTGCGTTGATCCCACCACTCATGAATCTTCTTCCATACATGTTCCAGATGTGAATGAGAGTTCTCAAGAGTCAACTGGATTAGATGAATTGTTCTTGCTTTAGGCATGATATCAACTAGGGATTTTTTGTTCCGATCTTGCCCAACCTCAGAAGATACGGTTGATGAACTTTATGAAGGATACACTATTGTGTATGTACCCAGCTGGAAGATGGCCATAGATTCCTAATGATTGAAGCCAACCATGATGTCTTGATTCACTACGGAGTTGGTCACTACAAATTACCCCCAATGGGATTAGGATTAAATTTTTTGCCTTATTTTGTAGGATTATAGGTGAAAAATTCATTGTCCCATTCTTCAAAGTGTAGCAAGCCTAGAAGATGGTTATGTTTCAAGCAACATACTCAGGACGCATTCCGGTTTAACGGGTTTGTGGACTTTATGCCTATAGAAAACTGGAAAAGCTTGTTCTTTTACATCTGAATTTTGGACTTCCCGGTTTAACGGCGTTGTCTTGGAACATATGAATATTACAATATTTTATTTGTTCCTTCCAAGCAGATTATCCAGACTCTCGTAGTACATTTAAGGACTTTGTCCTTTTCATCCGACATGATCCAGTTAGCTGAATTTTGAAATGTCGGTCCATTGACATACCAAGGTATTTCTATGACATCGGGCTCTGTTTGGTTTCATGTTAGGTTGGAGTTGAAAATTTAAGGAGATAAGCCAACCATAATCTATTTTCCTTAGGGAACACGCTAATCAGTGTCCATCACAGACACGCCACACACTAACCCTCGGGCACAAGTCCCTCTATATAAACAAATCCCTAAGGAACTACGAAGACTTGATTCCAATCCCACCATTGGATACGTAGGATGCTTGAGAAACATCTCAAGTGCAGTTTAAAACACCCCAAGAATTACCCCCTCCTTTTGTTCTTCATATTCTGGGAAGTTTCTTCAGGCTGTCATCAAGAGAAGGAACTCGAAACTGAAGGAGACGATTTTTGGATCGTCAAACGTCATATTATATCTGCAAGATCCGCTGGTATGTATATACACGTAGTAACTCATATCTATTGTCATCACCGGGTAAATGTTAGTATTATTTATGAAGTGATATATGTTGGAAATATATGTAGGCAATTGTTTGTGGCACAATAAAATAGGCACTATAAAGTGTAACAACATATTTTTACCCCACAGATTTTTTTGAGATTCATTTTAATAATCGGTCTCGCACCATAATCATATATATATATATATATATATATATATATATATATATATATATATATATATATGGATAATTAGGGATAAGGACACAATCGGAATATTTTTAAGTAACAGGACAACTACATATTTTTTATAGGGATAAAGACAACTCCATAATTTTTATAGCGAGAAGGACAAACAGTGAATCCCGAAAATCTGTGAATCCCGAAATCGGTGAATTTCGACAGTGAATCCCGAAAATCAGTGACTTTCGACAATGAATTTTGAAAATTAGTGAATTTCTACAGTGAATTTCGGCAGTGAATTTAAACAGTGAATTTCGACAGTGGATAAATAATTTTGTCCTTTATGCAAAAGTTTCATAAGACTGTCCTTCTACTCAATTGATGAAATATTTCGTCATTCTCCCTCATTCCCCCATATATATATATATATATATATATATATATATATATATATATATATATATATATATATATATATATATATATATATATATATATATATATATATATATATATATTACCTTTTTCGTACGTTAATATATGAATTCTTAACGTCGAATTTGTCATTTCTTACCCCTCTCAATTACTCTTCCCAACCCGCCCCCCTCCCTCAATCCTCGGATCCGATCCGGCGTTCCCACCACCGCCTTCAACATCCAATGTGGTCATCACAGTCGCGTTCTCCACTACTATGATAAACGGTGTTCCTATCTGCCATTCGAAGTGTTTCTGCCATTCTTCAGGTTCTTTGAAGCTTATCAATTCTCGTCTTCCTCAGGTGAGGTCTGGCTTAATTTTGTGCTTCTAATCCAATCGCTGAATGTTCGTTATGGGCTAACTTTCTTCCCTCATTATTCGCAGCGTGCTGCTCCGTTTGCATTTCTCTTTGTGGTGCTCTTTTTGCAGGGGGTTGCTAATTTCAGACAATTTGGTGTCGACGCTTTTAATAGGTTTGCTTCCTCTTTTCTTTATCTTTATAAGCTTTTTTTATTTTAAATTTCTCCTGGGAATGCGATGTCTTGCTTGTATATGCTAGAGATGCAGATAATTTGTTTCTGATTTTGCATAGAAATTATATTGTAAAGAATTGGTTGAGTTGGTCGTTTTTTACCTGAGAAATGGATGGACTTTGAATCTGAGTTTAATTTATTGTTTTCCTCTGAATATCAGTTGACAGGGTCATGGTGAGAATATTGTTATGCTGTAATACTGATTTGCTTGGCTATCACAGCCCTTTTTGAAGCAAGTTTCTTTCATTACTAGAGAGTGCACATGACACTTAGATAGGTTTGTCTTCGTTCCCCGTACATTCTCACGTACTTATTTCTCTTAGATAGCTTTGTCTTCGTTTATCCACTTATTTCTCTTTATCTACAGCCGAACTTCGTGGAATATTTAACTGCTATACATTGTCTCGTTAAATATTTTCGTGGTTGCTGCCATCCTTAATTTCTGAACATCTCGTTCAGATGAAGATGACATGACTGCTCCACTATTGTTTTCTATTTTCCCTGGGATGTCGTATGACTAATCTTGTCAGAATTTCTGTTGCTCTGCCCCTCCGATCCGCTGTAGCTATTATTTCCTATTGCTACTGCATGGACACTCAGAGGCGTGCTCTCGTTAATGAGAAGAGACGAAGGTCTTACGCTGCGATGAGCGAAACTGACAAAGATTCTTTCCTTCAACGCCGCCGAGCTCAGTATGCAGCTCGTAAGAATACAAGTGCTTCTTCGAATGCAAGCTCTAATGTTGCTTCTTCTGCTACTTCCAATGTCAATGTCCAGAACACATGTTCGACCACTGCGAGTTCTACGCCTCGTGAAACTCAGTCTCGTAAAGCATATGTCGATCCTTGTTCATATCCTGCTGCAAATGCACGAGCTGAAATGCGTGCTAGCTTGCTATGTAGCAGCTCTGCATTTGTCATGTCTGACGAGCCAAGTACGACGTTGCCTCAGGCACCTACCTGTGAATACTGTCATGCCTTTCGTTTCTTCCACGAACCACCTTCTTTCTGCTGTTCTGAGGGAGAAATCAGCTTAGCAATGCCTGAGATGCCTCAGGTTTTGTCTGACTTATTCACCGGGAGTAACCCCGAATGCAATGCTTTCCAAAAGTACGTCCGAACGTACAATAACAGCCTAGCTTTCACTACTTTCTCAGCTCGAAAGGATAACGACCTACTAAAAAATCACCAAGGCATTTATATTTTCAAGGTCCAAGGTAAGGTCCACCATTTTCTTAATCCTCTGAAACATGGAGCTGAATCGCCTCCTGGTATTCAGCTTTATTTCTACGATCCTCAGACAGAGCTTGATGAACGTTTGAAGGTTTCTGAGCGCTTCTCAAAAAACATCATGATCAGACTGATGGATATCCTTTCTCGCAATCCTTACGTTATGTTTCTACGACAACTAAAGGATCTACAGTCTTTAGATGACTACCAACTCTACTTAGTAGCTAACCCAAAACTTGATCAAAGAGTGTTTAACGAACCTACGTGCACCGAGGTTGCAGGGATTATCTGTATTGCAGATGAGGTATCTTTGAATCCTCAGTGTCACATCCAAATATACTCCGAGAATACTACACCGCACAAAATATGCCATAACCATGCTTGCTATGACTCGCTTGCATATCCTCTGTTGTTCACAAGGGGAGAGGCAGGATGGCACCATGGTATCGAGAAGCTAGCGCCCAACATGCGCAAGCAAAATCGCAAATGCAAAATGTGTCTACCTCTTCTACCTTCAAACATCACGAATGCAGCGCAACTTATTTTCCAGGAAGATGAAGGTAAAACTTCATGTTCCTGAGCTGCAGCTCTTGCGTTGTTTCGTGATTCCAATAATCCTCGTTGTTCTATGTTCTATAGCGCTTAGGTTTGGTGTACGCAAGCGCAATGTAGTATCGTGCAGACAATACTATTGCTACAAGCTCCAAATGCGCACTGGAGATAAGTCAATGCTGTTGCACAGTGGAAGGTTGTTGCAGCAGTACATAGTCGATATGTTCGTAAAGATTGAAACCACACGTTTGGAGTATTACTATAAACAACAGAAAGAAATACGTACTGAGTGCTTCCAAGGATTGATTGATGGCCTAGCCTCCGGCCACAGTTCTACGTCTAACGTGGGTAAGAGGTTAATCCTTCCTCCTTTTTCGTGGGTGGTCCGCGCGATATGAGGAAGAGGTACATGGACGCTATGGCGTTGGTGCAACAGTTCGGAAAACCAAATTTCTTCTTAACAATGACCTGCAACCCCGCTTGGTCAGATATTACAAAGCACTTGCTTCCCAACGAACTACCACAAAACAGACCTGATCTATTGAGCCGAGTCTTCAAATCAAAACTCGAACTCCTCAAAAAAGATCTTGTGCAAGATGAAATATTTGGGAGACCCGATGCGTTTGTATATTCTATCGAGTTTCAAAAGCGTGGTTTACCCCACGCACACATCCTTCTCATTATAACAAAAGAGCATAAGCCAATGAATTCTGAAGCATATGATCGCTACATAAGTGCTGAGTTACCAGATCCGATACTCAACCCACATTTGTATGGATTAGTGTTGAAGCATATGATCCATGGTCCCTGTGGAACTGCCAATCCAAAAAGCCCATGTATGCAAAATCACAAATGTAAAAACAGATATCCTCGGGAGTTCCAACAAGCAACCACACATGGATGTGACAGCTATCCGCAGTACAGACGTCGTGACAACGGTTTGACTGGTAATGTACGTCGACACTTGATCGACAACCGTTGGGTTGTACCATACAATCCTTATTTGTTGCAAAAGTACGACTGTCACATAAACATTGAGATATGCTCGACTATTAAGATGGTTAAGTATATCTATAAGTACATCTACAAAGGTCCCGACAAAGTGGCCTTCCGTATGTCTATTGTAAATGCTGACAATGAGATCGAAGAGTACCAACGCGGTCGTTGGGTTGGGCCGCCTGAGGCTGCGTGGCGTCTATACTCCTTCGATCTATTCGAGATGCAACCAGCGGTGATAGCACTACAATTACATCTTCCTAACAGCCACTACATCTCTTTCGCAGTGAATCAAGATTTGCAATCCCTCGTTTCCAATACTTTCTTATCGAGAACCATGCTAACAGAATTTTTCCAGATGAATCGCACTGATGCTACTGCCATATCTCAACAGCTTCTTTACAAAGATTTTCCTAAATATTTCACTTGGGACACTGCAAGACGTACGTGGAATGTAAGAAAGAAACGCAAGGTCATTGGACGTATTGTGTCCGCAGGACCAAATGAAGGTGAGCGATATTACCTCCGTCTATTGTTGAACCATGTCAGAGCTCCATCGTCGTATACCAATTTACTTACGTATGATGGACATCTGTATGTAACCTTCCGCGAGGCTGCTTTAGTAAGAGATCTTCTAGCAAGTGATTTTGATCTCGATAAATGCCTTGCAGAGGCTGTGGAATACCAAATGCCTGGCCAACTACGTCATTTATTTGCTTCTATCCTCGTATTCTGCTCACCATCGAACCCACAAACTCTTTGGGAGAAGTACTACCTATCCATGTGTGATAACTACCATACTCCGCATGAACTTCCCAATGCAACAGATAGAAAACAAGCGCAAAGCGTTGTTGGATATATCTCAGATTCTCGGACGCATGGGACGTAGGTTATCAGATTTTCATCTAGATCGTGTGGCGAGCCTGGTGTGCAAAGACAGTAGGCTCAGTAGGGAAGTTTCATGTGAACAAGACATTGTCATATCGAACGAAGATATCCTCAGTGTGGAACGACTTAACGCACAACAACGTACTGCGTACGACATAATTCTGACAGCTGCTATGAACAACGAACCATTGGCATTCTTTGTAGATGGTCCTGGGGGTACTGGGAAGACCTATCTTTACAAGGCAATCATGGCCACTCTGAGGTCTGAAGGGAATATTGTACTAGCCACAGCAACCTCAGGAGTAGCTGCATGTATGCTTCCAGGAGGTAGAACAGCGCACTCACGTTTCAAGATACCAGTTCACGATGAAACCCAGAAAACATGTAACATAAGCAAACAATCAGCCACTGCAGAACTTATCCGGCAAGCGAAATTGATTATATGGGACGAGGCTCCGATGGCCCACAGGGAGGCAGTTGAGGCGTTCGCCGAAATGCTTAAAGATATAACAAATACACAACTTCCGTTTGGAAACAAGACTGTGGTCTTCGGTGGGGATTTCCGGCAAGTTCTACCTGTCGTTTCCGGAGCAAGTCGAGAAGAACAACTGGATGCAAGCTTATTTCACTCTCCTCTGTGGCCTGACATAACACATTTACGGCTAACAGAGAATATGCGATCGATGGACGATCCAAATTTCGCTGCATATCTCCTAAGAATTGGCAATGGCACAGAACCAGAGGATGACAACAGAAACATAGTACTTCCGAAGGACATCACAATTCCCTTCTCTGATGAATATCAATCTATTCAGCTTCTAATAGATTTCGTATATCCAAATATCACAGATCTCCAGAACAACTTAGAGACATTGATGAATAGAGCCTTACTATCTCCCACAAATGATTGCGTAGATGAGATGAATGCTGCTATTTTGAACAGAGTTCAGAGCAATCAAAGAACATACATAAGCAATGACACTACCATTGACACGCGAAATCAAGCAGATTATGAAGATTTCCTGAACTCTTTGAACCCCAGTAGTCTACCACCGCACGTGCTACAACTAAAAGTGAATGCGCCAGTAATGTTACTAAGGAACATCAGCCCCACTGAAGGACTATGCAACGGAACTCGGATGCTTTGCAAAGAATTGAACACCCACACAATCGTAGTCGAAGTAGGCACTGGACCGTACGCTGGTCGAACCACAATATTGCATAAGATACCGTTGCAACCTTCTAAGAGTGAAAGATTTGGAGTCCCTTTCAAGCGGTACCAGTTCCCAATCCGGCTTTGCTACGCAATGACTATCAATAAAGCGCAGGGACAAACATTAGAACGTGTAGGAATATATCTCCGCGAACCTGTATTTACACACGGCCAGCTCTACGTAGCTCTATCAAGAGTACGGTCATTTGAGTCGATAAAAGTACTCATAGCTCCACCAACTTTTGCAGATAAATTACAAGATACGAAAACGCAGAATATTGTCTTCTCTGAGATCATTCAGAGAATGGAAAATCGTATTTAACCTTAGGTATCACACAACTTTACCAAACAAAACATGAAATGCGTAGGTAGTAAATAGTAAGAAACAATAATACCACAACCTATCCACCGCTGCGTACATCATTACATAGAATACCTGTATATATTTGCCAATACGAGAACAACAAAAGCACAAATGCTCCTAACTTCGTTACTCCACTACTACGGCATGCAGAAGTGCTAACACTGCCTCAGCACAGGCATGGCCAGAAAACCGCCAAGCAAGAACATCATTGAAGTGCTTCCAACAACAACCGAATGGAGGGTGAAGGTGGTGGTTCTAGCAAAAACCCACTTGCACAGTAGCGAGAAAGGCCGACGAACTCAGAAAGTACTTCTACAAGATACACAGGTACGCATATAAACTTCATCTAAAATTACACACCCATTCTGCATATCATTTCCTAAATTGCTTACTTATGTTCTTGATATCAAACAGGGAACCACTGTGGAGGGAATAATGTGGGACCAAACTATAGAGCTACTGGATTCCATGTTCACTCCTGGCTTCACATACACAGTGGGAGGAGCTACTGTACAGCGTATAAAGGTGGATTTCCAACACATGTCCCCGGAATGCCGTGGGAATGGATATTCAACAAAGCGACATTCATCCAACCAATCAACAATCCAGAAGAAACAATCCCATATCCAAAGCTGCAATCAGTCCTCTTTCGCCAACTGCCGGCACTAGCAGGAACGAAGAAACCCTTTGGTAAGTCTACAAACTACAAATACAGAACGAACTACCAGAAATACACATTATCAAACTACACATATAATAAACAATTGACAGATTACATACTAACACAAGAGTCCTAATTACTACACGATTTAGCTCCTCATTTGTCCACACAGTAAATCCAGCCTCGACAATATACTGAGAAACATAACAAAATATATTCTTCTCCGACTAACAATGGCTGAATAAACATTCCATACATGCTTCAGAATTTACAATATATGTAACAACAAACGTACGAATTTAAATCCAATCTTAGACGGTAGCTAAATATGTTAAATGTTGACTACAATTTGTAATTGTTAACAACAAATATGCTTGCAGTTGTGGTGGAGGTGAAAGCGCCTAGAGAAGTGGAGGTAAACAGAAAAAAAAACTCCACTGCAAGAACTCACAGTCGTGAATGAAAAGTAAGTCCGTTTTGCAACCAATACGCGATACTACCTCTGTAGTTACAACACACGTAAATACACAAACACTAACACTCACGTAACTTTCTTGCCCTCGTTCAATGATTTGTGCATCTGACAACAGACTACAGAGTACGACATTGACAATCTGGGGAGATTTCGTCTCACTCATTGGACCTCAGATATATGAAGAGAGACACGACCTACCAATCATTGCCTGCAGAAGACTTCTAGCTGGGAGTTACTCAGGTAATACTAAACTAACAACTCACTCAAACAAACAATCATGCCCCTTGTACATATGTACTCACGAAAAACAACTAATGCAGGAGGCTCGCCGTCAACCGTACCATTTTCCTACATAGCAGTGAATCCTGACTTCGAACAGGCTACACAGCTAAGAACTTGGTAAAACCAAACACTAGACAAACCAAACCACACCCACAAACTAACTGAACATTTACTAACTTTGGGTATTTTGAACCACAGGATCAGAAACAACACAGACAGGATCAGAAATGCTCCAAAAACACCAAACAATCCACACATCGAGCAACCAGAAGAAGAGAATCAGGCTGTACAACCCATCCACATTCCACAGCACGCAACTCACACACAGGTAAATATCTAAACAATCCTACGTCAAAGAGTTAGAATGACACGAAAATATAACCTCACGAAGAACACAAATTACAGCAGAGGCACTCGCAAGAAAGGCACATCAAAGGGACTATGTACATTGCAGAACTCCATCAACAGATACTCTACTCAACATGTCCAAAGTGCACCGAAATTACGAAAGCCCTAGTGAATGAGGAATTTCGATGCCACATATGCAAAACAAACGAAATCGCAGTGCCAAGGTAATCTTAAAATATCCTAAATTATGTGAATAATAGCAAACACACAACAACAACACAAATTACATCACGAAGAATCATTGCAGGTGCAAACTCACAGTACAGATCAACGACAGCAAGGACATTATATCAGCGACAATGTACGACAAACCTGCAGAGCAATTACTGAAAAACACAGCTACACAGATGCATCAAAGAGATCCAGAGGTAAACAACTCACAATAGGCCCACTCAGTTATAAGATTACTTATGTTTCAATCGTACAACTACATCTCGTATTCAGAGGCTCTCAACGGTTATTCGATTCGGCATTCAACCCGTGAGAGACCTCTTCGAGTTTGCCTTTTTTTCTCATTTGGAAATTCGGTATTCATCATTCGAGCTAGCGTGATAACGTTTCTCCCACCTTCTCGAACGTCTTCGTATTGTCTTCTTAGTCAGGAAAACTTGAATTCAGTTTCCATTAGCTTTTTACTCTTTCTTAGTTCACACATCAACTGCTCTGCTTGTATTCACTCTCCACATCTTGCAATGATTCTCACTTTCTTCAAACTCAAATGTCTTATTTTGTTGACAAACTTCACCATATAAGGCAGTATAGGTTCCTGTGTACATGTTAGAAATTGAGGCTATTAGGTATAAGAAGTCAATAGGACTTAGATAGCTTTGTCTTCGTATTTCTTGATTCTGGCTTCTCTAGTTGGTAGTTTTTGCCTTCGGGTTTCTGTGCGGTTATTTGCGTATTCGATTCGGCATTTCTTCATGTGATAATTCTTCAATAGCCACTTACAGAAATAGATTAGCAGTTCGTTCACTTAATGCCGTTCTCAGAGATTTGATCATGCTTGAAAATAAAATCCCTCAATTTTTGTTGAGGAAAATGTTGGAAATTCAGTATTCATCATTTCAGCTAGCAAATAACATCACTTCTCCCACCTTAACAAATGATCTGTGTACTCTCTCTGGCACATTAGATGTGGTCTGTGGCACTTTGTTTTGGACAGTTAGGGTTTATTAATTCACTCAACTATTGCACTTTTTAACATACTGGGGTTTGTATGATACCCCTGTCAGATTCGATGTGCTATGTCGCACTTAGTTTGCAATTTTTAGTATTTCGTCATTAACACAAAAGTTCTTATGGTTAACAATGCTGTGTAGATCTACACAAATGATTTCAGACATTACCAATGCATCAGCAATAACCAAAAACACACACTAACCCACCCAAAATCATTGCAGGAAATACAGAGTTTACTAGCAACAATCAACAAGGACCTCAATACCATGATCATAGCAACAGTCATACCATCAACAAAGCAGTACATGGATCACAAAACCAGACACACCATCGTAAGCTGGACAGAGTCACAACCAACAGACATCACTCCAAAAGACCCTAAGATATACAGCACAGAAATCGGAAGCACTCCAAGTAAACATCTACCCAAATATCACACACACTACCACAGCAAAGTACGACTACAACTACAATAAATTAGATTACTAATCGTCCTTTCACAACATTTCTCACTCATAAAAAAGTGAAGGGAAGCGACCAAAAACAACGGCACAAGAAATACAGCAAAACACAGCCCTGAAGAAGGTCAAGCTAGAGTTCCCACCAAAACCATAACGTTATGGAACTACACAGGCTAAGAAGTAGTAGACAGACTTTTTGAAAGCACACAAGCACCAAAAACGAAAAAAAAAACAAAAAGGTGCACTCAGGCGTCGCAGCATAGAACAATTTTGTAACTACGAAAGAAGCAACACTTTTGTAACAACCAACAAACTTACTACTCAAACAGCCATGTACATATTTAATTACTAAGGATAAAAAATGTTATGTATATTACACAATGCAACAGAAAACGCATGCAAACAAAACTAAAATTTAATAACTACAAAACGAGGGCAAACGTGTGCAACGCACACATGAAACAACTAGTGTATATATCTTATTATATATTTTCAAGCAAATAACCGTCAAATTACCCGTTTTGGCCAATTGACCCGCTCCATGATCCAATCAGGAAAAAAAACCACCGTAGAAAAAAAATTTATCCCCCACGTTCTCCATCATCTCCATTCACATACCTTTCACGGAACTGCTCAATCCCATGTCACCCCATTTTACTGTCCGTTTTATGCTACTCTATCACATAATTGCAGAAAACCCGTTGCATATCCACAGATTTGTATGGAGATTGTCGAGGAGAGCTAAACACCATTTTCCTTCCCATTTTTTCTACTTTTTGTTTGCTTAAATAAAATTCAACCGACTTGCTATGTTTAATCATTTTTTCTTTTGTTGACACCTGATTTCACTTTCATCATTCCTTGCAGGAAATGGGTTAGCGGCTACAGAAACAGTGATCCGGTTCATCGATTGAACTCTAGCAACGATGACCTTGGTCTTGCGACCTCGGAGGACTCGCTAAGGTGTGAGACATGTAGATTAGCGTTGTCCTTCTGGATTTTGCTACTTTGACTGATTTAAATTTGCTTTTCTTTTATCGTTTTTTCGTTACCGACATTCTGCTTATTTTATCTCTAATTTCATATACGATATGTGCACTTTATCTAAATTAGCATCTCAATCTACCAAACTTTTATGTTCCGTGCACTTCGTTGCAGTAAATGACTCTTTGATGTGATAATTCAGCTGAAGGTCTTTTATATGTTCATCTTTTTTATATTGTCATTTTGTGGATGGAATTAAACTATCAGCTTTACTGTTTTTGCAGATGCATAAGTAACGATATCCGGAAAATTTACATGACTAGCAGAAGCCCTGATTACATCACAATTGCATAACTCACGATTATCTCAAATTTGGTTATCATAATTGTTTCACATTCTTGCAGTATTTCTGAGTAGGAAGCTGATTGTCCTGCCAAAATCTCTTCATAAGATTAATAAGCTAAAAGCTGAAGCTAATTGTATGTTTAACGTTACAATGCATTAACATGTAAATTATGCCTCTTTTTCAAAGTTTTAGCTTTTTGGTGACATCGTAATTTATAGTGAAATTGGTGTTACTGGATTTAAATTTCGCTGCATTGGCTGCTACTGCTGCATGTTACAGTTGGGCATGTGTTGGTAAGTACACACATGGGGTAGGTGTGTTAAAATTTCATCGTTTATATCATCTTGCGGTTGTTCAGGTAAATTTGAGGTCACAGAAACACATAGAGGAAGCATCATTTAGGACACTTATTAAGATGCTAATCTAACTGACATCTTCATCTGTTTTGATCTATTTACTCTTTATATAAGGTTTGAAATCCCTATTCTATTTATTTGTTGTGTAGAGGATTGACTATGCAGTTTCTTCTTCTCTTATCCCTCAAAATATATTCATCATTTTCATCTGCATTCCCCTTCAAATCTTTTGTCACATTTTGTACCCTCTGTTGATGTAGTTGAACCTATTTTTCCATTTTCTTCTGTTTGGTTTATGACAATGTTTTAGGTGTACTTATGAATCAACAAGTGTTTTGGGGAAGCCTGAAGCTGAGTGAATATGCATATATAGTGATAATAAAGTTTCCTTTTCACTGCGTATGTGTTGCCGTGGCCCGGGATAAAAAATCTCAATTTGAAGTTGTGCAGATTCAAAGTGTTTCTTAATGGCTGCGAGTGTATGTCCAAAAAGAGAAGCACGTACAACTTCAGTTTATGTTTGTTTCTAAATGCCATTGATACATAAGGCAGCATTGGTAAGAAGATGTTGCTTCTTAATTAATTATATGAGTTTCTAACTTCCTTTAGAAGCTCTAACACTTGCATGTTCTCTTTATTAATGTGCAGAATTCATGTGGTCGAATGAGATCAAGCCATTATATTAATTGACGTCAAGGTATGTTTATCAACCATTTGCACTTCCAACCATTATAGCAGACATTTCTTATATATCCTTCAAACATGATCTCTTCTTTGTTCACTTTTGGATTGCATGACCCAGTTCAATTTTGAAATGAATTTCTTTTTTCTTAAATCAAAATATTGCACAAAGTTACTCTTTTTGTTCTGCTGGATTTGTCGTCCTTAAGTTGACTCCGTCAACTTATCCCCTTACTACCTTTGTGGGGTTTTCCTGTTGTTTTTATAATTGTTTAAAGTACCTCTTCTTCAAGAAGCATTGAAGAATTGGTTCATTTGACTTAATTTGTCAAATCACATTTTCTTTTCTTTGCCATGTGACTCAATTACTTCTTAAATGTTTTCTATTAAGGATATGATTTAGCAATAAGCTTTGGTGCTCGTGCTCTCTCTATATATATATATAGCTTCTTGATTCTTTTGATTGTATCCTATATGTTATTCTAATACCCTTGGTGTTTAGTATTTACGTACCATTTATGTTATTTTATTGCTTGGTTTTTGTGGAAATAGACATGTATATTTTGAAATGAACTGTTTCTATGATGTGAATGATTCATGATTAACTGATAAGAGAAAAATTGTAACAATTGGTATCCTTTGGTTGTAGATGCTATTGGAGGCAACTGAGTGGGATGTTAATGAATTTTTCTCATAAGCTGGAGAAATGTTTCTATATAATTTTTATTTACCTCCACTTGGCAATTTAATGTTTGCAATTGCTATTATAATTTGATGCCTTATGAATTCTAGAGGATAATTGCGGTATTCATATAGGTACACTATTTATAATTTTATAATTTTACACTTCACCGTGCATCGCATGGGTTTTGAACTAGGTGTCGTACACATTTATGTTAGATTAGACTTTTTTTTCATTATTGCACAAATTAAATTTTTTCTATGTTTTTTATGAATAAAATCATTTTTTTTATATGTTAGTTTGTTTAAACACAACATTTTTTCATAACATTTTATTTTCCTTCGATGTTTACTTTTTAAGTATAACGTTTTCCGTGCATCGCACGGGTTTCCTACTAGTATATATATATATATATATATATATATATATCGTTAAGCGTCTCAGAAGAGAAATAGAGAAAAAGAAAGAGAATACAAGAGTTTGTGTTTTATATTTTACACTTTTCACACATCATCTTGTCTTTTTATAAAATACATTTTGCTAGATTTGATACACATAAAAATTAGAGAAAATTAGGGAATAATCTAGTTTTTACTACATAATTATGTTTTAATCCACACTTCCTTTTTTAGTTTCAATAACGACAAATATTCCTTATAGACCATTTTACCCTTACTTTCAATTATACTTGTTCTACCTCATTGCCGAAAAACATTTCACAATCTAATCGAACGGCATTCAGCATTATTATCTCCCCAATTCATTCTATATAGCAAAGAATTCGAAAAAAATTATCAGCGAAAAAATTATTGGTAATGGAGAAACCGATAGCAGAGGAATAAAATAACCAGAGAATCGAACAAGAAGAAGGGATTAATTGAAAAAGGAGAGATCTTGGATGATTTTGAAGAAGAATCCGATTCTTCTGCTTCCATGGTTGATCTGTCAAAAGCTAACAATAATTGTTACAGCAACACCGCATTTGTTAGAGCACTCGTGGACGTTTTCTATAGTCCATCTGCTAAATCTAAGCAAGCTGCATCGGGTAGCTCTATTCACCCCATCTACACCTTCTCTACTATTGAAGATTTTTGGAGGTATTTGATTCTGTAATTTTGCATAAATCTCTGCTATTTTAATGCTAAATAAAATTAGGGCATAAAGTTTGTTAGTTGCTTCGCAACTTTTAACACACTTTCTTTGAAAGAACTAAAGATATATTATTTTGAAATAGATATCAACTTTAACTTTGATTCTTCACGAGACTTTTTGGCATACATTGCTTCTTGACAAACATAACTATTTATACTAGTTCATGGATAATTCTCCCTTCATTTATTTTCCTCTTTCTAGAATTGCCTTTACAATTCTTATAAAACCTTTACATTTTCCATAACATAAATTATTATCTTAATAATAAAAATTCTATTTAGCACGACAATGCCTCTCGTAAATTGAATTTGCTTCTAACTCCCAACGCGGCGACATTTCTTGCAAACATAGGTCCTCCAAGAGATTTTGTAAACACGTCGGCTAGTTGTTCATCACTTTTGCAATATTCAAGGTTGATTTCTCCTTCATTCACAAGTTCTCTTAGAAAGTGAAAGCAAAGGCATATGTGTTTCGTTCTTCCATGCAAAACGGGATGTTTTGATACTGAAATGGTTGAAGTATTATCACAATATAATAACGTGTGACCATGTTGATTGAAATTCAAACTTTCCAGAATTCCTCTTAACCATATAGCTTGACATGCTGCTGAAGACACCGCAATATATTCGGATTCCGTAGTAGATTGTGTGACAATCGGTTACTTTTTAGAACTCCATGAAATCTCCCCACTTCCAAGATTAAAGCCATAGCCAGAAGTGCTCTTAGAATCATCAGTACTTCCACCGAGATCACTATCGGTATAGCCAAGAAGTTTTAGAGGAACATGTGCTTCATAAAGAATTCCATGATCAATTGTTCCTTTAATATATCTCAAAATTCTTTTTTCAGCAGCCCCCAAAGATTGGAATAAGGTTTCTCCATAAACCTACTAACCAAACTTACCGCAAGCATAATATCGGGTCTAGTAGCGGTAAGATATATCAAAATTTCCAATCAAGCTTCGAAACATAGTTGGATTCACTAATTTCCCATCACCATTTTTACTCAACTTCAAACCTGTAATGCATGGAGTCGATACAGGATTCGCATGCTCCATCTTGAATTTCTTTAAAATTTGAGTTTTTCTTGAGAAATAAAACTTCCGTCCTTTAATTGTTGAACATTTATCCCATGAAAATAGTGCAACTCACCAAAATCTATCATCTCAAACTCAATCATCATTGAAACTTTAAATTCTTGCAACATGCTCAAATCATCTCCCGCGAAAATTAAGTCGTGAACATATAAGATTACCATCATAAAGCCACCTTGGGAATTTATTTTAATATAATGTGTGTGTTCATAAGGACACCTTTCAAAACCACAACTTAGGAAATAGTCATTAATTCGTCCATACCAAGCACGAGTTGATTGACTCAGTCCGTATAACGCCTTTTTAAGTTTGTAAACTTTTCCTTCTTCACCTTTCTTAACAAATCCCGGAGGCTTATCTAGATGAATTTCTTCTCGAAGAAAGGCATTCAAAAAACATGATTTTACATCCATATGAAATAATTTCCAACCATTTTGAGCCGCAATAGAAATAAGTAATCGAATATTATCGAGTCTTGAAACAGGAGCAAATACCTCATTAAAATCTTCACATTCTCTTTGCTTGTATCCTTTCTCGACTAATCTTGCTTTGAATTTGTTGATGGAGCCATCTGGATTAGTCTTTGTTTTGTAAATCCATTTCACACCAATTGGTGACTTATGTGATGGTAACTCCGTGAGCTCTCATGTACCATTCTTTTCAATTGCATCAATCTCTTCTTTCATGGCTTGAATCCATTTTCTATCTTTTGATGCTTCTGCATATGTTATCGGATCTTTGCCGGCAAAAAATGCAAAGAAAATATGATTTGCGGCATTAATCTCTTCTGTTTCATCATGTATTTTTGGAAATCCTTTCACAATATTTTTGCTGCACATTTCCTTCAAACTACGGAAATTTAGATGTCCAAATCTGTCATGCCACAACTCAAGGAGTTTCTTCCTTAGCAGTAAGATAACAAGTATCACTTAAAACATAAAGTTTGAGTGGAAATAAATTATTTGAGCTCAAACCGATAACTGCAATCAGTTGATTTTTCTTCTTCATGGTACGTGTATTATCAATAAAACGAATATCAATGCCTTTCTTCATCAAATGTCCAACACTTAATAAATTACTTTGTAAACCTAGAACAAAATATACCTTGGACATTTTTTCAAATTTTACAGTTCTTCTTTTAAAAGAAATTTCTCCAACGCCTTGTATTTTATACGACTTAGCATCTCCAATTGTAACTTGTCCATAATTAGATTCAATAAGACGTGAGAACATTTTTTATTACGTATCAGGTGCCAACTAGCCCCACTATATAAATACCAAATATTATCCACATTTTCATTAGAGGCAAGTAATAAGGTTTCAACATTTTTATCCGTATTTTCATGCACCAAATTTACTTGGGGTCTTTTCTCTGGATATTTATCCCCGCATCATTTACTTGATGTCCAGGTTTTTGACAATAGGAACACTTAATATAAGGTTTTGTACCTTTGTACGTACCTCGTCCTCTTCCTCTTCGAAAAGTTTGAGAAAATTGTTTTTCTCCTTTTTATGATCTTTGATTTGTTTTGTATCTTCCTATGATTTATGATGCTATTGTATGACTAGATCGAGAGATTGGTTGCTAATTGTTGTCTAACATTGATGAGAATCGTTGTTAGGCTAGATCACCATAGAAAGATAGGATCCTTAATCGTTAATTCGTGACAAATTAATTGGTTAATTATCTAGGTTGCTAGATTCTAAAATACGAGAGTTAACTTGAATCTACACCTTCGTTTTGTATGAAATTGGTCTCAACATTCGAGAGAGGAGATATCGATAATTGAATTCACTAAGAGATTAGGTATTCATAGCTTGAGAAACGGATTCACTAAGGAATTAGGAGTTCGTATCTCGTGTAAAGGTGAAAACACAATATTGAATTAAAATCATGAGATGAACTTGGATTGAAATCACTTGGTTTGCATATTGTTTGACTCCATGTATCTTTGTTTTATGTTTTTTTTCTCGTTTATAGTTTAGTTATGTTCGCAACGATCTTTCCTGGCTTTGGACTGACAGTCCTCTGTCCAGTTTACTTTTCGTTTTGTTATTTTAGGTTTTAATAATAATGGCATGAATCTTAGGAAAATTAACGAACTAGATACCCCGATTCCCTGTGATTCGACTCCGGTATTAACCTCTATACTACGATCCCTGCACTTGGGGTAAACCGGATTATTTTTATTACTTGTTTGTTTTGCTTAAATAAAATCCGAGACAAGTTATTGGCGCTGTTGCCGGGGAACTGGACGGTTGCCTAGTTTTTGTTTTTTTTGTGTTTAATCGTTTTTGTTCATGTTTTAGGTAGATTTTTAATTAGGTAATTAGGGTTTTAGTTTAGGGTTTAAGGTCTTCCCTTTGTAGTTCCCTTGTGATTAGTTTTTACTTTCTATCTGTTTCCTCTTTCTGTATCTGTCTTTCTTCTTTCCCCTTCTTTTCTGCTATCTCTTCTGCTCTGTTCTTGTTTTCCCGCTTCCAAACGGGCGTCTGGACATTTGGACGCCCGTTTGCTGGAAAATTTTCAATCATGAACCATTTTTGCTCACTTAGACGAGCGTCCATAGGTTTCGGACGCCCGTCCAAGTCTTCTGCCCTACAGACGAGCGTTTGGACAGCCAAACGCCCGTCCAGTCTAAATTCCATCCGGACGCCCGTCAAAACCTTTGGACGTCCGTCTGGTCCCTCTTTTCTTCAATAATTTTGTTTCTTTTTCTTCTTTTCTTTTCTTTTCTTTTATTAGGCTTTAATTTTTAGTTTAGGCTTTTAATTTCTTAGTTTTTAGTTTTCTTTCACTTGTTGTTGGTCCATTTTATGCAAACTCGGAGTCAAAAGGGACCGTTACTATACACCCCTGACCCCGAGTGAACCGTAGTCCGGCCAAACAGGCGGATTTTCCATTCTGCGGTTCTGGCAGACAGAGCCGAGCAAGATCTCGAGGATCAGTTAGCATAGGAAATCACAGATTTTGTAATAATGGCTGCTAATGATAGACGTACGTTGGCAGACTACGCCATGCCTGGCGCAATCACAGTCAACCCGGCTATCATCCTACCGGCCATTAATGCTCAGACCTTCGAGCTAAAGCCTGGCCTCATTCAGATGATGCAGCATGCATCAATTTTCCACGGATTTCAGTCCGAAAATCCGCACACTCACTTTTATACATTCTTGGAGATATGCGGCACCACACGCATCCAAGGAGTAAGTGAGGACGCCATTAAACTGAAACTCTTTCCATTTTCATTGAATGGAGAAGCTAAGGAGTGGTATAGCTCTCTCCCCGCCGAATCTATAAATACTTGGGTGAACTCGAAAAGAGTTCTTGAGTCAATACTTCCCACCTTCAAAAACGGCCCAATGTTTAAATGAGATATTCACTTTCTACCGAAAAGAGAATGAATCCTTTTCGAGTGTTGGAAAAGATTCAAGTCTCTCGCTTAGAAAGTGTCCCCACCATGGCTTGCCACCGGAAAGGCAAGTCAACACTTTCTTTAGTGGATTGACCGAGCTTACAAAAGGCATGGTCAATAGTTCATCCGTGGGGCGTTTTTGAAGAAAACGCCTGATGAGGGGTGGGCACTGTTCGAGGACATTGCCAAATATAACTACGCCCCCTCTTATCATGCAATTCAAGCACCTCATCCGCTTCCCAAGGTCGAGGAGGTAAACATGCAAAGTTTGATCGCCATGCTTTGCGAAGCGATGGCAACTTCTCAAGTTTCGAATCGATGAATCAAACTTCTTCCTTTCCACGAACCCTCGGGTTCGTATTGTGAGAGTTCCGTCGACCGGCCACATGATTGGCCAGTGTCAATTCAATCTCCCTGCACCTTATTAAGTGAATGATGTTCATGATTATGGACAGTATAATCAGGTCACATGTCAAAACTGTGACAATATGGGGGACACATCTAGATTCTGTCCTATGAACGGACAGAATGCTGAAGTAAATGCATTCTATGGCCAGAACAATCAAAGGTTTAATCAATTTTCTGGCCAGAATAATCTCCAAAACCAAGGGTTCAATCAATCTTCAAGTTTCAATCCGAATTCTAATTTCCATCAGAATCAAAATCGAAACCCTGGTTTTCCTCAGAACCAAAATAATAATTTTTCCAATTCTAATCAAAGGTTCAATCAGAATTGGCCCGCCAATTCTAATCCTGCTGTCCAAAGTCGGCCCAGCCAGCCCTATTCTCAAAATTTCCAAAACTCTCAAGGCCCCTCCCAATCTAACAATCTTGAAGCTAAATTGGAGGAGCAAAATAAAAGTATCCAACTCCTGATGAGTGCAAATAAGAACCTTGAGAGACAAATTGGGCAACTGGCTGAGCAGTTAGCTTCAAGACCCCCAGGGCAACTGCCCAGTTTCACTGAGAAAAATCCAAAGGGCGGTCACGTTGCTCTAGCCGACTTGAACAATGGCCAATGTACTGACCTCGTACCCTCAATTCCATACGGTAGAGAGGAGGCCAGTACAATGAATTTAAGAAGCGGTACTCAAGTTAGTGGTCCTTCCCACCAGGGAAACCACTTGCCCCTCCCCGCGAGATAGGGCGGGAGGGAAGCTGAGCACCTACACCCCCCTCTCGCCGCAAGAGAAAACTCAAGTGGCTGATCCCCTGAGAGGTGAAAAAGCTGGAAGTCCTCAGGTTGCTGATCCCCTGAGGAGTGAAGAATCAAGTGGAAGTCAGGAGGCTTATCCCCTGACTAATAAAAAGATTAAAAAAGCTGTTCGGTGGAAGGATCTGGAAGACAAAGCTGTCAGTGCATCTTCGAAGAAAGTCTTTTCTGAGAGTGATCTGAAAAAGCTTCCATTTCCACCAAGAAAGAGCAACATCCCTTTGAGTGAAGATAAGAAGTATGAAAAGGTGCTGAATCTCTTCAAAAATACTCAGGTGAATCTTCCATTATCAGAGGTCTTGGTTGAAATGCCTAAGTATACAAAATTCATCAAGGATGTTGTTTCTTCAAAAAGGAAGTTGTCAGACATGGAGAGGCTGATTGGTGAGGATTGTTCAATGATCAATTATGAAGACTTACCAACCAAGAGAGCTGATCCTGGAAAGTTCGTACATACGGTGTTAATGGGAGGCCTGGTCTTCCCTAACTCTTTGTGTGACACAGGTGCATCTATAAGCCTCATGCCATTGTACGTGTGCAAACAAATTGGTTTAATTGATCTTTTAGAACCCACTACCATGAATTTGCAATTCGGCGACGACGCATCTTCTAAGAAAGTCATGGGGATTCTGAAGGACGTATTAGTTCAAATTGATAAATTTACCTTTCCCGTTGACTGGTACGTCCTAGACATTGAAAAGGATGAAAATGTCCCCCTGATACTTGGAAGACCCTTTCTGTCTACAGCTAGAGCCCTCATTGACTACGATGGTGGGCGAGTGACGATACGAGTTGGTAATCAAGAAGTAAGCTATAATGTCTCCAAATCCATTCAGAGACCCTCTGGTCCTCCAACCGGCTTTTCCATTAAGGATATGTCTGATGACTTCAATGATTACATGGAAAAGCAAGTCATGGCTGTTGCAACTGAATATGCGTGATTGGTTGATAATTTGAATAATCATGGTGTGGTGAGTCTAGAGCAGTTAGAAGCTGAAATTGAGGATGAGTTGTTGAAAGGAGAAGCTTTGGCGGTGGGACCACTAAGTAAACTCAGTGATGTTGAGTTGAAAGGTGGAGATCTTAAATCAAGTTTGGAAGACCCCCCTGCAGATCTAGTACTGAAGCCGTTGCCTAAACATCTAAAGTATGTGTTTTTAAGAGAAGGTGACAAGCTTCCATTGATTATATCTGCCAAGCTGTCTCGACTAGAAGAAATGAAGTTAATAAACGTCTTGAAGAAGAACGAGAAAGCCTTTGGGTGGCAAGTAGGAGATATCAGAGGGATATCTCCCGACATCTGTATGCATAAGATCAAGACTAATGAGGGTGCGAAATGTGTTAGACAGCCCCAGAGGAGGCTCAACCCTCATATGCAAGAGGTGGTTAAGAAAGAAATCATCAAACTTCTGGATATGCGTATCATTTATGCCATCGCTGATAGTGAATGGGTATCCCCGACTCAGGTAGTTCCCAAGAAAGGTGGAATTACGATTGAGAAGAATGAGAAGGGAGAAGAAATAGCATTGAGGCATGTTACTAGTTACAGAGTCTGCATTGATTACAGAAAGCTCAATGAAGTAACCATGAAAGATCATTTTCCCCTTCCGTTCATTGATCAGATGCTTGAGCGTCTGGCGGGACACGCATTCTACTGTTTTCTGGATGGATATTCAGGATATTTTCAAATACCTATAGATCCTGTTGACCAAGAAAAGACCACTTTCACTTGTCCCTATGGTACATTCGCTTACAGGCGGATGCCATTTGGTCTTTGCAATGCCCCAGCTACATTCCAAAGATGTATGCTGGCTATCTTTGACGGGCTAGTTGAAAAGTGTATGGAGATTTTCATGGATGACTTTTCGGTCTTTGGTCAATGCTTCGATGATTTCCTTGATAATCTTGGCCAGGTCTTATCCAGATGTGTGGAAAAGAACTTAGTGCTAAATTGGGAAAAGTGCCATTTCATGGTAGATGAGGGAATAGTTCTTGGCCACAAGATCTCCGCCAAAGGTATTGAGGTAGACACCAAAGTAGAAGCTATCGAGAAGATGAGTTATCCTAAGAATGTGCGCGAAGTCAGAGGTTTTCTTGGACATGTCGGTTTCTATAGGAGATTCATTCAAGACTTTTCCAAGATAGCCAAGCCCCTGTCTACACTACTTAAAGAAGACGTTGTATTCGATTTTGATGCAAGTTGCAAGAAAGCGTTTGAGGAGCTTAAAAGTCGATTAATCTCTGCTCCGATCCTTATTTCGCCTGACTGGAATCTACCCTTCGAGCTTATGTGCGATGCATCAAACTATGATGTTGGTGCAGTCTTAGGACAGAGAATAAAAGGGAGATTCCAGCCAATCTATTACGCCAGTCACACATTGAATCCTTCTCAAGTTAACTATACTACTACTGAAAAGGAATTATTGGCCGTAGTCTTTGCTATGGACAAGTTTCGTAGTTACTTGTTAGGAGCTCAAGTGATTGTGTGGACTGATCACGCTGCTTTGCGATATCTGATGATGAAGAAAGAGGCCAAACCGCGCCTACTGCGTTGGATACTGACCCTACAAGAGTTTGACGTTCAAATTAAAGACAAAAAGGGCAGTGAAAACGTCGTGGCGGATCATGTTTCGAGAATGTTAAGTGAGGAAAAGGGTGATCCAGATGATATAGATCTTTACTTTCCTCTAGAAAACATTATACTTATCGATGGCTGCACTCCAGATGTTCCATGGTATTCTTCCATTGTCAATTACCTTCATTCCCGATATCTTGATCCAGAATTGTCCTATCAGGAGAAGAAAAAGTTCTTCTCTGATTTGAAATCTTTCGTTTGGGATGAACCTTATCTGTTTAAGATCTGTAAAGATGGTCTACTTAGAAGATGTGTTCCAGAATCTGAGCAGGGCGATATTATTGAGCAGTGCCACAATGGACCCACTGGAGGTCACTTTGGTCCTTGGAAAACCGTTGCTAAGATCTTCCAATCCGGTTTCTATTGGCCTATGATCTTTAAAGATACAGAAGCTTTCTGTAAAGCGTGTGATAGATGCCAAAGAACCGGTACTCTGACAAGGCGTTTTGACATGCCTTTGACACCCATCTTAGAATGCGAAGTCTTTGATGTATGGGGCATCGATTTTATGGGAACATTCCCATCATCTTGTGGTAACAAATACATCTTAGTCTGCGTAGATTACGTGTCCAAATGGGTGGAGGCTCAGGCCACGACTCACAATGATCATAAGATGGTCATGAAGTTCTTAAAGAAAAATATTTTCGTGAGATTTGGATGTCCTCGAGCATTGATCAGTGAAGAAGGAACGCACGTTCAGGTTCCAAATTTTTCTTGACTTGATTTTTAATGCTTTATTTGATGTGGATATTTTCATACGAGCTTCTGTGTCTAATTATTTTTACGTAGATGTTCTGAACTTGCATGTTTACATCTTTCCATCTACTCATCCATGTTAAATAATTGATTAATTTTTATATACATGCTTCATTAATTGACATGGATGTTTTATTGTGAGCCTCTGTGGCCTTTGTATATGCGTAGATGTCCTGTTCTTTCACCGTTATGGTTTTCTTTCCATCTATTGCAGTCCATGTTGATTGAGTAACTCACCTTGTTAGATGTGATTCCAATTTGATTTATGCTGTTCCTTTTGTCGTCTATCTAGGATGTTAGGGTTGTTTAGGGGCCGTCTACATGTCCAATCATCTTCCCGTCTACACTTTACATGGCAAGCTTCTGTGGCTTTGCATAATCAAATTTTGTTGCGCTTCTATGGCGTTATTTAGTAGACGTTGATATATTTGACCTTCATTCTATAGTTGACATGTTTCATCGATTAGTCCGAATTGTAGATTACGGTGATATCTATGGAATTAGTTGGGCTAGCAATTTTCTTTATTTTATTTTTGCCTTTTTAGTATAATTGCATATCATTTAGTTGCATTGTATTTTTTTTTTGTTTTTTTTTATTATTTTCTTTTCTTTTTAGTACACCTAGCCCTGCTACTTTGTAGTGTCCTCTATCATTATTTCTGTATGCACATGTTGGACCTTATTTGTATAGTAAGCCTCTGTGGCTTTATAATTGACGCTTAGGTGTCCTGTGTTTTCCCTGTTTGGTGATTTTTCCATCTGAGCCATTATATCATGTGCTTATTTCTTGTCTTTCATTATATTTTTGCGCGACATGTTGTATTCCCCCGTGTTCCCCGAGATACTGCCATATTTCTTTGAGTGGTGCAGGCATATTTTTAGTTGTTTTTGTTAAGCTAGCCTTGGAAGTGAATCTGGAGGGGAATACATATGACATCTCGTGCCTCGGAACCGTGGATCGATTATCTATCCTTCTTCAGCCAATCTTCGGATCATTACAAAATCAGCTAAGTATTCTTTTCTTTTATCTGCACATTCTGAGGACATAATGTGATTTAAGTGTGGGGGGGTGTCTAAATTGGATATGTTATCATGCTATATTTCGAAAAGCGAGCAAATGTGAATTCCTTGGCAAAATTTAAAAAAATTCAAATTAAACGTGGATAATTGTAAATCTTGAGCATGTAATTGAAACAAAAAGGCTCGCTAGTTGTAGTTTCCTGACGATGATTGTCTGTAACTTCTGTGAGATAGTTATAGCATGCTTTTACTAATATGAGATAGTATTCATTTCATATTCACGTAAGCCTTTGAAATTTAAGCGACATTTTTAAACTTTATCCATTCACTATCCTAGTGATTTATCCTAAAGAGACTTGTGCTTTATAGTAACGGTAAACATTACACCTAATTTCTAACCGTGTACTGTGAATATCTGAAGGTTTGAATGTGATAGGAGGGATATATCTTAAGGTTTGTACACCAATCTAAGATGAATAATATGAATAAAATATGTGTATGTCGGATGTAGCTGCCAATGATTTGGGTGCGGTAGGGCATTATCACGAAATGTCCTATACCACTATGAGGTTCAATAGCTCCCGACTGCCTGATGATAGTAGTCCAGCTAGGGTGTTTTCACGAAACATCCTATTGCTGGGAATGAGGGCATATGCTATATATATGGAATTAAGTAAATCTTTAAGAAAATTTGGCAAATGGTACTACGGAAAGTTGGTAGGAACCGTAGTTATCTTCTAACTATCCCCGGTATAAACCGAATGATATGTTTTAGGGATTATCCTAATAAGCACACGGGAAGACTTTTTGTGGAACGGTTACTGCCTATACCTAGGAAAGTCATTAGGATTATTTGAACGGATTTTGTGCGAAAGAATAGTGGAGATTGAAAAGGGCTTTTCACACACACTGAATCTATCTCTATGTTGGTATTAATTGCTATATTTGTCGTATCTTTTGTTATGTGAGTTGGGAATCTATATGGATTGCATGAAAGTGAGCTAGTTTTGATTATTTTGTTCGGGACAAACAAAAGTTAAGTGTGGGGGAGTTGTTAACGGTGAATTTTATGGTTTTTATCGCTTTATTCTGTAACAATATTCTTCATATTTTATTACTTTTTATAGAAAAGCAGGAGTTTAATTGAAATATTGAGGGGTTGTGTATGAAAAGGATTAAAATGCAAATTCGAGCTATTTATGTGGTTTATTAGTCATTTTCTATCTATATATATATTTCTACGGTTTGCATGTTTTTACCCCCTTGTAGATATACATTTTCGAGCTAAAAAGAGGATTAAAAGTGGTGCAAGATCGGATTTATATGATGGAGAAGAGATAAAGATGAGAAAATCAAGATTTGATCGACACTGAACTGGCGTCCAAGTCCCGTCTAGTGGACGGGCGTCCTCTATGTCAAACGGGCGTCCAGGAGGAGATATTTGATTCAGAGTCTTGCCAACATTGCTGGACGAGCGTCCAATTTAACAGAGAACGGGCGTCTGCTCAAGACTCGGCCCGACTCGAAAGTTCAACGCACCTGGACGGGCGTCCATCGGCGTACGTGCGTTCAGTCCCGTTTTTGACCTAGCCGACTTACTTTTCCTATTTAAACAGCTGCGCCCCAAACCCTATTTGATGATCAGATTTTTATACACCAAATACACACAACAGCCACACTTCTGAGTCTTTCAAGGCCGATCACCCGAGCCTTGTGCTCGGGTGATCCGGGTTAGATTAGGATGCTTTTATTTTCGTTTGTTGATTCATGGAGATCATCCATTGTACCAAACTATGTGAGTTTATCTTCTAATTTATTCAATCCTTTGTTTATTCTTATGATCTTTGATTTGTTTTGTATCTTCCTATGATTTATGATGCTATTGTGTGACTAGATCGAGAGATTGGTTGCTAATTGTTGTCTAACGTTGATGAGAATCGTTGTTAGGCCAGATCACCATAGAAAGATAGGATCCTTAATCGTTAATTCGTGACAAATTAATTGGTTAATTATCTAGGTTGCTAGATTCTAAAATACGAGAGTTAACTTGAATCTACACCTTCGTTTTGTATGAAATTGGTCTCAACATTCGAGAGAGGAGAGATCGATAATTGAATTCACTAAGAGATTAGGAATTCATAGCTTGAGAAACGGATTCACTAAGGAATTAGGAGTTCGTATCTCGTGTAAAGGTGAAACCACAATATTGAATTAAAATCATGAGATGAACTTGGATTGAAATCACTTGGTTTGTATATTGTTTGACTCCATGTATCTTTGTTTTATGTTTTTTTTCTCGTTTATAGTTTAGTTATGTTCACAACGATCTTTCCTGGCTTTCGACTGACAGTCCTCTGTCCAGTTTACTTTTCGTTTTGTTATTTTAGGTTTTAATAATAATGGCATGAATCTTAGGAAAATTAACGAACTAGATACCCCGATTCCCTGTTGTGGAAATACTATGGGTTAATATTGCATTATTATTATACTCATAACATGTTACATTATAACGTGTTACTTTGTATCATGAGACATATTAATTGCATTGAATAAACAATTAATATGTCCTAATAGTCATAAAGTAACTATCCTTTGTCCTATTATGTAATAGCATAGACATAGCCGACTCTAGCATTTATTGTAGCCGGCTCTAGTTACTTTTACTTTACTAGCTAG
The DNA here is from genome assembly GCA_036785695.1 of Gentiana straminea. Lineage (NCBI taxonomy): Eukaryota > Viridiplantae > Streptophyta > Magnoliopsida > Gentianales > Gentianaceae > Gentiana > Gentiana straminea. Next base: position 1,517,294 of record JAVUPR010000398.1, on the reverse strand, counting down.
GATCCTCTCTTGTAAGGATCCTCTCTTGTACCTATTTATACTCATTCTTTCAACATGAATAAACAAGTTGGAGTTTACTCAAGTATTATTACTTTCTCAAACTCTCTTCATGGTATCGAGACTTAAACTCCCGAAATCCGTCGCAAACTCTCGGCAACCCCCGTCGAATCAAGAATGTCTTCACTATCCGAAGCTTCCTCACCTTCGCTTGAGTCCCACCGCCTCGACGGACCGGGGTCACCGAATCTTCATCTTATACTAATCATAGACTTGATGGCAACAACTATTTGCTATGGTCAAGATCTATGAAAATGTACATCTCTGGACAAGGTAAGATGGGATACCCGTCCGGCTCTAAACCCGCCCTCGTCGAAGATGACCCAGGATTTGAATCATGGGATACCGCTAATAATCAAGTCATGACCATTCTCACAAGATCAATGACAAAAGAGATTAGTGAGAACTTTATGATGTATGATACTGCAAAGGAAATCTGGGATAATGCCGGGGATCTTTACTCCAAGAAAGACAATACATCGAAGTGTATGAACTTGAAGCTCGGATCCAAAACTCGCAGGCAAGGAGATATGTCTATAACTCAATACTTCAACCAACCGTCTAGGGCATGGCAACACCTAGATATGCCGGAAACTCACCCCCGGAATGATGTCAAGGATGCTGCCTTTATAAGGACATTATTGAGAAAAAGAGAGTATTCAAGTTTCTTACCGGACCGAATCCTCGCCCTTGATGATGTTAGAGGAAGAATCCTTGCCACAAAACCTCTCCCCAATCTCAAATCCATGTTTGCTTTGAAGTCAAACATGAGGAAAGTAGGAGGAAAGTGATGCTGCTGAACTCCCCTACTGACAACCCTGCTGAGAGTGCTACCCCGCCGACCATCGGGAAGCCTCGCCGAGGTTACCGAGACCGTCGTGAAGCCTACGATAGAACCGGAAAGTTGTTCGTGAGCACCGCAAACGCACAAATCACACCAAGGACACTTGCCGGAAGCTACATGGCATGCCTAAATCTCTCAAACCTACCAGGGAAAGTCGGGCGTGCATGTCCATGAAGAGGAGAATGACAACAAGTTGAATGCTCGGTTCTTGTCGCTTTCAAAGCTTTCCTCACTCAACGAAAAGAAGGTAGTACCTCTACCGACACGGCTACTCGGGCTAGTGCAGGTAAATTCTACTCTTCTATTAGTAATGAAACATGGATTGTTGATTCGGGGCCTCCTCCCATATGACCGGTAATAAAAACCTCATAACTCACCTTATGCCATGTCAACAAATTCACAATGTTAAGATCTGCGATGGATCCATTTCTCGTGCAAAAGGTTTTGGAAATGTTAAACTCACTAATAAGATATGTCTAAAGGATGTCCTATTTGTTCCAAAATTAGACCGCAATCTCATATCCGTCAATAGACTTGCAAAAGATTTAAATTGACTGTTGTTTTTAATAAGAATCGGTGCACTTTCCAGGACCCTTCTTCACAGAAGTGATTGGGAGGGCTAAACCCCGCTTAGGATTGTATGTGGTCGACCCCGCGAAGACAAGACCGAAGACCGAATCGCCTCGGCGGCTCGCACTCAAACCTTAGATAATATCATGTTATGGCATTATAGACTAGGACATCCAAGTTTTGGTTATTTGAAGTCTCGTAATTCCCGAATTATTTAAAGGATGTAATGTCAATGATCTTCAATGTGATATTTGTCAATTTGCCAAACTTACCAAATCAGTGTATGCCAAACTACCTCATTTGCCTTCCACACCTTTCACTTTAATTCATAGTGATGTATGGGGACCTTCAAGGGTAAAAAGTATAACAGAAAAAAGGTGGTTTGTCACTTTCATTGATGATCATACCAGGAACACATGGTCGTTTTTAATGAAGGATAAATCGAAGTTGGACCGGTATTTCGAATTCTACAACATGATCTCTACTCAATTTGACACTAAGATCAAGATCTTAAAGACGATAATGCTCTTGAATACTATGAGTCTAACCTCGGTAATTTCTTGATGAATAAGGGGATTGTCCATATCGGCGGTTGTGTGGAAACACCTCAACAAAATGGGGTTGCCGAGAGGAAGAACAGTACCTACTTGGAGATGGCTAGATCAATCATGTTCACTACCCATGTCCCAAAGTATATGTGGGGTGAAGCTATATTAACTCGCCACTTACTTAATCAACGACTTCCCGGCGAGTGTTAGGCTTCAAAACTCCTATCCAAACCCTCCCGACCACACACTCATGCCCTCATCTTATCTCCCAATTACCACCAAAAATCTTTGGTTGTACCGCATTTGTTTATATCCATGCCCAACACGAAGCAAACTTGATCCCAAAGCTCACAAGTGCATTTTCCTAGGATATGCAAAGGACAAGAAAGGTTACAAGTGTTACTCTCCTTCTGAAAAGAGATTTTACAATTCTATGGATGTAAAATTCTTTGAAAGGACTCCTTACTACAGCAAGTCCACTGAGGCAGTCACTGATGGAAACCTGATTGAACTTGACCTAAATCCTTTCCCTCAGCAAACTCTTGAACCTCAGCATCCCACTACCTCTCGGCGGCCTGCGATCCTCGGCAACCTCTCCCCGAACCGAGTCTGCGACCCGAGCCTCGCCGAACCGAGCCTGCGACACTCAGCAACCTACTGAGTCACAGCAGACTGAACCTCAGCACCCCACTGACTCTCAGCAGCCTGCTGACGTTGATGACAGACCTATTGCTATTAGGAAGGGAAAGAGATCTTGCACTACCGACCACTCTATTCATAATTATCTATCCTATGATCGCTTATCACTGTTTTTGCCATGTTTACACGGGACTTGGATTCTCACTCTATTCCTAAGAATATACGGAAGCTCTCCAACATGATAAGTGGAAGGCGGTACATCAAAACCGAAATGATCGCTCTCCTTGACAACCATACTTGGGATCTCACCCCTCTCCCACATGGAAAGAAGACATCGGTACACCGCAAATGGTCGTTCACTATCAAGTACAATGCGATGGTACTATTGACAAATACAAAGCTAGACTGGTTGCAAGGGGATTCACTCAAACATATGGCCTTGACTACAAGGAAACCTTTGCACCCGTGGCAAAACTAAACACCGTCGTGCGATCTCAATTGTTGTCCAACTTGATCGGCCTCTACACCAATTGGATATCAAGAATGCTTTCCTAAATGGTGACCTTACGAGGAAGTCTACATGAATGTGCCTCCCGGTTTTTCCAATACTCACACTCAAGGGAAAGTTTGCAAATTGAGGAAATCTCTATATGGCCTAAAGCGGTCCCCCCAGAGCCTGGTTTGGCAAACTCACTACTTGTGGTTAAAGCCGCTTGGATACCATCAATGCAACTCGGATCACACAATGTTTATCAAAACAACAAACCGAAAAGGTCCATTCTTATTGTCTATGTGGATGATATCATCCTTACCGGTGATGACCCCGTGCGAGATCCAACACTTGAAGACCCCGCCGGCAAAAGTATTTCAAGTTAAAGATTTGGGCTACCTCAAGTACTTTCTTGGTATGGAAATAGCTAGGAACAGCCAGGGTATATCCGTTTCACGAGGAAGTATGTGGCTTGGACTCCGCCGAAGGAAACCGGCATCTTTGGGATGCAAACCCGCTCGTATCCCCGTAGACCCCGCAATACCCCGTCGCATGGTGACATTGCTTTGTCGAAAGGATCAATATCAAAGACTTGTAGGGAAACTCATTTATCCGTCCCATACAAGACCCGATATTGCATATGGCGTCGCTTGGTTAGCCGTTCATGCATTGCCCTACCGAGCAACATTGGGATGCCGTGAACAGGATACCGAGGTACCCGAAGTCCACTCCCGGCCGGGGCTTACATTTCACCAAGTCTCCCGATAGATCAATCAAGGTCTACACCGATGCCGATTGGGCCGGATGTCACATTGACGAAGATCTACCACGGGCTATTGCTCATATGTATGGGGAAACCTAGTTACTTGGAGGAGCAAGAAACAAAATCTTGTGTCAAGAAGCGATCTTGCGTCAAGCCGAACTCGGGGCACTTGTACTTGGCATTTGTGAAGCTTTGTGGCTAAAAAGGGTACTCACCGAACTTCAAAACCTCTTCGAAACCTATCACACTCTCGTGTGACAATAATTCACCTTATGCATGGCGAGAGGATCCATCCATCATGATAAAACCAAACATGTGGACATTGACGGACACTTCCTAAAGGAGAAGATTGATGCCAAGATTATTCAACTCCAAAGATGTTCCCTCGGCGGATCGAATGCCGATATTCTCACCAAGGCCATACCACCACTTATGTTCAAATAGACCGAGTAGCAAACTTGGCCGTATAAACATATACAACCCGGTTGAGGGGGTGTGGAAATACTATGGGTTAATATTGCATTATTATTATACTCATAACATGTTACATTATAACGTGTTACTTTGTATCATGAGACATATTAATTGCATTGAATAAACAATTAATATGTCCTAATAGTCATAAAGTAACTATCCTTTGTCCTATTATGTAATAGCATAGACATAGCCGACTCTAGCATTTATTGTAGCCGGCTCTAGTTACTTTTACTTTACTAGCTAGGATCCTCTCTTGTAAGGATCCTCTCTTGTACCTATTTATACTCATTCTTTCAACATGAATAAACAAGTTGGAGTTTACTCAAGTATTATTACTTTCTCAAACTCTCTTCACCTGTGATTCGACTCCGGTATTAACCTCTATACTACGATCCCTGCACTTGGGGTAAACCGGATTATTTTTATTACTTGTTTGTTTAGCTTAGATAAAATCCGAGACACTGATGAAATCAGCTATGTCCGATTCATCTTCCCCTCTCCGGTATAAATGAATGAGTGGCACTTGGGTTCCTTTAGCAGGTCAGCTCCACTGTGCAGTGTCCAAGCCGATTGGTCTTCCTCCGGTTGAGGGTTGGTTTCCTTCCACTTATCTACATTACGTCGGAGGATGTCTTGCTCTTCAGGGAATTTTTCAACTCCGCCCATGTCCATGGCAGAGACGGAGAGGGTTTCCATTATTTTTTTTATCAATTGCTAAATTAACCAACCGTGTGTAATTAGGGTCTTATGCTTTCCGATTCAATGGTAGATTAATATTATAAATACACACACTCTCTCTCAAAATCCTCCCCATTTGCTGCCTTTTCAGACGAATTAATTATCCGCCCCTTTGACGAGTGTTTTCTTCATCTTGTTTCTGCAGGTGTTAAATAGGGGGCTTCCGATCCTCTTGCATGTTGCTTTTTTTTTCTTGTCATATCGGAGGTTATGAGGTTGGTGTTTGATGTTCTCAGGTTTGAAGTCTGCTTTTCAGCAGTGTTGAGTATCTCTTGGCTGCTCATTTTGGTGGTTTTGTCCTTAATCGATGCTTTTTCAAAGGCTTTCATCACCGGATTTTGGGTTCCTCATCCCCTGGCCGTTGATTTTTGTGGGCTGCGGGGTGATATGAAGATTTTTGCTTATCCGGTTGCTTGCGCCGCGGCAGTCGGTGTTTTTGGACTTTTGTTTTGGGTTCAGGGGTTTGTAGTTTGTCTGTAATTCTCAAATGTCCTCGATGCTTGTTGGACGGTGGTGGTGGTTGTTTTTTTGTTTCATTATGCACGTCCACATTATATATATAGGACGGATTGTTTCCATTTTCTTCTCCTATCAAATTCAAAACCTCTATAACTGAAGAATTGAGGAACACAGTAGTAAGGCACAATAGTATTATTGTCGATGATCATAGACTGAAAATATTACAACCTTTAAATAGGGAACTACCAATGTAGAAAGAAACCCTAATTGTAACCTAATTGTGATAATGACAATCATACCCATATTAACATAAAATAATAAACATAAATCACATAAAATATAACTTGTAATTCTAATTCGTATTTCCTTTTATTTGTATTTGCTATTTCCTTTTTCAGAAGCTTTGACGATCGCTTCATCTTCCTCAGGTGGAGATGCAAGACTCTGCTTCTGATCCAGCTTCATCTGGTTAACATCCCCCCGCAATCTGACGTGGGAGGCTGGCCAGACATGAAGATTGGTGCGAATCAGCTGGAACGGAGCCGTGGGAAGCGCTTTAGTGAACACATCCACCAAATTGGAAGAGGAATAGATATGACGAGTGACGAGTTGTTTGACAGCAACCTTTTCACGAACAAAATGGAAGTCAAGAGCAAAATGCTTGGAACGAGAGTGGAGAGACGGATTCACCGTCAGGTAAACGGCACTGAGATTGTCACATAAGAGCTGAGGTGGTTGTAACAATCGGACCCCCAAATCCCGCAGCAGATACGTAATCCAGGTGAGCTCAGTAGTTGCAACAGCCATAGATCGGTATTCGGCTTCGGTACTAGATCGGGAAACAGTGGGCTGTTTCTTGGAAGACCACGAGATACAGTTGGAACCGAGAAACACACAGAAACCCAAGTGCTCCTTCGAGTGACCAGACATCCGGCCTAGTCAGCATCACTGAACGCATACAAAGAAGGAGAAGAGCGAGGAAGGTAATGTAACCCATAATCTGGAGTCCCATTTACATATCTGAGTAGGCGTTTGACTTCTTTGAAATCCTTCACTGTAGGTTGTGAGAAATGTTGACAAACTTTATTCACTGCATGTGCAATGTCCGGTCTAGTGAAAGTTAAGTACTGTAGAGCACCCACTAGACTTCGATATGTATAGGGATCCACTGGTTCTAAGTCATTTTCAAGTGCTTGCATTTTGAGTGCAAGAGGTGTTGATGTAGGTGTACTGGTTAACATCCCTGATCTAGATAGAACAGAATTGGCATACTTAGATTGACTGAGAAATATGCCATCCTTTGTGTATTTGATCTCCATTCCAAGAAAGTAATGAAGTGTGCCCAAGTCCTTGACTGCAAACTCCCTGCTCAATGTATCAATTAAGTTGTGAATAGACTGCACATCATTTCCTGTAAGTAATATATCATCCACATAAATAAGTAGGACAAGGAAAATATCACAACGATGCAAAGTAAAGAGGGAAGGATCTGCCTTGCTGCACACAAAACCCAAGTGTAACAAGCAGAGAGACAATCTGTCAAACCAGGCCCGGGGGGCTTGTTTGAGCCTGTATAAGGATTTTTTCAGAGAACACAAATGATCAGGGAACCTCTGATCCACAAAACCAGGGGGTTGCTTCATAAACACAGTTTCCTTAAGAGCCCCATGAAGAAAGGCATTCTTGATGTCAAGTTGCCGCATAGACCACCCTTGTGATAGTGTTACAGCTATAACAAGCCTAATGGTAGTGGGCTTAATAACTGGACTGTAGGTTTCTCCAAAATCAATACCTGGGAGTTGTGAGTAACCCTGAGCCACTAAACGTGCCTTATATCGTTCAATCTCTCCATGTTCTGTAGTTTTAACCTTGAAGACCCATTTAGAACCAATAATGTTGCCATTAGAAGGTTTAGGCACCAAATCCCATGTGTCATTCTGATATAAGGCCTGCATTTCTTCCATCATAGCCTGTTTCCAGTTAGGGTCTGCCAGGGCTTTCTTCCAGTGCTTTGGTTCTGATGCAGTATGTGTGGCCAAGATTGCATAGTCTTGGAGATATGCAGGTGGCCTTTTATTTCTGACAGGCCTTTGAGGTAGTATATTATGTTGGTCAACATGATCATCAGTATCCTGATGTTGCTCTACATGGTCTTCACCTGAATGTTCAAATTCTGGTTCTTCATTATCTTGGTGTTGCACCACATGGTCTTCATGTAGCTGCTCCTGTGTCTGATCATCAATTGTTGGTTCCTGCACTGGATCTGGAACAGGAGAAGTTTCTGAACAACAGTCTGAGAGAGTAACATTCTGATCAGAGTGTGGTATATTCATTTCATCTGAATCAGGGTACGCAAACATTTAAAAAATAGACTCAGTGTCCACAGGAGTAGTTCCCTTAAAAAGAAAGACTTGTTCATTAAAAAAAACATGTCTTGAAATATACACCCGCTTGGAAATGGGTTCCAGACACCTATATCCCTTATGTACTGGACTGTAGCCTAGGAAAACACATGGGTAGCTTTTCTTCTCAAACTTAGAGTGTATCTGGTTCCTCAAGGAAGGGAAACATTGACATCCAAACACCCTTAAGCCACTATAGTCAGGATGCCTTTTATACAGTTTGTAGTAAGTAGTCTCAAACCTTAAGACATAAGAAGGTAACCTGTTAATGAGATAGAGTGCAGTGCTGAAAGCTTCAACCCACAGACTCAAAGGTGTGCCTGCATCAAACATTAGTGTTAAACCAGTCTCAACAATATGCTTGTGCTTTCTTTCAGCCACACCATTCTATTCTGGTGTGTAAGGACAAGATATGTTCAATTCTATGCCACAGTCCTTTAGGTGATCCAGGAAAGGAGTGGAACTGAATTCACCACCACCATCACACTGGAAAATCTTAATTTTCTGATCCAGCTGGTTTTCAACCAGTTTCTGAAACTTGACAAACACATCAAAAAATTCTGATTTCTTTCTTAAGGGGTATAGCCAGGAGAATCTTGAAAAATCATCAATAAACACTGCATAGTATTTGTAGTTTTGATTAGATAAAATAGGGGCAGGTCCCCATAAATCACAATGAATTTTTTCCAAAGGGAATTTGGAAACAAAAGTACTTTTATTAAAAGGTCATTTTACGACTTTTTCCTAACCGACAGCTAGCACACAGTCTTTCTTTATTCTTCTATGAGCTAAGATCTATCTTCCCCGACTGCTTTAGCTTGATCAACAAGTTCTGATGTGGATGTCCCAACCTTTGATGCCATACAGTAGAGGTAGCCTTCCCTGACCTGACAGCTGCTAGGGCTTCCTGAACTCCTTGATCCAGAGCATATAAGTGGTCTCTTTTATGTCCCTGAGCTAGTACATAGTCTTACTTTATTCTTCCATGAGCTAAGATCTATCTTCCCTGACTGCTTTAGCTTGATCAACAAGTTCTGATGTGGATGTCTCAACCTTTGATGCCATACAGTAGAGGTAGCCTTCCCTGACCCGACAGCTGCTAGGGCTTCCTGAACTCCTTGATCCAGAGCATATAAGTGCTCCTTCTATTCTGTTCATCAAAGTTAGATCTCCTTTGGTTTCCTTCTGAGTTTCCAGATCGACCAGCAGGGGCAAATCCTCTTCTCCTGGAATTGTACTGATTTCTACCTCCTCCTCTTCTACCTCTGCCACGGCCTCTTTGTGTGAAGAAGGCCTGCAATTGATCAGTAACTGTCTTTTCTTGAAGTTTCTGGGTTTGCAGAGTCTGTTCATGCCCTTAGAGAGCCATGACAAACTGTGTAAAGGTAGGATATGGAGGTTTTGTTAACATGGCTGTACGGAAATTGGTGTATTCATTCCCTAAGCCATGAGCAAATTGGAAAACCTTGTCCATGTCTGCCACTGGTTTCTTAATGGCTGCTAGATTGTCACAGATTGACTTGAATTCTCTTAGGTACTCATCCACTGTTTTTGTACCCTTTTTGATCCCCATCAGCATGTTCTTTTGGTTGCCCTCCTTTTCTACAGTGTGGGGAAGGAGTTGTTGTTCAAGATTCTGCCAGAGTTGATGTGCAGAAAATTCTTCTTCGTGTATCATGCTGATAACTTCCTCCTTCATAGTGCCAAGAAGCCATGAAGTCAGGAGACCATCATTGATCAACCAGGTAGGATATTCTGGATTATCAATCTCCTCTCCAGCCTGGTTTTTAGTCTTTTGTGCAGGTTGTTCACTAGATGAGACATGGTGATAAACACCAAGGCTCTTGATCAATAGAATCACCTGTGATCTCCATAGTAGGAAATTTGTAAAGTTCAGTTTGACTGAGATCAAACTCGAGCATTGGTGGAATTGCTGTATAGTTAATCCAGATTATTTTGCCATGATAGTGCAATGAAGGTGGAGAAACAATTCGATCGGCTTAAGGGTTTATATCTCTGATACCATGAAGAATTGAGGAACACAGTAGTAAGGCACAATAGTATTATTGTCGATGATCATAGACCGAAAATATTACAACCTTTAAATAGGGAACTACCAATGTAGAAAGAAACCCTAATTGTAACCTAATTGTGGTAATGACAATCATACCCATATTAACATAAAATAATAAACATAAATCACATAAAATATAACTTGTAATTCTAATTCTTATTTCCTTTTATTTGTATTTGCTATTCCTTTTTCAGAAGCTTTGCCGACCGCTTCATCTTCCTCAGGTGGAGATGCAAGACTCTGCTTCCGATCCAGCTTCATCTGGTTAACAATAACAAGACGATATTTGATGTAGATCAACAATTATTATAAGTATAAAATTATGTTGTGTTATTCACTTACTCGTTGTGACATCAGGGACGGATGCAAGTGTACTACTTGGTGTCCGTGGATCCCGCTAAAAATAAGAAAACTTCATATTTTATCTATAAAAAAATATTTCAAACCCGTTGAAAAAAAAAACATTTACTTTGAAAAATAATGATGGTCCAACTGAATAATATGTTTTTTTTTCTTTTATGGATCCTCCAATGTATGACACAACCGTTGTGGTGACAACATAATTATTACGATCAATTTAGAACTGTTCAATGGATATATTTAACGATGAATATATTTGTTTTTTTAGAGGACAATGTTTTCTCCACTAAAAAAAAAAGGAATAAAAAAGAGCACAACGTTTTCTTGAGGAAGTCAAATACAATAATATGACCAGAAAATGCCACCTAATAAAACACTAAAGTGACAAAAAAAACATTCTTTTCTCCGGCCATGCTCTTTCACACAACTAATTAAACATATACCAACAATATACTACCTCCGTCTCATAAAAAGTGTCCACTTTTTGTTGGACACGGAGATTAAGAAAATAATTAATGTGTTGTATTTTAAGAATGAATAGACAAATAAACCCTTAACTAATCATAAATGCTTGTTTTGGAATATGAAAGGAATATGGAAAATTAAATGTTAAAATAGGGGTATGATTGAAAAAAATGTATTTAATAATGTATTGGAAATTTAAATGGACACTTTTTATGAGACAGTTCATTTTTCCGTTATGGAAACTTTTTGTGGGACGGAGGTAGTATTAATTAGATGAGAAAAAATAATTTCATATCCTTGCCGATTCATGATTGAACTCCATTCCCCCCAATGAGACCGGCCCCTCAACATCATGTCCCATCAATAGTTGAAATTTATTCGAAATCTTACAAATCCTGATCTATAACCTGATTTGTCCCCTATTGTTTGAGATAGTCTCATTTCATTCATAATTGATTTTGACATATTCTACGACGGCATCATGAATGTGATGTTGAACTTAACTAAAAAAAAGGTTGAGAGAGATTTATGACGATAAATTTCATGGTCTCCACTCTCGACTAAAGCTCAAAGAGAATGATGACCCCTCGTGACGTTTTTAAGTTTCTGCCTATTAGATTATAAATTAGAAACACAAGAAATATTTATATAGCTCAATACGGATCCTCAAGTGTGGGGGACGAACAGTTGATTTATTTTTTTGGGAAGTGTGGGCTTCTTCGGTTGGGAGAGAGGCTCAACACTTCGGTTTTTTTTTTTTTTTTTTTTGTTGTTGGGTAAACTGTGCTTGGAGCGGGGTTTAATCTCAGTACCTACTACTCTGATACCATGTTAAATTAGAATCTCTCCTAAAAGCTTAAGTTCCACACACACACCTCACTCCTCCCGCTCACACTCAACCATCTACCATTACTTAAGCTCTCATGCACCCTCAATTGCGTAATGCTATGCAGGAGGATATGATGCCTAATTCAAAATGACACCTGGGAACTTGTGCCTCAGACTCCAGCTTTAATGTTGTTGATGATTTTCCGTATTCAATAAAATCCCAACGGCTCGCTTGATTGGTATAAGGCTTGCCTCGATGCAAAAGGGTTCACCAAGAGCCCGGGCATTGACTATGTTGAAACTTTTAGTCATGTGCTTAATTAAGCCCACAACTATTCGTGTTGTTTTATCTTTGGCTCTTATGCAAGGGTGGTCACTCCGCCAGCTCGACAGCGCCATTCACCCCAATATAATAATAATAATAATACAACACACTTTCTCTGTTATCCATAATTTTAAACAATTATATATTTCAATCTACGACTCCAAACTTGAAACTATTTCTCCAAATTTTTTATTTTTTCATTCTCTTTATTTTGAGACCACATCCACCATATTCCGACGTAATTTCCGAAAAATCCACTGTTGAATTCACTATTTTTTGAAATTCACTGTCGAAAATCATTTTCGAAATTCATTGTTTTTCGGGATTCAATGGCGAGATTCACTGAGTGAATTTCGACATTGAACCTCTCGAAAATAGATGTAATGATATCAAAGTTTCAAAACGAACAACATGAAAAAAAAAAAACAATTCAGTGAAAGTTTTATCACGTTTGGAGATCTAAATAAAAATTATGAATGTTTGAAAATGAATGGGAAAAGATGGCGAAAAAGATGAAGAAAAAGCAGCAGCAACAGCACATGTGTTTTATTTAATTTTTTTATTTTGTCCTTTAAGCTATAAATATTGTTCAAGTTGTATTAGGATCAAACGCTTACCGTTGTACTAAAAGCGCTTACCGTACGTTGTACTAAAACCAATTGATTCTACCTTATATAATGCCCCCTCAAGTGTGGGCCTATAAGAAGAGAGAGATGTCCAACACTTGGTTTGTATTTTTTTTGTAAGTGTAGGCTTATAAGAAAAGAAAGAGGCCCAACACTTGGCTTGTTTTGGGAAGTGTGGGCCTATAAGAAGTGAGTGAGGCCCAACACTTGGTTTTTTTGTTTTTTTGTTTTTACTTGTGCCGGGGCTTGAACTCGAGATCTCCTGCTCCGTTACCATATTAGGATCAAGTGTTTAGCGTTGTACTAAAATCAATTGATGTTAATAATGTGCTACTATATTTCCTTATATCAAGTTGTCCTTCTTCCTATAAAAATTATTTGGGTGTCCTTTTATTCAGAAGTATTCCTAAAAGATATCTTATTTCCTAATTATCTATAAAACATATATATGATTACTATTAAATTCTGGTAAGTAGCAAAAGATTTATCTGCCTAATTGTTTGACTTAGGTGTTAATTACTATATGAATGTGATGTTGAACTTAATTTAAAAAGTTGAGAGAGATTTATGACGAAACAAATTCATGGTCCTCACCCTCAACTTAAGCTTAGTGAGAGAATGATGACTCCTCGTGAAGCTTTAAGTTTGTGCCTATTAGAATATAAATTAGAAACAATAGAAATATTTGTATATCTCAATACGCCCCCTCAAGTGTGGGGGGCCCGACACTTGAATTTTTTTTTTTTGGGAACCGTGGGCTTTTAAGGTTGGGAGAGAGGCTCAACACTTAAGTTGTTTTTGGGGAAACAGTGCTTGGAACGGGGTTTGATCTCAGGACCTCCTGCTCTGATACCATGTTGATTACCATCTCTCCCAAAAGCTTAAGTCTCACACACACCTCACTCTCCCGCTCACACTTAACCATATATCTATCATTTGTCAAGCTCTCATACACCATCAATGGCATACTGCTATGAAAAAGGAATATGATGCCCTAATACACAATGACACCTGAGAACTTTTGCCTCCAGACACTAGCTTTAATGTGGTTGGCTCCAAAAGAATTTTCCGTATTAAATAAAATCCAGTTGGCTATCTTGATCGGTATAAGCCACGCCTCGTTGCAAAAGGGTTCACCAAGAGGCTTGACATTGACTATGTTGAAACTTTTAGCCATGTGGTTAATTAAGCTCACAACTATTCGTGTTGTTTTATCTTTGGCTCTTATGCAGGGGTGGTCACTCTGCCAGCTTGATGCTATTCCCTCCAAAATAATAATAATAATAATAATAATAATAATAATAATAATAATAATAATAATAATAATAATAATACAACACACTTTCTCTCTTGTCCATCATTTTTAAACACTTATATCTTTCAATTTCAACTCCATACTTGAAAACCTTTCACCAAATTTTTTCCGTAGTGATCGACGTTCCCTTTGTAAAAAATCATCGGGTCCCGAAGTAATTTTTTGTGGTTCCGGGAGTAAGGGGGGTGCCTGTAGTAAATTTGGGGGTGCCTTTAGAACCCCCCTTTTTCATGTTTTTTATTTTGAGACCACATTCATCATATTCCGACGTAATTTCAAACTATCCACTGTCGAAATTCACTATTAGTCGAAGATCATTGTTTTTTGGTATTCACTGGTGAGATTCACTGAGTGAATTTTGGCAGGGAATCTCTTGATAATAGATATAATGATATCAAACAAAGTCTCAAGTTGTCTTTCTCTCTATAAAATTTATTTGAATGTCCCTTATTTAAATATATTCCAAAAGGTGTCTTATTTGCTAATTTTCTGTAAAACATTATATGATTTACTATTAAATTCTAGTAAGTAGCAAAAGATTTATCTGCCTAAGTGTTTGACTTGGGTGTTAATTACTACTACTTCTTTGAAATGTTGGGCTCTCCAGCTTGTAAAGAGAGTTCTACAAGTTCTTCTTTGAAATGAAAAGTTCTTATAAAGAGCTAGAAGCAAGGATTATTTACGAATGAGAGTAGGCAACGAGACGCATCGTAATTAACATTGGATGTCGATACACTCAATTAAATAAATAAATCGTCTTCTTGTTGTGACATGTTGGGCCTTCGTGCAAAAACGGGTCTTCTTGTTGTGACATGTTGGGCCTTAAGGGCTTTTTTAGTCTTTTTCCTTTTAGTTTTGCTTTGTGTCTGGCTATATAAGCCTCTCTCTTGTATTTTACTAGGTATGCTTTTCATTTTAATATCACAAGTGTTGGAGGGATTTTGCATCATTAAACAAAAGAAAATTTATAAACCCTAACTACCATGCAAAACTAACTCCTAACCGGCCGAATACCGGGTAATTGATAGTAGAGCGAAGTGAGTAAGGGGTCGATCCACAGGGAATTGGGATGTTGAATCTAATTTCACTAATTCCTTTCAATTGTTACTTAGGAAAAACGAATAAACGAAAGAACAAATAAAATAAACGAAAGAGCAATTAAAATAAATCTAACCTATGAAATAAAATAACACAACCTAAACTAAACTAAAGATACATGGGATCAAACAAAGCACAAACCAAGTGATTTCAATCCTAGTTCATCTCATGATTTTAATTCAAATTGTGGTTTCACCTTTACACGAGATACAAATCCCTAATTCCTTAGTGAATTTAATCTCAAGCTATGGATTCCTAATTCCTTAGTGAGTCCAATTTATCAATCTCTCATCTTCCGAATGTTGAGATCGATTTACCAAACAAAACTCGGTGTAGATTCAGGTTAACTCTCGTATTTTAGAATCTAACAACCTAGATAATTAACCAATTAATTTGTCACATAATTAATGATTAAAGATCCTATCTTTCTATGGTGATCTATTCTATGCAACTTCCGTATGTTGTAAACGTATCAATATCAAACTGATCTCTCGATCTAATTCACATCATAGCATCAAAATCATAAAACGATACAAAATAAATTAAAGATCATAAAAAACGAATAAGGACTGAATAAATTAAATAAATAAACTCACGTAGTTTGGTACATGATTGAATCCATGAATCGAAAACGGAAGAAAAACGACATCCTAATCTAACCCGGATCACCCAAGCACAAGGCTCGGGTGACCGGCCTTGAAAGCTTCAAAGCTGCCGCTGCTTTACTGGGAGAATTGTGGCTGTGTAAAATTGTGATGTATCAATTATTATTCATTAGGGTTTAATGCATGCGCATATATATAGGAGTAGTATGTCGGCTGAATAATCAGGAATATATGCGGCAATGTAAAAAGACTCTTAAGTCGGTTGCTACAGTATCACCTTGGACGCCCGTTTAGAGATTGAACTCAAACTTCTAAAATTCATATCTTGAGTTGTAGACCTCCAAAAATTATGATCCGAATGTCATAAAAAAGCTCTCGGAAAACTCTACAACTTTCATTAAGGACTCTTCTTCAGAAAACGCCTTTTTGATTAGCCCGTCGTATTACGAGTATATTTCGGGATTTTCCACTTACCCAAATTGATTACCCACTTGACCACCATTTGAGTTGTAGAAGTCCGATTGATGTAATTCAAAGTGCGTTGGAAAGCTCTTTCAAAGATCTACAATTTTCATGCAGAAGTCCTCCCCTGAAAATGCCTCTAAGCTGGGTCAAATCTCCGTCGAAAATATATAACGATTTAAGTACTTAGGAAAATTTGCTCCGTTGAACTCGTAAACTTGTGGCATCTTCTTCTAACCCTCTAAACACCTCTTTTAGACCGAAGATATGCATCTACAAGATATCCAAAATATTGCAAAGTGTAACAACATCCAAATAAACATAAAACCATCGATAAAAACACATAAATCAACCACTTGTGCAATTTATTATCTTTAAAACTCATTTGCTCAATATTTCAATATAAGGCTCGATTTCTATACAAATCATAAGAATATGGGGAAAATTGATATAAAATATATATATAAAAATCATACAATTTGACCCTAAACAACAAGCTTCCAGCATACATCTTCTCCTTTTCAATTCTTGTTTGGTTGTAGAAGTCCGATTGACGTAATTCAAAGTGCGTTGGAAAGCTCTTTCAAAGATCTACAATTTTCATGAAGAAGTCCTCCCCTGAAAATGCCTCTAAGCTGGGTCAAATCTCCGTCGAAAATATATAATGATTTAAGTACTTAGGAAAATTTGCTCCGTTGAACTCGTAAACTTGTGGCATCTTCTTCTAACCCTCTAAACACCTCTTTTAGACCGAAGATATGCATCTACAAGATATCCAAAATATTGCAAAGTGTAACAACATCCAAATAAAAATAAAACCATCGATAAAAACACATAAAACAGCCACTTTTGCAATTTATTATCTTTAAAACTCATTTGCTCAATATTTCAATATAAGGCTCGATTTCTATACAAATCATAAGAATATGGGGAAAATTGATATAAAATATATATATAAAAATCATACAATTTGACCCTAAACAACAAGCTTCCAGCATACATCTTCTCCTTTTCAATTCTTGTTTGGTTGTATGAATGCTAACACAGTATCATAGCCTATAATCATCTAAAGCCCAACTATCGCAGATTGAACTGCGGGGTACGGGTGCAGCGCGCCCCCATTCAGGGTTCGGGGCGAAGCCCCGAAATTTTTTTTTCTCTCGGCTATGTGGTCGTTGCCGCCGTCGCTTTGGTGAGTTTTTGATTCAGTTTTGCATCGATTTTGTCTCGATTTTGTTTTGATTTGTTTGGGGTTCCGATTTTGCATCGATTTGTTTGGGGTTCCGGCCATCGTGTAGTATTGTCCGATTTGCTTGAGGTTCGACTTATGCCTTTTTTTTGGGTCTTTTTCGGTTCACCAATGGGTCCTAGTGATGACTCGCTGTAGTCAATTGGTGCTCGTTTGGATGGTAAAAATTACTCGTATTAGAGCTATGTGATGAAAAAATTTCTTCAGGGGAAAGAAATATGGAAATATGTTTCGGGGTTGCTAAAGCTCCCACAAACAGTGCGATAATTATGCTTGATTTGCTTGATAAGTGGGATTGTGCCAATTCAAAAATTATTACTTGGATTAATAATTTTGTCGATGTTAAGATTGGTGTGCAATTGGCTATGTATGAAACTCGCTAAGGAGGTTTGGGACTACTTGGGAAGACTTGTTTATGCGCACCAATATATTTGTTCGTTTTCGCTAAGAAGGGAAATCCGTGTTTTGTCACGAAATGATCGTAGCATTCAGGAATTCTATGCTGAAATCACTGCACTTTAGGATCAGTTTGCTATGACAGAGTCTGATGAATTGAAGGCCTTTGAACCTTATCTTGTTCATCGGGAGGAATCGCGTCTTGTTCAGCTCTTACACTCGCTTCGTCCAGAATACGAGAACTGTCCTGCTACGATTATGCATCGTAATCCCTTGCCCTCTGTCGATTCAGTGGTTCACAAGTTGTTAACTGAAGAAACTTGTCTGAAAACACAAACGGAAAAGGTACCAACCGCCCCTTCTGCATCCATTTGAGCAGCACCATTTCAATAGTTTCGGACAAATACTGCTAAAAAGGATGAGTGTCGTTGTTGTAAGAAGCCTGGACATTGGAAAAGTCAGTGCCCTGTATTAGCCTTGAAGAATTCGACGTCTGGTGATATGTCTCAGCAACAGAACTGTGGTGGACTGCCACACACACAGGGTACCGGACAGGGACAGACCCATAGTGGGTCATCTTATATGGCTGCAGCTGCACTTACGGGTGATTTGGATGTGGCCTCTTCTAAGAATCCTTCTATGGATGCCCTTGCAGAACAGTTTCAGAGATTCCTTGCTACTCAGTCTCCGTCCTCAGGTCAGACAGTCCCGCCACCTCAGCATTTTGACATGACTACTCGTTCTCCAACAGGTTTGCCTTCATCAAATCCCTCAGGTAAACCGTCATCCCTATGGGTTTTGGACTCTGGGGCTTCTTTTCATATGTCTCATGATTCATCTAAGTTTGCATATTTGTCTTCTGACTCATGTTCCCCTATAATTGTTACTGCTGATGGCTAACCTTTGCCATTAGATGGCATTGGCACTATTCACACTCCCCACGTGTCTCTCTCAAATGTCTATTGTATCCCTAAACTTAATCTCAGTCTTGCATATGTTGGTCAATTATGTGATTCTGGATATTCTGTTCATTTTTCTTCCACTTCTTGTTCTGTGCAGGATCCCAATTCCAAGAGGCTGATTGGGACAGGCCGTAGACAGTGGGGTCTATATGTTTTGGATGAGCTGCGTACTCCTGGCTATACAACTGCCACCTCTGTTGATTTATCTTCTTTTCATTTAACCATTCATCCTCTATGTATTTTTTATGGCATTCTAGACTTGGTCATGTTTCACACTCTCGTTTGAAATTTTTGTGTAACACTGGTGTTTTGGGTGATTTGAAATCTCATGATATTTTTTATTGTAGTGGATGTAAACTTAGGCAATTTTCTGCTTTGCGTTTTCATAATAGTTCATCAAAATCTTGTGCACCTTTTGATTTAGTCCACTCTGATGTTTGGGGACCCACTCCTATTCCTACCAAAAGGGGGTCTAGATATTATGTGTCCTTTATTGATGACTATACTCGTTATGTTTGGGTGTTTTTGATGAAACATCGTTCTGAGTTCACTAAGATTTATACTGATTTTCAAGCCTATGTTAAAACCCAATATTCCACTGTTGTTAAGTGTTTCCGTTCTGATTTGGGTGGGGAATACACAGGTGGAACGCTTTCTGGTCTTTTTCTTTCTAAAGGTAATGTGCATCAGTCTTCGTGCACTGATACCCCTCAGCAAAATGGTGTTGCTGAGAGAAAACACCGATATATTGTTGAAACTGCTAGGTCTATGTTGCTATCCGCTAGTGTTCCAAATGAGTTTTGGGGAGAAGCTGTCCTCACCTCCGCTTACATTATTAATCATATCCCGACTGCTCATAACTCTGGTCTTTCTCCTTATGAACAATTATTTGGTCAAACACCTAATTATTCTCTCTTAAGAGTCTTCGGTTCCACTTGCTTTGTTCCTCGTCCACATGTAGAACTGTCCAAACTTTCTTCTCGTGTTGCTATATGTGTTTTCCTTGGGTATGGTATAGTTCAAAAAGGTTATCGTTGTTATGATCCCTCATCTCAAAAACTATACGTGTCTCGCCATGTCTCCTTCCTTGAGCATATCCCTTTCTTTACCATTCCCGCTAGCACCCAAAACTTGACTAAATCTGATCTTATTCACATTGATCCTTTCTTGTCTGACTCTTCACCTCCTACTGCACCTAATATTGATGATTCTCCGACCCCTGATACGGCTACCCAATCACCTCTTATGACGACGGATCTTGCTGAGCCCCGCTATCCAGTACGCATACGTAAGTCTACTCAGTTACCTGATTTTGCCTATTCTTTTTACTCTGAGTCTTTTGCTTCCTTTCATGTTTCTATTGATCTTATCTCTGAGCCTTCCTATTATAAGGAGGCTGTTCGTTCCCATGATTGGCAAAATGCTATGGCTGAGGAACTGTCTGCCTTAGACAAGACTAGTACTTGGGACCTTGTTTATCTTCCTGCAGGTAAAAAGACTATTGGTTCTAGATGGGTGTACAAAGTTAAGATGTAATCCAATGGCTCTATTGAGCGATACAAGGCCCGCTTAGTTGCTAAGGGGTTTGCTCAAGAGTATGGTTTAGATTATGAGGAGACTTTTGCTCATGTTGCCAAGATGACTTCAGTCCGTGTCCTCATTGCTGTTGCATCTGTTCGTCAGTGGCATATATCTCATATGGATGTTAAAAATGCCTTTTTGAATGGCGACTTGAAGGAAGAAGTGTATTTGGTTCCCCAACCAGGTGTTTCTCATGCTCCAGGACAGGTTTGTCGCCTTAAGAAGGCGCTGTATGGCCTTAAACAAGCCCTTCAGGCTTGGTATGATAGATTTTCTCGGGTTGTGATCTCCTTTGGATTTGTCTCTAGCCCTTATGACTGCTTTATTTGTTTGATCGACTTCTGCTATTCGTGTTCTCCTTTTGTTATATGTTGATGATATGATTATTACGGGTGATGATGTTGATGGTATTGTGGATTTGAAAGCAACCTTGTCCCTTTGCTTTGAGATGAAAGATTTGGGCCCTTTACGATATTTTTGGGGAATTGAAGTTGCCTCCTCACCACGAGGTTACCTCCTCTCTCAGTCCAAGTATGCTGCTGATATTATTCACCGTGCACGGCTCACTGAAACTCGCACCTCTGACACTCCTCTCGAGCTGAACGCAAAGTATACTCCAGATGATGGCACTTCTCTACCAGATCCCACTCTGTATAGATCCATTGTTGGCAGTCTTGTTTATTTGACGATCACTCGCCCTGATATTGCCTATGCTGTTCACATTGTTAGTCAGTTTATTTCAGCACCTACTGCTGTACATTGGGCTGCTGTTGTGCGTATTTTGCGTTACCTACGGGGATCTCTTTACCAAAGTCTTTTGTTTCCATCCACTTCTTCCTTGGAGCTTCGTGCTTTTTCTGATGCAGATTGGGCTGGTGATCCGACTTTTCGAAAGTCCACGATTGGGTTTTGTATTTTTCTTGGTGATTCACTTATTTCGTGGAAAAGCAAGAAACAAGATGTAGTTTCCCATTCGTCCACCGAGGCAGAGTATCGTGCTATGGCTTCCACTACAACTTAGATTATATGGTTGCGTTGGTTACTGGCTGACATGGGAGTAACTCTTTCTGACCCCACTCCTATGTATTGTGATAATAAGAGTGCCATTCATATTGCTCACAATACGGTGTTTCATGAGCGCACCAAAAACATTGAGATTGACTGTCATTTCACTCGGCATCATTTGGATCACGGCACCAATTCTCTACCGTTTACTCCGTCATCCTTGCAGTTGGTTGACTTCTACACGAAGTCTCACACTGTCGAGCATCATAGATTTTTCGTTGACAAACTCTCGATGCTTCTTGTTGTACCGTCGTGAGTTTGAGGGGAGGTGTTAGCATATATATTTATATTAGCTATTAGTATTTTAGCCTTAAGGGCATTTTTAGTCTTTTTCCTTTTAGTTTTGCTTTGTGCCTGGCTATATAAGCCTCTATCTTGTATTCTACTAGGTATGCTTCTCATTTGAATATCACAAGCTTCCAGCATTCATCTTCTCCTTTTAAATTCTTGTTTGGTTGTATGAATGCTAACAAATCAGAGATAAATGCTAAGCAGTAGCTCTGATTTTGCTATGATAGCATGAGAATAAAGCTAAATTGGAAGAAATCGGCTAGGGTTTTCTCCCTGCCTTTGAAGACCCCAAAGAGATACATTATTCAATATCGTTTTGACTTCACTATTATACATTAGCCACTAATGTAAATGTAAAACTAATTATTACAATATAAAGCTGATTACAAGACTAATAACAAATACAATACTAATGCCAATCTTCTTGTACATTCTCTTTAGTATTACATTTATCTTTACCATGCAAATGAACATGTGATGCAATTGTTCATAGTGCTAGTTGTGCATCAAATTTCTTTTATTCAATTTGTATAAACCAAAAAAAGGGGTTTAAGTATCAGACACCATCAACTGAAAAAAAAAATTGATACAGTGGCTTTAAGCATAATATTTGCTTGACATATATATGAACAATGAATCGGATTTTTCTTTTTTCCGTTTTGGTGACATGATGAAAGTAATTGAAAAGTGTAGTATTCCATAATTGTGGGGTTTTTTTTTTTTTTTTTTTTTTTATTTTAAAAAAGCAACTTTGTCTGCATTCTATTATGTTAAATTTGGCTGGGCTAATCATGTTTAACTTATGGAGAAGAGTGTTTCTTGACATCATACTAAATTATTATTGTTTATCAATTAATTAAATCGACAACGGAGGATAATGACAAAGTTTAAGTTATGTTAAGATAATGCTCAAACTTAAATTTTTTAGGCAATAAATACAAATTTATTATTTTATTTGAACACGAAAGTTTGATCATGTATATATTTGATCAAACAAGCACTAAAAGTGGTTAGAAATAATTTAGTTTTAATGATGAGTATCGACTGCTATGCTTTGAAAGGTGAGCTTTCGAGATGTTATTGGGCAAGCAAAAAAGATGTCCAGATTTGATATATAGGATCAAGGAATTCACTATTGTTTTAACCAATACAATAGTAAGATTGTCCCTACACAAGTTTCACAATCTACAAGCTATCACTCCATGACAACAAATGCTTTAGTGACTGAGCTTTCACATTGCTCTTTCAGAATCACTCCTTCAGCACTATCACAATGGTCACAACTCCATCTCAGATTCTTGTGATTCAGTTTCTTGAGAAAGATGTGAATTAAAGAATTCACAAAGTTGATCAAGCTTGGACTGGATGGTTATGTTTAAGATTTCCATATTTTGAACTTGAGTTTCTGAATATTTCTTTGAAAATCAAGATTATGAAGGCTTGAGTTTATCAAAGTGTGGGCGCTTAGAAATTCTCAAGAATACTTGTTGTTTTTCCCTTCTGTTGATGCCTTCTATTTATGGCCCTGGTTCCTTGAATTTTGAATTTTTGTCCTTTGGTTAATTAGTGTGGAGAATAATCCTTGATTCTGTCTTGATTTAATCCTCCTTGATTTGAGTGATCCAGATTTTAATCGAACGGTTAACTTAAAATCCGTTCTTGGTAGATTATGCATTGAATGACATGTCTTCCTCATTTTTCACATTTTTGAACCGTCTTTA
Source organism: Gentiana straminea (assembly GCA_036785695.1). Taxonomy (NCBI): domain Eukaryota; kingdom Viridiplantae; phylum Streptophyta; class Magnoliopsida; order Gentianales; family Gentianaceae; genus Gentiana; species Gentiana straminea. Next base: position 1,493,884 of record JAVUPR010000398.1, on the reverse strand, counting down.
CTGCTTATGTCCGCTTAGTTGATTAGCTGACTCTTACTTGCTACGTTCTGGTGATAATTGTATTCACAATGATATTCTCTTATTCCTTAGATTAGTTAGCTGCTTTATTGTTACTTGGCAACTTTACTTTATTGAACCTTCTCATTCAGCTGTTGTACTGTTAAATACTTTACTTGATCTTTTGATTTTATAAGCAATTAGATGATGCTTCACTGCTAGTCATCTTCAGCCAATTGAGGCTTTATTTTACTGACCCTTATTTCGCGTGAGATTAATGTACACCATATTGTAGAAAATTAGGTTTTATCACTTATCTAATATATTAGACTTACCCAAGATCATCAAAGACTTCTTTGGTTGTAAGTCAGGCCATAGTTCTTCACTACACTGAGTCTGGATCCTTAGCCTTCTTACTCAGCTGGTCTTTTGTCTTCACTTCACTGAACTGGTCTACCAAACTACTTCTACAGTGCTTAGTGTGATCAACTTATACAACATCAGACTTCTAAATAAATCATGTACATGCAATTCTAACTTATCTCATGCTTGCTATAACAGCTAGTATGACCATCATCAAAACTTAACAAAATGTTCCTAACAATTTCCCTTTTTTGATGATGCCAAAACCCTCATACGCCAGAATGATCACGTGTAAGTCACTTCTACTCACAAAATACTAGCAAGAGTACTAAGTCAATCGTAGATAGTAAGGGCAAGTCAATGTCGATCCCACGGAGACAATGCAACACGGATAACAAACGCATAATTCTAATTAAGAACACATAGAACGGTCCTTAGACCAACATAAAGAAAGAAAATAAGTTGGTGTTCCTCCTCCTCACCAATCTCCTAACTTGGTGTAATTAATCATTATGTTTACTTTTCCCCGTAATTCCCCGATTCAACCAGAACATTTTTCTTAATATAGTTTTAGCTACGAGTGCAGTCTCCTAATATTACGCTACTTTCATGGGACGGACAGTACGTGCCTATCTGCCGTTAACCTCCGTATTAACCCACACGTAATAAGTTCTAGAAAGTACCTGGTCAAGGCCGAGAATCTCCCTAAACAGCTATCGTGGATTGACTAGCATGTTTCTATGGATTGTTCTAGACTATTGTCCTAACTAACACTTCACCTTGTAAGTCCTTCATGTTAATTTATTAATACAATAAGCAGATTGGCCTAATCTAACCTATCATGAATTAAACTTGTCGATCAACGTAGTTGACACTGAATTTCCAGATTTCGGTGACTTAAAGTACCTCACAATTGCGATAAAGACCGTAACTATGGGCGCATCGGTTCCTACTCCTGGAATATCATCGATCTGTTTTGATTAGTTCTGGTACATTACTGTTCGTTTAATCATTCCATTTCTTAGAATACTCTGATGCAGGGAAGGGTCCGTGATAATGATTCTCCAGCCACCCAATTTGTCGAAGGCAATGTGTACTGTTTGTCAGGAATACAAGTTGAAGAACGGACATATGGATATTACTTTTCGTCGTTACCGTACCAACTTCTTCTTACGACTCGGACTAAAATCATCAATGTTTTCAAACTGTGTCATACCATACCTGGATTTAGGTTCTCTTTGCAAAATTTAAGTGCTATTACACCTGAGATGCATGGCAGCAAGCGCTTAGTGGGTATGTTTATTTTCATTGAATATAGACGTGACCGTGTCGTTGTAATATACACTTACACAATAACTATGCAGATATTCATTGTTTGGTGGTTTCTACTTCTTCCTGCCATTACCCTAAATTTGGACAGGTTACGCGTCAATTGTTGGTTGTAGACAACACGTACGTATGAATTTGCATTAACTATTACCTATTTTTACACTTGACCACATGCATCTTTTAGTACCATGTACACTTTATACTTGCTTCCTACATCATAATGTAACTTATTACATGTAACAGCATGACCGTGATGCGCATAACATTGTGGGGAGATTTCATCATTCATGATGGAGCCATTTTATCAAGAAATAATGAGGCAAACCAAACCTTACAGGCGTGTGGTGTCTCCATAAAAAACTATGAGGGTATGACTATTATGTTTGAGTTATTATCTTATGAACAACATTGTTAACCCTTCTTCTTTATATCGTATAGGGACAACATTGTCCACAACACTGTTTACTACATTATATGTTAATTCTGAGTGACGATCTGCAAGATTGTTCATACATGGTATGTGTTGTAGTACTTCATTTAATGCTACCTTTTTGTAAATAAATTCTTATTTTCAATATTAAATCGTCAATGTTAATTAAATTGTGAATGTAAAACAACATTACAGGTATACACGCAATGCATGTGCTCAAAGTATGGTTAGATGGATACGCGACTCACCACACAATACCAACATCAAACTTATGATTGCTAATTCAAGACTTACAAGACTAGATGACATTAAATTTGTCCCAACTGTATACTTTTACTTTTTATCAATTTATTTCTATAATTATGTGTTCATCAATGCTATTCACATTGAGTATAAACGTCATGTTATCGTAGGTCAAACATTTCCGTTGTGTAGCTGCAATCACCCATATTCACAGAAAGGACATGTTTTACGAGGCATGCATTCATTGTAAGAATGAAGTGATTGATTTTGAAGGCTACATTTATTGTTATACTTGCAAAAAGCAAGTGACTCCAATCGTGCGGTACATACCCATTCTACTACCCCATACCATGTCATTTTCATTGTTCTCGCCTAACATGTTCAATTTTTTATAGTTACCGTGTTCATGTTGATAGAATGGACTCGACGAAAACCACAACCGTTTGCTTGCATGATGGAAGTGCTGACTATGTGCTTCGTTGCCCTACTCCGTATTTACATAATATGTCGACTTTGGTACATTTCACTTCACTTTATATTTGAAAAACTATTTTCATTATCTATTATACATTAATGATTGTTAGACATATTATTAAAATTCACACAATTACATAGGAGATGGTCATCGCACTTTCGAGCATCATTTGAAATGTTGCATAGGAGCACACTATACATTTATTGTACACGCTCTATCAACTCCATAGTTTACAACACCACTAGAAGTTGCTTATGTTTCGAAGGTTGATTGGTTTGATGCATGCACTCAAGCTTTCAAACGTGCACGCGAACAAAACACCGAGTCGCGTAAGACATTATATATCCGTTATATTTTATTTTTGAAATTTTTTTTATGCTCACAGATTTTCATTTACCTTATTTATTTCCAGGTGTTGAATAATATTTAGTTCGATGGTCGTTGTGCAATTTCACGTTCGCTATCCATGAACCTACACCACATGCCGTTTCGTATTCTCAATACTTATCATTCTCATTTGACACACGTCTAAAATTTTGTCTTTCATTGCAATTGCAAATCTTTTGTTGGATTTAATTTTTTTTTTTTTAAAACAGTTGGATTTATATTTCAGTCGTACAATCTTCTTTAGTAATTTTTGTTTCACGTACCAAGCTCTTAAATTATTACCCTATCTACAAATTTCTACATATGTACACATTTATTAATACTGTATCTCTCGGTATTCGGCAACTACACATTACCTATTATTTGAAGGGAAATGGTATGTGCACTACACATTTGTGATAAGCTATCATACCACTATATGCTTTGTGAGTGTTGATTAAAGTGATGGATTATTTATTGTGATGAGTCCCAACAAAATGAATGGTGTTGATTTTGTTGTGTAGGATGTTGTGGTAAAATAAGTAGTGGATGTATCAATGCGCTTATTTGAATCCAATTTTCAGTACCCCGCGATAACAACAATCATTCTAATCACTGATATTACACATAATAATATAAAAATGTTATTTTCAAAGTAACATTTTTTCATGCCATCTATCTCATTTTCACATCTTCTGATTTTCACATGTTACGTTCTCCCGTCTATTGCACGGGTTTTTTTTACTAGTATATATATATATATATATATATATGTGTGTGTGTGTGTGTGTGTGTGTGCGCGCGTTATGTTACCATGCATATGATTTATGTTAGATATTGAAACATAAAAAAAATTCTTAGGGACTATTAATTATGATTGTTCCACCGAAAAATAGCATTCATGAAGCTGTTATACAGCAACCATTTATCACAAATACATTATTGAATAAAAGTAAGGACATACAAATAAAATATTCGTTAAGAAAATGATATACCAATTGCATATGTCAATTTTATATATCACTCTACTTATTTTATTATCATCGATTAGAAAGTATATATAATCCTTTTGTTGATACCAGCCTCAGTATACCAATGTAGATAATGTGTGAAGTGATGCCAATTTATATCTCTATCCCAATCTTCCTTTCATGACATGTGTCTGAAATCCTGGTATATGAATGTTGACTATGTATTCCCTCCAATCAATATCTGTCACATAGCATCCGAATTGTTCTTTTTCCTCTTTAGACATGCTAGAAGCTGAATCACTTTCTTGATTCAACCCCTTCTTTTTCAAGAAGAACCTGAAGACAGAGAAGCACTGCAGAAGTGTCAAGAACTGTTGTGTTTTGTGGTGGAGCTGGTGAAGAGGCAATCCTACCCTTCAAGGATCAGTGGAATACTTTGAATCAGCAATACTACATGTTTCTAATGTTCAGTTTGTGAAACCATAGTCATTGGTCAAGAACAAACAATTTAGGAATTTTTGTAACACTTACATCAAAAGTCTCTAGTGAATTTCCTCCAACATCACAAGAGAAGAGTGGACTGACAGGATTACACCACCTGGATCCACTATAAATCTTGCCTACTTTATTTACTGCATTTACTTTCTACAATTTACTTTATCTGCATACTTATCACATCAATCTTTTGAACTAGCTACTGAATCACACTACATGCACTACTGAGTATGCAATACTTAGTATCATATTTAAAACAACATGTAACAAGGCTTTATCTAATATATTCCGCTGTAACAAATTCAATAGCCTCAATAGTCAACAGACTGCTGAAGGTCAGCAGACTATTGATCCCTGCTGAGTTTATCAACTCCAAAAAGTTTTAAGTGTTAAGTTTATTCACCCCTTCCCCCTCCTCTAAACTTAACCAAAATCTTTTCAAGGGACCAACAGGGGAAAACACAATCCAAGTAAAATATAACAAAAATGTATCCTTATAAATCAAATTCTATTCCACAAATATATCAAAAACATCATTGATTATAGCCAGACCTGATCCGGAAAACTTACCATTTTGGGTGACATCCAATTAAACAGAGAGTACGCCACTAGTATGCATAAACCCGAACGATTGATAGTAGAGTAAAAGGGCCGAATTGAATCGGTTATGGAGTTCAGAGAGTAGAAGGAATCAAGATTCAAAAGAGAATACGAAAATAGAGGGAAAATATATGCGGCTTGAGCACGACGACAATGGAGGAAAGAAGGTGCGCCTGCGAATTTAGGGTTTGAGAAAAGTTTTTGCTTTTTGAGGAGATTTGGAAAATGATATTGATATCTTATATAATTTGGGGGGTGTTTTTTAAATATTTTATATATTTTAGGATAGTGTTTTACAAAACAATGAGGGCAAAATTTTTTATTTAATTTTCTTAATCTTTTACATATCAATAATAAGGGTTTTTGTCATGAACAATGAGAGGAAATAAAAATTCGTCATAAAATTATTCACTATTCACTATTCATTATAACTAGAATTTAATGATCAAATTTGTCTCCCCTTATTAAGTTCCCTTCATTACAACTAAGTTTTCTTGTGGTGTATAACCTTTGTCTAGTGTTATTATGCCGTTCAGCAGCAAACTGGATGTGGAGGAGTTGGTTTTGAGACATTGGAGTATTTCACTGTATGTCATCATTGCATAGGTCTATGAGTCCGTCTGAAAGTGTTTCAATTCATCCAATTGTCAGATTATGTCAGTGATTGTTAGAGTAGATTCCATTGTGTATGGTTAAATGTTTGAGCTCAATATTGCATTAAGAAATCAATCTGTATGGTATGAAATCTATCTGGGTTATCTATATTGAATTCCTCATGAGCTAAATTTGTTGGGGAGATACATAATTAACCTTTTATATACCTCAACACACCACCACTCCAACAATTTTTTAAATAAACCACATCTTCTTTGCAGTCCATTGTTTGAAAAATTGGGGGGGAAATGGTGGCAATGTTTTTTTCTTGTGAGAATGACATAACCAATCTCAGAGTTCTGCTTCAATACAAGCGCACATAGGGACGGGGTTGAAGACAACAAACACGGATTCTGTGCATTTTGATGCCCTTGTCTGAGTTTCGATGGAAAAACGAGAAATTTTATTGGTCATGTAAGGAATATGAGGAAGGTCTTAGGGTCTAGGTTTGATTTGTAATACGGGTATCAGTCGGCCGAAAGCAAGACCGGCCATGAAATTTTTGGGGCCTTTGGCTACTTTGTCGAAGGAGGCCTTTTTAGTTCGAAGTTTTTTTTTTTATCTTTTTTCGAAAGCATACATAAAAAAATATTTTTTCAACATCGCGTTTCTAACATCTGTAGATATAAAATTCAAATTAATTTGATCACACAAGCAGGATAGGATTTGACAGAGACAAAAGATCCAGAGGCTAGTGACAACAATTGTTCATTCAGGGCCGATTTGTCTTGTTCGTGTAAAGTAGACATCTACGTAAGGAAGATGTGAATGAGATAAATACAATAAACAACACAAGTTTAATAAAGTACTTTCTGTTACAACATAACAATGTCGTACCTTGGTAAGAAACCAGTGTGGGAATTGTGCTCGGTGTATTATATCAAGATTACTAGTTAAGCATGTTACTGCTAGTTCATTATGTTGTTCTCTGTTCAATGTAAGGATTAATCAGTAAGATTTGGAATTAATATGAATAGACTCAACCATGATACATATCATATTAAAGACAACTCACTTTAAGTAGTGTTGGATCTCCGCACAATTCTGCATTACATACCATTCGGCCTTTACCCGCTGATTATAGTCAAACGTAAGAACTGACATGTGGCCAATAGGACAGAGCGGAGTCTGGAACATTGAGATCTTGCGGTTGTTCAACTCTTCGTTCTCAACCCAATTTCTGTCAAGCCGGTTGAACTTGGTATCAATGCCCGTAAAATACATTGAACAAAATGTAAGTGTTTCATCAATCGTATATGCTTCCGCAATTGAACCTTCAGGACGAGCCTGATTCCTGATATACTTCTCGAGAGATCCAAGAAATCGTTCTATCGGATACATCCATCTAAGATGAACTGGTCCACATCGTATCGCTTCCTCGGGCAAGTGCCTTATCAGATGCACCATGATGTCAAAGAATGCTGGAGGGAATATTGTTTCCATCATGCATAATATTTTCAAGACCTCTTCCTTTGCTTTCTCTAACTCACTTACCTTCAAAGTCTGCGAGCACAACATACGGAAAAAGTTGCTCAAGTCTGTGATAATATCTGCAATTTCATTCCATAGAAACTTTCGTACCCCGATCGGTAGTAGACTTTGTAGTAGTACATGATAATCTTGCGATTTAAGTCCGGAAAGCTTTCTACTTGTGTTTGCTTCAATAACATTTTTTTCTGATTACTAGCAAATCCATCTGGGAACCGAACTCCCTGCAAGAACTCACAGAACTTTTTGCCGTCTGCTTGAGTCATTGTAAAAGTTGCATGTGGTTTCATCACACGATTACCTTGTTTTTATAAATGCAACTCGCTTCGCACATTCATATTTTTCAAATCATCACGTGCCTTGTCTGTATCCTTAGTTTTTCCTGGGATGTCCAAAATTGTGTCTGACAAGTTCGTGCATACGTTTTTCTTGATATGCATTACGTCTAGGTTGTACTTCAATTTTTTTCCACTCCAGTAAGGCAAGTCCCATAATGAACATCTCTTAGTCCAATTCAATTCGCATTCCGGGCGCTTGCGTTTCTTCCCTCCGAAACTCTTATGTTTCCCGGGCAAGCGGGGCTCAACATTGTGTAATTGTTGAAGTATTTGCTCAGTGGTCTTCGGAGCTGGGGGGGACGTTTTTCTATTTCACCATTAAATCCTTTGTTCTTTCTCAAGGGATGATTCAAAGAAAGCCATCTGCGATGACCAACATAACCTATCTTGTTGGTTAACCATTGTGAAGGCGTATCAGTGTTGCATATCGGACATGCCTTGTATCCCTGACCGCTCCACCCTGATAGATAACTACGAGCAGGAAAGTCGTTTGTCGTCATCATCAATGCCGCTCGCATCTTAAATGTGGTGTCCGTAGAAGCGTCACGGACAATCATTCCTTCTGACCACACTTCTTGCAATTCTTCAATCAATGGCCGTAAGTAAACGTCAATATCTTTGCCCGGGGAATTCGGGCCTGGAATCAACAAAGTCAAATACCTGTAATGGTCTTTATAGCAATCCCATGGAGATGCATTTAAAATTAACGACACAACAGGCCACATGCTATAAGAATTGCTCATACCGAACGGGTTGAAACCGTCTATCGCCAAAGCCAACCGCACATTCCTAGCATCTTGAGCAAAGTCAGGGTATGTCATATCGAATTCCTTCCATTCTTTACCATCAACTGGATGACGCATTATGTCTTCATCTAATGAACGCCCCCTCTTATGCCATGTCATTGCCTTAGCTATGTGGCGGCAAGCGTACAGACGTCTCAATCATGGCTATGTGGTACTTTTTTCCCCTTTGTAATCTTATAACGGCTTGTGCTGCAAACCGGACAGGCCTGTAAATTCTCATTCTCTTTCCAATAAAGAGCACAATCGTACTCACAAACATCAATTTTCTTATAGCCTAAACCTAGTTTCGACTGTAGCCTCTTAGCTTCAGAGAATGATTTGGGTAGGTTTGATCCTTCTGGAAGAACTTCATTCAATTTCTTCAATAAAACATCAACACTTTCATTTGACCATTTAAAAAGAACTTTAATATGCATCAGTTCGGCTGTGAATTTCAAGGTCAATGATTGTTTGCAACCTGGGTATAGACCTTCATGTAGCTTGGATATCAACTACGCTAGATTATCGTCACTATCATTGTCAACCGAAAGTTCATCAACCTCATTTTCAAGAATATCATTTAAAATAGAAGCCATATCATCCATTGATTCATCAACAATTGGGTTTTTGCGGACACGTTTACGGGACTCTCCATGGTAAGTCCATGTTGTATAATCTGGTTGCATTCCTGAATCAAAGATGTGTGCATAAACTCTGTTTGGCTTAAACAAACGAACGTTACGACATCTCTTGCATGGACAATGGATTTCTCCTTCCGAATTGGCGAACTGCTTAGCGTAGTCAATGTAAGCTTATAATCCGGTCTTAAATTCATTTGTTACTCTGTTTGCATTCATCCAACTTTTGTCCATTGTCAATTTTGTTTGGGACGTGCACCGAGTGACGGTACTATCAACCGATGGATTTGAACACTAACCCGAAACCCATTACCCCGATGGCAACATAAATAAGACAACAAAAAGATTAGAAACATCAAAATCCCTAGACAAACATAAACAATCAGACATCGAGCAGAAAAAAAAAAACCAACATCAACAAAAAAGTTACCAATCCAGTACATGTATTAGATTACTGATACTATGATCAGCAAGATTATATAGCAAGATACACAAAAAAGATAGTACATGCTAGGCTGATTAATCGGTTACAGTCGTGAGCTGATGATCATAATAAACTTCTGATTATCAAATCAGACTATAAGTCTGATAACACATAATCAGCAACTCTATAAACTTAACTATGTAGAAAAAAACAAAAAAAAAGACAAGGTACATTTGAAAATATCGTCTGAAAGGTCAATTCTTTTCGTTAAAACGTTAATAAAGCTTAAAAAGTGTGGTTCCCAGATCTTGCTGGTAGGCTAGCATTTCCCTAATTCAAATCAATACATGGAACTAGTGAATTAGCTCATCAATATGGCGTTCAGCTAATCAATAATTTTTTTCATTTACTGTCACAAGATTTTATAACAGCCCCTCAATGGGCCTGACTATCTAGAATTCAGTCCAAGGAAACTCAGAAGTGAAACTTGACACAGAGAGAATTGCGATTATCTTGTTTTATGGACGAGATTTCATACAAGACAAATATCTAGGAGCTTATCTGCCCAATAAGGGCACCATACATAACTATCTTATCGAACCTACTTCTTTTCTTAGCATTCTATAGTACTTAGCTTCCACGTGTCCTTCCCTTTTTACTATCCCAGTGCCGTATGATACTTCATGGTTGTCTGCAGTTTCCTGAAGTTGCTACAGTGATATCACAACATTCATTGGTTAATGCTAAGCAACTAGGTTTCCAATGAATTTTCCAGATGATCGAAGGAATCTGTGTTAGAATTTTTTTTTATTTCAGGCAGCCAACTTGGGATCAGGTGCATGAATCAGCTAGGAAAACACAACAGAACACAAGTTCATACCAAACAAGGGGCCGAAACTGTGAGAGCAGCTCACCAAGTAAGCAAGCCTTCAGAATTTCACAACAGGCAAAAAAGGGATAAGCAGAGAATCTTTCACACTTCTCTAGATTCGTTTCACTTCTCCGTATCTCTTGGCAATTGGAGACTGTATTGTCAACATTTTTGTATCTAATGCAATAAAATATATATATATATATATATATATATATATATATATATATATATATATATATATATATATTTTATTTATATATATATATATGAAAAAATATATATATATATGAAATATCACTGGAATACACTCCAGTGATAATTACTACAAATGGAAACATCAAATATTATCACACTTGAACTCCAAAATAATTACTTAAACTACAAAGCATTGAATGAAAATAAAAATAACATCAATTTGCTTTCTTCAATTTGCATGAATGCCTCTATCATTTTTCTCTATAACTATACCCCAGAAAAGAAAAAAAAAAAATAGTAAACAAACTCAACCCATGGTGTAAAAACAAATGAAATAGATGGAATTCAAGGGATTTTTTTCCTTTTGAAATGTAGATAGTTTACTGATAGAATGGTAGTTACAAACTCACATTCCTGAACATGGTGTAAATACATACACCGGTAGATAGTTTACTGACCAATCAATTCTTCGTTTTTTGAGCGTCGACCGATCAATTCTTGTATAACATAAATTATAACCAAGATCAAAGAAATGTAGCCATTTACAAAAAAGTTGAACCACAAACCAGTGGCGGATCCAGGAATACATTCCAGTGGTGTCACCGGAGTCTAAAATTATATCTTTAGTGGCTACTTTGTCGAAGGAGGCCTTTTTAGTTCGAAGGTTTTTTTATCCTTTTTCGAAAGCATACATAAAAAATATTATTTCAACATCACGCTTCTAAACATCTCTAGATATAAAATTCAAATTCATTCGTCATCACGGAACATATATATAAAGTAGTAATTTAACAACTCTTTTCTAATATATTTGGAAACATAATTCAAATTCATACATATACACATTATATTATAGCTAGTTTGCCTGAGATTATTTTAGCTTATTGGGCTGATGGGCCTCTGATTCTTTTTTATATATTTCAAGTAAAAAAAGAAAATTGCAAACAAATTATATTGTTGTGCCAACACGATTTGTTTGATTGAAACATGTCTTTGGTGGGCCTTCGGCGGTTGCGTTGCGGGAAAAAGTTTAATTTTGGTAGTTAATCTTGTCTTTTCAGCCTTACAGGTGTGTATCTTATATTATATTTTCAATCAAAAAACTATCAATTGACCCGTATTTGGTCAATTGACCCGCTCCGCAGCCCGTTTAGAAAATAAAAGAACACAGAAGATAATCCCCACGATTGCCAACACAATCCCACGATTTGCCTATCCCCACGTTTCGCCTCCTCTCATCCTTCTGAATAACTTCCCCACCTTCAAATCTCAACCTCCTCATCAACAATCTCAAACTTTTTTTACATGAATCTCATCTCTTTTGAAATTCTTATCTAAGACAGAGGTGGCGAATTCGTTTCTACAGCTTTGAATTTCCGATTGAAACAACGGTTGCAGATTCTCAGAATACACAGGTTTACAATGGCATTTCTCAAAATCCAATCCAGGTCTTGAAACGAATTTCTTTGATTTTCATTGGTTTTTTTTTATTCTATTCCAAAATCGTGGTGCTTCTCCCTTCTCCTTCCAAATCCAACGTTATTCGAGCAGTCAAGGCTTGATTCGTGATGGCCACAAATCGAATTCAAAATGGTGAAATCATTCCATTTAATTCTTCGATTCCCTTCCGCTTTTTGTGTTGATACGTTTGTTGTACCAGTCGAATCCGGTGAGGAGGGTGCTTGGAGAAGAAGCTTATGGCTTCAGTGAAGACGCCAATTGTTAATGAAAGACTGAGATTCCATCGATGCAAGCAGATCTGGAGACAGGAGAAGAAGGTTGCCGGGGAAAGAAAAAAAAAATCAAAAGAAAGAAAAAAAATTGATGAAATGGGTGCAGAAGGGATAGGATCCTCTGTCAAATTTTCCTATTCATGAAAAAATGACGACATCAAGCAAGCTTCTACTTCACATTCTTATTCTGTTCTCAAAGCTGGAGGTTTCTCTAAAACCAGCAAATTAAACAGGCACAAGCACAGGTAACATTTGATTTTTTTTAAATGTTTTTTTATTGTTATGAAACGGTAGCTACTTATTACTCCTTTGTGTTTCTTTTGATGGCACCACAATTGTGAGTTAGGAAGTGCTAAATGTAGCACTAGATTTCTCACTTAGAACTGCAACGATTCATACACCGGAATTTCTAGGCTTGCCTCAAGGGGCGTGGGCCCATGAAGGGGGGTACGAAGCTGCAGGGGAAGGGATTGTTATTGGAGAAGGGAGCCGACGTTTCGCATTCGTTACAATGAAGACCGTGGAGGATGCAGCCGCTGCTGCTGAAAAAGCTAAATGGCACGGTAAACTAAACTAAACTAAACTAAACTAAACTAAACTATTATGATCATGATACTTCAAGGGAAATTACAATTTTTTTCATACCCAAAGTGGCCCTTGATCGATAGTTTATGAGTTTTCAGTGTCTTTTACACAGGTTGTAAAACTGTGTTTTTTGTGACTTTGTTACGGCACTAGCATTTCTGTATATGAATCTGGGATTTGATTTTATTGATCTAACAGCAAGTGGGAGGCCGTGAAATCAAAGTAAACGTGACAGGGAAACCATTGACATTGGACTTATCGGTACTTCAATATGAATAAACACCCTTCACCGACAGTCCTCACAAAGTATACGTAGGAAATCTTGCAAAGGGAGTGACCACGGAGAAACTCCAAAGCTTTTTCTCCGGTAAAGGAATCATTCTTAGCGCGAAAGTGTCTCGAGTTCCCGGAACCTAGAAATCAAGCGGTTATGGACTCATTACGTTTTCTTTTCATAAAAAAAGTGAAGTTGAATTCTCTGTGCCCCTGTTCAATTTATCTGGTGATGCTGTTTCTACAAATACATATGGTTTTTATCATATGCATACTGTATGTTCTTTGTTTCTTATAGATAGGACTCTTCATAATTGAGTTATTGAATGTGTTGATCAGGAAGTAATTCATGAGGGAGATGAAAAGCAAACTTCTTTAAAGGAAGAGTTTGGAGATGTAGTGTATGAGTCGGTAATAACAGCATTGGAGGAAATGAATGAGTACAATCCAAGTGGGAGATACCCTGTGCCTGAACTGTGGAACGCGAAAGAAGAAAGGAGGGCTCTTCTTAAAGAGGGTGTTGGCTTCATTTTAAAGGCATGGAAGACGCACAAGCGTAAGAGGACCTAAATGATTTGCTTTTCTCCGGCCAAATGCATAATAATAATATTGTTCAGAGGTTGTTATTACTATTCATTCTCAATATACATTTATAATTTTTTCTTTCATTGTAAATGCATCTTTGTTAGATTTATATTCAAGTCATGCAATCTTTTTTTTTTTTTTTTAATTTTTGATTCCTATTTTTTTATCACCTTATACATATGTAACGATTGCATCCATCTTTTTTCCTGCATAACATTTCCGTGCATTATGCACGGGTTTCATACTAGTATCTATATATATATAATATATGGAGAGTGAATTTAACCCAATTACCCGCAAATTAAACCCCATACCCGGAAATTGACCCGGTTCCAAACATTAAATCCGGAAAATCTCTCAACAAATTAAAAAAAATATTGCCCCACACGTAATAAATACAAAAAAAATATTGCAAAAATCTCAACAAATCCCCACACTATTAATAACCTAATTATGTTCACACGGTGATTTGATTTATAATTGCAATTTTTTACCCTTATGTTAGAAGTTATTTTCATTTTAATTTTAATTTTAAAAATTTGTAATGACTGTAATTTTTTTTATTAAAATGTTAGAGTTATACTCATTAATTCTGTTCACACGGTGATTTAATTATGTTCACACGGTGATTTCCTTTTTAATTGTAAGCTTTTTTTAGTCCCGTGATTTTTTTCTTTTGTTAAAAATCATATGAATTTTTATTCAACTATTATATTAGTAATGGTTAATGGCAAAATTCAATGCTCGCAGTCGAAACCAATTCTCTCTAGCTGTCATATAAAATTAAGGTATGATTTTTGGAATGCTCCTTCTTCTTCCATCTACTGATTACCTATTTCAAGTTTTTTGTCGAATCATTCTATAATATTTTTGTTTTATTATATGTGGTAGACTATTTGTTTGTGTAGGAATTGTACAAGTGAGCGTTGATTTTGTTTGGTCAGGGTGCCGTCTTAACAACTTTAGGTATGAGAACAAAATCCACATTAACTTCACATTTTTGATTTATCAAAATTTTACTTCTCACGTTTTGGATTAATAAGTTTGATAATTTTTTTACTGTTGGATTATCATCCTTCATTTTTGTTTTTATTTTCCATTTGTTTTACTAATTGTTTGCACGGTCCTTCATTTTTTTCCAATTGTTTTATTAATCGTTTGCAGGGATTCGTTTGTTGGTGACTACTACCTGCATACACTTGGTAGGTTATTTTCAAGTAAATATTTTTTTTATTCATAAAACCACAATTTTGTTTATTTTAAAAAAAACCTACAAATTTAGCAGAAAAGTCCAACTTTAGAGGGAAATATATTGTGTAATAAACCTGCTCAAACAAACAATTCATCAAATGTCATGGATCTTTCTTATTTATTTATTTTCGTTCTCACATTTTGGATTAATCAGTTTGATATTTTTTTATTTTGAATCATCCTTCATTTTATTTTTTTTCCCATTTGTTTTACAAATCGTTTGCAGGGATTCGTTTGTTGGTGACTACTACTTGCATACACTCGGTAGGTTATTTTTATTGATCATCCATTTTTTTTTGTTTATTTCATTAAATTAATGACTTTTTTATTTTTTATTGGATAAGGTTTGATTTTCAAGTAAATATTTTTTTAATTCATAAAACCACAATTTTGCGACATACGGGTATTGATATTTTTTGTTACCCTATCAGAATGTTCTATAACTGCTTATTTTTGTTATTTTTTATAAATAGTCGGATTATTTACCACGTTAAGGGTTTTTTTTTTTACGAGGTAAGATTTTTTGGCTTTCTATTTTTATTTTATTTGTAGGAAATTTTGTTTTATTTTGTTCCAAATTCATACAATCCATATTTAGATATAAAAACTGCGACATTTGTTGCATGAAACAATAGAACAAGAAATGAAGACTTAAAAAATCTACCTGTTCAAGATTCTTTTATATGGCTGTTCAAAATTTCTCACATTAAATAAAAAATCTACCTGTTCAAAAATTCTCACATTAAATATATCTCTTATAAATTATCCATCCCAGAATAATGTCCAATATTTGTAAATTTATGGCATTTGATGGAAGTATTTTTGGCTTAAAGTATAATATTTAAAAATTGAGAAATTCAATTTTATCAATTAATGCAAAATATTCTATGATTAAATTACAATTTTCAAAATATATAAACTCAAATATGTTATTGAATGCAAAATTATGCATTTTATAACACAAAATTATGCATTTAATTGTAATATTTAAAAAAAACGATAAATTTTATTTTACCAATTAATGCAAAATATTCTAACATTAAATTACATTTTGATAAATTTATAAACTCAAGTACGCTATTTAATGCGAAATATGCAGACATTAAATACATCCTTACAAATTAGACACCCCGATAAATTCTAAATATTCTTACATTGAATCACGCTTTTAAAAATAATTATATTTAATGTGAGAAATTTTGTTACTGTGTAAGATTCATTTATATGGCTGGATATTTTTCTTATTCCTTTTAAATAGCCGGATTTTTTATTTGTAAATATTCTCACATTAAATACATCCCTGTAAATTAGTCATCCCAGAATAATATCGAATATTCTTAAATTTATGGCACTTAATGTGAAATATCACATTAAGTTATAATATTTAAAAAAGGATTAAAAAAAGTCAAACATGCACTAATTTCAAAATTTGAATTTCTAAATAACTCTCTCTAATCACACTAATTACAATTAAAGTATAATATTTAAAAAATATGAAATTCTGTTGATTTCATTTTTTTTTAAGTTTCATTGTTCTATCTACTCTATTATTATCATTGTGGTTCCTTGCTTAATACACTGTTGTGATAAAATTTAATTTATTAATAAACCGCAATACTCGTTTCCTAGAAATCAATCATCCCAGTGAATACCAAATATTTTTAAATTACAATTTTCGCAATGAATGCAGAATGTTCTAATATTAAATTAGGTTTTCAAAAATATCTAAACTAAACTATGTAGACATTTAATATATCTCTATTAGTTAATGAAAAATTTCTCACATTAAATATATCTCTTATAAATTATCCATCCCAGAATAATGTCCAATATTTGTAAATTTATGGCATTTGATGGAAGTATTTTTGGCTTAAAGTATAATATTTAAAAATTGAGAAATTCAATTTTACCAATTAATGCAAAATATTCTATGATTAAATTACAATTTTCAAAATATATAAACTCAAATATGTTATTGAATGCAAAATTATGCATTTTATAACACAAAATTATGCATTTAATTGTAATATTTAAAAAAACGATAAATTTTATTTTACCAATTAATGCAAAATATTCTAACATTAAATTACATTTTGATAAATTTATAAACTCAAGTACGCTATTTAATGCGAAATATGCAGACATTAAGTACGTCCTTACAAATTAGACACCCCGATAAATTCTAAATATTCTTACATTGAATCACGCTTTTAAAAATAATTATATTCAAATTTGCTAATTAATACGAAATTTTCATATGTGAATGTTATTTCTACAAATTAGACACCCTATTTAATTCCAAATATTCTTACTTTTTATTATTTTTTATATATATTTTGATTAATTTTATCCATTTTCTTTTTGCGGTTTTATATATTTTAATCAGAGAAATATTTTTACATTAAATTATATTTTTAAAATAACTATATTCAAGATTGCCAATTAATTCAAAATATTCGTACATTAAAGTCATTCCGTACAAAAATGTTAAGAAAAAGAACCATTCCGTACAAATTGAAGTCCTCTATTGACACAGAATATTCAGAAATTAAATTATATTTTGAAAAATAACTAAATTCAAATATGTCAATTAATACGAGATACTCTTAAATTAGGACATTCCATACGAATTAGCCACAACATTTAATGTTAAGGTAGGTAAGGTAGGTAGGAAGCGTATTGAATAAAGTGGGGTGGGGGTAAGGTATGGTATGAAAGGGTGGTGGGTGGGGTAGGGTAGGGTGAGGTGGGGTGGTAAGTAGGGTATGTAGGGGTGGTGGTGGGCAGGGTTGGGTAATGAGTGGTGATGGGTAAGGTAGGCTAAGGGGTGGTGGTGGGTAAGACAGGGTAAAGGGTTGTGCTGGATAAGGTATGGTAGGGTGAAGTGGTGAGTACGGTAGGGTTGGTAGGGTAGGGTAGGGTATAGTAAGGTAGGGCAGGTTGGGGTAGTGGGTAAGGTAAGGTAAGATGGGGTGATGCGGTGGATAAGATAGGGTAGAGTGGAATGGTGGGTAGGGTAGGGTAGGGTAAGGGTGGGAAGGGTAGGGTAAGGTGGCGGGAAAGATAGGGTTGGTAAGGTAGGGTAGAGTAGGGTAGGATAAGTTAAGGTAGTGTGTGAGGTAGGGTGTTGTGGTGGGTAAGATAGAGTAGAGTGGAATGATGGGTAGGGTAGGGTAGTGTAGGGTACGGTAGGGTAGAGAAGGGTGGGGCGGTGGGTAAGGTAGGGTGGTATGGTAGGTAAGGTAGGGTAGAGTAGGGAAGTGTAGGGGTGGGTGATAGTGGAGTAGAGTAGGTAATGGTTAAGGTAGGTAGGATGACGATGGTATGATATGGTGATATGAGGTAGGGTAGGATAGGGTGGCGGGTAAGGTATGGTAACGGTGGGTAAGGCATGGTGGGAAGAGAGGTATGGTGCGATGGGGTATGGCATAGAGCTACCTCACCCCTTCGCTCATATCCTACCATATGAACTATACCATACCCTACTCCAGTCAACCTTAATTCACTATCCTTCTCTACTCATCACTCAATGTGTCATGTTTTATATAATTTTTTTTCATTACAGTCTTGCATATTCCAAACGCAGTAATAGAATTAATTTATTCCATTTCGCTCTATTATTTTATTCCATTGAATTTCATTTCTTCCTAACAAACATGCAAATAAAATCTTTTTTTCATCTTTCAAAAAAAATTTCTTATAAAATATACGTTCTCCCGTGCAATGTTAAAAGTAGAAATATGACCACAATTATTGACATCAATATAACTTTTGGACATGTTGTGTTATCTGTTTTTGACTCTATCTGACGTCGGAAACGAACACAAATATTAAATGACACAATTTTAACTAGCATTACAATAAGTTTGAAGGGTCTTTATTTTGTAGTACACATTATACATATTAATTGAATGTGTCCCCGTGCAATGCACGGGTTTAGTATATATATATATATATATATATATATATATATATATATATATATATATATATATATATATATATGTGTGTGTGTGTGTGTGTGCGCGCGCGCGCGTGTGTGATGTTACCATGCATATGATTTATTATGTTAGATATTGAAACATAAAAAAAATTCTTAGGGGCTTTTAATTATGATTGTTCCACCGAAAAATAGCATTCAGGCTGTTACATACAAATAAAATATTCGTTAAGAAAATGATATACCAAGTGCATGTGTCAATTTTATATATCATTCTACATATTTTATTATCATCGATTAAAATAAAATGTATATATAATCCTTTCGTTGATACCAGCCTCAGTATAAACAATGTATATATCTCTATCCCAATCTTCCTTTCATGACATGTGTCCGAAAGCCTGGTATATGAATGTTGACTATGTATTCCCTCCAATCAATATCTGTCACATCGCATCCGAATTGTTGTTTTTCCTCTTTAGACATGCATTCCACCAACGCTTTTGTGTTGGTGCAGTCAAACCTGTGGTTAAATTTCAGTTAATTAATTATAGGCATGTTAATTAAACTATATAATTAAGCTAGGTGCACAATGAGATGAGTGTACTTAAATAATTCACCTTGCATCACATAAAGTGAATTCTTTATACATATTGTTCAAAGCTTCAAGTTGTTGCAATATCTTTTTGTTCAGTTTAGGCAATGAAATTCTTGCATCTCTTTCTCCTGAATAATGAGAATTAAATTCTTCCATGCAGCTCAATAACTTCATCCGTGGTATATGAATCGGTGTGCCGTTGGAGTTAATGACCGGCGATTCCTTGAAATGTTCGTAAAATAGATCCATAAGATCATCGTATCTTACGGTGTTTGCGACAGATGATGAAACTTGATATACGATATTGCTGGGATTTCCATCTGCAACATGCATTGCCATGGCTGCTATTGTAGCATTCACTACCATGTCCAATGGGACCTTCATAATTTTGTTTACAAGTTAATATGATGAATTATCTTTGAAAGGAACATATAAATGTTTACAATATATACATATGTACACTTACAATGTCAGGGTCATTGCTAGGTTTAGCTACAAATCCTGTGAGTTGTCCTTTTCCATAAGACAAGATAATCGGGTCTAACAACCTATTTGAGGATGTATTAATTAAATTAGTGGTTAATATGAATTATGTCATTAAATTCAATATTTTATAATTAAATTAAATTCACTTTCTGTATTAATTAATTACCGGGTTCCTTCAATCCATCCAGGAAACGGTTCTCTGTAAGTGCTCTTAATACAAGCGGGTCGGAGTATTACGACAGGCAAATCACCTTTCAATGTATTGAGCATCATTTCACCCATGGCCTTTGTGAGCGTATATGCATTTTGCCGGCCAAATTTACTCGCCCTGCAACAATACAAATATAAAAAAGTTCAAAAAAAATTTTTTTTGGTGTTTTTTCCCAAAAGGGGTCAACATGTTTTAGATATTTTTTAGGGTTGTCTTTATATTTTTTTAACCACAGAAAAAAGAAAGAAGTTCTAAACCCTAAAATAAACCGTTTTTGTGATGTTCATTTAGTTATGGATTGAAGTTTGCAAATTATACCACTACTGAAGCATAATTCTCGATTTACATTATTTATAAAATTTTCATAAAGCGGGGCAAGTTCTTTCATTTTCTGGGTGAATGCTGATCATTTTACGTTACCTGTCTATGCCAAGTTCTTTCATTTTCTGGGTGAGAACTTTTTCATTTTCAATCCCTTGTTTCACCTCCGAAAGTAACCTTGTCTCATGTTCAATATTCAATTGATTTTCAAAGTTGGAACCATTAATTGGCTTCTCCGTATATCTTCCATCACCTCTTCCGTGGACAAATGCTGTAAAATCGACATAGTATTACATTCCATCGATTAAACAACTATGGTCAATTGTGCAACCCTACTAAACTGTATTTTTTCGTATTGTCATCAAAATCATGAGTGTAGCAGGAAGGTATGTGTCTGCACACCCGTTTCGTATAATCATGCTGCAATGATAAATATTAATATAATATATATGGAATATTTCACGGGTGATGTGACATACATTTAAATAGTTGTCTCAATACCACATCTTTAGTGATCTCATTGACACATCTTGTTTTTTTTCTATATTGTCACGGTGGTTATAACAATAACATTACTTTTTGTATTAATATATTAGAATGAAAGTCACTAAAATGTAGTTGCATTAGCTGATATGTATATGTTGTTAAACACGAGTAACTCATATCTATTGTCATCACTGGGTAAATGTTAATATGTATGAAGTGATATGTGTTGGAAGTGTGTGGCATAATAAAATATACATAATAATGTATCGCAACACACTTTTATGCCATGATTTTTATTAGATCAATTTGATCAATAGGTCAGGTCTCACACCATATATATATATATATATATATGGTTAAGCGTCTCAGAAGACAAGTAGAGAAAAAAGAAAGAAAATAAAAGAGTTTATGTTTTATATTTATACTTTTCAAATCATCTTGTCTTTTTATAAAACACATTTTGTTAGGTTTGACACACACAAAAATTACAATTGATTTATGCAGCTGGTGTCATGGCATGACTCAAATTATTGTGTTATGTTGATCATTATACTTAGTCTACTATGAAGATCGATTCTCGTTCATGCGTTGCATCGGTGATTTACGTGTTCCGAACGTCACTCGAAACCAAATATTACACGAACATATGCCATTTAAAAAGTGGATAAGGGTCCTAAAGGATATATAATATGAAATATGTCGGACAAAAAGAACTATAAGAAAAAAAATTTGTCAAAAATTATATTTCACTAGTGAAAGTGATTTGAAAATTAATTACGTTGATTTTCAGCACAAACCAATGTAATTCACATTCTAATTCTCTATCATTAAATGTCCTTGTTGATAATAATCATTTTTATAGTCTTAAAATTCTGACATCTTTCTGAATATGTTCTAATTGACAATTAACTATATAAAATGTTATTTTCAACAATATTGTGTGTTAAATTTAATGAAAAAAAAAAGAACAAAATCATTATTTACTCCCTTAGTATCACTATAATTACCTGTCGAGATTTGCATGAAAAGCATAATATTGTCGCATTGCTTTGCAAAGCTCATCAATCGACTTGGTCCATAAGTGTTAACGTTCAGCATCATATCATACCTATAACATGTAGATCAATTACTGGACATATATATATATATATATATATATATATATATATATATATATATATATATATATATATATATATATATATACATATATTCAAGAGATTTTACTATATTGACATTGAATTTTATGAACCAATTGTACAACTTAACATTCTTTGTACTACAAGTTCAACTGATCAATATATATAAATATATCTATGATTATATGTATACATAGGCACACTCATATATATATATTGTATACACTTACACGTATATTGATATACACATATATATATGTACATATATATGTACATATATATATATATATATATATATATATATATATATATATATATATATATATATATATATGTATGTATATATATATATATGTGTGTGTGTGTGGAGAGAGCGATTTAGGCATATTTTGTCCAAACAAAAAGTCACACAAACATAATCCAAGAGTTAATATTAATTTTATTTTCTATTTTATTTATTCATTATAAATGTATGGTTGGATAATTTGTGTGTATATATTGTGGGCAAATAATTTTCATATATATAGAGAGAGAAGGGGGGGGGGGGGGGGGGGGGGGGGAAGGGAGGTTAGGGGTAGCACACAATGAAAAGGTGCATGCATGTTTGCTAACCTTTCATTAAAGCCAGTATTTGCTGCACAATTTAGGATTATTTCTACTTCTTTTTTCAACATGTCTGCTACGTCTCCAGATAAACCCAGATTTGTTTCCCCAATATTACCAATCACAGGAACAATCTTGTTTAATATAAAATCTTGATATGAATCTCCATACTGTTCCTGGAGACACTTGAAAAGCTCTGACTCCACTATCTGCATCATATATGGAAACGAAAAAAACTTATTATTTGCAGTAATGGACAAATTGGTAATTTTTATATTAACTCTTCAAAACTTGTTATGATATTTCATCACTCTTTCGATATGTGTATTTTTAAATAAAATATCTTAAGTTTACTAAAGGATGAAATACCTCTATTCTCAGTCTTTCCATAACAGCTTCCTTACTTTTCGCTTTCACCATAATGAACATCTTATGGACATCAGGAATTGCCCTAAGTATCTTCTCCACGATTGCTGGAGTTTAAAGAATATATTAGATTGTAATTAACTCAAAACTGTACAAAATTTTAATTGGTCCCACAAATTAATAATCACACAAAACTGTAGTTGCACTATCAAATACTACCTCCGTGCAGGGGCAGAGGGCAGGATCCCAGGTGAGGGGTGATAATTCTAGAAATTTTTTGCAATCAGAAACATGTATATTATAAGTCATCTTAACTTTATGCACATAGATTAATAAACTCAATAAATGATCCACTTTTTGTAGTTTTGGACTAAAATACCCATAGGCTAATTAGAATAATGTAAAGTTTTGAAATAAAGATAAGGGTAAAACAAGAAAAAGTGCATTAATTATTGAATTGAAACGTGAGAATGACTTATATTGTGAGACAGATAAAAAATGATAGGATGGCTTATAATATAGGACGGATGTAGTAATATAATTTAAGTTTTTTAATAGAAAATATATTGTATCATCAGATACAATAAAATGTAAAATGTTAGTTCCGAGACAAAATGGTCAAATAAAATAAAATGTCACTACATGTACAATTTGATACCATTGAATATGATGTGACCTACTAAACGTGTCTTAATTATTATCAATAATGTAAACTATCTTTTGCAATTTATTACAATTATTTTAGGGGCAATTGTCCAAAAAGACACATATTAGACTTAATTAGGTAAATATGACACATTTAAATCTTATTTGGTTATAAGGACATAGACCAAACTATCCCTATTTTTTTTTTCTGAACGTTTTATTTATCTTTTCTAGACGCTAAAATGGTTTTATTTTCCCGGTGACCACCTCGATGCATTGACCACCGCGATGCCGTGACACCCCTGATGCAGAGACGCCGCGATTCGCAGAGATACCTTGATGAAGTGACACCGCGATGCATTGACCACCCCAGATCCATTAACCACCACAATGCAGTGGCCACCCCTAATGCAGTGACCACCCCCAATGCAGAGACATCGCGATGAATGACCACCCTCGATGCAGTGACCACCCCTGATGCAGAGACACCACGATGCAGTGACCACCCCCGGTACAGACACACTGCGATGTAGAGACGTCGCGATGCAGAGACACCTCGATACAGAGACACCTCCGTTGCAGTGACCATCGCGATGCATTGACCACCGTGATGCATTGACCACCCCGATCTATTGACACCGCGATTCAGTGGCCACCCCAATGCAGAGACACTGCGATGCAGGGACCACCCCCGATGCAAAAACACCGCGATGAAGTGACACCGCGATGCACTAAAAACCGTGATGCATTGACCACCCCCGTGTTGAAATAGTTTCATAAACCCAATCGGGTTTGACCGGATCCGATCGGGTCTTGTCATTTCTACTATTTCTTTATGTTTGTACATATATTAAATGACTTTTCTGTTATTATATATTTATTCGTTTAACGAACCAATTACGATATTGTTATATGATAACGTCCTTAGTTTCGAACTGTGAGAGAGAAACCATGATAGTGATTATGGTTGATGAAATCTCGACTCACTTTATAAGATTTGATACTTAAATGTCTCTAGTCGTATGTACTGTCAAACGGGACGATGATGGTACGGTTAGACTAGCACATATTAGATGTCTTCTATCTTATTGAGGCTAGGGATAGATCTCGTCTATCAAAGTGTAGAGACACTTGGACTGTACGTGGACGTGTATTAGAGAATGCGTACGTTAGATTGACCCACTTACTTTATTAATTGTCACACTATGTGGCAGTTTTAATTATCCTGAGACGGGAGTTTTCATGACATTACGGTGTGGATTGCCATACTTTGACACTATTAAGGTTTCTCCTAGCCATAGGGCGATCATGCGGTAGTGATTGGGTGTGATACTGAAGCATTCGTAGGATTCATGTTACTCGTCCGGAAATCGCGTATGAAGGGAATGAAGGGAATTTTTTGTAATTTGCATTGTGTGCTTACGCCCAACATATTCGGAAGCCTATCGAGTCACACACACAAGAACATCTAGCCGGATTAAAATGTGGTTATAGCGATAACCAAATAAGGAAAGTTTATCTCGACTATAAAGTGTTATAGTGGTTAAATTAATATGGTGGTATTTATTTATTATCAATAAATATAATACGAGATATTAATTATGTTGATTAATTAAATATACATATTTTTAATATAGGTTTTTGCCAAGAAGGACACATTAATGAAAATATCAAGATTCAAGGAAACTAAAATTTAATCAGGTCAAAACCTATACAAACTTCCCAAAATACCCTTTTTTAAGTATTTTTCAAAAAATGCCATGATATGCGCCGATTTATTCACTTTTGCCCTGATATCCGCCGATTTTGAGTTTTTTGTATAGCGCCGCCGCATCAAAAACTTCCGTCCAACCCTCCCGCTATTGTATAATCGTCGTCAGATTTGCGGCGAAATCTTTGTAATTGCATACAGCAACAATAATGGCAGCCGGCCGGAAAACATGGCATCCGATGCCGGAAAAGCAACGGTTAAAGTCAGTAGCAACAATTGCAGATGGCCGGAAAACATGGCATCTGATGCCGGAAAATCGAATTCACTTTATTTTTTAGGCTGATCCAATTTCCGGCTGATTGAATTCACTTTATTTATCAGGCTGATCGAATTCACTTTATTTTCCGGCCACTGATCCAATTTCCGCCCACTGCTCCAACCGATTTGGGGATTAGGATTTGGGGAGGAGAAAGAGGGGTGACGGCAGTGCCGCCGGAGCTGAATGATCGGATTTGAACGCCGAAGCTGGGGCCATGTACACCGGCGAAGGAGTTAATGGCGGCCATGTTTGCCGGAGAAGCATGCTGTTTTTTTTTGTTGAAAAAATTTAGGGTTTAGGGTTGTTACTATTAAATTTTTAACGTTACTACATTTTTTGATGTAACTTTATCTATTTTACGTGCTATTACTACTTGTTTATTGGCCGTTACTACATTTTATTGGCTGTTACTACTTATTTTTTTGGCTGTTAGTACTTGTTTATTGGCTGTTACTACTTTTTCATTGGATGTTACTACATTTTATAGGCTGTTACTACTTGTTTCTTGGCTGTTACTACTTGTTTTTTTCGCTGTTACTACACTTTATCTAGCGTTACTACGTGTTTAATGTGTAAAAGGGTATTTTCGTCCAATCATTATGAATTTTTCCTTTTTAATCACATAAAATGTAGTAACGTTCTTCTATCCCCATTTATGATTTTTTTTGTCATTCTGACCCATTCCCCATTTTTAATATGTATGGGGCGAAATATGTACATATATGATATACATGTATTTTGTAAATTAATTAATCATAGTATTATATTAATTAAAGAATATTTCGGAAGCCAATTAAAGGCTACATAGGACGAAAGTTTTAGTGTATATGATACACATAGATTGTGCAATTTAATTAATAAGATTACCATATATTAATATTAGATATTAATGACTGTAGATTTACACACATGTGTAAATTGATTTATGGTAATAAGATAAAGATAGTCAATATTAGATATTGACAATATCTTGGAAATATTTAATATGAGATATTAAATTAAATGAGATAAATCAATCAAAGATATTTTCCTTATTTTACTAGTAAAATGTTTTCTTCCTCTATACTCCTCTAGGGGTGCCACCTCCACTATTTATGTGTAGTGGGTGTCAAGCTCTTTGGTACATCATAATTCCAAGAGACTATCAGTTCTTGTGAAAAATAAGAAAGCTTCCTAGAGTGAGTTTTGAGAGAGAGAAAAGGTCGGTCTAGGAACCGAGTTTTTCTAGTAGCAATCCAATGGTGGGTTCCGGCGGGTTGTTCGTGTGGACTAGCGGTTGAGGCCAAACACTTGGGCGGCTCCGTGCACCACTACCTTCCTTTGATGGTCAAAGCGTCGATCTTTTAGATCAAGTAAGGTAACCACCGTCTACTTAGTTATTATGTTTGTTTCTTAAACGAAGTCGATCCTAGTTAAAGGGAAATAATGTTTTGAATTCCGCTGCATTCCCGCGTAGTCCTAATAGTGGTATCAGTGCGAGCTTTGATCCAACAATTACCTCTCGAGTATGTTGCACATCGATCCAACAATTACCGCATAGTCCCACTCGATTCCACTACCCTCTAGAGTATGTTGCATATCGATCCAACAATTATCTCTTGTAGGGTCTTGGCGAGGACTCCAGGTTTTTAAGAGGGGGAATGCAATATCCCACATTTGCAAATTGAAGAAATAGTATTAAGATATGAAGTTAATTAGTGCTACCGGAGAGAATGCAATATCCCACATTGATAATTTGGAAGAAATAGTATTAAGATATGAAGTTAATTAGTGCTGCCACACCTGCAGTTTCAGGGCGTTACAATGCATAGAAGTTTGATATGACCATCTCATGTTTTCAGATTCAGTGTTAATGAAGGTAAAACTTGATAGTAAATTCACCATTATGGCAATATATTGTGTACTAACCCGAAATACAAAATGAGGGTATATATGAAATTTCAAAAAAGAAATCCTGTCAAGACTCTGGTAGAGTCGACAGGGACTCTTGTGACTGAAGTTGGTTAAATGACTATAAGAGCACAAAACTAAATTTATACCCCAAAATAACCAGAGAAACTGTGAAAACAGAAAAGATGAAGAACTCTCAAGATTCTTCAATAACCAGAGAAAACGCAAGAAAACACTCAGAAATTCTCAAATTTCTGCTCTAATACCATATTGGAGTTTATAAAATAAAAATTGAAAGTAAAGAAAATTGCGGAATTATTATTAATAAACTAAAATCAATGAGTTAAGTTACAATATAGCTGATCATGGGGTATTTAAAACTTCATACACCTCATGAATCAGTTAAGAGTACGTTACAAACGGTTACAACAAACTATAACTAAATAACCGTTTTCTACGCTAAACTTGTTCAATAGTCTGCCAAACTATTCAGCAGTCTGCTGAGTCTTCATGTGGTTTGCTGTGTTTATCAGCAGACTGCACTCAGCGTTCCCTTCAGCTCTTATACTGTAACATAAGGCTCGTCCCTAGTGATTCAGTGAAGGTATTAAGACTAGTGTTGTTGACCATAATTTGGCTATTTCTCCATTCATATATTTTAAAGTTATTATTTTTATATGCCTAGGTATAGTTACTACTTTTACCGTGATTGTGAGCCTAAAATAAATACATATATGATGGTGGTACTTGACGGATTCCTCGTGGGATACGACCTTGCTCACAGTTGAAGTACAACTGACCCGCTACTCTGCCGGTTAAAGTTGGTTTACTATAATTTGACCCTCAGCTATCATCATTAAAGTTAATTTTGATATTTCCTAAGCTATGTTATTATTTTGGGTCATAAGTTCTTCCCATTAGAAATGGTAAACACTTGATCTTCTTTTATTGGTCAAAGCTCAAGCATTTTCCGACTGGCTTAGACCAGACATTGGTTCTCACTTTGCAGCCCTTTTCAACTCAGTTTCACTACCAACTCAAAGAGTGGAACTTCATACACAACACCTTTTGGGATTCATTTGACTGAAGTACCTACAGATGTTCTTACCACCACCTTGTTGAATATCCCACTAAAGAAGGTTAGGACTTAAGCCTTGATACATGCCGGCACAACTAGTTGCACACCCTCATCCGCCACTTCAACAAGGGAACAATATGACATGGAATTTTGAGCTCAAGAAGACATGAGTCAGAACTTTAAAAAGGATCTTAACCCACACAAGGAATATGAATGGTTCAAGTTAATTGATGGAAATACCCATATAGGTATTATCACAGTGGCGCAACATAAGCATGACAAATTTTCTCAAAAAAAGCTCAATCATCCACTTGGAAGGTTTGATGAATCTTTAGTTGTTTCCAGGCCTCAAGAAAAGTCAATACTAGTTGTTGAGGTTATCATGGTTAAAACTCTGTGCATTAAGAAGAAATATTTAAACATTGTATTTATCGTTCAAGACTTCATATGTCTTGATCTTACCTTGGGAATTGATTGGTTTCCGGTCCATTTGCATTCAATGCGGGTCGAAGCATCTGGTTGCCCGGCTGGTTAAATGCTATTAATGAAAATAGTAATTCATTATTCTTAACAATAGGTCCTGGAGACTTTTTGGTTCATCATGCCATTGCTCTGGGTTTACATACAACTACATTGATCCAAGTAATAGGTGCTTTAGATGCACGCGGGTCCAAGTTAATGCCGGATAAAAAGGATTTCGGTTATAGTTTTCCGTGCGATGGTCCGGGAAGAGGTGGTACTTGCGATATTTCTGCATGGGACGCATTTTATTTGGCAGGTTTTTGGATGTTAAATGCTATTGGATGGGTTACTTTTTATTGGCATTGGAAGCACATCACATTATGGCAGGGTAAACCCATGTTTGAATTGAAATTGAGATACTGATGCAAGTTCTTCCCTTCTGAATCGATAGATTCATATCGGAAAGAGTTGACCATAAGTTCTTTCAAAATGGACTATTTGTCCCTCTATTAGAGGTGTTCCAGAAATGTCTGCGATCAAGTAAATAGCTCAGTGGCCTGCTTCGGACTGCCTCATGGATAAAAGATGTCTTTTTAGATGAATATATCTCAACATATTTTTGGGAAATTAATCAATCTAGCATGCTGTTTAACACGTAATTCAAGCAAAAACGAAAGCAAAAAATAGGACAGAAAACTTACTGACTGAGGCGAGTGTAGCACTCTGTTCTTAAGATGTTTTTGCCCCGATTATGTGCACACGGTAACGGCAATCATCTCCTAAGATACAACAGTCATTCCTTCATCGGGTTGTTGCACTTCAATGAGAAGAAGGCGACGAACCGATCATGTTCTGTAAATCTCTCCTTGACTCGAAAATATGCAAAGTGTATTTTCGGATGCTATGAATAAGACTTAAGAAGCCGGCTTTTGAAAGAGAATGAATTTCTTATAGAAAAATTGCCGCCCCATTTTCATTTGTATGCTAAGATTTTATAGGAGAATGGAGGCTATTTACTACCGGTTGCATCTTTTCAAAAGTGATTCAACCGAACAGTTGCAACCCTTGTGTGGTTGCAACCTTTCACCGAACCGATACAACTCTTTGTCACATGTCCATTCGGATTTTCCTTCCATTATTCATTTTTAATTTATAAATCTCCAAAACATATTAAGTCTTATGTTTCTCTATCCATATCATAAATTCTATATCAAGCATGCGAACTCTTCGCAATAGTTGTTTTGGTTATCTGGTGTTCACAATGGATGTGAAGAAAGTACAACCTTAGTTGGAGGACATCTTCATTTTTTAAGAGTTTCCAGATGTCTTTCCAACAGTTTTGCATGGACCTCCACCTTAACCGTAAAGTTGAGTTTAAAATCAACTAGGTTCAAATGGTACAAGCAAATTTGAAGCAACCTTACAAAAAAAGGCCCCGAACGAGTTGAAATAGCTCAAGGAATAATTGTAAGATACGTTGGTCAAGAAGATCATCATATTTAATGTGTCACATTATGGAGCACCAGTTCATTTTGTGCGAAGAATTATGTCAGCCTGTGGTTATGTATTGTCACCATAGAGTTTAACAGGCTAAGAGTGAAGACCAAGTATCCTTTCATGCGCACTGATGACTTCTTCGATCAGTTTAATGGACTTAGGTGTTCATAAAAGTAGATGTCATACACGGTATCATCAACTAAAGATCAAGTAAATGATATCCCGAAGAGTTCTTTTCCCATAAGGTATGGTCACACTGAGTTCTTGGTTATTAAATTGGGTATGGTCATTGATTGCGAGTTCATGGTTATGCAGCTCGTGAACCAAGTCTTTAATTTAGTGATTTTTAGGATAAGAATTTTTTTGTAGTACTTATTGTTGTCATTCTTGTCTCAGAATGACGAGGTGTTGGATATACAGAAACCTGAATTCGGATCCGATCCATAATTGAATCGTCAGATCTGATTCATAACACCAATCGAGACGCTCGATCAAGCACATTGGAAGCTACGAATAAATTCACGATTTTACTACTATTTGATTCGCATAAATAACTAATACAACTACGAGAAGGTTGAAGACTTGCCCTTTCCAAATAGGATGAGTAAAGCAGTCTACCAAAGGGTAGAAGCCGCAGTATTCCGGATTGTATCTCCTAGCGACGACTGGTGGACGTCGATCCTCGCCATAGAACCTTCTCGAATTTGCACAAGAAAAACCCTAGGTTTTTCTTTTCCTATTGACCAAGGCAAGAAACTAATTTTTCATCCATTAGAAAGTGGCGCCAATTTGTAATGATTATTGTGTTGGGAGGATTCTCTTTATATAGGAAAATAACTAGTCAAAAGAGAGCTATCTTTTTCGCAATGCAATTACCCTTTTCTATAAGAAAAATATATTTGCCATAAAATAAGAGATAATTCCCAAAAAATTAATCTCTTAATTTATCCATAAAATAAGTGATAATTCTCAAAAAATCAATCTCTTAATTTATCCATTAATTATTTAACAAATAAATAATTAGTTACACATGTGACATAATTTATGAAATTTTTTTTCCCAACTTTATCACAATATGGGGCGCCACCTTTATCATCATTTTTAATAGAAAATGACTTTTCAATTTTACATATTATTTACCAAATACATAATATTCTATATTCATTAAATATACCAACTTTTAATTTATTTTCGAGGTTCCATAAAACGAGAAAACACTCGCGTGTTAGGAGTCCACCCGGGGACCATGGACCTATAACTAGTAGCTACAAAAAAGTGAATAAAATATTCGTCGAACATAATATTTCTACTCAGCTTATTAATTCCAGAATTACGCCATCATAAATCCAAAACTGAACTCTATCGATTATAGATATAATTTATTCTCAGAAAGTCGAGTCAATAAGTGTCCATTGATATAATCATTACATATAGACTAACCCTCCATAGACTATCCGTAACGAAGCGGGATTATTTCCGTAAACCTTCTTCATTACATATTATCCTTATTTACCATTAACCCACTAGTGATCAATTAGTTCATAACCAATACGAACTCGGCCGATTGATCAGTGTTATGATATCAATTTCCCTTACATTCGTATGATTTTCATAGATTTCAAGCTTTATATTGAAATATTGAGCTTAAATCATGATTTTATATTATTTTGGATTAACAAATAAGGGGATTGTCTTTATGGAAGAATAAAAGAGATAAGGAAAGAAATCTACTTCCCGAGCGTCCGGAAGGAATGGATTCCATATTTAAACGAGCGTCCACCGCCGCATGAGACACACACTCAACTCACTCATTCTAGAATAGTGCCAACATGAAAGTGATTCGGACCGCGCCTCTTAACGATCCTTAAATCGAACACATCAAACCCTATCTTGAAACAAGTGACAAGTTAATTGCGTCTAAAATACGCAATCACTTCGAGTAGATTAAGGTTAATCCATATATGATCATCTTGTGATTCAATAAGATTTCTCACTCACGAAATTATATGAGAAATGCAAATTAAATCGGTCCCCCGTACTTACCCTATCTATCAACTATATGACTACATCATATATAAATGCCTACTTCCCGGGAAGGAATGGATTTAGATAACCAATATCGACGGTCCGGATAAGACGGTCACACCTTAAGGTTAATCCATATATGGTGTTTCTCACTCACGAAATTATATGAGAAATGCAAATTAAATCGGTTCGATCCTATATGACTACATCATATATAAATGCCCCACTTAGATAACCATTAATAAGTGGTTTAATCAATAGACCCATACTTGATTAAGTTCACCACGGACTAACAATTCAAGTGTATCACCATAAACTCAATCCTCATGTGTGACACACACTAAGTTATATGGCTACATATGATACAACTTGGGGTTTACAGTAGTGTATTACTTACAAGAACGAAGCAAGTAATAAGATGAGAATAAATCTGTCATTTATTAATTATAAAAACAATTACATAAATTATCTTTCCGAGCTAATTCCAACACGAGGATCATGCTAAGTGACGATGGTGAAAATAGACCTGGCCACGTGTGACTCTTATAACATCCCAAGATTGAGAAAGATAAGAGGGAATCTTTTAGGGCCAGGAGCCCCACACCAGTAAGGGAGGTCTGCCCATCACCTATCTGGCTATTGTACTGCAGCGTAGCTCAGCCAGGTCGGGAGGCAGGACTCGTGACTCAGGTCTAGACGACCTGAGGAGCCCACCAAAAGCCGACTGGCTCTTCCCTTAAGTGGTAAATAACACATGTGCCTATATTATAGGGGAATTCCTGGATCACCGGAAGGAAATCCTATAATTCGAATATAATCATAATTATCTCTTGTGAAAGATAAGCACGTGATGATCCTTAGGGTTTAAGGATTCTATGACTTGTTTGACAAGAAAAGAGGTGAGACGCCTCCCTATATAAACAACCCTAAGGAACTACGAATGACTTGATTCCAATTTGACCATTGGATACGTAGGCAACTTGAGAGGAACCAACTCTCAGGCTCAGTCTCAATCATACACAAATCACATTCCCCGTTGTTTTTATTCTTGTTTGAATCGTCCTAGAGGTTATTCGGATCTATAGGTGATTTCCAACTTCATCAATTGGCGCTAGAAGGAGGGCCTCTTTTTGTTACGATTTGATCAAGAAACAACGATGGTACCGCCAAAAAATACTGGAAAAAGGACGCAAACGGCGGCAGCTAGAGATGCCGGAGAGATAGACCCAACTGCTACTGCTAGCCAACCGCCAACCAACCCGGAGGAAACATTGGCGGATCCAGCACAGCAGGCCTTGCTGGAGGCGTTACGTAATTTGGACGTGCCAGCGTTCAAGAGTGTACTAGGTTTGGCGCTAAAAGGGCGAGAAGAAGAAGCTCCACAAAACGTGGACCCAAAGGATAACCTGGCGAATAAAGAGGATAGAGGAGAAACTCTCTCCTCCACCTCCCATACGCAAACGGACGGCAGTTAAGGCTCGGGCCCGGGAGGCTGCTAGGGCAGAAATAGACGGGATCCTGGGAAAGAAAACAGACGATCTCTCTATCGAATCACCGTTCTCAGAGCAGATTTTGAACTATCCACGCCCAGAGAGATTTAAGATCCCAAAACTAGAAGCATATGACGGAACGAAAGATCCCCAGGACCACCTCTTTCAGTATCTAACGCACATGAATTTAGACTGTGCAGCCGAGGAGATGAAGTGCAAGGCCTTCCCGGCACTGCTCACGGGCAGAGCACGTGAATGGTTCCGGAAGTTACCGCCTCGGTCCATCGAAAACTTTGAAACCCTGGCAAGAAGGTTTCTGCAAGCTTTCGTTACAGCCAAGCCTTTCCCGAGGAATGTCACGTACCTCCTGACCATTCGACAGAAAAAAGAAGAATCCGTATTGCAGTACTTGAAAAGATTCAACGAGGAATCTAGGCAGGTCGGGAATGCAGAGGAGCATCTCTTGATCACCTCCTTCGTAGCAGGTCTACGAGAAGGGCGATTGTACGCTAAGCTAAATGGCCGACTTCCAAAGTCAATGGACGAGTGTATGGATCTGGCATACAAACACTGTCAGGGTGAGGAGGCCAACCGTCTAAAGAGGGAGTCAGAAGCTCCTAAGAAAGAGAGGTCAGATGACAGATCTGATAGAAAGCGCAAACCAGTATGGGACCGAGTGGCTGCACCGGTGACTGACCGACTCGGGAAAAAGGGGGCTCTTCAGGAAAGAGACTTTATCCCTTTGAATAGATAACGCGAGCAGGTTCTCGCTATAATGCAAAGAAAAGGCATTGCCCGCACTCCACCTCCTATGAGAGGTCCCCGGGAAAAGAGAGACCAGACGAAATACTGTAAGTTTCATGAAGACATTGGTCATGATTCGGAGCAATGCCGGGATTTACCGAGAGAGATCGACGCTGCTGTTATGGAAGGGAAACTCGACGAGGTCATAGATAGATCCCGTAACCCAGAACCCCGTGGAAGGCGGGAATACAAGAGGAGAGATTTCGGTCATGACCGAAAGGATGATTACAGACGAAGGAGGGAGCCATCCCCAGGACTTGAGGGACAACCAGATAATCGTCCTATCAATACCATTAATACCATCTCAGGCGGTCCGAGTACCTCGTCCCGACCTGAGGAGAAGGGCGGTAACCGGGCACCTACCAGTGCGGACTCAGGAAAGAAGCAAAGGTTGTCCGGGGAGGTAATTTATGGTCCACGCGACTCTCTCCCTCTAGTCAGCAACAACGAAGGTTTGGTTATCGAAGCGGTAATCAATAGACATACGGTGAAGCGTATTTGTGTAGACACCGGAAGTGCAGTCAATGTGCTGTACTACAATGTATTTCAGTCGATGAAATTAAAGGATGCGGAGCTAGCACCTGTGTCATCCCCGCTATTCGGGTTTGCAGGACCACCAGTCCACCCCATGGGAATGATCAGCTTACTAACCACCTTCGGAAAGGCACCTCGGGACAGGGTCCTTATGGTAAGTTATGTGGTAGTCAGGGCCCCATCGGCCTACAATGTTATCATGGGGCGACCTGCCTTAATAGATCTGCGAGCAGTAATCTCCCCGGCACACATCAGCTTGAAGTTCCCGACGTGGGAGGGGACAGCAGAAGTTAAGGGTGACGTCGAAACAACCAGGAGTTGTTACACGGCCACCATCAATGGAAGGATAATGGTACAACAGGTATCTGTGGAAGAATTGCTCCCCGAGGAGGAAGAAAGCTGGTCATCAGATGATAAAATCGAGGTGGTAAATGTGGGAAAGGAGCATGAAAGCCTGTCAGTCAGCGTGGGATCATGGATCCCAAACCAGCCTAAGAGAGAGCTTGTTGAGATCTTAAAGGAGTTCAGAGACGTATTTGCATGGAAGACAGAGGACATGCCTAGACTATCACCCGAGCTGGCCTTGCACAAACTTCATGTCGACCCAGCCCGGAAACCGGTTAGGCAGAAGAAGAGACAATTCGTGAAAGATAGAATGGAGGCCATTCAAAAGGAAGTCGAGAAGTTACGCCAGGCCGGGATCATACGTGAAGTGTTTTACCCGACCTGGCTGGCCAACCCAGTCCTGGTAAAAAAGCCAGATGGTAGTTGGCGAATGTGTATAGATTTTACCGACCTGAACAAGGCCTGCCCCAAGGACTGTTATCCACTGCCTAAGATTGACAGGTTAGTTGACTCGACAGTGGTTTTGAAGTTTTTGCGTTTGTAGATGCCTATAAGGGTTTTAACTGAGTCAGGTTATACTCAGAAGGTTTGAAAAAGTCAAACCTCCTAGGTCTGCAGGTCAGGCCAGAATTTAACTGAGTCCTGCAAGTCAGACTCAGAAAGCTTGAATACCCCAAGCTTCCCGAGTCCTCAAGCCAGGACAGGGTTTTAACTGAGTCAGGTTATACTCAGAAGGTTTGCAAAAGTCAAACCTCCTAGGTCTGCAGGTCAGGCCAGAATTTAACTGAGTCCTGCAAGTCAGACTCAGAAAGCTTGAATACCCCAAGCTTCCCGAGTCCTCAAGCCAGGACAGGGTTTTAACTGAGTCAGGTTATACTCAAAAGGTTTGCAAAAGTCAAACCTCCTAGGTCTGCAGGTCAGGCCAGAATTTAACTGAGTCCTGCAAGTCAGACTCAGAAAGCTTGAATACCCCAAGCTTCCCGAGTCCTCAAGCCAGGACAGGGTTTTACTTGTTTCAGGTTATACTCAGAAGGTTTAAGACTTGGTCAAACCTCCTGAGTCTGCAGGTCAGGCCAGAATTTTATCAAGACTTAGTATGTCATCCAAACCGTCAGTAATGCAAGCCATACGGGGGGGGGGAAGGGGGCATCCATAAGACAGAATTCAAACCCAAAACAAACTAAGTAAAGTTAAAGTACATAATAGTGGGCAGGGCACCACAAATTATAAATGAAGTACATAAACTTGGACAACAAAAAAGTTTCAAAGTTTTTACAAAAAAAAACAAAAACAGCAAAAGGAGAAATAATCAGGTCTGGTTTCTTGAAGTCTGCTCCGTTGAAGATGGGGCAGCCACAGAGCTCTGAGAAGCTGGACGACGTCGAGCATACTTGACCCCGATGTCTTCACCCGCCTTAAACTCCCTCAACCGGTCATCATAGATCTGACCTGCTCCTTCTTTGTACATGGAGCGATAATGCGTAAGGTCAGGGAGTACCAGCTCAGGACGCTGTGTCTTGGCCTCGTCCACACCCGTAGTATACCCGTGATGCATGACAGGATTCAGCAACACCTTCAAGGCTCCAGCTAGATGATCGGAGGACTTGTACTCGTGCACGACTCGGGCATCCCGAGCCGGGAGAGAGGCTTTCAGAGTTTCCAGCTCAGCACGGAGTTTCGCCAATGCCTGCCCGAGCTCAGAATTCTCCACCATATATTCATCATGCTTGGCCTGGAGTTCGGCAGTACACTTGGCCTTGGTCTCGGGCAGCTCCTTCTTCAACCCAGCAACCTCTTGGTCCTTAGCTCTTGAGGCTTCTCTGTGTTTATCACGACTCGCTCGGAGCTCCTCGATCGTTTCCCGCAGAGCTTCCTTACTCGCCGCAGATTCAGCAAGGCGATCCAGGAATTCTTGGCCGACCTGAGCTCCCTAGAGAAGACAAAGAAAAGGTAAAAAGGAAGCAAGACAAATAAAGGGTGATAGACATATTTATACAAAAAAAGAAAAAACTTACCACAGCGGCGAGGTCCTGATCTGACAGCTCGTGCAATCGATTGTGCCCCGGGGACGGTGGCTCCTCAGGAGAGTCCTCGACGTTCTCTACGGTCTGCCGACCCGCTTTCCTTTTCTTGGATCGACTCTTCCGAGCCGAGGAAGAAACTACCTTCTTCTTTCGGCTAGGCTCGATCGCATCTCCTCCCATCTCCTGGTCTTCATCCACATCTATCCGCTCCACGTCCCCAGAAGAGTCATCTGGCTGCCCGGACAAGAGTTGGGCCGAAGTGGGAGTCAGGACAGTTCCAGCAGCCCAGAGATGTTCCGGCTCTATGTCGTCCTGCGGCTCTGCCTCCTGGTTGGGCTCTTCAGGGTTGACCGGAGGAACCACCTCGTCATTCACGTCCTCCAAAAGGTCAGCAAAGGAAGACACTGCCAGAGTAAACAGCAAGAAATGTTAGAAAATATTTTTACACTTAGCAAAGTATGGCATAAAACAAGTACGACAAGGAACAGATGTTAAAGCCCTACATATCTTGTACTCTTCCTTATCTAACTCCTTGTATGGGTCAGGACCCGCGGTGGGCAACCGAGCAGCCAAAATCAACTCAGAGGAATACTTTTTCTCCCTGATATACACTCCGCTTTTGCGAATGTCATCTAGGAGTTTCCTATCCACGTCAGTTGGTCGGGGACGCTATCCAGATCCGAGGAGTTCCACCTACCCAGATTCTGAGTCACCTCGGGACAGATGAAAAAGAACCTTGTTTTCCAACCTTTGTACGAGGTATCCCCAGGCTCTGTGAATTGAACTTCAGGCATGAAGTCCCCCCGACGTGGGAAGCAGTAATACCCGGCCTGCCCTGGCACCTGTGTCCGCTGAAAGAACAGTCGAAATGTTTGGACTTTGAAGGGGATGCAGGCACATCTACACCAAATGGCGAAGCCCACTATCGCCCTTATTCCATTGGGCACGATCTGGGCCAACCCTAGATCGTAATGCTCCAGGACGGCTAAAACGGCCGGACAGATCGGAAACCTTAAGCCGCATAATAGCTGCTCTCGGTAGACGGCGCAGTACCCGGCCGGGGCTTGATAGGCATAAACACCAGGAACCGGGATAATGGGTTTGAAAAGCGGATTTGTTAGGTTGTATTGTTTACAAATACGGGTCAAATCCGTGGTGGTTATTTTGGTATCGATGCCATGGCAGGCCGCCTGTGATTTTAAAGCCATAAAGGCCTTAAGGGAAAGGACGAATCTAGAAGAAAAGGAAGAAGGGGGAGGATTGAAAAAGGAAAGAGCAGGTCTCTCAAGATTGACTCCGGTAGGGATACTTTCTTCTTCTAATTCAGGCTCCGATTCAAATAATGCCTCAATGGAACTATCGGTAAGGATTATGGTTTCGCTCATTAACAACAGAAAAGACTTAGAAAAAAGAAGAAAAAGGCTTACTTGAGTAGGGAGATCGGAGAAATAGAAGAATGGAATGGCAACCGTCCCGACTTCACACTTATTTAAAGAGTAACGTCCGAAGGGATTGATGAGACTAGTGAGTTATAAAACCCCAAAAAGAAGTCTTGGGATAACCGCCCCATTATTGTGCTATGTATAAAGACGCTTCGTTTCTCGCACTCAATACGGCAGTCTAAACGGTAGCAGTGACACGTGTCATGGTAAGCATGTTATCTTGAAACGTCCGAGCTGATCTCAGGTCTACCCAGCTCCTAGGTCGTCTGGCCAGACCTGGGGGGCTTATGACGATGGTGAAAATAGACCTGGCCACGTGTGACTCTTATAACATCCCAAGATTGAGAAAGATAAGAGGGAATCTTTTAGGGCCGGGAGCCCCACACCGATGGGGAGGTCCGCCCATCACCTATCCGGCTATTGTACTTGCAACGGCGCGGCTCGGCCCAGTCGGGAGGCAGGACTCGTGACTCAGGTCTAGACGACCTGAGGAGCCCACCAAAAGCCGACTGGCTCTTCCCTTAAGTGGTAAATAACACATGTGCCTATATTATAGGGGAATTCCTGGATCACCGGAAGGAAATCCTATAATTCGAATATAATCATAATTATCTCTTGTGAAAGATAAGCACGTGATGATCCTTAGGGTTTAAGGATTCTATGACTTGTTTGACAAGAAAAGAGGTGAGACGCCTCTCTATATAAACAACCCTAAGGAACTACGAATGACTTGATTCCAATTTGACCATTGGATACGTAGGCAACTTGAGAGGAACCAACTCTCAGGCTCAGTCTCAATCATACACAAATCACATTCCCCGTTGTTTTTATTCTTGTTTGAATCGTCCTAGAGGTTATTCGGATCTGTAGGTGATTTCCAACTTCATCACTAAGCATCTTATGTTCCTTATGAAACGCATCAGAAACAAGGAACTGTATGCTAAATTCAGCAAGTGTGAGTTTTGGTAGGACAATTTCCTTATTGTGCCATGCTGTTCCATTAAATTGCATGACGAAAAACCTAGCTAAGGTTTATGAAAATGTTAAATTAGCCCTGCCACACTACAATGACAAAGGTACGAAGTTTTCTTGGAAATTATAAGAAATACATCAAGCTTGTATTAGGATGCACAACCTGCCAACGATTTAACGCAAATCACTAGTACCCTGCCGGCTTGTTAATTCCCTTAGAGGTGCCCTTATGGAAATGGGACAACATTTCCATTGTTTCATCACAAGGTTTCCTAGAGGAAACAATAATATGAATGCACGCCATCTTCATGATAGTACAGCAGTAAACCATGTCTGCTTACTAATTACCTTTCAAGTTGTTCAGTAGATGATTTGGTGCAGTTGTATGTTAATGAGGTTTTTAGGTTTCATAACATTCCTCTATCCATAGTGTCAAACAAAGACATGAAGTTCAGCTAAGTTTTTTTTGAAAATCTTGCATGAGAATAAAGGAAAAAAGTATAAGTTCAGTACAAACTACCATCCATAGACATATGGTTAGTCAGAATGAACCATTCAGACATTAAAGTACATGGTGAGAGCATGTGAGCTTGTGTAGAAGGGTAAATGGTTCACATTTGGAAGAGTCTGCAAACAAATTTCTGGGATGAAGTGGAGGAGAAGCAGTTTACAGTGCCCCAGCTTGTACAAGATACAATGGATAAAGTTTCCTCATCAAAGAAGAGATCTAAGAAAGATGAAGACCATCGAAAGAATTGTGCCGATAGCAAGAGATGTTTGTTATACTTCAAGACAGGGGAAAAGACCACAACCTTAAAGCGTGTTCATAATGTTTGTTATAAAGAGAAAGAGACGTTTGTTATCATTAGAGAAGTGAGACGGTTTGGGTATAATTAATCCTGAGATTCATGGGATTTTTTTAGATCGTTGGAAAATTTGAAAAACTCACATATAGAATACTGTCGCCCACAACCTTAAAGCGAGTTCATAACGTCTTTCATGTGTCTGTTACGAGGAAGTATCTTTCCGGCTTGATTTTCTAGAAATTGTACGAAATGAACATATGCATATCCAGGGGCGGAACCACCTATATATTGGGGTGGTCTCAAGCCCACCCCAAATTTTGAATTTTTTTTAGTAGTAGTGTTAATATTAGTATGTTATGTGTCTTTTTCTTGATGTTACTAAGACCAAGACCACCCCGAAATTTCTATATACCAAGACCACCTTGAAATTTTTACACCAAGACCACCCCGAAATTTAATCCTGGTTCCGCCACTGTGCATATCCATTGATTGAGTTCCTCACAATAGCGGGATGAAAACACGGGTCAGGTGCTTTAGATAAATCGCAGACGTAAGACATCTCTTTTTGCCGCAAATTAATTGACATATGATTCATGGTTTCTATTATTCTTATGGGACGAATTGGTAAGTTTTTTAGTTGGAAAATTTCGAGATTCTAAGTCATCATAACTATATACTGTTAAAAAAATAAAGTTGTGCATTAACTAGCACCAATTGGTTTAGTATAATGGTAAGCGTTTGATCCTAACATCATATCGAAGCGGGAGGTCATGGGATTAAACCCTAGCTCCCTCACTTATATTGTGCAAGTAGATAAGTCCACCATATGTGGTTATTCTTGAATCATTTTGGACTAAATTGATGTTGTGGCTTTGAATCGGGTGTGAAAATTATTCAGATTTTTGGCAGGGCAACGAAATGTTCTGATTGGTGAAGAGCTTCCCAAATATTTATCTTAAGAAGGCGACGTGATTTTCTTAGAAAAATGAGGAGGTTTCACGCCAGAAGAGCCCAAGAGTGAAGGAAATTGATTTTTAGAGATTATCTTGGGAAATTTTATTTATGGAAACTTATTTTATTATGTAATTATCCATTTATAAATCCCCTAAAGCTTGTAATTCAGAATTCATGCCTCCAACATCAAAAA
This sequence comes from Gentiana straminea, assembly GCA_036785695.1. NCBI lineage: Eukaryota > Viridiplantae > Streptophyta > Magnoliopsida > Gentianales > Gentianaceae > Gentiana > Gentiana straminea. The sequence goes on along the minus strand of JAVUPR010000398.1, from coordinate 1,451,451 downwards.
AAAAAAGTCGACTATTTCACCTCCTTCATCATCATCATCTCCCATCCTCAAAAACAAGGATTTTAGGTTTTAAGAATTTAAGAACGAAGCTTTTTCGAAGTTGGATTATTTATGCAATACTCCGACGGTTTATTTCTCTCTCTTTTCTCCTTTTTTCTATTTATTTATTTTTCTTGTCAAAGTGTGAATTTTATGATTGAATCTTGGAATCTTGATATGGAACGTGAGTAGTTATCAGTTTCTAGGATTATGAGAAACCCGGTTATGAATATATGATGTAAGAACACAATCTTTCCCTAGTTTTATGAATTTGGTGCTTATAAATTGGTTCTTGTGTGTTATTCTTGTGTTATTGTAGAAATTAATAGCTCGAGAGGGTGAATAATCGCAATTCTGCGTAGAGAAATTATTCAATTAATTAGTGATAAAAAAAGTACCAATTAATTGAAACTGTAGGAAACAAGAATTGAATCTAGGGTTTTATTGGAATGAAAATTTGGTTAAGACATTGATGGCATGAAATTATGGTTTCTTTAAGGGATCTAAATTCATTTTTTGTCTTGGGAAACCGGGTGTAGTTTGAGTTTAGGTACGATCACGAAAATAATTCGAAAGAATATTTTTGTGATAAAATTTGATAATTGCATTTATAAGTGTAAAATTCGTATCTTGAAGGAAATATTGTTTTTAAGTCATATAGTAATTCCGTGGGGACTCCGAAATCCTAGAAATGCTTTTAAATTGAATCTTTACCTAAAATTTGTAGTTCTTGGCTCATAGTTTTATTTTCTTTAATTTTAGGTTTTTCAGATAAAAAAACTCCAAGAATTTGATTTGTCTAGCTAATATAAATCGTGAATTGTTTGGTGATTGACTACAAGTCCCTGTGGGATTGATATACTAAGTACTACTTGATAAGCCGTGCACTTGCGGTAGCTTTTTCTGATTATATATTGAAAATCAAACATCATGTCTTTCTGGCGCCGTTGCCGGGGACTTCGGTGTCAACATCAAACAATTCTGGTAACGTTCTTTTAAGATACGAAGCGTCTTTTAGGCTTCTTTTCTTTTAAGATAAGTTTCTCTTGATCTTTTAGTAACGTTCTGGTTTTCTTTGATCATCAGGATGGTGTTCACGAGAACTGGAGCAGGTGCAGAGACTTCTGGAGTTCGTCGGGAAAGTCCAACGCCGGTAGTAGGAGGCGGTTTCGTGAGGCAGAATCCTTCACCTCACCCGAGCTACTCTTAACCACCTCATACTGCGACACCTACACCAAGATACCCAGCCGAATTTGTCACCGAGACCTCATCAGAATCTTCCACCGCGACCACCACCAGGGTACAATTATATCTATGGAGAACCTGGACAAGCACATACCCGTGCCACTGTAGTAGGTGACATCCCGCCGATCGCCTCGGCCTCCACCATTATCGGGGATATTATCCTTATGACTAGTATTTATCTTCCGCCGAGACCGAGTTGAGTGTTTACCTCCTTTGGGAATGCGGAACCTTCGAAAGCCGAGGAATGGATAAGAAGCTCCGAAAAGGCTTTCGGAATATTAAGGAAGGTTTAGCTCACGAGATACGATCAATTCTTGAAGCTAAAGACGGGGATTCATTGAGGTATCTCGGTATACCAATAAATTTAATGAGTTTGGAAGGTTCATGTTGGGATTTACAGCGAGGACCATGGCAGAGTTATTGAATAAAGCCTTGGAGGTTGAGACCTTCAGGAAGATGGCTACAATGGTTACTGGGAACAAGAGGAACTTTGAGACCAGTCAAGGCAATTACCGAGGATCACCGCAACAGAACGTCAAGAAGACAACAGCTCCCACGGCAGGTAAGGCCCCGACTAGTGCACCACTTTGCCCTAAGTGCAGCAGGAATCATTCAGGCGAGTGCAGACAGAATACTAATGGTTGCTACATCTACAGAGAGCCAGGGCACTTTTCTAGAGCGTGTCCAAAAAGAGGAAACAAAGGCAGTTCGAGCCAAGGAAACGGGAGAAGCGGGCCAAGCCGACCCGTTCGTGTTTTTGCGGTTGATGCTAGAGATGCGGAACCAGAAGATGATGTTATCTCAGGTACCTTTTGTTAATTTATGTTATTAAGATATTCTTATAGCACGTTTATTCATGTTGTAATTTTATTTAAATGAATGAATATGCATCTTAGGTGCGATAATGTTAGATAATCTAGTGGTCAGAGCTTTGTTTGATACGGGAGCGTCTAACACCTTTGTGTCGACCAAGGTAGCTAAGTAGTTGAGATTACCTTCGGAACCTTTAAGAAACACTTTGGAGATAACTACACCATTAGGAAAGGTAACAAAGGTAACTAGGATGATACCTCAAGTGGAAGTTTGAGTTGGATCTTATCGATGCAAGAGTGACTTTACGGTTTTAGACTTTTCAGATTTTGATGTGATTCTTGGAATAGATTGGCTATCCGAGAATTTTGTTCACTTAGATTGCCGAGGGAAGAAAGTGACTTTTAAGATACCTAGAAAATCAGATAAGACTTATCAGGGTAATGTGTACAAGCCGAGCAAGAAGAGACATCCGATAATTTCAGCGGTTAAGGCAATTAGAGCTTGTCAGAAGGGTTGTGAAGGCTACTTGTTGTACACAATGGATGTAGAACAAGTGAAGCCTAAGCTAGAAGAAACTCCGGTAGTGAGAGAGTATCCTGAAGTGTTTCCAGAGGAGTTACCGGGAAACATGCCGGATAGAGAAATCGAGTTTGAGATCAAGTTAGTACCGGGAGCGGCACCAGTTGCTAAGGCACCCTATAGAATGGCACCGGTTGAATTAAAAGAGTTGAAAGCTCAACTTAAGGATATGCTTGAGAGGAATATAATTCAGCCCATTACTTTCGCCTTGGGGAGCCCCTGTTCTGTTCGTGAAGAAGAAGGATGGTAGCATGAGGATGTGTATCGACTACAGAGCATTGAACAATCTTACCATCAAGAAAAAGTACCCCTTACCGAGGATAGATGATCTGTTTATGCAGTTGCAAGGCAAGAAAGTGTTCTCTAAGATTGATCTTAGGTCTGGTTATCATCAGTTGAAGATTAAGGTGGCAGATATACTGAAGACGGCTTTTAGTACGAGGTACGAACATTATGAGTTCTTGGTCATGCCTTTTGGACTCACTAATGCTCCATCTGTATTTATGGATTTGATGCAGCGAGTTTTCATGCCATACTTGGATAAGTTTGTGATAGTGTTCATAGACGTATCCTAGTATACTCTAACGATGAGAAAGAATATGAGGAACACTTAAGGATAGTGTTAGATACTTTGAAGAAGAACCAGTTGTTTCTAAGTTCTCTAAGTGCGACTTTTGGTTGAAACAAGTCAGTTTCTTGGGTCATGTCATTTCTGGAGATGGCATTCAAGTTGATCCCGCGAAGATAAAAGCAGTTGAGAATTGGCCTAGACCTACAACAGTTTTAGAAGTAAGGAGTTTTCTTGGATTGGCTGGTTACTATAGGAAGTTTGTGCAAGACTTTTCAAATATAGCTACCCCACTCACTAAGCTTACACAGAAGAATCTGAAGTTTGAATGGACAAGAGAGTGTGAAATAGCTTTTCAGGCGTTGAAGAAGAAGTTGACAACAGCCCGAGTTTTGGCAGTTCCGGAGATCTTTGATAACTACGACGTCTACACGGATGCTTCAGGACAAGTTTTAGGTTGTGTGTTGATATAAGGAGGGAAAGTGATTGCTTATGCATCTAGACAGTTGAAGCTGCATGAGAAGAACTACCCGACACACGACTTAGAGTTGGCAGCAGTAGTGTTTGCCTTAAAGACTTGGAGGCACTACTTGTATGGAGTTAAAGCAAGGATCTTCACCGACCACAAGAGTTTAAAGTATTTCTTCATACATGAGAATCTGAATATGAGCGTCGAAGATGTGGCAGAAAGGTTAGATGGGTTGGAAATCAGTAGTTTTGATCAGATAGAGGATCGACAATTTGTGGCGCCGTTGTTAGCAAGGTCAGAGTTGATGGATGACATTCGGGAAAAGCAAGAAGAACATCCGGTGTTAGTGGATTTGAAGCGAGTTGCTAGAGAGAAGCCTACAGTGGGTTATGTGTTAGATAAGAATGAAAATCTTTGGTACTAGGATCGTCTGTGTGTGCCTAATGTTGGTGACTTAAGACAAAGAGTTATGGAAGAGGCACATAGGATTGCTTTTGCAGTTCATCCAGGTGCTACTAAGATGTATCGGGACTTGAAAGAAAGTTTTGGTGGCCCTCGATGAAGTTGGAGATAGCTAAGTTCGTGTCAGAATGTGACACTTGTCAAAAAGTAAAAGCAGAGCATAGAAGACCAGGAGGAATGCTTAAGCCTTTGGATATCCCTTAATGGAAATGGGATAAGATTACGATGGATTTCATCACCGGTTTACCGAAGACTAAGGGAGGACATGATGCAATTTGGGTAATTGTGGATAGATTGACCAAATCTGCCCATTTCTTACCGTATAAGGTTGATATGTCTTTGAAGAAGATGACAACACTATATCTGGATAATATAGTGAAGTTACACGGTGTTCCTATCTCGTTAGTTTTGGATCGTGATCCGAGATTCATCAGTCTGTTTTAGAAGAGTCTACAAGCAGCTTTTGGAACCAAGTTGGATTTGAGTACGGCTTTTCATCCGTAAATAGACGGACAGTCAAAAAGGACCATCCAAACACTCGAGGACATGCTAAGGGCTTGTGTTTTGGATGTAGGTGGATCATGGGATGATTACCTACCTGTAGCGCAGTTTGCCTACAACAACAGTTATCATGCAAGTGTAGGCATGCCGCCGTTTGAAGCTTTGTAAGGAAGAAGATGTCGAACGCCACTGTTTTGGGATGAAGTCGGGGAAAGACAGATCACAGGGCCGGAAATGGTTGAACAAGCTAAGGAAAGGGTTCAATTGGTCAAGAAGAATCTGAAGGCAGCTCAAAATCGACATAAAAATTGGGCTGACGTTAGAAGAAGACCTCTTGAGTTTGAAGTCGGTGAAAGAGTGTATCTGCGAGCTTCCCCGATGAAGGGAGTGAAACGCTTTGGACAAAAGGGAAAGCTAATTCCAAGGTATGTTGGACCGTTTGAGATTCTGGAAAGAGTTGGACCATTGGCTTATAAGCTTCAGTTACCGGAATCCATGTCAAGAGTCCATAGTGTTTTTCACGTTTCAATGTTGAAGAAGTGTCTGATGAAGAATGATGTTGAAACTACGATTGATCCGGAAGTTCTTTAGGACAATCTTGCTTATGATAAGAGACCGATCAAGATTTTGGACCGGAAGGAAAAGATGATTAAGAGACGGATGATCCCATTGGTGTTAGTTCAGTGGAGCAATCATTCACCCGAGGAGGAAACTTAGGAAGTTGAAGATGATATGATCAGTGAATTCCAAGAGTTTGTTGATCTACTAGGTATGTTCTAGTTTCGAGGATGAAACTCCTTTTAAGGGGGGAGGAATGTAATATTCCGATTTTCGGGAAAGGGCAGACATCTTATTTTGTGAAAACGAAATATTAATATTTCTTTCCTTTTATTGGAGTTAAGTGTATTGTTAATTATATATATATATATGTAATTTTTGAATTTATGTATATAATTATAGGAAATTTATGATTTTTTTTGGTAATTAAGGGTGATTATGGAAAAAGGGATTTAATGGAAATTGGTATTAAGAATGCGCAGTTCAAACAGAGTGTTTTAGCATAGGTTCTGGTCAAGTAATGCGTACGCGTTGTAGGCAATGCGCACGCATTGTTTGTACAGACAGTTTCAGCAGGTTTTAGAAGCAGGGAATGCATACGGATTCCATCTAATGCGCATGCATTGCCCCCGGTTTGTGCATAAATGATTTTTAAGCTATGTCTTTTAGTTTCAAACCCTATTCATGATATGTTAACATTGTATAAACATAAACAAGCCTGAATTGAGCTTCTGATTCGTTCAGTTAAAACACCGAATGTACTCTTAAAAGGAGTTGAAGTTCGGATCCATCAGAATAGCATGATAGGCTTGTGATTCGATGGATTAGTATTCATCAATGTCTGTGTATTTGCTAGGCCATGTTAATGTCTAGTGGTCTAGGAAGAGAGTAGTAAATGGTGAGGGAGATTAATTGAAAACACTTAGGTGGTTAGTTAATCATTTTAATAAAATACGTACTTGACTAGTAAAAGACTAAATAACATGTCTCTCTTGGATAGGCACCAGTCTATATCGCGATGTGTGTGCTACCTCTGAAGGTGGAAGAACTCCGTAGGTCAAAAAACCCTAAGTACGGAGGGACTCCACTGAGATGCGCGTACTATCGGAGTCTACCTATTCTAGACTCCGTGGATATTGGTGTGATACACTAATATGTTGCCAAGAATATCCCCAGTTTGGATATGCGTAATGCCCTTGAGTGCGGTTGTAACAGAGATAAGGTAAGTAGAAACGTTTAGTCATTTAATGTTGATGGACATGAAATGAACCCCAGATTGAGTTTGTCACACCTAAACAACTAAACGATTAAATGTCTTTTCTTTATAAATTATAATTGTTGTCATAGATTCTCTCTTTTATTAAGTACTTTGTTCTTACCTCAAATGCTTGTTTTCTATGTGTTTGGGGGTGAGAAGACGAACAGGTTGAGCATGTTTACGAGGAGGAGTTCGATGACGACGTTTGACGACGCCTCATTGAAGACTTTTCATTTATTTATTTTGTTATTTATTATTAAACTATGCTAGTACTTTTGGATTAGACTTTTGGTCTTTCGAGACTTGTCTTACGTTTCTTTGGATTTCGTATTTGCTTTTGAATGTAATAAAGTTACATTTCCATTTTTAGTTGATATTTCCATTCTTGGATTATTGGAAAAATTTTATACCCGAGTCTTTTGCTTCCGTTTGCTTATTTTGATACGACGTAGTAGATGTTTACGTATGAAATGAATTTTTTTTATTTTATACATGCCGAACGTTCCTTTTCCGGATAAGGACTCGGTGTCCGGGAACGGGGCGTTACAACAACAAAACATATATCAATAAACGTAGACCGATTCCTCTATGTTTTTTTATGGCAAAAATTCATAGTGATAAAACGAAATGGTCTGGAAATTTTGTGTCTGCCTCAAATTTTCCACACAAGCGATCAACAAATGTACAACTCGCAAAGATTAACTACACCGGAACAGTTTGCTTTGTTTTTGTTTCTTCTGTCGGCTTCAAGTCCTATGGGTCTTGAAACGGGTATGATGTGGTTATTCTTAGGATGTGTTTTTTCTCCTCCTGTGAGAGTGTTTTTTCTCCTCCTGTGAATTTTCTTCATTTTCTATATGTTTTTTTCCCCTTTCTTCAATTGGTTTATTTAAGGGATATTTCGTGGGAGTATTTGAGGGATATTTGATAGTATGTCGATTCTCCTTTAAATTAATGGAAAAAATAAAGTCAATGGAACGGTGTGATAAAAAAATTCAAGGCCATGTGTCACCATGGTGTTTATATATTAAAAAAATAAACATTACTCCCTCGGTTTTAAAATATACGAGACTGTTGCTAAAAACACGTTTATTTAGAAAATGGTTTAATGCTATTACTTTTCGCACGCAATGACTAAAAATTCTCTATGATACAATTCATACAGTCTTCTTTTTAACTTCTACCTAGTATTAAACAAGGATAAAGTTGGAAAATTAGCAATAAATGCTGTTTTGAAAAATGTTTTGTCTCAGTTATTTTGAAATAAATTTTTTTGACAACTGACTCAGTTATTTTGTAACGGAAGGAGTAAGAAAATAAGACGACAACAACAAACAAACCACTGATTTTATGGTGGTCCACAATCAACAAAACCACCGTCGTATCATCATTTTTCACCAATCATTTTTTTCATAAATGAATGGGTTCTTTACCCATAAATATATTTAGATCTGATTGATTCAGAACGATCAAGTTATACATATGGCCGGACCAGGATAAAATGTAAGCAAACAAAACAAAAGAGGGTAGAATTTTTTTTAGAATTTGTTATAATCTCATAAAAATTCTTAATTTAAAATCCGATATATACTTTATTTCACATGTATAAAGCTTACTTTATTGTGTTTTCCTTTTCATTTAGTATCGTTTTATGATTATAAAGTAGTTTTTTTTTCGTCGTAAGATTATAACATAGTTGTATATATATATATATTTTAGAAGAATATATATAGTTGTATATTGATGGTAAAAATAGATTTTATATATATGTTTCTGATGTATATATATGAGTATTATGACATAATTCACCTTTGTGTACCTGCCATGTAATTCAAACTAAACACGTCTATTGATAAACATTTACATTTTCATGCATTACTTACCTTTGCCAAGATAGCCAGTAGCACCAGAAATTAGCAACGTTTTCCCTTGAAGAATTTTTGTGATGCCAATGCCATTGCTAGTTTGATTAGCTCGGCTCGTTTTGCAATAATCTGGTTCAGACAATATCGAATTCGTATCTAAAACCGACCCGTTCGATTTCAAACCATCCATGCCACTTCGGTTGTATACATTGAAGTTTATCTTAGGCTGCTTCAACAAGAACCCTTTTATAGGCTTATACTCCTTCAGCAACACATTTTCACATGTCTGTTTGTATTTACAGAAGATGGAAGCATTAATAGGTAGAGCCTCCATTGATGTGAAAGTCAATGGACGGATGAAGAAAGAACACAGATGTGGGAGATTTCAGAAGGTTGAAATTCACAAGAAAGAAGGAGAAGTAAAATGGAACATGCTAATAAAAACCCAACGTATAAAAAGGCGGAGCATGACGTACAGTTTCATTATATATTATATCATTATATTTTTATAGACTACATATTGATTGACAGATCAGCCGGGCCAATAAGAAAGCGCAGGAAGCCTTGGCTGAAGACCCAACTATCTCGGGTTCGAAAATACGTGTTTTGCAAACAAACGATAATTAATAAATACATTCAAATATTTTTCAATCATCTATTGTAGTCCAGTTGGATAGTATATTTGGCTCAGAGACGGACCTAGCATAGAAAGGGGGGGTGCATGGCCCCCACTCAACTTTTCGTGTGAAGTTACTAAAATACCCTCTAATAATATTAAAGATCGTGTATGTATATAATTTCAGATAAACTTTAATGTAATTGCTACTTAGTTCATTTAGTTAGAAGTATAATTTTAGTATATGAGGTCACTTGCTCAAAACCTGCCTGCTTCATTTTTTTTGAACTTTTTTTTTTTTAATTTACTTCTGGCAGCACCTATGTATTTCTTTTTATTTTACTTCCGCCACCACACTAGGAACGCGAGTGACACTGACGATCTTTTTCGATAATAACGTCAGTGACTGTCGTTTTTCACCAATGATACATTTATTTATTTTTTTGGTTGGAAAAAGACACGGAAGAAAAAAATCATATATATATATATATATATATATATATATATATATATATATATATATATATATATATATATATATATATATATATATAGAAAAAAATAAACTTCGAACTAAAAACCTAAATATTCTACAAAAGGGATGTTTAATTTTACTATGTTTTGAGGCTATTAATTAATTGAATTTTGTATCTATGTATGTGAAAAGCGCGATATTGAAGTAATATTTTGTAAATATGTTTTATAAAAAAAACAAAAAAAAAAAAAAAAAAAAAACTTCGAAATAAGAGACCTAATTCGACGACTTCGGCGAAAGCCCTAAAATTGCCAGGACCGGCCCTGTTGATTGGTATATGAAATATTTATTAATTAACACAGATATTTTTCACACACTACATTGATTACATCAACCGCCATAATCTTTGTCGGAACTGCCAAAAATAGCCCATATGTGGGCCCCAGCTCCAACTGACTCCACCATATGTAACTCAGCTCAGCTGAGTTACCAGATATGTAACCAAGCAGACGAGATGTAGAACTCAGTAGCATTCATAACCTCAGCAGACTACTAAACCAAAAGTGTCTCAGCCGACTTCACCAGTTGACATCCACAGACAAGAATATTTTACTCAGTTGATTGCCGGATTAGTTCCCCGAGATTAGAGATTAAGTCACACTTTGCTAGCAAATCTCCACCTTGACTTGTACTCTCATTCAAATCAATCAAACTGCATAACCAAATGTACTGTACCAGATGCATTCGTGAATGTCAGGATGTAATGTACTTGACCTCTCCACAAAATCCACCAAGCTGATATGCCCTCAGTTGAGTATCAAGACTGTAGATTATAAGCTTTGAATATTCAGCAAATCCAGGCACAAGTGAAACTTGCTCTACCGAACTGGTTTAGTAAGCATATCAAAAAGATTTTCCTTGGTGCTGATCATCCTTACTTGAACCCTCTTCTCATTCATTAGAAAATTACACCTCACATCCATATTCTTGGTTCTTTCATGATGAACCTGATTCTTAGCCAGATATATTGCACTCAAACTATCACAATATATCTCTGCTTGATCCTGATGTAGCCCCAAACCACTGACTAGTCTCTTCCACCAGATACCCTCATTGGATGATTCAGTAAGAGCCATGTATTCAGCCTCAGTAGTTGATGAAGCCATTGTGGCTTGAAGAGTAGCTTTCCAGCTGACAACTGAATTACCTAATGTGAAAACATAACCAGTCATAGATATTTTGCTGTCCATATCACCTGCATAATCAGCATCACAGTACCACATGACCAAACCTTGAGTATCACCGATAACATGCTATTTAGAACCTTTTATTACACCTTTATTTGCCTGAATTATGCTCAAGTGAGGAAAGATAGTCTTAATATTATGTGAAATACATGTTAATTGCATAGTGAGTGTGCCCTAGATGATTATTCTGCATTTGCATAATTTCCTAGTAGATTTGGTACTGTTTGGCTTTGCTTTACGTGTTCTATAGGAGTACCTTATTCAAGAGCAGCTAAGGCATTGATCTGGGCTAAATGAAGTCATAGGGCCGAGTTGAAAGTGTCCAAGAAGAGATCATTCAAGAAAAAGAGCTGAAGATGGGCTCGATATACTGAGGCCCACCACTGACTTACCGAGAACTTGGAGGACACGAAACTAGCCCTACAACGTTTACTATGTCGGCTATGGTTTATTTGAGTCATAAGTCGGCTGAATGATCTATATATAGCCGTAGAATTTCATTGTAATCATATACTTATCATATACTCAAATATACAATACATTATTTATGCAATAAAAGTTTGGGGCAAATGTCCAAAAGGACACATATTAGTCTTAATTAGGCAAATAGGACATTAAGGAATCTTATTTGGTTATGAGGACACAAAATTAGTACAAAGGCCAAACTACCCCTAATTTTTTTTTATTATTGTTTTTTTTTTCTAGAGTATATATATTTTTTAAATTCTGGACGAAAAAGGTTTTTTATTTTAATTTTTAAATTCTGGACGTAAAAAGTGTTTTTTTTCTGGACGCAAAAAAATGTGTTTTTTTTGGGTGACCACCTCGATGCATTGACCACCGCGATGCAGTGACACGCGAGACGCCGCGATGTAGAGACACCACGATGCATTGACCACCCGAGGTCCATTGACTACCCCGATGCAGTGGCCACCCCCGATGCAGTGCATTGACCACCGCGATACAATGACCTTCCCCGATGCAGTGACCACCGTGATGCAATGACCACCATGATGTATTGACCATCCCCGATTTATTGACCACCGCGATGCAGTGTCCACCCCGATGCAGAGGCACCGCGATGCAGTGACCACCCCCGATGTAGAGACACCGCGATGAATTGCCCACCCTCGATACAGTGACCACCCCCGATATAGAGATACCTTGATACAGTGACCACCCCTGATATAGAGACACCGCGATGCAGTGACCACCCCCGATGTAGAGACACCGTGATGCAGAGACGCCTCGATGAAGTGCCACTGTGATGCATTGACCACCCCAGATCCATTGAGCGACATTGCGATGCAGTGACCATTCTCGATGCAGAGACACCGTGATGCAGTGACCACCCCCGATGCAGAGACACTTCGATGCAGTGACCACCCTCGATGTAGAGACGCCGTGATGCAGAGACGCCGCAATGTAAAGACATTACGATGCAGAGACATTGTGATGCATTCATCACCGCGATGCAGTGACCAACCCAATGCATTGACCGCCACGATGCATTGACCAACCCAATGTCTTGACCACCGCGATGCATTGACTACCCCCGATGCATTGACGCCGCGATGTAGTGACCACCACAATGCATTCACTACCGTGATTCATTGACCACTGTGATGCAGTGACCACCGAGATGCATTGACCACCCGATGCAGTGACCATCGCGATGCATTCATCACCGCGATGTAGTGACCACCTTGATGCAGTGACAACTCGACTCGGCTCGATTACTCCCCTAATGTGACATGTTACGATGTAGAGACACCACGATACAGATACATCACGATGCAGAGACACCGTAATGAAGTGACAGCATATTCCAGAGACATCGCGGTGTTATGACATTTGACGATGCAGACACACCGCGATGCAGAGACATCGCAATAAAGTGACAGTGTGATACAGAGACATCACGATAAAGTGACATCGTGATGTTATGGCATTTGACGATTTAGAGACATCACAATGAAGAGACATCATGATGCAGAGACACCGTGATGAAGCGACACCGCATTGCCAAGACACCGGGATACAGAGAAACCGTGATGTAGAGACACGGCGATGAAGTGACACCGTGATGTAGTGACATTTGATGATCCAACTCCGCGATGATATTTGATATTTTTCCGATTTATTTCAGAAAATTGATTTGTTTTCTTCTTAAAATGGACTTCAAATGGCTATATCTTTTGATATAAAACTACTATCAACATAATTCTTTCACCCTAATTCATATATTTTCGTCCTCTTTATTTTGATATCTCATTTTATGAAGTGACACTTTTTGCAGTGACACTCAATGACACCAACATTTATGAAGTGACACCCAATGATAACAACGCTTTATGAAGTGATGCCCTATCTAATGACACCCAATGACACCAACATTTTATTCCAAACTATACTCACACCACCATCAAATTCATGTTACTGCACCAATTTCCTTCCCAATCAAATGTTGATACAACAATATGAAATATCACCCCACCCTTAAAAAAATATCCCCTACTGAAAGATGTGGATTTAATGTCGTCGGAGCTCCGGCGGCTACGATTACGTCCATGCTCTTGTCGCTTATTTTGACATCTCATTCACATTGTGCCATAAGTTGACCGGCTTCTAAACAGGTTCATTTTCTTGCCCTCTTTAATTACATTATCTGACCAGATGTGACGAGTTTTCTGTGACAGAAACAACCTCTTGTAGAAATATAAGTTAAGACTGTGTATATACTATGCTTAAATGGCTTTCATCCCTAGGCGAGATGCTTCAGTGCACCAAACTGCAAAAAGCCTCCAAGTTTGCTAAATCATTATTCCATACTGACCTGTAATTACGGTTAACTTGTAGAACCAAAGTCGAGGGCCACACATTGGAAGCAAACAGTTCTTTATCTTGAAGATGTGCTGACTGTTTGTGAAGGAGAGGCAATTACTGGGAGTATGGTTGTGTCCCAGAACAAACACAATCCTCGTGATCTTGATATCACTCTCAAGTATTCAATAAATGGTGATGCAAGTTGACGCGAACGCAACATTACCGCATGAGGTGATCTTTTGCCTTGGAGAAATATCCATGTAATTTATCACTTGCAATGAGGGAATCTCATCATAGAAAGAAGCATCATTTCTTGTCCTATAAGTGGGAAACTATTGTTGTAGTATTCTAAGACGTTTTCAAAACATTTTTATTTCATTGATTAGCTTATTTTTCAAGTGTGAAAAGCAATTTTATTGCTTTTTACTACTACTTTTAACATTATTTGTTGTTTAGTGCCTCTACTTATTTTTCCAAATCTAAGTTCATATGTTGATTCCCCTAAAAAAGAAGTTTATATGTTTATTTTCTTAGTAGTTTTATTGGCACCACAATGAATCTATCGGGACACCACAGTTCCGGCTAGGTCTACTTTACAGTGGTCAGAGTGGACATTCAACCTCTATAAAGTCAATGTGGAGCTTACATTTGGCTTTCCAGTGATCGAATGTCATTATGGTATCTCGAGAATAGATTCACTATGGGGTTAATAACAATTACAAAAGATAAAAGCCCTCGAAAGAAAACAATTCATTTCTGTAATGGTATGTTCAGAGTGCCACTACATAAATACCAGTAAAATGTTTATCCAAGTAAATTTTATTATCATTAATATCACCAATATCTCTACAAGAGCATATACCATCTCTGAAATGATGAAACCTCTTGTTATTCCCAACAATCAGTTCTCTGCCCACAATATTGGACATGATCTTTAATGCATTATGACAATCACCACAAATCCTCAGATTCTTAATGATCCTTAAAGTAGTCCTAGCTGGAGTAGTGATCAAACTATATGCAATAGCCAGACGCTCACTGTGACACATCAATGCTTGCTCTTTAGCCTCCTAATCAATGTCATGAAGCACATACCGCGTATCAGGCACGTAACATGCATCCCTCAACTGTTATACCGGTTACTTTACGCATTTATTTATTTTGTGCTTGTATTTATTTTATATGATACGATAGATGCATAACTAGGCACGATCTGTATGAATGTGTAGGATGTATGTCTATAGAGATAGATATACATGATGAGACCATAATTAAATTAATTAAAAGAATTAATTCAAAATTAATTAAGTGAATTAATTTACATAAATACTTCCACCTCAAAAGAATCAAGTTGAAATTGCCTCCCCATATTATAATGATGGTGAAGAGCCCTTGTGATCCAACTCATCAGCCAAAGCAGGGGGTTGACCTACCTCGGGTATATCGTCATTATCGAGATATGATCGTATGAGATCTCATGAATATTGGGGTTATGACATGACTAAGAATTCTCTCGGCCACCTGCCAAAGCGGGGTCGTTTGGATTTTAGAGGCAAGAGTTTGACTACTTTATAAGATGAAAATTGTCCAAGAGTTGACTAGTCAAACAACAAGAGTCGTATAATATACGATTGACAAAGATTTGTCTACCTATTAGACTATTTTCGGCCCACCAGCCAAAGCGGGGGTCGTGGTAGTTTAGTGGGATCTTGTCCACTAAAGAAATTAATAATTCTTGAAAGTCAATTGGGAGTAGTTGACTAGTGGGAGCAAAATCATAAACCATAAGACCATTTTGATTTTACGTGTATAAACAACAACACTCAATTATCATTATTTTTATGTTGTAGTTTTAGCAAACTTTATATTTATGTTTTTATTCTCGATTAGTAAAACCAAATTATGACTGTTACCTTTTAAGAAACGTTCTCAAATATGGTTAAGTAATTTTAATCCTTTTAAAATAAGCAATGACACGAGCAATCCCATCATAGTATTTGGAGACAAGGAGACTACATATTTGATGGAGTACTCCAAGGCTTTACTTATTAATGAAAGCGGATGCTCATGATATGATTAAATCATTTGAAATAAGTTTCAACGAATTAATCATATATTGGAAACGATCCAATATGATCATTCTGTCATACGATGACAATTAATTCAAACGTTGAATAAGAATGACTGCATCGAATTTTGGAAAGGCTGTTTTCAAAATTGTAAGATTTAAGTATTGACTTAATTCTTTAATTATTGCTTAAAGTTTAATTAAATAGTCAATATTTTGAATACGATTCAAAAGGTTAAATAAACTATTTAGTAAAATTTAGATTTTCTATATGAAAGGAAATTAAAGACATAGCTCTTGTGATCTTACTTAAGTCTTATGAAGACTACACCAAGAAATTTTTACAAGTGCTTAAAGGATTGAAAGGAAAATAAGGGCATGTGCTTAAATAGGAAGCTTATCGAAGTCTCTATTCTAGGCAAGTGTATTGAGATAAATCTATCTAAGTTCAAGTCAACTCTTAGATATATGATATATTACGAGTGTGATTAAATTAGAAAGATTAAATATAGATTTGGAAGGTGAAGCAAATGTTGTAACACTTACCATATTCTGGATCTAGTAAACTGATAAGGGAAAATAAATGTTATTATGTTCCGGTTCTTATGAAGAACATAATTTCAGTTATATGTTAGGATTTAGTAGACATATTCAATTGTAATGAATAAATGTTATTCCGATAAAGTTGGAAGGTCACTGAATTTAACATACTAGATTGATGTCACTATATAGTTGATATGTGTGATAAAATCTCAACTAAATATTAATATGGCTGCTATCCTTAATATTTGGTGGTCGTTCTAGACATAGTCTCTATGTAGGAGAATCGTGTGATCAGATGTCATTCTGATGACGTCTGAACCATGTGGTTATGAATCATGTGGTTATGAATCATGTGGGTGATACGTATCTTATCTGAAGATGACAATAATACCCTTTTGTGAAAAGGTTATAAGATCTAGTAAGTTGTCTAATGCCTAAACATACCGATGTTTGTTGGCTTGTGACAATTAATGCCATAAATAATTGTTTATCTCTCTCTTGGACAATTTTTTGAAATAGTTGAATGTACTTATTGAAGTACAACAATTCGGAAAGCCTGAAAAGTTCAAGCTAGTACGGATATGAGATTGATGAGCTACTTAGGAATTAATATTCAATTGGATTGAAGTAATTGAAACCTGAAGGGTGTTTCGGAAGACGTCGGAAAGGGAATATGATTCTCCGGATACCATTTTTGGAATACGCAATTAGAGTGTGTTCCTAGAATGGAAACAACACTATCTATGATAATGGTGTGATGCAAGCCATGCGAAGTATCCCTTACCCGTTTCGAGATAGTGCCCTTATACTTAACCGAGTTCCAAAGAATAAGGTGAATAAATTCCATATTAGATATGGAAGGGGATAATGTCGAATCTATCTTAACCGATGATTTGAAGTTGTCATAGGCAAAGTCAGAAAGGCTTGGAGCCTAGTACGACATATGCAACTTTATGGAATATCTTAGCTAGCACGCTGGATATTATTTACTTGTCCGCGGAGCAAAATGTTTGTCTCCGAACATACTGTTTTCAAGAGGAAGTGTTTCTTCCAAAAGAAACTGTGGGAGTAAATTTAAATCTCAAAATAGTTTGAGAACCACAAAGATATACTCAACCATTGGAACGTGAGCAGACGCCACAAAGTGATGTGTGTAGAACACTGCTCAGTGCACACAAAAGTTCTGTAAGTCTTGGATAACCTCAAGCCTGAAAAGGCTGCTGGTATGTTCATCTTGAAGAATGAATATCTGACGACTTATGAAGGAATGTTTGAAAGGAAAGATTGAGAGAAATGGTAGGGGCCATAGTATCTGAAATAGATTCCATCAGTGACAACCATGTTATGAATTAACCTAGTATGTCTTACCTAGAGGGAATGTCCCTGAAAGGCTGAAATGGATAGTAATATGATTACCATAAGGCTGTAGTGACGGCTGAAGGGTATGGGGTGTAAACCTTGTTATCATCTTTATGCTGCCAGCTGAGCCCGGTTCTATTCAAACTATGCTTGTTATAACTTCGTCTCAGGGCTATATGATAGTGTTGAAGACGTTGAGCAGATAGCTCGATGTTCATAGACGATAACATGATATGTAAGCTCATGAGATCCATTTATAGACTCAAACAAGTTTCTCTAGACAATTTCTTTGTTTGATAATCAAAGGAGTTTGATTTAGTCAAAAGAAGGGACATGCCCAATGTGCAAGATAGATAGTGGGAGTGTGTTATGATTTTTGAGTAAGGTATTGGATATCTCTGTCGGGAATCATCACCCCGTGTCACAGTCAATTAATGTTTGGTAGTTCAAGGTCTTTACGAAAGCACTTGGATTAGCAGTTCTTATTTTAGAAATAAGAATCTATAATGATAGATTTTTCTGCTGTTAGATTATAGTTTACCTATATAGATGTGATGCTAAAAGATTTTAGCATAGATCGTGACAGAGGATACTACTTTCCGGTGTTCTCAAGATCTATCTATGTTAGGACGTTAGTCCTAAAGATAAGGTGAAAGATGATGCTTATGGAAGGTTCCCTTTCTTATGCGTTAGGAACCATTATAGAAGTAATGCCAGATGTTCATAGTCCATGAATCGTCATGAGCATGTATGAAAGTATATCTGGTGAATGTCGAGAATATCCTTATCAAGTTAAGTATGGTTTTCTAGTTTATTGAAAATTGGAATTAGATAAACGTAGATATACAGACGTATATCCTAAGTCTTATGAAGGTGAGTGGTAGCTGCAGTCAGGGTTTGTAGTCACTTTGATTAAGTGAAACAGTGAGCTGGAAATGTTCTTAGCTATGGGTTACTGTAAATTCTACGACTAGGCCAAAACACAGCAGTGCCTTGGAGGCACAGCGGGAGTAGTACATGAGTCCGTGAGGTTCAATCTTGTACCTTGTACGGTTCTTCCACCTTTTCTATATAGCTGATATAGTAAGTGGATTCATTGCTTGAAGCAAGGACAAGGGTCTCGTTAGAGAATCGTGTGTGTGTTGAGGTGGTTCCTTTGACTTGATCATTTGGAGCATGATATGAAGATAGTCCGAGTCCTTACGGATAGCTATCCGTTTACGGATAGGGCTGGTTGCGAGTATTGCATGAGATTCTTGTGTTTCAACTTGGTCTTGTGTGTGCGAGTAATTGGTTTTAGGCCAAGTGGGAGATTGTTGAAATAGTGTCCTAAACCCAATCGGGTTGGACCGGATCCGACCGGGTCGGATCATTTCTACTATTTCTTTATGTTTATGCATATATTAAATGGCTTTTATGTTGTCATATATATGTTCTTTTAAAGAACCAATTATGAATTGTTATATGATAACGTCTTTGGTATTGAACTGTGATAGAGAAACCATGATAGGTGATTATGGTTGATGAGATCTCTAATAACTTTGATAAGTTTGATACTTAAATGTCTCTAGGCTGATGTACTATTAAACAGTGCATTGATAGTACGAACAGGCTAGCATGTATTAGATGTCTTCTATCTTTAGGGCATGGATAGATCTCGTTTATCGAAGTGTATAGACACTTGGACTGTACATGGACGTGTATTAGATAATGCATACGTTAGACTGACCCACTTACATTAAGTGTCGCACTATGTGGCAGTTGTGTAATTTTTCCTTAAGACCGGAGTCTTCATGGCATCACGGTGTAGATTGTCATGCTTTGAAACTATTGAGATTTTCCCTATCAATGGGGCGATCATGCAGTAGTGATTGGGTGTGATACTGAAGCATGCGGAGTATACATGTTAGTTCGTCTGGGAATCGCGTATCCTATGATTGAGATTGAATATCCGAAATGGCCTTCCTATAAGGAATGTCTAGCTCTCGTGAATCTTTACAAAGTGAGAGTAAATGTGTTACTTCGAGAGAGCATGATATCTAGATTCTAAGATACGATCGTTAATATATTGACACTCGAGATACGATCGTATGGATATTATTACTGCGGTAGGATTGTAATTTACACGGTAACTGTTTCACATGAAAGGTAGTAGTCATTGCATTTTACTCTTCTGATGATTGGGGGTCACGGTGTGTTGCTAGACGCTATCCCGTGATCGTTAGGCATGAAGGGCATTTTCGTAAATTGCACTTTATGTCTACGGCCAACATATTCGGAAGCCTATCGGGTCACACACATATGAACATCTAGCCGTATTAAAATGTAGTTATAGTTGATAACCAAATAAGGAAAGTTTATCTCGAGACTATAAAGGTTATAGTGGTAAATTAATATGGTGGTATTTATTTATTATGAATAAATTAAATACATGATATTAATAGTATTATATTAATTAAAGAATATTCGGGATGTCAATTTGTTGGCTGAAGGTGGCACAATTTGTGTATATAAGATACACTTGGATTATGCAATTTAATTAACTTACCAAATATTAATATAAGATATTAATTTATATGTATCTAATATATGGCGCCGAAATTTGTGTGTGTAGTTGACACGCGTGAATGCCAAGTTGATCATGTTTCAATGTTTGGAAATTAAAAAAAAAAAAAAAATATATATATATATATATATATATATATATATATATATATATATATATATATATGTGTTATATATGTAATATATACAAATTAAATGAGATAAATTAATCAAATATATTTTCCTTATTTTATTAGGAAAATGTTTTCTTTCTCCTCAATCTACTAGACGGTCAAAGGTCGATCTTTTTGATCAAGCAAGGTATTCACCGTCTACTTCTTTTATGCTTGTTGTTTAAAGAAAGTCGATCTTGGTTAAGAAGGAAATAAAATTTTGAATTCCGCTGCGTTCCCGCATAGATTTCCTAACAGTCTCAATGTATTCCATGACTTCATCCAGAAGTCCAGTTGGGCCTAAAACATCAATAACACCTAAATAATTCTCAATCCTAGGAGTAATTTCGTACTCATTCTTCATCATTTCCAAGTACTGAAACCCTTCCTTAACCGCTCCCTTGCTAGCAGAAGTTGATAAAACTGCAAGGAAAGTCTCTCCAGTATGTGTTAAACCCCTCAATCTCCTCATTTTCTCAAAAATAATTAACCCATGTTCGCCCTCTCCAATATTCGCATACCCGTTAATCATCAAATACCACAAACTCAATTTTCTCACACGAAATCTGTCAAATACCTTCCCCGCATTCTTCGTACCCCCAAACTTGACATAAATTTTCAATCACCTTATTGTTCAACTCAACATTTCTACTAAATGGTGACATCATCAAAAGATCATGCAGACTTTTTCTAAGCTCAAGAGACCCCTTCACACTGCATAAACTGAGCAAAGTATCGAAATCATCATAATTTGAATCAAAACCTTGCGAGATACAATCAATTGCTTCATTGAGCATACCTTCGTTGCAGAGGGATGTCAAATCCACATCTTTCAATGAATCTGTCGGTGCCCCGGTGGCTACGATTTAGTGTCGTCTGAATTCATCAACAACGATTTTCATGACGATGATGACCATGATGATGAAAGGGAAGAGAAGAAAGTTAAGCTCGTTGTTCGCTTGCTTGAATATACTAGGCAACAATTTCCTCACCATCGACTTCGGGTAAACTGTTCTTCTTCTTTTCGGATCCATTGCCACTAGTGCTCCAACGCCTTCAATCTTGTATTGAGCAACTGGAAACGGTTTTGATCCAGAGAGAATGTCATGGTGGGAGAAGGGGTAATTTAGGAAACTTGGATAAAATGTGTCCTTATAACCAATTATCTTTTAAGTGTGTCCTAAGTGCCTAATTAAGTACCGAAACTAGTCCTTATAAACAAATACCCATAAAAGTTTATAGTTTTGTTATTCTAAATTTTCTTCCGGTTTCCCCTCTTATACGCCGTCTCTAACTTGAGGAGCTCAAGTTAGATCTCCATAACCGAATGTATGAAGCTTGGAACGTTCCTTTATGTCTTAGTTATGGTAGATTTACATGTTTCTACGTGTCATACTTAATATGAATGTTTAACGACCCCGTAATTTACCAGAATTAATCATAACAAGACAATGTAGTTCCAGAATTAAGAACCACCGGTCTATACCATTGTATCAGGGCATTTTTAGGTCACTTTAATCTGGAGGTTCAGCATCAGCTACGTTGATCGACATGTTTAATTAGTGATTATTTAAATCTTCCCAATCTGGTATTTGTACATCATAAATTAAGATGAAGGACGATAAAGTGAAATGTTAATTATGACATAGTCTGGATCGATCTCAAGGAATGTGCTAGTCAATCCACGATTGTTGCTTAGGGAGGTTTTCGGTTTTGAGACATCACTTTCTAGAACTTATTAGGTGTGGGTTAATACAACCAACGAAGGATGTTAATTACACAGACGTTTACTGTCCTTTCAAAGAAGTAGACAAGGTTAGGAGACTGCACCCGTAGCTAAAACTAAGTTAATAACATGTTTTGACTGATTCGGGGAATTACAGGAGGAAGTAAACATGATGATTAAGTATACTGAGTTGAGGGATAGGTTAGGAAGGGCAGAATATCGTGTTTATTTTCATATTCATGTTGGTTTATGACCGTTTGTGTGTCCTTAGTTGGATTAGATTCGTTTATTGATGTCCTGAAACTGGGGTCCAATCTTACCAGCAGTGTACCGGGTCAAATTGTAGTCTAGTCTAGTGAACAAGGTCGTCTCCTCAGGGAATACGAAATAATTCAAAGTGTGGTTAAACACCAATTAGTTATTATTATCTTGATCTAAGTCGCAATTTTAACATAAAATTGATAGTTTTCCGTCACTAATAAAATTAACAATAACTATTAAAGGTACTAGCCAAGACAATTTCATTGAACTATAGTCTCTTTCAGTTTTAAGGGTGCGATTAATCGGCCTATTAAGGGTATCCAATTGTGTGAAACGGTATACTCATATTCTAACAATTTCCCCTCATACGAGTGTATGAAATTGTTCTATGCCTCCTCCTTGGTTTAAGAGCCCTAAACCTAATGATTTGACATGATAAAATCTCGAGTACAATTAATCTTCCCCGGATAAGAAATCGAATTCCGATAAACGGTCAATTTTACCTTCCGGTTTTTCTACCTCTTTCTCACACCTAATATCTCCGTTCGGTATCAATTAAGTGTGTGTGCGCCAATATTGGTTAATTACTCCAACTCGAGCTAACAATCAATTTAAGTAGAAAAAGATTCAACACAATGGAAGTTAAAATATACATTACATAATCATCATCCGTTCAACCAAAAGAGATTAAAATAGTTCAATTACATGCCTTGGCTAGTTACACGACTAGTCACTCATTACTATAAATACTAACATATTTAATTTAGCACTCATAGCAATCAGATTAACAAAACAAAATAATACTAGAATGTTACCGGTTACAACCGTTGAATTTACGAGAAAGAACTTGCAGTCTTCTTCTTAGAGATTTAATGGGGTTGGCTCATCAAGATGTTGAATTCCTTCCAGTCAATTGCTCCAACCGGTTGAGCTAACTTTCAAGGATTAATTGTATTGAAATTAGCCATATAATGGAATTAATATTTCTTGGCTTTAATAGCCTTTAAGTGACGGTGCCTGCAAGGTAAAGGGAGAGAATAGTTGGCCCTCTCAAGATGTTGTGCTAATGTGTGTATATATAGGTTTCCTTCACTGTAATTGAATAGTGATCAAAATAATTCAGCTGAGTCCCTTCCCGGCGTGTGCCGTTATTTCCCGGTTTGCGCAGGAATCTTGGTAATCAGTTAGGTGTCAGAGCCATTAAATGCGCCAATATTTGCCAATCTTGAAAGATTTTGAATATCTTTCCGGCGTAGACCTGTATTTACCCGGTCTGCGCCGGGTCTTGTCAAGTCAGTTCCAATAATTCTCATTCTTGGCGGATCTTTTGGGGAAATAATAAGATTTTGATAATTATAAACCCGCTTTGTCGAGTTTTTCGTTACGACTTCAATATTATGTTGTATGTGTATAAAACAAAAGAGACAAGGACACGGTAAATCTGATAATAAAATTAGGCCGATAAGCCTTAAAATAATTCAAAATAGTGGAAATTTATGATATCTACTACTTTAGGAATTAATTTAGATTACTACGATATTTATTATATTTAATGCAAAATTATCAGTAAAATCTAAAGATATGGGATTCAAATGTATCAAAATATTCTTATCTGGTTGACATATATCAACCACTCCCCACTTAGCCTTTTGCTCGTCCTCGATAAATTTAAGCGATAAATTATAAGGACATAAGGGAGATAATGTAATTAGCTAGATTAAGATTTAATGCAGTGATGTATTCTGTTAGCATCAAGATCATATGATGATTTTGTCTGTCTAAGAGATTAATGGAGGGGTGTAGGTAGAACTATCAGATTTGTTATCAACCATTCTAGATGAAATTCTACATGCATTACTTACTAGATATAGTTAAAGTCTTAGAAATACTTTTAATCGCCACTCATGAATATCTGGAATCACAGACTAAGTCAAGTAGTTGGCAAAGCGACTTGTAACGTTCAGGCTCTGGGTGTTGGCTAATCGAAGGGATAAAAGGAAAAATCAAGCGAGAAAAGCAAGTCGTACGTAATTACACCTTCAACTTCTTGATAAAAAATACCTCGATTAGTAATATTCCGATATAGTCTAGAAACCTCGCAAAATCGCCTCTAATGACTCTTATTTTACATAATATATACATATGGTTCCTAATTTATTGGTTGGAACCAACAAAATAAAATTATTATTATTAAATTTTTTTTTAACATAACTGGATATCATTTGGCTAAATGACCTCCAAATATCAATGTACCAATCTCAAGTCGTGCCATTCTAATGTATCGACACTGAGTTCCGATGTCGTCACCGCTATACATAAGAACATACTAAATTTGCGGGATGCCAAGGGAATGTAGACCAGATTAGGCTAAGGGTCGGTTATAATGTATCAAAATATGATGGCTAGTTCGAGTGGGGTCTCGCCACTTTACAAGGCTGAGATGGGGACAAAAATGGAAATTATGTTCGGGTAGGCCATTTGGCTATGGTTGAGTCAAAGTTATGGTAAAAATCGTCATCCCTAATCTGATTCCAGACCATGATTCATTTTGAAAGAGAGCATTTCTAAAAGTTAACTATAATTGTAAGTATACTTGTTTAATTTCATAAAATATTTGATACTAATTATTTAATTATACGTACTCAAAAAGTCATATTAAAATCAAAGATAGACAAGTATTATATCATCATAATGCATCGTGTCTACTCACTTTATTAAAAACTTATTCTCTCAATTACACTATATCAAGTGTGTCAATTATATTTTATCATGCTTATATTTGATTTGAAAACTAAGTGTTTTTCTTTATGATTTTTTCGTGATATTTTTGTTTTATTGACAAACTACGTCCCCATTCCCCATTTACGAACTGTTATCGTCCCGATAAAAAGTGAGAAAAAAAGTAAGTGGTTAGTCAACTAGGACCTCCTAATTATTTTGTAAATTTTTTTATGGAGTGTAGAGATGGCCACGGCGTGAACCGGATATACACGGCACAGACCGGGCTATTTGTCGGCGCAGACCGGGTACTTCAAAACACATTCAGAGAACTAATAATTCAAAAATCTAAATAACAAAAACTAAATTAAATAAGCAGCCTTGAGTTTTATTTATTTCATATAGATATTATACAAGGTAGATAAGCGAAAGAAAGTCATAACACGCCAACGGCATTATTTGTTATCTTACAAACTGAAAAACAACAACCAAACTGAAATAGCAAAATATCATAGAAACCACCCAACTTGACCAACCCTAAAAACTACTAGATCAACCCTTAAGGCATGTAGAAGTAAAAACCAGCTTAATCAGTATCCCCCGTCTCAGCGGAGGAAGAACCACCAGGAATGTCAACCGGTAGCAGGGCAGTTTGGGAGCGATGGCAAGGGAAGACTTCATCCGTGGGAAGGATAGGCACTCCTGCAACATGATTACACAAGTAAGAAATCACCCATGCAGAGGGCAATGGCTGACGGAAATTGGTTTTGGATAGTGCAAAATACACGGCAACACGGTGTATCAGTACACCTCAATCGATTGCAGCACCACCAGATAAAGCATAGAGCAACAAGAGCTCGTCGTCACTGACCTAGGAGAAATCCTCTATTGGAAAAACACGAGACTTTATGAAGTGCTTCCATGCACGCATCTCAGTGGTCAAGTCATAGGCTGTCATATCACGTTCGCGGTGCACCTAAAAATAAAGCATGTGCAGCCTCAGCACATTTCAAGACCAAACCAGCCATGGTATCCAAACGCCACGCCCTTTCATAGTGGGCACGAACAACAACTTGTTCTTATGGGATAGAAAAGGCACGGTTAATGACCGTAGGAGTAAAAGGAATCCAGACACCTCTGATAGAGACTGAGGTGGTTTCAGCAATAGAGGGTGTTTCAGATAGGACAACAAAGAATTCCCGGACCATGGTGATGTTGATACGGCCCCGAGGGGCACGAACAAACTTGTCCCATCTTCCCCAAAGGACTTGAATTTCACCCCTTCTTTAACCTTTTTCATGTTAAGCCCTTTTTCAATCAGTATTGGAGAGTGAGAAAAGTTAGCGAAGTAGTGATCGCGTGCTGTTTTTTAGGCATAACTGGTAATATAAGGTGTAGGATAATGTGGTTCGGGTTGAGAAAGTACTGAATTTGATGATCCAGGTGGTGAAAGAGATGGTGTTGATGGTTAAGCCATGGTTGTATCAAGAAGGAAAATAAATTAGAAAGGAAAAGTGGTGCAGAGTATGAAGTTTGTAAGTAGTTCTATAAATAGAATGGAAATCTAAGCTTGTCGGTCCAAATACTGCACATCCGGTGCAGACCGGAACTTCCCGGCATAAACCGGACTCTGGAATTATCCTCTGAAAGCCTAGGGAATCAAAATGATGGTAGTATTCATAGGGAAGTCAGGTCGGCGTGCAACTGTAGAGGCCGGCGCAAACCGGATAGTCCCGGCGTAAACCGGACAAAACGACAAACAGCTCCAATTGGAGACTCCGGCGTAAACCGTCTATACGCGGCGCAAACCGGAACAGCACTATTCATGTACATAGACTAAAACATGCTTTGAAACCCAAAATTTTACTAAAAACAACATTAGAGATGTAAAATTTAGCAAATAAAACTAGCATAGTATATTTTTTAGAACTAAGCATAGTTTTAAAATAAAATCAAGATGTGCATCAATGAAAGAGTGCAATAAGCAAAATATAATAGTAATTAATCCAACGTAATGTCAAATAAAACACACTCTAAAACAAAGATAACAACTCAAAATACTAAGAAATAGTTTTTAGGAAATTTTCAATCGTCTGACTCTGTCTCAGACTCTTCTATCCTGGCGTCTTGAATAGGTCCTGGAAAATTAGCAATATGCATGACCATCGTTCCCGTCGGTGAAAATCTCACTTGATTCATAGGACTTGTTCCTTGAAAATGTGCCGGATTCAGACTGCTTTAGAAATGGAGTGAATCTGAGAAGTCGGCGGTTGATGCTAAAGCATCTAAACGAGTACCAACAGCACTAGTGGACATAACCACTGATCCCTCTAAACCCATGCTTCCCAAGCCGGCAGTGACAGATGAAAGTGAAGGCGGAACACCAAACCCAAAGGAAAATAAATCCGCAGTAGTACCTACACCTGTAAACACAAAACCAGCCATACCACCAGGGGCTAAGGTAGTCCTAGGAAAAGATTGGTAGGAGGTATGAGTAGGTGCCTGTGAGATCCAGGTGGGCAAGGTATATGGATTTTGCTTGACACTGTGGCTGGTTATCAGAAATCTGTTCATAAGCCGGATATAAAGATCTTAGAAAAGCGCGTTGACCCCTGATACCAACACAAATATCGTCAGCCCACAGCCGAACTCTCTCAAAACATGAGATCATATTAGCCATAGTTGTGGCTTGACCCCCTAATATGGTATCTAGTGTAGAGGCTATGAAATCAAACCGAGCTTTCTGAGCAAGGTTTTGGATAGGAAACATGCTCGGGGATGAAAACAAAGGCGGAACAGATGTTTGAGAAGACCTAGGAGGTAATCCTCGAGTTCGGACGGGATTTTTGTAGTCTAAGCGGCCAGTTGGAAGTTCAGCCAAGCGAAGGCCAATCCTAGGCGTAGAAGGTGATACAATCCTGTCAGATGGAAGGACAGGGACTTGGGCTCGAATGCAGAGTGCAGAAATTAAATTAGGAAAAGGCATATTGCCACTCCTAAAACGATTGTTAGCAAAATCTACAGTTTTGGCATAGATAAGACGTCCTAAATTAACTGGAACATCGAGAACTGTTGCCCAGGTGATGCAAAAATCATCAGAACCAAATGCACTAAGATGTCTTGAGGGACTCACATTATGGCCTA
The DNA here is from genome assembly GCA_036785695.1 of Gentiana straminea. Classification (NCBI taxonomy): domain Eukaryota; kingdom Viridiplantae; phylum Streptophyta; class Magnoliopsida; order Gentianales; family Gentianaceae; genus Gentiana; species Gentiana straminea. Next base: position 1,423,394 of record JAVUPR010000398.1, on the reverse strand, counting down.
AAAAATGTTTTATGGCTCGAACATCCTTGATACATCCACAAAACTTAAACCATCGTTCGACCCAAGTGGCAGAGGGATCGAAAGCGTGCTGAGCCTCGAGAGACTTAACGAGCATTAGACTTGGCTGATCAAGGTTCAAAACTGTATATTAATCTTGCTCGGCAGGAATCTCAGGGATGCTATAAAATGCATTAATAATTTCAGGAGTAAACGGGATGGTGGTGCCATGGAGTGAAACTGAGGTGAGTGGTCCGTTTTCAACAGGTTCATAGGCCGAAATGAATGAGTAAAATTCGGCTACCATAGTGGCATTAACATTATCAGTGCGTTCTTTGGCAATTTCTAACCAGTTACGGTTTTCAAAAATTTGACGAAACTCAGTGCTTAGAGACCCAAATTCTATACAATGCTCAAGCAGAAGATTACAATTTAAAAAATACGTGTCATAGGCTTGGATGGCAACTGGAGTAGCAGTTCTTCGAAAAGAGACCGCCTCCTCTTCGGCAGTAAGAGGGCGGGGCTCATGGACTGGGACTACAATAACTGGGGTAGTGGTATTACCTTTTTTTCCGGTATTTTTTCTACGAGGATTTGAGGAATCGGCCATCTACGGTGGTGGTATTAACACAACAATAATATCAAAAATAATACTTTAAATTTTTCCTTCAAATCATAAGCAAAAGAAATATTGAATAAAAATTTCATGAAATGAAAGATAAAATTTGATTACCGTCTCGTTGTGTTAAATCACCGGAGTAGAATAATTGATGGTCGGAAAGAATGGAGCTTCGCCGGAAAAAAGATTTGGAGCCGCCGATCCAAAAGCAAAATAGAGTCGTGTGCTTCCTTGGTTATTAGATAAAAAAAGACAAAAAAATTATAGAAGAAGAAGAAGATTGTGGGGTGGATGGAGGATTGAAATATGAAGATGGAGGAGATGAAGGAGTTATGGGGGATGGGAAGAGAAGAACCGATTATTGAGGGATTTAAGGAGGAGAGAGGAAAATAAAACTGATTCTGAATTCAAATTGGGTATACCCGGCGCAAACCGGTATATATCCGGCATGCGCCGTAGGGCTTCACACGGTTTGGTTTTTTTTTTTTTAATATTAATTTTATCATATGTATTTATATTGAAGTATCATTATTTTTATTATTATTTTTCCTTTTACTACCAAGTTTTATTGAAAATATGTAGGTAGATACCTTGTTATTTATTATTATATAATTATTTTTATTTATTCTTTTTAATTTGACATCTTAGATTATCAAAATGATGATAATTAAATTTACATTTTATAACAAAAGGGAATACTTCTAAATAATTACTCACCAAAGCTTGCAGCAGCTAAGTGTAATATCAACTGAAAATAAATGCTTAAGTTATTAGAAGGATAGTACCCGTGACTGCTAAACTATCTTCTGTATTAATTTACCGGAGGGGTCAACAAGGACATCACCTCTCGAGTTGGAGGGATTCCTTCTTCTTCAACGAAAATCTTCACTCTATGACCATTTGTTATGAAGGTCGTCTTGCCATCCGTCAATTCGACTACTCCAGATGCATTCACTTTAGTTACCAAAAATGGACCTGTCCATCTAGACTTAAGCTTACCTGAAAACAATTTTAAACGTGAGTTGTATACGAGCACTCGATCACCTACATGGAACTCACGAAAAAAGATTCTCTTATCATGGAAAGATTTCATGTGTTCCTTGTAGATTCGAGCGTTCTCATAAGCATCGAGGCGAAACTCCTCAAGTTCCGTAAGTTGGAGTAATCAATGGTCACCCACGGCCTTAGGATCAAAGTTAAGAAATTTAATAGCCCAGAAGGCACGATGTTCCAACTCAACTGGAAGATGACAAGACTTTCCATAAACTAGTCTATAAGGAGAACAACCAATTGGTGTTTAAAGGATGTCCTATATGCCCAAAGTGCATCATCTAATTTTTCCGCCCAATTTTTACGATTGGAATCAACAGTTTTTTCTATAATTCTTTTTACTTCTCTGTTAGATACCTCAACTTGTCCACTAGTTTGTGGATGGTACGGCATACCAAGCTTGTGTTTTACACCATATTTCTCAATCAACATGGTAAAAGGTCGGTTCCAGAAATATGACCTTCTGTCACTAATGATAGCCCTGGGAGTGCCAAATGTCCTAAATATATTCTTTTTAAGGAATTTTAGCACTACTCTGGTATCATTAGTTGGAAGAGCTTGGGATTCGACCCATTTAGATACATAATCGACCATTACTAAGATAAATTTATTACCAAAAGATGGAGGGAAAGGGCCCATAAAATCAATGCCCCAAACATCAAACAATTCACACTCCAATATAGGTTGGAGAGGCATCTCATGCTTTTTTGAAACGTTTCCCCATTTTTGGCATGACTCACAAGATCGTACATAGTGGTGTGCGTCTTTATACAGTGTGGGCCAGTAAAAACCACATTGCAACACTTTATAGGTGGTTTTCCACCCCCTCATGGTGGCCGCCAGTCTCACGATCATGACAAAAAGATAAGATCTTTAAAATTTCATTATCGGGCATGCATTTCCTAATTATGCCATCTGAACACTTCCGGAAAAGGTCTGGTTTTTCCCAATAATAAAATTTCAAATCATAAAAGAACTTCTTTTTTTGCTGCCATTTTCAATAAGACGGAATATACTCCCAAGTGAAATAATTAACGTTATTACCGAACCATGGCGAGCTCTCCTTTGGTGTATTACCAGCTCTTATGAGTTGCATTGTTGGAGGAGCATCTACCATGAGGATTTGTTCGTCCGGAAATGAATCTTTGATCTCTTGTCTTTTTCCTTCTTCTTCAACAAATTCCATACGACTCAAGTGATCTGCTACCACATTCTCACTACCCTTTTTATCTTTAATTTCAATGTCAAACTCTTGAAGTAACAGAATCCATCTGAGTAGACATGGCTTTGCATCTTTATTACTTAACAAGTACTTCAATGCCGCGTGATCGGTATAAACAATGCCTTTAGAACCAACGAGATAAGATCAAAATTTGTCCAGACCAAAGATTACGGCAAGTAGCTCCTTTTTAGTTGTGGCATAATTAAGCTGGGCTGCGTTTAAAGTGTGGGATGCATAGTAGATTGCCTTAAGTACTTTGTTATGGCGTTGACCTAGAACAGCCCCAACCGCCAGATCGCTTGCATCACACATAAGTTTAAAAGGTAAATTCCAATCTGGAGCCACTAGCACTAGTGCAGTTATCAACCGTGCCTTTAGAGTATTAAATGCTTCCATACATTTATCATCAAAATTGAATTGTACTTCTTTCTCAAGCAGATGACTGAGATGTTTTTCAATGCGTGAAAAATCTACGATAAACCGCATATAAAAACTGTCATGTCCCAGAAATGCTCTCAGAGTTTTCAGATTTGCTGGTGGAGGTAACTTTTCAATCACTTCGACTTTCGCTTTGTCTACCTCAATACCTTCTTCAGAAATTCTATGACCTAAAATAATACCATCGAATACCATTAGATGGCACTTTTCCCAGTTTAAGACCAAATTTGTGTTTTCACAGCGTTGCAGAACACGTTCCAAATGTGAGACATTTTCCGAAATAGTCTCCAAAAACACTGAAATCATCCAGAAAAATTTCCAAATTTTTTTCTACCATGTCAGAGTTTATTTCCATCATACATCGTTGAAATGTAGCCGGTGCATTGCACAATCCAAATGGCATTCTTTTATTTGCAAAGGTCCCATATGGACAAGTAAACGTCGTTTTCTCTCTATCCTGCCGCAAAAAATATCTGCAAATAGCCTGAATAACCATCCAAGAAACAATAGAATTTATGTCCACTCAACCCTTCCAACATCTGCACTATGAACGGAAGCGGATGATGGTCTTTCTTAGTGTGCTCATTCAGTTTGCGAAAATCAATGCACATTCGATATCCTGTGACTTCTCTGGTTGAAATCCACTCATGTTTGTCATTCTCTCTTACCGTGAAACCGCGCTTCTTAGGTACTACGTGGGTGGGACTTACCCATTCACTATCTAATATAGGAAAAATTAACCCTGAAGTGCGAAATTCAGAAAGCCTGAAAAGTTCGAGCTAGTATGAATATGAGATTGATAAACAACTTATAAATTAATCTTCAATTAGATTAAGTAATTAATGTCTGAAGGGTGTTTCAAAAGTTGTCTGAAATGAATTAGATTCTCCCTTGAAGGATACCACTTTGGGATACATAATTAGATTGTGTTTCTAAAATAGTGTTCGCACTTTATAAGAAAAATATGCAGAGTATGCCATGCGAAGTATCCCTTACCTGTTTTGGGATAAAACCATCATTCAAAAATATATACTTAACCAAGTTCCAAAGAATAAAGGTTGAATGAATTCCATATCAGATATGGAGGATGATGACATCAAATCCATGTTAACCGATGATTTAAGGTTGTCGAGATTCATGAAAGCAGGCTGTGTCAAAAAGGCTTGGAGCCTAGCATGATATATGCAACTTTGTAGAATATCTTAGCAAGTATGCTAGATATTATTTAACTACCCACGGAGCAAAAGTGTTTGTCTCCAAACATTCTGTCTTCTAGAGAAAGTGTTTCTTCCAAAAGAAACATTGGGAGTGAATTGAGCTATCAAAAGTGTTTGGGAAACACAAAGAGATATTCAACCATTGGAACATGACAGGCACCACATAGCGATGAAGTGTAGAACACTGCTCAGTGTACACAAGCATTCTATGAGTCTAAAGATCACCACAAGCCTGAGAGGGCCACTAATGTGTTCATCTTGAAGAATGAATATCTCATGACTTATGTAGTAATGTTTGAAAGGCAAGATTAAGATATATGTCTTGGAGCCATAATATCCAAAGTAGATTCCATGTGTGACAACTGGGTTATGAACCTAGTCTATCTTACCTGAAGGGAATGTCTCTAAAAGGTGATCCAGGTCTTTATGAAAGACTAACATAGATTTTAAAACAATTCAAGTTATGCTGAGTTTATGGCTAAAGTCTACGAGGTGTAAACCTTGTAATTACCATTACGATTGTAGGTCCCTGGAAAAGGCTTGTGACAATTTTAGAGAGGGGAGGGGGGGTGAATAAACTTGTCCTCTAAAACTTGGTTTACAAAACGGGACTAAGTTTCTAACTAAAAACTTAGTACGGAGTTTAGATAACTCTACTCAGTTTAAGTCTAAAGAATTTTTCTACAACTGAGTTAAATGCAGCGGAATATATTTTAAAGCCTTTTAAATTAGTAATATCAGTTAAGTGCTTGTCTTTGAAATATGTTGTGTGAACTTTAGTTTATAGGTGTGGGATTATTTACTTTAGTCTAAAGTTTGTGTTATTTGTGCTTTTATATCAGTTATTTTATATTTATAGGGGTTCCAACGTTTGAATTTGAATCCTCATAGCCGTTCGTGGTCCTGCTTAGTACATGTCAAATGTCTGTGTCCTTTATGACAATGACAATTATTCAACCAATTAGAGTGCTTGATCCCCAACATTTTGATTAATTGGTTGATGTATGTAGAAGTTGAAACTGAGTTTTCAGTTTCCAACTGACTGAGAGCATTTAGCTTTTAATCTTCTTCAAAACTGAGTACTCTTAGTTCATCTTATCTTTTTTGTGAGATCAGAGTACACCATATTAATGTCATTAAATTAACTCAGTTCACATTGTCTTTATGTAACTTAGACCTTTAATACAAGATCTATAAAGTCAGTTCAGGCCATCACAGACTTACCTGACTTCAAACCTTATAGTCTCAGCTTTATTCTTCTTTAACTGAGTCTGATCCCTCAGTTCTTCAGTCTTCAAACCTGAGTCTAGTCCATCAGGCTTCATAACTGAGTTTGTCCCCTCTGCCTTGAATCTTCAGTTTAGTACATGGCCAACTGAGTTTGATTCCTCAACTTCAGTCCTAGACTCCACTAAGACTTATCTATTACAGTGCTTTTTTGATCTAACTATACAATAATAACACTTTAGTAAATCCTATACATTCAGTTTTCTAGACATCTTTTTGCTTTTGCACTATAACAACTAGTTATGGCACTTCATCAAAAGGGTTAAACAAACAAACAATAAATAAATGAATCATCATCAAAACTAAATTTTATTCCCAAAAATTTCCCTCTTTTTGATGATGCTAATACCCTCCTTAAAAGCAATGCAAAAAGATAAGGACAAAACAAAATAAACAAAGAAACAAACAAACTGTAAGATCTTTATTCATTTCCGGAGTTGTGTTACACTGAGTAATAAAATAAAAAATTTAAAATGAAAAACTGTTGGAAATAAAATCTAGTTTTGATGATGATTCATCTATTATTAGAGTATAGGATTTTTTAGAGTCTGATTATTGTATAGATTATATCAGATAAGCACTGTAACATATAAGTTTTAGGGGAGTCTAGGACTAAAGCTAAAACTAAATCAAGAATGGTTCGCTAAGGATAAAACTCCGTTGGCCATGTACTAAATTAAAGATTTAAGGCCGATGGAACAAACTGAGTTATGAAGGCTGAGGGACTAGACTCAGTTTTGAATACTGGAGAACTGAGGGTTCAGACATAGTTTATGAAGACCAAAGCCGAGACTAAAAAGTCAGAATTCTATGTAAGTCTGTGATGGCCTGAACTAACTTTATAGATCTTCTGTTGAAGGTCTAAGTTACATAAGGACAATGTAAACTTAGTTAATTTTATGAGATTTAAAATGGTGTACTCTGATCTCACAAAACTCAAGAATAGAGGAACTAAGAGTACATGGTTTTAAAGAAGAGTAGAAACTGAGTTAATACTTGATGTCGTGCGTGAGGTTGCTTGTACTAGCAACAGTACAAGATCAAATCATAATATAGCAATGGTGAATCAAGGTCGATCCCACGGAGACAAGGCAACTTAGGAATAACCACATCTAATCTAACTAAGGACACATAAATGGTCATGGACCAACATAAATACAAAAATAAACATGGTATTCCACCCTTCCCAACCTATCCTTCAACTCGGTATACTTAATCATCATGTGTTAATTCCCCCTGTAATTCCCCGAATCAGTCAAAACATGTTATTAACTTAGTTTTAGCTACGGGTGCGGTATCCTAACCTTGTCTAAATCTATTGAAAGGACAGTAAATGTCTATGTGTAGTTAACCTCCTTCGTTGGTTGTATTAACCCACACGCAATAAGTTCTAGAAAGTGCCGGCTCAAGACCGAGAACCTCCCTAAGCAGCTAGAATGGATTGACTAGCACGTTCCTAGAGATCGATCCAGACTATGTCCTAATTAACACTTCAATTTATCATCCTTCATGTTAATTTATGATGTACGGAAACCAGATTGGCCAGATCTAAATAATTGCTAATTAAACTCCTATAAAACACGTAAAGCGATCATCATAATCATCTAGAGAACACTCACTATGCAATTAGCATGTATTTCATGTAATATTCGACGATGAACCTCCAACTACCCCCGACTTAGCTTTTGATCGTCCCGAGCAAAAAGGTGAAAGAAAATGAAACCTTGGACCAATTAAAGTGACTACAATGAAATACAACACATTAAACAATATTCAACCCATGAACCGGTGTGTGTGTGTGTGTGTGTGTGAAATAACTCACAAGCATCAATTACGTGGCTATATATAGCTCACGGTCCACTCTTTGATAAACTACCGAATCCTTTTATCCTTGGCCCTTATAAGATCCACAACTTGACCTAAATGAGCATAGGTAAAACAAAACTCAGAAAAACTAGGGTCAACACAAGTCAAAATAATACAACATCTAACTACGCAATGACGAAAAGGAGTCATACGTGCTATTGGTTGGTTCATGAACAAAATATGCGGTTCATACGCAACTACTTCAAACGCTGGCATGACTTTCATTTATTCACTGTGAAACAAAGACGTAATTAATTAGCTCCAAAATATCAAAGACTCACTTCTTTTACAATTTTGTCTAAAACGAATCAAAGTCAAAAGTGGTGAAAAATGCATCAAAGAGAATCGAGACAATTGATTACTCGGCGAAATACAAAGCCAAAAGCTAAGTAACGTGTCCTTACCCCCACTTAATCGAAACATTGTCCCTAATGATGAAAAGATGAAAAATAAGAACGGAACTTAGTAGTATGGATCAAAGGGTCAAAAAATGCGTAGTATGGATCGTCAAAAAATACGTCAAAGGGTCGAAAATCGAATCCACATGTAAAATCCCACATCGGTAAAGAAAAGTCCTGCTCACCCCCATATAAGTGTGAGACATAAATGTCTTGTCAAATCGAGTTAGCCCTTTTAGACCAAGCGAGGACGGCGGTCTAAGCAGTTGACCGGACCATTTATGACTCATTTAACGCTACCAGACCCGGGATCTGGGGGCTTACAGAATGGTATTCCGAGCCGACTGCCATACGGAACTAAGTGCCACACTATAAGATGCGGTGGGGGGCACCTCTAGAATCCTATGGTAGGGACGAACTGGGACAAGTCTTGGCCGTCCTGGTGAGAACGCCAATCCCTTATAAAGGGGGGGGGGGGGGGGGAGAATGTAAAATCCCACATCGGTAAAGTAAAGTCCTGCTCACCCCCATATAATTGTGAGACATAAATGTCTTGTCAACTCGGGTTGCCCTTTTAGACCAAGCGAGGACGGCGGTCTAACAGTTGACCGGACCATTTATGACTCATTTAACGCTACCAGACCTGGGGTCTGGGGGCGGTACACGTCAAAAATCTGCAAGAAATCTCATACAACACAAAAATAAACTCTCGGGGTGACACTAACTAATATGATTAAAATGCGGCGGTAAGAAAGGAAATAAAATAACTCGAAAACAAATTAAGCCCACAAAATCAATTTATTAAGAATTTAACCATACATAGTCTACTAGTTCGAAAAAAATGAAAAATAAAAGCTGAAATGGAAAAACAACAATGAAAATAGAGATGAATATTTTTCAGTACAGAATGAAGGCTTGTGATTTGACAGAGGTTCAGCACTTTGATCTATATGTTCGTACTTTGTATTTCTGTCAATGCCTTCTATTTATAACCTTGATTTCCTTGATTCAAAAATTCATCCGTGGGCTATTTAATTCTTAGAATCATTCTTGATTCTGGCTTGATTTAATTCTCCTTGATTTTGCTGATCTGGATTTTCTTCAAACTTTCATCATAAAATCCGTCCTTGATTGATTCTGCATTAATTGCTTGATCTCCGATTTAATTATATTTCATATCTCATGAGTATCAAATTTGACTTACTTGTCTGTTCTGATCATTACTTCGCCAATGAGATACTCCTCATTGTTATTCCTTTAGTCAGCTGGCAGCATCTTCACTTAGCCGGTTTGCTGTTTTTCCTTCTACATTGATTCCTGATGTCCAATGCATGTTTCTACATCACTGATCCTGGATTTGAGTGAGATCAGTGTACACCATAATGAAAGGATAGATTCCAACACTTGTAATATGTATTAGACATATCCAAGGTCATCACAGACTTCCCTGGTTATAAGTCAGTCCATAAGTCTTCACTTTACTCTGCTGGTACTTGGATGCCTTCCCTTAGCTGATCTTCGGTCTTTCACCGAGCCATCCTAGCAGTCTAGTACAATGCTTGTCTGACTGAACTTATACAAAATGTCAGAATCTAAATAAAGTCTTATATTGATATTACTAACTTATTTCAGGCTTGCTATAATAGCGTATGGCCATCATCAAAACAAATAAAATTTTCCTAACAATTTCCCCCTTTTGATAATACCAAAACCCTCATAAGCCAACACATAAGTAAACATTTTTCATACAATGAAGGAATAACACTCAAAAAATTTATTCATCCATGAAGGGCATAAGTTTGTAAAAAAACAAGGCATATTACAACTATATGTTTCTCAGATTTTCCTTGTACCTCTTGAACTTTGTAGTTTAATCCCTTCCATGTCCTTCCATTCAATTTCTAGAAACTTTCATTTCCAGTACTCCATTGGAATGGTGTGAGTAAGGCATAAAATACCCTTTTGTCACAGAGTCTGTTGAATTTCAGGCATGGTTTCATGTGCTTGTGGCTCTCCAAAGTGTTTTTCCAATCTAAGATCTGCCTCAGCAATTTGTGGATCTGCAAACTTCAGATCTTTGTACATCACCCACCGTTGTTGTGAGTTTTGCCTCCCCATAGGTTTGAAAAACCTTCTCATGCTGCTGAAATCCTCTTATATCTCAATGTATAATTCCTCAGGCCCCTTTGCAGTGAGAGGCATTGATTGATTTGCTCTGCTTCTTGAGCCAGATACTTCTTAACTTGTCTCTTGCTTCAGGGATGCATACTGCCTTTTGACATCATTGTACATCCTTGCCATGTCTACTCTCAATTCTTCAGCTTGATAGCTTAGCCAGTCTGTCCATGCTTCATCTTGTGATGATTTTGGATCGACATCATCTTGGACTCTGAAGAATTCCTTCACATTTTCTAAGAACTGCTTCTTTTTCTTCCATGTTTCTGAAGGATGTGAAAAGCCCTTTCTGACTAGAGTGTCTACTAGAAGTGTGTCTTTGTCCACTACCACTGCCTCTACTGGTGCTAGGTCGATGTTGACTTTCAGTGCTTCTCAGTTTGCTAGACCCAGATCTCTGCTGATTTCCTGATCTGTCTCTGTCATCATCTCTTCTTCATACTGGGAATGGTATTCCAAGGCAGTGCTCATTTTAAGCTCTTTCCTTTTCTTCCAATGCTTTCTTTTGTTATTCTTCAGCCTCAACTCTGACTCTCAATTCTCTATCTCTTGCTATGAGTTGTTCTTCTATGAAGTTTGGGGGTCTGACTGTTGATCCTTCAGGCTTATCACTTCTTTCCCCCTTTTGGCAGCATCATCTTGTTGTTGTAAGAGAATGCTATTGGTAGTCTCAGTTGTGTTGATCAGACTATCCAACTTGGACTTAATAGAGGTAAACCTTGTGTCATGAGCTACTAGATTTTGAACCATTGTTCCCATTCGAGTTCTAATGGTTGAGGCCATAGCCTCATTCTCAAGTGAGACATGTTTTCTTAAGCATGTGGGACTGTGTGTGAGATTGATATTCATATGGCGCATGAAATCATTTTGTCTCTGCACAACATTGTTTTGTGCATGTATGTACTCAGAAACTGCTTGGAATCTTCGTTCGATGGATTTACTTTCATCCTTGAATGCAACAGACATAGTTCTGAGGGAAAGTGCTTGTTGCTCTAGCTCCTCCAGCAAGGAGTTCACAGCCTTTTGAAATTATTTATTTGATATGTGAACAGGCTGCTCTGGTGGAACTTGTTCTGGTTGAGGTTTTTCATAAGTCTCCGGTTGAGTGAGTGTGGGTGGGATTTGTTCAGGTCCCTAGTGTTGCAAATTTGGTTGAGTGACATCAGCATCACCTACTCCTTCTTCAAGTACTTGAGTAGTTGTGATGTCAGTTTCTCCAAAGTCTCTCATTCCCCTTGCTCTTTGATGGGAATGGACTTCGCTGGTGTTGCAGCAGCTGATCCAGTGTCCAACAGTATTGTTTGTTCAGCTGATGTGTCAACTGAGAGTTGTTGACCATCCTTAGTTTGCTCAGGAGTGCCCTCAGCTGCCTCAGTCTGCTGTTCAGTTTGCTTGGCTGGTGGTGTTTGCTTAGCTGCTCCATTTTTCTATAGAAAGTCATGCAGAGTGAGATCATCATCAATTGCATCTACTACTTCTCTATTGTATTTAGCTGTTGAGTGACTTGGTAGATCACTAGACCTGTGTACTGGCCTATGTACTGAGCTGCTATAAAACGTTGTTCTTAACACTCGGTGAAGTGAACTTCACTGGTACTAGTGCCTTACCTGCCAAGAGAGAGCACCCAAAATGGAAAAGGTTCAGTCATTTGGTGAAGTTACTTCACTGATTACTCCAGTTAGCTGCTCCTTGTGACTTAGTCAATTTCAATCATTCCCAACTCAGTTCTCAACTTACAAAATCTTTCACGACTGAGTGGCTTTGTGAATTTGTCAGCCAATTGATGTTTTGTAGATATGTACCTCAAGATTACATCTCCTTCTCAACATGACCTCTGATGAAATGATGTCTCACATAAATGTGCTTTGTCATTGAGTGAAGTACTGGATTCTCTGTAATTGATATTGCACTTGTGTTATCACACAAGATTGGAATCGTCTTATTTTCTATTCCATAATCTCTTAGATGTTGTCTTATCCATAGTACTTGAGCACAACAGCTACCTGCTGCAGTATATTCTGCTTCAGCTTTTGAAGTAGATATGGAATTTTGCTTTTTGGTAAACCATGATACTAGTTTTCCGCCTAGCATCTGACAAGTTCCTGAAGTGCTTTTTCTATCCATTTTTCATCCAGCATAGTATAAATCTGAATAGGATATTAATTTGAATCCACGATCTTCTAGATACCAAATTCCAAAATTAATTGTGTGCTTCAGATATTTTATGATTCACTTTGCTACTAGCAAATGAGATTCGTTACGTTGAGCTTGAAATCTCGCACAATATCCTACTACAAATGCAATGTCAAGTCTGCTTGCAGTTAAGTAAAGTAGTGAACCAACAATTCCTCTGTACGGCTTCTTATCAACATCCTAACTATTTTCATCTTTTCCAAGAACAATCCTAGCACACATTGGTGTGTCTGATGTTCCACTTGTTTCCATTCCACATTTGTGTATCAAGTACTTTGTGTATTTGGCTTGATTGATAAATATTCCATCCTTCATCTGCTTCACTTGAAGTCCAAGGAAGTAGTTTATTTCTCCCATCATAATTTTTCATCTTCTGATCCAAAGATGATATCAGCAACATTGACTTGGACAAGTAGAGTGCTTGATCCATCTTGTAGCTTGAAAAGAGTCTTGTCAATGGTTCCTTTGTTTAATCCATTGTTTACCAGAAATTGTGAAAGAGTCTCATACTAGGCTCTATGGGCCTGTTTGAGTCCATACAGTGCCTTTTTGAGTTTATACACTTTTTCTTCTTTTCCTTTGATTTGAAAACCAGGGGTTTTTCTACATAAACTTCCTCTTCCAGAAATCCATTCAGAAATGCACTTTTGACATCTATCTGATATACTTTGAAGTTTTTGAGAGCAGCAAATGCCAGGAATATTCTTATTGCTTCCAATCTTGCTACTGGTGCAAATGTTTCATCAATCTATGCCTTCTCCTTATGAGTATCCCTTTGCTACCAGTCTTGCCTTGTTTCTGACAATTGCTCCTTGTTCATCCATCTTGTTTCTGAACACTCATTTTGTTTCAATAATGTTTGCCATATCTGGTCTGTCAACAAGTTCCCATACTTCATTTCTTTCAAACTCATTTAGCTCATCTTGCATAGCTGTGATCTAATCAGCATCTTGGATTGCTTCATCTATAGTCTTTGGTTCAACCTATGACAGAAAACAAGTTAACATGCTTTCCAGCTGTGTGTACATTTCCAATGACTTGATCAGCTGGATGGTCTTTGAGCCAGTTGATGTCAGGTGTCAACTGTGATGGTGAATCCTTTTTTACTGATGTTTTTATTGGTGCTTCATCTTCTTGATCATCAGCTGCATCTTCTACTAGTGCAGTCGGTGGTCCTGCTTCCACATAAGCTAGTCTAGAGTCTTGTTTTGATGTCTCTGTTTCCTCTAGATTGAGTAGATCTTCACAGCTGGTGTTAGGCTCATCAAATACAACAAGTATTGAATCTTCGATCACCAGGGTTCTTTTGGTTAATACTCTGATATCTTTTATTTTATCTGAATATCCCATGAATATTGCTTCATCAGCTTTTTCATCGAAAGTATGTGGCTGATTCTTGTTTAATACAAAACATTTAGCTTTAAACATATATAAGTAAGAAATGTTAGGCTTTCTTCCATTCCAAACTTCATAGGGTGTTTTGCCATGATATTTGTTGATGACAGATCTGTTTTGTGTATAACAAGCTATGTTTTCCACTTCCGCCCAAAACCTTTTTGGTAGACCTTCTTTAGCTATCATAGATCTGATAGCTTCTTTTAAAGTTCTATTTCTTCTTTCTGCAACTCCATTTTGCAGTTGTTTTCCTACTGCTGAAAGTTGATGTAGTACACCATTTCTTCACGGTAGGTTCTGATCACTTCATTTAGGAATTATTTGCCTGTATCTGATATGATCTTGATGATCTTTAACTCCTTTTCATCTTGGATTCTTCTGAATAAGTCCGGTAGTTTTTTAGATTTTCTTTTTTCTTTATCATTAACATGGTCCATGTGAACTTGGAAAGGTCATCAACCACTACTAAAGTGTACTGCTTTCCACTTACACTTACTTGTGTGACTGGTCCAAATAGATCCATATGCAATATATGTAAGATTCTTGCTGTTGATTGATGTGTCTTTGACTTGAAAGAGATTTCGATTTGTTTCCCTTTCTGGAAAGCATCACATAGACTCTCCTTTTTGAATGTAATGTCTGGTAGGCATTCTACGGGTTTATTCTTGGCTAGATTGTTGATTGTCTTGAAATTCAGGTGAGTCGGTCTTATGTGCCAGATCTAGCTAGGTGATTGTTTGTTCTTAACCAACAAACAAGTTTCCGCTTTAGATGTCTTCCAATCTTGAACCTTCTTTGTTGAAGTGCACATTATAGCCCTTGTCATAGAATTGACTAATGCTTAGAAGATTGAAATTTCAATCCTTTAACATATGCCACATTTTGAATCTTCAGATTGATCTTGAATATGGTGCCTTCCCCTTAATCTTGACGGGGTTTTCTTTGCCTTCAAATATAACTTTGGCTCCATCAAAAGCTTTGAATTCAGTCAGCCACTCCTTATTGCCCGTCATATGTCTAGAACATCCACTTTATATGTACCAGACATCCTACAAAACAAGTTAAGCAAGTTTAGGTACCCAACATTGTTTGGGTACATACCTCTTAGCAGTCATGCCTCATACTCCAACTGTATATCCAAGAGATCTTCTCCTTGGAGGGTTGAAGTCATCAACCTCATATGTATAAGGCATGGCAGAATAGCTTCTAATAGGTTTACTAAAAGTATTTCGATATATTTCTCTACTTTTTACGTTCGTAGCATCCTGCTTCACTCTCCAAAACACACTAGATGACTTGTTTTCATATTGCCTCCTATATCTAGGACCATGCCTTTTCTAGCTTTTCCTAAGCATATTTGGCTATATATGAAATGGTTTTCTCTTGTATTTTGAAAGTGGAAAATTTTAATCATCTTCTGAAGGGTAAATTCTGTCATTACCTTTCTGTATTCATTTGCCCTTAGTACGCTGGTAAGATTATTTGCTCTATTGTTTTACTGCTCTGGTTCTTGACTTCATTGGTGCAGGATGAGTAGTTGAAACTATGGTCTGTTCTTTTCTGAATTTAGGACCAGTTTTGGTCCTTAGTTCAGATTTGTGTTGTCCATTCATCTTGACTTGTGTAGCCAAGACCAGATCAAGGTCCAAAACTTTTTGGAGGTTTGTAAGGTGGTGCATTTAGTGGTGCAGTGGTGGTCTTAGCTGGTAAGGAGGTTTCTTTTGTTGGTCTGTCAGCACTAGATGAGTGATTATCTGTTGCTTGTTGATCAGCTAAGTGTATTTCCTTACTAGTCGATTAAGCTTTTAGTTTATCCAGTTCTTTCTTTAATCTTTTATTTTCCACTTTCAGATTCTTACATTCTTGTTCCAGAATTTCATGAGTTGATTGAATTTCTTCAAATCCGCTCATGAGATTTTGAATTAGGTTTGCAGAGTCTAATGGAAAAATAGAAGATTGTGTAGTGTCAGATTTGGATGCATTAGATGAGCATGAACTAGACAGTACCTCTGTTTCTTCAATTTCTTTTGCCATTAAACACAAACAAGCTTTGTCACTATCTGAGCTGGTGCCTTCACTGTCATCTGAATCATTATTAGATGATTCTGCTGCATCACTATCCCTGTTGGTTTCAGCCTTTAATGCTTTTCTGCTCTTCTTTTTGTCTGATGCTTTGTATCTCTTCTTTTCTTCATCTTTTTACTTTTCTTCTGGACAATCAACCTTGAAGTGTCCTTTCTTTTTGCAGTTGAAGCATATGAGTTTATCATCCTTTTTCTTGAAGTATTTGCTGGATGAAGTCTTATTATTGGATGAAGAACTCTCCTTGTATTGCTTTTTCATGAATCTGTCAAAACATTTAATGAGTAAAGAAATCTGCTCCTTTAGTTCTTCAGTCTCTTTGTTGATTGAGTCAGCAGCTTTGCTTTGCTGGGGTGCAACTAGTGCACTGGCCTTGTATGGCTCTGTTGGTGCACCATCTTCACTATTTAACTCAAATTCATGAGCTTTTAGTTGAGACATCAGTGTTAGGGTGTCAGTTTTGATGAGATCTATCGTGCCTTTGAGTACTGATGTGATGATCTTCCATCTTTCCGGTAGACCTCTCAGAATATTCAAGCAAACTTCTTTTTGAGGATATGTATGACCCAGTTGTTGTAGTTCACTGATAATGCTTGAAAATCTGTTATCCATTTGATCAATGGATTCACCAGCTTTCATTTTGAAATTCTCAATTTTCTGTTTAGCAACAGATAATTTAATTTCTTTGACTGCCTCTGATCCTTCATTGATAAGTGCCAATTTGTCCCATATCTCCTTTGTTGTTTTGCAGTCTTTGATACTCATGAACATATTACTGTCCAGAGTCTTCAAAATCATATCTTTTGCAACAAAATCAAGATATGCTCTTCTTTAATCATCTTTGGTCCAATCCTTCTTAAGCTTTTCTATTTCCTTTACTTGATCTGCACCTGTGGTTGCCACAGTTATGATCTTGATAGGGCTATCGTTAATAACATCCAGCATCTCCACATGAGTTGTTGCAAGATGAGATAAAATTCTTATTTTGTATTCATCAAAATTGTTAACATTGAATACAGGTACCTTAGACATGAAATTTGAAGAGTCCATAGTCAAAGACAGATAAAAGTATATATAAGACAGATTTTAAAAACTACTTTGAAAGTGTGTGATCTTCTTTTTACCAGAAATCAGATCTGAACAAGTTCTGATACTAGGAATGTAACACCCTGATTTTTTTCAAACTAAGTACACTCGGGTTTCTACAGGATTTTATATATACATATGTATTGTTATATTCACTATTGCTAAATCAAAATATACACTTTCTTCAATTTTTTTGATTACGATTATATCTGTGAGTGTCTATTTTTTTTAATTAGACAAAATATACAAAATGTATATATATGTAACTATTTGTATTAATTAGTGATATATCTCATATATTGAAAATTACAGAAACCGTCTACATAAATTCCTTTACAAAATAGGTGGTCATATCTTACTTACAAACATGTATAGAATAATTTAAAGTATATTAACGCATTAGAAGAGTTAATGTCTTATGAGCTGGCAATACATACGTTTGTATATCCATTCGTTTAATATAGTAGTATCAAGCTATAATAAATTCTTAATATATTTATGGTTTGTTATTTATCCCAAATTAACGGAAGAAACAGTCTGCCATTCAAGTTGTCGTATTAATGCCTCTGTTAATCATACATGTCTGACTTTTCATTTTCAGAGTGGTAATATATATATATATATATATATATATATATATATATCTTGGAACACATTCTTTTCTCCTAAATTACCAAACCAATATCTTTTTCTTCCTGCTTTCAATATATATATATATATATATATATATATATATATATATATATATATATTTCTTCCACCGTCTTCCAATCCCCACCATATATTGCCAACATAACCCACTGTTAAGCCACCGGAGTAGCCATTTCCGCCACCAATAAACACCTTAAAAGCTTTTCGTAAGCCTATCTAGCTTGTTGACCAATTCCACTTAGCATCAACGTATATAAATACTAGCTGTACACGGTGGGTAATATTCTAAGTAAAATATTATTCCAGCGAATCGTCGTCAACCATTTTTAGATTAAAGGACACGAAAATTGTGCTGCTGGGAAAAGATTTTTTTTTTGAGGAGATAAATAATGGTAAGCTTGAACCTTTTGCAATATTAAATTGAATATAAAATTTAGTCGCAGTAAGGTTGTTGGCATTCTCATTTGTGGTTTTAGTGATAAAGTTGATGTGGGTGAAATGCCGGTGTCAATCAGAAGGGGAAAAAAAATTAATAGTCTTTTGGGTCAGAGATATACGGACCCAAAAGATCATTCAATATATATATGTCTTATGTGTTTATAATGATCACTAGTTTTGTGATTTAATTAGGTATTTAGATATACTTAAAAATCATTAGTTATAAAGACAAAATAACACTTTTAGACAAAACTACCCCTCCCTTTAAACAATCCAGTCGTGTGGCCCAGCCATTGCTTCCTATGGAAATCCAAACAAAGGTCATTCCGCTTCTCTCTGCTCACGGTGGCTCCCAGGAAATTGCAGCAGATAAAAGGATTGGCGGGTGGTGATGCTTAAGGTCGCCACCTTAATTGCTCCAAGACTTCATCGAAGATGTTGATTTCTTCAATTCTTTTTATTTTTTATTTTTATTGGGGTTGCTAAGCAGAAAATATGAAAGTAATGGTTTTTGCTTTAAAGAAAAGTCCTACCTTTCTAAAATTTCAATGTGTTTTTACCGTAGGTCATCTTAATTTAATGGAATTTTTATAATATTCCGATTTTTTAAAAAGGGCATCCTTGTCTTTTCACGAAAAATCTGAATATTTGGTTTTGTTTTTAATGGAATTAAAAGAAAATGGGAAAAGAAAAGTAAAATGATTAATTGGATTTAATTACTAAGAAATAATTAGACTTAATTGGGATTATAAAAGGAAAACTAATCATAAATTAACCTAGTTGTTATTTTACGTAAAAAAAATACTGGGGGGGCGCAAGTTTGGTGAAAAAAAGAAGAGGAGAGACTTTCGAATCTCTAGGCTAATATGTTGATAAAAAAACGCAGACATCTCAAGAGAGGAAGGATCACCGCGAGACGAAGATCGTTTTGACATCAACAATCCCTAAATCCGTTAACGTAAGTTTTTCCCTCCTTGTTCTTGTCATTAGGGTTTGTTCATCATCGTTGCTAGCTGCATTTTTCTGAGTATAAACATCTTAGTGATCGTCTTTGGATTGATCGTTTATAGGTTTGGAGATAAAGGTTAAAATTTTGACGGGTTGAAGGTTTGGATCGTTGTACCACGCAATTTAAGGTAACATGGTGTTCTTATCGTATGATTAAGGTGTCATAAAGTTTTAAAGCAATTTGTATGCTTATTTTCGTGGTTTTCACGAACGGGCGTTTGGGGATTGTGGACGCTCGTTCAAGGCAAACGGGCGTTTACATGGAGGCAAACGGGCGTTTGACCTGTTTATTCCGTTTTTACTGTTTTATTGTGTCAGCTTGGTTTTAGGCTTCATAATCATGTTTTACTGCTTAACCTTATGTGACAAAGCCTTGAATTAGCTTTTGATGCGTTTAGTTCCGGCACCATATGGATTCCCTAAAAAGATGAAGTGTGGGACCATCGAAAGCTTTGGATCTGCCTTGTGCTTCGATAAGCTAGGGTTTATCGATGTCTGTGTATGTGCTAGGTTTTGTTAGAGTCTAGTGGTCCTAAGAAGAGGGAGTAGACTGATAGGTGAGCCTTTTATGTGAATCAACTTAGGTTGCTAGTTAAACATCTAATCAAACGTATGTGTTAGATTAATAATCTTAAACATCATGCAATGCTTGGTAAGGCATAGTACAATATCGCGATGTGTTCTCTGACCAGACAAAGTAGACTGTACCCACGCCGGTCAATCGATTGGCTAGATAAAGCATCTGGTACACTCTGCCGGTCATCACACTATCGGGACTCAGATATTCCTAGGGCTTCTAGAGCGTGTCTCTAAGTAGGTTGCTCCCAGTTGTCCTAGTACATCCTATTACTAGGCGTAGTGCCCTTGTTATTCATGATGTAACAAACTTGAGCTAAGCTAGATACCTTTGGAACCTCATGCTATGCTATGAACATAATATGATAGTTAGCTAGGTTAATAATGGAATAAATTAATAAAAAAACGGCGTTGCTTTTATTTCTTTATGAGACCGACGTTATGCGATCTTCTACGCGTTACTAAGTACTTATGTACTTATCCCGTTACTTTTGTTTGTCTTTCTCTTTCCCCAAAGAAGATGAACATATGGCTAATGTTGATGAGTTCTTTGACGATGACGTGTGAGATGGAGCTCTTGAAGACTTAGTTTCTTTTGTTTGTTTCTTTCAATAATGTTGTTGATTCAAGTTCAAACAATGTTGTCTTTCTTTTGGATTAGTTCCGTTTGAATTCTTTTGGATTTAATGTTGGATGTTTTAGTTCTCTTTATTGGATTTAGTTTTACAGCATTGAAAACCGTGTGTTCGATCTTTTGTTTTCCCGAGTCATTTTATCTTCCGCGTCGTTTTAGTTCTGATGTATGACGTAAGGCATACATATTATTGAATTTATTTGGTATCAGAGAGAAAGGTTTTCCTTGCTGTGTAGGACTTGATTTCTTCTTTAAGATAAGTGTTAGAGCTTTAGTAACCCCTCTCTTTTCTTGGTTACAGAATGGTTCTTACTAGAGGAGGAGCTAATAGGAATAACACCGAGGCGGCTAACACCCAGGCTGGTAGCACTGAGGCCGGATTTACCGACGTTATGATTCCGAGAAGGAGAAGGAGTGGACCAGCTACCCAGGGCCCTACAGTTTCTCAAGGGAACACCCCGTCTGTGAGCAACATCATTCGTGGGGTGAATCATGGACTAGATATCGTTGTTAGGGGAATAGTGGAACAAGGGGGTCCTTCACGGTTTAACCCTAACATACCGATCATCACCACTTCAGCAAGAGTAACATCAGGAGTGCCTGTGCCTCCAATGACCACAAGCTGGATAGGATTAGGACTTTCTCATCCACCGGTGAGTACTTCCCAACCGTCTCTGTGCAACCCCAACAAGCGTCTGTGCCACCGGCTAGTCAGTTTTTCAGTTGTCCACAGGCATCAGCGTTTTCCCCTACACCACTAAGTTTTACACCTCAACCAACGGTTCTACCTCCATCACCGCCTAGATCTGATACTTTTGTAGCACCTGGTTACACCTATCCGCAACAGACTCACCCCCAACAACAAGTTCAACAGCCAGTTATGGGTTATCCTGCGGGTCCGACGGCTTAGAATGCTCCACCACTTCAGAAGCCGGTACAACATCATCAGTTTGGGGGCTACGATAGGCAAGTGGATTGGTATGACAATATGAAGAAGCACAGGGTGCCAGAATTCTTTGGCAATGTTGAGCTACCAGCAGCAGATTTATGGATTCGTGGGTTTGAAAGGACGTGCAGAAATTTGAAAGCTCCATAATCTGAATGGGCACAGTTAGCAATATCCTTGTTGGCAGGAAGCAGAAAGTTGGATGGAAGCTTATGAGCAAGTTAATCCGAGGATCACGGGTTGGGCAGTGTTCAAGGATTTGTTCTACAAGGAATCCTTTCCTAGAACAGCACAGAATGCAAAGGCTAATGAGTTTATGAGTTTGAAACAAGGAAGATACACTACAGTGACTCAGTACTCCTAAAATTCCTTGAGTTGGGCAGATTCTACCCTGAAATCATGAGTAGTGAGGAGAAAAAGATTGACAAGTTCATGGAAGGATTGTCACATGAAGTGGCAAAGGGCATGCTAGGAGATAGACCTACCAGCATGGCAAGCGTCATGGATAGAGCTTTGATTGCGGAAAGATTTGCTAGTAAACCGACGGTTGTAGTTGGAGATAAGAGGTCTTTCCCAAATTATCAAGGAAGTAACAGAGGAGCACCGCAACAGAATGTTAAGAGGACAGGAAATCCGGCCACGAAGAGTAAAGCAAGTGGAAAACCATCGGTTTGTGCTAAGTGTAACAAGACACATACAGGAAAATGCATGGTAGGTAGTTTGAGTTGTTTCCACTGTGGGGAAGTGGGACATTACTCGAGAGCGTGTCCTAAGAAGCTCTCTCAGGGTAATCAGGCAGGAGGACGAGGTAACCAGCAGGGTAATCGTGCCATGGATAGCAGACCAGTTCGTGTCTTTGCAGCAGATGCAGAACCGGAAGAGTTAGATGACCTTGTGGTGACAGGTACTTTTCAGTGTTTGTGTTTATTATAGATATTTAATATGATATAGCGCGCATATGATATTATATATTTGTACTTAAATTGATTCACTTGTTAGGTACTATAATCATAGATAATCTAGCAGTTTCAGCTATGTTTGATACTGGAGCTTTAGGGACTTTTGTTTCCTCTAAGATAGCTAAGAAGTTAAACCTACCTCTTAAGGAATTGGAGAGACCTTTGAGTGTAACCACACCTTTGGGCAGAGTTACTAGATGTGCCCAGGTCACACCCCAAATTGATATTAGAGTTGGGACTTACAAGTGCCAGCATGCCTTGACAGTGTTGGATTTCTCAGATTTTGATGTTATCCTGGGTATGGACTGGTTGTCCAAGAATTATGTCTACTTGGATTTTAGGGGTAAGAGGGTGATCTTTAAGGCCCCAGGAAAATCAGCTAAGACGTTTCAGGGTAAGGTATACAAGCCTAGCAAGGGTCGTCATCCGATTATCTCAGCACTTAAAGCCCTTAGAGCTTTGAAGAAGAGTTGCCAGGCTTTCGTTGTTTATGCATTAGATAAGGAAAAGTATAGGCCTGAGTTAGGAGAGACTCGTGTAGTTAAGGACTTTCCTGAAGTTTTCCCGGAAGATTTGCCTGGACATATGCCTGATAGGGCTATAGAGTTTGAGATCGAATTGATTGCAGGAGCATCACAGTGGCTAAAGCACCTTATAGGATGGCACCAGCGGAGTTGAAAGAGTTGAACACTCATATTAAGGAGATGCTAGAGAAAAACATCATCCAGCCAAGTACATCACCGTGGGGAGCACCAGTCTTGTTTGTGAAGAAGAAGGATGGGAGTATGCGTTTGTGCATCGACTACAGAGAGCTGAATAAACTGATGATCAAGAATAAGTATCCTTTACCAAGGATTGATGATATGTTCAGTCAGTTGCAAGGTAAGAAGGTGTTCTCTAAGATTGATCTTAGGTCTGGTTATCATCAGTTGAAGATCAAGGTGTTAGATATACCTAAGACAGCCTTCAGTACGAGATATGGACATTATGAGTTTTTGGTCATGCCGTTTGGACTCACTAATGCCCCATCAAAGTTCATGGACTTGATGCAAAGAGTTTTCATGCCTTATCTCGATAATTTTGTGATAGTTTTCATAGACGATATCTTGGTATACTCTAAGGATGAGAAAGAGCATGAAGAACACCTAAGGATAGTTCTACAAACCGTAAAGGAGAACAAACTGTATGCCAAGTTTTCTAAGTGTGAGTTTTGGTTGGATCAAGTTAGTTTTCTTGGGCATATAATCTCCGGAGAAGGTATTAAAGTGGATCCAACAAATATAGAAGCCGTTTCTAAGTGGCCTATACCGACATCAGTAACAGAGATAAGAAGTTTCTTGGGTTTAACCGGGTACTACCGGAAGTTTGTAAAGGATTTCTCTAAGATAGCTACACCTCTCATGAGGCTTACTCAAAAGAACGTTAAGTATGAGTGGACCAATGAATGTGAGAAAGCTTTTCAGACTTTGAAAGAAAAGTTGACCACATCACCTGTGTTAGCATTACCAGAAGTTTTTGATAACTATGATGTATATACAGATGAATTGGGTCAAGGTTTGGGTTGTGTTTTGATGCAATCAGGAAAGGTAATTGCTTATGCATCTAGGCACTTAAAAGTGAATGAGAAGAATTACCCTACACACGACTTGGAGTTGGCAGCAGTGGTGTTTGCTCTGAAGCTTTGGAGACACTATTTGTATGGTGTCAGGGCAAGGATCTTCACGGATCATAAGAGTCTTAAGTTCTTCTTTACTCAGGAGAATTTGAACATGAGACAGAGAAGATGGTTGGAGTTCGTGAAAGATTACGGCTTGGACATTCAATACCACCCGGGTAAAGCGAATGTTGTAGCTGATGCACTTAGCCGGAGAGCGGTTAATGCTATCACTACCTTGCAAGAAGTTGTGGATCAGTTGGATAGGATGTAGATTCAAGTGATTGAAAGGAAGAGCGAAGCTCAGAGTTTGGCACCATTGATGGCAAGGTCAGACTTGCTAGATGAGTTACTCAAAAGAACGTTAAGTATGACCAATGAATGTGAGAAAGCTTTTCAGACTTTGAAAGAAAAGTTGACCACAGCACCTGTGTTAGCATTACCGGAAGTTTTTGATAACTATGGTGTATATACAGATTAATTGGGTCAAGGTTAGGGTTGTGTTTTGATGCAATCAGGAAAGGTAATTGCTTATGCATCTAGGCAGGTAAAGGTTTATGAGAAGAATTACTCTACACACGACTTGGAGTTGGCAGCAGTGGTGTTTGCTCTGAAGCTTTGGAGACACTATTTGTATGGTGTCAAGGCAAGGATCGTCACGGATCATAAGAGTCTTAAGTTCTTCTTTACTCAGGAGAATCTGAACATGAGACAGAGAAGATGGTTGGAGTTCGTGAAAGATTACAACTTGGACATTCAATACCACCCGGGTAAAGCAAATGTTGTAGCTGATGCACTTAGCCGGAGAGCGGTTAATGCTATCACTACCTTGCAAGAAGTTGTGGATCAGTTGGATATGATGCAGATTCAAGTGATTGAAAGGAAGAGTGAAGCTCAGAGTTTGGCGCCATTGATGGCAAGGTCAGACTTGCTAGATGAGATTCGGGCTAAGCAAGATAAAGACCCTGTGTTGATTAATTTGAAGCGAGTAGCTCGAGAGAAGCCTACAGTGGGCTATCAGTTGGACAAGAGTGGTCATCTTTAGTACGGAGACTGTTTATGTGTGCCCGATGTGGATGGCCTAAGAGAGAAGGATATGGATGAAGCTCATAAGATTGTTTTTGCGGTACATCCAGGAGCCACTAATATGTATAGAGATCAAGGAGAGATATTGGTGGCCTGGCATGAAGTTAGGGATCACGGAGTTTGTGGCAAGATGTAATACATGCCAGAGAGTGAAAGCATAACACAAAAGGCCAGGAGGTTTGTTGAAACCCTTGGAGATACCGGAATGGAAATGAGAGAATATCACGATGGACTTCATCACCGGGTTGCCTAAGACTAGGGGCGGTCATGACATGATTTGGGTGATTGTGGATAGACTTACAAAATCAGCCCATTTCTTGCCATGTAAAGTGGACATGCCTCTAAAGAAGTTTGCTACTATGTATATCGACAATATAGTGAAGCTTCTTGGTGTGCCTCTATCTATTGTGTCCGACAGGGATAGTAGATTTATCAGTCGCTTCTGGAAGGGTTTACATAAAGCTTTTAGGACGAAGACTGATTTGAGTACAGCGTTTCATCCACAGACGGATGGGCAGTCAGAGAGAACAATTCAGACTCTCGAGGATATGCTAAGAGCTTGTGTTTTGGATGCCGGAGGATCATGGATAGATTACCTCAATTTGGCTGAGTTTGCTTACAACAATAGTTACCATGCTAGTTTGGGTATGCCACCTTTTGAGGCCTTGTACGGTAGGAAGTGTAGAACTCCACTTTACTGGGATGAAGTGGGAGAGAAACATATCACAGGGCCGGAGATGGTTCAGCAAGCCAAGGAGAAGATTGAGGTGATAAGGAAGAATCTGAAAGCTGCTCAAGATCATCAAAAGAGTTGGGCCGACGTTAGAAGAAGACCGCTAGAGTTTGAGGTCGGGGATAGAGTTTACCTTCGAGCGTCTCCAATGAAGGGTGTCAAGAGGTTCGGACAGAAAGAAAAGCTAAGTCCAAGGTATGTAGGACCTTTTGATGTCATCGAAAGAGTTGGGAAGTTGGCTTATAGACTTCGGTTACCAGAGTCGATGTCTAGAGTCCACAATGTTTTCCATGTATCGATGCTTAGGAAGTGTCTATCTATGGTGGACGTGGAATCTGAGATTGATCCGGAAGTGTTGCAAGATAATCTTTCGTACGTGGAGAAGCCGATAAAGATTCTGGATAGAAAAGAAAAGATGATAAAGAGGCGAGTGGTCCAGTTAGTGTTAGTGCAATGGAGCAATCATGGACCGACGGAAGCCACTTGGGAAGTGGAAGCGGACATGTTCAACGAGTTCCCAGAGTTCCCTCACCTACCAGGTACGATCTAGTTTCAAGGACGAAACTCCTCTTACGGGGGAAGGAATGTAATATCCCGATTTTTCAAAAAGGGCATCCTTGTCTTTTAACGAAAAATCTGAATATTTGGTTTTGTTTTTAATGGAATTAAAAGAAAACGGGAAAAGAAAAGGAAAAGGATTAATTGGTTTTAATTACTAAGGAATAATTAGACTTAATTGGGATTATAAAAGGAAAACTAATCCTAAATTAACCTAGTTGTTATTTTACGTAAAAAAAATACTGGGGGGGTGCAAGTTTGGAGAAAAAAAGAAGAGGAGAGACTTTCGAATCTCTAGGCTAATCTGTTGATCATAAACGTAGACATCTCAAGAGAGAAAGGATCACCGCCAGACGAGGACTGTTTTGATATCAACAATACCTAAATCCGTTAACGTAAGTTTTTCCCTCTTTGTTCTTGTCATTAGGGTTTTTCATCATCGTTGCTAGCTGTGTTTTTCTGAGTATAAACATCGTAGTGATCGTCTTTGGATTGATCATTTATAGGTTTGGAGTAAAGGGTTAAACTTTTGACGGGTTGAAGCTTTGGATCGTTGTACCACGCAATTTAAGGTAACGTGGAGTTCTTATATTATGATTAAGGTGTCATAAAATTTAGAGCAATTTGTATGCTTATTTTCATGGTTTTGAATCTGTTTTGGTTGGAGTTTGGGTTGGATTTGGGTTAGAAATCATGTTTTGAAGGTTGCAGATTTCTGGGGAAAACCCAGGCAAACGAGCGTTTGCACAATGGCAAACGGGCGTTTGCGATAGTGGCAGCTCAACCGAGCGTTTGGGTATGTCGGACGGGCGTTTGAGGGTTTGGTTTAGATACAGGATGTGGCTGATTTTCACGAACGGGCGTTTGGGGATTGTGGACGCTCGTTCAAGGCAAACGGGCGTTTACATGGAGGCAAACGGGCGTTTGACTTGTTTATTCCGTTTTTACTGTTTTATTGTGTCAGCTTGGTTTCAGCGTTCATAATTATGTTTTACTGCTTAACCTTATGTGACAAAGCCTTGAATTAGCTTTTGATGCGTTTAGTTATGGCACCATATGGATTCCCTAAAAAGATGAAGTGTGGGACCATCGAAAGCTTTGGATCTGCCTTTTGCTTCGATAAGCTAGGGTTTATCGATGTCTGTGTATGTGCTAGGTTTTGTTAGAGTCTAGTGGTCCTAAGAAGAGGGAGTAGACTGATAGGTGAGCCTTTTATGTGAATCAACATAGGAGGCTAGTTAAACATCTAATCAAACGTATGTGTTAGATTAATAATCTTAAACATCATGCAATGCTTGGTAAGGCATAGTACAATATCGTGATGTGTTCTCTGACCAGACAAAGTAGACTGTACCCACGCCAATCAATCGATTGGCTAGATAAAGCGTCTGGTACACTCTACCGGTCATCACACTATCGGGACTCAGATATTCCCGGGGCTACTAGAGCGTGTCTCTAAGTAGGTTGCACCCAGTTGTCCTAGTACATCCTATTACTAGGCGCAGTGCCCTTGTTATTCATGATGTAACAAACTTGAGCTAAGCTAGATACATTTGGAACCTCATGTTATGCTTTGAACATAATATGATAGTTAGCTAGGTTAATAATGGAATAAATTAATAAAAGACGGTGTTGCTTTTATTTGTTTATGAGACCGATGTTATGAGATCTTCTACGCGTTACTAAGTACTTATGTACCTACCCCGTTACTTTTGTTTGTCTTTCTCTTTCCCCAAAGAAGATGAACAGGTGGCTAATGTTGATGAGTTCTTTGACGATGACGTGTGAGATGGAGCTCTTGAAGACTTAGTTTCTTTTGTTTGTTTCTTTCAATAATGTTGTTGATTCAAGTTCAAACAATGTTGTCATTCTTTTGGATTAGTTCCGTTTGAATTCTTTTGGATTTAATGTTGGATATTTTAGTTCTCTTTATTGGATTTAGTTTTACAGCATTGAAAACCGTGTGTTTGATCTTTTGTTTTCCCGAGTCGTTTTATCTTCCATGTCATTTTAGTTCTGATGTATGACGTAAGGCTTACATATATTATTGAATTTATTTGATAATATTTGTGCCGAGCACTCTTTCCGGATAAGGACTCGGTGTCCGGGAACGGGGCGTTACAATATTTTGCTAGTCTGATCAACTTCACTAGGTTTAGGAGATATTTCTAGTTTATTGTTGGTAAATACTTTCTCGGTTTGTAGGAATACAGAGAGCTAACTAGAGACATATGGGAAAAAAAATGGATCATGGGTATCTATAATGTTGAGCATGTCATTTTGAATAGTATGTTATGTAGGATGTAATATCGCCGGATGGATCATAGATCCACCCAATTACGCAGCGGAAAGTATAAGATCTAGATCTAGTCAACCAAAATACATAAAATAAATAGATCTAAACCTACAAGGGGGTTTAGATTGCTTACTAGTTTATTGTGAATAAACTCCAAGAACAATCTTCAATCCGAGCTATATGAGAGCCTAGTTGAGAAGCCAAAGTCTTTCAACGTGTATCTCCAAGCACCACCAGGTGGATGGTGTTTCAAGCCACCGGACCTCCCCGATATGCTACCTTAGAAAAACCCGATGTTTTTCTAAAACTCAAACCCAAAGAAAATAGCCGAAAATTCCAAACTATTTTTCATCCAATATTTCGAAAATTGTATTGTGTCATAAGGCTTGGGAGAACTCTCTTTATATAGGAGAGTAATCCTTGTCCTCCAGGGATTTGATAATTAAGAGATAATTATTAGATTAATCCTTATTCCAAATAAAAGATAAATAAAACCATTATCCCAAACAAATTAGGATAAATGATATTATTATCTAATATTCCATTAATTATCATTTAACAAATAAAAGATAAAACACATGTCAAATAATTATCCAAGAAAACTAATTCCTTAATAATCACTTGATAATAAAATGCGCCGCACCTTAATAAAGAAAAGTCAATGCGCATTTTTTAACACATTGGGCCGAGTCCACGAAAAAACTCTTTTCATGTATTTAATTATTTAAAACTACTTAGTTTAGATGACTAACACGTATAAATATTCTTTCCCATTCTCGACTTTCCTTAGATGGAAACAGTCTTGAACTAGCAGTTCATTTGAGTAGACATTACTCTTGAACTGTGGGATGTTCAGTGTTATTTGTTTGGACTATCGATTTTTCTAACCAAAGCTCCCACTAGTTTATCGGTTCCAAATACCGTCTAACTAGCAACACTTTGTATTTATGATATTTCAAAGATTAGAACATCACCTAGAACTAAGCTCCCACTAGTTTATCAGTTCCAAATACTGTCTAACTAGCAATGCTTTGTTCATGATGTTTCAAAGATTATAAAATCTCCAGATCTAAGCTCCCACTAGTTTATCAGTTCCAAATACTGTCTAACTAGTAACGCTTTATTCTTGTTTTTCCAATGAATGGAAAAACTCTTGTGCAGTCCATTACACATTTCTATTGATTCAGAAAAAGAACAAATCATAAGACTAAGGCTCCCACTAGTGTATCGGTTCCAAATACCGTCTAACTAGCAACGCCTTATGTATGTGATTTTCCAATTTTTTAATTTAGAAATTTGTTGTGTAATTACACTTTTAAAATTCACTAAATGAATTTGACTGATAGTCCTATATCATCTTTTGTAAACTAAGTATGGTCGTCTCTCGTTCAACACGAGTGACACCCGTGACATACCTGTACTATGTCACTTAAGTTTTTAAAGGCTCAAGAGAATAAATCTCTTCCGAAAAAGTAAATGCATTGTTTGATAATTTACAATGTAGTTGTTACTTTCCACATTTTTAAAGAAGTCCTATTACTAACAGTTTAGTAACCTAGAGATTTAGTTGTAAACAAAATGACAGAAACTTAAATTCAAAAAATAAATTTTCTCTACTAGTTTTTTATTTTAGGAATTATAAACTATAAAAAAAAGTTTATCCTACCATTCCAAGGAGTTAACCTTGCATAGTACTGTCCGAGAGGGTCGATATCAGCACTATGACAGTTAAATTGAGACAATCTCTCTTAATGATTAAGCTTGGAGAATCGAACATCTCACGGGAATCAGACATCCCGGACTTTAATAATTTATTACCTTCCTTTTTCTTGCCTAGATATTTCAAAAATATCCGTAAAGAGTGTGACCCACTATATCAGATCTCAGAGTACGCCCCGAGTATGCCTACGAGGGACAGGTCAGTGACCCGATGAGTACCCGAAATCCTATCCTTTCGGAGACCAAGCCTTGAATTTTGATAGCGGTGATCACCATCCGAAGGGGGCCAAAATCAAAGCGGCACAAGGCGTCACCATTCTCTCACGTGCTTGCATCTATAGAAGAGGCCGTGGGGTTGGCTGTCGCCTTCCCCGCTCCCACTCAATAATTTGAAAAAGTTGTGGGTTTACTAATTACGGTTTCGGTCTTGACAATAAGAAACAATAAATCAAAGTACTCTGAACAGGGTCGGTTATGTAGGCAAGCCTACGCCGTCTTATTCTTTGGAACATATGTTACAGTTCAGACAAGAGAAGCCCCATTTAGCCCGAAGGCTTATCGGCTATGCTAAGTCTTGTCGAACCACTGTAACGTACATCACACGCGGAGGGGAGTCGGTTGAGCCGAAGCTCAGTTGAACTCGCCCAACCCTGGTTAGACCATTCCGAACCCATGTACTAAGATTTTCCGATCTCTAAATTGTCAACCAAAGTGTAATCTCGTTTCTGTTTAAGGTGGGTTCACCGAGAAGGCATCACCGAAAACTCAACGATTTATCTAAGTGGGATTCACCGAGAATTCATCACTAAAATCGTAACGATTGACAAAACCCGGGTCCTCGGTTTTCATAATTAGTTACTTAATTTTAATTAACTACCACATATTAATTAAAACAAGTATGTTAACTAATTAATCGATTTATACACGCCTAACTTAATTCGAAATTAAGTATGTACGTGTATGCATTGGAGTGGAATCATAAAGATGCATGTCATGGGAATTTCCGGTTATATCATACAATTTTCGATTATACACGAAAAAAAAACGGAAAAAAAAAACACCGAGATGGACCATTGGTACCCCCGACTAACCTATTTTCTAAGGAAAAGTAAAACTTAATCTAATCTTCGAATCTTGAACTCGAACCACCGGATCACGAACCACGAACACCCGAGAGGAGAAAGGCTTTTTAATTAAATAAAACCAATTTATTATAATTAAAACCCTTTTTATAATAAAAAAACCTTTTTTTTTCTTTCGGCTGTTTTAGATTATTTCCAAAAAAAATTATTTAAATTTTATTTTTTTGATTTAATTTTTTTCCATAGGGCAGATTTTTACATTAAAAAAAATCTGATAAAATAGAACATACAGCCGCCAAAGATAAACCCTAGCCGAGGGACAAAAAAGAAAAACAGACTTATAGTGATGCTTTTCAGCGTCGCAGAAAGTCCTGTAACGCAGTTTTTAATTTAAAAACAGGTTTTTAACCGTTTCTCCTCGTTCATACCTTTCGCCTTGATCTTCAACTTTTCTTCAAGATCTTCATCTTTTGAGCCCGGAACAACAAAATTAAAATAAAAGATGCTACTTTTACACATAATTTTCGAGTGACATTAAATTAAAATACAAATCCTATGCTCAATTGTTACTAAACAAGAGAGCTACAAAATAGATGTACGGGTAAACAATACCAACCCCAATCCATCTCTTCAACCACAACAATCACAAGGCATCAACATGATATTTTCGAATCATCATAAAACGAAAATAAAAACAATCTAACATGCATATTCCACTCCTTAGATCTAAAATTCTCATACTTTTATTGATAGATCAAAGGCTCTGCTACCACTTGTAGGATGTAATATCGCCGGATGGATCATAGATTCACCCGATTATGCAGCGGAAAGTATAAGATCTAGATCTAGTCAACCTAAATACATAAAATAAATAGATCTAAACCTACAAGGGGGTTTAGATTGCTTACCAGTTTATTGTGAATAAACTCCAAGAACAATCTTCAATCCGAGCTATATGAGAGCCTAGTTGAGAAGCCAAAGTCTTCCAACGTGTATCTCCAAGCACCACCAGGTGGATGGTGTTCCAAGCCGCCGGACATCCTCGATATGCTACCTTAGAAAAACCCAAAGTTTTTCTAAACTCAAACCCAAAGAATCCCTTCCCGGGGAGAACTCTCAAGGTATCGCGCACGAAATACTTGCGGGGACACGGCCCCCTCTTTCCCTATGGTCGAGTAGCTTCGCACCTCTCACATACTAAGAGTGGCTATTGCGGGGTGCAGAAGCCCACTGCCGGGCTTTATATATATCTGATAGATGGACAGCCGTGCAAGGACGAGGGGAAGGTAGGACCGAAAATTGCCGAAAATTCCAAGCTATTTTTCATCCAGTATTTCGAACATTGTATTGTGTCATAAGGCTTGGGAGAACTCTATTTATATAGGAGAGTAATCCTTGTCCTCCAAGGATTTAATAATTAAGAGATAATTATTAGATTAATCCTTATTCCAAATAAAAGATAAATAAAAACATTATCCCAATCAAATTAGGATAAATGATATTATTATCTAATATTCCATGAATTATCATTTAACAATTAAAAGATAAATCACATGTCAAATAATTATCTAAGAAAACTAATTCCTTAATAATCACTTAATAATAAAATGTGCCCCACCTTAATAACTAAAAGTCCATGCGCATTTTTGGACACATTGGGCCGAGTCCACGAATTTATTTTTTCATGTATTTAATTGTCTAGTCCAACTAAACAATTAATCCACATATCAATTAAATAGTCCAATCCAACTATTTAATTAGAATTGAGGTGAAACGACGAGAAATCGTATATGCTATATTAGGAGCCACGCCGGGGACCATGGATCTATATACAGTAGCTACAATAAATTAAATAATATTATCCGTCAGACCGAACAATAATATTCAATCTATTAATTCTGGAATTACACCACTATAAACCTGAAACTGAACTCTGCCGAATATAGATAACTTACACTCAACCATGAGTCGAAAGTGTCCACTGATATAATCGTTACATACGGATAAATCCTCCATAGACTGTTCATTTTGATTCGGGATATTTCCGTAAACCCTTCTCGAAACATCTTATCCTTATTTACCATTAACCCCCTAGTGACCAATTAGTTCACCACTAATATAGTATGAACTGGGCCCATCGATCAGTTTCTAGGGTTAACAAATAAGGGAACTGTTGTCTACTTCCTGAGGGAAGGAAAGGATTCCATATCTCTGATAGCACAGACTACTCACTCATCCTAGAAAAGAGCCAATGAGAAGTGTTGGACCACATACTGTGAAGTGATCCTCACTAACTCATCAAATCATACCCTAGTCTAAGCAGTCGTCCTTGATCACCTCAGGACTGAGATTAATCCATATATGATCATCTTGTGATTCGATAAGACTTATCGATCATGGAATTATATAGAGAACTCAAATCAAATCGGTCTAGCCCTATATGATTATCATCATATATAAATGCCCCACTAGGTACATGTTGTAGATATATATATAAAGGGTGTGATCTAAAACAATTAATCCAGTTGCCTTTCGTGCAAGTGGGAGATTGTTGGGTGTAGTGCCACTTAGTTTAGATGACTAACACGTATAAACATTCTTTCCCATTCTTGACTTTCCTTAGATGGAAATAGTCTTGACCTAGTAGTTCATTTGAGTAGACACTATTCTTGAACTGTGGGATGTTCAGTGTTATTTGCTTGGACTATCGATTTTTCTAACCAAAGCTCCCACTAGTTTATCGGTTCCAAATACCGTCTAACTAGTAACACTTTGTATTTATGATACTTCAAAGATTAGAACATCACCTAGAACTATGCTCCCACTAGTTTATCAGTTCCAAATATTGTCTAACTAGCAATGCTGTGTTCATGATGTTTCAAAGATTATAAAATCTCTAGAACTAAGCTCCCACTAGTTTATCAGTTCCAAATACTGTCTAACTAGTAACGCTTTATTCTTGTTCTTCCAATGAATGGAAAAACTCTTGTGCAGTCCATTACACATTTCTATTGATTCAGAAAAACAACAAATCATAAGACTAAGGCTCCCACTAGTTTATCGGTTCCAAATACCGTCTAACTAGCAACGCCTTGTGTATCTGATTTTCCAATTTTCCAATTTAGAAATTTGTTGTGTTATTACACTTTTAAAATTCACTAAATGAATTTGTCTGATAGTCCTATATCATCTTTTGTAAACTAAATATGGTCGTCTCTCGTTCAACACGAGTGACACCCGTGACATACCTGTACTATGTCACTTAAGTATTTAAAGGCTCAAGAGAATAAATCTCTTTCGAAAAAGTAAATGCATTGTTTGATAATTTACAACGTACTTGTTACTTTCCACATTATTAATGAAGTCCTATTACTAACAGTTTAGTAGCCTAGAGAATTAGTTGTAAACAAAATGACAAAAACTTAAATTCAAAAAATAAATTTTCACTACTAGATTTTTATTTAAGAATTATAAACTATAAAAAAAAGTTTATCCTACCATTCCAAGGATTTAACCTCGCATAGTACTGTCTGAGAGGGTCGATATCAGCACTATGACGGTTAAATTGAGATAATCTCTCTTAATGATTAAGCTTCGAGAATCGAACATCTCACGGGAATCCGACATCCCGGACTTTAATCATTGATTACCTTCCTTTTTCTTGCCTAGATATTTTGAAAATATCCGTAAAGAGTGTGACCTACTATATCAGATCTCAGAGTACGCCCCGAGTATGCCTACGAGGGGCAGGTCAGTGACCCGACGAGTACCCGAAATCCTATCCTTTCGAAGACCAAGCCTTGAATTTTGATAGCGGTGAACACCATCCGAAGGGGGCCGAAATCAAAGCGGCACGAGGCGTCACCATTCTCTCATGTGCTTGCATCTATAGTAGAGGCCGTGGGGTTGGCTGTCGCCTTCCCCGCTCCCACTCAATAATTTGAAAAAGTGGTGGGATTACTAATTAAGGTTTCGGTCTTGACAATAAGAAACAATAAATCAAAGTACTCCGAACAGGGTCGGTTATGTAGGCAAGCCTACGCCGTCTTATTTGTTGGAACATATGTGACAGTTCAGACTGATCCGGCAAGAGAAACCCCATTTAGCCCGAAGGCTTATCGGCTATGCTATGTCTTGTCGAACCACTGTAACGTACATCACACGCGGAGGGGAGTCGGTTGAGCCGAAGCTCGGTTGAACTCGCCCAACCATGGTTAGACCATTCCGAACCCATGTACTAAGATTTTTCGATCTCTAAATTGTCAACCAAAGTGTAATCTCATTTCTGCTTAAGGTGGGTTCACCGAGAAGGCATCACCGAAAACTCAACGATTTATATAAGTGGGATTCACCGAGAATCCATCACTAAAATCGTAACGATTGACAAAACCCGGGTCCTCGGTTTTCATAATTAGTTACTTAATTTTAATTAACTACCACATATTAATTAAAACAAGTATGTTAACTTATTAATCGAGTTATACACGCCTAATTTAATTCGAAATTAAATATCTACGTGTATTCATTGGAGTGGAATCATGAAGATGCATGTAATAATTTCCGGTTATATCATACAATTTTCGATCATACACGAAAAAAAAAATTAACGGAAAAATAAACACCGAGATGGACTGTTGTGTTGGAAAGGTGTCCTAAACCCAATCTAGTTGGATAGGATCCGACCGGGTCGGGTCATTTACAGTCTATTTAGTTCATGTAATAATTTTATTATGATTAATAAAAGCACTTATGTTATTATATATTGTTTACCTTCATATTATTTGTTGTATATAAATATATAGTAACGTCCCTAGTATCAATCTGTGATAGAGAAACCATGATAGTGATTATGGTTGATGAGATCTCTAATCACTATAACAAGGTTGGTACTTAAATGTCTCTAGTCTTATGAATTATCAAATGGGACATTGATAGTATAATCAGACTAGCACGTATTGGATGTCTTCTATCTTTTAGAAGGTATGGATAGATCTCGTTTCTCAAAGTGTAGGGACACTTGGACTGTACGTGGACGTGTATTAGAGAATGCGTACGTTAGACTGACCCACTTACATTAAGTGTCACACTATGTGGCGGTTGTGTAATTATCCTTTTGACCGGAGACTTCATGGCATCACGGTGTGGATTGTCATGCTTTGACACTATTGAGATTTCTCCTAACCACAGGGCGATCATGCGGTGGTGATTTGGTATGATATTGAAGCATGCGGAGTATACATGATTGGTCGTCCGGGAATCGCGTATTCTATGATTGGGATCGAATATCCGAAATGGCCTTCTTATAAGGAATGTCTAGCTCTCGAGAATCTTTGCAAAGTGGGAGTAAAATTGTTATTCCGAGAGAGCATGATATCCAGATTATAAGATATGATCGTTAATGTATCGACACTCGAGATACGATCGTATGGATATTATTACAGCGATAGGATTGTAAGTTACACGGTAACTGCTTCACATGAAAGGTAGTAGTCATTGCTTTTGACTCTTCCGATAATTGGGGGTCACGGTGTGTTGCTAGACGCTATCCCGTGATCGTTAGGTATGAAGGGAGTTTTAGTAAATTGCACTTTGTGTCTACGGCCAACATACTCGGAAGCCTATCGGGTCACACACATATGAACATCGAGTCGGATTAAAATGCGGTTATAGATGATAACCAAATAGGGAAAGTTTATCTCTAGACTATAAAGGTTATAGTGGTAAATTAATATGGTGGTATTTATTTATTATGAATAAATAAAATGCAAGATATTAATTATATATATAAATTATGTTAATTAAAGAATATTCCGGAAGTCAATCTTTTGGGATATGGGGCGCCACTTTTGATGTGTATAAGATACACTTGGATTGTGCACTTTAATTAATAAGATTACCATAATATTAATATAAGATATTAATTGTTTTTGGAAAAATAGATTTATGGTAATAAGATAATTATAATCAATACTCCCTCCGTCTCAAAATGTTTGGGACATTTCCTTTTTTA
Source organism: Gentiana straminea (assembly GCA_036785695.1). Classification (NCBI taxonomy): domain Eukaryota; kingdom Viridiplantae; phylum Streptophyta; class Magnoliopsida; order Gentianales; family Gentianaceae; genus Gentiana; species Gentiana straminea. The sequence continues at coordinate 1,386,019 of JAVUPR010000398.1, read as the reverse complement.
GCCGCTTACGAAAAGTCTAATTAATCCTTGGAATTTCGTTAGTTGATGTAATATTATTAGGGTTATGATAAAGTGAAACTTAAAGTACATAAATGTAAAAAGTATTAGATCATTTGATGAAATTCGAAGGATTAATTAGATTTTTCGTAAGCGGTTGAAAAGTCAAACGCCCCAAACATTTTGAGACGGAGGGAGTATAAGATATTGGCAAAATAAATTATAATTAAAGAGATAAATCAATCTAGAAGATTTTCTTTATTTTATTGGAAAAAGGTTTTCTTCTCCTCCACACTACATATGGGGCGCCACTTCACTATATAAAGGAAGTGGGTGTCAAGCTTTTTTGTACAACACAATTGCAAGAGCTCATTGTTTTTGTGTAAAATAGAGAGCTATCCATAGTGAGTTTGTGAGGGAAGAAAAGGTCCAGTCTAGCAGCCGGAGTTTTTCCGATAGCAATCCAAGGTGGATTCCGGCAAGGGGTTCGTGTGGATCAGCGATAGAGGCCGGACGCGTGGACGGCTTGTGCATTGAACTACTCTCCGTTGGCGGTCAAAGCGACTTAACGTGTTTATTGCATTAAACGAAGAACGATCTAGAAAAGGAAATCAAATTTTAAATTCTGCTGCGTTAAACTAGTGATTTCCTAACAGTGGTATCGGAGCCAGACTTCGAGCTTAAGCAATAAGCATAATTTAAATGCGTAGTATTTAATCAATAGATGCAAGATTTAAATCACAAAACGTTGAAACAAAAAAAACAAAAAAAAAATATTCGGGTTAATGGGGGCTCGGTCGATTGGCGGCGGCCCCCTCCCTCTGCGACGGCGGCGGCGGCGGCGGTGGCCCTAGGGCTGCCGTCTGTCCAATGGGGGAGATCGACCCTTTTCATTTTGTGATATTTATTGTGCATAGATATCTCGTTTGTTTAGTTGTGTCACATGGCCAACTAATGGTTCAAATAGTTTGGAACATTGGGAAACCATATGGCATATTGGCTTTTCCAAATTTTGATTTGGAATAGGCCTAGGCCCTTTCCAAATATTTGATTTGGAATAGGCCTAGGCCTAGGCCACTTCCAAAATTTTGATTTTGGAAAGTGGCCAGGCCTAAACCAAAACTATTTGGCCTTTCCAAATATTTGATTTGTAATAGGCCTAGGCCATTTCCAAATATTTGATTTGGAATAGGCCTAGGCCTAGGCCACTTCCAAAATTTTGATTTTGGAAAGTGGCCAGGCCTAGACTAAAATAATTTGGCCTTTCCAAATATTTGATTTGGAATAGGCCTAGCCTCTTTTCAAATATTTGATTTGTAAAAGGTCTAGGCCTAGGCCACTTCCAAAATTTTGATTTTGGAAAGTTGCCAGACCTAAGCTAAATTTAGTTTTGGAAGGGAAACAAATAGGAGCCTTAGTAATTTTAATTTTATTTTGAATAGTTCAAATTTAATTAAAATTAAAATCGATTTAAAATTAAATGTTAATTTTAATTTTCGATTAAGTCATATAATTAATTAAAATTTATTTAATTATTTGATGTGATAAAATAAAGACGTATGAGTAGTTAAAATTAGAATTTAATCTTTTTCATAAGATAAAATTGTACGGATTAGATATGTAGATATAATGTGATTATATGGACCCCGATTGATCATGGACTCGACCAATAAGATAGATGGGAATGTTTTCTTTGTTGGTTTTTGAAAAAATTGTCCTAGGCCGTTATGAAAAACGTGACCTAGTTTACTTTTTGCATTTATCCCATTCCCGTTAGCTTCCCCCCGTGTGCAGCGGGTGTAATTAGTAGATAAATTATTATGTAACAAGAATGGAGCAAGAAGTTGAAGACCAAGGAGAGATAAAGAACCCATTGGCGTACAACAATAAAGATCCTATTGGCGGTTGCAGATACCCTTAGTTTGTGACCCGCGGTTTCGTCAGTTTGTATTCGAAACCGCACCTAGGAAAAGTCCATGATCATACCGGTTATTTTGTGCGCGGAATGTTGTGTATGTTTTACTTTATATGATATAGTAGTAATATGCACATAGTAGATGAGACCATAATTAAACCAAATTAATTAAGTGAATTAATTTAAAATTATTCCCGCATCAAAAATCAAGTCGGAATTGCCTCCCCATATTATAACGACGGTGAAGAGCCCTTGTTCGGACCCAACTCACCAGCCAAAACGGGGGTTGACCTACCTCGGGTATATCGTTGTTATCAAGACATGATCGAAAGAGATCTCATGAATATTGGGGTTATGACTGGACTGAGAATTCTCTCGGCCGCCAGCCAAAGCGGGGTCGTTTGGATTTTAGAGGCAAGTGTTTGACTATTTTTCATAAGATGAAATATTGTCAAAGAGTTGACTGGTCAAACAACAAGAATCGTATAAGATACGATTGACAAATCGTTGTCCACCCGTTTAATTATTTTCGGCCCATCAGCCAAAGTTGGGGGTCGGGATAGTTCGATGGGATCTTGCCCACTAAAGGAATTATTTTCTTGAAAGCCAATAGGGAATAGTTGGCTAGTGGGTGTAAAAACCTTATAGATTTATTAAATGCAAATTTAGGGTTTTCATACATGAGCTTTTACTTATTCTATCTTTATTTATTGTTGTAGAAAATGTCAAACAAATTGAACCTTCGTTTTATCATCGAAAACAAGCTTGACGAGACGAATTTTCTCGATTGGGAAAGAAACCTCAAAATCGTTTTGAGGCACGAGAAGATTGGCTATGTCTTGGACGAGGCCTTACCGGAAAAGCCCGCTGAGGGTTCGGCTGCAGATGTTGTCGAGAAGTACAACAAGCACCGTTCGACGATCGATGCTACATGTATCATGCTTGCTTCTATGACACCCGAACCTGCGAAACGACATGAGTCTATGGACGCCTACTCTATCATGGTCCACCTGAAGGAACTTTATGCTTCTCAGTCTCGCACTGAGAGGTACGAGGTCTCGAAGGCCCTGTTTAGTCGTAATATGGGACTGCTGTGGGGTCACACATGCTTAAAATGATCGGGTACATAGAGAGGCTTGGGAAGCTGGGCCACAAGTTGGAACGAGAGTTGAGTATTGACTTGATTCTGCAATCTCTACCTGATTCATTCTCGCAGTTCGTGATGAACTATCACATGAACAAGATAGATTGCTCCCTTGCGGAGTTATTGAACATGTTGAAGACTGCTGAGGGCACTGTGGGGAAGGGAAAGCAAGTGTTGCTGGTCACTTCAAGCAAGGGCAAGGGAAAAGCCCAAAAGAAGTCCAAGAAGGCGAAGGCTGCACCTAAGCCAACGCCTAAGATGGCGAAAGACAAATCCAAGGATGCTTGCTTCCATTGCGGTGAGACCGGACATTGGAGGAGAAACTACAAAGGCTTCTTGAGTACCAAGAAGAAGCATTCTAATGCTTCAACTTCAGGTATATTTATGATTGAGATCAATATTGCTTCTTCTAAGTCTAACCACTCGGTATTAGATACTGGTTGTGGTTCTCATATTTGTACGAATATGCAGGCACTAAGAAGAACTAGAGATCTGAGGAAAGGAGAGGTGGACCTACGCGTTGGAAATTGAGCAAATGTTGATACGCTGGCCGTAGGAGTTTTTTTTCTTTCATTGCCCAGTGGGCTAGTACTAGAACTCAATAACTGTTATTTTGTTCCTGCTCTTACGAAGAGCGTTATTTCTATTTCTGCATTAGATGTTGATGGTTTTTCATTTACGTTTGAGAATAAATGTTGTTCTTTTTCACGTGATGGAATCTTTTATGGTACTGGCATACTTAGCAATGGTCTCTACATATTAGATATGAATGTTGACGTACGAATGAATCCTACTTATGGCATTGTAGACTTGGCCATATAAATAAGAATCGCATTTCCAAACTCCGTAAAGATGGAATGTTGGATCAATTCGATTACGAATCGTTTGATATATGCGAAGCTTGTTTACTTGGCAAGATGACAAAGTCACCTTTTAGTGGCAAAAGGGATAAGATCCAATGAATTACTTGAGCTCATACATACTGATTTGTGTGGCCCAATGTCGATTCAAGCCAAATGAGGATACTCTTATTTTATCACTTTCACTGATGACCATTCTCGCTATGGTTATATATACTTACTGAAGTATAAGTCTGAAGCCTTTGAAAAGTTCAAGGAATTCAGAAGTGAAGTGGAGAAACAACTAGGTAAAGAAATCAAAACACTTCGATCCGATCGAGGTGGAGAATACCTAGATGGAGAGTTTCAAGACTATTTGGAGGAGAATGGGATTCTGCCTGAATGGACCCTTTCCGGGACGCCACAAATGAATGGCGTGACTGAGAGGCGGAACCGCACCTTGTTAGACATGGTGCGATCCATGATGAGCTATGCAGTTCTCCCAAAAAAATTTTGTGGGTATGCTCTAGAAACCGCATCCTATACACTGAACCGAGTTCCATCAAAGACGGTTGACTCATACGAGGTATGGACTAAGAGAAAACCGAGCCTAGGCCATCTAAAACCTTGGGGTTATCCGACTTACGTGAAGCGGATGATGCCTGACAAATTAGAGCCTAGGTCTGACAAATGTATGTTTGTGGGATATCCTAGTGAAACCAAAGGGTACCAATTTTACCAACCAGAGGAACAAAAGGTGTTTGTTGCCAGGACTGGCCAATTTCTGGAGAAAGAGTTTATTCTGGATAGGGTCAGTGGGAGTAAAATTGATCTTGAAGAAATTCGAGAACCACTTACGGATAACAGTCAGTTGATGGAAGTAGAGGACTTGCCACACACTGATGTGACGCCAGCCTCTACCGTAGACACACAAGCACCTCGAAGATCCACCAGGGAATGCCGTGAACCTGAAAGGTACACTGGCGTGTATCTCTTGGAAGATGAGGACCCTAGAACTTATGAGGAAGTGCTATTAAGGCATGACAAAGAGAAATGGCTGGAAGCCATGAATTCTGAAATGGAATTCATGAAAGACAACCAAGTTTGGAACTTAGTTGATCCACCTGAGGGAATAGTTCCGATAGGGTGCAAATGGGTCATTAAGAGAAAGACCGACATGGACGGTAACGTGACTACCTACAAGGCTAGGTTAGTGGCAAAAGGTTCTAAGCAAAGACAATGAGTTGACTATGACGAAACCTTTCACCTGTTGCCATGTTAAAATCAATTACAATTTTGCTCGCTATTGCAGCATACCATGATTACGAAATCTGGTAGATGGATGTGAAAACAGCTTTCCTTAACGGGAACCTGTCTGAGGAAGTGTATATGACACAGCCTGAGGGTTTCACTACCAATGACGCCAGTATGGTGTGTAAATTGCAAAGGTCCATTTATGGATTAAAGCAAGCTTCTCGGAGTTGGAATCTTCGCTTTGATGAGATAATCAAACAGTTTGATTTCATCAAAAACGAAATGAGCCCTGTGTTTACAAGAAGGTTAGTGGGAGTGCCATTGTGTTCTTAGTGCTTTATGTAGAAGACATATTGCTCATAGGGAATGATGTGCCTATGTTACAATCGGTCAAAGCTTGGTTATCCAAGAACTTCTCAATGAAGGACTTGGGTGATGTAGCCTATATTCTAGGAATAAAGATCTATAGAGATAGATCTAAAAGGTTGCATGGTCTGTCGCAATCCACCTATATAGACAATATGCTGAAGAGATTCAGCATGGAGTAGTCCAATAAAGGATTGCTGCCCATGTCACATGGGGTCTACCTGTGGAAAGGAATTACCTGTCGAAAGGAATGAGTCCTAAGACAGAGGAGGAAATGGCACAAATGAGTAAAGTCCCTTATGCTTCGGCAATCGGGTCCATCATGTATGCCATGTTATGCACAAGACCGGACGTCTCGTACCCTCTTAGCATGACTAGTAGGTACCAGTCCAATCCAGGTGATGGTCACTGGATTGCAGTCAAGAATATCCTTAAGTACATGATACGTAATAGGGATATGTTCCTGGTTTTCGGGATCGATGATTTAGTATTACGAGGTTACACAGATGCCAGTTTCCAAACTGACAAGGATGACTTTAAGTCGCAATCTGGATTTGTTTTCACGCTTAACGGCGGAGCGGTGAGGAGCGGAAGAGTTCCAAGCGAGGAGACTACCGCGGACTCTACAACGGAAGCCGAATACATAGCAGCCTCGGAGGCGGCAAATGAAGCGCTTTGGATGAAGAAGTTCATTACCGAACTTGGTGTGGTTCCCTCCATTGAAGGTGCGGTGCCTCCGTACTTTGTGATAATAATGGAGCGATATCTCAGTCAAAGGAACCAAGGTCTCATCAGAAGTCCAAACATGTGCTACGGCGCTATCACTTGATTAGAGAGATAGTAGATAGAGGAGATGTAAAGATAGAGAAAGTCCACACGGATGATAACATAGCTTTTCCGTTGACCAAGGCATTGTCTCAAGCAAAGCATGAGAAACATGTTCACTTGCACGGGCTTAGGCATATGGGTGATTGGCTTTAGGCCAAGTGGGAGATTGTTGGAAAGGTGTCCTAAACCCAATTGGGTTGGACCGGATCCGACCGGGTCGGGTCATTTACAGTCTATTTAGTTCATGTAATAACTTTATTATGATTAATAAAAGCACTTATGTTATTATATATTGTTTACCTTCATGTTATTTGTTGTATATATATATATATAGTAATGTCCCTAGTATGAATCTGTGATATAGAAACCATGATAGTGATTATGGTTGATGAGATCTCTAATCACTATAACAAGGTTGGTACTTAAATGTCTCTAGTCTTATGTATTATCAAATGGGACATTGATAGTATAATCAGACTAGCACGTATTGGATGTCTTCTATCTTTTAGAAGGTAGGGATAGATCTCGTCTATCGAAATGTAGGGACACTTGGACTGTACGTGGACGTGTATTAGAGAATGCGTACGTTAGACTGACCCACTTACATTAAGTGTCACACTATGTGGCGATTGTGTAATTATCCTTTTGACCGGAGTCTTCATGGCATCACGGTGTGGATTGTCATGCTTTGACACTATTGAGATTTCTCCTAACCACGGGGCGATCATACGGTGGTGATTGGGTATGATATTGAAGCATGCGGAGTATACATGATTGGTCGTCCGGGAATCGCGTATCCTATGATTGGGATCGAATATCCGAAATGGCCTTCCTATAAGGAATGTCTAGCTCTCGAGAATCTTTGCAAAGTGGGAGTAAAAGTGTTATTCCGAGAAAGCATGATATCCAGATTATAAGATACGATCGTTAATGTATCGACACTCGAGATACGATCGTATGGATATTATTACAGCGATAGGATTGTAAGTTGCACGGTAACTGCTTCACATGAAAGGTAGTAGTCATTGCTTTTGACTCTTCCGATAATTGGGAATCACGGTGTGTTGCTAGACGCTATCCCGTGATCGTTAGGTATGAAGGGCATTTTAGTAAATTGCACTTTGTGTCTACGGCCAACATACTCGGAAGCCTATCGGGTCACACACATATGAACATCGAGTCGGATTAAAATGCGGTTATAGTTGATAACCAAATAAGGAAAGTTTATCTCTAGACTATAAAGGTTATAGTGGTAAATTAAGATGGTGGTATTTATTTAATATGAATAAATAAAATGCAAGTTATTAATTATATATATAAATTATGTTAATTAAAGAATATTCCGGAAGTCAATCTTTTGGGATATGGGGTGCCACTTTTGATGTGTATAAGATACACTTGGATTGTGCACTTTAATTAAACAATTTACTATAATATTAATATAAGATATTAACTGTTTTTGGAAAAATAGATTTATGGTAATAAGATAATTATAATCCATATAAGATATTGGCAAAAAAAATTATAATTAAAGAGATAAATCAATCTAGAAGATTTTCTTTATTTTATTGGAAAAAGGTTTTCTTCTCCTCCACACTACATATGGGGCGCCACTTCCTCTATATAAAGGAAGTGGGTGTCAAGCTTTTTTGCACAACACAATTGCAAGAGCTCATAGTTCTTGTGTAAAATAGAGAGCTATCCATAGTGAGTTTGTGAGGGAAGAAAAGGTCCGGTCTAGCAGCCGGAGTTTTTCCGATAGCAATCCAAGGAGGATTCCGGCAAGGGGTTCGTGTGGATCAGCGATAGAGGCCGGACACGTGGACGGCTTGCGCATTGAACTACTCTCCATTGGCGGTCAAAGCGACGATCTTATAGATCATCTGAGGTATAACCGTCAAACTACTTAAAGTGTTTATTGCATTAAACGAAGAACGATTTAGAAAAGGAAATCAAATTTTAAATTCCGCTGCGTTAAACTAGTGATTTCCTAACACGTTGGTACCCCCGACTAACCTATTTTCTACGGAAAAGTAAAACTTAATCTAATCTTCGAGTCTTGAACTTCGAATCTTGAACTCGAACCACCGGATCACGAACCACGAACACCCGAGAGGAGAAAGGCCTTTTAATTAAATAAAACCAATTTATTATAATTAAAACCCGTTTTATAATAAAAAACCTTTTTTTTCTTTCGGCTGTTATAGATTATTTCCAAAAAAAATTATTATTTTTTATTATTATTTAATTTTCTACCATACGGCAGATTTTTATATAAAAAAAACTGATAAAAAAGAACATACAGCCGCCAAAGATAAACCCTAGCCGAGGGACAAAAAAGAAAAACAGACTTATAGCGACGCTTTTCAGCATCGCAGAAAGCCCTGTAACGCAGTTTTTAATTTAAAAACAGGTTTTTAACCGTGTCTCCTCGTTCATACCTTGGGTTTCGCCTTGATCTTCAACTTTTCTTCAAGATCTTCATCTTTCGAGCCCGGAACAACAAAATTACAATAAAAGATGCTACTTTTACACATAATTTTCGAGTGACATTAAATTAAAATACAAATCCTATGCTCAATTGTTACTAAACAACATAGCTACAAAATAGATCTACGGGTAAACAATACCAACCCCAATCCATCTCTTCAACCACAACAATCACAAGGCAGCAACATGATATTTTTGAATCATCATAAAACGAAAATAAAAACAATCTAACTTGCATATTCCACTCATTAGATCTAAAATTCACATAATTTGATTGATAGATCAAAGGCTCTGCTACCACCTGTAGGATGTAATATCGCCGGATGGATCATAGATCCACCCGATTACGCAGCGGAAAGTATAAGATTTAGATCTAGTCAACCAAAATACATAAAATAAATAGATCTAAACCTACAAGGAGGTTTAGATTGCTTACCAGTTTATTGTGAATAAACTCCAAGAACAATCTTCAATCCGAGATATATGAGAGCCTAGTTGAGAAGCCAAAGTCTTTCAACGGGTATCTCCAAGCACCACCAGGTGGATGGTGTTTCAAGCCACCGGACCTCCTCGATATGCTACCTTAGAAAAACCCGAAGTTTTTCTAAAACTCAAACCCAAAGAAAATAGCCGAAAATTCCAAGCTATTTTCCATCCAATATTTCGAAAATTGTATTGTGTCATAAGGCTTGGGAGAACTCTCTTTATATAGGAGAGTAATCCTTGTCCTCCAAGGATTTAATAATTAAGAGATAATTATTAGATTAATCCTTATTCCAATTAAAAGATAAATAAAACCATTATCCCAAACAAATTAGGATAAATGATATTATTATCTTATATTCCTTGAATTATCATTTAACAAATAAAATATAAATCACATGTCAAATAATTATCCAAGAAAACTAATTCCTTAATAATCACTTAATAATAAAATGCGCACCACCTTAATATATAAAAGTCCATGCGCATTTTTTGACACATTGGGCCGAGTCCACGAAAAATTTCTTTTCATGTATTTAATTATCTAGTCCAACTAAACAATTAATCCACATATCAATTAAATAGTCCAATCTAACTACTTAATTATAAATGTGGAGAAACGACGAGAAATCGTATATGCTATATTAGGAGCCACGTCGAGGACCATGGACCCATATTCAGTAGCTACAATAAATTAAATAATATTATCCGCCAGACCGAAAAATAATATTCAATCTATTAATTCCGGGATTACACCACCACAAACCCGAAACTGAACTCTGCCGAATATAGATAACATACACTCAACCATGAGTCGAAAGTGTCCACTGATATAATCATTACATATAGATAAATCCTCCATAGACTGTTCATTTCGATTCGGGATATTTCCGTAAACCCTCCTCGAAACATATTATCCTTATTTACCATTAACCCCCTAGTGACCAATTAGTTCACCACTAATATAGTATGAACTGGGCCCATCGATCAGTTTCTAGGGTTAACAAATAAGGGAACTGTCTGTCTACTTCTAGAGAGAAGGAATGGATTCCATATCTGTGATAGCATAGACTACTCACTCATCCTAGAATAGAGCCAACAAGTAGTGTTGGACCCCATACTGTGAAGTGATCCTTACTACACATCAAACCCTACCCTAGTCTAAGCAGTCGTCCGTGATCACCTCAGGATTGAGATTAATCCATATATGATCATCTTGTGATTCGATAAGACTTCTCGATCATGGAATTATATCGAGAACTCAAATCAAATCGGTCCAGCCCTATATGATTATCATCATATATAATTACCCCACGAGGTACCCTATTACCGACAGTCCGGATAAGAATGTCACACCTAAAGTGTTTTGGGCGCATTATTAGAAAATTAATCTTGAGACCCATACTCAGATTAATAAACTCTACGGACTAAGTTAATTTTAAGTACATCTCACTAACTCAATCCTCTTGTGTATAGCCATACACTGAGTTATGTGATTACATAAACGAGGTACTTAGGGTTTTCAGTAGTGTCTTAATTACAAGCATACATGCATATAATAAGATGAATTATTAATTCTGTCCTAAAACAATTATATAATAGTCTTTCGGGCACTACACCTAACATGTTACTCGTGGGTTGCTTCCAAATCAAATCAAAGACGTCGTTCATGGCCAAAGAAAAGAGAAGACGTACCAATTGTCCATGGCCTGATGGCTTCAATGGCCCATTCCGGCCGCCGGACTGAGGCAATTGCTACCGATACTTGTTTTATTGTGGTTGAACTACCGAGTCTATTCAATAAATTACAAGAATCTGTTCTATCAATGTGAGTTTTTTATCTGTCCAAACCTATGGTTCGAGGGGGTTACCTCCGTTAGTTGTGAAAATGTTAGCAAAGTTTCTTCTAGCTTGAATAAGGATTCTGATGATTTTTGCAAACCTTCTAATGAACAATCAGGTGTTCTCTGTTTGTATGGTTTCCTGCAATGTTTTAGTTGGCACATAATATGATGTATGAGTGAATATAAGCTGTAATTATTTTTTGAGTGAGAGGTACTTTGTGGTGTATTTGGTTGTATTTGGTTTGAGTCTTTGTGGTGTATTTGGTTTGATTCTTGTTTATTTTAGTTAATTAGTTTGGTTTGAAAAACAATTAATCAAACGATTCTGATTTCTAATTTTTGGATCTTTTTCGTTTTCTTCTTACTGTGCAAGTGCTACTAGGTATATATATAGTGATGTATCCAAAGATTGTTGTCTTTGATCTTATAACATGCATCACCCTGAAACAAAGAAAGAGTTCGTGTTCGTGAGTGGTTTCGAGCTTGTTTCGGTTTGGTTTCTTGCTCGTTAGTTTGATAAGGTTCAAGATGGGATTAGCTCGACAAAAAGGGAAGAAACAAATGTCACTGCCCTAGGAGGAAGTTGTATGCAGTGCAACTGAAAATTGAGAGGTTTTTCGATTTTGAGCAATCCGTTGATGTAATAATGATCAATTAGTTTAACATACATCACCTTGAAACAAAGAAAGAAAAGCTATACGATGATGGTGGGTTTGTGTATGATTTGGAATAAAATTTATGCGGTGATATTGATGTCACTGCATTTACAATTAGAGAATTGATGCAGTGACATCGATGTCACTGCGTATGTCACTGCCTATATCACTGCATATACAATTTACAATGTTTTTGTTTTTGCAATTTGGGTGTTGATGTCACTGCATATAAAATTTCATACAAAAATTGGTAACTTTGTAAAATAAGTGTAGTGTCATTCACATTAGGGTGTAATCGATCCGAGTTGAGTCGATACTCCTCAAGCTATTGATCAAAACCTTACTTCTCAATAGCCAAGACCAGAATTAGACTCCAACTTCAGTTCAAAACGCAGACACCAAAAAATGAGAGATTTTAAGTGATTATGGAATGTAGGATTGCTAATGAAGTGATATTCTGAGTTGTTGTTCTTGTTTTAAATCCACATTACTATTCTGGTCTATTTATAGCCTAGAGGGCATGTGAAAACCCTTAAGCAACAGGACTCTCATTAAGTTAGCTCATTTAGTTGAATTTGAATTTCAGAATCATATGTGTACATTAATCCAAGTACACTGATTCAACCCAAGTGCTATAACTCAGAGTTGGTTCGGTTTATGTGTTTTTGTTAACGCAATTCACATTGTGCCAGCCGGTTTGCCACTTAAGGCCGGTAATAGGGCTCTTTAGGATGTGAATTTTGTTTAACCATTCAATTTGAACCAATCAAATTACTGACACTACGGGGAGGTATTTAACACTTGAGAGAGGTCTCCTAGACTAGATTAATCTGTCCCGGGTTTGACCCAAAACTGAACCAAAAATGTTTTACACGTAGCACATAGCACATATGGGTTCATCTTTGAAGTCAAAATTGTTTTGACTCAGATTTTGACAGTATCGAGCATCAAACCCTGAGGTGGTCAATTCACTGTGTAATTAAACCAATCCCACAACTAGTGAATTTGACCCTAAACCCACCATACCTGAGCCAAACCGGCATTGAACTCGGTTTGGGTGTTGACTGAGCAAGTAATGAACAGGCTGGATAAGGCTCAGCAAATGCAACAGCTTCGATTTGAATTTTGACTGCTTCAAATCAGTCAAAGCTTCAGCAATGGATGTATCTGGACACAGATGATGCTTTGACCGGGCTGGATAAGAACTTCGATCGAATGGTCAAGCTTCTATCTTTCAGTTCCAACTTTTCAGGTTCCTTTAACGGCTCGAATTGACCAAGATAGACAGCCCCAAATTCTTATCATTATCTGCACACAAATCGAACATTAATAGAAAAATTCGTATCAAGTACAAACAGACAAGATAGAGATAGAATGATTTAACCCGAGATTCAAGCTCTCTCATTTTTTTTTATCAAAACGAGATGCAATGAATCGAAGATAGATGAAGAAGCCATAAGCCGTAAATCTCTGAGATTCGAAGCCATAAGAAACGATTCAGAGATAATCCCTGAAAACTCTGAGCTTTCGCTACCATGGACAATTATCAGAAAAGAACGGCCAGCTAGATGAAGGATAAGGCCGGATTTCATGGAGATTAAAAATGAATTCTTGAAGAAACGGCTGTAAAGGAGAGAATTAGGGATTAGGGAAATAGAAACGGGTAAAAGGATAATTGACTAGCCAGGCCGAAAATTATATGAGTTGGACTTAGATAAATATATGAAACGACGGGCTAAGATTTAGTATTATTGCAGCAAGCCTGTAAAAAAGAGTTCCAGCATATATAATCCATATATAATAATTAAATAATTAATTATAAAATTAATTTGATTTACCACAAGAATTGGCAACAAATTAATTTAAACAATTAATTAAATAATATAAAATTCCTGCAAAGTAGAAATCACAAAATGTGTGCCATATGATGTAAACGTTGAAGTTTCATGGCCATTAGTATGACAAAAATATTATAATAACATAATCAAATATACCTGCAAAAGGGTTAGTGACATAATGTAGATATGATCAGTTAAATTAAGTGTCACTTATAAAAACATTAAAAGCTTTAAAACAATGTAGATATGATTAGTTAAATTAAGTGTCACTTATAAAAACATTAAAAGCTTTAAAACAAAGGAGATGTTGTTTTGAAAATTAATCAACAACTATATATACCACAAAATACTCAACACCGAGCCCCCAAGAGCACTATGGCCGAACTGGGCAGCTCCTCTTCACCAGGCCTTGGCCGACCTGCGGTGGCTGGAGGAGAAATCTCTACTGATCTCCCACCTGGAGTTAGGGACCTGCCCTTGGGTATGTGCTTGGGGCTCTTAGCCCTTAATGCCTTACTTTTAGAGGCTAGTCATTTATTATACGACTTAAGAAGATGACACATGGCGTAATTCGGATCGGCCATCATCAAACGACAAAACAATTAGGTTGCGTTTGTTTTGTGTTAGAGTTTTTTTTGGAGTTTTTTTAGATAAAGTGATTGAAGTAATGATTAGAAAGTTGATGGGGTAAAATAAAGTAGAATAATGATTGGTGTAGATTATAAAATGATTGGTGAAATAAAGTAAAATAATGATAAAAAAGGTAATTAATAAAGTTGATAAAGTGAAATGATGAGAGATGATTTAATATTTTTTTATTTATAGTTGAAGATTTGATTAGTGGGAGAATTGTAATAAATGATTGATAATGTGATGTAAAAAAAACTCTCAAAAAAACTCCGGCCAAAACAAACTGAACCTTAGTACCGGCTTTACACCGACACTTTCCTACCCCAATATAATCAGCCTCCTGCAGGTTAGACTAATGTCGTTCAAATGAATAAATAAATATAAAAAAATTAATAGGGAATTGTATCCAAAATGAACATAATAATATATTTGTATAATATATTTCATTCAAATGTAACATGAGAAGAAAGAAATGTACTTAAAAAAGAAAGAAACTTACTTTTTGGATAACAGAGTCTGAAATCATGACTTAAACCATACATAATTCTCACTTGCCATTTCTTGTTAAGTATTTAGAATTTTCTACATGAATACCTAACAACTTAATCTCAAGCATCATAATTTACATGCATCATTGGCACATGAAACAACCATTCTAAAAAGAAATGTACTTTATACAACATTTCTGTTAAATTAGCATCTTTAAGTATTCTAAACAAGAAGGTACTTTATACTACATTTCTGCCAAATTAACACCTTTAACATAATCACCAACTATAACATAATTCCACACAGTAAAATCCTTAAAAATACATATTTAACAATTTTATGGAAACAACAACACCTAACTGAACCAAACGAATCCCGTTATCATTATAAAAACCATGAACACTTGAGGATCATATTTCAAAAGAGAACGGAAACCCCTATAGAAACAGTAAAAAGAAAAGAAGATGGGGGCAAGATTATTCAACTGATGTGAAGGGAATGTAGAAGATTTACAACATTTCATAAGGAAATTTACATAAAGAAAAAAAAAACATACCGGTTGCAAGAAAGAATCCACAAGTGATAAGCTGTATTCTTCACTACTGCCTAGAGAAACAAAGAACAAGTAATGTAGGCAAGCTGACCAAACATCATGACACATAACAAGAACTCAAGACATTTTAATTTACAAAACTCTTTAAACCTTTTAGGATCCTTTTCTGGACATGCCAATCTAAAACTGATACATGTGGCTCATATTCATGGCACAATCAAAGAGATAAGCATGTTTGTTCCAAATAAATAAGTCATTCCCAATTTTAAACAAATATTAAAAGGAATATGTATATTCTAAAACAATTAGAGAAGCAGCTTGAATAGATAAAAGTGGAGAAAATACAGCTTTGTCACCCGGGCTCAACTTCATCGCTCGAACAACAAAATAATTGCCATGTTTCAGCTTATCTAATACCTATTCATTGACAGAACATAAATTAGAAGGTGGATAAATCATATAAAACATTTACTGAAGAATAAAAATCAATACTGTGGATTTTACAAAGGAGCTTTGAAATGATTAAGTTCAAGTTTGCATGTAATGACGAAAATAATTCGAACCAAGAATTTCTAAGGTTCTTCATTAACCTTAGAGGTTCACTGTGAACCCCAACGCTGCAGCTCCACTGTGTACATTAACCTTTTCTCGCAAAACAAGTAGTAAAATCAAGATGAGTATATGAAACATACATAGTTCATATTGAAATGACTTGCCTTGATCTGTTCTTCCCCATATACCTGTCATGAGAAGCACATGCATGACTATCTTGGGTGCTCACATTCTCTTTTCTCTTTTGAGATGGTCTGTTCACTTCTAATGGATCCATTCTGATTTGTTATCTGATTTGCATCTATTGTGAGTAATCATTCGATAAACCGTCTTATTAGACACAACCAACAAGAATGTATATCCATCCACACACTAAAAAATCAAGAAGCCCAAATCAAGAAAGAGAAGAAAAAAAAGAGTTACCTTTTTGGTAAGACCTTGAGCTTGCATTAGTTCATAATACTTGAGCATCAACATTTCTTCTTCTACCTATATGTATGTCACAAAATGCAGCTATCAACCAAAGTATCAAAGTCTTGCTTAATGTACAGAATGAAAGAGACCTTAAAAAAAGCTATTAGTATTAATCGATTCCCATCCATCAACGTTGATTATTTAACTTTAATTCTACAAGAAACACGATGTTCTAAAACTGGTAAATAATCAGGGAACTTGAAGTTTATGCAATTCGTGTGAAAGAGAGTTTTGGTGCCAATTAGGACTCCACTCTGTTTCTCCAAATGCCTACAACATAACGCGATAGAATAAATACATATAACATGAGCTTATATTTAATCAAAGACACATAAGTTCGGACACTTCACGCGCATTGAAACTCACAGCAAATGAGACATAAAGCTGAGAGAAATTTTAACACCTCAGCATTTATCTTGTGTATTCAGGGTCCATGTCTGAAACCAAGTTGAACACTTGAGACTATATCCAATGGTGAAGATTGAAGAGAGCTGACAAAACCAAAGAAATTACTCTAAGAGAAGAGAAAAACAGGAGCAAATTGAAACAAAGTATGAAAAGCAAATGATAAAACATAAGGTTCTGATATTAACCTTCATGGGAGTAACATTATAGGTGGTGACGCCGGTGATTGTAATTTGACTCTAGTTTCAGCTGTATGAAATGCAAGAGCACTCTCCCATGGCTTTACCCTTACCTGCATAATGTTATAGATAGCAATTCTAGGCAGGCCATAAATTCAAAGGATGGCAAAGCACAGAGTAGTTGAGAAGGCACTTCTCATGTGCTAGACAATCAGACATTAGAAGAGTATACTCAATGCAAATTTGATGTATCCATCACATACATCCAGGAAAGGGAAAAAACATTTATTTCTACTGTACGAAGCCTACGATTTGTCATTTATAGTGCAACAATTGTAGTGATGCACATGGTCCGGTTTTCCGGTTTTTTACCACTTTTAAAATTAAACCATTTTTTTCATTCCGGTTTGGATCGGCTTGGTTCCGGTTTTTCCCGGTTTTCTTTGTCTTACCTATTCTTTCTATATATATATATATATATATATATATATATATATGGAATTGAAAATATATACCTTTGGGTAAAAATAGTTTTTTTTGTTACCCTTATTTTTAAGTCTTACAAGAGGTCGGAAGGGGCAATTTGACATTTAGGACAGGATATAATGTCATGAGGACGGATTATTTTTCATTGAGGTCGGACTAAAATAACACGTCATCAGTAAATTTTCTCACTCGGTCGTGCTTACAAACCCGTCCTGAAATTATTATTAATTTTTTTTTTGACAATTGTGGGCACAGGATCCTCTGTCAAACCGGCCTGTCCAATTTCCCGGTCAAAGCTAATCCGACGTCGTTTTTGTTAAAGAAAAAATTAATTATTGTACGTATTTAGTTTTTCTATTTGTGCTTTTGACTTTTCCTCATTTTCATTCACAACATACTTTCTTCTTCCTATGTCTTCTTCCCCAAATAGAATACTTTTCTTCCATGAAAACCAACTTTGCCGCAACTGCTATACATTATGCGGGTTACTTGACGGAATTACTTTCTCATTGTATAATGTTCTATTATTGAAAACGTGTAACTCACCGGAATCTAAGTTTTTGTAGGGGTAAGTTTTGAAAATAAAACTTTAATTAACCAGTATACCTTGATATACATTAGATTTTTTAAAATGTTCAGAAGAACACATAATCCAAAAATATTAATAGCTTCATTCAGACCTACCGGATTCTGTTGTCAGTAATGGATTCCCTGTGGTCAGAAATGGACTCTATTTCAAGAAACGACGGTAATCAGCAGAAGAGAATCGTTTCAGATTACAGTTTTCAGTAAGGGTTTGGACAGGGAGGACAGCGAGAAAGAATGGACGGTAAGGAAGATGATGAAAAGTAGTGACTGTTGAGGCCTGGGGGACGCAAATTTTTTTATTTTTTTTACTTCTTAGTAACAAAAAAACGACGTAGGATTAACTATGACAGGGAAATTGGACGAGTATTTTTAGCAAGGCCGAGTGAGAAAATTTACTGAGGACGTGTTATTTTAGTCCGTCCTCAATGAAAAATAACCCGTCCTCATGGCATTATATCCCGTCCTGAATGCCAAATTGTCCGTCCTACTAAGGGTTATGCTTGTAATACTTAAAAATAGGGGTATACAAAAAAAACTATTTTTATCCACATGTATATATTTCGAATAATATATGTGTGTGTGTGTGTGTGTATACATACACACAACACGATATTGTCATACATTCTAATTAGGCTGATCATATAAAGTCATGTAAACTATTTTGTTTCATCTTGTCATATATCCTATTTAGCTGGGGCCAAAACCTATGTATGTGAGGTAATTGATTGAAGTATTAATAAATAACGATCTGAGATATTACTTAGTTACATGTAGTGATAATTAAAGGGGATTTTATTTGCAACACACGTAATCTACTTGTGCACCACTCTATTTGTGCACTATCGTAGAACCGACTTTTTGTGGGTGCATTGTGAGAACCGACTTTGATTAAAGGCCCCCATAATCAATAGTGATATGCATAGACATATACATACACACACATGTATATATATATATATATATATATATATATATATATATATATATATATATATATATATATATGTGTGTGCATATATATATATATGTATATATATAATGTTGGAAATAGCGCCCGAAAGACAATTTATATAATTGTTTTTATAATTAATAAATGACAGATTTATTCTCATCTTATTATTTACTTTGTGCTTATAAGAAATACACTACTGAAAACCCCAAGTTGTATCATATGAGCCATATAACTTAGTGTGTGTCACACATGAGGATTAAGTTTATGGTGATACACTTGAACTGTTAGTCCGTGGTGAACTTAATCAAAGTACGGGGTCTATTGATTAAACCACCATTAATGCGCCCAGAACACTTTATGGTGTGACCGTGTTATCCGGACTGTCGATATTGGTTTTCTAAGTGGGGCATTTATATATGATGTAGTCATATAGGACTTGACTGATTTAATCTGCATTTCTCATATAATTCTGTGATTGAGAAATCTTATTAAATCACAAGATGATCATATATGGATTAACCTTAATTTTGAAGTGATTGCAGACACCTGCTTGTTTCAAGATAGGGTTTGATGTGTTCGTTAAGGATTGCTAAGAGGCGCGGTCCGAATCACTTTCACTTTGACACTATTCTGGAATGAGTGGGGAGTGTGTGTCTCACAGTTATGGTAAATAAGGATAAGATGTAATTACGCCACCATAAGTCTATGGAGGGTTAGTCATGGACACTTATCGACTCGACACTTTGAGAATAAGTTATATCTATAATCAATAGAGTTCAGTTTCAGATTTATGGTGGCGTAATTCCGGAATTAATAAGTTGAGTAGAAACATTATGTTCGATGAATGTTTTATTCAATTTATTCTAGGTCAATGGTCTCCGGGTTGGCTCCTAACACGTGAGTGTTTTCTCGTTTTGTGGAACTTTGAGAATAATTTAAATAGTTGGTCTATTTAATGAATATGCGAATATTATTTATTTGATAAATAATATGTAAAATAGAAAAGACATTTTCTATTATCCCAATTGGCACACAAAAATGGCGCCACTTTTTTTTTGGTTTTGGGAAAAGAAATTTTCTCCTAATTAACTATAATGTGGATAATATAATTATTTATGTGTTAAATAATTATAAATAAGAAATTAGTTTTCTTTTTGGATAAATAGGAAATTTGTTTTCCTATTCGATAAAGGTTTTATTTTATTTAAAGAAAAAGATAAAAATGTGTGTATAAGATAAACTCTCAAACTATTTGGTTATTATCCTATATAAAGAGGGTTTCTCCAAACACAAAATAGTTTTGCAATCCAACGCCATTTTTGAGCAAAAAGGGACGCCACCTTTTTTGGAATAAAAAAGAGAGAGATTTTGTTTTCTTGTCTTAGCCATTGGAAAGAAGAAAAACAAGGGCTTTTCTTGAAGGCATATTCGAGGAGGTTCGAATGCGGGATCGACATCCACTAGTCGTCGCTTGGAGATACAATCCGGAAGATCACGGCTTCCCTTATGTTGGGTAAATCTTCTACCTTCTTCTAGTTATGTTAATTAATCATGTAAATATAAATCGTGGTAAAATTGTATGCGAATTTAATTCATAGCTTCCGTTGTGTATGATCGAGCGTCTCGATCGGTGCTGTGAATCAGATCTGACGATCCAATAATGGATCGGATCCGGATTCGGGTTTCTGTATATCCAGCAATATATATCCGGTTTGGTCCGGTTTTTATTTTAAAAAACCAAAACCAAATTGTTTTTCACGGTTTGGTTTTTTACAATACAAAACCAACCAAAAACCATGGTTTACGCTTTTCCGGTTTGGTTCAACCGGTTGGTTTGGTTTCCGATTATTTTGTTCACCCCACTACCAAGTGACATGCATCGTATACTTACATTTCTACTATATAAACGAAAGTATATATATACACACATACATATCTCTTGGTATAATCTTACTATTGTACCATAAAATTTCACGTGTGCACAATTACAAATCACAGATATACCGAGTATTGAGGCAATGTCAGAATACTAGAGAATATTTTCTCAAGATCCCTTGCAAAGGGCTTAGAATCCACATCAGTAGTAGTAGCGCCCATGTCGATCAAGGTTGATAACGAACACAAGAAAACTTCCATAGCAGACCATGTTTTCGGAGATAATCTACCCAGTGTTCTTGGATAAAAAATTTTCAGGTAACAAGATGATGTTATTTTCATACATAAATTTGAATTTCAAGGGCCTACCTATGTAACAAAAAAAAAAGGATCTTCACACATATAAGGTAAGAACAGTGAATTTCAACAACTTGTATCCAATAAGTATTTTCATAAAAAAAGAAGTCCATAAAATCAAGGGCGGAGCCAGGATTTTCACTTCGGGTGGGCTAATGAACTATATCGAATTCGTCGTGTGGGCTGGATTAAGAATATTTTATGGATCGAACCTTTAATAGTGTATATTCTTTTTTTTCGGGTGGGCTTAGCCCCCTAAGTCTTAACATACCTCCGCCCTTGCATAAAATTTAAAGAGGGAAAAAAACATTATTTCATACATACCGAAGTCAAGAAACCCGATACGGCCATCACAAAGCTGCCACAGATTGCCTGCATGAACATCAGCATGAATGCTTTCACAGGCAAGAAAATTCCCAAGCCTCTCCATCGTGAAAACTCTCTTGCTACTGTATTCTTGATACACTTTTGGAGCCGTAGCCTATCTTGTCAGCCCCATAGTTTCCAAATATATCTTAAAGTACACAGGCAATGCACCCCATCTTGTAAACTTCCACCATAATATGCATTTCTTCAGCTTATGGAGGATTCCAGCTAAAGAAATGGTACACTCTTACTAAGTACTTTGTACTTACCTCAATTGCATATGTTGTTTTGTGTGCTTTTAGGGTGAGAAGACAAACAGGTTGTCCTTGAGCTCGTTGAGGAGTTCGATGATGTTTTGATGACGTTGGTGCTGATGATGCTTTCTTTTACTTTCTTTTAAAGGTTGTACTATAGTATGTTGTAGATTCTTAATTAGCATGTTGTACTTTTATTCCAAGTTTGTAAGACAAGGGTTGTATCTTTATTTTTTTACATCGTACGTTGTAAGCTTTATCTCGTTGTTGTAAGCTTTTCCTTTGTACCCCTAGTCAGTTTGTATTCTATTCTAGTAGCATTTATGATTTTACCCGAGCCTTTTGGGCTTCCGTTGCTTTAATTATGATACGACGGCGTAGAGGCTGGCGTATAATATTGGATTTATTTAATGTTATACGCGCCGAACGTTCTCTTCCGGATAAGGGCTCGGTATCCGGGAGCGGGGCGTTACAGTTGGTATCAGAGCCAAGTGTTCCTTGCTTTTCTAGGCTTCCATCTCTCCATTCCTTATGATAAGACTTCTTTAGACCACTTAGTAACCATTCTGACTTCCTTGATCTTTCAGAATGGTAGGAACCCGTAGAAGTTTCTTTACTAACCTAAGTTCTATTCTCAAGATAAGGTATCTTGGATCTTTTAGAACCTTTCTGATCTCTCTTGTTCTTGGTGGTAATTTTTGTAAAGCTAATAATCCATACACCGTGGTTAGTTTTCACTAGAGCCAAGTGAAGTGTCTTCTTAGGTGAAGGTTAGGTTGAGTTCTAATCTCACATCTTTTATGTGATGCCCTCAAGTTTGTTCCTTCTTGGATCCTTAATAGAATCCCTATATTCTTTCGACCTTTCAGACTTTTCTCTCTTTACTCTTCTCTTGGAGGATTTAAAGTTTTCTTATGGCGACTTTTTGATTTAATCATTTCTTTGATTTTATAATTTGGTGTTATGCAAAACGAGTAAACGATTTTGTTCACGTTTCTATATGTCTTTTAATATCATTTCTGATGTTTCAAAAAAATATTCCGTAAATTTGCAGTCACTTACAAAATGACTTATCTACAATTTCTCTTTTGGCATCAACTTAGTTTTCAATAGTGTTCATAAATTGTTTAACAAGGAGGAGTACTCTGTTCAGAAAATTCTGCAGCGGTACTCTTACTTATGAATCTGTTTTGAATAAGCTAAATACCTCCGGATGACTTGAATTTTTGATATGTTGTAGAAAACTTTCTGCTCTGCAATTTTTGTTTTGGAGTCAAGTGCAAATTCTTTCTGGTTTGACTATAATCTGCAAAACAATGCAGATTATAAATTTCTGAAATTTTTGACAGCTTGCAGCAGTCGACGAAAATAATTATTTTAACCAACTTATGCTTTTCCAAAAATTCCGATTTTTGAGTAGAATATGTAAAACCTGTATACCTACAACTTTTCTTTTTACATCAGGTTCAAAATCAGTTTTGTGTGTTATATGCAAGTCAATCATTTCATGGTAGATGTATGTACTTAAACTTTTAAAACCATTTAAGTACCTGTGCATGAAAGGCTAGACAACATTCTTTCACCTTGGAAGTTTAGGTGTGGGGTCATAGGTGTTGGGAAGGCTTTGTAGTATAAGACTTTTAACTTAGTTGTTAGCCAAAATAAGAAGTTTAGTAAGTAGGTATTAAGTGTTGTAGATTTAATACCCTTCTGTGACAAGAAACAATTACATGGTGACTTTCCAATCCCACTTTTTCTTTGACGAGGTGCTCATTTATAATCATTGGTTTCATACTTAGTTACCTCTAATTTCAAAATTTTCCCCATGCATACTATTTGTAACCAATGTGCTTGCTAGATCATCCATTTGAAACTTTTTGAACTCGGTAAAAGTCCTTTCATTGTGAAGTTTTGTTTTCCTAGTGTGCACATACTTTGATGTGTCTTATTTTTTTTATGAAGATATTTTTATCATGTCTAATGCTGGACTTAAGGAAATAAGTTTCTCATCCTTCAAACTTTTGAACTGACAACTGCATACCCTTCCAATGGATCATGTTTAGTAAATTCGGGACAATACACTTTTGCATCCTAGTGATTACCTTTAATGCATCCCCTACACGATGTTTTAGTGCATAAAAGTTTTTGTTTAAAGACTCAACTCTTTTATTAGAATTTTATACCATTTCGATAACCGGTTGAAAGATCAAACTTTCTCAAAACATCCATTTTAATTACATATCCTTTTGTCTTCCGGTAAGTATACGTGAACAATCATTTCTTACCTAAGTGTCATTTAATAGCTCCAGACTACTTTTAGAAAATTATATATATGCATATGTTCAAAAGTCCTATCGATAATTACTTTCAAAAGTACTGCATCTTTTACTCCCTTACGAAATTTTTTTTTGACTAAGCAAGTAGTCGAACCTCTTTTACGTCTCATGCATGTCTTTTAAAGTTTTTTTTTTTTGATAAAGAATTTTAGCCTGCAACTTAGTTTGTTAAGAGTATTCCTCGACAAAATTTGCTACAAGTGTTAAGTTGTTTTGTTTTATTTTAAACCTTCCTTCTTCAAATTGGAAGAAATGGCTTTCTGATTTATTTTTTAAACAAAGGGCTGTCCTCATTCCTTTGAACATTTGCACCCTTGATGCAAACCTTTTAACAATTTCACAATAGCCCTTCTTGTGTTAGTCTTTGAACGACACGAAAACATGTATTATTTGAAACTCTTGTGTTTTCTTCACACAGTCGTCACTTATGATTCTTTTTCACGATGCACTTCTTCGATTTACCTTTATCATTGAACCTTTGGAGAAGAAGTTCCCCGCTTTCAAAAAAAAATTAACTGCAACGGATGTTGAAAGAAATAGAAAATGCATTCTCTGAGTTCATTTACTTTCTTTTCCACGTTATCATTCATGACCTCTTCGCAACATTTTTTCAATTTACTTGGATTTTCATCATGAAAAGTTTCGAGAGAATATTACTCATCTTCAATTTTTTTTTATTATATATATATGTACATATTTGAATAAGATTTGAAACTTCTTCTACTTCCAGACCTTTTCTGTTGAACTCTTTAATAGCGAAGTAAGAAAATTTATTCTTTTGCATTTAATCATACCAATTACTTCAAGGGAAAGGAAAATGTTTTCAATATGGATTATATAGGATGATCTTTTGGTTGCAACAAATGTCCCAGCAGAGAACTTTTGTTTTATCGATTTTATCACAAGTGGCCTCATCTTGGTAAATTTTATATGTCATCCATTTTGTGTTATCCAAACAAATGTTTTACTATATGCATGTGAACCAAGGTCAAACCATCTTTCATTTTGAGTTACGCGTCTCAAAATTTCCCATTTGTTATCTCCTTTAGTAGTTTCAGTTTTCAAAAGACTTTTATAACCATTCTTACCTTTCTTCTGGAATCAAGGTCAGAATAAGTTTAAAACGTTGTTTCTTGTATATGTTTTGCTTAAAAATAAATTCTTTTACAAACTTCCGGTCTTACGTTGGACGATAAAATTATGGTTGCTGATAAACTCACTGTCAAAAGTTGTTTTCTTGTCTATAGGAAAGCCTTATAAGTTTGGTAGAAGATATTTATATGGTTTCCTTTTTGAAGACTAGTAAAGATTGAAGTATGTCTTTGGTTTGGGTGTGCTATAGATGGTTTAGTGCCGGAAGTTCCTTAAGTTAATAGCTAGTTTCTTGAAGGTAAGGCGGATGTATAGGTCAAAGAAACCCTCGTATAAGTATGGAAACAACTGTAAGGGTGACAAATGGACGAAGAACCTAGAAGAATACTACTTGTTAATTAGTGGATTGATGTATGACTTTTGGGACAAAGTGTTATAGGAGGAGCTTAAGAAGTTAGGTAGTACAGTTGAGTATAAGGTAGATGAAAGGTGTGAATAAGCTAAGAGGAGTGCTGGGGTCTGTAGTACAAGATTAGTTGTGTTGGACGCCTTGAAGTCTGGACGATGAAAATACTAAGGTTCAAATCAGTTGGAGATAATGTTTTGTTTGAAGGTGAACTAAAAAGTAGGCAAGCTGGTATCTAAGATGTAAGAGGAGTTGGTTCTGGCATGTTTCGAGGGCGAAACTTCTTTAAGGGGGGAAGAATGTAACATCCCGACTTTTCGAAAAATGACAAAAGTGGCATTTAACAAAATGTGGATTTTATTTTATTTAGTTAAAGGATTTAAAGTATGTATATATATATATATATTCGAAATATATATAAGAAAAAGAAAATAAAAGAAAGGGAATTAATTTTGGGAGTTATGAATTAATAACTATATATTTCTTTATTATTATTATTATTATTATTATTATTATTATTATTATTATTATTATTATTATTATTATTATTATTATTTTATTTTAGGAGGATAATTTTGGGGAATTAACTTCCCATTAAGGTAGTGGTTGCCAATGGGAGTTTTCAGAAATCAGATGTTTAACCACAGAAACATCAACATTGAATAGAAAAAAAAAAGAGGAAAAGGAAGAAACTTCGAAAATTCATATCTTCCAATCCGTAGTTCCGTTTTGCAGTCACAAATAGTCAAAATGATCGTCTCCGAGCGTAGATTATTCTAAAAATATTATTACAGGAATTAATCCAGGTATGGTTAACTCGTTTCTGCTGCAAAAATCGTAAAAGATCAAGTTGTTTTGTGTTTTAGGATTTCGGTCATAACTTTTGATCCGTGAATCCGTTTAGAAATCCGAAAGTACCGCTGGAATCATGAGAAGACGAGGATTGTTTTGATAGCAGAATTTGGGTCTCATTCTCAGGTATGTGGGAGTCGAATTTCTGCTGTGAATTCATGAAAAGGATCATGAATTCATGTTCTAGGGTTTTGGTTCGTAGATCTTTGTTTAGAAGCTTTGATCATCAATTAATTCATGTTAATTGTGATCTTTTATATCTTGTTTGAGGCTTGTTTAAGTGCTGCAGAGATTGGTTTTGGTTTGTGGCTTCAATCAAGTAAGAGGCTCTTCTTTTTGTATGCTTTAGTTTTATGATGACATGATTAGATGATGTTAGAAGGTTTTTATGTTATGAATTGTTTGTAGAAATATGTTTAAAGGTTGTTGTTGTGTTTAGTAGTACTTTATGAGACTTTTAGAGGCTGTTTAGATGTTGTTTTGTTGAGTTTTTGGCTGAAAAATGTATTAAAAGCAGTGCAGATTTTCATTAGGTTTTAGAAAGTTGTTTTAGCTTGTTTTGAGTACTTTTCAAGTGTACCAAGTTGGGGATCAGTTCCTAACTTTACAATGATGTTATAAAGAAGATAAATGAACATGAAAAAGCCTTGATTAAGCTTCCGATGCGTTTAGTTCCGGCACCGAATGTACTCTTCATGGGAGTTGAAATTCGGGACCGTCGGAAGAGTATGATTGTCTTGTGATTTGATGAATTAGTATTCATCAATGTCTGTGTAATTGCTAGCTTGAGTCTAAGAGTCTAAGAAGAGGGAGTAGGGAGCTTTTTGTCCTGAATGATCCTAGGTGGCTAGCTAATCACTTAATAAACGTATTTGACTAGATAAAAGATTAAACATGATGAGAGCTTGGATAGGCACAGTACAATATCAGCAATGTGAGGTTTGGCCAGATAAAGTGGTGATGATCACTGCCGGATTCTAGACCCGCCAGATAAAGTAGTGATCATTCCGCCGGACAAACTCAGGAACGAGATATACATTCACCGGTCAGCTCTTTAGGGTTGGCCAGACAAAGTGGAATGACTGTCTCGGGACTGCTAGAGATTTATCTCTATAGGGTTGCGTCTTTTGTCTTAGTGCATATATCACTAAGTGTAGTGCCCTCGCAAACATGCTTTGTAACAAAGATAAGTTAAGATAGAAACGCTTAGTCACGAAGTGTTGATGAGCACTTAGTGAACCATAGATTGAGTCGGTCACTTGAAAGATAACTTTAATAATGTGAATCTTAACGTTGTAAAACTTAAAGTATACAATAGCTTCTCACTCTTACTAACTACTTTGTACTTACCTCAATTGCATATGTTGTTTTGTGTGCTTTTTGGGTGAGAAGACGAACAGGTTGTCCTTGAGCTCGTTGAGGAGTTCGATGATGTTTTGATGACGTTGGTGCTGATGATGCTTTCTTTTACTTTCTTTTAAAGGTTGTGCTATAGTATGTTGTAGATTCTTAATTAGCATGTTGTACTTTTATTCCAAGTTTGTAAGACAAGGGTTGTATCTTTATTTTTTTACATCGTACGTTGTAAGCTTTATCTCGTTGTTGTAAGCTTTTCCTTTCTACCCCTAGTCGGTTTGTATTCTATTCTAGTAGCATTTATGATTTTACCCGAGCCTTTTGGGCTTCCGTTGCTTTAGTTATGATACGACGACGTAGAGGCTGGCGTATAATATTGGATTTATTTAATGTTATACGCGCCGAACGTTCTCTTCCGGATAAGGGCTCGGTATCCGGGAGCGGGGCGTTACAGTCTTCCAAATTACACGAAATGGAATTAAATGAGGCAGCCCCAACGAAATCAAATCACAAATAAAGCGAAACAAAACACAAATAAAATCAACACCACAATTTTAACGTGGAAAACCCCTCTCGATGTGAGAGAGTAAAAACCACAACGTCGAGGCCCACAAAACTCCCCTAATCAGCAAAAGATGATACAAAAGTGTTTCAAACACGTCAACCAACTCAACTACACCAAAGCATCAACTAAGATTGCAAAATACAAGAGTTGTTGAAAAATATCACCGAAAACGCATTAAAAACGCAACAGTCAGGTCGTAGACGATTTCCTGGAGATTGAACCGTTGAAACGTAAATTCCATCGTTCATATTGAAGAAGAATGAGAGATGAACAAGCCCTCAAAATTTCATGCCGATCGGAGTCCGTTTCGATGCCCGATCGTCGCCGTAAAGTTGCTTCTGCAACACAGAAAATTGCTGCGAATTTCTTCTCTTTTTTGTTGTAAAAGATTGTGAAGATTAGGGAAAAATTAACCTAATTTGTTCCCTTAAAAACTACTTGACATATTATTATTTTTCCAATTTTTTAGTGGGCTTGGGCTTCACAAAGGAGTGATCCACCCAACAAATCTACCGCTCACGAAATTGTGGAGGAATTCGTCATTCCCACAATAGAACGACATATCTCAAGCTTCTCCCTTGTCAACGCTTTTGTCAAAAATATCCGCACCATTGTCATCCGTGTGCACTTTTTCAAGTGTTAGAAACTTCAACTTCAACCTATCCCGAATCCAATGATAACGAACATCAATGTGCTTGGTCCTAGAATGAAAGGCTGCATTCTTACCAAGATGAATAGCACTCTAGCTATCACAAAGCAACACATACTGATCTTGCTTCAAATCAAGCTCCCAGAGAAACTTCTTCATCCATAACAACTCTTTACATGCTTCAATTGCTGCAATATACTCAGCTTCAATAGTTGAAAGTGCAACACATTTTTGCAACCTAGATTGCCATCAGACAGCTCCCCCTGCAAATTTAACCAAATATCCTGAAGTAGACTTGTAAGAATCAACATCTCCAGCCATATCAGAATCAGTGAAACCAACCAACACTTGTTTTTTACCACCAAAAGTAAGGCATAAATCCGTAATACCCTTGAGATATCTCATAATCCATTTCACAGCATTCCAATGCTCTCTACCAGGATTAGAAAAAAAATGACTAACCTTACCAACTGCATAAGCTATGTCTGGTCTAGTACATACCATGGCATACATCAGACTACCCACTCCTGAAGCATACGGGACCTTCTGCATACTTTCCTTTTCATCATCGCTAGAAGGACACTGTTTGATACTCAACTTGAAATGAGATGCAAGTGGACTGGACACTGCTTTAGCATCACTCATGCTAAATCTCTGAAGCACCTTCTTTATGTACTTCTCTTGTGACAAATAAATTTTCCCGGCCTCTCTGTCACGAGTAATCTGCATCCCTAAAATATGCTTTGCATGGCCCAAGTCTTTCTTGTCATTGTTTTCCTTTTTCTCCCGTTTCAATTTAAAGGAAAATTTCTTGATTTGTCCCTTCTTGCCACAGTGATTGCATTCCAAATTTTTGTACTTGCCCTTGGATTTACTTCTACTCTGACCTCTATCTTTAGAAGCTCTACTTTGGCTTCTCCCCCGTGACTCAGTAACCAAGACATCTGACTGTGAGGAAACACCATGTTCCTTCCTCCTTGTCTCTTCTTCCACAATACTAGTCTTTGCAAGATCAATGGTCATAGAACCATCTGGAGTAGAATTAGATAGAGAACTTCGATAATTTTCCCACGATTCCGGTAAAGAGCCAATAAGCATCCATCCCTGCACTTCATCATCAAACTTAATACCTATAGCATTAAGTTGGTTCATAATACCCAAGAAAGTATTCAAATGATCAGCCATATCATGATATCTCAAATTCATCAATTTATACATCAAAAGCATCTTATTGTTTCCAGTTTTCCGAGCATACAAGTCTCCAAGCTTTTTCCACAGAGACCTAGCATGTTTCTCCTCACTAATGCGATTTAAAACATTGTCATCAACCCATTGTCTAATATAACCACAAATTTGTCTATGCAACAAGCTCCACTCTTCATTTGTTTTATCTTCAGGTTTTTCAGCACTGAAAACCGGCAATAAATAATTTTTCACATGCAAAAAATCCTTCATTTTATTTTTCCCAATGACATAGTTAGACCCATTCAAAGTGATCATTCTATTCAAGTTGGCTTCCATTGCACCAATAATAAAAAATCACCAAAAACACTTTCAAAACCAAATCAACTAACCGGGGCTCCGATACCACTTGTTGGGAAAACAAACAACCGCAATACCACACGTATCACAAATACCCACAAAGTCTTCCCAATTACACGCAACGGAATTAAACGAGGCAGCCCCAACGAAATCAAATCACAAATTAAGCGAAACAAAACACAAATAAAATCAACACCACAATTTTAACGTGGAAAACCCCTCTCGATGTGAGAGAGTAAAAACCACGAGGCCGAGGCCCATAAAACTCCACTAATCAGCAAAGGATGATACAAAAGTGTTTCAAACACATCAACCAACTCAACTACACCAAAGCATCAATTAAGAATGCAAAATACAAGAGTTGTTGAAAAATATCACCGAAAACACAGCAGAAACGCAGTAGTCAGGTCGTGGACGATTTCCCGGAGATTGAACCGTTGAAACGTAAATTCCACCGTTCCGATTGAAGAAAAATGAGAGATGAACATGCCCACAAAATTTCGTGCCTATCGGAGTCCGTTTCGATGCCCGATCGTCGCCGTAAAGTTGTTGCTGGAACACAGAAAATTGCTGCGAATTTATTCTCTTTTTTGTTGTAAAAGATTGTGAAGATTAGGGAAAAAATAACCTAATTTGTTCCCTTAAATACTAATTGACATATTATTATTTTTCCAATTATTTAGTGGGCTTGGATTCCAGAAAGGAGTGATCCACTGTAACGCCCCGTTCCCGGACACCGAGTCCTTATCCGGAAATGGAACGTTCGGCACGTATAAAATAAAAGTAAATTCACTTTATACGTAAGCCTCTACTACATCGTATCATATTGAAGCAAACGGAAGCAAAAACTCGGGTATAAAAATTTCTAAACGTTTAAGAATGGAAAAGGAAATCTAAAAGCGGAAATGTAAATTTGTTACATTTGAGAAAGTACGAGAATCCCAAAAGAAAAGTACTACACGTCTCAAAAGGCCAAAAGTCTACCTCAAAAGTATCAAAAATAATCCAAATGTAAAAGTAAAGCAGTAAATGATAAGTCTTCAACGAGCGCCGTCAAACGTCGTCGTCGAACTCCTCCTCGAAAACCTGTTCGTCTTCTCATCCCCAAACACATAGAAAACATGCATTTGAGGTAAGTACAACGTACTTAATAAGAATGAGAAGCTATGATAACAACTGTAGTTTATAAGGAAAAGATATTTAAATCAATTGGTTGTTTAAGTGAGACCGACTCAATCTAGGGTTCATTTCATGTCCATCAACATGAATTGACTAAACGTTTCTACTTAGCTTATCTGTGTTACAACCGCACTCAAGGGCACTACGCGCTTCCATCTTTGGGACACTCTTTTGCAACATATTAGTGGATCACACCAATATCCACGGAGACTAGAATAGGTAGACTCCGATAGCTCGCGCGTCTTAGCAGAGTCCCTCCGTACTTAGGGTCTTTGACCTACGGAGTTCTTCCACCTTCAGAGGTAGCACATGCATCGCTATTTAGCCTGGTGCCTAGCCAAGAGAGACATGTTGTTAATCTTTTACTAGTCAAGTACGTTGATTATTATGATGATTAACTAGCCACCTAAGTGTTTTCAAATAAGTCCTAGCAATTACACAGACATTGATGAATGCTAACTCATCAAAGCACAAGCCTATCATGCTCTTCCGACGGATCCGAACTTCAACTCCCTTTAAGAGTACATTCGGTGTTTTAACTGAACGAATCAGAAGCTCAATTCAGGCTTGTTCAAGTTTATACAGTGTTAACATATCACGATTAAAGGTTTAGAAATGATAAAGCGTACTTATAAAGCTGAACAACAACCAAACGCCCGTTTAAAGACATGGACGCCCGTCTTGATCCTACGCCCGTCCGAAATGTAGCCGTACGCCCGTCCACACGAAGTGGCGTACGCCCGTCCGATGCCCGTCCACTTTCCACATCGCTCGTCCCCCACCATATCATCCAAAATAGCTACATCCTTACAACTAAGAATCCAAAACAACACCTCAAAATTGCTTCAAGACGATGCTTATTGGTGAAACTTTCCCAACTCTCAATTCTCTCCTTGAATGCGCGAAAGAGAAGAAAAACGTGGTCGCTTCTTTTTTTGTAATTAGGTTATGGGGATTATCGGTCTAATTTTTCCTTTAATTACCACTTCCCATAACAAATCCTTAATTTTCCATAAACACCCTTATTACCAAAATTCAGATTTTCTTTTTCTTATATATATATATATAACTCGAAAATATATATATGTACACGTCCAATTATTTAACTCCGAATAAAAGGAACCGAACCCAATATTTCGTTTTCGCAAAAAGACACGTCTGCCCTTTCCCGTAAATCGGAATATTACATTCTCCCCCCCCTTAAAAGGAGTTTCGTCCTCGAAACTAGAACATACCTGGTAAGTCCACAAACTCTTGGAACTCACTGATCATGTCGCTTTCCACTTCCCAAGTTGCCTCCTCGGGTGAATGATTGCTCCACTGAACTAGCACCAAGGGAATCATCCGCCTCTTAATCGTCTTTTCTTTCCGGTCTAAAATCTTGATAGGTCTTTCGTCGTAAGCAAGATTATCTTGTAGGATTTCTGGATCAACCGTAGTTTCAACATCGTTCTTTGTCAGACATTTCTTCAACATCGAAACGTGAAATACGTTATGGACTCTCGACATTGATTCTGGAAACTGAAGCTTATAAGCTAACGTCCCAACTCTTTCCAAGATCTCAAAAGGTCCAACATACCTTGGACTTAGCTTTCCTTTCTGTCCAAAGCGTTTCACTCCTTTCATCGGTGAAGCTCGGAGGTAAACTCTATGACCGACTTCAAACTCTAGGGGTCTTCTTCTAACATCAGCCCAACTTTTCTGCCTGTCTTGAGCTGCCTTCAGATTCTTCTTGACCAACTGAACCCTTTCCTTTGCTTGCTCAACCAATTCCGGCCCTGTGATATGCCTCTCCCCGACTTCATCCCAAAACAGTGGCGTCCGACATCTTCTCCCATACAACGCTCCAAACGGCGGCATGCCTATGCTTGCATGAAAACTGTTGTTATAGGCAAACTCTGCTACCGATAGGTAATCATCCCATGATCCGCCTACCTCCAAAACACAAGCTCTTAACATGTCTTCAAGTGTTTGGATGGTCCTCTCAGATTGTCCATCTGTCTGAGGATGAAAAGCCGTGCTCAAATCCAACTTAGTTCCAAAGGCTTCTTGTAAGCTCTTCCAAAACCGACTGACGAACCTCGAATCACGATCCGAAACTATCGAGATAGGGACTCCGTGTAGCTTCACTATATTGTCCAGATATAGTGTCGCCATCTTGTTCAACGGCATGTCAACTTTGTATGGCAAGAAATGGGCAGATTTGGTCAATCTATCCACAATTACCCAAATTGCATCATGCCCTCCCTTTGTCCAAGGTAATCCGGTGATGAAATCCATCGTAATCTTATCCCACTTCCATTCAGGGATGTCCAATGGCTTAAGCATTCCCCCGGGTCTTCTATGTTCTGCTTTAACCTTCTGACAAACATCACACTCTGCCACAAACTTGGCTATTTCCAACTTCATCGAGGGCCACCAAAATCCTTCCTTTAAATCTCTGTACATTTTAGTAGCACCTGGATGAACCGCAAAAGCAATTCCGTGCGCCTCTTCCATAACTCTTTGTCTTAGGTCGCCGACATTAGGTACACACAGACGATCCTGGTACCACAGATTTCCACTCTTATCTAGCACGTAACCAACTGTAGGCTTCTCTCTAGCCACCCGCTTCAAATCAACCAAAACCGGATCTTCGTCTTGCTTCTACCGAATGTCATCCATCAACTCAGATCTTGCTAACAACGGTGCCACAAACTGCCGGTCTTGGATCTGATCAAAGCTTCTGATTTACAGCCCATCTAGCCTTTCTGCCACTACCTCAACACTGGAAGCTGCAAACACTGGTTTCCTGCTCAAAGCATCTGCTACTACATTTGCTTTTCCCGGATGGTACTGAATATCCAAATCGTAATCCTTTACAAATTCTAACCATCTCCTCTGTCTCATATTCCGATTCTCTTGGGTGAAAAAATACTTTATACTCTTATGGTCGGTGAAGATCCTTGCTTTAACTCCATACAAGTAGTGCCTCCAAGTCTTTAAGGCAAAAACTACCGTTGCCATCTCTAGATCATGTGTCGGGTAATTCTTCTCATGCACCTTCAACTGCCTAGATGCATAGGTGATCACTTTCCCTCCTTGCATCAACACACAACCTAGACCCTGTCCCGAAGCATCGGTATAGACATCGTAATTATCAAAGATCTCCGGAATTGCTAAAATTGGGGCCGTAGTCAACTTCCTCTTCAGTGTATGAAAAGCTATTTTGCATTCTCTAGTCCATTCAAACTTCACATTCTTCTGGGTCAGCTTAGTGAGTGGAGTAGCTATCTTCGAAAAGTCTTGTACAAACTTCCGGTAGTAACCAGCCAACCCAAGAAAACTTCTTACTTCTGAAACGGTGGTAGGTCTAGGCCAATTCTCAACTACCTCAATTTTCACTGGATCAACTTGAATACCATCTCCAGAAATCACATGACCCAAGAAACTAACTCGATCCAACCAAAAGTCGCACTTTGAAGACTTTGCATATAACTGATTCTTCTTCAAGGTCTCCAACACTATCCCTAAGTGTTCCTCGTGTTCTTTTTCATCCTTTGAGTCGATAAGGATATCGTCTATGAATACAATCACAAACTTATCCAAATACGGCATGAAAACACGTTGCATCAAATCCATAAATGCAGATGGAGCATTAGTGAGTTCAAATGGCATGACAAGGAACTCATAATGTCCATATCTCGTACTGAAAGCCGTCTTCGGTATATCCACCACTTTAATCTTCAACTGATGATAACCGGATCTCAAGTCAATCTTGGAGAACACTTTTTTGCCTTGCAACTGGTTAAACAGATCATCTATCCTTGGTAGAGGGTACTTATTCTTGATGGTAAGGTTATTCAGCACTCGGTAATCGATACACATCCGCATGCTACCATCTTTCTTCTTCACGAACAAAACAGGGGCTCCCCAAGGCGAGGTACTGGGCTGAATTATGTTCCTTTCAAGCATATCTTTAAGTTGAGCTTTTAACTCCTTTAATTCAGCCGGTGCCATCCTATAAGGTGCCTTAGCAACTGGTGTCGCCCCCGGTAACAACTTGATCTCAAACTCGATTTCCCTATCTGGCATGTTTCCCGGTAGCTCTTCTGGAAACACCTCGGGATACTCTCTTACTATAGGAGTTTCTTCTAACTTCGGCTTCACTTGTTCCACATCCACTGCATACATCAAGTAGCCTTCACAACCCTTCTGACAAGCCCTGATGGCCTTAACTGCTGAGATGATCGGATGTCGCTTCTTACCTGGCTTGTACACATTCCCTTGATACGACTTGTCTGATTTTCCTGGTACTTTAAATGTCACTTTCTTCTCCCTACAGTCCAAGTGAACATAATTCTCGGATAGCCAATTTATTCCGAGGATTACGTCAAAATCCGAGAAGTCCAAAACTGTGAAGTCGCTCTTGCATCGATAGGTCCAACTCGAACTTCCACTTGAGGTATCATCCTAGTCACCTTTGTTACCTTCCCTAACGGTGTAGTTATTTACAAGGTATTCCTTAAAGGTTCTGAAGGTAAGTTCAACTTCTTAGCTACCTTGGTTGACACAAAAGTATTTGACGCTCCCGTATCAAACAAAGCCTTGACCACTAGGTTTTCTAACATTATCGCACCTAGGATGCATATTCATTTATTTAAATATAGTTACAACATGAATAATCACGCTATAAAACATCTTAATAAAAGAACAAAACAACAACATGGTACCTGAAATAACGTCATCCTCTAGTTCCACAAAACCAGCACCAACTGCAAAAACTCGAACCGGTTGGCTTGGGCCGTTCTTTCCGCTTCCTTGACTCGAACTACCTTTGTTCCCTCTGTTTGGACATGCTCTAGAAAAGTGTCCTAGCTCTCCGAAGATGTAGCAACCAGTACTGTTCTGCCTGTACTCTCCTGAGTGATTTCTGTTGCACTTAGAGCAAAGCGGTGCACTGCTCGGGGCCTTAGCTGCCGTGGGAGCTGTCGTCTTCTTAACGTTCTGTTGCGGTGCTCCCCTGAAATTTCCTTGACTAGTCCCAAAGCTTCTCTTGTTCCCAACAACTACTGTAGCCCTCTTTCAAAAGGTCTCGACTTCCAAAGCTTTATTCAGTAGCTCTGCCATATTCTTTGCTGTAAATCCCAACATGCCAGATTGGATTTCATAAGCCAAGCCGTCCTTGTAAAGAGCCATCTTTCTTTCCTCCACTTTCATCAACTCGGGGTAGAACCGTCCCAATTCGTTAAACTTATTGGTGTACTTGGGTCACCGTGTGATGAGTACCTTGCTTAAACTTCAAAAACGACTTGCCTTATCGCTTGCACCGTAGCCGGGAAGTATTCGTTGTAAAACATAGCTTTGAACCCTTCCCAATCCGTTACCATTCCATTACTGCTTTGAACGGCATCAATCCAAGCTTCTGCTGCACCTAAGAGGAAACTGACTGCTAGCTGTGCCATTTCTGTCTCAGGAACATGTATATTCGTGCAAGCCTTCTCAAAACCCCTCGATCCATTCTTCAGCCTTTGTATGTTCCACATTTCCATAAAAGTTCTCAACCCGATTCCTTCTTAACTTTGTGTACCAATCCACAACTGGTGCTTGCTCAAAAGCCGGTCTAACTGGGGGTTAACCGGTGGGTAACCATAGGGTATCTGCTGTGGGTACTGTTGTTGAGGAGGGTAAGCCGGATTCGCTTGAGGTACAGGCTGGTAAGGATAGTATCCCTGAGGGTAAAACTGGTGAGGCTGCGGAGGGTACTGGGGTTGCTGAAAACCAAAAGGTGGGT
The DNA here is from genome assembly GCA_036785695.1 of Gentiana straminea. Taxonomy (NCBI): domain Eukaryota; kingdom Viridiplantae; phylum Streptophyta; class Magnoliopsida; order Gentianales; family Gentianaceae; genus Gentiana; species Gentiana straminea. Next base: position 1,348,455 of record JAVUPR010000398.1, on the reverse strand, counting down.
GACCAATGACTTGTTGATGATCAACGCGTGGTGAAGGTGGTACGGTAGGTTGAGGAGCATGACCTACAGGAGGAGGGTAAAAGACTTGCTGCTGCTGAGGATACACTGGTGGGTAAACACTTGTTGGTGGAGGGTACACGCTAGCCACAGGTGGTGGTACATAGCCAGCTAGGATGTCACATACCATGGTGAACTGAACCGAACTTCCCACGTGCCATCGTGGAGGTCGTTCCCGATGAGGTCGGGGTGACAAACTCGTTGAGACCTCGGTGATGGTGTCGCCGTATGAGGTGGTGGTGAAAAACTCTGCCGGGATAAGGGTATCGGCCTCACTACACCACCCCCTACAACCGGTATGGGACTTTCCCCCCGAACTCTGGAAGACTCTGCACCCGCTCCAGTCCTCGTGAACACCATCCTGATGATCTAGAAAACCAGACGTTACTAAAAGATCTAAAGAAGCTTATCTTAAAAGAAAGGAAGCCTAAAGGACGCTTCTCTCTGATACCAATTGTAACTCCCCGTTCCCGGACACCGAGTCCTTATCCGGAAATGGAACATTCGGCACGTATAAAATAAAAGTAAATTCACTTTATTCGTAAGCCTCTACTACGTCGTATCATATTGAAGCAAACGGAAGCAAAAACTCGGGTATAAAAATTTCTAAACGTTTAAGAATGGAAAAGGAAATCTAAAAGCGGAAATGTAAATTTATTACATTTGAGAAATTACGAGAATCCCAAAATAAAAGTACTACACGTCTCGAAAGGCCAAAAGTCTTCCTCAAAAGTATCAAAAGTAATCCAAATGTAAAAGTAAAGCAGTAAATGATAAGTCTTCAACGAGCGCCGTCAAACGTCGTCGTCGAACTCCTCCTCGAAAACCTGTTCGTCTTCTGATCCCCAAACACATAGAAAACATGCATTTGAGGTAATTACAACGTACTTAATAAGAAAGAGAACTATGATAACAACTGTAGTTTATAAGGAAAAGATATTTAAATCGATTGGTTGTTTATGTGAGACCGACTCAATCTAGGGTTCATTTCATGTCCATGAACATGAATTGACTAAACGTTTCTACTTAGCTTATCTGTGTTACAACCGCACTCAAGGGCACTACGCGCATCCATCTTTGGGACACTCTTTTGCAACATATTAGTGGATCACACCAATATCCACGGAGACTAGAATAGGTAGACTCCGATAGCTCGCGCGTCTCGGCGAGGAGTACCTCCGTACTTAGGGTCTTTGACCTACGGAGTTCTTCCACCTACAGAGGTAGCACATGCATCGCGATTTAGCCTGGTGCCTAGCCAAGAGAGACATGTTGTTTAATATTTTACTAGTCAAGTACGTTGATTATTAGGATGATTAATTAGCCACCTTAGTGTTTTCAAAAAAAGTCCTAGCAATTACACAGACATTGATGAATGCTAACTCATCAAAGCACAAGCCTATCATGCTCTTCCGACGGATCCGAACATCAACTCCCTTTAAGAGTACATTCGGTGTTTTAACTGAACGAATCAGATGCTCAATTCAGGCTTGTTGAAGTTTATACAGTGTTAACATATCACGATTAAAGGTTTAGAAATGATAAAGCGTACTTATAAGGCTGAACAACAACCAAACGCCCGTTTAAAGACATGGACGCCCGTCTTGAACCTACTGGACGCCCGTCCAAAACTGGACGCCCGTCCACTTTCCCCAGACGCTCGTCCCCCCTAAAACAGCTACATCCTGAATCCAAAACAACACCTCAGACGCCCGTCCGGTAATCCGTACGCCCGTCGAAATGTAGCCAAGCGCACGCCCGTCCACCACGGCGTACGCCCGTCCGACCCGGGTTTCGGCTAGAACCCTAAAATCTCCAACACGATTTCCACATCGTTTCTCAACCAAACATCAGCAAAATTAACACAGTGAAGCACAAAAAAAAACTCATCTAAATGCTCCATATCATCCATAGTCATTAACCAAAGCAAAACTCATCTTCCTAATACAAAAACTTCTTAAGAAAGGATCTAATCCTTACAACTAAGAATTGAAATCATAGGAATAGTTTTTCTTACCTATACGCAGCCCCAAAACTGATCAAAACCTCAACAAAAGCCGGCAGCTTTGCCAACCAAACTGGTATCAAGACGATGCTTTCCTCACGACGATTCCAACGCTTTAGTCCGATCTGAAAACAACCAAGAATTGCTTCAGTTATTGGTGAAACTTTCCCAACTCTCAATTCTCTCCTTGAATGCGCAGAAGAGAAGAAAAACGTGGTCGCTTTTTTTTTGTAATTAGGTTATGGGGATTATCGGTCTAATTTTTCCTTTAATTACCACTTCCCATAACAAATCCTTAATTTTCCATAAACACCCTTATTACCAAAATTCAGATTTTCTTTTTCTATATATATATATATATAATATATCAAATATATATATATGTACACGTCCAATTATTTAACTCAGAATAAAAGGAACCGAACCCAATTTTTCGTTTTCGCAAAAAGACACGTCTGCCCTTTCCCGGAAATCGGAATATTACATTCTCCCCCCCCCCTTTAAAAGGAGTTTCGTTCTCGAAACTAGAACATACCTGGTAAGTCCACAAACTCTTGGAACTCTCTGATCATGTCGCTTTCCACTTCCCAAGTTGCCTCCTCGGGTGAATGATTGCTCCACTGAACTAGCACCAAGGGAATCATCCGCCTCTTAATCGTCTTTTCTTTCCGGTCTAAAATCTTGATAGGTCTTTCGTCGTAAGCAAGATTATCTTGTAGGATTTCTGGATCAACCGTAGTTTCAACATCGTTCTTTGTCAGACATTTCTTCAACATCGAAACGTGAAATACGTTATGGACTCTCGACATTGATTCTGGAAACTGAAGCTTATAAGCTAACGTTCCAACTCTTTCCAAGATCTCAAAAGGTCCAACATACCTTGAACTTAGCTTTCCTTTCTGTCCAAAGCGTTTCACTCCTTTCATCGGTGAAGCTCGGAGGTAAACTCTATCACCGACTTCAAACTCTAGGGGTCTTCTTCTAACATCAGCCCAACTTTTCTGCCTGTCTTGAGCTGCCTTCAGATTCTTCTTGACCAACTGAACCCTTTCCTTTGCTTGCTCAACCAATTCCGGCCCTGTGATCTGCCTCTCCCCGACTTCATCCCAAAACAGTGGCGTCCGACATCTTCTCCCATACAACGCTTCAAACGGCGGCATGCCTATGCTTGCATGAAAACTGTTGTTATAGGCAAACTCTGCTACCGATATGTAATCATCCCATGATCCGCCTACCTCCAAAACACAAGCTCTTAACATGTCTTCAAGTGTTTGGATGGTCCTCTCAGATTGTCCATCTGTCTGAGGATGAAAAGCCGTGCTCAAATCCAACTTAGTTCCAAAGGCTTCTTGTAAGCTCTTCCAAAACCGACTGACGAACCTCGAATCACGATCCGAAACTATCGAGATAGGGACACCGTGTAGCTTCACTATATTGTCCAGATATAGTGTCTCCATCTTGTTCAACGGCATGTCAACTTTGTATGGCAAGAAATGGGCAGATTTGGTCAATCTATCTACAATTACCCAAATTCCATCATGCCCTCCCTTTGTCCAAGGTAATCCGGTGATGAAACCCATCGTAATCTTATCCCACTTCCATTTAGGGATGTCCAATGGCTTAAGCATTCCCCCGGGTCTTCTATGTTCTGCTTTAACCTTCTGACAAACATCACACTCTGCCACAAACTTGGCTATTTCCAACTTCATCGAGGGCCACCAAAATCCTTCCTTTAAATCTCTGTACATTTTAGTAGCACCTGGATGAACCGCAAAAGCAATTCTGTGTGCCTCTTCCATAACTCTTTGTCTTAGGTCGCCGACATTAGGTACACATAGACGATCCTGGTACCACAGATTTCCACTCTTATCTAGCACGTAACCAACTGTAGGCTTCTCTCTAGCCACCCGCTTCAAATCAACCAAAACCGGATCTTCGTCTTGCTTCTCCCGAATGTCATCCATCAACTCAGATCTTGCTAACAACGGTGCCACAAACTGCCGGTCTTGGATCTGATCAAAGCTTCTGATTTACAGCCCATCTAGCCTTTCTGCCACTACCTCAACACCGGAAGCCGCAAACACTCGGTTTCTGCTCAAAGCATCTCGCTACTACATTTGCTTTTCCCGGATGGTACCGAATATCCAAATCGTAATCCTTTACAAATTCTAACCATCTCCTCTCGTCTCATATTCGATTCTCTTGGGTGAAGAAATACTTTAAACTCTTATGGTCGGTGAAGATCCTTGCTTTAACTCCATACAAGTAGTGCCTCCAAGTCTTTAAGGCAAAAACTACCGCTGCTAACTCTAGATCATGTGTCGGGTAATTCTTCTCATGCACCTTCAACTGCCTAGATGCATAGGTGATCACTTTCCCTCCTTGCATCAACACACAACCTAGACCCTGTCCCGAAGCATCGGTATAGACATCCTAATTATCAAAGATCTCCGGAACTGCTAAAACTGGGGCCGTAGTCAACTTCCTCTTCAGTGTCTGAAAAGCTATTTTGCATTCTCTAGTCCATTCAAACTTCACATTCTTCTGTGTCAGCTTAGTGAGTGGAGTAGCTATCTTCGAAAAGTCTTGTACAAACTTCCGGTAGTAACCAGCCAACCCAAGAAAACTTCTTACTTCTGAAACGGTGGTAGGTCAAGGCCAATTCTCAACTACCTCAATTTTCACTGGATCAACTTGAATACCATCTCCAGAAATCACATGACCCAAGAAACTAACTCGATCCAACCAAAAGTCGCACTTTGAAGACTTTGCATATAACTGATTCTTCTTCAAGGTCTCCAACGCTATCCTTAAGTGTTCCTCGTGTTCTTTTTCATCCTTTGAGTAGATAAGGATATCGTCTATGAATACAATCACAAACTTATCCAAATACGGCATGAAAACACGTTGCATCAAATCCATAAATGCAGATGGAGCATTAGTGAGTTCAAATGGCATGACAAGGAACTCATAATGTCCATATCTAGTACTGAAAGCCGTCTTCGGTATATCCGCCACTTTAATCTTCAATTGATGATAACCGGATCTCAAGTCAATCTTGGAGAACACTTTTTTTCCTTGCAACTGGTTAAACAGATCATCTATCCTTGGTAGAGGGTACTTATTCTTGATGGTAAGGTTATTCAGCGCTCGGTAATCGATACATCCGCATGCTACCATCTTTCTTCTTCACGAACAAAACAAGGGCTCCCCAAGGCGAGGTACTGGGCTGGATTATGTTTCTTTCAAGCATATCTTTAAGTTGAGATTTTAAATCCTTTAATTCAGCCGGTGCCATCCTATAAGGTGCCTTAGCAACTGGTGTCGCCCCCGGTAACAACTTGATCTCAAACTCGATTTCCCTATCTGGCATGTTTCCCGGTAGCTCTTCTGGAAACACCTCGGGATACTCTCTTACTATAGGAGTTTCTTCTAACTTTGGCTTCACTTGTTCCACATCCACTGCATACATCAAGTAGCCTTCACAACCCTTCTGACAAGCCCTGATGGCCTTAACTGCTGAGATGATCGGATGTCGCTTCTTACCTGGCTTGTACACATTCCCTTGATACGACTTGCCTGTTTTTTGAGGTACTTTAAAAGTTACTTTCTTCTCCCTACAGTCCAAGTGAACATAATTCTCGGATAGCCAATTTATTCCGAGGATTACGTCAAAATCCGAGAAGTCCAAAACTGTGAAGTCGCTCTTGCATCGATAAGGTCCAACTCGAACTTCCACTTGAGGCATCATCCTAGTCACCTTTGTTACCTTCCGTAACGGTGTAGTTATTTCCAAGGTATTCCTTAAAGGTTCTGAAGGTAAGTTCAAATTCTTAGCTACCTTGGTTGACACAAAAGTATTTGACGCTCCCGTATCAAACAAAGCCTTGACCACTAGGTTTTCTAACATTATCGCACCTAGGATGCATATTCATTTATTTAAATATAGTTACAACATGAATAATCACGCTATAAAACATCTTAATAAAAGAACAAAACAACAACATGGTACCTGAAATAACGTCATCCTCTAGTTCCACAAAACCAGCACCAACTGCAAAAACTCGAACCGGTCGGCTTGGGCCGCTCTTTCCGCTTCCTTGACTCGAACTACCTTTGTTCCCTCTGTTTGGACACGCTCTAGAAAAGTGTCCTAGCTCTCCGTAGATGTAGCAACCGATCTTCGTTCGCCCGCACTCTCCCCGAGTGATTTCTCGTTGCACTTAGAGCAAAGCGGTGCACCGTTCGGGGCCTTAGGCCGCCGTGGGAGCCGTCGTCTTCTTAACGTTCGTTGCGGTGCTCCCCGAAATTTCCTTGACTAGTCCCAAAGCTTCTCTTGTTCCCAACAACTACTGTAGCCCTCTTTCAAAAGGTCTCGACTTCCAAAGCTTTATTCAGTAGCTCTGCCATATTCTTTGCTGTAAATCCCAACATGCCAGATTGGATTTCATAAGCCAAGCCGTCCTTGTAAAGAGCCATCTTTCTTTCCTCCACTTTCATCAACTCGGGGTAGAACCGTCCCAATTCGTTAAACTTATTGGTGTACTGGGTCACCGTGTGATGAGTACCTTGCTTAAACTTCAAAAACTGACTTGCCTTATCAGCTTGCACCGTAGCCGGGAAGTATTCGTTGTAAAACATAGCTTTGAACCCTTCCCAATCCGTTACCATTCCATTACTGCTTTGAACGGCATCAATCCAAGCTTCTGCTGCACCTAAGAGGAAACGACAGCTAGTTGTGCCATTTCCGTCTCAGGAACATGTATATTCGTGCAAGCCTTCTCAAAACCCCTCAGCCATTCTTCAGCCTTTGTATGTTCCACATTTCCATAAAAGTTCTCAACCCGATTCCTTCTTAACTTTGTGTACCAATCCACAACTGGTGCTTGCTCAAAAGCCGGTCTAACTGGGGGTTAACCGGTGGGTAACCATAGGGTATCTGCTGTGGGTACTGTTGTTGAGGAGGGTAAGCCGGATTCGCTTGAGGTACAGGCTGGTAAGGATAGTATCCCTGAGGGTAAAGGCGGGTGAGGCTGCGGAGGGTACTGGGGTTGCTGAAAACCAAAAGGTGGGTGACCAATGACTTGTTGATGATCAACGCGTGGTGAAGGTGGTACGGTAGGTTGAGGAGCATGACCTACGGGAGGAGGGTAAAAGACTTGTCTGCCGCCGAGGATACACTTTGGTGGGTAAACACTTGTTGGTGGAGGGTACACGCTAGCCACAGGTGGTGGTACATAGCCAGCTGGGATGTCACATACCATGGTGAACTGAACCGAACTTCCCACGTGCCATCGTGGAGGTCGTTCCTGATGAGGTCGGGGTGACAAACTCTGTTGAGACCTCGGTGATGGTGTCGCCGTATGAGGTGGTGGTGAAAAAATCTGCTGGGATAAGGGTATCGGCCTCACTACACCACCCCCTACAACCGGTATGGGACTTTCCCCCCGAACTCTGGAAGACTCTGCACCCGCTCCAGTCCTCGTGAACACCATCCTGATGATCTAGAAAACCAGACGTTACTAAAAGATCTAAAGAAGCTTATCTTAAAAGAAAGGAAGCCTAAAGGACGCTTCTCTCTGATACCAACTGTAACTCCCCGTTCCCGGACACCGAGTCCTTATCAAGAAATGGAACGTTCGGCACGTATAAAATAAAAGTAAATTCACTTTATACGTAAGCCTCTACTACGTCGTATCATATTGAAGCAAACGGAAGCAAAAACTCGGGTATAAAAATTTCTAAACGTTTAAGAATGGAAAAGGAAATCTAAAAGCGGAAATGTAAATTTATTACATTTGAGAAAGTACGAGAATCCCAAAATAAAAGTACTACACGTCTCGAAAGGCCAAAAGTCTTCCTCAAAAGTATCAAAAGTAATCCAAATGTAAAAGTAAAGCAGTAAATGATAAGTCTTCAACGAGCGCCGTCAAACGTCGTCGTAGAACTCCTCCTCGAAAACCTGTTCGTCTTCTCATCCCCAAACGCATAGAAAACATGCATTTGAGGTAAGTACAACGTACTTAATAAGAAAGAGAAGCTATGACAACAACTGTAGTTTATAAGGAAAAGATATTTAAATCGATTGGTTGTTTATGTGAGACCGACTCAATCTAGGGTTCATTTCATGTCCATCAACATGAATTGACTAAACGTTTCTACTTAGCTTATCTGTGTTACAACCGCACTCAAGGGCACTACGCGCATCCATCTTTGGGACACTTTTTTGCAACATTTTAGTGGATCACACCAATATCCACGGAGACTAGAATAGGTAGACGCCGATAGCTCGCGCGTCTCAGCAGAGTCCCTCCGTACTTAGGGTCTTTGACCTACGGAGTTCTTCCACCTTCGTAGGTAGCACATGCATCGCGATTTAGCCTGGTGCCTAGCCAAGAGAGACATGTTGTTTAATCTTTTACTAGTCAAGTACGTTGATTATTAGGATGTTTAACTAGCCACCTAAGTGTTTTCAAATAATCTCCATCACACATACTACTCTCTTCCTAGACCACTAGACACGGACAAGTCCTAGCAATTACACAGACATTGATGAATGCTAACTCATCAAAGCACAAGCCTATTATGATCTTCCGACGGATCCGAACTTCAACTCCCTTTAAGAGTACATTCGGTGTTTTAACTGAATGAATCAGAAGCTCAATTCAGGCTTGTTCAAGTTTATACAGTGTTAACATATCACGTTTAAAGGTTTAGAAATGATAAAGCGTACTTATAAGGCTGAACAACAACCAAATGCCAGTTTAAAGACATGGACGCCCGTCTGGAACCTACTGGACGCCCGTCCACTTTCCCCGACGTTCGTCCCCCTAAAACAACTACATCCCGAATCCAAAACAACACCTCGGACGCCCGTCCGTGTAATCCGGACGCCCGTCGAAATGTAGCCAAGGCGGACGCCCGTCCACACGGCGTACGCCCGTCCGACCTCGGGTTTCGGCTAGAACTCTAAAATCTCCAACACGATTTCCACATCGTTTCTCAACCAACCATCAGCAAAATTAACACAATGAAGCACAAAAAAAAACTCATCTAAATGCTCCATATCATCCATAGTCATTAACCAAAGCAAAACTCATCTTCATAACACCAAAACTTCTTAAGAAAGGATCTAATCCTTACAACTAAGAATTGAAATCATAGGAATAGTTTTTCTTACCTATACGCAGCCCCAAACTGATCAAAACCTCAACAAAAGCCTGCAGCTTTGCCAACCAAACTGGTATCAAGACGATGCTTTCCTCACGATGATTCCAACGCTCTCGTCTGATCTGAAAACAACCAAAAATTGCTTCAGTTATTGGTGAAACTTTCCTAACTCTCAATTCTCTCCTTGAATGCGCAGAAGAGAAGAAAAACGTGTCTGCTTCTTTTTGTAATTAGGTTATGGGGATTATCAGTCTAATTTTTCCTTTAATTACCACTTCCCATAACAAATCCTTAATTTTCCATAAACACCCTTATTACCAAAATTCAGATTTTCTTTTTCTTATATATATATATAAACTCGAAATATATATATGTACACGTCCAATTATTTAACTCCGAATAAAAGGAACCGAACACAATATTTCGTTTTCGCAAAAAGACACGTCTGCCATTTCCCGGAAATCGGAATATTACATCCACCCAACAAGAAAACACATACCCAGTCATAGACCTTCTGCTGTCCACATCAGCATCATAATCAGAATCACATTACCCTGTAACTAATCATTGAGTACCACTTCAATAAATGAGTCCAATATCAGATATACCCCTAAAGTACCTAAACACCATTTTCACTGCCTTCCAATGTTCCTTTCCAGGTTGAGCCATAAGCTTGCTGACAACACTGACTGCCTGAGCCAAATTAGGCCTAGTATAGACCATGTCATACATTAAACTGCCCACTGCACTCGCATATGGAACCCTTGACATGTATTCTTCCTCCTCAGCTGATTGTGTAGCAAACATAGGATACATATGTAGATTTGGTGCCATAGGAGTATCTATAGGTTTGGCTGCCGACATGCCAAACATGGACAATATCTTATTTATATACCTCTGCTGAGATAAGAACAGCTTCCACTGCTTCCCAAATCCTTCATCTGAAATTCAACTTTGAGCAGATTCTTCAGATCTTGAATATCAGACTTGTTCACATCAGCTATCAACATATCATCCATATACAGAACCAGATAGATGATTGAACCATCATTCAACTTGTTTTGATAAACACAACAATCATAAAGACTCCTGCTATAATCCCGCCGAATCATATAACTGTCAAACTTCTTGTAGCACTGCCTTGGGTCCTGCTTAAGTGCTGGATATACAGAAACCCGAATCCGGATCCGATCCATAATTGGATCGTCAGATCTGATTCAAAGAACTGATCGAGACGCTCGATCATGCACAGCGGAAGCAACGTATTAGATTTGCTTACGATTTTATCACGATAAGATTCACACGATAAATTAATTAACTAGAAGAATATTTAAGATTTACCCAACCGGAGAGAAGACGTGATCTTCCGAGTTGTATCTCCAAGGGACGACTGGTGGACATCGATCCCGCATTCGAACTTCCTCGAATTTGCCTTCAAGAAAAACCTAGTTTTTCTTCTTCCCAATGGCTAGGACAAGAAAACAAAATTTCTCTCTTTTTTCACAAAAGTGGCGTTGGATTTTTCCCCAAAAATCACATTGGAATCAATAATTTTGTGTTGGAGAAACTCTCTTTATGAACAATTTGAGTTGAATATCATATGTCGGGTTCGTGAGTCAAGTAATTTGCACATAACGTTTATTTTCCCTAATTCGATATTATTTCGTGCGTTATTTGATAATTTTCAGGATACGATATATTGGGCTGAGCATCATGGACGAATTTGGAGTGGACTGAACGAAAGGATTGGGTCTAGGGTGTTCTAGAACTTTCCAAGCTAAGTCGGCAGAGAGAAAAAGACAAAACTACCCACGGTAAACCAGGAGCTGCCGCCGACTAACCGAGAGTCCAAAATCTTCCAAAATGCATTTTCTTGGACGATGGGTAGATCTAGGTGTCTCTAAGTCGGTTTATGTAGCTATAAATAAGAGGCTTCGCCTCAGAATTCAGTGTACCACACACAATTACAAGTATCATGCAATAAAAGTTCTTTGTTCTTTATTTTCTTTATTTATGAGTTCTAGTCGGAGAGACGATGGAGTCGCCGCCTTGGGAGTGATCCGAGGGAGATCTATGCTCAACTTTGATGGTATGATTTTCTGTCTTTTCCAAGATGCAGATTTGTCGTTGTTCTATTCGACTAGTATGTGCTAATTGTTTATTTAGTTTAATTATATAGTAGTTAGTTTATTTTACCCTATGTGTTATAGATCTAATTCATTGGTGAAGAAATTAATTATGAATTAGGGATTGAGTTCTTCAGATCTGCGATGGTCTATATCGCTAGATCTGAATAGCTAGTAAATTACTAGTTCACGATAATCGGCGCCAGCTACGTTGATCGACAGATTTAATTACATGTTAGTAGCCAGATCAACTATTTGCATGTCAGCGTAAATTAGCCTGAGGTACTGATAGTGATGTGTTAATTAGGACCTTGTCTCGATGGACCCTAGGAACTTGTAATCAGTGTCGATAGCTGCCTAGGCGGGGCACCGGTAAGAGTTAATGCTCAATACTGGCAACTCTAGTTCTTAATGTGTGTGGGCTATTACGGAACACATAAGGAGGGTAGCTTGCGTATAGATAATCTACTACCATGGTCAGAGTAGATAGGGGTAGGAGTTATACCCGTAGCTGACAATGAATTAAAATTCACCAATAGGGAGGGCTATTGCATGTGTGGGGGCAATAACTTATTACTCATAATTGAACAAATACATTAGAAACTCTTGTTTGCTCTGTGTGAACTAGCATAGACTTGTTAGTGTGTGAGACCAAATTTACCACTGTCTAGATTATAGTTGGTCGTAGAGCGTTATTTGTGTCAAGCTTAATCATGATAATTTGACGTTCTTACGAGTCTCTGTGTGATTGACCTGGACTCGCAAGTACTATACTACGATAGACCTAGTCCTATTGCTAGTAAGTGCTTTGCACGCAATCAAGATTTTCTAGCGCTGTTGCCGAGGACTCGTGTCAAGAATACTTTTTATTTGAGATTGAGTGTTTGTATATATTTGGGTCTGTTTAATTGAGTCTATTTTATAGTCTGTTTATATTAAACTCACACATAGTCAGTTCTGTTGAAATCTGGAAAAAATTGCGTCCGGTTTATAGGGTATACCGCGGTAAACCCGAGGTCCCAGATTCGGCAGAATGAATTCTGCCAGATCAGCATCGAGTCAGTAGTCAGAGTCTGTATTTTTTGAGTCTTCCAGGCGTGTGTAACAGCCGGCGAGGCAAGTCACTAAAATTTTATTTTCTTTTTGTGTCTTATATTACTCTACACAAAGTTCAGCAACCAAACTCGAGAGATTCATACCTGAAATTTAAAAGTTTGCTAGACAAAAGAGAAATGAAGCTCGAGAGAATAATATTAGGCTGGCGGACAACGTGAGCTCACACGAAGGAGATCACAGTGAGAGGGAGGAATAAATTCCACCTTTGGAGGATACAGATAACACCATGGCAGAGAATGGACAAAACGGAATAGTCAATAGAGCAGGAGTTGTGGTACAAGGAGATAGGAGAACTCTACAGAGTTATGCAATACCGAAGATTGAGCAGTTTGTGCCAGCAACTGTTCAACCAGAGAATATGGCTGAGATCTTTCATCTGAAGCCAAACGGGATACAAATGGTGACTAATTACACTACCGTCCATGGAGTACCAAACGGAGATCCTAGTGTACACGTCACTAACTTCTTGGAGATAGTCAGCATAGTCAAACCAATAGGAGTGCCTGAAGATAAAATTAAGCTGAAGTTGTTTCCATTCACTCTGAAAGACAAAGCGAAGATAGGGTTATTGTCTCTAGCACCAGGTTCGATCCAAACTTGGACCGATCTGCTGCAGAAATTTATGAACATGTACTTCCCGCCTGGGAAGTCACTACAGATGAGACAAGACATCATGAATTTCCAACAGAAACCCACTGAACCTTTCGAAGAAGCTTGGGAAAGGTTTAAGGAACCACAAAGGAGAAGCCCTCACCACGATATTACTCGGCCCGTACGAATGCATAGTTTCTATCAGGGATTACGGCCGAGTGAACAAATGAGACTTGATACATCGAGCAATGGATGTTTTGCGTTGTTATCACGTGAAGAAGCCGAAGAAAAACAGGAATAAATCGCACTTACAAGTCAATGGGGAACGCATCAAATTGAGACCGCCAAACTAGCTGAAGGCGTATTAGGAGAATATACTTCTCAAAAGATCTTATACCACCTAAAGGCGATGAACGAGAAAATAGATGGTATGCAAGATCGCATTGCCAAGGTTGAGATAGTTCATCAAATCGAAGCAACCAACACCAAAGAATTGTGAACTATATAGGGAGGTAAGGGAATTCTTATGGGGGTGGATATCGCCCAGGTTCTCATGACCACCTTGGTTTTCAACTGAGTGACCCTACTAGGGGTTTTCCACAAAATGACTCTACAGGTGGAGAGAGACCAAGACAAACTAGTGGATTCATGCATCAATTCAACAAAACAGGTGGTTGGGAAGCAGCCATGGATAATATGAACTCAAATTTGACCGATACGGTCAATCAACATACCAAATCCATGACTGAGCTGAATACAAACTTCACCACATATTGTCAGAAGAATGATACAAGACTGACCAATCAGGAAGCCTTAGTGCAGAATCTGTCACACCAAGTGGGGAAGATCTCTGAACAAGTGTCAGCCCGTCCTCCGGGAGGATTGCCAAGCGACACTGATAAAAATCCGAAGGACGTGAATGCAATCATGACTAGAAGTGGGAAGGAACTGCCTGGACCATTTATACCAACTGTCCTGGAAGAATCAGAAAGTTGTTAGCGGCAGAACGCAGCAGAATCAGGAGAAAAATATGGGACAGTAAACCGGGACACCATGCTGATTTACCCGGCGTCTGAATATTCAATAGACGAGCAGGCAGCAGGTATGTCTTCATGAACTGTAACTATTAATCGCACTACTTTACCCTATCCCCCTAGGACATATAAACCAAACAATGATGATGCTCGTTATAAAAAGTTCATAGAGATGTTTAAGAAGTTGCAAGTGAATATACCTTTGGTAGAAGCTCTAGCCGGAATGCCATAGTATGCGAAATTCTTGAAGGAAGCAATCTCTACCAAAAGGAAATTATTAGACCTTGAGACTATTTGCCTTAACGAGGAATGCTCGGTAATTTTGCAATGCAATTTGCATCCTAAGTATAAAGATCCTGGGTGCTTCCTCATACCTTGCACAATTGGAGGAGTATGCATAAATAAAGAAATGTGTGATCTTGGAGCCAGTGTCAATTAATGCCACTCTCCATCTTTCATAAGTTAGGCATGAAAGAGTTAAATGAAAAAACTATAACCCTTGAATTGGCTGATAGGTCTATGAAGCAACCTTGTGGAGTGGTGAAGGATGTACTAGTAAAAGTTGATAAGTTTGTATTCCCCGTAGACTTTGTGGTGGTAGACATGGAGGCTAACTACGATGTTCCACTAATCTTTGGATGACCTTTCTTAGCGACAAGTAAGACATTGGTAGATGTCCATAATGGTGAGCTGATCTTGACAGTGAATGAGGATAGAGTAGTATTTAATGTGATGAAAACAATGAGGTATGCTCAAGATGAAGGAGAAGTGTGTTACATGCTAGATGCCAAAGACGAACTTGTTTTTGAGTTATATCAGCAGGTGGCACTAGACCCTGAAGTAGCAGAGACTTTGCTCCTAAAAGAAGAAGAAAGTTATGAGGAAACATGGCCTGGGTGTAGCGAAGGTCAAGTGAGAGAAGTAGAGCCTATATCTTCTGTGGATTTAGGAGGAACAATTCATAGACCTTCGTGGCACAAGTTCTTTGACTTACAATTGACTGGTAAGCTGTTAAGGTCATCGATGGAGGAGCCACCAAGGAACTTAACATTGAAACCTTTGCCATCTCACCTGAAGTACGTATACGTACATGATGATACTCTTCCTCTTATAATTTCATCATTATTATCATCTTTGGAGGACGAGAAACTCTTAAGAGTACTGAGAGAGCACAAGGGAGTGTTTGGGTGGACGATTGCAGATATTAGATGAATAAGCCCATCGGTGTGTATCCATAAGATCTCTGTAGACCCCGAGAAGATAGCGGTAGCACAACCACAATGGAGGTTGACGCCACAACTGAAGGATGTTGTTAATGAAGAGATTATAAAGAAGTTCGAAATGAGAATCATCTTCCTAATTGCAGACAGTGAATGGGCGAGCCCGATTCATGTGGTGCCCAAGAAGGGAGGATTCAATGTCCAACCTAATGTGTTCGATGAGTTAATCACTGTGAGGCTGATTACTAGACATCGAGTTTGCATTGATTTCCGGAAACTGAATGACAAAACTCATAAATATCATTTTCCTCAACCATTCATTGATCAGATGTTGGAAAGATTAAGCAGTCATACTTTTTATTGTTTATTAGATGGATATTCTGTTACTATCAGATCCACATTGCCCCCGAGGACTGAGAGAAAACAACTTTTACATGTACCTATGGAACTTTTGCGTACAATCACATGCCTTTTGGACTTTGTAATGCACCAGCAACATTTCAAAGGTGCATGATGTCATTATTTGTGGACATGGTGGAGGACTTTCTGGAGATTTTCATGGATGATTTCTCTGTATTTTGAGATAGCCTTGATAAATGCTTGGACAACTTGAGCAGAGTGCTGAAGAGATGTGAAGAGACCAACCTTGTCCTTAACTGGGAAAAATGCCATTTCATGGTAACAGAAGGAAGAGTGTTGGGTCATAAGATTTCAAGGAAATGAATGGAGGTTGATAAGGCAAAGATAGAGGTGATAGAGAAGTTACCTCCTCCAACAAACTTAAAGACATTGCGAGCCTTTGTTGGCCACGTAGGATTCTATAAGAGGTTTATTAAGGATTTCTCTAAAGTTTCTAGACCTTTGATGGAATTACTTGCAAAGGACGTGCCTTTTGTGTTTGCAGAAGAATGCAAGCAAGCATTTAACACATTGTAGAAAATGCTTATAACCGCCTCAATTCTGGTAGCACCGGATTGGAACAAACCTTTTGTGCTTATGTGTGATGCAAGCGACACGGAAGTTGGAGCATCACTGGGACAAAGAGAGGATAAAATCTTTAAGCCTATTTATTACGCCAGTCATACCCTTAACAGTGCCCAGAGGAATTATGTGACTACATATAAGGAAATCTTAGCTGTTATCTTCGCATTTGACAAGTTTCGACCATATCTGATAGGATCGAAAGTCACTGTTCACTGACCATGCAGCTCTGAAATACCTTCTAACTAAGCAAAACTCCAAGATGAGATTGTTGAGATGGATTCTACTCTTACAAGAGTTTGATGTGGAAAAAATAGGATAAAAAGGGATATGAGAACCAGGTGGCTGATCACCTGTCAAGATTAACTTTGCTGGAAAAGGAGCAACCAACTATGATTAGGGAGATCTTTCCAGATGAGCAATTTTTTGCCATCTCGGTGGTAGCCCAAGTTGAATCTCATCCCCGACAGCATACATCAAGAGTGGGCAAGGTATACCCTTGGTTTGATAATATTGTCAATTATCTAATAGGAAGGTACCTACCACCGGAATTCACAAATACGGATGAGAAGAAGTTCTTTACGGATCTAAAGCATTATCATTGGGATGATCCCTACCTATACAAGTTGTGCCTTGATGCCATTCTTAGGAGATGTGTCCATGATGATGAGATTCCAAGTATTTTGAGCCTATGTCATTCTAGAGAAGCTGGAGGTCAACAATTCATAAATCTGCTTACAAATTTACAAGAGCCTGTCATTCCTGTCAAATGACTGGCAACATTTCCAAGCGGAATGAGATGCCACTGCAGAGTATCTTAGAAGTGGATTTATTCGATGTATGGGGAATTGATTTTGTTGGGCCTTTCACATCGTCAGAATCAAATCGTTACATCCGGGTAGCAGTTGATTATGTTTCCAAATTTGTGGAGGCCGTGGCCTCACCTACTAATGATGCTAGGGTTGTCCTGAATTTTCTTAAGAATAACATGTTGACGAGGTTTGGGGTGCCCAGATCCATAATTAGTGACGGAGGGAGTAATGTTTGGAATAGGTTGTTTGAGAAATTGATGTTGAGATATCGGGTTAGATATAAGATTGCAACAGCATATCATCCCCAGACGAGTGGACAATTTGAGGTCATGAACAAAGAGATTAAGAGATCTTAGAGAGGACTGTGAATCCTAAAAGAAAGGATTGGTCTTTGAAATCAGATGATGCTCTGTGGGCGTACATAATAGCTTATAAGACCACGATTGGTATGTCACCGTATATGATAGTGTTTGGAAAAGCGTGTCATTTACTGGTAGAACTCGAGCACCGAGCGCTGTGGGCAATAAGGTTTCTAAATGTGGATGAGATCTTAGACGATAAGAAGAGATTGCTAGAGTTGAATAAACTTGAGTAGTGTAGACTTTAAGCATATGAGAATGCTAAGATTTACAAAGAAAGAACAAAGCGCCTGCATGATATGAGGATTCTCAACCGCACATTTCAAGTTGGAGATAAGGTGCTGGTATATAATTCGTGTCTTCGTCTTTTTCCTGGAAGTTGAAGTCTAGATGCTATGGACCATAAGTATATAATTGTTGGTTCCTTGGAAAGGCTAACACAAGTTTAGAGGGGGGAGGTGAATAAACTTGTCACCAAAACTGGATTTTAAACAAATTAAGGTTCAGTTAAAAACTTGTGTGGAGTTAAGCTGACCGAGCTGAGTCTAAGGCAAACTGACTTAAGCAAAACTGAGTCAACCGGCAGCTGATAAAATTCTAGCCTTTTTCTTGATCTTGTTATTCTATATGAAAGCTGAGTGTGCTAATCTGAATTCTGGTGAATATGAGTTTGTGAGCTGTGAGGTGTATAACAATCAATTCTCAGAATATTGTAGATAAATGCTAAGTAAATAAATAAATGCGTAAAGTAATGAGGCAAATATTATAGAGGTGGGTGGTGTAATACTGTCAATCCTCTTTTCCCCTGTGGTGTAGGAGGAAAATTCCACTAGAACTTCTTGAGGTGAGCTGTTACAAAAAGTCCTAAACAATAGTCCTTGGCTAATCCTAGCTTTACTATCTAAAAAGTTGTAGAACCAGGTAGAATTGCTGCTCTTCAATTGCTTGAACACTGGTCCTTGAAGGGTTACGTATGCCTCTTCACCAGCTACCACCACAAACACAGTCTACCCGGCCGCTTGTAACAACTGTCCTTGGCAAAACCTTCCCGGTTTGCTTCACAGTCTAAACCTTTGATGTAGAATCAAAGTTGGGCTAAGAATCAATAAATTGATCTTGTTTATGGTTCTTCAAAGTGACTGAATCTGGATAAAATTTTTCAATTCAGATGCGTGTGAAGTTAGAAATGAATACTATGGGAAGACTTTCATAGTAAACGGCCACAGGCTAAAGCATTACCTAGAGCACAAGTATAACCCTGACTTGGAAGTCTTTACATTGACGGATCCAAAGTACGAATAATGAAGCCCTATTAGTACAGTCGAGCTGGCGACAATAAACTCATAACTAATTCTATATCCTTATTTATTGCTTTTGTTTATTTAAGTTATTTTGAGTCTATAAAGTAGCATGACAATCGCAAGGTTTTTTCATCACATATATCTTCAGTCGTCTGTGTTGGTCCCAGAGAAGGGTAAAAGTATAGTCAGGGGGGGTGAATGACTATACTGTAGTTTCAAAAACTTTTCTTAATATAAAAGCTTTTGTGCAGCGTATAAGTCCCTTCATAAAATATCGATTCAAAGTAGGATATGCAATCACATATATAATATGCAATGAAGTATGTGCAATAAAGTAAAGTGCTGAAAGTAAAATATAAACAAAGGTTTATAGTTGTTCAGGGTGGTGTAATCCCTTAATCCACTCTTCTCCTGTGATGATTGGAGGAATTCACTATTGTTTTCATAGATACATTAGCACGATTGTCCTTGGCTACACAAGCTTCAAAATCTCCATGACTATCACTCCCTGGCTTCAAAAGCTTCAGTGACTCAGTCTTCAACACTGCTCCTTGGGAACAAATCCTTCAACAACTTTCACAAACACAACTCCTTCCCAGATGGCTCTGATTCAGTTGCTTGACTGGTGTGAATTTGATTCACAGATGCTGTTGATCAATCTCAGTACTTGATGTGGAATTTGAGTTCTGATTGATGAACTGATCTCTAGATTTTTCCTTTAAGTTCAGATAGAAGGCTTTTCAAATTGATAGAGTTTTTGATTGTTCTTTTGAGATTCAATCGTTGTTTATCCTTTCCTGTCTGACAATGCCTTCTATTTATGGCCTTGATTATCCTTGATTTGAATTTTCATCTATTGGCTATTTAATGTGGGAAATGATCCTTGATTTCATTCTTGATTCCCCCTTAATAATATTCTCCTTGATTTCAGTGATCTGGATTTTCTCCAAATGTCTATCACAAAATCCGTCTTTGATTGATTCTTGATTGATTATGCATTTAATGCTTGATCCCTTGAATCATCCTTGTTACTTCACGCTCTGAATAAGTATCAGTGATATACCTTACTCAGCTGTTCCTGTACTTGACTATTATTTGAACGGTTGAGTGTTTATGCTGACTTAGCAGTTTTGTTCTTCCTTCACTGCTTTGTCTTTACTCAGCCGATAGATAGTTCACTTTGCCAGTTCACTGCTTTGTTGGTTTCTTTGAGTTTACAAGATTCCTTGTACTTCACTGATCCTTGATTTGGGTGAGATCAGTGTACACCATATTCACAATAAATTTCATCACTTGAAATATAACTTAGACTTATCCAAGGTCATCACAGACTTCCCTGGTTATAAGTCAGACCATATGTCTTCCACCTTCTCTGCTGGTACTTGGCTGCTTTCACTCTGCCGGATTTTTGTTTTACTTAGCCATCCTACCAACTGGTACAATACTTGTCTGACTCAACTTATACAACATGTCATACTCTATGTAAAGACTTATACAAAGATTTCGAGCTTATTTCAGGCTTGGTAAACAGCTAGTATGGCCATCATCAAAACAAAATAAAATGTTCCTAACAATTTCCCCCTTTTTGATGATGCCAAAACCCTCATAAGCTTGAACATAAGTATGCAAATTTTCATAATAATAATGGAATAAAACTCAGAAATTTTATTCATCCATTCAGGGGTAATAAGACAAGTTCATTTAAAAACATTCAAAGGCAAAATGGATTTATTTGAGGACGTCTACTTCTTTTCTTCAAACCTGATGCCTTTTCCTTTGATGCCATTGCCTTTGTCTGTTGGGATATCCTTCTTCATTGATCTTTCAGGCTTACTGCCTCTTTCGCCCTTTTTGGCAGCTCCAACATTTCCTCTAGAATTTTGTTGGTTGCTTCAGATACTTGGACAGTACCAAACCTTTCCTCCAGAATTTTGTTGTTTGCCTCAGATACTTGGATAAGGGTATTGAGTTGCTGCGCTGAGTAGTTCATGATCTCACACAAGTGTTGAATTTGTTGTGTATGCTCATTCAATGTGTCCACAAGAGGTTTGATACTTTCCTCAACTTTGTCTTCTAGGAATTCCAGATTTGTTTGGACATGATAGGGAATTAGATGCTGTAGGTTGCAGAGTAAGTTGCCTTGCCTCTCCATTACCTCATCTTGAACCTTGATGTGACCGATGAGAGCCTCAATCTTGGGATTCATGGAGGTTACATCACACCTTAAGGCAGTTTTGAGATTTTGCCTGCCTATGTACTGTCTCTCCATGTCCACTATCAGGGGATTGATATCCCGATTGAGGATTCTATCTGGATCTTCCTCTGCTGGTGCAGATGCATCAGCTTGCTCTTCTTCCTCTTCTTCTTCTTTCTCTTCTTTCTTTTCTTCTTTGTTTTTAGTTTCTTCAATCTCAGGATCAGATAGAGATTGATGAAAGTCACTTGATATTTCAAGTCCTTGGAAGGGCTGCTCTACATCTCCAGGTGCTAGAGTGTCGACTTCTTCTGCTTGTGTTCCCCTTTGATCAATGCTGGGGGTATTGACACGTTCATCAGAGTGAGTTTGATCAGCTGGCTCACTCGGCTGTTTGTCAACTCTGCTGATGCTCCTGAGAATCACCTCTTGAATCGTTAGGTCTTCATTAGATAAATCCATCTGTTCTTGAGCATCCTCAAGATGATCTCCTTCCTATTTTTCTTCTTTTTCTCCTTTTTCCTCCTCATCCTTAGTATCTTCTTCCTCATCCTTAACCTCTTCATCTTCAGATGGTGTAAGATAATACCCTTCCTTACATTGTTGCTGATAGGTGACTTCTTCTTGTTTCACTTCAGTATCATCACTAATTTCCAGGGGCTATCCTTGTTACTGGGTAGACCCCATTGTTGTCCGTGAGCTGTTTGAGATATGGTTCTCCTCCCAATTCCTGATATGCTTCTTTAAGGCACCTTTCTTTTGCTTCCAGCTGTTGGTTGGGGTTTCTGTGAGGCCTTGACATCGGTAAACATCATCTTGGCCTTGTGCAGTGTATGTACATAGATGGGTTTCACTTTCATTTGATCAAATAGATGTTGAAAGGGAATCCCATATGTTTTCCTTTCCCAGAAATCACCTTTCTTTCACAATTTCTTGTTAGGGGCCGTAATAGCCATATCAACCTCCTTTTGAATTTGAGCCTTCAATCTGTTGAAGATAAACATTGACCAGTTAAAGGGAATACCTTGATAGATGATAGCCATTAATTTAACCCTGAGCTCGGTCATGTTCTCCATGGAACCCTTCTTCCCTTCAATATTTCTTGTTATCACAGGAGCAAATTCAACAAATGGGCGTTTAAGTGCTGTCTGGGGAAGTTGTATTTCTTGCTATGCTTTATGGGGTTCTTGGCTATTTCTATACAGAATGTGTTGATGTAGATATGTACCTTCTTCACATCGACCGGACTGGGGTTGGAGAGATTTAGGAATCTATTGAGAGGACTAGGGGTGATAACCACTTCTTTTGCAAGCACTGTACTCACAATGCAATCTGGGTCTTTTTTCTTCTTGCTGGGCACAAATTTTGCATTTTTACAAAATGCGATCAGGGTTTGATAGCATATTCCTGTGATTGGTGGGTTTAGGAATGTCATCAATCCGAGATTTGTGAAGCCACCAACTAATCGTTGAGCCTTTGCATTATGTTCGCAAAAGGGTTGATACTGCTCAGGTCTGAAAAATGATCCAATGACTATCGATTTTTCATAGTATTTCTTAGTTGGGGAGATTGAAGAGGATGAATCCATTGTTTTGAAGTATTTGTGATTTGTGATTATGAAAAAGCTTTGATTTTTCGGAGAAAATAGGGTTTATGAATTGCGAGGGAGAATTCTGCAAAATCTCTAAGTATTGTTTATTTAGGGGAATTTGAGTAGTGTGAATGCGATTGAATATTGAAGGATTATATGAAGAAATGGCATGATTTTGTGTATATAAATCACAGTATTTGAGTGTAGTGGGAGGGTGGATTAAAGTATGTAATGATAAATCCCAGGAATCGAGGCATTGTCGTCATTCCTATAATTCAAAAATTAATATAGTTACCTTCACGATTATAAACTAATCTCTACATGGGTGATCTTCCATATAATTATTCTCCATTAATTCTCCGATTTTCCGCACGTATAAATCTGATTTTATTTACACTTTACTTTGCTGTTGTCTCCACGATATTTATCGGTGGAGTAACTTGGCTGGTCATTAGTCCGGTGTAGTGACTCTTTCATTGACCTGTTGTATAAAACTATTCCTAACAATCAGTGTAGTTGACTTCGCTGAATACCAATGCCTTACCTGCCAAGTGAGCTTACTGAAATGGCAAAAGGTTCAGTCAGCCGGTGACTGAGTATCCCTTAAAAATTTCTTCATCAGCTTTTTCATCAAAAGTATGTAATTGATTCTTGTTTAAAACAAAACATTTAGAACCAAACATATGTAAATTTGAAATGTTAGGTTTTCTTCCATTCCAAATTTCATATGGTGTTTTTCCATGATGTTTGTTGATGATTGATCTGTTTTTAGTATAGCATGATGTGTTTGCTGCTTCAGCCCAAAATCTCTTTGGAAAGAATGCTTCGGCAATCATTGTCCTGACTACTTCTTTAAGTGTCATGTTTCTTCTTTATGCTACACCATTTTGTTGTTGAGTGCATGCTGCTGACAGTTGATGTAGTACTCCATTCTCTTCATAATTTGTTCTGATAATTTCATTTAGGAACTCTGTGCCTCTAACTGATCTTATCTTGATGATCTTCAGTTTCTTTTCATTTTGAATTTTTCTTAGCAAATCTAGTAGCTTTTTGAGTGTCTCTCTTTTCTTGTTCATGAATTTGGTCCAAGTGAATTTGGAAAAGTCATCCACCACCACTAGAGTGTACTTATTTCCACTAACACTCACTGGTGTGACTGGTCCAAAAAGGTACATATGCAATAGGTGTAAGATCCTTGTTGTAGATTGATACGGCTTTGACTTGAAGGAGCTTTTGATCTGCTTCCCTTTTTGACATGCATCATAAAGAATTTCCTTTTTGAATGTAATCTCTGGAAGGCCTTCAACTAGCTTTCTCTTTGACAATTTGTTGATGGTTTTGAAGTTGAGATGGTTCAGTCATCTATGCCAAATCCAGCTGGTTGATTGTTTATTTTGGACAAGTAAACAAGTCTCTGCTTTTGTTGTCTTCCAATCTACCACAAACATGTTGTCTTCTCTTTTCCCTGCAAGTACTACTATGCTTGTTTGGTTATGAATCACTTTGCATCCTTCTTTTCTGAAGTGCACATTGTAGCATTTGTCACAGAATTGATTGATGCTTAGAAGATTGAAATTCAATCCTCTAACATAAAACACATTATGAATCTTCAGGTAGTTTTTGAGCATTGTGTCTCACCCCTTAATTTGTCTGGGGTTTTCTTTGCCTCCAAATGTAACTTTGGGTCCATCAAAAGCTTTAAAATTAGTCAACCATCCTTTATTCACTGTCATATGTCTGGAACATCCACTGCCTATATACCAGACATCCAACAAAACAAGTTAAGTGTGTTTAGGCACCCAACACTGTTTAGGTCCATACCTGTTAGCAGTCACGCCTCCCATTCCAAGTGTGTATCCAAAGGGTCTTCTTCTTGGATAGTTGAAATCATCAACTTCATACATGTAAGGCATGGCGGAATAATTTCTTTTAGATTTATTGAAGTTATTCTAATACAATTCTCTAATTTTTTGTGCATTTGCATCCTTTTTCACTCTCCAATATGCAGGAGGAAACTTACTTCCATATTGCTTATTGTGTCCAGGAACAAGCCTTGGTTGGCTTTTCCTAAACACGTTGCATAGCATTAAATGGTTTCTTCTTGTATTTTGAGGGTGCCCCAATCATTCTCTGAAGGGTAAAGTCTTCCCTTACCTTTCAGTAAGCCTTTGCCTTTAAGTGCCTGGTTTGATGATTTGCTCTGCTGTTTTACTACACTTGGTTTTGACTTTACCGGTGCAGGATGAGTAGTTAAAACCATGGCATGTCCTTTTCAAAATTTAGGTCCAGTTTTGGTCCTTGATTCAGAATTTTGTTGTCCATTGTTTCTTTTCTCATCCTGACTGTTGTAGCCAAGACTAAATCTGGATCCAAACTATTTTGGGGGTTTGTAAGCTGGTGCATTGAGTGGTTTAGTGGTGCTCTTAACTGGTAGGGAGATTTTCTCAGCTGGTCTTTCAACACCGGATGAGTGATCATCTGCTGCTTGTTGATCAGTTAAGTGAACTTCCTTACTAGTTTGTTTAGATTTTAGTCCATCCAGTTCTTTATTTAATCTTTTATTCTTCTCTCTTAGATCCTCACACTCTTGTTCCATAATTTCATGATTTGTTTGAATTTCTTCAAATTTACTCATGAGATTTTGAACTAAGCTTGTAGACTCCAAAAGAAGAGTAGAATATTGTGCAGTGTCAGATGTGGATGAACTTGATGAGTATGAATTAGATATTACCTCTGTTTCATCAAATTCCTTAGCCATAAGGCATATATATGCTTTGTCATTGTCTGAGCTATCAGCTTCATCATTATCTGAATCATCTTCAGATAATTCTTCATTCTTATCACTGCTGGTTTCAGCATTGACTACCTTCTTGCTCCTTCTCTTTTCAGTTGTTTTGTACTTCTTCTTTTCCTCATCATTATCTTTTTCTTCAGGACAATCTGCCTTAAAGTGACCTTTCTTCTTGCAATTGAAGCATATGTATCCATCATCCTTTTCCTTCATGTCTTTGCTTGAGGTTGACTTCTTGCTTGATGATGAACTTCCTTTGAATTGCATCTTTTTGCTGAACTTGTCAAGATGTTTAATCAGTAAAGCAATCTGTTCTTTTAGCTTATGTGTCTCTCTGCTGCTTGTATCAACCGTTTTGCTTTGCTGGGGTGCAACCAGTGCACTGGCCTTGTATGCCTCTATTGGTGCACTGTCTTCACCATTCAATTCAAATTCATGAGCCTTTAATTGAGACATCAGAGTTAAAGTATCAGTATTTGCAAGATTTATTGTTTCTCTGAGTACAGATGTGATGATCTTTCATCTTCCAGGTAGACGTCTCAAGACTTTCAGGCAAACTTTTTTCTCTGGGTATGTATGTCCAAACTGTTGTAGTTCACTGATGATGCTTGATAATCTGTTATCCATTTGATCAATGGATTCACAAGTCTTCATTGTAAAGTTCTCAAATTTCTGTTTTGCAACAAACAATTTGTTTTCCTTGACTGCTTTTGATCCTTCATTGATCAGTGCTAATTTATCCCACATCTCCTTTGTTGTTTTCTAGTCCTTGATCCTCATGAACATATTGCTGTCCAGAGTCTTTAAGATCATATATTTTGAAACAAAGTCAAGATTTAATCTTCTTCTATCTTCCTTTGTCCAATCTTTCATGGGTTTGTCTATTTCCTTCCCTTGATCTGCTCCTGTGGCTATCACAGTCGTGATCTTGATTAGGACATCATTGATTACATCCAGCATCTCCTCATGAGTTGCTGAAAGATGAGACAACATCCTTATTTTATACATGGAACACTGCTCTGATACCAATTGTTGGTCTTAGAGAAGGGTAAAAGTATAGTGAGAGGAGGGTGAATGACTATACTGGAGTTTCAAAAACTTTTCTCAATATAAAAGCTTTTGTGCAGCGGATAAGTCCCTTCTTCAATTGTTGATTCAAAGTAGGATATGCAATCATAGACATAATATTCAATAAAGTAAGTGCAATAAAGTAAAGTGCTGAAAGTAAAATAGACACAAAGGTTTATAGTGGTTCAGGGTGGTGTAATCCCTTATTCCACTCTTCTCATGTGATGATTGGAGAAATTCACTATTGTTTTCACAAATACAATAGCACGATTGTCCTTGGCTACACAAGCTTAACAATCTCCAAGGCTATCACTCCCTGGCTTCCAAAGCTTCAATGACTCAGTTTTCAACACTGCTCCTTGGAAACTAATCCTTCAGCAGCTTTCACAAACACAACCTCTTCTCAGATGGCTCTGATTCAGTTGCTTGACTGGTGTGAATTTGATTCACAGATGCTGTTGATCAATCTCAGTACTTGATGTGGAATTCGAGTTCTGATTGCTGAGTTGACCTCTAGATTTTGCTTTAAGTTTAGATAGAAGGCTTTTCAAATTGATAGAGTTTCTGCTTGTTCTATTTAGATTCAATCATTATTTTTCCTGTCTGTCAATGCCTTCTATTTATAGCCTTGATTGTCCTTGATTTGAATTTTTGTCCGTTGGCTATTTAATGTGGGGAATGATCCTTGATTTAATTCTTGATTCCCCATTAATAATCTTCTCCTTGATTTCAGTGATCCGGATTTTCTCCAAACTACACAAAATCCGTCTTTGATTGATTCACGATTGATTATGCATTTAATACTTGATCCTCTGAATCTTCCTTGTCACTTCATGCTTTGAATAAGTATCAGTGATATACCTTACTCAGCTTTTCCTTTACTTGACTGTTGTTTGAACGGTGGAGTGTTTATGCTGACTTAGCCATTTAGTTCTTCCTTCAATGCTATGTCTTTACTCAGCTGATAGATAGTTCACTTTGCCGGTTCACTACTTTCTTGATTTCTTTGAGTTTACAAGATTCCTTGTACTTCACTGATTTTTGATTCTGGTGAGATCAGTGTACACCATATTTAACAATAAATTTCATCACTTGAAATTTAAATTAGACTTATCCAAGGTTATCATAGACTTCCCTAGTTATAAGTCAGACCATATGTCTTCATCCTTCTCTGCTGGTACTTCGCTGCATTCACTCTGCCAGATTTCTGTTTTACATAGCCATCCTACCAACTAGTACAATACTTGTCTGACTCAACTTATACAACATTTAAGACTCTAAGTAAATACTTATACAAACATTTCTAACTTATTTCAGGCTTGCTATAACAGCTAGTATGGCCATCATCAAAACAAAATAAAATGTTCCTAACAGACACCTTGCTTAGGACAATAAAGAATAAAGTGGCTTAAACTATTTTTGCGCATTCCTCCGGTATGCACAATTACCGCCACCTTATTTTCTTATTGCCCTTCACATGTTACTCACAGATTTTGGAAAGTATTTTGGAAAGCAGGTAACAACTTGTAATATGGATGAACTAGGAGCTAATGATTCTGCTCCAGGATTCACTTTGACTCAGCCGAATAATTCTAGAGCTAAGTACCTTTTCATTTCTTTATTATTAGTCATTGGGGACAATGTCTATAATAAGTGGGGGTAGGCGGTCTTAGCTGGATAATCGATAAAGGGAATAATTTTGAAAAATTTGACACTGTTTTTAGCTTGCCTATTGCACGTTTCTGAGTAAGGAATCCGTAGAAAAAGAGCCAAAGTTTGATTTGAAGTTAGCTATAGCATATTCAATTTAGTATAGAAGAATGAGCATATGTTATGTTGCATGAAGTAGTAACTTATTAATTGTCATTCTATCATTGCACTCAATTATTTGAGCACATAATTTGAGTAAGAAGTGTTTAAGATTAGACGATAATTTTTTTTAACCAGGAATCATTATTTGTCTGTCTATATACTTTAACAAATTGTTGTAGGACAAGGGAAGCAACTTGAATGCCAAAAGAGGTAACCGGGACAAAATGGGCTTGTGAGAGAGAGAAAAAAATGGTGAGAAAATCTGCCAGAAAAAAAGAGAAAAAATATACATGCAATCCAGGCAGTGAGGGAAGCAAACTCGTAGCAAAAAGGGCACGACCCTCACATAAAATGAAACAAATGAGGACTTAAGAGTGATACTCAGTCCGCCCGGCCCGATTAAGGTACCATGTTGTGTAACCAAGTCTGAATGCAAGATGAGCGAGTGTATGCGCAGGTAAGTTAAGATTGTGGGGTTATTACAACTTGATTCTCCTCATGAACGCACTATCACGAATGATTGATCACACAACACATTGATGCATGATAAATAGTGATTAATGAGGAGCTTATGGATTGTTGCTTAATATCTGTTCTCCCGAAAATCTTTATTGAATATGTGCTAGTTGATGGGGATTGCTCTTAGAGGTACATTCCGTCTTGATACTCTGTTCGCGGACGAGCGAAGGGCTAGTGGGGGTAGTTGATGATGGTTAAAATAGTTTATCCTATGGCATCAACATTCTGTCCATTATGGGCTAAAAATAGTTGTTTCGACCTATAATTATGAACAATTTGAGTTGAATATCATATGTCGGGTTCGTGGGTCGAGTAATTTGCACTTAACGTTTATTTCCCTATTTCGATATTATTTCGGGCGTTATTTGATTATTTTCAAGATACGAAATATTGGGTTGAGCATCATGGACGAATCTGGAGTGGACTGAATGAAAGGATTGGGCCTATGGTATTCCAGAACCTTCCAAGCTAAGTTGGCAGAGAGAAAAAGACAATACTAGCCCCGGTAAACCGGGAGCTGCCGCTGACTTACCGAGAGTCCAGAATCATCTGAAAAGCAATTTCTTGGACAAGGGGTAGATCTAGGTGTTTCTAAGTCGGTTTATGTACCTATAAATAAGAGGCTTCACCTCAGAATTCAGTGTACCACACAACTATTACAAGTATTAAGCAATAAAAGTTCTTTGTTCTTTATTTTCTTTATTTATGAGCTGGTCAGAGAGACGATGGAGTCGCCGCCTAGGGAGAGATCCGAGGGAGATCTAAACCAACCATCGAGGTTATGATTTTCTATATTTCCAAGATGTAGATCTGTAGTTGTGCTATTCGACTAGTATGTGCTAATTGTTTATTTAGTTTAATTATGTTGTAGTTAGTTTATTTTACAACATGTTATAGATCTAATTCATTGGTGAAGAAATCATGATGTAGGGATTGCGTTCTTTAGATCTACGACGGTCTATATCGCTAGAGCTGAATACTTAGTAAATTACTAGTTCATGATACATATTTAATTTACATGTTAGTAGCCTGATCAACTATTTTCATGTCATCGTAAATTAGCATGAAGTACTGATAGTGAACTGTTAATTAGGACCTTGTCTCGATGGACCTTAGGAACGTGCTAATCAGTGTCGATAGCTGCCTGGCCGGGTCAACGGGGTTAACGCTCAATACTGGCAACTATTGTTCTTTATGTGTATGGGCTATTACGGACCAATTAAGGAGGGTAGCTTGCGTATAGATTATCTACTACAATGGTCGGAGTAGATAGGGGTAGGAGTTATACCCGTAGCTGACAATGAATTAAAATTAACCAATGGGCAGGACTATTGCATGTGTGGGGAGAATAACTAATTACTCATAATTGAACAAATACATTAGAAACTCCTGTTTGCTCCGTGCGAACTAACGTAGCCTTGTTAGTGTGTGAGACATCCATCGCCACTACAAGAATTGCAAGCTGAAGGGACAAACTTTAAAGGGACGACGTTGTCGTCCCTTTCAATATCTTTATTGAGACAACAATGTCGTCTCTTTAAATGAATTCAAAAATTGTCAAAGTTTTGGGTGGATTTTTTGGAGGGAAACTTTAAAGGGACGACAATGTCGTCCCAATAAATAAAATATTAACCCCACCGTGCCAGCTTGGATTTCCACGTGGACATGACTATTTAAAGGGACGACATTGTCGTCCAATTAAACAATTTTCAAAAAAAATATGTTATGTAAAAGAAATTATAAAATTTAGGTTTGTAGGGACGACAATTGTCGTCCCTTTACAGGCAATTAATTTTTTTTGTTAAATATAAAACGTTGTATTAATAAATAAGATTCAGTTTTTTATAAAATTCTCATGTTAAGGGACGACAATGTCATCCCATTAAACATTTTTCAGAAAATAATATGTTATATAAGAGAAATTATAAAATTTGGGTTTATAGCGACGACAATTGTCGTCATTTAAAGGAAATTAATTTTTTTTAATATAAAACGTTGTGTTATTCAATAAGATTCAGTTTTTTTATAAAATTGTTGTTTAAAGGGACAACTTTTTAATATACATATTCTAATAAACATTGCGTTAAAATATAAAATACATTATTATTTATAAAAATTCTTTTATCGAACAATAATACAGGTGATTCTGATAATACTCTCTACTATAGATTGTCAGTTCGTTATCGAGGGATTGATTCGAATCTGGTGGTTCGTTAATAAGCAATTGATCTCAATCCTGAGATCCGATATCAATTAAGCGATTTCAAGCCGATATCTTTCTTTGTAAATCAATGTGATAGTACTCTCTACTATAGATCGCCAGTTCGATAGCGAGCGATTGATTTGAATCTCGGGGTTTATTCACCGAGCGATTGATCTCAATCCCGACATCCGTTATCGATTAAGTTATTTCAAACCGATATCTTTCCTTATAGATCATTTTAATAGTACCATCTACAATAGATCGTCAGTTCGTTATCGAGCGATTGATTTGAATCTCGGGGTTTGTCACTAAGTGATTGATCTCAATCCCGAGATCCGTTATTGATTAAGTGATTTCAAACCGATATCTTTCTTTATAGATCATTTTGATAGTACGATCTAATATAGATCGTCAGTTCGTTATCGAGCGATTGACTTGATTCTCGGGGTTTATTCACCGAGCGATTGATCTCAATCCCGACATCCGTTATCGATTAAGCGATTTCAAACCGATATATTTCCTTATAGATCATTCTGATAGTACTCTCTACTATAGATCATCAGTTTGTTATCGAGCGATTGACTTGAATCTCGCGGTTTATTCACCGAGCGATTGATCTCAATCCCGACATCCGTTATCGATTAAGCGATTTCAAACCGATATCTTTCCATGCAGATCATTCTAATAGTACTCTCTACTGTAGATCGTCAGTTCGTTATCGAGCGATTGATTTGAATCTCAGGGTTTATTCACCGAGCGATTGATCTCAATCCTGACATCCGTTATCGATTAAGCGTTTTGAAACCGATATCTTTCCTTATAGATCATTCTGATAGTACTCTCTAGTATAGATCGTCAGTTCGTTATCGAGTGATTGACTTGAATCTCGTGGTTTATTCACCGAGCGATTGATCACAAGCCCAACATCCGTTATCGATTAAGCAATTTCAAACCGATATCTTTCCTTCCAGATCATTCTAATAGTACTCTCTACTACAGATCATCAGTTCATTATCGAGCAATTGATTTGAATCTCGGGGTTTATTCACCGCGATTGATCTCAATACCGACATCCGTTATCGATTAAGTGATTTCAACCCGATATCTTTCCTTACACATAATTCTAATAGTACTATCTACTATAGATCGTCAGTTTATTATCTAGCGATTGATTTGAATCTCCGGGTTTGTCACCGAGAGATTGATCTCAACCCGAGATACATTATTGATTAAGTGGTTTCAAACCGATATCTTTCTTTATAGATCATTCTGATAGTACTCTCTACTATAGATCGTCAGTTCATTATCGAGCGATTGATTGGGATCTCGAGGTTCGGTAACGAGCGATGGATCTCAATCCTGAGATCCAATATCGAATAAGCGATTTCAAGCCTTTTTATATAATTTTAATAATTTATATAATTATATTGAGTAGTGATTTCAAACCTGGGGCTCGTTAATTAGTCGATTAATGATTTCAAACCCAAGGATCGTTAGTTATCTCAATATTTAATAATTTTAATAGGACGACAATGTCGTCCCAAAAATGCCTATGTCGTCCCATTAAATTTTCAAGGTAAACCTAAATCTGGCAGCCTCCCTTCTCCTTCTTTATTTCATCATTTCTTCAGCCTGTGCCTCCACCACCCCCTTTTATGCGATTTAGGAAATTCAACCACCCGCCCCTCCCCTCCTCCGGTCACCACCCCTACCCCCACTCTTTCTCCGGTAGGCAGCCCACTCTTCCTCTGGCAAGCAGCAGCAATGAGCACCACTCCTTCCCGGCAAGCCACAGCCGCAGCAACAACACCTCTCCGCCGCCACAGCTCCAGGTACGTACATTTTATTCATTTATTTATTTTTGATAATTAACTAGTATTTTTTTATAACTAGTAATTTAATTTATTTTATTTTATTTATACTTAATTATTATATTATGTCGTATTATGTATATGTAATCAATAAAAGTAGATGAATTTTAATGATTTACATCGAGAATTAAATGAGTCGGGTATATTCAGTTTTATGGAGTCCAAGTTATACCAAGTATTTCTAGTGTGTGTGATTGGTGTGTAGTGTAGTGATAATTTTGTAGTGTTTGTGTGTTGTGAATGGTGAATGGTGTGTAGTGAGTGTAGTGTATTGATAGTGCAGTGTGTGTGTAGTGAACGGTGAATGGTGTGTAGCGAGTGTATTGTAGTGATAGTGTAGTGTAGTGAATGGCGTGTAGTGAGTAGTGTAGTGATAATGTAGTAATTTTGTAGTTTTTGATGGATAAAGGGATAGTAGTGTGTGTTGAAATGAGGGATAGTAGTGTTTATGATGGATAAAGGGATAGTAGTGTTTTTTATGGATAAAGGGATAGTATTGTGTGTTTGTGTGTGAAAATTTTATAGTGTGTGTGTGTAGTGAGTGTAGTATGAAACTTGATTGAAAAAAAAGCTACTTATAGTTATGAAACTAAGGCTTGCTTTTTTGACAGTAGATATATTGTATAGTTGATTTACTTCACAATGTTAGTGTATAAAGCGTGTGATTGACTAGTATATGTGTGTGATTGACTTGAAATTTTATTTCGTCAAGTAGTAGTGTATTAAGTAGTGTATGAATCTTTGCCATGTATGTGTTGGAAAAGTGTTGAAGAACATGATGATATGTCTAGCATGATGATGAAGAACATAAACTAGTTTTTTCTAGCATGCATTGGTTTTGGAAAAGTTGGAAAACCATTATGTATGTATGTGATTGAACATGATGAAGAAAGTCTAGCATTGAAGGTGTTCTTGTTCTAATTTGTTATAAATCAAAATTAGAAAATGAACTAACATTGAAGAACTAGGAATGGTAAGTGTTAAAGACTTAGTTTTATATCTTCGTGTGAAAGTGTAATCATTGTGTTCAATGAAATAGTATTAGTTTTTAATGAAAAAGAGTATACTATATTAAGCGATTAATAAAAAAAGTATAATAATGAAACTATGTATACTATATTAGTTTTTAATGAAAAAATGTATACTCAAGATGATGAATAACTTAACACATAACACTAATAACATTTTCTTGTGCCCTAAGTGAGATACTAACTTATGTTATTGTGGTATGTCAAGTTATTGTGTATCAGTGATTTCAAATGGAACAAGACAAGTCATGGTTGTAGATTGACAGAATGAAACCCAAGTTTGATAAAGGGTTGAGTGAATTCATTAAATATGCACGGCGATTTCTTAACAATGAAGGTAAGATTCGTTGCCCATGCAAAAAGTGTTTCAACATCTGTTTTGAAACTTTGGAGGACGTGTATGATCACTGTTTCATTTGGGGATGGGCAGCTGGGTATACAACATGGTTTCACCACGGTGAAGACGGTGTATCCCATAAACGTGCATGAACAACTCAATTGGTAGTTGAATCCGGAGACGAAATGGCTCCAATTATAAATGATTTCCTTGGTAGAGCCCCAGAAGAAGAAGTTTTACAGACAGAGGAGGATGACAACATTGATGAAATCATCTCCAAATTGCACGAACATGTTTATCCGGGATGCAAAAGCTCATCCTCCTTGAAGTTCTAAGCGAATTTAATGCATATAAAAGTGTTATATAAGTGGGCAAATTAAAGCTTCGATGTTCTTTTAGCGAAACTGAAAGAAGTTTTGCCAGAAGGGTCCAATTTACCCGATTCATTCTTCAAGGCAAAAGCTCTTATGAACAAATTGGGTCTGGGGTATGAAAAGATCGATGCTTGCATGTACGACTGTTGCATTTACTATAAGGAGAATGCTGACTTACAATCATGTTAGGTGTGCAAAATGAGCCGTTATAAAGAGTCTAAAGGAAAAAAGGTAGCTCAGAAAGTGCTACGTTATTTTCCGTTAAAGCATCGTTTGAGACGTTTGTATGCTTCCCGTCACACAGCTCAGGCAATGACATGAGATAAGACAGGACGTTCTATGGATGAGGATGTGATTGGGCATCCAACCGATGGTAAAGAATGGAAAGAATTTAAAAGCAACACCCTGACTTCACTATAGAACCTAGAAATGTACATCTCAGTCTAGCTACATATGGTTTTTGCCTGTTTGGTAATTCGAGTCATACATACAGCGTGTGGCTTGTTCTAACACAAGTGTTGAATCCAGCACCATGGGTTTGCAAATATGAACTGTATAAACACATGTGTTTACTTATCCCCGGACCAAACTCCCCAGGCAGGGACTTGGATGTTTATTTGAGGCCATTGATGGATGAGTTGGAAGAATTGCGGTCAAAAGGGGTAGTTGTGCTTGATGCTGCTACAAATACTACCTTAAGAATGTGAGTTGCAGTTATGTTTACGGTGAACGATTTTCCCGTTCGTAGTTATCTCTCAGGTTGGACTGGTCAAGGGTATAAAGCATGTCTATCTTGCAACGACGAAACACCTTCGGTACGGTTAGAGAGTAAGACTGGATATGTCTTGTGACGGCCCGGCTCCCTACCACTTAGGGTCGGTGTGGGAGCGCCTGCGAAGCTCTCGCCGTGACTTCAGAACATAACTTGAATCCCAATAAATAAATCCACTAATGTAATTCATATACTCCATAAATGATTTACAACCATTCCATAACTATTCCCATCATCAGACTACAAAGGATTAACTTCAACCTTCTATCTAACACGTTGGCGCAACGCCATCTAGATCCCAAATAATGACATAATCACCCCATGTGATAGTAACCAATCCCCCAATGATTATCACGTGAAGTTATGCAGCTATGGTAGTTATCCAGATAATTATCTAATGCGGTACTGTTTAATCAAATCACGACATATCACACGTGGCTTTATGGTGTAACAACATCTGTCGATCGTATCATGTATTTATGTCGATACTTATCCACATAATTTATCGTGCTTTCGTTGAGATTTAGCTATTAAGTGAACTATGCTGGCTAGTATATTACACCGATGAGATATACATCAAACATATAATATATTTACACATATATACCCAAACACATACAATATATATGTTAGTATAAGTAACGTAAATCCTTTTAAAGTCGTTGGTTATCATAAAAAGAAACATTTAAATATGATAACTTTGACAACTAAAATCAATGTAAAAATACGTTGTTTATAAAATACTGAACGATACAAAAGCATTAAAAATTCGGGATGTCACAATTCTCCCCTACTTAAAACAAGTTCGTCCTCGAACTTACTATTCTCAAAATTATTATACCTAAGGATTCAAAAAATCCACCACTCCTTAGACATACCTTATTCCTAGAAAGTTCAAACATAGAGTTTTGAGACTTACAAAATCACATTCTCGAGCATCACATCATAACTTAAGGCATCACAACCTACGACAACGGTACCACCAATCATAATCACCAATCCTGATTCAAAATAATTTATTTCTTAGATAGATGTTACTACTAGGGAATCACAACCTAGACCACCTTATCACGTCTCGAACCATGCTCTGATACCACTTGTAATGGCCCGGCTCCCTACCACTAGGGGTCGGTGTGGGAGCGGCCTGCGAAGCTCTCGCCGCGACTTCATACATGACTAAATTCCCAATAAAGTAATCCATAAAAATAATTCATATAACCCATTAATGATTTACAACCATATATTCCATAACTAGTTCCATCATCAGACTACAAAGGATTATCTGCAACCTTCTATCTAACACGTTGGCGCAGTGCCATCTAGATCCTGAATAAAGACATCACTCACATCATCATTTCTATCTTCTAGTCATCCACCTGGAATCCACTCGAGGTAACCGGTTGTACCTGTAACACTGAAAAATGTTTCGCAGGAGGTGTGAGCTTTTAAACTCAGTGAGGTTCAGTGCGTGTATAATGTGTAGTTTTCACAAAAACACAATAGTTGAAACTACACAAAACATATAAACATATTTATACATACACTAATATGTATATAAATAGTAATGTCCACATAAGGGTCAAAGATCATACCAGACAGCAGATATAACCAGATACCAACCTTGTAACCCCTCAGAATCATATGAAGCTACCTCACACTCCAATGCCGAAATAAACGGCCAGTCAGAATTGCAGATGTCCGGAACATCCGCCAGAGCCTTCACTCTCACATGGCTAAACCTCATAACCATGCTTGACCAAGGCGAAACAGGATTAGGAAATGACCAAGTTGTCAGCCCAAAGTTTTCCCAACCGATCAAGTCCCCGCCTGCGGGGCCCAGTAACGGTATCGACACACCGTATCACAGATTAACTAGTAGCCATAAGGCATCACAAGAACAGTCAATAGGCAAAGGCAAGTAGCAAAAACAGTATCACAGACACAGTAATTCAAGTAGCACAGAAGTTATATTACACATATCACATAGTAAGACTACACATTTCACATGTGACACAAATACCTATGTATAGGTTACATGTATTATCAATGAACAGTTAACATACGTATATAGATCTATGAGATCCACACTCACATGAAATGAATCACAACGATATATAAGGGTAAAGAGTCTTACGATGACTCCAGAAAGATATCCACAACAGAGATGTTAGGTGCTTTGAGGATTCAGTAAAAGAGGACAAATGGGTGTTGCAGGTAGAAACTTCTGATAAGTGACCAATCAGTGGAGGACTTCAAACACCAAGTTGTGATGAAGAGAAAATAATTCTCACAAATGATATTGATACCTTAATAGATCATAATACCTAAAGTCTATCATGATATTCATGGATTAGCCTTGAAGTTGAGAGAAATGATGATAAAGGCATATGTGGCTTAGCCAAACAAAGCATACAAGGCCAAAATGGCAGGATGAATAAACATATCGTCTTGAAAATGTAAGTTAAACTTTGGAAAACAATCGGTATCCCACAAGATGTAGGAAAACAACTGATGATACTGGTTTTGTGGTCAGAGTCTATTCGATGAATAGAATCAACGATAAAGGAATCGACTAGGTCGAAGTGAATGTGTATGGTCTGACTGTGTTTCGATTGCGACATCAAAGAAGATAATAAAGAATATCTTCAGTTGTTACTTGTGCGGTACTTTGGAAACAGAGGTAGTGGTTAAGAAAACCCACACAATCAAGTAGCGGTGTTCAAATGAAGCTTTATCGCAATCCGGGAACACATTGAACTAGTGGATTTAACAAAAGAACCTAGGATACAAATATACATCTCAGTTAAATAGAATTTAACGGAGATAAAACAGTTTAAAACAGTTGAAAGAACCACAGGGTGCCAGATCAATATAACAGAAAATACCAGATTAACAGTTTCAAACTCGTATATAAGATTACACATTTATACTGGTGTCATTATCACTTATAAAGCAATTATAATGATAAATGACAACAATTAACATATGGATCTACAAATTTAGGCTTGATAGATCATAGATCTACTATAATAACGGCTAAAAAACACGTATTACAATATACAAACAAATAAGAAACTTCACGGTGCTATAGGATGAATACTAGTTGTCTCCATGCAGCACCTCGGGTGTGTAACATTTATTCCATAATCAGATCATAATTTCTATATAAATGATATATATAATATACTGTTATAAAATAAATAGAATTTGAAGAAGAGAGTGAATGGAAGTATAACTCCCATGCTGCGCTTAGAAAAGAAAAAGGAGCGAAAATTTAGTATATAAAAGCCAAGGAAAGATTTTAGTACTTCAGTTCTCTCCATTTCTAATAAGATATGTATACCAAAGTATATATACAAGAATTTGGTCTTCAGATAGTCGGCTCCTCCCCTCATCATCACATGTGGTGTGATGAATATAACCCACAGGCTACCCACGTGAATTAGTCTGCCGGATAATTATCCGAATAATTATATACCGTGGTACCATCTAATAAAGACACGACATAATACACGTGGTTTTATGATATAAAATCATCCATCGATTACATCATATATTTACGTCAATACCTATCCACTGAATTTACCGTGTTTACGTCAAGTCTTAGCCATTAAATAAACTAGATACGGGCTAGTATTTGACACCGAAAAGATATATATTACATCTAATAGACATCCACATTACACAATTCTTATAACAAAGATGACTAATACACATGCCATGTATCTTTATCAATACATATATACACGTAATATATTTTACATAAAAGTATATGTGTCAACATATATGAATATATAAACACGTAATTGTTTATATGTAACTATTAATATAATACACATATAAACATATATAGGTGTTACTAATAAATAACACCACTTATCTAATGAATTTTAACCTATAACAAAAGTCTTAAAATACAGGGTGTCACACTTATCTGAGGCAAACAACAAAATACTTACAGGGTGTCACACTTATCTGAGGCAAACAACAAAATTCTTGAGAAAAGATTTGGTACTGTCCAAGTATTTGAAGCAACCGAAAAAATTCTGGAGGAATATTTTGGTGCTGCCAAAAAGGGGGAAAGAGGCAGTAAGCCTGAAAGCTCAATGAAGAAGGATAGCCCAACAGACAAGGGCAAGGGCATTAAAGACAAATGCATCAGGTTTGAAGAAAAGAAGTAGACGTCCTTAAATAAATCCTTTTTGCCTTTGAATGTTTTTAAATGAACTTGTCTTATTACCCCCGAATGGAAGAATAAAATTTTTGAGTTTTATTCCATTATTATTATGAAAATTTGCATACTTATGTTCAGGCTTATGAGGGTTTTGGAATCATCAAAAAGGAGGAAATTGTTAGGAACATTTTATTTTGTTTTGATGATGTACATACTAGCTGTTATAGCAAGCCTGAAATAAGTTAGAAATCTATGTATAAGTCTTTACTTAGAGTCTGACATGTTGTAAATATTCAGTCAGACAAGTATTGCACTAGTTGGTAGGATGGCTAAGTAATACATAAATCCAACAGAGTGAAAGCAGACAAGTACCAGCAGAGAAGGTTGACGACATATGGTCTGACTTATAACCATGGAAGTCTGTGATGTCCTTGGATAAGTCTAAGTTATATTTCAAGTGATGAAATTTATTGTTAAATATGGTGTACACTGATCTCACCCAAATCAAGGATAAGTGAAGTACAAGGAATCTTGTAAACTCAAAGAAATCAAGAAAGCAGTGAACCGACAAAGTGAACTATCTATTGGCTGAGTAAAGACAAAGCGGTGAAGGAAGAACTAAATGGCTAAGTCAGCATAAACACTCAACTGTTCAAACAACAGTCAAGTAAAGGAACATTTGAGTAAGGTATATCACTGATACTTATTCAGAGCGTGAAGTAACAAGGATGATTCAAAGGATCAAGCATTAAAGGCATAATCAATCAAGAATCAATCAAAGACGGATTTTGTGATAGACATTTGGAGAAAATCCGGATCACTGAAATCAAGGAGAATATTATTAGGGGGGAATCAAGAATTAAATCAAGGATCATTCCCCACATTAAATAGCCAACGGATGAAACTTCAAATCAAGGATAATCAAGGCTATAAATAGAAGGCATTGACAGACAGGAAAAACAACGATTGAATCTAAAAAGAAAAAGCAGAAACTCCGTCAATTTGAAAAGCCTTCCATATGAACTTATATGAAAAATCTAGAGATAAGCTCAGCAATCAAAACTCAAATTCCAAATCAAGTACTGGGATTGATCAACAGCATCTGTGAATCGAATTCACACCAGTCAAGCAACTAAATTAGAGCCATCTGAGAAGGAGTTGTGTTTGTGAAAGCTGGTGAAGGATTTGTTCCCAAAGAGCAGTGTCGAAGACTGAGTCACTCAAGCTTTTAAAGCCAGGGAGTGATAGTCTTGGAGATTGTGAAGCTTGTGTAGCCAAGGACAATCATGCTATTGTATGTGTGAAAACAATATTGAATTCCTCCGATCATCACAGGAGAAGAGGGGATTAAGGGATTACACCACAGTGAACCACTATAAACCTTTGTGTCTATTTTACTTTCAG
This sequence comes from Gentiana straminea, assembly GCA_036785695.1. Lineage (NCBI taxonomy): Eukaryota > Viridiplantae > Streptophyta > Magnoliopsida > Gentianales > Gentianaceae > Gentiana > Gentiana straminea. The sequence goes on along the minus strand of JAVUPR010000398.1, from coordinate 1,307,545 downwards.
CACTTTACTTTATTGCACTTACTTCATTGCATATTATAATTGTGATTGCATATCCTACATTGAATCAACATTTTAAGAAGAGACATATCTGCTGCACAAAAGCTTTTATATTGAGAAAAGTTTTTGAAACTCCAGTATAGTCATTAACCCCCCTCTGACTATACTTTTACCCTTCTCTGGGACCAACACAGACGACCGAAGATATATGTGATGAAAAAAACCTTGCGATTGTCATGATACTTTATTGACTCAAAATAACGGAAATGAACAAAAGAAGTATATAAGGATATAGAATTAGTTCTGAGTTTATAGTCACCAGCTCGACTCTACTAATAGGGCTCATTTACTCATACTTTTGATCCGTCAACGTAAAGACTTCCAACTCATGGTTATACTTGTTCTCTAGGTAATGCTTTAGCTGCTGGATATACAAAAAATCGAATCCGGATTGGACCGTAAGATCTGATTCACAGCACCGATCGAGACACCCGATCTAGCACAACGGAAGCTACGAATAAATTCGCATGCGATTTTACCACGATTCGATTCGCATAAATAATTAATAACTACAAGAAGATTAGTAGATTTACCCAAACCGGAGAGAGACAATAAATCGACAGAGAGGGAGAAGCCGTGATCTTCCGGATTGTATCTCCAAGCGACAACTGGTGGACGTCGATCCTCGCCGTAGAACCTCTTCAAATATGCACAAGAAAAACCCTAGTTTTTCTCTTCTTAATGACTAGAACAATAAACTAATTTTTCTCTTCTATTTTGGTGAATGTGGTGCCAATATTGATGTATTATTGTGTTGGGAGTAATTCTCCTTATATAAGAAAATAACTAGTAAAGAGAGAGTTATCATTTTCACACCACAATTACCTATTCCCACAAGGAAAAGATATTTGCCAAAAGTTAAGAGATAATTCCCAAAAAAATCAATCTCTTATTTTTCCATTAATTATCCAACAAATAGAAAATTAATTAATTACACATGTGACATAAACTAGGAAAATTTGTTCTCCTAATTTATCTAAATTAAGGGCGCCACTTTAATCATTAATTTAATAGAAAATGCCTTTTCTATTTTACGTATTATTTACCAAATAAATAATATTGCATATTCATTAAGTAGACCAACTATTTAATTTATTCTCGAGGTTCCATAAAACGAGAAAACACTCGCGTGTTAGGAGGCAACCCGGGGACCATGGACCTATAACCAGTAGCTACAATAAATTGAATAAAATATTAATCGAATAGAATATTTCTACTCAACTCATTAATTTCGGAATTACGCCACCATAAATCCGAAACTGATTATAGATATAACTTATTCTCAAAACGTCGAGTCGATAAGTGACCATTGATATAATCATTACATATATACTAACCCTCCATAAACTATCTGTAATGAAGTGGGATTATTTCCGTAAACCTTCTTCAAAACATCTTATCCTTCTTTACCATCAACCCACTAGTGATCAATTAGTTCAAAACCAATACGAACTCCCGCGATCGATCTCTTTCTAGGATCAACAAATAAGGGGATTGTCTTTTTTACTTCCCGCGGGAAGGAATGGATTACATATCTATGAGACACACACTTCTCACTCATTCCAGAATAGTGCCAACGTGAAAGTGATTCGGTCCGTGCCTCTTAGCGATCCTTAACGAACACATCAAACCCTATCCTGAAACAAGCAGGAGTCTATAATCACTTCAGGATTAAGGTTTATCCCTATATGATCATCTTGTTATTTAATAAGATTTCTCAATCACAGAATTATATGAGAAACTCGGATTAAATCAGTCCAGTCCTATATGACTCTCATCTTATATAAATGCCCCACTTAGACAACCAATGTCGACGGTCCGGATAAGACGGTCACACTATAAAGTGTTCTGGGCGTATTAATGGTGGTTTAATCAATAGACCCAATACATTTATTAAGCTCACCACGGACTAACAGTTCAAGTGTATCACCATAAACTTAATCCTCGCGTGTGACAAATGGGCCAAAACGAGGTGTCCAATCTAACCGGCAGTGTACCGGGTCGACTGTAGTCCAGTTTGGTGAGTCAAGGTCGTCTCCTCGAGGAACACACCATTATGAGGTTACACACTAAAAAGTCTATATTACTTTGATCTAGGTCGCAATTTAGTGAAAGATTAATCAATTGCATACATAAAGTGCTTGAATTAACAGTAGTGATAAAATACAAAAGAAGCTAACCATGATAATGTGTAGCCTAGCTATCCTCTTGCAACGTCATGGGAATGACTTCCTACCATTAGTGTTTGAATATGTGAAACGGTGCATTCCTAAACATGCAATTCCCCCTCATACGAGTGAATGAAATTGCTCTCTACCTCCTCCTTGGTCTAGGTGCCCTAAACCTAATGATTCGGTATGCTACGCCCGTGAATGCAATGGCAAAGCCAACTATCCCCGGATAAGAAATCGAATGCCTATGAGAGGTTAATTTTACCTTCCGGTTCACCTACCCTCTTCCCACGTCCAACATCTCCGTTCGGTATCCGTTAAACGTGTAAATGCTGACACTAGGCAATTACTCCAATGTCAACAAACAATGCAATACAAATAGGTAAAGCTTCACAACAATCAAAACTATCAACATAAACAATCATTCCTAATCAATCACAAGAGGATAACTAATACTACAACATAATCTTGGTTAGATAAACCTAGCCACTCATGTCTACAAACATTAACATCTCAAGATTAACATTCACAAACATAAGAACAACTGAATGATAATAAAGATTAAATATTACCAATTCAAATGATGAAATTCGTGTTGGTGTTCTTCATCCAACCTCAAAAGCTTTAATGAAGCTAACACTAGTGTGTAAAACTTCACACAAGAAATCAAAGCTAAACTAGAATCCTTAATTGTTACAATCTAGTTCAAGTGCTAATTTCTACTAAAATTCGGCTATGGAAGCCAAGGGGTGGGGGTTGCCTGCAAGATGGAAAAGTTGGAGAAGATAAAAAGTGTTTTTGATGATAATGTGAATGGAAGAATAAAAGAGATTAAAATTTTGCTGACTCTGCACTATTGACACTCCATCTTGGCGTGGGTCAAGCCCAAAAATGCACTAGTGGTGCAGGTCAGAGCTTCTTGGCGTGGGTCACATCCAGTTTGTGGTAGCTGGCTGAATGACATCTGCATTAAATGCTCAACTACTCCTTGACTCAGGTCAAGGTGACATGGCGCGAGTCATCAGTATATGAAATCATATAATCATAATCTATTCTCCCGGCTGGCTTGGATTGAACCCTCTAATGTGTATCAAATAATCCTCATGGGCTGAAATCCTCACCACAGCACAAAAATCATCACAAAAGAATCAAAAGCCACCCTGAGATCAGAATCCACACTCTCCACCGTGATATCTGTGCTGCAAAATAGACACAAAGATACCACGTGTAAATCTGATAGCAAAATCGGCTAATAACTAATATAATGCAACTAAAAACATGGTTTTCTGCAAATTCTATGTACACAAAATATGGCTCCAATCATCATTCAAATCACTCAAGTTGATGTCAAAATATCGCTAATTGCACCAGAAAAAGGGGTAAATCATCAGAAATTATATCATCAGGTTGACTTACATCAGTGACACACACTAAGTTATATGGATACATGTTGGTCACAGAGAAGGGTAAAACTATAGTCAGAGGGGTGGTGAATGACTACAGTGGAGTTTCAAAAACTTTTCTTTTATTTAAAAGTTTTTGGGCAGTGGATAAGTCCCTTCTTACTCTGTTGTTTACAAATCAGTTTAGACAATCACAGGAATAAGTTATGATGTAGGCAAATTAAATAAATGCAGTAAAGTAAATTGTAGAAATTAAATTGACACAAGGCTTATAGTGGTTCAGGGTGGTGTAATCCCTTAATCCACTCTTCTCCTGTGATGATTGGAGGAATTCACTATTGTTTTCACAGATACAATAGTATGATTGTCCTTGGCTTCCCAAGCTTCACAATCTACAAGACTATCACTCCTTCACTGCAACAGCTTCAGTGATTCAGTCTTCCTTTGCTGCTCCTTGAGATCAAAATCTTTCAACAACTATCACAGATTTAACTCCTTCTCAGATTGCTTCTGATTCAGTTGCTTCAGTTTGATGTGAATGTGATTCACACACACTTGGTTGATCAATCTCGGTCGAGTATGACTTTGTAGCTCTGATGTCTGAGTTGATAACTAGATGCGTCTTTTTAAGTTCAGAGAGAAGGCTTTTCAAATTGACAGAGTTTTCACTTGATTTTTATGTTCAGTTCCACACCTTTCTCTGTCTGTCAATGCCTTCTATTTATAGCCTTAAATAACCTTGATTTTGAAATTTCGCCCGTTGGCTATATTAATGACGGAACAATCCTTGATTTTATTCTTGATTCCCCCATAATTGCATTCTCCTTGATTTCAGTGATCAGATTCTTTCTTCAATCGTACAGCAGAAAATCCGTCTTTGATTGATCCTCTAATGATTGTGCATTTAATGCATGATCTTCTGAATCTTCAACGTATATTAAATCAGATCTGGTAAGTGTTCCTTTGCCGTTTTTAGAACGGTCGAGTGATCCTTCTGTCTTAGCCGTTTTAGCTTTTCCTTTACAGTTTCGTCTTTACTCAGCCGAAAGTAAGTTTACTTTGCCGGTTCACAGTTTTCTTCTTTGCTTCAGTTGAAGGAGAATCTTTGTACTTCACTGATCTTAGATTGGGATGAGATCAGTGTACACCATATTCAAATATTAATGTACATCACTTGTAGTATGACTTAGACTTGTCCAAGGTCATCACAGACTTCCTTGGTTACAAGTCAGACCTTTAATGTCTGCATTGCTTCTCTACTGGTGCTTGGCTGTCTTCACTCTGCCGAATATCTGTTTTTGCTTTGCCGTCCTACCAACTAGTACAATACTTGTCGACTCAACTTATACAACATGTCGACTCTAAGTAAGGACTTATACGAGAGAATTCTAACTTATTTCAAAGCTTGCTATAACAAATTGGTATGGCCATCATCAAAACATAATAAAATGTTCCTAACAATTTCCCCCTTTTTGATGATGCCAAAACCCTCATAAGCCCGAATATAAGTAAACAAAATTTTCATAATAAACAACGAGCAGCACAAATTCAACAGTTTATTCATCCATCATAGGGCAATAAGATATTGCATTTATGATAAAATCAAATTGAATTAAGCAACAGGTAACAGGTTTACTTCTTCATTTCTTCAATCCCGATGCCTTTGCCTTTGCTTTGCCCTTTCCTTTCCACTTTGGAGCTCTCGGGCTTTGAGTCTCCTTCCCCCTTTGTGGCGCATCAAAACGTGCTTCAAGGTCCGCAATTGTCGCTTCGCATTCGGGGAGAGGACCATACGTTTTCTCCAAAGATTTTGTTGTTGGCCTCACCAACTTTGATTAGAAAGTCCACCGCTTGCCGAATGCTCCATTATCTCCTCCAGATGCTGAATTTGTTGAGTGTGTGTATTGAGAGTGTCCACCAATGGCTTGAGATTGTTGTCATTTGTCTCAGAAAGGAACTCAAGATTGGTTTGGACATGATGTGGAATGAGGTGTTGTAAGTTGCAAAGTAGATTTCCTTGTCTCTCCAAGACTTCATCCTGGATCTTGATGTGACTGATGAGGGCCTCAATCTTGTGGTTGAAGGAGGTAGCTGCACTCCTTAAGGCATGCTTCAAGTTTTGTCTGCTGTAGTATTGCATTTCCATGTCCACAATAAGGGGTTGAATGTCCGGATTGAAGACTCTTTCTGGATCAACTTCTTCTGGTGCTGCATTGGCATCCCCTTCATCCTCATCATCTTCTCCCTCAGCATCTTGACCTTGCTTCTCCTCATTTTCCACTTCAACTTCTTCTGTTTCCTTTTCCTCTTTTCCCTTTTCATTTTGTGCTTCTTCTTTTTCTTTCATATGTTCTTGGTCTGCCTCATTAGACACAGGGTCATTTAGAGGTTGTTGTTGAGTGTGAACTTCTTCATCTGCCACGGTTCCCCCTTGTGCAATTGTGGGGGAGTTGACAATTTCGGCTAAGTGAGCTTTATCAGCTGGCTCACTGAGCTGTTTGTCAACTGTACCAATGCTTTTGAAAAGCACTTCTTGAAGAGTCAGTTCATCGTCAGAAATCCCCAAATCTTCTTGATTGGCTTCAAGATTTCTACCTTCTGAATGTTTATCTTCTGACTCATCTATCTCTTCTTCTTCAGATGTAGTGAGTCTATATCCTTCCTCTCCTTCTTCAAGGTAGGTGATTTCCTCTTGCTGCTTCTCTTCTTCTGTTGCTTCTGCTGCTGTGTCATCACTTATTATCACAGGCTCATACAAGTTGCTGGTGTCAGGCATAGTTGTATCCTCTTGTGCCTTCTAAGATCTTGTTCTTCGTCCCACTCCTGATCTGCTGGATTCAGGTTGTTTCCTCTTTTTCCCAGCAACGGGTTTGGGCTTCAGGGAAGCCTTGATGTAGGTGAACATTGTCTTGGACTTGTGTGGGGACTGCAGGTTTGTGGGTTGTACCTTCATGGCGTTGAACAAGTGTTGAAGAGGGAACCCATATGATTTCCTTTCCCGAAATTGCCCTTTTTCTCGCGAACCTTGCTTGGTGCGGTGAATGATAGGTCAATTTCCTTTTGAATCGATCCTTCAATCGATTGAAAACAAAGGTTGCCCAATCAAATTTGATACGTTCATAGATTATGGCCATCGCTTGATCCGTACCTCGCTTAGGTTTTCCATCGACCCCTTTCTCGCCTTCAATATTTTTGGTGATGACCGGTGCAAATTCGGCAAACGGAAGTTTGAGCTTTGATCTAGGTAGATTGTACGTTTTGTTGTTTTGCTTGGGGCTTTTGGCTATCTCAGCCCAGAATTTTTTGATGTCTATCGTCACTAGCTTGACATTTGCAGGACCAATTAAGGGAAGGTTCAGGTATCTATTTAGTGTACCAGGCGTGATGACTATGTTTTTTCCAAAGATTGAGCTTGTGATGCGATCGACTTCAGTCTTCTTTGTGCTGGGCACAAACTTGGCATTTTTCCAGAATGCTATCAAGTTTTCATAGCAGATACCAGTTATTGGGGGGTTTAGAAACGTCATTAGCCCCAAATTTGTACAGCAATCGACCAAACGTTGTGTTTGGGCATCATTATCACAATAAGAGAGGTAGTGTTCTGGTTTGAAAAACGAACCAGTGATGATTGATTTTTCATAGTATTTTTCGGTAGGAGAGATTGTGGAAGATGAGGCCATTGATAGTAGATAGATGTTTTAGAAAGGAGTTCTTCAAGTTTTTAGTGAGAATCAGAAATAGGGTTTGGAATTTGCAAGAGAGCGTAAAGATTTCTGAAAATCTTTAAGTCTGGTTTATATAGTGTGATTTGGGTAGTGTGAAAGTGGTTTGAATATGGAAGGATTTTGTGACATCATGGCGTTATTTTGTGTATGTGAATTGCGATATTCGAGCTTAATGGGGGAGTGGTTTGAGGTAAGTAATGATAGAGCCCGGGAATCGAGGAGTTTTTAATTCGAAAAATAATACAATTACCTCCATGATCATAAATTGACCTCCACGTGTGTAATCTTTAACAGAATAATCTTTCATAATTGCCTTATTCTCCACGTGTAGTCAGAATTGATTTTGTTCACACTTTTAATTTATCCAAGTCTTTATTTCGGTGAAGTGCCTTGGCTGGTCACTTAGCCGATCAAATGAGTTCTTCACTGAGCTGCTCCATTTAACTTTTCCTAACAATCAGTTAAGTTACCTTCACTGGATACCAGTGCCTTACCCGCTACATCTGTAACGGCAAAGGTTGTACCAGTTGATGAAGTCACTTAGCCGATTACTCCAGTTGGCCGCTCTTTGATACTTAGTCAATTTCAATCATTCCTAACTCAGTTCTCAACATACTAAATCTTTCATAACTGAGTGGTTTAGTGAAGATGTCAGCCAATTGATCTTCAGTGGGTATGTATTTTAGGATGACATCTCCCTTTTCAACATGGTCTCTGATAAAATGGTGTCTCACATCAATGTGCTTTGTTCTTGAATGCAATACTGGATTTTCAGTACTAGATATTGCACTTGTGTTATCACACATTATTGGAGTTGTTTTCTCTTCCATTCCATAGTCCCTTAGCTGTTGTCTTATCCAAACTACTTGAGCACAGCAGCTACCTGCTGCTATATATTCTGCTTCAGCTGTTGATGTAGATATGGAGTTTTGCTTTTTGCTGAACCAAGAGAATAGTCTGGTTCCGAGCATTTGACATGTTCCAGAGGTGCTTTTTCTATCTATTTTGCATCCAGCATAGTCAGAGTCTGAATATGATATCAATTTAAATCCTCCATCTTTTGGATACCAAATTCCAACATTTATAGTGTTTTTCAAGTATTTGATTATCCTTTTGGTCGCTAGAAGATGTGATTCTTTCGGTTGAGCTTGAAATCTTGCACACACTCCTACCGCAAATGCTATATCGCCTTCGCTTGCGCTTAAGTATAATAAGGATCCAATGATTCCTCTATAGATTTTCTGATCAACATCCTATCCTGCTTCATCTTTCCCAAGTATGACTCTGGCACACATTGGTGTGTCTGCTGTGCCACTTGTATCCATCCCATACTTGTGTATCAAATCTCTTGTGTACTTGGCTTGACTAATGAAAATGCCATCCTTTATTTGCTTTACTTGAAGGCCAAGGAAATAGTTTAATTCTCTCATCATGCTCATCTGAAATTTGCTTTTCATAAGGTTTGCAAATTTCTCACAATGCTTTTCATCCTCTGTTCCAAAGATTATGTCATCAACATAGATTTGTACCAGCAATGTGCTTGCTCCTTCCTCTAGTTTGAATAGAGTCTTGTCAATAGTTCCCTTGTTGAATCCATTCTTGATCAGAAATTGTGATAGTGTTTCATACCAGGCTCTTGGTACCTGTTTGAGGCCATAGAGGGCCTTCTTGAGTTTGTATACTTTGTCTTCTTTTCCTTTGATTTGAAATCCTGGAGGTTGTTCTACATAAACTTCTTCTTCCAAAAGTCCATTTAGGAATGCACTTTTGACATCCATTTGATAGAATTTGAAGTCTTTGTATGAAGCAAAAGCTAGAAAGAGCCTGATTGCTTCCAATCTTGCCACTGGTGCAAATGTTTCATCATAATCTATTCCTTCTGCTTGACAATAGCCTTTTGCAACTAGCCTTGCTTTGTTTCGACAACAGCCTTTCTCATCCATCTTGTTCCCGAATACCCATTTTGCACCAATGATGTTGGCCATATCCGTCCGTCAACAAGTTCCCGACTTCATTTCTTTCAAATTCATTTAGTTCTTCTTGCATTGCTTTGTGATCCAATCTGCATTTTGGATTGCATCATCTATGGTCTTGGGTTCCACTTGTGATAGAAAGCAAGTTAGCATGTGCTCCAGGTTGTCTTCTCGGTTCTAACTCCCGTGTGAATATCTCCAATCATTTGTTCTTCAGGATGGTCTCTTAGCCAATATAGATCTGGTTGAAGTTGTTCTTCACTTGGTGCTTCCATAACTTCATGCTGAGCATGAACTTCAACTTCAGGTACTTCTTCTGTTGTATTAATATGTGGCTCCTCTTGATTTTCAAAGTGATGATTCAGGATAGTAGCTGGTATGATTGCATTTGTATAGATTTCCTTTTGTGCTGCTTTCTCTTCTTGGTCTTGAAGATCTTCACCATTTGTATTTGGTTCATCAAAAACCACATGTACTGATTCTTCAATCACCAATGTACTTTTATTGAGTACTCTGAATGCTTTGCTGGTGTCTGAGTATCCCATGGAGATTGCTTCATCAGCTTTCTCATCAAAGGTATGCAGCTGGTTCCTGTTTAAGACAAAACATTTTGATCCAAACATATGAAAATATGAGATATTGGGTTTTCTACCATTCCATATTTCATATGGAGTCTTTCCATGATGTTTGTTGATGATTGATCTGTTTTGTGTATGACATGCTGTGTTTGCTGCTTCAGCACAAAATCTCCTTGGCAAGGATGCTTCAACAATCATTGTTCTAGCTGCTTCTTTGAGAGTTCTGTTTCTTCTCTCTGCTACACCATTTTGTTGGGGAGTGCCTGCTGCAGATAGTTGATGTAGAACTCCGTTTTCTTCACGGTAGGTTCTGATGATTTCATTTAGAAATTTAGTGCCTCTGTCTGATCTGATTTTTATGATCTTTAGTTCTTTCTCATTTTGGAGTCTTCTCAGCACATCTGGCAGTTTTTTGAGTGTCTCTTTCTTCTTGTTCATGAAAATGTTCCAGGTGTACTTTGAGAAGTCATCCACCACTACAAGGGTGTATTTCTTACCACTCACACTTACTTGGTGTGACGGTCCAAACGCATCCATCCGTAACGTATGTAGAATTCTTGTTGTAGATTGATAAGGCTTCGACTTGAATGAACTTTTGATCTGTTTTCCTTTCTGACATGCATCACATAGACTTTCCTTGAATGTGATCTCTGGCAACCCTTCAACTAACTTGTTCTTTGATAGTTTGTTGATGGTCTTGAAATTTAGATGATTTAATTTTCTGTGCCAAATCCAGCTTGTAGATTGTTTGTTTTTGACCAGCAGACATGTTTCTGCCTTGGCTGTTCTCCAATCCACAACATACATGTTGTCTTGTCTTCTACCTGCAAGAACTACTGTGTTGGTTTGGCTGTGAATCACTTTGCATCCTTCTTTGTTGAAGTGCACATTGTAGCCTTTGTCACAAAACTGATTGATGCTCATCAGATTGAAATTTAGTCCCTTGACATATGCCACATTTTGAATCTTCAAATTGTTCTTGAGTATTATGCCTTCCCCCTTAATCTTGCCAGGGTTTTCTTTGCCTCCAAATGTGACTTTGGGTCCATCAAAAGTCTTAAAGTCAGTGAGCCATTTCTTGTTTCCTGTCATGTGTCTGGAACATCCACTGTCTATGTACCAGACATCCTACAAAATAGATTAGTTAAGTTTTGGTACCCCACACTGTTTGGGTCCATACCTGTTAGCACTCATGCCTCCCATACCAAGTGTGTATCCAAAAGGTCTTTTTTTGGATAATTGAAGTCATCAACTTCATATGTATAAGGCATGGCAGAATAACTTCTAATATTTTTGCTGAAGGTATTCTGATACTTTTCTCCACCTTTTGGTGCATTTACATCCTTCTTCACTTTCCAATATGCAGTAGGAAACCTTTCTTGCTTCATGTGTCTAGGAACAGATTGGTTTTTCTTAAACACATGATGCATTTTGTGGAATGGTTTCCTCTTGTAATTTGGAGGTGCAACATTCCAATCATCCTCTGAAGGGTAAAGTCTGCCTTTACCTTTCAGATGGCTGTTGTTCTTGATTGACTGGAATGAGGATTTAGTCTCGTTGTTTCACTACATTGGGTTTTGACTTCACCGTAACGGGATGATCCGTTGGAACTATGGTCCGTCCTTTTCTAAATTTTGGTCCATTAATGGTCCCGAATTTAGAATTGTGTTGACCATTATTCCTACTTTCATCCTGACTGTTGTAGCCAAGACCATATCTGGATCCAAACCTTTTTGAGGGTTTGTAAGCTGGTGTCTTTAGTGGTGCAGTGGTTACCTTTACATGTGAGGAGATTTTCTTAACTGATCTTTCAATAACAGATGGATGATCATCTGCTTTTTGTTGATCATTTAAGTAGGTCTCCTTACTACTTAGTTCAGCTTTTGCTTTATTCAGATCTTTCTTTAATCTCTTATTTTCTTTTCTTAGATCCTTGCATTCCTTTTCCAGAATTTCATGATTCTTTTCAATTTCATCAAATTTAGTCATGAGATTTTGGACTAGGTCTACTGTATCTAATGGGAGAGTAGAAGATTGTGCAGTGTCAGATGTGGATGTATTAGATGAAGAGTAAGAGCTAGATGATACCTCAGATTCATCTGATTCTTTAGCCATTAGACATAGGCTTGTTTCTTCAGTGTCTGAACTATCATCTTCATCCAATTCTTTGATCATGAGGCATATGCATGATTTCTCCTTTTCTGAGCTGTCTTCTTCATCACTGTCATCTGAATCATTATCAGATGATTCTTCATTCTTCTCACTGCTGGATTCTGCCTTTAGTGCCTTCTTGCTTTTTCTCTTTTCAAATGCTTTGTATTTCTTCTTTTCATCATCTTTGTCATTTTCTTCAGGACAATCTGCCTTGAAGGGACCTTTCTTGTTGCAGTTGAAGCATCTGTATTCATCATCTTTCTTCTTCATGTCTCTGTTTGAGCTTGACCTCTTGTTTGATGATGAATTTCCTTTGAAGGGATTTTTTTTGCTAAACCTGTCAAAGCGTTTAACCAATAAAGCTACCCGTTCTTTAAGTTCATGTGTTTCTTTGTCGATATAATTGGCAAAGTTACTTTGTTGGGGTGCAACCAAAGGCGGTGAGTTTTTGTGTCTCTCCGGAGCACCATCTTCACCGTTCAATTCGAATTCATTAGCTTTTAATTGGGACATCGTGTCGAGTGTCGTTGCTTGCAAGATTTGTTGTTTCTCGATTACGGATGTTATGATCTTCCATCTTTCGTAGTCCTCTCAAGATCTTCAAGCATACTTCTTTTTGGGGATATGTGTGTCCAAGTCATGTTGCGGTTCAACGATGATGCTTGAGAATCATTGTCCATTTGATCTATGGATTCACCGAGTCTTCATTTTGAAGTTTTCAAACTTCGTTTTGCAACAGATAATTTGTTTTCGTTAACGCTTCGCATCCTTCATTTATCAATGATAGCTTGTCCCACATCTCCTTCGCTGTTTTGCAGTCTTTGATTCTCATGAACATGTTGCTATCTAGGGTCTTCAAGATCATGTCTTTTGCAACAAAGTCCATGTTTGCTCTTTTCCTGTCATCCTTGGTCCAATCCTTTTTAGGTTTGTCAATTTCCTTTCCTTGATCTGCTCCTGTGCCTACCACAGTAGTGATTGTGATTGGTCCATCATTAATTACATCCAACATCTCTTCATGAGTTGCTGCAAGATGAGATAGCATTCTTATTTTATATTCATCAAAATTATTAACATTAAAAACCGGTACTTTTGACAAGAAGTTTGAGGAATCCATCAGTGCAAATGAAGATATAAATGTAAAAGTATAGAAGACTCAGATTTGAAAACTACTTTGAAATTATGTGATCTCCTTGTTACCAGAAATTAGATCGAACAAAGTTCGATACTAGGAACACCGCTCCGATACCAATTGTTGGTCCCGAGAAGGGTAAAACTATAGTCACGGGGGGGGGGGGGGTGAATGACTATAGTGGAGTTTCAAAAACTTTTCTTTTATTTAAAAGCTTTTGGGCGGCGGATAAGTCCCTTCTTACTATGTTGTTTTCAAATCGCCTAGACAATCACAGGAATAAGTTATGATGTAGGCAAATTAAATAAATGCGGAAAGTAAATCGCGAGAATTAAATTGACACAGGGCTTATAGTGGTTCAGGGTGGTGTAATCCCTTAATCCACTCTTCTCCTGTGATGATTGGAGGAATTCACTATTGTTTTCACAGATACAATAGTATGATTGTCCTTGGCTTCCCAAGCTTCACAATCTACAAGACTATCACTCCTTCACTACAACAGCTTCAGTGATTCAGTCTTCCTTTGCTGCTCATTGAGATCAAAATCTTTCAACAACTATCACAGATTTAACTCCTTCTCAGATTGCTTCTGATTCAGTTGCTTCAGTTTGATGTGAATGTGATTCACACACACTTGGTTGATCAATCTCAGTGCTGAGTATGACTTTGTAGCTCTGATGTCCGAGTTGATAACTAGATGCGTCTTTTTAAGTTCAGAGAGAAGGCTTTTCAAATTGACAGAGTTTTCACTTGATTTTTATGTTCAGTTCCACACCTTTCTCTGTCTGTCAATGCCTTCTATTTATAGCCTTGAAAAACCTTGATTTTGAAATTTCGTCCGTTGGTCGTATTAATGAGGGAACAATCCTTGATTTTATTCTTGATTCCCCCTTAATTGCATTCTCCTTGATTTCGTGATCGGATTCTTTCTTCAATCGTACGGTAAAATCCGTCCTTGATTGATCCTCTAATGATTGTGCATTTAATGCATGATCTTCTCGAATCTTCAACGTATATTAAATCGTATCCGGTAAGTGTTCCTTTGCCGTTTTTAGAACGGTCGAGTGATCCTTCGTCTTAGCCGTTTTAGCTTTTCCTTTACCGTTTCGTCTTTACTCACCGAAAGTAAGTTTACTTTGCCGGTTCACGCTTTTCTTCTTTGCTTCGAGCTTGAAGGAGAATCTTTGTACTTCACCGATCTTAGATTGGGGTGAGATCAGTGTACACCATATTCAAATATTAATGTACATCACTTCTAGTATGACTTAGACTTGTCCAAGGTCATCACAGACTTCCTTGGTTACAAATTAGACCTTTAATGTCTGCATTGCTTCTCTGCTGGTGCTTGGCTGGCTTCACTCTGCCGAATATTTGTTTTTGCTTTGCCGTCCTACCAACTAGTACAATACTTGTCTGACTCAACTTATACAACATGTCAGACTCTAAGTAAGGACTTATACAGAGAATTCTAACTTATTTCAGGCTTGCTATAACAGCTGGTATGGCCATCATCAAAACATAATAAAATGTTCCTAACAATACATATGATACGACTTAAGGTTTTCAGTAGTGTGTTACTTATAAGCACAAAGCAAATAGTAAGATGAGAATAAATTTGTCATTTATTAATTATAAAAACAATTACATAAATTGTCTTTCGGGCGCTACTTCCAACAATCTCCCACTTGCCCGCAAGGACAAGAAACAATTGTCTTTCGGGCACACTATATCTAACAATCTCCCACTTGGCCGTAAAGACAAACAACAATTGTTTTTAGAACACCACACCCTTATTCTATCTATCCACAACATTCTCCCACTTGCTCTAAAGCAGATGAGACATATCTCCCAATTTGATAGCCGCCAAGCGCTTATCAGTGACACTGGATGCCACACGACTTGGTAAACTGATCAGCTAGGTTGTCGTCTCCAGGTGATCTTTAGGACCGAAACGTCGCCTCTCTGCACGATCTGTCTGATCAGGTGGTATTTACTTTCAATATTCTTATGACCTCTTATGACTGCGAAGATCATTTGCATGAGCGGTACTCAACCATTTTCACAGTAAAATGGTATCGGCTTATCGAGACCCGTGATCACTTCCCGATCCAACAAAGAACTTCTCAAGCCACACTGCTTCGTTAGCTGCTCCGAAAGATGCTATGTATTCGACTAACAGAGTCAAATTGGCAGTGCTGGATTGCTCCTGACTGTAGCTCCATCACAATGAGTAAACACTGAGTCTTAGATCAATTCACGATCATCCTTAATCCGACAAAAATCAGAATCAGTGTAGTCAACGACACTCAGGTTTGCACCCGAATATACAAGCATATGATTTCTCATTCTCTAAAGATACATGAGGATGCACTATACTTCTTTCAATGATCGAAACCAAGACTCGACTTTAAACGACTTTTAATAACCTGACTTTCTCTATCCAAAAGAGAATCTATCCCATTTTCTCTATATCTGAAGACTTAGAGAATTATTCCGTGAGGGGTTGGGTAGGAAACCTCTCATTGAATTTTGTATTCGAATATGCATTTTCATCTTAACCAATAAGATGGATGAGACACTGCCACAACTTGTTCTCATGAATTCGACCGAATCAAATTCTAAGAATATAGTCTACTTCTCTTATTTAGAGAAGCATGGCACGTCAGTTCCTGACTTCATATAACACACCCATGTTTTTTCCAACTGTGGCAGTGTTATCTTTTATTAACACGAACGTCTACTACTTTACCAATATTGATTCTTCAGTCTACAAAAGACTCATCAACATTCTGGTCAAGCCCACCCATTCCAGAACATGGGACTTTTAATGACCTGAAGGTTTATTTAATCCACCAATGGATATAAGCATAGGCAGTCTATCCGCCATTGGCTTTAACCGAAAACCCTTCTGATCCAAATGAATTCAAGCTCCATTGCATGGCAAGAAATTTCTAGGGCATCACCCTGTTTATCTTCATGCTTTCCATGGAGTTAAGCAAGGTTGAGTGGTGAGAAAGTGTAAGGGCATCACCCATTTTTAAACTAACTACTTCCTAGGTAATTACCCCTAGACCACTTGGCTTTGCCTTGAAAGATAAACTTTCCATTCCTTCTCATCACGTAGATCCAATTACTCCCACTGGGCCTGAGACACTCTGATGGTTCTACAGGATTGTTAACAGAACTGGAACCAAAACTCCATTTACAGGTTTATGGCTTTAAACCAACCTTCTATTGTCAGAATCCTATACAGTCCTTCCAGAAGGACCATAGGTGATCAATCACCCCAAGAAGACTGTAGAGACTGCTTAATCACAGTGAGTCAATGGATAAACAATACTCCCACTACATTTGGGTGGATAGATATTCTGATCTAGTTCAGTAGTATTTATCAGCATAATCCCCAGCAACCAATGTTGGATGTGGTCCGATTAAATCAGATAGTAACTCCTTGAGTAACTATACTTCAAGGTCTAATGTTGTTATTTAAACATTCTTTTAGAAAGGATGTAACAGTGTAACCGTCACGATGCGATCTCAAGAATCTTATAACCAACCTTTACTCATTACATTAAGATATTTCACGAACAGTCACCATCTGAACGTGTATACAAAATTTCCAGTCCTACATTCAAGCACTAGTGCTAAATGCCTCTATCTGCGGAAGTGGGGTAAATTTAATTCATTCCTTATCCACAAATTCATAGGCATCTTCTAGGTAGAGTTGTCGGTATTTCATAATAATGTGAACTGTTATTTTGCAATCAATATCTTAATTGAGTTAAGCAGTGTAATGTAGCATATCAATAACTATACAAGACTATACATGGTTTATCCTTTCAGTGAAATCGTTTCACCCGGAGGTAGGCCAAGCATCAGTGCCAAAACTATGCTATAGCCTATATCTGAGCATGGAATACTCGTTTCTCTGGTAATATCAGATATTCCTCCAAATATTTAGATAAACTATTCGGCGTTTCGAGTAGTCTTTAGACAAAATGTCTATTACTCAAAAACTCCCACTAGCTTGTATCCTTCATAAGACCCCGAAGGTCAATATGAACAAGCTATGATACTTCTTTAGCTCTATTTACTTAGTCATTTTTCCTTTGATATAGTGTTCTTAGACTGGGAGATATGAATCATCCTTAGCCAGTCTTCAGATCTTATCTTTAGGATATATGCACTAATTAATAGATACTGAAGAATCGTTTATCTAAATACGGAAACCATTCATCTTATTAGTTTATGATATGTTACATATACCTTTTCAGCATTACTAAGTGGTTTTGACTTTATCAGACAAAATTCTGAGTCTCTGAATCGTATACAAATGTCATATTCACTTTCTTTAAGGCAACCAAGTTATCGATGTGAAAGTGAATCTATTTGTTCCAACGAATCTGAAAATATAAATTAAATTTCTACGATATTCAAGGACTAAATTCCGAAATTTCTTTCCTTATATCACTCCCAATACCTTGTTCTAAAAAGAACTTTAGCTTTTGAGTCAAATTACTCGGTTAAGAAAGTCTCTAAGCATTCAAAGGTTAGTGATCCGGAATCACTTTCCTTATCCTATGCTTCTTTTATCAATCTTTCGGTTTAGCCTTTAACTTATTTAGTTTAGATGAATTACACTAGTAGACATTTAACTTCCCATTCTTGGCTTTCTATAAAAGGAAATGGCCTTGAACTAGCAGTTTATATGAGTGGAAACTACTCGTAAACTGTGGGATATCTGGTGAGATTGATACCAAATCATTCTCGTCATCTTTGAACTAATTTTGTTTTGTCTCTCGTTCAACACAAGTGACAGCAGTGACATTCTTATCAATGTCACTTAACTTTGTAGGCTCAAGAGGAACTTCCTCTTCCGAAAAATTAATTTGCATTCTTGACTATTGAGTTTAACGTTCTTGTTACTTTTCCACTTTTACGAAGTCGTTTATTAGTCAATATAATATGTTTAGCAGTTTAGATACCTTGAGATGATATGTAGTTGCAAAAATAAATTATGACAAATTATAAATCAAATCATACACCACAACATATAATAATTTTAGGAATTATAAACGTGATGTCATGCATGCAGTTATCCTACCATTCCAATGATTTAATCTCACACCTCAGTGCCGCCGTAGGTTAGGTCAAAGAGGTGACAATTAAATTGAGACAATCTCTCTCAACAATTAAACCATTTAAGAATCAAACATCTCCTATTTAATTGTTGATTACCTTCTTTTTTCAGCCAAGATATTTCCTAAAATATCCTTGTGAGTATGACCTATTGTTTCAGATTTTTAAGTACGCCCCGAGTATGCCGCCATAGGATAGGTCAGTGACCCGACGAGTACTCAAAATACTATCTTTTCGAAAACAAAGCCTTGAATTTTGATAGCGGTGAAGGCCATCCGTAGGGGGCCAAAATCAAAGTGGCACGAGGCGTCACCATTCTCTCACGTGCTTGTGTCAACAATAGAGGCCGTAGGGTCGGTTGTCACCTTCCCCGCTCCCACTCGTTATTTTAAAAATTAGTTAGTCTTATTAGGATTCTCAGAATTTATTTACAATCCGAAAAACAATATCATGAATATTTTAAATTAATCCTCCCACAAGTTCATCGGTTCCAAATACCGTCTAACTAGTGTCACTTATTCACGACTTTCCAATTTTTCGGATTTATAAAGTGTTTGTGTAGACACTACACAATTTAAATTTACCAAAATTTTTATAATCCTAACACATTAGGAGTTATGAATTTTTCTAATAATTCGAAAAACAATAAATCACAAAATTAAAAGTTCCCACTAGTTTATCGGTTCCAAATACCGTCTAACTAGCGATACCTTATTCATGATTATCCAATTTTTCAAATATTCAGAAATTTCTTGTGTAGATAATACACAACTAAAATTCACTAAAAGAATTTTATAGTCCTAATATCGTCATGAAAAAATTTTAGGATCGTAGAATTTTATCTCAATAATTTGAAAACAATAAATCTTGAAAAGCAATCACCAGCTTATCGGTATTAAACCCTGGCTGAGCTTTAACCGAGTTCACCGAACGGTGTCGGGATTGGCAAAGCCGACCTGTCCTCTTCGTTGGTTCATATACGACTACTGGATGAATCGGGCTAATACTGCCCCATTGAGCCGAAACTTGCCGGATAGCTTGACCTTGCCGGACCCCCGACGCTAACGTCGCACGTGGGCGGGTGCTGGGTTGAAAATCGGGCTAAGGTTGCCCTATTGAGCCCCAGCTTGCCAGATAGCTTGACCTTGCCGGACCCCTGTGGCTAACCCCGCACATGGACGGACAAGTCAAGTCAAGTCGAGCCGAAGCCCTGTTGACCGTCCGAACCATTTTTCGACTCTTTTGCTCAGTTGGTGTCCAACTTTTCCGGATTTTCCAATTTTTCAATTATTAAAATTCTTTTATGTAGTAACAAAATAATTAAAATCCTCGAATGATTTTTAGATCCCAAAATTAAATTTACCTAGTAAATTTTATTTTATCATGTGAATTTTATATCCCGATAAAATTCCGTTCGTTTTAATTAATTTAATTACCTAAATTAATCTAAATTAATTACATCTCATACATGCCTATTTAATATAAGATTAAATATATAGATGTATGCATATGCTAGGAGTGGAATTCATGAATATGATGCATGTCATGGCATTGTTATCTCACATAAATTATCAAACATGAAAATAAATGCGTAAAAGTAACCACTGAGATGGACCGTTGGTACCCCCGTATCTAGTCTATAAACAAATAAACCCTAAATTATTTACATCCGCCGACGGGTATAAGAATTTTGGGCTCCAGTTCTTCAATAATATCCCTTATAGCTGAGTTGGTTGAAGCTCCTTCTTCCTATATCAGCACCCGAGTTCGATTCCCCGCTCCCCCTTTTTTTTATTCGTATAAAAAAAACGAACAGAAAAAAATAGAAAAAAATATAGAATATTATACGGCCAGGGAGATTCAAACTCGGGTCTGCACACAATTGAACTTGTGTCTTTACTAGTGTGATGTTGCTCTTCTTCTTCACAGCTTGATCCGATGTTATTAAATATGGTGCGGCCGAAATTAAAAAAAACAGATAATTAAATTGCAAAATTAAATTACATGTCAACCTATACCCGGAAAAAACGGGTTTACAATAGATCTAACGGTAAACAAGTACCAACCCCAATCCATCTTGTCAACATTAACATTCAATCGCATAAATTAAATTTAAAAGATGCAATATTTATTCTATTCCACTCCTTATTAATTAGTTATGTAATCAAGATCCCAAAATCGCTTTAACCTGGCTCTAATACCATACAGAAACCCGAATCTGGATACGATACATAATTGGACCGTTAGATCTGATTCACAGCACCGATCGAGACACTCGATCTAGCACAGCGGAAGCTACGAATAAATTCGCATGCGAATTTACCACGATTCGATTCGCATAAATAATTAATAACTACATGAATGTTAGTAGATTTACCCAAACCGGAGAGAGACGATAAATCGACAGAGAGGGAGAAGCCGTGATCTTCCGGATTGTATCTCCAAGCGACGACTGGTGGACGTCGATCCTCGCCGTAGAATCTCCTCGAATATGCACAAGAAAAACCCTAGTTTTTCTCCTCTTAATGACAAGAACAAGAAACTAATTCTTCTCTTCTATTTTGGTGAATGTGGCGCCAATATTGATGTATTATTGTGTTGGGAGGAACTCTCTTTATATAGGAAAATAACTAGTAAACAGAGAGTTATCTTTTTAACACCACAATTACCTATTCCCACAAGGAAAATATATTTGCCAAAAGATAAGAGATAATTCCCCAAAAATCATTCTCTTATTTTTCCATTAATTATCCAACAAATAGATAATTAATTAATTACACATGTGACATAATCTAGGAAAATTTTGTCTTCTAATTTATCCACATTAATGGTGCCACTTTAATCATTAATTTAATAGAAAGTGTCTTTTCTATTTTACATATTATTTACCAAATAAATGATATTGCATATTCATTAAATAGACCAACTATTTAATTTATTCTCAAGGTTCCATAAAATGAGAAAACACTCGCGTGTTAGGAGCCAACCCGGGGACCATGGACCTATACCAGTAGCTACAATAAATTGAATAAAATATTCATCAAACAGAATATTTCTACTCAACTCATTAATTTCGGAATTACACCATAAATCTGGAACTGAACTCTATTGATTATAGATATAACTTATTCTCAAAACGTCGAGTCAAGTCGATAAGTGTCCATTGATATAATCATTACATATAAACTAACCCTCCATAGACTATCCGTAATGAAGTGGGATTATTTCTGTAAACCTTCTTCAAAACATCTTATCCTTATTTACCATCAACCCACTAGTGATCAATTAGTTCATAAACAATATGAACTCCCGGGATCGATCAGTTTCTAGGATCAACAAATAAGGGGATTGTCTTTCTACTTCCCGCAGGAAGGAATGGATTCCATATCTGTGAGACACACATTTCTCACTCATTCTTGAATAGTGCCAACGTGAAAGTGATTTGGACCGCGCCTCTTAGCGATCCTTAACGAACACATCAAACTCTCTCCTGAAACAAGCAGGAGTCTGTAATCACTTCAGGATTAAGGTTAATCCATCTATTATCATCTTGTGATTTAATAAGATTTCTCAATCACGGAATTATATGAGAAACTCAGATTAAATCGGTCCAGTCCTATATGACTCTCATCATATATAAATCCCCACTTAGACAACCAATGTCGACGGTCCGGATAAGATGGTCACACCATAAAGTGTTCTGGGCGCATTAATGGTGGTTTAATCAATTGACCCCATACTTTGATTAAGTTCACCACGGACTAACAGTTCAAGTGTATCACCATAAACTTAATCCTCACGTGTGACACACACACTAAGTTATATGGCTACATATGATACGACTTAGGGTTTTCAGTAGTGTATTACTTATATGCACAAAACAAATAATAAGTTGAGAATAAATCTGTCATTTAATAAATATAAAAACAATTACATAAATTTTCTTCCGGGCGCTACTTCCAACATTAGCCTGTGTCTGTTTACTATGAAAGTCTTCCCAGAGTATTCATTTCTAACTTCACACGCATCTGAATTGAAAACTTTTGTGACAACTTGTGGTCCATACCATCTATACTTCAACTTTCCAGGAAATAGATGAAGACGCGAATTATATACCAGCACCTTATCTCCAACTTGAAATGTGTGGTTGAGAATCCTCTTATCATGTAGGCGCTTTGTTCTTTCTTTGTAAATCTTTGCATTCTCATACACTTGAAGTCTAAACTCCTCAAGTTTATTTAGCTCTAGCAATCTCTTCTCTCCGGCTAAATTCTCATCCATATTTAGAAACCTCATAGCCCACAGCGCTCGGTGCTCGAGTTCTACCGGTAAATGACATGCTTTTCCAAACACTATCTTATACGGTGACATACCAATCGTGGTCCTATAAGCTGTTATGTATGCCCACAGAGCGTCATCTAATTTCAAAGACCAATCCTTTCTTGTGGGATTCACAGTCTTCTTTAAGATCTTCTTAATCTCTCTGTTCGTGACCTCTAATTGTCCACTGGTCTGGGGGTGATAAGCTGCTGCAATCTTATGTCTAACCCCATATCTCAACAACAATTTCTCAAAAAAACTATTCAAAAAATGACTCCATCCGTCACTAATTATGGCTCTGGGCACCCCAAACCTCGTCAAAATGTTCTTCTTCAAAAAACTCAGGACAACCCTGGCATCATCAGTAGGTAAGGCTACAGCCTCCACCCATTTGGAAATATAATCAATTGCTACTAGGATGTAACCATTTGATTCTGACGATGTGAAAGGCCCAACAAAATCAATTCTCCATACATCAAATAACTCCACTTCTAAGATACTCTGTGGTGGCATCTCATTCCGCTTGGAAATGATGCCAGTCATTTGGCAGGAATGATAGGCTCTTGTAAATTCGTAAGCACATTTATGAAATGTTGGCCAATAGAATCCACACTGTAGTACATTTGCTGCTGTCTTGTCAGGTCCATAGTGACCTCCAGCTTCTCTAGAATGAAATAGGCTCAAAATACTTGGAATCTCATTATCATGGATGCATCTCTTAAGAATGGCATCAAGGCACAGCTTGTATAGGAAGGGATCATCCCAATGATAATGCTTCATATCCTTAAAGAACTTCTTTATATTCGCATTTGTAAATTACGATGGTAGGTACCTTCCTGCTAGATAATTGAAAATATTAGCAAAGCAAGGGTATACCTTGCCCACTCTTGATGTATTTTGGGCTGAGATTCAACTTGATCTACCACCGAGATGGCAAAAAGTTACTCATCTGGAAAGCTCTCCCTGATCTCATTTGGTTGCTTCTCTTCCAGCAAAGTTATTCTTGATAGGTGATCAGCCACCTGGTTCTCATATCCCTTTTTATCCTTTATTTCCACATCAAACTCTTGTAAGAGTAAAATCCATCTCAACAATCTCAGCTTGGAGTCTTGCTTAGTTAGAAGGTATTTCAGAGCTGCATGGTCAGTGAATATAGTGACTTTCGATCCTATCAGATATGGTCGAAACTAGTCAAATGCTAAGATAACATCTAAAAGTTCCTTCTCTGTAGTCGCATAATTCCTCTAGGCACTGTTAAGGGTACAACTAGCGTAATAGATAGGCTTAAAGATTTTATCCTCTCTTTGTCCTAGTGCTACTCCAACTCTCGTGTCGCTTGCATCACACATAAGCTCAAAAGGTTTGTTCCAATCTGGTGCTACCAGAGTTTCGGCAGTTATAAGCATTTGCTTCAATGTGTTAAATGCTTGCTTACATTCTTCTCCCAACACAAAAGGCACATCCTTTGCAAGTAATTCCTTCAAAGGTCTAGAAACTTTAGAGAAATCCTTAATAAACCTCCTATAGAATCCTACGTGGCCAAGAAAGGCTGCAATGTCTTTAAGTTTGTTGGAGGAGGTAACTTCTCTATCACCTCTATATTTGCCTTATCAACCTCCATTCCTTTCCTTGAAATCTTATGACCCAACACTATTCCTTCTATTACCATGAAATGTCATTTTTCCTAGTTAAGTACTAGGTTGGTCTCTTCACATCTCTTCAACACTCTACTCAAGTTGTCCAAGCATTTACTCAAAGCTATCTCCAAATACAGAGAAATCATCCATGAAAATCTCCAGAAAGTCATCCACCATGTCCACAAATAATGACATAATTCACCATTGAAAAGTTGCTGGTGCATTACAAAGTCCAAAAGGCATGTGATTGTACGTAAAAGTTCCATAGGGACATGTAAAAGTTGTTTTCTCTCGGTCCTCGAGGGCAATATGGATCAGATAGTAACCAGAATATCCATCTAAGAAACAATAAAAAGTATGACCGCTTAATCTTTCCAACATCTGGTAAATGAATGGTAGGGGAAAATGATCGTTATGAGTTGCGTCATTCAGTTTCCTGAAATCAATGCAAACTCGATGTCCAGTAAACAGCCTCACAAGGATTAACTCATCCAACACATTAGGTTTTACAGTGCATCCTCCCTTCTTGGGCTCCACATGAATCGGGCTCACCCATTCATTGTCTGCAATTAGGAAGATGATTCCTATTTCCAACATATTTATAATCTCTTCCTTAACAACATCATTCGGTTGTGGCATCATCCACTTTCTTCTCGGGGTCTACAGAGATCTTATGCATACACACCGATGGGCTTATTCCTCTAATATTTGATATCGTCCACCCAAACACTCCATTGTGCTCTCTCGGTACTCTTAAGAGTTTCTCCTCCTCCAAAGGTTATAGTAACGATGAAATTATAAGGGGAAGAGTATAATCTTGTAAGTATATGTACTTCAGGTGAGATGGAAAAGGTTTCAACGTTAAGTTCCTTGGTGGCTCTTTCATCGATGACCGTAATAGCTTACCAGTCAATTATAAGTCAAAGAGCTTGTTACACGATGGTCTATGAATTGTTCCTCCTAAATCCACAGAAGATATAGGCTCTACTTCTCATATTTGACCTTCGCTACACCAGGCCTGGTTTTCTCATAACTTTCTTCTTCCTTTAGGAGCAAAGTCTATGCTACTTCAGGGTCTAATGCCACCTGCTGATATAACTCAAAAACAAGTTCGTCTATGGCATCTAGCATATAACACACATCTCCTTCGTCTTGAGCATACCTCATTGTTTTCATCACATCGAATTCTACTCTATCCTCATTCCCTCTCAGAATCAGCTCACAATTATGGACATCTATCAATGTCATACTCAGCGCTAGGAAAGGTCATCCAAAGATTAGTTGAACATTTTCACAAAGCCACTCAGTCATGAAAGATTCTACAAGTTGAGAACTGAGTTGGGAATGATTGAAATCGATTAAGTTATAAAGAGCAGCTAACTGGAGTAACCAGAAAAGTAACTTCACCAGCTGACTGAACCTTTGCCATTTTGGGTGCGCTCACATGGCAGGTAAGGCACTGGTACACAGCAAAGTTCACTTCACTGATTGTTAGGAACAGTCTTATACAGCAGCTCAGTAAAAAGTCACTACACCGGCCTAGTGACCAGCCAAGTTACTCCACCGCAACACTCTTGAGGAAAAAAACAAAGTGAAGTGTGAAAAAAATCAACCGTGATTTATATACTCAAAATCAGGCCATTACTTCACCAAATCCTTTCATATTCAACCGCATTCACACTACCCAAAATTATCCTATATGCACACTTAGAGTTTTTCAGAAAATTTCTATGCTATTGCAATTCTTAAACCCTACTTCTCTGGAAAATTGAAGTTTTACACTCTCAAACACTTTAAAACAATGGATTCATCCTCCTCAATCTCCCCAACTGGGAAATACTATGAAAAGTCGATCATCAATGATAGTTTTTCAGACCTGAGCACTATCTACCCTTTTCTGAACATGATACACACGTTCAAAGATTAGTTGATGGCTGCAAAAATCTAGGACTGATGACATTCCTGAACCCACCAATCATAGGAATATGCTATTAAACCCTTATTGCATTTCGGGGAAAATGCAAAATAGTGCCCAGCAAGAAGAAAAGTGACCCAGATTGCATTGTGAGTACAATGCTTGGAAAAGAAGTGGTTATCACCCCTGGTCATCTCAACAGATTCTTAAATCTCTCCAACGCCGGTCCGGTCGATGTGAAGAAGATGTAGATGGACATCAACACATTCTGGAAAGAAATAGCCAAGAACCCCAGAAAGCATAGCAAGAAATACAACTTCCCTAGATCAACACCCATTTGCTGAATTTGCTCATGTGATAACAAGGAATGTTGAAGGGAAGAAGGGTTCCATGGAGAACACGACCGAGTTTAGAGTCAAATTAATGGCCATTATCTATCAACATATTCCATTTAACTGGTCACAGTTTATCTCCAACAGATTAGAGGCTCAAATGCAAAAGGAGATTGATATGGCAATTACGGCACCTTGCAAGAACCTGCAAAAGAAAGGTGGTTTCTGGGAAAGGCCAAGGTGATGTTTACCTATGTCAAGGCCAAGGTGATGTTTACCTTTGTCAAGGCCTCCTTGAAACCACAACCCACAGCTGGAAGCAAAAGGATGGAGCCTGAAGGAAGCAGATCAGGAATTGGGAGGAGGACCAGACTCAAATAGCACAAGGACAACATGGGAGTCTACCTAGTAACAGGTATAGTCCCCTTGAAATTAGTGATGATACTGAAGAGAAACAAGAAGAAGTCACCTATCTGCAAGAAGGTGAGGAAGAGTACTATCTTACACCATCTGAAGAAGAAGAGATTGAGGATGAGGATGAGGAGGAAAAAGGAGAAGAAGAAAAACACGAAAAAAATCATCTCGAGGATGATCAAGAACAGATGGACTTATCTGATGATGACCTGACGATCCAAGAGGTGATCCTCGGAAGCATCAGCAAAGTTGACAAACAGCCGAGTGAGCCAGCTAATCAAACTCACTCTGCTGAACATCTCAAAACCCTCAGCATTGATCAATGGGAACACAAGCAGAAGAAGTTGAAACTCCAGCATCTGGAGATACAGAGCAGTCCTTCCAAGGACTTGAAACAGCAAAGTGACTCTCATCAATCTCTCTCTGATCATGAGATTGAAGAAACTGAAGAAAAAGAAAAAAAGAGGAAGAAGAGGAATACAAATCCACTCATTGTGGATATGGAAAAACAGTACATGAGCAGGCAAAATCTCCAAACTGCTCTAAGAATTGATGCAACCTCCATTAACCACAAAATTGAGGCTCTCATCAGCCACATCAAAGTTCAGGATGAAGTAATGGAAATGCAAGGGAACTTACTCTGAAACCTGCAGTACTTAATTCCCCATCATGTCCAATCCAAACTGGAGCATCTTGCTGCAGTGCTAGAGGACAAACTCAAACCCTTGGTGGATACATTGAATGAGCATACACAGCAAATTCGACACTTTGATGAGATCATGGATTACTCAGGACAGCAACTCAACACCCTTATCCAAGTATCCGAGGTAAACAATAAAATTCTGGAAGAAAGGTTTGGTGCTGCCAAAAAGAGGGAAGGAGGCAGTAAGCCTGCAAGCTCAGTGAAGAAGGACAGCCCAACAGACAAGGGCAAGGGCATCAAAGGCAAAGGCATCAGGTTTGAAGAAAAGAAGTAGAAGTCCTTAAATAAATCCTTTTTGCCTTTGAATGTTTTTATATGAACTTGTCTTATTACCCCTGAATGGATGAATATAATTTCTGAGTTTTATTTTATTATTATTATGAAAATATGCATACATATGTTCGGGCTTATGAGGGTTTTGGCATCATCAAAAAGGGGAAAATTGTTTGGAACATTTTATTATGTTTTGATGATGGCCATAATAGCTGTTATAGCAAACCTGAAATAAGTTAGAAATCTCTGTATAAGTCTTTACTTATAGTCTAACATGTTGTATAAGTTAAGTCAGACAAGTATTGTACTAGTTGGTAGGATGGCTAAGTAGAATAGAAATCCGGCAGAATAAAAGCAGCCAAGTACCAGCAGAGAAGCATGAAGACATATGGTCTGACTTATAACCAGGGAAGTCTGTGATGACCTTGGATAAGTCTAAGTTATATTTCAAGTGATGAAATTCATTGTTAAATATTTTGTACACTGATCTCGCCCAAATCAAGGATCAATGAAGTACAAGGAATCTTGTAAACTCAAAGAAATCAAGAAAGCAGTGAACCGGTAAAGTGAACTGACTATCGGCTGAGTAAGGACAAAGCAGTGAAGGAAGAACTAAACAGCTAATTCAACAGAAACACTCAACCGTTCAAGCAGCAGTCAAGTAAAGGAACAACTGAGTAAGGTATATCATTTACACTTAGTCAGAACGTTAGATAATAAGGAAGATTCAGAGGATCAAGCATTAAATGCACAATCAATCAAAAATCAATCAAGGACGGATTATATGATAAACGTTTGAAGAAAAATCATGATCACTGAAATCAAGGAGAGTATCACTAAGGGGGAATCAAGAATTAAATCAAGGATTATTCCCTAAATTAAATAGCCAATGGACAAAAAATTCAAATCAAGGATTATCAAGGCTATAAATAGAAGGCATTGACAAACAGGAAAAACAATGATTGAATTACATAAGAACAAGCAGAAACTCTGTCAATTTGAAAAGTCTTCTATCTGAACATAAAGGACACATCTAGAGATCAACTGCGCAATCAGAGCTAAAATTCCACATCAAGCACTGAGAATGATCAACAGAATCTGTGAATCAAATTCACACCAGTCAAGCAACTGAATCAGATCCATATGAGAAAGAGTTTTGTTTGTGATAGCTGCTGAAACATTTGTTCCCAAGGAGCAGTGTTGAAGACTGAGTCACTAAATATTTTGAAGTCAGGGAGTGATAGTCTTAAAGATTGTGAAGCTTTTGTAGCCAAGGAAAATCTAGCTATTGTATCAGTAAACACAATAGTGAATTTCTCCAATCATCATAAGAGAATAGTGGATTAAGGGATGACACCACCTTGAACGACTAAAAACCTTGGTGTCTATTTACTTTTAGCAATTTACTTTACTGCACTTACTTTATTGCATATTATATCTGTGACTGTATATCCTACTTTGAATCAACATTTTATGAAGGGACTTATCCGCTGCCAAAAGCTTTTATATTGAGAAAAGTTTTTGAAACACCTGTATAGTCATTCACCCCCCTCTCTGACTATATTTTTACTTTTCTCTGGGACCAACAAAGTGAAAGATGAAGGCTATCGCTACTGGGTCTGCTCTCTCCCAAGCACAATGGACTCATCACGAACATTTTCTACTTGAAAAGACAGATGTAACAACGAATCAACCGGGCTAGTAGCTTAGGGACCCGGGGTACTTTCCAAGGTCGTAACAAGTGGTCCATTGATCATCGCCCTCAAATTGTCAGAGATCACAGGGGACGGGCTCCATGCTGCTTCACCCCGACGACTCAAGTCTGAAGCAATGGCCGCAAGCTCCTTCCCGGTAAACGGGATCCCAGAATGAAGGGACAGTAGCCGGGTTCATACTGATCGGTCAAGGACCAGTTCTTGAAAGTCTCTGAGGGGTGAGCATCATTTCCAAGAGCTCATCGAACACAGCGAGCCAAATGAAAAAAAATCTCATCATAACCGGCTAGCCCCGCAATGCTGAGAGTACCTTCATACTCTTCTGACGCCTTGAAAGCTGCAACTGCTTCAGTTTGAGCAGCCGCCCTAGCCGCTTCCAGCTTGGCCTCAAGATCAGACTCGGCTTTCTTTCCCCGATCTTCAAGTGTTTGTTTCTCTAAGGCCCATAACTTTCTTGCCGGGGCAGCATCAGCCTTCAGTTCATCCATAGCCTTATTAAACTCGAGAGCATCCTTCTCAGCTTTGGATATGAGCTCGACTTGTGCAGTCTCAGCGGCTTCAATCTCCTCCCGATGTTTCTTCCACAACTCTTCCAACTGACTTCTGGCCGTACCGAGCTCCGGAGTAACCTCGTTCATCTGATCCTCTAGATTACCTACCTTTTCCACCACCCCCTCCCGATCACGCTCAAGATCGGCGTCCATACGATCACGCTGGCCGACAATATTGTTCGCCTACAAAGAAAAAAATTAGGAGAAATCAGACACGGCAAAAATGAATAGTTATACATTGAAATAAAATGACAACTTATGAAGGTGGTGAGCATTCCCATCATGCCCGCTAGATCTTCCCGGTGTTGTAGAAACCCGGTTTTGGGGCCCAACATGTCCGTCATCATGGACCGAGCCCCATTGCCCCTACCGATCACAACGGCTACCTCGTCTAGCCCATCCAACCTTAGATTTCTATGATGGTGAACTTTCACGATAGCATCGGCCCAAATAATGGCTTCCTCCCCAGTTCACGGTTTCTGGAAACCGGGAAGCAACCTTGGTGGTCGACTAGTAACTGCTTGAGTAGAAGGACCAGCTACATGATGCTCCATAACCGAGCGGACATCCGATTGAGTACTTAACTTATGCAATGATTCTTTAGCCACAGCAGCAGTTTTATGACCCTACCCACCATTAATTCTCATTTTCTTTGGGTTTGACACCCTCTCAAGGCTCTTAACATCGATCGACTCAATCTCGGACGTCACTTCAGTCGACCCAGCAGCAGTTGCGATCTAGTCCTTTTTAGGGCAGCGGTCTACGGGGGCTCATTAATGACCAAGGCACCAGATTTGCCTTTAGCCTGGGGTTCCGTAGCAGCTGCAGTTTTGGCCCGTAAGGTCACTATGGGCAGCTGATGCTTGCCAGTACCGGACAGAGTCTGTGCCCTTCTCTCTTCACCAGTTTGTGCTTGTTCGGGCTTCTGCTTACAAAGACGGCTCGCGTTAACACCTTGCCCCTCCATTTTTCCCACTGAGGCAATAACGAGTAAATCTCAAAACGATCAATGAAAGCTTAAAAGCTAGAAAAAAACCAAGTCCTAGTACTCTTGCTAGTACGTCGTGTGTATTAGTGAATTACACAGCAATCAGGCAAGTAATTCGGAAAGAGACACAGCGATTCGAAACATGACATTGACAAATGGAGGTTATCTTATGGAAAAACCGGAGGGGAACTCACTCAAAGTCACTTAACAATCAAAGGGGCTATGTGATTTAACCATTTGATGCATGATTCAAGTAGTAAAATTACGAGCAACAGCAGAAAATTAGAAAAAAAAGCGAAGCTTTTACCTGAAAGTTTGAAGATTTCTGGAAACTCGATGAAAGTAGATCGGAAAACTCAAAGGGCTGCCGGAAACTGCTTTGCTCCACCAAAAACAACTGCTAGAACGCCTTCTTCAAAGGCTACCGGATTTTTTTGCTATAAAGAATGGAAAATGCAGAAAGTGTTTTCGATTTGAGGGTTGCCTCCTTATATAGGCCGACCAGTAACCAAATCGTCATGTCCCAAAATCCAAAATTCGAATTTCAAATTTAAAAGCAACTGTCATACGGTTGCCGAAATATTCCCACCTATCAGAGGTCGTGGCCAGTCATGTCAACCATCACATCAGTTACGAAACCGAGGGCACGTCTGAACATAAAATCGCCACAACCCCTTACGGCCTTAAGTCTGCCCACTTTACAGTGCAGCACCTTGCAATGAGTCACTTTGTGTTATAAAAGTTTCTTAAACCCGTCCGCTTAACAGTACGGTCCCAAATCCTGCCAGCTTTATAGCGCAACGTTTGGTAACGAGTCGCTCACAACATAAAAATTACCAAAACCCGCCACTCGAAGCGCGGTCCAACTATCCGCTTAATAGCGTACCATCTCTTGCTTGTATGTTTTATAGCACAGCATTGTGCAAGGAGTCACTCTACGCCATAAAATTGCCAAAACCCGCAACTCGTAGCGCGGTGTAAAGTCTGTCCGCCCTAAGTGCACAGCACCACATGGTAAAGTGATTATGTCGCAATGGCCAATCCAAGCCTAATATTACCATAATCGGCACCATCTCTAAAGAAGCTTACAGGGCCACGGTATGCGAATGCGTTCATGTCTTTACTCCCCGTCTAAACCTTAGCAAATAGTTTAGCCATAGAGTAGGGGGCCATTGATATACCAAACCCAAACATGGTCTACCGGACCACCACCAGGCCCAATCTAGCAGTCACATCTCAGCTTCTGACCTCCATTGCCCGCAGCTTCTGACCTCCATCCACTGTCTATGTACCAGACATCCTGCAAAACAAATTAAGTATTTTTAGGTACCCAACGATGCTTGGGTCACTGCCTGTTAGCAGTCATGCCTCCTACCCTAAGTGTATATCCAAATGATCTTCTCCTTGAAGGTTTGAAATCATCAACCTCATATGTATAAGGCATGGCGGAATACCTCCTAATTGTATTTTCAAAAGTATTCTTATACACTTTCTTGATTTTTGGCATTCTTGCGTATTGTTTCACTCTCTAATAAACATGAGGTGACCTATTGTCATATTGTCTTTTGTATCCAAGGCCAGATTTATGCTGGCTTTTCCTGAATCCATAATTTTTGTATGATCTGGTCTCCTTTTGTAAACTGGGAATGAAACATTCAAATCATCTTCCGAAGGGTAAAGTTTTCCCTTACCTTTCAGTATGCCTTTGCCTTAGTGGACAGGTAGTAAGATGATTTACTCTGCTAAATACTGCACTAGTATGCGCCTTGGCTGGTGCAGGATGAGTGGAAGACTTAATGGTTTGTCCTTTTCTGAACTTATGACGTGTTTTAGTCTTTGATTCAGATTTGTGTTTACCATTATGTCTTCCCTCATCTGGATCCAAACCTTTTAGGAGGTTTTTAAGTTGGTGCATCCATTGCCTCAGCTGGTGCATAAATATTCTCTGCTGGTAACGTGGTTTCCTTAGCCAATATGTCAACACCAGATGACTGATCATTTGTTTCTTATTGAGTGGCTAAGTGAACCTCTTTATTTGCTAAAGAAGATTTTTGTAAATCCAGTTCTCTTTTTTGTCTTTTATTTCCCTTCTTAAGATTCTCACATTCTTGCTCCAGAATTTCATGATTCATTAGAATTTCTTCAAACATGCTTATCAGATGTTGAATTAGTGTTATGGAATCAAGAGGGGAAATAGAAGATTGTGCAGTGTCAGAAGTAGATGCACTAGATGAGGATGAACTAGTCAGTACCTCTGTTTCATCGATTTCTTTGGCCATCAGACATAGGAAAGCTTCGTCATTGTCTGAGCTGGTGCCTTCACTGGCATCTGAGTTATTTTTAGATGACTCTGCTGTGATGTCATCCTCTTTACTGCTTGTCTTGGACTTTAGTGCCTTTCTACTTTTCTTTTTGTCAGTTGAGTGCGTCTTTTTATCTGAAGATTTGAATCTTTCCTTTTCTTCATCTCTGTTTTCATTTTCTCAGGGCAATCAACTTAAAAGTGTCTTTTCTTTTTGCAATTAAAGCATTTTCCATCATCATTTTTCTTTTTGGTGTCTCTACCAGTGGAAGACTTGTGTTTGGATGAAGAACTGCCTTTGAATTTTCTTTTCCTGAATATGTCTAATTTTCTTATTACTAAAGCAACCTGCTCTTTTTAGCTCTTGAGTCTCTTTGCTGGCTAAGTCAGCTGCTCTACACTGCTGGGTTGCAACGAATGCACTGGCCTTGTGTGGCTCTGTTGGTGCACCACCTTCACTATTTAACTTAAATTCATGAGCCTTTAGTGTTAGTGTATCAGTCATTGCCAGATCCACTATGCCTTTGAGCACTGATGTGATGATCTTCCATCTTTCAGGTAGACTCCTCAACATCATTTGATACACTTCTTTTTATAGGTATGAGTGCCTATGTTGTGTAGTTCACTGATGATGCTTGAGAATCTGTTATCCATTTGATCAATAGATTCACCTGCTTTCGTTTTGAAATTTTCAAATCTTTGTTTTGCAACAGATAATTTATTTTGTTTGATTGCCTCAGATCCTTCAATGATAAGTGTCAATTTATCCCACATTGCTTTAGCTGTTTTGTAGTCTTTAATCCTCATGAACATATTACTGTCCATAGTTTTCATGATCATGTCTTTGGCAACAAAATCCAGATTTTCTTTTCTTCTGTCATCTTTAGTCCAATCTTTCTTTGGTTTCTCTATTGAAGCCCCTTGATTTGGGACCATCATTGATAACATCCAGAATCTCCTCATGAGCTGCTGCAAGATGAGACAACATCCTTATTTTGTATTCATCAAAATTATTAACATTGAATACAAGAATTTAAGTCATAAAATTTGAAGACTCCATTATGTGATTTGTAAAAACTAAAATATAATATATGGAGTCTTTTGAAAAAACTTTTGAAAATGTGTGATCTACTTGTTACACGAAATCAGATCTGAACAGGTTCTAAAACAAAGAATCTGCTCTGATACCAATTGTTGGCCCAAGAGAAGGGTGAAAATATAGTCAGAACGGAGGTGAATGACTATATTGAGAGTTCAAAAACTTTTTCTTGATGAAAAGCTTTTGCGCAATTGAATTGAAACCCTTCTAATCGTATTTTCAAAATATTTAAACAAAAACATATAGTACGTTGTGTGTATTAGCGAATTGCACACGCGATCAAGTTTTTGGCGCCGTTCCCGGGGACTATTTATATAATTGTTAGGCATAGCCATTAATTTGTAGTTAATCTATTTTATCTGTTTTTTTTTCTCTTTTCGATGATAAAATAAAAGTGGGAAGGTTTTTTTTTAATCGCCATGTTCCTAAGGCTATTTAGCAAAGGATGTCGGGAGTTTTTTTTTAATTCGCATGATTATTCGGTTATTATTTTGAGTCTTGAGTATTTTTATTTTTATTTGGAGTCGTGTAATAGTTTTGTTGTGTTTAATTAATAAAGTTGTTATGTATTGGCTTAAATTGTTTATTGCACTTCTTCTTTTTAGTTGTGCTATTTACTGCCACATTACATAATTATTTTGTTACTTATTCGCATCTCGTGGTACTAATGGCCTTTGTGCAAGAATCGTTTTTATTAGCTGACCAAGTGCAGATTAGTCATTTGGAGAAGACAACTTTGGTTCCAGTTCAGTGATATGATTTGCTTCAGACAGTAGCCGAGTTCTTCTAATTTCCAAAGCTATGTGTTCTTCTTCTTCCTACATTTTTCTCCTTTACTTTTCACATTGGGGACAATGTTGAGTTTTAAAGTGGCGGGTAGGCATAACACTTAGTTTGAAAAAATTGGGAAACACATACACTTACTTTTGTGAATTTCAATTTTTTGAATTGAATGAAATAAAAATCTTAAATCGTTGAAACTGCTTAATTACATACTTAATTCATTAATGATGAATAAGGGGTTTGTCAACTATTTGAAGTAGTGGTTTATTAATCATCTATCTTGTTGTCGACTCAACCTTTTTAAGCACGTATAACTCATTTCTTCAGTATGTAGTATAGATGATGCATAATTCAATTTATTATGGAAGAATGAGCATGTGCTATGTTGCATGAAGTAGTGACTTATTAATTATTATTTTTCCGTTTCATTTAAGTTTTGAGCACGCAATCTGAGTGACAAGTATTTAGATAAGATGAAGAGTTATCCAAGATTGGGAATCGTTATTTGTCGGTGGATATACTTTAACCAATTGTTGTAGGAGGATGGTAGAAACTCGAATGCTAAACAAGGTAAACCGGGACGAAACGGGCTTGTGAGAGAGAGAGAAAAAAAATAGTGAGGAAATCTTCCAAAAAAAGAAAAAATAGATATGCAATAAAGGCAGTGAGGGAAGCGAACTCGTGTAAAAAAGTCACGACCCTCGCATAAAAAAGAAAAAAAAAGGACCTATGAGTAAAACTCGGTCCCCAAGTCTTCCCGGCCCATGTAAGGTTTCATGTTGTTTGCCTAAGTTTGAAGGCATGAGGAGCAATTGTGCACGTTGATAAGTAAGGATTCTGGGGTCTTTATAACTTCATTCTTTTCTTGAATGCACTATCACAAAATATTTATCACACGACACATTGATGCATCGCTAGGTGATGATTAATGGGGAACTTATGAATTGTTGTATGATACATGTTTTGCCTGAAATCCTTATTGATATAATGTGATTCTGTCTATGTCACTGTTGTTTGAGAGTTATTCACACACACGTCGGTTCTACTATTATATAGTGTTTAATGGATTACTGATGGATATGTGTTGACCCTCATCTTATTTATCATTCTTCAATGAGTATGTTCTTAATTAGTTTGTAATTGTTTAGAAGGTTTGTTTGATTTGGTTTTTGCTCGGGACGATCAAAAGCTAAGTGGGGGGTTGTTGATGACGGTCAAATTGGTATCATTATTTACCATCAATCTACCCCGGATTTGAGTTATCAATGGGGATAATATGTATGAAATCATGAGTTAATTAGCTGAATGTGATTAAGCCATGTCCGGGATGACAAAATTGGTATTATGCGTATTAACCGTGTATTTTATGCGTTATTTGCTTGAAATAGAAGCTACCATGTGTGGTATGGTTTTATTGACAGATGGATGAGTGTTTGGAGCATCATTTGGGCTGAAGGATAAAGTTAATCGATAAAGAACCGAACCAAGCTAAAGTTTGAAGTGTTTCGAGCGAAGATTGGACCCGAGAATCTGATTTGTGATCTTGTAACACAGTTTCAGAAGCCGTAAAAGACGAACTAGGCTTGGAATTATACAGGGACATTGTAGGGCTATAAACGAGGATTCCAACACACTTTCAATCATCCAAATTGGAGTTGTGTAGGCCAAGTTATGGTCCAAATACCGAAGCTTTGCCTAGGGTATTCCAAGTTAAGTCGGCAGGCAGAAAAAGACAAAAATACCCCCGGTGAACCGGGAGTTATCCTCGGGTTACAGAGGCCCAAAATCTTCCATAAACGTGTTGTCTTGTCCTCCATGCATTGGGTTTACCCCTGTTGGGAATAAAAATTAGTTTTGATGATGATTCATCTTATTCAAGAACATGTTTTTTAACACCCCATTGATGAAGTGCTGAAACTAAGTGTTATAGTGGAAAGCAAAAAGATGTCTAGAACTGAATGTATAGGTTTTACTAGAGTCTAAAAATTGTATAGTTTATATCAGACGAGCAATGTAATAGATAGAAATGTTGTAGAACTGAAACTGGAAATCATCTAAGAAACTAGAAAACACTTAGATAACTGGAACTGAACTTAAGACTGAAGGTGTACACCTAGAACTGAAAGTTCACTCAAAACTGAAGTAGGTAAGTTCGCCGAGGGACACAGACTCGGTTGGCTTATCTAGAACTGAAGGCTGAGGGAACAAACTCAGTGTTTGAAGAACTGAAGGACACAGACTCAGGTAAGGAAGATTGAAGAACTGAGGTTTCAAACTAAGTTATGAAGATTTTAAGCCGAGACTGTAAAGTTAGAATTCAGGTAAGTCAGTGATGGCCTGAACTGACTTTATAGATCTTGTAGAAGACTTAAGTATCATAAGGACAATGATATATTAGATGATCTTTATATGGAATGGTGTAATCTGATTCAGTCATACAAAATCAGATAAATAGAGTACTGAAGTTTTTGAAGAAGAGTAAAAACTCAGTTAATGCTCTAAGTCAGTTAGTAAACTGAAAACTAACATACTCAGTATAAAACTAATCAGGAAACTCAGTTTTATAGTCAGTCATCCAAAAACTGAAAGTACATTCGAACGTTGTAAAGGAAGCAACTCTATTGGATGAAATACTGACAAGTCAAAACGGTCACTAAATATAGCCGTTACAAGATAGACGTTGATACAATTCGAATTCAAGCAAGATGAACGTTGGACCTCACACTATAAATAGAGAACTTTGCACCAAGGATCAAAAAAAGAATTAAGAAGATTACAAGCATTTTTTTGCCCAAGTCTCGTTCATTCGAATTACTATCTTTATTTGCGCTCAACAATATCATATCTAGAATTCTTCAAGTGTTCAAGCTAGATTGATCTTATCCAGATTTCTACACTTTGAAGAACCACAAGCAAGAATCAATTTATTGATTCTCAGCCAACTTTGATTCTTAATCAAAGGTTTAGACTGTGAAGCAATCTGGTCAAGGAGTTGCCAAGGATTGTTGTGACATTTGCAGTTGGGTAGACTGTGTATGTGGTGGTAGCTGGTGAAGAGGCAATACAACCCTCTAAGGACCAGTGGTTCTAGCAGTTGAAGAGCAGCCATACAACCTGTTCTATAGTTGTTTAGATAGTGACACTAGGGATTAGTCAAGGACTATCATATAGGTCTTTTTGTAACAGCATACCTCAAGGTGTTCTAGTGGAATTTTCCTCCTACATCACAGGGGAAGAGTGGACTGAAAGGATTACACCATCTGGAACCACAATAATTCTTGCTCTACTTAGTTTACGCATTTACATTCTGTTATTTACTTTACAGTATTTATATTTGTTTATACAGCATACTGAAACTGATTGTTATAAGTATACACAGTTAACAAACTGACATTCATCAGAATTCTGTTTTGCATACACTGCTTTTTCTAATAGAATAAAAAGATTCAGATAAAGGCTAAAATCTATATCCGCTGCCAGTTGACTCAGTTTGCATAAGTCAGTTTGACTTAAACTCAACTTTGTCAGCTCAACTCCACACAAGTTAAAACTGAACCTTAATTGTTAATCAATCTGTACAAGACTCAGTTCTCAGTTAGGTTTTTGGTGACAAGTTTATTCACCCCCCTCTAAACTTGTGTTAGCCTTTCCAAGGGACCAACAATTGGTATCGGAGCAGTGTTCTTTGTCAAGCTATTGTTGAAAACTCACATGGTCTTGTTATCTCCTCTAGTTGTTCTCCTGAGAAAGCTCATTCTTTTAATTTCCAGTGTTTGCATAAATACAGTTCTTAATCACTCTTACAATGGATAACAATCAGTATTCCAGACAAATGCTAATGTGCAACACGGACAAATTTGATAAATACAAACGACGTTTGCTGGCTTTTCTAGCAGCTTCTCAGGATGGGATGATTGACGAACTCACTGATGGACCTATTGATATCACCCACATGCAAACTGTTGGTGAAAATCAAGTTAAAGTTACCAAGCCTAAAGCTGAATGGACCATTGATGATCGAAAGAGAAACAACCTGAACAATGTCGCCATGGATATCATACTCAGAACTCTTCACAGCAATATGTATCTGAAAGTCAAGGATTTCACTACTGCAAATGAAATGTGCGAGAAACATCAGTTAGTTTGCGAAGGAACTGACTCCATCAAAGAAAATAAGATCTCAGTTGCAAAACATAAGTTTGAGAATTACATGATGAAGTCAGGGGAAAGTATTGATCAAATGGAAACAAGATTCAGTGCTATCATGGATGAATTGGCTATACTCAAGATTGAGTACAGCAAGAAAGAAATCAACACTAGAATCTTGAAGGGTTTACCAATGTGCTGGAAGATGAAGGTCACAGCAATGGAAGAATCAAGAAGACTTGACATAGAAGATTCTTTTAAAATTTTCTCAGACCTTAAAGCTTATGAATTCAGTGAATATTTCACCATGACAACAGCTCTAATCAAAGCCATGGAGGAACCCAAAACAACAGCTCTTGCAGCAGCAGCTTCAAATGATAATCAGGAAACCTCATCTAGCAATCTTCAGCAATTGGATGAGATGGAGGAGCAGATGGCTCTAATGATGAACAGAATTCGAAGAATGAAGAGTGGACACCCAGTCACTCAGAAGTTCATCAAGAGGACTCCTAAAAACAAGAAAGACGATGAATATCTTTGCTTCAACTGTAAGAAGCCTGTACACTTCAAAGCTTAATGTCCGGAGCTGACTGGTAAGAAGACTCGGCAACGAAGAACTGGCAGAAGAGCACTCTTAGCCGGAGATGAGTCAGACTATGAAGCTGGCACTGAAAGATTATTAGATGTCACAGCTTTAACGGCTCATATGGAGAATCCAAATGAGGTATGTGAATATAACACTAAATATTCCTCAGCTCAGATTTCCATACAGAATGCATGTTCTTCGACTGCTGACTCCAATCCAAAAAATCTGGAACTAGAAGAAACACTTGATGAATTAATGAATCAGCTAGTAACTATTCAAGCTGGTTATGAATCAATTAAAGCTGAGAAAGAAGTTCTAATTCTTAAAGTTGAAAGATTTAAGTCCGAACTAAATATGATGAAACGTACTAGAACTAATAAAGGAAAGAATCGCATCGACCCTATCATCGGCGGCGACAAAGAATCGATTCTTTTGCTCAATCAAGTTCAACCACTGGATTAAAATCCAGAAAGCCTTATGGAGATAGATGTGGCTTAGGATTTGAGACACAGCAATCTTCTAAGGAAGGAACTAGCAAAGCTGCTGAACCTAGTATCAAAACTGGTATTAAGTTTGTAGCTGAGCAACAT
Organism: Gentiana straminea; assembly: GCA_036785695.1. Lineage (NCBI taxonomy): Eukaryota > Viridiplantae > Streptophyta > Magnoliopsida > Gentianales > Gentianaceae > Gentiana > Gentiana straminea. Next base: position 1,266,859 of record JAVUPR010000398.1, on the reverse strand, counting down.
AAAAAAACTGAGAAAATTGTTGAACCAGAAAAGTCAGCCTCACATAAGACAACTCAGTTTTCTAATAAGTTAATTGTACCTTCCAACAAAGGTAAACCAAATGGTAGATCAGTTGTACCTCATGGAAACAGAATTTGTAGATCAACTGCAAGATCTACAAAAACTGATCAAGTCAAGAACCAGAAATATGATAATCAGAGTAAATCTAAGAATGTCAATTATTCAAAGATTCACACATCCAGGGGGAAAGGCAGACTATACCCCACTGATGATGATTGGAATTTTACTGAACCTACTATTAAAAGTGATAGGAACAATCATTCTAGACAGAAAACTTATCACATGTTTCAGTTCAAGACTCAGAAGAGAGCTTGTCCCAGTTCTCAGCAAAAGTCCCGGTACAAAGGTCAGTCCAGACCTCAGTACAAAAGGAATGATGGTTATTATTCAACTTTTAATAATAGAAGACATTTTGGAAATCAGTCTAAACCAGAAGACATGAGAAATCATATAAATGAGACACAATCCAGAAAAAGATATTATGGAAATATGGCTTACATAAATGAAAATAAGTGCAACAATTTCCAGAGAAGACCTTATGGAAATATACCTAGAGTTGTACTGACAACTGACCACTATGGGCCCAAACAGAGTTGGGTACCTAAAGCATTTTAATTTGTTTTGCAGGATATTGGGTACTATGACAATGGATGCTCTAGACACAAGACAAAGAGCAAGGACTGTCTCACTGATTTTGTAGCTAAATATGGACCAAGTGTCAATTTTGGAAGTAAAGATAAACTTGGTTACACAAAAGTTATGGAAACTTAATCAGAAATGGACTCACAATCAAGAATGTATCTTACGTGGAAGGACTTCACTACAATCTACTCAGCACAAGTCAATTTTGTGATATGGGATACAAAGTTAACTTTGAAAAGGAGTATTGCATTGTCGTCAGTCAGACAGCTTTCCAAGTAGTTCTTGCTGGAAAAAGAGAAGAGAATATGTATGTCGTAGATTGGTCTACAGCAGTTTCAGAAACTTGTTTGATCGTGCATACCAACTCAGAACTTTGTTGGCTGTGCCACAAGAAACCGAGTCATCTAAAGTTTGATGCTATCAACCTGTTAGTCAAAAAGAACTTAGTGATTGGACTACCAGAGATGAAATACAAGAAAGACAGTATGTGTGATGCATGTCAACAAGGAAAACAAACAAAAGCAAGTTTCAAGACTAAGTCTCAGCATTCAACAGACAGGGTTTTAGAACTGATGCATATGGACTTGTTTGGACCAGTTACACCAATCAGTGTTAGTGGAAAGAAATACACTTTGGTAGTGGTTGATGATTTTTCAAGATACACTTGGGTTATTTTCATGACCAAAAAAAGTGAAACTAAGCAACAACTGACAGAACTTCTCAAGAGACTCCAAAATCAGAAGAGTGTTACAGTAATCAAGATTAGATCAGATAAAGGAACAGAATTTCTCAACAACATAATCATTGAATATTGTGGAGAAAACAGAGATCTACACAAGCTTGCAGCTACAACAACACCTCAACAGAATAGAGTAGCTGAAAGGAGGAATATAACACTCAAAGAAGCTGGAAGGACAATGATCTGTGAATCTAAACTACCAGAAAGATATTGGGCAGAAGCTGTAAATACAGCTTGTTCTACTCATAATCGAGCTCTCATAAACAAGAGACATGAAAAGACACCTAATGAGATTTGGAATGGAAGAAAACCAAATGTCTCATACTTTCATGCCTTTGGAAGCAAATGATTTGTTCACAACAATGGCAAAGATCAGCTCAAAGTTTTTCAACAAAAAGTTGATGAAGGAATATTTCTAGGATACTCAAGTGTCAGTAAAGCGTTTATAGTGTTAAACAAGCGGAACTCAAGCATGAATAATCGATACATGTGCTTTTTGATGAACCAAAGTTTACTGGAGACACAATTGAAGACAAGGAAGAACCAGTTTGTCGACTTCGATCGGACAAGACTCCAGAACCAGTTTTCATTGATATTGGAAGATTAAATATCTCAGATTCTTCAGATCAAGATCAACCTCAGTTACCGGTAACTGAACCAGCAATTGAACAACAACAAGAAGAAACTGATTCAGTTGAAATTGATCTAGCTCAAGAAGAACCAGCTCCAAAGAATGAAGATATGTTGATGCGACCCCCAGTACATCAATGGATGAGAAATCACCCTGAAGAACAAGTGTTAGGTGATTTTCAAGCTGGAGATCGTACAAAACATCAATTAGATGCTATGATAGCATGAGTTTTGTCTCAGTCTGAACCAAAAGAGATTGAAGAAGCCTTGAAAGATCCATATTGGATTTTGGCTATGCAAGAAGAACTCAATGAATTTGAAAGAAATCAAGTTTGGGATTTAGTTGACAAGCCAGATCATGTCAACATAATAGCAACTAAATGGGTTTTCAGAAACAAGCTTCATGAAGATGACAATATTACCAGAAACAAAGCCAGACTTGTAGCAAAGGGGTACTCACGAGCTAAAGGGATAGACTTTGATGAAACTTATGCCCTAGTTGGAAGGTTGGAGGCAATCAGACTATTTCTTGCCTTTGTAGCTCACAAGAAATTCAAAGTGTACCAGATGGATGTCAAAAGTACATTTTTGAATGGGATACTTGAAGAAGAAGTCTATGTTCATCAACCCCCAGGATTTGAAATCCAAGATCAAGCTAACAAGGTCTGTAAACTGAGAAAAGCTCTTTATGGACTCAAAGAAGCACCAAGAGCTTGGTATGAAACTCTATCTCAGTTCCTGGTGGATAATGGTTTTACAAAAGGAACTATTGATAAACTTTATTTAGAATGAAAGTTGAAGAAAGTACTCTCCTAGTTCAAATCTATGTGGATGACATCATTTTTGGATCAGAAAATGAGCAACTCTGTGAGAAATTTGTAAGTTTAATGAAAAGAAAATTTCAGATGAGTATGATGGGAGAACTAAGTTACTTTCTCGGTTTACAAGTAAGACAGATGGACAATGCAATTTTCATTCACCAAACCAAGTATACAAGGGAATTGATCAAAAAGTTTGGAATGGAAAAATCAGTTGGCACTGCAACACCAATTGGAACAAACATCAGATTAGATGAAGATAAAGATGGCAAGGATGTGGATCAAACTCTCTACAGAAGAATGATTGGACGTCTACTTTATCTTACAGCCGGTAGACTAGATATATCCTTTACTGTTGGTGTATGTGCCAGATTTCAAACTAGACCTAAAGAAAGCCATCTTACTGTCGTCAAAAGGACCTTGAAGTATTTGAAAGATACAGAAGGAGTTGGGATATGGTATTCAAATGAAAGAGAATTCAAACTGATATCCTACTCAGGCTCAGACTATGCAGGATGCAAAGTGGATAGAAAAAGTCCTTCAGGCACATGTCAGTTACTAGGAAATAGACATGTGTCATGGTTCAGCAAGAAGCAAAACTCAATTTTCGACTTCAACGGCTGAAGCTGAGTATATAGCAGCTGGAAGCTGTTGTGATCAAGTTTTGTGGATCAGACATCAATTAAGAGATTATGGAATAGAAGAGGGAATGATTCCCATAATGTGTGATAATACAAATGCAATTGCTATAATTGACAATCCAGTTTTGCACTCAAGGACGAAACACATTGATGTGAGACATCACTTCATAAGAGATCATGTCGAAAAGAAGGATATCACAGTTCTCTATGTCCCGATTGAAGATCAGTTGGCTGACATTTTCACCAAACCTTTAGACAAAGAGAGATTTGCCAAACTGATAACTGAATTAGGTATAATCAAAGTCTTCTAAGTCAATTTAAGCCAAGAGATTCGTCAAGGGTATTGATCTTTGTTATGATGGGTGCGCTCACTTAACAGATCAGTCATTGACATCAACAATCTCAAACTGACTAACTGAAACTGAAGAATTGATGGAACTGAATTTATTCTAGAACTGACCTCAAGCATCAGCTTACTTAGTCAAAGAGAGCCAAATGGTTGAATGGATAAAACCGACAGCGGTTGCATCATATTTAATTAGCGCCGTTTATGTCAGAACCTGTTGCTTGTACACCCTCACTATTGTCAAAACAGTACATGCATCGGTTACACCAACCATCATGGAATTTGAATAGTCAGTACAAAATCATCAGAAAATCATGAACCGTCAATACACCCCCTATATATCCGACCCCTTGCACATCCATCCTCTCACAAAAGAAAAAATCAAACTTTGTCTCACACAAAATTCTATCTTTTTCAATATTACTTCATTTTCAAGAAAACTTCGTAATGGCAGCCTCCAAGAAATCACAAGAAGAAAGGCTCATTACTGAATTGAATACTCTATCATTTTAAGAGTATGAAGCACTCTGCAACAATACTCTGTTAGCAAGCCTCATTTGCGAGAAGATAAAGCATCCGCAAGGATTGAGAGACATCCTGGAAGTAAAATTCAACGATGATCGTGATGTAGAAGGGATTTTACAGTTCTCAGAAAACATGAGATTGGTAAGGAAATCTCTGATCACAAAAGTTCGAGGAGAAAGGATTATTGTCAATGAAGCAGTCATCAAAATGCTATTCGATTTCAAGGAACCACTTGTGAAATCAATAGATTTGAGTTGTTTACCACTCAAAAGAGACGCCTTTCTCAGACAAATTTCTTTAACAAAGGAACCAGCAGCTATTGACTCACATGTCAACAACCTCAAACCATAGTTTGGACTCATCGGCAAATGGCTTTGCTGGCATGTCATTGGTCGATATAAAGGCATCGCCATATTATCTGAAGACAACATTTATCTGATGAACATCATCTGGGATGAATTTGAGTTCAATTGGGAAGGTTATGTGTTTAATCAGTTAAAACAGCTACACTTAGCTGAATTGGAAAGTGTTCAAAGAGCTCAAGCTGAAGGAATAGAAACCGTTGACAGACATCGACTGAAAAAGACACTCAGTAGCATTATTCAACATTATTTGGAAAGACTCAAGGAAGGGAACGCAGCAGAACAAACTGGTGCTGCATCTACGAGAAGAATGGATACATCCACAGGAGATGTAACTCTAGTCCATTCTAAGAAAGAAATCACCAAGAAATCCCAACCTGAAGCCGAGAAGAAAACTGTGTCTCAGCAAAGAGCTGAACACAAAGGAGTCAAACGAAAAGCTGACTCAGAGAAAGTTAATTCAGTTGGGAAATGTTTGTTCCCAGGCACCTCAAGTCAGTCAGCACCAACTGAGGGGGAACAAAAACTGACAACTGAAGTCACAAGAAAGGTCAGTATAGCTACTGAAATTGTTTCTCAGTTACAACAGACGATCTCAGAGAAACAAGTTTCCGTTATGGATGCTGAAATGGAGCAACAACAATTTCAGCAACAACCAGCTCAGAAATCAGTTCATATTTTTGAAGCTGAAAGAATTCGTCAGTCTGTTGAAAATGAAACTCAAGACCGAAGACAGACGTGAAGCTACTCTACTAAGTGAAGAAAAGTTATTATTGGAGAAACTTGAAGTCAGGGATCTTTATCCTCTAATTCCTATGGAAGAGTTTCTCACAAACTGTTTTTTCCGAAGATTTACTGAGATAGCTCAACGAAGAAAATCAGCCACGTCATCAACATTGGATAATCAAAAGAAGAAGGATGATTACAAAGATGATGAATCAATTAAAGTAGCTGATAAGATTATAGTTTTGCAGTCAGTTATTCAACCTCAAGCTCAAACTACGTAGACTGTTAATCAGCAAGAAGAATTGCCAGTTGGAAACCAAACAACTGACAATCAGCAAACAGATGGAAAGATTGATGATAAGCAACTATTGGTAATTAATGATGATATTCAACCTACAATCAAACAAGATGAAGAAGTAGATCCATCTGAAATTATGACAAAAGAAGAATTGAGCAAAGTACATGAAAATTTGAAGATTATGCTCAACCAAAAGGACGAATACAATGGCCTTTTGTCAAATATTTCTGGATACTTGGATTATCGGAAGAAGACGGATGCCTCAGTCCACACCAAGTTGGATATTATTCAGAAATCAACTTCTAGCTCATCCTCAGAAATTCTAACTCTCATAGAGACCCTTGAACTCACAACCACAGTAGACACATAAACGCATGTTCAAGCAGAATGGCACTTAAATCAGCGTATCTATGGTTTAGAAACTCAGTTGAAAGAAGTACTCACATCTCAAATGAATATCTCAGCCGACCAAATAGCAACCCATCAGTTGGTAAATCAGTTATATGATGCCAAAAAGCGGGAAGCTGAAGAAGAAAAGCTGAGACTACTAGATGAAAAGATGAAGCTGGAAGAGGAACTGAAGAAATACAAATCAGCGGCAAGTCCTTATGTTCGGAATGTAAAAGAACTATCTGAAGAGCAGCTAATTGCAAAATATAGTCAACCTAGAGAAATGAGAGCTACTCTTACATAGGATCTATGGATGAAGTTTGTCAATGATCATAGCAATGTCAAACTCAAGTACAAAGACAAAACTTATGAAGAATCTCTTGCTTACTTCTTATCTGATCAGTATCATAATCAGAAGATGGTACAACATAAGAAGATCAAGAAGATTGAAGAGAAATTGCAGATCAAAGAAAACACTGAACAAATGAAAGCTGATGTGGCTGTATTTGAAAAATATTACAAGGGTGAATCAGCATTGCAAAAGCTAGGTTTGTGCAGAAGATGGAAGTGTTCCAGTCAAGTATATTATCTCAAAACCTTCTCCAAGGAAGACTCAAAACTAGAATATGTTTATCACCTTCATTATAAAGAGAAGAAATTTATTTTAGTTACACAAAGAGCATAGAAAACAGTTTAGCTCTTATTTCAGTTTTATCTACTGTGCAACTGTTCCAGTTTTTGCAAACTCTTAATGAAATCCAGTTTCCAGTTTTACCTTGTTTTGAATTTTATTTATCTTTAAGCTTTTCTTTTAAGGAGGGTTTTGGCATCATCAAAAAGGGGGAAATTGTTGGGAATAAAATTTAGTTTTGATAATGATTCATCTTATTTAAGAACATGTTTGTTAACACCTCAGTGGTGAAGTGCTGAAACTAACTGTTATAGTGGAAAGCTAAAAGATGTCTAGAACTGAATGTATAGGTTTTACTAGAGTCTGATAATTGTATAGGTTATATCAGACAAGCACTGTAATAGATAGAAGTGTCGTAGAACTGAAACTGGAAATCATCTAAGAAACTGCAAATCACTTAGATAACTGGAACTGAACTTAAGACTAAAGATGTACACCTAGAACTGAAAGTTCACCTAGAAATGAAGAAGGTAAGTTTGCTGAGGCACACAGTCTCGGTTGGCTTATCTAGAACTGAAGGCTGAGGGAACAAACTCAGTACTTAAAGAACTGAGGGACAAATACTCAGTTAAGGAAGATTGAAGAACTGAGGGTTCAAACTCAGTTATGAAGATTTTAAGCCGACACTGTAAAGTTAGAATTCAAGTAAGTCAGTGATGGCCTGAACTGACTTTATAGATATTGTAGAAGATCTAAGAATCATAAGGACAATGATATCTTAGATGATCTTTATAAGGAAGGGTGTAATCTGATTCAGTCACATATAATCAGATAAATATAGTACTGAAGTTTTTGAAGAAGAGTAAGAACTTAGTTAATGCTCTAAGTCAGTTAGTAAACTGAAAACTGACACACTCAGTATAAAACTGATTAGGAAACTCAGTTTAATAGTCAGTCATCCAAAAACTGAAAGTACATTCGAACGTTGTAAAGGAAGCAACTCTATTGGATGAAATACTGACAAGACAGAACTGTCCCTATATATAGCCGTTACAAGATAGATGTTGATACAATTCGAATTCAAGCAAGATGAACATTGGACATCACACTATAAATAGAGAAATTTGTACCAAGGATAAAAATAAAAGAATTAACAAGATTACAAGCATTTTTGTGCACAAGTCTCGTTCATTCGAATTACTATCTTTATTTGCGCTCAAAAAGATCATATCTAGAATTCTTCAAGTGTTCAAGCTACATCGATCTTAACCAGATTTCTACACTTTGAAGAACCACAAGAAAGAATCAATTTATTGATTCCCAGCCCAACTTTGATTCTTAATCAAAGGTTTAAACTGTGAAGCAATCCGGTCAAGGAGTTGCCAAGGACAGTTGTGACATTTTCAGTCTGGTAGACTGTGTTTGTTGTGGTAGCTAGTGAAGAGGCAATACAACCCTCTAAGGACCAGTGGTTCAAGCAGTTGAAGAGCAGCCATACAACCTGTTCTTTAGTTGTTTAGATAGTGACAATAAGGATTAGTCAAGGAATATCATATAGGACTTTTTGTAACAGCATACCTCAAGGAGTTCTAGTGGAATTTCCTCCTACTTCACAGGGGAAGAGTGGACTGACAGGATTACACCACCTGGAACCACTATAATTCTTGCTCTACTTACTTTATGCCTTTACATTCTTTTATTTACTTTACAACATTTATATTTGTTTATACATCATACTGAAACTGATTGTTTTAAGCATACACAGTTCACAAACTGACATTCATCATAATTCGGTTTTTCATACACAGCATTTTATTATAGAATAACAAGATCCAGATAAAGGGTAAAATCTATATCTTCTGCCAGTTGACTCAGTTTTGCATAAGTCAGTTTGACTTAAACTCACCTTTGTCAGCTCAACTCCACTCAAGTTAAAACTGAACCTTAATTGTTACTCAATTTGTACAAGACTCAGTTCTCAGTTAGGTTTTTGGTGACAAGTTTATTCACCCCCCCCCCCCTCTCTCTAAACTTGTGTTAGCCTTTCCAAGGGACCAACAACCACTAAGTCAGTTTATACACCTATATAAGGCCCATAGAGTGCTACGAATTTTGTATTCCATCTATTCTTCATCTCTTTTCTAGTTCTTCATCAACTAGATACAATATAGTCTTTTGGTAATAAAGTCTTCTTTTATTTTCTTCTTTTCTTCTTGCAAATAAGTCATGAGTCTTTCATTATTGAATTGTGCTTGGTTTATGATCTTCATGGATCGTCTTGAATCACCGAAGGGAAGGAGAATAGAAGAGTGGATATGTTCTTCTTTATAGGTAATATCCATTCCAATGTTTTATTTCTTTTCTTAGATTCACGATTGTTCTTGTGTTACATCTAGATTATTCTTGCATGTAATCATCTATGAATTAATTAAACGAACCTTAATCTTTATTATTCGAGTCGTTAATATGAAATGCAGAATTATGGGTTGCGCTCTTCAGATCTGCGATGGTCTTTTTCGTTACATCGGAATAACTAGTAAATCACAATTTTGTGGTTCGCCATCAACTACGTTGATCAACCGGTTTAACTAAGCGTAGGTTAGCTCTGACCAATCTACTTATTGTAATCATAAAACTAGCATGAAATACGAATAGTGAAGTGTTAGTTTGGACACAGTCTTGATGGACCCTAGCAACGTGCTGATCAGTGTCGACAGCTGTCTAGGCTGGTTAGCAGTATGAGTTAGCGCTCAATACCGGCAATTCTAGTTCATTATGCATATGGGCTATTACGGACCAATTAAGGAGGGTAGCTGGCGTATAGATTGTCTGCTACCATTGTCGGAGTAGATAGGGTTAGGAGTTGCACCCGCAGCTAAATTACACACAACGAGTCAAACACGGATTAAGGGGAGATTAGTTAAGAATAGTGTGGTTAGTGCATTTTTTATATATGATTGATGATTGGTTTATTTCATCTCTTTTATATTTTATCTATTTATGTTGGTCAATGACCACCCCTATCCGGTTGACCTATGAATTGTGGTTGTGTTTAACATTATTAAATAATAGTCTCTGTGGGATCGACCTTGACTCGCCTTGATATACTACGATTGACCTAGTACTCTTGCTAGTACATTGTGTGTATTAGTGTATTTCACACGTGATCATGTTTTTGGCGCCGTTGCCGGGGACTATTTATTTAATTGTATGGCATAGCCATTAATTTAGAGTTAACCTATTTTATCTGTTTTTTTTTTTTCTCTTTTCGATTAGCAAATAAAAGTTGGAAGGTTTTTTTCATCGCCTTGTTCCTAAGGCTATTTAGCAAAGGATATGCGGGAGTTTTTTTTACTTCGCATGATTATTCGGTTATTATTTTGAGTCTTGATTCTTTTTATTTTTATTTGGAGTCTTGTAATAGTTTTGTTGTGTTTAAGTCATAAAGTTGTTATTTATTGGCATAAATTGTTTATTGCACTTCTTTTTTTAGTTGTGCTATTTACTGCCACATACATAATTATTTTTTTACTTATTCGCATCTCGTGGTACTAATGGCCTTTGTGCAAGAATCGTTTGTATTAGCTGACCTAGTGCAAATTATTCATTTGCAGAAGACAACTTGAGTTCCAGTTCAGTGATATGATTTGCTTCAGACAGTAGCCGAGTTCTTCTATTTTCCAAAGCTAAGTGTTCTTCTTCTTCCTACTTTTTATTGCTTTAGTTTTCACATTGGGACAATGTTGATTTTTAAAGTAGGGGGTAGGCATAACACTTAGTTTGAAAAAATTGGGACACACATACACTTACTTTTTTGAATTTCGATTTTTTGAATGGAATAAAATAAAAACCTTAAATCATTGAAAGTGCTTAATTACATACTTAATTCATTAATGATGAATAAGGGGTTTGTCAACTATTTGAAGTAGTGGTTTATTAATCATCTATCTTGTTGTGGACTCGACCTTTTATAAGCACGTATAACTCACTTCTTCAGTATGTAGTATAGATGACGCATTATTCAATTTAGTATGGAAGAATGAGCATGTGCTATGTTGCATGAAGTAGTGATTTATTAATTATTTTACCATTGAATTTAATTTTTTATCAAACAATCTAAGTGAGAAGTATTTAGATAAGATGAAGCGTTATCCTAGACCGGGAATCGATATTTTTCGGTGGATATACTTTAACCAACTGTTGTAGGAGGATGGTAGCAACTTGAATGCTAAACAAGGTCAACCGGGACAAAACGGGCTTGTGAGAGAGAGAGAAAAAAATAGTGAGGAAATCTGCTAGAAAAAGAAAAAAAAATTAAAAAATAGATATGCAATAAAGGCAATGAGGGAAGCGAACTCGTGTAAAAAGGGCACGACCCTCGCATAAAAAAGAAACAAACGAGGACCTAAGAGTAATACTTGGTCCCCAAGTCCTCCCGGCCCAAGTAAAGTTTCGTGTTGTTTGCCTGAGTCTGAAGGCAAGATGAGCGAGTGTGCACATTGATAAGTAAGGATTGTGGGGTCTGTATAACTACATTCTCTTCTTGAATGCACTATCACAAAAGATTTATCACACGACACATTCATGCATTGCTAGGTGATGATTAATGGTGAACTTATGAATTTTTGTATGATACATGTTTTGCCTGAATTCCTTATTGATATAATGTGATTCTGTCCGCGTCACTGTTGTTTGAGAGTTATTCACACACACGTCGGTTCTACTATGAGATAGTGCTTAATGGATTACTAATGGATATGTGTTGACCCTCATCTTATTTATCATTCTTGAATGAGTCTGTTCTTAATTTGTTTGTAATTGTTTAGGAGGTTTGTTTGATTTGGTTTCTGCTCGGGACGATCAAAAGCTAAGTGGGGGGTAGTTGTGATGGTCAAATTGGAATCATTATTTACCTTCAATCTACCCCGGATTTGAGTTCTCAATGAGGATAATATGTATGAAATCATGAGTTAATTAGCTAAATGTGATTAAGCCACGTTTAGGGTGACTAAATTGGTATTATGCGTATTAACCGTGTATTTTATGCGTTATTTGTTGAAATAGAAGCTACTATGTGTGGTATGGTTTTATTGACAGATGGACGAGTGTTTGGAGCATCATTTGGGCTGAAGGAGAGAGTTAATCGATAAAGAACTGAACAGAGCTGAAGGTTGAAGTGTTTCAATTTGTGATCTTGCAACAAAATTTCGGAAGCCGTAAGAGACGAACTAGGCTTGGGCTTATGCATGAAAGTTGTAGGGCTGTAAACTAGGATTCCAGCACACATTGATTCATCCAAATCAGAGTTGCGTAGGCCATGTTATGGTCCAAATACCGAAGCTGGGCCTAGGGTATTCCAAGTTAAGTCAGTAGGCAGAAAAAGACAAAAATATCCCCGGTAAACCGGGAGTTATCCTCGGTTTACCGAGGCCCAGAATCTTCCAGAAACACGTTTTCTTGTCCTCCAAGCATTGGGTTTACCCCTAAGTCGGTTTATACACCTATATAAGGCCATAGAGTGCTACGAATTTTGTATTCCATATATTCTTCATCTCTTTTCTAGTTCTTCCTCAACTAGATACAATGTAGTCTTTTGGGAATAAAGTCTTCTTTAATTTTCTTCTTTTCTTCTTGCAAATAACTCAAGAGTCTTTCATTATTGAATTGTGCTTGGTTTACGATCTTCATGAATCGTCTTGAATTGTCAGAGGGAGAGAGAATAGAAGAGTAGATATGTTCTTCGTTATGGGTAAGATCTATTCCAATGTTTTATTTCTTTTCTTAGATTCATGAATGTTCTTGTGTTAGATCTAGATTATGCTTGCATGTAATCATGTATGAATTATTTAAAAAAAACCTTAATCTTTATTATTCGATTCGTTAATTTGAAATGCAGAATCATGGGTTGCGCTCTTCAGATCTGCGATGGTCTTTATTGCTAGATCTGAATAACTCGTAAATCCTAATTCTGTGGTTCTTTGTCAGCTATGTTGATCGACCGGTTTAATTAATAGTAGGTTAGATCTGGCAAATCTGCTTATTGGAATCGTAAAACTAGCATGAAATACGAATAGTAAAGTGTTAACTTGGACATAGTCTTGATGGACCCTTGGAACGTGTTGATCAGTGTCGACAGCTGTTTCGGCCGGTTAGCGGTATGAGTTAGCGCTCAATACCGGTAATTCTAGTTCATTATGCGTATGGGCTACTACTAACCAGTTAAAGAGGGTATGTGGTGTATATATTGTCTGCTACCATTGTCGGAGTAGATAGGGTTAGGAGTTGCACCCGTAGCAAATTACACACAACGAGTCGAACACGGATTAATGGGAGATTAGTTAGTGTTGGTCCCTTAGAAAGGCTAACACAAGTTTTGAGGGGGAGTGAATAAACTTGTCACCAAAATCCTAAATGAAAACTGAGTCTAGTGCAGATTGATTAACAATTTAGGTTCAGTTTTAACTTGTGTGGAGTTGAGTCGACAAAGCTGAGTTTAAGTCAAACTGACTTATACAAAACTGAGTCAACCGGCAGCGGATATAGATTTTAGCCTTTATCTGGATCTTGTTATTCTCTAAGAAAAAGCTGTATGCAAAACTGAATTCTGATGAATGTCAGTTTGTGAACTGTGTGTGTTTATAACAATCAAGTTCAGTGTGAAGTATAACAAATATAAATACTGTAAAGTAAATTACAGAATGTAATTGCGTAAAGTAAGTAGAACAAGAATTATTGTGGTTCCAGGTGGTGTAATCCTGTCAGTCCACTCTTCCCCTGTGATGTAGGAGGAAAATTCCACTAGAACTCCTTGAGATATGCTGTTACAAAAAGTCCTATATGATAGTCCTTGACTAATCCCTAGTGTCACTATCTAAACAACTAAAGAACAGGTTGAATGGTTGCTCTTCAACAGCTTGAACCACTGGTCCTTAGAGGGTTGTATTGCCTCTTCACCAGCTACCACCTTAAACACAGTCTACCCGACAGCAAATGTCACAACTGTCCTTGGCAACTCCTTGGCCGGATTGCTTCACAGTCTAACCTTTGATTGATAATCAAAGTTGGGCTGAGAATCAATAAATTGATTCTTGCTTGTGGTTCTTCAATGTGTACAAATCCGGATAATATCGATGTAGCTTGAACTCTTGAAGAATACTAGATAAGATCTTGTTGAGCACAAATAATAATTCGAATGAATGAGACTCTTGCACAAAAATGCTTGTAATCTTGTTAATTCTTGGTGTTTGATCCTTGGTGCAAAGTCATCTATTTATAGTGTGAGGTCTAACGTTCATTTCGTTTGAATTCGAATTGTATCAACGGCTATATTTAGTGACCATTTTGACTTGTCAGTATTTCATCCAATAGGGTTGCTTCCTTTTCAACGTTCGAATGTACTTTTAGTTTGTTGGATGACTGACTTATAAAACTGAGTTTACTGATCAGTTTTATACTGAGTGTGTCTATTTTCAGTTTACTAACTGACTCAGAGCATTAACTGAGTTTTTACTCTTCTTCAAAAACTTCAGTACTCTATTTAACTGATTATATGTGACTGAATCAGATTACACCATTCCTTATAAAGATCTTCTAAGATATCATTGTCCTTATGATACTTAGGTCTTCTACAAGATCCATAAAGTCAGTTCAGGCCATCACAGACTTACCTGAATTCTAACTTTACGGTCTCGGCTTAATAATCTTCATAACTGAGTTTGAACCCTCAGTTCTTCAATCTTCTTTAACTGAGTCTGTGTTCCACATTTCTTCAAATACTGAGTCTGTTCCCTCAGCCTTCAGTTCTAGATAAGCCAACCGAGTCTGTGTCCCTCAGCGAACTTACCTTCTTCAGTTTCTGAGTGAACTTCAGTTCTTGGTGTACATCTTCAGTCATAAGGTCAGTTCCAATTGTCTAAGTATTTTACAGTTTCTTAGATGATTTCCAGTTTCAGTTCTACGACACTTCTATCTATTACAGTGCTTGTCTGATATAACCTATACATTCAGTTCTAGACATCTTTTAGCTTTCCACTATAACAGTTAGATTCAACACTTCATCAATGGGGTGTAAATACGATGAATCATCATCAAAACTGAATTTTATTCCCAACAGTTAGGAATAATGTGGTTAAAGCCTTTTTGATATATGATTGATGATTGGTTTAATTGCATCTCTTTTATATATTGTCTATTTATGTGGGTCAATGACCACCCATATCCAGTTGACCAATGAATTTTGGTTGTGTTTAACATTATTAAATAATAGTCTTTGTGGGATCGACCTTGACTCGCCTTGTTATACTACGATTGACCTAGTACTCTTGATAGTACGTCGTGTGTATTAGTGAGTTGCACACGCGATCAGTCAAGTAATTCGAAAAGAGACACAACGATTCGTAACATGACATTGACAAACGGAGGTTATCTTATTGAAAAACCGGAGGGGAACTCACTCAAAGTCACTTAACAATCAAAGGGGCTCTGTGATTTAAGCATCTGATGCATGATTCAAGCATTAAAATTACGAGCAAAGGAAGAAAATTAGGAAAAAATTGAAGCTTTTACCTGAATGTTTGAAGATTTCTGGACACTCGATGAAAGTAGATCAGAAAACTCAAAGGGCTGCCGGAAACGGCTTTGCTCCACCAAAAACTGCTGCTAGAACGCCGGATTCTTCAAAGGCTACCGGATTTTTTTGCCATAAAGAATGGAAAATGCATAAAGTGTCTTCGATATGGGGGTCGCCTCCTTATATAGGCCGACCAGTAACCAAATCGTCATGTCCCAAAATCAAAAATTCGAATTTCAAATTTAAAAGCAACCTTCGTACGATTGCCACAATATTCCCGCCTATCAGAGGTCATGGACAGTCATATCAACCGTCACATCAGTTACGAAACCGAGGAAACGTCTCAACAGAAAATCACCATAACCAGTTACGGCCTTAAGTCTGCCCGCTTTACAGCGTAGCACCTTGCAATGAGTCACTTCATGTTATAAAAGTTTCTTAAACCCATCCGCTTAATAGCACGGTCCCAAATCATGCCCGCTTTATAGCACAACATCTGCTAATGAGTAGCTCACAACATAAAAGTTTCCAAAACCGGCCACTCGAAGCGCGGTCCAAAGCCTATCCGTTTAATAGTGCAGTGTCTCTTGCTTGTCTCTTTTATAGCGCAACATTGTGCAATGATTCGCTCTACGCCATAAAATTTCCAAAACCCACAACTCGTAGTGCGGTCTAAATTCTGTCCTCCCTAAGAGCACATCACCACATGGTAAAGTGATTACGTCGCAATGGCCAATCCAAGCCTAATATTACCATAATCGGCACCATCTCTAACGGAGCTTACAGGGCCACGGTATGCGAAAGCGTTCACGTCTTTACTCCCCGTCTAAACCTTAGCAAATAGTTTAGCCATGGAGTAAGGGGCCATTGATATACCAAACCCAAACACGGTCTAACGGACCACCACCAGGCCCAATCTAGCGGTCACATCGCAGCTTCCAACCTCCATCGCCACCAGCCCGACTTGCCATAGGCCGATCTGGTCATTGAGTCCGCACGATCAGAACTGTGCCCAGGCTGGAGGCCGAACACGCTCCCTCAAGTCTGCCATATCGATCAGCTGGACCATGCCCTCAGCACTTAGGTGAACACGATATATACTTGGCGTTAGCAGGGACAAGACTATGCGAGCAGAAAGATATCAAAAGCGACCGGTGAGCCCATTGATCAGCTCCTTATCGTTGCTTAACTTCTTAATTGTACTAAATTATATCTTGTCACCGTTAGCCTAAGCGCCATTAGAGACTTTCCTATAAATAGGTGCATCGTGTAAGCCACAAAGGGATCCAGAAATTAATATAAGCAGATACACTCTGCCAAATTGTCAACCTCATACCCGCTTTCTTATTACATTGAGCTCGCCGGCTGAGCACCACCTTGTGTTCTTAAAAGCCACCCCATTTTCCCTAAAATATCATCTCTTTCCAACTATATATCCACCATATAAACACCGGTTCAACCACTGTGATATTTCTAGAAATATCAAATGGTAGACAAGTTTTTGCTTTTGCTGTCTTGCAATCCGCCACATATGTGTTGTCTTCTCTTCCTCCTACAAGTACAACTGATTGGTTTGTTTGTGAATTACTTTGCAACCTTCATTGCTGAAATGCACCTTGTACTCTTGGTCACAGAATTGACTGATGCTTAACAAATTAAAATTTAGTCCCTTGACATATGCTATATTCTAAATCTTCAATTTGATCTTTAACATTGTGCCATCCCTCATAATCTTGCCAGGGTTTTCTTTTCCACCAAAAGTTACATTAGGGCCACCAAAATCTTTAAAATTAGTAAACCTTCCTTTATTGCCAGTCATATGTCTGGAAAATACACTGTCTATGTACCAGACATCCTACAAAATAATTAAGTATTTTTAGGTACCCAACACTATTTGGGTCCATGCCTGTTAGTGGTCATGCCTCCTACCCCAATTGTATATCCAAAGGATCTTCTCCTTGAAGGTTTGAAATCATCAACCTCATATGTATAAGGCATGGCGGAATACGTCCTAATTGTATTTTTAAAAGTATTCTTATACACTTTCTTGATTTTTGGCATTCTTTCGTCTTGTTTCACTCTCCAATACACATAAGGTGACCTATTTTCATATTGTCTTTTGTATCCAGGGCCAGATTTATGCTGGCTTTTCCTGAATCCATAAATTTTCTATTATCTGGTCACCTTTTGTAATCTGAGAATGAAACATTCTAATCATCTTCTGAAGGGTAAAGTCTGCCCTTACCTTTCAGTATGCCTTTGCCTTAGTGGATGCTATTTTTGTAAATCCAGTTCTCTTTTTAGTCTTTTATTTCCCTTCTTAAGATTGTCACATTCTTGCTCCAGAATGTCATGATTTATTTGAATTTCTTAAAACTTTCATATGAGATGTTGAATTAGTGTTTTGGAATCAAGAGAGAAATAGAAGATTGTGCAGTGTCAGAAGTAGATGCACTAGATGAGGATGAACTAGATAGTACCTATGTTTCTTCAATTTCTTTGGCCATCAGACATAGGCATGCTTCATCATTGTCTGAGCTGGTGCCTTCACTGGCTTCTGAGTTATTTTTAGATGACTCTGATGTGTTGTCATCCTCTTTACTGCTTGTCTCAAACTTTAGTGCCTTTCTACTTTTCTTTTTGTCAGTTGAGTGCGTCTTCTTAGCTGAAGATTTGTATCTTTCCTTTTCTTCATCTTTGTTTTTATTTTCTCAGGGCAATCTACTTAAAAGTGTCTTTTCTTTTTGCAAATAAAGCATTTTCCATCATCATCTTTCTTTTTGGTGTCTCTACCAGTGGAAGACTTATGTTTGCATGAAGAACTGCCTTTGAATTTTCTCTTCTTGAATATGTCTAATTTTTTATTAGTAAAGCAACCTGTACTTTTTAGCTCTTGAGTCTCTTTGCTGGCTAAGTCAGCTGCTCTACACTACTAGGTTGCAACCAACGCATTGGCCTTGTGTGGCTCTGTTGGTGCACCACTTTCACTATTTAACTTAAATTCATGAGCCTTTAGTTGTGATATTAGTGTTAGTGTATCAATCATTGCAAGATCCACTGTGCTTTTGAGCACTGATGTGATGATCTTCCATCTTTCAGGTAGACTCCTCAAGATCATTAGACACACTTCTTTTTGTGGGTATGTGTGTCCATGTTGTGTAGTTCACGGATGATGCTTGAGAATCTGTTATCCATTTGATCAATAGATTCACCTGCTTTCATTTTGAAATTTTTATTTTACAACAGTTAATTTATTTTTCTTTGATTGCCTCAGATGCTTCAATGACAAGTGTCAATTTATCCCACATTGCTTTAGCTATTTTGCAGTCTTTAATCCTCATGAACATATTACTGTTCATAGTTTTCATGATCATGTCTTTGGCAACAAAATCTAGATTTTCTCTTCTTCTGTCATCTTTAGTCCAATCTTTCTTTGGTTTCTCTATTGTAGCCCCTTGATTTGGACTTGTGGTCTCTACAGTCATGATTTTGATTGGACCATCATTGATAACATCCTACATCTCCTCATGAGCTGCTGCAAGATGAGACAACATCCTTATTTTGTATTCATCAAAATTATTAACATTGAATACAAGAATTTTAGTCATAAAATTTGAAGACTCCATTATGTGATTTGTAAAAACTGAAATATAAATATATGGAGTCTTTTGAAAAAATGTGATCTCCTTGTTACACGACATCAGATCTAAACAGTTCTGATACAAAGAACTCCACTCCGATACCAATTGTTGGCCCCAGAGAAGGGTGAAAATATAATCAGAGCGGGGGTGAATGACTATATTGGGAGTTCAAAACCTTTTTCTTGATGAAAAGCTTTTGTGCATTGGAATTCAAACCCTTAATCATATATTCAAAATATTTAAACACAAAAAGATAAAGTAAAATGTTGAATGTAAATGCAGAAAGTAAAGTGATGTATATAAATAACACAAGGTTTATAGTGGTTCGGGGTGGTGTAATCCCTTAATCCACTCTTCTCATGTGATAATTGGAGGAATTCATTATTGTCTTTCACTAATCCAATAGTTCTGATTGTCCTTGGCTACACAAGCTTCACAATCTTTAGACTATCACTCCCTTGCTACAAAAGCATCAGAGACTCAGTCTTCACACAATGCTCATTGGGAACAAATCCTTCAGCAACTATCACACAGTGGTGCAATTCCTTCTCAGAATCTCTGATTCAATCACAGAATAGAAAGATGCGAATTGGATTCACAACACTTGATCAATACTTAGTTCTGGATTTGACTTTTGACCTCTGTTTTCTGAGATTCATTTTCTGGATATTACTTTGAAGTTCACAAATAAGGCTTGTGATTTTGATAGAGTTTTGGCACTTAGAATTCTTAGCTTGTAATTGTCTATTTATCCTCTTATATCTTTTTATTCTCGGTCAATTACTTCTATTTGTAGCCATAAATTCCTTTATTTTAAATTCCGTCAATTGGCTATTTAATACTCAAAATAATCCTTCATTCTGTTTTGATTTAATCTTACTTGATTTCAGTGATCCGGATTTTCATCAAACGTTTATCATAACATCCATCCTTGATTCATTTTGTATTAAATGCTTGATCGTCCATATTTTCCACATTTTTATTAAGTGTAGATAGCTTACTTGACTCTTCTACCTTTCCATTACTGAGTTGGTTCGGTCTTTCCATCACTTCACTGCTTCCATAGTTACTTCACCGGTCAAGTGACTGCTTTACTCGGATGATTGTTCTTGTACTCTGATGTTACTTTTTTTGTCACCCGATAATCATTTATTTCAGTGATTCTTAATTTGTGTGAGATAAGTGTACACCATATTGTAGAAAATTGAGTTTCATCACTTGTAATCTTATCTTAGACTTACCCTAGGTCATATCAGTCTTCTCAAGTTGTAACTCAGTCCATAGGTCTTTACTTTGTTGTGATGGTGCCTTGGCTGTCTTCACTCTGCTGGTCATTCATTTTTACTAAGCCGGCCTACCAGACTATTACAGTGCTTGTTTGACTAAACTTATACAATTGTCAGACTTCTAAGTAAAGCCTATACAATCATTTTTCTAACTTATTTCAACTTATTTCAAGCTTTCTATAACAACAAATGTGGCCATCATCAAAACAATAAAATGTTCCTCACAATAGGCCAAGTCAGTGAAGTGAAGAATAGAAGACCAGTTTAATAAGATAGCCAAGGAACCAGCACAGTGAAGTGAAGACCTATGGACTGACTTACAACCATGGAAGTCTGTGATAACCTTGGGTAAGTCTAAGATATTAATCAAGTGATGGAAATCAATTTTATTAAATATGGTGTCAACTGACCTCGCCCAAACTAAAGGTGAAGTAAATCTCTATCGGTTGATAAGTTCCAGCAGAGAAGGCAAAAGGTAAGTAATAACAGCCAAGTAAACAAGGAAGGACTTACTAAAAGAGGGTTTTGTATATCTTTTGTGATTTCTAGTAGGTTTTGTTGGTGGTTGTATGAGATTATTTTGTTTCTCTACACACCTTGGGATAGGCTCTGTGAGTTATGCTCTCACATGACCCCTTTTGACAGTTTTTGGGTGTTGTTATGTGTTTAGTGGCTGTTGTTTCTTGTTGCATATAACCTCTGGGGTCTTATGCAGCTTGGAATCAACAAATCTAACCACTTTTCAACACTGTCTAGGTGTTAGTTTAGTTCTAATTTTGATTAGGATGTAATTTCTAGTATTTTGCATACCTTGGTTATAAATTTTTTACCTTTAACCAAAAAAAAGGACTTACTAAAAGAGTAAAGATCAAGCATCCTAGTGAAGTAGTAACTCAAACAACGATGTAAATCAAAAGCAGCTGAGTAAAGCCAAGTCAAGTAACTTGTCTATACTTAATAAAAAAAATGTGGAAATATGAGGATTACAGCATTTAATACTAAATCAATCAAGAACTGATTTTATGAGGAACGTTTGAAGAAAATCCGGATGACTGAAAACCCAAGAAGATCAAATTAAGACAAATCAATGATTATTCTCAGCATTAAATAGCCAACGGGCGGAAATTCAAAATAAATGCATTCAAGGCCACAAATAGAAGTCATTGACAGAAAGGAAAAACAACAAGATAATCACCAAATTTTCTTAGTGCCGAAACTTTGTCGATTTCATAAGCCTTCATCTTGATCTTCAAAGCAATACCCAGAAAATCACTCTCAGTAAAACAGAGCCTTAAATGTCATAATCAAGAACTTAGTTTGATCAAGTTCTGAGATATATCTTTTTCTTTACTATATTTATACATCGATGGTGTCTTCAATGTATTTAAACTGCAACACCACGCCAGGAGAATTCAAAACAGTATTGTAGACTTTGGTTTTTGTGTCTTCTGTTTCAAAAGGCAGGCAAAGAACATGCTTTTGCTCTGAATAGGGGCACGTATAATTGCCTTTCGACTTGGACTATCAAAATATCTTTGTGGAGTTGATGGCCTTGAAGTCACCTGAAACATCATTCAACACAGAAACATACCTCAAGAAACATGCTCATGAAAACACAAACGATATGCTACGTATACCTAGATGTAACTTAAGCATGGTTCAAAGTCTCGGCCTACTCGGCTCCGACTCGGCCGACTCGTCTCCAACTTGGAGCATACCGGTACAAAGTTACAGATTCATCTCGGTTTAGACTTGATTCGGGTACGTATCGGCCAAACTCGGCCAAACTCGGCCAATCTCGGTCAAACTCGGCCGAGTCAATCCGATTTAAGTTGGAACATTAGTGATTCAATTGGAACCATGAAAAAGGATAAAGCAAAAGCAATCCTACACAATATTCGGCCAATCTTTACAATAAACTTCACTCCAAAAGCATAGTAGCAGACATAATCTTTACTATTTACTTCTTTACAGAATAAATAGTACACTTGTGACTTTGCCAATTGTCAAGAATCAAAACAACTCACATATTTCAATAATTATCCAGCTTTCCAGCCTCTTTATAATAAAAAAATTCATCCAGAATTATCATGGCAAAACTTCACAACCCACAACACAACTTTGATTCACCACAACTCCTCCATTTTTTGGTTAAATTTATTCAATTTTAAAGCATACAAAACCTAATGAAATTCATGTTGCTGATTACCCAGACAAGAAACAAAACCAAACATCAAAACCACAAATATGCATGTTAAAACAACAAACAACCATAAATACGCATGTTAAAACGTAACGCAACAGTGCATATTTTGTTCGATTTAATCGAAAGAAATGATCTTGACGATTGTTTTGGGACATTTTGAAGTTGTGTTTAGTTATTCAATATTTTTTTTATTTTTTAGATTTTTTTCAATTTTTTAAAACATTTTATATGGGAGAAAACCCGTCTCGCCCGAAACGATACCGATACGCGACGATTTATGTGACTCAGTGGTCTCCGAGACGGTTACCGAGACCGCTACTTTGAACCATGAACTTAAGCCGTAAGGATTACAATTTACAAGGGGATAATTACGAGAGATACAGAGGAGAATATAGTCATTGAAAACAACAGAATTACCTGCTTTTTGATGCCCAATGTTTGTATAGCAGCACTTGAAGTAGACCCCACAATGGAGGTATGTTGAGGTCCTTTCAGTGAAGGCTTGGTTTCTGATGCTAAATGCCAAGAAAGAGTATTGGTTGCTGGGGTACCTAAAAGTGAGCTAAATCAGGATAATGGTTGCACCTCCCAAGTCCCAACATCAAAAAAATTATACTCCTTCCGTTTTTTCTATCAGTCACATTTCACACTTTGCTATTTTTTTATTTATCTGTCATTTTACATTTACAATACATCATTTATTATTTTTTTATTCTTTACCAATAAAGTATTTACATCTCCAATAAAAAAATACGTTTCCAATACTAAAAATTCTTTATCAACAAAGTATTTACATTTCCAATAAAAAAAATTTATTTCTAATACTATTTACTTTATTAATTTGTATAATTCTTCTCTCTGCGACATATATATAAAACGGGAGGAAGTAATATTGTCATAACACTCTGCCGTCACAAGCTTGTGTACCATTAATGATCATAGTAGAATTTATTTATTGATTTGAGCCCCAATGATGGATAAATGATTTACAAATGAGTAATGTAATATTCTGATTTTTTTCTCAAATTATAATTATATATTCATTTCGCTCCACAATATAAGGCCTTTTGCTTTTT
This sequence comes from Gentiana straminea, assembly GCA_036785695.1. Classification (NCBI taxonomy): domain Eukaryota; kingdom Viridiplantae; phylum Streptophyta; class Magnoliopsida; order Gentianales; family Gentianaceae; genus Gentiana; species Gentiana straminea. The sequence continues at coordinate 1,243,273 of JAVUPR010000398.1, read as the reverse complement.
TAGACTTTTCTCATATTATAATGCCTACTCACATTCCAATACAATATTAAATTTAATGTTTTACTTTCACACAAAACAGAGCAATATTATTAATTAGTAAAAATCCCAGAAAACAATACTACATTCCGTTTTAAAATATAAATCATCCTACACTTTTTGTTTTGTCCCACAATATAAGTAATTCTACGTTACCAATGCAACATTTATTACTCTTTTCTCTATCTTACCCGTAATTTATTATCAATCCAACCACTTTTCATTATTTAACAATTATTCCATGAATGATAGTGAAGGGGCATTTTAGACATTAACAATCAAATTTAAGACATTAAAACACTTTTTCAATCTGTGTGAAAACACCTAGGATCGCTTATATTTTGAAAAACGGAGGTAGTACAATATTTCGGATTGAAATTTTAAAAAGTAACTCATTTATTGGATTTCTTAAACTGTGTAAAATGACCGAAAGGATGTATATTATGAGGGATAGATTTTTCTATTAATGGATTTGTGTTTTAAAATAATTAGCGGGGAAAAGATAAAAAAAAACAACTTCTCGGAAGTTATTTTAAAGAATTAAAACTTCCTTTGCAATAGGAAGTTGTCACAATACACAAAGTTCGAAGTTTTTTCTCTCAAATTCAGAAGGAAAAAAAAAGAGCGAAAGAGGAATCTTCAAAATTCTTGCAAGTTTTTGCTCGAATTTCAGATTCAAGTAGATAATCAGAATCGTGGTGAAGCAAGCATCGTGTTGATACGAAGATCTTCAAGTTCTGAAAAGGTATCGTTTTTGCCGTAGTTTAGAAATTCTAGTTCTGATCACTACTACAAAAAAGCATAAAGATCACGGTTTTTAAGTGTGATATATTCACATTATTCACGGCTTCTAAAGTGTGGCATATTGAGGTGTGACATAAATTTTTTTAATCCAGTCACAGTTATAAACTGTGATCTATTATAATAGTTATCACACTAAAAAACCGTGATCTATTATAGTTGGTATCACACTTAGAAACCATAATCTATTATAATTTCATCACATTTAAAAACTGTGATCTATTATAGTTGTTATCATACTTAAAAACCGTGATCTATTATATTTGTTATCACACTTAAAAACCGAGATCTATTACAATTAAAACACATTTAAAAACTGTGATCTATTTTAGTTGTTATCACACTTAAAACCCGTGATCTATTATAATTTAAATCACAACAATAAAAGTGTTTTTTTTTTCAAAAACAATATATAAGCACACATATATTTTTTTGTCTTTGTTGTGACTCGAACCCGGATACTCCGGATTAACGAGCCACACTAATTACCACTAGGCCGATGCTTTCTTTCTTCTCATTTTCGAACACACTAAACTAAGATCTCATTATAAAATACCATATTATTTTAATCACAGTCAAAAACTGTGATTGATTGATGTTTTTGTCTCATTTTTCTTAGAAACCTTGATAATAAAAATTGTGATATATTTTTGTTGTTATCACACTTAAAAACCGAGATCTACTATAATTTCAACACATTTAAAAACTGTGATCTATTTTAATTGTTATCACACTTAAAAACCGTGATCTATTATAGTTGTTATCACAATTAAAAACCGAGATCTATTATAGTTTCAACACATTTAAAAATTGTGATCTATTTTAGTAGTTGTTATCACACTTAAAAACCGAAATATATTATAATTTCAATCACCTAAAAAAGTGTGATCATTCTTCTTTTTCCGAAAACAAAATAAACACACATATATTTTTTGTTTCCACTGGGACTCAAACCCGGATACTCTAGATTAAGGAACCACACTAATTACCGCTGGGGCGATGCCTACTTTATTATCATTTTCGACCACAGTAATCTAAAATATCATTATAAAATATCTTATTATTTTAATCACAGTTAAAAACCGTGATTGATTGATGTTCTTGTCTTGGTTTTCTTAAAAACCGTGATAATAAAAACTGTGATTTATTTTAGTTGCTATCACACTTAAAAACCGAGATCTATTATCATTCAACACATTTTAAAACTGTGATTTATTTTAGTTGTTATCACACTTAAAAATCGTGATCTATTATAGTTGTTATCACACTTAAAAACCCAGATCGATTATAGTTTCAACACATTTAATAACTGTGATCTATTTTAGTAGTTGTTATCACACTTAAAAGCCGAGATCTATTATTATTTCAATCACACCTAAAAAAGTGTGATCATTCTTTTTTCACACCTAATACTGTGATAAAAAAATTAAGTGTGATATATATACATTTTACTTGTCTCGGTTCTTTTAAAAGTGTGATATTTATCTTTAGATAAGTGTGATCTATGTCTCTTTTCTTATTAGTGGATATAATTTGTCTCACTTTTTCTATAACTGTGACAAAAATATCATGAATTCAGTCACAGTTAAAAATAAGATTAATTGATATAATTTATCTCGCTTTTTCAATAACCGTGACAAAAATATCATATCAATTTAGTCACCGATTAAAAGTGTGATTGATTGGCATAATTTATCTCGTTTTTTCAATAACTGTGAAAAAAAATAATATCAATTATGTCACTGTTTTAGATGTGAGATTGATTGGTATAATTTACCTCACTTTTTTAGAAACTGTGACAGAAATATCATATTGATTCAGTCACAGTTTAAAAATGAGATTGATTGATATAATTTATCTCGGTTTTCCAATAACTGTGACATATAAATCATATCAATTAAGTCACACTTTAAAAATGAGATTGATTAATATAACTTATCTCAGTTTTTCAATAAGTGTGATAGAAAGCTGTAAGTTTGATAAATATATTTTCGTGATCCATTTCTGAAGCATTAAGTTGTTTAGTTTGTAGTTTAGATTGTTTAAAAACATTTGATCACAGTTAATTTAGTTTTAATTGTTGATAAATTAGGTTTTGGTTGAATAAAATGAAGCCTTTGATGTTTTGCTTTGAAGTTTGCTTGCTTTTGCTTTGGATTCCAAGTAAGATGGTCTCCTCCTATCGAATTTTTGTTGTTTTATAACATTTGAATGTGAGTTTGGTCATGATTTGCTGTTTTTTGGTGTTGAATCTGCTGCAAAATTGTTTGGTTTTGGATAGAACTTGTTGTGCATGAAATTCTAAAGATTTAGGGTTGTTCGACCCCTTTATTGCCTGCCAAAGATGTTTGGCACATTCCAAGGGTGAACAATGTGTAAATTGAACGGTTTTGATAGCATTAGCACCCTATGAAAGGCTTTAGAGAGCGGCAAGGATGAAACAAAAGCAAAATAGAACATTGCTACAACTTTTGCGCGTGCCAATAAAGTTAAGCACACGCTAAAGTTGAATTGTTCTGCATGTTTTGTCGCATGCCCAGATGTCTTAGCGTACAAATATTGAGCAGAATACTTTCTAGGGGTTTTGTTGTGCTTCAGCCCTAGCCAAAGGGATTCAGCTCGCGCAAAAGAAGCCTATTATGTGATATTGTGTTTATAGACCTAGAATTGAGTTTTTGATGATGTTACATTATATAATAACCTTACAGAAAGTTGACAAAGCCGTGAATAAACTTCTTTTGTGTTTATTTCCGGCACCGAATCATTTCTTGTAAGAGTTGAAGCTCGGGATTATCAATAGTACAAATGGTATTGTTCTTTGATGAATTAGTATTCATCAATGTCTTTGTATGTGTTAGGCTTTGTCAGAGTCTAGTTGCCTAAGTCAGGGTGTATAAGTATCAAGTGAGCCTTTCTCTTGAAAACACTTAGGTGGCTAGTTAATAGATAATAACATATATTCTTGTGTAGTTAAAAGTTTAAACATCAATGATATTCTTGGTAATGCACAAGACAATACCGCGACGTGTAGTGTGGTCAAATAAAGTTGATAACTGCATTGATCCATAAGACGATAGTAAAGAGTGAAGGGACTCCGCGGAACACACAGAATATCAGGCCTAACTCGTGGCTACTAATGTATGTATCGCTAATAGGTTTTACCCCAGTGTTCTTTAGTGCAAGATTAAGAATAGTGCTCTTAAATACTTGATGTAACAAAGATAAGCTAAGCTAGAAGTAAAGTAAGATCCTAACAACTTGTTATCGAGCATACATTGAACCCTAGTTTTTGAATCGTGTTCATAAAGATAACGGTTAATTAATAATGTCATGTTTTCTTTCATTATAAAATGTGGTTGTAAAATCCCAAATTTTAAGAAAGGGTAAAATAGTAATTTGATATATTCAATATGACCTGATTATTATTTATCTTATTTATTTCATTAAAGAGGATTTAATTATTACTTAAGGATTATTTAATGGTTTTTAATTATGGATTAAACTAAGCCTATAAAAGGAAAATAATCCCCAAAATCTTCTCATAATAATATCATGCCAATTCTAGAAAAAAAAAGAGGACGACGGCAACGCAGAGTTGCCTGGAAGTAGAGAAGAAGAATTTCCATCGTGCGGCTAATCCGTTCGAATTTTGGACCGACCACAGAAAACACAGAAGTCATCGTTTCATCACTGCGAACGTTTCCACACAAACTATTCACAATTCCGTAAGTTTTCGGTTTAGCCATAAATTCTAATCTTGATCATTCTTGAGACAAGTCTGAACTTCAATTGTGTAGAGGGTTGTAGAACCGTAATGTCCCGTTTATGGACCGTAGGTTGTTCGTAAGAGTCATGATTAAAGGATTCACGTGGAATGATTTTAATTTCACTTTGAAATTTGCTTTCAATCGCTAAAAAGGTGAGGGGGTGTTCTGAAACAGATTTTTGGGTGTTTATGCTATGGATTACTAATGTGAAATTGCAGGTTTTTGGTAGTAATAAGGTTGGTGATCGTTGAGTATGAAAGTACAGCAGGTTTCACCATGGAACATGTATATTCTGCCTATTTCCATCGGTTTGCGGATGCCATCCTAGTTATGGTAGATGCCAACCTGAGCAGGAAATAACACGATGATTCTATTCGTATTTGAAGACGCCAATGGCTGATTGGCGGGCAACAATGATGTTGGCGGGCGCTATTTATGTTGGCAGATGCCGGTGAGCTTTGGCGGGTGCCAACAAGGTACAAAAGGTTAACATGATGTTCTGGAAAGTCATGGCTGGCGCCAACAGCAAGCATCGTGTTCTTCGATTCTGGGCGGACGCCAGGAGGAGGTACAAAGGTTTCTTATTATTTTAGTAGGGTTGGCGGGCGCCAAAGGTGTCTGTGCATCTTTTTAGATAATTCCTTGTGCACAATGTCATTTAATTGTGTGCATGCCTTTAAGGGCATTATATGTTAATTTGCAATGTCTAACTTCGACTTCTGGTAGCCTCGACTCAGCACCACAATTGAGACTCTCTACGCGGAGAAGGTGGGAGCATCAGAAGGTGATTGTTTAGGCCTGATGGGACATTGACTTAGTAGTCAATGATCTGTTTACAACATACTAAGTAGTGTAATTAGAATATCTAGGACTAGATGTCCATGAGAATCCTTTTATGTGAAAGACCAGGTGGTTATATGTAAACTCGATAAATTACATATATGTGTGTGTCTAAAAGCTAAAACATTTTTATCATCGGTATGCCACGTTTACTTTTTGAAGCATGGGGACTATTACACTCCACTTTGGCATGGAGTCAAGGGACTCGTGTAACTCCCACACGGAGACCTACGTCCGTGCCATTAGAGGTGCCTACCGTGTTGTGGTGCAATCTTCACCATGCGATGTGCGCTTTGATCTTGATGTAACAAACTTACTTGTGCAAGGACATACTACGGAGCTAGTAGAGGGTGAGTGAGCTCTACTGTTACAACCTATGTGGTAGTGATTGTAGGAAGTATTCATGTTATATATATATATGTGTGTGTGTGTGTGTGTGTGTGTGTGTGTGTGTGTGTGTGTGTGTTGTTATTAATTGTGTCCGTTTCTTCTACCCCTTACTATTTTGTGTATGTACATACCCCTTTCTTTATTATTTCCCACCCCGAGAAGGTTGTGTATTTTAGGATATTTTCTAGGCCACTGAGGAGTGACCCGGAGATTATGTAGGTGAAGTCTATTCTTATTTATTCACTTGTTAATTTAGTATCATATCCTATCCTTTGTAATAATAGAAATCAATGAGTTGAGGTGTGGTTATCAAGTTGTAATGGGTTAATTGTATTTGAAAGTTGTAATAAAGACTTTCGATGATGTATTAGATGCAGCCAGTGTTTCTTTCGATCGTTTGTTAGTCATTTTACTTGCCCGAGTCTATCGTTTTGTCTTCCGTCTTGTACTCTGATGTTTGTCTCCGTAAGGCTTACGTATATAAATAGATTAATTTTTAACTATATGTATGCCAGACGTTCTTTTCTGGATAATTACTCGGTATCTGGGATAGGGGTGTCACAGTTGGTATCAGAGCGCAAAGTAACACCGTTGTATAGGATTTAAAATTTTAAGAGGTGGTCTAATTGTGTTTAGATACGTATAATGGAAATCATGGAATTAGACCTTTCGAGTTTAGACCCTCTTAAGTTAGTCTGTTGAGAAATGATTCATGTAGCGTTGGAACCTCTAACCTATATCATGTCACCAAGGACCAAGTGTAAACCCCTTTAAGCAAACCTTTGGGATCAAAGTTTTAAGCCTACATCCTCAAGTTGAGGCCCTCTTGATTGGATTTTCTTCACACTCTCTATTGTGACCTCTTCACTTTCTCTTACGCCTCAATATCAAAGCCTAATTTTTGACTTGACCAATCATAGTAGAGGATGAGGTTTGACTCAACTCTACAAATCCGCCACATTCTCTTTTCAATGTTACTTGCTTTGTGTTTATCAAAACTCTTTGGCCTTACCTTGATCGAGATGGGTTATACACGAACCCAATATATGATTCCATCTTTCCACGTGATTCCCATTCATTTCAATTACCAATGTTAAAGGTTTCTTGGTTTGGCACATGCTTTCCGTCGTCCTCGTGGTTGACTTTATCCAACGCGGGTGAATGTTTTTTGTTTTCATGTTTGCTTTTCACGTAAAACGGTTTCCCCGTCTCTAAAAATCTTGAAATTTTCAACAAAATAGACCAATTTCTTGTCAATAATTTCCTTTTTTCATAAACCCGAAAAGCAATATGGATTGTTCTGAAAATTCATGTCAATGATGTACACTTTGTCCAGAAAAACTGCAGGAAGACTTTAACTTGTTCTTCTGTCTTGAACATGATAAACACCTTCAAATGACCCACATTTTTTATCTACAATATCCCTCTGGGAAACAAGTTCAATTTCATTTTTGTTTTATCGCAATCTCCCATTCAAATCAGTGTTTACTAATTTGGAAATTTTGACAGCTTGTGCATTCGGCAAAAATAATTGTTTTGACCGACTCCATATCGTCCAAAAATTATAATGTTTTGCTGTCACCTGAGACATTCCAGTACCTAAATCTTTTCTATTTTGCTCGTGCACAAAATCCTTTCCGTTTTTGTTTCACAAGTCGATAATATCAGGTCCAATGTAAATATCAGCCCCAACAGCCAAAAGGGAATCCTCACCTCTTGACTTAGGGTTAGGGCGAAGAGAGTAATAAGTTATGATAAGTATGTTCTAGAAGTTGATCTTTGAATTTTGACCTTCCCCTGAGTTAAGGATTTTAGTAGGATGTTTGCAAGGTTAATGTAATGGTTTCTTTTGAAGTTATAAACAAGCACTAAATCGCTATCTTCCAGCTTGCCACGCTGGGTGTCCAAACCGTTAATTCCCTTCTTCAACCTTGCCTTCTCCGGTAAACGATTTACAGGTTAATCCCTAACTTGAGGTCCTTAAGCTCAACAAATCTTTTGCCATGAATTTCCTCAGAACCATGTCACCTTATGCCTTCATTTTAACAAGTTCACACGTTTTTACTTTTCAAATCAGAGAAACAAGTCCCCTCAAATTATTTATTGTTGCACTCACATTCTTCTTTTCAAATTCAAATGTGATTGAATATTCTAATATCAAAAAATTCTTCTTACTTGTGTTCATTCTCAGCTTCCCTCCTAAGGGTAGTGTTCATATTGTAAATTTTCCAGTTAATGTTGCATGTCCTTTCAAGGGATGCATCTCATCTTTATACAGAACAGATCTTTAGCCTACCATGAGATCCCTTTTCAATTACCTACCTTTAACCTTCTGACAACTTATGCTAAACCAGTTTCAGGTAGATGGTAGTTGGTTGTCAAGATGTCTTCCGAGCCTTTCTAGCCGGTCACCATTTGAACTCCAAAACACCTATTAACTTCAATCCAGATTAATGCACCTTGTATCCTTTCCAATTCAAAACTGTTTCGGGCCATTTAGAGCCATGACCCGCCGGACAAACCCTTTTGACATTCTCACTTCTAGTTCTGTTACACGGGTTGAAAGTGTTGTTTTGTTCTAACATTTTCTTTCATGCTCTACATAAGGGATAATTGTGAGTACTTATTCTATGGAATTGTACTACTTCCTTTGAGTAATGCAGCCTTGACCTCCTTGAATTGGATCATCAATGATCTTTTAAACTTCTTTTGAAAGTTTGAATCAATTTTATGAAATCAAACCTTATCTGGCATTTCTCAAGTGTCTTTCTCCACCACTTGAAATTTGGTTTATCACATACCCTTTTTCAAAATATTGACTTCTTTTATGATACATTGTGGCAACTTTCACCACCTTTCAATCTTGAAATAACCTCTCTTTGACTTAGGCAAACATTGACGCTTCATGACAAGTTTCTATTCCATTGTGAGACATTTTGGTGTACCGGTTTCTAGCCCCGTAACTTCTTAATGTTGAGACTCTTACTCTCTTCTTGATTTCTTGGTTGTTTCGTCTTTCAGGGGATCGACCTTGCACTTTTGCCTTGTCTATCTGTTGTGGGATGATTCATCTACAACATTCATGAAAATTGAGGATTCTCCTAGTTCGCCCACAACCATTATGTTTATCAATTCATTAACGATTAAGGTCACTTGCCAAAAATTCTCAAGTCCACTATTCTTTTTTCTTTTCCAATAAATGTTTCCAAGTCAAACATGGGATGTTTCCCTTAACGTCCCCACTTCCTAAGGACTTACGTAAATCTCATTATCTTCCTTCCAAACGGTGTGAGCTCATTTGCAGACCACCGTATCTTACGGAATCCCACTCTCTTAAAAGAATTCCATCTGTAAGATGTTTTTTCGTCTTTCCTTTATGTTTGGTTATCTTTCATATTATCATTACAAAGCTCATCCTTCAATTTTGAACAAATTCCAAACCTTCCTCGAATTGGAGTCATCTTGTTTTGTTTATAACCCAAGAAACCTTCTCTTGTTTGAAGTGCATTATGCTTTTCTTTGGTTTACCATGTTGACTTACCACCCTGGTGCTCAACTTGTCACTTCTCAATTTTCTAAGCCTTTCACGAAAACACTTATCTAAAAAATCTAACCGATAATGGTTAAGTCTAATCCAATCGGTCTTAAGTTCAAACATTGAACCCTATTTATATGTTTGTACCACGATTTAGCCTTCGTTGTTTTAAACAACGGTTTCATCCCTAGATCTTTTGAAGGTATTTTATATCTTCCTCTTTTGCAAGCATGAGATCCCTTTTTGTGTCACTATAACGTTTAGGAGGTCGTCTCGGAGACTCTTCTCTACAACACTTTTTACAAAAGTGTTGTGATGTCTTTAGCCTCACCGCCAAAACGATGAAATGTTTCGTCTTTCTTGAAAAGTCTCAAAAGTCCTTTAGTTGGGATCCTTGTAGTTCTTCGCCAAGCTGGTGTCGCAGTGATGGAGGTTCGATATCGAAAGAATTCAAGTGTGCCAGATGTTGTGGATTAGTTGAGAAGTTTAAGCATTCAACATATAGTTGGTAAGTGGAAGTAAAGTATGTCGTACCGTTGTGTTCCAAATATGGAAGATTTAAGAAAGACACTGATGAATAAAGCCTACAAAATAGCGTTGTAGTTTGTCCTGGAGCAACCAAGATGTATAGAGATTGGGAACATCACTACTGTCGACCTTTTATGAAGATAGAGATAGTAGAATTCTCTTACAACAATACTTACAACGCCAGAATCCTTATGTCACCGTTTGAAGCTCCACATGGAAGAAAGCATAGAGTGCCATTTTTATGGGATGAAGTGGAACAATGATAGAGTACGAACCGGAGTTGATACAACAAGTTAAAGAGAGGATTGAAGTGGTTCAATGCAACCTCATGATGGATCAAAATAGGTAGAAGAATTGGGTAGATGTAAGAAGAAGACCGTTAGAGTTTGAAGCGGAGATAAAGTGTGTCAAAATATGTTTTGAATAAGAAGAGTAAGATAGTTTGGACAGAAAAGCAAGTTAAGCCCTAGATATATAGCACCTTACGTGATATTGGCTAAATTCAGACTCTTATCTTATCCATTTGAAGTTAACATAATCTATTTCAAGAGTGCCTAATGTCTTATCCGACATTGATGTCGAAGAAAGCATTGACCATGAAATGGTTGAAGAAAACTTGACATGCATGGAATAACCTATTCGTATCTTATAGATAAAGGTGAAGAAGGACAAGAATGAAGAGGTACAACTAGCCTTAGTTCAGCGGAGCAATTACACACCGGTAGAGTCGTTATAAGAGTTAGAAGATGAGATGGTTTGCGGATTTCTAGAGTACAAGCACCTCCCAGGCATGTTCAGTTTTGATGACGAAATTTATCATAAGGGGGAGGAATGTAACATCCCAAATTTTCAGGAAGGGTAAAATAGTGATTGGGTATATTTTCACTATGATCTAATTATTATTTATCCTATTTATTTAATTAAAAAACATTTAATTATTATTAAAGGATTGTTTAATGGTTTGTAATTATGGATTTAATTAAGCGTATAAAAATGAAAACAATCACCCTAGTCTTCTCATAATAATATCACACATGTTCTGAAGAAAGAGGATGATAACAATGCAGAGACGCCTGGATTGGGAGAAGAAGAATATTCAATCACGCGGCTAATCCGTTGGGATTTCGGACATACGCATATAGATGAAAGTCATCGTCCCATCACAACGAACGTTTCCACACCAACTATTCTCAATTTCATAAGTTTTCAGTTCACCTCTAAATTGGAATCTTGATCGTTCTTGAGAAAAGTGAGAGCATTAATTATGTAGAGGGTAATATTAATCATATTGTACTGTTTATGTATAATAGGTTGTTCATAGGAGTCGTGAATTAAAGTCTTCACGTGGATTTCTTTTCATTTCACTTTGGAATTGGCTTTCAATCTCTAAAAGGTGAGGGGATGTTCTTAAATAGATTTTTGGTTGTTTATGATATGGATTAGTGATGTCAAATAGCAGGTTTAGGGTAGTAATAAGGTCGGTGATCGTTGAGTATAAAAGTGCAGTAGGTTTCGCCGTGGAACAAGTTGATTCTGCCTATTTCTGTTGGTTGGGCGGACGCCATAGTGGTTTTGGCGGACACCAAACTTTGTAGGAAATAACAGGATGATTCTGTTCGTAATTGTGGATTCCAATGGCTGATTGGCGGGCGCATTTATGTTGGCGGATGCCGGTGAGCTTTGGCGGGCGCCAACAAGGTACAACAAGTTAACAAGATGTTTTGGAAAGTCTTGGCGGGTACCAAAAGTAAGGAGTGTGTATTGATTATTCTTGGCGGACACCAATGAGGTTTTGGAGGACGCCGGGAGGAGGCACAAAGGTGTCTTAGTTTTTTATCAGGGTTGGCAGGCGCAGAGGGGCCTTGGCGGGTGGCAAATGTGTATGTTCACCTTGTGCAGATAATTCCTTGTGTACAATGTCAATGATTGGTATGCATGCCTTTAAGGGCATTATATGTTATTTTTCAATGTCTAACTTTGAATTCTGGTAGCCTCGGCTTAGCACCATAATTGAGACCCTCTGCAGGGAGAAGGTAGACCATAAGGCGATTGTTTAGGCCATGAGGGATGTTCACTTAGTATTCAATGATCTCTTTACAACGTGCTTGGTATAGTAATTAGAATGTCTAGGACTAGATTTCAATAAGAAGTACTTACCCATTTCATTATTTTTTCCCACCCCGAGAAGGTGGTGTATTGAAGGTTGATTTTGTGGCCCTTAAGGAGTGACCCGGAGATGATGCGGATGAAGTCTATTGTTTTTTATTCAGTTGTTAATTGAGTATAGACTCTCGTATCCTTTGTAGTGATAGAAATCAATGATTTGAGTTGTAGTTATCTAGTTTTAATGGGTTAAATGTATTTGACAGTTAGAATAAAGTCTTTTGATGATGTACTAGATGTAACCTATGTTGCTTTCGATCATTTGTTTGTCGTTTTAGTCCCCCAAGTCTATCGTTTTGTCTTTTGTCTTGTTCTTTGATGTTTGCCTACGTAAGGATTACGTATATAATTAGATTAATTTGTAATAATGTGTGCCGGATGTTCTTTTCCGGATATGATTTGGTATCCGGGACATGGGCGTCATAGTGGTTGTTTAATGGCTTCTACCTCTTGTTAAGTACTCAATGTACTTACCCGTTTTGCTTGTTTGTATGTTTTCCCTTCACGAGAAAATGTGCGGGATGAACATGTGTTTGATGACGTTGAGAATGATGAGTGATGTTATGCTAGTTATTCTACGGAGTTTTACCATGTTTTTTTATTATCATGTTGTGCTATGAAACTTTGCACCCGTACTTTTAAGACATGTTGTATTTTCGTTTGGCTCGTTAAGACTTTCCCTTTGTTGTAAGATATCGTACATGTAAGATTTGAAATAACGTTGTTGTAAGCTTTCATTTCTATCTTTAGTTCGATGGAAATGTATTCTTTAGACGCTTGTATGTTTTACCCAAGTGTTTTTAGCTTCCGTTTTGCTTTAATCGATATGATGACGTAGAGGCATACGTATAATGCTAGATGAATTTAATGTTATACACGATGAATGTTCTTTTCCGGATAAAGACTTGGTATCCAGGAACGGGGCATTACGTGTTGTGACAAAATCATTTTCTTGAAAAAGAAAAATTAATTATGGATTTAAGAAGGCGTTACTTAAAAGCATATACAATGATCCACACCTTCTGTTACGATATTATCGGATGTATTATGTTTTATTATTTATTGTGATTAGTAAGGGTAGTGATGTAATTATGATTAGACTTGGCAGCCCTGAGGCTGGCCTATAAATGTTGTATCTCTGTATACTGAAAGATATACGAAATAGACTGACCGAATTTAACATGGTATCAAAGCGACCAAAACCCTAACCACCGAAAAAAATATCAAAAATAAAAAACACGATACATGAAGAACGGGCTGCAACTTCTTCCTCCAACAATGGCTGCTAGCGACGTAGATAAGGTCTGCTTTACGAGCGAAACAAAAATATGGCTTTCTCAAAAGGAAGATCAAGAAGCCAACCGAGGATAAGAAATTGGAAGATTGGTATACGGTTCACTTCATGCTGCTTTCTTGGATCATGAACACTAACGAACCCTAAATTCGTTCTACTTGTATTACGAGGATGCACAGGATTTATGGAATGCGTTGAAGGGCCGATTGTCCGTTGTCAATGGGACTCGTGTATGTCAATTGATGGCGGCCCTAGCCAACAGTAAACAGGGAAGGGAGAATCCATATCATCGTACTTTGGATGAATGAGTCCTATATGGGATGAATTGACGGACTTGATCGATCTTCTGGCATGTTCCTGCCATGGATATAAGTGCGATTTAATTACCTAGTAACTAGAACTACATATGGCGGATCACTTGCATTGGTTTCTTATTGGTTTGGATACAGCTTACGGTCCTGTCCATTCCCAACTTCTTGGACAAGACCCTCGTCCTAGTCTTGACCGAGCCTATCAGGTCCTTACCCAAGTGTAGAGTTTGAGGGTTGGTTCAGGCGGACAGTAGGTCATGGATGTAGGAGAAAAGATGGCTTTCTGGATTCAAGGAGATGCGAAAACTCAAGATAAAACATTGGAGGACGTCGAGAAAATGCGGTCATATTTTAATCGAAAAGGTCATGGCCAAGATACATGTTTTCAGCTGCACGGTTACCCCAAGTGGTGGGGTGACCGGCCAAGAGGTGTTCGTGGAGGTTGTCGGGGCTCACGTGGTTGGCGCACCGGAGCTGGGGTAAGGGCCGCGGTAATCAAGTTATTTCAGCCCAGGTGCAGCAGGTGAAAAGCAGGCCGACGGGTGCAGATCAGCCCGAACCCAGCTCGGCTTACCTAACTTCGTTGAGCAAGATGGGCTTGCGAATCTAAGCCCGACTCAGTGCAAAGCTATTTTAGATCTTTTGATGGTTTATAAGCCTCATGATCGGTTGACTGATACGTCCTCGTAGATCATTGATACCGGGGCGACACATCATGTTGCGAGAGATCGAACTTTGTTTCCTGAATTGACGCCTATTAAGCATTGTCCTATAGGTTTTTCGGATGGTCGTTCCTCGGTTGCAACCCAGTCGGGCACAATTATTTTGATGGGAAATTTATGACTTTTAAATGTTTTATATGTCCCGCACTCAAATTGTAACTTGTTTTTGGCATCACAATTTTTGGACAATAATCGTTGTATCATGATATTTACCAATCGATTGTGTATTATGCAAGACCCAGTCACGAGGACGCTGATTGGACTGGGTTTGCGTGTGGACGGACTTTTTCTATTAATGGGTGTTCTAGAGGTACGGGCTCTTGTAGTGGATGGCATGATGGATGTGGATTTATCGCATCGGCGGTTAGGTCACCCATCGGAAAAGGTCCTTAGGCGTGTTCCACATACTTCTATTTCTAAGCATTTAAATAACGATGGCTGCGATATTTGTTTCAAGGCCAAGCAGCCTCGATGAACTTTTTGCCGTTAGTGAGAATAAAGCCAGTAGTATTTTTGAATTAATACATAGTGATTTGTGGGGACCCTATATTGTACCCTCGACGTGTGGTGCGTCTTCTTTTTAAACTATTGTTGATGATTTTTCCGGTTCGGTTTGGATTTATTTATTATTGAATAAAATGGAGGTTGAGTCTTCTTTCATGGATTTTGTTCCGTTAATTTCTTGTCAGTTCAGGGTTTAGATTAAACGCATTCGTAGTGATAATGGAACAGAATTTAGGCCTTTGCTTCCCTATTTCCGAAAAGAGTGTATCATTTTTGTAACATCGTGTGTTAGTACACATCAACTGAACGGAGTGTAGAACGAAACACCAACGTATCCTTACCGTTGCACTGGGCACTACATTTTGACGGACATTTGCCACTTAAGTTCTGTGGAGAGTGTGTTATGGCCGATGCTTATATTATTTATCGCACACCGAGTAGTGTTTTGAATTATACAACACCTTATGAGTCTCTTTTTGGCAAACCCCTAGGCCTCTCAAATCTTCAAATCTTAGGGTGTTTATGTTATGCTCATGACTATCTCCACACGCATAAATTTTGTAGACGGAGTCGTAAAATGCATTTTCCTTGTTTATCCTTTTGCGAAGAAAGGCCGGACTTTGTACGACCTAGACACGGAGGAGATTTTTGTGCCTAGAGATGTTAAATTTTTCGAACATATATTCCCGTTTTCTCAGCAAACCAAAAATCAATCCCCATTTGTTCCTTACCCTATGATGACGATGTTGGAATATTGGATGTAGAGTTCAACTATTCCTCTGCCGAGGGTTCATCCTTGCCGGACCCTCCAATCGAGTGGGGGATGGATGGGCTGAGTAACATACATGATATTAAGGAAAATCTCGTATCATCACCACCACCTCGACATCCAAGTGGAGGTACAGAGGAATTAGGCAGGGGTAGGCGACAAAAGATTCCGAGTTCCCGTTTTCATGATTTTGTGACACATAAATTGATCGATCCGAAAAGTCCTCCACGCTCTTCCGCTCCGTTAGTTACCTCAGGTACTCCATATCCTCTTATGCAATATATTAATTATGATATTTTTCTGAGAAACATCGCCAGTATCTTGGAGCTATTACCGTGGGTAATCCTCCTAAATCGTATAAGGAGGTTGTGAAACATGCCGGGTGGCGATATGCCATGTCAGAAGAAATTCATGCACTTGAAGATCAGGGTACTTGGGTCTTACAACCCCTTCCTCGTAGTAAGTGGGTTTATACTGAGAAATATGTCGAGCTCGATTAGACGCGTTTGGGTATCATCAAGAAGAGGGTATTGATTATACAGAGACTTTCTCCCTGTGGTGAAAATGGTTACGTTACAAACTTTTCTCAGTGTTGCAGCGGTTAAACAGTAGATTATTCACCAGATAGATTACCAAAATGCCTTTTTGCATGGGGATTTGGATGAAGAGATCTATATGAAGATACCTCCCGGATTTGAGAAGCCGGGGTCCAATTTGGTTTGCAAGATGCATAAATCATTGTATGGGTTGAAACAAGCACCATGGTGTTGGTTTGCGAAGCTTGCCTCAGCTTTACGTGATTATGGATTTTGTCAGTCTTACTTTGACTATTCGTTGTTTACTTTGACGCGTGATGGGATTCAGCTTGTGGTGCTCGTATATGTTGACAATATGATAGTTTTTGGGAATGGTAAAGTCGCGATGATGATTTTTAAATCTTATTTGGCCAAGTTGTATAAAATGAGGGATGTCGGGGCTCTCAAATATTTTCTTGGCATAGAGGTGGCGAGGAACGTAGATGGGATTTTCTTAAATCAGAGGAAGTATGCATTGGATATTATACATGAGGCCGGGTTACTTGGGAGCAAACCGGCTAACTTTCCCATCGAGCAAAATCATAAAATGGCACTTGTGACCGGGCCTTTGTTAGATGATTCGGCATCATACCGACACCTTGTTGGATGTCTTATCTATCTCGGCGTCACCCGCTTGGATCTCGCCTATTATGTTAATGTATTGTCTCAGTTTATGCAGGCTCCTTGGATCGTGCATTGGGAAGCTGATTTACTGCTGGTCCGCTACTTGAGGAAACATCCTGGATAGGGTATTATGTTGCGCACCGACATTTCTCTTCTTCTCGAGTGCTGATGTGACTCTTGATTGGGCCAATTGCCCCTTACTCGCCGATCCTTGAGTGGTTGGTTCGTGTTCCTTGGTCTTTCCCATATCTCCTTGAAGTCCAAGAAACAGACTACGGTATCTCGCTCTTCGGCCGATGCCAAATATCAGTATAGGGCCTCTCTGATGTATGAATTGAAATGGATGAAGCTCTTACTTACCCATCTTGGTGGTTCGGCATCCTCCTGGTATTCGACTTTTCTGTGATAGTCAGTCAGCTTTATATATTGCACAGAAACCGGTTTTTCATGCACGTACGAAGCGTATATAGGCCGACTGTCACTTCGTACGTGATGCCATCACAGATGGTTTGATCCTTCCTTCTCATGTTCCAACGTAGCTTCAATTGGCTGATATTTTTACTAAGGCGTTGGGACGACAACAATTCGAGTTTTTGTTGCGCAAGTTGGGTGTTCGGGGACCTTCACACTCTCATTTGAGGGGGGTATTACAATATTATCAGATGTATCTGAATTCTGAACGACATATGAAATAGATTGATCGAATTGAAATTGTAATACCTTCACAATATCTTTCTAACTAAAGAGCTGCAAAGACAACTTAGGTGTCACAATGACTACATCAACATCCATCCCAGCCTCCTCAATGACCTTAAAGAGAATAATTTCAATCATAAATATAAGGGGGAATTAAAGAAATAATTTCAATCATAAATATAACCGTCGAATTAATTGGTAAACATTAAGGTTAATATCATTAAATTAACCATCTTCACTAGAAATTTTATTCTCCTAAAAAAAAACTATCTTTCACCAGCAATTTTCATGCTCCCAAACGTGAGATTAAAAATAGAACCACCTATTCCACCGGGAAAAAAATATGGAACCATATGAACCATTGCAAGTTGACTTGAAATTATTGTTCTTTTATAGATAGAGGAAGAACCATCTTCTGCGATCTTTGGGACAATTTGTTCCATGCTTCTCCATCTTTTATGGCTGCCATCATGGAATTTTTCCACCACAATGAGTGAGAAATTTTCTGGCCCATTTATTTTAAAAAATTTCTGGATAATTGAAGATCTTCATTTGTGGAGGAAAAAAGAAAGCTGATATATTAATTTTTGAGCTAAATTTATTGGATTTTCTTATTTATGTTAGACCAAAAAGAATGATTTGCAGGAGAGATAGATTATATGACTGAGATGAACAATGGAGAAGAACAAATAGCCGCAATTAAAGAAGAGAAATAGTTAGATTATTTTATTAAAGTGAGTTGGTGCAGAATGTGGACAGAACCACTCTCCTCTTCCCATCGTGAAAATTCCCATCGTCACTTTATGAGTCATTGCAGTTTTAATTTTTAAATGACATTGCTCTTCTGAAGCCATTGTGTGTCCTCTTAATAAAATAATAGGGTAAATTACTAGATAAATGAGGTCACTACCTGAAGGAAAAAGGCGTGTTTTGGGCTGAGCTCGTCCCCCGGGACACATTTGTGAAAGTGGACTAAAATGAACCTTCTTGTTTATAGAACCTAGAAAAATTAGCCAAAAACAAGCACAATTAATTAATTAATTAAGGGAATTGAAATAAGAGAGACAGGATCTGTTGAATGATGCAATATACTATTCAGAAAGACTCATACTTGGCAAAGTGTAATGCTTGTGATGCCTTGGAATGTTTGCTTTCACTTGCTGCTGCCTGAGCCCTTCTTGATCCTCATATGTTCGGCATGTAAGTAGTTGCTTATATGTTTAACATGCGATAGGAATGAAATGAATGAGATTCCGTAAGATTTAATAAATGACAAGATGCGTGAGGATGAGGGTGGGGGTAGAGTAGAGTGGTGGGGTGCGCATGAAGTGGTGGGTGGGGGAAGTTGGTGGTGGGTGGTGAACAATGGATCGAGGATGTCGAAAAACGTATCACAGGGTCAGAACGAGCTATTTTTTGTACACGTAAACTTACTACCGATTTTTACTAGTAAAAGCAAAGCTTATCTGGGGCGAGTTCTTTTATCTGCTTATTTTTCCTTCACTGAAACATAACACCGGATGTATCTATGTAGGAAGAAATAAAATTATAATAATAATACCGGGGGCAAGCGTCCCCAGTCCTCCACAGGTAGCTCCGCCCTTGGCGCTGAAGGTGGCAGGGAATATACTTTTTCAATATTACATCTAATCCCATCTGTTTTTATTCATTACTTTGAAAATGAAATTTAGTAACTTTCAATTACACTACATTATAACGGTAACGTACGTGACAGAACATTACATGACATCAAAACAAACATGACACCAATATATCATCGATTCGCTGTGACAAGAGAATATTATAATATACCTGATTTAGAGATGTGATTTTCAAATCAATGGATGAAATATCCTCCGTATTTTGCTCAATAAAATTATTCAACTTATAAGCAACAGTTCCCAAATGGTCAACCGCATTTACAAGAGCCTTAACAGCATAATCTTTCAGGTTGTGTAACACCCTAATACAAAATAAAGACTTGTATCAGAATTTGTCACGAAGGCTATTTCCCGTCGCTTTTGTTTCAGAATTAAAAACCATTATAAAATATAAAAATAAAAATATTTTGGCACATCCAACAGAAAAGTAATCAACAATTAAAGTGTTCATACATTTGTTTCTGGTCACTGCGCTCATAAGACTTTTCACAGTGTTGTGCAGCAGAATAAAGCTGAGGTTTAAGGTTCTTGAGCTCCTAACAAAATGAATCATTAAAATAAGATTACGATTTCAATTCAATGCAATATGCAATATCGAAGTTAGTAGTTTAATTAGATACCATTAGATATAAACATATTAATTATCGCCATATACATATAGAATCTCTCAGTTGAAAGCTATTATGAAATGAAAAAACCAGTTAAATAAAATAGGAAGTACTGAAAAGAAAAGGAAAACCTGCAAAGCTTTAACAAAACATTGGCTCGGTTCAATTGAAGCCTCGACGAAGGGGGTCGTCACCGCCGGCTGCTCCACTTCCATCTTTTTTGCTTTTGTATTCTTCATTAATTTCGTGAAGGAAGAATTGGGGAAAAAAAAGAAAACACAAAAAATGAGAAGGAAGAAAATGTAGCTGTAGCAGAGCAGAGTTGAGCGTGTCGTTATGGTAGGTATATGTAGTTGAACCAATCCTAGGATGTGCAATTATTTTATTTTTATAAATGGAGTGGGTTGCAATAGTGATGAAAGTCAAATATATATTCAGGCATGCAGGGAAAGATTCTTTCTTACATCTTCCTTCTCTATCTGTCGTAAAAGATAGGAAAAATAAAATACAAATTTAAACTTGTAAGTTGACACGTTTTTATTTAGTTTTTGTTCTCTTTAACTCTGATCACAACTTTAGTCCTGTAAGATGACATTTTCTTACAATTTTGGTCATGTTCGCCCGAAACTGTTGACATGTCAAGAAATCCACCAAAATCCCTTACACGACACTAACTTCATGTTATATCATCTCTCCTTGTCCACATTAGCAAATTTTGGGTTCAAATCAAATCTTCTACAAACCACAAGCAAATTATTCACTCCAATTAAACAAATCACCCAAAGTTTTAATCTTGAAAATCCCATATCCCATTTCTTCGAAAGCTGTAATATTTGGGTCAACTTGGCCAAAAGCTGTAAAAAAATTCTTGACTCTGATATAGGAACTGAAGTGAACCGGGAAAGGTTGAATTGATTTAATTTGGGATCGTGGATTTGAAGGTATTTGGGATCGTTCCTTGACACAACCACAACCTGTGTGGAAGCACATTGGAATCAATAAACTCATCGACACAGTCACAACTTGTGTGAAAGCACCTTGGAATTACCTCAACACATTGAAAACTTATTTCTAAGCACCTTGGTATTTTGGGATATCCACAAAGATTGCTTAAGTCCTTGATAAATCCTAACAATTAGCTAAATTCTCTTTCCAGAGCAACTCAACACAACACTTTAAAAGTGAAATATAGTTTTATGTCAATCAAAAGCTGAATCACAAGTTACAATAGTCTTGGCTATTTATAGGACTAAATAATGATTGAAAAATAAGATATAACACCGACATGGGTGTTCTAGATGGGACACTAGCAAAATCTAATAGCCGTTTGTGGTCTTCATCGACACGTCACTTATTCGACCCGAGGCGTATACCAGAGGCTTGGACTCCCCCACACGCCAGCTGGACTAATTAGATAATTCCACGTGGAGGGGTGAAATCCCGTATCGTCATAAGCCCCCAAGATCGGAGAGAAGCCTACCTCGTATGCTGAAGTCGGATCTGAAAATTTAAATTATCTTTCGATGCGTGGCCTTCTTTAGGCGCGAATACAGCTGTCTCTTTTGTCGATGTAGGCTGTCGTAGGGTGACGTCACGCTGTATTAGCATTAATGGGCGCTGGAATCGAAGCGTTCTTATTGGTCCACACAGGGATTCTACCCTTGATTACTGCGCCTCCAACCCTATAACTGCCCCGAATCCTGCCCTTTCAAATCATTTGGAAGATTGTGGAGCATAAAAGGAGTCCAAGGTACCGGAGTCTCTCATTTATCATTCAACTTCCCTGCCTTATCTGAAAATCTCAAGTAAGCTCTACTTTTACACAAAATTCTTCCATTGTTTTTTATTTCTTTTTCTTTCCTCAATTCATGTCTAGTAGTGAGAGTGATTCTCAAAATAGGGAGGAACTTGTTGAGGGAGGAGAGGAATCGGAGGAGAGAACAGTTTCAGAGCGACCTCAGGTTTCCGGCGAGAGGATAGCCGGAGAAGATGAAAAGGGAGGAGAAGAGGAATCGACTTCTCGACATGCTGCCAATAAGCGTAAAACCAGGATGAAAGGCCAAGGGCCCTATGGTTTTATATCCATCTTAACCCCAGAAAAAGCAAAGGCCACCTGTGCAAAGTATGGTATCCCTTATTCACCTGACAATATCAAGTTTCTCATGGGAGATTTTAGTATGCTTGTGATCCTCCCCTGGGTTCTGCACCATTTACGAGGCACAATTGAAAGAGGGATTAAGGTTTCCCTTCGACCCGGCCCTCATAGATGTCCTCCGCCATTATCAGATCAGCATCACACAACTTGCTCCAAATGGAATTAGGAGCGTTATGGGCTTCGTATTGGCGTGTCAAATAGCCAAAGTCGAATTCTCAGTCCAGCTGTTTAGATAGTACTATTCGATCCAAGACCTGCAAGATGCGGGATGGTACACTTTCCAGAGGCGTCCTCTGGTCTCGGAATTTGTGAGAAGAGTGACCTCGTCTTAGGGCGAGTGGAAGCCTCATTTTCTCTTCATCCGTCACGGGTTAGAAGATATCGATATCCACACCTGGTATAAGAGGCCTAAAAAATGGCATGACAAGCTAGACTCGATGCCCCCCCCCCCCCACGAAAGCTAGATTCTTGAGAAGGTTAGCCCCGATGTCGCAACTCGAAACCTACATTCTTTATATCCTTTTCGCTGATATCGAGCTGCTACACTTTTGCATTTTTTCGTTTCTTTTTTTTTCTTTACTTAGTTCTGTATTTACCGTATATTAATGTCGATCTTCCTCTTTTTGCAGTGGATTTTTTCTCAAAGTTGGAGGAGGTGGGCAAAGTGCCTAACCCCAAGAGGGTGGATCCCAAGGAGATCCAACGACTAGTTGGTAATGGATTGAAGAGGCCCGTGTCGGGCACAATCATCTCTGGGGGTCAAAAGACTCCGGCCCGATCTTCTACTCCTGCATCGACATCCGACATCCTGAGAGAGCTGCCTGACGAGGCCCAGGTGATTGAGCAGCCTGAAGGGAGTCTCATCCCGAGAAAGCACCAGAAGACCACGGAGGTGAGACATGGAGCTGGAAAAGAAGCTCGCAACCTCCCACCTCAAGGGTCGAGTGGCATCGAGACGATCCCTGGCGTGAGTATTGTCGAGATGGAAATCATGGCTCATGAGGAGTTGGGCGATTATTTCACTAAGATCATCCGAGCTGTAAGTCTTTGCTTCCTTTTCTTAATTTTGGGGACTTTTGTTGGCTTCATGTATAAATGTCATACCCTTTGCAGGCTCGGCTAACGGCTAAAGTGGCCATGAACCGGATCGAGTCCCCCTCCGCTATTCTCGAGGAACAAAAAGAGACGATAAATCGGCTGAATTCAGAGATCGAAAAGCAGAAATCAGCGGTGAAAAAGTTGGATGGTCGGCGTCTCAGACTTGAATCTGACTTGGCAACTTCCCAAGACGAATTGTCCAAAGCGCACAAAGACTTATCCGACAGGGAAGCGGAGCTTGCCAAGGTAAAATCAGAGCTTGAGGAAGTAAAGGCTGAATTGGCAGGATTTCAAAAAGCTCGAGATGACCTTCAATATGAAGTCGATAGCTATGCAGCTCGTCTGGACTCCGCCAAAAAAGGCTTCCTTGCTTCCGCAGAACTTGAAAATGACCTGACTTTGTTGATGAGTCAGGCTATGAAGGGGGGATTCTCGAATGCTCTTGATCAGGTCAAGATGGTTGTCCCAGACTTTGAAGTTTCTAGCATCGAGAAGGCTCATTTATATGATACTGAGGCCATCCCTCGTTATAGCAAGGCTGGCATTTCCCTACATGACAAGTATGTTGCCCCTACAATGGGTGATGATGGAGAGGGGGATGACGCTTCGGAGGAGACAGCCAACCCCGATGCCTCCAATTCGAACCAGCCTGCTGCTTGAAATTGTTCCGCGTTATCATTTTTTGAAACAATGTTATTCGATGTGGTTGTAATGAATTTGATCAAATTTTATTTGTCTGTAATTCGATTTCTGAAACTCGTTCAATTTTTGAATTTTGAATTTTGATTTTTTCATTGAATGTCGTTTGTGTTATTGATTATTTGCCTAGGGTGTAGCCCTTTGGACTTAATTCCCTTAACATGTTGCTTTATGAGGTGTAGTCCTTTGGACTTAATTCCTCTAAGTCCCTCGAAGTGTAGTGTGAGTACATGACTCGTGGTACACTTGAATACGAGTCGACCTAGCATTGTACCGCCTCATGGTCTTGACTTGGCTATTTGGTCGGAGCTCGATTCGACTGTCGAACTGACAACCCCTTATTCGACTGTCGCACTTCGTGATGCTTATGAACTGGTCGAATAAGGTATCCTTCGTGGGATCTTCCGACCGCCTCGCATCGTGGCTTATTGGCAGGTCGGGGGTGATATAAGCACTGTCATTGACTTGGCTTTATTCACCATTTTATTCCAACTCCATCATGTCGATGGATCGTTGTTGCGGTCGATTTTTGCTCTTTTTTCTTCCACCCTCCTTTTTTTTTACATGAACTTGCAAGTAAAGCATAATTTGGAAAGAAAATCACTTAGATAAAAAGCATCGAGACCAACTGTCGTATCGACTTGTTACAAATAACTAGGAAAGTAAGACTGCAAATGAAATAAAGAAACAAACAACTCAAACTTAATATTTCCTGAGGTTGGTGGCGTGCAAAGTTCGGGGCACTGTACTTCCATCCGATCTGCCTAGTTGATACGATCCCTTAGGATGGACTTTCGGAATCTTATAAGGACCCTCCCAATTCGGCTCGAGTTTGCCTATTGGATCTTGCCTGCTTGCCTCGTTTTTTCTCAACACGAGGTCACCTACATGGAAGTATTTTTACTTCACTCTTGCATTGTAGTACTGCGAGATTTTCCTCTTGTAATTTGCCATTCGATGTGCTGCAACTTCTCTCCTCTCTTCGACATTATCTTTCTCTTGTCGTAGATCGTCGGAATTGGTCTCGATGTTGTAGGCAAGAACTCGAGGTGAAGATAATCCGATCTCTGCGGGTATCACTGCTTCACATCCGTAGGCCAAGGCAAAAGGGGTTTCTTGCGTGGCCGTATTAGGAGCTGTCCGATACGACCACAAGATGCTAGGAAGCTGAGCAACCCAATCTCGACCCTTATCTTCCAATCGTTTCTTCAATCCAAACTTTATCTGTCTATTCGTTTGTTCGACCTGCCCATTGGACTGAGTCCGGGCTACTGAGGTCGGTTTGTGCTCGATCTTGTACTCTTTAAGCCAAGTTTGCACCCTCTCATCGAGAAACTGAGTTCCATTATCCGAGATTAAATACTTTGGCACCCCAAACCTGCATAAGATATTTTCCCAGAGAAATTTTTTGATGGTCGAGGCTCTGATGTTGGTAAGAGCCTTGGCCTCGACCCACTTAGTAAAATAGTCCACTGCTACCACCACAAATTTGAAGTTTCCCGAAGCTCGAGGTAAAGGACCAACTATGTCGACTCCCAACTCGTCAAATGGCCATACCGATTTGATGGCATTCATTTCCTGTGCTTGCTGGTGTGTTATCACGTCATGAACTTGGCAAACTCTGCATCTCATCACCAAACGGTTGGCATCTTTTTGCATTGAAGGCCAAAAATAACCTGCTAGTTTACACTTTCTTGCTAGCATTCGAGCTCCGCAGTGGTTGTCACAAACCCCCCGA
This sequence comes from Gentiana straminea, assembly GCA_036785695.1. Lineage (NCBI taxonomy): Eukaryota > Viridiplantae > Streptophyta > Magnoliopsida > Gentianales > Gentianaceae > Gentiana > Gentiana straminea. Next base: position 1,217,759 of record JAVUPR010000398.1, on the reverse strand, counting down.
TATATTTCCTCGAGAAGATATGCCCCCTCGTCCTCCGAGGCACATCACATCCATGGGGTCACAAAAGATTTACGATAAAGGACGTAATCAAACAGAGCATACCTGGAGGATTGTAATCGAACTTTTCTGGCTTGGGACTTGTCAGACGGCAGAATTCCGTCCTTAAAGTATAGAGCTATCGGGTCCATCCATGTTGATCCCTGAGTAACCGGCTGCATATCGACCTCTTTGTAACTCCGTTCTGCTAACATTTCGACCAGGACCTTCCTTTTTGACTTGAAATTCGATGCGAGTTTGGACAGTGCAACGGTCCTTTTGTTCTCACTACAAGGCGCCAGTTCGATTTGAACCATTTTAAACTTCGACATCAACCCTTGAACCACTTTCAAATAACTCTTCATAGCCTCTTCTTTAGCTTCATATTCGCCTCGTATGTGATTGACTATGAGCATAGAGTCACTATATACTAGAAGATTCTCAACCCCTAACTTGGATGCTAGTTTCAGGCCCGTAATCATGGCTTCATACTCTGCCTCATTATTGGTGGCCTTGAACTCGAATTGAAGTGCATAGGGGAATTCCTCCCCCTTCGGACTGACCAATAGTAACCCAACTCCCGACCCCTCTTTACTGGATGCTCCATCGATATGGATGGTCCACTGCTCCTCTAGTGTTTGTTTCTCCTGCTCTAGCTGAATAGATAATCCCTCGGCAATGAAGTCGGCCAGAGCATGGCCTTTAACTGCTGTTCGAGGTAAGAATTCGATGTCATACTCAGCTCATTCAACAACCCACTTCGCTAATCGACCCGATGTCTTAGGTTTAGCCAAAATTTGTCTTAGTGGTTGGTCTGTGGCCACGGCAATGGGGTGTGCTTGGAAATAAAGCTTTAATTTCCTCGATGCGTGAACTAAACCCAATGCTAATTTCTCGGCTGGTGAGTATCTGATCTCTGCTCCATGTAGCGCTTTACTCACAAAGTAAACGGGTACTTGCCCATGTTCCCCCTCTCGAACCAACACTGCACTTACTGCCTCTTCACAAATTGCCAAATAAACCAGTAGTTTTTCTCCTTCCCGAGGTGCAGTCAGTGTTGGTAAATCGGATAAATAGCTCTTCAGGTCATCGAACGCTTTCTGACACTTGTCATCCCATTGAAAGGGACTTGCCTTCTTTAATATCTTGAAGAAATGAAGTGCCCTCTGTGCCGATATCGATAAAAAACGGTTAAGGGCAGCCATACGACCTGTCAACCTCTGTACCTCTTTGATGCTGCGAGGTGCAGGAATATTTTTGAGCACGTCAATCTTGTCCGGGTTAGCCCGAATTCCGTCTTTCGATATCATATATCCAAAAAACTTACCAGATCGAACCCCGAAAGTGCATTCTTCGGATTGAACTTCATGTTCGCAGCCCGGAGCACCTCGAAAACTTCTCTAGTATCAACAAGAAACTGTCCCATGGACTTGCTCTTGATTAATAAATGATCAACGTAGACCTCCATATTACGACCTATCAGCCCCTTGAAGATCTTGTTGACCGCTCTCTGATAAGTGGCTCATGCGTTCTTTAGACCAAATGGCATGGTCATGAAACAGAACGTACCAAACTCTGTGATAAAGACTGTCTTTTCCGAGTATTGGGGATCCATGAAAATCTGATAATATCCCTTGTAAGCATCTAGAAACCCAAAAACCTCAAATCCTAGCGTCGAATCGACCAACTGATCAATCTTAGGAAGTTGGTACGAATCTTTAGGGCATGCCTTGTTTAGATCCGTGAAATCCACACACATTCGCCAACTATCGTCTAGCTTCTTAACCAAGACAGGATTGGATAACCATTCTGGGTAGAATATCTCCTTTACGATTCCAGAAACTAACAACTTCTCGACTTCCTTCTTTACCGCCTCTTTCCTCTCAGGGGCGAGGTTTCTTTTCTCCTGCCGTATCGGCTTCTTCTTCGGGTCGACATTGAGTCGATGCACTGAAATTTCTGCCGAGAGGCCTGGCATATTGTTGGCCTTCCAAGCGAACACATCTCGATATTCCACCAGCAGGTTGATCAAATCTTGCATGTCGGGGTGTGGTATCCACTTCCCGATTTGGACCCATTGGCCCTCTTCCTCCTTCCAAACGTGAACTTCCTCTGTCAGGTCGACGGAGACCCAACTTTTATCTTCTTCTTCCTCGGGGATTAACTCTTCGACCAGCACTTGTCCGACACCTTTCCCCTTTATCGTACCAAACTACAATTTCTTGCAACTTCAACGTCACCATTTACTTCATGGGTGCCATACCAGGTGGGAAACTTCATGCAGTTGTGGAAGGTAAAAATAATGGCTCTTAGGTCGTATAAGGCGGGTCGACCTAATATCGCGTTGTAACCCCATGGGGATTTAACTACGACATAAGTCATTTCCATCGTTCTGTCTTTTTCCCCATCCCCCACTGTGGTCAGTAAGTTTATCGACCCGACAGGGTGGATGGCCTGCCCCGTAAATCAGAAACAAGGGGGTGGATAACGGCACAATGGCCTCATCTCTCAACATCATGGCTTTGAAGGCTGAGTAGTAGAGGATGTTGACTGCACTTCCAGTATCGACACAGACCCTTTTTATCAAGCCTCGGCTTATCACTGCCTCTATTACCAATCCTTCACTGTGGCTATGAGAGCTTGGAATATCATCTTTGGGCCCATAACTTACTTTTGTCATGAACCTAAGTTTTTTTGCTTCCCTCGATCTGTCTGTAGCCTGTCGACTGGATCGAGGACGATCTAACTTATGCTCAACAATGATCATGTTCACTCCATATCCGATGCCATTATCTCCATAGGGGTCTCGATTTTGATCCTCCCTACGATCGCCTCTATGGTTATCTCTATGAGACTGCTCGGGCGACCTGTCCCGACGTCTCTGATTATCTCGACGTGGCGATCTGTCTCTCCCCCGTTATAACTCTTCCTCTTATATTCCCGACGACCTTTGGGCTCGTCCTTCTGTGATCTGTCGACTACCTCATCTAACCGACCCTCTTGAATGCATGCATCGATATCTCTCTTCAGGTCGAAACACTCTTCCGTGTCATGAATATGTGTGGGTATTCTTCCTCTTTTCTGGATCTTTGGACATCGGTTTAGGAGTTCATGGAATGTTTTTCTTGACCATGATGGCCAGCACCTCCCCTTGAGATTGGTTGAGAGGGATGGAATCTCGATCTTTTAAATTCCCTTTCTTTCATATCCGATCCGTTATCGGAGCGGTTAATCGATCGAACACATTTGACTTTCCTTCGTCGCTCTGCCCCTTAGGCTGACCCTTGGTCTGGCCTTGGGTATCATTTCTCGAGTTGAGGCCAAGTGAAATGGTGTGCAGACGCACTGCCTCTTCACCTTGGCAAAACTTATGGAGTATGTTCACACATCCGTCCATGCCATTGGGCATCTTCTTAGAAAGCTTGTCGTATAGCTTCATATTGCACAGGCCTCCGACAAAGGAATTGACCTGAAGTGCATCACTGGCATTATGCACCTTCTTAGCTTCGAGATTAAAGCGCCTCATGAAATCAATAGTTGACTCTCCTTTTTCTTGCTTGATGTTCATGAGGTGAGTGGCACTGAGGTGGAACTTCTTATTCCCGATGAAAGCATCTCGAAACTTTTGTCCCAACTGTAGGAAACTAGAAATCGAACCAGGTCTTAGCTTATGAAACCACTCCCGAGCTCGACCCGTAAGCAAGGTATCGAAGGCACGACATTTCATGGCATTGTTGGCATTCCTTAATCTCATCAGTGATATGTATCAATACATGTGATCCTCTGGGTTTGTTGAACAGTCATAAGGTTCCATCTATGGTGGCTTAAAGGACTCAGGCATCGAGAATTCTTCTATCTCGGCACTGAATGGCGACTCGAGCCACTCTGAGACCTGATCTTTACCAACGATGCGATTGAACTCGTTTCGAATACTATCCTTGATTTGCCTTTGCTGCTTTCCATGTCCAGGATGTTTCTTGGCGCTGGTGACGCTGACTTCTACTTCATCTTCACACTCTTCTCGAGGATCGATATGCCTTTTTCCCTTTGTGGTCTTGAGCTCCTTTCGACCCGGTGGGCCTAGCAGGTCTTGCTCATCAGGGGTGTTATAGATCCCTTTATGTATAAATGCAGATGCCACCACTCGTTTCAGGGCGTCTTCATCCAAAGACGCCAAGTGATCAGCCATGTCTTGCAACTACGGGGGAAGTTGAGGCCTTGGCGGTTGTGCAACTACGGGTCTAGATCCAGTGAGGATTTCCTGAGCCTGGGTTTGAACCCCTGCTGGATCTACATCTGTGTTCTCTTCGATCGGTAGATTCTTGCTGCCCATAGGCTTCTGTCTCCTTGGTGGTGGTGCCAATGTGATATCCTTAACAACTCACCAGTAGAAGGCCCCCCTTATAGCGCCAATGATGATGCTAAATTACGCACCTCCGGTTTAACAGGGCCACGTGTAATCTAAGGGCGAGTCAAGAAGAATATACACGGCTCGAACGGTGATAAAAATGGTGTTTTTTGGGTGTTTTGGCTGAGCCCAAGAATGTATCTTGGATTGCCTACATATCCTGTGTGATGTCCCAGGAATCAAGCCTTACGTAGTTCCTGGATTAGTGTATTTAGAGGTATAGGTTCTCATTCTGCCCTAAAACTTAAGGCGGTGTTGTCTATTGACAAAAATAACCCTTATTGGGCCTTGCCTCTTGCCCAAGAACCCCATGTATATTGGGCTTGACAAGCTGGGCTGGGCTTCTGGTCTCGACTCGTATAACACCGACATGGGTGTTCGAGATGGGACACTAGCAAAATCTGATGGCTGCTGTGGTCTTCATCGACACGTCACTTATTCGACCCGAGGCGTATACCAGAGGCTTGGACTCCCCCACACGCCAGCTGGACTAACTAGATAATTCCACGTGGAGTGGTGAAATCTCGTATCGTCAAAGATGAAAAATCTTTCTAAAATCACTCAAAAAGTGGCTCCCCAAATTTACTAGTTTCATGGCATCTTGAATCAATGTATCTTGACTAAATGCTTGAACTCTTGAAATTTTGATTCATGCATCTTGATTCAATGTATTTTTCTTTTCCAAAACTTGTCTTTTCACTTTCCAAGCAAGAATAAAGTGGCGCCTATTTTCTCCTCCTAATTCACCAAATCTTTGTCATTTATTTAACTAATATTGTATAATAAAATATATAATATAATACCATAATAAAGGCCTTAATGCTGGGTCATTTATTCATGCAGCCCACAAGCATAAATGATGGACTTCTCGATTTGTGCGTGTCATCCTTGCGCAGGGGCCATCTAATCTTATCCGTGTATATATCGTTCCCGAAATGATGGACTTGGTTATTTCACAATCTTCATCATTGGACTTGAACTCTTGCATTATTACTTGGGCTAATTTTTCCAATGCTTTGAGCCTCTTTTTACGTTGAAGCCGAGTTTCAGGTCCAACCCGAAATGTTAACGGATCATGTGCAGGTAGTGGATCCGGATTCATATTAGACCCTCCCGGTTGTGAAGGATCTGTCCTCAGATCATCAGGGTTGTCCAATGGGTGTAAATCAGCCACATTGAAAGAGTTTGAAACGCCCTAGTCGGGTGGAATGTCAAGCTTGTATGAGTTATTGTTGATTCGCACCAAAACTTGGAACGGGCCATCTCCACGTTGGTGTAGCTTTGTCTTTCGTTTTGTGGGAAACCTTTCTTTGCGAAAATGCAACCTTACCCAATCTCCGGGTTCAAAGATTACTTCTTTCCTGCCTTCATTGGCTTGTTTTTCATAGCGAGCTGTTTGAGCCTCCACATTCAGCCATGCCTTTGCATGCAATTCTCATACCATTCATATTTCTTTCTCCCTCGAGACTCATGTGCATACGTGAGGGAAGAGGAACGAGATCAATATGGATATAGGATTAAAACCATAAACAATCGAAAATGGTGAGTGTTTAGTAGCAGAATGAGTAGCACGGTTGTAAGCAAATTCAACATATGGCAAACAAGACTCCCAATTCTTTAAATTCTTTTGCACGACTGTGCGCAACAATTGATCCAAAGTTTGGTTAACAACTTCTGTTTGACCATCGGTTTGTGGGTGATATGCGGTGGAATATAACAGTGTAGTGCCTAATCGCATCCATAGCACACGCCATAAATGGCTTACAAACTTTACATCACGATCACTAACAATTGATTAGGGACACCATGCAGACGCACAATTTGCTTGAAAAATAATTCAACAATATGCGAAGCATTATTTGTTTTGTTATATGCGATAAAATGTGCCATTTTAAAAAACGATCGACCACCACAAAAATAGAATCTTTACGCATCTGAGAACGCGGTAAACCCAACACAAAGTCCATAGATAAGTCAACCCAAGGGAAGGAGGGGATGGGTAGGGGAGTGTACAAACCATGGGGATGCGACTTTGATGTCGCTTTACGACAAGTAATACATGACTCACAAATACGATGAACATCAAGAACCATCTTTGGCCAAAAAAAATATGAATGAAGTACATCTAAGGTTTTAGCAATGCCAAAATGACCCAAAGACCTCCGCCATGTGCTTCTCTCACCAAATACTCACGTATGGACCCTCGGGGAATGCATAATTTATTTTCTTTGAACATAAATCCCTCGTGTCTATAGAACTTCTCACATGCTGAAAACTCAGTAGCTTTATACAATTTAGAAAAATCAATATCAGATGCATACAACTCTTTAATGTGCTCCAACCGAGTAGTTTGGTTTTCATGTGTGTGATTCTATAGCGTCTAGATAATGCATCAGCAACGGTGTTCTCTTTTCCTTTTTTATACTTGATCACATACGGAAATGATTCAATGAATTCCATCCATCTAATGTGACGTAAGTGAAATTTAGATTTCTCTTTCAAGTATTTTAAAGACTCATGATCAGAATGAATGAAAAATTCTTTAGGACGTAGATAATGTCGCCACACACGTAAACACGAACAAGTGCATATAATTCCTTATCATACGTGGCATAATTTAAATTCGCGCCTTTCAACTTCTCATTGAAATATGCAATAGGACGTCCCTCTTGTATTAAAAACCACCAATACCAACCCCGGATGCATCGCACTCAATCTCAAACATTTTAGAAAAAACTGTAAAGCAAGTATAGGTGCAGATATCAAACGAGATTTAAGAGTTTCGAATGCTTCCCTTTGAGTAGGACCCAATGGAATGGGGTGTTCTTCTTGACTAAATCGTTCAAGGGGGCGGCTATGCTGTAGAAATTTCGGATAAAACGCCGGTAGAAACTTGCTAGGCCATGGAAACTTCGGACCTCCGTTGCATTTGTGGGTGTAGGACATTCAGCCACTACCCTTACTTTCTCCTCATTAACTTGGATACCCTGTCCACTCACAACAAATCCAAGGAAGACAACACTTTCCAAGCAAAAAGAACATTTTTTAAATTAGTAAACAGGTGTGCTTTTCGAAGTGTTTCCAAAACAACCTTTAAGTGTGACACATATGAGTTTAAATCATGGTTATAGATTAAAATGTCATCAAAGTAGACCACGACAAATTTTCCAATAAACTCTCGAAGTACCTCATTCATTAACCTCATAAATGTGCTCGGGCCATTGGTAAGTCCAAAAGGCATAACAAGCCATTCATACAACCCAAATTTTGTCTTAAATGCTGTTTTCCACTCATCTCCTTGACGGATTCGGACTTGGTGGGATCCATACTTTAAATCAATTTTTGTAAACAATTTGGCACCATGCAATTCATCTAACATATCATCAAGATGGGAATAGGATAATGATACTTTACCGTGATTTGGTTGATGGCACGGCCGTCGGTACACATTCTCCATTCACCATTCTTATTGGGCACAACTATTACGGGAACTACGCATGGAGTCATTGACTCTCGAATCTTTCCTTTTTCCATTAACTCTTGAACTTGATGCTCAATTTCCTTAGTTTCCTCGGGGTTTGCCCTATAGGCTGGAAGATTTGGTAGAACCGCTCCCGGGATGAAATCAATATGGTGCTCCACTCCTCGTAATGGTAGTAAGCCACTTGGTTCTTCTTCCGGAAATATGTATTCAAATTCCTACAAAAGGGATAAGACAACACTAGGAAGAGTTCCGGTAAGATCAGATATAAGCATAAAACAAGGAATGGAGTAGGAAAGTGCTCGGTAGAAACCGAATGGGGAATCAATGGGGATGAATCCTTGTATATGAAAAGGAAAGGAAACTGAACAGTCATGTAACTTCCTTTTTTATCACGAATGTGCGAATCCACCTTGGAAAATTTGGTAGATTTAGAACACGAACGTGCCCGAGTATCATTGTGCCTCGTTTTACTTTTCATAGCAAACTTGACCTGATCGGAGTGAGCCTCTTATGGTGTTAATGGGGCCAAGGTGATGCGCTTACTCTTATGTGCAAGACAATATTTATTAGAGTAACCATCATATGTGACATGTTTGTCAAACTTCCATGGACGGCCAAGCAATATATGGGCGACATGCATAGGAACAATATCACAAAGACCTTTATCTTCATACTTTGATAGACTAAAAGTCACATACGCTTGTTTAGTAACTTTAACAGAACCATAGTCATTCAGCCATTCCAATTTGTAAAGTTGGGGTTGTTTAATGGTGTGAATGCTCAATTTTTCAACAACATCATCACTAATTGCATTCGTACAGCTTCCCGAGTCAATAATCATCATGCATAATTTACCTCCAATAAGCCAACGAGTTTGGAAAATATTCTCACGTTGAACCTCATTATTGCCCAACTGTGTCACAACACTTACGACTTTTTTTGCAACAAACGTAGCACCTTCATCAAAATGAATACCTTGATCATATTCCTCGGAATCCTCAACTGGTTCTTGTTCATCATGTGGTTGCTCATACTCGTCTTCCAAAGCTGAATGATATATGCCATCTCCAGATGAAACATAAGCCCTTTTGTTAACACAATCGCTAGCCTTGTGTCCCAATCCTTGACATGTGTAACAACGCATGGTATTGTCGAAAAAACTACATGTTTAACCTTATTAGAACGATCATTAGAAACTTGGGGAGGGGTATATTTAACACCAGGGTTTTTAGAAGGAAACTTAGCTCCGTCGCCTTTGGATTGGAAAGATGTGGACTTAGATGGTGTGGTACCTGAATAGCATTTCAAAAATTGTGATTTTCTTTTCTTGAGTTGCTTCTCCATAGTTAAGGCCGCATGTACCATCTCATCGTAGGTTGTGCGATTCATCATTTCAACGGGATCTGCTATCTTAGCTCGTAATCCTCCCAAGAATCGGGCCATGGAATGTTCCTCGACTCTTCGGTATCCGTTCGGATCAAGGCCATTTCCAATTCATCCTGATATGCTTGTATAGATTTTCACATTGTTGTAAGGTTTGCAGAAGCTTTACTTGATCTTGTTGGAAGTAACGACCGAACGACAATTTATGTAATTATTTTTAGAATTAATAAATGACAGATTTATTCTCATCTTATTACATGATTCGTGCTTGTAAGTAATACACTACTGAAAACCCTAAGTCGTGTCATATGTAGCCATATAACTTAGTGTGTGACGCACGCGAGGATTAATTTTATGGTGATACACGTGAACTTAATCAAAGTGTGGGGTCTATTGATTAAACCACCATTAATGCGCCCATAACACTTTGTAGTGTGACCATCTTATCCGGACCGTCGGCATTGGTTGTCTAAGTGGGGCATTTATATATGATGTACTCATATAGGACTGGAACGATTTAATCCGTATTTCTCATATAATTCCGTGATTAAAAAATCTCATTAAATCACAAGATGATCATATATGGATTAATCTTAATCCTGAAGTGATTACAGACTCCTACTTGTTTCATGATAGGGTTTGATGTGTTCGTTAAGGATCGCTAAGAGGCACGGTCCGAATCATTTTCACATTTGCACTGTTCTGGGGTGAGTGAGATGTGTGTGTCTCACAGATATGGAATCCGTTCCTTCCTGCGGGAAGTAGAAAGACAATCCCCTTATTTGTTAATCCTAGAACCTGATCGATCCGCGGAGTTTGTATTGGTTATGAACTAATTGATCACAAGTGGGTTAATGGTAAATAAGGATAAGATGTATTGAAGAAGCTTTACGGAACTAATCATGCTTCAATACGGATAGTCTATGGAGGGTTAGTTTGTATGTAATGATTATATCAATGGACACTTATCGACTCGACTCGACGTTTTGAGAATAAGTTATATCTATAATCGATAGAGTTCAGTTTTGGATTTATGGTGGCGTAATTCCGGAATTAATAAGTTGAGTAGAAATATTTTGTTTGATGAATATTTTATTCAATTTATTATAGCTACTGGTTATAGGTCCCTGGTCCCCGGGTTGGCTCCTAACACACGAGTGTTTTCTCGTTTTATGGAACCTCGAGAATAAATTAAATAGTTGGTCTATTTAATTAATATGCAATATTATTTATTTGGTAAATAATATGTAAAATAGAGAAGATATTTTCTATTAAATTGGCTAAAAAAGGTGGTGCCTATTATGGATAAATTGGGAGAAAAATTTTCCTAGATTATCTCATATGTGTAATTAATTAACTATCTATTTGTTGGATAATTAATGGAAAAAATTAAGAGATTGATTTTTTGGGAATTATCTTTTATTTTGTGGCAAAAATATCTTTTCCTTATGGGAATATGTAATTGTAGTGTGAAAAGGATAATTCTCTCTTGACTAGTTATTTTCCTATATAAAGAGAGTTCCTCCCAACACAATTGACATCACAATTGGCGCCACATTCTAGATAAAAGAGGATGAAAAATTAGTTTCTTGCCTTAGTCATTAAGAGGAGGAAAATCTAGGATTTTTCTTGGGCATATTCGAGGAGGTTCTACGGCGAGGATCGATGTACACCAGTCGTCGCTTGGAGATACAATCCGGAAGATCACGGCTTTTCCCTCTCCGTCGATTTATCGTCTCTCTCCGGTTTGAGTAAATCTACTAACCTTCTTGTAGTTATTAATTACTTATGCTAATCGAATCGTGGTAAAATCATAAACGAATTTATTCGTAGCTTCCGTTGTGCATGATCGAGTGTCTCGATCGGTGCTGAGAATCGGATCTGACGATCCAATTATGGATCGGATCCGGATTCGGGTTTCTGCATATCCAGCATGTGGTATCGGAGCGAGGTTAAAGCGATTTTGCGATCACGATTACATAATTAATTAATAAGGAGTGGAATTGATTAAAGTTGCATCTTTATATTTTTATTTATGCAATTGAATGTTTTGGTTGACGAGATGGATTGGAGTTGGTACCTGTTTACCGTTAGATCTATTGTAAACCCAATTTTTTCTGGGTATAGGAAATTATATAATTTATTTTGTTGTAATTTAATTTCCTAGTTTCAAAAAAAAAAGGAGGAAGGGCCGAGCAAGCTCGTGTTCGACTCGTTAGTATCTGTGATCGTTTGTTTGTTTTGCTTAACGAACCAAGCTTGAACAATATTTTAAGCTCGTTTTCTAAACGAACGAACACGAACTTTTTTCGATTATGTTCGTGAATCTGCTTATATAGATAAATCAATGTACAAACTAACGACTTAAAAGATGATAAAACATCTATTAATCTAATAGATTCTAGTGGATTTTTATAAAATATTGATAGAGTTGTCATAATGTTTTTACTATATAATGTTTGAATATTGCTTTGTATTTTCTTATTTATTCAAAAATAACTTAACAAGCCAAACTCGAATTGAAAAAAATACATCTAGCATGCCAAACTTGAACATCATCGTTTCTTTATAAATGATTTGAGTTTGAACATAATTTTATATTCGATTACAAACGTTCGCGAACAAGCTGCTACGAACCAAGCTGAACATATTTTTCTCGTTCGTTTATTAAACGAACGAACATGAACAAGCTCGTGAGATAAACGACCAAACAAATGATACTCGGTAGGAGACTTTTTTTATTTTTTGGGAAGAAGAATTTGTTGTTGTTGAACACGATGTTGATGTCATGGAATAAAAAATATATATAAAAAAACCACGCAGATGGGGAATTCGAACCCAAGCCGCTATGATGAAAAGAAGAGCCCTGCACCAACTCAACTAGGAGACTTTTGTTGAAGATTTAATATACAATATTTATTTATTAGATATTAGTAAACCTTTTGAAAGTAGGGTTTGTCTATTTATTTAATTTAACGTTTATAGATTAGATACGGGGTACCAACGGTCCATCTCAGTGGTTTATTTTTCGCTTTTATTTTCTTGGATGATTATTTATATGTATATAACCATGTCATTCATCATATTCATGAATTCCACTCCTAGCATATGCATACATGTAGATAATTAATTGTGATATTAATTAGGCATGTATGATACGTAACTAATTTTGATTAATTTAGGTAATTGATTAAATTAATTAAAACGAATGGAATTTTATCGGGATATAAAATTCACATGATAAAATAAAATTTACTCGGTAAATTTATTTTGGGATCTAAAAATCATTCGTGATTTTTGATTATGTAGTGACTACATAAAATAATTTTAATAATTGAAAAATTGGAAAATCCGGAAAAGTGGGACACCAACTGAGCAAAAGGTTCGAAAATTGGTTCGGCCGGTCAACAGGGCTTCGGCTCGACTCGACTTGTCCGTCCAAGTACGGGGTTAGCCACGGGGGTCCGGCAAGGTCAAGCTATCCGGCGAGCTGAGGCTCAATGGGGCAACCTTAGCCCGATTTTCAACCCAGCACCCGCACACGTGCGACGTTAGCGTCGTATATGAACCAACGAAGAGGACGGATCGGCTTAGCCAATCCCGACACCATTCGGTAAACTCGGATAAAGCTCAGTCATGGTTTAATACCGATAAGTTGGTGATTGCTTTTCAAGATTTATTGTTTTCAAATTATTGAGATAAAATTCTACGATCCAAAATTTTTATCATGACATTATTAGGACTATAAAATTCATTGGTGAATTTTAATTGTGTAGTGTCTACACAAGAGATTTTCTAAATATTCGAAAAATTGGAAAATCATGAATAAAGTGTCGCTAGTTAGACGGTATTTGGAACTGATAAACTAGTGGGAGCTTTTAATTTTATGATTTATTGTTTTTGGAATTATTTGAAAAATTCATAAAGTCCTAATGTATTAGGGGTTTTAAAATTCTTGATGAATTTTAATTGTGTAGTGTCTTCACAAAGAATTTAAAAATCCGAGAAATTGGAAAATCGTGAATAAGTGACACTAGTTAGTCGGTATTTGGAACCGATGAACTAGTGGGAGGATTAAATTAAATATCCATGATTTATTGTTTTTTGGATTGTAAATAAAATTCTAAAATCCTAAAAGAGACTACCTAGTTTTCAAAATAATGAGTGGGTGCGGGGAGGTGACAACCGACCCCTCGGCCTCTACTGTTAAAACAAGCACCGTGAGAGAATGGTGACGCCTCGTGCTGCTTTGATTTCGGCCCCCTTCGGATGGCCTTCACCGCTATCAAAATTCAAGGCTCGATTTCCGAAATGATAGGATTTTGAGTACTCGTCGGGTCACTGACCAACCCTTCGCCGGCATACTCGGGGTCTACTTAAAAATCTGAAACAGTATGTCACACTCTAAAGGGTATTTTTGGAAATATCTTGGCTGAATAAGGAAGGTAATCAACAATTAAATCGGGATGTCTGATTCTCAATTAATTGTTGAGAGAGAGATTAATTTAATCGTCACTTCTTTGACTTACCCTTCGGCGGCATTGAGGTGTGAGATTAAATCCTTGGAATGGTTGGATAAACTGCATGCATGACATCACGTTTATAATTCTTAAAATCATTATTTGTTGAGGTGTATGATTTGATTTATATTTCGGTCAAAATTTATTTTCGCAACTACATATCATCTCAAAGGTGTCTAAACTGCTAAACATATTATATTGACTGATAACGACTTCGTAAAATTGGAAAAGTAATAAGAATGTTGAACTCATAAATCGAGAATGTATATTAATTCTTCGGAAGAGGATGTTCCCCTTGAGGCTACAAACTTAAGTGACATTGATGTGACTGCTGTCACACATGCTGAGCGAGAGACAAAACCGATATTAGTTCAAAGATGACGAGAATGATTTGATATCAATCTCACCGGACATCCCACAGTTCACGAGTAGTGACTACTCAAATGAACTGCTAGTTCACGGCCATTTCCTTTAAAGAAATCCAAGAATGGGAAAGAATGTCTACAAGCGCAAGTCATCTAAACTAAAAAAGTTAAATGCTAAACCGAAATATTAATAAAAGAAAGTAAATGATAAGGAAAGTGATTACGGATCACCAACCTATGAATCCTCAGAGACTTTCTTAACCGAGTAATTTGACTTGGAAGCTAAAGTTTTTTTGTAAGAACGATGTAGCTGTGCATTCATGATGAAGAGTAAACAACGGGCAGTTATTTCAGCTAAGATAGTGAGAGTGATATTTGAAAACAAAATTTCGGATTTTAATCCTTGAATATCGCAGAAATTTAATTTTTGTTTTTAGATTCGTTAGAACAAATGGATTCACTTTCAAATCGATAAAAATAGTTTCCTTAAAGAAAGTGAATATGAAATTTGTATACGATTCCTAGACTCGGACTTTTGTTTGATAAAGTTAGAACCACTAAGTAATGCTGAAAATGTATATGTAACACATCATAAGCTATTAAGACAAATGGTTTCCATATTAAGATAAACGATTCTTCAGCATCTATTAATTAATGCATATATCTTAGAGATAAAATCTGAAAACTGGCTGAGGGTGATTCTTATCTTCCAGTCTAAGAACACAATCTCAAAGGAAAAATGACTAAGTAACCTTTAAATTAGGAAAAGCTAATAATGCTAAAGAAATATCACAACATGTTCATATTGACCTTCGGGGTTTTATGAAGGATACAAGCTAGTGGGAGCTTTGAGTGGTAGACATTTTGTCTGACGACTACTCGGAACGCCGATTAGTTTATCTAAGTATTTGGAGGTATCTCTGATATTACCAGAGAAACGAGTATTCCATGCTCAAGTATAGGATAAACCATATATTGTCTTGTATAGTTATTGATATGCCACAATACACTGCTTAACTCAATTAAGATATTGATTGCGAAATAACGGTTCACATTATTATGTAATACCGAGAAGTCTACCTAGAAGATGCTTATGAATTTGTGGATAAAGAGTGAATAACATTACTCCACTTCTGCAAATAGAGGCATTTAGCACTAGAAAGGTAGCTCATGAAAATGATCGCATACAAGAACTGTTCGGACGGATCGTGTAGAGAGGCGACGTTTCGGTCTTAAAGATCGCCTCAAAAAACCGACAACCTATTTGATCGGTTTACCAAGTTGCGTGACATCTAATGGTAGATCGGGAGATTGTTGGAAGAAACGCCCGAAAGACAATGATCGTTGGAGATACAATCCGGAAGGTCACGGCTTCTCCCTCTCTGTCGATTTATCGTCTCTCTCCGGTTTGGGTAAATCTACTAACCTTCTTGTAGTTATTAATTACGTATGCGAATCGAATCGTGGTAAAATCATAAACAAATTTATTCGTAGCTTCCGCTGTGCATGATCGAGTGTTTCGATCGGTGATGAGAATCGGATCTGCCGATCCAATTATGGATCGGATCAGGATTTGTGTTTTCGTATATCCAGCAGATCTCACCGATATGATTCAAGAACCCACTTACGGTGCATTTCATCCTTAAGGACCTCCCAAGTAGAAATCACTTTTTGCCCCAATTTGTTGCACTTTTCATTAGTTTTGTGGAACCGTAGAATAGGCCGTTCCTCAAATTCAGAAGTAGAAAGATCAACTTTGGCACGTTCAAAATAATTATGACAATTGAAAATTTGTTCGACTTTAACTACCCAAGAAAATATTCATTAGGATTAGAGTTTCCTTTAAATGACGGAATCTTTTGTTCAATACCTCTCAGAGTTTCCGGTGGTGCTTGAACAATCTCCTCTTCATTGTCCTCGATCTCATCATCTTGCTCGGAGTATTCTCAAGTGGATTTTCAGTCTGGTTTTGTTAGCCACCTCGTTGGATTTGTAGCTACCTTAATTGTTCAGCCATCTCATCAGCCACGGCTTGTCGTATGCGTTCAACTTCTTGTTCATACGTAGTTTTGAGAGCCTGTGGTTGAGCTTGGAACCTTTTTTCTAACTCTTCAATTGGATTTCCAGACATTTTGTCCTTTCAAAGGGTGTGTTTGTATTGCTCAAAGTCAGAGAAATAAAGAAGGACAAGATGAAAGTGTTCAACAATTCTCGCGTTATTCCAAAGTACAAGAACTTAGATACAACAATCCAAGAGTATTCGAAACCAATGGTACTAACACAAAGTCGTGAAGTGTGTTGGAAAAAAATATGGGGTAAGAGTTTTTGGAAGCTCATGCGGAACAGATTGTTCTTCAAATACACACGATTTGCTTGTGCACCCTTTTTGCTAGTAGAACATATATATATATTTTTAATGTTTTTCAAATACGTACGATTTATGCAAATTTGATTAAGTAAAATAGGCTGAAAATTTGGATGAGAATGTGTATATGTGTGTATATATATATATATATATATATATATATATATATATATATATATATATATATATACAATTTTTTTTCACGAATTTTTTTTTTCTTTTTTTTCGTTTTTGAATTTCCTTCCTTTTTTTTACCTAAGAAGAAAAAGAAAAGTAGGATATAATACCGTCAATCCGCTGCTCTCTGATACTAATCGAAGTGAACCGGGAAAGGTTGACTTGATTTAATTTGGGATCGTGGATTTGAAGGTATTTGGGATAGATCCTTGACACAACCACTACCTGTGTGGAAACACCTTGGAATAAATAAGCTCCTCGACACAGTCACAACTTGTGTGAAAGCATATTGGAATTACCTCAACACTTAGAAAACCTGTTTCTAAGCACCTTGGTATATTGGGATATTCACAAGGATTGCTTAAGTCCTTGATAAATCATAACAATTAGAATTCTCTTTCCAGAGCAACTCAACACCACACTTTAAAAGTGAAATATGGTTTTATATCAATCAAAAACAGAATTACAAGTTACAATAGTCTTGGCTATTTATAGGACTAAATAATGATAGAAAAATAAATGAAAAGTCTTTCTAAAATCACTCAAAAAGTGGCGCCGCAAATTTACTAGTTCCATGGCATCTTGAATCATTGAATCTTCAATAAATTCTTGAACTATTGAAATTTTGATTCATGCATCTTGATTCTGTAGGATGTAATATCGCCGGATGGATCATAGATCCACCCGATTGCGCAGCGGAAACTACAAGATCTAGATCAGCCGCCGGACCTCCTCGATATGCTACCTTAGAAAAACCCGAAGTTTTTCTAAAACTTGAACCCATGTACTTAGGCCGAAAATTCTAAGCCTAATACTTACTATAATTTCGAAAATTATGTTGTGTCTAAGGCTTGGGAGAACTCTCTTTATATATGAGAGTAATCCTTGTCCTCCAAGGATTTAATAATTAAGAGATAATTATTAGAATAATCCCTTTTCCAAATAAAAGATAAATATAATATATATCCCAAACAAATTAAGATAAATAAATATATTATCTAATATTCCATGATTTATCACTTAACAAATAAAAGATAAATCATACATTAAATAATTATCCAAGAAAAGTAATTCCTTGACAATTATTTAATCATATGCGCCCCACCCTATTAGAAATAGGTCCACAAGCATTTTTCCACACATTGGGCCGAGTCCACGAATTTTTTTTTTCCATGTATTTAATCATCTAGTCCAACTAAACAATTAATCCACATATCAATTAAATAGTCCAATACAACTATTTAATTATAATTGAGGTGCAACGACGAGAAACCTATATGCTATATTAGGAGCCACGTCGAGGACCATGGACCCATATTTAGTAGCTACAATAAATCGAATAATATTATCCGTCAGACCGAACAATAATATTCAATCTATTAATTTCGGGATTACACCACCATAAACCCGAAACTGAACTCTGCCGAATATAGATAACCCCTAGTGATCAATTAGTTCACATACCAGACTAGTAGCTAATTACTCTAACATGAACTCCGCGGATCGATCGCCTAGGATTAACAAATAAGGGAACTCGTCTGTCTACTTCCCGAGGGAAGGAATGGATTCCATATCTGTGATAGCACAGACTACTCACTCATCCCAGAATTGAGCCAACGAGAAGTATTGGACCACATACTTCGAAGTGATTCTTACTAACACATCAAACTCTACCCTAGTCTAAGCAGTTGTCTGTGATCACCTCAGGATTGAGATTAATCCATATATGATCAGCTTGTGATTCGATAAGACTTCTCAATCACGGAATTATATCGAGAAATCAAATCAAATCGGTCTAGCCCTATATGATTATCATCATATATAAATGCCCCACTAGGTACCCTATTACCGACAGTCCGGATAAGACTGTCACACCATAAAGTGTTCTGGGCGCATTATTAGCATATTAATCATGAGGCCCGTACTCAGATTAATCAATGCTACGGACTAAGTTAATTTTAAGTACATCTCACTAACTCAATCCTCTTGTGTATAGCCGTACACTGAGTTATGTGATTACATAAACGAGGTACTTAGGGTTTTCAGTAGTGTCTTAATTATAAGCACACATGCATATAATAAGATGAATTATTAATTATGTCCTAAAACAATTACAAAATTGTCTTTCGGGCACTACACCTAACAATCTCCCACTTGCACGAAAGGCTAGTGGATTAATTGTTTTAGAGCACACCCTTTATATTTAACAATCTCCCACTTGCTCAAAACAAGCGAGACGTATCCCTCTAATCTGTACCCTTCAAGCGCATCTTAGTAATTCATTCTTCCAAGCACGACCGGAGTGTCTGCCGCAGGGTAGGTCAGTGACCGGCGCGTACTTAGAATCCGAATACAATGTGACTTGGTACACTGATCAGGTAGGTTGGCGTCTGGTGTCAATCTTTGGGATCGAAACGTCGCCTTTCCATCTAATCATGTGGTACGATTTCAATATGCCTTTGATTCAACACTGAGGACAAAATCGACTTAACGATCATTCTTAATCTATCCTAAAGTCAGAATCAGTGTCATTACTTATATTCTAGTTTGCACCTGAATATACCAGCATATTATTCCTCATTCTCCCGAAGAGACTTAAGGGTTGACTAAACATCCCATTTCGTATTCATCTGCAGGTTTAGATAACCATTCTTGAGAGGTAGGGTAGACTACATAGGTTAATGTTGCATAAATGCAAGAATATCTTAACCAGGTGAATTGATGGGATTGCCAATAATCGATTCTCGAGAATTTGAGCGAATCAAATCCTTTAGAATGAATCCCGATGGCATGTCAGACTCTGACTTCAGATAACACACCCATGTTGTTCCCAACTGTTTCAGTGTTACCATTCACAAACACTAATCTACATACTACTTTACTAATATCGAAGCCCAGTCTACGAAAGACTTATCAATATTCTGGTGATCAAGTCCATATATTAAAATATATGACTTTGAAATGACCGAGAGGTTTGCTTTAATCCCTAAAGGATGTAAGCTATGGCAGACATCCTGCCAAAGGTTCTTTCTGAATAAAATAAGATACCGTTAGTCTCGCAAAAAGGTCTGAGGGACTCACCCCTATTTTCTGCTTTGTAACGAATCCGCCATTTGTTCTTAGCTAAAACCCTTCTGTTCTGAATGAATTCAGATTCCGTTGTTCGGCGAGGAAGTCTTAGGGAATCACCCATATTTCCCGCTTTCTGACGAAATCAAGGAAGACTGAGTGGTAAGAGAGATCACGGTCTGGTTAACTCTCTACCTTTTAGGGAATCACCCATAAATAACTCAGCTTTGCATTGAAAGTTAAACTTTCCTATTCATTCGACTCTTCTCCGTGTAGTTCCAATTACTCCCACTAAGCCTGAGATACTCAGGTGGTTCTACAAGAGTTTCAACAGAACTGGAGTATCAAACTCCATTCACAGGGTTATGGCTTTTAAACCAACCTCTATGATCAGGATCCTATACAGTCCACGAAGGACGATAGGTCATCAATCTACCCTATAGACCGTAAGGTCCTGCAATTTGTAATGGACAAACCATACTCCCACTGCGTTCGGGGTGGATTGATATACTGATCTAGTTTAGTAGTTCTTATTAGTGTTATCACCAACTGCCGGTGTTGGATGTGGACTGAACAAATCAGTTAGTAACATCTTGAGTACAAATACTTTAAGATCTAAGGTTGTTATTTATAGACTCTATGAGACCGAGTTTGACAGTATAACCGTCATTCTCTGGTTTTACGAGTTTTATAACCAACCTTTACTCAATGCATTAAGATATTTCACGACCTGAACGTGTATGCAAAATTTCAAGTCCTACCGTCAAGCACTAAATGCTAAATGTCTATATTTACGGAAGTGGGGTGAACCGAATTCACTCCTTATCCACAAATACGTAGGCATCGTTTAGGTAGACTTCTCGGTTTTTCATCACAACGTAAACCGTTATTTTGCAACTAATATCTTAAATGAGTTCAGCAGCATATCGTAGCACACCAATGACTATATAACGCAAGTTGATGGTGTATCCTTTAGTGAAAACATTTCACTGGGAGGCAGGCCGAGCATCAGTCCCGAAGACTACGCAAGAACCTATTTCTGAGTATGGAATACTCTATCTCAGGTGAAATCAGAGATTTCCTCCAAATATTTTGGATAAACTTACCGGATTTTTGAGTAGTTATCAGACAATATGTCACTACTCAGAAGCTCCCACTAGCTTGTATCATTCATATGACCCCGAATGTCGATATCAACAAGCTATGTAACTTCTTTAAATCTATTACCCTTTTCCCGATTGAAAGGAAACTTAGGCATTGTTCCTTTGAGACAGGGTTCCTTTGACTGGGAGATAGGAATCACCCTAAGCCAGTCTTCAGATCTTGTCGTTAGGGAATATGCACTAATTAATAGCATAGAAAGAAGCGTTTATCTAAATACGGAAACCATTCGCGTTTATATTGTGTTACGTATACCTATTCAGCATTTGTTAGTGGTTCTGACTTTATCAAACAAAAGTCTGAGTTTTGGGTTCGTGCTACGAATGTTATATTTATCGTCAATAAGAAAACAAATTATCCTATTGAAAATGAATACGTTCGTTCCAACGAACCCGAAAACAGAAAATGAATTTTCTGTGATACTCAAGAAGTGAATCCGAGATTCATTTTCTTATATCACTCCCACTAGTTTATCTGAAATAACTGCCCGTTGTCTATTTTATTTATCGTTTAATGCAAAGCTACCTAGTTCTTCCAAAGAACTTTAGCTTCCGAGAAAATTGCTAAGGATGCATTGGTCATGATCTGAAATCACTTTCCTTATCCTCTGATTTCCAATTTATTAATTTTCCGGTTTTACTTAGTTTAGACGACTAACACGTATAAATGTTCTTTCCCATTCTCGACTTTCCTTAGACGGAAACAGTCTTGAACTAGAAGTTCGTCTGGGTAGACACTACTCTTGAACTGTGGGATGTTCAGTGTTACTTGCTTGGACTATCAAATTTACTAATCGTCAAATCATAAGACCAAAGCTCCCACTAGTTTATCGGTTCCAAATACCGTCTAACTTGCAATACTTTGTATTTATGATTTTTCAAAGATTAGAACATCACCTAGAACTAAGCTCCCACTAGTTTATCAGTTCCAAATACTGTCTAACTAGCAATGCTGTGTTCATGATGTTTCAAAGATTATTAAATCTCCAGAACTAAGCTCCCACTAGTTTATCCGTTCCAAATACTGTCTAACTAGTAACGCCTTTTTTGGTCCCTTGAAAAGGCTTTGGTTAAGTTTAGAGGGGGGGGGGGGGGGTGAATAAACTTAACACTTAAAACTTTTGGAGTTAACAAACTCAACAACTTCAAAGCAGCTGCGATACTTCGAGTCCGGCGACACCTCGCAGCTCCGCGATAAACGATAGTCTACCGACGCTTTAGTTTACTGAATTTGTGCAGCGGAATTATCTCTTATATTTTCTCTTAGAAGTTCATCAGTCATCGTCTTTTTCCGAGTTGGAAGTCCTCTATTTATAGGTAGGAATGCATATGACTTGTATTTGAAATTCAAATGTAGCCGTTCCTGGTTTTGTCCTATTTGACTTGCTTTCTACCACTATTCATAGGACTGACACTGTCAGAATCCTTTTTGACAGTGCAGTTTGTCCACCCTTTGACTTGTAACCATTGGATAAAGTCCTGAATCATCCCAACGTCCTTTTAATCTCAGCCCTTGATTTGTTTGATAAATCAGAGGTAGTTGGCTGTCCTTATCCATGTAATCTTCCAATGTAGTCTTGAATTAATCGAGGTATATTATCAGCAGGTTCATCAGTCTGCTGAAACACCTATCAGTCTGCTGAATAAATATTTGTTGTGTTTTGAACATAATGCAGCAGACTTCCTTTATCTAAATTTTATTTGTGAAGTTAGATTACACCTTTTAATTATAACCAAGTTCCAAACATCATCCAACTTATGGAACTTAGACCTTCTACACAAGGTATATGTAATCAGTTTAGATCAGCAAAGACTTGCCTAAATTCTGATTGCATATCCTTGACTTTAATCACTAAGTTTGATCCCTTAGCCTTCATTTACTGTGTTTGAGCCCTCAGCCTTCAGTCTTCATCAGGTTCCTGACTAGTCTACTGACCTAACTACCCTACTGATAAAGACCAGTCTGCTGATATAAATCAGCTGACTATTACCGTGCTTGTTTGATCAAACCTATTCATAAATCAAACTCTAATAAACCTATACATTTGATCTAGACATCTTTTTGTCTTTGCACTATAACAGCTAGTCTAACACTCATCATCAAAACATAGAAATAAGTCCAACAATTTCCCCCTTTTGGTGATGATGCCAATACCCTCACCTAACAGCAAAGCAAAAAGATTGAAAACAAAAACAGAACAAATTTGGTCATCTTTCATTATAAACATTTGTTCAAAATTATTACAGTCTAGCATCAGCAAAGATAAAACAGATATGTATGCTGGTCTACTGTCTTCTCTTGCTTTCTCAACTTGCTCTTGATAGGCTCTGATTTCAATAATCATCTCTCTCATCCAGTCATTTTCAATCAGAGTGAAGTTGATATGAGTGTTCAGTTGTTTCCACTAGTGCCATGCTTCAGGAAGTGTAAGATTTATCTGATTAACCCTGAAGCCTAACCTCATATAAACTTCCTTAAACTCCTTCAGTGATTCCTTTGAATCTGTGGTAGGCAAACTCCTTTCACCTCTACCACCTCTTCCATTTCCACCTCTTCCACCTCTCTTGGATGCCCTCATGGCTTTCACTCTAGCTTCCCAAAATTTCAAACTCAAAAATGAGTTTAGACCTTCCTGAAATCCCTGTCATGATAGGGTCTCCTTCTGTTATTGTACACGTTCTTGTACTGTTTGAGAAGATCATCTGTAAGTGGAAGTCGGCCAGGTGCAGGTTCCCTATATGCATTAGTATCAGCTTCCCATCTCTTCTTATGGAAAATCCTTGCAGCCTCTTTTGCTACAGCTGTTTGGCTCTATTCCCCCTTATTGACATTATCAACAAAACGGGACAGCAGGCCATGCACACTCTTCTGAGTGACTACTAGGTTGTTAAGTTGACTCTCAATGATTTCAGTCCTAGTATCAATTGCTGTGATCCTTCCTTGCATTGTTTGCTCAGCAGGGTTATCCTCTCAGTAAGCTTAGATCAAGTACGGCGGTTGTTGTGCAAGGCGAAGCTCGGCAGGGTCAGAGTTTCAAAGCAAGTTTGTCAAGTTTTTGATGAATAGATGTAAGTTGGTCTTTCAAAAACTTTTCCCACATTGTATTTCCTTGCTTGATTCCCCTCACATCTAGCATCATATCATTAACAGCATTTTGAGTAGATGTGAAATTTGAAGCAACTGTGTCAGTAGATTGTCTGTTGTCATTCACCAGCTTCATCAATTCTTCAAATCTTTGTTCTTGTCTATCCAGTTGAGTTCTTAACTGTTGCATGTCATTCTTGACAGTCCTCAACTCATTCAACACTTCGACTGGCACTCCACCAGTCATTTCTCCAGCAACTCCATCAGCAGGCTCTTCTACATTTTATTGTGCCCTTTGTCTGCTAATGACCACTGCTCTACTCATATCTCTCCCAGCAGGGGCAGGTCCTTCCTCAACCATAGCACCAAGAATGTCTTCCATTATTTGATCTTGTGCAGGTTCTTCAGCAACATCTTCCTCCCCAAATATTTGAAACTATTCATCACTGTAATCATAGTCCAGTAGCTGTTCTTGTTCATCAACAATAGCAGTCTGCTGACTATCTTTCCCTACAATGGCCTTGTCTCCAGTAGGCTTCACTACAGCAGCCTGTACTGAGATAACAGGGGTTTCCTCCACACCCAAATTTTGGTTCCAACCTTTGTCCAGGTGCTGTTTGTAACCCAGCAGCATGTACCTCCCCGTTCCAACTCCGTGTCCGTGTGCCGTTTGATCCTCGCAACTCCGTACCTCCTCTTCAACTCTTGGATCTTGTGCAATGAATGCCACAACAACTTGATCGGGGAAAATGTCCATATTTTCTTGTTGAAATTTCCCCATATCAGTGATCCTTCTTAGCAAATTTGCAGTTTTGGTCAGGGTGTCCTCACTGTCAAATCCATCTTGATATTGAATTGAGTCTTCTGAACCGGCACTAGGTTCACTGTGGTCAGTAACCCTTTCTTCATCCAAATCTACATTTTGCTGGTCTTCAGGTTGTTCAGTAGGTTCTTCAACAAACATATCATCAATCTCACCAACCATTTTGTTTGCACCACCATCTATTCCCTCATTGATTTGTGCCTCAATATCATCAATGGTGAGATTCTCCATATCTTCATCCATTTGTCTCTCGAGATCGGCCCAAGCACTCGCAGACGCCTTTCGGTAGTATCAATTAGCATTGCGCCTCACCGGTCCCTCCCGGACCCGATGGATAATCACCTCCGGGAATCGATGATGATGATGATGAATCATCATTGTCATCTCTCGGGTCCCTGAACTTGATACCCTCTTCTTTTTGTTGATATTCAAAGATATCCATCAATCTTGACTGTAACAAAGAGGTATCAACAAGTTCCAACAAATTCTCCACTCCCAACTTTTCAAAAGCCCATTCTTCAAAGTCTGTCATTGGTTCTGCAGCTGGCTTTTGTCTCTTGTAGAATCCAAACTTCCAATGAAAATAGTCAGCCACATGCTGAAGTTTTGGATCCGCAGACTCTTCATTCTTTTTCTTCTTCACATGTCTTTCAAAAGGCATGAAGGACTTTCTGGGAGCAGCTTCAGCAGCTTGATGACCTCCAAAGGTCCCAACAAGCAAATTCGGAGTATCTTCAATAGATGCATGAAGGTCAGTAGGTTGCTCAGATTGGATATTGGTCCCTACTACCTCCATTTGCACAACACTTGGTCCCCCTGACTTATATGCTCATCAGTAGGGTTAACAGCAGACTGTTCTTCCCCCTGAACTATTGCAGGAATTACAGGGTCTTGAACCAATGTTTCACTCACCACAGCAGGTGTAGATTTAGTGGTTTGCTGTGGTTCTTCTACAAGTTGCTCAACAACAACTTGTGTAGCTTCAGTAGATCTAAATGTTTCTACAGCAGGCTCTGGGGTAGCAGACTGCTGTGATTCTCCAACAGATTGCTCGACAACAATCTGTTCACTTTCAGTAGGCTCAGCAGCCTTAGCAGGTGAGGATTAACAACATCAACAGCAGGTTCATTCTCTGTAGTTTGCTGTGACTCTCTAGCAGGTTGCTCAATAACAACCTCTGCGTCCTCAGTAGGCTTGATAATAGTCAATGGATCAGCATCAATAGCCTCTCCTACTACTTCTACTTCTTCTTCAACTGCTTCTTCTTCTTCTTGTGCCCTTTGAGCCTCTAGGATTTTCAATTGTTTTCCTTTTCCATGTTTCTTTTTATGCATAATTTCTTTCATTCTCTTGGAAAATGGCTCATCTTCAATTTCAATTACAGTAGACTTCCTCTTTCTGCTAGCTTCTTTCTGTTGTTTCCTCAAGATCTCAACAACAGTTTTTTTTGCAGCTACAGCAGGGTCAGTAATCTCAACTTCAAATTTGGACCCTCGCCGGACTCAACGCTTTGTGCTTTGTTTTTCGCCTTGTTCTTTTAGGCTTTAACATCTCTGTTATCTTTATTGTGTCAGCAGCCTTTCTCTTCTCAGTAGCTTTCTTTGGTGCAACAGGTTTAATAGATTTCTTAGTTTGCTTGACCTGCTCACCACCAGCATCACCATCATTACCACCATCATCACTATCAGCAGCCTCAGCAACACCTTCTTCATTATCATCCAGACCAAGGATAGTATAATCAATCTCTTTCTTGTATCTGGATTGATTAATCTTTTCAGGTGCTACATCAGGAATCTCCAAATGATTCAGCAGGGTCTGAACCATTAATCCTAAGGGCAAGGCCTTGGATTTCCTTCTATTTCCTCTTTTGCAACCTTCTTCATGTAATGAATGAAATACCAGCCCAATCAAACTTCATACTTCTGCAAATAATCATCAGTAGCTCTATCTTGGGTCCTGATAGAGTATCCATACTTCCAACTAGCCCTAATATATTCTTTGCAATGATTTTGCTCAGCAGGTTGTACTCATTTCCAATGTGTCTAACATTGATGCCTGGAATTGATTTGATGTCTTTATTTGTCTTGATTTTATCAACAAAATCCAACTTGGATAATCCCATTTCCTCAGGATTTACTGGACCATCTACTACTTCTTTAAAACCAAAAACTTTCCTTAGTAGACTTGGGGAAATCTCAATCTCCTGGGCATTCACAGTTGTTTTGAATGCCTCTGTTCCTTCTTTTATCACAATGTTCTTCCAAAAGCTCACAACATTTGTGTATGAGATTGTTTCCAGTCTTATGTTAAGCACATTCTCCAGACCTTCATACCTCCTTATTCTTCGACCAATGTTGATTGCAAGTTCAGTTTTATTAGCATCAACAACAAAACCTCTAACACTTTGACTTGTTCCAATCTGAACATCAATCTTTTCCGCCATTGTTGAAGAAAAATAAGATGAAGAAGATAGTTTCTCAAATCTGTGTTCACACAGTGTAAAAGCAGATAGTATAAATCTGAGATTTTGCAAGTAGAAAGTATCTTCTGTGTAATAGGTCTGTATAAATAGACAGGGAGGGGTTGTAACTGTCAGTGCACGTACATCCACATTAACCATGATTAATCTGAGTGAATATTGTCTTGACACGTGTTCCATTACTTCTCCTTAACGTTTGTAACCGTTGGATCGTGTTAACTGCGGTTATAAAGGATAGAATAAATATCCCGCCAAACTGCTTTTTGATTTTAATAAGTTTGACTGTGTAACGTTCCATTCGGCGGGGGTTGGCCTCGGCGGGTTGGCTCGGCGGCCTGGCGATAAAGATGCTTCGGCGACCCTGCGACATAGTAACTCGCGATCCTTGATTTCTTCTTGTTTTGTTCAATTGATAATACAAGATGAAGTTTAATACCAATGACCGATCCGTCAAGTGAGCTCACCCAACATGACAAAGACCAATCCCATTGGCAACCTCATTTGCTCAATTGTCCAAACATAAGTACATGGAATTGTTGATACCAATGACTAATCTGCTAAGTGAGCTGTTGCGGAGATTTTGCATCAATAAAACAAAAGAAAATTTATAACCCTAACTACCATGCAAAACTAACTCCTAACCGACCAAAACATCGGGTTGTTGCTAGTAAAGCGTAATGAGTAAGGGGTCAATCCTCAGGGAAAAGGTATGTAGAATCTAATCTAATTAATCCTCTCCATTGCTACTCATGAAAACGAAAGAACGAAAGAAAAACATAAAAACATAAAGAACAACAAGATAAATCTAACCTAAGAAACATAAAAACAATCTAAACTAAAGACATGGAAACAACCAATATACAAACCTATGTGATCTCAATCCTAGTTCATCTCATGATTTTAATTTAAGTTGTGGTTTCACCTTATCACGAGATATAAACCCCTAATTCCTTAGTGAATTTAATCTCAAGCTACGGATTCCTAATTCCTTAGTAAATCCAATTTATCAATCTCTCATCTTCCGAATGTTGAGACCGATTTTCAATACAAAACTCGGTGTAGATTCAAATTACTCTCGTATAATCGAATCTAACAACCTAGATAATTAACTCATTAATCATGTCACTAATTAACGGCTAAAGATCTCATCTTTCTACGGTGATCTAGTCTACTCAACTTCCGTATTTTGTAAACATATCAATCGTAAACCAATCTCTCGATATAGGCTCACATAATAGCATCATGAAACGAATAGAAAGAAAACAATACGAATTAAAGATCATAAAAATAAAAAGGATTGAATAAATTAAAAATAAACTCACATAGTTTATACAACGGTTGAGCACCATGAATCAACAAACGAACGAAAAACTACATCTAATCTAACCCCGGATCACCCGAGCACAAGGCTCGGGTGACCGGCCTCGAGACCCTCAACTTGCGGCCGCTTGCTCTCAAGAAAAGTGTATGTCGAATAATGTATGTAATTAGGGTTAGGAACGGCTGTTTAAATAGATGCATAAGTCGGTTGAAGCAATATGGCGGTGGCGGCCGCAATTAAATCCTTTTCCAATTAGGATTTGGAGTATGTCGGTCGCTTTCAATGCATGAATTTAGGAATGAAACTTCTAAAATTCATATCTTGAGTTGTAGACCTCCAAAAATTATGATCCGAATGTCATAATTAAGCCCTCGGAAAACTCTACAACTTTCATTAAGGACTCTTCTTCAGAAAACGCCTTTTTGACTAGCCCGTCGTATTACGAGTATATTACGACATTTTCCAGTAGTTTCAGCAACAGCATCCAAACTTGTAACGCTCATATCTCGGGCCTCGTAAGTCGTAATGAAGTGATTCAAAATCCTGTAGAATCCTCTCTTCAAGCCCTACAAATCTTCTCTTGAGGTCGAGAGTCAAATCAGTGTATATCATATCAAGAACTGCATCGGAAGTTCGGCTGCTTGAAAGCTTCATTCCAAGCTTTATCTCCATCTTCCTTCCATTTCACTTCTCTTCCATTCAAAACCTCATCATTTAATCCTCTTGCATGCCAAAATATGTATCTATAACATAGGAAAATATACCAAGGCGTAACACAATCCCAAAATAACATAAAATCCCAATTTAAGCACATAAATCGTTACATTTTGCAATTAACCTATTAAAAACACCATTTACTCAATTAATCGATTATAAGCTCGATTTCTATGAAAAACATCCATCTACGGGGGAAATTGATGTAAAATATATCATTAAAAACACTACAAATTGACCCTGAACAACACCCCCACACTTAAACTTTTGCTCGTCCTCGAGTAAAACAAAACAAAGTCAAGCTCGAGACAAATAAACATCCATACAAATATGAAGTATATTCAATAACTTAGAAGTTCACCCGTGTAGTGTGTGCATAGCCATAATAAACTTCCACTAAGATCCACAATTTGAAAGTTATTCAAACCAAAACTAGCCAGGTTTCCCATCTAAGTTAGAAATATAAAAACGATTATAACATGCACTTTACAAAACATACATATCCCAGAAAAGATAGTAGAGAATATCTAAAACATTTCTGACAGACTCAGAGGATAATCCCTACAACATATCCTTCGGTTTATACTTGGGGATAAGGTTAACGATAACTAAGTCGTTCTTTTACATACCAAATTTCTTATGTAGTTGATTTAAATGACTTTACATTTATACGCAAATTAGAATGAGCTCTTACCCATCATAGTAGAATAGGATGTTCGGGATAACACCCTACCTTACCCAAATCATAAGGTAGCCTTTTCTAACTGTCGTGAGCTATTGGTCATCATAGTGGAATAGGACATACGAGGTACACCCTACCGCACTCAAATCATAAACCAGCTTTCGACATACTCAACTAACTATGTGATTACTTAGAGATTTCTGGCTGGCAGTGGTAAAAATTATTTTCTAGTAACACAGACCACTGAGCATAACACCTCAAGTAAACAATTTATTACTATTGCAAAGACTTAATCACGTTTCACTTATCACATTCAAACTTACAGATATTCACAGTATATCATACTTTAATCCTAGAATACAAACTACTAAACTTTTCAAGAATTGTACATAAGCAAAGAAACATGCTATAATCATCAAAAATCTCCAACTAAAATGGGGTAGGCTTTCAACATTTAGTTCATCATTTACTATGGCATGTGAAAAAGAGTGTCGGGTGAAACAACTAAAATTACTAAATATACAGAATATAGCAAAAATGATATAAACTCAAGCAAAGATATGCCTTTGTCTACTCGGGACTTATGTTGCGGAGATTTTGCATCAATAAAACAAAAGAAAATTTATAACCCTAACTACCATGCAAAACTAACTCCTAACCGACCAAAACATCGGGTTGTTGCTAGTAAAGCGTAATGAGTAAGGGGTCGATCCTCAGGGAAAAGGTATGTAGAATCTAATCTAATTAATCCTCTCCATTGCTACTCATGAAAACGAAAGAACGAAAGAAAAACATAAAAACATAAAGAACAAGTCAAGATAAATCTAACCTAAGAAACATAAAAACAATCTAAACTAAAGACATGGAAACAACCAATATACAAACCTATGTGATCTCAATCCTAGTTCATCTCATGATTTTAATTTAAGTTGTGGTTTCACCTTATCACGAGATATAAACCCCTAATTCCTTAGTGAATTTAATCTCAAGCTACGGATTCCTAATTCCTTAGTAAATCCAATTTATCAATCTCTCATCTTCCGAATGTTGAGACTGATTTTCAATACAAAACTCGGTGTAGATTCAAATTACTCTCGTATAATCGAATCTAACAACCTAGATAATTAACTCATTAATCTGTCACTAATTAACGGCTAAAGATCTCATCTTTCTACGGTGATCTAGTCTACTCAACTTCCGTATTTTGTAAACATATCAA
Organism: Gentiana straminea; assembly: GCA_036785695.1. Classification (NCBI taxonomy): domain Eukaryota; kingdom Viridiplantae; phylum Streptophyta; class Magnoliopsida; order Gentianales; family Gentianaceae; genus Gentiana; species Gentiana straminea. The sequence continues at coordinate 1,186,469 of JAVUPR010000398.1, read as the reverse complement.
TCGTAAACCAATCTCTCGATATAGGCTCACATAATAGCATCATGAAACGAATAGAAAGAAAACAATACGAATTAAAGATCATAAAAATAAAAAGGATTGAATAAATTAAAAATAAACTCACATAGTTTATACAACGGTTGAGCACCATGAATCAACAAACGAACGAAAAACTACATCTAATCTAACCCCGGATCACCCGAGCACAAGGCTCGGGTGACCGGCCTTGAGACCCTCAACTTGCGGCTGCTGCTCTCAAGAAAAGTGTATGTCGAATAATGTATGTAATTAGGGTTAGGAACGGCTGTTTAAATAGATGCATAAGTCGGTTGAAGCAATATGGCGGTGGCGGCTGCAATTAAATCCTTTTCCAATTAGGATTTGGAGTATGTCGGCTGCTCAATGCATGAATTTAGGAATGAAACTTCTAAAATTCATATCTTGAGTTGTAGACCTCCAAAAATTATGATCCGAATGTCATAATTAAGCCCTCGGAAAACTCTACAACTTTCATTAAGGACTCTTCTTCGAAAAACGCCTTTTTGACTAGCCCGTCGTATTACGAGTATATTACGACATTTTCCAAATAGTTTCAGCAACAGCATCCAAACTTGTAACGCTCATATCTCGGGCCTCGTAAGTCGTAATGAAGTGATTCAAAATCCTGTAGAATCCTCTCTTCAAGCCCTACAAATCTTCTCTTTAGGTCGAGAGTCAAATCAGTGTATATCATATCAAGAACTGCATCGGAAGTTCGGCTGCTTGAAAGCTTCATTCCAAGCTTTATCTCCATCTTCCTTCCATTTCACTTCTCTTCCATTCAAAACCTCATCATTTAATCCTCTTGCATGCCAAAATATGTATCTATAACATAGGAAAATATACCAAGGCGTAACACAATCCCAAAATAACATAAAATCCCAATTTAAGCACATAAATCGTTACATTTTGCAATTAACCTATTAAAAACACCATTTACTCAATTAATCGATTATAAGCTCGATTTCTATGAAAAACATCCATCTACGGGGGAAATTGATGTAAAATATATCATTAAAAACACTACAAATTGACCCTGAACAACACCCCCACACTTAAACTTTTGCTCGTCCTCGAGTAAAACAAAACAAAGTCAAGCTCGAGACAAATAAACATCCATACAAATATGAAGTATATTCAATAACTTAGAAGTTCACCCGTGTAGTGTGTGCATAGCCATAATAAACTTCCACTAAGATCCACAATTTGAAAGTTATTCAAACCAAAACTAGCCAGGTTTCCCATCTAAGTTAGAAATATAAAAACGATTATAACATGCACTTTACAAAACATACATATCCCAGAAAAGATAGTAGAGAATATCTAAAACATTTCTGACAGACTCAGAGGATAATCCCTACAACATATCCTTCAGTTGATACGGGGATAAGGTTAACGATAACTAAGTCGTTCTTTTACATACCAAATTTCTTATGTAGTTGATTTAAATGACTTTACATTTATACGCAAATTAGAATGAGCTCTTACCCATCATAGTAGAATAGGATGTTTCGGGATAACACCCTACCTTACCCAAATCATAAGGTAGCCTTTTCTAACTGTCGTGAGCTATTGGTCATCATAGTGGAATAGGACATACGAGGTACACCCTACCGCACTCAAATCATAAACCGACTTTCGACATACTCAACTAACTATGTGATTACTTAGAGATTTACGGTTTGGCGGTGGTAAAAATTATTTTCTAGTAACACGGACCACCGAGCATAACACCTCAAGTAAACAATTTATTACTATTGCAAAGACTTAATCACGTTTCACTTATCACATTCAAACTTACAGATATTCACAGTATATCATACTTTAATCCTATAATACAAACTACTAAACTTTTCAAGAATTGTACATAAGCAAAGAAACATGCTATAATCATCAAAAATCTCCAACTAAAATGGGGTAGGCTTTCAACATTTAGTTCATCATTTACTATGGCATGTGAAAAAGAGTGTCGGGTGAAACAACTAAAATTACTAAATATACAGAATATAGCAAAAATGATATAAACTCAAGCAAAGATATGCCTTTGTCTACTCGGGACTTATGTTGCGGAGATTTTGCATCAATAAAACAAAAGAAAATTTATAACCCTAACTACCATGCAAAACTAACTCCTAACCGACCAAAACATCGGGTTGTTGCTAGTAAAGCGTAATGAGTAAGGGGTCGATCCTCAGGGAAAAGGTATGTAGAATCTAATCTAATTAATCCTCTCCATTGCTACTCATGAAAACGAAAGAACGAAAGAAAAACATAAAAACATAAAGAACAGTCAAGATAAATCTAACCTAAGAAACATAAAAACAATCTAAACTAAAGACATGGAAACAACCAATATACAAACCTATGTGATCTCAATCCTAGTTCATCTCATGATTTTAATTTAAGTTGTGGTTTCACCTTATCACGAGATATAAACCCCTAATTCCTTAGTGAATTTAATCTCAAGCTACGGATTCCTAATTCCTTAGTAAATCCAATTTATCAATCTCTCATCTTCCGAATGTTGAGACTGATTTTCAATACAAAACTCGGTGTAGATTCAAATTACTCTCGTATAATCGAATCTAACAACCTAGATAATTAACTCATTAATCATCACTAATTAACGGCTAAAGATCTCATCTTTCTACGGTGATCTAGTCTACTCAACTTCCGTATTTTGTAAACATATCAATCGTAAACCAATCTCTCGATATAGGCTCACATAATAGCATCATGAAACGAATAGAAAGAAAACAATACGAATTAAAGATCATAAAAATAAAAAGGATTGAATAAATTAAAAATAAACTCACATAGTTTATACAACGGTTGAGCACCATGAATCAACAAACGAACGAAAAACTACATCTAATCTAACCCCGGATCACCCGAGCACAAGGCTCAGGTGACCGGCCTTGAGACCCTCAACTTGCGGCTGCTGCTCTCAAGAAAAGTGTATGTCGAATAATGTATGTAATTAGGGTTAGGAACGGCTGTTTAAATAGATGCATAAGTCGGTTGAAGCAATATGGCGGTGGCGGCTGCAATTAAATCCTTTTCCAATTAGGATTTGGAGTATGTCGGCTGCTCAATGCATGAATTTAGGAATGAAACTTCTAAAATTCATATCTTGAGTTGTAGACCTCCAAAAATTATGATCCGAATGTCATAATTAAGCCCTCGGAAAACTCTACAACTTTCATTAAGGACTCTTCTTCAGAAAACGCCTTTTTGACTAGCCCGTCGTATTACGAGTATATTACGACATTTTCCAGTAGTTTCAGCAACAGCATCCAAACTTGTAACGCTCATATCTCGGGCCTCGTAAGTCGTAATGAAGTGATTCAAAATCCTGTAGAATCCTCTCTTCAAGCCCTACAAATCTTCTCTTGAGGTCGAGAGTCAAATCAGTGTATATCATATCAAGAACTGCATCAGAAGTTCGGCTGCTTGAAAGCTTCATTCCAAGCTTTATCTCCATCTTCCTTCCATTTCACTTCTCTTCCATGCAAAACCTCATCATTTAATCCTCTTGCATGCCAAAATATGTATCTATAACATAGGAAAATATACCAAGGCGTAACACAATCCCAAAATAACATAATATCCCAATTTAAGCACATAAATCGTTACATTTTGCAATTAACCTATTAAAAACACCATTTACTCAATTAATCGATTATAAGCTCGATTTCTATGAAAAACATCCATCTACGGGGGAAATTGATGTAAAATATATCATTAAAAACACTACAAATTGACCCTGAACATGAGCTCACCCAACATAGCAAAGACTAATCCTCTTGGTGAATTCCTGTACATTGCTGATTATCAGTCAACTTTTATAATACCAAATTCAGTCCTTAGTTTAGCAAATCTTTCACTATCAAGTGGTTTAGTGAAAATATCAGCAAGTTGATCTTCAGTAGGGATATACAGAACTACCACATCCTTCTTTTCAACATGATCTCTTATAAAATGATGTCTCACATCAATGTGCTTGGTTCTTGAATGCAAAACAGGATTTTCTGTGATTGCAATTGCACTTTTGTTGTCACACATAATTGGAATTTCTTTTTCTTCAATTCCATAATCCCTTAAATGTTGTCTTAACCAAAGTACTTGTGCACAGCAACTTCCAGCAGCAATGTATTCAGCTTCAGCAGTGGAAGTTGATATTGAATTCGTTTCTTGCTAAACCAGAAACCCAGTCTACTTCCCATTAACTGACAGGTTCTGTGGTGCTTTTTCTATCAATCTTGCATCCAGCATAATCAGAATCTGAGTAGGATATAACTTTGAAACTTCCATCCTTGGAATACCATATCCCTACTCCCAAAGTCTCTTTTAGGTACTTGAGAACTCTTTTGACTGCACCTAAATGACTTTCTTTAGGTTTGGATTGAAATCTTGCACAAACACCTACAACAAAGGATATATCAGGTCTGCTGGCAGTAAGGTACGCAGACTGCCTATCATCCTTCTGTATAAAGTCTGATCAACATCTTTCCCTTCTTTATCTTCATCCAATCTGATATTTGTACTCATTAGAGTTGATATCTTGGTGCTGTTTTCCATACCAAACTTCTTCAGCAACTCCTTGGTATACTTGGTTTGATGAATGAAGATTCCATCTTTCATCTGTTTAACTTGCAATCCCAAAAAGTAGTTCATTTCTCCCATCATACTCATTTGGAATTTGCTCTTCATTAGATTTGCAAACTTCTCACATAACAATTCATTTTCAGAACCAAAGATTATGTCATCAACATAAATCTGTACCAGCAGGGTGCTGTCCTTCTCATTGATTCTGAAAAGAGTCTTATCAATGGTGCCTTTTGTAAAACCATTGTCCACCAAGAATTGAGATAAAGTCTCATACCATGCTCTTGGTGCTTGTTTCAAGCCATAAAGTGCTTTATTGAGTCTATACACTTTATCTTCTTGATCTTTGACTTCAAATCCAGGAGGTTGCTGAACATACACTTCCTCCTCTAGAATGCCATTCAAAAATGCACTTTTGACATCCATTTGATATACCTTGAAGTTCTTATATGCAGCATGTGCCAAGAATAATCTGATAGCTTCCAATCTTGCAACAGGTGCACATGTTTCATCAAAATCTATTCCTTCTGCTTGAGAATAGCCTTTAGCAACTAGTCTGGCCTTATTCCTTACAATGGTACTAGATTCATCAAGTTTGTTTCTGAATACCCATTTAGTACCAATGATATTTGCATGACTTGGCCTTTCAACTAGTGTCCAAACTTGTTTTCTTTCAAATTCATTCAACTCTTCTTGCATAGCAATTATCCAATCTGGATCTGAAATTGCTTCTTCAACAACTTTTGGTTCCATTTGAGATAGAAAACAAGTAAACATAGCTTCCAGTTGTCTTCTAGTCCTTAGACCTTGCTGTACATTGCCAATAACTTGTTCAGTAGGGTGATTCCTTAACCATTGTGGATTCTGGTTAGTTTGATTATCAGGAACCTCTTCTTCAGTAGGGTCTGCTGTAGCTTCTTCAACAACAGGGGGTTCAGCCGATCCTTTAATTGCTTCAGTTGTTGCATCAGTAGTATCACCAGCAGGGTGTTCAGCAGGGGCAGTATCAGAAACTTTTAAGTCATTGAATCTTTCCAAAACTTCAACACAATATGGATCAGTGACTTGTAGGTTCTCAGCAGGTTCACAACCTTCATCTTCCATACCAGTGAACTTAGGTTCATCAAACACAACATGGATTGTTTCTTCATGTTTTAATGACCTCTTGTTCAGTACCCTGAATGCCTTGCTGACTGAAGAATATCCCAAGAAAATTCCTTCATCTGATTTAGGTTGGAATGTCTTCAAATGTTCTTTGTGATTTAAGATAAAACACTTGCTTCCAAATGGATGGAAATAAGATATATTTGGTTTTCTTCCATTCCAAATCTCATAAGGTGTCTTCAGCACCTTCTTGTTCACTGAGGTTCGGTTTTGTGTATAGCATGTTGTATTAACTGCTTCAGCCCAATATCATTCAGGTAGCAATGCTTCACAAATCATTGTCTTTCCTGCTTCTTTTAGAGTTCTGTTTCTTCTTCCAGCAACCCCATTTTGCTGAGGTGTACCAGCAGCAGCAAGTTGATGTAGTACACCATTATCTTCACGGTATTATCTTATAACTTTATTGAGAAACTTAGTACCCTTGTCTGATCTTATCTTTACTACTGTCAAACTTTTCTCATTTTGTAACCTCTTCAAAAGATCAGGCATCATCTTGAGTGTTTCACTTTTCTTGTTCATAAAAACCACCCAAGTGTACCTTGAATAATCATCCACAACCACTAAGGTGTATTTCTTTCCTGTAACACTTGTTGGTGTAACTGGTCCAAAAAGATCCATATGCATCAGCTCCAAGACTCTATTAGTTGATTGCTTAGTCTTTGATTTGAAGCTTGATTTAGTCTTTTTACCTTGCTGACAAGCATCATATATAGTATCTTTCTTGAATGTGATCTCAGGTAAACCAATCACCAGTTTCTTCTTCACCAACTGATTGATATCATCAAAATTGAAATGATTCAACTTTTTGTGCCATAACCAATTGAGTTCTGACTTGGTATGCACAATCAGGTAGGTTTCTGGAACTGCAGTAGACCAATCCACAACAAACATGTTTTGTTGTCTTCTACCAGCCAATACAACTTGATCACCTCTTTCACTAATGACAATACAATTGCTTTTGTCAAAAGTGACCTTGTATCCCATGTCACAGAATTGACCAGTGCTCAGCAAGTTGTAGTCCAGTCCTTCCATATATGCAACATTCTTGATTGTAAGTCCATTCCTCACAAGTGTGCCATATCCTCTTGTGTAAGCAGGTGTATTTTTGTTGCCAAAATTCACCCTTGGACCATCATTTGCCACAAAATTTGACAAAAAGTGCTTATTCTTTGTCATATGTCTGGAACATCCACTGTCAAAGTACCAGACACCCTACAAAACAAAGTTAATACATTTTAGGTACCCAAACCTGTTTGGGTCCATAATGGTCAGTGGTAAGCATGACCCTTGGTAAGTTTCCATAAGGTCTTCTCCTAAAAGTGTCATACTTTGGTTCATACATGTATTCCACACATCCATAAGTTCTAACAGTAGGTTGTGTAGGATTCACATATGTATTTTGGCCTTTTGGTTTATAATGCTGTTTGAAGTGACTTTTGTTGTTAGAAACATTAGCATAACCATTAGTTTGCTGTCTGTTAGGAACAGCCCTGTAGTATGGAGTCTGCTGAGGTCCCTACTGAGGCCTTGTATAAGTCCTCTGCTGAGTCCTTTGCTTGATTCCATTGCTTAGGTTTTACCCTAGCAGCATGGTTATACTTACTGTTTCTAGCAACAGGTATAGGAATATTCCAATCATCATCAGTAGGGAACAGTCTACCTTTCCCCTTAAGATAAGTATCCCTTGAGTGATTAACATTTTTGGGTTTAGGATTCTTATCCTTGGAATATTTCTGTTTCTTACCCTTCTGTGGTCCAGTAGACTTGGTAGCAGGTCTGCTATCAGCAGGTTTAGAAGGCACAGCAGTCCTATTTTTGGATTTATTCATTTTATTAGGAGATGTTGTTTTCTTTGACTTCTGATTTTGCTTCCTTGAAGTATTCTCAGTAGGTTTTACCGCTCAAAGAACCTTCTCGGGAGTTGGATCTTGTGCAGGTACAAACTTAGGACCAATTCTGGCACTAGGTTCAGTAACTTTACTGGATCCACTCTTTTTGGATTGTTGAGTTCTAAATCCAAGCCATGTTCTATCACCATAAGGCTTTCCAGATTTGTATGCAGTAGATGAACAAGATGGATCAGCAGATTCAGAAGCTACTGGTTGTTCAGCAGGCTTATACTGATTATGTCCAACATCTTTTTCTTTACCTTTGAGAACCCTTAATTCAGCATTCAATCTTTCAACTTCTACTTGAAGAGCTTATTTTTCAGCCTTCGCAATCTCATAACCAGATTGTATTATCCTCAGTTGATTAAGGATGGCATCCAAAGTCTCATCATTGCCAAAATTTCTAGGTTTTGAACCACAGGTTGATTCACAATCACTTCCAGCAGGAGTATTGATAGATACAGTATTGTATACCTCCTCTTTTTCATCCATGTTAGCCATTAATGCATAATCTTCCATCTCAGCAACCAATGCTGTGTCATCTGATTCATTTCCCTTTTCGATTCAACTTCATACCCCTTGGTTCATCTTCAGCAACCATAGCCTTCTTGCCATATCTTCTTTGTTGGCTTTTGGTCTTCGGTGGGTCTGGACAATCGGTCTGAAATGTCTAGGCTTTTTGCAGTTGAAGCACAGATATTCAGGTTCATTACTTTGTTTTAACTCAGGACAGTCAGGTTTGAAGTGTCCTGGTTTCTTGCAATGAAAGCACAAATAGTCATTGTCTTTCTTTGGTTCTTCTTTCTTTCTTTCAGTAGGCCTCTTTGTGAAATTTCTTGAAGGGGCCTTTCCTGTCTTCATCATTCTGATTTTCTTGCTCAGTAGGGCAATCTGCTCTTGCATTTCATCCAGCAGATCATCTTGAGCTCCTGATGTCTCTTCTTGATGTTTAGCAGCCAATGCAGTTGTCTTTGGTTCCTCTTTTTCAGTGGTAGGAACCAATCTCTTGCTGAATTCATATGCTTTAAGATCTGAGAATAATTTGAATGTATCCTCTTCATGCAGCTTTCTCATTTCTTCTATTGCAGTGACTTTCATCTCCCATACTTCTTTGTCAGGTAATACTTCCAAGATTTTTGAGTTTATTTCTTCTTTTGAGTAACTTACACTCAGTAGGGTAAGTTCATCTAGGATAGCATTGAATCTTGACTCCATTTGTTCAATGGTTTCATTTGGTAGCATTTTGAACTTTTGAAACCTCTTTTTGGCCACACTGATTTTGTTCTTCTTGATGGCATCAGTGCCCTCACAGATCAACTGTATCTTGTCCCAATGTTCCTTTGCACTTTTGCAATCTTTAACCTTCATGTACATATTGCTATCCAGGGTTCTATAAATGATATCAATAGCAATATTGTTGAGGTTTGCTCTCTTTCTATCTTCAGCATTCAATTCTCTTTTTGGTTTTGGAATGTACTCTGTCACATCACCCACTGTTACTGACTTGGTAATCTTCAGTGGTCCATCTGTCAGTACATCCATCATCTCATCATGAGTTGCAGTAAGGTAAGCCTGCATTAGACGTTTATATTCATCAAATCTATCTAGAGAAAATCAGAACAGAAGCACTGCTCTGATACCAATTGTTGGTCCCTTGAAAAGGCTTTGGTTAAGTTTAGAGGGGGGTGAATAAACTTAACACTTAAAACTTTTGGAGTTAACAAACTCAAAGAACTTCGCCAGCTCGCCGATACTTCGATAGTCCGTCGACACCTCGCAGCTCCGCGATAAACGAGTCTACCGACGCTTTAGTTTACTGAATTTGTGCAGCGGAATTATCTCTTATATTTTTCTCTTAGAAGTTCATCAGTCATCGTCTTTTTCCGAGTTGGAAGTCCTCTATTTACAGGTAGGAATGCATGTGACTTGTATTTGAAATTCAAATGTAGCCGTTCCTGGTTTTGTCCCATTTGACTTGCTTTCTGCCACTATTCATAGGACTGACACTGTCAGAATCCTTTTTGACAGTGAAGTCTATCCACCCTTTGACTTGTAACCATTGGATAAAGTCATGAATCATCCCAATGTCCTTTTAATCTCAGCCGTTGATTTGTTTGATAAATCAGAGTTAGTTGGATGTCCTTATCCATGTAATCTTCCAATGTAGTCTTGAATTAATCGAGGTATATTATCGCAGGTTCATCAGTCTGCTGAAACACCTATCAGTCTGCTGAATAAATATTTGCTGTGTTTTAAACATAATGCAGCAGACTTCTTTTATCGAAATTTTATTTGTGAAGTTAGATTACACCTTTTAATTATAACCAAGTTCCAAACATCATCCAACTTATGGAACTTAGACCTTCTACACAAGGTATATGTAATTAGTTTAGGTCGTCACAGACTTGCCTAAATTCTGATTGCATATCCTTGACTTTAATCACTAAGTTTGATCCCTTAGCCTTCATTTACTGAGTTTGAGCCCTCAGCCTTCAGTCTTCATCAGGTTCCTGACTAGTCTACTGACCTAACTACCCTACTGATAAAGACCAGTCTGCTGATATAAATCAGCTGACTATTACAGTGCTTGTTTGATCAAACCTATTCATAACTCAAACTCTAATAAACCTATACATTTGATCTAGACATCTTTTTGTCTTTGCACTATAACAGCTAGTCTGGCACTCATCATCAAAACATAGAAATAAGTCCAACAACCTTATTCTTGTTTTTCCAATGAATGGAAAAACTCTTGTGTAGTCCATTACACATTTCTAATGATTCAGAAAAACAACAAATCATAAGACTAAGGCTCCCACTAGTTTATCGGTTCCAAATACCGTCTAACTAGCAACGCCTTATGTATATGATTTTCCAGTTTTTCAATTTAGAAATTTGTTGTGTAATTACACTTTTAAAATTCACTAAATGAATTTGTCTGATAGTCCTATATCATCTTTGGTAAACTAAGTATGGTCGTCTCTCGTTCAGCACGAGTGACACCCGTGACATACCTATACTTTGTGTCACTTAAGTTTTTAAAGGCTCAAGGGAAAAATCTCTTCCGAAAAATTAACTGCATTTATTGATAATTACAACGTACTTGTTACTCTCCACATTTTTAATGAAGTCCTATTACTAACAGTTTAGTAGCCTAGAGATTTAGTTGTAAATAAAATGACAGAAAATTAAATTCAAAATTAAATTTTCACTACTAGATTTTTATTTTAGGAATAATAAAATATAAAAAGTTTATCCTTCCATTCCAAGGATTTAACCTCGCATAGTACTGTCCGAGAGGGTCGATATCAGCATTATGACGGTTAAACTGAGACAATCTCTCTCAATGATTAAACATTGGGAATCGAACATCCCACGAGAATCAGACATCCCGGACTTTAATCATTGATTACCTTCCTTTTTATAGCCAAGATATTTCTAAAATACCCTTAACGAGTGTGACCTACTATATCAGATCTCAGAGTACGCCCCGAGTATGCCTACGAGGGGAAGGTCAGTGACCCGACGAGTATCCGAAATCCTATCCTTTCGGAGACCAAGCCTTGAATTTTGATAGCGGTGAACACCATCCGAAGGGGGCCGAAATCAAAGCGGCACGAGGCGTCACCATTCTCTCACGTGCTTGCACCTATAGTAGAGGCCGTGGGGTCGGCTGTCGCCTTCCCTGCTCCCACTCAATATTTTGAAAAAGTGGTGGGTTTACTAATTACGGTATCGGTCTTGACAATAAGAAACAAAAAATCAAAGTACTCCGAACAGGGTCGGTTATGTAGGCAAGCCTACGCCGTCTTATTCGTTGGAACATATGTGACGGTTCGTGCCAATCCGGCAAGAGAATCCCCGTTTAACCCGAAGGCTTATCGGCTATGCTAAGTCCCGTCGAACCGCCGTAACGTACATCACACGTGGAGGGAGTCGATTGAGCCGAAGCTCGGTTGAACTCGCCCAACCATGGTTAGACCATTTCCGAACCCATGTACTAAGATTCTCCGATTTCTAAATTGTCACCCAAAGCGTAATCTCGTTTCTGTTTAAGGTGGGTTCACTGAGAAGCCATCACCGAAAAGCTCAACGATTTATCCAAGTGGGATTCACCGAGAATCCATCACTAAAATCGTAACGATTGACAAAAACCCGGTTCCTCGGTTTTAATAATTAGTTACTTAATTAATTAACTACCACATATTAATTAAATAAGCCTTTAAACTAATTATACGAGTTATACATGCCTAATTTATTCGAAATAAACTAGCTACATGTATGCATTGGAGTGGAATCATGATATGATGCATGTCATGGCAATTTTCCGATTTCTATCACATAATTTCGATCATACACGAAAAAATAAACTGAATAATTAAACACCGAGATGGATCGTTGGTACCCCCGTATCTAACCTATAAAAAAACAAACAAACCCTAACTAGGGTTTACAATTTTCTGATCTTCTGCTACTGCGTTTTGTCGATGATCGGCCATCCAAACGAACTTTGATCGTCACGAAACTTTATGGACCTGTTATTCACTCCTCCTACTTGAATATGGACGGTTGGATCTGAGTTTTGATGGTCCAATTGATCCCAGCAAGCCGCCGATCCAACTGCTGCATCTGTTTAGAACTGCGGCAAAGCAGTGTCTTCCCGGGGACGACCGGGCATCGAGACAAATCCCGATCGACCTGAAATTTTTAGGGCTTGTTCATAACTCCATGGTAGTCGATCTGAATGGTCGGATCTTCATTTCAACGGTCCAATCTCTTCCAGAAATTCGACGAACTCACAGCTAGGGTTTTAATGCCTGCTGTGCTTTTCTGTTACAGCAGCAACTTTATAGCAGCGATCGTACATCGAGATCGACTCCGATCGTCACGAAATTTTATGGGAATGTTCTTCAACTTTCATTCTTTATTCTGACTGGAGGGATTTTCGTTTCAACGGCTCAAACTCCGGGAAAAAATAAAAAACGGAACATCAACAAAACAGATCTACTTCTAGGAAATTAAAATTACAAAATTTCCTATACTCATATAAACGAATTTATATGAGTTTACAATAGATCTAACGAGTAAACAATAACAAACCCAATCCATCTCTTCACAACATATCAAAGCATTCATCATCATGATTTTAGAAAAAAATCAATGCAATCTAAACATGCAATTTCCACTCCTAGATCTAAAATTCACATACTTTGATTGATAGATCAAACGCTCTGCTACCACTTGTAGGATGTAATATCGCCGGATGGATCATAGATCCACCCGATTATGCAGCGGAAACTACAAGATCTAGATCTAGTCAACCAAAATACATAAATAAATAGATCTAACCTACGAGGGGGTTAGATCACCAACCTTTTTATGGTGAAAACGTCAAGAACAAGTTGAGAAGCCAAAGTCTTCCAACGTGTGTCTCCAAGCACCACCAGGTGGATGGTGTTTCAAGCCACCGGACCTCCTCGATATGCTACCTTAGAAATACCCGAAGTTTTTCTAAAACACGAACCCAAGTACTTAGGCCGAAAATTCTAAGCCTAATACTTACTATAATTTCGAAAATTCAGTTGTGTCTAAGGCTTGGGAGAAATCTCTTTATATAGGAGAGTAATCATTGTCCTCCAAGGATTTAATAATTAAGAGATAATTATTAGAATAATCCTTTTTCCAAATAAAAGATAAATATAATATATATCCCAAACAAATTAGGATAAATAAATATATTATTAAATATTCCATGATTATCACTTAACAAATAAAAGATAAATCACACATTAAATAATTATCCAAGAAAACTAATTCCTTGACAATTATTTAATCATATGCGCCCCACCCTATTAGAAATAGGTTCACACACATTTTTCCACACATTGGGCCGAGTCCACGAAAAATTTCTTTTCCATGTATTTAATCATCTAGTCCAACTAAACAATTAATCCACATATCAATTAAATAGTCCAATCCAACTATTTAATTATAATTGAGGTGCAATGACGAGAAACCTATATGCTATACTAGGAGCCACGTCGGGGACCATGGACCCATATTCAGTAGCTACAATAAATCGAATAATATTATCCGTCAGACCGAACAATAATATTCAATCTATTAATTCCGGGATTACACCACCATAAACCCGAAACTGAACTCTGCCGAATATAGATAACTTACACTCAACCATGAGTTGATAAGGTGTCCACTGATATAATCATTACATACGGATAAATCCTCCATAGACTGTTCATTTCGAGTCGGGATATTTCCGTAAACCCTTCTCGAAACATATTATCCTTATTTACCATTAACCCCCTAGTGATCAATTAGTTCACATACCAGACTAGTAGCTAATTAGTCTAACATGAACTCCGCGGATCGATCAGTTTCTAGGATTAACAAATAAGAGAACTGTCTGTCTACTTCCCGAGAGAATGAATGGATTCCATATCTGTGATAGCACAGACTACTCACTCATCCCAGAATTGAGCCAACGAGAAGTGTTGGACCACATACTTCGAAGTGATCCTTACTAACACATCAAACTCTACCCTAGTCTAAGCAGTTGTCTGTGATCACCTCAGGATTGCGATTAATCCATATATGATCATCTTGTGATTCTGTTGGTCCCTTGGAAAGGCTAACACAAGTTTAGAGGGGGGGGTGAATAAAATTGTCCCTAAAACCGGATTTTAAACAACTTAAAAATTCAATTAAAACTTTTGTGGAGTTAAGCTGACAAAGTTGAGATTAAGTCAAACTGACTTAAGCTAAAACTGAGTCAACCGGCAGCGGCTATGATTCTAGCCTTTTTCTTGATCTTGTTATTCTGTTATTAAAACTGTGTGTTGTGAACTGAATTCTGGTGAATATCGCCAGTGACTGTGTAAGGTATAACAATCAAGTATCACAATGCTATGAATAAATGCCGAGTAAGTAAGTAAATGCGTAAAGTAAATAAGGCGAAATTATAGAGGTTCCGGGTGGTGTAATCCCGTCAATCCTCTCTTCCCCGTGGTGCGGAGGAAAATTCCACTAGAACTTCTTGAGGTGCACTCGTTACAAAAAGTCCTAAACAATAGTCCTTGGCTAATCCCTAGCGTCACTATCTAAACAATTGTAGAACAGGTAGAATGGTCGCTCTCCAAATGCTTGAACAACTGGTCCTTGGAGGGTACACGTATGCCTCTTCACCACTACCACCACAAACACGAGCTACCCGATCGCTTGTCACAATCGTCCTTGGCGAAACCTTCCCGGTTTGCTTCACGATCTAAAACCTTTGATGTGAAATCAAAGTTGGGCCGAGAATCAAATAAATTGATTCTTGTTTGTGGTTCTTCAAAGTGTTGGATCCTTGATAGATTCTTTGTAGCTTGAACACTTGAAGAAATACTAGATATGATCTTTGTTAAAGTTCAGAGATGATAGCAATTTGAATAAGATGACTAATGCACAAACTTGCTCGTTAAATCTTGTAAGTCTCTTGTATATATATTATTTTTGGGTGCAAAGTCCTCTATTTATAGTATAAGGTCCAACGTTCATCTGGCTTAGATTCGAATTGTATCAGTGTCTTTTTCTGCAACGGATATATTTTCTGACCGTTCTGCAGTGTCAGTAACTCATCCAATGAAATTGTTTCCTTTTCAACGTTCCACTGTACTTTCAGTTGTTGGATAACTGACTTATAAAACTGAGTTTCCTTATCGTTTTATTCTGAGTTTTCACTTGTCAGTTTTCTAACTGACTTGGAGCATTAACTGAAATTTTACTCTTCTTCAAATATCAGTACTCCAGTTTTCATTTGATCATTATTGACTTAATCAGAGTACACCATGACTCATTATCAACTAAGAATTCATTGTCCTTATGATTCTTAGGTCTTCATACAAGATCCATAAAGTCAGTTCAGTCACCACAATCTTGCCTGAAGTCCAACTTTATAGTCTCGACTTGTAATCTTCATAACTGAGTTTGAACCCTCAGTTCTTCGTTCTTCAATAACTGAGTCTGTGACCCTTAGTTCTTCAATCTTCTAGATAAGCCAACCGAGTCTGTAACTCTCGCCGAACTTACCTTCTTCGCTTTTACGTAGGTGTGCTCGAGTCGCTTGATTGCATTGGTAGTTTCCAATTTTCTAAATGATTTCCAAATTTTTCGCTTTACGACACGCTAATTATTACGGTGCTTGTCCGATGTAACCTATACAATTATCGACTCTAGTAAAACTTATACATTCGCTTCTAGACATCTTTTAGCTTTTCACTATAACAAATTGGCTTCAAAGACTTCATCAATGGGGTTAAGATAATACTTTGAACAAATTAGATGAATTATCATCAAAACATAAATTTTATTTCCAACAATTTCCCCCTTTTTGATGATGCCAAAACCCTCCCTAAAAGAAAAGCTTAAAGATCAAAACAAAGTAAAGCAATGTAAAACTGAAAACTCGGTTTTCATTAGAATGAGCAAAAACTGGATAAGTACATTATGTTCAAATAATCGTGACTAAAGACTAAGCTTCTTCTTAGCTTTTTGCATGACCGAGTCATATTTTCTTGCTTTGTCATACGGTCGAAAATCTTCTTCTAGCTTGGAGTCTTCCTTTGAGAAAGTGTTATTGTAGTCAACTTGACTACTTTCTTTCCATCTTCTCCATTGAATTAGCTACGGTAAGCTTGAGTCTTTCAAGTAGTAACTTTCAAATTCGCTAGATCGCTTTCATTTGTTCGATCTTGTCTTTAATCTTCGCTTTATCATCAATCCTTAGATTCTTCTTGTGTTGTGCAATTTTCTGTTTTGAGTAGATATCTCGACGAAAATAGTTCAAGGATTCTTCAAATGTTCTCAGTCCTTGTACTTGGCTTTAATAGGATTGAAATCTTTGTTAAACTGTGTCCACAGATCCTTTGTAAGAGTAACTCTTCTGGTCTCCAGCTGACTGTATTTTTCAATAAGTTGATTATCAGTTAACTCTTTTTTCAAAGATTTAGGATCTGATCGGTAACTTTGTAGTTCTTCTTCAAGTCGCTTCATCTCTCCAAGTAACTTCAGCTTTTCTTCTTCAGCTTCCCCCTTTTTGGCATCATACAACTGATCTACCAGGGCATGAGTTGCCTTTTGATCTTCCGAAATCTGGCGCTGAGAAGCAAGTACTTCCTTAAGCTGAGTTTCCAATCCGTAGATATGTTGATTCATATGCCAATGAACCTGAGCATGAGTTTCTCTATCTACTGCGGTTGTATTTTCGAGTTTTTGCTTGAGTAGCACAATTTCTGAAGCAGAACTTGAACTTGATTTGTGAATCATCTCTAATCTTGCATGAACTGAAACATCAGTTCTAGTTCTATACTCAAGATATCCAGAGATGTTTGATAAAAGACTGTTCTGTGTATCTCTCGACCGAGTACAATTTTCAAGTTTTCATGAACTTTGGCTAATTCATCCTTAGATAGACAAATCGAAGGATCATATGTATCTTCAATCGGTCCTTGTCCCGAGTATCATCCGGAATAACCATCGGTTGTCGGGCTTCATCACCGCTTGCCCGAGTGTCGCTTGTCCGATTTCCAACCGGCAATTCTTCTTGCCGTGTTTCGCTTGCTTTGCTACGGAGTTGAGGTTGAATAACGGTTGCAAACCGTAGTTTCATCGCTTTCTTGTCTTGATTTTCCATCATCACCATCATCATTCTTCTTTGAACTGTCTTTAGATGATGTTCCCGATTCCCTTCTTTTTGCTAACTCGCAAATCTTTTGAAGCAATTGTCAAGAAATTCTTTTATAGGAAACAGAGAATAAAGATCTCTAACTTCCAATGTCTCCAAGAGTAACTTCTCTTCAAAGGTGCAAACCGATGTCTCGAAAACCTTCGGTTGAAGTTTCATTTTCATCATCTTGATGATTCTATCGCCTTCGAAAATTGGTGCGGATTTCGAACCGTTATCTCGTTGTAACCGAGAAGTACGGTCTGCGGTGACTTCGCTTAGTTGTTGTTGTGGTTCCCCCTCGCAGGTACTTTTTCACCCGAGATTTCGAGTACAAGCACCTTGCAACCGATCTTCCTTCTATTGAAATGGTTTTTCGCTTGGTGCCTCCGTGTTCGGCTTCCGGTTTCGACTTGCTTTAGGTTGGGAGATTGTTTCGTGCTTTGCTTCGAAGCTTCGCTTGCCTTGTCTCGCTTTCCTTCCTTAATCTTTTCTAAGTAAAACTCGAATGATTCCACTAAGTGTTTTCTTTAGTCGGAATCTCCCATCGCTTACTTGACCTTCACTTGTGCCCTTTTCGCACTTTCCAACTCAACTAGGTGTTGCTTCTTGAACTCGATTTAGAATATACCCCGCCCAATTGAATTCTATTCCATCCCGCATTATGTTCATGAGATAGATACAATCTTCGACAAGATGTTGATTCCTTTTGATTTTCCAATAACATGTCTGCTGAGCCATCTGCTGAGATGTCCAAATTCCGTTTTGATTTTATCGATATGAACACCAGGCTGTATTGGTTCTGTAGACGAAGTGATCATTGAGAGAAAAGCTTCCTTCTTCAATGATAAAGTGGCGAACTCTGTTGAGGTTGCTGTTGTGTTTGCGAAGCCAAAGAGTGACCGTAAAACTCTTTCATTGAGAACAATCCGATCTTCACGAACCGTAGTCATTAAGGAATCTCTGGCCATTCGCATATTTTGCCAAAATTGTAAGATACCTTCCACATCTCGCTTCTCTTTGAAACTAACTTCAAGGATGTTATTCAATCCTGGTTGTTTTTCGATTTTGTCTCGGACACAACTGGCTAACAAGGTGTTTTGACATAAACCTTCATACATGTCAAGTGTTGGCTCATCCAATTCTGTGATCAACCGAGTGTCTCTTGAATCATCCGAACGGCCATATATGAGTGTGAACACACAAGTTTGATTTTTGAGAGAAGGGGTTGTAAGAGTCTTTTTGAAAATAATTTGAATTTGAATAGTGAATAGTGTGAACGGAGGTTGAATAAATAGGTGGGATATTCTGGCGGTTGAGTGGTACAACTTTTCAAATTCCATGATGGTTTTGATAACCGATGCGTGTACCATTCTGACAAACGTGGGGTGTACACACGAAATTCTGACAAAAAGAATTGTGGTAATTTAATGCGATATAACCGCTGTTGATTCTATCTTATCAATCTTTGACTAACTTTGACTGGAATGAAAACTGATGCTGAGATTCAATTTCTTGAGATAATGTAGTCCCATCAAATTAATCAGTTTGTCAAGTTCTTCAGTTGTCAGTTTGAGATTGTTGATGTCAATGACTAATCTGTTAAGTGAGCGCACCCATCATAACAAAGATTAATCCCCTTGACGAATCTCTGGCTTAACTGACTAGCTGACTTTGATTATTCCCTACTCAGTTCTTAATTTAGCAAATCTTTCTTTATCCAAAGGCTTTGTAAAGATATCTACCAACTGATCTTCAGTAGGTACATAAAGAACTGTTATATCCTTCTTCTCTGCATGATCTCTTATAAAGTGATGACGGACATCAATGTGTTTTGTCCTTGAGTGTAAAACTGGATTATCAGTAATTGCAATTGCACTCGTATTATCACACATTATGGGAATTGTTCCTTCTTCTATCTCATAGTCTCTTAATTGTTGTCTGATCCATAAAACTTGAGCACAACAGCTTCCAGCTGCTATATATTCAGCTTCAGCTGTAGAAGTTGAAATTGAGTTTTGCTTTTTGCTAAACCATGACACAAGTCTATTTCCCAATAACCGACAAGTGCCCGATGTGCTTTTTCTCGTCCACTTTACATCCAAGATAGTCCGAATCGAATAAGAAATCAGCTTGAATTCTCCTTCTTTTGAATACCAAATTCCAACTCCGTCCGTATCTTTCGTATATTTCAAAGTTCTTTTCACAACCGTGAGATGACTTTCTTTTGGTCTTGATCGAAATCTTGCACATACACCGACAAGCAAAAAGATATGTCCGGCCTACTTGCCGTAAGATAGAGTAAGCTTCCAATCATCCTTCTGTAGAGTGTTTGATCAACATCTTTACCTTCTTTGTCTTCATCAAGCCTGATGTTGGTCCTCATTGGTGTAGAAATTCCAGTAGATTTCTCCATACCAAACTTTTTAATAAGTTCTCTTGTATATTTGGTTTCATGAATAAAAATTCCATCAGCTAATTGTTTAACTTGCAGTCCTAGAAAATAATTTAGTTCACCCATCATACTCATCTGAAATTTGCTTTTCATCAAGTTTGCAAATTTCTCGCATAATTGTTCATTTTCTGATCCAAAGATGATATCATCAACATAAATTTGAACAAGTAAAGTATCTTCTCCATTCTTCATCCTGAATAGAGTTTTGTCGATTGTTCCTTTGATAAATCCATTATCCACTAGAACCGAGATAGAGTTTCGTACCAAGCTCTTGGCGCTTGTTTGAGTCCATAAAGAGCTTTTCTTAATTTGAAAACTTTATCTCGCTTGATCTTTGATTTCAAATCCGGGTGGTTGTTGAACATATACTTCTTCTTCAAGAATTCCATTCAAAAATGCGCTTTTGACATCCATTTGATAAACTTTGAATTTCTTGTGAGCGGCAAAGGCAAGAAATAATCTGATTGCTTCTAATCTTGCAACTGGTGCATAGGTTTCATCAAAGTCTATGCTTTCTGCTTGAGAGTATCCTTTGGCTACAAGTCTGGCCTTGTTTCTGATGATATTCCCATCTTCATCAAGTTTATTTCTGAAGACCCATTTGGTTCCAATGATATTCATATGAGCTGGTCTATCCACCAATTCCCACACTTGATTTCTTTCGAATTCGTTGAGTTCTTCTTGCATAGCTAAAATCCAATCTGGGTCTTTCAAAGCTTCTTCAATTTCTTTAGGTTCTGATTGAGATAGAAAGCATGCAATCATTGCATCTAGTTGATGTCTTGTTCGAACTCCAGCTTGTGTATCACCAATAACTTGTTCTTCAGGGTGATCTCTCATCCATTGATGTGTGTGAGTTTGTAATGACTGATTTGCATTTTGTTCATCTGTTTCTTCAGAAACTGATTCTTGAACTTGTTCAACTGGATCTGAATGAAGTTGTTCAGGTTGTAGAGTGAATGGAAACGGAGGTTGATCTTGATCTGAACAATCTGAGATTTGTAATCTTCCAATGTCAACTGAATTTGGTTCTCGGTATGACCGGTAACCGAGACTCGAGAAACGGTTCTCGGTGTGTCTTCAGTTGCTTCACCAGGGAAGTTTGGTTCATCAAATACTACATGTATTGATTCTTCATGCTTGAGTGTCCTTTTATTTAATACTCTAAAAGCTTTGCTGACACTTGAATATCCTAGGAAAATTCCTTCATCAGCTTTAGGCTGAAAAACATGAAGTTGATCTTTTCCATTATTGTGGATGAAACATTTGCTTCCAAAAGCATGAAAGTATGAAACATTTGGTTTTCTTCCATTCCAAATTTCATAAGGAGTCTTCTCATGTCTCTTGTTCATGAGAGCTCTGTTCTGAGTGTAACAAGTCGTATTAATCGCTTCTCGCCCAATATCTTTCGGGTAGTTTAGCTTCACGGATCATGGTCCTCCCAAATTTCTTTGAGTGTTCTCGTTTCTTCTTTCGCCTACACCATTTTTTTGTGGTGTTCCTGTGGCAGCAAGTTGGTGTAACACACCATTTTCTTCATAGTATTCAATAATTACACTGTTGAGGAATTCAGTTCCTTTATCAGATCTTATCTTCACAACTGAAACTCCTTTTTGATTCTGAAGTCTCTTGAGAAGTTCTGTGAGTTTCTGCTTGGTTTCACTTTTCTTGGTTAGAAAGATTACCCAAGTGTATCTTGAAAAATCATATACTACCACCAAAGTATATTTCTTTCCACTGATACTAATTGGTGTAATAGGTCCAAATAAATCCATGTGTAGCAATTCTAGATGTCGTGATGTAGAATGCTGAGACTTGGTCTTGAAACTTGCTTTTGTTTGTTTTCCTTGTTGGCATGCATCACATAAGCTTTCCTTCTTATATGATATCTCTGGTAGCCCAATGACTAGCTGCTTCTTAACAAGTGTGTTGATGTCATCAAAATTGAGATGACTCGGTTTCTTGTGCCATAGCCAATCGATTTCGATTTGGTATGCACAAGTAGACAAGTTTCAAAGAACGGCGCTTGTCCAATCTACCACGTACATGTTTTCCTTTCTTCTTCCGGCTACGACAACTTGATAAGCCGATTCGCCGATGACAACGCGAAAACCTTTATCAAAAGTGACTTTGTATCCCATATCACAAAATTGACTTGTGCTTTGAGTAGATTGTAGTGTAGTCCTTCTACATAGGATACATTCTTGATTGTGAGTCCATTTCGATTAAGGTGCCATAACCTCTCGGTGTATCCGGGTTTATCTTTACTTCCAAAATTGACTTTAGGTCCATCTTTTTCAATAAAATTACTAAGACAGTCCTTGCTCTTTGTCATGTGTCTAGAGCAACCACTGTCAAAGTACCAAATATCCTGCAATAAAAATTAAAAGGTTTTAGGTACCCAATTCAGTTTGGGTCCATGGGGGTCAGTTGTCAGTACAACACTGGGAATATATCCCTTGGGCATCCTTTGGATATTGTTGCACCTGTTTTCATATATATAAGCTACACTCCCATAATGTCTGTGTTTGGGTTGTATCTTATTTATATGATCTCTCAGATCTTTTGGCTGAAATTTATTTCCACCATGCATTTTGTTATTAAAGCTTGAATGATAACTCGTCATTCCTTCGTACCGAGGTCCGAACCGACCTTTGTCTTGTGACTTATCTTCGAGAACCGAGATTAGTCCTCTCGTCGAGTTTTGGACTGAGACTTGTGATAAGTTCTCGGTCTGGAATGATTGTTATTACCAGTTTTATTAACCAAATCAGTAAAATTCCAATCATCGTCAGTGGGGTATAGTCTTCCTTTCCCCCTAAATGTGTGAATCCTTGAATGACTAACATTCTTGGATTTACTTTGATTGTAATTTTTCTGGTTCCTGACTTCATTGGTTTTTGTGGATCTGGCAATTGATTTACCTCTTCGGTTTTCATTGAATGCGGCTGATCTACCATTTGACTTACTTTTGTTGGTAGATACAGTTGTCTTCTTAGGAAACTGATTTGTCCTTTGTGATAATGGCTTTACTGGTTCAGCAATTTTCTCAGATTGTGGAAATTGCTCAGCTACAAACTTAATACCAGTTTTGGTACTAGGTCCAGCAGCGTTGCTAGCTCCATTCTTTGAAGATTGATGTGTATCAAATCCTAAACCAGTTTTGTCTCCATATGGTTTTCCTGATTTGAATCCAGTAACTGAACTTGATTGAGCAAATGATTCGATTCTTGCCGCTTGATGCAACGATCGATGTCGAATCTTTTCTTTATCGAGTTTTAGTCGGTTTCAAAATTTTTAGTTCAGACTTCAATCTTTCAACTTCCAGAATTAGACTTTCTTTCTCAGCTTTGATTGATTCATAACCAGCTTGAATAGTTACTAGCTGATAAATCAATTCGTCAAGCGTTTCTTCTAATTCTAGATTTTTTGGATTGGAGTCAGCAGTCGAAGAACATGCATTTATCATGGAAATCGAGCCGAGGAGTATTTAGAATTAGATTCACATACCTCATTTTGATCTTCCATATGTGCCATTAAAGCCGTGTCATCCGATAGTCTTTCGGTATCACCTTCATAGTCGATTCATCTCCAAAGCAAGGAGTGCTCTTCTACCAACTCTTCTTGGTGGGGTCTTCTTAATCGATTCTGACACTCACTTTATAATGTCCAGGTTTCTTGCGCTTGAAACAGAGGTATTCATCATCTTTTCTTTTCTCAGAGTTCTTTTGATGAATTTTTGAGTGACCGGATGTCCACTCTTCATCCTTCGAATTCGTTCATCATCGAGCCATTTGTTCTTCCATCTCATCCAATTCATGAAGATTGCTAGATGAGTTTTCTTGAATGTCATTCGATGCCGCTTGCAAATCTTTGTCGTTTTGGGTTCTTCCGAGCCTTGATTATTGCAAATTTGTGCTTGTGAAATCTTCACCGAATTCATAAGCTTTCAAATCTGAAAAGATCTTGAATGAATCTTCTACATCCAGCCTCCTGGATTCTTCCATAGCAGTGACCTTCACCTTCCAACACATTGGTAAAGCCTTCAAGATTCTTGTGTTGATAACTTTCTTTGAGTATTCAATCTTGAGTAGATCTAGTTCATCCATGATAGCACTGAATCTTGTCTCCATTTGATCAATGGTTTCTCCAGATTTCATTTTGAAATTCTCAAATTTTTGCTTTGCAACATAAATTTTATTTTCCTTGATTGAGTCTGTTCCTTCACAAACTAACTGGAGTTTGTCCCACATTTCCTTGGCAGTTGTGCATTCTTTCACTTTCAGGTACATTTTGCTATCAAGAGTTCTGAGGATAAAGTCCATGGCCACATTGTTGAGATTATTTCGCTTGCGATCATCACTGGTCCATTCCGATTTGGGTTTAGCAACTCGAACTTGTTCTCCACCAACAGTTTGCATATGAGTGATCTTAATTGGTCCATCAGTGAGTACATCCATCATTTCATCATGAGTAGCTGCCAGGAATGCCTGCATACGACGTTTGTATTCGTCAAATCTGTCCATGTTGCACATAAGCATTTGTCTTGCATATTGATTGTTATCCATTGTGAGTGAGTGGGAAATGAATTTAAAACTGAGCTTTCAACTGAGAACAACTAGAGGAGATAGAGCAAATGATATCTTGTCAAAGAAACACTGCTCCGATACCAATTGTTGGTCCCTTGGAAAGGCTAACACAAGTTTAGAGGGGGGGGGTGAATAAACTTGTCCCTAAAACTGGATTTTAAACAACTTAAAAATTCAATTAAAACTTGTGTGGAGTTAAGCTGACAAAGCTGAGATTAAGTCAAACTGACTTAAGCTAAAACCGAGTCAACCGGCGGCGGATATGATTCTAGCCTTTTTCTTGATCTTGTTATTCATTATGAAAAGCTGTGTGTTGTGAACTCGAATTACGGTGAATATCGGTTGTGATCGTGTAAGGTATAACAATCAAGTATCACAATGCTATGAATAAATGCGAGTAAGTAAGTAAATGCGTAAAGTAAATAAGGCGAGAATTATAGAGGTTCCGTGGTGTAATCCCGTCAATCCTCTCTTCCCCGTGGTGCGGAGGAAAATTCCACTAGAACTTCTTGAGGTGCATTTGTTACAAAAAGTCCTAAACAATAGTCCTTGGCTAATCCCTAGCGTCACTATCTAAACAATTGTAGAACAGTAGAATGGTGCTCTCCAAATGCTTGAACAACTGGTCCTTGGAGGGTACACGTATGCCTCTTCACCAGCCTACCACCACAAACACAGTCTACCCGACTGCTTGTCACAACAGTCCTTGGCGAAACCTTCCGGGTTTGCTTCACAGTCTAAAACCTTTGATGTGAAATCAAAGTTGGGCTGATAATCAAATAAATTGATTCTTGTTTGTGGTTCTTCAAAGTGTTGGATCCTTGATAGATTCTTTGTAGCTTGAACACTTGAAGAAATACTAGATATGATCTTTGTTAAAGTTCAGAGATGATAGCAATTCGAATAAGATGACTAATGCACAAACTTGCTCGTTAAATCTTGTAAGTCTCTTGTATATATATTATTTTTGGGTGCAAAGTCCTCTATTTATAGTATAAGGTCCAACGTTCATCTGGCTTAGATTCGAATTGTATCAGTGTCTTTTTCTCGCAACGGATATATTTTCGACCGTTCGCGTTGTCGGTAACTCATCCAATGAAATTGTTTCCTTTTCAACGTTCCACTCAGTACTTTCGCTTGTTGGATAACCGACTTATAAACCGAGTTTCCTTATCGGTTTATTCGAGTTTTCACTTGTCGGTTTTCTAACCGACTTGGAGCATTAACTGAAATTTTACTCTTCTTCAAATATCAGTACTCCAGTTTTCATCTGATCAATATTGACTTAATCAGAGTACACCATGACTCATTATCAACTAAGAGTGCATTGTCCTTATGATTCTTAGGTCTTCGTACAAGATCCATAAAGTCAGTTCAGGTCACCACAATCTTGCCTGAAGTCCAACTTTACAGTCTCGACTTGTAATCTTCATAACTGAGTTTGAACCCTCGGTTCTTCGTTCTTCAATAACCGAGTCCGTGACCCTCGCTTCTTCAATCTTCTAGATAAGCCAACCGAGTCCGTAACTCTCGGCGAACTTACCTTCTTCGCTTTTACGTAGGTGTGCTCTAAGTCGCTTGCTTGCATTGGTAGTTTCCGAGTTTTCTAAATGATTTCCGGCTTTTCGCTTTTACGACACGCTAATTATTACGTTGCTTGTCCGATGTAACCTATACAATTATCGACTCTAGTAAAACTTATACATTCGATTCTAGACATCTGATTCAATGTATTTTGCTTTTCCAAAACTTGTCCTCACCTTCCAAGCTAGAAAAAAGTGGCGCCTATTTTCTCCTCCAAATTCAGCCAAGTTTTTGTCATTTATTTAACTAATATTGCATAAAAAAATATATAATATAATACCATAATAAAGGCCTTAATGCTTTTTGCATTTATTCTAATATTGATAAAAAAATATATAATATAATACCATAATAAAGGCATAAATGATGGACTTGATGGACTTATTTCACAATCTTCATCATTGGACTTGGACTCTTGCAATATTAATTGGCCTAATTTCTCCAAAGCTTTGAGCCTCTTTTTACGTTGAAGCCGAGTTTCAGGTCCAACCCGAAATGTTAACGGATCATGTGCGGGTATGGATCCGGATTCGGGTAGTGGATCTGGATTCATATCAAGAACATTTTTATCCAAAAAAAAATTCCAAGTGGTAGTAAAACATTTTCGACAAAATGTTTTTTAACGTTTCGGTAATTTTTTTAATTTTTTTTTAAAAATGCATGGGGTCACGTGCCCCTCCCTCCACCCCCGGTTTGGTTTCGGTTCATGTAATAGAGAAACCGTAAAATTCGGTACGGTTATTGTTAATACTGAAAATTAACCGTATACGAACCGAAAAAAAAACGAACCATAACCGATCCAATATAACCGAACCGTTAATCGAAAAATATAACCGAACCGTGATACCATTACCCGAACCGAAAATTATAATATTTTAATTTTAATAAATAGTCCTCAAGTTATTTCAAAAAAAATTAAATATGCCTCAACTAATTACATTAAAAAATAAATAAAAAAGACTAAGTCGACTATCCCTATTCATATCTTTGAGACTTTGAGTATCGGGATAAGTTTTGCCCCTCTTTTGAACATTCACAGATTCACACAGTCACTCTCATAACCATAGCTCTGAGGCCTATTCAGCTTCAACTTCAATTTCTCCGGCGAATGAGTGCTGCAGGCTTCTTCTCCAGCAAATAGTGCTGGAAAGTGTTAAAAAACTGCATTTTCCGTCTTCTTTTTGCATTGTTTCATCATTTTTTATATACAGTGGAGCTTAAGGAAAGTATCTAATAATTTTTTATATACAGTGGACATTTTTATGGCCTTTTCTAGACTAAAATTGACATTTTTAATAGCTAAATTTTGGTTTTTCAGTTAACCATGGAATTGGACAGATAATTTTTGTTTTCTGTTTAACGACTGAATTGTACCGAATCTTTCGTTTCTGTTTCGGTTTCACATTTTAACTAACCGAAAATTTCGGTTCGGTTTCGGTTACGGCCATTAACCGTACCGAACCGAATCGTGAACACCTCAACATTTAGCCAGGTTCACCCAAATATTACAGCTTTTGAAGAAATGAGATATGGGTTTTCAAGATAATAACTTTGAGGGATTTGTTCAATTGGAGTACAAAATTTGCTTGTGGTTTGTAGAAGATTTGATTTGAGCCCAGAATTTGCTTACGTGGACAAGGATAAATGATATGGCAAGAAGCTATTGCCATGTAAGTGATTTTGGTGGGATTTCTTGTCATTTCAACAGTTTCCGTAGAACCAGGCCAATTAATTTCAATAAAATGTCAACTTACAAGTTTAAAGTTGTAATTGGAGTAAAAACAATACTAAAACAAAAATCGTTCCAACTTACAGAACTAAATTTGCATCTTTGCCTAAAATATACACCAATTTAACTTTAGTCATGGTGCAAATCTAACTTGGTGTATCTTAACTAATACTCCTTCCTTTCCAATTAGTTTGGGATTTATTCCATTTATAAGGTGTCCCAAAATTAGTCTCAAAAATCTAAGTAGACTCAAAGTTTTTGGTTTTATAAAATTCCAAATTTTCGAAAAAGGTAAAATGGTAATTGGGTATGCGTATTATGACATAATCATTATTCAACCTATTTATTTAATTAAAAATAATTTAATTAAAAGGATTTAGTTCTTTATTTTTTATGCATTTTATTTAATAGGTAGTAAAGGGAACCGTTAACTAAATTATTCTTTTAGTTGTTACACAGCAATTTCTTTTCTTCAAAAATTGGAAGAAAGCCGACTCTGTGCAAGAGAAAAAAAAGGTCTGAACGCTGTTTTCCAAATTCGGGGTTTAACGGTTGATTTTCGGTGCAAACTATAGTAGAAGGAATTGATCACTGTGAGGAAGCGATCGTTTCGATACCAACCGGTCTTTTTTCTGGTAATTTTTCCATCCTAGCCCTAATTCTAGATCCGTTCGTTCTTTAGAAAATCTGAGATTTTGATGAATTAGTGGATTGGCTAACCGTAACTTGTCTTTTAATTATCGTAGGATATTCGTAGAGGTGTTGGTTCGAGGATTCAAGACTTTTCTTTCAAGATTTTACTTTTGAATTCGATTTTGAAATACCAAAGGTAAGAAGGTGTTTTTAAACGGATTTTGTGTGTGCTTAATCGATACAATTACTGTTGTGTTGTTAAATTTTAATTATACAGTATAAGTATATTAATTACAATTTTTTTCTTAAGATTACTCGGCTCATATTCTGAGATATGATGTCGGTTCTTTCTCCTTTCCATTATAGTGGCTAGTGAGTATTTTAGTCCAATGGTGATAGTTTTTGAGTTGATCAATTTGCAGGTTAACATATTACGTCGCCGCATGTTCTTCTACATATATATATATACTAGAGCCGGCAACGTGCGATGCACGTTTTTGCCATCGTTTTTGCGTTTTTGTGTGTACGTATACAGGTAAGTTCTGAGGCTTTTGTTAGATGAATGTAAGCGTAATTATAGACAACGTAAGTGTTTTTGCAGTTGGTATTACATAGGCTACATGAATTTACATTCTAGGACAAAATAGTTACAGAAGGTGCCCACTGTTGTTGTAGGTTACTTGGGTGCATATTCTCTAAATAACGAAAGAACCGCGATGGACAAAAGCATGACATTCTGTCAAATTTAGTTATCAAAGTAAAGGCCCGGTTATAAACCTAAAAAGAAATGAAACAAGATGAAAGTTGTTGGCTAAAGGGGCATTGTGAGGAAACAAATAATCGACCTGGATAGATCATATATAGGGAAACATTACCAACGTCAACCCGACACATCTTAACTAACCGTACGCACAACACTTTTTATGCTTTTTGTACTTGTTTATCAAATTATAAGAAGAATTTAGAACCCGATCAATCTTCAAAGCATAACCCTCCAATAGACGTGCATCAGCTGGTATAATATCACCAAGTTTTATACTAATGATATCACCCGGCACCAAAATGGCAGCATCTTCTTCATTCCATTTGCAATGACATGATACCTGAAAGATTCAATCAAAACAATTACATCTAACAATTATAATTGCTTCGAACAATTGTATTTGATTAGAGCGAAGTTTATTTGATTTGAGAAATTAGGCACACCTTGGCTTTCGGGGCTAAACGTACCATTAGAGCGACGGCATTTCGAGCATTGTTTTCTTCAATAAAACTGATGTGGGAGTTGATGATAAACAAGAGCATGATGCACCTTATACTCTTAATCCACAAACCGAAAAAAAAAATCAACCTCATTCTTCTTCCAACTTTCGCTTACGTCCTACGCCAATTAACGAGTCGTTCTTTGAATTCGACCGAATTGCCGTGGCTCGAACTTCTACTTGTATATCCCCCACTTAACTTGCGTAGTACTTTCCTCTCTAACTTCCCTTTTAAAAGGTTGCTTTCTCGTAAACCTTACGGATGGTTTAGGAGAATTTGATTCCTTGAGGTTATCTCGCGGTGTCAAAAGACAAGTGGTTGAAGCCCTTCTAAGTCGGGTTCTTGAACATAACCATTAGGTCTTTTTGACTCGTCCATTCTCCTAAACGTGATCGATATCCTGGTAGGTTAAATACAATATTTATATTAGTGAATCACCCATAATAAACAACATAGAAAATAATTTATTAAGTTACGGTTTTGCACCTCTTTGTAGGAACTGAGTGCACGCAATGCTTCGCCACATCGGCTCCGTTTCCATTCAAGACAAGAACCGAAAATACGTGCATCAATAGCCGGATGTGTAGATTGGACATTGTTAGATCAACCTGGGAAGAAGACTATAACCGGGATCTAACATCTCATTTCTTATTGACCTTCCCGTTTCCGTTTCCCGGTGAAAATTCGGTACACACACGCACACCCATAATCTCCCACACCTCTCCCCCTCCCCCTTATATAGACAAGACTTGTAAGAAGGAGTACAACCACAAAACCCCCCAAGACTAAGTAGATGCTTCCTGGTTAACCAAAAACTAACGGGATGAATTCTCAAAATTCTCGTGTCGATGGTGGGTTATGGGTTAGTCAACAAATCTTTTGTCTACCAATTGTCTTGACACATCCCCGTATAACATGTATATATGATGTCTCAAAACGCAATAAAATTGTCCTTTACAAAGTAACTATGCACCAAATCACGAAGAAAAAAGATGTCTGTATCGTTTATTGCACCGTAAAAAGATAAAGACACAATAAAAACCAAAAGCTAAGGTAAGAAATCAATAAGACCAGAGCAAACTTAAAAAAAATCATTAAAAGATCATTGTGGTTTCCGGAGGCAAGAGCATCATATTCTACGTAAAGAAACTATAGACTCATGAATAAGACAGAGAAATTAAAAGGGTTAGCAGATACAAAACATGTGATGATATTAAATCATATGAAAATATTAGAAAAAAACTTACGTTTCAACTGGCCATTTTGTCCATTCTCTCGGAGCTCTTCCACATATTGGACTATCCTTTTACGCTTCTGCGACTAAAGACACCGACATGAAGTTCTAGACCATCGAGGATGTTCACAATTTTTCCATTAACATGCTCCAAACAAATGAAATCATTCTTCCTTTGGACATTATTAAACGAAATTAGCTCTCTTTGCTCCTTTGATAACTGCGATTTGGGCTTAATTTCTTTCGAGAATGTGTCTCCTCCAAAGAAGAATGTTCTCCTCCCTACCATTCCCATTATTCTCATCCTCTCGCCTCAAGTTCATCCTCCTGAGCCATATCAGCCCATGACATCCTCACCATTGGGCTTCTAACAGAACCTGACACTAAACAAAATATCTTCTCTATAATTTTTTATTTAGTTATTGTACAGATCCTCTTTTGTACTCTTTAGGGTCTTTCTTTCGTAGCTTACTCGTCGTTTGGTTTACACTGGCAAATGGATGACTAGTTTCTTCATCCGGTTGGAATCAATTTAGACTTCCATAAATTCTATACTTTAGAGCAAGGGCTAGCCACAAGAGTTTTACCGGACTAATTACGTCTCACGAGACCTAGATGAAAGAGACTCTACTTAAAGAACGTATCGCCATGAGCCTGCCCCTACGAAAGAATTGAATCGAAAATTCGCTATCCGGAGAGCTAACCGGCAAGAAGCAAAAAGATTCCCAGCTAATCAGTGAGTAGTGGTCAAAGAGAGCGCAAAGTGGGCAATAGGAAAAGCTTCACCTTATTCAAGAATCATTCTCTTAGTCAATTCGTTAGCGTGGAAATTATAGAGTAATTGGAATTGAAAAGGAAGATCTAAAATTTTGTGAACAATGCGGAGTCGAATTTGTCGATTCTCGCATACGAAGGTATCAAATGGGATACATCAAACTCGCACGCCCAGTATTTTAACGAGTTAACGGTCTAGCATGAGCCATAAGACTTTAGGTGCACCTGAATACAACTCAAGGCAAGTACTAAGCTTCGGCTTGGGGGTCGTCTTGAGTATATGGGCAGGCAGACTAATCATCTGCTTGTCCATGGACCAAAGAGTGGGAGTTGTTAAGAAGCACTGTATTTGGTGAGCAGTTCAGGGAAGTTGTGGGTCTCTGTTATAATATAAACACATATCGAACAGGTATTTGGGTTTTAATTTGTTAAGTCAAAGCAACGTTACGAGATTGAAGCTTTTGTTGGATTTGTTCTATCCTCTCTGTGCGGCTGGAAATCAACAATAGAGGAAAATTAACGAAACAGAGCATCATATTTATTACATAAATTAATATAGTTTGTTTGAGGGAAAAAAAGAAAAGAAAAGAAATTTATATAACATATATAGCGTCCATTGTCTACTGTCTAGTGGAACTTTTTGTGCATGTATATTGGTTGTTGGCCTTTGTCCAGGAGTTGCAGTGTTGACAAGAGAAAGAAAAATAAAATAAAATTGTATATATATGAAGCAGAAAAATGAGCAGGGAATCGAAAAAAAAGAGGAGCATCGGGATGTATCTTCACGGCCACTTTCTGATGCTGATCATGTGAAGATTAAGAAAGCATTGAGGGGAATCAAGGTTGAAGTTAAGGCCACCGTGAACTCGTCCACCATGCCATCTAGTGGTCAGAAACAGCCACGAACCGCCGAGCAAAGCGGGGCTTGCAAATTTGACACCTGCGCAATGGCAAAGCATCATTGACTTATTAAATTTACCTAAGCCTAAAGATCGATCGACATGCGAGTTCTCGTGGATAATTGATACAGGAGCGACCCATCACGTGACTTGTGTGTTGAATGGTTTGGGGAATGCACGGGTGATTGAAAAATGCACGGTGCGGCTCCCAGATGGCCGGACCTCTCATGCTACGCACGAGGGCATTATCACTTTGTCGGGAGGATTGATACTTAAAAATGTTTTCTATGAGCCTAATTTGGCCTGCAATTTATTATCCGTAATTCAATTGATGGATGAACTTAATTGTCAGGTTCAACTTACTTCCACATTGTGTGTTATGCAGGACCGAACGACGAGGAGGCTGATTGGAGTGGGTGAGCGTGAAGATGGACTTTTCTTTTTCCGAGGGGTTCCACACGTCAAAGTTATGGCAATTGATGGGAGAAATTCCATGGATCTATGGCACAAGCGGTTGGGTCATCCTTCGGAGAAAATTCTCAAACAACTTCCTATGGTGAGTGAGTCTAGTAATTTGAATAAAGATGGGTGTGAGGTATGTTTTCGGGCTAAGCAACATAGGGAGAGTTTTCCCCTGAGTGATAATAGCGCTAGTAGGATTTGTGAACTTGTTCATTGTGATTTGTGGGGACCGTATGGAACTCCATCTACATGCGGGGCCTCTTATTTCCTAACGATTGTTGATGATTATTCTAGGTCTGTGTGGGTTTATTTACTATATAATAAAATTGAAGTTGAGACAGTTTTTTTGAATTTTATGGCCTTGATTGATCGTCAATTTAATGTGAAAATTCTTCATGTTCAAAGTGATAATGGCACCGAGTTTAAGCGTTTACTCCCACATTTTCAAAAAGAAGGAATTAGTTTTGAAACATCGTGTGTGGGAACTCCACAACAAAATTGACGAGTGGAAAGAAAACATCAACATATTTTGAATGTTGCTAGAGAGTTACGGTTTGAGGGACATCTCCCACTTAAATTCTGGGGTGAGTGTGTGATGACTGCATGCTATCTGATTAATCGTACCCCATCAAGTGTTTTGGAGTATAAGACGCCTTATGAATGTTTGTTTGGGAAACCACCAAGTGTTGGTCCCAGAGAAGGTTAAAACTATAGTCAGAGTGGGGGGTGTGTGAATGACTATAGTGGAGTTTCAAAAACTTTTCTTGTATTTAAAAGCTTTTGGGCAGCGGATAAGTCTCTTCTTACTATGTTGTTTCAAAGTAGTTTGGTCAATCACAGATATAGATTATAATTTAGGCAATTTAAATGAATGCAGTAAAGTAAATTGCAGAAAGTAAATTGACACAAGACTTATAGTGGTTCAGGGTGGTGTAATCCCTTAATCCACTCTTCTCATGTGATGATTGGAGGAATTCACTATTGTTTTCACAGATACAATAGTATGATTGTCCTTGGTTTCCCAAGCTTTACAATCTATAAGACTATCACTCCTTGACTGCAACAGCTTCAGTGATTAAGTCTCTTTCACTGCTCCTTGAGATCAAATCCTTCAGCAGCTATCACAAGCACAACTCCTTCTCCGATGACTTCTGATTCAGTTGCTTCAGTTTATTGTGAATGAAATTCACAAACTTGATTGATCAATCTCAGTGCTGAATATGAAATTGTAGTTTTGATGTCTGAGTTGATCTCTAGATAAATCCTTGTAAGTTCAGAGAGAAGGCTTTTCAATTTGACAGAGTTTCTGCTTGATTTTCTTTTTCTAATCGTTGTTTTTATCTGTCTGTCAATGCCTTCTATTTATAGCCTTGAGTATCCTTGATTTGAAATTCCGTCCGTTGGCTATATTTATGAGGGGAATAATCCTTGATTTTATTCTTGATTCCCCCTTAATTATATTCTCCTTGATTTCAGTGATCGGATTTTTCCTTCAAATATATTGCAGAAATTCCGTCCTTGATTGATCCTCTATTGATTGTGCATTAAATGCATGATCCTCTGAATCTTCATCATTTTTCAATTCTGTTCTGATAAGGATTACTTCGCCGTTCTTAGAACGGTCGAGTGATCCATCTGACTTTGCCGTTTAGGTCTTCCTTCACCGTTATTGCCTTCACTTTGACGAAAGTCAGTTCACTCTGCCGATTCACTGTTTCCTTCATCACTTCAGTTTTAAGGAGAATCTTTGTACTTCACTGATCATTTATTTGGGTGAGATCAGTGTACACCATATTTGAACATTGAATTCATCACTTGAAACATACTTAGACTTATCCAAGGTCATCACAGACTTCCTTGGTTATAAGTCATACCATTAAGTCTTCACTGCTTCTCTGCTGGTGCTTGGCTAGCCTCACTCTGCCGAATGTCTGCTTTACTTTGCCGTCCTACCAACTAGTACAATACTTGTCTGACTTAAATTATACAATATGTCAGACTCTAAGTAAAGACTTATACAGAGAATTCTAACTTATTTCAGGCTTGCTATAACAACTAGTATGGCCATCATCAAAACATAACAAAAATGTTCCTAACAATTTCCATAATAATCAACAGAACAAAAATTTCAACAATTTTATTCATCCATTCAAGGGTAACAAGTTTTAAAAAAAATTATTCAAATGTTACAAACTACATTTTGCTTAATTTAGCCTAGTACCTTTTGAACTTTGTTGTCTGAACCTCTTCAATGTCTTTTCAATCAATTTCTGGAAACTTCCACTTCCAGTATGCCATAGCAGTGTATACTGGTACTCCCTTGAATACTTTCTTGGCAAAGAGTCTGTTGAAATCTGGCATGGTCTCATTTGCCCTAGGTTCTCCAAAGTACTTCTCAAGTCTCTCCCTAGCTTCAGCAATGTGTGAGTCAGCAAACTTGAGACTTTTGTAGAGACTCCACTGCTCCTGTTTGACCATTCTACCCATAGGGTTGAAGAATTTTGCCATATAGTTGAAGTCTTCTTGTTGTTCAGTTGGCAAGTCTTCTGGTCCTTTTGCTGAAAGTGGTATGGCTGAACTTGGTTTGCTGTTGGATTATTTTAGAAGTGCAAACTCTCTCTTGACATCATTGTAGAGTTTGGCCATATCAGTTCTCATCCGTTCATCCTGATAGCTTAGCCAATCAGCCCATGCTTCATCTTGTGGAGATGAGGATAAAGTCCTTCATGTACTCTGAAAAATTCTCTTATATGGTCCAATACATCTGCTTCATATTATGCTTTGCTTTTGTGACCAGTGTACGTTCTGTGCCCACTAGTGTATCTGGAGCTGTTGCTGCCTCTGCTGGTGTTTCCTCTGGTGCTAAGTCTGTGTTGACTTGCTGATCCTCTTGGTTGACTAGATCCTTGCCTTTGCTGTTTGCCGAATCTGTCTATGTCATCATCTCTTCTTTGCATAGGAAGAGGAAATCCAGTGCAGGGTTCATTTAGGGCTCTTCCTCTTTCTTCTCTAGCCCTCCTTTACTGTTCTTCTGCTTCATTTCTGATTCTTATTTCTCTGTCCCTTGCTCTCAGTTGTTCTTCAGTAAAGTTTGGGGGTCTAATAGTTGATCCTTCAGGTTTATCATGATTTTCCCCTTTTTGGCAGCATCATCCCTCTGCTGGAGTAAGATGCTATTTGTTGTCTCTGCCGTTCCAATCAGAGAGTCCAGCTTTGATTCGATGGATGTGAATCTGTTATCATGACTAGTCAGTTTCTCAGTGACACTGCGTAATCTTGTTCCAAATGCCACTGCCAAGGATTCATTTTCCTGAGAAATGTGTTGCCTGAGACCTGCAAGATTGTTTGTGATGTTTATGTTGAGTTGTCTCATCATGTATCCTTGGCGTTGAACAACAATGTTCTTTGCCTCGATGTATTCAGCAATGGCCTCAAATTTTCGCTCAATGGAGTAGCTTTTGTCATTGAATGCTGAGGTCATGGATCTAAGATGCATGGCTTGCTGCTCTAGTTCTTCTGCCAGTAGATCTGCTGCTTTTTCAAAGGTTTCGTTTGATATACCAGTGGCCAGCTAAGAGAGTTTGTGGCGGATTTCAGCTGGTTCTGGGTCTGTTTGCTGTCCTCTGTCTTGCTGCTGAGTCACATCTACATTGACATCCAAGTCTTCAAGAATTTGTGTAGATGTGTATGCTGGCGTGGCTTGAGCCGCTTGTTCCCCTTGCTCGTGCGGGGGATTGTCTTGATCGGAGTGGCGACGGTGAGCCGTGTCCACTATGTTTGTGCTGTCAGCCGGAGTTGCAGCAGATAGTGGTTGAGTGGTTGTCTTAGCTGGTGTTGTTGACTTGTGGGAAGCATGTGGCTGTAGGAAGGTGCTTAGAAGAATGTTATCATCAATTGCATCCGGGGTAGGAGTAACCTCTTCTCCTTGTTTGGCATCCTGATAATCTCCATCATCTTGATCAGTGTCATCATCATCATCTCTGCCATCTTCAGAATCATCATTGTGGCTGTTAGAGACCTGGGGCAGTTTTGCCTTTGCTGCATCTACCAAGTCCCAGAGAGGAGATTCATCAAGTTCACCAACCGAGTGGTGATTCCCGAGAAAAATTAAAGAGCCATGCTTCCTCATCAAGCATGCGTTCGAATTTTGAATCTGATTTCGGAATCGCCTTCTTTCCATTCAAGATATTCTGCAATTCGATCATCAATATCGTTTGCAGACAATTGTGCAGGTTCTTCTGGAGATTCCTCATCATCTCCAGTGTCTCCTGTGACTTCCTCATTTAGAGGTTGTTCATCCTCACTTTCATTATCTTCACCATGTTGTTCTGCCTCAACATCAGAGTCCTCGTCAACTTCTTCTTCATCGATTAATTTTCCAAAGGCTGTTTTGTCCAAATTGCGTTGAACCTTTTGTTTCTTTCTTTGACCGGAGGGATGAGTTGTTGTTTTCTTTCTCTTCCCTCCGCCGGCTTGTTTTTTATGTTTAACATAGGTAAACATGACCTTGGACTAATGCAGTTTGTGAAGTTTTACAACAGAGACTTTGAGACATTGCATCAGATAGTGTAACTGAATCCCATATAACTTTTTCACCCAGAATTGTCCCTTCTTCGTCTTTCCTTCTGTTGTTCCCTTTTTGGCTGCTTTAACTTCACCTTGGATTTGTTCTTTGAGTCTTAAAAAGAAGTACTTTGCCCAATTGAACTCCAGATTGTTGTAGATGATTCCTATTAATCGCATTCTGATTTCTGTCATGGCATTATTTGCTCCCAACTTTCCTTCAATGGTTTTGCCAATTAGGGCACTGAATTCACTGAATGGCTTCATTAGAGCAGATCTAAGACAATTGACTTCTTAGATCCTGGGTTTGCCTGTTTGGCGATGGTTACCCAGAAATCATCCAGGTTTTGTGGTACCAAAGTTACTTTTGCTTGACCCTTATTTGAAAGTTTAAGATGTTTTCAGATTACCTTTTCTGTAATCACTATGTCTTTGCCATTGACAGATGCAACAATCTTATCTTCTTCCCATTCGTTACCTTCTTCTATAAGGAGCCTAGAGACGTATTTTGCAGATTTCCAGAAAGAAATTAGACTTTCATAGCAGACTTCGGTTACTGGGGGATTGAGAAAGGTTGATAGTTTTAGGTTTTTGCATCCAGCTGCCAGTCGTTTTGCTTCTTCATCATCTCCACAAAGCTTTAAGTAGTGTTCTTCTTGAAAGAATGATCCAGTGGCAATCGATTTTTCATACCCAGAGTCGGTGGTTGAGGAGGATGAAACCATTGTTGGAAGTTAAAATAATTTTTGTGAGTGAAATGCGAATTTGCAGAGGAATGTATGATATGCAAGGGAGTGTAAAAATTTCTGAAAATCTCTAAGTGCCGTTTGTATAGGGTGATTTGGGTAGTGTGAACGTGGTTTGAATATGGAAGGATTTTATGACATAATGGCGTGATTTTGTGTATGTAAATCACGATATTCGAGTGAAGTGAGGGAGTGGATTGTGGTAAGTAATGATAGAGCCCGGGAATCGAGGCGTTTGTAATTCAAAAAGAATAATATAATTACCTCTATGATTATAAATTGATCTCCACGTGTGTAATCATCTTTAGGATAATCTTCCATAACTCCCTTATTCTCCACGTGTAAAAAAAATAGATTTTGTTCACACTTTAATTTACCTATGACTCCAATTTCGGTGAAGTGCCTTGGCTGGCCACTTAGCCAGTCTAGTGATTCTTTCACTGAGCTGCTTTATTTGACTGTTCCTAACAATCAGTGAAGTTAACTTCGCCGAGTACCAGTGCCTTACCTGCTACATCTCCTGTAATGGCAAAGGTTTAAACAGATGATGAAGTTACTTAGCCGATTACTCCAGTTAGCCGCTCTTTTGGTATTTAGTCGATTTCAATCATTCCTAACTCAGTTCTCAGCATGCTAAATCTTTCATGACTGAGTGGTTTAGTAAAGATGTCAGCCAATTGATCTTCGGTGGGTATGTATTTTAGAATGGCATCTCATTTTTCAACATGGTCTCTGATGAAATGATGTCTTACATCAATGTGTTTTATTCTTGAATGCAACACTGGATTTTAGTAATAGATATTGCACTTGTTTTATCACACATGATTGGAATTGTTTTTCCTCCACTCCATAGTCCCTTAGCTGTTGTCTAATCCAAAGTACTTGTGCACAACAACTGCCTGCTGCTATATATTCTGCTTCTGCTGTTGATGTAGATATGGAGTTTTGCTTTTTGCTAAACCATGAAACCAGTCTGCTGCCTAGCATTTGATAAGTTCCAGATGTGCTTTTTCTATCTATTTTGCATCCAGCATAGTCAGAGTCTGAATATGATATCAACTAGAATCCTCCATCTTTTGGATACCAAATTCTTACATTGATGGTGTTTTCCAAGTATTTGATTATTCTTTTGGCTGCTAGAAGATGTGATTCTTTTGGTTGAGCTTGAAATCTCGCACACACTCCTACTGCAAATGCTATATTAGGTCTGCTTGCAGTTATGTATAGTAGGGATCCAATGATTCCTCTATACATTTTCTGATCAACATCCTTTCTAGTTTCATCTTTTCCAAGAATAGCTCTTGCACACATTGGTGTATCTGTTGTGCCACTTGTGTCCATACCATACTTGTGTATAAGGTCTTTTGTATATTTGGCTTGGCTGATGAAAATTCCATCCTTCATTTTCTTTACTTGAAGGCCAAGAAAATAATTCAGTTCTCCCATCATGCTCATTTGAAATTTGCTCTTCATCAGATTTGCAAATTTTTCACATAACTTTTCATCCTCTGATCCAAAGATGATGTCATCAAAATAGATTTGTACTAGCAATGTGCTTGTTCCTTCCTCTAGTTTGAACAGAGTCTTATCTATAGTTCCCTTGTTGAAACCATTCTTGATCAGAAATTGTGATAGTGTTTCATACCAGGCTCTGGGTGGCTGTTTGAGTCCATAAAAAGCTTTCTTTAGTTTGTATACTTTGTCTTCCTTTCCTTTGAGTTGGAAACCAGGGGGCTGTTCCACATATACTTCTTCTTCCAAAAGTCCATTCAGAAATGCACTTTTGACATCCATTTGATAGACTTTGAAATCTTTTCTACTGGTGCAAATGTTTCATCATAATCTATTCCTTCTGCTTGAGAATAGCCTTTTGCAACTAGCCTTGCTTTGTTTCTGACAACAATTCCTTGCTCATCCATCTTGTTTCTGAATACCCAATATGTTGCAATGATGTTGGCCACATCTGGTCTGTCAACAAGTTCCCAGACTTCATTCCTTTCAAATTCATTTAGTTCTTCTTGCATGGCTGTGATCCAATCTGCATCTTGATTTGCATCATCTATTGTTTTGGGTTCCACTTGTGATAGAAAGCATGTTAACATATGCTCCAGTTGTCTTCTGGTTCTTACTCCTGTATGAATATCTCAAATAACTTGTTCTTCAGGATGATCTCTTAGCCAATTTATGTCAGGTTGAAGTTCTTCTTCACTTGGTGCGTCTGTAATCTCATATTGTACCTGAGCTTCAGGTTTTTGTGCTTCTTCTGTTGTATTGACTTGTGGCTCATCTTGATTTCCAAAATTGTGATGCAGAATTGTTGCTGGTACTGTTGTATTCATATACACTTGCCTTTGTGCTGCTTCTTCTTCTTGTTCTTGAAGATTTTCACCATTTGTATTTTGTTCATCAAAGACTACATGTATTGATTCTTCAATCACTAATGTTCTTTTGTTGAGCACTCTGAATGCCATGCTGGTGTCTGAGTATCCCATGAAGATTGCTTCATCAGCCTTTTCATCAAAGGTGTGCAACTGATTCCTGTTCAAAACAATGCATTTTGATCCAAACATATGCAAATATGAGATATTAGATTTTCTACCATTCCATATTTCATATGGAGTTTTTCCATGATGTTTGTTGATGAATGATCTGTTTTGTGTATGGCATGCTGTGTTTGCTGCTTCAGCCCAAAATCTCTTTGGTAAGCATGCTTCTGCAATCACTGTTTTGACTGCTTCTTTGAGAGTTATGTTTCTTCTTTCTGCTACACCATTTTCTTGTGGGGTTCCTGCCACAGATAGTTGATGTAGTACTCAATTTTCTTCACAGTAAGTTCTGATAATTTCATAAAGGAATTCAGTGCCTCTATCTGATCAGATCTTGATGATTTTCAGTTCTTTCTCATTTTGGATTCTTCTTAACAAATCTGGCAGCTTTTTGAGTGTCTCTTTCTTCTTGTTCATGAAAATGGTCCAGGTGTATTTTGAGTAATCATCCACCACAACTAGGGTGTATTTCTTACCACTTACACTTACTGGTGTGATTGGTCCAAACAAGTCCATATGCAACAGATGTAGAATTCTTGTTGTTGATTGATAGGGTTTTGACTTGAAGGAGCTTTTGATTTGTTTTCCTTTCTGACATGCATCACATAGAATTTCTTTCTTGAATGTGATCTCTGGCAGGCCTTCAACTAACTTGTTCTTTGACAATTTGTTGATGGTCTTGAAATTTAAGTGATTTAATCTTCTATGCCATAACCAGCTAGTTGACTGTTTGTTTTTGACAAACAAACATGTTTCTGCCTTGGCTGTTTTCCAATCCACCACATACATGTTATCTTTTCTTCTTCCTGCAAGTACTATTGTGTTGGTTTGGCTGTGAAGGACTTTGCATCCTTCCTTGTTGAAATGCACATTGTAGCCTTTGTCACAAAATTGACTGATGCTCATCAAATTGAAATTAAGTCCCTTGACATATGCCACATTTTGAATTTTCAGATTGTTCTTGAGCATTGTGCCTTCCCCCTTAATTTTTCCAGGGTTTTCTTTGCCAACAAATGTGACTTTGGGTCCATCAAAAGCTTTAAAGTCAGCGAGCCATCTCTTGTTTCCTGTCATGTGTCTGGAACATCCACTGTCTATGTACCAAACATCCTACATAACAAATTAATTAAGTTTAGGTACCCAACACTGTTTGGGTCCATGCCTGTTAGCAGTCATACCTCCTAATCCAAGTGTATATCCAAATGATCTTCTTTTTGGATAGTTAAAGTCATCAACTTCATATATATAAGGCATGGCAGAATAGCTTCTAATATATCTACTGAAGTTATTTTGATACTTTTCTCTACTTCTTGGTGCATTTGCATCCTTCTTCACTCTCCAATATGCAGTGGGAAACCTGACCTGCTTCATGTGTCTAGGAGTATACCTAGTTTGATTT
Organism: Gentiana straminea; assembly: GCA_036785695.1. NCBI lineage: Eukaryota > Viridiplantae > Streptophyta > Magnoliopsida > Gentianales > Gentianaceae > Gentiana > Gentiana straminea. The sequence goes on along the minus strand of JAVUPR010000398.1, from coordinate 1,144,175 downwards.
TTCTTAAGCACATGATGCATATTATGGAATGGTTTCTTCTTGTATTTTGGAGGTGCAACATTCCAATCATCCTCTGAAGGATAAAGTCTTCCTTTACCATTCAGAAAGTCCTTGCTTTTGATTGACTTGATTGATGATTTAGTCTGCTGTTTTACTGCACTGGGTTTTGACTTCACCGGTACAGGATGATTGGTTGAAACTATGGCCTATCCCTTTCTGAATTTTGGCTTATTTTTAGTCCTGAATTCAGAGTTGTGTTGACCATTGTTTCTACTCTCATCCTGACTATTGTAGACAAGACCAGATTTGGATCCAAAACTTTTTGAGGGTTTGTAAACTGGTTCATTTGTTATCTTAACTGGTAGGGGGATTTTCTCAACTGATCTGTCAACAACAGGTGTATGAACCTATGCTGTTTGTTGATCATTTGAGTAGATCTCCTTACTAGTTAGTTCAGCTTTTGCTTATCCAGTTCTTTCTTTAATCTTTTATTTTCCTTTCTTAGATCTTTGCATTCCTTTTCCAGAATTTCATGATTCATCTCAATTTCATCAAATTTAGTCATGAGATTTTGGACTAGGTCTGCTGGATCTAAAGGGAGAATAGAAGATTGGGCAGTGTTAGATGTGGATGCATTTGATGAAGAGTAAGAGCTATATGTTACCTCAGTTTCATCTGATTCTTTGGCCATTAGACATAGGCTTGTATTCTCAATGTCTAAGCTATCACCTTCGTATTCATCTAGTTCCTTGGTCATGAGGCATAGACATGCTTTTTCATTGTCTGAGCAGTCTTCTTCATCACTGTTATCTGAGTTATTATCAGATGATTCTTCATTCTTTTCACTGCTAGATTCAGCCTTTAGTGCTTTCTTGCCTTTCCTTTTTTCAGATGCTTTGTATTTCTTCTTTTCATCATCTTTATCATTTTATTTAGGACAATCAGCCTTGAAGTGACCTTTCTTGTTGCAGTTGAAACATATGTATTCATCATCTTTCTTTTTCATGTCTTTGTTTGAGCTTGACCTCTTGTTTGATAATGAATTTCCTTTGAATGGATTCTTTTTGCTAAACCTGTCAAAACGTTTAACTAATAAAGCTACATGTTCTTTAAGTTCATGTGTCTCTTTGTTGATACAATCGGCAAAGTTACTTTGCTAGGGTGCAATCAGTGCAGTGGCTTTTTGTGTCTCTGCCGAAGCACCATCTTCACCGTTCAGTTTGAATTCATGAGCTTTAAGTTGGGACATCAGTGTCAGAGTGTCAGTGCTTGCAAGGTTTGTAGTTCCTCTGATTCCTGATGTTATGATCTTCCATCTTTCAGGTAAGCCTCTCAAGATCTTTAAGCATACTTCTTTTTGGGGGTATGTGTGTCCAAGCTGTTGCAGTTCACTGATGATGCTGGAGAATCTATTGTCCATTTGATCAATGGATTCACCAGTCTTCAATTTGAAATTTTCAAATTTCTGTTTTGCAACAGATAATTTGTTTTCTTTAACTGCTTCAGATCCTTCATTTATCAATGCTAGCTTGTCCCACATCTCCTTTGCTGTTTTTCAATCTTTGAATCTCATGAACATGTTGCTATCTAGAGTCTTCAAAATCATGTCTTTTGCAACAAAGTCTAGATTTGCTCTTCTCTTTTCATCCTTGGTCCAATCTTTCTTAGGTTTGTCTATCTCCTTTCCTTGATCTGCTCCTGTGGATACCACAGTCATGATCATGATTGGTCCATCATTGATTACGTCCAGCATCTCCTCATGAGTTGTTGCAAGATGAGATAGCATTCTTATTTTATATTCATCAAAATTATTAACATTGAAAACGGGTACTTTTGACATAAAGTTTGAGGAATCCATAAGCACAAGTAAAAGGTTTATATGTGAATGAATAGAAAACTCATATTTGAAAACTGCTTTGAAAATATGTGATCTCCTTGTTACCAGAAATTAGATCTGAACAGGTTCTGATACTAGGAACACTGCTCCGATACCAATTGTTGGTCCCAGAGAAGGGTAAAACTATAGTCAGAGGGGGGGGTGAATGACTATAGTGGAGTTTCAAAAACTTTTCTTGTATTTAAAAGCTTTTGGGCAGCGGATAAGTTCCTTCTTACTATGTTGTTTCAAAGTAGTTTGGTCAATGACAGATATAGATTATAATTTAGGCAATTTAAATGAATGCAGTAAAGTAAATTGCAGAAAGTAAATTGACACAAGACTTATAGTGGTTCATGGTGGTGTAATCCCTTAATCCACTCTTCTCCTGTGATGATTGGAGGAATTCACTATTTTTTTCACAGATACAATAGTATGATTGCCCTTGGCTTCCCAAGCTTCACAATCTACAAGACTATCACTCCTTGACTGCAACAGCTTCAGTGATTAAGTCTCTTTCACTTCTCATTGAGATCAAATCCTTCAGCAGCTATCACAAGGACAACTCCTTCTCAGATGACTTCTGATTCAGTTGCTTCAGTTTATTGTGAATGAAATTCAAAAACTTGATTGATCAATCTCAGTGCTGAATATGAAATTGTAGTTCTGATGTCTGAGTTGATCTCTAGATAAATCCATGCAAGTTCAGAGAGAAGGCTTTTCAATTTGACAAAGTTTCTACTTGATTTTCTTTTTCTAATCGTTGTTTTTATCTGTCTGTCAATGCCTTCTATTTATAGCCTTGAGTATCCTTGATTTGAAATTCCGTCCGTTGGCCATATTTATGAGGGGAATAATCCTTGATTTTATTCTTGATTCCCCCTTAATTATATTCTCATTGATTTCAGTGATCAGATTTTACCTTCAAATGTATTGCAGAAAATCCGTCCTTGATTGATCCCTTATTGATTGTGCATTAAATGCATGATCCTCTGAATCTTCATCATTTTTCAATTCTGTTCTGATAAGGATTTCTTCACCGTTCTTTGAACAGTCGAGTGATCCATCTGACTTTGCCGTTTAGGTCTTCCCTCACCGTTATTGCCTTCACTTTGCCAAAAGTCAGTTTACTCTGCCGATTCACTGTTTCCTTCATCACTTCAGTTTTAAGGAGAATCTTTGTACTTCACTGATTATTGATTTGGCTGAGAGTGTGTACACCCTATTTGAACATTGAATTCATCACTTGAAACATACTTAGACTTATCCAAGGTCATCACAGACTTCCTTGGTTATAAGTCATACCATTAAGTCTTCACTGCTTCTCTGCTGGTGCTTGGCTGGCCTCACTCTACCGAATGTCTGCTTTACTTTGCCGTCCTACCAACTAGTACAATACTTGTCTGACTTAACTTATACAATATTGTAGACTCTAAGTAAAGGCTTATATAGAGAATTCTAACTTATTTTAGGCTTGCTATAACAACTAGTATGGCCATCATCAAAACATAACAAAAATGTTCATAACACCAAGTTTTGATGTGATACGTGTGTTTGGATGTCTTTGTTATGCCCATAATCAACGTCATAAACTTGATAAATTTGAGAGCCGGAGTAGGAAGTGTATTTTTGTAGGTTATCCGTTTGGAAAGAAAGGTTGGACACTTTTTGATTTGGAAACCGAAATTTTTTTTGTATCTAGAGATGTGAAATTTTTCGAGCACGTTTTTCCTATGGAGGACCCCCTTACTATTACTTCCCCTTCGATTCCTACACTTGAGACTATAGAGGATGAGTTCGTCTTTGCTCCTACAGAGCCGAATATGGAGCAACCTGCCGTTCTGGCAGGTGATGTGGACCCGAGTGGTGACGGGATGGTAGAGGTCGGTGATGAGGGTGTAGTATTGCCAGGAGATGGGGTTGGTGTGAGTGAACCAACAGCTGGAGAGATAGAAGAGTTGGGAAGAGGTAAACGGACAAAATTGCCTAATTCCATGTATCGAGAATTCGTGACACATACATCGGTGGATAAGAAATGTCCTTCAACGCCCTCATCCAATCCATCAACCTCCTTAGGTATTCTCTATCCACTTACCCATTTTGTGAATTATTCTCGTTTTTCTGATGCACATAGGAGGTATCTAGCTGCTGTGACTACAAGAAATCCACCTCGTTCATTTAAAGAGGCAGTGAAATACGAAGGTTGGCGGAAGGCTATGGCTGAAGAAATACATGCATTAGAAGACCATGGCACGTGGACATTACAGGAACTACCTCATGGAAAAAAGGATCTCGGAAGCAAATGGGTTTATACAAAAAAATACGATGAACATGGAAACCTTCAACGTTTGAAGGCACGGTTGGTTGCATTTGGAAATCACCAGGTTGAAGGCATTGACTATAACGAGATCTTCGCCCCGGTAGCAAAGATGGTGACGGTTTGGGCCTTTCTAGCAACGGCGGCCGTTAAAAATTGGGAAATTCATCAAATGGATGTGCACAATGCATTCCTGCATAGAGATTTTGAAGAGAGTTTGAGAAAGTAATAATACTTGAGTAAACTCCAACTTATTTTTTCATGTTGAAAGAATGAGTATAAATAGGTACAAGAGAGGATCCTTACAAGAGAGGATCCTAGCTAGTAAAGTAAAAGTAACTAGAGCCGGCTACAATAAATGCTAGAGTCGGCTATGTCTATGCTATTACATAATAGGACAAAGGATAGTTACTTTATGACTATTAGGACATATTAATTGTTTATTCAATGCAATTAATATGTCTCATGATACAAAGTAACACGTTATAATGTAACATGTTATGAGTATAATAATAATGTAATATTAACCATAGTATTTGCTGAGAGTCAGTGGGGTGCTGAGGTTCAGTCTGCTGTGACTCAGTAGGTTGCTGAGTGTCAGTAGGCTCGGTTCGGCGAGGCTCGGGTCGCAGACTACGGTTCAAGAGGTTGCTGAGGATCAGTAGGATGCTGAGAGTCAGTGGGGTGCTTAGGTTCAAGAGTTTGCTGAGGGAAAGGATTTAGTTCAAGTTCAATCGGTTTCCATCGGTGATCGCCTCGGTGGACTTGCTTGTAGTAAGGAGTCCTTTCAAAGAATTTTACATCCATAGAATTGTAAAATCTCTTTTCAGAAGGAGAGTAACACTTGTAACCTTTCTTGTCCTTTGCATATCCTAGGAAAATGCACTTGTGAGCTTTGGGATCAAGTTTGCTTCGTGTTGGGCATGGATATAAACAAATGCGGTACAACCAAAGATTTTTGGTGGTAATTGGGAGATAAGATGAGGGCATGAGTGTGTGGTCGGGAGGGTTTGGATAGGAGTTTTGAAGCCTAACACTCTGTGGGAAGTCTCGTTGATTAAGTAAGTGGCGATTAATATAGCTTCACCCCACATATACTTTGGGACATGGGTAGTGAACATGATTGATCTAGCCATCTCCGAGTGAGGTGCTGTTCTTTCTCTCAGCAACCCCATTTTGTTGAGGTGTTTCCACACAACTGCTGATATGGACAATCCCCTTATTCATCAAGAAATTACTGAGGTTAGACTCATAGTATTCAAGAGCATTATCGATCTTTAAGATCTTGATCTTAGTGTCAAATTGAGTAGAGATCATGTTGTAGAATTCCCGAAATACGGGTCCAACTTCGATTTATCCTTCATTAAAAACAAATGTACATGTGTTCCCGGTATGATCATCAATGAAAGTGACAAACCACCTTTTTCTGTTATACTTTTTACCCTTGAAGGTCCCCATACATCACTATGAATTAAAGTGAAAGGTGTGGAAGGCAAATGAGGTAGTTTGGCATACACAGATTTGGTAAGTTTGGCAAATTGACAAATATCACATTGAAGATCATTGACATTACATCCTTTAAATAATTCAGAATTACGGACTTCAAATAACCAAAACTTGGATGTCCTAGTCTATAATGCCATAACATGATATTATCTAAGGTTTGAGTGCGAGTGCTTGAGGCGGATTCGCCTCTTCGCCTTCGTCTTCGGCGGGGTCGACCACATACAATCCTAAGCGGGGTTTAGCCCTCCCAATCACTTCCCGTGAAGAAGGGTCTGGAAAGTGCACCGATTCTTATTAAAAACAACAGTCCAATTTAAATCTTTTGCAAGTCTACTTGACGAGATATGAGATTGCGGTCTAATTTTGGAACAAATAGGACATCCTTTAGACATATCTTATTAGTGAGTTTAACATTTCCAAAACCTTTTGCACGAGAAATGGATCCATCGCGAGCTTAACATTGTGAATTTGTTGACATGGCATAAGGTGAGTTATGAGGTTTTTATTACCGGTCATATGGGAGGAGGCCCCGGAATCAACAATCCATGTTTCATTACTAATAGAAGAGTAGAATTTACCCGCACTAGCCCGAGTAGCCGTGTCGGTAGAGGTACTACCTTCTTTTTGTTGAGTGAGGAAAGCTTTGAAAGCGACAACCGAGCATTCAACTTGTTGTCATTCTCCTCTTCATGGACATGCCCTTACCCCGACTTTCCCCGGTAGGTTTGAGAGATTTAGGCATGCCATGTAGCTTCCGGCAAGTGTCCTTGGTGTGATTTGTGCGTTTGCGGTGCTCACGAACAACTTTCCGGTTCTATCGGTAGGCTTCCCGACGAGGTCTCGCAACCTCGGCGGGCTTCCCGATGGTCGGCGGTAGCACTCTCGGCGGGGTTGTCGGTAGGGAGTTCGAAAGCATCACTTTCCTCCTGCTTTCCTCATGTTTGACTTCAAAGAAACATGGATTTGAGATTGGGGAGAGGTTTTGTGGCAAGGATTCTTCCTCTAACATCATCAAGGGCGGGATTCAGTCCGGTAAGAAACTTGAATACTCTCTTTTCTCAATAATGTCCTTATAAAGGGCGGCATCCTTGACATCATTCCGGGGTGAGTTTCCGGCATATCTAGGTGTTGCCATGCCCTAGACGGTTGATTGAAGTATTGAGTTACGGACATATCTCCTTGCCTGCGCTTTTGGATCCGAGCTTCAAGTTCATACACTTCGATGTATTGTCTTTCTTGGAGTAAAGATCCCTGGCATTATCCCGCATTTCCTTTGCGGTATCATACATCATAAAGTTCTCACTAATCTCTTTTGTCATTGATCTTGTGAGAATGGTCATGACTTGATTATTAGCGGTATCCCATGATTCAAATCCTGGGTCATCTTCGACGAGGGGCGGGTTTAGAGCCGGACGGGTATCCCATCTTACCTTGTCCGAGATGTACATTTTCATAGATCTTGACCATAGCAAATAGTTGTTGCCATCAAGTCTATGATTAGTATAAGATGAAGATTCAGTGACCCCAGTCTGCTGAGGCAGCTGGGACTCAACTGAAGGTGAGGAAGCTTCAGATAGTGAAGACATTCTTGATTCAGCAGGGTTGCTGAGAGTTTGCAGCGGATTTCAGGAGTTTAAGGCTCCGATACGATGAAGAGAGTTTGAGAAAGTAATAATACTTGAGTAAACTCCAACTTATTTTTTCATGTTGAAAGAATGAGTATAAATAGGTACAAGAGAGGATCCTTACAAGAGAGGATCCTAGCTAGTAAAGTAAAAGTAACTAGAGCCGGCTACAATAAATGCTAGAGTCGGCTATGTCTATGCTATTACATAATAGGACAAAGGATAGTTACTTTATGACTATTAGGACATATTAATTGTTTATTCAATGCAATTAATATGTCTCATGATACAAAGTAACACGTTATAATGTAACATGTTATGAGTATAATAATAATGTAATATTAACCATAGTATTTCCACAGATTTGGATGAAGAAATCTATATGAAAGTACCTCCTGGTTTTGAACAAAAACAGTCGAATCTTGTGTGTCACATGCGAAAGTCATTGTATGGATTGAAACAGGCTCCACGCTGCTGGTTTGCGAAATTGGCCTCCGCATTGAAAGCTTATGGTTTTAAACAGTCCTACTCGGATTACTCATTATTCACGCTTGTTCGAGGTGAAAACATCCGGATTAGTATTCTGGTATACGTTGATGAGATGATAATTGTAGGGAACGATCCTATTGCCTTGTAGGTGTTCAAAAGTTATTTGGGGAGCTGTTTTAAAATGAAGGATTTGGGAAGGTTGAAGTACTTCCTTGGCTTGGAGGTAGCTCGAAATCAACAAGGCATATTTTTGTCCCAACGAAAGTATGCATTAAATATTATTGAAGAGACGGGGTTGTTGGGAGCACGACCCGCGGAATTCCCAATGGAACAAAATCATCAATTGGTTGTTACTCAGAGTGCATTACTCGATGATCCTGGAAAATATCGACGTTTAGTGGGACTCCTTATTTACCTTGGGGTTACGCATCCCGACTTGGATTATTCGGTTCATATCTTATCTCAATTCATGCAGGAACCGAGAGTCGATCATTGGACAGCCACATTGAGATTGTCCGGTATCTGAAGAAAAATCCGGGCCAAGGAGTTCTTTTGAGAGCAGATAGCCCATTGTGTTTGGAGGGTTGGTGTGACTCGGATTGGGTGAGTTGCCCTCTTACGCGTCGATCCTTAATAGTGAAAAGTGCATTATATTTATTTTGTGTTTTTACTCCGTATTACACGATACGACGTATTATGGCATTGTATTAAGTAGTTAAGGTATTTTATGAGAAGTAGGGCTTTTTATGATGTAACATTATAATGAAAGGTTAATTGACAATCAAATTTGTTTAACTTATATTTATTGTGTTTTTACGTGTATTACACGATACGATGTGGCTTGTATTTTCTTTTGGAACATTATATGTTAATTGACAATGTTTAACTTCGACTTCTGGTAGCCTTGGCTCAGCACCACATTTGAGACCATCTGCGGGGAGAAGGTGAGAGCACCGGAAGGCTTTGTTTAGGCCTTGTGAGACATTGACTTAGTAGTCAATGATTCTTTTACAAACGTGTTAGGTAGCGTAACTAAATGTATAATATTATAAGTCCTTAGGAGCCTTATAAGTGAATGAATCAGGTGGTTAGAACTTAACTTGTAAAGACATATGTGGTTGTTTAAAAGCTAAAACGTCAATGCCACTATTAAGGCACGTAACTAAATCGAAGAATGGGATTCTTATAGCCCCCTTTTGAGTTATGTGTCAAGGACCAACGTGTAATTTCCCACATGGAGACCTAAGTCCATGCCCCTTTGAGAGATGCTTAATATGTCTCGTTGCATTCTCACCATCCACAGTGTCCTTTGGTATTGATGTAACAAACCTTATTTGTGTGAGGATATACTACGGAGCTAAGTAGAGGGTGAGAGAGCTATACTATTACAACCTATGTGGTAGTGAGTGTAAATGATGTCATGTTATATGTAGCTCCCTTTATTGCTATTTAATGTACCGTTTCTTATACCACTCGCTAAGTACGTATGTACTTACGCCCTCTTCTCTCTTGTCTCCACCCCGAGAATGAGGTGTTTTTTTAGGTCTTTTTTTAGACCACCGAGGAGTCACCCGGAGATGATGCAGATGATGTCTACTATCTTACTTTCAGTTTACTTTTGGGTATAGATTCTCTACTCCATTGTAACAATCAAAATCAATGGTTTGAGTTTATTGATCGCGTGCAAAGCACTTATTAGATATAGGACTAGGTCTATCATAGTAAAGTATTTGCGAGTCAAGGTCGATCCCATAGAGACTCGTAAGAACGTCAAATTATCAAGATTGAGCTTGTCACGAATAACGGTCTATGACCAACTATAACATAGATAGTAGTAAAATTGGTCTCAGACACTAACAATACTACGCTAGTTCACACGGAGTAAACCCGAGTTTCTAATGTATTAGTTCAATTATGAGTAATTAGTTATTCCCCCACGCATGCAATAGTCCTCCCCATTGGTGAATTTTTAATTCATTGACAGCTACGGGTACAACTCCTAACCCTATCTACTCCGACCATGGTAGTACACAATCTATACGCAAGCTACCCTCCTTAATTGGTCTGTAATAGCCATACTAAAGAACAAAAGTTGCCAGTATTGAGCGTTAACCCATCCCGCTAACCCGCGTAGGCAGCTATCGACACTGATTAGCACGTTCCTAGGGTCCATCGAGACTATGTCCAAGATAACACTTCACTATCATTACGTCATGCCAATTTATGAAGACATGCAAATAGTTGATCAGGCTACTAACATGTAAATTCAATCTTTTGATCAACGTAGATGGCGCAGATTATCATGAACTAGTAATTTACTAGGTATTCAAATCTAGCGATATAGACCGTCGCAGATCTGAAGAACGCAATCACTACTTCTTGATTTCTTCACCAACGAATTAGATCTATAACACATGGGGTAAAATAAATTAACTACTACATAATTAAACTAAATAACAATTAGCACATGCTAGTCGAATAGAACAACGATAGATCTACATCTTGGAAAACAAAAAAAATCACACCCTCGAAGATGAGCGAAGATCTCCCTCGGATCTCTCCCTAGGCGGCGACTCCGTCGTCTGTCTGACCAGAACTTGTAAATAATGACATTAAAGAACAAAGAACTTTTATTGCATAATACTTGTAATAGTTGTGTGGTACATTGAATTCTGAGGCGAAGCCTCTTATTTATAGCTACATAAACCGACTTAGAAACACCTAGATCTACCCCTCGTCCAAGAAAATGTGTTTCGGAAGATTCTGGACTCTCGGTAAGTCGGCGGAAGCTCCCAGTAAACCGATGGTATATTTTATCTTTTTCTCTCTGCCGACATAGCTTGAAAGGTTCTAGAATACCCTAAGCCCAATCCTTTCGTTAAGTCCACTCCATATTAGTCCATGATGCTCAACACAATATTTTGTATTCTAAACATAATCAAATAACACACGAAATAATATCGAAACAAGGGAAATAAATGTTAATTGTAGATTACTCGACTCAGGAACACGACATATGATATTCAACTCAAATGGTTTCACATTGTCCTCGTTTGTTTCTTTTAATGCAAGGGTCGTGCCCTTTTTGCTACGAGTTTGCTTCCCTCACTGCCTTGATTGCATTTTTTTTCTTTTCTTTTTGGCAGATTTTCTCACTATTTTTTCTCTCTCTCTCACAAGTCCGTTTTGTCCTGGTTACCTTTTGTGGCAGTCAAGTTGCTTCCCTTATCCTACAACAATTTGTTAAAGTATATAGACAGACAAATAATGATTCTCGGTTAAAATAACATATCATCTAATCTTAAACACTTCTCACTCGGATTATGTGCTCAAATAATTGAGTGCAATGATACAATAACAATTAATAAGTTACTACTTCTTGCAACATAATACATGCACATTCTTGCATACTAAATTTAATATGCTATAGCTAACTGCAAATCGAACTTGGGCTCCTTTTCCACCGATTCCTTACTCGGAAACGTGTAATAGCCAGGCTAAAAACAGTGTTAAATTTTCAAAAAATTTTCCCTTTTCGATTACCTAGCTAAGACCGCCACCGCCCACTTATTACAGGCATTGCCGCCAATGACAAATAATAAAGAAAAGAAAAGTTACTTAGCACTGGAATTGGTCGGCTGAGTCAAAATGAATCCTAGAGCAGAATCATTAGCTCCTAGTACATCCATCTTCCATATTGTTAACTGCTTTCCAAAATACTTCCGAAAACTATGAGTAACAAGTGAAGGGCAATAAGAAAAGTAGGTGGCGGTAATTGTGCATACCGGAGGAATGCGCAAAAACAGTTTAAGCCATTTTATTCTTTTATTGGCCTAAGAAAGACGCGAAAACTTTTATGAGAGTATCACATGTTAATCGTGTAGGAAAAAACCACATATATCTCTAGCCATATGACCGAAGATATGTGATGAAAAGAACCTTGCGATTGTCATGCTACTTTATTGACTCAAAATAACTGAAATAAACAAAAGCAATAAATATGGTTTTATAGAAATAGTTCTGAGTTTATAGTCCCCAGCTCAAATGTACTCATAGGGCTTCTTTATTCTTACTTTGGATCCACCAAAAACTTCCAATTCATGGTTATACTTGTGCTCCAGGTAATGCTTCACTCTGTGGCCGTTTACAATGAAAGTCCCCTGAGTATTCATTCTTTAGTTCACACGCTCCTGAATTGAAAACTTTGGTGACTACTTGTGGTCCATACCATCAGTTTTCAAGGAAAAAGACGAAGACGCGAATTATATACCAGCACCTTATCTCCAACATGAAATATGCGGTTGAGAATCCTCTTATCGTGTAGGTGCTTCGTTCTTTCCTTGCAAATATTTGCATTTTCATACACTTGACGTCTAAACTCCTACAATTTATTCAATTCCAGCAATCTCTTTTCACCGGCTAAATTCTCATCCATGTTTAGAAACCTCTAGCCCATAGCGCTCGGTGCTCCAAGTTCTACCGGTAAATGACATGCTATTCCAAACACTATCGTGCATGGGGACATCCCAATCGTGGTCCTATAAGCTGCTGTGTATGCCCAAAGAGCGTCATCTAATTTCAAAGGCCAATCCTTCCTCGTAGGATTCATAGTCTTCTCTAAGATACTCTTAGTCTCTCTGTTCGTGACCTCTACTTGTGCACTCATCTGGGGTGATAAGCTGCAGCAATCTTATGTCTAATCCCATATCTCAACATCAATTTTTCAAACAACCTATTATAGAAATGACTCCCTCCGTCACTAGGTATGGCTCTGGGCACTCCAAACCTCGTCAAAATGTTCTTCTTAAGAAATCTCAGGACAACCCTGGCATCATTAGTAGGTGAGGCCACTGTCTCCACCCATTTGGAAACATAATCAACTGCTACCAGGATGTAACGATCTGATTCTGACGATGTGAAAGGCCCAACATAATCATTTCCCCCAACATTGAATAACTACACTTCTAAGATACTCTGCAGTGGAATCTCATTCCGCTTGGAAATATTACCAATCATTCGACAAGAATGAAAGGCTCTTGTAAACTCGTAAGTAGATATATGAATTGTTGGCTAATAGAATCCAACTACAATACCTTTGCTGCTGTCTTGTCCGGCCCATAATGACCTCCAACTTCTTTAGAATGACATAGGCTCAAAATACTTGGAATCTCATCATCATGGACGCATCTTCTAAGTATGGCATCAGGGCACAACTTGTATACGTAGGGATCGTCCCAATGATAATGCTTCAGATCCGTAAAAAACTTCTTCTTATCCGCATTTGTGAATTCCTTTGGTAGGTACCTTACTTCTAGATAATTGACAGTATTCACAAATCAAGGGTATACCTTGCCCACTCTTGATGTATTTTGTTGGGGCTGAGATTCAAATGAAGCTACCACTGAGACGGAAAAAAGTTGTTCTTCAGGAAAGGTCTCCCTGTCGGTTGCTCTTATTCCAACATAGTTAATCTTGACCGGTGATCAGACACCTGGTTCTCAGATCCCTTTTTATCCTTAATCTCGACATAAAACTCTTGTAAGAGTAGAATCCATCTCAACAATCTCGGCTGGGAGTCTTGCTTGGTTAGAAGGTATTTTAGAGCTGCATGGTCAGTGAATACGGTGACTTTCGATCCTATCAGATATCGTCGAAACTTGTCAAATGCGAAGATAACAGCTAGGAGTTCCTTCTCTGTAGTCGCATAGTTCCTCTGGGCACTGTTAAGGGTACGACTGGCGTAATAGATAGGATTAAAGATTTTATCCTCCCTTTGTCCCAGTGCTGCTCCAACTGTTGTGTCGCTTGCATCACACATAAGCTCAAAATGTTTGTTCTAATCTGGTGCTACCAGAATTGGGACGGTTATAAGCATTTTCTTCAATATGTTGAATGCTTGCTTGCACTCTTCTCCAAAAACAAAAGGCACATCCTTTGCAAGTAATTCCGTCAAATGTCTAGAAACTTTAGAGAAATCCTTAATAAACCTCCTATAGAATCTTGCGTGGCCAAGAAAGGCTCGCAATGTCTTTAAGTTTGTTGGAGGGGGTAACTTCTCTACCACCTCTATCTTTGCCTTGTTAACCTCCATTCCTTTCCTTGAAATCTTATGATCCAACACTATTGCTTCTGTTACTATTAAATGACATTTCTCCCAATCAAGTACAAGGTTGGCCACTTCACTCTTCTTCAACACTCTACTCAAGTTGTCCAAGCATTTATCAAAGCTATCTCCAAATATAGAAAAGTCATCCATGAAAATTTCTAGAAAGTCTTCCACCATGACTGCAAATAATGACTTCAAGCACCTTTGGAATATTGCTGGTGCATTACAAAGTCCAAAAGGCATGCGATTGTACGCAAAAGTTCCGTAGGGACTTGTGAAAGTTGTTTTCTCTCGGTCCTCCGAAGCAATATGGATCTTATAGTAACCAGAATATCCATCTAAGAAACAATAAAAAGCATGACCGCGTAATCAATGATCTTTACGAGTTGCGTCATTCAGTTTTATGAAATAAATGTAAACTCGATGTCCAGTAATCAGCCTCATAGGGATTAACTCATCGAACTCATTAGGTTGGACATTGAATCCTCCCTTCTTGGGCACCAAATGAATTGGGCTAACCTATTCAATGTCTGCAATCAGGAAAATGATTCCCATTTCCAACATCTTTATAATCTCTTCCTTAACAACATCATTCGGTTATGGCGTCAACCATCTTTGTGGTTGTGCTACCACTTTCTTCTCAGGGTCTACAGAGATTTTATGCATGCACACCATTATGTTTATTCCTCGAATATCTGCAATCGTCCACCCAAATGCTCCCGTGTGCTCTCTCAGTACTCTTAAAAGTTTCTCTTCCTCTTAAGGTGATAGTAATGATGAGATTATAAGGGGAAGAGTATCATCTTGAAAGTATACATACTTCAGGTGAGATGGCGAAGGTTTTAGTGTTAAATTCCTTGGTGGCTCTTCTAACGGCGATCTTAATAGTTTACCAGTTAATTGTAAGTCCAAGAACTTGAGCCATGAAGGTCTATGAATTATTCCTCCTAAATCCACAGAAGAAATAGGCTCTGCTTCTCGCACTTCACTTTCGCTAGACCCTGGACATGTTTCCTCATAACTTTCTTCTTTATTCAGGAGCAAAGTCTCTGCTACGCCAGGTTCTAGTGCCACCTGCTGATATTCATCTATGGAATCTAGCATGTAACACACTTCTCTTTCATCTTGAGCATACCTCATGTTTTCATCACATTGAACACTACTCTATCCTCATTCACTCTCAGAATCAGCTCACCCTTATGGACATCTATGAATGTCTTACTTGTCGATACGAAAGGTCTTCCTAAGATCAGTGGAACATCATGGTTAGCCTCCATGTCTAGCACAACAAAGTGTACGGGGAATACAAACTTTTCAACTTTTACCGGTACATCCTCCACCACTCCACAAGGTTGCTTCATAGACCTATCAGTCAATTGAAGGGTTATAGATGTTTTATTCAACTTTTTCATGCCTAACTTATTAAATGGAGAGTGACATTAAATTGACACTGGCTCCAAGATCACACAATGCTTTTTTTAGGCATACTCCTCCTATTGTGCACGGTTTGAGGAAGCTCCCACGATCTTTACACTAAGGAGGCAGTTTGCGTTGCAAAACTACCGAGCAGTCCTCGTTAAGGCAAATTGTCTCAAGGTCTAACAATTTCCTTTTGGTAGAGATTTCTTCTTTGAAGAATTTCACATACTCTGGCATTCCGGCCAGAGCTTCTACCAAAGATATATTCACTTGCAACTTCTTTAACATCTCTATGAACTTTTTATAATGAGCATCACTGTTCGGTTTATATTTCCAAGGGGGCTAGGGTAAAGTAGCAGGATTAATAGTTACGGTTCATAAAGACTTACATGCTACCTGTGCTACTCTGCCTGCTCGTCTGTTGAATTTTCAGAAGCCCGGGAAATCGATGTGGTATCCCGGTTTACCGGCCCCTCTTTTTCCCCAGATTCTACTTCATTCTACAGCTGACTACTTTCTTATCCTTCCTGGGCAGTTGGTATAACTGGTCCAGGCAGTTCCTTTCCGCTTCTAGTCATGATTGCATTCATGTCCTTCAGTTTTTCTCAGTGTTCCTTGGCAATAGTCCCGGAGGACGGGCAGACACTTTTTCTACAATCTGCCCAAATTGGTGTGACAGATTCTGCACTAAGGCTTTCTGATTGGTCAGTTTTGTATCATTCTTCTGACAATATGCGGTGAAGTTTGTATTCAGCTCAGTCATGCATTTCATACGTTGATTGACCGTATCGGTCACAGTTGAGCGCATTTTATCCATGGCAGCTTCCCAACCACCAGACTTGTTGAATTGAGGCATGAATCCACCAATTTTTCTTGGTCTCTCTCCACCGTTAGGAAAACTTAGCTGAAAACCAGCGTGGTCATGAGAACCTGGGTGGTATCCGCCCTTATAAGGATTTCCTTGCCTCCCTATATAGTTCACATCTTCGGTGTTGGTTGCTTCGATTTCATGAACTTTCTCAACCTTGGAAATGCGATCTTGCATGCCATCTATTTTCATGTTCATCGCCATTAGCTAGTATATGATATTTTAAGAAGTATCTTCTCCAAATACGCCTTCCGCTACTTTGGCGGTCTGAATTTGATGTATCCCCACTGACTTTTAAGTGCGATTTGCTCCAGTTTTTCTTCGGCTTTTTCATCTTCGATGGATCAACTCTCATTTTTTTCACTTAGCCGTAATCCGTGATAAAAACTATGCATTCGTACGGGCAAAATGATATCTTGGTGATGGCATCTCTTTTGTGCTTCCTTAAACCTTTCCTAAGCTTATTCGAAATTTTCAGTGGGTTTCTGCATGAAATTCAAGATGTCTTGTCTTATCTGTAGTGACTTCCCAGGTGGGCAGTACTTATTCATAAATTTCTACAGCAGATCAGTCCAGGTTTTGATCGATCCTGGTGCTAGAGACACTAACCATATCTTCGCTTTATCTTTAAGAGGGAATGTGAACAACTTTACCTTAATGTTATCTTCATGCACTCCTGCTGGTTTAACTGTGCTGACTATCTCCATGAAGTTAGTGACGTGTACACTAGGATCTTTGTTTGGTATCCATGGAAGGTAGTGTAATTGGTCACCATCTGTATCACGTTTGGCTTTGTATGAAAGACCTCAGCCGCATTCTCTGACTGAAAAATTGCTGGCACAAACTGCTGAATCGTTGCCATTGCATAACTCTGTAGAGTTCACCTATCTCCTTGTACCACAACTCCTGCTCCATTAACTTTTCCGTTTTGTCCATTCTCTGCCATGGTGTTATATGTATCCTCCAAAGGTGGAATTTCTTCCTCATTCTAACTGTTATCTCTTTCGTGTGAGCTCATGTCGTCCGCTAGCCTCACGGTATTCTCTCGAGCTTCCTTTCTCTTTTGTCTAGCAAAATTTTCAATCTCAGGTATGAATCTCTCGAGTTTGGCAGCTGAACTTCGTGTAACATACAATAAGACACAAAAAGAAAATAAAAAGTTAGTGACTTGCCTCGGCGGCTGTTTCACACGCCTGGCAGACTGAAAAATACATACTCCGACTATAGACTCGACGCTAAACTGACAGAACCGATTCTGCCGAATCTAGGACCCTCGGTTTACCGCGGTATACCTCCGATAAACCGGACAATTTTTTTTCCAGAATTTAATAGAATTGACTGTGTACGACTCTAGTACAAACATACTATAAAATAGACTCAAAATATACACAGACACTCAATCTCAAATAAAAGGTATTCCTGACACGATGCCCCCGGCAACGGCACCAGGAAATCTTGATCGCGTGCAAAGCACTTACTAGCAATAGGACTAGGTCTATCGTAGTAGATTATTGGCGAGTCAAGGTCAATCCCACCGAGTCTCGTAAGAATGTCAAATTATCAAGATTGAGCTTGCCACGAATAACGGTCTACGACCAAGTATAATACAGAAAGTAGTAAAATTGGTCTCACACACTAACATTACTACGCTAGTTCACACGGAGTAAACACGAGTTTCTATTGTATTAGTTCAATTATGAGTAATTAGTTGTTCCCTCCACACATGCAATAGTCCTCCTCATTGGTGAATTTTTAATTCATTGACAGCTACGGGTACAACTCCTAACCCTATCTACTCCGACCATGGTAGTAGACAATCTATACGCAAGCTACCCTCCTTAATTGGTCCGTCGTAGTCCATACGCATAAAGAACTTATTGGTCCTAGAGAAGGGTAAAACTATAGTCAGAGGAGGGGGGGGGGTGAATGACTATAGTGGAGTTTCAAAAACTTTTCTTCTATTTAAAAGCTTTTGGGCAGCGGATAAGTCCCTTCTTAAAATGTTGTTTCAAAGTAGATTATGCAATCACAAATATGGAGTATGCAATGAAATAAAGAGCTGTAAGGTAAATTGCTGAAAGTAAATAGACACAAAGGTTTATAGTGGTTCAGGGTGTTGTAATCCCTTAATCCACTCTTCTCCTATGATGATTGGAGGAATTCACTATTGTTTTCACAGATACAATAGTACAATTGTCCTTGACTACACAAGCTTCACAATCTTCAAAACTATCACTCCCTGGCTTCAAAAGCTTCAGTGACTTAGTCTCTATCACTGCTCCTTGAGAACAAATCTTTCAGCAGCTATCACAAAACTTGCAACTCCTTCTCAGATTTCTCTGATTCAATTGCCTCAGTTGATGTGAATTGGATTCACAAGTTTGTTGAACAATCTCTAGATATTTCTTTTTAGTATAGATGGAAGGCTTTTCACTTTGACAGAGTTTCTGCTTGTATGCTTATCAGACTTAATCGTTTTCTCCTTTTCTACTAATGCCTTCTATTTATAGCCTTGATGATCCTTAATTTGAATTTCCGTCCGTTGGCTATTAATGTGGAGAATAATCCTTGATTTAATTCTTGATTCCCCCTTAATTATATTCTTCTTGATTTCAGTGATCGGTTTTTTCCTCGAATGTTTATAAGAAAATCCGTCCTTGATTGATCCTCAATTGATTGTGCATTTAATGCTTGATCTTCATCATTTGAAATCTGAATGAGTGAAGTTTACTTCATCGTTCTCTGAACGATTAAGTGATTCCTTCTGACTTGGCTGTTTGGTTCTTCCTTCACTGCTCTGTCTTTACTCAGCCGAAAGTCGGTTTACTTTGCCGGTTTACTGCATTGTTGTTTTCTCTCATTCTTTAGAGTACTTTTTATACTTCACTGATCCTTGATTTGGGTGAGATCAGTGTACACCATATCTGATACCATATTTCATTAATTAGACTTATCCAAGGTCATCACAGACTTCCTTGGTTATAAGTCAGACCATAATGTCTTCATTGCTTCTCTGCTGGTACTTGACTGGCTTCACTCTGCCGAATATCTGGTCTTACTCAGCCGTCCTACCAACTAGTACAATACTTGTCTGACTCAACTTATACAACATGTCAGACTCTGAGTAAAGACTTATACCGAGAATTCTAACTTATTTCAGGCTTGCTATAACAGCTAGTATAGCCATAATCAAAACATAATAAAATGTTCCTAACAATTTCCCCCTTTTTGATGATGCCAAAACCCTCATAACCCTGAACATAAGTGTAACAAATTTTTCATAATAAATAACAGAACAAAACTCAATAATTTTATTCATCCATTCAAGGGCAATAATATATTGCATCTTTTTATAAACATCAAAGGCATAGAGTAAATTAAAAACTTAGGAAAATGGCTATTTCTTCTTTTCTTCAAACCTAATGCCCTTGCCTTTGCCTTTGATGCCCTTGCCCTTATCTGTTGGGCTTTCTTTATTTCCACTAAGCTTTCAGGCTTTGAGCTTCCTTCCCCCTTTTTGGCAGCACCAAACCGTGCCTCAAGAATTTTGTTTGCTGCCTCAGATTCTGGGAGAGGATCATATTTTTTCTCCAGAATTTTATTGTTTGCTTCAGTGACATTGATGAGGGTGTCGAGTTGTTGGCCAGAGTAAGTCATAACCTCATCTAGATGGTGGAGTTGTTGTGTGTGATCATTCAAGGTATCCACCAATGGTTTGATATTTTCATCAATCTTGTCAGCATGAAATTCGAGATTTGTCTGGACATGGTAGGGAATGAGATGATGTAGATTGCAAAGTAGGTTGCCCTATTTCTCCATCACCTCATCTTGAATCTTAATATGACTGATGAGTGCTTGACTTTTGAGATGGAAGGAGGTTGCATCACTCCTTAATGCAACTTTCAGATTTTGCCTGCTGTGGTACTGCATTTCCATGTCCACAATTAATGGTTGAATGTCCAGATTGAAGAGACTCTTTGGATCAACTTCTTCTGGTGCTGATGCATCATCCTCATTGTCCTCATCTTCCTCATTTTACTATTCTTTCCCTTCTTCTTCCATTGCTTTTATCTCTTCTTCAGCACTCTCAGGTTCAGGGAGAGGTTGCTGAGAGGTGCTTGCACTTGCCTGGCCTTGGAGCGGCTGATTGTCTTTTTCATCTGCTAGAGATTTAATGTCTTCGGGTGGTTTTCCCCCACGATCAATGCTGGGGGTGTGGACAAGTTCGGCAGAGTGAGCTTGATCAGCTGGCTCACTCGGCTGTTTTGCCACTTTGTTGAGGCTTCTAAGGAGTGCCTCTTGAATGGTCAGATCACATCAGAAATGTCCATATTTTCTTGATCTCTTCTAAACTGATCTCCTTCCTGTGGTTCTTCTGCATTCTTTTCTGGCTCACTGTCAGTAGCAGCGGTTTCTTCATCTTCACTGTCTTCTTCATCAGATGATGTAAGACGATATGCTTCTGTATGATGTAATATCACCGGATGGATCATAGATCCACCCGATTATGCAGCGGAATAATAAGATCTAGATCTAGTCAACCAAAATACATAAAATAATAGATCTAAACCTACGAGGGGGTTTAGATTGCTTACCGGTTTATTGTGAATAAACATCTAGAAAAATCCGAGATCCAAGATCCAAGAATTGAGAAGCCGTCGTGTTCCGACGTGTATCTCCAAGCAACACCAAGTGGATGGTGATTCAAGCCGCTTGATCTCCTCGATATGCTACCTTAGAAAAACCCGAAGTTTTTCTAAAACTCGAACCCTTAGTATAATGGCCGAAATCTCTAAGCCATAATACTACCCATAATTTTGACTTTTGTGATGTGATTTTGGCTTGGGAGAACTCTCTTTATATAGGAGAGTAATCCTTGTCCTTCAAGGATTAATTAGTTAATACAAAATCAATCATATTAATCCTTTTCCTTAAAAGAAAAATCTAGAATATTCCTGAATTAATGAGGATATACAAAAGATTTTTTTTCCTTAAATTATTTAACGCATAAATAATTTAATCACATATCTTATTATTTATGAAGAAAACTAATTTCCTAATAAATAACAATTAAAAAATGCGCCCCACCCTAAAACAAATTTAGGTCACACGCATGTTTCATTATTTTTGGGCCGAGTCCACGAAAAATTTCTTTTCCATGTATTTAATTATCTAGTCCAACTAAACAGTTAATCCACATATCAATTAAATAGTCCAATCCAACTATTTAATTATAATTGAGGTGAAACGACGAGAAAACCTATATGCTATATTAGGAGCCACGTCGGGGACCATGGACCCATATTCAGTAGCTAAAAGAAATTAAATAATATTATCCGTCAGACCGTACAATAATATTCAATCTATTAATTCCGGGATTACACCACCATAAACCCGAAACTGAACTCTGCCGAATATAGATAACTTACACTCTACCATGAGTTGATAAGCGTCCACTGATATAATCATTACATACGGATAAATCCTCCATAGTCTGTTCATTTCGAGTTGGGATATTTCCGTAAACCCTTCTCGAAACATATTATCCTTATTTACCATTAACCCCCTAGTGATCAATTAGTTCACATACCGGACTAGTAGCTAATTAGTCTAACATGAACTCTCGGGATCGATCATTTTCTTAGGGCTAACAAATATGGGAACTGTCTGTCTACTTCCCGTGGGAAGGAATGGATTCCATATCTATGATAGCACGGACCACTCACTCATTCCAGAATAGAGCCAACGAGAAGTGTTGGACCACATACTACGAAGTGATCCTTACTAACACATCAAACTCTACCCTAGTCTAAGCAGTTGCCTGTGATCACCTCAGGATTAAAATTAATCCGTATATGATCATCTTGTGATTCGATAAGACTTCTCGATTACGGAATTATATCGAGAACTCAAATCGAATCGGTCCAGCCCAATATTATTATCATCATATATAAATGCCCCATTAGGTACCCTATTACTGACAGTCCGGATAAGAATGTCACACCTAAAGTGTTCTGGGCGCATTAATAGCAAATTAATCATGAGACCCATACTCAGATTAATAAACGCTACGGACTAAGTTAATTTTAAGTACATCTCACTAACTCAATCCTCTTGTGTATAGCCATACACTGAGTTATGTGATTACATAAACGAGGTACTTAGGGTTTTCAGTAGTGTCTTAATTATAAGCATACATGCATATAATAAGATGAATTATTAAGTCTGTCCAAAAACAATTACATAATTGTCTTTCAGGCACTACACCTAACAGCTTCTTCACCTTCTTCCAGGTAGGTGACTTCTTCTTGTTTCTATTCCTCAGTTGCCACATCATTCCCGATAATCACTAGGTTATCCTGGTTGCTGGAACTGATTGCAGGAGTATCATCTTTTGCCTTTTGAGATTTTGCTCTTCTTCCCACTCCTGATCTACTGCTCTCAATCTCTTTCCTTTTTCATGGCAGTGGGTTTGGGTTTCTAGGATGCCTTTACATAGGTAAACATTACATTGGCTTTGTGGGGAGGCTGCAGATTGATGGGTTTCACCTTCAATTTGTCAAACAGGTGTTGAAGAGGGAACCCATAAGATTTCCTCTCCTAGAAGTCTCCTTTCTTCTGCAAACCCTTGCTTGGTGCCGTAATTGCCAGATCAATTTCCTTCTGTATTTGACCTTTCAACCTATTGAAAACAAACTGTGACAAGTTGAGGGGAATACCTTGATAGATAATCGCCATTAGCTTCACCCATAGCTCAGTCAGGTTCTCCATGGATCCTTTTCTCCTTTCAATGTTTTTGGTGATTATTGGTGCAAATTCAGCAAATGAACGTTTGAGTGTTGATTTTGGGAGGTTGTATGTCTTGCTGTTCTTTTTGGGATTTTTGGCTATTTCTGTCCAGAATGTGTTGATGTCAGTCTGTATATCTTTCACATCAACCGGACCAGTGTTGGGGAGATTCAGAAAATGGTTGAGTAGACCAGGTGTGATGACTACTTGTTTTCCAAATATTGAGCTCTTAATGCAATCAGGGTCACTCTTCTTTGTGCTGGGCACAAACTTTGCATTTTTCCAATACGCAATCAAATTTTCATAGCGTATCCCCTCGATTGGGGGGTTTAGGAATGTCATTAACCCTAGATTCGTACAGACATCAACCAATCGTTGAGGTTGTGTTTCATTATTACGGAATGAGAGATAGTGTTCAGGCCTGAAAAATGATCCAGTGATGATCGATTTTTGGAAATATTGTTCTGTGGCAGAGACTGTAGAGGATGAAGCCATTTGTGAATGGGATTAGTATGTATGAAGGCTTCGCTTTTTCAGAGAAGGAAATAGGGTTTTTGATTTGCAAGAGAGCATAAAGAATTCTGAAAAACCTCTAAGGGTGGTTTATATATGATGATTTTTGGTGGTGTGAACGTGGTTGAATATGGATGGATTTTGTGACATAATGGCATGATTTTATGTATATAAATCACGGTATTTGAGTGTAGTGGGGGAGTGGATTGAGGTAAGTAATGATAAATCCCGGGAATGAGGCGTTTGTAATTCAAAAATAATATAGTTACCTCCACGATTAAAAACTGATCTCCACGTGTGTGATTCTTCCACATAGTAATCCTCCATAACTATCTGATTTTCCACTTGTATGAAACTGATTTAGTTCACACTTTAGTCTGATGTTTACTCCATTGCAAGTTCCGGTGGAGTGACCTTTCTGGTCACTAAGCCGGTTTAGTTTACTGAGCTGCTGATATAACTGTTCCTAAAAATCAGTGTAGTTGACTTCACTGTGTATCAATGTTCTACCTGCCATATGAGTTTACTTGAAACTTTTGGAGTTAACAAATTCAACAATGTCAGTGGCATGCTAACTGCTCCGTAGTCTGCTGACCACTCAGTAGTCTATTGATAGTTGATATTACTGGATTTTTCGTAGCGGAATATATTCAAATTAAGCCTTATTATTTGTTGTTAAAAAGATGATACTAAGTATTAGATACTCAGTAGTTTAAGTGTGAGATTCAGTTGCTAGTTTAAGTAAATTGATGTGGTAAGTATACTAAATGCAGAAAGTAAGTAGGCAAATTTTATAGTGGTTCCAGGTGGTGTAACTGTCAGTCCACTCTTCTACTGTGATGTTGGAGGTTGCAGTTACAAAAATCCCTAAGCTGTCTGTGCTTCACCAATAACTATGGCTTCACAAACTGAACACTTGAAACAGGTAGGATTGCTGCTCCAAAGTATTCCACTGGTCCTTCAAGGGTTGGAATGCCACTTCACCAGCTCCGCCACAAACAACAGTTCTTGGCACTTAAGTGCTTCTCTGTCTTCAGCAGGTTTTTTGAAAAAGAAAGTTTGAATCAAGTAAATGATTCAGCTGTCGGCAGCTTGATCAGGATGAAATGATCAGCAGCTTGATGTCTTCAGGTGTGTGTTCTTGATGTAACTTGATAGCAGGTTACACTTGAAGATATTTCTTGATCAGTCAGTTAAAGTTCTGTGTATGTCAGTAGGGTGATTTTTTTGATCAAAAACTTGATAGCTTTGAGTAGATTATTTGTTTTTCATCACTTGTATCTGAATCATGAGTCTTCTATTTATATGTGAGAATCCTGTGACTTATGTTTGAAATTCAAACATAGCCGTTTCAGATTTGTCTCCATCTTGACTTTCTTTCTGACTCTGTACATAGTACTGACACTGTCAGTTTGCTTTTTGTCAGTTTTCAGACTGTCCACCCTTTACTTGTGTCCATTGGTTATTCCTCTTAATCTTTCCAACGTTCTTTTCATCTTGGTTATTCCTCGTAATTCATTATTATCCTTGTAATCTTCCAATGTAACCCTTGATTAAATCGAGAAAAACACTGAGCAAATATCTGATGTATAATAGCCTGCTGATGTACGCATCTTTCAGCATGTTTAAGTCTCCTGTGTTTTAATAACATATCAACTGAGTTCTTCTCATCTAAATTTTTATTGTGAAGTTAGAGTACACCATTTTGAACATAACTAAGTTCCAATCACCACTTAATACATGGAACTTAGACCTTGTACACAAGGTATATGTAATCAGTTTAGGTCATCACAGACTTCCCTAAATTCTGTTTCCATATCCTTGACTTTAAATACTGAGTTTGATCCCTTATCCTTCAATAACTGAGTTTGTACCCTCAGCCTTCAATCTTCAACAGGTTCCTAGACACCGTACTTGGACCTAGTTACCTTATTGATCTAGATTAGTCTGTGATGCAATCAGCTGACCTAATTATAGTGACTGTACGTATTATCAAACCTATAAAAAGATCAAACTCTAATAAACCTATACATTTGATCTAGACATCTTTTTGCCTTTGCTCTGTAAGATTTAGTCCGGCACTCACCATTAAAACTTAAAATATGTCCAATAGTTTTTATTCATTATATTAGTCTTGGAGTTTGTTGGAAACAATGTAATTTCTTTTAGTATATGTTTGGAAGTTTTTCGTACGTTTGATTTTCGTTTGATTCCTTTTCCCAATGTAATAAATTTTATATTTCTATCTTTAGATATTGAGTTTCTAGTCTTGGTTGTTTGGAAAAAAATTACCCGAGTCTTTTTGATTCCGTTTTTCTTAACTCGATACGACGTAGTAGAGGTTTACGTATAAAGTGAAATTTATTTTATTTTTGTTGGAAAGGTGACCTAAACCCAATCAGGTTGGACCGGATCCTACCGGGTCGGGTCATTTACAGTCTATTTAGTTCATGTAATAACTTTATTATGATTAATAAAAGCACTTATGTTATTATATTTTGTTTATCTTCATATTATTTGTTGTGTATATATAGTAACGTCCCTAGTATCAATCTATTATAGAGAAACCATGATAGTGATTATGGTTGATGAGATCTCTAATCACTATGACAAGGTTGGTACTTAAATGTCTCTAGTCTTATGTATTATCAAATGGGACATTGATAGTATAATCAGACTAGCATGTATTGGATGTCTTCTATCTTTTAGAAGATAGGGATAGATCTCGCCTATCGAAGTGTAGGGACTCTTGGACTGTACGTGGACGTGTATTAGAGAATGCGTACGTTAGACTGACCCACTTACATTAAGTGTCACACTATGTGGCGGTTGTGTAATTATCCATTAGACCAGAGTCTTCATGGAATCACGGTGTGGATTGTCATGCTTTGACACTTTTGAGATTTCTCCTAACCACGGGGTGATCATGCGGTAGCGATTGGATATGATATTGAAGCATGCGGAGTACACATGATTGGTCGTCCGGGAATCGCGTATCCTATGATTGGGATCGAATATCCAAAATGGCCTTCTTATAAGGAATGTCTAGCTCTCAAGAATCTTTGCAAAGTGGGAGTAAATGTGTTATTCCGAGAGAGCATGATATGCAGATTATAAGATACGATCGTTAATGTATTGACACTCAAGATACGATTGTATGGATATTATTTCAACGATAGGATTGTAAGTTACACGGTAACTGCTTCACATGAAAGGTAGTAGTCATTGCTTTTGACTCTTCCGATGATTGGGGGCCACGGTGTGTTGCTAGACGCTATCCCGTGATCGTTAGGTATGAAGGGAATTTTAATAAAGTGCACTTTGTGTCTACGGCCAACATATTCGGAAACCTATCGGGTCACACACATATGAACATCGAGTCGGATTAAAATGCCGTTATAGTTGATAACCAAATAAGGAAATTTTATCTCTAGACTATAAAGGTTATAGTGGTAAATTAATATGGTGGTATTTATTTATTATGAATAAATAAAATACAAGATATTAATTATATACAAATTATATTAATTAAAGAATATTCCGGTAGTCAATCTTTTGATTATTGGGGCACCACGTTTAAGTGTGTAAGATACACTTGGATTGTGCACTTTAATTAATAAGATTATCATAATATTAATATAAGATATTAATTGATTTTGGAAAAATAGATTTATGGTAATAAGATAATTATATTCAATATAAGATATTGGCAAAATTAATTATAATAAAAGAGATAAAATCAATCTAGAAGATTTTCCTTATTTTATTGGGAAAAGGTTTTCTTCTTCTACACATCATAGGGGCGCCACCTTCTACTATAAATAAGATGTGGGTGTCATGCTCTTTGGTACATCACAATTGCAAGATCTCATAGTTCTTGTGTAAAATAGAGAGCAACCTATAGTGAGTTTGTGAGGGAGGAAAAAGGACGATCTAGCAACCGGAGTTTTCCAATAGCAATCCAAGGAGGATTCTGGCAAGGAGTTCGTGTGGATTAGCGATAGAGGCCGGACGTGTGGACGGCTTGCGCACTGAACTACTCTCCGTTGACGGTCAAAGCGACGATCTTATACATCATCAAGGTATAACCATCAAACTACTTAACGTGTTTATTGCATTAAACGAAGAACGATATAGAAAAAGGAAATCAAATTTTAAATTCCTCTGCATTAAACTAGTGATTTCCTAACAGTGGTATCAAAGCCAGACTTCGAGCTTAAGCAATAAGCATAATTTAATTGCGTAGTATTATATCGATAGACGCAAGATTAAAATCACGAAATGTTAAAACAAAAAAATAATAAAAAAAAGGGTTTTGGGGGGGGAGCTCGGCCGACTGGCGGCGGCCCCCCTCCTCTACAGCGGCGGCGGTGGCGGCGGCGGCTCTAGGGCTGCCGTCCGTCGGCTGTCCTCTTCCTATGGGGGAGATCGACCTTTTTCGTTTTGTGATATTTATTGTGCATAGATATCTCGTTTGTTTTGTTGTGTTATATGGCCAACCAATGGTTCAAATAGTTTGGGCCATTGGGAAACGATATGGCATATTGGCCTTTCCAAATTTTGATTTGGAATAGGCCTAGGCCCTTTTCAAATATTTGATTTGTAAAAGGCCTAGGACTAGGCCACTTCCAAAATTTTGATTTTGGAAAGTGGCCAGGCCTAAGCCAAATTTAGTTTTGGAAAAGGAAACAAATAGGAGACTTTATAATTTTAATTTTATTTTGAATAGTTCAAATTTAATTGAAATTAAAATCGATTTAAAATTAAATGTTAATTTTAATTGTCGATTAAGTCATATAATTAATTAAAAGTTATTTAATTATTTGATGTGATAAAATAAAGACGCATAAGTAGTTAAAATTAGAATTTAATCTTTTTCATAAGATAAAATTTTATGGATTAGATGTGCGGATATAATGTGATTATATGGACCCCGATTGATCATTGACTCGACCAATAGGATAGATGTGAATGTTTTCTTTATGTTGGTTTTTGAAAAATTGTCCTAGGCCGTTATGAAGAACGTGACCTAGTTTACTTTTTGCATTTATCCCATTCCCGTTAGCCCCCTCCCCCCCCCCCCCCCCCCGGTGTACGGCGGGTGTAATTATTTATTAGATAAATTATTATGTAACAAGAATGGAGCAAGAAGATGAAGACCAATGAGAGACAAAGAACCCATTGGCGTACATCAATAAAGATCCTATTGGCGGTTGCAGATACCCTTAGTTTGTGACCCGCGATTTCATCAGTTTGTATTCGAAACCGCACCTAGGAAAAGTCCATGATCATACCGGTTATTTTGTGCGCAGAATGTTGTGTATGTTTTACTTTATATGATATAGTAGTAATATGCACATAGTAGATGAGACCATAATTAAACCAAATTAATTAAGTGAATTAATTTAAAATTATTCCCACATCAAAAATCACGTCGAAATTGCCTCCCCATATTATAACGACGGTGAAGAGCCCTTGTTCGGACCCAACTCACCAGCCAAAGAAGGGGTTGACCCACCTCGGGTATATCGTCGTTATCGAGATATGATCGAAAGAGATCTCACGAATATTGGGGTTATGACTCGACTAAGAATTCTCTCGGCCACCAGCCAAAGCGGGGTCGTTTGGATTTTAGAGGCAAGGGTTTGACTATTTTCATAAGATGAAATATTGTCAAATAGTTGACTGGTCAAATAACGAGTCGTATAAGATACGATCGACAAATCGTTGTCCACGTGTTTAATTATTTTCGGCCCATCAGCAAAAGCTGGAGGTCGAGGTAGTTCGGTGGGATCTTGCTCACTAAAGAAATTATTTTCTTGAATGCCAATTGGGAGTAGTTGGCTAGTGGGAGTAAAAACCTTATAAAATTTTTAAGTGTAAATTTAGGGTTTTTTATACATGAGCTTTTACTTATCCTATCTTTATTTATTGTTGTAGAAAAATGTCCAACTAATTGAACCTTCGTTTTATCATCGAAAACAAGCTTGACGAGACTAATTTTCTCGATTGGGAAAGAAACCTCAAAATCGTTTTGAGGCATGAGAAGATTGGCTATGTCTTGGACGAGGCCCTACCGGAAAAGCACGCTGAGGGTTCGGTTGCAGATGCTTTCGAGAAGTATAACAAGCATTGTTTTGACAGTACTGATGCTACATGTACCATGCTTGCTTCAATGACACCTGAACTGCAGAAACAACATGAGTCTATGGACGCCTACTCAATCATGATCCACCTGAAGGAACTTTATGCTTCTCAGTCTAGCACTGAGAGGTACGAGGTCTCGAAGGCCCTGTTTGGTTGTAAGGTGGCATCCAGGACTGCTGTGGGGTCACACGTGCTTAAGGTGATCGGGTACATAGAGAGGCTTGGGAAGCTGGGCCATAAGTTGGAATGAGAGTTGAGTATTAACTTGATTCTGCAATCTCTACCTGATTCATTCTCATAGTTCGTGATGAACTATCATATGAACAAGATAGATTGATCCCCTACGGAGTTATTGAACATGTTGAAACTGCTGAGGGCACTGTGGGGAAGGGAAAGCAAGTGTTGCTGGTCACTTCAAGCAATGGTAAGGCAAAAGCCCAGAAAAAGTCCAAGAAGGTGAAGGCTGCACCAAAGCCAACGCCTAAGATAGCAAAAGACAAATCCAAGGATGCTTGCTTCCATTGCGGTGAGACCGGACATTGGAGGAGTAACTGCAAAGGCTTTTTGAGTACCAAGAAGAAGCATTCTGATGCTTCAACTTCAGGTATATTTATGATTGAGATCAATATTGCTTCTTCTAAGTCTAACCACTGGGTATTAGATACTGGTTGTGGTTCTCATATTTGTACGAATATGCAGGCACTAAGAAGAACTAGAGAACTGAGGAAAGGAGAGGTGGACCTACGCATTGGAAATGGAGCAAGTGTTGCTGCGCTGGCCGTAGGAGTTTATTTTCTTTCATTGCCTAGTGGGCTAGTACTAGAACTTAATAACTGTTATTTGTTCCCACTCTTACGAAGAGCACTATTTCTATTTCTACATTAGATGTTGATGGATTTTCTTTTACGTTTGAGAATAAATGTTGTTCTTTTTCACGTGATGGAATCTTTCATGGTACTGGCATACTTAGCAATGGTCACTACAAATTAGATATGAATGTTGACGTACTTAATATAAATAACAAGAAAGCCAAGACAAATGACTTGAATGGATCCTACTTATGGCATTGTAGACTTGGCCATATAAATAAGAATCGCATTTCCAAACTCCATAAAGTTGGAATGTTGGATTAATTCGTTTACGAATCGTTTGATACATGCGAAGCTTGTTTACTTGGAAAGATGACAAAGTCACCTTTTAGTGGCAAAGGGATAAGAGCCAATGAACTGCTTGAGCTCATACATACTGATGTATGTGGCCCAATGTCAATTCAAGCCAAAGGAGGATACTCTTATTTTATCACCTTCACTGACGACCATTCTCGCTATGGTTATATATACTTAATGAAGTATAAGTCTGAAGCATTTGAAAAGTTCAAGGAATTCAGAAGTGAAGTGGAGAAACAACTAGGTAAAGAAATCAAAACGCTTCAATCTGATCGAGGCGGAGAATACCAAGGTGGAGAGTTTCAATGTTATTTAAAGGAGAATGGGATTCTACCTGAATGGACCCCTCCAAGGACGCCTCAAATGAATGGCATATCTGAGAGGAGGAACCGTACTTTGTTAGACATGGTACGATCCATGATGAGCTACGCAGTTCTTCCAAAATCATTTTGGGGGTATACTATAGAAACCGCATCCTATACACCAAACCGAGTCCCATCAAAGACGGTTGACTCTACGCCATACGAGGTATGGACTAAGAGAAAACCGAGCCTAGGTCATCTAAAACCTTAGGGTTGCCTGACTTACGTGAAGCGGATGATGCCTGACAAATTAGAGCCCGGGTCTGACAAATGTCTATTTGTGGGATATCATAGGGAAACCAAAGGGTACCAATTTTACGATCCTGAGGAACAAAAGGTGTTTGTTGCCGGGACTGCCCACTTTGTGGAGAAAGAGTTTATTCTGGATAGGGTCAGTGGGAGTAAGATTGATCTTGAAGAAATTCGAGAACCACTTACGGATAACAGTCCGTTGATGGAAGTAGAGGAGACACCACATATAGATATGGGGCCACCCTCTACCGTAGACACACTAGCACCTCGAAGATCCACCAGGGAACGCCGTGAACCCGAAAGGTACACTGGCGTGTATCTCATGGAAGATGAGGACCCTAGAACTTATGAGGAAGTGCTATTAAGGAATGACAAAGAGAAATGGCTAGAAGCCATGAATTCTGAAATGGAATCCATGAAAGACAACCAAGTTTGGAACTTAGTTGATCCACCTGAGGGAATAGTTCCTATAGGGTGTAAATGGGTCTTTAAGAGAAAGACCGACATGGACGGTAATGTGACTACTTACAAGGCTAGGTTAGTGTCAAAAGGATATAAGCAAAGACAAGGAGTTGACTATGATGAAACCTTTTCGCCTCTTGCCATGTTAAAATCCATTAGAATTTTGCTCGCTATTGCAGCATACCATGATTACGAAATCTGGCAGATGGGTGTGAAACCAGCTTTCCTTAACGGAAACCTATCTGAGGAAGTGTATATAACACAACCTGAGGGTTTCACAACCAATGACGCCTGGATGGTGTGTAAACTGCAAAGGTCTATTTATGGATTGAATCAAGCTTCTCGGAGTTGGAATCTTCGCTTTGATGAGATAATCAAACAGTTTGATTTCATCAAGAACGAAGATGAGCCCTGTGTTTACAAGAAGGTTAGTGGGAGTTACATTGTGTTCATAGTGCTTTATGTAGATGACATATTGCTCATAGGGAATGATGTGCCTATGTTACAATCAGTCAAAGATTGGTTATCCAAGAACTTCTCAATGAAGGACTTGGGTGATGCAGCCTATATTCTAGGAATAAAGATCAATAGAGATAGATCTAAAAGGTTGGTTGGTCTGTCGCAATCCACCTATATAGAAAAGATGCTGAAGAGATGAAGGATGCAGGTTCTTAGATCTAAACGAATTAGATCTGTGCGCAGCGGATGGATCACGATTTATATGACACAATTCATAATTAAAGGACTTAAGTACTACAAGGGGGTTTAAGATTATGTTACCAATAACGGGAAGAGTCGCCTTGATCTTCCGATGTGTTCTCCAAACGGCGGTTGGTGGACACCCTTCTTGATACACGAACCTCCTCGATATGCAACACTAAGAAAAACTTATAGTTTTTCTTCTTCTAAAACCCAAGACAAGAAAACTAATTTTTTCTCTCTTTTTTGGTGGTATGGGGCGAAATTTTACACTTGGAATAACTCTCCTTTTATAGGAGAGTAAATCATTGGTCACCAAGTTTTAATTAATTAAATAAATAATTAATTAAACAAAATAAAAAGATATTTTCCTTAATGAATAATTGTGACATATTATTGACCAATAGGAAACTAAATAACATGTCATCCAACCAATCACATAACAAGAATATCTTTTATTTTCCATAACACAAGAAAATCAATTCTTGTGCTAAAAGAGAACCAATATGGCGCCACCTCCCTAGGGTTTTAGCCCACATAAAATTTCTTTTATGTGTATTATATTATTTAGCCAACTAAATAATATCCATGCATATCAATTAATTAACCCAGCCAATTAATTATCACTAAGGCCCAAACAACAAGATTATTAGTCCGAATTACAGAAGCCACATCGGGGACCATGGACCTATAACCAGTAGCTCCAATAATTAATTATTCATCGAACGTAAATAAGTACATTAATTATTAATTCCGGGATTACGCCACCATAAACCCGAAACCGAACTCTACCGATTACGTATATATACTTATACTCTACCCATAGAGTGAATAAGCGTCCATTGATATAATCACTACATACGGATTAACCCTCCATAGACTATCCATTCTGAGTGGGAAGTCTCCGTGAACCCGACTCAGAATATCTTATCCTTATTTACCATTAACCCCCTGATGATCAATTAGTATGCATATCTGACTAGTAGCTAATTAGTCAAATGCGAAACTCCCGGGATCGATCACTTTCTTAGGGCTAACAAATAAGGGGACTGTCTCTCTACTTCCCGCAGGAAGGAATGGATTCCATGTCTATGAAAATCAGAACTACTCACTCATCTGGAGATAGTGCCAATGAGAAGTGGCTTGGAACACATATTAAAGTGAACCGTAACTAACACATCAAACACTACCCCGGGACAAGCGGCATCCCGTGATCACCTCGGGATTAAGGTTGATCCATATATGATCGTCTAATGATTTAATAAGATTCCTCGATTACGGAATTATACCAAGAAATACGATTAAATCGGTCCAAATCCTATATGAATGCCATCATATATAAATGCCCCACGTAGGTACCTCTACCGACAACCGGATAAGACTATCACACCCTAAGGTGTTCTCGGGCGCATTATTGGTGTTTTAATCAAAAGACCCTAAACTCTCTCGATTAAGTTCACCACGGACTAACAGTTTAAGAATATCTCCACTAACTCAATCCTCACATGTAATCCATACACTGAGTTAAGTGGTTACATACTGATATACTTAGGGTTTGCAGCAGTGTATTACTTACAAGCACAAAGCAAGTAATAAGGTGAGATAAATTCGTCTCCATTATTAAAAACAATTACACAAATTGTCTTTCGGGCACTACACCTAACAATCTCCCACTTGCACGAAATGACAAGCAACGATTGTTTTTAGAGCACACCCTTTCTCATCTTATTCACAACACTCTCCCACTTGCTCTAAAAGCAGATGAGACATATCCATCAATGCCGTACCCTCCAAGCACTCGACTTGGTACACTGATTAGTTAGGTTGTCGACTCGAGACGATCTTTAGGATTGAAACGTAGCCGGTCCTTCCAATCAGGCAGTACTATCTCTCGATATGCTTTTGACTCTTTATGACTGAGAAGATCCTTCTAAGCTATCTCTTCATTGTTTTCACGATGAAGTGATATCGGCTTATCAGACCTGGAATTACTTCCAGACCAGAAAGGAAATTCTAAGCACTATGAGTAAACACTAAGCCCGAGATCAACTTAATGATCATCCTTAATCTGACTACAAGTCAGAATCAGTGTAGTCAACCATATTCAAGTTTGCACCTGAATATACAAGCATATGATTCCTCGTTCTCTAAAGATACTTGAGGACGTACTAAACCGCTATTCAATGCTCGAATCCGAGATTTGATTGCAATTGACTCGTGTTAAGCTGACTTGCCCTTATCCTAGAGAGACTCTATCCCATTTTCTCTTTATCCGAAGATTTGGAGAATCATTCCTGAGAGGTAGGGTAGGACTACTCTCGATGAATGCTGCAACCGTATATGCATAATCATCTTATTCAATAAGATAGGTGGGATAGCCAATGACTCATTCTCGTGAATTTGACCGAATCAAATTCTTAGAATATAGTCCAATTATCTCATCCAGAGAATCTTGGCGTGTCAGTTTCCGACTTCAGATAGCACACCCATGTTGTTTCCAACCGTTTTAGTGTTATCATTTATGAACACTAATGCTACTACTTCACCAATATTGATATCCAGTCTACGAAAAAACTTATCAATATTTTGGTCAAGTCCACATATTTTAAAACATGTGACTTTTAACCGACCGAGAGGTTCTCTTAAATCCACAAAGGATATAAGCCATGGCAGGCTTCCTACCAATGGTTCTTCTGAATAAATTAAGATATCGTTAGTCTCGCAAAAAAGGTATTAGGGAATCACCCATATCTTCTGCTTTGTAACGAATCCGTTATTCATTCTCAGCTAAAACCCTTCTGTTCTAAATGAATTCAGATTCCGTTGTTCGGCAAGAAAGTCTCAGGGAATCACCCATATTTTCTGCTTTCTAACGAAATCTAGCATGACTGAGTGGTGAGAGAGTTCAAGGTCTGGTTAACTCTCTCCTTTTTAGGGAATCACCCCTAGACCACTCAGCTTTGTGCTGAAAGTTAAACTTTCCTATTCATTCGACTCTTTTCGGCGTAGGACCAATTACTCCCACTGGGCCTGAGACACTCAGGTGGTTCTACAAGAGGTGAACGTAACCGGAGTACCAAAACTCCATTCACAGGGATAAGGTTTTTGAACCAACCTCTCTGATCAGAATCCTATACAGCCCACAAAGAGCCACAGGTTATCAATCACCTCAGCAGACTATAAAGTCCAAACAACCATAATGGGTCAATGGTTAAACCATACTCCCACTGCGTTCTGGGTGGATTGACATTCTGATGTAGTAGTATTTATCAGTGTAATCACCAACAATTGATGTTGGACGTGGTCTGATTAAATCAGAGAGTAACTACCTTTGGGTAACCGTACTCCAAGGTTTAAGGCTGTTACTTATAGATTCTATCAGAAGCCTTGTGACAGTTGAACTGTCACATTCTGATCTCAAGAATCTTATAACCAACCTTCACTCGTCTCATTAAGGCATTTCACGAACAGTCAAAATCTGAACGTATGCACAAAATCTCCAGTCCTACCTTCAAGCATTAAATGCTAAATGCCTACATTTACGGAAGTGGTGTGAACCGAAGTCACTCCTTATCCATAAATTCACTAGCATCTTCTAGGTAGACTTCTCGGTTTACATAATAATTGTTAACCGTTATTTTGCAACCAATTATCTTAATCGAGTTTAGCAGTGTATTGTAGTACATCAATAACTATATAGGGCAAGTCTATGGTTTCTTTCTTAGTGAGAAACATTCCACTAGGAGCCAGGCTGAGCATCAGTCCCAAGACTATGCTATAGCCTATTTATGAGCATGGAATACTCTATTCTCTGCTAAAATCAGAGACTCCTCCTTGTATTCTTTTGATAAACTAAATCGCGTTTCGAGTAGTTATCAGACAAAATGTCACCACTCAAAAACTCCCACTAGCTTGTATCTCTCACTAGACCCCGAAGGTCATGATGAACAAGCTATGTTACCTCTTCAAATCTATTACCCTCTCCCGATTGAAAAGAAACTTAGTCATTGTTCCTTTGAGATAGTGTTCCCAGACTGGGAGATAGGAATCACCCTTAGCCAGTCTTCAGGTCTTGTCTCTAGGATATATGCACTAATTAATAGATATTGAAGGGTCGTTTATCTTAATACGGAAACCATTCGCCTATAATAGTTTAAGACATGTTACATATACCTTTTCAGCATTTCTTAGTGGTTCTGACTTTATCAAACAAAAGTCCGAGTCTCGGATTCGTACTACAAATGTCATTTTCACTTTCTATGAGGCAACAATATATCGAGTTGAAAGTGAATCCATTTGTTTCAACGAATCTGTAAACAGAAAAATAAATTTTTCTGTGATATTCAAGGATAGAATCCGAAATTCATTTCCTTATATCACTCCCACTATTCTAGCTGAAATTACTGCCCATTGTTACTCTATTAATCGTTAATGAAAAGCTCTCTTGTTCTTCCAAAGAACTTAGCTCCCGAGTCGAGCTACTCGGTTAAGAAAGTTGCTAAGGATTCATTGGTTAAGTGATCCGAAATCACTTTTCTTATCCTATACTTTCTGTAATTAATTTTTCGGTTTAGCCTCAAAACTTTAGTTATGATGATTAACACTTATAGACATTCTTTCCCATTCTCAACTTTCCTTAAAAGGAAATAGTCTTGAACTAGCAGTTCATTTGAGTAGACACTACTCGTGAACTGTGGGATGTCTAATGAAAGCGTTACCGAGTGGGACTAATTTTCTAATAAATTAGAAAAACATAAGATAAAAGCTCCCACTAGTTTATCGGTTCCAAATACCGTCTAACTAGCGATACTTAAATTTATGATTCTCCAATTTTTCTATTAGAAAATTTCTCGTGTAGACACTACACAATTAAAATTCACTATAAGAATTTTGTCGTCCCAATCATCTTTCAAACTAACTATGGTTGTCTCTCGTTCAACACGAGTGACAGCAGTGACATACTTGTTTACGTCACTTAAGTCTTAAAGGCTCAAGAGAAATATATCTTCCGAAAAATTAATCGCATGTGAGATTAATAGGTACAACGTTCTAGTTACTAACCACTTTTTAACGAAGTCATTACTAGTCAATTTTACACTAACAGATCTAGCACCTTAGAGAGATATATATAACGATTGTAAATAAAATTGACGAAAAAATAAATCCAAATCATACACTACTAAAATTTTAGGAACATAAACTAAGTACTTATAGTCTATCCTACCGTTCCAAGGATTTAATCTAATGCCTCGGTGCCGCCTTAGGGTAGGTCAAAGAGGTTTCGATTAATATTGAAGATCGATTGAGAATCGAACATCTCATTTGTGATCGTCAATCACCTTTCCTTTTTCAGCCAAGGTACTACCAAAAATACCCTTTATGAGTGTGACCCTCTTGTCTCGCATTTTTAGGTAGACCCCGAGTGTGCCGCCTTAGGGTCGGTCGGTGACCCGACGAGTACCCAAAATCCTATCCTTTCGGAGACCAAGCCTTGAATGTTGATAGCGGTGAAGGCCTTCCTTAGGGAGGCCGGTCCCGAGCCGGCACGAGGCGTCACCATTCTCTCACGTTGCTTGTGTCAACGGTAGAGGCCGTGGGGTCGGCTGTCGCCTCTCCCGCTCCCACTCAATATTTTGAAAAAGTGGTGGGTTTACTGATCACGTTTTTGGACTTGATGTTACATTAAGGAACAATAAATCATAGGCCCGAATGTTGTCGGTTATGTGGGCTAGCCCACCCGACCTATTCGTTAGAACATATGTGGCCGTCGGACGGGTCAAGGCTAGGAGAGGTCCGTTGAGCCGTAGTTGCTCTTCGGATGGCTCAGTATTGCCAGACCCCCGTGCAAACGCCACACGTGGAGGGTGAAGTCGATTGAGCCGTAGCTACTGTTGACCACCCAACCGTGGTTAAACCACTTTCGAACCTGTTTGCCCGTGATTATCCAATCCTTAAACATCAAACTTTCACGTAGACACTACGGAACAAAAACGTAATCTCGTCTTAGGTAAGGTGGAATTCACCGAGAATCCAACACCTTAACCACGAGGTTTCGAGATTTTACTCCTTATGCTTTCGCGAGTGGGATTCACCGAGAATCCATCACCCAACCTCGACGATTGAAAAAACCCGTGTTCCTCGCTTTTTACCCTAATTAGTTTCTAATTAATATCAAACAATTAATTAAAACTAATCGTGTGTTTTATACATGCCTAACTAATTCCTCGAATTAAGTTCTACATGTATGCATATGGAGTGGAATTCATGATATGATGCATGTCATGGCAATTTTCCTGTTCTACTCATACAATCTACACATGTATACTAGTGCGGAAAATAAACATCGAGATGGACCGTTGGCACCCCCGTAACTAATGTATTCGAAAAAAAAATTAAAACCCTAATCTGCACATGTTGAGAATCTTCGACGATCGGCATATCAAAAGAACTTGGATCGGGACGAAACCATCCAGATCTGATCTTCATTCTTCGGACTTCAAGATGGACGGTCGGATCGTAGCTTTGACTTGTCAATCTTCCTCAGTGAGCCGCCCAACTTGCTGCTGAAACATACTCTTACAGCAGCGCATCATTGACTTCCCGAGGCCGATTGGGGATCTAGATAAATCCCGATCGTCCTAAAAATTTTATCTTACGTCAAGAACTCCATGATATGCGATCTGACCGGTCGGATTTTAATTTGAACGGTCCAATTTTTCCCAGAAAATCGAAGAAGTCACAGTTAGGGTTTCTGTGAATCCTTCGTTTTTCTGTTACAGCAGCCACTTCGCAGCAACGAACGGATACCCAAAATGACTCTGATCGACACCAAAATTTGTGGAATTGTTCATCAACTTCTAATCTTAATTCTGACCGGAGGGATCTTCGTTTTAACGGCTCAAAAAACGGGATAAATAAAAACACTATACAGATACTAAACAGATCTATTTACAGGAAATTAAACTTGCAATAATAAAAAAATTACATAATTTCCTATACTCATATGAACGAATTTTCATCATTTATATGAGTTTACAATAGATCTAACGGGTAAACAATGCCAACCCCAATCCATCTCTTCAACCATAACAATTTTAATCATAAAATTACCTACATGCAATTCCACTCCTTTAAATCGTTTAACTATGACTATGACTATATAAATCGTGGAACCTTTCTCTGATACCACATGAAGGATGCAATTCTTAGATCTAAACGAATTAGATCTGTGCGCAGCGGATGGATCACGATTTATATGACACAATTCATAATTAAAGGACTTAAGTACTACAAGGGGGTTTAAGATTATGTTACCAATAACGGGAAGAGTCGCATTGATCTTCCGATGTGTTCTCCAAACGGCGGTTGGTGGACACCCTTCTTGATACACGAACCTCCTCGATATGCAACACTAAGAAAAACTTATAGTTTTTCTTCTTCTAAAACCCAAGACAAGAAAACTAATTTTTTCTCTCTTTTTTGGTGGTATGGGGCGAAATTTTACACTTGGAATAACTCTCCTTTTATAGGAGAGTAAATCATTGGTCACCAAGTTTTAATTAATTAAATAAATAATTAATTAAACAAAATAAAAAGATATTTTCCTTAATGAATAATTGTGACATATTATTGACCAATAGGAAACTAAATAACATGTCATCCAACCAATCACATAACAAGAATATCTTTTATTTTCCATAACACAAGAAAATCAATTCTTGTGCTAAAAGAGAACCAATATGGCGCCACCTCCCTAGGGTTTTTAGCCCACATAAAATGTCTTTTATGTGTATTATATTATTTAGCCAACTAAATAATATCCATGCATATCAATTAATTAGCCCAGCCAATTAATTATCACTAAGGCCCAAACAACAAGATTATTAGTCCGAATTACAGAAGCCACATCGGGGACCATGGACCTATAACCAGTAGCTCCAATAATTAATTATTCATCGAACAGAATAAGTACATTAATTATTAATTCCGGGATTACGCCACCATAAACCCGAAACTGAACTTTACCGATTACAGATATATACTTATACTCTACCCATAGAGTGAATAAGCGTCCATTGATATAATCACTACATACGGATTAACCCTCCATAGACTATCCATTCTGAGTGGGAAGTCTCCGTGAACCCGACTCAGAATATCTTATCCTTATTTACCATTAACCCCCTGATGATCAATTAGTATGCATATCTGACTAGTAGCTAATTAGTCAAATGCGAAACTCCCGGGATCGATCACTTTCTTAGGGCTAACAAATAAGGGGACTTTCTCTCTACTTCCCGCAGGAAGGAATGGATTCCATGTCTGTGAAAATCAGAACTACTCACTCATCTGGAGATAGTGCCAATGAGAAGTGGCTTGGAACACATATTAAAGTGAACCGTAACTAACACATCAAACACTACCCCGGGACAAGCGAAAGCATCCCGTGATCACCTCGGGATTAAGGTTGATCCATATATGATCATCTAATGATTTAATAAGATTCCTCGATTACGGAATTATACCAAGAAATACGATTAAATCGGTCCGAGTCCTATATGAATGCCATCATATATAAATGCCCCACGTAGGTACCCTCTACCGACGAGTCCGGATAAGACTATCACACCCTAAGGTGTTACGGGCGCATTATTGGTGTTTTAATCAAGAGACCCTAAACTCGATTAAGTTCACCACGGACTAACAAGTTTAAGCATATCTCCACTAACTCAATACTCACATGTAATCCATACACCGAGTTAAGTGGTTACATACTTGATATACTTAGGGTTTGCAGCAGTGTATTACTTACAAGCACAAAGCAAGTAATAAGGTGAGATAAATTCTGTCATCCATTATTAAAAACAATTACACAAATTGTCTTTCGGGCACTACACCTAACAAGAGATTCGGCATGGAGCAGTTCAAGAAAAGATTGCTGCCCATGTCACATGAGGTCTACCTATCGAAGTGAATGAGTCCTAGACAGAGGAGGAAAGGGCACAAATGAGTAAAGTCCCTTATGCTTCGGCAATCGGGTCAATCATGTATGCCATGTTCTGCACAAGGCCAGATGTCTCATACCCTCTTAATATGACTAGTAGGTACTAGTCAAATCCAGGTGATGGTCACTGGATTGCTGTCAAGAATATCCTTAAGTGCATGAGACGTACTAGGGATATGTTCTTGGTTTTCGGGAATGATGATTTAGTATTACGAGGTTATACAGATGCCAGTTTCCAAAGTGACAA
Organism: Gentiana straminea; assembly: GCA_036785695.1. NCBI lineage: Eukaryota > Viridiplantae > Streptophyta > Magnoliopsida > Gentianales > Gentianaceae > Gentiana > Gentiana straminea. The sequence goes on along the minus strand of JAVUPR010000398.1, from coordinate 1,102,328 downwards.
GGATGACTTTAAGTCACAATCCGGATTTGTTTTCATGCTTAACGGCGGAGCAGTGAGCTGGAAGAGTTCCAAGCAGGAGACTACTGCAGACTTTACAATGGAAGCCAAATACATAGCATCCTCAGAGGCGGCAAAGGAAGCAGTTTGGATGAAGAAGTTCATTATAGAACTTTGTGTGGTTCCCTCTATTGAAGGTCCAGTGCCACTGTACTGTGATACTAATGGAGCGATATCTCAGTCAAAGGAACCAAGGTCTCATCAGAAGTCCAAACATGTGCTACGGCGCTATCACTTGATTAGAGAGATAGTAGATAGAGGAGATGTAAAGATAGAGAAAGTCCACACGGATCATAACATAACTGATAGGTTAACCAAGGCATTGTCTCAAGCAAAGCATGAGAAACATGTTCACTTGCACGGGCTTAGGCATATGGGTGATTGGCTTTAGGCCAAGTGGGAGATTGTTGGAAAGGTGTCCTAAACCCAATCAGGTTGGACCGGATCCGACCGGGTCGGGTCATTTACAGTCTATTTAGTTCATGTAATAACTTTATTATGATTAATAAAAGCACTTATGTTATTATATATTGTTTATCTTCATATTATTTGTTGTGTATATATAGTAACGTCCCTAGTATCAATCTGTGATAGAGAAACCATGATAGTGATTATGGTTGATGAGATCTCTAATCACTATGACAAGGTTGGTACTTAAATGTCTCTAGTCTAATGTATTATCAAATGGGACATTGATAGTATAATCAGACAAGCACGTATTGGATGTCTTCTATCTTTTAGAAGATATGGATAGATCTCGTCTATCGAAGTGTAGGGGGGACACTTGGTTTGTACGTGGACGTGTATTAGAGAATGCGTACGTTAGACTGACCCACTTACATTAAGTGTCACACTATGTGGCGGTTGTGTAATTATCCTTTAGACCGAAGTCTTCATGGCATCACGGTGTGGATTGTCATGCTTTGACACTATTGAGATTTCTCCTAACCACGGGGCGATCATGCGGTAGCGATTGGACATGATATTGAAGCATGCGGAGTATACATGATTGGTCGTCCGGGAATCGCGTATCCTATGATTAGGATCAAATATCCGAAATGGCCTTTTTATAAAGAATGTCTAGCTCTCAAGAATCTTTGCAAAGTGGGAGTAAATGTGTTATTCCGAGAGCACATGATATCCAGATTATAAGATACGATCGTTAATGTATTGACACTCGAGATACGATCGTATGGATATTATTTCAGCGATAAGATTGTAAGTTACACGGTAACTACTTCACATGAAAGGTAGTAGTCATTGATTTTGACTCTTCCGATGATTGGGGGTCACGGTGTGTTGCTAGACGCTATCCCGTGATCGTTAGATATGAAGGGCATTTTAGTAAATTGCACTTTGTGTCTACGACCAACATATTCGGAAGTCCATCGGGTCACACACATATGAACATCGAGTCGGATTAAAATGCGGTTATAGTTGATAACCAAATAAGGAAAGTATATCTCTAGACTATAAAGGTTATATTGGTAAATTAATATGGTGGTATTTATTTATTATGAATAAATAAAATACAAGATATTAATTATATACAAATTATATTAATTAAAGAATATTCCGGAAGTCAACCTTTTGATTATTGGGGCGCCACATTTAAGTGTGTAAGATACACTTGGATTGTGCACTTTAATTAATAAGATTACCATAATGTTAATATAAGATATTAATTGATTTTGGAAAAATAGATTTATGGTAATAAGATAATTATATTCAATATAAGATATTGGCAAAATTAATTATAATAAAAGAGATAAATCAATCTAGAAGATTTTCCTTATTTTATTGGGAAAAAGTTTTCTTCTTCTACACATCATAGGGGCGCCTCCTTCTACTATAAATAAGAGGTGGGTGTCAAGCTCTTTGGTACATCACAATTGCAAGAGCTCATAGTTCTTGTGTAAAATAGAGAGCAACCTATAGTGAGTTTGTGAGGGAGGAAAAAGACCGGTCTAGCAACTGGATTTTGCCAATAGCAATCCAAGGAGGATTTCGGCAAGGGGTTCGTGTGGATTAGCGATAGAGGCCGGACGCATGGACGGCTTGCGCACTGAACTACTCTCCGTTGACGGTCAAAGCGACGATCTTATAGATCATCAAGGTATAACCGTCAAACTACTTAACGTGTTTATTGCAATAAACGAAGAACAATCTAGAAAAAGGAAATCAAATTTTAAATTCCGCTGCATTAAACTAGTGATTTCCTAACAATTTTATACGTGCCGAACGTTCTTTTTCTTGATAAGGACCCGGTGTCCCAGAACGGGGCTTTACAGTTGGTATCAAAGAGAAGCATCTTTTAGGCTTCCTATCCTCCACCGGTAAGCCACCCCTCTCCACCAGTTTTCCATCATCAGCAACATCAGACCTTCTATCCACCACTAGTAGGTCACACTCCCCGACCTACTATACCCCCTTCACCATGTTTTGATCATCACCAAGGCATTGGTTATCCACCTTATGGTTTCCACCAACCACCACCAAACCAGCACTAGCCTTACCACACACAAGTAACTTTTGGATACCCTCCAGTATACCAACCAGTTCTACCAGTTAGACCGGCTTTTGAGCAAGCACCACAAGTTGATTGGTACACAAGGCTAAGAAATAATCGTGTTCAAGATTTATTTAAGAATGTGGAACACTCGAAGGCTGAAGAGTGGTTAAGGGTTTCGAGAATGCTTGCAAAAATGTTAAAGTCCCTGAATCTAAGATGGCCCAGTTGGCAGTTGGTTTTCTTTTGGGCGTAGCTGAAGCGTGGATTAATGCCATAGAAAGTTGTAATGGAAAAGTGACTGACTGGGAAGGCTTCAAGGCTATGTTCTACAATGAGTACTTCCCGCAACAGTGCAAGCAGACAAGGCGAGCCAATTCTTAAAACTGAAGCAGGGTATTTATATGGCAGTATCTCAGTATACCAACAACTTCAATGAGTGGAGAAGGTTTTACCCTGAGCTTATGAAGGTTGAAGAGAGAAAGATGGAACTCTACAAAGAATGGTTATGCTACAAGATACAATCTAGTATGTTGGGTTTGACGGCAAGAAACATGGCTGAATTGTTGAATAAGGCTTTGGAAGTCGAAACGTTTAGGAACAAACCCTCAATAGTTATTGGAGTAAAAAGACCATTGGAGAGTTACCAAGTAGAAGATCAAGAAGCACCTCAGCAGCAAGATGAGAAAAGGATTACGGCACCACTGACGGCAAAGTCATCAAGCAGTGCTTTAGTTTGTCCGAAGTGCAAAAAGAACCACTCCGGGGAATGTCGAGCAGGTTCAAATGGATGTTACCTTTGCGGAGATATAGGAAACTAATCAAAAGCTTACCCTGTAAGGATTGCTAGGAGAAATCAAGGGAACAACTAAGAAAGGGCAAGTCGACCAACAAGGGTTTTTGGTTCGGTTGCGGCATACCAGGTACCTCTTAGTTTGTTTGTTTTCTTAAAATATTCTTATGACATAAATTAAATTCACGTTGTAATTGTAGCTAAGTAAATTAATTAACTGTTAGGCACATTAAAAAAACGGGTAACATAGCTAGATCAACATTAATTAATACGAGAGTGTCAAAACTTTTGTGTTAAGTGAATTAGATAAGGCTGAAGCGTTTGGTGGAATTAGATAAGGCTGAAGCGTTTGGTGGAAGATTGGTTAAGCGCGGTTTAGTGGTTTAGGAGTGTTTGGTCAGTCGGTTTCATGAGCAAGAGTTTGGGACAATCTGGGAACGGGGCATTACAAAGAGAGCAGTAAGTTATGATTGCTATGTTCTAGAAGTTTCCCCGGAGTTTTATCTTCTTCTAGGTAAGGGTTTTCAGTGGGATGTTTGTAAGGCTAACGTTATGGTTTCTTTTGCAGTTAGAAACAAGCATCAATTTGCTGTCTTCCAACATGCCATGCTTGAGGTTGAAACCTTTTTCATGACCTTCTCCAATCATACCTATCATAATAAATTATTTCCCATTTTATCCCCCACTTGATATCTTTAATCTCAACAACCCATCTCCACTTGTTTTCATGAATTACCTCATAAACATATCTACATCAGCCTTTTATTTGTACAAGTTCATACCCTTACCTTTCTGATCAAAGAAACGAGTTTCGTCTAATTTTGCATTGTTGCACCCTCGTTCTTCATTTCAAATTCAAATTTTATTGAACCTTCTGATGTCAGAACATTCTTCTTACTTGTGTTCATTCTCAGCTTCCCTCATAAGATTAGTGTTGATGTTGTAACCTTTTCATCTAATGCTGCATGTTTCCCCAAACTATGCATCTCATCTTTTTACTAGTCAGACCCTTAAAGCCTACCATGAAATCCATCTGCAGTTACTTATCCTTAACCTTCTGGCAACCTGAGCTGAACCAGAATCATGCAGAAGGTAGTCGCTTACCAAGATGCTTTCCGAGCCATTCTTGCCGGTCAACATTTGAACTCCAAATCTTATTAATTTCAATCCAGGTTAATACATCTGGTGCCTTTTCAGCTATAAAACTCTTTCAGGCCATTTAGAGCCATGAACGACCAGACACACCTTTTGACATTCCCTCTTTTGTCTTGGTGTTTCTATAACTATTTTGTTACACCGGTTGAAATGTCTGCATGTTTTGACCTTTTAATTTCCCTCATATGGGATAATCTTGGGCATTTATTCTTTGGCATTGTACTATTCCTCTCGAGTAGTGCAACCTTGAACCATTAAATTGGATCAACGATGATCTTTTTCACTTTTGGATGTTTGAACTAATAATTCTATGAACCCAAACTTTATCGGACATTCTTAAGTGTCTTTTATCCTTCACCTCAAAGTTTGTTTAATGCTGACCCTTGTTTCAAAACTATTATTTTTCCTTTACATACCTTGAGAAAATTTATATCTATTTCAATCCTGAAATAACATCTCTAAGATGTAAACTTGGACACTTCTTGACAAGTTTTATTTCTTCCTAAGACATTTTTGGTATACTCGTTTTGGCCTCGTAACTTTCTCATGGTGAGATTCTTACCCCTTATTGATTTCTCAGTTGCATAGCCATTTCCAAGTGCTCGACCTTGCATTTTTTAATTTTTTTTGTTGCAAAATGTTCCCTTCCAGCAACCATGCGAACTGAGAACCTTCTTGTTTCTCTTGCAGCATCCATTTTGTTTATCATATCCTTGACCATTAAGGTCACTTGCCAAATAATCTCAAGTCCAACCTTCTTTTTTCCTTCTGCATTAAGTGTTTCCAAGACTATCATGTGATGTTTAACATCCTCAAATGGCCTATGTAAAAGCTCATTATCTTCCTTCCAAACGGAATGAGCTCTTTACAAACCACCGTATTTTGCAGAATTCCACCTTCTTAAAAAAATTTCACCTACAAGATGATCTTTTATTTTCTTCCTTTTAGTGATTATCTTTTATATTATGATGCAACACTCACCCTTCAATCTTGAATCAATTTCAAGCTTTCGTCAACCTGGAGTCATCTTGTCTTGTTGTAACCCATAAAAGCTCCCTTGTTCGGAGTGCATCATGCCTTTTTTCTTTGCCTTACTAAGTTGGCCTACCACCCTGGTACTCAACTTGTAAGTTCTTAATTTTCTCGGCTTTTGGGAAAAAAAAAAAGAAAAGAAAATTCTAACCGATAATGGTTAAGTCTAAGCCATACGATCTTAAATTCAAATATCCATCCCTCTTTGCGGTTTGTTCCAGCTTTCATTGTCTTCCATATCAGTTTCACCCTCAGAACTTTTGTAAAATATTTTATATCTTTCTGTCGGTGGCATAAGGATGAGGTCGGACCGCCAGAGAAGAGGTATGGAGAATACATGCTCTTATTTCCCGAAAAGTCTCAGAAGCCGTTCAGCTGGGATCCTTGCAGTTCTTCCACAAGTTTGTGTTGCAGTGATGGGTGTTGAAGTCGAAAGAAGTCTACTGTGCCAAAAATTGCGGGTCAGTTGGAAAATTTAAGCATTCATGATTCAGTCAGCAAACGGAAGCAAAGAGTGTTGTGCCGTTAATTGCAAGATTCAAGACAATGATGAGGTAATGAAGAAACAAGACGAAGATCTAGTTGTTGTCGGTTATAAGAGAGTGGCCAGAACCCAACCAGTCAGCTATTACAAGTTAGATGAATATGGAAACCCCTAACATCAGAATCGGCCTTGTATTCTGAATGTGGTAGATTTGAGAAATACATCAGAGAATGAAGCCCACAAGATAGCACTGTAGTTTGTCAAGGAGCAACCAAGATGTACAGCGAGTTGAAACAGTAGTACTCATGGCCCTTCAAGAAGATAGAGATAACAGAGTTGCCCACTACACTAACTACAACGCTAGCATCCAGTTTTCGAAGCTCTGCATGAAGAAAGCATAGAACGCCGTCATCTTGGATGAGGTGGAACAAAAACATATTAGAAGACTAGAGTTAATACAACAAGCCAATGGGGAGATTGAAGTGGACCGTCACAACCTCGAGATGGCTTAAGACAGGTAGAAGAATTGGGAAGATGGAAGAAAAAGACTGTTAGATTTTGAAGTTGAAGATAAAGTGTAATCTGAAGACGTTCCTAGTTAGAAGTGTAAGACGGCTAGGGCAGACATGCAACTAAACCCAGTTATGATGACCCTTACATGATCATGGATAAAGTTGGACCTTTAGCGTATCCATTTGGAGTTACAACAATCCCTTTCACGAGTGCATAACATCCTTCATGTGTCGATGATAAGGGAATGCTCAACAGACATTGATGTGCAAGCAAGCATTGACCTTGAAATGGTTTAAGTGAACCTAATTTACAAAGAAGAATCAGTTGCACCTCAGAGCGGAAGAAGAAGAAAGCTAAGAAGGAAGACGTACAACTAGCTTTGGGTCATTGAAGCATTCACACCGATAGAGGAAACATGAGTTATAAAAGACGAGGCGTTTTTGAAGTTCCACAAATCAAGTACCTCCCAGTTATGTTCAGTTTCGAGGAAGAAACTTGTTTTAAGTGGGGAGGATGTAACACCCAGAATTTTTAGAAAGGGTAAAATGGTAATTGAGTATGTATACTATGACCTAATTATTATTTAACCTATTTATTTAATTAAAAATGATTTAATTAAAATGATTTAGTTATTTATTTTTTTATGGATTTTAATTAATGGGTATAAAAGGGAACCGTTACCTAGATTATTCATTAGTTGTTACACAGCAATTTCGTTTCTTCAAAAATTGGAAGAAGGCCAACGTTGTGCAAGAGGAAAAAAAAGGTTCGAACGTTGTTTTCCAAATTCGGGGTTTAACGGCTGATTTTCGGTGCAGACCATAGTAGAAGAAATTGATCACCGTGAGGAGGCGATCGTTTCGATACCACCGTTCTTTTTTCGGTAAGTTTTCCTTGCTAGCCCTAATTATAGATCCGTTCGTTTTTTAGAAAATCTGAGATTTTGGTGAATTAGTGGATTGGCTAACCGTAGCTTCTCGTTTAATTAGCGTAGGGATTCGTAGAGGTGTTGGTTCGAGGATTCAAGACTTTTCTTTCAAGATTTTGCTTTCGAATTCGATTTCGAAATACCAATGGTAATGAGGTGTTTTTAAACGGATTTTGTGTCTTAATCAATACAATTACTGTTGTGTTGTTAATTTTTAATTATACTGTATAAGTTTATTAATTATACTATTTTTTTTTCTTAAGATTACTCGGCTCATATTCCGAGATATGATGTCGGCTCTTTCTCCTTTCCATTATAGTGGCTACTGAGTATTTTAGTCCAATGTTATAGTTTTTGAGTTGATCAATTTGCAGGTTAAGGTTGTTAATATATTACGTCGCCGCATGTTCTTCTATACACATATGTGCACACACACACATATATATTATATATATATATTCTTTATATATATATATATATATATATATATATATAGGAAAACTTAAATATGCTATTGTATTGATATAGTAAAATTAATAAATATTATGTACGGTAAATAACGTTATTTAATTTATGTATTAAAAGAAGGTATGCGCAACGAAGTACTGCATATGTTTAATGGTTATAGTGAAAAGTGCATTATATTTATTTTGTGTTTTTACTTGTATTACACGATACGACGTGACTTGTAGTTTCTTTTGGAACATTATATGTTAATTGACAATGTTTAACTTCGATTTCTGGTAGCCTTGGCTCAAAGACCACAACTAAGACCTTTTAGAAGGTGAACATTATATGTTAATTGATAAAACGTATTAGTAACTAAATGTATAATATTATAAGTCCTTAGGGAGCCTTATACATGAATGAATCAGGTGGTTAGAACTTAACTCGTAAATACATATGTGGTTGTTTAAAAGCTAAAACATCAATATCACTGGTAAGGCACGTTTCTAAATCGAAGCATGGGATTCTTACAACCCCTTTTGAGTTATGTGTCAAGGGGCAACGTGTAATTTCCCACACGGAGACCCAAGTCCCTGCCCCCTTGAGAGGTGCTTAATATGTCGAGGTGATTCTCACCCTGCACAGTGTCCTTTGGTATTGATGTAACAAACCTTATTTGAGTGAGGATATACTACGGAGCTAGTAGGGGGTGAGAGAGCGCAACTATTAAAACTTATGTGGCAGTGATTGTAGATGATGTCATGTTATATGTATCTGCCTTTAATTCTATTTAATGTACCATTTCTTCTAACCCTCTCTAAGTACGTATGTACTTACCCCTTTTCTCTCTTGTCCCCACCCCGAGAATGTGGTGTTTTTGTAGGTCGTTTTTGAGGCCACAGAGGAGTGACCCGGAGATGATGCAGATGGTGTCTACTGTCTTTACTTTTAGTTTACTTTTGGGTATAGATTCTCTTCTCCGTTGTAACATTCGAAATCAATGGTTTGAGTTTATAGTTAATGAATTCTAACCGATACATTTGTATTTGATGATTATAATTAGTCTTTGACGATGTAATAGATGCAGTCTGTGTCACTTTCGATCGTTGTAGTAGTTGTTCTAAGTACCCGAGTCAGTCGTTTCACCTTCCATTTGTTCTCTGATGTCTGCTTACGTAAGGCTTACGTGTATAATTAGATTGAAATTTGATTATATGCGTGCCGGGCGTTCTTTTCCGGATAGAGACTCGGTGTCCGGGACAAGGGCGTCACAACTTTAATTGCCTTAATTGCCCCAATGTATTTTATAAAGTGAAAATGGTGCTACATATAAAAATGGCAAAAAGGTAAATTTGTCAAATTTTAAATGACCAGAGAACCTATTAATCGATGTCTGCTTAAATATTGTTAGCTTCAAAATGTCCCAAGTAATTTGGGGCGGAGGGAGTAACATAGAAGAAATTTTGATGTGGACCCATGTTACAAAAAAAAACCAACGATTAAAAATTTTTAATTGATTGACGGTGATGACATGGTGGTCCAATATTTCCCAGGACCACCATAGAAGCAGTGTAAAATATAAGTCATTTTATTTTTTGGGGTTTTCTTCTAATATAAAGTTATTATTTGGAATACCATTTAATTACTTATTAAACTGTTTACCTTTTTTTGGAATACATTATATCGTTTACCTCTAATTAGGGGATTAGTGGAGAAGGACGAAAACATTTCATTAATTAAGGAGAATTATAACTTTTTAAAACTGTTGTATAAAGTACAAAACAATTTTTTTTAGGCTTCATCCATCCATCTTTCTCTCTCATCCATCTTTTTTTAAACACTTATATAACTCAATCTAAAACTACAAATTTGCAAATTCATTCACCAAATTGTTTATTTTTCATGATCCTTATTTTGAGATTACATTCATCATATTCCAACGTAATTTCCGAAAATCCGCCGTTGAAATTCACTATTATTCGAAATTCACTGTCGATATTCACTGTTTTTCGGGATTTACTGAGGAGATTCACTGAGTCAATTTCGGCAGTGAATCTCACAAAAAATGATGTAATTATATTGAACCAAGTCTCAAAACGAAGAGCATGAAAAAATAAAAAATTCATTGAAATTTTCATCGCATTTGGAAGATCTAGATCAATAGATATGATAGTTTGAAAATGGAGGAGGAAAGAGAAATAAAATTTTAAAAAAAAAATTGATTAAGAAGGCGTCCTGCTCCCGTCCCCGTAACTTTAATTTTTTTTTTTTTAATTTTTTCTGTCCTTTAGCCTATAAAAATCATAGGAGTTGTCATTCTCCCTATAAAAACTAATTGGGTGTCATGTTACCTAAAAATATTCCAAAATATGTCCTTCTACCTAATTCTATATAGTCTTTTGTCTGGACAGACAACTTTAGAATTTAATTATGCATTTAGGACGCATATAAAAAGTGGTCAATTATAAGGACAAATTAATAGTTATTGGACAATAATAACCCTATTCTTCTAATCGCTACTTCTATGTAAAAAACATCCAGAATCCCATGCTCGAGATAACTTTGAAGCTTGTGCCGTAGTCTTTCCATGAATCAAGTCATCGACGGCTGAATCATCGAGCTGTTGGCATTGAAAGATATAAACTCTGAGATTGATGATGATGATCTACCTTTACGAAGGATAATTCTTCGTTTTGTTCCACCGGTGACATTTGTGTCGTTGTCCGTTCCATGAATGATTGCAAAATCAGAAAGAACATGACATTCCGGAGACGTTTTGCAACGGGAAAAAAAGAATGAATAAAACATGTGTATTGGCGATTCTATACAGGAAACATTGATTTTGTTTTTTTTAATTTTTTTTTATGTATCTATGTGTAATATTCCGATTTTTCGGGAAAGGGCAGACGTGTCATTTTGCGAAAACGAAATATTATATCCTTTACATTTTTGTGCATTTAAATATATATATATATATATATAAATATATATATATATATATATATATATATATATGACGATGCTTTGGATCTCGTCGATAATCACTCCGGGCAAATTACCTTTGTGACAACGACCATTAATCCTATGAACCCTAAGCGTGTTGAACGGGAATTTGTTTTTGGCGTATTATAGACTGAGCTCTCGAGTTATTTATCTTGAGTTGCCTATGTATCCAATAGCTTAATTGGAATCAAGTCTTTCGTAGTTCCTTAGGGTTGTTTATATAGAGGTCGATTTATCTCTTTTCTTGTCATGCAAGGAATTGCATCCTTATTATTAATATTATTTCCCTAAGGATATACACGCATAAATCCCTATAATTTAGGGATAATTATGGGCACATTTAAGTGTCAGGATCAGAGTCTTTATGACTTAGGATTCTTTCCTTATTTATCTATAGGTATCCAGCACGTGGAATAACAGCCGGTGTTGCTCTGTGCGTCCTATGCCGAGCCCCCAAGGCCACTATGGCCGAACTGGTCAACTCATCTTCGCTAAACCTTAGCCAACCTGCGGTGGCTGGAGGAGGAGCATTTTCCGATCTCCCACCTGGGGCTAGGGACCTGCCTTGGGATACGCGTTTAGGGACTCCTGGCCCTTCATGCCTTACATTTAAAGGCAAACCATTTATTGTACGACTTAAAAGGATGACACATGGCATAGTTCGGGTCGGCTATCATCATAAGACCCTTAGATCTGATCTTTCTTTTAGTTGGTCAGATATGCGCTAGTGTTGTTCGGCCGCACTTATCCGACCTCTCATTTTGAATTTTCTAGCTACTAGATGGCAGCCTATTTAAGTAGGTCGTTATTGCTTTTCTGGGAACCGAGGCGTCTTTCCCTCTTTCCCATAACTGACGTCGTTTACACTTCCGGGGGGGTTATAACCCTTATATTTTCACATCAGACTTTACCACTTCTTCCCTCTTGCTATTAAAACAAAAATTTGGACATTTCTTCAAGAGTTCTCTACATTTTTTCAAGTAAGCACTTTCTCTTCTCCTCTTTCTGAGTTCATTCTCCTTTTCTTTTTTCCGCCTTTTCTGGTTAATGAGGGCTAGGCCTGCAACCAGTAGCTCAATTGAGAGGGAATTTGAATCCCAATCTGAATCAGAGGAAGAGATTTACTAGTCTAGGGTTCCATTAGAGACCTCAGTTCCTGTTATCAAACGTAGAGGTTTCGAACATTTAGTTTTTGACCCTAAATTTGTTGAACCCGGTGCTGAATCGGTTATTAAACATGTTAGGTCTCATTCCAGCTTCAGATTTTCCTCTTTGAATCTAAGTATGAGAGCACACATGACTGCTAGGTCAGCCATAGGTTGTTTTGGGGTTAGATCCAAACTTTCACAGGATGATATTCTTCAAAACCGATACAACATTGACATGGACCAATACTCTTCCCGACTTCCTGGAGAGGTGTACTGTACTGCGTACAGGGAGCAGTTCACTTGTGGTCTTAGGGTCCTATTTTGTCCGGCTTTTTTGGTCGTTTTTCTGAGACATTACCATATGGGATCGGCCCAGATCGCCCCGAATGGGGTTAGAAGTATTATTGGCTTCACGATTTTCTGTAGGTGTGTGGATTCCAAGTTTTTATTACCAGCATAAGAAGGTTAGGAATCATATCGGGTGGTATTATTTCCCACGCCGAATAGACCACCGAAGGGGTATCCCTATCCTTTCCAAAGGAAAAACTACTATTGATGAGTGTAAAACCCAGTTCTTTTTCATCCGTCATGGCGGACACCCTAAACTTGGTGGTTGGAACTATCATCATCTCCCGGCAAGTGTATGTCCCACTGGGGGTTAATGAGCGCTTGTTGGACGATATTACCGGATCAGGTATCTCCCTAGACCTTGAAGAGTGGCCTCCCAAACTAATCGAGGCAGCTCGTCTGGCCCACTCTTTGCCTGAGCCTTACCTGAGGCTAACTCAAGCGGAGTACAACAATTGTAGGAACTTATCCTTGGCCTTTCCAAACATTGTTTGGAATAGGCCTAGGCCCTTTACAAATATTTGATTTGGGAAAAAGCCTAGGCCTAGGCCACTTCCAAAATTTTGATTTTGGAAACTGGCCAGGCATATTAACCAAAATATTGGCTTTTCCAAATTTTGTTTGGAATAGGCCTAGGCACTTTTCAACATATTTGATTTTGGAAAAGGCCTAGGCCTAGGCCCTTTTGGTTTAGGAAACCAAAGGTATCCCTTTTGATTAGGAATCAAAAGAAAAGAATCAAAAGAAACCTGATTTTAATTTGGATTTATTTTTGGAATAGTTCTAATTAATTATAATTAAAATTAAAATCGTTAAAATTAATCGTTAATTTTATTTCGATTAAAATATTTTAATTAATTAAATGATAATTAGTTAATTGATTGGATAAAATTATTTAATACATTAAATGTTAATTGATTAATTAAGACGCGAGTAGTTAAATTTTAATTTTATCTTTTTCATAAGATTTTATTGTATGGATTAGATATAGTAGATATAAAATGATTAAATGGACCCCGATTGATCATGGACTCGACCGATAGGATAGATGTGAATGATATAATTTTTCTGTTGGTTTAAAAATTGTCATAGGCCGTTATGAAGAACTGTTGAAATAGTGTCCTAAACCCAATCGGGTTGGACCGGATCCGACCGGGTTGGATCATTTCTACTTTTTGTTTTTGTTTGTACATATATAAAATGGATTTTCTGTTGTCATATATATGTTCTTTTAAAGAACCAATTATGAATTGTTATATGATAACGTCCTTAGTATTAAACTGTGATAGAGAAATCATGATACGCGATTATGGTTGATGAGATCTCTAATCACTTAAATAAGTTTGATACTTAAATGTCTCTAGGCTGATGTACTATTAAACAGGGCATTGATAGTATGAACATGCTAGCACGTATTAGATGTCTTCTATCTTTAGGGTAGGGATAGATCTCATCCATCAAAGCGTAGAGACACTTGGACTGTACGTGGACGTGTATTAGAGAATGCGTACGTTAGACTTACCCACGGTGTGGATTAGAGAATGCGTACGTTAGTCTTCATGGCATCACGGTGTGGATTGTCATGCTTTGACACTATTGAGGTTTCCCCTAGCCACGGGGTGATCATGCGGTAGTGATTGGGTATGATACTGAAGCATGGGGAGTATACATGATTGGTCGTCCGGAAATCGCGTATCCTATGATTGGGATCGAATATCCGAAATGGCCTTCTTATAAGGAATGTCTAGCTCTCGTGAATCTTTGCAAAGTAGGAGTAAATGAGTTGCTTCGAGAGGGCATGATATCCACATTATAAGATACGGTCGTTAATGTTTGACACTCGACGTACGACCGTATGGATATTATTATAGCGATATGATTGTAAGTTACACGGTAACTGTTCACATGAAAGGTAGTAGTCATTGCATTTGACTCTTCCGATGATTGGAGGTCACAGTGTGTTGCTAGACGCTATCCCGTGATCGTTAGGCATGAAGGGCATTTTCGTAATTTGCACTTTGTGTCTACGACCAACATATTCGGAAGCCTATCGGGTCACACACATATGAACATCTAGCCGGATTAAAATGTGGTTATAGTTGATAACCAAATAAGGAAAATTTATCTCGAGACTATAAAGGTTATAGTGGTAAATTAATATGGTGGTATTTATTTATTATGAATAAATTAAATACAAGATATTAATTATGATGATTAATTAAATATGTATATTGATACATATAAATTTCAAAATTATGTATATATGTGATATACATGTATTTTGCAAATTAATTAATCATAGTATCATATAAATTAAAGAATATTCCGGGAGCCAATATTTGGCTATATGGGGCGCCACATTGAAGTGTATAAGACACACTTGGATTGTGCAATTTAATTAATAAGATTATCATATATTAATATTAGATATTAATGACTATAGATTTGCACACATGTGTAAATTGATTTATGGTAATAAGATAAATATAGTCAATATAAGATATTGACAATATCTTGGAAGTATTTAATATAAGATATTAAATTAAATGAGATAAATCAATCTAGGAAATTTTCCTTATTTTATTGGGAAAAGGTTCTCTTCTCCTCCACTCATATTTGGGGTGCCACTTTGCCTATAAAAAGGAAGTGGGTGTCAAGCTCTTTTGTACATCACAATTCCAAGAACTAATAGTTCTTGTGTAAAATAGAGCATCCTATAGAGAGTTGGAGATAGGGGAAAAGGTCCGGTCTAGCAACCGGAGTTTTCCAATAGCAATCCATGATGGGATTCCGGCGAGTTCGTTCGTGTGGACTAGCGGTAGAGGCCGAACACTTGGGCGGCTGTTCTCGGTGAATTTTTATGATTTATATTGTAGTATTTCATTTCCTAACAATAATCCCAATAAGCAAGTTTTGTAGTTTTTTAGTAATTTTTATAGAAAATTACGTATTAAATCGGGTGGTGCTCGGCCGAATGAATTGAAGAAATGGTTTCTCGGTGAAAGTTATAAAAACAATAATCCCCGTGTAAAATAGAAAATTACGTATTAAATGCCGAATTGAAGAAATGGTTTTAAAGTTATAAAAAGTGTAAAACTTTACGTGCTTAAATGATGATTTTATGTTGGTTTGAGTTGAGTTGATGACGGTCAAATTATACCCGTAAAAGTCATCAACGTAGACCTTAAATCGGGACTAATATTATATATTTTATGATAAATCACATGTTTATATTTATTATTTAATGTTAGGTGATTAATAAAATATAATTTGGTATTTATCCATATAACTTGGTGTTTATCCATTATATTATATAAATCGGTATTTATCCGTTTTTATTATATTTATCTGTTTTATTTAAATATGATTTACTTTGGGATAAATATTTATTTTGTAGATTTGGATAATTTATGGAAGATAAATACAAGTGGAAGAATTAATTCTCAAGATAAATCCAAGAAAATCAAGATGCACTCAAGATAAAGATCGGATAAGCACGAAAAGAGGAGCAAACCACCCAAAGTGTGGCGCCAACATGAGGATACGCATAAGGGGGGGCGCACTTCATCTTATTCTTATTTTGAGATCGGCCGGGAGTTATCTCTTATTTTGTTTTGACATTTTGAAGTATATCTCTTAATTAGCTTGAACACCTATAAATAGAGGCATACTACACGCCTTTTACATCACATAAAAATATGAGTTTCTTTCTTTCAATCTTGCTTGGGAGTTCGAAGATGATTGAAGGCTAAGCATCTTGCGGTGAGACAACAGGAGGAAACCAATCAACAACCACACCAATTAGAGGATTTTTAGCTACATCTTTAGTGAGTTAATTTATGATTTTTCATCAATTGGATATTGTTATATTGTTTATGTTTTATTTGAATCGAGAGATCGATGAAACTGTCTTTTTGATTGAATTTATATGAGAGTATTGATTCAAGATTTGATCTTTTCAATTGATGCAATTAATTGTAATTCAAGAGATTGTTTATGATTAATTGAGTAGAGTATTGGAGACAATCTCATGATCGTGTTTTGCATGTCGTTTTGTTTTACTTGGGAAAGAAAACGAAACCCTAGAATTCGCTTAGAGAAATTTAATCGAATTCGTGATTGATTGTTACTAAAAATTATATCTTTAGCTTGCCGTCTAGTTGGGGTTGGGTTGGTTGATTGGTGGATTCCCGTTGCCTTGCCGTTGTTTTAATTACTTGATAAATCGAATAGTTCGTATCAATTTGATTCCAATTTACTATTCATCGAAGTTACTGTTCATCGTCGTTTTTACTGTTCATAATTAGTTTAAACCCTAGTTTAGTTAATAATTGTGACATAATCGATAGAATAATTGTCCATTGATCCGATAAACATTCCACTCCCTTAGGACGACCCGTAAACATCCTATACTACGATCCTTATACTTGGGGTGTTTCGGTTATAAATTGTAAAACTCGTTTTTACCGAACAAGTTTTGGCGCCGTTGCCGGGGAGTCGGTAACGGTTGTCGGATTCTATTTAGGACAATTTTCGAGTCAAAAAAGGGTCGTTTTTAGCACGCGATAGTATTTTGGCCGTAACTTTCGGCTCGAGTGTCCGTTTGGAACACGGGACCCCAATTCGGAAAGCTCGTTCCGACGCCGACGACGTGGTGAACAGCCGTAGGCCGTTCGGTGCGTTTTCGAGGTCAAAATCCACTGTTTTGCCCTCCATTTTGGCCACTAGAAGATTTCAACACGTTTTTTTTTCCCGTCTTAGTGTTTTTCTAGTTTTTTTTAGGTTTTCGTAGGCGAACGAGCGTTCGATAACTTGAACGCCCGTCCACCTCAATTCATGTCTTCGAACGAACGTTCATTCATCGAACGAGCGTTCGATTCGAACGAACGTCCATTCATCTTGGACGCCGATTCGATCTCTCAAATCATCACTTCTTTTCTTTCTTCTCTTCTCTTTTCTTTTCTCCCTCTAAACCATCAAACCTTTTCTAAACTGTTCTAATCAACCCAAAGGGTTGATTTCTTCCTTCTCCTTTCTTGGTTTATGCAAACGAGAAGTAAGAAGGGACTTCGATCTTTGATCCCGAGCACGAACGATCTATCCTTAGAAGAAGGCTTCTCCCCGATTTGGACAAAATGGCGGATCAAGATCCACCAATTCCAAATCCGATCCCCAAGCCCGATTAAATTTACTCCTTCAACAAATGCAAGCTGCGGCAACGGCGAGAATCGGCAAGGCGGCATAAATCAACAACTTCAACAATTCCGCCAAAACCGGCAATCGGTTGAACCGGGACCCTACACTCCCATATCTTAATCAAGATTTTCTCGAGGGGCATAGACCTATTCGTCCTCGACATGGGAGGAGCGAACTTTGATCTGAAGAACGGAGTAGTTGCACTAGTCCAAAATAGCTCTTTCCATGGCACTGCTCAAGAAGACCCGCACGACTTCTTGTCCACATTCGTACAAATCTGTGAAGCAGGCCATTATCCTGGTGTTGATTCTGAGATCGTAAAGTTGAAGCTATTTCCTTTTGCTTTGAAGGGTGAAGCAAGCAGATGGTTTAAGTCATTAGCCCATCATTCTCTCCATACATGGAATGATGTCAAAAGAGCCTTCGCTCTTAAGTGGGTTTCACCGAGGCAAGATTATGGAGATGAAACGGGAAATAGCTACTTTCGAGCGAGTTGGAGGATGAAAGCTGTTGGCAAAGCTTGGGAAAGATTGAATCTTTTGATGAGGAAATGCCCCAATCACGGATATGACGGACATGAGTTGTTGGAAGCTTGTTTTACGAGAGGTGTCTCTCAACCTAATAGAGACTATCTTGACTCCACTCATGGATCCTTCTTAGGGGAGGTGATGAGGCTAACTTACGAGTAGCCGAGACAATTGCCAAGAACAACATGTGGTCGACTCCTAAGAAGACCAATATTGTTAAGAAAGAAGGTCTACGCAAGCAATCCGATACACGGTTTGTTGGTTGCTCGGATGGAATCGATAAGCAAGCGGTGGCCAATCTTCGGATGCGGCCTTACGAGGTGAATTATCTTGGAACACGGCGGGGAGAGATGACGGAGGAGGTAAACTTAATGGATAATCAAAACCAACCCTTCCGAAACTTCAACGGAACCGAACTATTCGGGATTTCAAAGACAAAACTTCAATCAAGCCAAGTTACCACCGGCCCTTCAAATTCGAATTCTTTCAACTCGAACTATCAAAGGCCGATTCGAACTCCCAAAGGCCTCAAGGTGGCTGGAATCAAACTCGGAACAACAATCATACCACCTCATGTGTCCCTCAACACAAATTCGATGAGTGGTAGACATGGTGAAGACTCGTCTACTAGTGTTAAAGCAATTGAGAGACAAGTTGGTCAAATGGCGGACCGGCAAGCAAGCGAGACCTCACGGTAAACTTCCAAGTTATACCGAGAGAAATCCGAAAGGCGATGTGAATGTTTGCCTTTGCCATTACACCTCGGTGGGAGTATGGGCAAGAAGAGGAGTTAAACGAAGTAACTGCGAGAAGTGGTAAGAAGGCCGGACCCGGCATGATGTCGGGAAACGAGTAGCCCCTCCGACGCCATGAGTTCGGGAGGGGGAAATCGAAACCACATGCCGAAGAAAGCAACGATGAGGAGCTTAGTGACAATTCTTCGGAGGATGAAAATAATTCGATGACGAGGAAAGAAAGGAAAGTCAAGGGGCGGTACCCACGACTAAGAAAAAGGAAGAAAAGTTTGTGAGATGGAAGGATAGGGAGGATGAGGCGATAAAGAATCAAGCTACGGGGAATGATAAAGCCCTTCCTTATCCACCAAAAAGGAAAGAGAAAGCCCTCACTAACGACAAGCGGTATCTTTGGAGTGAGGAGGATACTTAGGGACACTAAAGTGAGTATGCCCTTAGGCGAGGTATTGTACGAAATGCCTAAATGTACTAAGTATCTTAAAGAATTACGTGGGAGCAAGAGAAAGCTTCGGGGGATGGGCGAAGAAGTGCTACGCGAGGATTGCTCGATGGTTTCACGAGAAAATTCTTTGTTAAGCGAGGTGACCACAGCGGACCTTCAATCTCTGTGAGATCGAAGGCCATTTATTCGAAAACGTCTTATGCGACTCGGGGGCCTCTATTAATGTGATGCCATTAAACGTATGCAAAAAGCTCGGGTTAGATAAAAGGATGCGGGAACGTCCGATTTCTCTTCGGATGGTAGATAAATCTAGCCGGACTGCGCAGGCCGGTTGTGTAGCTAATGTTCTCCTTCAAGTTGAACATTTAGTCTTCCCTACCGATTTGGTTATTCTAGACTATCCACACGATAAGGAGATGCCTCTAATTCTAGGCCGAACCTTTTTAGACACTTCAACGCTCTCGTCGACTTACGCAAAGGACGGATTACTCTTAGAGTCGGTGACACATCTGTCACCTTCACACGAGGGACACATCTGAAAGAGCCGTAATTGATGAAATATCGTTTGTCGAAGCTATCTATGAGGACGAAAAAGATGCCTACTTTGAAGAAGCGAGAGGAGTTGACGAGAGATAGGTGTTTTTGAAGTCATGGACATTGAGGATCCGGTGATTGCGGACCACCTTCTAATTCATTTCAAGCCGTAGGCATTGACGAGTCATCTTCACTCGCTCATACGGGCACATATTGAGTTAGAAGCATGGAGATGCCCGGCAACAAACGATGATTTCAAAGAGGCCGAGTCGGGAAGACTTCATCCCTGGTGAAGAAGAAGCTCGATGGGTAGTTGGGACGAGGTAGAGTTTTGGAGAGAAGCTACTCATTGGGAAGTAGATGATTGGGAAGAGGCTGGCGAGAAGAGCTTAAAGATGAAGAGTTAAGAAAAATGATCGATCACAAGAAAAAGGAAGCAAGTGTTGACCGGAGGATTCCGATGGATGATTTGATCCAGTACCTTTCTGGGGTTGAGCCTCGGGAAGATGAGCTATTCTTTAGTCAACCACTCCAAGCTCATAAAGAGAAAGGTGGCCCGTTAAAGTCTAGTATTGAGCAACCACCTGCGATTTAGAGCTCAAACCGCTTCCGAAACACCTTAAGTATATCTTTCTTAAGGATGGAGATAAATTGCCTTTGATCATTTCTTCGAAACTCGACCAAGAGCAAGAAGCACGGTGATAGAAGTGCTTAAGAAAAACGTCCTCGCGTTCGGTTGGCAAGTGGGTGATATCCGAGGGATCGGCCCGGACATATGCATGCATAAAATCCGAACGGAGGAAGGCGCTAAAAAGGTAAGACAACCTCGGCGAAGGCCGAATCCGCATATGCAAGAGGTTGTCAAGAAGGAGGTTATAAAGTGGCTTGACATGGGAATCATCTACGCAATCGCCGATAGCGAGTGGGTCGGCCCTACTCAAGTTGTGCCCAAGAAGGGCGGTATTACGGTTGAAAAGAATGAAAAAGGGGAGGAAGTTGCCTTACGTCTCGTGACGGCTACGAGTACGTATCGACTATCGTAGGCGGAATGAAGTCAACGCAAAAGATCACTTCCCCTTACCCTTCATTGACCAACTAATTGAAAGGCGAGTGGTCACAAGTATTATTGTTTTCTCGATGGATACTCGGTTACTTCCGGATAGCCATCGACCCCAATGACCAAGAGAAGACCACGTTTACATGTCCATCCGGTACTTTTGCTTTTCGTAGAATGCCATTCGGTCTATGCAATGCACCCGCGACTTTTCAACGGTGTATGTTGGCCATTTTTGATGGACTTGTTGAGAAATGCATGGAAGTCTTCATGGACGACTTCTCGATCTACGGCGATAGTTTTGATGAAATTTTAGAGAACCTAGATATGGTACTCCAACGTTGCGTTGAGAAAAATCTGGTGCTTAAGCGGGAGAAATGCCATTTTCTAGTTGATGAAGGAATAGTTTTGGGACACAAGGTGTCCAATGCGGTATTCAAGTTGATAAGGCTAAGGTCGAAGCCATTGAAAGGATGACGTACCCTAAGACGGTGAAGGAGGTACGAGGTTTTCTAGGACACGTTGGCTTCTACGGGAGGTTTATTCGAGACTTTTCTACGATTGCCAAGCCTTTATCAAATCTTTTGAAAGATGATGTAGATTTCTTGTTCGATGCGAAGTGCAAGGAAGCTTTCAATTGTTTGAAAGATAAGCTTATCGGTGCCCCTATTTTAGTAGCACCCGACCGTTGGACCAAGCCTTTCGAATTGATGTGTGATGCCTCTAATTATGCCGTAGGCGCGGTTTTAGGTCAAAGAGTTGATAAAAGGTTCGGGCCCATCTATTATGCGAGTCGTACCTTGAACCCGGCTCAATGCAATTATACTACGGCGAGAAGGAATTCTTAGCCGTCGTCTTTGCCATTGACAAGTTTAGAAGCTATCTTAGGGTCTCAAGTGATTGTATGGACGGATCATGCGGCTTTACGCTACCTTATGGATAAAGCGGATGCCAAACCAAGGTTACTTAGATGGATTTTAATTCTACAAGAGTTTGACCTTGTGATTAAAGATAAGAAAGGCAGTGAGAATATTGTGGCTGATCATTTATCTCGCTTAGTAAATGAGGGTGCAGAAAATCACAATGATATAGGCATTGATTTTCCGGCGAGCAATTGATGAAGCTTGAAACGGTTAGGCCGTGGTATGCTGACTACGTCAACTATTTAGCGAGTGGTCATTTAGAGGATATGACGTATCAGGAGAAGAAAAAGTTCTTTTCTGATCTTAAATATCTCGTATGGGAAGATCCTTATTTGTTCAAGGTACGTAAGGATGGTTTGCTTCGACGGTGTGTTCCCGAGCATGATCGGTGGGATATCCTAGAACAATGCCACGGCGGTCCTACCGGAGGTCACTATGGAACACCAAAGACGGTTGCAAAGATCCTTCAAGCTGGATTTTTGGCCGACTCGTTTAAAGATGCGAAGCCTTTTGTAAAGGTTGTGATAGGTGCCGAAAGCGGGACGGCGAGTAGTAGGATGGAAATGCCACTTAAGCCCATTCTTGAATGCGAAGTTTTCGACGTTTGGGGCATAGATTTTATGGGACCCTTTCCATCCTCATGTGGTAATAAGTATATCCTCGTACGTGTGGATTATGTTTCAAAGTGGGTCGAGGCCATAGCTACTCAAACTAATGATCATAAAGTCGTGAGGAAATTCTTGCAAAAGAATATCTTTACTAGATTTGGTGTCCGAGAGCACTCATTAGTGATGAAGGCACTCACTTTTGCAATGCGCCGCTTGACAAGATACTTGAGAAGTATGGTGTCAAACATAAGATTGGTACACCATATCATCCTCAAACTAGTGGCCAAGTCGAGGTAAGCAACCGGAGCACGAAAAGAATTTTAGAGAAGACCGTGAACAATAATCGATCTAATTGGAGTCTTAAGTTGGATGACGCATTGTGGGCTTATCGTCTTGCATTCAAGACCCCGATGGGCACGTC
Organism: Gentiana straminea; assembly: GCA_036785695.1. Lineage (NCBI taxonomy): Eukaryota > Viridiplantae > Streptophyta > Magnoliopsida > Gentianales > Gentianaceae > Gentiana > Gentiana straminea. The sequence continues at coordinate 1,079,451 of JAVUPR010000398.1, read as the reverse complement.
ACCCTTCCAAATGGTCTATGGCAAAGCTTGTCATTTACCTGTCGAACTTGAACACGAGCTTTACGGGCTATTAAATTCTTAAACTTCGATAGCCAACTCGTGGGGAGAAACGATTATTACAATTGAACGAGCTCGACGAATTCGGACTCGAGCATACGAGAATGCTAAGCTTAGCAAGGAAAGAACGAAGATACTCCATGACGCTAAGATCAAGGACCGAGAATTCAAAGTTGGTGAAATGGCTTTACTCTATAATACTAGACTTCACTTTGTTTCCGGGTAAACTCAAGTCTAGATGGTACGGTCCCTTTGAGATTCTCGATGTCAATCCGAGTGGAGTAATCACTTTGAACGGGTATGGTAATCAAGCTTTTAAAGTGAATGGTCATCGCCTTAAGAAATATTTTGGGCAACCAAAGGAGAAGCTGAGACTCTTTATTTCCAAAGAAGGGATGAGAGTACGGATGTCTGATTTGTGAAGAGATTCCATCTTATTTCTTTGAGTCGGATGATGACATTCCTACCTCTACTGTGAGGAACCTTCTCACCGAGACTCCCGAGCATGTTAGCACACCTCCGCCTATCATCCGCAAGAATAAGAAGAAGAGAGTCAGTGTAGTTTGGAGAGAAAAGTTTAATGACCTTATTGCGCACTTGACTTGTTGTTGTGGTGAAAATCATTTCCGCCCCACTACTCCGATTCCGATGCGAGGTGGCGGTTTGTTAAACCAAAGTGGCCCGATCCGGGTTGATCTTTTGAAATCTGTGTCAAGCTATTGACATTAAAGAGCGCTCTAGGAGGCGGCCTAGTCTTTTAAGTATTTCCTTTTAGTTAAGTTTTTAGGTTAGTAGGAATAAAACTTTGGTGAGTTGTGTGTTGGTTATCCTCGTCCTATTTGTGGTTGCTTTATGTGTATACATGTTTACTCATATACCCGCTTGTACCCGAGATTATACGTTATGCCGAGTGTTGCGGATACGTTTGAGCGAGGTTTGCAAGTTATTACTTTTAGTGTTGTATGTTCGTGACACGAGTGCGGCGGTTTATTCATGCTACGGCACGACCGGCTTGTCAATCTCTTGCCCGACAACCATCTTTGGAACCGACTAAGTATTCTTTTCTTTTATTTGCACATTCGAGGACATAATGTGATTTAAGTGTGGGGGGGTGCAATTCATGCTTTATTTTCGACAATATGAGTAAATATTTGTGATCTTTGATAAATAGTGAAATTTTAAATTTACACTTGGATAATTGTAAATCTTGAGCATGTAATTGAAACAAATGCTCGCTAGTTGTAGTTTCGACGATGATTGTCCGTAACTTCGAGAGATGATTATAGCATGTTTTTTTGCTTTGAGATAGTATTCATTTCACACTCACGAAAGCCTTCGATATTGAAGCAAGATTTTTGAACTATATCCTTTCATTGTTTTGATGAGTTATCTTAGAAAGGTCGGTATAGTAACACCTTAGTTAGTCCGTGTCTTGTGAATATCGTAAAGTTTGAATGTGATAAGTGAGATGTAACTTATGTCTTAAAAAAGAATGAATAAGTAGTGAATTATTAATAAATACGTTTGTCGAAAGGCTTTGGTCGATGATTTGAGTGAGGTAGGGTGTACCACGTATGTCCTATTCCACTATGATGACCAAAAGCTCACGACAGTCAGTTTATAGCTACCTTATGATTTGAGTAGGTAGGGGATTATCACGAAATGTCCTATTCTACTATGATGGGTAAGAGCTCATTCTGATATGCGTCAAATTTGAAAATTTTGAAAATGAGGAGTAAAAATAAAGTGAAGTCTTTGTTATCATGGATCTTATACCCAGTAGAACCGCATGATATGTTGTAGGGGTTATCTGCGAGTGCGTGGGAAGGCTTTGAGTGGAGCTATTACTTGTACGTACTAGGGTAGTCATTGGAATTTTTGAGAGGATATTTCTTTGAAAGGCTTGTTAAATTTGAAAAGGGCTTGACACACACACACCGAATCTATCTACGTTGGTATTACTTGCTATATTTGTCGTATCTTTTGTTACGTGAGTTAGGGATCTATGTGGATTACATGTACAGTGAGCTAGTTTTGATTGTTTTGTTCGGGACGAACAAAAAGCTAAGTGTGGGGGAGTTGTTCTCGGTGAATTTTATGATTTATATTGTAGTATTTCATAACAATAATCCCCGTGTTTTAGTAATTTTTATAGAAAATTACGTATTAAATGAATGAATTGAAGAAATGGTTTTAAAGTTATAAAAAGTGTAAAACGTGCCGATTACGTGCTTAAAATGATGATTTTATGTTGGTTTGAGTTGAGTTGATGACGGTCAAATTATACCCGTAAAAGTCATCAACGTAGACCTTAAATCGGGACTAATATTATATATTTTATGATAAATCACATGTTTATATTTATTATTTAATGTTAGGTGATTAATAAAATATAATTTGGTATTTATCCATATAACTTGGTGTTTATCCATTATATTATATAAATCGGTATTTATCCGTTTTTATTATATTTATCTGTTTTATTTAAATATGATTTACTTTGGGATAAATATTTATTTTGTAGATTTGGATAATTTATGGAAGATAAATACAAGTGGAAGAATTAATTCTCAAGATAAATCCAAGAAAATCAAGATGCACTCAAGATAAAGATCGGATAAGCACGAAAAGAGGAGCAAACCACTCAAAGTGTGGCGCCAACATGAGGATACGCATAAGGGGGGGGCGCACTTCATCTTATTCTTATTTTGAGATCGGCCGGGAGTTATCTCTTATTTTGTTTTGACATTTTGAAGTATATCTCTTAATTAGCTTGAACACCTATAAATAGAGGCATACTACACGCCTTTTACATCACATAAAAATATGAGTTTCTTTCTTTCAATCTTGCTTGGGAGTTCGAAGATGATTGAAGGCTAAGCATCTTGCGGTGAGACAACGGAGGAAACCAATCAACAACCACACCAATTAGAGGATTTTTAGCTACATCTTTAGTGAGTTAATTTATGATTTTTCATCAAGTGGATATTGTTATATTGTTTATGTTTTATTTGAATCGAGAGATCGATGAAACTATCTTTTTTGATTGAATTTATATGAGAGTATTGATTCAAGATTTGATCTTTTCAATTGATGCAATTAATTGTAATTCAAGAGATTGTTTATGATTAATTGAGTAGAGTATTGGAGACAATCTCATGATCGTGTTTTGCATGTCGTTTTGTTTTACTTGGGAAAGAAAACGAAACCCTAGAATTCGCTTAGAGAAATTTAATCGAATTCGTGATTGATCGTTACTAAAAATTATATCTTTAGCTTGCCGTCTAGTTGGGGTTGGGTTGGTTGATTGGTGGATTCCCGTTGCCTTGCCGTTGTTTTAATTACTTGATAAATCGAATAGTTCGTATCAATTTGATTCCAATTTACTATTCATCGAAGTTCTTGTTCATCGTCGTTTTTCTTGTTCATAATTAGTTTAAACCCTAGTTTAGTTAATAATTGTGACATAATCGATAGAATAATTGTCCATTGATCCGATAAACATTCCACTCCCTTAGGACGACCCGTAAACATCCTATACTACGATCCTTATACTTGGGGTGTTTCGGTTATAAATTGTAAAACTCGTTTTTACCGAACTAAATGTTAATTAGTTAATTGATTGGATAAAATTATTTAATAGATTAAATGTTAATTGATTAATTAAGACGCAAGTAGTTAAATTTTAATTTTATCTTTTTTATAAGATGTTATTGTATGGATTAGATATAGTAGATATAATATGAATATATGGACCCCGATTGATCATGGACTCGACCGATATGATAGATGTGAATGATTTAATTTTAAAGTTGGTTTAAAAATTGTCCTAGGCCATTATGAAGAACGTGACTTAGTTTTTTTTCTGCATTTATCCCATTCCCGTTAGCTCCCCCGTGTGCGGCGGGTGTATTTATTTTATTAGATAGAATTAAATGTAACAAGAATGGAGCAGAAGATGGAGACCAAAGATAGAAGAATAAAGATTCCATTGGAGATGGCACATTAAAGATCCTATTGGCGGTCGCAGATACCCTTAGATTGTGACCCGCGGTTTCGTCAGTTTGTATTCGAAACCGCACCTAGGAAAAGTCCATGATCATACCGGTTACTTTACGCACTTATTTATTTTGTACTTGTATTTATTTTATATGATACGATAGATGCATGACTAGGCACGATCTAGATAAATGTGTAGGATGCATGTCTATAGAGATAGATATATTTGATGAGACCGTAATTAAATTAATTAAGTGATTTAATTTACGTAATTACTCCCACAACAAAAATCGAGTTATAAAATGTCTCCCAATATTATAGTGACGGTGAAGAGCCCTTGTTCGGATCCAACTGATCGGCCCACGTCGGGAGTTGACCTACCACGGGTATATCGTCATTATCGAGATATGATCGTTATGAGATCTCATGAATACTTGGGTTACGACTCGACTAAGAATCTTGCGGTGATTGGCCCACATCAGGACCGTCTGATTTTAGAGACATGAGGTTGACTATCACACAGACAAAGTGAACTGTCAAAGAGTTGACTAGTCAAACCACTGGAAGTCGCGTTAGACGCGATTGGTAAGAAGTACCTACCCGTCAAACTTGATCTGGTTGATCGGCCCACGTCGGGGATCGAGTCAACTAGATAGGATTCCAGCCACTAAAGGATTTTGAAAAATATTTGAAAGTCAATTGGGAGTAGTTGACTAGTGGGAGCAAAATCATAATCCCAAAGACCATATTTGATTTTGCGTGTATAGACAACAACACTCTTTTATCTTCATTTTTTATGTTGTAGTTTTTTAGCAAACTTTTATATTTATTTTTTTCTCGATTAGTAAAACCAAATTATGACTGTTTGAGAAACGTTCTCAAGAATGGTTAAGTAAATTTTAATCCTTTAAAAATAAGCAATGACGTGAGCAACACCGTTAGAGTAGTTAGAGACAATGAGACTACATAATTGATGCAGTGCTCCAAGACTTTAATTATTAATGAAAAACGGTAGCTCATGACATTGGATACGATCCAATATGATCATTCAGTCATATGATGACAATTAATTCAAACGTTGGATAAGAATGACCACATCTAATTTTGGAAAGGTTGTTTTCAAAATTGTAAGATTTAAGTATCGACTTAATTCTATCATTGCTTAAAGGTTAATTAAATAGTCAATGTTTTGAATACGATTCAAAAGGTTAAATAAACTATTTAATAACCTTTAGATTTCCTTTATGAAAGGAAATTGAAGACATAGCTCTTGTGATTTTTCTTAAGTCTTATGAAGACTACACTAAGAAATATTTACAAGTGCTTGAAAGATTAAAAAGATAAGTTAGGGCATGTGCTTAAATAGAGAACTTATTGAAGTTTCTATTCTAGGCAAGTGAGTTGAGATAAATCTATCTAAGTGAAAGTCAACTATTAGATATATGATATCTTGCGAGTGTGATTAAATTAGAAAGATTAAATACAGATATGGAAGGTGAAGCAAACGTTGTAACACTTACAGTATTCTGGATCTAGTAAACTGATAAGGGAACTAAATAAATGTTATTATGTTCTGGTTCTTATGAAGAACATGTTTTCAGTTGCTTGTTAGGATTTAGTAGACATATTCAATTGTAAAGAATAAATGTTATTTCGATAAAGTTGAAAGGTCACTGAATCTAACATACTAGATTGTTGTCACTATATAGTTGATATGTGTGATGAAATCTCAATTAAATATTTGTATGGTTGTTATCCTTGATATTTGTAGTTGTTTTAGACGTCGACTCTCTGGAAGAGAAACATATAATCTAATGTCATTTAGATGATGTCTAAACCATGTGATTATGAATCATGTGGGTGATACGTATCCTATCTAAAGATGACTAAAATACCCTTTTATGAAAAGGTTGTAAAATCTAGAAAAAATTGTCTAAAGCCTAAACATACCGATGTTTTTCGGCTTATGACAATTAATGCCACAAATAATTGTTTGTTAATCTCTACGACTATTTTTAGAAATAGTCAAGTGTACTCATTGAAGTGCATAATTCGGAAAGCCTGAAAAGTTCGAGCTAGTACGAATATGAGATTGATGAGCTACTTAGGAATTAATCTTCAGTTGGATTGAAGTAAATAATACCTGAAGGGTGTTTCAGAAGTCGTCTGAATGGAATAAGATTCTCCCTTGAAGGATGCCATCTTTGGGATACGCAATAAGATTGTGTTCCCAAAATGGAAACAACACTTTATATGATAAAGGTGTGACGCAAGTCATGCGAAGTATCCCTTACCCGTTTCGGGATAGTGCCCTTATACTTAACCGAGTTCCAAAGATAAAGGTTGAATAAATTCCATATTAGATATGGTCCATATGGAAGAGGATAATGTCAAATCTATCTTAACCGATGATTTGAAGTTGTCATAGGCAAAGTCAGGAAGGCTTGGAGCCTAGTACGACACATGCGACTTTGTGGAGTATCTTAGCAAGTATGCTATATATTATTTACTTGTCCGCGGAGCAAAATGTTTGTCTCCAAACATACTGTCTTCTAAAGGAAGTGTTTCTTCCAAAAGAAACAATGGGAGTGAATCAGATCTCAAAAGAGTTTGAGAACAACAAAGATATATTCAACCATAGGAACATGATCAGACGCCACATAGCGATGAGGTGTAGAACACTGCTCAATGCACACAAAAGTTCTGTAAGTCTATGGATAACCTCGAGCCTGAAAAGGCTGCCGGTATGTTCATCTTGAAGAATGAATATCTCACGACTTATGAAAGAATGTTTGAAAGGCAAGATTGAGAGATATGGCCAGGAGCCATAATATCTGAATTAGATTCCGCCAGTGACAACCTGGTTATGAACCTAGTCTGTCTTACCCAGTGGGAATGTCCCTGTAAGGCTGAGCTTAGTTCTATTCAGACTATGCTTGTTGTAACTTCGTATCATGGCAATATGATAGTGTTGAAGATGTTGGGCAGACAGCTCGATGTTCATAGACGATAACATGATATATGAGCCCCTGAGATCCATTTATGGACTCAAACAAGTTTCTCTAGACAATTTCTTTGTTTGATAATCAAAGGAGTTTGATTTACTCAAAATAAGGATATGCCCTGTAATACCCTACTCCCGACCCCTAGGTCCACTGGGGTAATTCTAGGAGAGGTTGCGAAGCTCTCGCCGCGACTTCAATAACAATACTAGAAAACCCAAGATTATTCACTAAATCCGCAAATTAAATTTACTATTACTTCAATAATGAATTTCATTACAATATTACCACAAATCAATTTTACATAAATCACTAACTAATTCCATTAAAAGATTACAACACATAAAATTACAATAGCTCTTTATAATAATTCAAGGTACCATCGAAAACATCAATTTCTATTTCCTCGGAACTCGATCAATATCAACGCCTATACTCTTCAATCCCCGCGATCATTAACCTGTATTTATATTTATACAAGAAACAAAAGAGACGAAGAAAATAAAGAAAACGAGGCGTCAGCAAAGGGCTGGTATGAGCCACGTGTGCAAGTGTTATACTATATATATATATATATATATATATATAATAATTTATAAAAAAAATATCTTGATCAACTTTTAAAAATAACAGCGGAAGTCTTTTAATTATTAATTGATTGAACAAATGGAACGATCAATTTTTAGTATTGAAGTGCACAAGCATTAAGAAAACATATCAGGTTCATTTACAAGCACCAGCTTTGGCCGAGCCGATGAGTCAAGTACCGCCCAAACACCGTTTTACCATATGGATTTCAACCGCACTCCACGAGAACTAGCCATGCCTGACAACTCCGGCCGATTGTCAGGGAAAAGGAATCAACCTTCGCCGTGCAAACCTCCTACACAGTTCCAGCCAACCCTATCCATGCCCTAGGACCCACGCACCAACCGTCAGCCCTTGCTTTCCCGGCTGTAGCATGAATCTTCGGGGAAAAGGTACCGTCCCCACTCTTACGAGTGAGCACTCTAGCTACTGTCGGAAAGACTTCGAGTCAAGAGGCCCCGAGACCGGTGACTAGCCGTTCTCCTAGAGCAGTAACTCTAATCCCCCTAGCCACCAGAGCTTTGACACTTTCGTGTCACGAGCGAGCGAGCGAGTAAGTATTATCCGTCAATTCCAAGTATATCAGTTTTTATAGTTACAAGATTGTGCACTAGCTCAAAACGGTTAATGTTTTATTGTTTTTAAGACATCATTCGAAACGACTTCTGAGTTTAAAACATCATTTTAATATAAGTAAAATACTTGAAAATAATTAAAAGACATACTTTGGCTTTATATCAAAATAAAAGACTCACCGTACATCCGCGTTAATGTAATACTCGTAGCACCCGGTGAATTGATCCATTTTGTATTGTTACTCCATAAATATTGCGACAATTAAAATATAATTTGATTATCCATCCAAAAATATAAATTCGGACTCCTGATTGATTGTTTGAGTTAGTGCATCTCAAATGAATTCCCATATGAATCTCACCTTCTCGCCAATTTAATTATATACTCCAAACAGCCTGATCTCCCTTTGTTCATAGACAACCCACCTCTTCTTTTTCTTTATTTTCTTTTATACTCCCGGCAAACCATTTCCTCGTCCCCTCAAATATCTTAGGAATTAGAATATAAATTGTCTCCTCCCTCTCAAACATTATACCCACAACAAACCATTATCCCAAAAACCGACAACGAAAGGAAAAGGATTTATGTTTGACATGAACAGAAAAATCAGGACGGTACAACATGATGAAGGGTGGAGGAATGGTTAATTTACTGAGGAAGCCGATAGTTAGAAGAATTTTCATGGCTCCGTAGTTGCGTATATCAGTGATGAAGGTAGGTAAGAACAAAAAAACTTGATGACAGCTCCAATGAGATTAATTTGCGGCGTCAGAAATTGCTCAATATGAAAACTGATTCTCAATGTTGAAGATAGACTATTGTCTTATGGCAGAAAACATTTCAATGGTGATGATGTTTAGAAAAGATCGACTGAGTAATTCGATGAGGATTCCCGTAACTACGATGTTTGATACCTCTACGTATTAAATATAAACTATACTCCAGTAGTTCTTTTGCCTAGATCACAACCCAATGTAATGAATAAAAAGTATGTTATGCAGATGATAAGGAAGTGGTAATGATTGATCTCTTTGGGAGAGAAAGTGAGATATCCGAGATATATATATATATTTATATATATATATATATATTTATATATATATATATATATATATATATATATATATATATATATATATATATATACAGACATATGAATGGTAGAAGAGTAATACCATCAATTCGGACGTTACAATAGAAAGCTAAAGACACATAATGGACATTAATACCAACTATTACAACTCTATGTCTACTATAACCCTTATCCTCTTAAATTGTCAAACGTCTATCAACATTGATTAGAGATAATTGTTAAAGGTAATTTATATTTGCAATGGAGTTGTCGATAACATTTAGCTAAAAAAAATATTGACGGTTTATGTTATAATTTTCCCTTCAAACTTAATGGCTTAAGGTTTTGGTCAAAAGTAATGTGTTTATAATTGTATTATTATAGATATATTTACAACTAAGACATTAATAAGGAAATTAAACAATTTATAATAATAATAAAAAAATATGTGAGACACAAAGCTCCAAGATCATTATTTAGACGTATCATTACACTGTATAGTCGTTACTAATAGTCGAATATCTCATATGATAATAATAATAATAATAATAATAATAATAATAATAATAATAATAATAATAATAATAATAATAATGATGATGTCACTTTTAATAAAATAATGTCACAACGAAATGATTTTTACGTTGAAAATACTTCAAACTTTTCGCAGTTTAATCAATAGTATGAAAATACCATGTATTACTACATCTTAATAGTTGGAATTTTATTTTATTTTTTTTTTATCTAGAGAGTAATTTCGAAATACCTATAAAGTCCTTTATAAAAAAATACTGCGAAAATCGGGGTGTTACATGCCCAATGTGCAAGATGGATAGTGAGAGTGCATTACGATTTTTGAGTAAGGTATTAAATATCTCTCTCAGGAATTGTCACCCCATGTCACAGTCAATTAGTGTTTGGTAGTTCAAGGTCTTTACGAAAGCACTTGGATTAATAGTTCTTATTTTAGAAATAACAATCTATAGTGATAGATTTAACTGCTGTTAGATTATAGTTTACCTATATAGATGTGATGCTAAAAGAGTTTAGCATAGGTCGCGATAGGGGATACTTCTAGTCGGTGTTCTTAAGATCTATCTGTGTTAGGACGTTGGTCCTAAAGATGAGGTGAAATATGATGATTATGGAAGGTTTCCTTTGCTACTGTGATAGGAACCATCATAAGAGTTATTTCAGATGTTCATACTTCATGAAGAGTCATGAGCAAGTATGAAAGTAGATCTGGTGAATATCGAGAATATCCTTAAACAAGTTAAGGATGATTTCCTAGTTTATCGAAGCTTCAAAGCAAATAAATATAGTTATACAGACGTATATCCTGAGTCTTATGAAGGCGAGTGGGAGCTGCTGTCTGGGTTTGCAATCACTTTGATTAAGTGATACAGTGAGCTGTAAATGTTCTTAGCTATGGGCCTCTGTAGATTCTACAACCAGGCCAAAACACTGTAGTGCCTTAGAGGCACAGCGGAAGCAGTACATGGATCTAGAAGGTTCATTCCTGAACCTTATACTGTTCTTCCACCTTTTTATATAGTTGATATAGTAAGTGGATTTATTGCTTGAAGAAAGGACCATGGTCTCGTCAGAGATTCATGTGTGTGTTGAGGCGGTTCCTTTTGACTTGGTCATTTGGAGCATGGTATGAAGATAGTCGAAGTCCCCGTGGATAGCGATCCATTCATGGCTAGGGCTGGTTGCAAGTATTGCATGAGATTCTTGTGTTTCAACTTTGTCTTGTGTGTGCGAGTGATTGGTTTTAGGCCAAGCAGGAGATTGTTGAAATAGTGTCCTAAACCCAATCGGGTTGGACCGGATCCAACCGGGTCGGATCATTTCTACTATTTCCTTATGTTTATACATATATAAAATGGCTTTTCTATTTTCATATATATGTTCTTTTAAAGAACCAATTATGAATTGCTATATGATAACGTCATGAGTATTAAATTGTGATAGAGAAACCATGATAGGCGATTATGGTTGATGAGATCTCTAATCACTTTAATAAGTTTGATACTTAAATGTCTCTATGTTGATGTACTATTTAACAGGGCATTGATAGTATGAACAGGCTAGCACGTATTAGATGTCTTTTATCTTTAAGGCAGGGATAGATCTCGTCTATCAAAGTGTAGAGACACTTGGACGGTACGTGGACGTGTATTAGAGAATGCGTATGTTAGACTGACCCACTTACACGGTTAAGTGTCACACTATGTGGCGGTTGTGTAATTATCCTTTGGACTAGAGTCTTCATGGCATCACGGTGTGGATTGTAATGCTTTGACACTATTGAGGTTTCCCCTAGCCACGGCGCGATCATGCGGTAGTGATTGGGTATGATACTCAGGGGCGCCCCAGTAGGGGGGCCAAGGGGGCCATGGCCCAGAGCCCCCCGGAAAATCAATGAATTTAAGGGCCCCATGAAATTTTTACCTAATATTATATATATACTGTATTTATATGAACAAGGAATGTATTATCGTAATGGTTAGCACTTAAGTATACTAGACATGAGACTTGGTTTCGAATCTTGCAAGCTACAATAATTTTTGTTTTTTTAAACTAGGACTAGGAGCCAAATAAGTAGGTATTTTTCCTTCCAAACCCACAATCACACGCAGTTTTTTTGTTTTATTTTTTTATATATATTTTGGATACTTTTTTTTTTTTCGAAGGGCAAGGGCCAAAAAAATTTTTTGGCCCCGAGCCTAAATTTGGACAGGGACGCTCCTGATGATACTGAAGCATGCGGAGTATACATGATTGGTCGTCCGGGAATCGCGTATCCTATGATTGGATCGAATATCCGAAATGGCCTTCATATAAGGAATGTTTAGCTTTCGTGAATCTTTGCAAAGTGGGAGTAAATGAGTTTCTTTGAGAGGGCATGATATCCAGATTATAAGATACAGTCGTTAATGTTTGACACTCGACGTACGACCGTATGGATATTATTATAGCGTTAGGATTGTAAGTTACACGGTAACTGTTTCACATGAAAGGTAGTAGTCATTTCATTTGACTCTTCCGATGATTGAGGGTCACGATGTGTTGCTAGACGCTATCCCGTGAACGTTAGGCATGAAGGGCATTTTCATAATTTGCACTTTGTGTCTACGGCCAACATATTCGGAAGCCTATCGGGTCACACATATATGAACATCTAGCCGGATTAAAATGTGGCTATAGTTTATAACCAAATAAGGAAAGTTTATCTCGAGACTATAAAGGTTATAGTGGTAAATTAATATGGTGGTATTTATTTATTATGAATAAATTAAATAAAAGATATTAATTATGATGATTAATTAAATATGTATATTGATACATATAATTTTGAAATTATGTATTTATGTGATATACATGTATTTTGCAAATTAATTAATCATATTATTATATTAATTAAAGGATATTCCGGGAGCCAATATTTGGCTATATGGGGTGCCACATTGAAGTGTATAAGATACACAAGGATTGAGCAATTTAATTAATAAGATTATCATATATTAGTATTAGGTATTAATGACTATAGATTTGCACACATGTGTAAATTGATTTATGATAATAAGATAAATATAGTCAATATAAGATATTGACAATATCTTGGAAGTATTTAATATAAGATATTAAATTAAATGGGATAAATCAATCTAGGAGATTTTCCTTATTTTATTGGAAAAAGGTTTTCTTTTCCTCCACTTATATTTGGGGCTCCACTTTGCCTATAAAAAGGAAGTGGGTGTCAAGCTCTTTTGTACATCACAATTCCAAGAACTAATAGTTCTAGTGTAAAATGGAAAGCATCCTATAGAGAGTTGGAGAGAGAGGAAAAGGGCCGGTCTAGCAACCGGAGTTTTCCAATAGCAATCCTTGATGGGATTCCAGCGAGCTGTCCATGTGGACTAGCGGTAGAGGCCGAACACTTGGGCGGCTCTATGCAGATCTACTCTCCTTAGATGGTCAAAGCGTCGATCTTTTAGATCAACCAAGGTAACCACCGTTTAACAAGAACGTGACCTAGTTTATTTTATGCATTTATCCCATTCCCGTTAGCTCCCCCCGTGTGTGGCGGGTGTATTTATTTTATTAGATAGAATTAAATGTAACAAGAATGGAGCAGAAGATGGAGGCCAAAGAAAGAAGAATAAAGATCCCATTAGAGATGGCGCATTAAAGATCCTATTGGCGGTTGCAGCTACCCTTAGATTATGACCCGCGATTTCATCAGTTTGTATTCGAAACCGCACCTAGTAAAAGTCCATGATCATACCGGTTACTTTATGCATTTATTTATTTTGTGCTTGTATTTAATTTATATGATATGATAGATGTATAACTAGACACGATCTAGATGAATGTGTAGTATGTCTATAGATATAGATATACAAGATGAGACTGTAAAAATTAATTAAGAGAATTAATTCGAAATTAATTAAGTGAATTAATTTAAAATTACTCCCACAACAAAAACCAAGTTATAAAATGTCTCCCAATATTATAGTGACGGTGAAGAGCCCTGTTTTTGATCCAACTGATCGGCCCACGTCGGGAGTTGACCTACCTCGGGTATATCGTCATTATCGAGAAATGATCGTTATGAGATCTCATGAATACTTGGTTACGATTCGACTAAGAATCTTGCGGTGATTGGCCCACATCAAGACCGTCTAATTTTAGGGATATAAGATTGACTATCACATAGACGATGTGAATTGTCAAAGAGTTGACTAGTCAAACCACTAGAAGTCACGTAGTACGCGATTGGTAAGAAGTACCTACCCATCGAAATTGACCCAGTCGATCGGCCCACGTCGGGGTTCGAGTCAACTAGATTGGATTCTAGCCACTAAAGAATTTTGAAAAAAATCTTCAAAGTCAATTGGGAGTAGTTGACTAGTGGGAGCAAAATCGTAAACCGGAGACCATCTTTGATTTTGCATGTGTAAACAACAACACTCTTTTATCTTTATTTTTTGTTGTAGTTTTTAGCGAACTTTTATAATTATGTTTTTCTCGATTAGTAAAACCAAATTATCACTGTTTGAGAAACTTTCTCAAGAATGGTTAAGTAAATTTTAATCCTTTTAAAAGAAGCAATGACACGAGCAATCTTGTTATAGCAGGTAGAGATAAGGAGACTACATATTTGATGGAGTTCTCCAAGACTTTAATTATTAATGAAAAGCGGAAGCTCAAGATATGATTAAATCACTTGAAATAAGTTTCAACGAATTAAACATATATTGGATACGATACAAGATGATCATTCTGTCGTATGATGACAGTTAATTCAACATTGGATAAGAATGACCACATCAAATTCTGGAAAGGTTGTTTTCAAAATTGTAAGATTTAAGTATTGACTTAATTATTTAAACATTGCTTAAATGTTAATTAATAGTTAATGTTTTGAATACGACTCAAAAGGTTAAATAAACTATTTAATAAACTTTAGTTTTTCTTTATGAAGGGAAATTAAAGACATAGCTCTTGTGATCTTTCTTAAGTCTTATGAAGACTGCAATAAGAAACATTTTTGAAGTTCTTAAAGGATTAAAAAAGGAAAGTTAGGGCATGTGTTTAAATAGAGAACTTATTGAAGTTTCTATTCTAGGCAAGTGAGTTGAGATAAATCTATTTAAGTTCAAAGTCGACTCTAAGATATATGATATCTTACGAGTGTGATTAAATTAGAAAGATTGAATACAGATATGGAAGGTGAAGCAAACGTTGTGACACTTACCATATTCTGGATCTAGTAAACTGATATGGAAACTAAATAAATGTTATTGTGTTCCGGTTCTTATGAAGGGCACGAATTCAGTTATTTGTTAGGATTTAGTAGACATATTCAATTGTAAAGAATAAATGCTATTCCGATAAAGTTGAAAGGTCACTGAATCTAACATACTAGATTGATGTCACTATATAGTTCATATAGGTGAAAAATCTCAACTAAATATTTGTATGGCTGTTATCCTTGATTTGTGGTTGTTCTAGGCACAGTCTCTATGGAAGGGAAGCGTGTAACCAAACGTCATTCTGATGATGCTGAACCATATGATTATAAATCATGTGGGTTATACGTATCTTATCCAAAGAGGACTAAAATACCCTTTTAAGAAAAGGTTATGGAACCTAGAAGATTGACTAGGGCCTAAACATATTGATGTTTGTTGGATTATGACAATTCAGACCATAAACAATTGTTTATCTCTCTCTTGGACTAATTTTAGAAATAGTTGAATGTAATTATTGAAGTACGACAATTCGGAAAACCCGAAAAAATTCGAGTTAGTACAAATATGAGATTGATGAGCTACTTAGGAATTAATCATCAATTGGATTGAAGCAATTAATATCTATAGGGTGTTTCAGAAGACGTCAGAAATAGAATCAGATTCTCCCTCGAAGGATACCATCTTTGGGATACACAATTAGATTGTGTTCCCAAAATAGAAACAACAATTTATATGATAAAGGTGTGATGCAAGCCATACGAAGTATCCCTTACTTGTTTCGGGATAGTGCCCTTATACTTAACCGAGTTCCAAAGAATAAAGGTTGAATAAATTCCATATTAGATATGGAAGAGGATAATGTCGAATTTATCTAAACCGGTGATTTGAAGTTGTCATAGGCAAAGTCAGAAAGGCTTGGAGCCTAGTACGACATATGCATCTTTGTGGAATGTCTTAGCAAGTACGTTGGATATATTTACTTGTCCACGGAGCAAAATGTTTGTCTCCAAACATGCTGTCTTCTAGAGGAAGTCTTTCTTCCTAAAGAAATAGTGGGAGTAAATAAGATCTCAAAAGAGTTTGAGAACCACAAAGATATATTCAACCATTTGAACATGAGCAGACGGAGCATAGCGATAAGGTGTAGAAAACTTCTCAGTGCACACAAAAGTTCTGTAAGTCTGTGGATAACCTCATGCCCAAAAGGGCTGCTAGTATGTTCATCTTGATGAATGAATATCTCACGACTTATGAAGGAATGTTTGAAAGGCAAGATTGAGAGATATGGCTAAGAGCCATAATATCTGAATTAGATTCCATCAGTGACAACCAGGTTGTGAACCTAGTCTGTCTTACCTAGAGGGAATATCCCTGAAAGGCTGACATGGAAGGTAATATGATTACCATAAGGCTATAGTGACGGCTGAAGGGTACGGGGTATAAACCTTGTAATTAAATTTATGCTGCCAGTTGAGCCCAGTTCTATTCAGACTATGCTTGTTATAACTCCGTATCATGGCTATATGATAGTGTTGAAGACGTTGGGCAAACAGCCCGAAGTTCATAGATGATAACATGATATGTGAGCCCAGGAGATCCATTTATGGACTCTAACAAGTTTCTCTAGACGATTTCTTTGTTTGATAATCAAAGGTGTTTGATTTAGTCAAAAGAAGGATATGCCCAGTGTGCAATATGGATAGTGAGAGTGTGTCACGATTTTTTATTAAGCTATTGGATATCTCTCTGGAGAAATAATACCCCATGTCACAGTCAATTAAATTTTGGTAGTTCAAGTGCTTTACGAAAGCACTTGGATTAGCAGTTCTTATTTTAGAAATAAGAATCTATAGTGATAGATTTAATGGCTATAGTTTACCTATATAGATGTGATGCTAAAAGAGTTTATCATATATCGCGATGGGGATACTGCTAGCCAGTGTTCTCAAGATCCATCTATGTTAGGACGTTCGTCCTAAAGATAAGGTGAAAGATGATGCTTATGGAATGTTTCCTTCGCTACTGCCATAGGAACCATCTTACAGGTAATGCCGGATGTTTATAGTCCATGAATAGTCATGAGCAAGTATGAAAGTAAATATGGTGAATGTCGAGAACATCCTTGAACAAGTTAAGGAAGAGTTCCTAGTTTATTGAAACTTGGAATCAGATAAATATAGTTATGCAGACATATATCTTGAGTCTTATGAAGGCAAGTGGGAGCTACAGTCTGGGTTTGCAGTCACTTTGATTAGGTGAGACAGTGAGCTGGAAATGTTCTAGCATATGGGTTACTGTAAACTCTACAATTTAGCCAAAACACAGTAGTGCCTTAGAGGCGCAGCGGGAATAGTACATGGATCTGGATGATTGATTCCTGAACCTTGTGTGGTTCTTCCACCTTTTCTATATAGCTGATATAGTAAGTGGATTCATTGCTTGAAGCAAGGACCAAGGTCTCGTCAGAGATTCATGTGTGTGTTGAGGTGGTTCCTTTGACTTGATCATTTGGAGCATGGTATGAAGATAGTCTGAGTCCCCACGGATAGCGATCCGTTCATGGCTAGGGCTAGTTGTGAGTATTGCATGAGATTTTTGTGTTGTAACTTGGTCTTGTGTGTGCGAGTGATTGGTTTTAGGCCAAGTAGGAGATTGTTGAAATAGTGTCCTAAACCCAATCGGGTTGGACCGGATACGACCGGGTCGGATCATTTCTACTATTTCTTTATGTCTATACATATATTAAATGGCTTTTCCGTTGTCATATATTTGTTATTTTAAAGACCAAGTGTGAATTGTTATATGATAACGCCCTTAGTATTAAACTGTGATAGAGAAACCATGATAGGCGATTATGGTTGATGAGATCTCTAATCACTTTAATAAGTTTGATACTTAAATGTCTCTAGGCTGATGTACTATTAAACATGGCATTGATAGTATGAACAGGCTAGCACGTATTAGATGTCTTCTATCTTTAAGGGCAGGGATAGATCTCTTCTATCGAAGTGTAGAGACACTTGGCCTGTACATGGACGTGTATTAGAGAATGCGTACGTTCAACTCATGACCCACTTACACGGATAAGTGTCACACAATGTGACGGTTGTGTAATTATCCTTAGGACCGGAGTCTACATGGTATCATGGTGTGGATTGTCATGCTTTGACACTATTGAGTTTTCCCCTAGCCACGAGGCGATCATACGGTAGTGATTGGGTGTGATACTGAAGCATGCAGAGTATACATGTTGGAAGTAAAATTTATGTTTTGATGATGATTCATAGCTTAATCATTTATTGTTATTAACCCCATTGATGAAGTGTCATAACTAGCTGTTATAGTGCAAAGCAAAAAGATGTCTAGAAATTAATGTTTAGGACTTTATAGAGTCTGATATTTGTATAGGTTAAATCAGACAAGCACTGTAATAGTTCTAGGCTGTGAACTGAGAAACTAAGAAACTGAGATTCAGTTAAACTTAGATTCAATAAGAAACTGAAAAACAGAGCACACCAACATAAAAACTAAAGAAGGTAAGTTCGTTGAGGGATACAGACTCAGTTGGCTTATCCAGAAGCCTGAAGAACCGAGGGATCAAACTCAATAGATGAAAAACTGAGGGTCACAGACTCAGTTACAGAAGACTGAAGAACTGAGGGTTCAAACTCAGTTATGAAGACTATGTCGAGACTGTAAAGTTAGACTTCAGGCAAGATTGTGGTGACCTGAACTGACTTTATGGATCTTGTATGAAGACCTAAGAATCATAAGGACAATGAATTCTTAGATGAAGATGTTTCATGGTGTACTCTGATTAAGTCAATTATAATCAGATGAAAGACTGGAGTACTGATATTTGAAGATGAGTAAAATCTCAGTTAACGCTCCAATAAACTAACAAGTGATAAACTTATTATAAAACTGATAAGGATACTCAGTTTTATAGCTCAGTCATCCTATAAACTGATAGTACAGTCGAACGTTGTAAAGGAAGCAATTTTATTGGATGAAATACTGACACAGCAGAACGGTCACAAAATATAGCCGTTACAAGATTCAAGCAGGATGAACGTTAGACAAACCCCTATAAATAGACTACCTCTACAACAACAAGAAAAGGGGGTGAGCAGGAGGAATCAAAAACAAATTTAATTAAAAAGATCTAATTAAGGGGGAAAGCCAATTTCGAAAGAATTCCTACTAAGTGCTTAATTGCAAGATCAAGAAATTTCTTTAAGTATGCAAGCACATTCTAGCAAAATCAAGAATCTATCACTTGATGAAATTCAGAGCCGTGCAAAATTTATTTATCCAGAAGAAAAGCTCAAATCACAATTGAATCATAGTTATTCATTCAGGTCTCAACTTTGATTTCATCAAAGGTCTAGACTGTGAAACACCAAGAAGGTGTGAAGGACAGTTAAGTGCAGTCAGGAAGACTGTGTTTTTGATGAGCTGGTGAAGAGGCAATTCTACCCTTCAACGACCAGTGTTCAAAAAGTTAAAGAGCAGCAATCCTACCTGTTCTACAAGTGTTTAGATAGTGAAGCTAGGGATTAGTCAAGGACTATCAGTTTAGAACTTTTTGTAACTGGGCCATCTCAAAGAAGTTCTAGTGGAATTTTCCTCCGCATCACAAGGGAAGAGAGGATGTACAGGATTACACCACCTGGAACCTCTATAATTCTTGTTTATTTATTTTAAGCATTTATTTACTTCATTACAATTTTAATTATCTGGTTCTCATGTTTAAACCAAATCAACAAACTGTTTGTTATCTAAAGGCTAGTTCTATCCGCTGCAAGTTGACTAAACAAAGAATAAGTCAGTATTGACTTATACTTAGTTGAGTTAGCTGAACTCCGCACAAATTAAGGGACAGGAACAAAACTGAACTAAGCATCGGTTTGAGTTTTGGAGAAACTCGGTTCTGGGGCAATTCCAGTTCAGGAAAAGTTTTTGGTGACAAGTTTATTCACCCCCCCCCCCCCCCCTCTAAACTTGTGTTAGCCTTTCCTAGGGACCAACAATTGGTATCGGAGCAGTTCTTCCATTTGGAAGTGATTCAATGATATCTTACAAACCAGTTGTTGAAAACCTCTTACTGTATCAGTCACAGAGATACTTTAGTGAAATTAAATGGATACATCTAGAATTAAAAGCTGGCTGAATAACCCCCTGACTGACTACTTGCAAAATGTTGTTTATGATATTCAGGAACAAGTATTTGAAGGATTCAGTACTACAAGCTCACACACAAATCCGGAACCTCATTTCAGTTATGATGAAGATATTGACTTTAATAAAGATGAATCAAGAGGATTCCCATCCCTAAGTGATCTTTCAGAAGAAGCAGAAAAAGAATGGCTACGAGTAGCTGATTATGTAGAAGAAAAATTGATTGAAAACATTGTTGAAGATCCATTCGTTGCAAAGGTCAAAGATGCTATACTACCCATGAGTTATGGAGGTGAAAGTGATGAGGAAATCATACTGCTAGGAGCAACACAAGAAAATGCTAATGAAAAAGGGAAGCACGTCTTAATTGATGATAATTCTTCAATAGAAAATCTATCCTTCAAAAATCAAGAGGTAATTGCATCTACATCCAGCACTCACACTGCCTTGAACAATCAGAAAAATGAAGATTTCAATAAATCCTTCGACATACTCATTAAGAAATTAGAGGTAACTCAACAGAAATATGAGGATGTCAAAAAGGAGAAAAAGTCATTCAAAACTGAAATTTCGAGATTGAATGCTGAGATCAATTTAATAAAAACTAATAATAAAATCAAGGTAATTCGACCAACTGATGAACTGACAGAAGTAATAAACGTCACAGAATCATCAGTTGATCCAATTCCCAGTGTTCAGTTTAAACCTGGAAAACCTTTTGGAGACAGATCTGGTTTAGGATTTGTTAATCACAATAATTCTAAGTCCAGACCATGTTTAGTTGCATTAAAATTTGTGACTGCACAATGGTCAGGAACTCAAAAAACTGATAAAATTATTAGAACTGACAATTACTCAGCACAGCCATTTGCACAAACTGATAAAACTGAAAAATCAGTTGGAAAAATACACCGAGCCAACAGATTTTACAGAAAGAATCAGAAGGCTGAAAATGGCAGAACTGATCAGAGATCAGTAAGAAAAACCTTCAAGCCATATCCATTCGAAAATGAAGATCATTCATGGAATGATAAACTCAGAGGGAAATGAAGACTATTTCCCACTGATGAAGATTGGAATGAACCTTCACGTCAGTTTCACAAACTGATCAAATTAAAAACTGTCTGGACAAAATAGGAAAAGCTTGTAAAAACTAACTTTACTCAGTCAAAATGTCAAGAGAGGTATAAAGTCAAAAATAAAATTGTATCATCAAAAACTAACCAATTAGGACCCAAACAGAGATGGGTACCAAAAATATCTAAATTTCTTTTGCAGGAAGATATCGGTAACTGGAGGCCGAAGAACTGAGTTTTGTTCACAACTGAGTTTTTGAATTTAGTATAAGGACAAGACTGAATGTATACAGCTGTAGATACACCTCATCTACCCTATTCACTACAGTCTAGCTACAGATATCAAGAAAAGACGTGGTGCTTCTCAATCTAAACCGTTCATATTTTCCACTAATGCACCTTTTTCGCAATCTCAAAACATTTATGACAAGACGTTATGAGTCCCACCCAATTCATAACTACCTTTCCTACAAATTATAAATAACCCAGAATTTTCCTTTATAATTCTTTACACTCATATTTTGAATTTGCTTTCTCATTCATCAATTTTCAAATTCTCAATCAGATCCAGAAAAATATGACTTTCACTCTTGTTGAACCCGGAATGATCATATCTCTTGACCAGTTTATTGCAAAATATATTGATCAAACACTAGCCAAAACAATTGCAGCAAAAATTAAACAGATTAAAGGATTGGAGGGTGCCTACAACGTTGATCTGAAAAGTGTATGTCTGGAAAGCATTGGAGACTTCTATGAATTTGGAAGGACAACTATAGAAGGAGAAGACACACACACCTATACCACTACTGTCAATGGTAAGGAGATCAAGGTCACCGAAGATCTAATTGCAGAAATCTTTGGGTTTGACAAATCCGGAGGAACATCAGCCATCAAGTTGACCAAAGAACAAAAGGAAAAACTATGGAAAGATATAGCGATTGATGCAGAATCCGTAGTTTTACAAACCGGGAGCACAAGTCTACTAAAATTAGAATTTAATTTTCTCTCAAAGATGTTGGCAAATTGCATAATTGGAAATGCAGGAAACTATAGCAATTTATCTGGAGCAAAGTTGGATTTACTTTATGTAATTTGGTTTGGAGAAAATTTAAATTGGCAAAGATATCTCTTTGATCAATTACTGGCTCAATCAATTGAATTACCCAAGAAGAAGACTGATGTTAAGAAAGGTCGTTTCTATCACAAGAAAACTCTTGCATTAGTAGTCCAAAGAATACTCGACCATTTTGGAATCGCAAAGAGAATAGAAACATCAGTTGCTGATGGGAAGATTGTTGTTAAGGAAGAAAAAGCCGGAAAAAGGAAAGCTGAGGGTTCAGTACGTGAACCTAAGAAGAAGAAAAACATGAAATCGAAGAAACCTGCAACTGGAGATGAAGTCTTGGAACAAATTGAAGAATTAAGCAAGAAAAGAAAAAAATTGGAAGATTTAGAGAAAAATAAATCTAATCTTGTTACACCATTAACTGAAACAACAATTGCTGAAGGATCAGCACAGACAGAAAGAACTGAAGCTATTCTTGCAGAGTCTGCCCCAACCCCAGTAACTGAAACGTTACCCATTCAAGAACCAGTTTCACAAGAAATTGTGATGACAAAGGAAACTGAAGTTGTCAACAAGGAACAGACTGTTGAAACTGAATCACAGAAGAAAGCTGAGACTCAGGAGGAACAGACCCTGAGAGTTGAACATGTTGACGAAGATTCTGACAGTGATGAAAGTTTGATCGATAAAAAAACGTTGGAAATGATGTCGTTACTTTCAAAATCCAGATCTACCCCCCAGAGAGCATTTTCTAGATTAGAATTTGAAGAATCAGCCAAAGGATTTTCAGCTTCTAAATCTGTGGAAAAAGGAGCTGAAGCAGACTCAAAATCAACAAAAATCATCAACTTGGATGAGCAAGTCAATGAAGAAGAACTCATTGAACCAATAGTGAAAGAAGTTCCGGTTATTGAATTGAAACTTGAGCCTACTGAAAAACAAGCTACTGAAGAAATTGTAAGAGAAAAAGTTATGGAAACTGAGTCGCAATCACAGTCTCAGTCATTGAAAAAGAATCGTCAGAAATCGCAATTACTACTGAGGGAGGAATCAGTTCAACTGATCTTATGCAAACTGAAGACCTTGCAAGAAAAGATTTTGTGCAAACTGAAGATGTTGTAAGAACTGACCCTATGCAGACTGAAGATGTTATTCCAGAAAGCAGTCAAGAAGTCACAAGAGAATCAGGAAAGATCATCACTCAACCATCAAGAGATCGTGGAGAATTAACGTCAGCTGATTATGAACGATTGCGCAAATATCAAGCTTGGAAATTCAGTTCCATTGCAAATCAAAGGAATCAGCAAGTAGAAATGGAAGCTACTGAAAAATGGGTATTTGATTTTTACAACATTACAAGTCTATCAGAGATAATCAATACTGAAGATTTTCTGAATCAGGGATATGCACTGATAAGGAATAGCTACTGGGAGGAACCCACAGTTGGTGGAAATTTCAAAAAGAATAATGATGATAATGATCAGGATGATGCTAATCTGCAGAAAGGGATTCTAGCCTCCTTACAAGAAAAGAGAACTGAAACTGATCAGACTACTAATAATGAGTCAAGTAGTTCTGAAGAATCCAGTGAAAGTTCTAGTTCTAAGAGTGTGTCTGATGCACGACAAAAAGAAAAAATAAGGTTATAAATCTCCCACAGACAAGTCTTTGCTAGAAATAGTGAGAACAGTGGCAAGGATGGCTGGAGATGATTCAGATGGAGAATTGAATGTTCAATCATCACCTGGAAGAAATATTGATCATTCAAACTTGGAAGAAGTTAGAAAAAAATCTGAAGAAAGAAGAAGATCAGCAGAATACAAGGAAAAATTGAAGCAAGTTATTGTCTCACCACCAAAGCAAGCTAAATCAACTGGAATTGAGACAAACAAAGTCAATGAACAACAAGCTGGAAGCTCACACGATGTTCCCACTCAGGTTGATCTCAATAAGTATTATCACAATGAGATAATCAGAATTCAAAAGGATGACAACAACTTATTCGGAAAAGTCCTAAAGTCCTTAGAAGCTAGTCAAGATGAAAGAACCAAACTTGAAAGGAAGATGGATACTGTCAGTGAAAACTGTCAAAACACTTTGATTGAGATTTGAAAGACAACTATTGAGAATGACACAAGAAGAGATGAAACTCTAGACAGATGGGAAGGCATTCTCAATAATCTGGTTGACAGAATGATATTAATGGAAAGTGGAATGAAAGACTTAGTTGTAGCTCAAACCATTTTGGCATCAACTCAACAAAATAAGAACGCTTACATCAGAAGCTTGATTCATAAAGATGATGTCAATAAGGGGGAAAGTTTGGATATGTTAAAATTCAATACAACTGAGATACCACAATTCCTTGCAAATGCTGATGATAAATTGAATGAGCTAAAGAAAGCTAGAGGAGAGTTTACTGATGAAGAAATGGAGTCAATTGTTAAATACTCAGAACCCACCGATAAAAGAGTTGGTTTGGATTCTCGCCTATACAATCTATTCAGAGATTTACCAGCAAGAGAAGGAGTATGAAGAGAAGAATCTCTAGAATCGTTCCTACATATGCAGAAGTTGCTCATGCACTACTTCAACAAACTCAAGAAATAGGAAGCAGATGGTATTATTGATAAGGAATCAGAGAAAATTGAAAAGGCTGAACCTGAATTTGTTCAAAATCTACTAAGAACATTCACCAATGAAAGACTAAGGGCAACTGTCTTCACCTTCACAGTACTTTTCAAAAGCAAATTCTTCAGGAAACACAATTTATCTGAATCATGGAACATTTGGGCAAGCATCCATGGGATTGAAAACTCAGCTACAAATGATGCTATGAGAACTGTTGCAGAAAGTTATGATAATCAATTTACTTTAACTGCCAAGTAAAAAGAAACTATCTTTTAGTTCTTTTTATTATGTTGTATTTTATTACTATACTTTGTAACTCAGTTATCAAATAAATTCACAGTTTCTCAGTTCATTGTGTTATTTACTGTAATTTGTTTTATCTTTTTGCATTGCTTTTAAGGAGGGTATTGACATCATCAAAAAGGGGGAAATTGTTGGAAATAAAATTTATGTTTTGATGTTGATTCATCACTTAATCAGTTATTGTTATTAACCCCATTGATGAAGTGTCATAACTAGCTGTTATAGTGCAAAGCAAAAGATGTCTAGAAATTAATGTTTAGGACTTTATAGAGTCTGATATTTGTATAGGTTAAATCAGACAAGCACTGTAATAGTTCTAGACTGTGAACTGAGAAAATAAGAAACTGAGTTTCAGTTTAATTGAGATTCAATAAGAAACTGAAAAAAAGAGCACACCAACATAAAAACTGAAGAAGGTAAGTTTGCTGAGTGATACAGACTCAGTTGGCTTATCCAGAAGACTGAAGAACTGAGGGATCAAACTCAGTAGATGAAGAACTGAGGGTCACAGACTCAGTTACAAAAGACTGAAGAACTGAGGGTTCAAACTCAGTTATGAAGACTATGTCGAGACTGTAAAGTTAGACTTCAGGCAAGATTGTGGTGACCTGAACTGACTTTATTGATCTTGTATGAAGACCTAAGAATCATAAGGACAATGAATTCTTAGATGATGATGTTTCATGGTGTACTTTGATTAAGTCAATTATAATCAGATGAAAGACTGGAGTACTGATATTTGAAGAAGAGTAAAATATCAGTTAACGCTCCAATAAACTGACAAGTGATAAACTCAGTATAAACCTGATAAGGATACTCAGTTTTATAGGTCAGTCATCCGATAAACTGATAGTACAGTCGAACTTTGTAAAGGAAGCAATTTTATTGGATGAATTACTGACACAGCAGAACGGTCACAAAATATAGCCGTCACAAGATTCAAGCAGGGTGAACGTTAGACAAACCCCTATAAATAGATTACATCTACAACAACAAGAAAAGGGGGTGAGCAGGAGGAATCAAAAACAGATTTAATTAAAAAGATCTAATTAAGGGGGAAAGCCAATTTCAAAAGAATTCCTGCTAAGTGCTTAATTGCAAGATCAAGAAATTTCTTTAAGTATCCAAGCACATTCTAGCAAAATCAAGAATCTATCACTTGAAGAAATTCAAAGCCGTGCAAAATTTATTTACCCAGAAGAAAAGCTCAAATCACAATTGAATCATAGTTATTGATTCAGGTCTCAACTTTGATTTCATCAAAGGACTAGACTGTGAATCACCAAGAAGGTGTGAAGGACAGTTGAGTGCAGTCAGGAAGACTGTGTTTGTGATGAGCTGGTGAAGAGGCAATTCTACCCTTCAAGGACCAGTGTTCAAACAGTTGAGGAGCAGCAATCCTACCTATTCTACAAGTGTTTAGATAGTGAAGCTAGGGATTAGTCAAGGACTATCAGTTTAGAACTTTTTGTAACTGGGCCATCTCAAAGAAGTTCTAGTGGAATTTTCCTCCGCATCACAGGGGAAGAGAGGACGTACATGATTACACCACCTGGAACCTCTATAATTCTTGTTTATTTATTTTACGCATTTATTTACTTCATTACAATTTTAGTTATCTGGTTCTCGCGTTTAAACCAAATCAACAAACTGTTTGTTATCTAAAGGCTAGTTCTATCCGCTGCCAGTTGACTAAACTAAGAATAAGTCAGTATTGACTTATACTCAGTTGAGTTAGCTGAACTCCGCACAAGTTAAGGGACAAGAACAAAACTGCACTAATCATCAGTTTGAGTTTTGGAGAAACTCAGTTCCTGGGCAATTCCAGTTCAGGAAAAGTTTTTGGTGACAAGTTTATTCACCCCCTCCTCTAAACTTGTGTTAGCCTTTCCTAGGGACCAACAATACATGTTTGGTTGTCTAGAAATCGCGTACCCTATCAATAGGGGTGAATATCCGAAAGGGCCTTCTTATAAGGAATGTCTTACTCTCGTGAATCTTTGCAAAGTGGAAGTAAATGAGTTACTTCGAGAGAGCATGATATCCATATTATAAGATACGGTCGTTGATGTTTTGACACTCGACTAACGACCGTATGGATATTATTACAGCGATAGGATTGTAAATTACACGGTAACTGTTTCACATGAAAGGTAGTAGTCATTGCATTTGACTCTTCCGATGATTGGGGGTCACGGTGTGTTGCTAGACGCTATCCTTTGATCGTTAGGCATGATGGGCATTTTCGTAATTTGCATTTTGTGTCTACGGCCAACATATTCGGAAGCCTATCGGGTCACACACATATGAACATCTAGCCTTATGAAAATGTGGTTATAGATGATAACCAAATAAGGAAAGTTTATCTCGAGACTATAAAGGTTATAATGGTAAATTAATATGGTGGTATTTATTTATTATGA
Source organism: Gentiana straminea (assembly GCA_036785695.1). Taxonomy (NCBI): domain Eukaryota; kingdom Viridiplantae; phylum Streptophyta; class Magnoliopsida; order Gentianales; family Gentianaceae; genus Gentiana; species Gentiana straminea. Next base: position 1,051,709 of record JAVUPR010000398.1, on the reverse strand, counting down.
ATAAATATAATACAAGATATTAATTATGTTGATTAATTAAATATACACATAATGTATGTGTGTCGAAATTATTGTGTATATTGATACACATGTATTTTGTAAATTAATTAATCATAGTATTATATTATTTAAAGAATATTCCGGAAGCCAATTTGTTGGTCAAAGGGGTGCCACTTTCAATGTGTATAAGATACACTTGGATTGTGCAATATAATTAATAAGATTACCATAATTTTAATATTGGATATTAATTGATTTTGAAAAATTGATTTATGGTAATAAGATAACGATAGTCAATATTAGTGTTGGAAATAAAATTTATGTTTTGATGATAATTCATCTTATTTGTTTAAAGTATTATCTTAACTCCATTGATGAAGTGCTGAAGCCAGCTGTTATAGTGAAAAGCTAAAAGATGTCTAGAACTGAATGTATAAGTTTTACTAGAGTCTGATAATTGTATAGGTTACATCAGACAAGCACTGTAATAGTTAGTGAGTCGTAAACCGAAAACTCGGAAATCATTTAGAAAAGCGGAAATCATCAAGACAAGCAAACTGACTCAGAATACACCTACATGGAACAGAAGAAGGTAAGTTCGCTGAGAGTTACAGACTCGGTTGACTTATTTAGAAGATCGAAGAACTGAGGGTTCAAACTCAGTTATTGAAGAATGAAGAACTGTCCCGGATTTTATCAATATAAAACAACAAGTAATAAACCGGTTAACCTCAAGTGCAAGGATCGTAGTACGGAGGCTAATGCCGGGTCGATCTTACGGGGAACTAGACGAATGTGAATCCTAGCTTTTGTTTTAAACTAACTATGTCACGAATCTAACCTAAACGAAGAACTAACCTAAACAAATATGCATAAAAGTAACTAGACAGAGGAAATTAATCCAATGCTAGGCAAGATTGAAAGCGATAAAAACTAAAGTGCAATTTAAAAGTAAACTAACCTAGCAATTCAAGTTTAACGGGATTGAAATCAAATTATAACGAACGAACAAGCAATTGATCCACCTATCCTATCAACATTCAATTCTAATTCGGATTAGCTCGTGATCTCTACTCAAGTCGTGATTCACCTAATCGAAGGCATAAACTCCTACTCTCGTAGACAAGTTCGTTTCCTAACCTTTTTATCTTTCGATGTTAAAGATTACGTCTTTCTAACCTAGGCGTGAAATCTTTTGATTTCTAATCTAGAAAATCAATCTAATAACTTTCGTTTTGATTAGATTAAGGGTCTAAACTTTTATCTTGGTGATCTAACATTAACATGACTCTCATCAAGTTAAAACAATCATAAAAGCAAAGATCTTTCGATGTAATTGCAATACACAATAATAAACAATGATAAACGAAACAACTTCGAAGTAGAAACTCACGAATTAATCACGAACAAAACTGAATTGTTGATGGACGGCTTCACAACGCTTGTTCAAAGAGGGATTAGCCTCTTAGCATCCTTTGAAAGCTTGAAATTGATGAATTAAAGAACATAAATCTACCTAATCTAATCTAGAAATTAAAGTGCATAAACTGGAAGAAAATAGGGTAAAAACGCAGCCTGAGCCGCCCCTAAGATATTAGGGTTCGAATTGTATGATTAGGGTTTGGGAAATCGCGCCTATTTATAGATTTTTAGGTCGGTTTCGCTGAGTCGGTGCCGTGGACGCCCGTCCACTATCTTGGACGCTCGTCCAGCCTCTATGAACGGAGAATGAACGCTCGTTCAGAACGCGTCTGAACTCTCTGAATGTAAAATACGATTCTGGACGCCAGTTCACTTTTATGGACGCCCGTCCACTACCTTGCTCTAGTATTTTGCTCATAACTTCACTTCTAGGGCTCCAAATGAGGTGATTCAACATGCGTTGGAAAGCTATTTCAATCCTCTACAACTTTCATCAAGACAACTTTCCCTGAAAGTGCCTACAAGTGTGGACAAAATCCCCATGAAGTGCCTGGTTTCGGTTTCTTCAATGATTCTTCACTTAAACATCTTTCAACTCTTCCATCTTCATGTGATCATCGTTTAAGCTCCTTACTCATCATGAAAACGTACCTAACAACATGATAGAAACATGCAAAATGTAACATCATACGGATAAACATAAAACACCGATAAAATCACGTAAATATCTCGATTTTGCGTTTAAACACATTTAAAACTCGTTTGCTCAATAAATCTAATAAGCACTTACTTTTCTATGCAATTTATCAGATTATGGGAGAAATCGTTACGAAATATAACGGTATAAATCACATAAAATCACCCTTAACAAGAACTGAGGGTTCAAACTCAGTTATGAAGATTACAAGTCGAGACTGTAAAGTTAGACTTCAGGCAAGATTGTTGTGAACTGAACTGACTTTATAGATCTTGTATGAAGACCTAAGAATCATAAGGACAATGAATTCTTAGATGATAATAAGTTATGGTGTACTCTGATTAAGTCAATGATAATCAGATGAAAACTGGAGTACTGATATTTGAAGAAGAGTAAAATCTCAGTTAATGCTCCATGTCAGTTAGGAAACTGACAAGTGAAAAACCCAGTTTTATATGTCAGCCATCCAACAAACTGAAAGTACAGTCGAACGTTGTAAAGGAAGAAATTTCATTGGATGAGTTACGACACAGCAGAACGGTCAGAAAATATAGCCGTTACAAAAGAGACGTTGATACAATTCGAATTTAAGCCAGATGAACGTTGGACCTCACACTATAAATAGAAGACTTTGCACTAAGGATAAATAACAGAATATACAAGAATCAACAAGCATTTTTGTGCATTAGTCTATTTTATTCGAATTGCTATCATCTCTGAACTATAACAAGATCATATCTAGTATTTCTTCAAGTGTTCAAGCTACAAAGAATTTATCAAGAATCCAACACTTTGAAGAACCGAAAAAGAATCAACTTATTGATTCTCACCCAACTTTGATTCTACATCAAAGGTTTTAGATCGTGAAGCAAACCGGGAAGGTTTTGCCAAGGACGATTGTGACAAGCGATCGGGTAGGCTGTGTTTGTGGTGGTAGGCCGGTGAAGAGGCAATCCTACCCTCTAAGGACCGATGGTTCAAGCATTTGAAGAGCAGCAATTCTACCTGTTCTACAACTGTTTAGATAGTGACGCTAGGGATTAGCCAAGAACTATTGTTTAGGACTTTTTGTAACAGTTCACCTCAGGAAGTTCTAGTGGAATTTTCCTCCGCACCACAGGGGAAGAGAGGACGTACATGATTACACCACCTGGAACCTTTATAACATCCACCTTATTTATCTTATGCATTTATTTATTTATTCAGCATTTACTTACAACATTTTGATACTTGATTGTTATACACCTCACAGTTCACAACTGACATTCATCAGAATTCAGTTCACAGCACTCAGCTTTCATAATAGAATAGCAAGATCAAGAAAAAGGCTAGAACTATATCCGCTGCTGGTTGACTCAGTTTCAGCATAAGTCAATTTGACTTAATCTCAACTTTGTCAGCTTAACTCCACACAAGTTATAACTGAACTTTAAGTTGTTTAAAATCCAGTTTTAGGGACAAGTTTATTCACCCCCCCCCCCCCCCCCCCCTCTAAACTTGTGTTAGCCTTTCCATGGGACCGACAATTGGTATCGGAGCAGTGTTTCTTTAACAAGATATCATTTGCTCTATATCTCCTCTAGTTGTTCTTATTTGAAAGCTCAGTTTTTCAATTAATCTACTATCAGTCTTCACTCACTCATAGTGGATAACAATCAATATGCGAGACAAATGCTTATGTGCAACATAGACAGATTTGACGAATATAAACATCGTATGCAGGCTTTTCTAGCAGCTACTAATGATAAGATGATGGATGTACTCACTGATGGACCAATCCAGATCACCTACATGCAAACTGAAGGTGAAAGACAAATTCGTGTTCCAAAGCACAAATCCGAATGGACTAGTGATGATCGCAAGCGAAATAATCTCAACAATGTTGCGATGGACTTTATCCTCAGAACTCTTGACAGCAACAAGTACTTGAAGGTGAAAGAATGCACAACTGCCAAGGAAATGTGGGACAAACTTCAGTTAGTTTGTGAAGGAACAGATTCAATCAAGGAAAATAAAATTTCAGTTGCAAAACAAAAGTTTGAGAATTTCAAGATGAAATCAGGAGAAACCAATGACCAGATGGAAACAAGATTCAGTGCTATAATGGATGAACTAGATCTATTCAAGATTGAATATTCAAAGAAAGTTATCAACACAAGAATCTTGAAGGCATTACCAATGTGCTGGAAAATGAAGGTCACTGCCATGGAAGAATCAAGAAGACTTGATGTAGAGGATTCATTCAAGATCTTTTCGCATTTGAAAGCTTATGAATTCGGTGAAGATTTCACAAGCACAGCTGCAATAATCAAAGCTCTGGAAGAACCAAAGACCACAGCACTTGCAGCAGCATCAAATGACATTCAAGAAAACTCATCTAGAAATCTTCATGAATTGGATGAGAAGGAAGAACAAATGGCTCTAATGATGAACAGAATTCAAAGAATGAAGAGTGGACACCTAGTCACTCAAAAGTTCATCAAAAGGACTCCTGAGAAAAGAAAAGACGATGAATATCTCTGTTTCAAGTGCAAGAAGCCAGGACATTATAAAGTTGAATGTCCAGAACTGACCAAGAAGACTCCACCAAGAAGAGTTGGTAGAAGAGCACTCCTTGCTGGAGATGAATCAGATTATGAAGCTGGTACTGAAAGACTATCAGATGACACAGCTTTAATGGCACACATGGAAGATACAAATGAGGTATGTGAATCAAACTGTAAATACTCTTCAGCTCAGATTTCCATGATAAATGCATGTTCTTCGACTGCTGACTCCAATCCAAAAAATCTAGAATTAGAAGAAACGCTTGACGAATTGATGAATCAGCTAGTAACTATTCAAGCTGGTTATGAATCAATTAAAGTTGAAAAGGAAAGTCTAATTCTTCAAGTTGAAAGATTGAATTCTGAACTAAAAATGTTGAAACTGACTAAAACTGATAAAGAAAAGATTCGAAGATCGACTCATCGCATCGACGGCAAAGAATCGAATCGTTTGCTCAATCAAGTTCAATTACTGGATTCAAATCAGGAAAACCATATGGAGACAAAACTGGTTTAGGATTTGATACACAGCAATCTTCCAAGGATAGAACTAGCAATACTGCTGGACCTAGTACCAAAACTGGTATTAAGTTCATAGCTGAGCAACTTCCAAAAACTGAGAAAATTGCTGAACCAGTAAAGCCAGTATCACACAGGATAAATCAGTTTTCTAAGAAGACAACTGTATCTACAAACAAAGGTAAATCAAATGGTAGATCAGCTGTATCCAATGGAAACCGAAATGGCAAATCAACTGCCAGATCCACAAAGACCAATCAAGTCAGGAACCAGATAAATTACAATCAAAGTAAATCCAAGAATATCAATCATTCAAAGATTCACACATTCAGGGGGAAAGGAAGACTATATCCCACTGATGATGATTGGAATTTTACTGAATTTGTTAATAAAACTGATAATGACAATCATTCCAGACCGAAAACTTATTACAAGTTTCAGTCCAAAACTCAGCAGAGGACTAATCTCAGTTCTCAGCATAAGTCACAGTACAAAGTTCAGTCCAGACCTCAGTACAGAAGGAATGATGGTTATCATTCAAGCTTTAATAACAAAAAGCATGATGGAAACAAATTTCAGTCAAAAGATCTGAGAGATCATATAAATAAGACACAGTCCAAACATAGATACCCTGGGAGTATGGCTTACATATATGAAAACAAGTGCAACAATATCCGAAGAATCCCAAAAGGATATATTCCCAAAGTTGTACTGACAACTGACCCCTATGGACCCAAACTGAATTGGGTACCTATAAACTTTTAATTTTTATTGCAAGATATTTGGTACTTTTACAGTGGTTGCTCTAGACACATGAAAAAGAGCAAGGACTGTCTCAGTAATTTTATTGCAAAGGATGGACTAAAAGTCAATTTGGGAAGTAAAGATAAACCTGGTTACACCAGAGGTTATGGCACCTTAATCAGAAATGGACTTACAATCAAGAATGTATCTTATGTAGAAGGACTACACTACAATCTACTCAGCACCAGTCAATTTTGTGATATGGGATACAAAGTTACTTTTGACAAAGAATTCTGCGTTGTCATCAGCGAATCAGCTTATCAAGTTGATCTAGCCGGAAGAAGAAAAGAAAACATGTATGTAGTAGATTGGACAACTGCCGTTGCTGAAACTTGTTTACTTGTGCATACCAAATCAGAGATCAGTTGGCTATGGCACAAGAAACCGAGTCATCTTAACTTTGATGACATCAACACACTTGTTAAGAAGCAAACGCTAGTCATTGGACTACCGAGATCTCATACAAAAAGGACAGTTTGTGTGACGCATGTCAACAAGGAAAACAAACAAAAGCAAGTTTCAAGACCAAGTCTCAGCATTCAACAACCACACATCTAGAATTGCTACACATGGATTTATTTGGACCTATTACACCAATTAGTATCAGTGGAAAGAAGTATACATTGGTGGTAGTAGACGATTTTTCAAGATACACTTGGGTAATCTTTCTATCCAAGAAAAGTGAAACCAAGCAAAGGCTTACAGAATTACTCAAGAGACTTCAGAATCAGAAATGAGTTTCAGTTGTGAAGATAAGATCAGATAAAGGAACCGAATTCCTCAACGGTGTGATTATTGAATATTGTGAAGAAAATGGTGTTTTACATCAACTTGCGCCACCGGAACACCTCAACGAATGGTGTAGGCCGAAAGAAGAAAAACGAACACTCAAAGAAGCGGGAAGGACTATGATCTGTGAAGCTAAACTACCGGAAAGATATTGGGCAGAAGCAGTTAACACAACTTGTTACACTCAGAACAGAGCTCTCATGAACAAGAGACATGAGAAGACTCCTTATGAAATTTGGAATGGAAGAAAACCAAATGTTTCATACTTTCATGCTTTTGGAAGCAAATCTTTCATACACAATAATGGAAAATATCAACTTCACGTTTTTCAGCCCAAAGCTGATGAAGGAATTTTTCTAGGATATTCAAGTGTCAGAGAAGCTTTTAGAGTACTAAATGAACACAATCATGAGAACCAAATATGGTGCTTAGTGAAATATTGTGTTAGTACTATTGTCTGCTTTTACAATAAAGGCTGAACAGTTCAAGACATTGTTCATTAATTAGCCGAGTAGATCCGATAGTATTTCACTAAGGTAGGTTCAAAGCCAGAAGCTACCTCTCCTGATACAATATTTTTCTGTCAGAAATCTCTTCAGAGTCAGCATATGCATTAATATCCATTCATGTGGGGGATTGTTGGAGAAAATAGACGAAAAAATGATTTAATCGATTTTATCGATTTTTTAATCATTTACGACAACTATTTTAAAAAGCGAGTTCGATAGACTCTTATTAAAGTTATCGAGACTTTATTAAAATCATTGGAAACTACATGTTACGTAGTAGACAATAGGGTTTTAAATCATTCAATTCGGAGTACGGGTGAATGAGATATTAACGCTTTAAGTTGTTGTGAGATATGGGAAGTAAAGTAGTGTAAAACTTTATCCCACATTGGGACATGAGTGTTCCAATGTCAAGTATTTATATGATGATAGTTGATGATTGGTATAAGCTCCTAGAGAAAGGGAGAGAGTTCAGAATGGTTTTAAACAGACGATGTTGTGCTAAAATTGCCACACGCACGCGCGCGCCGCCGCCCGCCCGTGCCCGTTGACCGTTGACCTTGGGCTTGGGGAATTGGGCCTTCGTGGGCCTGAGGGCCTTGGGCTGGGCAAGTATTAAATTTTTGGACTCCAGAAATTTGGCTGAGTGAAGCTAAAATTCGGCCAAGTGCCAACGGCTGAGTGAAGCTAAAATTCGGTTAAGTGCTGGCGACTGAGTAAAGCTGAAATTCGGCAAAGTGCCGGTGGCTGAGTAAAGCTGAAATTCAGCCGAGTGATATAATTCACTAAATGCTGAAACTGTTCAGTTTCTTAGAAACTGATGGCTGAATAAATTCGAAACTGTCATCATTAATATTGATATCAAAGTGGGAGTAGTGGGAGTAAATGCATGAATGATTATTCAATACAGAGACTCTTCCATTGCTTGCTTAGTCTCTATATAAACAACCTCCACAAGTTGGAAAAAATACAAGTGAAATACACTAGCAACAACACAAGATAGAATACAAGCATACATTCCATTGCATAAACTTCTTTTCCTGTGCATTCAGAGTTGAAGAGTTTCTAGGCACTGTTAGAGTTCGCTGAAGTTCAGAGTTGAAGTACCTCTCCATCTGAACAGGTAACTGAGTTATCAAGGGAGACAATTGCAACAACCGTGGGTACAAGCCGGTGCAAATTTGTCTTAAGGATAGAGTGCAACTCGTCTCAGTTTTGCATATCCTTTTATATGTTCTTTTTACATCTATTGTAATTATATTTATATTTTGAATTGGAAATAAAATTGTTCTTTATTTTTATGAATATTTTTTTTATTCTCATAAGGGAGTTAACAATTATATCTTTATATATTTTACACACCAAAAAATGGGCCGGATAACAAAACTGCCTAATGAGTGGCTTGAAATTTTCTGCCAGGCATTGATATTGTTAAAGTCCATTATTTGGCTGTGATCATTTGTTATACATAAGGTTAGTTCTTTTTATTTATTCATTTATTTGGTAATTTGTGTTTTCCCCTTTTGTTATGATATGCAGCGTAAAAGCAGCGCATTTTGCACGACCACCTGAAGGGAATCTTATGGTTCGTTGTGGTTATTGCCTGATCGGGATGTGGTTAGTCCTATTCGTTTTATTTATTGATAATATTTTTCTTGGATCACTATATTTACTTGACTTGATGGAGTACAGCTTGCAACTTTGCTTCAAATCTTTTGCTATTTGTTTTTGTTAGTTATTTTGATGCTGATCATCTGGAGCTTCATGAAAATGCAGGTCATATTTAGACGTGTTGTAGTTTATTTACTGCACTAACAAATTCCTCTAAAACAAATGGCTTTTGGACTACAATGAGTAAAACGATTTACTATGATTTGAGGAGCTCTTAACATTACATATATGTGTTGGTCGAGTCCAAGTCGAGAATTGCCATTGTGTTATTGTGCAATGAAGAACGAAAAGTTTGGTATTGAGGATATGATAATCCAATCAAGCATTGCATAGCGTTGTCTTTAATGGATGTTGGTTTGAGTTAATCAACATGGCGACTACGGCGGCTTCGATAAAGCGTAATCGTCGATCCTCTCTTTTGTCATAGTTAGGTTTTGAATAAGATGAAAGGCAACTCCTATCTTTCAGATCTTTGGTGATTTGTGGTGTATGAATTTTATGAGCGAAGTCTTTCACTCAAAATTGATTTGTCTTTTCTTTTCGATTTTGAACTTCAAGTTGTTGATGAAAAATATCCGGTTGCTCGAAAAACATAGGTTTGGATCCACAATGTTGATGGAATTATGCATAAAACAAGGGGACATACCCACAACGTAATACATATGGGCCACTCCTCTCGATCGCATAGGCAAGATTTTATCTGGAAATATACGTCGCTCTATTTTCTGCTGAAATACATTGCCAGATGAGAAAGAATATCAATCTAAACCCTTTGTCTTTTTCTTATGCAGATTATCCTTGCAACAAGGTTATGCGGCAAGTTTATGCATGGGCGGGAAGCAATAGAGGAAGAGGGGTGAAGTTTGTTCATTGTATTTTATTTCGGGTTTTTTTTTTCTGTTTTGTATATTGCCCCTTTTTTTAATTTAAACTATCAAATATTCATGAAGTCACAATTTTCGAGTCGAAATTAATTCTGAGTCGTATGAAGCGTATTTGTTGTGGTGATGATAAAGTTGTTGGTTGTGAAATAACAATTGGTGAGAAACAGTGAAGGGGTCTTCCTTTACGGTGATTGAATGAAAGGTATGCATCTGACAACTTTAGTAAGATTCTTTAACGACAAGGTTTGCTCAAATGGTAGATATCATGGTTGTATATTTTTTTAGTGGGTAAAGGTTGATGCTTTATGTTCACATGGCATCAACTATGGTTAGCATATCAATTGTATTAAATGAAAAGAGTGTCGTCTATAACTTAGTTTTTGATATACAATTGCCTATCCTACTAACCCTGTTCATATTCAGTTTTCTTAGTCATCTCTTTGTGCTTTTCAGAATTATTAACAAACAATAGATCATTTGTAGGTTCATATATATGCTTTAGATGTAGTAATGCTGCTATGTGGCTAATATGGATGTTTTCAGGATTGCAATAAAATCATGTATGTCTTATTACAATTGCTGTGTTCAGCGGTAAACAATATCAAAATTTGTTTGTTGAGAATATTGTAAAATAAACTCTATATTTTGAGAATATTGTAATTAGCTTGACACAACGACACACATAAAGAGGAAGATAGGGTTGTAAATTTTGCAATATCACATTAGCATCACCTCCTAATTCAAAAAAAAAAAAAAAAAAAAAAAACCCCTTATCCCATAGTTCAAAAAATCCCTTTCGTGTTCGTACCAATTCTATTTGTTTATGTGTACATATTTGCTCATGGCTCCCTCTGTTTTTTTAATTATTTAAGGGTGGACTAATGGAGAAAAAATAAAAGAGGGAACATGGCGATGCGGGGGAGAGATCATAGACATCATTGAAGGTATATGAGGCGTCGAAAGATTGGAAAAATATTTGATAATCATGGTCAGATGAGCTTATATTTTGTTTGCTGATACATTGATTTTCTTCTATTTTGACTATGCTTAGATTTGCGTTTGACACTCTTTTGCGCTTTCAATATTCCTACGGGTCATTATCCAAAACCCGGTGCCGGTGTTCGTGCAACGAGGCTTTGAAATATATTTTATCAAGTGAAAAGTTTCGGCCATACCCGAATAGCCAATATAAACGTCATTTAGCAGTGCATAGTATTTTACACTACTAAGTAGCCGTATGATTGATTCAAAAAAATCATGTATAAACATATCTTTCATTCTTATGTTTGTTGTGTGTATACATGACAATTTTGGTTACGTGTGTTGGTAATGTGCACACTTTATATTCATACCTGTACCTTTTTTTTCGCAATTTACATCAACCCGTGCATCATGCATGGGTTTTCCTACTTGTATATATATATTTAGGAGAGGAAATAAAATTGATTTCGACCCAAACCCGAAAAATACCCTATTGACCCGCTCAAAACCCAAAAAAAAACCCATAAAAAGCAAGTGAAAATATGAAATGTAAAAGCATTAAAAACGAAATAACTCCATCAGTTACAAAATCTATCCTTAAATATCGGCAATAATTCATCGGTTCAAAATCTCTCCACACCCGGATTTTATAAATAAAAAAAAAAAACCCTCCACAACTTCACCGTAAAAGAAAGAAAAAAACACCTTTTCTAAAAGGTTTTTCACTCCTCATTTTAAAACCTTTCATAACTCCCCTTTTAAAAGTCTCATTTTAAGTTTCATAACTCCGCGTCTCACGTTTATGGTGCTTAAATCTTGGGGAATCGCTTCCTCATATTCATGAACCGGATTTTTTTTCCTATGTCAAAGGTGCTTTCAATTTATGCATTTCAATGCTGGTTTGATTTTCTGTGCACGGTCAATGAAGAATGGGAGGCAGAGTGACAATGAGGGCTGTTTGAAAGGGGCTCAAATCGTTCGTAAATGTGTCCTCATCTGAATGTTCAAAGGTGAGTAAAATCTTGCCGAACCACATATATCATCACAGGTGATTTGATTTCAGTTTCTGCACTGCTTATCGCATTACTTCTTTGAGATTCCAATCCTTTCTCCTTTTTTGTTTCTAGATTGTCTCAGATTTACAAATTTCTATAGTGACACTCAAAGATGATTTTTTTCCCTCTGCTGGAGATTTTGCTCCATAAAAAATCTTATCGTATGATTTTCTTATTTTATTTTAAGTATCCTTGATATTCAGCTTTGAGGTTTCTTCACTTCTCCTTCAACAGTTAATCAATTTTGTTTGGCAGAGATACAAAACGGCCTCATGGGGTTGTGGAATGAATTCTCATACGCATCTTCAAATTATGTATCTCTTTCACTACTTTTAACAATATGTTTCTTTATGATTTCTTTTTTTATTCTACAATAGATACCCTCTCAGATAATTGCCAGGCGGGATGCTCGATTATTGGACTTCAGTAAAAGAATCTGTTTTTATGTTCTCCTTTTATTTATAAAATTAATTTTATTCACGAATTACTCATATGTATGAAATGGCATTTTAACTTCTGTTGATTTTCTAGTAGTATCGTATTATAGGAAGTAGACTTAAATGGAAGAGTTTTCCACTCCTTAAATAATGGAAAATTCAACATTCATGACTCATTCCAAGACTAAAGTTTGTGTGGACAATTCCTCACAGTTCCTTTATCTTCTGGTAAATTTATTTTTTTTGCTTTTTCATTGTATGTTTTCCTTTCAAGTGGGTTTTATTTCTTGGTGATCTGACGGTTTTTTATATTTCTTCTTCTTATTATTATGTTCACCTCAATTAACTTGAGCTATTACTGAACTTAGGCAGCGATTACACGAGTTTCTCAGCTTGATGGTGGTTCATCTACTGGTCTTTCAAATTGCCTGAATGTTTCGATAAGTAATCTCTTTGGGGTTATTCTTGATTATTTTTTGTTTTTTTTTTTCTTCACTTTTCTAATACGACATTAACGTTCTATTGAAGTTATATTTCCTGAAAATCCATTTTTTTCCTTTTTGAAAGTGGCATGTTAGTTTTTCCTACAAAGCTGCTCGATGTAAGAAACCGGATGGTACTACAGTAAATGATCGTCAGCCTAATGGTATCAAATTTAAAAATTGTTTATTGCTGGTGGTTTGTTCATAAAAGTACATGGTTGGGGGTACGTTATTTTTTTTCTTTTTTTAATTGCTTGCTAAGATGAAATTCAACCTAGAATTTCGTCTAACTGAGCTTACAATTTTCTAACCACTAAAGAAAAAAATGGATCTTTGAGTGTATGGTTATTTGATTACAGGGTTAGTGTGATGTCATCAATTGTTAATTGAAATCATTTTGACATGTTAAGTTGATTAGAAGGATTTAGCTTTATTAGTGTGATCAATTTCTACAGCTTGGTTTAATGGCTAATGAGAGAATTCATATTATATCAGGTATTGATTTCCCCTCTTGCCTTTTACAACAAGTGTTTTTCTTAATTGGAACATCCATTTGTTTTTTTTTCTTTTTACAAGTGCAGTTCATGTCTATTGGTTGTACTTTTGAAGAAATAATTTGAAGGAATGTCTACCCGATACTTGCGGTTTCAGATTTAAGAATTGAATTGATCTTGAAGTTGGTGAGATTTAAGATACATATCTTTGTCCTTTGTTTTGCTTTGATGGGGTAATGTTTGACAAGGTAGAATAATGTATGTAACTCCATTTCACCGAAAAAATTATTTCAGATTTTGCAGGATGAGAGGGACCGCATAGATGCCGACAATGAGATTATTGAACCTCATCATAGAAGAAGAGGTGTCCTTGATGATATCTATATGCAAGAGTTAATGGATGGTAAGCTGCTTAAACATCATTCTTATTTATTTATCCTTTTTTTTTTCTCACTAATTTATCTGGCTTTAAATTAGTAAAATTGCAAAGACTTTGCCATAGGGCAACCAAATGGTTCCATGAGGAATTACATTATGTGATGACTTGATCGACGTTGATTTAAAGGCGATAATTAATGACAATAGCTTAAATGATTTTTTTTGTTTTTTTTTTTCCGTTTGTGTTTGTGTGTTTGAATGAGAATTAAAGACGATAGTTAATAGCAATAATTTGAATGATTTTTTTGACATATGTTTGAAAGAGAATTAAATGCAATAATTATTAATAGAAATAGTTTGAATGATATTTTTTTGACATGTGTTTGAATTAGAATTAAAGGTGATAATTAATGGCAATAGTTTAAATGAATTTTTTTTTTTGTTTTGACATGTGTTTGAATGAGAATTAAATATGATAATCAATGATAATTATTTGAATGATTTTTTTGACATGTGTTTGAATTTGAATTAAAGACGATAATTAATAGAAAAATTTGAATGATTTATTTTTTTGACATGTGTTCGAATTATAATTAAAGGCGAAATTAATGACAATAGTTTGAATGCTTTTTTTTGACATGTGTTTGATTTATAATTAAAAGTGATAATTAATGACAATACAATGAATGATTTTTTTTATATGTGTTTAATTGACAGCGAATTAAATGCCATAATTAATGGCTATAGTTTGAATAAATTTTTTAAGTATATTATCAAGTAGGCCCGGCCATCAATATTTATTATTATTTTTTCAATTTTTTGTTTTAATTTTTTTATAAAGTCCTCACAAAATGATATTTTAAATTGATTTTAAAGTCTTCGTGTTTGAGTGAATTCTATTTTGCTTCTTGGCTCTTTTAGTTGGGATGAATCTACCTTTTCCACCTAATATAACATATTTTTGTGCAGTATTCAGCAAAAAAAAGTGGTGTCTGCATCAAGAGGTTTTAAACCAAATATGATGAAAACAAATATGAAAATGTGATTCTTAAAAAAAAATAAAATGGGAATCAAAGGTAGCTTGACAATAACTTATTTTTTTTGGGGGTGGGGGGGGGAGGGGGGTGTATGGCCGTGTGTGGTGTGGGGGTGTGGGCGGAAACAATAACATATGGTTATTTAGTTTTCATTATTCAATGACATTGATGATCATGCACGCAATTGTACACGCTTATTTATTATTTGTTCATTATCCCTGAACATCCATCTTTTCATTTTTGAAACCGGGAGGTTATATTTTCAATATGGTTTCTCCACCAAAATCAGGAGTGTGCATTCTTCTGACTACTTGAGGACTTATCCCTTTGTGATTTTTTTTGGATTTAATATCATAGCGCATTACAACTTTTATGTGTCGAGGATCAAGTTTTGGATGTTTATTGAGATGAAAAATAAACCTGTTCAAAATAGAAACAAATTATATAACGATGGATGTTGCATGATTTGGTGGATGTAATGCTTGCTTTTGAGATGATATTTTTTTTTTTAATTTTATTATTTTATAAAAGGGAAAACCTCACAAGGCCGAGGTTCATAGCCGACAAAAGCTGCGGAAAAAAAAAAAAAACCGCGTGGTCGTCGCCGTATAGATCTAAGGGTCGACTCCACAAAAATCACAAAGATGTAATAGATATTCAGAAATAATTAAACACTAATAATATTCGTAGTCATCATCGTATTTGTGGTAACTCTTGTTTCTTGCTCTTGTCGTTACTTCTTGATAGGGTGCCTCTGCCAAGTAGTCTTCATTCTCGGATGCCTCTGTCCATTCTTCATAATCGTCATAGGATTTTGAATTTAGTACTCGCTTTGATTCCTTATCCGAGACGTCAAGTTGATCTTTTATTTTATCTATATCCGAGCCGCATGCAAATTTATCATGCTTTGGTACGAGCGTTTCTTGGGCGGTGTCTTGTCTTTCTTTCTAGCTCGTCCTTTCTTTTTTGTAACAAAGACGTCGGGTTCACTTTCCCCCCTTTCAAAGCCGACTCAAGGTAGGTAGGGGTCGGGGCCTTCGAAGTATCACCTGAATTAATCAGTGGAGTTCTTGGGTCTTTTTCTGTAATGTCAGAAATTACCGAGTCGGGTATAACCCCAGAAACGTCAAAACGGGCCTGCAAGGTGGAGTGGAAAGCTCTTGAGCTGTCGTGCGAAATCTGATTCCCAGTCCCAGAAATCTTCGAAACCGGAGCACTGTGTTGTCCCTTTTCAATCTGATTCTGTATCTTATTCTTCGGGTATTCAAACGATTTGGCACTAGGATCCAAAGCCACGGACCCCTTAACAATCCTTTTATCCTCCCTAGATTCAACTGTAATGGCAGCCGAGGGAGGGGGTTCATGTCGGGGAGAATCTTTGTTTGAATCATATGGAGCTTTAGCTGTTTCCCCGACCGTGGCATGGGCTGGCCCCTTGAAGGAAGTCGAGCCTGGTGCTGCCAAAGTCGCATCAACACTTTCAACTTGAGATTTTTCAGGAGCAACCGTCGCTTTTGCGACATAAACTTTAGCAGGCTTGGCGTGATTTGCCTTAGTATTAGTGGCCAATTCCGGATGTTTTACAAGACATTGATCATGATTATGCCCCATACGCCAACAATAGGTGCAATAAGCTGGGCGAGCACCTTCAGGGAGAATGGGTTGCCAGAACCCGTCACCATTTTCTTTTTGAATCCAAATCCGATTAGGGAGGTGTTTCAGAATATCAACTTCAACCTGAACCTGAGCTAGAGAAGGCCTTCTCAGCTCCGCTGTAGCCGCATCAATACGAAGTGGTTTTCCAACGGTTTGCATTAATTCAAAAATGAAATCCTTGTTCATTAGATGGACATGTTCGGCGATAGCCACGGGCTAGCCCCGATTGTGTACATGTTCGGCGATCACACCAATAGCCACGGGCTAGCCCCGATTGTGTACATGTTCGGCGAAGTCCCTCCGTACTTGGGGTCTTATGAACCTACAGAGTAATTCAATTGTAAAGCCACTCTACTCCTGGTGTCCTTAGACCAGCTGAGTTATTCACTTGCGAAGGCCCCCTAATCTTGGTGCCCTTTAAAGGCCAGCAGAGTTATTCGCTTTTACCGACCGCCCACACATCGCGATATTAACTTGCGTCTTACCAAGAATGACATGATGTTTATTCTTTTAGCTACACAAGTACGTTTGTTATTAATTGTTAACTAGCCACCTATGTATTTTCAAGTAAACTCCCTCACATCTCCTACTCTCTTACCTAGACCACTAGACACGGACAAGTCCTAGAACATGCACAGACATTGATGAATACTAATTCATTAAAGCACAAGCGCCCTTTCATGCACTTCCAACGGTCCCGAACTTCAACTCTTTTGAAGAGTACATTCGGTGCCGGAACTAAACGCATCAGAAACTCAATCGAGGCTTGTTCGTTTCTAGTTAATCTTATTTAAGATCATTAATAAACTACAATTCAAGCTAAGCATCAAAATAACACTAGCCACTAAATACATTGTCTATTAAATCGTATATTTATGTTTTCCGAAAAAGAAATAACACAATACAACTGTAAATTATACTTACTACATCATCTGTCATTTCAAAAATATTATACATTATATCATTGTATAATATTCAAGACCACAAATACCACTTTTGCATTTTATGTTTGATTATTGTTATTATTATTATTATTATTATTATCGTTATTATTATTATCATTGTGTTGAAATAGTGTCCTAAACCCAATCGGATTGGACTGGATCCGATCGGGTCGGATCATTTCTACTATTTCTTTATGATTATACATATATAATAAATGGCTTTTCTGTTATTATATATTTGTTAATTTACCGGACCAATTATGAATTCTTATATGATAACTTCCTTAGTATTAAACTGTGATAGAGAAACTATGATAGGCGATTATGGTTGATGAGATCTCTAATCACTTTGATAAGTTTGATACTTAAATGTCTCTAGGCTGATGTACTATTAAACAGGGCATTGATAGTACGAGTAGGCTAGCACGTATTAGATGTCTTCTGTCTTTAAGGGCAGGGATAGATCTCGTCTATCGATGTGTGGAGACACTTGGACAGTACGAGGACATGTATTAGAAAATGCGTACGTTAGACTAACCCACTTACACTGTTAAGTGTCACACTATGTGGTGGTTGTGTAATTATCTTTAGGACCGGAGTCTATATGGCATCACGGTGTGGATTGTCATGCTTTGACACTATTGAGGTTTTCCCTGGCCATGAGGTGATAATGCGGTAGTGATTTGGTGTGATACTGAAGCATGCGGAGTATACAGGGAGCTTTGTTGATCTACCACTTTTGAGAAGTGGCAAAAGTCAACATACCACTTTGTTGTCGAAATACCACTCCCATTTTCACGTTTTAGGCATTTTTGGAACCAAACTAAACCCTAATTTGGAATGGGGAACCCAATAGGGGATTTGTGTACCTTAAGATCGTGCACATTCATGAAAAAAATAGGAGAAAATCACGTCCCAAAATTGTTTGTTTTTTCCTTGGGTGGTATATCCACAAAATGCACCAGAAATCAGTGGCATATCAGGTAAAATCCCGAGTATACATGTTTGATCGTCCGGAAATCGCATACCCTATTAGTAGGAGTGAATATCCAAAATGGCCTTCTTAAAAGGAATGTCTAGCTCTCGAGAATCTTTGCAAAGTGGAAGTAAATAAGTTGATTCGAGAGAGCATGATATCCATATTATCGGATACGGTCGTTGATGCTTGACACTTACGACCGTATGTATATTATTACATGTAACTGTTTTAAATGAAAGGTATTAGTTGCATTTGACTCTTCCGATGATTGGGGGTTACGGTGTGTTGCTAGACGTTATCCTGTGATCGTTAGGCTTGAAGGGCATTTTCATAATTTGCACTTTGTGTCTACGGCCAACATATTCGGAAGCCTATCGGGTCACACACATAAGAACATCTAGCAGGATTAAATTGTGGTTATAGTTGTTGACCAAATAAGGAAAGAATTTATCTTATACTATAAGGGTTATAGTTGTAAATTAATATGGTTGTATTTATTTATTATGAATAAATATAATACAAGATATTAATTATGTTGATTAATTAAATATGTATATTGATACATATATTTCGAAATATGTATATATATGATATACATGTATTTTGTGAATTAATTAATCATAGTATTATATTAATTAAAGAAAATCTCAATTCCCAAATCAGTGGGGAAAATGGACGCCATATTCAAATATATAGGATAAAGTTAATTGGTTTGTGCAATTTAAAAAAGAAGATTACCATAATATTAATATTAGATATTAATTGATTTTGAAAAAATAGATTTATGGTAATAAGATAAAGATATATTCAATATAAGATATTGTCAATATATATATTTTGGAAATATATTTAATATAAGATATTGAACATTGAATGAGATAAATCAATCGAAGAGATTTTTCTTATTTATTAGGAAAAGATTTTTCTCTTTCATCTATCTTTTAGGAAGCTTCTTCTAATCAGATTTATCCACATGGGGTGTCACTCTCCCTATATAAGAAAGGGGTTGACTAGCTCTTTGTACATCACAATTCCAAGAGCTAATAGTTCGTGTGAAAAATGGAGAGTTTCTTAGAGAGAGATTAGAGAGAGAAAGGCCGGTCTAGCAACCGGATTTTTTAGTAGCAATCCATGATGGAATTCCGGCGAGCTGTTCGAGTGGATTACTGGTAGAGGCCGAACGCTTGAGCGGCTTCGTGCAGAAACTACAACCGTAGACAAAGCGTCGAACCAATTGGATTGCTTAAACGAAGTCGATCTTGGGTTAAAAGGAATTCAAATTTTTGAATTCCGCTGCGTTCCTGCGTAGATTTCCTAACACATTATTATTCATTTATTTTCTATCTTTCCTGGAAAGAAGAACTAGAGAGAGGTAGTAATTCTTTTTTTTTTGGTCACTATATACGCAAGCAGCATATGCATAACTTACTTTTTATTTTATTTTATAAATATTATATAATCTTTGACAGCAGCCGAAGAACAAAAAATAAAGAAACACACGGTCTCCCTACTTAATTTTCCTCGACAATAGAGAGATAAGAGAGTACCAAAATAATAATCATGTGCAGAAAAACATATATATATATATATATATATATATATATATATATATATATATATATATATATATATATAAAACCTCTATAAATTAATATAGTTGGGACCGGAAGATTTTATTAATTTAAAGAGGTATTAATTTATCGATAAATTAATAATTATTAATTTATAGAGAGTTTATGATATCAAAAAAATTTTAAATTTTAATTACATAAATTTAAATAGAATGAACAGTACTAATTTATGTATTATACTTAATTCAATGTATATTAGTTACAAATTCATTGTACTGTACATACAAGATTCAGTGTACATACATTAATTTGATTCATTGTATTTTTAAAATGGATGTCAATAGCCTGTTAGATTATCCGCATGTTTAGAGGTCCAGACCTTAGAAGAAATTGTAAATACCATTCTTGAAAATAATGCTGAAGATGATGTTGAAGACGATACAACACCTTTGGAACCCGTTACACGTAAAGAAGCGGCTCAACGCATCAAAGGCACTTAACAACTTTTTGATGCGGCTCGAAAGCACCACACCTGAACTTTTGGTTGCAATAAGGAAGATTAGAGAGGATCAGCTTCAAGCAGATTTAAACTTTAAAAAAAACAGACAACAATAGAATCATATTTTACAAAATTGTAACATATATATTTTTCTGATTATAGAGAATTATTAATTTATGATATTATTGGGAGTGTATATCTATACATGGATTTTCTAAATATTATTATCTTATCGAAAATGGTCATTTTTTGAACTGGCCTAAGTCGGGACCGGAGAAAAATATTATTTTAGAGAGGTTATTAATTTAAAGAGTATTAATTTATAGAGGTTTTACTATATGTATATATTAAAAATAACACAACAATCGCTTAATTAAAATACGCTTGAACATCTTCTTTTATTTAATCCCAACACCATAAAATATCAATTATTCAATATGAAAATCCACTTACCACAATTCAACACTAAGGCTCAACCCTAACATTGTAAAACCGTAATTACTCATTAGGAAGAGCCTCTTATCTTAAAAGCAAGTGTATCCAACCCAAAATCTTATCTCCCCGAGCCCTAGGTGAAGAGAGCTCTTATCTCCCCGAGCCCTAGGTGAAGAGCCTCTATAAATTTCGTGGTGATCAATTTTCTCTACAGTGGCGTCTTGAAACGATGAACGGATTGGCCGCACGGTTGAAGATTAGGTTTCCAGGCATCATGCGTTCATTGCTTCTGTTTTCCGTCGTTCACCCCTTTTTTTTTCTCAGAATTGCATATGAAATAAATGAGATTTTTTTGGGGGATTATTTCTAAAAATAGTTATTAATTAAACCCATTAATTAAATAACCAAAAATCTCCTTTTAATAATTAAATCCTTTTTAATTACTTAAATTGGTTAAATAATAATTAGGTCATAGTGAAAATACTCAATTACTACTTTACCCTCTCTGAAAAGTCGGGATGTTTCAAATATAGTTACAAATTTAATCGTTTTTTTGACTGAAGTACCAATTCAATTTCAACGATGAGAAAAGTAATGATTTGATAGATTAATCTTTAAAAAAAATCAATCGTTGACATAATTATGATAATCAAATATTACCTTCCATATTTACGCCATTAATGACGCAATATATAATTATTACATTTGATGTTCAAAAAGATTTCTATTTTCCGAGAATTGCAATATATAGTTTTTTGAATAAAAAACGAATCTCAATATATAACTATAACGAAAACTAATTCATTACGAGTAGAAACGAGAAATAAAAAATATAAAAACGAAAATCATAAGAATTCTTGATTGATTATCAATTATATAAAGGGGCCAGAGGCCAGAAGGACAAAATAAGATACCAAATGGGGAAGAAGGACAAGAAAAATAAATAATGGTTGAGAAGGACAAAAACGCGTATTCTTACATACGTGTGTTACTACATGTGGTTGTAGCAACTTGTAGTAACACACGTAGTAACATGCGCATTTTTGTCCTTCTCAACCACTATATTTTTTTCTTGTCATTTTTCCTCATTTTAGATAATAACAGTCATTTACAACCTTTAACCTTTATATATAAATATAGAAGGACAAAGTAAAAATATAAACACCTAAATAATCAATATCATTGATATATTATTCATTAATTATTCATCATTAATTTATTAAATTAGAAAAACGAAATATAAAATATAAAAATGAAAATATAAAAAAAAATCCTTGATTTTATTAAAAACTTTAAAATGAAATAATATATACGAAACAACAAAATAATATACCGTGAATTCATGTCATGTTGGGTAAAACTAAATACGCGGTATTTCAAATGATAATGTGAAACAACACCTCGAAAGATGATCAAGCCATTTGAATGTCGAAAAATACAGGCTAGCACCTAGCTAGAGAGCAGACGTCATTTACGTCAGAACGGTTAATCTTTATCCGCTTACTGTATAGTACATGTCACCATAGTCAACATTCTTGGAGTAATAAAATAAATTTTTTTTGGCAAAGCAACAAAAATTTAAACAAATAGTAAATATATATATTTGTTTTCTTAAAGTCACCGATATTCGTAACCCACTTGTCCGAGTAATCCATTAGTATTTAATAGTCATTAATGCTCACAATGTAAAAAATTAAAGTTAGTTGGCAGGTATTTGATAATTAACTCATGGTCTTCCTTCCTCAAAAAAAAAAAAAAAAAAAAATTTGAAAAAAAAAACCTCATGGTATTCTTGCCTGTTTAAGAAAAAAAAAAAAAACAAAATTTTACACATGTACTTCAAGTTGAGAAATGTATACATTTATAAATCACTAAGGGCACAAAAAAAAAATTAAAAAATGTATACATTTATTTAAGTAACAAATCTCTATATGATTCCACCGGCTAATAAATCACTAAATCGATATGTTGTAGTATGAAATAATTGTTATAATTCAAGTTATATTAGACGTTAAAATTAAAATAAATATCCCATCCGTCGAATTTTATTTATCCACGTTTTCGTTTTTTTTGGTTTGTCATCAAAATAAGTGTCTACTTTATACATTTATCGTCAAAATTCTTCAAATGCCCCTTTTCGCTCTTTGCAATATTTACATTAAAAAATATGTAGTATTAAATGATCCAACATCTACTTAAAGGATAAATGTAAAAATATTGGATAATTTAATGAGATTCAAAACATTAACTATATTTTTTTATGTGAAAAGTTAAACTATACGAATAAAATGGGACGGAGGGAGTAAATAAAAAATGAATCAAGTCAAACACATTACAAGGTAAGAAAGTTTTACGATATCCTTCCATTATTAAAACAGGGCCAGGGCCAGGGAACTTATTACTTATATATTGGACAAAGTAGGATAAATTAAAATCATCCTTCACAATAGTAGTCATTCAAATATCTAGAAATCAATATGGAGAGAAAACCTCATATCGTAGTTATACCATTTCCTGTTCAAGGCCATGTAAAGCCGCTAATGCAGTTGTCTCAAAGGCTTGTAATTGATCATGGAATCAAAGTCACTTTTGTCAACACAGAGTCCATTCATGACAAAATCACAGCTGGAATGTCCAAGACCGATATCAAAGAAAGCGTAATAACGCTAGCATCGATTCCAGATGGATTGCAGACGGAAAATGATCGCAAAGATCTCGACAAGTTTACAGCGATTGCGCAAAAGGCTATGCCTGTCAATTTCATGAAGTTGATTGAAAATATAAACAAGTCAAATGATGAGCCTGTGACTTGTGCTGTTGTTGATACAACAATTGGATGGATGATGGATGTGGTTAAAAGCATAGGGCTTGAAGGTGTAGCCTTTTACCCAATGTCAGCAGCAAGTTTGGTTTTGGTATCTCACATTCCTAAGCTTATTCAATCCGGAATTATTGACAACATTGGTGGGTTTATTTGTTTTTTTTTTTTTTTTTTTTTTTTTTTTCAATACTATAGTTATTGCTATTAATTAATACTACCACCGTCCGAAATTAAGTGTCTCTTTTTAGTTTTCACAATATTTAAAATATATAATTAATGTGTTGTGTTTTTATACTACATTCACATACTTACCCCTAACAAATACTACATCCGTTCTAAAATATAAGTCATTTTAGGTTTTTTAACACATATTAAGAAAAGTTGGTTAAATTTGTTATTTATCATTAATTTTGATTAAAAAGACTAAAATGACATTTCATTAGTATTAAGCAAAGTAGTAAAAAGTAGTTGAGTATATTATAAATGAAGGGTAGAAGAAGAAATATGTAATAAATGCTTTATTGGTTTTGTAAATTGATTTACATTTTGGACAAAACTAAAAAGTTAAAAGGACTTACATTTTGGGACGGAGATAGTAATAAATGTTTGTTTTGGGATGTGAAATTAGTGAAATAAATAAATGTTTGACAAAGGGTATTTTTGGAAAATAAATATTAAATGATACATTGTTAATATAAAGTTACACTTTTTATGTGAAATTTTTTTTTTAAAATGTAGACACTTATTATGGGACCGAGGTAGTACTATAATAGTAGTATTTCGTATAAGTAATCTCCCACTGTTCCTATTTAATTGTCGCAGTTCCCAAACAAAAAATTTTCTTTTTATCGTTGTAGTTATATTTTTCCAATGCATTATTTATTGTATTTTTCTACATCTAACATTATATATTGAAGGGTGAGAATTTGAAAAAAAAAACATTATATTAATTATTTTTAATGAGTATCATTGTCATTTTGATGTTAAGTCAAATAATTTACTATTCTTCTAAATCTGTGTGTTTTGCAATTGCAACAATTAATTTGGAACGAAAAGAGTAGAATTTTCACATCAAAATGGTCAGGAGAAAACATGCACAACACACTTATATGTGACTGATTATGAGGCAATATTGTTACATTGCTTCTCTAAATTGACATCTGTTTTGGCCCCAATTTTAGTTTTAGCTATGTAACTTTGATATTTTGTTATTTTTTGTTATGTTTCTTTTTACTATATATATTCTCTTTTTTTTTTTTTTTTTATTCTGTGATGCCGGATGCCTCTAGCGTGACGTAATTCTAGCCAGATTTTGCCGACATGACTTTGAAATTAGGAAAAAAAATCGATTTTGACGTGAAACATTAAAATATTTTTTTACTTGGAAAAACATGATGTAATCTCTTGATTAGACCAATTATCAAATAGAGTTTGCAATGTTCTAAATATTTGTTTTTTAGAATTTTTTAACGTCATGTGGGGATTTTTCTAACATGATAAAATTTTCTTCAAATCTTGCGTAGAGGACTAAAATTGCAAAAGAAAGAGGAAAAAAGAAAATCAAAGCTACAAGTTAATTTTACATTTTACATTGATTATGTGTATTGATTGATTGATTGATTGGTGGATCCCAAATTATAATACTGTACTAGTGTATGACAAAATTTTATTTTTGAACTAACATTTCAATATTGTATTTAGGAAGAACAGCAACAAAGGAACAAGTAAGAGTTTCAGAAGATATTCCTCCATGGAACAGTGACGAGCTACCTTGGAGTTTTCCACCTGAATTAATGGTTAGCCAAAAGACCTCATTTGAATTTTGTGTCACATTCAAAGATGCATTTGAGAAAGCCAATTGGGTTCTTTGCAACTCAATTCATCAACTAGAACAATCAGCTTGTAACACAATTCCTAAGCTCTTACCTGTTGGGCCATTACACGCCAATCTGCACGGCACAAAATATCGTGGGAACTTTTGGCAAGAGGACACCTCCTCTCTAAACTGGCTAGACAAACAAAAGCCAGCCTCTGTAATTTATGTTTCTCTTGGTAGCGTTGCGGTTATGAGCCAATCTCAATTCAATGAACTTGCATTAGGCCTTCAACAATCAAGGAAACCCTTTCTATGGATTGTTCGGGATGACGTTATTTATGGGTGTCCTCCAGAATATCCAGAAGGATTCTTTGAGAGTGTGGCTGATAATGGAAAGCTTGTCAAATGGGCACCTCAAGATAAGGTATTGTCTCACCCTGCTGTATCTTGTTTCCTATCGCACTGTGGATGGAACTCTACACTGGAAGGTCTTAGTGCTGGGGTGCCTTTTCTTTGTTGGCCATTTTTTGGAGATCAATTTCATAACAGGAATTTAATTTGTGATGAATGGAAAGTTGGATTGAAATTGAGTCCTGATGAAAACGGTACTGTCTCAAGCACTGAAATAACCATGAAAATTGGGGAAGTTTTGTCACATGGCTACATAAAGGAGAATGCAGCTAAGATGAAAATTTTACTTCAAAAAAGCTTTAACAAAGGAGAATCTTCATCTGAAAATTTGGAAAGGTTTGTCAATCACTTGAAGCATGCATAGAGAATGAAACCATTGTATTTTTTTTTTGTTGTAATTTTGTGATTTTGACTAATAATATGGCTTGCAACCATGGATACTTGTGATTCGGGTTTTGCAATTCACAAACTGCATCTTGTCATAAGCTTTCAGTTCGCAGTCCGCAGATGTTATCGAGTCTGAGTCATCTGTCCAGGCTGATTGCTTTGAAACTAATGGATTTTAATGACAATGCTTGTATTGGTCCAAACGTCAATTTTTTTTTGATGCAAACATTGAGCCAACGCACAAACTAAATTGAACTTGGGACAGTCCTTAAAAAAACACCTTTTTTGGGGGCAACAAAAAATTGTATTCACTCTTGTTTCTTGACTTTTTTTTATAAAACAATTTTATTTCTTCCCATATAGACAATTATCGGACGTTTGTTACACATTAATGAAATAGAATGAAATGATATTTCATTCCATTCTAATGTTTGTGTATGATATAAGGTATTGGAATGAGATCGTATTTTATTCCAATTGAATGAAAAATAATCACTTTCATTACATCTAAAATTGGATGGAATGAGACGAAATCGAATGAAAATCGAGAAAACACATGGGTGATGGGTAAAATTAAGGGGAAGTTGGGAGGCGGTGAGGTGGGGTGGGATGGGGAGAAGTTGGGTAGGTGGTGGGGCGGTAGGGTGGGTAGGTTACGGTAGGATAGGGTGGTGAGTAGGGTGAGGTGAGATAAGATAGGTGTGGTGGTGTAGGGCAGCGTGCGCTATGGTGGGGTGTGGTATGGTAGGGTTGGTGAGGGTATGGTAAGGTAAGGAATGGTAAGGTGTGGTGGGGTACATTATGGTAGGGTGGGTGTGGCATGGTTGGGTGAGGTAAGGTATGGTGGGTGTGGTAAGGTTGCGTATGGTGGGTAGGGTAGGGTGGTGGATGGGGTGGGGTGAAGTAGTGTAGGTTAGGTAAGGTTTGGTTAGGTAGAGTAATGTATGTAAGATGGGGTAGCGTTGTAGGGTAAGGTGGGTATGGTAGGGTGAGGTAGGGTTTATTAGGTGGGTGGTAGAGCTACCCCACCCCACCCACCTTACCTTTTCCACCCTATCCTACATTATGCATTATATCCTACCCTACCCCACCCCACCCCACCCCACCAAACCTTAATTCACTTTCTTGGCCTAATCATCACTCAATTTGTCACATTTTTTATAATTTGTTTCGTTCCATTCATTCACACATTACAAACAATGTAATGGAAAGTGTTAATACCATTCCATTCCATTCCAATGACTTTTTATTCCATTCCATTCTATTTTTGCATAACAAATCTTCTTTGAGACATTTTGTAAAAGAAAGAAGTTCTTTCAGACACTATGTAACTCCCCGTTCCGGACACTAAGTCCTTATCTAGTAAATGGAACGTTCGACACGTGCATTTAGAGAAAACCATAAATCCCACGTAATCCTTATGTCATATCAAAGTAATTAATGATAAATGCGGAAGTAAAAGCTAAAAAAGACTCAGGAAATAGACTCTCAAAGTCTTACAACATTGCACCCAACCAGAAAGTAACTGTTGTTTATATCGCAAAAGCGAGGTAACCATAAATCTAGAGATTCAGCGTAGCTACGTTGATCGACAAGTTTAATTTAGACTTAGTTAGATCTGGCCAATCTACTTTTTGTTTTCTTAAATTAACATGAAGGACTTAGACTGAAGTGTTAGTTTGACATAGTCTGGATCAATCCATAAGAACGTGCTTGTCATTGTCGATAGCTGCTTAAGGAGTTTCTCGTTCTTGAGCCGGAACTTTCTAGAACTTAATGCATGTGAGTTCATAAAACCTAAAGAGGTTAATTGCACATAGATGTTTGATGTCCTTACAATGGAAGTAAATAAGGTTAGGAGGCTGCACCCGTAGCTAAAACTGAATTAAATACATATATTCTATTAACTCGGTGAATTACAGTGGAAGTAAACATAACGATTATTTACACCAAGCAAGGAGACCGGTTAGGAGGGGAGGAATACCACTTTCTTTTATGTTTCTATTTGGTCATAGACCGCATTTATGTGTTCAGAACTAGATTTAGTACGTTTATTATCGGTGTTGCTTTGTCTCGGTGGGATCGACCATGATTCGCCTTTGCTATACTACAATTGACCTAGTACTCTTGCTAGTATATGCGACTTAAATGCGACATCAAGTTTTTTGGCACAGTTTCCAGGGACGATGGCCAATATTCGATTATGAATTTATTAAATCTTAAATTTTAGAACTTTCTGTTTTTCTATTATTTATTTCAATTTGAGTCTTGGGTTGTTTCAACTTTTTCCTGTATTGTTTTAAGGCCAGAGGAAGGAAAACTAGGTTTGCTTGTGCGAGTACTCCAGCTGCTTAAGAGAAACCTAGGAAACTGACTTCTAATCATCCCTGTGTTTCTATGTATATCCTTGTTGGTTTTTAGTTAGTAGGTCCGCAACAATTGGGGTAAGAAACCCAACTCAAACGGAAGTTTTCTAACTGTGTTTTGTTTTCTCTTACAGGACTTGTGAAACACTTTTGATACTCATTCCGGAGGAATTTCTACATTAGAACAAGACATGCACAATGCAACCGAAAAGTCAATTCCCTTTAAACGTGAAACTAATTTGTATGTATCCTGACCCCAGGAAAAGGAGCTTGAAGAAGAACGAAAAAAATAAAAAGAGAATAAAGTTGGAAGATAACGATGCTATGTCCAGGAATGCCCAATAGGACATCCTAAAATAATACGAGGACTTCATGAAAGGTAAATCTCTTACACCGGTGTATGATATTTCTTCTTTTGAATCTGATCCCAAGGAAGACCTTGACTATGAGCCATCTGAGCCTGAGGAATGCCCAAACTTTGATGTGATCGAGAAACTTGGAGACCCTGGTAGTTTAAGGTTGCCCATTTATATAGAAGGTATATCTTTAGGGCTAGCCTTATGCGATACTGGGGATTATAATCCTCTATCTTATTGCGTTAAGGAAAATTTTCTGGTCAGCATGAGCCATCGTACCACTATGCAGTTCGTAGACTGCCAAGTGGATATGGTGGCTGGCAAGTTGAGTGACTATACGGTCAGTGCAGGAGGTTTTGACTATCATGTAACCTATCTAGTTTTCGACGTTCCCGAAGACCCCAGTGCTGCTATACTTTAAGGTCATCCATTCTTAGCTACCAGTAGAGCCTTGATGGACATGGACAATAGCATCATCACGTTAAGATCTAATAATGACGCTATAACCATACAAATCATGGAGCCGTTGTAGAACAGACCACGGGATTTTTTGATGGAGAGCTCAATTTTTTAGAATGCCAATAATACAGAGAGGGCAAGTCCTGAAGGCATTCGGAAAGAGGTTTCAGTACCATGTGCCGGTGAGTAGGAGTTTTTGACAGTCTCGCTTCGAGAGGATCAAGAAAAGGACCACTACAAAGCGCCACAGGAGGCAAATTATCCTACTCAATTGGAAATGGATGAGTCCACCCTGCGCAGTGAATGTTTATGCTTAAAAGTTGATAAAATGGAGCCTTCAAACGGTGAGAGAGAGACTTGAAATAGCAGAGGTAAACCTAGTGCGTGGTCCAAGCGGGCCAATCATGTTAGAAGAAGAGCACAAGGCCCAAATGAGGAAGTTCGAGAGGGAGCCCTCGTTGATGTGAAAGAAGATTGTTTATTCCTCGGACTAAGGTCAAGGGAAGGGCATTGATCAAAAGGAAGGGAAGCGTACATCAGTGAAAGCTTCCTAAGTGCAAATTGGTGAATGAAAGTCCGAAAGTTTTACTGAAGGAGAGTCAGAAGAAAAGTCTAGCTGAGTACACTAAACTCAAATCAACTTGTTTATCCCTTTACGTAGATCGAGTTAAATAAAAGTAAACAGAGTGAACGATGAGGTTTTTTTCATCATACCGCATCCAAAGGTCACAAACCGATAGATTGTAGGAAGGTTTTTTACTCGTTGGCCACTTAGGTGAAGTAGGTTAGGTTGTGATTCAAAGAAACACAAAGAATGTGAAAATTAAGTCAAGGAAGAGTCAACCAGGAGTAAGAATTGATAAGGATCCAATGATGGGTAAGCTGGATTGAGTTCTACAGAACAAAGGGAGAAATTTGAACTTGCATAAGCGAGCATCCATGCCGCTTAAGCGAGTGCTGCAAACCCTAATTTCGAGTTCAGAGTGTATTATGTACACTTCACAAGTGCGTGCTGCCCACGCGCTTTGGTGGGCATCCTGGAAGACTGCAGTAACAATCACCTTTTTCATGTCTCCCATCTTTTCCTCCTTCCCCATAAACCAACCATCAATTCCCTTAATCCCCTCAACCTCACCTCAATCCTTTCCCCACCGTTATTCCTATAGCACTCCCTCATTTTCACCATTCCACCTTCTCTTCATCCTCCTATTTAAATCTCACCTCCTCACCACCATTTGGCCATTATCATTTCTCTAAAACACCTAACTTATATCTTCTTATTCTTCTTATAAATTTCGGCCAACACCACACAACCACCTTAAACCTCCACTTTAGCCATACTAAAATCACTTAACCACCACGAATATACCGAATTCCTAAACCTAAACTTAAACCCTTGTTAATGCTACTCTGTTGTTGTGTTGTCACCATTGCTGCACCTTATTCTTCATCTCTGCTCTTCAGTTGTAGCAAGTTTCAAAAGAAATCCAACTTCCCAGCATTCGAACCAGCGAGCAGCGTGTTCGCATATGCGAAACCTGTTCGGTGAAGGCAACCTCCATTCCTGTTCACATCAAATCTTGAAAATTAGGTTCGAATAAGCGAGCACTCTGTCCGTTTAAGCGAGCCCATCTTTTCTGAAATTTCTTCTCCAACAGATCAACCTTTTTCCAATTTAATGAGTTCCAAATGAAGACGCACTAGCACTAAGCCCGGTGGACATGAGGTAGTCCATGGTTATGCTAACCCATTGATTGATGAGTTTGAGAAAATTACTTCAGTGTAGATTTTTGAGGCGTTCCGATGCCATATGATTGGTCGTGATGTTGCCCATGAAAAGGGTGTCGATATAAATGACTGTTGGGAGCTTTTACCTGTGATTCTACAACACAATGGTTGGTTGGCCATGGCCGTGGTTCCAACCAGTTTCCACTCCAGTATAGTGTGGGAGTTTTATGTGTATGTATCGCATAACCCCTAAGACACATTCGCTATGGTCCGGGTGTATGCATTGACTTCTCTATTGAGAAGATCAATGAGTAATTCCATATTGAAGACGCACCCAGGGGCTAGGATGAGTATACTACAGCAATGAGGGAGCCATATCTGGAGACGTTAAAGCTGATTGCAGGGTACTTTGATGTCGAGTGGCAGAGATATATGCTTGAGCACACGGCAATCTTTATGGAGACTGACCGGTCATGGGACATGAATGTATTGCATCAGTTCATCATTGCACATCGTCTACCGTGCGATCATTATGGTTCGGTTATGGCAAAGCAAGTTAAGCTTATATTTTATCTGGAGTAGGAGCTAGAGGTGAATGCCGGTTTCCTTATGCACAGCCGCATTCGTTCTGTTGCCAGTCCACCCGAGAGCTACTTCTATATGCATATGATCCATGCATTTGCGACAAAATCTAGCTGCCCGGTTCTGGTTGTCGATTAGAGGTTGGACCCAAAGCCTTTCTTGCAGACAACTGCAGTATCCGTTGCTGGGCAATGCAACGGTCGTAGAGGTGATAGACGGAAGCGTACTCCGATTCATGGTGGAGCTAGATCTCAACACGAGATCAATGAGGGTTTTGTCAGATAGATTTCTTCATTTCATACGAATCTTGATCACCTCATTTCTCATATTGGCATTGCACCATTAGCCCCTCCACCTAGTCCTGCCCGCGTCGAGCTGCCGTATTTTCCGATGTTGGACATATTTTAAGTTTTAATGATGAGTGCCAGACTAGCTGTTATAGAGCAAAGGCAAAAAGATGCCTAGATCAAATGTATAAGTTTATTAGAGTTTGATCTTTGTATAAGTTTGATCAAAGAGGCACTGTAAGTAGGTCAGCTGACTTTATCAGCAGACCTGTCTAGGTTAGTAGAGTGTCTTGGTTTGTAGAAGTTACTAGGGACCTACTGAAGACTGAAGGCTGAGGGTTCAAACTCAGTTGATTGAAGGCTAAGGGATCAAACTTAGTATTTAAAGTCAAGGATATGTAATCAGAATTTAGGGAAGTCTGTGATGACCTAAACTGATTACATATACCTTGTGTACAAGGTCTAAGTTCCATATGTTAAGTTGGTGATTGGAACATAGTTATGTTCAAAATGGTGTACTCTAACTTTACAATAAAAATTTTGATGATAAGGAGTCAGATGAAGTGTTATTAAAACACAATAGACTTAAACCTACTAACAGATATGTACATCAGCAGGCTGTTCTACTTCAAATATTTGCTGAGTACAATTATTGATTTAATCAAAGGTTACATTGGAAGATTAAAAGGATAAGGATGGATTAAATCCTTGATTTTTTCAACAAATCAATGGTCAAGATAAATGGAACGTTGGAAAGATTCAAAGCTTTATCCAATAGATAAAAGTCAAAGGGTGGAAAGTCTGAAAACTATCAAAAAGCTAACTGACAGTGTGAGTCCTATGAACAGAGACAAAAGGCAAGTCAAGATGGAGACAAGTCTGAAACGGCTATGTTTGAAATTAAAACACAAGTCACAGGATTCTCACCTATAAATAGAAGACTCTTGATTCAGATACAAGTGATGAAAATAAAAATTACGAAGCTATCAAGTTAAATCAAGAAAATCACCCGGCTGACATACATTGAGCTTTAACTGACTGATCAAGAAATTTGTTCAAGTGTAACCTGCTATCAAGTTACATCAAGTATACACACTTGAAGACATCAAACAACTGCTCATTTCATCATGATCAAGCTGCTGACAACTGAATCACTTATTTGATTCAATCTTTCTTTTACAAGAAACCTACAGAAGATAGAGAAGCACTTATGTGTCAAGAACTGTTGTATGTGGTGGAGCTGGTGAAGAGGCAATCATACCCTTCAAGGACCAGTTGAATATTTGGAGCAGCAATCCTACTTGTTTCAAGTGTTCAGTTTGTGAAGCCATAGTCATTGGTGAAGGACACACAGCTTAGGTATTTTTGTAACTGCAACCTCAAAGATCTCTAGTGAATTTCCTCCAACATCACAGGAGAAGAGTGGACTGACAGGATTACACCACCTGGAACCACTATAAAATTTGCCTACTTACTATCTGCATTTACTTTCTGCATCTAGTATACTGATCACATCAACCTACTGAAACTAGCAACTTAATCACACACTTACACTACTGAGTATCCAATATTTAGTATCATTCTTTTAACAACAAGTAATAAGGCTTAAATAAATATATTCCGCTGCAACAATTCAACAAATTCAACATCAACGGTCGGCCGACTGCGAGTGGTCGGTGACTACTTGCGCGATCGTTACTCGACCTTGCTGAGTTTGTCAACTCCAAAAGTTTTAAGTGTTAAGTTTATTCACCCCCCTCTAAACTTAACCAAAGGCTTTTCTAGGGACCAACATTCTACTTTTACAGCGCTTCCTCTCGGTTTTGAGCATTGTGATCACGATGAGAAGGACTACTACACTTCGGATAGCGAGGCCTAGACTTGTTGTTATTTTTATTTTGTTCTTTTCTAAATTTCCTATTTTATTTACCTGTTCTAAGTTTTCCGACTTTGGCTACTATGTAATGAATTATTATAATGATTTTGTCACTTAATTTGTTTGGAGTTATTATTATTTCTTTCTTACTACCGCCATTATTGTTATATCGGTCTCTGTTACCTCGAGTTTTTCACTTTGTACGCAAGATTTATTGCAAATTTCACTGACTTGTTTCGTTAGCCAGATTACCGCATTTACGGATTCACATTTGAGCTCCGGGCTTAACTAAAATAAGTTCCCCTTTTCCTTTTGATCCTTTCAGCATTATGGACAATGTTTCTGTTAAGTGGGGGGTAGGAACGTCACTTAGGTTTTGGCGTTGTATTTTGCCAAATTTTTTACTATCTTAAATCTTTTTGACGCACTTTTAACCACTTTAATTTTTGGTTCATTTTCAAACAAGTTTGCAAAGATATGAATTCTTTGAGCTTCTGGAGATACTTAATTACATCTTTTCTTCAAGAACGGTAGACGAGAGTCGTGTCAACTCTTGAAGTAGTTGCGTATTAAGTGCATATTCTTTTTATGAACTACCTTTCAAACACATATACCTCACTTTCTTCACCACATAGTATAGATGACACCTTATGTTGACTTGCATTGACTCTAGTTTTCCGTGTTTTGTTTTAACTATGGTCATTTAGGTCAAGTTTTGGATCTTTTTAAGGGCCAAGGATTCACGGATTTGGTAGTTTATCGACTTAAGTGGACCACGGGGATAGATAGATTATTGAGAGTGTCATGCACGCCCGAAAAAGAAAAAATTCTTCGGAAAGAGGGTTGCAAGTTCGGTGTTAGGTTTGATAAAGTTTCTTCCTAGTCACCCACCATTGCAAGTTTCTAATTTTCAATCTACCCGGCCCTTGCATAAATAATAAATAATATGATAAACGCGAGCCTTTGAGTAGTACTCGGTTCTCGATCCACCTTGCCCACTTGACTTGAACTACAGTTTAAATGAATAAATCAATAAAATCAACGATACAAAGGGACAAACATTCTTGCGATTTTCTAGTTAAACCAAGATTTTGTATAATGACATTCTATCTACACTGCTGAAGTTTGAGAGTTCTTTTCACACATACACCGGTTCATAAGTTGAATATTCTTTAATGCTTTACTGATGGGTAGTGGTTGGTACATTTCTTGTCTTGACTTTGTTGACGCAAAGTTGTTTTTAATTAACTTGTACATTGGTCTGAGAGTTCATTTTCTTTCATTTTTTGCTCGGATCGATCAAGAGCTAAGTGAGGGGTAGTTGATAACACTATATTTAGTACAATATATTCTACCTTTATTTACCCTGAATTATTCTCAATCGAGGAAAGATAGTCCAAATATTGTGTGAAATACATGTCGAGTGTGTGTTCCTTGGTTATCAATTCTTCATTTACATTATCCTTTTGATTTTGTACAGCTTTGTCTCATTTTGCGTGCTTTTCAGGTTTACAATATTTCTGGGGAAATGAGAGAGTGAATTTGGGCTACGGAAGTTGATGGGTTGAGGGAAAGAAGTCCAGGAAGAGATCTGGCCAGAAAAGAAGCCGAAGTTGGGCTCGCTTATAAAAAACCCAGCACCACCTAAGCGAAGACATAGACAACACGAAACCGACTTTGTAGAGTTTACTTAAGTCGGCTAGGGTTTATTTTGTATCTAAGTCGGCTACAGTCTCTATAGAAGAGCTGTAGCACCCCATTGTAACATATACTCAAAAAAATTTATTAAAGTAATATGAAATAAGAGTTTGCTTGGGTTTTGCATTGTGAGTTATTTGGTTTCTTTCTCCCCAAGCCATTCATAGCTTGTGTTGATCAAGCTAGATCCACCATTATCAAAGGTATGAAGCTTTGAATGTTCCTTCGTATTTTTAATATGGTAGATTAGCTTATTTCTACGTGATGTAATTGATCTACATTTTTAACGAACCTGAAATTTACAAGAATTAATCAAAACGATAATATGTAATTCCAGAATTATGAACTACCGCGCTCTCTTATGCGACGGTCTATATTGAAAAAGTGCGGCAACCGTAGGTTACCCTAAATCTAGAGATTCAACATCAGCTACGTTGATCGACAAGTTTAATTTATGCTTATTTAGATCTGTCTAATCTACTTTTTTTTTTCATAAATTAACATGAAGTACTTAGAGTGAAGTGTTAATCTGGACATTGTCTGGATCAATCTTTAAGAACGTGCTAGTTATTGTCGATAGCTGTTTTATGAGGTTCTTGGTCTTTACCCGGCACTCTCTAAAACATAATGCATGTGAGTTAATAAAACCTAAGGAGGTTAACCACACATAGAAGTTTGCTATCCTTACAATGGAAGTAAAGGTTAGGAGACTGTACCCGTAGCTAAAACCGAATTAAAAAGATATGTTCTGATTAACCCAAGGAATTACCGGGGAAGTAAACATAAGGATTAATTACACCAAGCTCGGAGATCGGTTAGGAAGGGAGGAATACCACTTTCTTTTCTGTTTCTATGTTGGTCATAGACCGACCTTATGTGTTCTTAAAAAGATTTAGTATGTTTACTATCGGTGTTTCATTGTTTATGTGGGATCGACCTTGATTCGCCTTTTCTATACTATAATTGACATAGTAATCTTGCTAGTATAAGCGACTTACACGCGACAGTATATATAGGAGTGTATATTTTGTTCTTCTTCCACTCTTCCTTGAATCTCTTCATTTTTTCACCAAGTTTCTTTTCATAAACAAATGATTCCAATGCTTCTTCTCTGTCCATGTCTTTAAATCTTCTCCTCTTTTGATTGTAAACCTTGTCGAACTCATCCCATGGGTCATGATTCAGAGATTAACGGTCTTTAGTAGGTTTACAAAATTTTATCAAAAAATTGCAGAGTTGTCAACTTCTTTTTGCTGACTATCATGGTTGTCTACTTTTCTTTTGTTCATCCCAATTTATGGCATCACTCAGCTTAGAGAGAAATTCATGCATCAGTGCTTATCCATTAGGAATACCCTGTTGTGTTTGATGCAACTCATGCAACTTGACATCCAAAGAAGTAACACTGTGATACATTTCCATTTCAAACTTTCAAAAAATCTCCTTGTTAGTTTTTCTTCAATTCATGAGATTTTCCTTCAGCAGATTTAGCTCTATAACAAAATTAGTGGTAACTTCTTAACATTCTCTATTTCCCATTTTCATATCTTTGTCTACAGTTTTCCTCTTTGAGATATATGTTGAGATTTCTTGGAAAACTTTGGTGTGAGTAGACCTTTGATCCAATAATGCATTTAGACATTTCTAGAATCTCTTCACATTTTCAGTAGTCATAAACTCTAATGGAATGACATAAATAGTTGTTTTCTCTGTTGTATGATTTGTTTTGTCAGCATCTTTCTGATCAGCAGTTGAATCTACATCATCGAACATGTCTACCGTATCGATACTTCTCAGAGAACCATCTTCTTTCCATTTGTCACCAGTAGCTTATAGCTTGATCAGATGTTTTAAGTGTTGGATCAACAACGTCATGCATGTCAATAGTTTGTTCACGATCTACTGATTTCTCTTCATCATCAACTTGTGCGATATCTGCAGCTTTAACTAGTTCTGCTGACGTGCTTTCATTAGCAGTCTTCCTTTCCTCTGCTGATTTGCCTGCGTCAGCAGTCTTCACTTCATTTCCTTTTTCAACAGATATTTTGAGAAGTAGAGCTAGCAGCAAAGTATCATTTGAGTGTGGATCATCATCCTTCTTATGTTTTTCTTTGGGTTTAGATAATGCCATTCTTCTTCTTTTTTCCTCATTCTTGTGAATGATTTTGTAGCCTTCTTCAAGAAAGTGTGTTGTAGGGAATGAGTCTTGCTAATCTTTAATCTTCATTAGGTTAAAGGCCTATTTCTCTTAAGTTTTCATTACATCGAGAAAAGGTTCTTGTGTTTCGATCGAGCTCAACTTCCGTTGAATATAGTTTGATAATCTCTCTGGCTTGAAAACTTGAGAGGAAGTTCAACTTCTAACATAACTTCAACCCATTGTTCTGCTCACTGTAGAATTTCAGCAAGTGCAACTAATGGTGTTGACTTGGTAACTTTGTTTCTTTTGAAAGGTACAATCCCTAGATTGGCCTGTTTAACTAGAGTTGTTTCATCATGTTCAGACTCAATATATTTCTTTTCAACTTCAGGAGATCCAACTTTGTCTTCAAAATTTTCAGTTTCTAACTTG
This sequence comes from Gentiana straminea, assembly GCA_036785695.1. Taxonomy (NCBI): domain Eukaryota; kingdom Viridiplantae; phylum Streptophyta; class Magnoliopsida; order Gentianales; family Gentianaceae; genus Gentiana; species Gentiana straminea. The sequence goes on along the minus strand of JAVUPR010000398.1, from coordinate 1,013,561 downwards.
TCAACTTCGAGGTTCTCTGCTTTCCCCGAGCCATTGCTCTTTCTTCTTCTAGAACCTTAATATTTTTACCAATACCGAATTTTATCTTAAGATTCTTTTGTGTTTCTAGAAAAGTTGATCCTCCACAATTTGGCTTGCTTCTTCGGCCTTTCTTTTCTTTGATTTTCTCAAAAACTGACTTCTTTCAACTTTCAACAACCGGGTTAGACTCAAGTGATTTATGTTCTTCAACAACGACCTTCTTCTTCATAGATTTATGTTCACTTCGGACACCTCTTATCCATGACTTAGTGTCTCCATGTAATATTGAATCAACATGCCAAATGTTTTCCTTGAGTAAAATCTTGTCTCTTTGACAATCCTTTGTTTCTTAGATTTGTCTCCCACCCTGATTTCATGATGGCACTATTCTTCATTTGTTTGAATATGAAACCAGCCCAATTGAATTCTACTTGAAAGGCATATGACAACCTTTAAATCTACCTCACTATGGATAAGGTGTTCATACTTCCATAAGTTCCCATGATGCACCATGAAATCAATTTTATTAACTTAGAAAACTCTAGCTTGAGCTATTCTATTTTGGAAGAAAAATAGCTTCTTCTTCTTCTTTCATTTAATGCAATTTTCTTAAAGAAACTTCTTTTGTTCAGATTCACCGCTTTCAAGTTTATTGTGGTATTTTATAACTCTTCAAAACCGAAAAACTTCTAATAATATCTTTAGTAAGAATGATCTTCCTTCCATGAACATAAGTAGTGATAACATCCTTATTTATCTTCAATTTCTCCCATAATTGGCATTTATCTTAAGATTTTGCCGAATCTTGCAGTTGAATGTTTAACTCTTATTCCAATCCTTCGATTGCTGAAATCCTCTTACCAATTTCTTCTGAAAGGGAATTTGTGTTGCAATCTCTGATGAATTCTTCAATTGACATAAAAGCTCCAAAGATAATATCTTTGAAAGACATGAGAAAAATTGAGAAATTTTCACAGCTGTATTTAGGAAAATTTACATATGGTCTCCTCTGCTTATTTTCTTGGCTGGCTTTTGAAATTCATACACTGTAAAACATATATCCATTATGTACTTTTTGTCTTATCTACAACATTGTAGCAGCTTTTCAGACAATTACGGCGGCATTAAATGTAGTACAACGGTAATTGTATATATTTATCTTATCTTTGACTTCTTTGATTTCTTGAGAATTCAGTAGAGTGAATATCTCAGCAAAATTTATCGGCACATTAGTGCTCAGTAGCACCTTCTGCATACAATTACTTTTTAGCAGATCTTCTTTGTCATCAGTTCTAGAAATCAGCATTTCTAACACATATACAACTTATATGCAAACTTGAGCAAAATGAAATCATTGATACCCATGACTGATCGGCCAAGAGAGCATACACAACACGGAAAAAACCAATTCCTTTGGTGGATTCCAATCCTCAGCTGATTCTTCAATTTCCATTCAACGGTTGTTGATTAGTTGACCTTGATAATTCCCAACTCTGTTCTCATTTTTGCAACTCTTTTAGCATCTAATGGTTTAGTGAAAATATCAGCAAGCTGATCTTTAGTTTAAATATATTGATTAACTACATCATGCTTCTCAACATGATCTTTTATAAACTGATGTCTAACATCAATGTGCTGATAAATCTGCTGAGAATCTATATTGCAAGATCAAGAAATCATTAAGTTTCCAAAACACTCAAGTTTATCAAGCTTTACACACTTGGAGAAATAGTGCAACTGGGCATGTCATATCCATCAAAATCAAGCTCATCCACTAGTTGAATCATTTTCTTGATTCAATTCATTCCATGTTAAACCAAATGTTTTGGACTTTGAAGCATCTGGAGAGGTGTGAAGGACAGTTTGATGATAATTCTGGAAATACTCATCAAAATACTCATGATAAACCAAAAGTTTATAAAGGATTTTTGCAGTTTTCTTGATCGGTTCCTCCACACACCAGTTGTAATTTCTCCCACATCTCTTTGGAAGTTGTACAGTCTTTTGACTTTTAGGTACATGTAGCTATCCAAGGTTCTGAGAATGATATCCATGGCAACGTTGTTGAGATTTTTCCTCTTTCTATCATCATTGTTCCATTCACTCTTGGGTTTCGGAACTCTAACTTACGCACCACCATCAACTATTTCCATGTAAGTTATCTGAATTGGTCCATCAGTGAGTACATGATTGAGGTCAAGTTAAATTATTAACTCGATTCCTAAATAACCACTAGCAAGTGAACTAGGTTCAATCGCAGTATAGCTAGATAGAGTCGAGGTCGATCCCACAGAGAATCAATTTGTGGATCCGAACTTAAATAGTCAACCTATTTATTCCGTCTGACAACTATGGTCTATGACCAACATAAAGTACGAGAAAAGAAAGACACACTCAAACATATGAACAAATAACATATAAACAAATAACGTAATCAACTCGCCCAATTATAACCATAATCATTTGGATCTAGACAACTTATATAACAAAAGACTTAACAACTATTAATCCATTCATATTTATTTATATTGGCTACGGGAGTCATCCCCTAAAACTTGATGTAGCACCGGTAGGTCACTATATCACCGTGGTATTGTTACGTGACTTCGCCTTTTGGTGGCTCCATCTCATATAACTCACACGCTTACGACTCTAAGGATGCCGATATTGACCGTACACCTCGTCCGTGTTGGAAAGGTGTCCTAAACCCAATCGGGTTGGACCGGATCCGACCGGGTCGGGTCGTTTACAGTCTATTAAGTTCATGTAATAACTTTATTATGATTAATAAAAGCACTTATGTTATTATATATTGTTTATCTTCATATTATTTGTCGTATATATATAGTAACGTCCCTAGTATCAATCATGTGATAGAGAAACCATGATAGTGATTATGGTTGATGAGATCTCTAATCACTATAACAAGGTTGGTACTTAAATGTCTCTAGTCTTATGTATTATCAAATGGGACATTGATAGTATAATCGACTAGCGCGTATTGGATGTCTTCTATCTTTTAGAAGGTAGGGATAGATCTCGTCTATCGAAGTGTAGAGACACTTGGACTGTACGTGGACGTGTATTAGAGAATGCGTATGTTAGACTGACCCACTTACATTAAGTGTCACACTATGTGGCGGTTGTGTAATTATCCTTTTGACCGGAGTCTTCATGGCATCACGGTGTGGATTGTCATGCTTTGACACTATTGAGATTTCTCCTAACCACGGGGCGATCATGCGGTAGTGATTGGGTATGATATTGAAGCATGCGGAGTATACATGATTGGTCGTCCGGGAATCGCGTATCCTATGATTGGGATCGAATATCCGAAATGGCCTTCTTATAAGGAATGTCTAGCTCTCGAGAATCTTTGCAAAGTGGGAGTAAATGTGTTATTCCGAGAGAGCATGATATCCAGATTGTAAGATACGATCGTCAATGTATTGACACTCGAGATACGATCGTATGGATATTATTACGGCGATAGGATTGTAAGTTACACGGTAATCGCTTCACATGAAAGGTAGTAGTCATTGCTTTTGACTCTTTCGATAATTGGGGGTCACGGTGTGTTGCTAGACGCTATCCCGTGATCGTTAGGTATGAAGGGCATTTTAGTAAAATGCACTTTGTGTCTACGGCCAACATATTCGGAAGCCTATCGGGTCACACACATATGAACATCGAGTCGGATTAAAATGCGGTTATAGTTGATAACCAAATAAGGAAAGTTTATCTCTAGACTATAAAGGTTATAGTGGTAAATTAATATGGTGGTATTTATTTATTATGAATAAATAAAATACAGGATATTAATTATGTACAAATTATATTAATTAAAGAATATTCCGGAAGTCAATTAGTTGACTAATGGGGCGCCACTTTTGTGTGTATAAGATACACTTGGATTGTGCACTTTAATTAATAAAGATTGCCATAATATTAATATAAGATATTAATTGATTTTGAAAAATAGATTTATGGTAATAAGATAATTATAATCAATATATGATATTGACAAAATAAATTATAATTAAAGAGATAAATCAATCTAGTTGATTTTCCTTATTTTATTAGAAAAATGTTTTCTTCTCCTCCACACTTGATATGGGGCGCCACCTCCTCTATAAAAGGGAAGTGGGTGTCAAGCTCTTTTGTACATCACAATTGCAAGAGTTCATAATTCTTGTGTAAAATAGAGAGTTCTCCATAGTGAGTTTGTGAGGGAAGAAAAGGTCCGGTCTAGCGACCGGAGTTTTTCGATAGCAATCCAAGGAGGATTCCGGCGAGGGGTTCGTGTGGATTAGCGATAGAGGCCGGACGCGTGGACGGCTTGCGCATTGAACTACTCTCCGTTGGCGGTCAAAGCGACGATCTTGTAGATCATCCAAGGTATAACCGTCAAACTACTTAACGTGTTTATTGCATTAAACGAAGAACGATCTAGAAAAGGAAATCAAATTTTAAATTCCGCTGCGTTAATCTAGTGATTTCCTAACAGTGGTATCGGAGCCAGACTTCGTGCTTAAGCAATAAGCTTATTTTAATTGCGTAGTATTTAATCAATAGATGCAAGATTTAAATCACGAAACGTTAAAAACAAAAACAAAAAAAAAAAAAAAATAGGGTTCATTGGGGGGTCGGCCGACTGGCGGCGCCCCCCCTCCCTCTGCGGCGGAGGCGGCGGCGGCGGTAACCCTAGGGTTGCCGTCCGTCGGCTCTCCTCTTCCAATGGGGGAGATCGACCCTTTTCGTTTTGTGATATTTTATTGTGCATAGATATCTCGTTTGTTTAGTTGTGTCATATGGCCAACCAATGGTTCAAATAGTTTGGACCATTGGGAAACCATATGGCATGTTGGCCTTTCCAAATTTTGATTTGGAATAGGCCTAGGCCCTTTTCAAATATTTGATTTGTAAAATGCCTAGACCTAGGCCACTTCCAAAATTTTGATTTTGGAAAGTGGCCGAGCCTAAACCAAAATTATTTGGCCTTTCCAAATTTTGATTTGGAATAGGCCTAGCCCTTTTTCAAATATTTGATTTGTAAAAGGCCTAGGCCTAGGCCACTTCCAAAATTTTGATTTTGGAAAGTGGCCAGGCCTAGACTAAAATAATTTGGCCTTTCCAAATATTTGATTTGGAATAGGCCTAGCCTAGGCCACTTCCAAAATTTTGATTTTGGAAAGTGGGCAAGGCCTAAGCTAAATTTAGTTTTGGAAAGGAAACAAATAGGAGACTTTATAATTTTAATTTTTTTTGAATAGTTCAAATTTAATTAAAATTGAAATCGATTTAAAATTAAATGTTAATTTTAATTTTCGGTTAAGTCATATAATTAATTAAAAGTTATTTAATTATTTGACGTGATAAAATAAAGACGCATGAGTAGTAGTAGTTAAAATTAGAATTTAATCTTTTTCATAAGATAAAATTGTATGGATTAGATGTGTAGATATAATGTGATTATATGGACCTCGATTGATCATGGACTCGACCAATAGGATAGATGGGAATGTTTTCTTTATGTTGGTTTTTGAAAAATTGTCCTAGGCCGTTATGAAGAAAGTGACCTAGTTTACTTTTTGCAACTATCCCATTCCCGTTAGCTCCCCCCGTGTGCGGCGGGTGTAATTATTTATTATGTAACAAGAATGGAGCAAGAAGTTGAAGACCAAGGAGAAATAAAGAACCCATTGGCGTACAGCAATAAAGATCCTATTGGCGGTTGCAGATACCCTTAAGTTTGTGACCCGCGGTTTCGTCGGTTGTATTCGAAACCGCACCTAGGAAAAGTCCATGATCATACCGGTTATTTTATGCGCGGAATGTTGTGTATGTATTACTTTATATGATATCGTAGTAATATGCATATAGTAGATGAGACCATAATTGAACTAAATTAATTAAGTGAATTAATTTAAAATTATTCCCACATCAAAAAAATCAAGTCGGAATTGCCTCCCCATATTATAACGACGGTGAAGAGCCCTTGTTCGGACCCAACTCACCAGCCAAAGCGGGGGTTGACCTACCTCGGGTATATCGTCGTTATCGAGATATGATCGAAAGAGATCTCATGAATATTGGGTTTAAGACTCGACTAAGAATTATCTCGGCCACCAGCCAAAGCGGGGTCGTTTGGATTTTAGAGGCAAGGGTTTGGCTATTTTCATAAGATGAAATATTGTCAAAGAGTTGACTGGTCAAACAACAAGAATCATATAAGATACGATCGACAAATCGTTGTCCACCTGTTTAATTATTTTCGGCCCATCAGCCAAAGTTGGGGGTCGGAGTAGTTCAATGGGATCTTGCCCACTAAAGGAACTATTTTCTTGAAAGCCAATAGGGAATAGTTGGCTAGTGGGAGTAAAAAAACCTTATAGAGTTATTAAGTGCAAATTTAGGGTTTTTATACATGAGCTTTTACTTATTCTATCGTTATTTATTGTTGTAGAAAATGTCAAACAAATTGAACCTTCGTTTTATCATCGAAAACAAGCTTGACGAGACAAATTTTCTCGATTGGGAAAGAAACCTCAAAATCGTTTTGAGGCACGAGAAGATTGGCTATGTCTTGGACGAGGCCCTACCGGAAAAGCCCGCCGAGGGTTCGGCCGCGGATGTTGTCGAGAAGTACAACAAGCACTCGTTCGACGATGCGATGCTACATGTATCATGCTTGCTTCTATGACACCGAACTGCGAAACGACATGAGTCTATGGACGCCTACTCTATCATGGTCCACCCGAAGGAACTTTATGCTTCTCGCCTCGCACCGAGAGGTACGAGGTCTCGAAGGCCCCGTTTAGTTGTAAGATGGCATCCGGGACTGCTTGCCGGGGGTCACACGTGCTTAAAATGATCGGGTACATAGAGAGGCTTGGGAAGGCCGGGCCATAAATTGGAACGAGAATTGAGTATTGACTTGATTCGCAATCTCTACCCGATTCATTCTCGCGGTTCGTGATGAACTATCACATGAACAAGATAGATTGCTCCCTTGCGGAGTTATTGAACATGTTAAAGATCGCCGAGGGCACCGTGGGGAAGGGAAAGCAAGTGTTGCTGGTCACTTCGAGCAAGGGCAAGGCAAAAGCCCAAAAGAAGTCCAAGAAGGCGAAGGCTACACCTAATCCAACGCCTAAGATAGCGAAAGACAAATCTAAGGATGCTTGCTTCCATTGCGGTGAGACCGGACATTGGAGGAGAAACTGCAAAGGCTTCTTGAGTACCAAGAAGAAGCATTCTGATGCTTCGACTTCAGGTATATTTATGATTGAGATCAATATTGCTTCTTCTAAGTCTAACCACTGGGTATTAGATACTGGTTGTGGTTCTCATATATGTACGAATATGCAGGCACTAAGAAGAACTAGAGATCTGAGGAAAGGAGAGGTGGACCTACGCGTTGGAAATGGAGCAAGTGTTCTGCGGCGGCCGTAGGAGTTTATTTTCTTTCATTGCCCAGTGGGCTAGTACTAGAACTTAATAACTGTTATTTTGTTCCCGCTCTTACGAAGAGCATTATTTCTATTTCCGCATTAGATGTTGATGGTTTTTCATTTACGTTTGAGAATAAATGTTGTTCTTTTTCACGTGATGGAATCTTTTATGGTACTGGCATACTTAGCAATGGTCTCTACATATTAGATATGAATGTTGACGTACTTAATATAAATAACAAGAAAGCCAAAACAAATGACTTGAATGAATCCTACTTATGGCATTGTAGACTTGGCCATATAAATAAGAATCGCATTTCCAAACTCCATAAAGATGGAATGTTGGAGCAATTCGATTACGAATCGTTTGACACATGCGAAGCTTGTTTACTTGGCAAGATGACAAAGTCACCTTTCAGTGGCAAAGGGATAAGATCCAATGAATTGCTTGAGCTCATACATACTGATGTGTGTGGCCCAATGTCAATTCAAGCCAAAGGAGGATACTCTTATTTTATCACCTTCACTGATGACCATTCTCGCTATGGTTATATATACTTAATGAAGTTTAAATCTGAAGCCTTCGAAAAGTTCAAGGAATTCAGAAGTGAGGTGGAGAAACAACTGGGTAAAGAAATCAAAACACTTCGATCCGATCGAGGCGGAGAATACCTAGATGGAGAGTTTCAAGATTATTTGAAGGAGAATGGGATTCTACCTGAATGGACTCCTCCCGGAACGCCACAGATGAATGGCGTGTACGAGATGAGGAACCACACCTTGTTAGACATGGTGCGATCCATGATGAGCTACGCAGTTCTTCCAAAATCGTTTTGGGGGTATGCTCTAGAAACCGCATCCTATACACTGAACCGAGTTCCATCAAAGACGGTTGACTCTACGCCATACGAGGTATGGACTAAGAGAAAACCGAGCCTAGGTCATCTAAAACCTTGGGGTTGTCCGACTTACGTGAAGCGGATGATGCCTGACAAATTAGAGCCCAGGTCTGACAAATGTCTATTTGTGGGATATCCTAGGGAAACCAAAGGGTACCAATTTTACCATCCTGAGGAACAAAAGGTGTTTGTTGCCAGGACTGGCCACTTTCTGGAGAAAGAGTTTATTCTGGATAGGGTCAGTGGGAGTAAAATTGATCTTGAAGAAATTCGAGAACCACTTACGGATAATAGTCAGTTGACGGAAGTAGAGGACTTGCCACACACAGATGTGACACCAGCCTCTACCGTGGACACACTAGCACCTCGAAGATCCACCAGGGAACGCCGTGAACCAGAAAGGTACACTGGCGTGTATCTCATGGAAGATGAGGACCCTAGAACTTATGAGGAAGTGCTATTAAGGCATGACAAAGAGAAATGGCTAGAAGCCATGAATTCTGAAATGGAATCCAACCAAGTTTGGAACTTAGTTGATCCGCCTGAGGGAATAGTTCCCATTGGGTGCAAATGGGTCTTTAAGAGAAAGACCGACATGGACGGTAACGTGACCACCTACAAGGCTAGGTTGGTGGCAAAAGGTTATAAGCAAAGACAAGGAGTTGACTATGATGAAACCTTCTCTTTGTTGCCATGTTAAAATCCATTAGAATTTTGCTCGCTATTGCGGCATACCATGATTACGAAATCTGGCAGATGGATGTGAAAACAGCTTTCCTTAACGGGAACCTGTCTGAGGAAGTGTATATGACACAGCCTGAAGGTTTCACAACCAATGACGCCAGGATGGTGTGTAAACTGCAAAGATCCATTTATGGATTAAAGCAATCTTCTCGGAGTTGGAATCTTCGCTTTGATGAGATAATCAAACAGTTTGATTTCATCAAGAATGAAGATGAGCCCTGTGTTTACAAGAAGGTTAGTGGGAGTGCCATTGTGTTCTTAGTGCTTTATGTGGATGACATACTGCTCATAGGGAATGATGTGCCTATGTTACAATCAGTCAAAGCTTGGTTATCCAAGAACTTCTCAATGAAGGACTTGGGTGAGGCGACCTATATCTACGGGAATAAAGATCTATAGAGATAGATCTAAAAGGTTGCTTGGTCCGTCGCAATCCACCTACATAGACAAGATGCCGAAGAGATTCGGCATGGAGCGATCCAAGAAAGGATTGCCGCCCATGTCACATGGGGTCTACCCGTCAAAGAGAATGAGTCCTAAGACGAGAGGAGGAAAGGGCACAAATGAGTAAAGTCCCTTATGCTTCGGCAATCGGGTCTATCATGTATGCCATGTTATGCACAAGACCGGACGTCTCGTACCCTCTTAGTATGACTAGTAGGTACCGGTCCAATCCAGGTGATGGTCACCGGATTGTTTGTCAAGAATATCCTTAAGTACTTGAGACGTACTAGGGATATGTTCCCGGTTTTCGGGAACGATGATTTAGTATTACGAGGTTACACGGATGCCGGTTCCAAGGCGACAAGGACGACTTCAAGTCATAATCGGATTTGTTTTCACGCTTAACGGCGGAGCGGTGAGTGGAAGAGTTCCAAGCAGGAGACTACTGCGGACTCTACAACGGAAGCCGAATACATAGTAGCCTCGGAGGCGGCGAAGGAAGCAGTTCGGATGAAGAAGTTCATTACTGAACTTAGTGTGGTTCCCTCCATTGAAGGTCCAGTGCCTCTGTACTGTGATAATAATGGAGCGATATCTTAGTCAAAGGAACCAAGGTCTCATCAGAAGTCCAAACATGTGCTACGGCGCTATCACTTGATTAGAGAGATTGTAGATAGAGGATATGTAAAGATAGAGAAAGTCCACACGGATGATAACATAGCTGATCCGTTAACCAAGGCATTGTCTCAAGCTAAGCATGAGAAACATGTTCACTTGCACGGGCTTAGGCATATGGGTGATTGGCTTTAGGCCAAGTGGGAGATTGTTGGAAAGGTATCCTAAACCCAATCGGGTTGGACCGGATCCGACCGGGTCGGGTCGTTTACAGTCTATTAAGTTCATGTAATAACTTTATTATGATTAATAAAAGCATTTATGTTATTATATATTGTTTATCTTCATATTATTTGTCGTATATATATAGTAATGTCCCTAGTATCAATCTGTGATAGAGAAACCATGATAGTGATTATGGTTGATGAGATCTCTAATCACTATAACAAGGTTGGTACTTAAATGTCTCTAGTCTTATGTATTATCAAATGGGACATTGATAGTATAATCAGACTAGCGCGTATTGGATGTCTTCTATCTTTTAGAAGGTAGGGATAGATCTCGTCTATTGAAGTGTAGAGACACTTGGACTGTACGTGGACGTGTATTAGAGAATGCGTACGTTAGACTGACCTACTTACATTAAGTGTCACACTATGTGGCGGTTGTGTAATTATCCTTTTGACCGGAGTCTTCATGGCATCACGGTGTGGATTGTCATGCTTTGACACTATTGAGATTTCTCCTAACCACGGGGCGATCATGCGGTAGTGATTGGGTATGATATTGAAGCATGCGGAGTATACATGATTGGTCGTCCGGGAATCGCGTATCCTATGATTGGGATCGAATATCCGAAATGGCCTTCTTATAAGGAATGTCTAGCTCTCGAGAATCTTTGCAAAGTGGGAGTAAATGTGTTATTCCGAGAGAGCATGATATCCAGATTGTAAGATACGATCGTCAATGTATTGACACTCGAGATACGATCGTATGGATATTATTACGGCGATAGGATTGTAAGTTACACGGTAATCGCTTCACATGAAAGGTAGTAGTCATTGCTTTTGACTCTTTCGATAATTGGGGGTCACGGTGTGTTGCTAGACGCTATCCCGTGATCGTTAGGTATGAAGGGCATTTTAGTAAAATGCACTTTGTGTCTACGGCCAACATATTCGGAAGCCTATCGGGTCACACACATATGAACATCGAGTCGGATTAAAATGCGGTTATAGTTGATAACCAAATAAGGAAAGTTTATCTCTAGACTATAAAGGTTATAGTGGTAAATTAATATGGTGGTATTTATTTATTATGAATAAATAAAATACGGATATTAATTATGTACAAATTATATTAATTAAAGAATATTCCGGAAGTCAATTAGTTGACTAATGGGGCGCCACTTTTGTGTGTATAAGATACACTTGGATTGTGCACTTTAATTAATAAAGATTGCCATAATATTAATATAAGATATTAATTGATTTTGAAAAATAGATTTATGGTAATAAGATAATTATAATCAATATATGATATTGACAAAATAAATTATAATTAAATAGATAAATCAATCTAGTTGATTTTCCTTATTTTATTAGAAAAAGGTTTTCTTCTCCTCCACACTTGATATGGGGCGCCACCTCCTCTATAAAAGGGAAGTGGGTGTCAAGCTCTTTTGTACATCACAATTGCAAGAGTTCATAATTCTTGTGTAAAATAGAGAGCTCTCCATAGTGAGTTTGTGAGGGAAGAAAAGGTCCGGTCTAGCGACCGGAGTTTTTCGATAGCAATCCAAGATCAAGGAGGATTCCGGCGAGGGGTTCGTGTGGATTAGCGATAGAGGCCGGACGCGTGGACGGCTTGCGCATTGAACTACTCTCCGTTGGCGGTCAAAGCGACGATCTTGTAGATCATCCAAGGTATAACCGTCAAACTACTTAACGTGTTTATTGCATTAAACGAAGAACGATCTAGAAAAGGAAATCAAATTTTAAATTCCGCTGCGTTAATCTAGTGATTTCCTAACAGTCCGGGCAACATTCCTTTGGTTAGGCGTACTTCCTAGACGATCACTCAAGCCCTCGTCCAACTAACAATTACCAAGTTATAGTCTCATGCTAGTTTACGATCTACGTGTAACAAGGTGCGCGCAATTCCCTAATATAAACCTACCTAGATAACGCTGAACGTCCAAAGATCAATTCCTAAGCCTACCTAAGAGTTTTATATCGGTATTTCCTTTTTACACGTTTTAATTAAATTAAGCGAGTGACGTAGCCATAGCCATACCTACCGAGATAACGAGATTCAATTAAGCTAACCTAATCATAAAGACGTGATCGATTAACGGATGAAACGGATCTGACGGCTCTCGGTCGACCGAATAGGTGCTCTCGGTCGACCGAGTGACACCTCTCGGTCACCCGAGTGCCTAACACCCCAGATTTACATCCCCGAATATATTTCTCAGCGTTTCATATACGAATCGGATTATATAGTGAATCATCAGGACATCATATAAGCTAATCTAAATACACGTAAATTAAACACACAGATTCATCTGTAGATATTAGGTAGAGGACGTAGGATATGGGATCCTCATAGACAAGGTATCACCACCGCCCTACGCCATATCCTAGATCTACATCATCTAGATATGCATAACTACTCAAACAATCAAAGCATAATTGGGAATTGATTACTTAAAAGAAAACAAGAAGATAAACTAGGGCTTACATGTTTGCAACCCTAGCAACCTCCAAAATCCTGTATGAATCCTTATTTGCTTGTATGTAACAATGAAATAATGTTTGTGAAAATGGTGTTCTCTAAAAAATACAAAGGACTTGTGTTTATATAGAGCCTCAGCCGACATAGAAAACCGACTTAAAATGCCGACACTACTGAACCCTAACCGCCTCAAACAATGTGCCGGACTCGCTCGCTGGGCTTTAGGTCCACTCGGTCGACCGAATGCATAGGCTCGGTCGACCGAGCCTTATGTGCTCCCGGGCTTTCTTCTTTTTCCGTCTTGGGCTTCCCGAACTTGTCTCGCGATCCATTAAAGCTTCTCCGAAGTCCATCATTGTGCTCCACAATGGGTTACTACAAATATAGCATGAAATACGATCCGTAACATCAAATAATATAATAAAACCTCTTAATACATAATAATGAATCGTAACTCTCGGCATATGCAAATTAAGCGTGTAACGACTTATTATTACTCTATTATAGCTCCTTTAAACTAGAATCGGGGATAAAGGTCATAGAATAACGGGCACAAAATGACCGTTATCAACTACCCCCACTTAGCCCTTTGATCGTCCCGATCAAAATATCAATAAGTTATTCCCCATAAACTACTTTCCAGTGGTCACCGTATACCGACACAAGAAACTCGAATCAACTCATATCCTCTATGCTCGTCAGATATCCATTATCCACTACTCATCATGAATCGATGTGCTGTGTGCATGTGCATTGAGTTTTAAACATTCGTAGCAGGATTAGAGCTTATGCAAACTTTGTAGTCTTAACCTACCAACTTCAGTATTCCCACTTCTTAAGCCTTTTACTTTTTCAAGCACTGGAATAATAAGCAAGAGCGTATCTATAGGGTTTTTGGACTTGGAGACCGAGTACTACTCAAAGCCTCTTAAAGAGTTGAATATTCTTTTCATATCTTCATATTTTTCGGATACTATCAATCTCAAGAAGGAAAACTTTTTTAGAGCGTCCCTCTATCTTAGATCAAATGTTAGCATCGAATATTACCACAAGCGCGAGGCTACTTTGGTAACTTACTACAAGCCCAGTGTTTTAACATTGTCAAACACAGGTACGTCTCAAGCTTATTACTCAGCTTTTGTGGCTAGAATTTTTAGGAACACATCAGACGATAAATTTGACACTAGGTAAGCATAATCAATTATCTATGCAATGTACACATTATAATTTTTACCTTTTATAACAAGCGTAGTACAACTCGATTCAATTATTGAATAATTGAATAATAAACAACTACTTGCAACGGACAACATGAATATCATTAAGTTTACTAATCAATAAATCGCAGAGGCATAAAGTGATCACGTACTCATGAAATATGAGTTCTTTCTTATTAGATATAATTATCAGGGACCCACAAAAGTAAATGTGATTCTACGTTCAAAAGTTTAAAATTTCTTGCTCATTTTATTTATTATTCGATATATGGAATTACTCCTTTGAGCTAAGTGACTTGTACCCCCCACTTAAACCATGCATTGTCCCCAATGTATAAAAAGCGAAATAACAAGCTCAGAAAAGGAACTTAGCTCTGGATAAGCGTGGAAGTTAAATAAGTCTTGGAAATTCAGCAAAGCTCAACAGGCATTGGCATTGGCCCTTGGCACAAAAGTAATCACTGCAACACATATCTTAAACAAAACTTGAAACTCGTTACAGGATTAGTCCAAACAGTAATAATCTCAAAAAAAAAGGGACCGTAAAAGGGATAACAATTTCCTTAAACATTTTTAAGTCCTTAAATTAATGATTACATTTCAATTCATTTCAGCACGTCCAAAACATTACATGTGTTCGAATTTAGGAAACAGAGATGCTTGCTCTATATAACACGACATACTAGTAGAATTGAGTCAAAAGAAAAACTTTTTAATTAAAGGAAATGCAAACACTCAAATTAAAATACTTAATCCCATCCTGGATTGAATGGTGCTAGTTGCAAATTGTTCGGGCCGGCTTCGTCAGCATCATCCTCGGGTTCCCCTTCTTGTTCTTCATCGTGACCGTGAATGACAGGCGGTGGGACAGAACTTAAAGATAGAATAGGCATTGGTCCCACATAGGAATCGCCGCCTAACACTGGGCACTCGGCTCCTTCACAGAATGTAGTGATCAGTGACCCAAAAGGTAAAGTGTGCCGAGGCTTGAGAGCATCGTCTGTCATTTCCTTACGCATCAACGCCCCCACATTCACGGGCCATCCTATGTGCAACCAATAAAGCAAAGTGGCATGGGTATAGTAGACCGTAGATACATGCTTAGCTGGAAAGATATTAGAACGTATAAGCCGATTAAGGCATTTATCCTCCCATCTCCTAAAGTCTGTTTCCGCAAATGTGCGGGCAATCTCCCCTATAGTCCACTCTATTCCCGAGATAGGCACCAACTTCCTCCAACCAAGCATCAGACCCGTCAAATGTCGCCATATACTCTGGCCCGTCCTCCGAGACATCCACCCCAAAATAAGCATTAATCGTACCCGGAGAAATTACAATTGGTCGGCCACGAATACGTACGATATTGGTGTCGGGGTGTACGCGTAAATAAGCATAAAATTCTCTTACCCAATTGACGTTGACTCGGCCAGGGGGTGCTACGACATCACGCCATTGATAGCTTTCCACCAATTCTAAAAGCTCGTCTCCACAATTCCCCAAATCCAATCCACGAGCTCGATGGACGGGGGCATTAACAAAATGATTAACAAATGAAGAGTATACCTCCCGACTAGCGAATTGTGGTACCCCGTTGATCAATGGGATGTTGCCTTCAACGGCCCACGAACCGAGCGGCTCTGCGTCTTCTTGGTGGCATCCTGACAGATAAACAGCGCAGCAGCAGACGGAGGGGGGTATCCCGGCTCTCGGTCGACCGAGAGCAGTCACTTGGTTGACCGAGTGTGGTGTTTTTGACAGCAACAGCTTCTGGCTCTGTATGCTTCCCGTGACTGAATCGATCGATCAGAATAAATTTCGATAGGCTTTTCAAGGTGAGTGAAAATGGTGAAATGGATGAAGATTTTCATAACATTTCCATTTGATTTCTACAGGGGTTTGGAGAAAAAGGGAGATGGAAGAATTGTAATGGAGAAAGGGATGAGGAAAATGAAAGAGAGGGTGAGTGGTTTAAATAGAAAAATGGAGGTTGAAAAGTGGAATGTGATTGGTAGATAAAAGTTGTTGGGGATTGATGAGGTGGAAAGGTGGAGTTTGAAAATTTGAATTGGAAGAATAAAGAAATTGGGAAGAGGGAAAGGTGAATGGGGATATGTAGAAATTAATGATGTTGACCATTTTAATTATTTTGACACACCGTAAATTAACTACAACAAATAACCATGCCAAAATTTATTATTTCACTCTTGCAATTCCTACCGTAAAAAATTTAAATTTTTTTTATAATTTTTTTTTTTTTTAACCAATAGATCGTCCCAAGCACAAAAGCAACCTCATTCTTATCATGAATAGATCAAACAATCTGGTCTAAGCATTCATAAAATAACGCATTACCGTTTCCTTAATCAACAATTTTTTACAAAGATTCAATTACTACACTTCACTTCACATAAAAACGATTCAAATAAAAAAAATTATTTTGCACATCCTTAACTCAATAGTCGTTGGAACACGGCAAAATAGAAAAAAACTTCTTATCGTTTCATGCTACTTTTATTTAAAATAAAAAATAGAGACAAAAATAACTAAGGATAGAAATAGTTCTACAGTTTAAGTCGGTAGCTCGACTTTCCAAAAATCATCACTGTCTACGAACTGCTCTTGGCTTGCCAGGTTTTCACCCGGTTAGCCTTTACCGAAAATGTCTTGCTGTCCTTTTCCACGAGTGCCTTTCCGCGAGGTGCGAGTCCAACGAAAAGACAATCAAACTGCCCATCCAAACAAGCTCCAATTTTCGTAATATTTTCAGAACTAGATGAGCTCTCTTTAGTTCGAACTCTACGAGTTCGTTTCTTTGTCTGCTTCCTTCTATTCTTGGGTCTGGAGAAAGGCAGGCCTTCAGGATTATGATTTTCTAGAACAGGGGCAGGCTTGACAGCTTTCTCACGACTCAGAACTGTAAGGGTCTCATCTCTTCCTTCTGTATTGTCATCAACACCTTTTCCTAGGCTCGGAGTAATATCTGGTTTTGAATCACCAACTCCTATGACATTCACGCTCACCGGAGTAGGGAAATCTGAATTTCTTGTCCCATAGGTCTCAGAACCTCTAGCATCGAAAAATGTGATCTCACGCCTGGTCATACGAATTAGGGCTCTAGAAGTGTTCATAAAGGCTCTCCCTAAAATGATCGGGCAGTGAGGGTGCTCATCTATATCCATAATAACTATATCTATCTTAAACCTGAGCTGTCCTATGCCAATGATCATATTATACATATTTCCAGACATGACTGTTCTGGTCCCATCCGCAAATCTAACTTGCAACGGAGTATTCGTGGGAGTAAGGATTAGATTTCTATCACAAAGACTCTTCGGAAAAATGTTCAGACTCGAGCCAGAATCTATCAAAGCCAACCCTAGGTATGTTCCTTCTAAGGTAACCTCTACCATAAATGCTCCTGGGTCATCTAGTTTCGGCATCAACCGAGCTTCATTCTCAATATGCGCTGCATCTCTAGGACCGATGACTATAGGGCGACTTAGGTCTAAGCTATCCTCAGAATCAGATTCTATATCTGACATGTGATGCATATAGTCATATCCTGAGTCTGAATCTGAAGAAATCTCTTCAGGGTTTAACTTGGACATACCTCTATATATGTAAGCATCTTTAGACTCTTTTGACCTCTTGGCTTCGTGAATTCTTGCCTTCAGCTTTGCTATTCTTTCCTTGAGTTTAGGTGTCAGCGGCTTTCTAGGTGTGGTTTTGGTTCTCAACACCATGACTTCTTCTCCTTGAACCTCAGAGGACTGATGTGATGACATTTTGCTGAACAGTTCGCTGGAGTGATTCCCTCTGATTAACTGCATCATATGAAAAACAACAAACGGTTATTGAACTAACAGGCAGTATGATTACTCATACTGCTGCTAGGCTTATAACCTACTAACAGAATCACAGGGGAAAACAACTATCAGATAAAACATTTAAAGGGCTCGGTCGACCGAGTACCGTAGTTCGGTCGACCGAATATACAAAATATATATTTTTTTTATTTTTATTTTTTATTTTTATTCACTGTAATAGAAAACAGAAAGACGAAATACTTAAGTTGATCATTTAAGCAGTTGGACCATTGATTCCCCGGCAACGGCGCCAAAAACTTGATTGAGGTCAAGTTAAATTATTAACTCGATTCCTAAATAACCACTAGCAAGTGAACTAGGTTCAATCGCAGTATAGCTAGATAGAGTCGAGGTCGATCCCACAGAGAATCAATTTGTGGATCCGAACTTAAATAGTCAACCTATTTATTCCGTCTGACAACTATGGTCTATGACCAACATAAAGTACGAGAAAAGAAAGACACACTCAAACATATGAACAAATAACATATAAACAAATAACGTAATCAACTGCCCAATTATAACCATAATCATTTGGATCTAGACAACTTATATAACAGCAAGACTTAACAACTATTAATCCATTCATATTTATTTATATTGGCTACGGGAGTCATCCCCTAAAACTTGATGTAGCACCGGTAGGTCACTATATCACTGTGGTATTGTTACGTGACTTCGCCTTTTGGTGCCTCCATCTCATATAACTCACACGCTTACGACTCTAAGGATGCCGATATTGACCGTACACCTCGTCCGGGCAACATTCCTTTGGTTAGGCGTACTTCCTAGACGATCACTCAAGCCCTCGTCCAACTAACAATTACCAAGTTATAGTCTCATGCTAGTTTACGATCTACGTGTAACAAGGTGCGCGCAATTCCCTAATATAAACCTACCTAGATAACGCTGAACGTCCAAAGATCAATTCCTAAGCCTACCTAAGAGTTTTATATCGGTATTTCCTTTTTACACGTTTTAATTAAATTAAGCGAGTGACGTAGCCATAGCCATACCTACTGAGATAACAGATTCAATTAAGCTAACCTAATCATAAAGACGTGACTGATTAACGGATGAAACGGATCTGACGGCTCTCGGTCGACCGAATAGGTGCTCTCGGTCGACCGAGTGACACCTCTCGGTCACCCGAGTGCCTAACACCCCAGATTTACATCCCCGAATATATTTCTCAGCGTTTCATATATGAATCGGATTATATAGTGAATCATCAGGACATCATATAAGCTAATCTAAATACACGTAAATTAAACACACAGATTCATCTGTAGATATTAGGTAGAGGACGTAGGATATGGGATCCTCATAGACAAGGTATCACCACCGCCCTACGCCATATCCTAGATCTACATCATCTAGATATGCATAACTACTCAAACAATCAAAGCATAATTGGGAATTGATTACTTAAAAGAAAACAAGAAGATAAACTAGGGCTTACATGTTTGCAACCCTAGCAACCTCCAAAATCCTGTATGAATCCTTATTTGCTTGTATGTAACAATGAAATAATGTTTGTGAAAAAGGTGTTCTCTAAAAAATACAAAGGACTTGTGTTTATATAGAGCCTCAGCCAACATAGAAAACCGACTTAAAATGCCGACACTGCTGAACCCTAACCGCCTCAAACAATGTGCCGGATCTGCCGCCGGGCTTTAGGTCCACTCGGTCGACCGAATGCATAGGCTCGGTCGACCGAGCCTTATGTGCTCCCGGGCTTTCTTCTTTTTCCGTCTTGGGCTTCCCGAACTTGTCTCGCGCTCCATTAAAGCTTCTCCGAAGTCCATCATTGTGCTCCACAATGGGTTACTACAAATATAGCATGAAATACAGTCTGTAACATCAAATAATATAATAAAACCTCTTAATACATAATAATGAATCGTAACTCTCGGCATATGCAAATTAAGCGTGTAACGACTTATTATTACTCTATTATAGCTCCTTTAAACTAGAATCGGGGATAAAGGTCATAGAATAACGGGCACAAAATGACCGTTATCAGTACATCCATCATTTCATCATCTATAGCCGCAAGGAATGCCTGCATACGTCTTCTGTATTCATCAAAACAGTCCATGCTACACATAAGCATTTGTCTTCCATACTTATTGTTGTCCATGATGCAAGTTTGTGACAACTGAGTTGTGCAAAAACTGTTGGTCCCTTGGAAAGGCTGACACAAGTTTAGAGGGGGGGGGGGTGAATAAACTTGTCACCAAAAGCTAGATTTTAAGCGATTTAGGTTCAGTTAAAACTTGTGTGGAGTTAAGCTGACTCAGCTGATTCTAAGTCAAAACTGACATATAACAAACTGAGTCAACCGGCAGCAGATATAATTTATAGCCTTTTTCTTGATCTTGTTATTCTATATGAAAGCTGAGTATGTTAAACTCGGATTCTGATGAATGTCAGCTTGTTAGTCAGTGAGTCGGTGTAACAATCAGTTCTTCAAGTATGCTATTTGAACAGAAATAAATGCTGTAAAAGAATGTAAGTGTGTAAAGAAAATAAAACAAGAGTTATAAAGGTTCCAGGTGGTGTAATCCTGTCAGTCCTCTCTTCCCCTGTGGTGTAGGGGGGAAATTCTACTAGAACTTCTTGAGGTGAGCTGTTACAAAAAGTCCTAAACAATAGTCCTTGGCTATTCGAAGCTTCACTATCTAAACAGTCAAAAAACAAGTTGGATTGCTGCTCTTCAAATGCTTGAACCACTGGTCCTTGAAGGGTTACGTATGCCTCTTCACCAGCTACCACCACAAACACAGTCTACGCGATTGCTGATACAACTATCCTTGGCAAATCCTTCACCCGATAACCTTTCTGTACCAGCTTCGTAGTCAGACTCATCTCTAGTTAACAATGCTCTTCGGCCAGTTCTTCGTTCCTGAGTCTTCTTGGTCAGTTCTGGACATTCAGCTTTGTAGTGACCAGGCTTCTTACTGTTGAAACAAAGATATTCATCATCTTACCTTTTCTTTAGAGTCTTCTTCATATACTTTTGAGTTACTGGATGACCATTATTCATCCTTCTGATTCGACTCATCATAAGGGCCATTTGTTCTTCCATTTCATCCAACTGTTGAAGATTATTTGTGGATGTTTCTTGAATATCATTTGATGTTGCTGCGAGTGTTGTGGTTTTAGGTTCTTCCAGAGCTTTGATTATTGCAATTGTCCTTGTTAAATCTTCACTGAATTCATAAGCTTTTAGATCTGAGAAGATTTTGAAGGAATCCTCTATGTCAAGTCATCTAGATTCTTCCATAGCAGTGACCTTCATCTTCCAACACATGGGAAAGGCCTTCAAGATTCTTGGATCGATTACATTCTTTGTATATTCAATCTTGAGTAAGTCCAGTTCATCCATGATTGCACTGAATCTTGTCTCCATTTTGTCAATGGTCTCTCCGGATTTCATCTTGAAATTCTCAAACTTCTGCTTTGCAAATGAGATTTTATTCTCCTTGATAGAGTCAGTACCTTCACAAACTAACTGAAGTTTGTCCCACATTTCCTTAGCAGTTGTGCAATCTTTTACCTTCAAGTACATGTTGCTATCAAGAGTTCTGAGGATATAGTCCATATCAACGTTGTTGAGATTGTTTCGCTTGCGATCATTACTGGTCCATTCAGCCTTGGGCTTTGGAACACGAACTTGATTTTCACCAACAATCAGCATGTTGGTGATTTGGATTGGTCCATCAGTGAGCACGTCCATCATCTCGTCATGAGTAGCTGCTAGAAAAGCCTACATGCGGCGTTTGTATTCATCAAATCTATCCATGTTGCACATAAGCATTTGTCTGGCATACTGATTGTTATCCATTGTGAGTGAGTGAAAGCTGATTTTATAAAGACTGAAAACTGAGCTTTCTTATAAGAACAACTACAGGAGAAATAGAGCAAATGAGTTTTTAACAAAGACTTGTTAAAAACACTGCTCCGATACTAATTGTTGCTATCGGAATAACTGATTACTAGTTACTTGCTCTAAGTCAGAACACAAAACCTTGCTCCGATACCAATTGTTGGTCCCTTGGAAAGGCTGACTCAAGTTTAGAGGAGGGGTGAATAAAATTGTCACCAAAAGCTAGATTTTAAGCGATTTAGGTTCAGTTAAAACCTGTGTGGAGTTAATCTGACTGAGCTGAGTCTAAGTCAAAACTGACTTATAACAAACTGAGTCCACCGGCAGAGGATATAATTTATAGACTTTTTCTTGATCTTGTTATTCTATGTGAAAGCTGAGTGTGTTAAACTGAATTCTGATGAATGTCCGTTTGTGAGCTGTGAGTCAGTGTAACAATCAGTTCTTCAGTATGATGTATGAACAGAAATAAGTGCTGTAAAAGAATGTAAGTGCGTAAAGTAAATAAAACAAGATTTACAGAGGTTCCAGGTGGTGTAATCCTGTCAGCCCTCTCTTCCCCTGTGGTGTAGGAGGAAAATTCCACTAGAACTTTTTGAGGTGAGCAGTTACAAAAAGTCCTAAACAATAGTCCTTGGTTAATCCTAGCTTCACAATCTAAACAGTCAAAGAACAGGTGGGATTGCTGCTCTTCAAATGCTTGAACCACTGGTACTTAAAGGGTTACGTATGCCTCTTCACCAGCTACCACCACAAACACAGTCTACCCGACTGCTGATAGAACTGTCCTTGGAAAATCCTTCACCGGATTGCTTCACAGTTTGAACCTTTGATTAAGAATCAAAGTTGGGCCGAGAATCAACAAATTGATTCTAGTTTGTGGTTCTTCAAAGTGTCAGATTCTAAATAAATTATGTGTAGCTTGAACACTTGTTAGCGCAGATATAGACGATAAATCGAATGAACTACACTCATGCACAAAAATGCTTGTAATCTTGTTAATTCTTGGTAAATCTTGGTATTTGATCCTGGGTGCAATGTCCTCTATTTATAGTGTAAGGTCCAACGTTCATTTCGCTTGAATTTGAATTGTATCAACGTCTATCTTGTAACGGCTACATTTTGTGACCGTTCTGACTTGTCAGTATTTCATCGAATAGAATTGCTTCCTTTACAACGTTCGTTTGGATGAATGACTATGAAACTGAGTATCCTTATCACTTTCCTGTTGAGTTTGTCAGTTGTCAGTTTCTAGACTGATTTAGAGCATTAACTGAGATTTTACTCTTCTTCAAAAATCAGTACTCTATTTTTCATCTGATTATAATTGACTTAACCAGAGTACACCTTAAGCATATATCTTCTAAGATTTCATTGTCCATATCACTCTTACGTCTTCATACAAGATCCATAAAGTCAGTTCAGGTTACCACAAACTTGCCCGAAGTCTAACTTTATAGTCTCAACTTAGTCTTCATAAACTGAGTTTGAACCCTCAGTTCTTCAATCTTCAATAACTGAGTTTGAACCCTCAGTTCTTCTATCTCCTAGATAAGTCAACCGAGTCTGTGTCCCTCAGCGAACTTACCTTCTTCAGTTCTGAGTGAACGTCAGTTCTTGGTGTAGTCTGAGTCAGTTTTGAATGACTTGTCAGTTATCTAAATGTCTTCCAGTTACTTAGAAAATTTCTAGTTTTCTAATTGATTTCCACTTTTCAGTACTACGACTCTCTAACAATTACAATGCTTGTCTGATGTAACCTATAAAATAACAGACTCTAATATATCCAATACATTCAGTTCTAGACATCTTTTAGCCTTTCACTATAACACCTACTTTCAGCACTTCATCAATGGGGTGTAAACAAATATGTTCTTGAATAAGATGAATCATCATCAAAACTAAATTTTATTCCCAACAATTTCCCCCTTTTTGATGATGCCAAAACCCTCCTTAAAAGAAAAGCATAAAGATAAAAACAACACAAAACAAAGTAAACTAGAAACTGGATTTCATTAAGATTTTGCAAAAACTTGATCAAGTTACACATTTTATATAAACTGAGATAAAGCTTAAGCAGCTTTCTGTTTAACTAAGACATACTTACTTCTTTGGTCATGAAGGCGATATTCTCCTTCAATCTTTGTGTCTTCATTACAGAGGTCTTGAGGAAGTCCACTTGGCTTGTTAGCTTCCATTTTCTCCACATAGCTAACTTTGGCAAATGACTTTCAACTTTGTAATAAGTTTCAAACTCATTGACATATGCTTTCATCTATTCAGTTTTTTCTCTGATTTTCTGATTTTCTTCAATCCTTTTGATCTTCTTGTAGTTTGCCAATTTTTTCTTTACTATAAAGATCACACATAAAGTAGTTGAGTGATTCTTCATAACTCTTGTATCTGTACTTGGCTTTGACATGACTGTAGTCTTCAAGAAACTTCATCCAAAGATCTTCAGTGAGAGTTGCTCTTCTGTCACCAGGTTGACTATATTTGAGTATGAGTTGCTTATCGGTCAGTTATTCAACTTGTCTGATGTTGGATTCTGTAGCTGATTTTGCTTTCTTCAGTTCTGTCAACTCAGTTTCAAGCTTTAGTTTTGCTTCACATAACTTCAGCGTTTCTTCCTCCACTTCCCCCCTTTTTGGCATCATACAACTCATTGATTAGTTGAAATGTTGCCTTCTGATTTGTTGACATCTCTTTCTAGGAGGTGAGGGCATCTCTGAGTTGAGTTTCTACCACATAAATCCGTTGATTGAGGTGACATTCAGCTTGAGTGTGAGTTTCTCAATCTTCTATAGTTGTAAGTTCAAGTTTTTCTTTCAAACTGAGAATCTCCGAAACTGAAGTTGAAGTGGATTTCTAGATAATGTCCAACTTAGTGTGAGTTGAGACATCAGTTTTCTTCCTGTAATCTAGGTAACTGGAAACATGTGATAGAAGACCACATAAATCATCCTTCTGGTTGAGAATAATCTTCAAGCCTTCTGTTGTAAGCTTCTCAGATGGGTCTTCTTCTTCTTCTGTTTCTTGGATTCGAGACTGATGGGCATCTCCAATTAACATTAGTTGTTGATTAACATCATTTCTTGCTCCTACTTCTTTATTGTCAGTTGTCTGAGTTTCAACTGGCGATTCTTCTTCCTTAGTATCAGTTTGCGCTGGTTGTTCAAGCTGTGTGCTTGACTGCAAAACTCTACTCTTTTGAACTTCTTTCCATGAATCATCATCCATATCTTCATCTTTCTTCTTTGAAATTTCCTTAGGTATGTATGATGTGGTTGATTCAGTTCTCTTGGCTATCTCTCAAAATCTGTTATAGCAGTTGTTGAGAAACTCTTCCATAGGAAATAAGGCGTAGAGACTTGGTATTTGCAGTTTCTCCAACAATAGTTTTTCTTCATTTAGTAGAGTAGCTTCTCGAGAATCTTCTGTCTTGGGCTTCAATTTTATCAATTTAATGATCCTCTCAGCATCAAAGAGATACTCCTTTGGTTACTGAGATTCCTGTTTCTATTGCTCAATATGCATAACGGAAACTTGTTTCACAGATATTATTGTTGAAGTTGAGAAACAATTCCAGGAACTAAGGCTTTCAGCTTGCTGCTGTCAGTTGTCAGTGGTTGTTCTTCCTCAGTTGATGCTAACTGACCTGAAGTACCTGGTTACAAACAACGTACAACTGATTTTTCTCCTTGTGTCTCAGCTTTCATTTTAATTCCTTTTTGCTGAGCGATTTGCTGGGACACAGTTTGCCTATTTGCTTCAGGTTGGGAAGTTCTTTTTGTTGAACTTGCAACTGCTACAGCTTTTGTAGTAGTAGCTTGTGCGGTCTTATTCCCACTACTGATTCTTTCCAAATAATATTGAATCACTAAGCTAAGTGATTTCTTCAGTCGAAATCTTCCAACAGTTTGTCTTCCTTCAGCTTGGGCTCTGCTACTTCATCCAAGCGTTGCTGCTTGATCTGATTGAAGATATATCCTGCCCCGTTGAACTCAAATGCATCCCAGATGAAATTAATTAGGTGGATACCATTTTCAGTTAACTTACTTAAACCTTTGTGATGTCCGATGGCATGTCTGTTGATCCATCTGCTGAGAAGACCAAATTCAGTTTTGAGGTTCTGAATGTGTGTATCGACAGCTGCTAGTTCCTTTGAAGCTGAAATTTGTCTAAGAAAAGCACTGCGTTGAAGTGGTAAGCAGGCTAGGTCAATTGATTTAACCAGAGGATCTTTGAATCCAAAAAGCTGTCTGATAATATCTTCATTGATAAAAATCTTCTGTCCATGAACTCTAGTGAGCAGAGAGTTCTTCAGCAACTTCATATTCTCCCAAAATTGCAGTAGACCTTCCAAGTCCATTTCTTGTCGCAATCTTGCTTCCAAAAGATTTTGTAAACCCGGTAATCTTCCAATCTTCTCCGATATATGACTGGAGAGAAGGGTATTGCCACACATTTCTTCAAATTCTTGAAGTGTGAAAGTATCAGGTGCACTGATTAACCGTTCTTCTTGAGTTTTCTTTGAGGCGGCCATTAAAAAAAAATTCTGGGTGATTTAGAGGGTAAAAGATTTGATATTTTTGTTTGGTAAAGAGAAAGTGTGAAAATTTGGAGTATATAAAGAGGTAGGTAGTTGAAGAGATCCACGATCTTCTGATGGATTTGTACAATCTTTTCAAATTCCATCATGGTTTGTGTAACCGATCTGTACTATCTGATATAATGAGGGTATACATGGTACGAATTCTGACAGAAAAATTGCGGTAATTAAATGCGATGAAACTATTGTCGGTTTTATCCATTCCTCTATTGACTTTGTTTGACTGGGTGAAACTGAAACTGATTTCAGTTTTACAAAAGTTGAGCTCCATCAAATCTTTAACTTAGTTAGTCAGTTTGAGATTGTTGATGTCATTGACTGATTTGTCAAGTGAGCGCACCCAGCATGACAAAGATCAATCCCCTTGACGAATTCTATGCTTGGACTGACTTAACTGACTTTGATAATCCCCAATTCAGTTCTCAGTTTAGCAAACCTCTCTTTGTCTAGTGGTTTGGTAAAAATGTCTGCTAACTGATCTTCAGTAGGAACATAGAGAACTATCACATCCTTTTTTCTCTACGTGATCTCTTATAAAGTGATGTCTCACGTCAATGTGTTTCGTCCTTGAGTGCAAAAATGGATTGTCAGTTATTGCAATAGAACTTTTATTATCATACATTATAGGAATAATTCCTTCTTCTATCCCATAATCTCTCAATTGTTGTCTGATCCATAAAACTATAGCACAACAACTTCCAGCTGCTATATACTCAGCTTCAGCTGTTGAAGTAGAGATTGAGTTTTGCTTCATCCTGAACCACGACACAAGTCTATTACCTAATAACTGACATGTGCCTGAAGTACTTTTTCTATCCACTTTGCATCCTGCATAGTCAGAGTCTGAGTAGGACATCAGTTTGAATTTTCCTTCTCTTGAATACCATATCCCAACTCTTTTTGTATCTTTCAATTACTTCAAGGTTCTTTTTACAACTGTGAGATGGCTCTCATTATGTCTTGTTTGAAATCTAGCACAAACACCAACAGCAAATGATATGTCTGGTCTACTCGCTGTGAGATAAAGTAGACTTCCAATCATTCTTCTGCAAAGAGTTTGATCCACATCCTTGCCATCTTTGTCTTTATCTAATCTGATGTTAGTCCCAATTGGTGTTGAAATGCCAGATGATTTCTCCATTCCAAACTTCTTGATCAATTCTCTTGTATACTTAGTTTGGTGAATGAAAATCCCATTATCCAGCTGTTTAACTTGTAAACCGAGAAAATAATTCAGTTCTCCCATCATACTCATTTGGAATTTGCTCTTCATTAAACTTGCAAATTTCTCACAGAGTTGCTCATTTTCAGATCCAAAGATAATATCATCAACATAGATCTGAACAAGGAGAGTACTTTCTTCACCTTTCATCCTGAATAAAGTCTTGTCGATTTCCTTTGATAAATCCATTATCTACCATAAACTGAGATAGGGTTTCGTACCAAGCTCTTGGTGCTTGCTTCACTCCATATAGAGCTTTTCTTAGTCTAAATACTTTATCAGCTTGATCTTAATTTCAAACCCTGGGGGTTGTTGTACGCAGACTTCTTCATCAAGTATTCCATTCAAAAATGCACTTTTAACGTCCATTTGATATACCTTGAACTTTTTATGGGCTGCAAAGGCAAGAAATAGTCTGATTACTTCTAGTCTTGCAACTGGTGCATAAGTTTCATCAAAATCTATGCCTTCAGCTTGAGAATATCCTTTAGCTACAAGTCTGGCTTTGCTTCTGATGATATTCCCATCTTCTTCAAGTTTGTTTCTGGAAACCCATTTGGTGCCAATAATGTTTACATGATCTGGTTTTTCTACCAACTCCCATACTTGATTTCTTTCGAACTCATTCAGTTATTCTTGCATAGCTAATATCCAATCTGGATCTTTCAAAGCTTCTTCTATCTCTTTAGGTTCAGATTGAGATAGGAAACTTGCAATCATTGCATCTAGTTGATGTCTTATTCGAACACCAGCTTGAGTATTACCAATCACCTGTTCTTCTGAGTGATCTCTCATCCATTGGTGTACTGGAGGTTGCATCAATGGATCTACATTCTGTTGAACTGGTTCTTCAGGAATTTGTTCTTGATCTTCTTCTTCCTGATCATCTTGAACTGGGTCAGAATCATGTTGTTCAATTGTAGGTTGTTCAGTTGTTGGAAACTGAGGTTGATCTTGATCTGATGATTCTGAAATCCTTAATCTTCCAATGTGTTGGGGAGATTTTGCATCATTAAAACAAAAGAAAATTTATAAAACCTATACTACCATGCAAAACTACCTCCTAACCGGCCGAATACCGGGTAGTTGCTAGTAAAGTTGGATAAGTACGGGTATCGATCCTCAGGGAATTGGGATGTTGAATCTAATCTAATTAATTCTTCTTTATTAACTAAACCTAAACCTAAACTAAAACGGAAAAATAACTGGACGGAGGATTGTTATCCAAAGCCAGGAAAGATAATTTCGAACAAACATAAAATAAAACTATATCTACGAAAGCAATAAAACTAACTATCATTGAACAAACATGAACAAGCCATGATCAACCTCTTCCCAACAACCATCACCCCACCGAAAGAAACACGATTCACACACATTCATTCACAAGTTATCTTGGATTATTATCTTATCTAAAGAAGCGTTTCCTCTTCCGATTTATCACGCCATTAATTAGTTTACCTTCCGGTCTTAACTAATATCGATACAAATCAAAGATATGGGGAGATTTTGCATCATTAAAACAAAAGAAAATTTATAAAACCTATACTACCATGCAAAACTACCTCCTAACCGGCCGAATACCGGGTAGTTGCTAGTAAAGTTGGATAAGTACGGGTATCGATCCTCAGGGAATTGGGATGTTGAATCTAATCTAATTAATTCTTCTTTATTAACTAAACCTAAACCTAAACTAAAACGGAAAAATAACCGGACGGAGGATTGTTATCCAAAGCCAGGAAAGATAATTTCGAACAAACATAAAATAAAACTATATCTACGAAAGCAATAAAACTAACTATCATTGAACAAACATGAACAAGCCATGATCAACCTCTTCCCAACAACCATCACCCCACCGAAAGAAACACGATTCACACACATTCATTCACAAGTTATCTTGGATTATTATCTTATCTAAAGAAGCGTTTCCTCTTCCGATTTATCACGCCATTAATTAGTTTACCTTCCGGTCTTAACTAATATCGATACAAATCAAAGATATGGATTAAATCCTAATCTAACAACATTATCCCTCAACTTCCGTTTGTTGGAATAATAATTGTTAATCTCTCTCACGGCAATCTAACGAATCTATCAACTTCCGTTATCTAAATTCTATTAACATAAACCATACAAAACATGAAAGAGAACAAGAACAACATAATGAAATAAACACATGAAAAATCCTATCTTTCCGGTAACGGTGATATCCCTCAATTCAAATCTAAGATAATCTTGCATCGAATTAATCAAATTGTGGTTCTCTCGTAAACCTAGATATTTAACCTACGAACTTCCGTTATGTATAGATTAAAGATCTAAACTTTCCTACGGTGATCTAAACTACACCGACTTCCGTCATACGGTAGCATCAAATCATACAATCATCTTTCGATATAAAATTGCACGATACAAATAAACATAGGAAACGAAACAATTATAATTAAAACTTACAAAATCATCCATGAACCGAAATTAAAGTGCTCATAAAACAGGTCTCCATGGCTGCTCCATGGATGAAAGCTCCAAGCCTTCATCATAATTCGAACAAGAAAAGAAAACGAAACAAAAAATAAAACCTAATCTAACCCCGATCACCCGAGCACAAGGCTCGGGTGACCGGCCTTGGAAGCCTCGTAAAATAAGGTGTTCTTGCGGCCGATGTGTGTAAAATTCGATATGGTATGATATTAGGGTTGAAAAGCTGCTGCTATTTATAGAAAATCGCAGGCGGTTGCTACAAGAACGGTGCCGGACGCCCGTCCATAAGGTCGGACGCCCGTTCACTATTTCCAGCAACAGCATCCAAACTTGTAACGCTCATATCTCGGGCCTCCTAAGTCGGAATGGAGTGATTCAAAATCCTGTAGAATCCTCCCGTCAAGCCCTACAACTCTTCTCTTGAGGTCCAGAGTCAAATCGGTTTTTATCATATCAAGAACTTCGTTGCAAGGTCGTCACTACCCGGAATCCTGATCTTCCGACATTTATCTTGCTTGATTTCTTTTCCACTCGAATTTATCTCTTTAAAATCATCCTTTCCATCAACAATGTGTATCTACAATGTAGGAAAAACATACCAAAGCGTAACATAATCCTAAAATAATATAAAATCATGATTTAAACACATAAATCGCTACGTTTTGCAATTTAACTTATTAGAAACACCATTTACTCAATTAATCGATTATAAGCTCGATTTCTATGAAAAACCTAAGAATATGGGGAATATTGACATAAAATATATCCTTATAAAACGTATAAAATCACCCTTAACAACTCCCCCACACTTAAACCTTGCTCGTCCCGAGCAAGACAAAACAAAATCAAGACTCGAGACATTTAAACATTTATGCAAATATAAAGCATATTCAATAGTTTAGAGGTTCACCCAAGTGTGTGTGTGCATAGCCATAATAAATTTCCACCAAATCCACACTTGAAATTGATTCAAGCAAAACTAGCCAACATCCCATTTAAATTAGAAATAAAAACGATTATAACATGCACCTTACAAAACATACATACTCCGAAAAGAATGATAGAGGGTATTTAAGACCTTTCTGACATACTCAGAGGATAGTCCCTACAACATATCTTTCAGTTTATACTAGGGATAGTCAGAAGATAACTAAGGTTTCCAACCATCTTTTCACATTACCATTCACTAATTTTTCTTAAAGTTCAATCAATTCCACATATGTAGCATATATGCCCTCATTCCCAAAGAATAGGATGTTTCGGGATAACACCCTAGCCGGACTACTATCATCGGCGCCGGGAGCTATTAACCTCATAAGTGGTATAGGACATTTCGTGATAATGCCCTACCGCACTCAAATCATCGGCAGCTACTTCCGACACTTAAATACATAATTCATATTATTCATCTTAGATTGGTATACAAACCTTAAATTATATCCCTCCTATCACATTCAAACCTTCAGATATTCACAGTACGTCATACTTTAATTATAAATACAAACTATTAAAATTTTCAAAATTAGTATGCAAGCAAAGAATCATGCGATAATCATCAAAAATCTCTAATCAAATGGGCATAGCATTAAAATATAGCTCATCATTTACTATGGCACGTGAAAAAGTAGTGTTAGGTGAAACATCTAATCATACTAAATATGCAAAATAACGCAAAAATGATATAAACTCAAACAAAGATATGCATTTGCTCACTCGGGACTTAACAAAAATTTTAAAAATTTAGCACTTTTTCATAGAAATATGACAAATATGGCAAATGAATTGCAACTTGTCCTCAAGTTGTACAGAAATAAAAATTTAGGGACTTAGCTGATTGTATTTCCCAAAGCTTATCAATTTTGGAAAGACCCGCATGAAGAACCAAAACTGCTTGTACCCTTGGAAATGTGGAGCATCACAGGAAAACTGATATCGTCGTTACAGCGCACAATCGCTATCAAAAAGTGTCCTGCATACCTGAACAGTGCAAAAAGAGTCTACGGGGAAAAAGGGTTATACATGCAAAATACATGGAAAGGAATCTCTATGACTTCTTTTCGATTAGGCTCATATGAAGATGGAACATATACATGGAATATTACAAAATAGTAGGCTAGGTGCACTATATGAAAATACATTACAATGCAATCTACATGATATGCAATTAAAAAGATGCTGACAGGCTCAGGCTGAGCAAGTTGGGAGGGCAACTCTACAGTGACTACGGCCCGTGCAGAAACAAAAACAAAAAATAAAAAATAAAAAAAACGAGGTAGTATTACGGAAACCGACAGTTAACTACACTCAAGAAAAATAAAAGAAAAAACAATGCAACTAGATGACATGCGACTAAATGATATGCATCTAAATGATATGCAAAAATAAAAGAAAATAAAAGAAAGAAAACTAGCCCACTAATTAGCAACACGACATGTATATAATAAACGTCTACCAAATAATGACAGGTTACGATAAACGACAAGATCGTTCATTACATGCAAGTGTAGACGCGCTTTAAGACTCATTGAAAGTGATAGCATTATGGAAAACCAACAGTTAGCTATACTAAACAGATATAACTCATACGGCCAAAGACGTAGCATTACGAAAACCGACAGTAGCTACCCATATGAGTTACAAAAATAACAAGGAAGCACATAAGTCTCAAAGCTCACAAGATTCATCATAACGGTATGTAGCATACGGAAACCGACATTAGCTACTAATTAACAATAAGACCAGTTATAGCATACGAGAACCGACAGTAACTATAACATGCATGGATGAATCATGTAAATAAAAAAAATCAATTATTCAACATGGATTCATAGATGGAAAGATATGAATATGCAAGTTCAGAACATCTACGTAAAAGAAATTAGCCACAGAAGCTCGTATTAAAGTAACCACGTTAAATAAAGCATTAAAAATCAAATAAATAAAAATTTTGGAACCTGGACTGGCGTTCACTAATTCAAACGGGCGGTCAAAACTTATGCAGGCCGGACGGGCGTTTAGATATATGGACGTCCGTCTGGTTCTTGAAAACAGAACATAGCTGATACGTTTTGGAACGGACGAGCGTCCAACAAACCAGACGCTCGTTTACCCGCATGTTAGTGGATCGGACGGGCGTTCACTTACCCGAACGCTCGTCCATACAACGAATTTGCACGTACAATGCGGGAGAGACACAGAAACCCTAAATCTTATAAACACAACATAGAGCACAGACAACAGCCACAGATAAATTTTAGCACATGGGTTAGACTAGGTAACAACTAAACACAAACTTCACGTAAAACAGATTGAGTAAAAAACTTTTGCACATTCTTAACCCTACGGTCATCGAAACATGGCAAAATAAAAACTCTCAATCTATTAAACGCTATTTTTATTGAAAACAAAAAATGAAACGTAACAAAATCGAGAACTAACTTAACTAGATTCAACATGACACCTATTCCCCGGCAACGGCGCCACTTTTGTTGGGGAGATTTTGCATCATTAAAACAAAAGAAAATTTATAAAACCTATACTACCATGTAAAACTACCTCCTAACCGGCCGAATACCGGGTAGTTGCTAGTAAAGTTGGATAAGTACGGGTATCGATCCTCAGGGAATTGGGATGTTGAATCTAATGTAATTAATTCTTCTTTATTAACTAAACCTAAACCTAAACTAAAACGGAAAAATAACTGGACGGAGGATTGTTATCCAAAGCCAGGAAAGATAATTTCGAACAAACATAAAATAAAACTATATCTACGAAAGCAATAAAACTAACTATCATTGAACAAACATGAACAAGCCATGATCAACCTCTTCCCAACAACCATCACCCCACCGAAAGAAACACGATTCACACACATTCATTCACAAGTTATCTTGGATTATTATCTTATCTAAAGAAGCGTTTCCTCTTCCGATTTATCACGCCATTAATTAGTTTACCTTCCGGTCTTAACTAATATCGATACAAATCAAAGATATGGATTAAATCCTAATCTAACAACATTATCCCTCAACTTCCGTTTGTTGGAATAATAATTGTTAATCTCTCTCACGGCAATCTAACGAATCTATCAACTTCCGTTATCTAAATTCGATTAACATAAACCATACAAAACATGAAAGAGAACAAGAACAACATAATGAAATAAACACATGAAAAATCCTATCTTTCCGGTAACGGTGATATCCCTCAATTCAAATCTAAGATAATCTTGCATCGAATTAATCAAATTGTGGTTCTCTCGTAAACCTAGATATTTAACCTACGAACTTCCGTTATGTATAGATTAAAGATCTAAACTTTCCTACGGTGATCTAAACTACACCGACTTCCGTCATACGGTAGCATCAAATCATACAATCATCTTTCGATATAAAATTGCACGATACAAATAAACATAGGAAACGAAACAATTATAATTAAAACTTACAAAATCATCCATGAACTCGAAATTAAAGTGCTGCAGAAACAGGTCTCCATGGCTGCTCCATGGATGAAAGCTCCAAGCCTTCATCATAATTCGAACAAGAAAAGAAAACGAAACGAAAAATAAAACCTAATCTAACCCCGATCACCCGAGCACAAGGCTCGGGTGACCGGCCTTGGAAGCCTCAGAAAATAAGGTGTTCTTGCGGCTGCTGTGTGTAAAATTCGATATGGTATGATATTAGGGTTGAAAAGCTGCTGCTATTTATAGAAAATCAAAGGCGGTTGCTACAGTAACGGTGCCGGACGCCCGTCCATAAGGTCGGACGCCCGTTCACTATTTCCAGCAACAGCATCCAAACTTGTAACACTCATATCTCGGGCCTTGTAAGTCGGAATGGAGTGATTCAAAATCCTGTAGAATCCTCCCTTCAAGCCCTACAACTCTTCTCTTGAGGTCCAGAGTCAAATCGGTTGTTATCATATCAAGAACTTCGTTGCAAGGTCGTCACTACCCGGAATCCTGATCTTCCGACATTTATCTTGCTTGATTTCTTTTCCACTCGAATTTATCTCTTTAAAATCATCCTTTCCATCAACAATGTGTATCTACAATGTAGGAAAAACATACCAAAGCGTAACATAATCCTAAAATAATATAAAATCATGATTTAAACACATAAATCGCTACGTTTTGCAATTTAACCTATTAGAAACACCATTTACTCAATTAATCGATTATAAGCTCGATTTCTATGAAAAACCTAAGAATATGGGGAATATTGACATAAAATATATCCTTATAAAACGTATAAAATCACCCTTAACACAATGTCAACATAAACTGATTCTGGTAAAACTGGTAACTGAGGCTGAGAAACTGCTTCTGGTCTGATTTCAGTTTCTTCACCAGGAAAGTTTGGTTCATCAAATACTACGTGTATGGATTCTTTATGCTTGAGTGTTCTCTTGTTCAGTACTCTGAATGCTTTGCTGACACTTGAATATCCCAAAAATATTCCTTCATCAGCTTTAGGCTGAAAAACATGAAGTTGATCTTTTCCATTATTGTGTATGAAACACTAGCTTCCAAATGTATGAAAGTATGAAACATTTGGTTTTCTTCCATTCCAAATTTCATAAGGTGTCTTCTCATGTCTCTTATTCATGAGAGCTCTGTTCTGTGTGTAGCAAGTTGTGTTAACTGCTTCTGCCCAAAATCATTCAGGTGATTTTGCTTCACAGATCATAGTCCTTCCTGCTTCTTGAGTGTTCTATTCCTTCTTTCAGCTACCCCATTATGTTGAGGCGTTGATGTGGCTACAAGTTGATGTAGAACACCATTTTCTTCTTAGTATTCGATAATCACATTGTTGAGGAATTACTTCCTTTATCTGATCTTATCTTCATGACTGAAACACTTTTCTGATTTTGAAGTCTCTTGAGAAGTTCTGTAAACCTTTGCTTGGTTTCACTTTTCTTTGTTAAGAAAATAACCCAAGTGTATCTTGAATAATCATCTACCACCACCAATGTATACTTCTTTCCATTGATACTGATTGGTGTGATAGGTCCAAATAAGTCCATATGTAGTAGCTCCATGACTCTTGCTGTTGAATGCTGAGATTTAGTCTTGAAACTAGCTTTTACTTGTTTTCCTTTTTGACAGTCATCACACGAGCTATCCTTCTTGTAGGTAATCTCAGGTAGTCCAATTACCAACTGTTTCTTGACAAGTGTGTTGATGTCATCGAAGTTAAGATGACTCAGTTTCTTGTGCCATAACCAACTACTTCTGATTTGGTATGCACAAGTAAACAAGTTTCTGGGAATGCTGTAGTCCAATCTACAACATACATATTATATATTCTTCTTCCAGCTAGAAAAACATGAAATGTTGTTTCGCTGACGACAATGCAGTAATCTTTGTCAAACGTGACTCTGTATTCCATATCACAGAATTGACTGGTGATGAGTAGATTGTAATGCAATCCTTTTACATAAGATACGTTCTTGATTGTGAGTCCATTTCTGATCAAAGTACTATAACCCTTGGTATATCCAGGTTTGTCTTTACTTCCAAAATTGACTATTGGTCCATCTTTGGCACTAAAATTACTTAGACAGTCGTTGCTCTTTGTCACGTGTCTTGGGCATCCACTGTCAAAGTACCAAATATCCTGCAAAATAAATTAAACACTTTTAGGTACCCAACTCTGTTCGGGTTCATGGGGGTCAGTTGTCAGTACAACCCTGGGAATATATCCATTAGGTATCCTTCGGATATTGTTGCACTTATTTTCATTTATGTAAGCCACACTCACATAATATCTATGCTTGGACTATGTCTTATTTATATGATCTCTCAGATCTTTTGGCTGAAACTGATTTCCATGATGCTTTTTATTATTGAGACTTGAATAATAACTATCATTTCTTTTGAACTGAGGTCTGTGCTGACCTTGGTACTGAGGTTTCTGCAAAGGACTGAAATGATTCCTCTGCTGACCTTTAGACTGAAACTTGTGATAAGTTTTCTATCTGAAATGATTGTTTCTTTCAGTTTTAATAGTAGATTCAGAGAAATTCCAGTCATCATCAGTTGGGAATAGTCTGCCTTTCCCCTGACTTTGTGAATCTTTGGATAATTGATATCCGTGGATTTACTTTGACTGAAGTTTTTCTGGTTCTTAGCCTTATTATCGTTAGTAGATTTAGCAGTTGATCTACCTTTTCGATATTCATGATGTGCAACTGTTTTACCTTTTTTATTGACTCTATTGTTTATAGCTGACTTCTTTGAAAATTGATGCTGAGACTGATTTGATTCACGTTGAACTAGTTTCACTGGTTCAGCATGCTTCTCAGTTTGTGGACTTTGTTCAACTTCGAACTTAACACCAGTTTTAGTATTAGGTTCAGCAGCTTTACTTGTTCCTCCCTTTGAAGTTTGCGGTGTATCAAATCCTAAGCCAGTTCTATCTCCATATGGCTTTCCTGATTTGAATCCAGTGGTTGAACTAGATTGAGCAAAAGATTCGATTCTTCTTCTTGGATGCGATGGTCGATACGATTCTTTCCCTTTATCAGTTCTGCTTAGTTTAACGTGTTCAACTCATCTTTCAATCTTTTGACCTCTAGAATTAGAGCATCTTTCTCATTCTTGATTGATTCATAACCGGCTTGTATGGTGACAAGCTGACTCATCAATTCGTCAAGTGTTTCTTCTAATTCTCAGTTCTTTGGATTGGAATCGGCTGTTGAAGAACATGCATTCGGCATGGAAATTTGAGCTGATCTGTATTTTGAATTTGATTCACATACCTCATTGGAATCTTCCATGTGAGCCACTAATGCTATGTCGTCAGATAACCTTTCTGTACCAGCTTCGTAGTCAGACTCATCTCCAGCTAACAATGCTCTTCTGCCAGTTCTTTGTTGCTGAGTCTTCTTGGTCAGTTCTGGACATTCAGCGTTGTAGTGACCAGGCTTCTTACAGTTGAAACAAAGATATTCATCATCTTTCCTTTTCTTAGGAGTCTTCTTGATATACTTTTGAGTTACTAGATGACCATTCTTCATCCTTCTGATTCGACTCATCAAAAGGGCCATTTGTTCTTCAATTTCATCCAACTGTTGAAGATTGTTTGTGGATGTTTCTTGACTATCATTTGATGTTGCTGCGAGTGCTGTGGTTTTAGGTTCTTCCAGAGCTTTGATTATTGCAGTTGTGCTTGTAAAATCTTCACTAAATTCATAAGCTTTTAGATCTTAGAAGATTTTGAAGGAGTCCTCTATGTCAAGTCTTCTACATTCTTCCATAGCAGTGACCTTCATCTTCCAACATATGGGCAAGGCTTTCAAGATTCTTGTATCGATTACTTTTTTTGTATATTCAATCTTGAGTAAGTCCAGTTCATCCATAATTGCACTGAATCTTGTCTCCATTTGGTCAATGGTCTCTCTGGATTTCATCTTGAAATTCTCAAACTTCTACTTTGCAAATGAGATCTTATTCTTCTTGATGGAGTCAGTACCTTCACAAACTAACTGAAGTTTGTCCCACGTTTCCTTAGTAGTTGTGCAGTCTTTCAACTTCAAGTACATGTTGCTATCAAGAGTTCTGAGGATATAGTCCATAGCAACGTTGTTGAGATTGTTTCGCTTGCGATCATCACTGGTCCATTCAGCCGTGGGCTTTGGAACTCAAACTTGATTTTCACCAACAGTCAGCATGTGGGTGATCTGCATTGGTCCATCAGTGAGCACGTCCATCATCTCGTCATGAGTAGCTGCTAGAAAAGCCTAGTTGCGACGTTTGTATTCATGAAATCCATCCATGTTGCATATAAGCATTTGTCTGGCATACTGATTGTTATCCATTGTGAGTGAGTGAAAGCTGATTTTGTAAAGACGGAAAACAGAGCTTTCTAATACGAACAACTAGAAGAGAAATAGTGCAAATGAGTTTTTAACAAAGAATTGTTAAAGAAACACTGCTCCGATACTAATTGTTGGTATCGGAATAACTGATTTCCAGTTACTTGCTCTATGTCAGAACAGAAAACCTTGCTCTGATACCAATTGTTGGTCCCTTGGAAAGGCTGACACAAGTTTAGAGGGGGGGTGAATAAACTTGTCACCAAAAGCTAGATTTTAAGCGATTTAGGTTCAGTTAAAACTTGTGTGGAGTTAAGCTGACTAAGCCGAGTCTAAGTCAAAACTGACTTATAACAAACTGAGTCAACCGGCAGTGGATATAATTTATAGCATTTTTCTTGATCTCGTTATTCTATGTGAAAGTTGAGTGTGTTAAACTGAATTCTGATGAATGTCCGTTTGTGAGCTATGAGTCAGTGTAACAATCAGTTCTTCAGTATGCTGTATGTACAGAAATAAATGTTGTAAAAGAATGTAAGTGTGTAAAGTAAATAAAACAAAAGTTATAGAGGTTGTAGGTGGTGTAATCCTATCAGTCCTCTCTTCCCCTGTGGTGTAGGAGGAAAATTCCACTAGAACTTCTTGAGGTGAGCAGTTACAAAAAGTCCTAAACAATAGTCCTTGGCTAATCCTAGCTTAACTATCTAAATAATCAAAGAATACGTTGGATTGCTTCTCTTCAAATGCTTGAACCACTGGTCCGTGAAGGGTTACGTATGCCTCTTCACCAGCTACCACCACAAACACAGTCTACCCGACTGCTGATAGAACTGTCCTTGGCAAATCCTTCACCGGATTGCTTCGTACAGTCTGAACCTTTGATTAAGAATCCAAGTTGGGCTAAGAATCAATAAATTCATTCTAGTTTGTGGTTCTTCAAAGTATCAGATTCTGAATAAATTCTGTGTAGCTTGAACACTTGAAGAAATTCTTGATTGATCTTGTTAGCACAGATATAGACGATAAATCAAATGAACTAGACTCTTGCACAAAAATGCTTGTAATATTGTTAATTCTTGGTAAATCTTGGTATTTGATCATGGGTGAAAAGTCCTCTATTTATTGCCTAAGGTGCAACGTTCATTTCGCTTGAATTTGAATTGTATCAACGTTTATCTTGTAACAGCTATATTTTGTGACCGTTCTGACTTGCCAGTATTTCATCCAATAGAATTGCTTCCTTTACAACATTCGATTGTACTATCATTTTGTTCGATGACTGGGTATGAAACTGAGTATCCTGATCCGTTTCATGCTGAGTTCGTCAGTTGTCAATTTCTAGACTGATTTAGAGAATTAACTAAGATTTTACTCTTCTTCAAATATCAGTACTCTATTTTTCATCTAATTATGATTGACATAACCAGAGTACACCTTAAGCATATATCTTCTAAGAGTTCATTGTCCTTATGACTCTTAGGTCTTCATACAAGATCCATAAAGTCAGTTCAGGTCACCACAAACTTGCTTGCAGGATAACTTTATAGTCTCGACTTAGTCTTCATGAACTGAGTTTGAACCCTCGGTTCTTCAATCTTCAATAACTAAGTTTGAACCCTCAGTTCTTCTATCTCCTAGATAAGTCAACTGAGTATGTGTCCCTCAGCGAACTTACCTTCTTCAGTTCTGAGTGAACGTCAGTTCTTGGTGTAGTCTAGTCAGTTTTGAATGACTTGTCAGTTATCTAAATGTCTTCCAGTTATTTAGATAATTTCCAGTTTTCTAATGGATTTCCACTTTTCAGTCTTAACGACTCTCCAACTATTACAATGCTTGTCTGATGTAACCTATAAAAATA
The DNA here is from genome assembly GCA_036785695.1 of Gentiana straminea. Classification (NCBI taxonomy): domain Eukaryota; kingdom Viridiplantae; phylum Streptophyta; class Magnoliopsida; order Gentianales; family Gentianaceae; genus Gentiana; species Gentiana straminea. Next base: position 972,674 of record JAVUPR010000398.1, on the reverse strand, counting down.
ACAGACTTTAATAAATCCTATACATTCAGTTCTAGACATCTTTTAGCCTTTCACTATAACACCTAGTTTTAGCACTTCATCAATGGGGTGTAAACAAATATGTTCTTGAATAAGATGAATCATCATCAAAACTGTCTCGGATTTCATCAAATGAAAAACAACAAGTAATAAATTATAAATCCGGTATACCCCAAGTGCAGGGATCGTAGTATAGCGACTAATACCGGGTCGATCTCACAGGGAATCGGGGTTGTTTATTCTAATTTTTATTTAATTAACCTAAATATGTCACGACTACTACTACTAAAAAGATAAGAAAACAGTTGAGAACTATAACATAAAACGAAACTAACAATGAAAATAACGAAAGTAAACTGGACAGAAGATCGAAACCTAAAGCCAGGAAGATATGATTACGAACAAGATAACTAAACTAAGTTTATTCTAACCCTAATACGCAATAAAAACTATAGCTTTACTAGGTAATTCTAGCACAAGTGATTTTAGTCAATAGTTTAACAAACGAACAAGCTATTGGTCCACCAATCCTACAACAATCAATTTCTATCTAGATTATCTCGTGATTTTTAACCAAGTTGTGGTTCACCTAACAAAGTTATGAACTCCTAATCAATTAGAAAAGTTCGCCTATCAATCTTTTATCTTTCGATCCTAAAGATTAATGCTTTCAAATCAAAGGTGTAAGATTTCTCAATCTAGATACCTAGAAATTCAACCTAATCAACTCTCGTTATTTTTTGGGTTAAAGATCTAACCTTTATCATGGTGATCTAAGGTTTAACATGATTCTCATCAAAATCAAACAATCAAACATGCAACGATCTCTCAATATAATTGCATAAAAACGAACAAAACGATAATAAAGGTACAACTTTGATAAGAAAAACTCACAAGATAATCAAGAAATGAAACTGAATTGTTGATAGGATGGCTTCCCAATGCTTGTTCCAAGGGCTTTTAGCCTCTAAACATCACTTGAAAGCTTGAATGTGCTTGAATAAAGTACATAAATTCGAAGGATCTAACTAAGAGTTAAAAAACATAAAATTTGATCTAAGAAAGATGAAAAACAAAGCTAAGCCGCCCCTTAGGGTTATTATGGCCGCCAAGACAAATAAGGGTACATAATGATGTGAAAAACGCGACTATTTATAAGAAAATAAGTCGGTTTCAGCAAAGGCGGGGCTTGGACGCCCGTCCAAACGAGTGAACGCCCGTCCAGTCATGCATAAAAACTTCGAGTCGGGCCGAGCTGGATCAGACGCCCGTCCTTTGTAAAATAGACGCTCGTTCATCAATTTTGTCAAAACTCTGATCTGATTTCTTCAGCCTGGACGCCCGTCCAAGAAAGTGGACGCCCGTCCACCAGACGGGACTTCAAACGTGCGTTCAGTTACTTCAAATCCGATTTTTCCATCTCTATCTTCAATCAACTTCATCCTTATCCTATATAAATCCGATCTTTAACACCTCTTAATCCTCTTTTAAACCAATTTCGTGCATCTACAAGATAAATAAAACATTGCAAAATGTAATAACATTCAAATCAATAGAAAATCAACAATAAAACCTCATAATTCAACCACTTTGCGATTAAACCGTTTCAAACCTCACTTTCTCAATAAACCAATAAAACACTCAACTTCTATGCAAATTATATAAATATGGAGGAAATTATTACGAAATATAACATTATAAATCACATAAAATCACCCTAAACAACTCCCCCACACTTATCTTTTGCTCGTTCCGAGCAAAACAAGACAAGATAAAGGCTCGGAAAAGATAGATACTTCAGCAAATATAACGCATAGTCAATAAATTAGAGGTTCACCCCGGTGTGTGTGCAAAGCCATAGCAAACTTCCACTAAGTCCAAACTTGAAATTCATTCCAAGCAACTAGCAAATACCCCATTCAAACTAGAAATAATTGACACTTATAGCATGCACCCTACAAAACGTAACATATCCTGAAAAGGATGATAGAAGGTATTTACGACCTTTCTGACATACTCAGAGGACAATCCCTACAACATATCTGCCGGTTTATACTGGGGATAAGGTAGACGATAACTAAGTCTTTCATTTCAATTCACACCAGATTCCTTATATAAGTTGATTTAATTAACTTTCACATATAAAAACACACATCAGAACGAGCTATTGCCCGTCATAATAGAATAGGACATTCGGGATATGCCCTACCTTACTCAAATCATAAGGCGCTTTTTCTGACTGTCGTGAGCTTTTGGTCATCATGGTGGAATAGGACATTCGAGATATGACCTATCGCACTCAAATCATCGACAAGCTTCCGACACACCAAATTTATTCATTTATTTAAAACAACTTCTAAAGCACAGTAGTTACGTTTCACTTATCACATTCAAACCTAAGATATTCACAGTATGTCATACTCTGGCTATAAACACAAACTATTATAATTCTCACGATACGTACATTTGCTTTTTCTTACATTTACATTGAAGTTACCGTAATGTTGGATATATTAACCATACGGACTAATACTTTGTCATAAAGTCTCCCTCTCCGTTAGAATGTTATTTCGTTTTGCAGAATGTTGAATGGAGAAGTATTCAAAGTATTTGGGTAACCGTCTCTCGGTTGTTAAAGATGAATCTTTGGTACATCAAATTGTAATAAAGCTTTCATTTGTTTACATGTGAGTTTTCTTAATTATGTTTTGATTAATTGTCTTTTTTGAAATTTCATCTTATGATACTGAATGACCAATAGCTTTTTATTTGTATGTATTTTTCTAATCGAGATAGTTATGCTATATTGTTTTGTTTAATTAACCTTATGAGGTATCATGTTTATTGTAGTGTAAAATATGATTGGATAATGTCTACAAATGTTGTACAATGCTAGTATTATGATATTATGGTTTGTCAATTGCATCAGCATCTGTTTTTTTATTGAACTAATTTTAAGGGCATTTAGAACCGCCCTTATGCTGTATTTAGGGCGTTTTGAACCGCCCCTTATGTTGTATTTAGGGTTTTTTGAACTGTCTCTTGTACTACTCTGGGGGCGATCCTGAAATGTATTGGGCATTTAATTTTGGGCCATTTGAGAGCGCCTTTACAAACGCCCTATTAGGATATCGCGACGGCGACAGAAAGGGCGTTTGAAACAAACACCCTAACCCCAGGAACGCCCGAATAGACGCTTTTTGCAGACGTTTTGAAACGCCCTTAAAGAGAATTTTTCTAGCATTGATACAGACCCGTCCCTTTGGCCAACCAGGCCATGGCTTAGAGCCCACCAAATATCTACTACTTCAAGAGCCCACAAAAAAAAATAAGCAACCAGTGTTATAGAACTAGAAGGCCATGGTCAGCAGCCTAATAGTACTTTTTTTTAAAAAAGAAGCCAATGTTTCCGCATTAGGAAAAGCCTTTTGCATAAAAAAGTAAAAGCCAAAATTAGTACTCTTGAAAGATATAAAGATAACGGTTTTATGGGAGCAATGACAGAAGCTAAAGAATTTGCAATCGATATGGGTGTTGAACCTGTATTTGTTGAAAAGCGCATCGTTATAAGAAAAAGGCAATTTGATGAGGATGTTATTGAAGAGGTGAATCAGTCAGCTGAAGAATCCGTTCGAGTGAACTTCTTTTGTATGTTGTTGATCAAGCAATTTCTCCAATGAAGAGCAGATTTGAGCAATTTGTAGAATATGAGAAAAAATTTGGCTTCTTGTTTGAATTGAGAAAATCAAAGTACTCGAGCAATGAATGTTTGATGAAATCTTGTTTTGATCTTGAAGAATTTTTTATGCATGGAAATGTATCAGATATTGATAGTAAGGACTTATTCATGAAGGTGAAAATCTTGAGAGAAATCATGCTGATAGAAGTGAAGAAGCCAATCGAAGTGCTTAACTATTTAAAAGAAAAGGACTATCCCAATTCATGGATTGCTTTGAGAAATTCTGTTGATGATTCCGGTCGCATTTGCTTCTGAAGAAAGAAGTTTTTCAAAGCCAAAGTTGATTAAGAATTATCTTCGGTCGACAATGTCACAAGGAAAGTTGAATGGCCATGTTGTCGATTGAAAGAACATTGGTTGATGACATGATTACACAAGTTTGATTAGTATTTTTACATCTAAAAATGCTAAATGACAACTGTTTAAATGATACTTTTGAATTAAATTTTGAATTACCACAAAACATTTATCTGATGCAAAAAGTGTTTTTTAAGTTAAATGAAAATTCATATACTAAGTCATATACTTGAAGAATGAGGAATTAAATATATTTTGAATTATCATAAAACATTTCATATAAGGGAGTGGAACACAAGTCACAACACAAAATGGGTTCAAAAGCGTATGCTGCTTCAACATTATTCCCCAAATACAACTCATGAAAAACACTCATTATCTACGTACGCTGAAGTCCGTTCATAGTGAAAGCCTTCTTATTACAGTCACGCATGCATCCCCTTATTATACAGTTAAAATTACAGAATTTTAAAAGTCCAGCAAAAGTTCTTCGGCTTCCACAAGGGACGACAACAAGAAGTTATCAGAATTCCTCGCCGAACAATTCGCCCTGATTTCACCTTGAGTCCCTGTCAACACGCTCAGCTGCCCCATCTTTATAATCGAATCCACAAACTGATCGAAAAACATAGACGTATTAAGGGCAAAGCTTTTAACAATGTCCCTAGTCCGTGGATCGGTGTACAAATCTTGGTCCGATGTAAACAACCCTTGTCGATTCATGAGGTCAACGTAGTATTTATTATCGAATTTGTTGGGACTCCTAATGTCCAACACCGTTGTGTTTGTAGAATTCAGTGTAGGGCAAATGTTCTTCAAGTCGTTGGCGAATGACTTGTTCATATCCTGGTCTTGAGTCGGATAAAGTCTGGGTGTGAAAGAAGTGCAATGGCCTTTACCGATGGTGTGGCCGCCGGAAAGAGTGACCAAGTCGACGGCGTCCAAGTTTAGTTTTTGTAAAGCAGCTAGGAGGATACTCGTATTACTAAACGGGGATGGCAAGCTCGCAAGGGTAGCATTTATTGTAGCAAAGTTGAGCCCATCTCGTCTTCCCAAGGGAATGGAATAATTGGGGCCGCCACTCTACAATTGCAAATTATCAAAATTGTTAAAATATAGTAATCGATACAACTATTTGCGCTAGCTAGCTGGGACCTACAAATTGTTCATCACAATGTCATCTTTCATTGTTTCTGAATTCATATTGATAGTTATTGCGGATTCCCGAAACTCTTCACAATTGGTTGATAGATTTTTATGCTTTTGGAATTCAAAGAGCTAGATTAAACCACCACTTGCCATAAATTAAAGTAAATATGTGCTACTTCCGTCTGATAAAAAATGTACATTTTTGTGGTCTACACAGATTAAGAAAACAATTAATATGTTGATTTTAAATACTAATTGACATATACGCTCTTATCATACAATAAATACATTATTGGAATATGAAATGAAAATATAAACTTTAAATTTTATGATATGGGTATGTTTGAAAAAAAAATGCATTAATTGATGTATTGGTTTTTTAAATGGACAATTTATATAAAACAATTCTTTTCTTAAAATTGGACAATTTTTATGAGACGTAGATAATATACTACAGATGGTTAATGTCAACTTACAGGTAAGATCAAAGAACATAAATGACTACGATACATATCATATTAACCGGGGACTAATCCCAAGTCTGGGATTGCGACCAAACTAATCCGTTGACACAAATAGTTCATGGGATAAAGTTGAGTTATTTGGGCCCTGGAGGACTAACAGGGTGAATCGATAGTTTTCGGATACGAGATATTCATCCTAGTCATTATGGGCGTATTTGTCAATTCGACGCATCGGAAGGATAGTTTCTGCTCAAAGATATAAATAAAATACAAAATATTGCAAATTTTTTTATGCTACTTATAAAACAAAAATTAGAGTTTCTCTATTTTTTAAGGGAAACATAGGCTTTCCACACACACCCTTTTTGCCTCTAAAAGAGGCTCGAAACGTGATCATTTGATAAGTTATACCCTAATGTTCACCACTAAAACGATATCTTGTTGGCAGTGTTTCTCTATACAATTATGTTACAATGAGACTTTTAATACTTCTCCCAAGAATAGATATTATGTGAAATAGAAAGGAAAAAAAAACAAAAAAGAGACCGCTAAACTAAAAACTAGTAAATTTTGGTTTCTAAATAAATACTCCCTCCGTTTTTTACCATATGTCGCATAGAACATTCACACAGATTAAGAAAGTGTTTAATTCGTCTGAAAAAAATGGTAAATTAACAAAATTATCCGTCACTCCTAATGCATAAAAAATTGTATCAAATTTGGGTTGTTAAAATAAAGGATAAATGTGGAAAAAAAAATTAAATGATTTATTGGTATTTTACAATGAGATAAATAAAAACAAAACAAATTTTGAGAAATGACAAGTAAAAAAACCGGAGGGAATAATACTTATTAAGGTTTTGAATCGAAGTCGATCAATAAGCTTACCAAAAGTGTTAAGACCTAAAGATCTCAGTATATGTCTGAATTATTGGACTATTAACAGTTTTAGGACCTCTTGTTTTACCATTGTGATAAAATTGACCATTATCTTTTAAAATGACAACCTTAGGACCTCATGTTTGTGTGTTTTTTTTTAAAAAAGTTTTAGGACAATTTCGAAATTTCTATCCAAGTTAACGTCAAATTTGACGGAATGTTTGAAATTTTCCTAAAACTGTAAAAAAAAAAAAAAAACAAACATAAAGTCCTAAAATTGTTATTTTAAAAGATAAGGGTCCATTTTGACAAAAAGTTAAAACATTAGGTCCTAAAAATGTCATTTTAAGGGAATTTTGACACTTTTTAGGACCTCATTTTTAACATTTTGTCAAAATTGACCTTCATTTTTTAAAATAACAATTTTAGGACCTTTTTTTTTTTTTTTTTTTTTTTTTTTTTTTTTAGGACAATTTCAAATATTCCATCCAACTTAACATGTTTTGCCGTTAACTTAGATGGAAATTTCAAAATTGTCCCAAAACTGAAAAAATAAAAATTTCACAAACATTAGATCATAAAATTGTCATTTTAAAAGATAAGGTAAATTTTGACACAATGATAAAAAATGAGGTCCTAAAACTGTTAAAAGCCCTTGAATTATTTAACCGTGCAATTGTGTGAAAAAAGAAAAAAAGAAAAAAAAAAAGAACAGGTCTGGTTAAATTTATTTTTTTATTACAATTACAATTGAAAAGAAGAAACTATAACATCTACAACCACAATTGTGGACTAACACCCATATATTGTGTGAATAACTTTCCTAAAGATGAAAACTACGCCGGAGGACAATTATCGCTCAGAGGATTTGAACCCGAACTCGTGCCTCGAGCAGCCTCAATTTAAAATTTAGTTGAAATAGCCTCATTAGCAACATGATCTTGTTATTTGACTTGAACAAGTGAATAAACAAAAGTTTGTTTAATTTTTTTTTTTTTTATTCTTCTCTATATGAAAATGAATAAAATGTCATTTAATGTAATAAGCATCATATTCATATTTATGTCGTTGGGACCAAGTTCGATAAATGTTGAAATTCAATTCCTCTGTGTGGGGCCCCGCATATTTTAGATATCTGAGTATATATGTGGTTCGTAGATAATATTATCATCTAATATCCGGTATTGGATGTTCATAAATTTATTTGATGATTATCTGTGCAAAAAAGGAACGGGTTGCAGCTTGCAATTTGCAAAACCTCCTTAATACTCTTCCTCCGTCCCATTTCATTAATCAATGTTTCTTAGTTGGTGTTTCCCAAAATAAATGTCTATTTTATTTATTTATTGTTAAATTTATTCAAATGCTCTTTCATCTTTATATTATTATTTACAATAAAGGTGTGTGGAGTTAAATTCTTTAACAACTATTTGAAGTGTATAAATGTAAAAATATTTAATCATTTAATTAGATTCAAAATATTAAATACATTTTTTTAAATTCGTATGAATAGTCAAATAAGACTAATAAAATGGGACGGATGGAGTAAGTTATAACACTAAAAAAAGAACTTATTTATTCTTATAGAGAAAAAAAAAAAGTAATGGACTTTCTAGGGGGCTGTTTTATGGAAATCCCTTGTGATAATTTATAAATCATGGGAGAGTACTACTATCCGATGAAAATATAATTGTTTCAGAGGTCAAGATACATAGGTGTATATATTAGGTATGATCGATATACAACAACATTTGATTAATTACGAACACATTATGTAACTCTGTCATCAACTCAAAATTGTAATAAATTTCAAAATTAATCAAAATGTTCAAAATTAACTCACTTATAAAGTTTTGTCAAAAAAAAGTCATTATTAATTTAATTAAATTGTGTCTAATTTCTAAAAATCTCTATAACACCGGACGGAGGGAGTATATATTTACTCTTTATTTTAATTTTTTTCTACGACTTAGAATAATCGTTGTTAGTACTTTCAATAGTCATCGTTAGATTATGTGGAAGCAATTCATTTAGATTTTCAACGTTAGATATATTATGTGGACGGAATTACTTAGTTCAATTTTCCTCCTGCCCGTAGAGGCATAGGTCTATGAAATATATTGCTGAGCACAAAAATAATAAATAAAAAACAAATATTTAAATATCAAAATGGTAAAATTAAATATGATTACAAATCAAGTTGTCGTTAAATATGGTGAAACAATATTAATCAATAGTAACCAACCCATTAATAATGGTGTAAAATGTTTTAATTTATTAATTTACTTTCGTAGTTTAGCTCAAAAAAATTTATTGGAACTAGAATACTCAATTTAGAATATATGTTTGAGTAAGGGATCACCCATTGCACAAATTATTTATTTAAAAACTAAAAATCAATATATTACCTTCATTTTAACAACAAATTACGATCTTCTTCTAAAAAAACAACAAATTACTATCATGATCATATCACCTTCAAAGTGAGAGCTACTTCAAATTAAATACTGATATATTCTAAAAAAGTGAGTTAATTATTAAATTATAAAATGAAATGACTAAAAATTTTATTAATGCATTTAATGTAACCCGCTTTTTATATCTCAATAAGGCTGAGAAAAGAAAAAAATTACAATATATATGTCATTGAAAATGATATTACTCCATAGCAAAAGATTAAAACACTAATAATTTTGTTGGCAATAGTTGATTATTCATAACATATATTCCAAGAAAACAAGGAACACAGTTCGATTCCTATCCAAGGAGTAATTTTGTCTCATTTTCTTGTTTCTTTAAGAGTGGTCTTCTGCGCGTCAAGACATCTCATGCTTACAAATCGGTGTCTGACATCAACGGTGAAGATCACCGTTGTAGCACACGGATGTGGCAGTAGCATTGCTGTTTCTTTAATTAGGCACAAATTTCTCAGCTGTGAGATTAAGTTTAACTAGCGATGCATGCACTGATGCACCAATTCTATTAAATTTAGGAGTGTGATGGGCACCGACACCATCCCCCACTTTGTACACAAAAAAGAATTCCAGGACCACAAATGTATGCATTCGATGGGTGTGGTACACACACTTTCCCGGAGTCTATATTTTCCTTCAATTTAATATACCTAATTTCAATTCCCTCACTCTCTGTATGTATATAATGAAAAAGTGCATGCTAGGAGTAGACGGGTAGTAATTAAACACTAAAGAGAAAGAAGTAAATACCAGAAAAACAGAATCGCGTGCAGCTAAAGCTACCAAATCTGCACAGGAAACAACCCCACGGCAGCTTTGATCAACAAGCCTTCGTAGTTCGTTGATGATAACAAATGCCTCAGCTCTTAGACTCAAGTTTGGTGGTGCCGTTTGCTCGCCCGGCCCACTTGCCGATCCGTCAAGGAGCACCGATGCATCACATCCCTGCCCAAAACAATCATCAGAATATGGACTCACTATATATATATATATATATATATATATATATATATATATATATATATATATATATATATATATATATATATATATATATATATATATATATCTTAGATTCAGTGAACGGAAAAATTTGAAGAAATAACATATATAGCATCGTACCCAATACGTACCTGCACGAAGCAATCGTGGAAATGGAGACGAAGCAACCCTGCAGCTTGGCCAATATCATCGTCGAACACTTTCTTAAGTTGTGTTCGGACGATAGATTCTAGGTTTGGGCATGAAGAGTCGTAAAATTTCAATGAAAGTCCATCGACAATTGGAGAACTCTGTGCATAAGAAACATGTGCACAAAAACACAAGAGCAAATGAGCGACAATAACAATTGAAGAGAAACAAGTGATTTTTGATGCCATTGTTTTCAATTGTATCTCTTGAATATGCAAGTTGGCGATGTATATATAACAAGAGAATATGATATTTCTAAGAAGTTACCTTTTTATTTTCTAGAAAACAATAATAAAAATAAAAAATGAAGTTAACTTTTTCGGGAGTTGGTATTGACCAACATGCATGTGAATGGAAAAATGGAAAATCAGGTGTTGTCAGCCCCTCTATTTGTAAAGAAAATTTAGTTTTTTGCCAAATGCGTTTTTATGTATAACGAGAATATTGTGTCGTTAAGAGCTCTCAAACGACAGTAATATTGTCGTTAAACCACCCATTTAGACAATAGAACATTTTTGGCGTAACGAGGGTTATTTAACGACAATATTATTGTCGTTAAATAAGCCTCGTTACGTCAATAACGGGTTAAACGATGTTATTATTGTAGTTCCCTCTATTTCACCCATTTCCACTCACCACAAAAAACTTACCTATGAAAATTCATACACTTTATTCAAAACACAAAAACTGGTTTTAATCTTGCACATCATCTTTGTTCATCAAACAAAAGGATTTGATTCATGAACAAAATTTGACTGGGTAAGTATTTTTGTTTTGCAATAACTTCATATGATGTAATTGTATGTTATTCAGTTTTAGTATGATAGAATGTCAATATGCTTAGAATGCTGATTAATATGCTTGGAACGCTGATTTTATGTCAATATTTGGGTGAGTTGTTAATAGGGTCCTTGTTATTGGCATAAAACTCGTTTTAACGACATTAATATTGGCGTTAAACAGCGTGTTACGCCAATATTATTGTCGTTAAAGAGAGTTTTACGACAATATAATTGTTGTAACGCCCGTATTATTGTCGTAACAGCGGTTTAACGCCAATATTATTCATGTAATGCATTGTTTTTTTTAACCCTTTTAAATAATTGCCTTCTATCATATTTAGTATAGTTTATTAATCAGATTGTATTATGTGTAATGTAATATTTAATATAATAATTTTCTTAGCCTTTATTTATAATATAATTGCATTATCTTATTATATGTATATATATGCCCAATATAACAGACGATGTAACTTAACGAATACGACAATTATAAATAACACATAACACATATCACAAAAAAGAATGAATAACGACAATAATATCGACGATTTCCGTTCAGCATTATGGTGAAAGCCTCCACCCGAAAACGAGGTTCTTGTAGATCTAGGTTGTTTTTTATTCTACTCTTTCCTTCTCACCAGATATGGTCTTCCTCATGCCTGCAAGAAATGATATCCTATAGGATAGCTCGTAGAGTATTTGTAGGTTCTCTTATTCATCTCTCTACTCAGCAGCTTGGTAAAGCCTCAGCCGGAAGTGAGGCATCCTGTAGATTATGTATTTTAGTGTTGTTTCGCCGGACTCGTCCGGCATCTCCATCACTCCTCCCGTGGTTTACTAAGATTGTATCACCGTGGCACCTTAGAGTTTTAACAACCAACAATGCAACAAAATCAAACAAATAACCAAGCAAACCAAACCTCACTGTAACTTGGATTATGAATGACTATACTAACTTTTAATCTTACCATTTGAAGTTCTAACCACACATATATATATATATATATATATATATATATATATATATATATATATATACACACACACACATATATATATATATCTTATTATATATTTTTAAGGAAATAACCGTCAATTGACCCATTTTGACCAATTGACCCGCTTTTGACCCGCTTCTATAATTTAAAGAGGGAAAAAAAAAACTCCAAAGAACCCCACGTTCTTCCTAATCCCATGTTTCTCCTCTCATACTCCCCGAAACTGCTTGACCCCCAAAAAAAACTGCCCATAAACCCTCAACTTCACAATTTCTCCGCCAACAACCTTAGATGCGCATAACCTCCACGTTTTTTCTTCTCACGACCGGTATAGAAGAAGGTTCATTGAAGTGAGACTTTCGATCGGGAGAGAAAAAGTGTATTCTGATCAATCCCCCATACTAATTCTTCCTTTTATTTATGGTCAGAATTCTTTGTCTTTCTTATTATATTTAACATATGTTTTCTGTTGATGTTGTGATTGATTTAATTCACTTTCAGATTTATGTGTTCAAGGATTTTGTGCATTTTTTGGGGCGACACTGAATATCGTAAATTTTTGTAACTTGAATCTGGTGAAAATATCAACTCTATTATTGATTAAATTTTGTATCGAAACACGATCTCCCAATGTTCATGCTGGCATCAACGCTATTGTGTTACCTAACCCATCAAAGATTTCTTATTTTTAGTCAGTCGCGGATGCAAACATCATGACAGAAGTTGGCTTCGTTCTACTTTAATTCTGTTATTGTACCTGCTGCAATGGTCATGCTATAGCTCAGACCGAGAATGAAGGTATTCTAATCTTTCATTGTTCAAATTTTGAACTGTTGCAATGACTTAACAGTGAGAATTATTTTCACATTTTTGTTAGTTTTTCAATAGGATTTAATGACGATGTGCTGATTGTTACTTTCAATGATGTCAATTTCTGTAGTTTTTCTTGGATCAATTTTACAGGAGGAGACATGAAATGATCTCAATTTATGTAACCGCATCAGGCATTTTCTCTTATGGGAATGAAAGTCGACAACCTTTTTGATCACCAACAATAATCTTTAAATAAAAACTGAATGTAAACCTCCCTATGTTTTCCTTTCAATATTTTCTGAACATTCCAATTAACTTCTTCTCCATTTTTTTTATTCGTAATGCAATTAACATGTGAACTGCATTCAGTTTATATGTATACATGCAGGTTTTCATTTGACACAACAACTATTGTTGGCTCTGGATTTAGTATTGGATTATCCTTATAAGGCATGATAGGTATGGCAATTTCATTTTTATTTTAACATGCCTGGTTTGTTTTTTTCATCACTCTTAGTATCCTGTTACTTTCTTCACGGCTAGGGAAGAAATGAGTACAGCTTCATTATGGGAAGATGGTGCTCAAGAATTTGTCGACCTGACTCAACCATTAGCATCATGTTATTTTGTGCAGGTCAAGAAAAATGACAACGTATATTCACGGACATGCTTCTTAATTTGTAAATACAATTTATCTCTTACTCAAAACATTACTTTTTTTTTCGAACCATAATTACTTTTTCTATAGCATTCATAAACTGATATCAATTCACAACATTACATGTCCTTTTACATGTTATACATTGTGGAAGTCATGAAAATCCTTTGAAGTCTCGGTGGAAGGGTTTTGCCTACTGTTCAATTCCAAATTCTCATAGATTTTATGACATGATTATGCATTCAATCACTGTAGAAGCATGGTGTTGTCCATGGATTTTATAGATTAGTCAGGACGGTGGTACAGCTTCATGATAATGATGTAGGATGTATTGGAAGTTTTTGCATGTCAAAACCATGTCTTAGTTTCACTTTCATGCATTTTTACCCTTTTACGTTCTTTAGGTAGCCACGCCGTATAATTTCATGATTTGCTTGCATTCTATACTTATATTATAAGCTGTTGACTAACTTATGGTATTCATATTTTAGAATTGCAGCAACTTATTGCATACGATGATCGACACAAAGTTCTTGGCTTTCTTATTTTGGTGAGTCAAACTAACTCACTCATTTCCTTTCTAATGTTGGTTTCGTGCGAGATATAGGTATTCATCTTCTGTTGCTATAATGAAAATTGGTTTCTTGAATAATTTTGAAGTTTTGAGTTGGTTCTGAGCTTTTGTAGAACGGACGTGCCTTGATGCAGATTTTGTGGAGAAACGGAGATGGGAATACATGCCTCATTATCAGCCAACATTTGAAATCTAATCTTAACTAAACCTACTGCAGGATTTTAGTTAAGATTTACTTTCCTCTTATTGTCATTATTGTCCTTACGATGTTTTTCTTCGAATTAGCATTTTTGGGATTGCTTTAAAAGGATTTTGCATGACAAATTCTTTCTTCCTCTTCACTTACATGTGAACACTTTCACATACCCTTTCAGGAAATAGTTTCATATCTCCTCCAAATCTGTCTACATTGCAAGCGCTTCTTCATGTATAGTATTTTAGCTTATCTTTGATGACGTTCCTTATTGTTATAGGCCCATAAGCTGGAATTTCTTTTCTATTTGATCTGCTATGGTGATGCTAGAGTAAATTTTGGACCGGGTAAAACAAAGGTGAGTTGATTTATATTAGCAAAATAGAATGACACCATGTATTGAGTTTATGTTTCTTCCTGACGAGTGATGTGTATTGGAAACAAATTTTTTATTTATACATATATATCAATGCTTTTCTTTGACTATTGCAGTTATTCGACTCTAGAGACCGAAGATGATGTAGGGTTTATCAAGATCGACATCACTGCACCCTTGGTAGCTCACTCTCACACCGACGGCTTTATCACCTATTCTATCATGCTGCTTGATAAGGTAGATGTTTTTACTTGATATTTTAAATTTATTTTCACTTTTGTTACTTTCCATCTTCCATTCTTTATTTGGCTTTCAAATGCACATGTTCATTCGGAACTGTTGGATGGCTTTTACACCACTCAAACAAGTTAGCTTTTGGTCAAAAGGTTGTTAAATTCCTTTTCAAATGCACATGTTCACCTACCACCTTTTCTTTTTCATTTCTGCATATTTACATATATAATTTATGAAGGATAATAGGGTATAACTATTATATAATTATTTTGCTATTCTCTTTGTTAATATTTTTGTTGCTGAAAAATGGTTGCTTTCATGAAATAGGGGCTGTTCGGATTTATCGATATAAGTTGTTCTTTATTACGCTATGTTTATGATCTTTATTGGGCTTTCTTTATGAATATTCACACGGTCTATGTGAAACAATAGATAACCTGTTACAAATAGGAGCAGATGAAATGTTGTTATAAATTGCTATGATGATGCATGCTTTCTGTTGTGATAATGTGGTGAATGACATTTTTTATTTGGGCTGCAAGGATTGTGGAGAGGAACAAGTACTATGAATGATAAAGAAATCATATATGAAGCCGCATCTGGGCAAAGTGTCGGGATTTCTAACTACAAATTATTTGTTTTCGGCAATTCAAAATTGACGGTATCTTTTGTTAAACATTCATATGTTGTCAATGTTTGAAGAATTGTTTGAAATATATATATATCTTACTGTATTATGTGATGACATGTTGCACTATTAAAGCATGTTTGTAGGGAACTAATATGCAGAATATATTACTAATTATTTATTAAGTTTAATTCATGGTCGTTTGAAGGGTATTTAGTTTTAACTGTTTGGACTGGTGATTGGTTTAGGTGAGTTTACGTGAACATGAGGGGCAAGAGGTGGGGTTCGGGGATAAGTGAGGTATGAATGATGATAAATGAGGTATGAATGTGAGTGGTTTTTATAGGGAGATATGAATGGGATAACTATGGTCTTATTGTTTCTAATTTTAGTACATCAATTGCATTCCTGTGTGTACTATGTAGCAGGAAACATTTTATGTGCCTTCATTTTCAAGATTCGGTTGGCAATGATTTTATCATATGTTCTTACCTCATGTTAGGTTGACGGTGAAAAGATGTACGGAAAAAACAAGAGGAGAAAGCATGGAACTTTAACGAAGACAAGTTTCAATTTTCCTATTTGAAGTACAGCAAAGCATGGGTAACATGTGAAGTTGTTTGGCCGTTGATGGTGTTGAATATGTTACATTTTTCCATTTCGATCTTTCTAAAATTTCATAATCTATCAAAAATAAGTTAAAACTATTTCCAACATAATTTTTTGTGTTTTATTGGTTTTTCAGGTTGTAGGGAAATTTTGTTAATAATATTTCAGATTAGGGTTCACAAAAAGAAAATCAGTCTAAATTGCATTACGTATATAGGCATTTCCTTAATAACATGTTTAATTTTACACAATTCCGTGCATCGCACGGGTTTCCTACTAGTAAGTATATATATATATATATATATATATATATATATATATATATATGTGTGTGTGTGTGTGTGTGTGTGTGTGTGTGTGTGTGGAAATATGCATTGTCATAAATGGATATCCTAAGTGCTCGGATTTTATGTTTGTTTGTGTAATGTATATATATATATATATATATATATATATACACAAACAAACACAATTATAATAAATCGCAACAACTTATATGAAAATAAAGACGACACGATACGACTATTACGGATTTTATGTGTGTTCGACTGTTTCATGTCGTCTCTCTTTTAATGAAAGTTTTTACGAATTATTATACATATATAAACATGCCATATATATATATATATACATACACATGGACATATTTGAAGGTTTCAAATTACTTATAGATACTGATGAGTGATTGTTGATTTTTATCTCAGATGACAACATGCTGGGTATTTCATTTATTTTCAACGGGAAATGGAAACACAAATCGGGTAAAGAATGGTCTTATTCGGATGGAACCGCATATATCACTTGCGTGAACAGAAATATTACATTTGACGAAATGAAGGAGAAAATTTACAAGAGAGTTGGGGTTGATCCTCTTGGTTATAAGCTCAAAATTACAGCCTTGTACATGACCGTTGGACCACACCAAACGCCTCCCATTGTCATTTCTGACGATGACTCATGGTATGGTTACATTTGTGAGCATCTAAGACAAATTCCCGTGAGACTATGAGAGACATGAATGAGAACATGATTGATTTAAATGAGATCATTATTGATTTTAATGAAGAAAACAACAATGAAGATTTTCCCATCAATGATGACAACCTCGTTCATTGTGCTCAAGTTGAACTAGCAAGGGTCTCTGAAATTTATCCTCTTGACAATGGAATGGATCGATCGGGTCATATGCCAGATTATGGGGTTTCCGATTCACTATACTCATCTGATCATATACTCAGTTAAGCACCGAATACATCATTCACTGAACTACTAGTTGGTAGTTCAAGTCAACCTTTTAATGACACCAGAACAGCTCCGACAATACAAGTTGATACGAGTCTTCGATTACGTAGTGGACAACAAATTGCGAACACAAGTCATAACTTGCCACATACAACAAACTTTAAAGTTCCGACTATTCCAGTTCAAGAATGTTTTGGCGTAGGTTGTTTAACACTTGTGACACCCAATGTTGAATCTCGACACACATATTCTAGCGGCAGTAGTAGTCGTCATTGAGGGAGTGATTTAGGTGATTTTGGAAAAACTCTTCCGCTAATGGAAATACTGTTGTGCCCTAACACATGGACGATTAGCGTTGAAGACGCAGATGGTTTGCATGTTGAAAAATTGTTAGAAAATAAAGATCAACTGTATGATGAAATAAAATATCACGCATTGAAGAATAGGTATCAGTTCAAGCTCAATAGGTCTGATAAGGATAGACTGTATTTGCGATGTAAGCTATCGAATACATGCAAATGGGAATGAATGCTAACAAGGCTGAGGGTTTGGAGACCGAGTATTTCAAGATAACCGAGTATGATAAAAAAACATACATGTGGACTGGACAACATAACTAATCGCCACGCTCAAGCCACACCTTCTGCTATAGGCCGTTTAGTGAGGAATGACCGTATTAAACTGGGCAGTAAATTTAGAGCAAAGAATGTCCAAGTTGCGGTGAATAAAGAACTCAGCATAGACCTCGGTTATGGCCAAGCTTATAGAAGTTTAAAAGAGTCTCTATGTTTGATTGGCGGAACTCCAAAACAGTCTTACTAAAACTTGGTTGGCTACTTTCATATGCTTGAAAATGCTAATCCCGATACACTGACAGACATATATAAGGATGACGTGGGTAGGTTCAAGTATTGTTTTATGTAGTTGGGACCTAGTATTGCTGGATTCAAATTTTGTTGTCCTTTACTATGCGTAAATGGAACTCATCTGAAAAACTAATCTAGGGGGACTTTGTTAGTTGCTGTCAGAGTGGATGCGGGTGACCACTTGTTTCCATTAGCTGTCGGTGTAGCCGACGGTGAGAGTAATGATTCATGGACGTATTTCTTTACCCACTTGAAGAAGGCAATCGGAGAACGTGAGGATCTTAGGGATTTGGTGTTTATCTCTGATAGAAACCAGGCAATCAAGTCTTCTATTGAAAGTGTCTTTCCAGATGCTTACCATGGCATCTGATACCACCACCTTGACAGGAACGTAAATGCTAATTACGGTAAGAAAATGTATTGTTAGTGGACATTGAAGGAAGCAGCTTACACTTGTTCAGAATGGGATTTTGAAATATTGTTTGATGATATTAAGCAGAAAGATAAGGAGGTTCATGGTTATTTGGTGAACGACGGATTGATAGACTGGGCACGGTCACAGATTCTAGGAACACAATATGCTATTATGACAAGCAACTTTGCTGAGAGCTTCAACGCTGTACTTCAAGAGGCACGGAATATGAATATAACGAATATGTTTGAGTACATTAGGAAGACGTTACAATGTTGGTATCATCAACTTAGAGAATTTGCATATGAGTGTCGCAGTGTATTAGCACCAGAAATTGATGAGAAGGTGAAGAAAACAGTTCAAACTAGAACAAAATTCAGCCTCTCTGCCATCGATGCTGTTCAGTTTTAGGTTTGCTTTTAGTACTTTTATATACATGTTTTTTAACTATATTCTTAATAATAATAGTAAATAAATATCGTACACGACTTCAGGTTTCGGACCAAGATAACAGCTGCAGAGTTAATCTTCATGATCAGACATGCTATTGTATAGAGTGGCAGTCATATCGTCCGCCATGTGTACATACAGCTGCTGCAGCCGTAGAACATCGTGTCAGTATCTATAACCTTTGTTCTGACTGCTACAAAACAAACTACTTCAAACGTATTTATGAAGGCCGTGTGTATCCAGTTCCTAAGGATAAATTTTGGGATATCCCAGATAATGTTTGAAATGACTATGTTCTTCCACCTATAGAGAGGGATAATGTGTCGGGAGACCGGATATGGAGGGGACAAAAACGAGGCCGAAGTAGAAAATACATGAAATGTTCAAACGGAGAACGTGTAGATTGCAGGATTAGTAGGATACTTTCGGTAGGCCAGCGTATCAAAATATGTTCAAATTGCGGGGTTCAGGGACACAGAATAGACACATGTCATAATGTGGTTAATTTGGCTGATGTATTTGGTGTGTAAACTTATTGCGGTGTATGTCGTGTTTATTTATTAGTAGAAGATGGCCGTGACTATGTTTTTATTTTTGTACTTTGTCATTTTAATTGTTTCATTTTACAAATCTGTGTATGTTTTCTTTCAATAAAATAAACCGTATTTTAGTAAATGTATATGTATATTTTTACATATTTTGTGATCGTATCAGCACATCCCATGAAATTATCGGTAACAACATAATGATAGTTCCCTCTACTAGAGATGCAAGAACCACTTCATGTGATCAGGAACGATCAGCCATTAGCTTTTTCTTTAATTGCGAGAATAACAAAGCATAACAAGAAACCATACAAAAAAGTGCAACATCGGACAACGTCTTTTACATCTTTACTTACGGGAAGAGAGAAAAACTAAGGGTCCTCATAAAAGATGATAGGGGAGGTTTCCGAAGAAATGTCATCCGTGTCATACTCCGGTATGTGAAAATCTCTTGCGATAGCCGTGATAAAAAATAGGTAATAGATATAACCATCACCACTGCTGTCAAGCGATATGTCACCAATCCTACTAATGATGTAACGTCCAATGTCAACTTCGTAATGAAGAAATGCGTAGAACGAAACGTACAAATCAAATGGTGGTTCAAGAGTTTGTATAGTACCAAGACGCTATTGGCGAACCATTTCATCATAACACGCTCCCATTCGGTAGGTAGTTGATGGCAAGCAATTAGACGTTTCATTACATGAATGTTGTAAGCCCCGTTGAAGAAGTCACTAGATGCTTCAAATCCACTTACACCATAGTAGTTATTGATCCAGTCCACCTCCAACGCAACATCTACTCCATATAATTTGTGCACCCCTGATGCTATGAGGAGGTACTCCCCAGCTACGTTTGACCTGATAACCGCATAGAATTGATGAACAATTGATCGATTCATAGTCGAGGTTGGTGCGGGACTATTTACGAGGTGTTCCAACGAAATTATGCGTAAGAGACTCTTCATCCGGGTAGGTAGACTCTCTCATTCAATTTTGCTTTCTCCGATAATAGCTCTATCTTGAAAGAGCCAAATCCAAAAATTTGTACATTCTTCGTCTGTTCTGAACCTCAACCTCAGTGTCTGAAAGTCGTAATGGTGATCATTAAAACCCGTCCTAGGGTCATTAACAAAGATAGGTTGATGAGGATTCTATGCCGGAGGATCATCAGACCCGGGGGAATTTGGTTCATGCCATTCCGGAGGACCAGAAGACGCAGGGGAAATCGGTTCAGACATTGTGATTAAGGTGATGTAAAACTTAGGGTTCTACAAAGGTAGTGTAAAATTTCATGGTATGTATATAGAGTTTTCGAGTGTGTAAAAGTGCAAGCCGTGACAAATTTGCATAGTATGGAATACAATTACTCCAGACAATATTATCGGCGTAAGTGGCCATTTGTTGACAATATTATCATCGTAAAATCCCTAAACCCCATGCAAGACTAATGCCAAGACTTGACACTGTACCCATGTTCCTGCCTACGGTCATAACTCAACACCACTTAACGTGTGGGACCCACTGATAGCGACCACACAAGGCATGGAATCTTATTTCACGACAATATTATCGACGTAAGAGGCCATTTGACGATAATATTATCATCGTAAAATACCTAGACACCTTGCACGACTGATGAAAAGACATGACACTGTACCATGTGTCCTGCCTACGGTCATAAATCACCACCACTTGACGTGTGGGACACGCCGATAGTGACCACACAAGGCAGGGATTCCCATTTGACTACAATATTATCGACGTAAGAGGCCATTTGACGACAGTATTATCGTCGAAAAATCCCTAGACACCATGCACGACTGATGACAAGACTTGACACTATACACATGTGTCCGGCCTACGGTCATAAATCACTACCACATGACGTGTGGGACCCGCCGAAAGCGACCACACAAGGCAGGGATTCTCATTTGACGACAATATTATCAATACGAGGCCATTTGACAACAATATTATCGTCGTAAATCCCTAGACCCCATGCACGACTGATGACAAGACTTGAGACTGTGCCCATGTGTCCTTTCTACGGTCATAACTCACCACCACTTGACGTGTGGGACCCGCCGATAGCGACCACACAACACAGGGAATCTCAGTTATTATCGTCGTAAGAGGCCCTTTGACGACAATATTATCATCGCAAAATCCCTAAAATCCATATTCAGTCCCGCCCCATTCTCCTTATATATACTATGAGACATCCCATATATTCATGCAAGAACGAACAATTAAAAGAACTTCATGTATTAAAACAACCTGAAGTTTTTAAATTCTGATTCAAATTCTGATTACTCATTCACTTTTAATCTACAGTGAATCAAATGGATATTTATTGTTTCTTTCAAGTTCTTGTTGGCGGTTTCGCAACAAGTTTGGTACGTTATTATTAATTAACTTACATTCATATCACTTATATTATGACTGAACAAACGTGATATGTTTCCTTTTTCATTGACACTACATCCAGCATACATTAATAAATTGAACGACACGCTGAGGAACCTATATAGGGCCGTTCTCAAAAGACTATTAGGGACATGGGAAGTGAGGGTTGGAGCCACAGACAATGGACTTCTTCATTTCTTTAGGGAAGGTTGGGAGGAGTATGTGGCCGCTAATGACTTGAATGAGAGGGAGTTTATAGTGTTTGAACACATGGGGGATTTCGCTTTCGATAATATTGTGCTGGATCACACTTCTTGTGAGAAGACTTTTTCTTTGGGAGTGAAGAGGATGATGCAGATGATGATGCGGGTGAAGGTAACCAAAATCCCCATTTTCAGACGACGCTGAGCAACTGTGCATTTTCACATGGTTATGTGGTGAGATGTGTTAAAATCTTTTTAGTTCTTTTCTTGTTTTTATCTTTTTCCTCATTGCACTTTCTAACAGTATTTAAATTTGTTTGTGATTTGTAGAATATTCCAATGCCATTTGCTAGAACAACGACATATTGCGAAACAAGACCGTGGAACCGCGAAGTGCCACAGAGGAATCATCTTCAGCTTGAATTGTAGCTTCTTTCGCAAACTATCAACAAGTTCGTTTAAGCAGGTTGAATGGTTTTATTACGGATAATGACCTAAATGTTGGAGAAGAATGAAGCTTTGAAGTTGTTGATGAACCTAGAGAAAATCACGTATGTTTAATGTGGTGATTACTAAACATTGAAGAGCATTTATTTAGGTGTCATCCTATCGTATTTAATGATCACCCTTGGTTTATTTAAGCATCATCTTATTGTTATCTTGATGTATCATTACTCTTTACTTTTATGTTTGTAAGCCCCGTATGTAAGCCAATGCATCATTACTCTTTCTTTTTTATGTTTGTAAGCCCCGTATGCTTTTACTACTTATCATTTCCTGTCGACTATTTTTGCTTCGACAGTTACACAACAACTGTTCATTTTACAGAGGTAGTGTAATACAAGACAAACATGGTTTTTTAAAGTTGTAAACATCAAAGTAAATAAGTCAACATCAAATTAGTAGACAATGTCACTTAAATAAACCCTTAACCGGATTATTGAAGATGACATCGACCGATTGCCAAGCAATGTCATATTGACCTCATCCGTGTTTGCTTTATTTATCATTAAAATTTTCGTAGGTGATAACGTCATCATGACCGTATGTAACGTCATCATCATCATATTCCGGCACCCGGGCTGACCTCACGCACATAGTTGTGATCAGATACGAGAAAAATATATATCCATCACCTGCATTTCCCCATTGCTATCTGAAGAATCCTACACATTATATACTCTCCGACGTCAAAGTAAGAAGTAATCGATGCGTACGCAAGAACATACAAATCAAATGATGGTGCCGTGTAGTTGACAGTACCATACATATTGCTGGAAAGAAATGTAATCAGGAAAGGAATGAATGAACCATACCAGGACCATGATGAAGGGCGGGTTGGCTGCCGAGGCCTCCCATATTCCCACAGATGGGTCTCTCTAAATAAGGCATCCATGTCACGCTGTTGTAGTTCAAGAACATCTAGAAAAAGAAAGAAATCCAAACCCGAGGATATTTTGGAATGGCATACTCGTCGTTGATCCATGTATTATCCAAAATGATGGGAACGCCTCACACTATGACGCATCGTTCATTGAGCCCTACCGTGCTACACAAGCGTAGAATTCATGCACAATAGACCGATTCACATGATGAAAGCTTAATAGGTTTGGGGGGACACCATTCCATCCATTATCTCGGAACAAGTTTTTGATCAAACTAGGTAGACTCTCCATATCAAATCGCCTCTCTGGAACAACAACTCTTGCCATCTAGTTAGCCATGTACTCACGCCTCTCCTCTTTGGTTGTGAAGCGCCTTATGAGAGAGTGCTCGTCCAACGAAAGATCTATTTCATCATTGGGAATGAACACATGAGTATACGGGTTAGGCATTGAATATACTAGATGTGAAATAAGAGGGATGAATCATTTCATAAAGGATCGGTCAATATATAGACTTTTTCTTATGGGAAGTCATAACTCACCACCACTTGACGTGTGGGACCCCCCGATAGTGACCACACAAGGCAGGGATTCGCAATTGATGACAATATTGTCATCATAAGAGGCTATTTGATGACAATATTATCGTCATAAAATCCTTAGACCACATGCATGACTGGTGACAAGACTTGACACTGTACCAATGTGTCCTGCCTACGGTCATAACTCACCACCACTTGACGTGTGGGACCCCCCGATAGCGACCATACAAGGCAAAGAATCACATTTCACGACAATATTATCGACGTAGGAGGCCATTTGACGACAATATTATCGTCGTAAAATCCCTAGAGTTGTCAAGTGTGGAATACAATTACTCCAGACAATATTATCGATGTAAGAGGCCATTTGTTGAAAATATTATCATCGTAAAATCCTTAAATCCCATGCACGACTGATGACAAGACTAGACACAGTACCCATGTGTCCTGCCTATGGTCAAACTGACCACCATTTTACGTGTGGGACACGCTGATAGCGACCACAATGCCAGGGAATCTCAATTCATGATAATATTATCGCGGTAAGAGGCCATTTGACGACAATATTATCAACGTAAAATCCCTAAACCCCATTCACGACTGATAACAAGACTTGACACTGTACCCATGTGTCGTGCCAATGGTCAAACTCACCACCACTTGACGTGTGGGACCCGTCGATAGTGACCACACAAGGCAGGGAATCTCATTTCACGACAATATTATCGACGTAAGAGGCCATTTGACGATAATATTATCGTCGTAAAATCCCTAGACCCCATGCACGACCGATGACAAGACTTGACACTGTACCCATGTTTCCTGTCTAAAGTCATAACTCACCACCTCTTTACGTGTGGGACCTGCCGATAGCGACCACACATGGTAGGGAATCTCAGTTCACGATAATATTATCGTCATAAGAGGACATTTGATGACAATATTATCGTCGTAAAATCCTTTAAACCCATGCATGACTGATGACAAGACTTTACATTGTACCTATGTGTCCTGCCTACAGTCATAACTCACCACCACTTTACTTGTGGGGCCCACCGATAGCGACCACACACGGTAGGGAATCACAGTTCATGAAAATATTATCGACGTAAGATGCCATTTGATGATAATATTATCTTCGTAAAATCCTTAAACCATATGCACGACTGATAACAAGACTTGACACTGTACCCATGTGTCCTACCTACGGTCATAACTCACCACCACTTTACGTGTGGGACCTATCGATAGTGACCACACATGGCAGGGAATCTCAGTTCAGGTCAATATTATCGACGTAAGAGGCCATTTGACGACAATATTATCTTCATAAAATCCCTAAACCCTATACACGACTGATGACAAGACTTGACACTGTATCCATGTGTCCTTCCTACGGTCATAACTCACCACCATGTTCAATCCCGCCCCATTCTCCCTATATATACTATGAGAAATCCCATATATTCGTGCAAGAACGTATAAATTGTTCACTCAAAATCTCCTTACAAATACATTTGTTTATTTGTTTCCATCAGAATGTGTTACTCAGATTATTTATTCCCTCTTTACGTGAACCTGCATTCCCCTACGTTTGATAATGAGGGCAGGGAAGATGCGTCCTATGACGAGCAGACATTATTATCTAGGTTCCCTTATGATGGGGATAGACATTATTTCGAGACAAACTGGATTGGTAAAGCTGTAGATACAGATAGGAGGTTATCATGGGATAGTCTGCCAACACTCTTAAGAGACAGATTACTCAGAATTGGGTGGTCTGGTTTCGTAAACACCCTTGATGGAACGGTGAGTGTGAATCGTTCTATCATTCGTGAGTACTATGCAATTTTTGAGAGTGGGATACTTTGGTGGAGGACTGCAAGCACACCGCGAAGCCTGCGAGGCGTTTCCGTCAGTTTGGATGCGGGGTTGATCAACCACTACTATGGCATTCCAGAAGTCCCAGACGGTGAAGAATTTTTCAGGCATCATCCAATGATTGTGCTGGACAATTGGATGGATTTAATGTATGAATTGGCTGATGCATTTGGTGGGACTTATCTTTGGGGTCCTAACGAAAGGACAAATGATGGTTTGATTGAATATATTCCGGCAAAATTAAATGCTAAGTGGGTACGTGTCATGCTTATGTTTCTTGCGAATCGAGTCCAGGGTACCATAATCACGTTCAACAAAACTTGGATATGTACATCCTTGCATACGCAGTTTTATATCATCGAGTTAACATGGGAAGATACATCATGGACACGGTTAACATGATAGTAAGGGGGAGACATGGTGATGGTTATATGTTTTTCCCATTTCTTATCACGGCTATGGCCAGAAGCTTTGGGGTACCGGAAAATGACACGGATGACATTGTTTGGAAAACCCCACCTATCGTATTTAATGATCACCCTTGGTTTATTTAAGCGTCATCTTATTGTTATCTCAATGAATCATTACTATTTCTTTTTATATTGGTAAGCCCCTTATGTAAGCCAACTTATCATTACTCTCTTTCTTTTTATGTTTTAAAGTATGTTTGCTTTTACTACTTATAATTTCACCGCTTTGATATGAAAAACAAACTAAAAAATATAGTATAAATATTACAACGCCATAAGTTGAGATAATAGATATCAAACTCTTATATGCTGCGTAAATAGATCTATGGCCATTTTGCTCTAGAACCTATGTACGGTTTGATCATTCAACTTATTTATCGTCGCCGCATTGATGATTAAAAGCTCCATAATCTTCAGCGTGAAAATCCCACATAGCTTCCTGCACATTAAAGCCATAAATTTTGAAATTGAATTGTTGAAATTAAAAATTCCAAATAAGGTTTTATACGTACAATTTCATCGTCTGTGGACATTCTTTTTGGGTGAGCAGCATTCTATGAAATGATGGTTGATTTGGATGGAACATCCATTGTGATTTTTTGCAAACTGCTGATCTCGATAACAGTACCCTCATGTATCGAGACCACTTATCCATGGTTGGATTCATGCGATCCGAGTTATCTTGTCCGTATCAGCTTTCGTATACCCTGATCATCCATTCACTGATTGACATGACCACAAGCACCCAATGCAGATCGTTAATCGTCCAGATAGCATAAGAAATTTTTTTCTGTGTCCATGTAGAAGCTTCTAACGATAGCTCGTACGGACAATCCACATCTAAATTACCATCCTATTTATCTAATTCCGACACAAGAGTCCTTTCAAAAGAGGAATAGCACAATCTCGCATGCTTCTGATAACATTGCGAGTAAGCCTCTGTATGAGCAGTTAATAGACCCACATATGCATCAATGTGCTACAAATGGAATGTTTATTACTTAGTCACCATATTGCGATATTTGTAAATTCATAATATATGTTAAAGAAATGAGGAAAAAACTTTTAATGAGTTTACCTTGCAAGCAATATAACTATCTGCATCTATAAGGTCGTTGAAGAAGTTCCGATCCACAGGATAGTCGAAAGTGTCTCCGTCAGATTGAATCCCATTTAATAATTTCCAGGTAGCACATGCTTTTGATGCCAGCCACCTTCTCAATTCATTAGATTTCTTGTCGTTTGTCACGGATTTTATTAACAAAAAAAACAAACAAATAATAATATTTATAAATCCGGTTTTTCCTCAAGTATAAAGATCGTAGTATAGAGGTTGATACCGGGTCGATCTTACGGGGAACTGGCGATTGTTAACCCTAGTTTTTGTCTAGTTAAATTATGTCACGAAAAACTAATCTAAACAGCGGATAAAACTAAACGAAGCTGATAACAGACTTAACTAAAACGTAAAACTGGACAGAAGATATGATCTAAAGCCAGGAAAGATACGGGTTGCGAACTATTTAAACTAAAACTAATATGAAATAAAAGTAACTAATCTAGACAATTCAAGTTTCACGGGATTAAATTCAAGTTTTAATGAACAAACGAGCGATTGATCCACCTATCCTAACAAGTATCAATTCCTATCTCGATTATATTGCGTTTTCTAACCAAGTTGTGAT
Organism: Gentiana straminea; assembly: GCA_036785695.1. NCBI lineage: Eukaryota > Viridiplantae > Streptophyta > Magnoliopsida > Gentianales > Gentianaceae > Gentiana > Gentiana straminea. Next base: position 944,503 of record JAVUPR010000398.1, on the reverse strand, counting down.
TTCACCTTGTCTAGAATATGAACCCTAATTTCTTAGGTAATTCACCTATTAATCTATATCTTTCGATTTAAGATTAACGATTTTACGAAGCAAAGGTGTAAACTTTAACCTAGCAATCTAACCTATTAACTCTCGTTATGATAGATTAAACAAGTATTCCTTATCATGGTGATCTAAGGCTTATAGAGACTTTCATCAACATAAGACAATCATAACATGCAAATCTTTCGATACAATTGCAATTGAACAATATAAACATGTAATAAGGAAACAACTTTAGGTAAAACTCACAACATAATCGTAGAAACGGAATCAAAACGTGTTGGATGGCTTCACAATGCTCGTTTGATGAAGCTTAGCCTCTCAACATCCTCTGGAAACTTGGAATTGCAGGAAAAACTAACATAAAACTGCCTACTTTTAATCTAGAATTTGGAACATAAAAACAGGAATAAAAGAAGTAAAAACGCAGCCTAAAGCCGCCCCTAGGTTTAGGGTTTCGAATAATGAGTATATGGTATCCTTAAGGTAGAGAAAACGCGCTGTATATATAGAAAAAAAAGGCGGCGCTGCTAAGTCAGCCGAAGGACGCCTGTCCGAACTAGGGAACCATTGACCGGGGTAGTCGGGATCGTCATCAAGGCATCCCATTTCCAGTCTTTTAGCAACTTGACGAAACCCGGATCTACCTTCGCCTCCAACCTAGCCCTCTCAATCAACATGGTCCTCGAGAAATAGTGTTTAGTATAAGCGTTGTGGGCTCTAGGGTTTACGAATCTACGGGGCATAGGCATAGGGGCAACGGTTTTTGCTTTTTTTTCTCGGTTGTGCAGCCCTAGTCTCCACCGGTTCCTCTTCCCGAGGAGCATCCATAGCCTCCTCAACCCTAGACGACGCTCCACCTCTCTGACCTCTAGGCATCCTCACCAAGGGAATATCATCATCCGTCTCAGATTCCGAGGTTGGCTCATCCCTCAAAGTAGCCCTAGTTTGGGTGGCTCTATGGGGTTGCTCACGAATACTAACACCTCGGTTTGGATCAACTAAGGTGGGATCAAACTCTTTCCGCTTCTTCCCGGCCTCCCTGGCCACATCCTTACCATGCCTCTTGACTACCGCCTTCTTATGCACCATGATTCAATCCTAGACTAAAACAATCCCAATTCAAAACAAAGTACCCGTTTAACATCCAAATCGGGATTTCAAAACAACCAAACCACCAACCACAACCATAATCAACACCAAACGACCCATTCATCATCCATCACAACACCACAGCACAATAACAGAGTAGAAAGAAACCACAAAACCAGAAAAAAAAAACGAAATAAGATAATATTCAAGTGAATGAACCGACCCAAAGATCGAACTCACAAAAACGTGAATGAATTCTAGAAAAGTTGTTACTAACTTACCAAGTAAGGTGAGTAGATGCTGATCGAGATGAAAATTAGTCCAAACAACACCAAGGTGGCTTCCAAAATCGGATCTTTTCCTCAAAAATTCGGACTGAAAAGGGCTCTGATTCTCCAAAAAGATGGTGTGTTGGGGAATTTGGCTTTGAAAATCAAAGAGAGGGGATCAAGAGCGGTCTATGGCCCTTTGAATCGCTTGAAATGGTTTAGAATCGAAGATTTTAGGGCAAAATGAGGGGAAAGGGTCGGTTTTTCGCGTTTGAAATTATGAAAAGTGAGGGTTCATCGAAGGAGGGGGTATATATAGACAGATATGGGACGCTCGTCCAACTCAGCGGACGGGCGTCCAGCTGGAAATTATATGAACTGGACGGGCGTCCTGATTTTCAGACGCTCGTCGAAACATTTAAAACATGAACAGGATTGGAGGGAAATAATCGGACGGGCGTCCAATAGATACACAGGGCAGACGGACGTCCAGTCCTCTAGACGGGCGTCCAGTCCTCTAGACGGGCGTCCAGTGCAGTCTCTCAACAAAATTATCAAATTTTCATGTAATTTAAATTCAAATAGCCGTTTCTCATTAAACTAAAATAAAACATCAAAAATACAAATGGAAATCAATGAAGTACACAAAATTACTAGGAAATAAATAAAAACAAATAGAAAACAGTGGGTTGCCTCCCACCAAGCGCTTTTGTTTTACGTCGTTTGCTCGACGAAACAACCTAACAACGCTAGTCATCGTAAATTTCTTACCAATCTATCACCCGGATAAGACGGCGGAGCATGTCAATCGCCGGAGGAAAATCATACTCATCCTGCAGACCCCAGTCCTCACCAGCTACATCAACACTCGAAAATGTTCCGTTTGCAGCACTAGCGCTAAATCTGTCAGCATTGGATCATTGAGGATTGTGTACGGACGTCCTAGAGCTGCCTGCAACTCCTCAGTAGTAAAGTCTCCACCTCCCGAACAGCGGGGAACAATAAGAACATAGGTGACAGTCCTGATGCGGGTACTAATATCAAAATCTACGTGAAAAACGATAGTCCCTCCCGGGCCGTCATCTACAGTGATAAGTGGGATCCTCCTAAGGAAAGCTAACTCCTCTGGTAGAACTCCGAAATCCATATCTAGAAAGCACAACTAACTGACAGATATAAACAAATAAGTAAAACTTAGTAAGCTAAACTTAAATACTAAAACTACAAAAGCACAAAACAAAAACAACAAAAGCTAACGATATCTAGGATGCCTCCTTGTGGGGCTTTTGGTTAATGTCGTTATCTCGACACCGTTTAAAGTTCATCCTGGATCAGGCCATTTGACTTTTCTGCCAGCCACTACCTCGTCTAGACTTTGATCAGTAGTTCGGCTACAGAAACAGCTCTTAACACATGGGGTGAAATCTTTGATAGCTTTCCAAACACGTTTGAATTTCCCCATGGTTGACTTCTTCATCTTCCGAGTCTTCTGATGACGTGCCAGCTGACGCTCCCTCTCATACTCTTCCATATCCCAACTACCTGCTAGAACTTCTTCAGATCGACCACTACCGTCATCCTCTGAAAACAGGTCGGGTGAAAACTCGTCAAATTCTTCGACTTTTGTAGCACCACACCCGAGGATATCGAGGAAACGAACAATCAAAGGCTTTTCCTTAGGTTCACCAATGTAGTGCTTACACCTTTGACCATTCACTCGAAACGGTTGGTCACCATAACCCCGTAGTGCTAAGACGCCTCCAGGAATGATTTGGAGAATCTCAAAGGGACCGGACCATCGTGTCCTCAGCTTACCAGGGAACAGATGTAACCTGGAATTGTATAATAAAACTTGTTCCCCAACATGGAATTCTCTTTTCTTAATTTTGGCGTCATGGAGGAGTTTCATCTTATCTTTGCTAATCCTGGCGCTTTCGTAGGCTGGAGTCGAATTCGTCCAACTCATGCACAGCTAACTTTGCGGTCGGTGCTTACCACAAGATTGAGAATCAAAGTTCAGAAACTTTGTAGCCCATTAAGCTCTATGCTCTAACTCGACTGGCAGATGACATGGCTTACCATAAACCATTTGATATGGAGATGTACCCATAGGAGTCTTATAGGCGGTCCTGTATGCCCATAGTACATCATCCAACTTCAAACTCCAGTCTTTTCTATGACTGTTGACCGTTTTTTCCAGGATCTTCTTAATACTTTGGTTGCTTCTTTCAACCTGACCACTAGTCATCAGATGATATGGTGTGCCAGTCTTATGACGGACACCATACTTTTCGAGCACTTTTTCTAAGGGTCGGTTGTAGAAGTGCGTCCCTTCATCACTAATCAAGGCACGTGGACATCCAAACCCGACGAAGATGTTTTTCTTTAGAAATTTCATGACTTGTCTTATGATCATTGTGAGGAGTGGCTTGAGCCTCCACCCATTTGGACACGTAATCCACGCGAGACTAAGATGTATTTGTTACCACAAGATGATGGGAATGGTCCCATAAAATCGATACACCATACATCAAAGACTTTGCATTCTAGGATGGGTTTCAAAGGCATGTCAAAACGCCTTGTCAAGGTTCCGGTTCATTGACACCTATCACAAGCTTTACAGAAAGCTTCTGTGTCCTTAAAGATCGTGGGCCAATAGAAACCGGATTGGAAGATCTTAGCAACGGTTTTCCAAGGACCAAAGTGACCTCTAGTGGGTCCACGTGGCCTTTGCTCAATAATATCACGTTGCTCGGATTCGGAACACATCTTCTAAGCAGACCATATTTACAGATCTTAAAAAGATAAGGTTCATCCCAAACGAAAGATTTCAAATCAGAGAAGAACTTTTTCTTCTCCTGATAGGACAATTCTGGATCGAGATATCGGGCATGAAGGTAATTTACAATGGAAGAATACCATGGAACGTCAGGAGCGCAGCCATCGATAAGCATGATATTCTCTAGAGGAAAGTAAAGATCTATATTGTCTGGATCATCCTTTTCCTCACTTAACATTCTCGAAACGTGATCAGCCACTACATTTTCACTACCCTTTTTGTCTTTAATTTGAACGTCAAACTCTTGTAGGGTCAGTATCCAACGCAGTAGGTGCGGTTTAGCCTCTTTCTTAGTCATCAGATACCGCAAAGCAGCGTGGTCAGTCCACACAATCACTTGAGCTCCTAACAAGTAACTACGAAACTTGTCCATAACAAAGACTACGGCCAATAATTCCTTTTCAGTAGTAGTATAGTTAACTTGAGAAGGATTCGGTGTGTGTGACGGCGTAATAGATTAGTTGGAATCTCCCTTTGATTTTTTGTCCTAAAACAGCACCAACTACATAGTTGGATGCGTCGCACATAAGCTCAAAAGGTAAGTTCCAGTCAGGCGATATGAGAATTGGAGCAGAAATTAAACGGTCCTTAAGCTCCTCAAACGCTTGCTTGCAGCTCTCATCAAAATTGAACTCAACGTCTTCTTTAAGTAAAGTAGACAGGGGCTTGGCTATCTTGGAGAAGTCTTGAATGAATCTTCTGTAGAAACCGACATGTCCAAGAAAGCCTCTTACTTCACGCACATTCTTGGGATAACTCATCTTCTCGATAGCTTCTACTTTTGCCCTGTCAACTTCTATACCCTTGGCGGAGATCTTGTCACGGATTTTATTAACAAAAACAAACAAGTAATAATATTTATAAATCCGAAATTTACTCAAGTATAAGGATCGTAGTATAGAGGTTGATACCGGGTCGATCTTACGGGAAGCGGCGATTGTTAACCCTAGTTTTTGTCTAGTTAAATTATGTCACAAAAAACTAATCTAAACAATGATAAAACTAAACGAAGCGATAACGAGACTTAACTAAAACGTAAAACTGACGAAGATATGATCTAAAGCCGGGAAAGATACGGGTTGCGAACTATTTAAACTAAAACTAATATGAAATAAAAGTAACTAATCTAGACAATTCAAGTTTCACGGGATTAAATTCAAGTTTTAATGAACAAACGAGCGATTGATCCACCTATCCTAACAAGTATCAATTCCTATCCCGATTATATTGCGTTTTCTAACCAAGTTGTGATTTCACCTTGTCTAACTGATTCTCAAGATCTTGCTCGGCTCTGCCTGCCAGAACCGCAGAACGGAAGATCCGCCTGTTTGGCCGGACTACGGTTCGCTCGGGGTCGGGGGTGTATAGTAACGGTCCCTTTTGACTCCGAGTTTGCATAAACCGGACCAAAAACAAGTGAAAGAAACCTAAAGACTAAGAAATTAAAAGCCTAAACTAAAAATTAAAGCCTAAGTAAAGAAAAAGAAATGAAAAATAGTTGAGACAAGGGCACAGACGGATGTCCAGAAACCTGGACGGGCGTCTGGCTGGAATTGGAACTAGACGGGCGTCTGGAAATCCAAACGCTCGTCCGATAGGTTGAAGAAGTGGACGGACGTCCAAATTGGATGGACGCTCGTCCAACAGGTTAAAAATGGTTCAAAGTTGAAAAATTTAGAACAGACGGGCGTCCACTGGTCTAGACGCCCGTTTGGAAGCAGAAAACGAAGCAGGAATGGAGAAGAACAGCAGGAAAAAGAAAAACAGAAAAAAAAGAAAGACAGATAGAACAAAAGAACTAATCACAAGGGAACTATATAAAGAGAAGATCTTAATCCCTAACTAAAACTCTAATATCCTACTAACCTAAACGATTATCAACTAAAAACAGGAATTAAAACGAAATAAAAAAAACAAGAAAAACGAAAAACAAAAACTAGGCAACTGTCCGGTTCCCCGGCAACGGCGCCAAAAACTTGTCACGGATTTTATTAACATAAAAACAAACAGTAATAATATTTATAAATCCAGTTTTTCCTCAAGTATAAGGATCGTAGTATAGAGGTTGATACCGGGTCGATCTTACGGGAAGCGGCGATTGTTAACCCTAGTTTTTGTCTAGTTAAATTATGCCACGAAAAACTAATCTAAACAGCGGATAAAACTAAACGAAGCTGATAACAGACTTAATTAAAACGTAAAACTGGACAGAAGATATGATCTAAAGCCAGGAAAGATACGGGTTGCGAACTATTTAAACTAAAACTAATATGAAATAAAAGTAACTAATCTAGACAATTCAAGTTTCACGGGATTAAATTCAAGTTTAAATGAACAAACGAGCGATTGATCCACCTATCCTAACAAGTATCAATTCCTATCTCGATTATATTGCGTTTTCTAACCAAGTTGTGATTTCACCTTGTCTAGAACATGAACCCTAATTTCTTAGGTAATTCACCTATTAATCTATATCTTTCGATTTAAGATTAACGATTTTACGAAGCAAAGGTGTAAACTTTAACCTAGCAATCTAACCTATTAACTCTCGTTATGATAGATTAAACAACTATTCCTTCTCATGGTGATCTAAGGCTTATAGAGACTTTAATCAACATAAGACAATCATAACATGCAAATCTTTCGATACAATTGCAATTGAACAATATAAACATGTAATAAGGAAACAACTTTAGGTAAAACTCACAATATAATCGCAGAAATGGAATCAAAACGTGTTGGATGGCTTCACAATGCTCGTTTGATGAAGCTTAGCCTCTCAACATCCTCTCGGAAACTTGGAATTGCGGGAAAAACTAACATAAAACTCGCCTACTTTTAATCTAGAATTTGGAACATAAAAAGCTGGAATAAAAGAAGTAAAAACGCAGCCTAAAGCCGCCCCTAGGTTTAGAGTTTCGAATAATGAGTATATGGTATCCTTAAGGTAGAGAAAACGCGCGTATATACGAAAAACAAAGGCGGCGCTGCTAAGTCGGCCGAAGGACGCCCGTCCATTCTTGTGAACGCCCGTCCGGATGGATTTGGACTTGCTTCGACGCCCGTCCACCCGGCGTCCAAACTCTCTGTATCAAATTTCTCAACCGGATGCTCGTTTGGAGATGGTGGACGCTCGTCCAGTCTGGACGCTGATTCAAGCTTACGGACGCCGATCCGAATCAACTTCATCTTGATTTTTCCATCTTTATCTCTTTTTCTTCAATGTAAATCATCATTATCTCTTCCTCTTTAATTAAATCCGACTTGATCATCTTTGAAACACCTCTTGAGCTCGAATTTGTGCATCTATAACACATAAAAATATCGCAAAAATGTAATAATGTCCAATTAAATATAAATTCACCAATAAAACGCATAAATTGACTAATTTTGCGATTAACTTATTAAAAACACCACATGCTCAATATTTCCATCTAAACACTTATTTCTTATGCAAATTATACAAATACGGGGGAAATTATCATAAAATATAGCCTTATAAAAATATAAAAACACCCTTAACAACTCCCCCACACTTAAGCTTTTGCTCGTCCCGAGCAAAACAAAACAAAAACCAAGGCTCGGGAAAAAAAAAGATAGACATCTCAGACGATATATCATAGATCCAATAAATCAGAGGTTCGCCACTGTGTGTGTGCAAAGCCATAGAAAACTTCCACTAAATCCAAACTTGAGAAACTCAAAGCAAAACTAGCTACTACCCCCTCGTAGACTAGCAATAAATGACACTCATAAGATGTACCCTACAAACGTGAAGTATCTCGAAAAGAATGATCGAATATATCTAGGGCCTTTACGAAATACTCGAGAGGATAATCCTACAAGACATATCAATCGGTTTCTACTTTGGGGATAAGATAGACGATAACTTAGTCTTTCATTCATTTCATACCACTTCTTATATAAGTTGATTTAACTATTCCACTTTTAAACGCACATCAGAATGAGCCATTGCCCTGTCATAGCAGAATAGGATATTCGAGATATACCCTACCTTACTCAAATCATAAGGCAGCTTTTTCTAACTGTCGTGAGCTTTTAGTCATCATAGTGGTATAGGACATACGTGGTATACCCTATCGCACCCAAATCATCGACTAGCTTTCGACACACCCAATTACTTCATATTTTTCAACTTTTTCATTTGACAATAAGTTACGTGTTACTTATCACATTCAAACCTTAGATATTCACAGTATATCATACTTCGGATCTAAATACAAACTATCATAAATCTCAAGATATATACGTAGCACTAAGCACATGACTTATAAGAAAATCTGAAATCACTCGTCGAAAAGGGGTATAACTTTATAAATTAGCTCATCATTCACTATGGCTCATGAAAAATATATATCGGGTGAAACAACTAACTTATCAAACAAATGATATATAGCTTGAATGACTATAAAAATAACGAACATAGAATGGAATTGCCTACTCGGGACCAAACAAAAACAAATTGTCGGAAAATTTTGAAAATTCGAAAATTCTAGCTCATTTTTAGCTCATTTTGCATAGAAACATAACGAATTAAGCAAATGTGACGATATATATCAAATAATCCCCCTCCCCCACACTTAAAGAGCAACATGTCCTCATGTTGTGCAGAAAGTAAATGGAGAAAGAACTTAGCTGATTTTAACAGGTACTCGAATCGTCGGTCAGGCCGGAGCCTACGTAGTGACACTTAGAACTCGGAATCATACAATGTAGCTCGACAAAACCGTTAAAAATATACATGCACGACTTGACAAACACGGAAACATCTCGGGGAAAACGGGGAATTATACCAGTATGGAAAGATATAGCAAAGCCGAGTAATATCAAAAGATGAAACATTAAACGCATCCACAAATTTAAACAAAGTAGAGAGGAAAGTACTGATGCCTTATGGCTTACATGATCCATTAGAAAGAATAAATAGTAGCTAAATGAAAAATACAACGAATCACGTAATCAAAGAGTAGCAAAAATATACAATCACAGTATCTAGGACAAATCAAAATAAAAAATAGACAAATAAAATCATGGCTGCCCCGGAGCCGCAGAATCATCAGCCGGAGGTACATCACCCGCAGGAGAGTCAGGCTGCTCCTCATCCGAAGAAGACTCAGATTCCTCCAAAACATCCGCAATGGCCTGCTCAATCGCATCAGAATAGCTATAATCCATGGTGCTCGGAGCGAAGATTCTGTCATCCCTCGGCTGCCGGCCCTCACTGATACACTGCAGAATCGTCAAAATGTTGTTTTGCGTAGTCCGAATATCCTCCAACCGGTTCCGAACACTGTTGCTCATACTCAACCTCATCCGGACTGAGGGAGATATAGTAGGAAGTGAGGATGCTCGAGGCGGTGCTGATGACGAACCAGGCTCCTGTGGTGCCCCCGACTCAGAATGTCCCGAAGGCTTACCCTTTTCTCTCTGTATAGGCCTCGGGTTCTTCGGTCTATGATCCGCTCCATACTCAGGCACACCGGCATCAAGACACAAACTGTGGATCAAGTGAGGGATAATCAAGCTACGTGTATAAATCTTCTGATTGATAGCCACCTCATCGTATAATGCTTGTCCCACATTCACATTTAGGCCAAAAGTCAACTTATAGAGCATGCCTAGATCACCAATATGAAAATGCGTCAAGTTGTTCTTTGGTAACAACCGACTCTGAATAAACCTACACTGGACTTTCCAATCTTCCGTCCAGGTAGTGGTGACTAACTCTTTCCGGTCTCCACCCGGCCTCAATGTCCAAGCCACCTCCGGGCAAACTCTCAACCGTAACTCCTCCAAAGGATCTCGCCCCGCACTCTGTCTATGAACAATCTCTTTCTTATAATCCCGTCCCTCAAAGGCCGCCAAGTTATACTTCCGATTAATCACCTCCGGTGTAAACGGAACTTCTACCCCTCGAACCACAACTACCCCCGTCTCCAAGTTGGTCTCCGAGCAATTAGCGTAAAATTCCCGAACTAGGGAACCATTGACCGGGGTAGTCGGGATCGTCATCAAGGCATCCCATTTCCAGTCTTTTAGCAACTTGACGAAACCCGGATCTACCTTCGCCTCCAACCTAGCCCTCTCAATCAACATGGTCCTCGAGAAATAGTGTTTAGTATAAGCGTTGTGGGCTCTGGGTTTACGAATCTACGGGGCATAGGCATAGGGGCAACGGTTTTTGCTTTTTTTTTCTCGGTTGTGCAGCCCTAGTCTCCACCGGTTCCTCTTCCCGAGGAGCATCCATAGCCTCCTCAACCCTAGGCGACGCTCCACCTCTCTGACCTCTAGGCATCCTCACCAAGGGAATATCATCATCCGTCTCAGATTCCGAGGTTGGCTCATCCCTCAAAGTAGCCCTAGTTTGGGTGGCTCTATAGGGTTGCTCACGAATACTAACACCTCGGTTTGGATCAACTAAGGTGGGATCAAACTCTTTCCGCTTCTTCCCGGCCTCCCTGGCCACATCCTTACCATGCCTCTTGACTACCGCCTTCTTATGCACCATGATTCAATCCTAGACTAAAACAATCCCAATTCAAAACAAAGTACCCGTTTAACATCCAAATCGGGATTTCAAAACAACCAAACCACCAACAACAAACAAAATCAACACCAAACGAACCATTCATCATCCATCACAACACCACAGCACAATAACAGAGTAGAAAGAAACCACAAAACCAGAAAAAAAAAACGAAATAAGATAATATTCAAGTGAACGAACCGACCCAAAGATCGAACTCACAAAAACGTGAATGAAATCTAGAAAAGTTGTTACTAACTTACCAAGTAGGGTGAGTAGATGCTGATCGAGATGAAAATTAGTCCAAACAACACCAAGGTGGCTTCCAAAATCGGATCTTTTCCTCAAAAATTCGGACTGAAAAGGGCTCTGATTCTCCAAAAAGATGGTGTGTTGGGGAATTTGGCTTTGAAAATCAAAGAGAGGGGATCAAGAGCGGTCTATGGCCCTTTGAATCGCTTGAAATGGTTTAGAATCGAAGATTTTAGGGCAAAATGAGGGGAAATGGTCGGTTTTTCGCGTTTGAAATTATGAAAAGTGAGGGTTCATCGAAGGAGGGGGTATATATAGACAGATATGGGACGCTCGTCCAACTCAGCGGACGGGCGTCCAGCTGGAAATTATATGAACTGGACGGGCGTCCTGATTTTCAGACGCTCGTCGAAACATTTAAAACTTGAACAGGATTGGAGGGAAATAATCGGACGGGCGTCCAATAGATACACAGGGCAGACGGACGTCCAGTCCTCTAGACGGGCGTCCAGTCATCTAGACGGGCGTCCAGTGCAGTCTCTCAACAAAATTATCAAATTTTCATGTAATTTAAATTCAAATAGCCGTTTCTCATTAAACTAAAATAAAACATCAAAAATACAAATGGAAATCAACGAAGTACACAAAATTACTAGGAAATAAATAAAAACAAATAGAAAACAGTGGGTTGCCTCCCACCAAGCGTTTTTGTTTTACGTCGTTTGCTCGACGAAACAACCTAACAACGCTAGTCATCGTAAATTTCTTACCAATCTATCACCCGGATAAGACGGCGGAGCATGTCAATCACCGGAGGAAAATCATACTCATCCTGCAGACCCCAGTCCTCACCAGCTACATCAACACTCGAAAATGTTCCGTTTGCAGCACTAGCGCTAAATCTGTCGGCATTGGATCATTGAGGATTGTGTACGGACGTCCTAGAGCTGCCTGCAACTCCTCAGTAGTAAAGTCTCCACCTCCCGAACAGCGGGGAACAATAAGAACATAGGTGACAGTCCTGATGCGGGTACTAATATCAAAATCTACGTGAAAAACGATAGTCCCTCCCGGGCCGTCATCTATAATGATAAGTGGGATCCTCCTAAGGAAAGCTAACTCCTCTGGTAGAACTCCGAAATCCATATCTAGAAAGCACAACTAACTGACAGATATAAACAAATAAGTAAAACTTAGTAAGCTAAACTTAAATACTAAAACTACAAAAGCACAAAACAAAAACAACTAAAGCTAACGATATCTAGGATGCCTCCTAGTGGCGCTTTTGGTTAATGTCGTTATCTCGACACCGTTTAAAGTTCATCCTGGATCAGGCCATTTGACTTTTCTGCCAGCCACTACCTCGTCTAGACTTTGATCAGTAGTTCGGCTGCAGAAACAGCTCTTAACACATGGGGTGAAATCTTTGATAGCTTTCCAAACACGTTTGAATTTCCCCATGGTTGACTTCTTCATCTTCCGAGTCTTCTGATGACGTGCCAGCTGACGCTCCCTCTTATACTCTTCCATATCCCAACTACCTGCTAGAACTTCTTCAGATTGACCACTACCGTCATCCTCTGAAAACAGGTCGGGTGAAAACTCGTCAAATTCTTCGACTTTTGTAGCACCACACCCGAGGATATCGAGGAAACGAACAATCAAAGGCTTTTCCTTAGGTTCACCAATGTAGTGCTTACACCTTTGACCATTCACTCAAAACGGTTGGTCACCATAACCCCGTAGTTCTAAGACGCCTCCAGGAATGATTTGGAGAATCTCAAAGGGACCGGACCATCGTGTCCTCAGCTTACCAGGGAACAGATGTAACCTGGAATTGTATAATAAAACTTGTTCCCCAACATGGAATTCTCTTTTCTTAATTTTGGCGTCATGGAGGAGTTTCATCTTATCTTTGCTAATCCTGGCGCTTTCGTAGGCCTGGAGTCTGAATTCGTCCAACTCATGCAACTGCTGCAGTCGGTGCTTACCACAAGATTGAGAATCAAAGTTCAGAAACTTTGTAGCCCATTAAGCTCTATGCTCTAACTCGACTGGCAGATGACATGGCTTACCATAAACCATTTGATATGGAGATGTACCCATAGGAGTCTTATAGGCGGTCCTGTATGCCCATAGTACATCATCCAACTTCAAACTCCGCCTTTTCTATGATTGTTGACCGTTTTTTCCAGGATCTTCTTAATACTTTGGTTGCTTCTTTCAACCTGACCACTAGTCATCAGATGATATGGTGTGCCAGTCTTATGACGGACACCATACTTTTCGAGCACTTTTTCTAAGGGTCGGTTGTAGAAGTGCGTCCCTTCATCACTAATCAAGGCACGTGGACATCCAAACCCGACGAAGATGTTTTTCTTTAGAAATTTCATGACTGTCTTATGATCATTGTGAGGAGTGGCTTGAGCCTCCACCCATTTGGACACGTAATCCACGCAGACTAAGATGTATTTGTTACCACAAGATGATGGGAATGGTCCCATAAAATCGATACCCCATACATCAAAGACTTTGCATTCTAGGATGGGTTTCAAAGGCATGTCAAAACGCCTTGTCAAGGTTCCGGTTCATTGACACCTATCACAAGCTTTACAGAAAGCTTCTGTGTCCTTAAAGATCGTGGGCCAATAGAAACCGGATTGGAAGATCTTAGCAACGGTTTTCCAAGGACCAAAGTGACCTCTAGTGGGTCCACTGTGGCACTGCTCAATAATATCACGTTGCTCAGATTCTGGAACACATCTTCTAAGCAGACCATATTTACAGATCTTAAAAAGATAAGGTTCATCCCAAACGAAAGATTTCAAATCAGAGAAGAACTTTTTCTTCTCCTGATAGGACAATTCTGGATCGAGATATCGGGCATGAAGGTAATTTACAATGGAAGAATACCATGGAACGTCGGGAGCGCACCATCGATAAGCATGATATTCTCTAGAGGAAAGTAAAGATCTATATTGTCCGGATCATCCTTTTCCTCACTTAACATTCTCGAAACGTGATCGCCCACTACATTTTCACTACCCTTTTTGTCTTTAATTTGAACGTCAAACTCTTGTAGGGTCGGTATCCAACGCGAGAGGCGCGGTTTAGCCTCTTTCTTAGTCATCAGATACCGCAAAGCAGCGTGGTCAGTCCACACAATCACTTGAGCTCCTAACAAGTAACTACGAAACTTGTCCATAACAAAGACTACGGCCAATAATTCCTTTTCAGTAGTAGTATAGTTAACTTGAGAAGGATTCAGTGTGTGACTGGCGTAATAGATTAGTTGGAATCTCCCTTTGATTTTTTGTCCTAAAACAGCACCAACTGCATAGTTGGATGCGTCGCACATAAGCTCAAAAGGTAAGTTCCAGTCAGGCGATATGAGAATTGGAGCAGAAATTAAACGGTCCTTAAGCTCCTCAAACGCTTGCTTGCGGCTCTCATCAAAATTGAACTCAACGTCTTCTTTAAGTAAAGTAGACAGGGGCTTGGCTATCTTGGAGAAGTCTTGAATGAATCTTCTGTAGAAACCGACATGTCCAAGAAAGCCTCTTACTTCACGCACATTCTTGGGATAACTCATCTTCTCGATAGCTTCCACTTTTTCCCTGTCAACTTCTATACCCTTGGCGGAGATCTTGTCACGGATTTTATTAACAAAAACAAACAAGTAATAATATTTATAAATCCGATATTTACTCAAGTATAAGGATCGTAGTATAGAGGTTGATACCGGGTCGATCTTATGGGGAACTGGCGATTGTTAACCCTAGTTTTTGTCTAGTTAAATTATGTCACGAAAAACTAATCTAAACAGCGGATAAAACTAAACGAAGCTGATAACAGACTTAACTAAAACGTAAAACTGGACAGAAGATATGATCTAAAGCCAGGAAAGATACGGGTTGCGAACTATTTAAACTAAAACTAATATGAAATAAAAGTAACTAATCTAGACAATTCAAGTTTCACGGGATTAAATTCAAGTTTTAATGAACAAACGAGCGATTGATCCACCTATCCTAACAAGTATCAATTCCTTTCCCGATTATATTGCGTTTTCTAACCAAGTTGTGATTTCACCTTGTCTAACTGATTCTCAAGATCTTGCTCGGCTCTGCCTGCCAGAACCGCAGAACGGAAGATCCGCCTGTTTGGCCGGACTACGGTTCGCTCGGGGTCGGGGGTGTATAGTAACGGTCCCTTTTGACTCCGAGTTTGCATAAACCGGACCAAAAACAAGTGAAAGAAACCTAAAGACTAAGAAATTAAAAGCCTAAACTAAAAATTAAAGCCTAAGTAAAGAAAAAGAAATGAAAAATAGTTGAGACAAGGGCACAGACGGACGTCCGAAACCCGGACGGGCGTCCGGGCCGGAATTGGAACTAGACGGGCGTCCGGAAATCCAAACGCTCGTCCGATAGGTTGAAGAAGTGGACGGACGTCCAAATTGGATGGACGCTCGTCCAACGGGTTAAAAATGGTTCGAGTTGAAAAATTTAGAACGGACGGGCGTCCACCGGTCTAGACGCCCGTTTGGAAGCGAGAAAACGAAGCGAGGAATGGAGAAGAACGAGCGGGAAAAAGAAAAACAGAAAAAACAGAAAGACAGATAGAACAAAAGAACTAATCACAAGGGAACTATATAAAGAGAAGATCTTAATCCCTAACTAAAACTCTAATATCCTACTAACCTAAACGATTATCAACTAAAAACAGGAATTAAAACGAAATAAAAAAAACAAGAAAAACGAAAAACAAAAACTAGGCAACCGTCCGGTTCCCCGGCAACGGCGCCAAAAACTTGTCACGGATTTTATTAACATAAAAACAAACAAGTAATAATATTTATAAATCCGGTTTTTCCTCAAGTATAAGGATCGTAGTATAGAGGTTGATACCGGGTCGATCTTACGGGGAACTGGCGATTGTTAACCCTAGTTTTTGTCTAGTTAAATTATGCCACGAAAAACTAATCTAAACAGCGGATAAAACTAAACGAAGCTGATAACAGACTTAATTAAAACGTAAAACTGGACAGAAGATATGATCTAAAGCCAGGAAAGATACGGGTTGCGAACTATTTAAACTAAAACTAATATGAAATAAAAGTAACTAATCTAGACAATTCAAGTTTCACGGGATTAAATTCAAGTTTAAATGAACAAACGAGCGATTGATCCACCTATCCTAACAAGTATCAATTCCTATCTCGATTATATTGCGTTTTCTAACCAAGTTGTGATTTCACCTTGTCTAGAACATGAACCCTAATTTCTTAGGTAATTCACCTATTAATCTATATCTTTCGATTTAAGATTAACGATTTTACGAAGCAAAGGTGTAAACTTTAACCTAGCAATCTAACCTATTAACTCTCGTTATGATAGATTAAACAACTATTCCTTCTCATGGTGATCTAAGGCTTATAGAGACTTTCATCAACATAAGACAATCATAACATGCAAATCTTTCGATACAATTGCAATTGAACAATATAAACATGTAATAAGGAAACAACTTTAGGTAAAACTCACAATATAATCGCAGAAACGGAATCAAAACGTGTTGGATGGCTTCACAATGCTCGTTTGATGAAGCTTAGCCTCTCAACATCCTCTGGAAACTTGGAATTGCAGGAAAAACTAACATAAAACTGCCTACTTTTAATCTAGAATTTGGAACATAAAAACTGGAATAAAAGAAGTAAAAACGCAGCCTAAAGCCGCCCCTAGGTTTAGAGTTTTGAATAATGAGTATATGGTATCCTTAAGGTAGAGAAAACGCGCTGTATATATAGAAAACAAAGGCGGCGCTGCTAAGTCGGCCGAAGGACGCCCGTCCATTCTTGTGAACGCCCGTCCAGATGGATTTGGACTTGCTTCAGACGCCCGTCCACCCAGCGTCCAAACTCTCTGTATCAAATTTCTCAACTGGACGCTCGTTTGGAGATGGTGGACGCTCGTCCAGTCTGGACGCTGATTCAAGCTTCTGGACGCCAGTCCAGAATCAACTTCATCTTGATTTTTCCATCTTTATCTCTTTTTCTTCAATGTAAATCATCATTATCTCTTCCTCTTTAATTAAATCCGACTTGATCATCTTTGAAACACCTCTTGAGCTCGAATTTGTGCATCTATAACACATACAAATATCGTAAAAATGTAATAATGTCCAATTAAATATTAATTCACCAATAAAACGCATAAATTGACTAATTTTGCGATTAACTTATTAAAAACACCACATGCTCAATATTTCCATCTAAACACTTATTTCTTATGCAAATTATACAAATACGGGGGAAATTATCATAAAATATAGCCTTATAAAACATATAAAAACACCCTTAACATCGTTACCCCTACGGAAGGTGTGTATCTACTTAAATCCGCCTGATTTTCTTTCGTAATCCAGACGGTATTCTTCTTCTTACAGAATTCCGTTGGTTTCGTATTCGGATGAAGGGACATTTTTAAGTCAACAACACGCTTACGCCTATCGCCTACAGCGACCATCGGATGACTGAGCGTGGATACATGATTGCTGTTATCCGGCACAATGACACTAGATACCCGATTGCTGCTACATGGAATATTTGATGGCCCTTCAGGAAGGACTATGCCCTGCGCTTGAAGAGGGGCTTCTTCTTCTGTGACTAGATAATCATCGGTGTTGAAAGTCTTATGTAAACTATCATCGGAGGAAGCTTCTCGATCTAAACGAACATGCATGGGTGTGGTGAATCCAATAGCCTCGGCCATAGGTGACGTGAATGAGGGTGAGCCGTCTGTGGTTGACTTGATTTGGGAGCAGGTGTCGAAATAGATTGTGTCAAGTTTGTCGCTCCATGTTGAGTGCTCCCTTGTTGGGCCGTATGACGAACTACATCACAACTAGTCGTAGCTGACGCCAATACCTGGGCGGTCTGCATAGGAGGTGTATGTTGATCAGGCCTCTGGCAGGATGTGGATGATAGATTAGGCATAGGCTGCTGTTGCAGATTTGATTGTGTGGGATGTGTCGAAGTAGACTGCGACTTGTTGGCCGAGCTAAACCCCAAGCTGCTTTGTCCAGCGCCGGTCCCTGTGCTATTGCTGCCGGTATCAAAAGGCCCTGACCCGTCACTGTTTCGACCCTATAATTCAAACGGCCGAATAAGTATTTTGTTATGAACAAATATTATACTTGCTAAAAAGTAATTAAAAATCCCAATAAAATCATACCTGCCTACCCCTCGCTACAAGATAACATTGATTCAGAATGACGGTGTTATTATTTAAAACCTTGTCTTACGCATCGAACCTTGCTTAAATGAGAGCGAATTCGGCATTGTTTCCCTCTTGGACTTTCTTTGTTGCCGCTTCGATCATCTTAACAACCACATCAATTAGCGGGTCTACTCGAATAGTGTTACCTCCATCAACAACATTAGTACGGTACTGCACAGGTGACTGGATATGGACATCATCACGATCTTCTCCTTCACATTCAATACCGTCATCCCCATTATCGTCATCATCACCCCATAGGCCGCATCCCCAAGATGTCGATTCATGTCTAATAGTGGAAGGTGCATCATTATGGTCTAAACGAGGAACATTGGACTGACTAGTACCTATAGTCGCGGTGTTGGAAATAAAATTTATGTTTTGATGATAATTCATCATACTTATTCAAATGTCATCTTAACCTCATTGATGAAGTGTTGAAGCTAGATGTTATAGTGAAAATCTAAAAGATGTCTAGAACATAATGTTTAGGTTTTACTAGAGTCTGATATTTGTATAGGTTACATCAGACAAGCACTGTAATAGCTAGTGTGTCGTAAAACTGAAAACTGGAAGTCATTCAAAAAACTGGAAATTGTTAAGATAAACAAACTGACTCAGGATACACCAATATGAAAACTGAAGAAGATAAGTTCGCCGAGGGACACAGACTTAGTTGGCTTATATTGAAGAACTGAGGGTCACAGACTCAGTTATAGAAGATTGAAGAACTGAGGGTCACAGACTCAGTTATAGAAGATTGAAGAACTGAGGGTTCAAACTCAGTTATGAAGATTACAAGTCGAGACTGTACAGTTAGACTCCAGGCAAGATTGTGGTGACCTGAACTGACTTTAATCTTGTATGAAGACCCAAGAATCATAAGGATAATGAATTCTTGGAAGATAATTTGTTATGGTGCACCCTGATTAAGTCAATTATAATCAGATGAAAAACTGGAGTCCTGATATTTGAAGGAGAGTAAAATCTCAGTTAATGATCCAATTCAGTTAAGAAACTAACATTTGATAAACTCAGTATAAAACTAACAAGGAAACTCAGTTTTATATATCAGTCATCCGATAAACTGATAGTACAGTCGAACGTTATAAAGGAAGCAATTCTATTGGATGAAATACTGACGCAGCAGAACGGATAGAAAATATATCCGTTACAAGATAGACGTTGATACAATTAAAATTGAAGCAAGATGAACATTGAACCTCACACTATAAATAGAGGACCGTGCACAAGAAAACAAGAACATAATTATTAAGATAAACAAGAATTTTTGTGCACCAATCTTATTCATTCGAATTGTTATCATCTTTGCACTATAACAAGATCATATCAAGTATTTCTTTAAGTGTTCAAGCTACAAAGAATTTATCAAGAATCAAACACTTTGAAAAACCACAAACAAGAATCAATTCATTGATTCCCAACCCAACTTTGATTCTTTATCAAAGGTTTAGTCTGTGAAGCAAACCAAGAAGGTTTTTTCAAGGACAGTTGTTGCAAGCAGTCTGGCAGACTGTGTTTGTGGTGGTAGCTGGTGAAGAGGCATACGTTACCCTTCAAGGACCAGTGTTCAAGCAAGTGAAGCGCATCAATTCTACCTGTTCTACAACTGTTTAGATAGTGAAGCTAGGGATTAGCGAAGGACTATTGTTTAGGACTTTTTGTAACAGTTCACCTCAAGAAGTTCTAGTGGAATTTTCCTCCGCATCACAGGGGAAGAGAGGACGTACAAGATTACACCACCTGGAACCTCTATAATTCTTGCTCATTTACTTTACGCATTTATTTATTCACTTAGCATTTACTTAAAACATTTGATAGTTGATTGTTACACACTTCACAGTTCACAAACTGACATTCATCAGAATTCAGTTTACCACACTCAGCTTTCAAAAAAGAATAACAAGATCAAGATAAAGGATAATTATATCCGCTGCCAATTGACTCAGTTTTACATAAGTCAGTTTAACTTAAATTCAGCTCAGTCAGCTTAACTCCTCACAAGTTTTAACTAAGCCATAATTTGTTTTAAATCCAGTTTAGGATAGTTTTTGGTGACAAGTTTATTCACCCCCCCTCTAAACTTGTGTTAGCCTTTCCAATGGACCAACAATTGGTATCGGGGCAGTGTTTCTTTGACAAGATATCATTTTCTCTATATCTCCTCTAGTTGTTCTCATTTGAAAGTTCAGCTTCAAGTTAATTTACTATCAGTCTTCACTCACTCACAATGGATAACAATCAATATGCGAGACAGATGCTTATGTGCAACATGGACATATTTTATGAATATAAACGTCATATGCGAGCTTTTCTAGCAAACTTACTCATGATGAAATGATGGATGTACTCACCGATGGACCAATTCGGATCACTCACATGCAAGCTTGTTGGTGGAGAGCAAGTTCGAGTTGCAAAGCCCAAATCCGAATGGACTAGTGATGATCGCAAGCGAAACAATCTCAACAATGTTGCTATGGATTTTATCCTCAGAACCCTTGACAACAACATGTACTTAAAGGTGAAAGAATGCACAACTGCCAATGAAATGTGGGACAAACTACAACTTGTTTGTGAAGGAACAGATTCAATCAAGTAAAACTAAATTTCTGTTGCAAAACAAAAGTTTGAGAATTTCAAGATCAAATCGGGAGAAACCATTGACCAAATGGAAACAAGATTCAGTTGTAACACCCCGGTTTCCAATCACGTCGGCCGCCGGAATTGGTCACCGAAACGTCACTTCACGACACACAGTCGCAGCAGTAATACTCAACATTCCACAACAGAAGAAAAATAAACATCCACCATTTATTATTAAAAGGGTCAAGGAAATTACAATTTCTTGAAAGAAAATGAAAATATGTGGAAACGTCAATAAAATCTTAAAGTGCCGGAAATCCAAGAAAGTGGAAAAGTAAGACAACGACTACGTGGCTCTCGATACCCCGCGACGCCCCCGCAATCATCAAACATCCAAGAAAAATACCTGCTAAGAGTCCGCTCCCCATAAATGGATCATAGCAGGGGTTAAACAAAAGTAAAACCGTCAACTATGAAGTTGAGTAAGAATAAATCTAATATACGTAGAACGAAAGTTAACGACAATTTAAGGAAACTTCTCTACAGGCATCAACCATCACATAGCAAATACGACCAAACGATAACTGATACGACCGTTCCATAGAAGATATGAAACACCACCATCCATCTATACCTAAAGGTCCCGAATGTGCACATTCCTAAGGGTCATCCAATGGTACCATTATTAAAATGGTCCACACGTACTGGGGTGCAAGGATTTCCTCTCCCGGGTTATCGGATTCGGAGATACCCTATCCGGCCCAACATTACATCATGTCGCAACTCCCCAAATACGGAAGGTCATTAAAGTCGTAAGGCAATTCCACTCCCGGATACCCGGCTTCGGTAGCTACCCTATCCGGGCCCAACCACTACGGGTCTACGAACATTCAATGCCTCAAAAATCAGGTTCCACAATGATAACACCATCAAAACCCAACTCACAAAGCATGTTAATAAGATTTAACAATAACTAACACGAAAATAAGGACACTTAAGCTGGACGCCCGTTTAAAAGGGTTGGACGCCCGTTTGGATAACCGAACGCTCGTCCAAAAACCCGGACGTGCGTCCGAGTTGACCTGTTACATCCTGAATCCAGTTTCTACACCTGGACGCCCGTCCAATAAGCTTGGACGCCCGTCCACTAAAGTAAATTTACATCCTGTATCAAAAGCAGCCCTTCAGACGCCCGTCCAGGTAACCCAGACGCCCGTCTGAATTGAAACCAAGGCGGACGCCCGTCCACACGAATCAGACGCCCGTCCGACCTGGGTTTCAATCAAAACCCTAAAACCCTCAACACGATTTCCAAAACGTTTCCAAACCAAAACCAACAAAAACAACACAAAGAAAACACGAATTTCTTCATCTAAGAGTACAATAACATCCATGGACTTTAAACCAAAGCAAAACACACTACTATGGATGTTTAGCATCCCAAAACACTCTTTCAAACATAACCCTATACCAAGTTTAAATTTCCAGCCCCAAAATATTATCTAACTCATGACGAATAAACGTAAACGCAATCCATAGAAATATTCTTACCGGTAATATTGTACTCCTTGAAAGCCTTTGCTAACAAGTTAGAATCGTTCCTCTATGAAACCTGAATCTATAAAAGAAGGAAAAGAAACGATGATCACTACACAATTCAAACGAATCACAAAGGTGATCCCAAGGTTCGAAACCACCTCCCCCATGCGCATCAATGGGTCGGCCATGGCCTTTGGCCGGCCGATCGTTGTGCTCGAATTGTAGGGACGAAGAAAATTAACGATGCTTACCAACGACGACGACGACGACGACGAATTCTTCAACACCAAGAAGAAGTTTTACTCTCCCTCTCCCTCACAAGAACTCGGCGGCAAGGGGTGGGGGTCTTAGGGTTTCACCTCTTTTTTTTTTTTTGGAGAAATAAGGAAGGAAAAGAAGAATAAAAAGAAAGTCCCTTTTTAATTGCCCTTTTAATTGCACAAAATAATTAAAATCCTTTTTAATTATTAACTAATCCTTCCATTTAATCTCATACTAATTAATTAGGAGGTCAAAATTTCGGGATATTACATCCTCCCCCCCTTAAGACAAAACTTCGTCCTCGAAGTTCGGGTTCGTACCGGACGTTGCTCCACCCCCCATAAAAACAGCCTTCGTCCCCGAAGGTAAGAAAAGGATTCTACGTACAAGGATTGAAAATTGACTCACCTTAAGAGAACAAATGCGGGTACTTCTGTCGCATAGCACCCTCGCCTCCCATGTCGCCTCCTCGGTGGCATGGTTAGGCCATAAGACCTTGACGATGCTAACCTCACGTCCCCTTGTTTTCCGTACCTTAGTATCTAATATCCGCACCGGTACCTCCTCGTAAGTCAAGGATCGATCTAGCTCAACTACCTCCGGTTCAATCACGTGAGAAGGATCACTCACGTACTTGCGCGATTGAGATACATGGAACACGTTATGCACCTTATCCAACGCCGGTGGCAAGGCTAGTCGATATGCTACTTCACCTACGCGGTCCAAGATCTCATAAGGCCCCACGTACTTGGGACTCAACTTCCCTTTCTTGCCAAAACGCATTACTCCTTTGGTTGGTGATACTCGTAGTAGTACCTTATCGCCCACGGCGAACTCAATATCCCGGCGGCGTAAGTCCGCATAACTCTTCTCGTCTATCTTGGGCAGCCCTCATCTTTTCTCGGATTGTCCGTACACGCTTGACCGTATCTTCGATCATCTCAGTGGTCCCAAAATCACGCCTCGGACGAATCGTCCCAACAAACCGGACTCTTGCACTTCCTACCATAAAGTGCCTCAAAAGGTGCCATCTTAATGCTGGCATGGTAGCTGTTGTTGTATGAAAATTCGATTAGATCGAGCTTTTCCTCCCAAGAGCCTTGGAATTCTAACACACATGCCCTCAGCATGTCTTCCAACGTTTGTATGGTCCTCTCCGTCTGACCATCGGTAGCAGGGTGAAAAGCTGTACTCATTCGCAGTTCCGTCCCCAAGGCTGCCTGTAGTTCTTGCCAAAACCGAGATATAAATCTCGCATCTCTATCTGACACAATGCTGTTGGGTATACCATGTAGTCTCACAATATTTCTCCGGTATGCCATAGCCAACTCCGTCTTACTCCAAGTGTCTTTCATCGGAATGAAGTGCGCCGCTTTAGTCGGTCCTATCCACAACGACCCAAATCATATTATTCCCTTTTGGGCTCCTCGGTAATCCGCATACAAAATCCATGGAGATGGAATCCCACTTCCAAACCGGCACTTCCAACGGCCGAAGCATACCCCGCGGCCGTCGATGTTCGATCTTTACCTTCGACAAGTCAAGCACTTCGACACAAACTCGCTACTTCGCGTTTCATATTGGGCCACCAAAAGGTTTTCTTGAGATCTTTATACGGTTTGTCTCCTCCCGGATGAACGAATAAGGCGCACTATGAGCTTCACTCAAAATCCGCCTCTTGAGTTCCTCGTCGGTCTGGTACACACCACCGACCCTTGAACCGAACGCCACCATCCTCGTGTAAAGTAAAATCAACCGCTTTGCATCCGTACCAATCTTAGCCCTCTTTGCCTCGATTACCTTATCACCCGCTTGTCTCACCCGGATTTCATCATACAATTCGGGTTGCAAGACGAAGTCCCTCTTATCTCCACCTTTCGGATGACACATATATCCATACGGTCTAACTCTTCTCGCAACCTCATCTCGCGCGACTCTCTCACACAAGGAATGAATCGACTTCCGACTCAAGGCATCCGCCACTACATTGGCCTTCCCTTCGTGGTATTGAATTTCCATGTCGTAATCTTTAATCAACTCCAACCAACGCCTCTGACGCATATTGAGCTCCTTCTGTGTAAATATGTACTTCAGACTCTTGTGATCTGAAAACACCTTAAAGGTTATCCCATACAGATAGTGCCGCCAAATCTTTAATGCGAAGACCACCGCTGCCAACTCCAAGTCATGAGTTGGATAGTTACTCTCATACGGTTTGAGTTGTCTCGATGCATACGCAATCACTCGCCTCCGTTGCATCAGTACGCACCCCAGGCCATTCTTTGACGCGTCCGTATAAACCTCAATGTCCTCATTACCCTCGGGTAATGCTAAGATAGGAGCTCTAGTCAACCGTACCTTAAGCAGTTGGAACGCCTCCTCACATTTTTCATCCCACTTAAACCGGTTTTCTTTCTTCATCAAAGCGGTCATCGGCCTAGCAATCTTGGAGAAGTCTTTTACAAACCTTCGGTAATATCCCGCCAAACCCAAGAAGCTTCGAATTTCTGCAACATTCTTAGGGGTTGGCCATTTCGCCACTGCCTCTATTTTGCTCGGGTCAACGGATACACCGTCTTTCGAAACAACATGCCCCAAGAATGCCACTCGTTCCAACCGAATTCACATTTGGATAGTTTCGCGTACAATTGTTTTTCTCGTAGAATCTGCAGCACGAGCCTCAGATGTTCGGCATGTTCTTCCTTAGTCTTAGAGTAGACCAGGATGTCGTCAATAAACACTACTACAAACTGGTCCAAATAGGGCCTGAATACCCGGTTCATCAAATCCATGAAAACCGCTAGCTTTGTGCGTTGGTCGGTCCGAAAGGCATAACGTAAATTCGTAGTGTCCGTACACAGGTGCGAAATGCGGTCTTTGGAATATCCGCATCTGCTACCCTGAGCTGGTGGTACCCTGATCGCAAATCAATCTTCGAGAAAATACCTGCCCCCCGTAGTTGATCGAACAAGTCATCGATCCTCGGTAATGGATACTTGTTCTTCACTGTGACGTTGTTCAGTTCCCGGTAATCAATACACAGCCGCATACTACCATCCTTCTTCTTCACAAATAGTACCGGTGCTCCCCACGGGGACACACTCGGTCGGATGTACCCCTTACCGAGAAGTTCTTCCAATTGTATTTTCAACTCTGCTAGTTCCTTAGGCGCCATACGGTAGGGTGCTTTCGATATTGGTCCGGTCCCGGGCACCAACTCTATCGCAAACTCTACCTCTCTCTGGGGAGGCATACTCGGTATCTCATCCGGAAATACGTCCTCAAACTCACGAACTACATCAATGTCCGTTAGTTTAGGATCCCCGATACTTACATCATGTACATGACACATAAATAACGGGTACCCTTTCTTTATGAAGGATTTCAAGGCCACTACCGAAATAATTTTCACCCTGGGTTTATCCACAAATCCCTTGTGGGAGACTCGCACCCCTTTAGGGCCTCTTAAAGTCACCTTCTTCTGCTCACAAACAATTTTGGCTTTATGTCGGTTCAGCCAATCCATACCCAAAATGACGTCGAAATTCTCAAGAGGGAACTCGATCAAGTCAACCGACAAGTTGACTCCCATAATTACTAACGGTACATCTCTATGTAACTTAGAACACGGTACTAGCTCTCCCGACGGTTGCATGAATTCACGGTCAATCACCTCAAAATTAGCTAGACCCAACTTCGAAACATACGAACTTGCTACGAAGGAACACGATGCACCCGAATCGAAAAGCACATAAGATAAAAGTGAGTTAACTAGAAAATTACCCGTCACTACGTGGTTGCTCTGCTCAGCCTCCTCTCTGCCCACCGCAAATAGTTTCCCGGTCTGTTTCCCTCCAACTCCCTGAACGGTGCTGGCCGACCCTGATGGTCGGTTTCTATCCCCACCAGTGGTCGTAGGTGTACCCCCTTGTCGGCTCTGAGCAGGAGTACCACTCTGCTGCTGGTTATTCCTATTACCATTCCCTGTGTTACCCCTTGGAGTCCCGACCATGTTGCTCCCTGCATCCGATGCTGCCCTGGCAGGTGTTGGAGCCGTAAAACACTCAAACTGTCTGTGTCCGAACTTTCCGCAGCCGTGACACTGGACCTGTGCACCTGAACAATCTGTACCTGGGTGATTTCTCTGACACCTCTTGCAGTGATAACTTCGTGGCCGACTAGACCCCTGAGAGTTACTCCTCGTTGATTGACCCCCACTGCCCCTATTAAACTGAGAACTTCCCGAGAAAGATTGTCGCACTGGGTGATTTCCAAAATTACTCCGCTTCTGCTGCCCCTGATTGTCCTCAGAGACACTCTTCCTCTTATTATTGGTAGCATATGTTGCCTTAACTTCCTTTCGAATCCTCTCAATATTGCATGCTACCTCACACATCTCCTTTAAGCTCGTGAAGCCCCTACTTGCCCCCATACGATCTCGGATCGCCAAATCTAAATACTTGTTCGAACTTCACCATCTTAGCCTCTTCGGTCGGCACCACTCGGATGCATAGACCGCCAAATCAACAAACTTTTCGTAATATTCTTGGACCGTCATATCCCCCCGTCGGAGATTGTCGAACTCCACTCGCAACTCTTTCCTTTTTGATTCGGGGAAGAATTCACGCCGTAACTCTTGTTTAAACTCGGTCCGGTTCGGTGGTACCACCACCGACTCCCCTTGCTCGTTTTCGATCCCGAGCCAACCTATCCTTGTTGGCACCCCACCACAAATCGGCTCCGTCAACCAAGTAGAAAGCGGCTTGGTCGACTTTCGGTTCCTCTGGACAACCCGCAGTGGCGAAGATCTTCTCGAACTCTCTAATCCACCGCTCAAGACCCTTAGGGTCTCCCTTACCATCGTACTGACTAGGCCTTTGTTGGCTCACAGCCCTGGTCATGCCGGTGGATGACCCCTGAGAACGGTCTTCCGTCAACTTGTTGACCGCTTGAATCAGATCTTGATTCATCTTGACCAACCGATCAATCGGTGATCTCTCTCGTTTCCATTCCTAGGAGGCATAGCTAAAACTACAAAAGTAAACAATCATATATTCGGTTATCGCCTATATCATGCCACGAATATTTCACGTATACTAACACTTACTTGTCCAAAATAAATTGCAACATGCGGCCACATTTCCACATACATCGAATTCACCGTACCTTCCCTACATAGAGCTCAATACCTACCCCACACATCCTCACTGTGCTCATTTTAGTGAATTTATTCTTAAGGTTCATTTTAGGTGGTGGTCCTGGAGTCGAACGTCTCTGATACCACTTTGTAACACCCCGGTTTCCAATCACGTCGGCCGCCGGAATTGGTCACCGAAACGTCACTTCACGACACACAGTCGCAGCAGTAATACTCAACATTCCACAACAGAAGAAAAATAAACATCCACCATTTATTATTAAAAGGGTCAAGGAAATTACAATTTCTTGAAAGAAAATGAAAATATGTGGAAACGTCAATAAAATCTTAAAGTGCCGGAAATCCAGTAAAGTGGAAAAGTAAGACAGCGACTACGTGGCTCTCGATACCCCGCGACGCCCCCGCAATCATCAAACATCCAAGAAAAATACCTGCTAAGAGTCTGCTCCCCATAAATGGATCATAGCAGGGTTAAACAAAAGTAAAACCGTCAACTATGAAGTTGAGTAAGAATAAATCTAATATACGTAGAACGAAAGTTAACAGCAATTTAAGGAAACTTCTCTACAGGCATCAACCATCACATAGCAAATACGACCAAACGATAACTGATACGACCGTTCCATAGAAGATATGAAACACCACCATCCATCTATACCTAAAGGTCCCGAATGTGCACATTCCTAAGGGTCATCCAATGGTACCATTATTAAAATGGTCCACACGTACTGGGGTGCAAGGATTTCCTCTCCCGGGTTATCGGATTCGGAGATACCCTATCCGGCCCAACATTACATCCGTCCGCAACTCCCCAAATACGGAAGGTCATTAAAGTCGTAAGGCAATTCCACTCCCGGATACCCGGCTTCGGTAGCTACCCTATCCGGGCCCAACCACTACGGGTCTACGAACATTCAATGCCTCAAAAATCAGGTTCCACAATGATAACACCATCAAAACCCAACTCACAAAGCATGTTAATAAGATTTAACAATAACTAACACGAAATAAGGACACTTAAGCCGGACGCCCGTTTAAAAGGGTTGGACGCCCGTTTGGATAACCGAACGCTCGTCCAAAAACCCGGACGTGCGTCCGAGTTGACTGTTACATCCCGAATCCGGTTTACACACGGACGCCCGTCCAATAAGCTTGGACGCCCGTCCACTAAAGTAAATTTACATCCTGTATCAAAAGCAGCCCTTCAGACGCCCGTCCAGGTAACCCAGACGCCCGTCTGAATTGAAACCAAGGCGGACGCCCGTCCACACGAATCAGACGCCCGTCCGACCTGGGTTTCAATCAAAACCCTAAAACCCTCAACACGATTTCCAAAACGTTTCCAAACCAAAACCAGCAAA
This sequence comes from Gentiana straminea, assembly GCA_036785695.1. Taxonomy (NCBI): domain Eukaryota; kingdom Viridiplantae; phylum Streptophyta; class Magnoliopsida; order Gentianales; family Gentianaceae; genus Gentiana; species Gentiana straminea. Next base: position 915,259 of record JAVUPR010000398.1, on the reverse strand, counting down.
AACAACACAGCAAAACACAGAATTTCTTCATCTAAGAGTACAATAACATCCATGGACTTTAAACCAAAGCAAAACACACTACTATGGATGTTTAGCATCCCAAAACACTCTTTCAAACATAACCCTATACCAAGTTTAAATTTCCAGCCCCAAAATATTATCTAACTCATGACGAATAAACGTAAACGCAATCCATAGAAATATTCTTACCGGTAATATTGTACTCCTTGAAAGCCTTTGCTAACAAGTTAGAATCGTTCCTCTATGAAACCTGAATCTATAAAAGAAGGAAAAGAAACGATGATCACTACACAATTCAAACGAATCACAAAGGTGATCCCAAGGTTCGAAACCACCTCCCCCATGCGCATCAATGGGTCGGCCATGGCCTTTGGCCGGCCGATCGTTGTGCTCGAATTGTAGGGACGAAGAAAATTAACGATGCTTACCAACGACGACGACGACGACGACGAATTCTTCAACACCAAGAAGAAGTTTTACTCTCCCTCTCCCTCACAAGAACTCGGCGGCAAGGGGTGGGGGTCTTAGGGTTTCACCTCTTTTTTTTTTTGGAGAAATAAGGAAGGAAAAGAAGAATAAAAAGAAAGTCCCTTTTTAATTGCCCTTTTAATTGCACAAAATAATTAAAATCCTTTTTAATTATTAACTAATCCTTCCATTTAATCTCATACTAATTAATTAGGAGGTCAAAATTTCGGGATATTACATCAGTGCTATCATGGATGAATTAGATCTACTCAAGATTGAGTACTCAAAGAAAGTCATCAATACAAGAATCTTGAAGGCATTACCAATGTGCTGGAAAATGAAGGTCACTGCTATGGAAGAATCTAGAAGACTTGACATAGAGGATTCATTCAAAATCTACTCAGATTTGAAAGCTTATGAATTCAGTGAAGATTTTACAAGTACAGCTACAATAATCAAAGCTCTGGAAGTACCAAAGACCACAGCACTTGCAGCAGCATCAAATGACAATCAAGAAAACTCATCAAGCAATCTTCAAGAATTGGATGAGATGGAAGAATAGATGGCTCTAATGATGAACAGAATTCGAAGGATGAAGAGTGGACACTCAGTCACTCAGAAGTTCATCAAGAGAACTCCTGAGAAAAGAAAAGACGATGAATATCTCTGTTTCAACTGCAAGAAACCTGGACATTATAAAGCTGAATGTCTAGAACTGACCAAGAAGACCCGACCAAGAAGAATTGGTAGAAGAGCACTCTTTGCCGGAGATGAGTCAGATTATGAAGCTGGTAATGAAAGATTATCAGATGACACAGCTTTAATGGCACACATGGAATATCCAAATGAGGTATGTGAATCAAATTCAAAATACTCTTCAGCTCAGATTTCCATGCAAAATGCGTGTTCTTCGACTGCTGACTCCAATCCAAAAAATCTAGAATTAGAAGAAACACTTGACGAATTGATGAATCAGCTAGTAACTATTCAAGCTGGTTATGAATCAATTAAAGCTGAAAAAAAGAATCTAATTCTTGAAGTTGAAAGATTGAAGTCTGAATTAAAAATGTTGAAACTGACTAAACTGATAAAGAAAAGATTCAGTATCGATCCATCGCATCGAAGCGGCAAGAATCGAATCATTTGCTCATTCAAGTTCAGTTACAGGATTCAAATCAGGAAAGCCGTATGGAGACAAGACGGGTTTAGGATTTGATACACAACAATCTTCCAAGGATAGAACTAGCAAAGCTGCTGAACCTAGTACCAAAAATGGTATTAAGTTTGGGGCTGAGCAACTTCCACAAACTGAGAAAATTGCTGCACCAGTAAAGCCAGTATCACATAGGATAAATCAGTTTCCCAAGAAAACAACTGGATCTACCAACAAGATTAAACCAAATGGTAGATCAGCTGTATCTCAAGAAAACCGAACTGGGAAATGAACTACCAGATCCACAAAAACCAATCAAGTCAAGAACCAGAAAAATTACAATCAAAGTAAATCCAAGAATGAAAATCATTCAAAGATTCACACATTCAGGGGGAAAGAAAGACTATATCCCACTGATGATGATTGGAATTTTACTGCATCTACTAATAAAACTGATAATAGCAATCATTCCAGACAGAAAACTTATCACAAGTTTCAGTCTAAAACTCAGCAGAGAGCTGTTCTCAATTCTCAGCAAAAGTCCCAGTACCAATGTCAGCCCAGACCTCAGTACAAAAGGAATGATGGTTACTATTACTCAAGTTTTAATAATAGAAAGCATGATGGAAATAAGTTTCAGTCAAAAGATCCGAGAGATCATATAAATAAGACACAATCCAAACATAGATACTATGGGAGTGTGGCTTACCTATTTGAAAATAAGTGCAACAATATCCGAAGAATACCTAAAGGATATATTCCCAAAGTTGTACTAACAACTGACCCCCATGGATCCAAGCTGAGTTGGGTACCTAAAAATGTTTAATCTTTATTGCAGGAGATATGGTACTTTGACAGCGGATGCTCTAGGCACATGACAAAGAGCAAAGACTGTCTCAGTAACTTTATTGCAAAAGATGGACCAAAGGTTAATTTTGGAAGTAAAGACAAACCTGGTTACACCAAAGGTTATGGCAACTTAATCAAAAATGGACTTACAATCAAGAATGTATCTTATGTAGAAGGACTACACTACAATCTACTCAGCACCAGTCAATTCTGTGATATGGGATACAAAGTTACTTTTGACAAAGAATTCTGCGTTGTCATCAGCGAATCAGCATATCAAGTTGTCTTAGCTGGAAAAAGAAAAGAGAATATGTATGTAGTAGATTGGACAACAGCCATTGCTGAAACTTGTTTGCTTGTGCATACCAAATTAGAAATAAGTTGGCTATGGCACAAGAAACTGAGTCATCTTAACTTTGATGACATCAACACACTTGTTAAGAAACAGTTAGTCGTTGGACTACCGGAGATCTCATAAAAGAAAGATAGCTTATGTGATGCTTGTCAACAAGGAAAGCAAACAAAAGCAAGTTTCAAGACCAAGTCCCGGCATTCAACAACCAGACATCTTGAATTACTACACATGGACTTATTTGGACTAATTACACCAATTAGTATCAGTGGAAAGAAGTATACATTGGTGGTAGTAGATGATTTTTGAACGTACACTTGGGGAATCTTCTTATCCAAGAAAAAGTGAAACCAAGCAAAAACTTACAGAACTAATCAAAAGACATCAGAATCAAAAAGGAGTATCATTTGTGAAGATAAGATCAGATAAGGGAACTGAATTCCTCAACAGTGTGATTATTGAATATTGTGAAGAAAATGTTGTTTTACACCAACTTGCTGCCACAGGAACACCTCAACAGAATGGTGTAGCTGAGAGAAGAAACAGACCACTCAAAGAAGCAGGAAGGACTATGATCTATGAAGCAAAACTACCTGAAAGATATTGGGCAGAAGCAGTTAACACAGCTTGTTATACACAGAATAGAGCTCTCATGAATAAAAGGCATGAGAAGACCCCTTATGAAATTTGGAATGGAAGAAAACCGAATGTTTCCTACTTTCATGCTTTTGGAAGCAAATGTTTTATACACAATAATGGAAAAGATCAACTTCATGTTTTTCCACCCAAAGCTGGTGAAGGAATTTTTCTAAGATATTCAAGTGTCAGCAAAGCTTTTAGAGTACTAAAAAAAGGACACTCAAGCATGATGAATCAATTCACGTAGTATTTGAGGAACCAAACTTCCCTGGTGAAACAACTGAAGACAGACCAGAACCAGTTTCTCAGTCTCAGTTACCAGTCTTGTCAGAATCAGTTTGTATTGATATTGGAAAACTATGATTTCAGAATCTTCAGATCCAGATCAGTCTCAATTTCCAACTACTCAACAAACCCCACCTGAACTACATGTTTTTGATCCAAATGAAGAAATTCAAGAACCAGTTCTTGTAGAACCAGATGAACAAATTATAAATCCCTTGATGCAAGCACCAGTTCATCAGTGGATGAGAGATCACCCTAAAGAACAAGTAATTGGTAACACTCAAGCTGGAGTTCAAACAAGAAATCAACTGGATGCAATAATTGCATGTTTTCTATCTCAATATGAACCTAAGAAAATAGAAGAAGCTTTGAAAGATCCAGATTGGATACTAGCTATGCAAGAAGAATTGAACGAGTTCGAAAGAAATCAATTATGGGAATTGGTAGAAAGACCAGCTCATGTGAATATCATTGGAACCAAATGGGTTTTTTGAAACAAACTTGATGAAGATGTAAATATTGTAAGAAACAAATCTAGACTTGTAGCTAAAGGATACTCTCAAGCAGAAGGCACAGACTTTGATGAAACCTACGCACCAGTTGCAAGATTAGAAGCAATCAGACTATTTCTTGCCTTTGCAGCTCATAAGAAATTCAAAGTTTACCAGATGGATGTTAAAAGCGCATTCTTGAATGGAATTCTTGAAGAAGAAGTATATGTTCAACAACCACCTGGATTTGAAATCAAAGATCAGGCTGATAAAGTTTTCAGCCTAAGGAAAGCTCTTTATGGATTAAAACAAGCACCAAGAGCTTGGTATGAAACTCTATCTCAGTTTCTAGTAGATAATGGATTCATCAAAGGGACTATAGACAAAACTTTATTCGTGATGAAGAATGGAGAAAATACTCTACTTGTTCAAATTTATGTTGATGACGTAATTTTTGGATCAGAAGATGAACAATTATGTGAGAAATTTGCAAGTTTAATGAAAAGCATATTCCAAATGAGTATGATGGGAGAATTGAATTACTTCCTTGGATTACAAGTTAAACAATTAGATGATGGAATTTTCATTCACCAAACCAAGCTAGTATACAAGAGAACTTATCAAAAATTTTGGTATGGAAACATCAACCGGGATCTCTACACCAATGGGGACCAACATCGGATTAGATGAAGAGAAAGAAGGCAAAGATGTTGATCAAACACTTTACAGAAGAATGATTGGAAGCTTACTCTATCTTACAGCAAGTAGGCCAGACATATCAATCACTGTTGGTGTATGTGCAAGATTTCAGTCAAAACCAAAGGAAAGCCATCTCACAGTTGTGAAAAGAACATTAACATATCTGAAAGACATAGATGGAGTTGGAATTTGGTATTCAAAAGAAGGAGAATTCAAACTAATATCTTATTCATACTCAGATTATGCTGGATGCAAAGTGGACAGAAAAAGCACATCAGGCACATGTCAGTTACTAGGAAATAGACTTGTGTCAAGGTTCAGCAAAAAGAAAAGTCAATCTCAACTTCTACAGCTGAAGCTGAATACATAGCAGCTGGAAGTTTTTGTGCTCAAGTTTTATGGATTAGACAGCAATTAAGGGATTATGGGATAGAAGAAGGAATGATTCCCATAATGTGTGATAACACTAGTGCAATTGCAATCACTGATAATCAAGTTTTACACTCAAGGACAAAACACATTGATGTGCGTCACCACTTCATAAGAGATCATACCGAGAAAAAGGATATCACAGTTCTTTATGTACCTACTGAAGATCAGTTGGCAGATATCTTTACAAAGCCATTGGACAAAGAATGATTTGCCAAACTAAGAACTGAATTGGGGATAATCAAAGTTAGTTGAAATCAGTTAAGCCAAAAATTCGTCAAGGGGATTAATCTTTGTTATGCTGGGTGCGCTCACTTAATAGATTAGTCATTGACATCAACAATTTCAAACTTATCAACTAGAACTGACAGACTTTACTGAAACTGAATGATTTGATGAAACTGAAAGTTATTTCTAAAACTGACTTCAGCATCAGTTTCTATTCCAGTCACCTTAAGTCAAAGGTTGACAAGATAAAAGCGACAGCGGTTATATCGCATTTAATTACTGCAGTTCTTTTTCTCAGAATATTGTGTGTACACCCCACGACTGTTAGAACAGTGCATACATTGGTTACCCAAACCATCATGGAATTTGAAAAGTTGTACTACTCAACCGCCAGTATATCCTACCTATTTATTCAACTCTCGTTCACACTATTTTCAATCAAATTTCAAATTCTTCGTCTCTTTCCTAAAAACAGAATCAGACTCTTCAAAATATTTTCCTCTCAAAAATCAATTTTTTTGTGTTCACACCCTGTTATGGACACTTCAGACAAATCAAAACAAGAAAGATTGATCACAGAGTTAGATGAATTTTCACTCGATATCTATGAAGCAATGTGCAACAATACTCTGTTAGAAAGTTGGATTTGTAATAAAATCCAGAAACAACCAGGTCTAAGAAATCTTCTAGAAGTTAAATTCAACGAACCACGTGATGTGGAAGGAATTCTGCAATTTTGGGAAAATATGCGATTGGTAATAGACTCCTTAATGACAACAGTTCGTGCAGATCGCATTGTTATCAATGAAAGAGTAATGAAGTCACTCTTTGGCTTTACAAATTCATCTGTGACATCAACAGATTTGACTACTCTACCATTGAATAAGGTTGCATTTCTAAAACAACTATCTTTTTCTACGGAAACCATAGAAATTGGTACTCATGTTGACAAAATCAAGCCAGAATTTGGACATCTCAGCAGGTGGCTCAACAAGCATGTCATTGGAAAATCCAAAGGAATCAGTATACTATATGAAGAGAATATTTATCTGATGAACATAATTTGGGACGAAATAGAATTCAATTGGGCAGGTTACGTAGTCAATCAAATAAAGAAGCAACATTTAGCAGAATTAGACAGTGTACAAAGAGCTCAAGCTGAAGGTCAGGCAACTATTGGTAGATTTCGACTGAAGAAAACACTCAGTGGAATCATTCAATTCTATCTGGAAAGACTCAAGGAAGGGAAGCAAGCAAGACAAGATGCAACTACAAAGGAAATCGCAGCAAAAACGGTATCTCAACCTGAAGCCAATCATAAAACCGTGTCTCACCAGGAAGCTAAACATAGAGGAATCAAGAGAAAGGCAGACTCAGAACAAGAAAGATCAGTTGTAAGATGCTTATACCCAGCAACCTCAAGTAAGACAACACCAACTGAGGGGGAACAACAACAACAACGGCCAACCGAAGACAAGGAAAAACACTCCTGCTGATAATACTTCTCAATTACAACATCAATCAGTTCAACAATCAGCCCCAGTTTTTGAAGCTGATAAAATTATCAGACTAATGAAAATGAAGCTTAAACCAGAGGATTCCTGTGACGCTAGTCTATAGACTAAAGAAAAGTTACTCTTGGAGAAATTGGAAATCGGAGACCAAAATACTCTATTTCCGATATCAGAGTTTCCTGAAAATTGTTTTAAAAGATTTACTGAACTAGCTCAAAGGAAAGAATCAGCCCCATCATCTGTTCCCAAAGATAGTTCAAGGGAAAAGGATGATGATGAAGATGATCATACAAGAAAAGAAGCTGATGTGCCTACAGATTTGCGTTCAGAATTTCAACCCCAACCTCGAGCTACGCAAACTGTAAGTCAGCAAGAAGAGTTGCCAGGTGGAAATCAGACAACTGACACTCAGCAAACAGCTGATGGAACTGATAATCGACAACTGATGATTATTGAAGATATCACTCAGCCCAAGGATCAACCTGAAACGACATATGATCCTTTGACATCCTAACAAAGGATGAGTTGGCCAAAGTTCATGTAAACTTGAAGATTGTGCTCAGTCACAAGGATGCACAAAATGGCCTTCTATCAAATATTTCTGGATATCTCGATTATAGATTAGAACAGATGTCTCAGTTCATGCTAGACTAGAGATGATCCACAAATCCAGTTCAAGTTATGCTTCAGAAATTCTGTTACTTAAACAGAAACTAGAAGACTCAACCGCAGTAGATAGGGAAACACATGCTCAGGCTCACTGGCATATGAATCAGCACATCTACGGGTTAGAAACTCAGCTTAAGGAAGTAATTGCATCTCAGGAACGTATATCAGCCGACCAACAGGCAACCCATGCTTTGGTAGATCGACCGTATGATGCCAAAAAGGGGAAAGTCAAGAACAAAAGTTCGAAGTACTTAAAGAGATGAAGCGACTTGAAGAAGAATTGGAAAGATACAAATCAGATCCTAAGTTCTTAAGGAAAGAGCTAACTGACGAGCAGCTCATTGTGAAATACAGTCAACTTGGAGAACAGAGAGCTACTCTTACAAAGGATCTGTGGATGAAGTTTATCAACGATCCCAATCCTATCAAAGCCCGGTACAAGGACAGGACATTTGAAGAATCCTTGAACTACTTTTTATCTGATGTATTCTCAAAGCAGAAAGTGGCACAATATAAGAAGAATCAGAGGATTGCTGATAAACTGAAGATTAAAGACAAGACTGAACAAATGAAAGATGATGTAGTAGAATTTGAAAAATACTACTTGAAAGAATCAGACTTACCGAAGCTATTTCTATGGAGAAAATGGAAAGAAGGAAGTCAAGTTGACTACAACAAGACCTTTTCAAAGGAAGACTCCTAGCTAGAAAGTGACTATCATCTGTATGACAAAGAGATGATGTTTATTTCAGTAAAACAAAAAGCACAGAAAAAGCTCAGTCTTTAGTCAAAATTATTTAGACAAAATGTAGCTATTCCAGTTTTTGCTCATTCTAATGAAATCCATTTTTCCAGTTTTACATTTTTTTTATATTGTTTGATCATTAAGATTTTCATTTAGGGAGAGTTTTGGCATCATCAAAAAGGGGGAAATTGTTGGAAATAAAATTTATGTTTTGATGATAATTCATCATACTTATTCAAATGTCATCTTAACCTCATTGATGAAGTGCTGAAGCTAACTGTTATAGTGAAAAACTAAAAGATGTCTAGAACTGAATGTTTAGGTTTTACGGAGTCTGATATTTGTATAGGTTAAATCAGACAAGCACTGTAATAGCTAGTGTGTCGTAAAACTGAAAACTGGACGTCTTTCAGAAAACTGGAAATTGTCAAAATAAACAAACAGACTCAGATACACCAATATGAAAACTGAAGAAGATAAGTTCGCCGAGGGACACAGACTTAGTTGGCTTATATTGAAGAACTGAGGGTCACAGACTCATTTATAGAAGATTGAAGAACTGAGGTTCAAACTCAGTTATGAAGATTACAAGTCGAGACTGTAATGTTAGACTCCAGGCAAGATTGTGGTGACCTGAATTGGCTTTATGGATCTTGTATGAAGACCCAAGAAATATAAGGATAATGAATTCTTGGAAGATAATTTGTTATGGTGTATTCTGATTAAGTCAATTATAATCAGATGAAAAACTGGAGTACTGATATTTGAAGGAGAGTAAAATCTCAGTTAATGCTCCAATTCAGTTAAGAAACTGACATTTGATAAACTCAGTATAAAACTGACAAGGAAACTCAGTTTTATATATCAGTCATCCGATAAACTGATAGTACAGTCAAACGTTATAAAGGAAGCAATTCTATTGGATGAAATACTGACGCAGCTGAACGGACAGAAAATATATCCGTTACAAGATAGATGTTGATACAATTCAAATTCAAGCACGATGAACATTGAACCACAAACAAGAATCAATTCATTGATTCTCAACACAACCTTGATTCTTTATCAAAGGTTTAGACTGTGAAGCAAACCGGGAAGGTTTTGTCAAGGACAGTTGTTGCAAGAAGTCGGCCAGACTGTGTTTGTGGTGGTAGCTGGTAAAGAGGCATACGTTACCCTTCAAGGACCAGTGTTCAAGCAATTGAAGAGCAGCAATTCTACCTGTTCTACAACTGTTTTGATAGTGAAGCTAGGGATTAGCCAAGGACTATTGTTTAGGACTTTTTGTAACAGTTCACCTCAAGAAGTTCTAGTGGAATTTTCCTCCGCACCATAGCGGAAGAGAGGACATACAGTATTACACCACCTGGAACCTCTATAATTCTTGCTCATTTACTTTACGCATTTATTTATTCACTTAGCATTTACTTACAACATTTGCTAGTTGATTGATACACACTTCACAGTTCACAAACTGACATTTATCAGAATTCAGTTTACCACACTCAGCTTTCTCAAAAGAATAACAAGATCAAGATAAAGGCTAATTATATCCGCTGCCAGTTGACTCAGTTTTACTTAAGTCAGTTTAACTTAAATTCAGCTTAGTCAGCTTAACTCCACACAAGTTTTAACTAAACCATAATTTGTTTTAAATCCAGTTTAGGACAGTTTTTGGTGACAAGTTTATTCACCTCCCCTCTAAACTTGTGTTAGCCTTTCCAAGGGACCAACACGTGGAAATTCTAGAAAATTCAACCGCTTTATGCTTGCCAACAGCGGGAGCGGCTGCGGCTTGCTCGAATCCTTTTGGGGGCTGTTGTTAGGGCGATTGTGGAAACGTGCATTGGGAACGTGAAATTTTCTCTTCAGTTTGACCGAGCCCACGTAGAAATTCAACTTTAGCATTGTTGCTTGTCATACCATCCAACATACCGACCTGCACACAAAAAATATCAAGACATTTAAAAGAATTGTTAATCATGGTATTGACATAATCTTAAAGGCATTTTATTAAATGGAATGTCATTAATATTACCTCAGGCATAACTTTTGTTTCCATGGTGGGTCCACGTGGTGTACTATCCACACATTCCATCTCAACAAGCGAGGGATGGCTTCACCGTCAATACGCACACAAAAAGGTGGAATGCTTGTTTGCAAACATGGGAAAAGTTCATAAGCCCAGTAATCTAATGTAGACACCGACCCTTCAACCGGTGGCTTGTGCTGGTTTCGATCCTGCTTTTGTACACTGAAGCGCTTAACGATCCGCATGAGGTTTGCTATATTCTCATAAGTAATTCGCCACAAGTACTCCCTCCATGGAAACTCGTTTACAATATTCAAATATTCAAATATTCAACGAGGGAGAATATTTATTTCAAGATTCCAAGACTATCATTCCAACCTAATAGATATCCATAAAAAAATACACCAACACTAACCGGTATACAATCTCACCGGTATGAGCACCGTCTCGAACATGATGCTCAAATGCCCTCTCCAAGTGTTTTATGGTAATCGCTTGTTTTTGATATTTTTCCAAGTAACATCTGGGTCCAAAGCACATAGAAGTACCCGTACCCAAATTCAGATCAAGATGGCCAAACCGTAAGCCAGATATCATGGCGAACTCTCTCCTGCCAAATACGCATGTTGTCCCCGGGTTACCAAACCTAAAATGTAGCTCATCAGGCACGTTGGGGTATATCATGTTGAAGGCAAGATATCTGAAAATCACCCCACAGAACTTCGACTTTTCATGTAATTCATTCGCCTCTATAAAATGCCTAAATATGGACTGTCTGAACCGGTCTTCAAAATCTACATCACCCACACTCACTTTTTTTATATTTGTTACAACACTTGTCAACTTAGCGGATTCCCCTTTAAAATTCCACATTCCCTTGAATTGACGCAATGGATAATTATTTACGCTCTGGGGGTGCCTACGAGCTGCAAATCACAGTATGAGAATGCATAAATATTACATCATATGTAACACATATAATTTATATATAGGGGTGTGTGTGTGTGTTGGTCCATTGGAAAGGCTAGCACAAGTTTAGAGGGGGGGTGAATAAACTTGTCACCAAAAACTCTTTTCTAAAGCTGAAAAAGTCCCCCAGGAACAGATGCTCAGTCCGGTTTGTTCCTGTCCCTTAACTTGTGTGGAGTTCATCTAACTCAACAGAGTATAAGTCAATACTAACTTATTCTTAGTTTAGTCAACTGGCAGCGGATAGAACTAGCCTTTAGATAACAAACAATTTGTTCACTAGGTTTTAACGTGAGAACCAGATAATTAAAGTTGTAATGAAGTAGATGAATGCATGAAATAAATAAACAAGAATTATAGAGGTTCCAGGTGGTGTAATTCTGTACGTCCTCTCTTCCCCTGTGATGCGGAGGAAAATTCCACTAGAACTTCTTTGAGATGGCCCGGTTACAAAAAGTTCTAAACTGACAGTCCTTGACTAATCCCTAGCTTCACTATCTAAACACTTGTAGAACAGGTAGGATTGCTGCTATTCAATTGTTTGAAACACTGGTCTTGAAGGGTAGAATTGCCTCTTCATCAGCTCATCACAAACACAATCTTCCTGACTGCACTCAACTGTCCTTCACACCTTCTTGGTGTTTCAAAGTCTAGACCTTTGATGAAATCAATGTTGAGACCTGAATCAATAACTATGATTCAATTGTGATTTGAGCTTTTCTTCTGAATAATTAAATTTTGCACGGCTCTGAATTTCTTCAAATGATAGATTCTTGATTGTGCTTGAATGTGCTTGGATACTTGAAGAAATTTCTTGATCTTGCAATTTAGTACTTAGCAGGAATTCTTTCAAAATTGACTTTCCCCCTTAATTAGATCTTTTAATTAAATCTGTTTTTTTAAATTCCTCCTGCTCTCTTTTCCTGTTGTTATAGAAGTGGTCTATTTATAGGGGTTTGTCTAACGTTCATCCTGCTTGAATCTTGTAACGGCTATATTTTGTGACCGTTCTGCTGTGTCAGTGTTTCATCCAATAGAATTGCTTCCTTTTCAACGTTCGACTGTACTATCAGCTTGTTGGATAACTGACATATAAAACTGAGTTTCCTTATCAGTTTTCTACTGAGATTATCACTTGTCAGTTTCTTGACTGACTTGGAGCATTAACTGAGATTTTAAATATTAGTACTCCAGTTTTCATCTGATTATAATTGACTTAATTAGAGTACACCATAACTCATTATCTTCAAAGAATTCATTTTCCTAATGATTCTTAGGTCTTCATACAAGATCCATAAAGTCAGTTCAGGTCACCACAATCTTGCTTGAAGTCTAACTTTACAGTTTCGACGTAGTCTTCATAACTGAGTTTTGATCCCTCAGTTCTTCAATCTTCTATTACTGAGTCGTGACCCTCAGTTCTTCGATCTTCTCTATAAGCCAACTGAGTCTGTGTCCCTCAGCAAACTTACCTTCTTCAGTTTTCATGTTGGTGTGCTCTGTTTTTCAGTTTCTTATTGAATCTCAGTTTAACTAAATCTCAGTTTCTTATTTTCCCAGTTCACAACCTAGAACTATTACAGTGCTTGTCTGATTTAACCTATACAAATATCAGACTCTATAAAGTCCTATACATTAATCTCTAGACATCTTTTTGCTTTGTACTATAACAACTAATTATGACACTTCATCAACGGGCTTAGTAACAATAACTGATTAAGGGATGAATCATCATCAAAACATAAATTTTATTTCCAACAATTTCTCCCTCTTTGATGATGTCAATACCCGCCTTAAAAGCAATGCAAAAAGATAAAACAAAATACAATAAATGACAAGGTGTACAGAAAAACTGAGAATTTATTTGATAACTGAGTTACAATGTTGGGTAATAAAATACAACACAAATAAAAAGAACTAGAATATAGTTTCTTTTTACTTGACAGTTAAAGAAAATTGATTATCATAAGTTTCTGCAACCGTTTTCATAGCATCATTTGTAGCTGAGTTTTCAATCCCATGGATGCTTGCCCAAATGTTCCATGATTCAGATAAGTTGTGTTTCCTGAAGAATTTGCTTTTGAAGAGTACCGCGAAGGTGAAGACAGTTGCCCTTAGTCTTTTATTGGTGGCTGTTCTTAGTAGATTTTGAACAAATTCAGGTTCAGCCTTTTCAATTTTCTCTGATTCCTTATCAATAATACCATCTGCTTCCCATTTTTTGAGTTTATTGAAGTAGTGCATGAGCAACTTCTGCATATGTAGGAACGATTCTAGAGAATCTTCTCTTGATACTCATTCTCTTGCTGGTAAATCTTTGAATAGACTGAATAGGCGAGAATCCAAACCAACTCTTTTATCAGTGGGCTCTGAGTATTAAATAATTAACTCCATTTCTTCATCAGTAAACTCTCATCTAGCTTTCTTTAGCTCATTCAATTTACCATCAGCATTTGAAAAGAATTGTGGAATCTCAGTTGCATTGACTTTTAGGATGTCCAAACTTTCCCCCTTATTGACATCATCTTTATGAATCAGACTTCTGATGTAAGCATCCATATTTTGTTGAGTTGATGCCAAAATGGTTTGAGCTACAACAGAGTCTTTCATTCCATTTTCAATTAATATCATTCTATCAACCAGATTATTGAGAATGCCTTCCCATCTGTCTTGATTTTCATCTCTTCTTACGTCATTCTCAGTGGTTGTCTTCCGAAGTTCAATCAAAGTGTTTTGGCAGTTTTCAGTGACAGTATCCATCTTCTTTTCAAGTTTGGTTCTTTCATCTTGACTAGCTTCTAAGGATTTTAGGACTTTTCCGAATAAGCTGTTGTCATCCTTTTGAATTCTGATTATCTCATTGTGATAATACTTAATGAGATCAACCTGAGTGGGAACATATTGTGAACTTCCAACTTGTTGTTCATTGACTTTGTTTGTCTCAATTCCAGTTGATTTAGCTTGCTTTGGTGGTGAGACAACAACTTGCTTTAATTTTTCCCTGTATTATGCCGATTTTCTTCTTTCATCAGATTGTTTTCTAACTTCTTCCAAGTTTGATTGATCAATATTTCTTCCGGGTGATAACTGAACATTCAATTCTTTATCTGAATCTTCTCCACCCATCTTTGCCACTGTTCTCGCTATTTCTAGCAAATACTTGTCTGTGGGAGATTCATAACCTTCTTTTTCTTCTTGTCGTGCATCAGACACATTTTTAGAACTAGAACTTTCTCTGGATTCTTCAGAACTACTAGACTCATTATCAGTAGTCTGATCAGTTTCAGTTCTCTTTTCTTTTAAGAAGGCTAGAATCCCTTTCTGCAGATTAGCATCATCCTGAGAATCATCATCATCATTATTCTTTCTGAAATTTCCACCAACTGTGGGTTCTTCCCAGTAGCTATTTCTTATCAGTGCATATCCCTGATTCAAAAAATCTTCGGTATTGATTATCTCTGATAGACTTGTAATTTTGTATAAATCAAATACCCATTTTCCAGTAGCTTCCATTTCTACTAGCTGATTCCTTTGATTTGCAATGGAACTGAATTTCCAAGCTTGATATTTGCGCAATCGTTCATAATCAGCTGACATTAATTCTCCATGATCTCTAGATGATTGAGTGATGATCTTTCCTGATTCTCTTGTGACTTCCTGACTACTTTCTGGAATAACATTTTCAGTTTGCATAGGGTCAGTTCTTGCAACATCTTCAGTTTGCACAACATCAGTTCTTGCAATGTCTTCAGTTTGCATAAGATCAGTTGTACTGATTCTTCCCTCAGTAGTAATTGTAATTTTTGACGATTCTTTTTCTGAGACTGAGATTGTCGGCTCAGTTTCCACAACTTTTTCTTTTACAATTTCTTCAGTAGCTTGCTTTTCAGTAGGTTCAAGTTCCAATTCAATAACTAGAACTTCTTTCAATGTTGGTTCAATGAGTTCTTCTTCATTGACTTGCTCATCCAAGTTGATGATTCTTATTGATCTTGAGTCTGCTTCGGCTCCTTTTTCCACAGATTTAGAAGCTGAAAATCCTTTGGCTGATTCTTCAAATTCTAATCTGGAAAAAGATCTCTGGGGGGTAGATCTGGATTTTGAAAGTAACGACAGCATTTCCAACGTTGTTTTATCGATCAATCTTTCATCTCTCTCAGAATCTTCGTCAACATGTTCAACTCTCAGGGTCTGTTCCCCTTGAGTCTCAGCTTTCTTCTGTGATTGAGTTTCAACCGTCTGTTCCTTGTTGACAAATTCAGTTTCCTTCATCATCACAATTTCTTGTGAAACTTGTTCCTGAATGGGTAACGCTTCAGTTACTGGGGTTGGGGCAGACTCAACAATAATAGCTTCAGTTCTTTCTGTCTGTGCTGATCCTTCAGCAATCGTTGTTTCAGTTATTGGTGTAACAAGATCAGATTTATTTTTCTCTAAATCTTCCAATTGTTTTCTTCTCTTGCTTAATTCTTCAATCTGTTCCAAGATTTCATCTCCAGTTGCAGGTTTCTTCGATTTCCTGCTTTTCTTCTTCTTAGGTTCATGTACTGAACCCTTAGCTTTTATTTTTCCGGCTTTTTCTTCCTTAACAACAATCTTCCCATCAGCAACTGATGTTTCTTTTCTCTTTGTGACTCCAAAATGGTCGAGTATTCTTTGGACTACTAATGCAAGAGTTTTCTTGTGATAGAAATGACCTTTCTTAACATCGGACTTCTTCTTGGGTAAGTCAATTGATAGAGCCACTAATTGATCAAATAGATATCTTTGCCAATTGAATTTTTCTCCAAACCAAATCACATAAAGTAAATCCAACTTTGCTCCAGATAGATTGCTATAGTTTCCGGCATTTCCAATTATACAATTTGCCAAAAATTTTGAGAGAAAATTGAATTCTGGTTTGAGTAGACTTGTGCTCCCGGTTTGTAAGACTGCGGATTCTGCATCAATTGCTATATCTTTCCATAGTTTTTCCTTTTGTTCTTTGGTCAACTTGATGGCTGCTGTTCCTCCGGATTTGTCAAACCCAAAGATTTCTGCAATTAGATCTTCGGTGACCTTGATCTCCTTACCATTGACAGTAGTGGTATAGGTGTGTGTGTCTTCTCCTTCTATAGTTGTCCTTCCAATTTCATAGAAGTGTCCAATGCTTTCCAGACATACACTTTTCAGATCAACATTGAAGGCAGCCTCCAATCCTTTAATCTGTTTAATTTTTGCTGCAATTGTTTTGGCTAAGATTTGATCAGTATATTTTGCAACATACTGGTCAGGAGATGTGATCATTCCGGGTTCAACAAGAGTGAAAGTCATTGTTTTCTGGATCTGAATGAAAATTTGAAAATTTGATGATTGAAAAAGCAAATTCAAAATTCGAGTGTAAAGAATTATAAAAGAAAATTCTAGGTTATTTATAATTTGTAAAAAGGTAGTTATGAATTGGGTGGGACTCATAACGTCTTGTCATAAATGTTTTGAGATTGCGAAAAAGGTGGATTAGTGGAAAATATGAACGGTTTAGATTGAGAAGGACCACGTCTTTTCTTGACATTTGTAGCTAGACTGTAGTGAATAGGGTAGATGAGGTGTATCTACAGCTGTATACATTCAGTCTTGTCCTAATACTGAATCCAAAAACTTAGTTGTGAACAAAACTCAGTTCTTCGGCCTCCAGTTACCGATATTTTCCTGCAAGACAAATTTAGACATTTTTGGTACCCATCTCTATTTGGGTCCTACTTGGTTAGTTTACGTTGATACAATTTTATTTTCGACTTTGTACCTCTCTTGACATTTTGAGTGAGTAAAGTCAGTTTTTACATGCTTTTCTTGTTTTGTCCAGGCAGTTTTTGATTTGATCAGTTTGTGAAACTAAAGTGAAGGTTCATTCCAATCTTCATAAGTGGGAAATAGTCTTCCTTTCCCTCTGAGTTTATCATTCCATGAATGATTTTTATTTTCGAATGGATAAGTGTGGAAATATTACATATCAAATAATATGTAATATTTATTTATCTTCGTGTATACATTATTTGTACACTTTAGTTGTAAAAGGACATATTAATTGTGGTACATAAAAACAATTAATATGTCAAACTCTAGTTGCTTTATGTCATAGACATACTTTTACTTTTTACATGCATGCTTGCCGCCCATCTAGTGGCCGCCCAAGCTAGCTAGTATCTCCCATCAATTGTAACTATTTATACTTCTTCCATTTGATGAATAAACTAAGTTGAAGTTTACTCAAGTAGTATTTACTTTCTCAAACTCTCTTCATGGTATCGGAGCCTTAAACTCCTGAATCCGCTGCAAATTCTCAGCACCCTGCTGAATCAAGAATGTCTTCATTATCTGAAGCTTCCTCACCCTCAGTTGAGTCCCAGTGCCTCAGCAGACTGGGGTCACTGACTCTTCATCTTACACAAATCATAGACTTGATGGCAACAACTACTTGCTGTGGTCAAGATCTATGAAAATGTACATCTCTGGACAAGGTAAGATGGGATACATGTCCGGCTCTAAACCTGTCCCTGCTGAAGATGACCCAGGATTTGAAGCATAGGATACTACTAATAATCAAGTCATGACCATTCTCACAAGATCAATGACAAAAGATATTAGTGAGAACTTTATGATGTATGATACTACAAAGGAGATCTGGGATAATGCCAGGGATCTTTACTCCAAGAAAGACAATACATCTGAAATGTATGAACTTGAAGCTCAGATTCAAAATTGCAGACAAGGAGATATGTCTGTAACTCAATACTTCAACCAACTGTCTAGGGCATGGCAACACCTGGACATGTTGGAAACTCACCCCCGGAATGATGTCAAGGATGCTTTGCCTTTATAAGGACATTATTGAGAAAAAGAGAGTATTCAAGTTTCTTACTTGACTTTGAATCCTACTCTTGATGATGTTAGGGGAAGAATCCTTGCCACAAAACCTCTCCCCAATCTCAAATCCATGTTTGCCGAAGTCAAACATGAGGAAAGCAGGAGAAAAGTGATGCTTCTTGAACTCCCCGCCGACAACCTGCTTTGAAAGTGCTACCTGCCGACCGTCGGAAGCCCGCCGAGGTTACGAGACCGTCGGGAAGCCTACTGATCGAACTGGAAAGTTGTTCTGTGAGCACTGCAAACGCACAAATCACACAAAGGACACTTGCTGGAAGCTACATGGAATGCCTAAATCCTCCAAGCCTACCAGGGAAAGTCAGGGCAGGCATGTCAATGAAGGGGAAAATGATAACAAGTTGAATGCTCGGTTGCGCATTCAAAGCTTTCCTCACTCAACAAAAAGAAGGTAGTCCCTCTACGATATGGCCACTCGGGCTAGTGCGGGTAAATTCTACTCTTCTATTAGTAATGAAACATGGATTGTTGATTCGGGGCCTCCTCGCATATGACCGGTAATAAAAACCTCATAACTCACCTTATGCCATGTCAACAAATTCATAAAATTAAGACTGCCGATGGATCTATCTCTCATGCAAAAGGTTTTGGAAATGTTCAAATCACTAATAAGATATGCCTAAAGGATGTCCTATTTGTTCCAAAATTAGACGCAATCTCATATCCGTCGGTAAACTTGCAAAAGATTTGAATTGGACTGTGGTGTTTAATAAGAATCAGTGCACTTTCCAGGACCCTTCTTCACAGGAAGTGATTGGGAGGGCTAAACCCTGCTCAGGATTGTATGTGGTCAACCCTACTAAAGACAGAAGACTGAAGACTGAATCTGCCTCAGCAGCCGGCACTCAAACCTTAGACAATATCATGTTATGGCATTATAGACTAGGACATCCAAGTTTTGGTTATTTAAAGTCCGTAATTCTGAATTATTTAAAGGATGTAATGTCAATGATCTTCAATGTGATATTTGTCAATTTGCCAAACTTACCAAATCTGTGTATACCAAACTACCTTATTTGCCTTCCAAACCTTTCACTTTAATTCATAGTGATGTATGGGGACCTTCAAGAGTAAAAAGTATAACAGGGAAAAGGTGGTTTGTCACTTTCATTGATGATCATACCAGAAACACATGGCTGTTTTTAATGAGGGATAAATCTGAAGTTGGAACTGTTTTTCAGGAATTTTACAACTTGATCTCTACTCAATTTGACACTAAGATCAAGATCTTAAAGACTGATAATGCACTTGAATACTATGAGTCTAACCTCAGTAATTTCTTGATGGATAAGGGGATTGTCCATGTCGGTAGTTGTGTGGAAACACCTCAACAAAATGGGGTTGCTTTGAGAGAAAGAACGTGCACTGTTGGAGATGGCTAGATCACTCATGTTCACCACACATGTTCCAAAGTATATGTGGGGTGAAGCTATATTAACTTGCCACATACTTAATCAACGGACTTCCCGGTAGAGTGTTAGGCTTCAAAACTCCTATCCAAACCCTTCGACCACTCACTCCTCGCCCTCATCTTATTTCCCAATTACCTCCAAAAATCTTTGGTTGTCTTGTGTTTGTTTATATCCATGCCCAACACGAAGCAAACTTGATCCCAAAGCTCACAAGTGCATTTTCCTAGGATATGCGAAGGACGGGAAAGGTTACAAGTGCTATTCTCCTTCGAAAAGAGATTTTACAATTCTATGGATGTAAAATTCTTTGAAAAGACCCCTACTACGAAAGAAGTCCACCGAGGCGCTACGATGGAAACTTGATTGAATTGACCTAAATCCGTTCCCACGGCAAGCTCTTAACCCTCGGCAACCTGCGATTCTCGGAACGAACCCCGCACTTACCGCGGCCCCCGGCGGCCTGCGAACCGGGGCCTGCCGAACCGAGCCTGCGAACCGGTGCCAACGAAACTCGGCAACCTGCGACTCTCGGCAGCCTCGACTCTCGGCGGCCTGGCGACATTGATGATAGACCTATTGCTATCGAAAGGGAAAGAGATCTTGCACTACCGATCATTCTATTCATAATTATCTGTCTTATGATCGCTTATCACCGCCTTTGTCATGTTTACACAGGGACTTGGATTCTCACTCTATTCCTAAGAATATACGAAGCTCTCCAACATGATAAGTGGAAGGCCGCTTGTCAAGACCGAAATGATCGCCTCTCTAGATAATCATACTTGGGATCTAACAAATCTCCCCCCAAAGGCAAAAAGACGAATCGAGTTTGCAAGTGGTTATTTACCATCAAATAGAATGCGATGGTACAATTGACAAGTATAAGGCCGACTAGTTGCAAGGGGTTTCACTCAAACTTATGGCATTGACTACAAAGAAACTTTTGCACCGGTTGCAAAATCGAACACTTGTCGAATACCGATATCTCTTGTCTTTGTCCAACTTGACCGGCCTCTTCACCAATTGGATATCAAAAATGCCTTCCTCAATGGTGACCTTGCGAGGAAGTTTACATGAATGTACCTCCTGGTTTTACCAATCCTAACACTCAAGGAAACGTCCGCAAATTGAGGAAATCTCTATATGGCCTAAAGCAATCCCCAAGAGCCTGGTTTGGAAAACTCACTACCGTGGTTAAAGCTTTGGATATCATCAATGCAACTCGGACCACACCATGTTTATCAAGACCACTAGCCGAAAAGATCTATCCTTATTGTATATGTGGATGATATCATCCTCACCGGTGATGACTCTACCGAGATCCGAATTTGAAGACTCTCTGGCAAAGGTTTTTCAAGTCAAAGATTTGGGCTATCTTAAATACTTCCTTGGTATGGAAATTGCAAGAAACAACCAGGGTATCTCTATCTCTCAAAGGAAATATGTGCTGGACCTGCTAAAGGAAGCGGTATCTTTGGGATGCAAACCCGTCGTATCCCCGGTAGACCCTAGTAATACCTGTCGCATGGTGACATTGTTTGTCGAAAGGATCAATATCAAAGGCTTGTAGGGAAACTCATTTATCCGTCCCATACAAGACCCGATATTGCATATGGGGTCGGGGTCGGTCACCGGTTAGCCGCTCATGCATTGCCCTACCGAGCAACATTGGGATGCGTGAACGGGATACGAGGTACTTGAAATCCACTCTCGGCCAAGGCCTACATTTCACCAAGTCTGCTGTGAGATTTATCAAGGTCTACACTGATGCTGATTGGGCTGGCTGTCACATAGTCAGAAGGTCTACTACAGGCTACTGTTCTTATGTATGGGGAAATCTTGTCACCTGGAGGAGCAAGAAACAACCTACTGTCTCCAGAAGCAGTGCTGAAGCTGAACTCAGGGCACTAGTTTTGGGTATTTGTGAAGCTCTATGGATAAAAAGGGTCCCGACCGAACTTCAAGCGGCTATTCAAGACCCTATCACACTCTGCTTGTGACAATAATTCGGCATTATGCATGGCGAGAGGATCCGATCCATCATGATAAAACCAAACATGTGGACATTGACGGACACTTCCTAAAGGAGAAGATTGATGCCAAGATTATTCAACTCCGATGTTCCCTCGAGCGGACGATGCGATATTCTCACCAAGGCCATTCCACCACTTATGTTCGACGGACGAGTAGCAAACTTGGCCGTATAAACATATACAACCCAGTTTGAGGGGGTGTGGAAATATTACATATCAAATAGTATGTAATATTTATTTATCTTCGTGTATACATTATTTGTACACTTTAGTTGTAAAAGGACATATTAATTGTGGTACATAAAAACAATTAATATGTCAAACTCTAGTTGCTTTATGTCATAGACATACTTTTACTTTTTACATGCATGCTTGCCGCCCATCTAGTGGCCGCCCAAGCTAGCTAGTATCTCCCATCAATTGTAACTATTTATACTTCTTCCATTTGATGAATAAACTAAGTTGAAGTTTACTCAAGTAGTATTTACTTTCTCAAACTCTCTTCAATAAGGCTTGAAGATTTTTCTTTCGATCTCTGATCACTTCTGCCTTTTTCAGCCTTCTGATTCTTTCTGTAAAATCTGTTGGCTTGGTGTATTTTTCCAACTGATTTTTCAGTTCTAACAGTTTGTGCAAACGGCTATGCCGAGTAATTGTCAGTTCTAATAATTTTATCAGTTTTTTGAGTTCCTAACCGTTGTGCAGTCACAAATTTTAATGCAACTGAATATGGTCTGGACTTAGAATTATTCTGATTAACAAATCCTAAACATGGTCTCCAAAAGGTTTTCAAGGTTTGAATTGAACACCGGGTATTGGATCAACTGATGATTCAGTGATGTTTATTACTTCTGTCAGTTCATCAGTTGGTCAAATTACCTTGATTTCATTATTAGTCTTGATTAAATTGATCTCAGCATTCAATCTCAAAATTTCAGTTTTCAATGACTTTTTCTCCTTTTTGACATCCTCATATTTCTATTAAATTACTTCTAATTCCTTATATGAGTATGTCCAACGATTTATTGAAATCTTTATTTTTCTGATTGTTCATGGCAGTGTGAGTGCTGGATGTAGATGCAATTACCTCCTGATTTTTTATGGATAGATTTTCTATTGAGGAATTATCATCAATTAAAACTTGCTTCCATTTTTCATTAGCATTTGCCTGTGCTGCTCCTAGCAGTATGATTTCCTCATCACTTTCACCTCCATAACTCATGGGTAGTACATCATCTTTGACCTTTGCAACGGATGGATCTTCAGCAATATATTCAGTCAATTTGTCTTCTACATAATCAGCAACTCGTAGCCATTCTTTTTCTGCTTCTTCTGAAAGATCACTTAGGGTTGGGAATCCTCTTGATTCATCTTTATATGCGTTAAATTCAATATCTTCATCATAACTGAAATGAGGTTCCAGATTTGTGTGAGAGCTTGTAGTACTGAAACTTTCAAATACTTGATCCTGAATATCATAAACAACATTTTGCAAGTAGTCAGTCACGGGGTTATTCAGCCAGCTTTTAATTCTAGATGTATCCATTTAATTTCACAAAAGTATCTCTATGACTGATACAGTAAGGGGTCTTCAACAATTGGTTTGTAAGATATCGTTGAATCACTTCCAAATGGAAGAACTTCTCCGATACCAATTGTTGGTCCCTTGGAAAGGCTAACACAAGTTTAGATGGGGGGTGAATAAACTTGTCACCAAAAACACTTTTCTAAACCTGAAAGTCCCCCAGGAACTGATGCTCAGTTATGTTTTGTTCCTGTCCCTTAACTTGTGAGGAGTTCAGCTAACTCAACTAAGTATAAGTCAATACTGACTTATTCTTAGTTTAGTCAACTGGCAACGGATAGAACTAGCCTTTAGATAACAAACAGTTTGTTGACTAGGTTTTAACGCGAGAACCAGATAATTAAAGTTGTAATGAAGTAAATGAATGAATGAAATGAATAAACAAGAATTATAGAGGTTCCAGGTGGTGTAATCATGTACGTCCTCTATTCCCCTGTGATGCAGAGGACAATTCCACTAGAACTTCTTTGCGATGGCCCGGTTACAAAATGTTCTAAACTGATAGTCCTTGACTAATCCCTAGCTTCACTATCTAAACACTTGTAGAACAGGTAGGATTGCTGCTCTTCAATTGTTTGAAACACTGGTCCTTGAAGGGTAGAATTGCCTCTTCACCACTCATCACAAACACAGTCTTCCTGACTGCACTCAACTGTCCTTCACACCTTCTTGGTGTTTCACGGTTAGACCTTTGATGAAATCAAAGTTGAGACTTTAATCAATAACTATGATTCAATTGTGATTTGAGCTTTTCTTATGAATAATTAAATTTTGCACGGCTCTAAATTTCTTCAAATGATAGATTCTTGATTGTGCTTCAATGTGCTTGGATACTTGAAGAAATTTCTTGATCTTGCAATTTAGTACTTAGCACGAATTCTTTCAAAATTGACTTTCCCCCGTAATTAGATCTTTTAATTAAATATATTTTTTTAATTCCTCCTGCTCTCCTTTCCTGTTGTTATAGAAGTAGTCTATTTATAGGGGTTTGTCTAACGTTCATCCTACTTGAATCTTGTAACGGCTATATTTTGTGACCGTTCTGATGTGTCAGTGTTTAATCCAATAGAATTGCTTCCTTTACAACGTTCGACTGTACTATCAGCTTGTTGGATAACTGACATATAAAACTTAGTTTCCTTATCAGTTTTATACTGATATTATCACTTGTTAGTTTCTTGACTGACTTGGAGCATTAATTGAGATTTTAAATATCAGTACTCTAGTTTTTCATCTGATTATAATTGATTTAATCAGAGTACACCAAAACTCATTATCTTTTAAGAATTCATTTTCCTAATTATTCTTAGGTCTTCATACAAGATCCATAAAGTCAGTTCAGGTCACCACAATCTTGCCTGAAGTCTAACTTTACAGTTTCGACTTAGTCTTCATAACTGAGTTTGATCCCTCAGTTCTTCAATCTTCTATAACTGAGTCTACGACCCTCACTTCTTCGATCTTCTAGACAAGCCAACTGAGTTTGTATCTCTCAGCGAACTTACCTTCTTCAGTTTCATGTTGGTGTGCTCTGTTTTTCAGTTTTTTATTGAATCTCAGTTTAACTAAATCTCAGTTTCTTATTTTCCTAGTTCACAACCTAGAACTATTACAGTGCTTGTATGATTTAACCTATACAAATATCAGACTCTATAAAGTCATATACATTAATCTCTAGACATCTTTTTGCTTTGCACTATAACAACTAGTTATGACACTTCATCAATCGGGTTAGTAACAATAACTGATTAAGCGATGAATAATCATCAAAACATAAATTTTATTTCCAACAGTGTGTGTGCATATATATTGTATGTGTGTGTGCATATAGATTTGAAATCAAACTATGTATATAAATATAATATAAAAGTTGTCATGTATATATATGTACGTATACATATGTCATATATATATATATATATGACATATGTATACGTACATATATATACATGATAACTTTTACGTATATTTATAAAAAGTCCTAATCAACACATATATGTGTGTAAGATTTTTTTCGTACGCTCCTACACGGCTACACCGTATATTTATATATATATGCATGTATTTGGAAATACATATAAGTATATATATATATATATATATATATATATATATATATATATATATATATATATAGGTTCATAAACGTAAAAGTCGTGTCGTGTCGTGTCGTGTCTATTTTAATATAACTTTTTACAATTTGAGGTTTTGTTTGTTTGGTTATTTGTGTGATTTAGTTGCATTGTTGTTTGTTAATAGTTTAAGGTAACATACATATAAAAATAATTACAACGTTGGATATCCGTTTATAATAACATTAATTGCGTACAGTCAATTATTTCTAAGTAACGGTGAGGTTTTGAATGTTAAGTTTTGTGTCATTTAGTTGCATTGTTCATTAGTAATAAATGGGAGGAGTGATGGAGATGTCGTATGAGTCCGGCGAAACAACACTAAAATACATAATCTACAGGATGCCTCACTTCCGGCTGAGGCTTTACCAAGCTGCTGAGTGGAGAGATGAATAAGAGAACCTACAAATCCTCTACAAAGCTATCCTATAGGACCTCATTTCCTGCAGGCATGAGGAAGACCATAACTGGTGAGAAGGAGGGAGTGGAATCGAAAACAACCTAGACCTACAAGAACCTCGCTTTCGGGTGGAGACTTTCACCGTAAGGCAGAACGGAATTCGTCGATGTTATTGACGTTGTTCGTTCTTATTTATGTTATGTTTTATGAATTATTCATCCTCGTCCTTTTCGTTAGGTTACATTGTCAGTGATATTGAGGATATGAATATACTAAGGCAATTAGATTACATTATAAAAAAGACCAAGGCAATTATATTATACAGGGCTATTAAATATTACATTCCAAATTAGACTAAGTCAAATTATGTGCACACCATTCTTATAACAAGGCTATTAAATTATTACACATACAAACTATGTATATTGAATTATATTAAACACTAAAAAATTTAAATAATAAACGTAATGACAATATTATTGGTGTTAAAACAACATTTAACGCCACTAACAACGAATATTGGCGTAAAAGCATCCAAATATTGGCATAAAATCATCATTCAGAGCGTATTCTTCAGCTTCTTCAGGAAATTCCAAAACACCCCCTAAACCCTAACCAATCTACCCCTCCTTTTGCAAAATCTTGCTAAACAACAACAAATATTCTTACTATACATGCATTTTGACCTCAAAGTAAACAAAAATAGTTACAAATTGCGCAACAAAAATCAAACAATCAAATAATCTAAGATTTAGCTTCTTATGCGAAAAAAAATGAAAGATAGACATTAATATTAACCTCAGGAGCTATCTGCTGTTGTGCAATTTGATCAATTTGTTCCAAAGGAGCCTCATGATCCATTGCGAAATTAGAGATTTTTTGTGGAATTTTTGGGGAATTTGAAGCAAAATCATAATTTGGGGGAGAAGAAGAGTTTTCGACAATAATAGCATTGTTTAAACCGTTATTGGCGTAACGAGGCTTATTTAACGACAATAATATTGTCGTTACATACTTAACGACAATAGTATTGGCGTTAAATAAGCCTTGTTTCACCAATAATGTTCTATTGTTAAATGGGTGGTTTAACAACAATATTATTGTCGTTTGAGAGCTCTTACCGACAATAATAGCATTGTTTAAACCGTTATTGGCATAACGAGGCTTATTTAACGACAATAATATTGTCGTTACATATTTAACGACAATAGTATTGGTGTTAAATAAGCCTCGTTTCGCCAATAATGTTCTATTGTCTAAATGGGTGGTTTAACGACAATATTATTGTCGTTTGAGAGCTCTTAACGACAATAATATTGTCGTTACACCTAAAAACGCATTTGGCAAAAAGCCAAACTTTCTTTATAAATAGGGGGTCCGACAACACCTGATTTTCCAATTTCCCCATGTGGATAATGTTTTGGTTATATGACGTCCTTTTAGTTGTTTACCACTAAAGCTGATTCAACTTATTCTCTCCACCCGTGGCTAAAAGAAGAAGGATTCTTTAGAGTTTAGATATGTGACGCCCGTCTCGGATACCGAGTTCTTATCCGGAAATAACGCCCGTCATTCATATATTAACTTTTTAAATTGTCAAAAATAATATATTCATAAGCCTCGTAACAATCAATCAGAGTAAATGCGGATTGAGTTAAAACTAAAAGATAACTCAGAAAATAATGTCAAACGACAAACAATGGATCACCAAGTCGCAAAATCTATGTCTAAGAAAACTGACTGACAAAACAACGAAATAAATATTGTTCTGACTTATTACATCCCAAATGAAACTGAAAAGATACTAAAGTCAATCTCTCAAAACTGATTAATAAATTGCATAAAATAAATGTCCAAGTCATCGCAACTTTAGAGCTCAACCGTCAGCTCCGTCAACTCCATCGTCACAACTAAAATCATCATCATCCTGACAACAACCTTCTCGGGGTGGGGACAATAAAGAGAGAAGGGGTAAGTATTTACGTACTTAGTAAAGGGTAGAAGAAACGGATACACAATATATGTAAATAAATAAATAAATATATATATATGTATATATATATATATAACCGGGGCCGTCCCTGGCATTTTTTGGGCTTAAAGCCAAGTCTCTGAATTGGGCCTTTTAGTTGAAGTTTTTTTTTAAAAAACTTTCTTATTGCGTTTTTACATCCGTAAATTACTATAAGAAAATTACGTCCACTAAAGAACTTAGGGCTTGTGTTGTTGTGTAGGGAAAGATTGATACTTGATATTATTCATAACATGATGATTGAGATTAGAATTTATGAATTGTGGAAAATAGAAAGAAGGAAAGAGAAAAAGAAAAAAAAACCGCGGCTGAGAGTGAAGAAGAGGTAGGGGCGTACTTAGGAGGGAAGTGAAGTTATTACTTAGTTTGTTTGTTTTATTTTTCTTTGTGTGCTTTTTTTATTATATAGATATATAATAATATAAAATGATATATTCTTTTTAATTTTTATGGTTTTCCAAACAAAAAATTAATAAAACTTGTTTGTATGTCTAATTTTTGTTGGGCCAAATAAATTTTTTTATTGGGACCTTTATCGATTGAGTAAAAAAAATAAATTGGGCCTTTATCAAGAAAAAAATTAACATTTTATATTAAGTTGGATCGGATTGAATTGACAAGGAAATATTTTTTTCGATTAGCGAAACGTGTACCGTTGGGCCATCCCGGCACCGTTGGGCTTAAGACAGCCGTCTCTCCGGCTTCACATGAGGGCTGGCCCTGTATATAACATACATCAAAATAATGTCTACAATCGCTATCACATAGGTTGTAATTGAGATCACACTCTCCCTTTACTAGATCACATAGTACTTCTTTGCACACATACATTTGTTACATCAAAACCAAAGGACACTACGCATGGTGAAAATGCACCACAACATTGTTTGCACTGCTCTAGGGGCATGGACTCGTGTTCCATGTGGGAGTTACATGTTGTCCCGTAGGAGTAGTAAGCGTCCCATGCTTCGCTATCAAAAATGTGCCTCACCAATGATATTGACGTTTTAGCTTTTAGACATCCACATATGTATTTACGAGTTTAGATCTAACTACCTGATTCATTCACATAAAGGCTTCCTAAGGACTTCTAGTCCTAGACGTCTAATTACTCTACCAAGCACGTTATAAAGAGATCATTGACTACTAAGTCAATGTCCCACAAGGCCTAAACAACGCCTTCCGGTGCTCCACCTTCTCCCCGCAGAGGGTCTCTATTGTGGTGCTGAGCCAAGGCTACATGAAGTCATAGTTAGACATTGCAAATTAACATATAATGTTCTAAAAGAACATACAAGTCACATCGTATCGTGAATTACACTTAAACACAAAATTAATATAATACACTTTTACCGTACGTAATATATCACAATTTTACTATAACCATAGTACTTATTGTTTATAACCTTTAGTATAAAAATTAAATAAAATTACCTACAGTACATAATAATATCTATTAAATCAATCATATTAATAATCCATTTTATTTCCTGCAAATAGATTACATATATAACTATTTTATTTCTTTTTTTTTCCCACCTGGACTTGCCTGCAAATAGACTCTACATATATTGCATTCCTCTTATATATATATATATATATATATATATATATATATATATATATATATATATATATATATATATTTTTTTATTTTTTTTGGTTAAATGTAAATATATTAAACCAAGGTATGCAAAATACAAGAAATTACATCCAAATCAAAGGAGAGAGCTAGTCTAAAGCCTACAAAGTGTTGAGAGGAGGTTAGATTTGTTGATTCCAAGGTGAATAAGACCCCTGAGGTTATATGCATCAAGAAACAACAGCCACTAAACACCTAACAACACACAAAAACTGCAAAAAGGAGTCATGTGAGAGCACAACTCACAGAGCCTATCCCAAGGTGTGTAGAGAAACAAAATAATCTCATACAACCACCAGCAAGCACCAAAAGAAAGCACAAAAGAAGTACCAAAACCTACCAATGTACAAAACCCTAACATCATGGGGTAAAAGTGTACATAGGGAAGACAGACTGCATTATATAGAAAAGATGAGTTTTAATACAATGCATTACATTAGCAGTCTTCATGAGAATACCCTCAAATCTTTTCTTGTTTCTCATGTGCCAAATCCAGTACACCACCACAGAAACAGAAGCAGCTCTGGCAACATTCCCATAAGAAGTACCCCTACACTTTCTATGAATCCATCTAACTGCCCTAAGCACAGTCTCCAACCTCCTCTTTAATCCAAGCCACTGACTGATCTTTCCCCAAACCATATAAGAAATAGGACATTGGAAAAATAGATGTGAAGCAGATTCATTAACCAAACCACACAAGGCACAAGTCTTATCTTCAAAATGAAGCCTGTCAGAGGTAAGTAGACAGCTTCTTCATTGACAACGCAGCAAAAAACGATCTTAGGGGTGGCCCTAGGATTCCAAACAGCCCTGCACCACCAAACAGTAGGACCATGCACTCTAAAGAAATCATAAGCCTTTCTAGGGCAAAGCTTAGAACCAGAAGACCATGACTGAAGCAGTGCCACAGAAGCAGTAGCAGATCCAGTACTAAGTAAGATCCTATCCTTGATTTTGAATAAAGCCTTGATGAGAGCAGAATCCCCAGGCTTGTATCTATAATCCCAAAGGTCTACATCTTTCAAATAATCTTCACTGATCCATTTCACCCAAAGACAGTCTTTCTTGCATTGAAAGTTCCAATGAATACTACAAAGAAGGGCCATATTCCAAGCATTCAACTGAAAAACCCCAAGGACACCCTCAGTCTTAGGCAAACAAACCTCCTCCCAACCCACCAAAGATTTTCTGTTTGAGTCACAAGAACCCCCCACAGAAACCTCCTACACATCTGATCCATTTTCATCT
The DNA here is from genome assembly GCA_036785695.1 of Gentiana straminea. Lineage (NCBI taxonomy): Eukaryota > Viridiplantae > Streptophyta > Magnoliopsida > Gentianales > Gentianaceae > Gentiana > Gentiana straminea. The sequence continues at coordinate 884,308 of JAVUPR010000398.1, read as the reverse complement.
TAACACTTCCAATAATAGGGTAAATCCCCAACCAGAAACAGTAAACACCTTGAATAACTGCAAGAATAAGTTGCAGTCTTCCAGCATAAGAAAGAGTATGGCCTTTCCAGTCACAAAAGTAGTTCCTTAAAGTAGTAAACAGAGGATCATAATGGACCACATTCAATCTCACAGCACATAAAGGAATGCCAAGATACCTAATAGGAAGGGCCCCAGCCTTTAAACCAGTAATATTCTTCAGAGCATCAATACCATCATCATCCAAACTTGCACATAACAGTTCAGATTTAAGTAAATTAGCAACCAGACCAGAAGTCTCACCAAAAGTAGCTAAACAATTCATCAAAAGAGTGACAGAGAGGGGATCCCCTCTAGCAAACAACATTAAGTCATCAGCAAAAGCCAAGTGATTGATCTGCAGATTATGGAAACCAGCATGGAATTTCAAATCAGCATTTTTCCTAGTATTCTCAACATTCTGGAGAAATACTCCATACCAATACCAAAAAGGAAAGGAGACAAAGGATCCCCTTGTCTCAAACCTCTTTTCCCAGGAAAGAACCATTTCATCTCACCATTAATAGACAGGGAGAAAGAAGTAGTGGAAACACACAGCATGATCCAGAGAACAAACCTGTCTGGAAAGCCAAAACCTCTCAAAACAGACTCCAAAAAAGACCAATTAACAGAATCAAAAGCTTTTTTGATATCAACTTTTTTCATACACCTAGGGGTACCCCTCTTGACACCATAATGTCTAATCAACTCCTGACAGAGGAAAATGTTATCAGTCATAGCTCTGCTATCCACAAAACCAGTCTGTGCTTCATCAATAAGACCAGGAAGACAAGCTGAAAGCCTAGTGGCCAAGATCTTAGAAATCACTTTCTATGTAACATTACAGCAAGATATGGGCCTATAATCACCAACCTTAGTAGCATGAGAAGACTTAGGAATTAAAGCAATTACTGCATGATTGATCTGCTTCAACAAAGCATTATTGTGAAAAAATTCCAACACAGCCTTAGTGAAATCTGCAACAACTATATCCCAAGATTTTTTAAAAAAACCAACAGAATATCCATCAGGACCAGGAGACTTATCATCAGAGAAAGAGAACAAGGCTTCTGTTAAGGGTGAAAATCTATGAATTATAAGGATAAATTTTACGATGTTTTTCCCTCTATATTGTATAATTTGCATAATAATTGGTCTTTATATTAAAATATTGAGCAAACGATATTTTTGATGGCTTAATCGCAATATCGATATATTTATGTGATTTCATGGTTAAAATATGATTATTTGAATATTATTACAGTTTGCGATGTTTTCCATGTGTTATAGGTATGTTTATTGTGCTCAAATGATGATCAAAAGAGATAAATTTCGAGCTATAAAGATTTAAGGAAGAGATAATGATCGAGTGGAGAGAAGAAAAAGAGATAAACATGCAAAAATCGCATTCAAGTCATGTTGAACGAACGTCCATGCTCCGTCCAGACCAAACGAGCGTCTGAAGTCTCGAACGAGCGTCCAAGGTGCTAAGAGTGATTCAGAGAGTTTGAACTGAGGCCAAACGAGCGTCTGAGGAGAGTTCGAGGAAGCGAACGAGCGTCCACCAGAACGAACGCTCGTCCGTCCGCCGACTCAGCCAGAACCGACTTAATCCTCTATAAATACCTGCCTATTTCTGCACACAAGAACAACAATCCGACATTATTCGAACCCTAAAAACCTAGGGGCAGCTGTGCTGCGTTTTTACTTAGTTTTTACTCAAATTTTATGCTTTTAAATCTCTAGATTAGATCTTTCAATTTATGTATTTTATTCAAGCAATTCAAGCCTTCAAGAAGATGCTAAGAGGCTAAACCTCTTTGAACAAGCGTTGTGAAGCCGTCCAACTCAACAGTTGATTTCTCGTTCGTGATTATTTTGTGAGTTCTACTTCAAGCTCGTTTCTTTTATCATGTTTTGTATGTTTTATTGCATGTTTAATCAAAAGATGATTGCTTTGATGATTGTTTATATGATGAGAGTCGTGTCAACCTTAGATCACCGTGATAAAAGATTGGATCTTTGATCTAAATAAAACGAAAGTTATTAGATTGATTTTCTAGATTAGAAATCGAAAGATTTCACGCCTAGGTTAGAAAGACGTAATCTTTAACATCGAAAGATAAAAGATTAGAAAACGAACTTGTCTACGAGAGTAGGAGTTTATGCCTTCGATTAGGTGAATCACAACTTGAGTAGAGATCACGAAGTAATCCGAATTAGAATTGAATGTTGATAGGATAGGTGGATCAATTGCTTGTTCGTTCGTTATAACTTGATTTAATCCCTTGAATTTGAATTGTTTAGCTTAGTTAGATTTATTGCATAATTAGGTTTAGATTTAGTTTAGTTAATTGGTTCGCAACCCTGTTTTCCCCGGCTTTAGAACTTGTTCTTCCGTCCACTTTACATTCTTGTTAGTTTATTTTCTCTTTCTTTTTAGTTTAATAATCGTGACATAGTTAGATAAATAAAAACTAGGAATCCACAACTGTCGGTTCCCGAGATCGACCCCGGTATAATCACTTTACTACGATCCCTACACTTGGGGTATACCGGGTTATAAATTTTATTACTTGTTGTTTTCCTTAGATAAAACCCGAGACAAGTTTTTGGCGCCATTGCCGGGGAACCGGACGGTTGCCAAGTTTTTGTTTTTCGTTTTTCTGTTTTCTGTGTTTTAATCCCTGTTTAGTTTTTAGTTATTTTTTTTTTAGGTTTTAAGGTTCAGATTAGTAGGGTTTAAGAGTTAGGGTTTAAGTTTTTCAACTTTTCTGTTCTTTTCTTGTTTGTCCCGCATCTCAGACGAGCGTCCAAACTACTGAACGCCCGTCCGCTAAAAAATTTTCAAACCTGTACCAAATTTTCATCTTAGACGAGCGTCCATAGATTCTGGACGTCCGTCCAAGATTTCTGAAGACCAGACGAGCGTTTGGACCTCCAAACGCCCGTCCAGTCCCAATTCTGGGTGGACGCCCGTCCAAATATTTGGACGCCCGTCTGACCCCCCTTTTTCTCAAATAATCTTGTTTTTAACTTTCTTTTAGGTTTTTAATTTCGTAGTTTTTAGGTTTTGTTCAATTGAGTTGGGTTTCGGTTTATGCAAACTCGAAGTCAGAAAGGGCCATTACTTTTTTCACCTGACCTCGAGCGGACCATAGTCCGACCCAATAGGCGGAAACTTCGTTTTACCAATCCTTCGGACGAAGGAAGTCTAGCCGATCAAGAAATTGAACGGAAGTTTATAGAAGAGATCGAAGAAATAGTAATAATGGCGGCAGAGGATCGACGTACGTTGGCAGACTACGCCATGCCTGGTGCAGTCACTGTCAACCCGGCTATAGTCTTGCCCGCCATTACGGCTCACACATTCGAACTCAAGCCCGGACTCATCCATATGATGCGGCATGCATCAATTTTTCATGGCTACCAATCTGAAAATCCGCATACCCACTTACATGCGTTCTTAGAGATATGCGGTACCACCCGCATCCAAGGAGTGAGTGAGGATGCGATCAAGCTTAAACTGTTTCCTTTCACTCTGAAAGGAGAGGCTAGGGAGTGGTATCACTCTCTCCCTTCGAATCCATCACTACTGGGCCGGACTTGAAAAAGAATTTCTAAGTCAATATTTTCCTCCTTCAAAGACAAATTCCGAGTGTCCGAATGAGATCTTTACCTTCTACCGTAAGGAGAATGAATCATTCTTCGAATGTTGGAAGAGGTTCAAATCTCTTTTAAGAAAATGTCCCCACCATGGCTTGCCTAAGGAAAGGCAAGTAAACACTTTCTTCGGTGGGGCGACCGAGCTTACTAAAGGCATGGTCAACAGCTCTTCTGGTGGGGCTTTCCTCAAAAAGACACCTGATGAAGGATGGGCACTGTTTGAAGACATTGCCAAATACAACTATGCCCCATCCTATCAGGCCATCCAAGCGCCTCCTCCTCCCAAGGTGGAGGAAGTCAATGTTCAAAGTCTGATAGGCATGCTGCAAAAGCAGATGGCAAGTCCTCAAGTTTCAAACCCGATTAATCAGACTCCTCCGTTTCCGCAGAACCCTCAGGTTCTGTATTGCGAAAATTGCTGTCAGACTGGCCACATGTTTGGCCAATGTCAATTTCAGTCCCCCTCTGCTCATCAAGTCAATGTTGTTCATAACAATGGACAGAATAACCCAATCACATGCCAAGTATGTGATGATCCGGGGCACACTGCTCGCTTTTGTCCCATGATTGGGCAGAGTGCTGCAATTAATGCTTTCTCTGGCCAGTCCAATCAGAGATTTAGTAATCAATACTCTGGCCAGAGTAATTTTCAAAACTAGGGTTTTCATCATAATCCAAATTTTAACCCCAATTCGAATTTTCAAAATCAGAGCTTTAATCGAAACCCTGGGTTCAATCAGAACCAGAATTCCAATTTTTCGAATCCACAGCAAAGGTTCAATCAGAATTGGCCCGCCAATTCTCATCCTCAGTTTCAAACTCGGCCTAGCCAGCCATCTCCCCATAACTTCCAAAACTCTCAAGGCCCCTCCCACTCAAATGATATAAAAGCCGAATGGAATTCATTTCGGGAGGAGCAAAGCAGGACGATGAAAAGTCTTGAGAGGCAAATCGGGCAGCTGGCTGAGCAGTTAGCTTCCAGACCGTCAGGGCAGCTGCCCAGCTTTACGGAAAAGAATCCAAAAGGCGGTCAGGTTGCTCAGGCCGATATATGCAACAACCAATGCACTGACCTCGTGCCAACAATGCAATACGGTAAAGAGGAGGCCAGTGCGATGAATTTAAGAAGTGGCACTCAGCTGAGTGGTCCCCTTGGCTTCCAGGGAAACCACTAGCCCCTCCTGCCAATTATGGTGCATGAGGGGAAGTTGAGCACCCATTATCCCCTGTCCTGCAAGAGTATACTCGGGTGGCTGATCCCCCGAGAAATGAAAGAGTTGAAACACCTCAGGTGGCTGAACCCCTGAGAAAAGAAGATTCGGTTGAGAGTCAGGTGGCTGATCCCCTGACCAATAAGACGTCTGAAAAAGTGGTGAGGTGGAAAGATCTGGAAGACAAGGCCATAAGTGCATCCTCAAAGAAATTATTTTCTGAGAGTGACCTTAAAAAGCTTCCATTTCCACCTAGAAAAAGCAACATTCCCTTGCATGAAGATAAGAAGTACGGAAAGGTGCTGAATTTGCTGAAAAATACTCAGGTTAATCTTCCACTCTCAGAAGTTTTGGTTGAAATGCCTAAGTATACCAAGTTTATCAAGGATGTTGTTTCTTCTAAAAAGAAGTTAGCGGAGACATGGATCAAGCAATTGGTGAGGACCGCTCAATGGTCAATTATCAAGACTTACCAATCAAGAGGGGTGACCCGAGCAAGTTTGTGCTCACATTGCGGATGGGAGGCCTAGTCTTCCCAAATTCTTTATGTGACCAGGGTGCATCCATCAGCTTGATGCCGTTGTCTGTTTGCAATCAGCTTGGTTTACAAGATCTTCTAGAACCCACCACCATGAACCTTCAGTTCGCCGATAGATCTTCCAAGAAAGCTTCAGGGATCCTGAAAGACGTATTAGTTCAAATTGATAGGTTTACCTTCCCAGTTGACTGGTACGTCTTAGATATGGAGAAAGGTGCGGATGTTCCCCTGATTCTTGGAAGACCTTTCCTATCTACAGCTAGGGCCCTCATCGATTGTGATGGTGGGCAAGTAACTATTCGAGTTGGTGACCGGGAGGTGAGCTATAGTGTCTCTAAATCTATTCAAGTACCCTCTCGGTTCTCCAACCGGCTTTTCCATTGAGGAGTCATTCAATGACTTCAATGATCGTATGGACGAGCAAGTCAAGGCTGTGGAAGTGGAATATGAGCGATTGATCGATAATCTGAATAGTCATGGTGTGGTTAGTCTAGATCAGTTCGCAGCTGACTTTGAGGATGAGTTATTAAGAGAAGAAGCTTTGGCAGTGGAGCCACTAAGGAAGCTCAGCGATTCTGAGTTGAAAAGTGGAGGGCTTAAATCGAGTTTAGAGGATCCCCCCGCAGATCTAGTTCTGAAGCCGTTGCCTAAACATCTTAAGTATGTGTTCCTACGTGAGGGTGACAAGCTTCCCTTGATCATTTCTGCCAAGCTGTCTCGAATAGAAGAGCTGAAACTGTTAAACGTCTTGCGAAAAAACGAAAAAGCCTTTGGATGGCAAGTGGGAGATATCCGAGGAATATCTCCTGACATCTGCATGCACAAGATCAAGACTAGTGAGGGTGCTAAATGTGTAAGACAGCCCCAAAGGAGGCTTAACCCTCACATGCAAGAAGTAGTCAAGAAGGAGATCATCAAACTTCTAGATATGGGTATCATATACGCCATCGCTGACAGTGAATGGGTATCCCCTACTCAAGTGGTCCCCAAAAAATGAGGGATTACTATTGAGAAGAATGAGAAAGGAGAAGAGAAAGCATTGAGGCTCGTTATAGGCTATAGAGTCTGCGTTGACTATAGGAAACTCAATGAGGTCACAATGAAAGATCATTTCCCCCTTCCCTTCATTGACCAGATGCTTGAGCGTCTGGCGGGGCACGCATTATACTTGTTTCTGGATGGATATTCGGGATATTTCCGGATACCCATCGATCCAATTGACCAAGAAAAGACCACTTTTACCTGCCCTTATGGTACATTCGCTTACATGCGGATGCCATTTGGTCTCTGTAATGCCCCAGCCACCTTTCAAAGGTGTATGATGGCTATCTTTGACGGGCTAGTCGAAAAGTGTATTGAGATTTTCATGGACGATTTTTCGGTCTTCGGTCAATCCTTCGATGATTGCCTCGCTAATCTTGATCAAGTGTTATCTAGATGTGTGGAAAAGAACTTAGTACTCAATTGGGAGAAATGCCATTTTATGGTAGATGAAGGAATAGTTCTTGGCCACAAAGTGTCCGCCAAAGGTATAGAGGTAGATAGGGCTAAAGTGGAAGCTATCGAAAAGATGAGTTATCCTAAAAGTGTTCGCGAAGTCAGAGGTTTTCTCGGACACGTTGGCTTCTATAGGAGATTCATTCAGGACTTTTCAAAGATCGCCAAGCCCCTGTCTACCATACTTAAGGAAGACGTTGAGTTCGATTTTGATGAAAACTGCAAGCATGCGTTTGAGGAGCTCAAGAATCGTCTGATATCTGCCCCAATTCTTATATCGCCGGACTGGAACCTACCCTTTGAGCTTATGTGTGACGCATCAAACTATGCAGTCGGTGCAGTTTTAGGGCAAAAGCTTAATGGAAAGTTCCAGCCTATCTATTATGCCAGTCACACATTGAACCCCTCTCAAGTTAACTATACCACTACTGAAAATGAGCTTTTGGCCGTAGTTTTTGCTATGGACAAGTTCCGTAGTTACTTGTTAGGAGCCCGGGTGATTGTGTGGACCGATCACGCCGCTTTGCGGTATCGATGACTAAGAAAGAGGCCAAACCACGCCTACTACGTTGGATACCGACCCTACAAGAGTTTGACGTTCGGATAAGGGACAAAAGGGCGGTGAAAACGTAGTGGCCGATCACGTTTCTAGAATGTTAAGGGAGGAAAAAGGTGATCCAGATGATATAGATCTTTACTTTCCTCTAGAAAACATTATGTTGATAGACGGTTGTCCTCCTGATGTTCCATGGTATTCTTCCATTGTAAACTACCTTCATGCCCGTTATCTCGATCCAGAAATGTCTTATCAAGAGAAGAAGAAGTTCTTCTCTGATATGAAATCTTTCGTCTGGGATGAACCTTACCTCTTCAAAATCTGTAAAGATGGTTTGCTAAGGAGGTGTGTTCCTAAATCTGAGCAACGCGATATAATCGAGCAATGCCATAGTGGACCCACAGGTGGTCACTTCGGTCCTTGGAAAACGGTTGCGAAGATCTTCCAGGCCGGTTTCTACTGGCCAACGATCTTTAAGGACACGGAAGCTTTCTGTAAAGCTTGTGATAGGTGCCAAAGAACCGGTACTCTAACAAGGCGGTTTGACATGCCTTTGAAACCCATCTTAGAATGCGAAGTCTTTGATGTATGGGGGATTGACTTTATGGGTCCATTCCCATCTTCTTGTGGTAATAAATACATCTTAGTCTACGTAGACTATGTGTCGAAATGGGTGGAGGCAATAGCCACTCCTCGCAATGATCATAAAACGGTCGTGAATTTTCTAAAGAGGAATATCTTTGTGAGGTTTGGATGTCCACGTGCCTTAATTAGTGATGAAGGGACACACTTTTGTAACCGGCCTTTGGAAAAAGTCCTCGAGAAGTATGGTGTTCATCACAAAACTGGCACACCATATCATCCGATGACTAGTGGTCAGGTTGAGCGAAGCAACCAGAGCTTGAAGAAGATCCTAGAGAAAACAGTGAATAGTCATAGAAAAGACTGGAGTCTAAAGTTGGATGATGTACTATGGGCATATCAAACTGCCTATAAGACCCCCATGGGTACATCACCCTACCAGATGGTCTATGGTAAATCGTGCCACTTGCCAGTTGAGTTAGAGCACAGGGCTTATTGGGCTACAAAGTATCTTAACTTCGATTCTCAAGCCTGTGGCAAACATCGACTGCAGCAGTTGCATGAGTTGGATGAGTTTAGGCTTCAGGCTTATGAAAGTGCCAGGATCAGTAAGGAAAATATGAAACTCCTTCATGACGCAAAGATCAAGAAGAGAGAATTTCAAGTTGGAGAGCAAGTGTTACTATACAATTCCAGGTTACATTTGTTTCCTGGAAAGTTGAGGACACGTTTGTCTGGTCCATTTGAGATTCTCCAAATCATTCCTGGAGGCGTTCTAGAACTGCGTGGTTATGGTGATCAACCGTTTCGAGTTAATGGCCAAAGGTGCAAGCACTATATCGGTGAACCTAAGGATAAGCCTTTGATTGTTAAATTCCTCGATATTCTCGGATGTGGTGTTACACAAGTCGATGAATTAGACGAGTTGTCACCAGACTTGTTCTCCGAGGATGACGCCAATCGTAGATGTGAAGAAATTCTAGCGGGCAGTTGGGATATGGAGAAATATGAAAGGGAGCGAAAGCTTAAACGTCATCAGAGGAATTTACATGGAAGAAGTTAACCATAGGAAAAGTTAAACGTGTGTGGAAAACTATCAGAGCATTAATCCCATGCGTAAGATGCTGTTTCTGCAGCCACACTACTGATGAGAGCTTACACGAAGTAATGGCTGGCAGAAAAGTGAAATGGCCTGACCCAGGCTGAGCTTAATTGGTGTCAAGCTAACGACGTAAACCAAAAGTGCCACTAGGGGGCATCCTAGATATCCAATCTTGTTTTAGTTTCCCTTAGTTCTTTTTTGCTTTCGTATGTTGTTTTAGTTATTTTAGTTAGTTTTACAAAGCTTTTATGTTATATCTGTCAGTAGTTGCTTTCTAGATATGGATTTTTACGGAGTTCGCCCTGAGGAGTTCCCACTCATTAGTCGGATCCCGCTGATCACAGTAGATGGTGGACCGGGAGGCACTATAGTTCTTCATGTAGATTTTGACATTAGCACTCAGGTTAAGACCATCACGTACGTTATCATAGTTCCACCTTGTTCGGGAGGCAGCAATTTCACGACTGAGGAGTTGCAGGAGGCCATAGGACGTCCTTACACGATCCTTAATGATCCTATGCTGATGGATTTGGCACTGGTACTGCGGGCTGAGCATTTCAGAGGTTCTGAGGTAGCTGGTGATGATTGGTGTTTGCAGGATGAGTACGACTTTCCTCCGGCTATTGACATGCTTCGACGTCTCATTCGCTTAGTGGATTGGGACGAGATCTACGCAGACTAGTGATTTCTTAGTTAGTTTTGTCTTCGTCGAGCCCCGACGTAAAATGGAAGCGCTTAGTAGGAGGCAACCTACTGTTTTAGTTGTGTTTTTTTAATTTTTCTAGTTATTTTATGTCTTCGTTATTTCATTATTGTACTCGTTTGAATTTTATCAAGTATTAATGAAAACTTTCGATTTTATTTCATTATGTGTGACAAATGAAATTGTGTGAGTTTCTCTGATGGACGCCCGTTCATTAGAAATGAACGCCCGTCCGTTTCAAAATTCTCAACTCTGTATCGTTTTTACCAAGTCAGACGTTCGTCCAAGAATATGGCCGCCCGTCCAGTTCGTGCATTTTCCAGTGAACGCCCGTCCGTAAGGATGGACGAGCGTCCTCTCAGAGGCTATATATACCTGTTCTTGGCATGAACCCTCATTCTTCTAAATTTTCAAACTGCAACCCGACTCACTTCTCCCCTTTACCCTAAAATCATCATTTCTGAACCAAATTCAGCGATCCTTGTTGCAAAAGAACGGTCTTTGCACCCCCTTTTCATTTATCCAATCCATTTCCTCCAACAGTCAACACAAATTGTGGAATCAGAGATTATTCAGTGCGGCCTTTTTGACAAAAGCTCGAATTTTGGTGGTTAATCTCGGTGTTTCGGGCTTTCTAATCTGTTCGATCATCATCCCCTCATAGTGTTTGGTAAGATGGATACAACTTTTCTCGTTTTAATTCACGTTTTTGTGAGTTCGATTTTCGAGTCGGCTCATTTTCTTGAATTATCCACTATTGTTGATTTCCTTTCGTTTTGTTGGTTCTTTTCTTCTTTCCTTCTTTGCCGTGGTGGTGTGGTGATGGTGATGGTGTGGTGTTGATGCTTTGGTGGTTTGGACGGTTTGCTTGAAACCCCGCTTTGGATGTTAAACGGGTAACCTTCGTTGCTGTGAATCGTTTGGTTTAGACATTTAGGTTGATATGGGGAAGAAAGCGGTTGTTAAGCGAGAGCCCGGTAAAGAGCGAGTTGTTGAATCGGGTAAACGTAAACGTTTGGACGATGAGCCCTCCAATTTAGACCCCAACCGAGGTGTCATTTTACGTGAGCAACCCCCAGGGCATCTCGACAAGCCCGAGCCGACTTGAGAGATGAATCCTCCTCCGATTCGGATACACGGGATGATGTTCCGTTGGTTAGAAATCCCGAGTTTAAGACGGGTGCGTCATCTAGGGGCCGAACAAGTTCGGGAGGCGAATGTCGATGATGTGGTTAGGGAGGAAGTTGCACCTGAACCTAGGGCACCTCCTAAGAAGAAGTCTAAGACTGTTATCCCTCTTTCGATGCCTCGTCGGTTTGTAAATCCTTTAGCACATGAAGCCTACACTAAGCATTACTCAACCAGGAGTCTTATTTTTGATAGAGAGGTGAAAGTGTCTCAAGTTGATCCTGCTTTCGCTCAGATGTTAAAGGCTAGGAAGTGGTTTGCCTTAACAAAAATTCCTCCTACTCCTGTCAATGACTCTATTGTCCGAGAGTTCTATGCAAACTTTTCTGAGGCGGACTTAGATGAAAAGTACGTTATGGTGCGAGGTGTTAAGGTTCCTTTTTCTGCTAAGGTCATAAATGAGAAATACAAGTTACCAGCTTTTGAGGGTTTAGATTATAAAGAGGAAATTGCGAGAAGGCAACGTGAGGATGGTCGTGACCCGATGGAGGAGTTGAGATTAAGAGTTTGTCCGGATGTGGCTTGGACATTGAGACCCAATGGCCAAAGAAAGGAGTTGATCACTACGACATGGACCGAGGATTGGAGAGTCCAATGCCGTTTTATTCAGAGTCGTTTGATCCCGAAGAATAATCTCACACATTTCCATATTAGTGATCTTGGGATGTTATATGCTTTGACGTTCGGGTTGAATGTAGATGTAGGTCAAGCCTTATTCGATGAGATTTCCATGAACCAGAAGGTATACACACGGAGTTTGATAGTTCCACATTTGATTCATCAGTTATGTCTCGATGCGGGAGTTTTGGAGTATGCAGCGGACCATAAGACCAAGAGTTACCCCCTATTCGTAGAGAGAAGGTTGTTCCCGTTTCTGAGCCTGGTTCCACATCGACACCGCCTCGAGCTTCAGTTCTTTCGGGATTATCTTCTTCCGAGATTACTCGGCATAGTATGGCTCATAGTTTGAGGGCGATGTTGAGTGATATCCGGGATGGCCAAGATAATATCTTATCGGTTTTGGAATGTATAGTTGATGGAAGGCAACCGAGAGATAGGAGGGTATTCAATGCAAGTAATATGGATTATGTCTTCTCCGAGCGGATAGAGCGGGTGATAGGCCGAGGTGGTCAAGTTAGAGGAGAAACCCGAGTCTGGTGATGAGGAGACTCCAGTGGATCCGAGGACTGCGAAAAGTTCCTACTGATAGAGATGCTGAGCCGACCACTGCTGATCCTGTTGCACGACCGGACCCACACGGCATCGCATCTACAGCTGTTGTTCCTTCTTCAGATCCTTCTCCAGTTGATGCTCCGGCTGATGATGCTATTGACGATGCTGCTGAGACGACTCCGGGGCTGCCTTGAGTTATTATTTTTTTATATATCTATCTTTCTGGTTGTTGTTGCACTTTTTGCTACATTTAATTCGATTTGGCTGTACCTATACATTTTGCTACTTTCTAGTTTCTCGTTCTTTGACTTGTGTTGACATATTTATCGATGACCTTTTCTTTTTATTCCGTTTTGATTTATTCTCTCTATTGCCATATTGTATCCCGTTTTCCCCCGAGTTTTCTGCGTCTCGAGTTTTGTAGCAATAGTTTTTGTCGAGATCCGATTGAGTTAGTTTTGGGACGTTTTTCCACACTTTTTGCGAGCGTTGGCCTTTTCATGCTCCAGCCTGACCAACGGCTCGGTTTTCCACGCGAATTCAGCTAAGTTTCTTATCCTTTTTACTTTCTGCACAACATGAGGACATGTTGAATTTTTAAGTGTGGGGGAGGGGATAGTTCGATTTGTACCTATGCATATAAGTTTGTTTAATACGTTAGAATGTTTGATTATGCAAAATGAGCGTAATTTTTCAAAGTTTTCCGACACTTTTGTCGTTGTTTGGTCCCGAGTAGGCAATTCAATTTGAAGTTCGTTGTTTTTATAGTCATCTATGCGATATTTCATGTACTTGATAAGTTAGTTGTTTCACCTGACACTACTTTTCACGAGCCATAGTGACGATGAGCTATTTTATAAAGCTATACCCCGTTTTGGATTAGTGATTTTTGATTTTCTTATAAGTCATGTGCTTAGTGCTACGTATATATCTTGAGATTTATGATAGTTTGTATTTAGTTCCGAGTATGTTATACTGTGAATATCTAGAAGTTTGAATGTGATAAGTAAAGCGTAACTAATGTCGAAATGAAAAAAGTTGAATTAATAGTGAATTAATTGGGTGTGTCGAAAGCTAGTCGATGATTTGAGTGAGGTAGGGTGTACCACGTATGTCCTATACCACCATGATGACTAAAAGCTCACGACAGTTAGGAAGAGCTGCCTTATGATTGGAGTAAGGTAGGGTATTATCTCGAAATGTCCTATTCTACTATGAGGGCAATGGCTTATCCTAATGTGTGTTTAAAGTGAATAAGTTAAATCGACTAAGATATCGTTACGAAATTGAATATAAGGCTTAGTTTTCATTAATCTTATCCCCAGTATAAGCTGAAAGATATGATGTAGGGATTATCCTCTGAGTATTTCAGAAAGGCCCTAGATTCATTCGATCATCTTTTTCGGGATATGTCACGTTTGTAGGGTACATCTTATGAGTGTCATTTATTGCTATTCTACGAGGGGGTATTAGCTAGTTTTACTTCGAGTTTCTCAAGTTTGGTTTTAGTGGAAGTTTTCTATGGCTATGCACACACACCGGTGAACCTCTAAGTTATTGAATGCATGTTATATCTGTTTAGATGCCTGTTTTCCTTCCTCGAGCCTAATTTTTCGTTTTGTTTTGCTCGGGACGAGCAAAAGCTAAGTGTGGGGGAGTTGTTAAGGGTGAAAATCTATGAATTATAAGGATAAATTTTACGATGTTTTTCCCTCTATATTGTATAATTTGCATAATAATTGGTCTTTATATTAAAATATTGAGCAAACGATATTTTTGACGGCTTAATCGCAATATCGATATATTTATGTGATTTCATGGTTAAAATATGATTATTTGAATATTATTACAGTTTGCGATGTTTTCCATGTGTTATAGGTATGTTTATTGTGCTCAAATGATGATCAAAAGAGATAAATTTCGAGCTATAAAGATTTAAGGAAGAGATAATGATCGAGTGGAGAGAAGAAAAAGAGATAAACATGCAAAAATCGCATTCAAGTCATGTTGAACGAACGTCCATGCTCCGTCCAGACCAAACGAGCGTCGAAGTCTCGAACGAGCGTCCAAGGTGCTAAGAGTGATTCGAAGAGTTTGAACCGAGGCCAAACGAGCGTCGAGGAGAGTTCGAGGAAGCGAACGAGCGTCCACCGAACGAACGAACGCTCGTCCGTCCGCCGACTCGGCCCGAACGACTTAATCCTCTATAAATACCGCCTATTTACGCACACAAGAACAACAATCCGACATTATTCGAACCCTAAAAACCTAGGGGCAGGTAATTTGTCTGCGTTTTTACTTAGTTTTTACTCAAATTTTATGCTTTTAAATCTCTAGATTAGATCTTTCAATTTATGTATTTTATTCAAGCAATTCAAGCCTTCAAGAAGATGCTAAGAGGCTAAACCTCTTTGAACAAGCGTTGTGAAGCCGTCCAACTCAACAGTTGATTTCTCGTTCGTGATTATTTTGTGAGTTCTACTTCAAGCTCGTTTCTTTTATCATGTTTTGTATGTTTTATTGCATGTTTAATCGAAAGATGCTTGCTTTGATGATTGTTTATATGATGAGAGTCGTGTCAACCTTAGATCACCGTGATAAAAGATTGGATCTTTGATCTAAATAAAACGAAAGTTATTAGATTGATTTTCTAGATTAGAAATCGAAAGATTTCACGCCTAGGTTAGAAAGACGTAATCTTTAACATCGAAAGATAAAAGATTAGAAAACGAACTTGTCTACGAGAGTAGGAGTTTATGCCTTCGATTAGGTGAATCACAACTTGAGTAGAGATCACGAAGTAATCCGAATTAGAATTGAATGTTGATAGGATAGGTGGATCAATTGCTTGTTCGTTCGTTATAACTTGATTTAATCCCTTGAATTTGAATTGTTTAGCTTAGTTAGATTTATTGCATAATTAGGTTTAGATTTAGTTTAGTTAATTGGTTCGCAACCCTGTTTTCCCTGGCTTTAGAACTTGTTCTTCCGTCCAGCTTTACATTCTTGTTAGTTTATTTTCTGTTTCTTTTTAGTTTAATAATCGTGACATAGTTAGATAAATAAAAACTAGGAATCACAACTGTCAGTTCCCTGAGATCGACCCCGGTATAATCACTTTACTACGATCCCTACACTTGGGGTATACCGGGTTATAAATTTTATTACTTGTTGTTTTCCTTAGATAAAACCCGAGACAAGTTTTTGGCGCCGTTGCCGGGGAACCGGACGGTTGCCTAGTTTTTGTTTTTCGTTTTTCTGTTTTCTGTGTTTTAATCCCTGTTTAGTTTTTAGTTAGTTTTTTTTTTTAGGTTTTAAGGTTCAGATTAGTAGGGTTTAAGAGTTAGGGTTTAAGTTTTTCAACTTTTCTGTTCTTTTCTTGTTCGTCCCGCATCTCAGACGAGCGTCCAAACTACTGAACGCCCGTCCGCTAAAAAATTTTCAAACCTGTACCAAATTTTCATCTTTGACGAGCGTCCATAGATTCTGGACGTCCGTCCAAGATTTCTGAAGACCAAACGAGCGTTTGGACCTCCAAACGCCCGTCCGGTCCCAATTACGGTGGACGCCCGTCGTCGACCCCCCTTTTTTCAAATAATCTTGTTTTTAACTTTCTTTTAGGTTTTTAATTTCGTAGTTTTTAGGTTTTGTTCAATTGAGTTGGGTTTCGGTTTATGCAAACTCGAAGTCAGAAAGGGCCATTACTCTTTTCACCTGACCTCGAGCGGACCATAGTCCGACCCAATAGGCGGAAACTTCGTTTTACCAATCCTTCGGACGAAGGAAGTCCAGCGATCAAGAAATTGAACGGAAGTTGATAGAAGAGATCGAAGAAATAGTAATAATGGCGGCGAGAGGATCGACGTACGTTGGCGGACTACGCCATGCCCGGTGCGTCACCGTCAACCCGGCTATAGTCTTGCCCGCCATTACGGCTCACACATTCGAACTCAAGCCCGGACTCATCCGGATGATGCGGCATGCATCAATTTTTCATGGCTACCAATCGAAAATCCGCATACCCACTTACATGCGTTCTTAGAGATATGCGGTACCACCCGCATCCAAGGAGTGAGTGAGGATGCGATCAAGCTTAAATCTTTCCTTTCTCTCTCGAAAGGAGAGGCTAGGGAGTGGTATCACTCTCTCCTTCGAAATCCATCACTACCTGGGCCGAACTTGAAAAAGAATTTCTAAGTCAATATTTTCCTCCTTCAAAGACAGCCCAGTGTCTGAATGAGATCTTTACCTTCTACCAGAAGGAGAATGAATCATTCTTCGAATGTTGGAAGAGGTTCAAATCTCTTTTAAGAAAATGTCCCCACCATGGCTTGCCTAAGGAAAGGCAAGTAAACACTTTCTTCAGTGGGATGACCGAGCTTACTAAAGGCATGGTCAACAGCTCTTCGGTGGGGCTTTCCTCAAAAAGACACCCGATGAAGGATGGGCACTGTTTGAAGACATTGCCAAATACAACTATGCCCCATCCTATCAGGCCATCCAAGCGCCTCCTCCTCCCAAGGTGGAGGAAGTCAATGTTCAAAGTCTGATAGCCATGCTGCAAAAGCAGATGGCAAGTCCTCAAGTTTCAAACCCGATTAATCAGACTCCTCCGTTTCCGCAGAACCCTCAGGTTCTGTATTGCGAAAATTGCTGTCAGACTGGCCACATGTTTGGCCAATGTCAATTTCAGTCCCCCTCTGCTCATCAAGTCAATGCTGTTCATAACAATGGACAGAATAACCCAATCACATGCCAAGTATGTGATGATCCGGGGCACACTGCTCGCTTCTGTCCCATGATTGGGCAGAGTGCTGAAATTAATGCTTTCTCTGGCCAGTCCAATCAGAGATTTAGTAATCAATACTCTGGCCAGAGTAATTTTCAAAACCAGGGTTTTCATCAGAATCCAAATTTTAACCCCAATTCGAATTTTCAAAATCAGAGCTTTAATCGAAACCCTGGGTTCAATCAGAACCAGAATTCCAATTTTTCGAATCCACGAAAGGTTCAATCGAATTGGCCCGCCAATTCTAATCCTCGCTTTCAAACTCGGCCTAGCCAGCCATCTCCCCAGAACTTCCAAAACTCTCAAGGCCCCTCCCACTCAAATGATATAAAAGCCGAATGGAATTCATTTCGGGAGGAGCAAAGCAGGACGATGAAAAGTCTTGAGAGGCAAATCGGGCAGCTGGCTGAGCAGTTAGCTTCCAGACCGTCAGGGCAGCTGCCCAGCTTTACGGAAAAGAATCCAAAAGGCGGTCAGGTTGCTCAGGCCGATATAAGCAACAACCAATGCACTGACCTCGTGCCAACAATGCAATACGGTAAAGAGGAGGCCAGTGCGATGAATTTAAGAAGTGGCACTCAGCTGAGTGGTCCCCCTGGCTTCCAGGGAAACCACTAGCCCCTCCTGCCAATTATGGTGCATGAGGGGAAGTTGAGCACCCATTATCCCCTGTCCTGCAAGAGCATACTCGGGTGGCTGATCCCACGAGAAATGAAAGAGTTGAAACACCTCAGGTGGCTGAACCCCTGAGAAAAGAAGATTCGGTTGAGAGTTAGGTGGCTGATCCCCTGACCAATAAGACGTCTGAAAAAGTGGTGAGGTGGAAAGATCTGGAAGACAAGGCCATAAGTGCATCCTCAAAGAAAGTATTTTCTGAGAGTGACCTTAAAAAGCTTCCATTTCCACCTAGAAAAAGCAACATTCCCTTGCATGAAGATAAGAAGTACGGAAAGGTGCTGAATTTGCTGAAAAATACTCAGGTTAATCTTCCACTCTCAGAAGTTTTGGTTGAAATGCCTAAGTATACCAAGTTTATCACTGAGTTTCATGTACATACCCTTTGACTTTTGAGACACAAATGAAGACTCAGCAGCCTCTAAACTATGACAGATCTTCTTCTGCTCCAGGATCTGGGAGGCCAAAGCATCATTAGGCCCCAAATTATTCAGTGATTGTAACTCACCAAGCAACCTAGTAGCATTCTCAGTGCTAACAGAGATATGAGCATAGTGCTTCCTATTCAAAATCTTTGAAGGGTGCTTTAGCCTTTTAAGTCTTTTGCAAAGCTGATACATAGTTGTTCCAGAAACTCCTTCACTCCAACTCTGAGCAAGAATATCAGTATAATTTTCATGTTGCATCCACATATTAAAAAACTTGAAGGGCCTTATTCCAGATCCAGAATCAGTAGATAAAGCAATTCTACAAGGGGGTGATCAGAATGGAGGCCAGGAGGCTCAAAAAAAGCAAGAGCATTCAAGTTCCAATCATACCAAGATGCATTAACCAAAACCCTATCAATCCTAATGAAAACACCAGAAGCATACCAAGTAAAAAACTCCCCTGCTGAATTTAGATCAGAAAGGTTAGCATCAAGACAACAGTCAACACCATCCCGCAATTCATAATCTGAGGGAATAATCCCATTCAATTTTTCCTCCACAGAAAGAACATCATTAAAATCTCCAAGAACCATCCAAGGAAGAGAAGAACTGACACTTAACTCCCTTATCATGTCCCACATGGACCTTCTATCCCCTACTGTATGCAAGCCATACACAAAAGTAGTCGAAAAAGAGTCCCTGTGAGACCAATAGCCTAACCTTGCAATGGATCCACTGAATATCAACCTCCAGAACCTCCACATCAAGAAAAGCAGGATCCCAGATAACCAGCATCCTTTTACTAGTATGTAAATCAAAATTATTAACTGAGTTCCAAAAACCTAACTTTCTTCTGCATGAAGCTATCATAACTATTTTGAGACAATTTAGTCTCAAGGATTCCAAATAAGGCAATCTTATGATGTCTGAGAAATTTAACAACAGTAGACTGTTTAAGGACCTTATTGAACCCTCTAACATTCCAAAACCCTATAATTTTTCTCTACCAAGAGGTGATTTACCTCTTGAGACGGCATCATTTGCTATTTGTACATTACCAGAAACACCAGATCTGTTATTCCTCTTATTCTTCTTTTTCTTCTTTGATTTCCTGGAACTAGAAGCCACAGCAACTCCTTTATCCACAATATCTCCTTTATCCACCAAAACATCATCCTCAGCATCACTTGCCCAAGAGCTACATTTATCAGGATCCAAAACTTCAAAGTTATTAGCCACAGGTGTGGAAACCGGAAAATTCTCCACAATGGCATGTGTACTAACCACATTCTTACCTTTATCAATGACAGTGGCCTTCACCTTGAATGTTGCAGCAGCACCACCAGGTTGGAGAACAGTGTCAGTGGCAGGAATCTTATCCTGTGCACTATCTGCATCTAAGATTATCACTTTTTTCTTTTTTGAGGCATTACATTTAGTAGCACCAGATTGCTTAGATTTAGCAACATATAAAGTTGGAACATAAATCTTAGCATCATCACAGCTACCATCATTGTGCCCTAGTCTATTACACTTGGAGCAAAACTTAGGCATTTCTTCATACAAAACAGGTTGCAGGAGGACCTTCCCATCATGTAAGGTAATAGGAATGACAGAGGGCAAGTCAGACTTGAGATCAACATCCACCAAGCATCTGGCAAAACTTAACACTTTCCTAGAAGCTGTCACCTTGTCAGTGTACTGAGGACATCCCACAAAGGAACAGATCTTACTCAATGCCCTACCCTTCCAAAGCCTTAATGGAAGATTTGGGAGTTGGATCCATACTAGTACCACAGAGCTAGTTTCCTTACTGAAATTAAACATCACTGGCATCTTCTTCAAGATCATATGCTTTCCATAAGCATAAAAGGGTCCAGCTTGCAAAACATCACAAAGATCAGACTCATGCTCAAACAAAAACACTATCCAGCGAGAATTGTGATAGTTAAACATGCACTTCCTAGGCCAGGCATTAACAATTTTCTGAACAGCATCTCTACCAGGAAATTTGCCTGGAAAGATGCCAATAAGACTTAGTTTCTCCAAACTATCATCATTCTCATCTTCCTCCTCTAAAATCACAGTTTCTTCAGTAATAACATGGTCAGTTAAAGTAACAACTTCATCAGATTGCTCCCTATTATTCTTCACCAGTTGAACCCAAGAGGCAACCTCATCAACAGCCTTAGCCGCATTAGGCCCCAGAAAATCAGCAGATTGAGCATTCAAAATGACTGGAGCAAGAACCTCACCAGTAGGAATAGAAGAAGCATTCCCACTAGTGACATTAGTAGAGACATGATCCACCCCTAAATGAGTCCCCTTCTCTACTACACCACTTTGTCCTAAAGTATCAACTACACCATCAGAAACAGGCCCTACCCCTGAAGAACCAAGTTCAACAGTTGCAGGAACTAGTCCAGCAGGTACAGTGACACTCTCACTCACCTTATCAAACACAAGGCCTACCTTTAAACTATTAACTAGAACAGTATCCGATTGAACATGATCAGCCAATTTTTCAACTTCAAGTAATTCTGAAAGAGAGAAAGAGCTTGCCATTTCAGAATCTGTCACAATGACCTTCTTTTTAGCATTGTTGACAGCCGGAGTAACAAGTTTCCTAGATTTCAACTTCATTGCTTCAAACACTGAAGGATTATCACACTTCAGAGCAGACTCCTCCACCACTGCAGGGGCCACATCAAGCAACGGGTTCCTTTCCTTGGTGCATCCATCTTCATATTGAGCTGCAGGCATTTCTACAAGTGGAGTAGAAGCAGCTGCAACCGGCACTTCAACTGTACTTTCTTGTTCAAGAGCAACTGGAACATGAACAGTACCCTCTCCATCAGACTTCTTTATTTTGCGAGTCATAGATCAAATTTGGAGCTGTAAAAACTGTATGTAGTAGATCATGAGGGAAACAAACTAAACGAGCAAAAAACAAGAACAAAAACACAGAAATGGAAGGGATTTGGCAAGCTCAATCAAAGAGAAGAAGAAGCTAGCTGAGAGAAAACATCTCTCTAAAATCCGCAAAATGTACTATTCTGTAGGCTCAATTTATTATTATATTTTCTTTTTCCTACGGCACCTGTAGCCTCATGCATTAACATAGAACAAAGTCCTTTTTCTTTCTTCTCCCTTTCGTCAATTTCACAGGCAACACTAACATAAAAATAAAATAAATAAACATAATCATAACAAATAAAATAGCAACAATCCGTTTAAAAACACCCCCTTACCTTTGCGATATCCAAAAGTGAAATTGAAAGCAAAACGAAAGGTAAAAAGCTTCAATCCTCGATTATAACCACTTCTACGAATGTCCTACGATAATTAGGCATTACACTACGATTAGGAAACTCTCTAATCCACCAAAACTCAGTTAATCTCAAGAACAAAAGAGAACTAGATTTTAGGGTTAGAACGAAAGTTTACCGTATTGAAAACGAAAACCGTGGGAACGATCGTCTTTTCCCAGTGATCAATTTCTTCTACCGTTGTCTTCACAAATAATAAATCATTTAGCCTCACGATTGAAGACTCCCTTCCTGCTTATGGCTCTTTTCTTTCGTCGCCTCTCTACTAATTCCTCATAAAACCGCCGACGTGAGTATTTAAAGAAATAATGGGATTATTTTCCTTAATTACTTACTTAATTAAAATCCTCTTTAATTAACTAATCCATTTTAATTAATAATTTCTTTATAAATAATTAATTAGGTTAAACATAAAATAGGAAATAAATAAATTAAATTCCTATTTACGCTTTTACCCTTCTTGAAATTTCGGGGTGTTACATCCCTCTCCACTTAAAACAAGTTTCGTCCCCGAAACTGAACATGCTTGGGAGGTGCTTGAACTCTGGAACCCCACACACCGCCGCGTCTTCTAACGCTCATGTCGCATCCGTCGGTGTGTGACTGCTCAACTGAACCAAGACTAGTTGTACGTCTTCCTATTGACTTCCTTCATCTTCCGTTCTAAGGTGCATCTGATTCTTCTACGTAGATCAAGATCTCTTCAACCATCTCAAGGTCAAAGCTTCATTCATTTAGGTTTAGAAGAATCTTTGTACTTCATTGATCCTTGATTTGTGTGAGATCAGTGTACACCATATTTAAGCATTAAGTTTTATCACTTGGAATGTAACTTAGACCTATCCAAGGTCATCACAGACTTCCTTGGTTATAAGTCAGACCATAATGTCTTCATGCTTCTCTGTTGGTACTTGACTGGCTTCACTCTGCCGAATATATATATGTTCTTACTTAGCCGTCCTACCAACTAGTACAATACTTGTCTGACTCAACTTATACAACATGCCAGACTTTAAGTAAAGACTTATATAGAGAATTCTAACTTATTCCAGGCTTTCTATAACAGCTAGTATGGCCATCATCAAAATATAATAAAATGTTCCTAACAATTTCCCCCTTTTTGATGATACCAAAACCCTCATAAGCATGAACATAAGTATACCAAAAATTTTCATAACAAACATTGGAATAAAACTCAACAATTTTATTCATCCATTCAAGGGAATTAGGATATTGCATCACAATAATTCAAAGGCATTTAGATCCGTAAATAAATCAGTATAGAAATGGCTACTCCTTCTTTTCTTCAAACCTGATGCCTTCGCCATTGATGCCCTTGCCCTTATCTGTTGGGCTTGCCATCTTTCCACTAGAACTCTCAGGCTTTGAGATTCCTTCCCTCTTTTTGGCAGCACCAAAATGTGCTTCAAGAATTGCATTTGCTTCTTCAGACTCAGGGAGAGGACCATACATTTTCTCCAGAATTTTGTTGTTGGCCTCAGTGACATTTATCAGGGTTTCAAGTTGCTGGCCAGAATATTCCATAACCTCATCCAGATGGTGAAGTTGATGAGTGTGAGCATTTACCGTATCCACCAATGGTTTGAGACTGTTATCAATCTTGTTAGCAGGAAACTCAAGATTGGTCTGGACATGGTAGGGGATGAGATGTTGCATGTTGCAAAACAAGTTGCCCTATTTCACCATGAACTCATCTTGAACCTTATGTGACTGATGAGGGCTTCAATTTTGTGGTTTAAGGAGGTTGCATCACTCCTTAAGGCAGCTTTCATGTTTTGCATGCTGTGATACTACTTTTCTAAGTCTACAATCAAGGGTTGAATATCCAGATTGAAAAGTCTTTCTGGATCAATTTCTTCTGGTGCCACTTCAACATCCTCATCATCTTCATCTTTTTCCTTCTCTACAACGTCCTCATTTTCTGCTGTATCTTCTTCCTTTTCTTCCTCTTTCTCTTCTTTCTTTTTGTCTGTATTCTCAGGTTCAGTGAAAGGATGCTGAGAGATACTTGCACTTGACTGGGCTTGGAACAACTGACTTCCTATTCCATGTGCCGGAGACATGATAGCTTCTTTGATGTTATCTATTTATCAATAGTGAGGGTGTTGGCAATTTTAGCAGAGTGAGCTTGATTAGTTGGCTCACTCGGCTGTTTGTCAACTATGTTGAGGCTCTTGAAAATCACTTCTTGAAAAGTTAGGTCATCATAAAAAATCTCCATCATTTCTTGATCTTCTTCAAGATGGTTTTCTTCCTCTAGCTCAATTTCGTCTTTGTCTTCCTCACTTTCAGTAGCATCGTCTTCATCTTCAATCTCTTCTTCATCAGATGAGGTAAGATTGTATCCCTCTTCACCTTCTTCAAGATATGTCACTTCTTGTTTCTTTCCCTCAGCCACTGTATCATCACTGATGACCACAGAGTTACCCTGATTGCGGGTACTGAGCATATGAGTGTCCTTTTGTTCCTTTTGGGATCTGGTTCATCTTCTCATCCCTGATCTACTGCTTTTGGGTGCTTTCCTTTTTCGTCCGGTAGAGGGTTTGGGTTTTAGGGATGCCTTTATATCGGTAAACATTACCTTGGACTTGTGTGGGGGCTATAGATTGATGGGTTTCACGTTCAATGTATCAAACAAGTATTGATGTGGGAACCCATATGATTTTCTCACCAAAATCACCTTCCTTCCACAAACCCTTGTTCGGTGTCGTAATTGACTGATCAATTTCCTTCTGAATCTGATCTTTCAGTCTATTGAACACAAATGTTGACCAGTCAAAGGGAATACCTTGATAGATAATTGCCATTAATTTGACACATAATTCGGTGAAGTTTTCCATTGATCCTTTTCTTCCTTCAATGTTCTTGGTGATAAGTGGTGCAAACTCAGCAAATGGAAGTTTGAGTACTGATCTGGGTAGGTTGTAGGTTTTGTTGTTCTTTTTGGTACTTTAGGCTATCTCAGCCCATAAGTTATTGATGTCAATCTGCATGAGCTTCACATTTGCTGGACCAATCTTGGGTAGGTTTAAGAATCTGTTGAGAAGACCATGTGTGATGACCACTTCATTCCCAAAGATTGAACTTTTTATACAGTCGTGATCACTCTTCTTTGCGTTGGGCACAAACTTTGCATTTTTCCAAAATGCAATCAGGTTCTCATAGCATATTCCAGTTATTGGGGAGTTTAGGAATCAAGAAATCGTTGGCCTTGTACATTATTATCACAGAATGAGAGAAAATGACCAGGCCTAAAAAACGATCCAGTGATGATCGATTTTTCCAAGAATCATTCTGTGGTAGATATTGAAGACGGTGAAGCCATTGTTGAATGTGATGAATATTTAGAAAAGATTCGATTTTTCAAAGGGAGAAGGTGGGATTTATGATTTGCAAAAGAGCGTAAAGAATTCTGAAAAATCTCTAAGTGTGATTTATATATGATGATTTGAGTAGTGTGAACGTGGTTGAGTGTGGAAGGATTTTGTGAAGTAATGGCGTGATTTTAGGTATATAAATCGTAGTATTTGAGTATAGTGGGGGAGTGGATTGAGGTAAGTAAAGATAGATCCCAGGAATCGAGGCGTTTGTAATTCAAAAATAATACAGTTACCTCCACGATTATAAATTGATCTCCACGTGTGTAATCTTCCATAGTATAATCCTCCATAACTTCTTGATTTTCCATGTATATAAAGTTGATTTTGTTCGCACTTTATTTTGCAGTTGACTCCAATATATTTTTCAGTGGAGTGACTTAGCTGGTCACTAAGCCGGTGTAGTGATTTTTTCACTGAGCTGCTGTAAATGTTTCTAACAATCAGTGAAGTTGACATCCCTGAGTACCAGTGCCTTTCCTGCTACATCTCCTGTAACGGCAAAGGTTTAATCAGCTAGTGAAGTCACATAGTCGATTACTCCAGTTAGCCGCTCTTTAGTCAATTTCTATCATTCTTAACTTAGTTTTCAGCTTAATAAATCTTTCATGACTAAGTGGTTTTGTGAAGATGTCAGCCAATTGATCTTCAGTAGGTATGTATCTTAGTATGACATCTCCTTTCTCAGCATGATCTCTGATGAAATGATATCTTACATCAGTGTGCTTTGTTCTTGAGTGTAACACTGGATTTTCAGTAATAGATATGGCACTTGTGTTGTCACACATAATTGGAATTGTCTTCTCCTCTATTCCATAATCCCTTAGCTGTTGTCTGATCCATAGTACTTGTGCACAATAGCTGCCTTCTGCTATATATTCTACTTTAGCTGTTGATGTAGATATGGAGTTTTGTTTCTTACTAAACCATGATGCTAGTATGCTGCCTAGCATTTGACATGTTCTAGTGGTGCTTTTTCTATCTATCTCGCATCCAGCATAGTCAGAGTCTGAATATGATATCAATTTGAATCCTCCATCTTTTGGATACCAAATTCCAACATTGATGGTGTTCTTCAAGTATTTGATTATTCTTTTGGCTGCTAAAAGGTGTGATTCTTTTGGTTGAGTTTGAAATCTTGCACATTTTCCTACTGCAAATGCTATGTCAGGTCTGCTTGCAATTAGATATAGTAGGGATCCAATGATTCCTCTATACATTTTCTGATCAATATCTTTTCCATCTTTATTTTTTCCAAGAATGACTCTGGCACACATGGGTGTATCTGCTGTGACACTAGTGTCCATACCATACTTGTGAATTAGGTCTTTAGTGTATTTGGATTGACTGATGAAAATGCGATCTTTCATTTATTTTAATTGTAGCCCAAGAAAGTAATTTAATTCTCCAATCATTCTCATCTGAAATTTGCTCTTCATTAGGTTTGCAAGTTACTCACACAACTTTTCATGCTCTTGTCCAAAGATAATGTCATGAACATAGATTTGTATAACAGGGTGCTTGTTCCTTCCTCTAATTTGAAAATAGTCTTATCTATAATTCCCTTGTTGAATCCATTCTTGATGAAGAATTGTGATAGTGTCTCATACCAAGCTCTGGGTGCCTGTTTGAGTCCATACAGTGCCTTATTGAGCTTGTACACCTTATCTTCTTTCCTTTAAGTTGAAAACCAGGAGGTTGTTCCACATATAATTCTTCTTCCACATATAATTCAGAAATGCATTATTGACATCCATTTGGTAAACTTTGAAGTCTTTGTGGGCTGCAAAAGCCAAAAAAAAGTCTAATTGCTTCCAATCTTGCTACTGGGGCAAAGGTCTCATCATAATCTATTCTTTCTGCTTGAGAGTCCTTTAGCAACTATCCTTGCTTTTTTTTTCTGACAACTGTTCCTTGTTCATCCATCTTGTTTCTGAATACCCATATTGTTCCAATGATGTTGGCTATGTCTGGTCTGTCAACAGGTTCCTCTACCTCATTTCTTTCCAACTTATTTAGTTCTTCTTGCAGAGCTGTAATCCAATCAGCAAAAGTCTAATTGCTTCCAATCTTGCTACTGGGGCAAAGGTCTCATCATAATCTATTCTTTCTGCTTGAGAGTCCTTTAGCAACTATCCTTGCTTTTTTTTTTCTGACAACTGTTCCTTGTTCATCCATCTTGTTTCTGAATACCCATTTTGTTCCAATGATGTTGGCTATGTCTGGTCTGTCAACAGGTTCCTCTACCTCATTTCTTTCCAACTTATTTAGTTCTTCTTGCAGAGCTGTAATCCAATCAGCATCTTGGATTGCATCATCTATTATGTTGGGCTCTACTTGAGATAGAAAACATGTTAGCATATGCTCCAGTTGTCTTATGGTTCTGACTCTTATGTGAATGGCTCCAATGACTTGATCTACAGGATGATCTCTTAGCCAGTTGAGATCAGGTTGGAGTTGTTCTTGACTTGGTGCTTCCATAACTTCAGCTTGTGTATCAGCTTCATGCTCTTGTTCTGGTACCTCTTATGCAGTATTGACTGGTGGCTTATCTTGATTTCCAAGATTGTGATTTAGAATGGTAGCTGGTACTATTCTATTCATGTAGACTTGCCTTGGTCCTCCTTCTTCTTCAAGTTCCTGAAGGCTTTCACCATTTGTGTTTGACTCATCAAAGACAAGATGAATTGATTCTTCAATCACCAGGGTCCTTTTATTGAGTACTCTGAATGCTTTGCTGGCGTCTGAGTACCCCAAAATATTTCTTCATCAGCTTTTTCATCAAAAGTATGTAACTGATTCATGTTCAACATAAAACATTTAGATCCAAGCATATGCAAATATGAGATGATAGGTTTTCTTCCATTCCATATTTCATATGGAGTTTTTCCATGATGTTTGTTGATGATTGATCTGTTTTGAGTATAGCATGCAGTGTTTGCTGCTTCAGCCCAAAATCTCTTTGGCAAACATGATTCTGCATTCATTGTTCTGACTGCTTCTTTGAGTGTCCTATTTCTTCTTTCTGCTACACCATTTTGTTGTGGAGTTCCTGCTGCTGATAGTTGATGCAGTACTCCATTTTCTTCACAGTATGTTCTGATAATTTCATTTAGAAACCCTATGCCTCTATCTGATGTGATCTTGACAATCTTCAGTTCCTTCTCATTTTGAATTCTTCTTATCAAATCTGGAAACTTTTCGAGTGTCTCTTTCTTCTTGTTCATGAATATAGTCCAGGTATATTTGGAGAAGTCATCCACAACTACTAGAGTGTATTTCTTTCCACTTAAGCTGACTGGTGTGACAGGTCCAAAAAGATCCATATGCAGAAGATGCAAAATTCTTGTTGTTGACTGATAGGGCTTTGACTTGAAAGAGCTTTTAATTTGCTTCCCTTTTTGACATGCATCACAAAGACTTTCTTTCTTGAATGTGATCTCTGGTAGGCTTTCAACTAAATTGTTATTTCACAGTGTGTTGATGGTTTTGAAGTTGAGATGGTTCAATCTTATATGCCAAATCCAGCTGATTGATTGTTTACTTTTGACAAGCAAACATGTTTCTGATGTTGCTGTCTTCAAATCTACAACATACAAGTTGTATTCTCTTCTTCCTGCAAGTACAACTGTGTTGGTTTGGCTGTGAATCACTTTGCATCCTTCCTTCCTAAAGAGCACATTGTAGCCTTTGTCATAGAATTGACTAATACTTAGTAGGTTGAAGTTCAGTTCTTTAACATAGGCCACATTTTGAATCTTCAAATTGTTCTTGAGCATTATACCTTCCCCTTAATTTTACCAGGGTTTTCTTTGCCTCCAACGGTGACTTTGGGTCCATCAAAAGCTTTAAAGTCTGTGACCATCCTTTGTTTCCTGTCATGTGTCTGGAACATCCACTGTCTATGTACCAGACATCATAAAAAACAAATTAAGTATGTTTAGGTACCCAACACTGGTTGGGACCATGCCTGTTAGCAGTCATGCCTCCTACTCCAAGTGTATATCCAAATGATATTATTTTTGGATAATTAAAGTCATAAACTTCATATGTATAAGGCATGGCAGAATAGCTTCTAATATTTCTACTGAAGGTATTCTGATACTTTTCTCTACTTTTTGGTCCATTTGCATCTTTTTTCACTTTCCAATATGCAGTAGGAAACCTATGTTCCTTCATGTGTCTAGGAACATACCTTGGTTGGTTTTTCCTAACACATAATGCATGGCATGCAATGGTTTGTTCTTGTATTTTGGGGGTGCAACATTCCAATCATACTCTGAAGGGTAAATTCTTCCTTTCCCTTTCAGAAAACCTTTGCTTTTGGTTTGCTGGATTGATGATTTGGTCTGTTGTTTCACTACACTGGGTTTTGACTTCACCGGTGCATGATGAGTGGTTGAAACTATGGTATTTTGTTTTCTGAACTTGGGTGCATTCTTGGTCGTAGATTCACAATTGTGTTGTTCATTGCTTCATGTAGCCAAGACCAGATCTGGATCCAAACCTTTTTGAGGGTTTGTAAGCTGGTTCATTCAGTGGTACAGTGGTGATCTTGACTGGTAGGGAAATTTTCTCAGCTGATCTTTCAACATTGGATGAGTGATCATCTACTGCTTGTTGAGCAGTTGAGTGAATCTCTTTACTATTTTTTTAAGCTTTTACTTTTTCCAGTTCTTTCTTTAATCTTTTATTCTCCTTTCTTAGGTTTTCACACTCCTGTTCTAGAATTTCATGATTCAACTCAATATCTTCAAATTTACTCATAAGATTTTGAATTATGTTTGCAGAATCAAGTGGAAGAATAGAAGATTGTGCAGTGTAAGATGTGGATGCACTTGATGATGAGTATGGGCTAGAAGTTCCCTCAATATCATTAGATTCTTTAGCCATAAGGCATAGGTAGGCTTTCTCATTGTCTGAGCTGTCAGCTTCATCATCATCATCAAAATCATTTTTAGATGATTCTTAATTCTTTTCACTGCTAGATTCAGCTTTGAGTGCTTTCTTGCTCTATCTCTTTTCAGTTGTCTTGTACTTCTTCTTGTCCTTATCGTTGTCTTTTTCTTCAGGGCATTCAGCTTTGAAATGACCTTTCTTCTTGCAATTGAAGCATCTGTATTCATCATCCTTTTTCTTCATGTATTTGCTTGTGCTAGACTACTTGAATGATGATGAACCTCCACTGAATTGCTTCTTCTTGCTAATCCTGTCAAAACATTTTACCGGTAAAGCAACCCGTTCCTTCAATTCATGTGTCTCTTTGCTGTTTGAATCAGCTGTTTGCCTTTGCCGGGGTGCAATCAGAGCACTAGTCTTATGTGCCTCAGCTGGTGCACTGTTTTCTCCGTTCAACTCAAATTCATGAGCCTTTAGTTTAGACATCAGTGTTAAGGTGTCAATGTTTGCAAGATTTGTTGTCCCTCTGATTACTGATGTGATGATCTTCCATGTTTCAGGTAGGCCTCTCAAGATCTTTAGGTACACTTCTTTATGTGTATATGTGTGTCCAAGTTGTTGTAGTTCACTGATGATGCTTGAGCATATGTTGTCCATTTTATCAATGGTTTCACCAGCCTTCATTTTGAAGTTCTCAAATTTCTATTTTGCAACAGACAATTTGTTTTCTTTGACTGGTTCTGATCCTTCATTGATTAGTGGCAATTTGTCCCACATCTCCTTTTTTGTTTTGCAATCTTTGATCCTCATGAGCATGTTACTGTCCAGAGTCTTCAAAATCATGTCTTTTGCAACAAAGTTGAGATTTGCTCTTCATCTATCATCCTTGGTCCAATCCTTATTGAGTTTGTCTATTACTTTTCCTTGATCTTCTTTTGTGGCTACCACAGTTGTAATCCTGATTGACCCATCATTAATTACATCCAGCATCTCCTCATGAGTTGCTGCAAGATGTGACAACATTCTTATTTTGTATTCATAAAAATATTAACATTGAATACATATACCTTTGACATAGAATTTGAGGAATCCATAAATACAAATAAGAGATATATATATAGAAATCAAAAACTTGAAAACTACTTTGAAAATATGTGATCTCCTTGTGTTGGACTTATTTCTATGTTTTGATGATGAGTGCCAGACTAGCTGTTATAGTGCAAAGGCAAAAAGATGTCTAGATCAAATGTATAGGTTTATTAGAGTTTGATTCATGAATAGGTTTGATCAAACAAGCACTATAATGGTCAGCTGATTTATTTCAGTAGACTGGTCTATATCAGTAGGGTAGATAGGTCAAAAGACTAGTCAGGAACCTGCTGAAGACTGAAGACTGAAGGCTGAGGGCTCAAACTCAATTACAGAAGGCTAAGGGATCAAACTTAGTAATTTAAGTCAAGGATATGGGATCAGAATTTAGGCAAGTCTGTGATGACCTAAACTGATCACATATACCTTGTGTAGAAGGTCTAAGTTCCATAAGTTGGATGATGTTTGGAACTTGGTTATAATTTAAAAAGGTGTAATCTAACTTCACAAATAAAAGTTAGATAAAAAAAAAGTCAGCTGCATTGTATTTTATACACAACAAATTGGAGTTCAGCAGACTGATAGGTATCTCAGCAGACTGATGAACCTGTTGATAATATACCTCGATTAATTCAAGATTATTGGAAGATTACATGGATAAGGACAGCCAACTACCTCTGACTTATCAAGGAAATCAAAGGCTGAGATTAAAAGAACGTTGGGATGATTCATATTTTTATCCATTGGATACAAGTCAAAGGGGTGGACAGAC
Organism: Gentiana straminea; assembly: GCA_036785695.1. Lineage (NCBI taxonomy): Eukaryota > Viridiplantae > Streptophyta > Magnoliopsida > Gentianales > Gentianaceae > Gentiana > Gentiana straminea. The sequence continues at coordinate 852,656 of JAVUPR010000398.1, read as the reverse complement.
TGCACTGTCAAAAAGGAATTTTGACAGTGTCAGTCCTATGAATAGTGACAGAATGCAAATCAGATGGGACAAAAACAAGGAACGGTTACATTTGAATTTCAAATACAAGTTACATGCATTCTTGCCTATAAATAGAGCACTTTCAACTCAGAAACAAGATGATGAAAATTAACAAACTTTGAAGAGATTTTACTGAGCTGAAAAACACCCTGCTGAACCTACTGAACTTAAAGCTACTGATCCAGAGAAATTCTTCAAGTGTTTTATACATTCAAGCTACATCAAGCATACACACTTGAAGACTGCAAGCTACTGATTATATCATCCTAATCAAGTTGCTGCAACTGAATCATTTACTTGATTCAATCTTTATTTTATAAAGAACCCGCCGAAGACAAATGAAGCACTTTGGTGTGAAAGACTTGTTGTTTGTGGTGGAGGTGGTGAAGAGGCAATCCTACCCTTCAAGGACTAGTGGAAGACTCGGGAGCGACAATCCTACTTGTTCCCGCCGGTTGTGAAGCCATAGTTATTGGTGAAGGACAAGCAACTTAGGAATCTTTGTAACAGCTACATCAAAGATCTCTAGTGAATTTCCTCCAACATCACAGGAGAAGAGTGGACTGACAGGATTACACCACCTGGAACCACTATAAATCAGCCTACTTACTTTCAGTATTTACCTTCTGCACTTAGTTTATTTTACACATCAACCTACTGAATCTAGCAACTGAAATCACACACTTGCACTACTGAGTATCTAATACTTAGTATCATATTTAACAACAAGTATCAAGGCTTAATTTTGATATAATTCCGCTGCACAAATTTAGCAAACTCAACTATAAATAGACTACTGTTTATCAGCCGGCTACTAAAGTCTCAGCACACTCCTGAAGTATCAGCAGGCTGCTGAAGTTGCAGAATTTGTTAACTCCAAAGTTTTAAGTGTTATGTTTATTCACCCCCCCTCTAAACTTAACCAAAGCCTTTTCAAGGGACCAACAATTGGTATCGGAGCGATTAGCTTCGTTCAAGTAATCCTACTTGTTGTTCTTGTGAAAATTCTTTGAAACTTTCTTTCAAGTTACTGATTTTCAAAGACTTGCATCATGGACAACACCCAGTATGCTAGAACTATGCTGATGTGTTCTCTTGATAGATTTGATGAGTATAAACGTCGAATGCGGGCATACCTTGCTGCAACTCATGATGAGATGATGGATGTACTAACTGATGGACCACTGGAGATCACCAAGGCAATAACAGTGGGTTATACAACTGAGTACATTCTTAAGCAAAAAAGAGAATGGAATGCAGAAGACAGAAAAAGAGCAAACCTCAACAACATTGCTATTGATATCATTTATAGAACTTTGGATAGCAATATGTACATGAAGGTTAAAGATTGCAAAACTGCAAAGGATCTTTGGGATAAGATACATTTGATATGTGAAGGCACTGATGCAATAAAGAAGAATAAAATCAGCGTGGCCAGAAAGAGGTTCCAAAAGTTCAAGATGCTGCCAAATGAAACCATTTAGCAAATGGAATCAAGATTTAATGCAATCTTGGATGAACTTACCCTGCTAAGTGTAAGTTATTCAAAGGAAGAGATAAACACCAAAATCTTGGAGGCTCTACCTGCAAAAGATGTTTGGAAAATGAAGGTGACTGCAATAGATGAAATGAGAAAGTTGCATGAAGAAGACACCTTCAAATTGTTTTCAGATCTCGAAGCTTATGAATTTAGCAAAAAGCTTGTACCTGAGACTGAAAAGGAAGAGCCAAAGACCACTGCATTGGCTGGTTCACATCAAGAAGAAACATCAGGAAGACAAGATAATCTGCTGGATGAGATGCAAGAGCAGATTGCCCTACTGAGCAAGAAAATCAGGATGATGAAGACTGGAAAGGCCCCTGCAAGAAATTTCAAAAAGAGGCCTACTGAAAGAAAGAAAGAGGAGTCAAAGAAAGATAATGACTATCTGTGCTTTCATTGCAAGAAACCAGGACACTTCAAACCTGAATGTCCTGAGTTAAAACAAAGCAAGGAACCTGATTATCTTTGCTTCAACTGCAAGAAGCCTGGACACTTTAGACCTGATTGTCCAGACCTACTGAAGACCAAGAGTCAACAAAGAAGATATGGCAAGAAGGCTATGGTTGCTGAAGATGAATCAGGGTATGAAGTGGAATTTGAAAAGGGAAATGAATCATATGATACAGCACTGGTTGCTGATATGGAAGATTATGCTTTGATGGCCAATATGGATAAACCTGAGGAGGTATACAACACTGTATCTATCAATGCTCCTGCTGGAAGTGATTGTGAATCAACTTGTGGTTCAAATCCTAGAAATTCTGACAACAATGAGACTTTGGATGCCATCCTTAATCAACTGAGGATAATACAATCTGGTTATGAGATTGTGAAGGCCGAAAAAGAAGCTCTTGAATTGGAAGTTGGAAGATTGAAAGCTGAATTAAGGGTTCTCAAATGTAAGAAAAAGATGTTGGACGGAAATCGGTATAAGTCTGTCGAACATCCAAAGCGACCTCGAATCTCTTTGAACCATCTTGTTCCACTACCGCATACAAATCGGAAAGCCTTATGGGGATAGAACGGGGCTTGGATTTGGAACTCAACAATCTAACAAGAGTGGATCCAGTAAGGTCACTGAACTTAGTACCAGAATTGGTCCTAAGTTCGTACCTGCACTAGATCCAACTACCGGTAAGGTTGCTGAGGCAGTAAAACCCAATGATAATGCTTCAAGGAAGCAAAATCAGAAGTCAAAGAAGTCAACAACTCCTAATAAAAAGAATAAATCTAAAAATAGGACTGTTGTGCCTTCTAAGCCTGCTGATAGCAGACCTGCTACCAAGTCTGTTGGACCACAGAAGGGTAAGAAACAGAAATATTCCAAGGATAAGAATCCTAAACCCAAAAATGTTAATCATTCAAGGGATACTTATCTCAGACTGTTCCCTACTGATGATGATTGGAATATTCCTGCATCTAATGTTAGAAACAGTATGTATAACCATGCTACTAGGGTAAAACCTAGGCAATGGGATCAACAGAGGACTTACACAAGACCTCAGCAGACTCCATATTACAAGGCCTAACAGACAGCAAACGAATGGTTATACTAATGCTTCTAACACCAAGAATCACTTCAAACAGCATTATAAACCAAAAGGCCAGAAAACATATGTGAGTTCTACACAACCTACTGTTAGAACCTGTGGATGTGTAGAATACTTGTATGAACCAAAGTACGACACTTTTAGGAGAAGACCTTTTGGAAACTTACCAAAAGTCATGCTTACCACTGACCACTATCGACCCAAACAGGTTTGGGTACCTAAAATGCATTAACTTTGTTTTGTAGGGTGTCTGGTACTTTGACAGTGGATGTTCCAGACACATGACAAAGAATAAGCACTGTTTAACAATCTTTGTGGCAAAAGATGGTCCAAGAGTGAATTTTGGCAAGAAAAATACACCTGGATATACAAGAGGATATGGCACACTTGTCAGAAATGGACTTACAATCAAGAATGTTGCATATGTGGAAGGACTGGACTACAACTTGCTGAGCACTGGACAATTCTGTGACATGGGATACAAAGTCACTTTTGACAAAAACAATTGTATTGTCATTAGTGAAAGAGGTGATCAAGTTGTACTTGTCGGGTAGAAGACAACAAAACATGTATGTTGTGGATTGGTCTACTTGCGGTTCAAGAAACTCGCTCGATTGTCCATACCAAGTCCGAACTCAATTGGTTATGGCACAAGAAGTTGAATCACTTAAACTTTGATGATATCAATCGGTTGGTAAAGAAGAAGTCGGTGATTGGTTTACCCGAGATCACATTCAAAAAGGATGCTATATGTGATGCATGTCGGCGGGGTAAACGAGATAAAGTCAAGCTTCAAGTCAAAAACCAAACAATCAACTAATAGAGTGTTGGAGCCGATGCATATGGATCTTTTTGGACCAATAACTACAACAAGTGTAACAGAAAGAAGTACACCTTAGTGGTTGTGGATGATTATTCAAGATATACTTGGGTGGTTTTTATGAACAAGAAAAGTGAAACACTCCAAAGCATGCCTAATCTTTTGAAGAGATTACAAAATGAGAAAAGTTTGACAAGAATAAAAATAAGATCGATCGTGTACCGAATTTCTCAACAAAGTAATAAGAGAATACGTGAACAGAATGGTGTACTACATCAACTTGCTCGTCTTTGGAACACCTCAGCAAAATGGGGTTGCTGAAAGAAGAAACATGACTTTAAAGGAAGCAGGAAGAACAATGATATGTGAAGCATTGCAGCCTGAAAGATATTGGGCTGAAGCAGTCAATACAGCATGCCATACACAAAACAGAACATCAGTAAACAAGAAGCTGCTGAAGACACCTTATGAGGTTTGAAATGGAAGGAAACCTAACATATCCTATTTCCATCCATTTGGAAGCAAGTGTTTTATCCTAAATCACAAAGTTCATTTGAAAACATTCCAATCAGATGAAGGAATTTTCTTGGGATATTCTTCAGTCAGCAAGGCATTCAGGGTGCTGAACAAGAGGTCACTGAAACATGAAGAAACAATACATGTTGTGTTTGATGAACCTAAGTTTACTGGTATGGAAGATGAAGATTGTGAACCTGTTGAGAATCAACAAGTCACTGATCCAGATTGTGTTGAAGTTTTGGAAAGATTCAATGACTTGAAAGTTTCTGATATTGCCCCTGCTGAACACCCTGCTGGTAATGTTACTGATGCAACAACTGAAACAGTTCAAGAATCTGCTGACCCCCCTGTAGAAGAAGCTACATCAGACCCTACTGAAGATGAGGCTCCTGATAATCAAAATAACCAGAATCCACAATGGTTAAGGAATCACCCTGCTGAACAAGTTATTGGCAATGTACAGCAAGGTGTGAGGACTATAAGACAACTGGAAGCTATGTTTACTTGTTTTCTATCTCAAATGGAACCTAAAGTTGTTGAAGAAGCAATTTTAGATCCAGATTGGATAATTGCTATGCAAGAAGAATTAAATGAATTTGAAAGAAATCAAGTTTGGACACTAGTTTAAAGGCCAAGTCATGCAAATATCATTGGTACTAAATGGGTATACAGAAATAAACTTGATGAATGCGGTACCATTGTAAGGAATAAGGCCGGACTAGTTGCAAAAGGCTATTCTCAAGCGAAGGAATAGATTTTGATGAAACTTATGCACCCGTTGCAAGATTGGAAGCTATCGATTATTCTTGGCACATGCTTTGCATATAAGAACTTCAAAGTATATCAAATGGATGTCAAAAGTGCATTTTTGAATGGCATTCTAGAGGAGGAAGTGTATGTACAAAGCAACCTCCTGGATTTGAAGTTAAAGATCAAGAAGATAAAGTGTATAGACTCAACAAAGCACTTTATGGATTGAAACAAGCACCAAGAGCATGGTATGAGACTCTATCTCAATTCTTGGTGGATAATGGTTTTACAAAAGGCACCATTGACAAGACACTTTTCGAAATCGGTGAAGGGGACAAAGACTGTGGTACGGATCGGATCTATGTTGATGACATAATCTTTGGTTCTGAAAATGATTTACTTTATGAAAAGTTTGCAAATCTAATGAAGAGCAAATTTCAAATGAGTATGATGGGAGAAATGAATTACTTCTTGGGATTGCAAGTTAAACAAATGAAAGATGGAATCTTCATTCATCAAACCAAGTATACCAAGGAATTTCTAAAGAAGTTTGGTATGGAAAATAGCACTAAAAATTCAACTCCTATGAGTACAAATATCAGATTGGATGAAGATAAAGAAGGCAAAGATGTTGATCAGACCTTATACAGAAGGATGATAGGCGATCTGCTTCATGTACCTTCTTCGCCACGGACTGATATATCCTTTGCTGTAGGTGTTTGTGCAAGATTTCAATCTAAACCTAAAGAAAGTCATTTAGGTGCAGTCAAGAGAATTCTCAAGTATCTAAAAGAGACTTTGGGAGTAGGGATATGGTATTCCAAGGAAGGAAGCTTCAAAGTCATATCCTACTCAGATTCTGATTATGCTGGATGCAAGATTGATAGAAAAAGCACCTCAGGAACATATCAGTTAATGGGAAATAGACTGGTCTCCTGGTTCAGCAAGAAACAGAATTCTATATCAACTTCCACTACTGAAGCTGAGTACATAGCTGCTGGAAGTTGCTGTGCACAAGTATTATGGCTAAGACAACAATTAAGGGATTATGGAATTGAAGAGAAGGAAATTCCAATTATGTGTGACAACACAAGTGCAATTGCAATCACTGAAAATCTTGTTTTGCACTCAAGAACCAAGCACATTGATGTAAGACATCATTTTATAAGAGATCATGTTGAAAAGAAAGATGTGGTGGTTCTATACATCCCTACTGAAGATCAACTTGCTGATATTTTCACTAAACCACTTGATAGTGAAAGATTTGCCAAATTAAGGACTGAACTTGGAATTATCAAAGTTGACTGATATTCAGCAATGTACTGGAATTCACCAAGGGGATTAGTCTTTGCTATGTTGGGTGAGCTCACTTAGCAGATTAGTCATTGGTATCAACAATTCCATGTACTTATGTTTGGACAATTGAGCAAATGAGGTTGCCAAAGGGATTGGTCTTTGTCATGTTGGGTGAGCTCACTTGACAGATTAGTCATTGGTATTAAACTTCATCTTGTATTATCAATTGAACAAAATTTGAAGAAATCAAGGATCAGCAGAGTCACTTTGTCAGCAGCCTGCTGAAGCTTCAGTATCAGCAGACTGCTGAGCCCACCCTGCTGAAGACTACCCTGCTGAATGGAACGTTACTCAGTCAAAGTTATTAAAGTCAAAAAGCAGAATTGGCGGGATATTTATTCTATCTTTTATTACCACAGTTAACACGATCTAACGGTTATCAGACATTATGGAACACGTGTCAAGCCAGCATTTATTAAGATTAATCGTGGTTGACATGGATGTACGTGCAATGACAGTTTCAACCACTCATTGTCTATATATTCAGGCCTATCACACAGCAGATTCTCTACTTGCATATATGCTTTATCATTGCGAATTTCATACTGTGTGAACACATATTCATAATCAATCTTCTCCATCTCATTCTTCTTATACAAATGGCGGAAAAGGTTGATGTTCAGATTGAGTCGAGCCAAAGTGTTAGAGGCTTTGTTGTGGATGCAAACAAAATAGATTTGGCAATTAATATTGGTAGGAGAATCAGGAGGTTTGCAGGCTTGGAGAACATACTCAATCTCAGATTAGAAACAATTTCATACACCAATGTTATTGATTTCTGGAAGAATATGGTTGTGGAAGAAGGGACTGAAGCATTCAAGACAACTGTGAATGCTGAGGAGATTGTAGTTTCCTCTAGTATACTGAGGGAAGTATTCGGATTTGAGGAAGTAATAGATGGTCCAGTAAATCCTGAAGCAATGGGATTGGACAAGATGGCGTTTGTTGATCAAATTAAAACAAATGCAGCCACCAAATCCATTCCAGGCATAAAATGAAGACATATTGAAAATGAGTACAGTCTGCTGAGCAAACTCATTGCTAAGAACATACTTGGACTGGTTGGAAGTATGGATACTCTATCAGGACCCAAGATAGAGCTGATGATAATCATCTACAGGAGCATGAAGTTTGATTAGGCTGGCTATTTCATTCATTACATGAAGAAGGTAGCCAAGGAAGAAAAAGAAGGAAAGAGAAAATCCAAGGCCCTGCCCTTAGGATTAATGGTTCAGACCCTGCTGAATCATTTGGAAATCCCTGACATAGAACCTGAGAAGATCAATCAATCTAGATACAAGAAGGAAATTGATTATGCTATTCCTGGTCTAGATGATGATGAAGATGTTGCTGACCCTGCTGCTGATGTTGATAGTGATGGTGATGGTGATGCTGGTGGTGAGCAGGTCAAGCAACCTAAAAATAAATTTGTTAAACCTGTTGCACCAAAGAAAGTTGCTGAGAAAAGAAAGGCTACAGAAACAAGAAAGACAACTGAAGATTTAAAGTCTAAAAGAACAAGGAAGCAAACAGCACAGACTGCTGAGTCTGCTGAGGGTTCAGTGGAGGTTACTGACCCTGCTGTTGCTGCAAGAAAAACTGTTGTTGAAATTCTGAGGGAACAACAAAAGGAAGCCAGTAGAAAGAGGAAGTCTACTGTGGCTGAAAAAGATGATGAACCCCTTTCCAAGAGGAGAAAAGAAATTATCCATAAACGCAAACATGGAAAAGGGAAAGAAATGAAAAGCTTGGAGGCACAAAAAGCCCAAGAGGAAGCATCAGTAGAAGAAGAAGAAGAGGCTATTGAGGCTGAGCCCTTGACTATCATCAAGCCTATGGAAATTACTAACTCCTCACCTGAAGAGGTTTTCAAGTCTACTGAAGCTGGACAGGTTGTTGTTGAGCAATCTGTTGGAGATATACAGCAGTCTACTGACCCTGAGCCTGTTGTAGTATCTACTGAAGACCCACAGCAAACCACTGAACCTGAACCTGCTTTGTGGTAGTTGAAGAAATGGTTGAAGACCATGCAATTGTTGCAAGAACTCAGGGGGAAGAGTAGTGTGTCGCTAACCCTGCTGATGAGCATGTAAGTCAGGGGGAATCAAGTGTTCTACAGATGGAAGTAGTAGGCACAAATTTACAATCTCAGCAACCTACTGACTTTCAAACATCTGTTGAAGAAACCATGAACCTACTTGTTGGAACCTTTGGAGGTCAACAAGGTACCGGAGTTGCTCCTGGGAGATCTTTCATGCCCTTTGAAAGGCATGTGAAAGAAAGAAAGAAAACTGAAGAGTATGTAGATCCCAAACTTCGGCAAATTGCTGATTATTTTCAATGGAAGTTTGGTTTCTACAAGAGACAAAAGCTAGCTGCTGAACCTATGACAGATTTTGAAGAATGGGCTTTTAACAAGTTAGGGAGTAGAAAATTTGTTGGACCTAGTTGATACTACTCTGCTACAATCCAGATTGATGGACTTATTTGATGAGCAATAGAAGGAGGAGGGTATCAAGTTTAGAGATCCAAGAGATGGAAATGATGATTCTTCCTCATCATCAGATTCAAGAGGAGATTTCCCCTCTGGACCAGGAGGAACCAGTGGGACTGCACTGTTGAAAGAACCACCTGTACAACAGTCCACCGATACTGGTATGTCTGCTGAGGGCCAGCAGACTGGGAGAGATGGATGAGGATCTACAGGATCTCACCATGGATGATCTGGAAGCATTGATCAATGAAGGAATTAATTTGAGTGCTAGTAGGCTAGCTGATGAACCAAATACATTCCATGTTGTAGAGCCTACTGCACAAACTGAACCTGAACAGAGTGAGGATTTGGATGAAGAAAAGGTTACTGATTTCAGTGAACCTAGTGCCAGCTCAGAGGCATCTATTGAATATCAAGGTGGATTTGACTTTGAGAGCACTCTCACTAAAACTGCCTTTATCCTAACCAAGATTGGTCATGCTGAAGGATTCCAAGTGGATAATGAGGCTATATTCAATCCACAAAGAGTTGAAGAGGAGGTACGGAGTTCTTTGGGTCACAAACAAGACTCGCACAAAGGTTGGAACAGGAGGTACAGGCTGCTGAGTCTCAAACAGCACCTGGACAAAGGTTGGAACAAACTTTGGGTTTGGAGGAAACCCCTGTTGCTGAAGAGGCTGCTGTAGTGGAGCCTACTAGAGACAAAACCACTGAAGGGAAAGATGGTCAGCAGACTGCTGTTAATGAGGATGAGCAGCTGCTGGACTATGACTTCAGTGATGAGGAGTTTCAAATGCATGAAGAAGAAAACGTTGAAGTTGATCCCCAACAGGCATTTGTACCTGTTTTTGAAGAACCATCCCTTGATCCTATCTTGGAAGAATATCAAGGACCTAATCATGCTGGATTGGATAGGAGTTGGCAATGGTTGTGAGCAATCAGAGGCCACAGTACAATGTTGAGGAGCCTGCTGATGAAGCTACTAGTGGAAGGATGACCAGTGAAGTGCCAGTTGAAGTTTTGAATGAGCTAAGAACTCTTATAAATGATATGCAACAGTTAAGAACTCAACTAGATAGACATGAAGAAAGATTTGAAGAACTGATGAAAATGGTAAATGAAAACAGACAATCTACTGCCACAGTTGCTTCAAACTTCACATCTATTCAAAATGCTATCAATGATATGATTGCTAGATGTGAGGGGAATCAAGCAAGGGAATACTTTGAAAGAGAAGTTTCTGAAAGACCAATTTATTTCAATCCATCAGAAACTTGACAACTTTGCTGCTACACCTAAGCCTGCTGAGGCTGCTGGAACATCTCAACCTGCTGGATTGGATCCTAAGGTTACTGAGAGGATCAATCTACTGGAACAGACCTTGCAATCCAGGATTACTGCAGTTGACACCAGAACTGAGATTATGGAAGGGCAACTGCATAATCTGGTTATTTCACAGGAGAGTGTTCATGGCCTATTGTCCCGTTTTGTTAATGATGTCACTAAGGGGGAAGAGGGCCAAACAGTAAAGAAAAGAGGCTGCAAGACTTTTTGCACGAAGAGATGGCAAGATGATACCAATGCTTTCGGCAACCCGCACTGCGCGGTTGCAACTTACGATGATCTTTTTAGACAATACAAGAAAGAGTATTACAACGGAGGAAACCTTATCAAGACAAAAGGTTTCATGAAGGTCTAAACTCTCTCTTGGGATTAAAATTTTGGGAGGCAAGGATTAAAGCCTTAAGGGCAAGCAACAGAGGTGGAAGAGGTGGAAGAAGTGGCAGAGGTGATAGGAACTTGCCTATCACAAAAGCAAAGGATTCACTTGAAGAGTTTAAGGAACTATACATGAAGTTTGGATTCAAAGTGAATCAGATTAATCTTATCTTGCCTGAAGCATCGAACTGGTGGAAACAAGTCAATCCCTACATTGATTTTACACTGATTGAAAATGAATGGATGAGGGATATGATAGAAGAGATCGGGGCCTACCAAGAACAAGTGGAGAAGGCCAGACAAGAGAGAGAAAGAAGACAGTAGATCGGCATACTTTAACTGCATTATGCTTTTGCTGATTCTAGACTGTAATATCTTTGAACAAATGATTTTAATGAAAGATGAATATTTGTTCTGTTTTTGTTTTTATCTTTTTGCTTTGCTGTTAGGTGAGGGTAGTGGCATCATCACCAAAAAGGGGGAAATTGTTGGATTTATTCTATGTTTTGATGATGAGTGCCAGACTAGCTGTTATAGTGCAAAGGAAAAAAGATGTCTAGATCAAATGTATACGTTTATTAGAGTTTGATTCATGTATAGGTTTGATCAAACAAGCACTATAATGGTCAGCTGATTTATTTCAACAGACCGGTCTATATCAGTAGGGTAGATAGGTCGGTAGACTAGTCGGGAACCTGCTGAAGACTGAAGACTGAAGGCTGAGGGCTCAAACTCAATTACAGAAGGCTAAGGGATCAAACTTAGTAATTTAAGTCAAGGATATGGGATCAGAATTTAGGCAAGTCTGTGATGACCTAAACTGATCACATATACCTTGTGTAGAAGGTCTAAGTTCCATAAGTTGGATGATGTTTGGAACTTGGTTATAATTTAAAAAGGTGTAATCTAACTTCACAAATAAAAGTTAGATAAAAAAAGTCGACCGCATTGTATTTTATACACAACAAATTGGAGTTCGACGATGATAGGTATCTCAGCAGACTGATGAACCTGCTGATAATATACCTCGATTAATTCAAGATTATTGGAAGATTACATTGATAAGGACAGCCAACTACCTCTGACTTATCAAGGAAATCAAAGGCTGAGATTAAAAGAACGTTGGGATGATTCATATTTTTATCCATTGGATACAAGTCAAAGGGGTGGACAGACTGCACTGTCAAAAAGGAATTCTGACAGTGTCAGTCCTATGAATAGTGACATAATGCAAATCAGATGGGACAAAAACAAGGAACGGTTACATTTGAATTTCAAATACAAGTCACATGCATTCTTGCCTATAAATAGAGCACTTTCAACTCAGAAACAAGATGATGAAAATTAACAAACTTTGAAGAGATTTTACTGAGCTGAAAAACACCCTGCTGAATCTACTGAACTTAAAGCTACTGATCCAGAGAAATTCTTCAAGTGTTTTCTACATTCAAGCTACATCAAGCATACACACTTGAAGACTGCAAGCTACCGATTATATCATCCTAATCAAGTTGCTTTTAACCGAATCATTTACTTGATTCAATTTTATAAAGAACCTGCTGAAGACAATGAAGCACTTTGGTGTGAAAGACTGTTGTTTGTGGTGGAGCTGGTGAAGAGGAAATCCTACCCTTCAAGGACCAATGGAGACTCAGGAGTAGCAATCCTACATGTTCCCAGTTTTCAGTTTGTGAAGCCATAGTTATTGGTGAAGGACAGGCAACTTAGGATTCTTTGTAACAGCTACATCAAATATCTCTAGTGAATTTCCTCCAACATCACGGAGAAGAGTGGACTGACAGGATTACACCACCTGGAACCACTATAAATCTGCCTACTTACTTTCAGTATTTACCTTCTGCACTTAGTTTATTTTACACATCAACCTACTGAATTTAGCAACTGAAATCACACACTTGCACTACTGAGTATCTAATACTTAGTATCATATTTAACAACAAGTATCAAGGCTTAATTTTGATATAATTCCGCTGCACAAATTCATCAAACTCAACTATCAGTAGACTACGTTTATCGGCGAGCTTATCGAAGTCTCGCGAGACTCTGAAGAATCAGCAAGCTGCTGAAGTTGCAGAATTTGTTAACTCCAAAGTTTTAAGTGTTAAGTTTATTCAACCTCCCCTCTAAACTTAACCAAAGCCTTTTCAAGGGACCAACACCTTGTTACCAGAAATTAGATCTAAACAGGTTCTGATACTAGGAACACTGCTCCGATACCAATTGTTGGACCCAGAGAAGGGTAAAACTATAGTCAGAGGCGGGGGGGGGGGGGGGTGAATGACTATAGTGGAGTTTGAAATTTTTTTCTTAAATTTGAAAGCTTTTGGGCAGCGGATAAGTCCCTTCTTAAAATGTTGTTTCAAAGTAAATTATGCAATCACAAATATGTGATATAATATAAGCAATCAAATAAATGCAGCAAGGTAAATTGCTGAAAGTAAATTGACACAAAGTTTTATAGTGGTTCAGGGTGGTGTAATCCCTTAATCCACTCTTCTCCTGTGATGATTGGAGGAATTCACTATTGTTTTCACAGATACAATAGTCTGATTGTCCTTGGCTACACAAGCTTCACAATATTTCAAGACTATCAGTCCCTGACTTCAGAAGCTTCTGTGACTCAGTCTATTTCACTACTCATTGGGAACAAATCCTTCAGCAGCTATCACAAACACAGCTCCTTCTCAGATGGCTTTGATTCAGTTGCTTGATTGATGTGAATTGGATTCACAATTCTTGTTGATCAAACTCAATGCTTGATGTTGGAATTGTAGTTCTCAATTTTGAGTTGATCACTAGATGTTTCTTTTTCAGCACAGATAGAAGGCTTTGCACTTTGACAGAGTTTTTGCTCAGATTAAATCGATCTTTTTCCCTTTTTCTCAATGCCTTATATTTATAGCCTTGATAATCCTTGATTTGAATTTCCATCCATTGGCTATATTAATGAGGGGAATAATCCTTGATTTTATTCTTGATTCCCCCATAAATTATATTCTCCTTGATTTCAGTGATCAGATTTTTCTTCAAACATTTATCAGAAAATCCGTCCTTGATTGATCCACTATAGATTGTGCATTTAATGGTTGATCCTCTGTATCTTCTTTAACTTCTAAATCTGATCAAGTAAGGTTTACTTGGCCGTTCGCTGAACAGTTAAGTAACTGTCAGACTTTGCCGTTTAGATCTTCCTTCACTGATTTGTCTTCACTTAGTCGATAGTCAGTTCACTTTGCCGATTCACTGTTTCCTTCTTTCTTCTAGGTTCAGGAGAATCTTTGTACTTCACTGATCCTTGATTTGTGTGAGACAAGTGTACAGCATATTTAAGCATTAAGTTTTATCACTTGGAATGTAACTTAGACTTATCCAATGTCATCATAGACTTCCTTGGTTATAAGTCAGACATAATGTCTTCATGCTTCTCTGTTGGTACTTGACTGGCTTCACTCTGCCGAATATATGTTCTTACTTAGTTATCCTACCAACTAGTACAATACTTGTCTGACTCAACTTATACAACATGTCATACTATAAGTAAAGACTTATATAGAGATTTCTAACTTATTTCAAGCTTGCTATAACAGCTAGTATGGCCATCATCAAAACATAATAAAATGTTCCTAACAATAAGCTAAAGGTCCGACTTTAGCCAAGATCATGTAAGGGCCTTCATAACTGGGGCTGTCTGCCCCAACCATATTACTTTTTTAACGGGGAAATGTTGGAAGTAGCGCCCGAAAGATAATTTCTGTAATTTTTTTTATAATTAATAAATGACAGATTTATTCTCATCTTATTGCTTCGTGCTTATATGTAATACACTGCTGAAAACCCCAAGTCGTATCATATGTAGCCATATAAATTAGTGAGTGTCAGACTTGAGGATTAAGTTTATGGTGATACACTTGAACTGTTAGTCCATGGTGAACTTAATCAATGTATGAGGTCTATTGATTAAACCACCATTAATGCGCCCATAACACTTTAAGGTGTGACCGTCTTATCCGGACCGTCGATATTGGTTATCAAAGTGGGGCATTTATATATGATGTAGTCATATAGGACTAGACCAATTTAATCTTCATTTCTCATATAATTCCTTGATTGAGAAATCTTATTAAATCACAATATGATAATATATGGATTACCTTAATCCTGAAGTGATTGCAGACGTCTGCTTGTTTCAAGATAGGGTTTGATGTGTTCGTTAAGGATCGCTAAGAGGTGCAGGCCGAATCACTTTCACGTTGACACTATTATGAAATGAGTGAGGAGTGTGTGTCTCACAGTTATGGAATCCATTCTTTCCTACGGGAAGTAGAAAAACAATCCCCTTTTTTGTTGATCCTACTGATCGATCGGCCGAGTTCATATTGGTTATGAATTAATTGATCACCAGTGGGTTAAAGGTAAATAAGGATAAGATATAATGATGAAGGTTTACGGAAATAATCCCACTTCGTTATGGATAGTCTATGGAGGGTTGGTCTGTATGTAATGATTATATCAATGGACACTAATTGACTCAACATTTTGGGTATAAGTTGTATCTATAATCGAAAGAGTTCAGTTTTGGATTTATGGTGGCGTAATTCCGAAATTAATAAGTTGAGTAGAAATATTCTATTCGAAGAATATTTTATTCAATTTATTGTTGCTATTTGTTATAGGTCCAAGGTCCCCGGGTTGGCTCCTAACACGCGAGTGTTTTCCGGTTTTATGGAACCTCGAGAATAAATAAAATAGTTGGTCTATTTAATGAATATGCGAATATTACTCATTTGGTAAATAATATGTAAAATAGAAAATATATTTTCTATTAATTTTTAATGGCATGTGGCGCCACACATGTTGAGGAAATTAGGAGAAGTAATTTTCCTAGATTATGTCAAATGTGTAATTAATTATTTATTTATTTGTTAGATAAATAACGGGAAAAAAATTAAGAGATTGATTTTATCTCATTTATGAGAATTAACTCTTATTTTATGGTAAATATATTTTCCTTATGGAAATAGGTAATTGTCTTGTGAAAATGATAACTCTCTCTTAACTAGTTAATTTACTATATAAAGAGAGTTCCTCCCAACACAATGACACATCAAATATTGCGCCACTTTCATCTAAAAGAAAAGTAAAATAAGTTTCTTGTGCTAGCCATTAGGAGAAGAAAAACCTATTGTTTTTTTCTTGTGCATATTCTAGGAGGCTCTACTACGAGGATCGACGTCCACCAGTCGTTGCTTGGAGATACAATCCGGAAGACTGCGGCTTCTCTTTTGTCGATTGCAGCCCCTTCTTCTGTTGGGAAAATCTTCAGCTTTCTTGTAGTTAATGAATTTGTTATGTGAATTAAATATTAGTAAAATCGCATGTGAATTTAATTCGTAGCTTCCGATGTGCATGATCGAGTCTCTCGATCGGTGCTGTGAATCAGATCTGACGATCCAATTAAGGATCGGATCGGGATTCAGGTTTCTGTATATCTAGCATGTGGTATCAGAGCCAGGTTAAAGAGATTTTGCGATTTTGAATAAAAATTGCATCTTTTACATATATTTTTATATATATGCGTGTTGAATGTTTATGGTTGACGAGATGGATTGGGTTTGGTAATAGTTTACCGTTAGATCTATTGTAAACCCAATTTTACCGGGTATAGGAAATTATGTAATTTATTTGTAGTAATTTAATTTCCTACTAATTAGAATTATTTATTTTTCTGGCGGCACTGTTGTATATAATTAAAAGTCGAAGCTTTATGAAAGAACAAGTCGGCGGTGCAGTGCTGCAGATGTGCTATAGCAACCGGTAGGTCAAGGGTTCGATTCACTCTTGATGTGTTTTTAATCAATTTTTTTCCAGAGAAGTTGAAGTTTTGGTGAATAACGAAAATAATTGTTTCAAAAAGCCGGGAATCGAACCTGCGCTGCTAGGATAAGGGAAAAGGCGTCCAACCAACTCAGCTGGTAGCTCATCTTTTCAAAAAAAAAAAATTGGAGCAGTGTATTATTTTACAGAGCGGCGGCATGATCAATTATAGATTAGTAAATTCTTTAAACGTAGGCTTATTTATTTATTTCATTTTATTTTTATAGAATAGATACGGGGGTACCAACGGTCCATCTCAGTGGTTTACTTTTTTCGCATTTATTTCTTATATGATTATTCATGTGATATAACCATGCCATACCATGCATCGCATTCATGAATTCCACTCCTAGCATATGCATACATGAAGAAAATTAATTTTGGCATTAATTAGACATGTATGAACATGATAATTAATTTAGATTAATAATTAACTAAAGGAAACGGAATTTTATCGGGATATAAAATTCACATGATAAACATGATTTAGGATTATGAATCCTTCGGGGTTTTGGTTATGTAATGTCTACATAAATTAGAATTTTGATAATAAAAAATGGAAAATCATGAAAAAAATTGGACGCCAACTAGATGGTAGTTGGAACCGATAAGTTGGTGATGGATTTTCATGATTTAATGTTTTCGATTATTGGAAAATTCTGAGAACTTAAATTTTTATCATGACAAAATTAGGACTATAAAATTCATTGGTGAATTTTCAATTGTGTAGTGTCTACACAAAAGATTTCAACCGGAAAATTTGAAAATCATGAAAAGTGTCACTAGTTACATGGTATTTTGAACCAATAAACTAGTGGGAGTTTTAAATTTTGTGATTTATTATTTTTCGAATTAATGGGAATCATAAGTCCTGATGTATTAGGATTATAAAATTCTTGGTGAATTTTAATTGTATAGTGTCAACTGTCTACACAAGGAATTTTAATAAATCCATAAAATCATAAAATCATAAATATAGTGACACTAGTTAGACTGTATTTGGAACCGATGAACAAGTGGGAGGATTAACCTTAAATATTCATGATTTATTATTTTTCAGATTATTAAGAAATCGTTATTATAGTGACATCACGTTTATAATTCCTAAAATCATTATTAGTTGTGGTGTATGATTTGATTTATATTTTTGTCATAATTTAATTCTCAACTACATATCATCTGAAGGTAACTAAACAACTAAAATGATTATAACTGAATGATGATGACTTCGTGTAAGTGGAAAAGTAAGAAGAATGTTGAACTCATAAATCAATAATGTAATTAATTTTCGGTAGAGGATTCTCCTCTTGATCCTTTAAACTTAATTGCTTAGAATGTCACTGCTGTCATTTGTGTTGAACGAGAGACAAAACAAAATTAGTTCAAAGATGATGAGAATGATTTGGTATCAATCTTCCTAGACATCCCATAGTTCACGAGTAGTGGCTACTCAATTGAACTGCTAGTTCACGGCCATTTCCTTTTAAAGAAAGCCGAGAATAGGAAGGTAAATGTCTACAAGTGTAAGTCATCTAAACTAAATAATTTAAAGGCTGAACTGAAGCATTAATGAAAGAAAGAATAGGATAAGGGAAGCGATTTTGGATCACTAACCTATGAATCCTTAGAGACTCTCTTAACCAGGTAATTTGACCGAGAAGCTAAGTTCTTTTGTATGAACAAGGTAGCAGGGCATTCATGATCAAAGAGTATAAAACGGGCAGTTATTTCAGCAAAGATAGTGGGAGTGATATAAGGAAACAAATTTCGGATTTTAATCCTTAAATATCGCAGAAATTTAATTTCTGTTTTCAGATTCATTGGAACAAATTGATTCACTTTCACATCGATAGTATAGTTGCCTTAAAGAAAGTGAATATGACATTTGTAGTACGATTCTGAGACTTGGAATTTTTATTTGATAAAGTCAAATCCACTAATTAATGCTAGAAAGGTATATGTAACACATCATAAACTATTGAGGCAAATGGTTTCCGTATTCAGATAAATGATATTTCAGCATCTATTAATTAGTGCATACATCCTAAAGATAAGATCTGAAGACTAGCTAAGGGTTATTCCTATCTCCCAGTCTAAGAACACTATCTCAAGGGAAAAATGACTAAGTAACCTTTCAATTAGGAAAAGGTAACAGAGCTGAAGAAGGGTCACATCTTGTTCATATTGACCTTCAGGCTCTTATGAAGGATACAATCTAGTGGGAGCTTTTGAGTGGTAGACATTTTCTCTGATGACTACTCGAAACGCCGAATAGCTTATCTAAATATTAGGATGAATTTGGGACTGATGCTCGGCCTACCTCCGAGTGAAACAATTTCACTAAAAGGATAAACCATGTATTGCCTTGTATAGTTATTAATATGCTACATTACACTGCTTAACTCAATTAAGATATTGATTGCAAAATAACGGTTCACATTATCATGTAAAACTGTGAAGTCTACAACTCAAAGACAAGATTGGTTCTTTTCCGAGAATCCAGATGTGTCGTATGAAAAAAAAAGAATTTGAGAAAGTTTATTGTATTGAACGTGACCTTAGAAGATGCTTATGAATTTGTGGAAGATGAGTGAAGTACATTTACTCCACTTCCACAAATAGAGGCATTTAGCACTAGTGCTTGAAGGTAGGACTTGAGATTTTGCATACACGTTTAGATGGTGATTGTTCATGAAATATCATAATGAATTGAGTGTAGGTTGGTTATAAGATTCTTAAATAGGATAGTGACGGTTGGACTATCACAGTATTTCTACAAGAATGTCTAAATAATAATCTTGGACCTTGATGTAAAGATACTCAATAAGTTACTATCTGATTTTATCACACCACATCCAACATTGGTTGTTGGGGGTTACGCTGATATAAACTATTGAACCAGATCAAAATGTCAATCCACCCAAATGTAGTGGGAGTATGGTTTATCCATTGACTAGCTATGATTATGCAGACTTTACAGCCTGCTTGGGGTGATTGATAACCTATGGTGTTTTGGACAGTTGTATAGGATTCTGACAAGAAGAGGTTGGGTTAAGGCCATAAACCTGTAAATGGTGTTTTGGTTCACTAGTTCTGTTCACACTCTTGTAGAACCACCTGAGTATCTCGGTCCAGTGGGATTAATTGTATCTATGTGTAGAAGAGACGAATGAATGAGAAAGTTCATCTTTCAAAGAAAAGCCAAGTGGTATAGGGGTAATTCCCTGACAAGTAGAGAGTTAAACAGGGGTGATGCCCTAAAAATTTCTCACCATTCAGCCTTTCTTGATCCGTTGGAAAGTAGAAAGATTACCAGGGGTGATGCCCTGAAACTTTCTTGCCGTACAACGTAGCTTGAATTCGTTTGGAACAGAAGGTTTTTTTTTTGCTTAAAGCCAATGGCAGATTGACTGCCTATGCTTATATCCATTGGTGGATTAAAGAAAACCTCTAGGTCATTAAAATCCATATGATTGAAATATGGGGGCTTGAGTAGAATATTGATGAGTCTTTTCTATACTAGAGAATCAATATTAGTAAAGAGTAGACGTTAGTGTTAGTGAAATGTGACACATCAACAGTTGTGAATAACATGGGTGTGTTATCTGAAGTCAAGAACTTATGAGCCAAAGCTTCTCTGATTCAGAGAAGTGGACTATATTCTTAAAATTTGATTCATTCGAATTCATGAGAACAAGTTCTTTTGGAGTATCCCATTCATCTTTTTGTTAAGATGATGATGAATTTTTGAATGCTAGATTCAATGAGAGGTTTCCTACCCAACCCCTAATGGAATAATTCTCTTAGTATTCAGATATAGTGAAAATGGGATAGATTTTCTCTTTTGGATAGAGAAAGTCAGGTTATTAAAAGTCATTAATAGTCGAATCTTGGATTTGGATGTTGAGTAGCGGTATAGCGCATCCTTAAGTACCTTCGGAGAATGGGGAGTATTATGCGTCTATATTAAGGTGCATACCTGAGTATTTTTTACTACACTGATTCGGACTTACAGTCAGATTAAGGATGATCGTTAATCTCGGGCTCAGTGTTTTATTATAGTGATTCTTACTACACTGATTCTTACTTACAATCCAGCACTGTCAATTTGACTCTGTTAGTCAAATACATAGCAGCTTTCGGAGCAGCTAAAAATAAAGTATGGCTTGAGTGGTTCTTTGTTGGATCGGGAAGTGCCAAGTCTCGATGAGCCGATACCATTTTATTGTGAAAACCGTTGAGAGATAGCTCATGCAAATGATCTTCACAGTCACAAGAGGTCAAAAGCATATTCAGAGAGAGTACCATCTGATCAGACAGTCCGTGCAGAGAGGCGGCATTTTGGTCCTAAAAGATCGCATCGAACCGACAACATAGCTGATCAGTTTACCAAGTCGGGTAGCATCTAATGTCACTGGTAAGCCCTTGGCGGGTATGAAATTGGGAGATATGTCTCATCTGCCTTAGAACAAGTGGGAGAATGTTGTTGATATAAATAATAAGGTTGTGGTGCTCTAAAAACAATTGTTGCTTGTCTTTACGGGCAACTGGGAGATTGTTGGATGTAGTGCCCGAAAGACAATTGTTGCTGGTCTATACGGGCAAGTGGGAGATTGTTGGAAGTAGCGCCCGAAAGACAATTTGTATAGTTGTTTTTATAATTAGTAAATGATAGATTTATTCTCATCTTATTATTTTCTTCGTGCTTATATGTAATACACTGCTGAAAACCCCAAGTCGTATCATATGTAGCCATATAACTTAGTGTGTATAACACGTGAGGATTAAGTTTATAGTGATACACTTGAATGCTAGTCCATGGTGAACTTAATCAAAGTATGGGGTCTATTGATTAAACCACCATTAATGCGCCTAGAACACTTTAAGGTGTGACCGTCTTACCCGGACCTTCGATATTGGTTATCTAAGTGGGGCATTTATATATGATGAAGTCATATAGGATTTGACCGATTTAAACTGCATTTCCTATATAATTCCGTGATTGTGAAATCTTATTTAATCACAAGATGATCATATATGGATTAACCTTAATCCTGAAGTGATTGCAGACGCTTGTTTGTTTCAAGATAGGGTTTGATGTGTTCGTTAAGGATCGCTAAGAGTCGCGGCCCGAATCACTTTCACGTTGGCACTATTCTGGAATGAGTGAGGAGTGTGCGTCTCACATATATGGACTCCATTCCCTCATTCAGGAAGTCGAAAGACAATCACGTTGTTTGTTGATCCTAGAAACTGATCGATCGGCCTAGTTCATATTGGTTATGAATTATTTGATCACTAGTGGGTTAATGGTAAAGAAAGATAAGATGTAATGAAGAAGGTTTACGGAAATAATCCCGCTTCGTTACGGATAGACTATGGGGGGTTGGTATGTATGTAATGATTATATCAATGGACGCTTATTGACTCGACGCTTTGAGTATAAGTTATATCTACAATCGATAAAGTTCAGTTTCGGATTTATGGTGGCGTAATTCCGAAATTAATAAGTTGAGTAGAAATATTCTATTTGATGAATATTTTATTCAATTTATTGTAGCTACTGTTTATAGGTCCAAGGTCCCCGGGTTGGCTCCTAACACGTTAGTTTTTTCTGGTTTTATGGAACCTCGAGAATAAATCAAATAGTTTGTCTATTTATCGTACCATAGAGAAGCAAAGAAAAGGTGTAAGGTCGAGCACCAGAAAGACTAAACAATTTAGAAATCAATAAGAGATCAATATTCTCGACATGAAGGAGCTATGGAGATATAACGAGTACACTAAAGGGTGTCAGAATTAGATAAACACTTGCCAAGAAGTGTCCATGTTTGCATCAAAGAGAGGTTATTTCAAGACTGAAAGAGGTAAGAAATTTCCTCAAGGTGTTGTAAAGGAAAATCAAAAGATTTAAAAAAAAGGCTGTGATAAACAAGCTTGAAGTGAAGGAGAATAGACGCTTACTAATTGTCGGATAAAGTTTGATTTCATAGAATTAGTCCATACTTTCAAACGAAGTGTGACAGATCATTGATGATCCAATTCAAGGGTTCAAGGTTGCACTACTCAAGAGGACTTGTACAGTTCCAAAGAATAAATGCTCAAGGTTATTCCGTATGAGGGAATGAAAAGGTTAAAACAAAATAGGCATTTCAACCGGTGTAACGAAATTGTGATAGAAACGCCAAGACAGAAGAGGGAATGTCAAAATGTATGTCTAGCGGTTCACGACTCTAAATGGCCTTAAAGAGCTATAAGATAAAAGGCACAAGGTGCATTAATCTGGATTGAAATTAATATAATTTTGAAGCTCGAATGTTGACTGGCCAGAATGGCCTAGAAGACGTCTTGGCAACGATTACCGTCTGCCTGAAACTGGTGTAACATAGTTTGCCAGAAAGTTAAGTAACTGAAAAGGGATGTCATAGTAGGCTTAAAATTTTGACTGGCAAAAAGAAGATATGCATACCCTAAAAGAACAGGCGGCATTAGGTGAAAAGGTTACAACGTCGACACTACCCTTAGGAGGGAAGCTGAGAATGAACTCAAGTAAGGAGAATGTTTTGACATTAGAATGTTTAATCAAATTGAATTTGAAAGTAGGAATATGAGTTCAATAAAAAATATTAGAGATGACTTGCTTCATAGATTTGGAAGGTAAGAAGTTAAGAACTTGTTTAAAGGAAGAACTTATGAAGAAATGTCTCTGAGATAATTTATGACAGAACATGGCGAGAAGTTATTGAACTCAAATACCTCAAGTGAGGAATCAAATGGGAAGTACTACCTCCGTCCCAAAATGTAAGTCCATTAACCTTTTTGGTTCTCTCCCAAAATATAAGTCCATTTAGATAACCAATGAAGCATTTACTATATTTTTCTTCTTTTACCCTTCATTTAATATTTATCCACCCACTTTCCACTATTTTACATTAATGACAATGAAATGTTATTTTAGACATTTTCATCAAAATTAATGACACACAACCAATTTAACAAACTTTGTTAATCTGTGTGAAAAACCCCAAATGGACTTATATTTTGGGACAGAGGTAGTAATTTACTGGGAAAGTCATGATCGAAGAAAGGCATAAAAAGGTTTGAACTTCAAGCGTGGTATACTGGAAGGCAGAGTCTTCGTGCTTGTTTATAATTGCAAACGAAACCATAACGTTAGCCTTACAAACATCCTACTAAAAGCCTTAACCCAAAAGAAGGTCAAACTTCGGGGAAACTTCTAGAACATAAAAATCTAACTCATTACTCTCTTAGCTCAAACCTTATGTCAAGGGGTGTGGATTCCTTTTAGGTAGTTGTGTATGATATTTACTCTAGAATTGTCATTATCAACTCTTATCGCACAAAGGAAAAGGAATTTGAGCACGATCAAAAGATAAAATATTTAGATACTGGAGTTTCCAAGGTGACAGAAAAATATTAGAATTTTTGAAGGAGAAGAAGTCGACCAAAAACAATTATTTTTGCCGAGTGCACAAGCTGTCAGAATTTCCAGATTAATTAATACTGATTTGAATTTCAGATTGTGATTAAACGAAAAGTAATTTGAACTTAATTCCAAAAGGAAAGTTGTAGATAAAAGTGTTGTCAGCAACATATCAAAACTCTGGGTCATTTGAAGATATTTAACCTGTTCAAAATAGATGAATAGGTGAGTGCACTACTGCAGATTTTATGGACAGAGTGTCTGGCATTAACATGAATTTTCTGAACAATCCATAATGATTATCGAGTTAATGTAAAAAGGTAAACTGTAGACAAAACCGTGGTATATCTCGATGAAAATTTTCAGAATTTTTGGAGCTGGGGAAATTGTTTTACATGAAAGGCAAATACAGATACATCATTCACCCGTGTTGAATAACGTTAACTCCAAGGACGATGGAAACCATGTATCAAAGCAAGAAACCTTTAACATTGGTGATTGAAAAGAGTGAGAAGTATTTGGAAAAGATGGAATTGTATATGGAGTTTGTATGTAACCCATCTCGATCAAGGAAATGTGAAAGAATTTTGGTAAACTCAAACCAAGCAATAGTGAAGAAAGGGAGTGGAGGATTTGTAGAGTGGAGTCGGACATCATTCTCTACAAGAATAGGTCAAGCCAAAGTGTAGGCTTTGACATTGGAGTTTAAAATGATGTGGAGAGACCACAATAAAGAAAAACTTCATCCTTAAGGATTGATTGCTTAACAGACGAACTTACTAGTGCTCCTTGTAGTTTTCATAGCCATCTATCAAGAAGAAATGGTGAGCTAAGCTGCTAGAGATACTTTTAAAAATTCAACTTAATCTACGAATTTAGACATAAGATAGGAACTTTCTCTGATACCAACTGTGACCCCCCGTCCCGGATACCGAGTCCTTATCTAGAAAGAATGCCCGGCATGCATATATTAACTTTTTAAATCGTCAAAAGTAATATATACATAAGCCTCATTACAATCAATCGGAATAAAAGCGGATTAAATTAAAACTAAAAAATAACTCGGAAAAGAATGTCAAACGACAAACAATGGATCACCAAGTCCCAAAATCTACGTCTAAGAAAACTGACCGACAAAACAACGAAATAAATGTTGTTGTGACTTATTACATACCAATTGAACTGAAAAGATACTAAAGTCTATCTCTCAAAACTGAGTAATAAATTGCAAAAAATAAATGTTCAAGTCATCGTAACTTTAGAGCTCAACCGTCAGCTCCGTCAACTCCATTGTCATAACCAAAATCTTCATCATCCTGACAACCACCTTCTCGGGGTAGGGACAATAAAGAGAGAAGGGGTAAGTACTTACGTACTTAGTAAAGGGTAGAACAAACGAGATACCCAATATATATATATATATATATATATATATATATATATATATATATATATATATATATATATATATATATAACATACATCAAGATAATGTCTACAATCGCTACAACATAGGTTGTAATTGAGATCACACTCACCCTCTACTAGATCACATAGTACTTCCTCGCACACATACGTTTGTTACAACAATACCAAATGACTCTATGCATGGTGAAATTAAATGCACCACAACATGGTTTGCATGGCTCTAGGTGCATGGACTCGTGTTCCAAGTGAGAGTTACACATTGTCCTGTATGAGTAGTAAGCGTCCCATGCTTCGATATAAAAAATGTGTCTCACCAATGATATTGATGTTTTAGCTTTTAGACGTCCACATATGTATTTACGAGTTTAGATCTAACCACCTGATTCATTCACGTAAAGGCTTCCTAAGGACTACTAGTCCTAGACGTCTAATTACATTACCTAGCACGTTGCAAAGAGATCATTGAGTACTAAGGCAATGTTCCACAAGGACTAAACATCGCCTTCTGGTGCTCCCAACTTCTCCCCACCGAGGGTCTAAATTGTGGTGCTGAGCCAAGGCTACAAAAAGTCGTAGTTAGACATTGCAAATTAACATATAATGTTCAAAAGAACATACAAGCCACATTGTATCGTGCAATACACTTAAACACAAAATTCATATAATACACTTTTACTGTAATATACCACAATTTTATTATAACCATAGTACTTATTGTGTATAACCTTTAGTATAAAAATTAAATAAAATTACCTACGTACCTAATAATATCTATTAAATCAACCATATTAATAATCCATTTTCTTTCCTGCAAATAGATAACATATATAACAATTTTTCCTGCAAATATTGCGTTCATGTAAATTTTTCCTGCAAATAGACTCTACATGTAACGCCCCTTTCCCGGACACCGATTCATTATCCGGAAAGAGCGCTCGGCACAAATATTATCAAATAAATTCAATAATATATGTAATTACGTCATACACCATAACTAAAACGACGCGGAAGATAAAACAACTAACAACTCCAAACCAAAAGACAAAAGATCGAACACACGGTTTTCAATTTAAATCCAATAAAGAAAACTAATCATCCAACATTCAAATCCCAAAAGATCTCAAAAGAACTTAACCAACTAATCCAAAAGAAAGACAACATTGTTTGAAACTAAGTCAACAACATTATTGAAAGAGTCAAAAGTAAAAGAACTAAGTCTTCACGAGCTTCATCTCACACGTCCTGTCAAAGAACTCATCATGTATCTTCTTTGGGGAAAAGGGAAAGACAAACGAAAAGTAACGGGGTAAGTATGAATACCTGCGTATAACTATGATCTCTAAAGAAATAAAAGCAACGCCGTCTTTTATTAATTCATTTCCGTTGTTAACCCTAGCTAACTATCATATTATGTTCATAGCATAACATGAGGTTCCAAGGGGTATCTAGCTTAGCTCAAGTTTGTTACATCATGAATAACAAGGGCACTACACCTAGTAATAGGATGTACTAGGACAATCGGGTGCAACCTACTTAGAGACACGCTCTAGTAGCCCCGGGAATATCCGAGTCCCGATAGTGTGATAACCGTGTACCGTATGCTTTATCTAGCCAATCGATTGACCGGCGTGGGTACGATCCTACTTTGTCCGGTCGTAGAACACATCGCGATATTGTACTATGCCTTACCAAGCATTGCATGATGTTTAAGATTATTAATCTAGCACATACGTTTGATTAGATGTTTAACTAGCCACCTAAGTGTTTTCAAGTAAGCTCCCTCACATCTCCTACTCTCGTACTTAGACCACTAGACACGGACAAGCCCTAGCAATTACACGTACATCGATAAACTCTAGCTTATCGAAGCACAAGGCAAATCCAAAGCTTTCGACGGTCCCACACTTCATCTTTTTAGGGAATCCATGTGGTGCCGTAACTAAACACATCAAAAGCTAATTCAAATGGCTTTGTCACGTAAGGTTATGCGGTAAATACGCTATTATGGAGCTTTAAACACATAACAAAGGAAAACAAGATCGAAACGGTCCCCGTCCGGACGGATAAACTTTCGTCCGATACGAGAAAATAGCCGTACGGATACACAACTCATCCGTACGGATGAACCACCACTCGGTCGACCGAATGGATAGGCTCGGTCGACCGAGCCTCCCTCCCCGCACATATACACGTTCTTCTCGCACCACAGAGGACGGCTTTTCGCACTCGCATTTTCTACTCAAATTCAACCCAAACTCGACTTAAACGAATTAAAACCATGAAAAACAATCATACAAATTGCTCTACCACTTTACGAAACCTTAATCATACGATAAGAAAACCACGTTACCTTAATTGCGTGGTACAACGAACCAAAGCTTCAACCCGTCAAAAATTTAACCTTTAAATCCAAACGTTAATGGATTTATGGATTATTGCTATCAAAACGATCCTCGTCTCGAGGTGATCCTTTCTCTCTTGATGAGTCTGATGAAAAGAACAACGGATTAGCCTCGAAAATCGAAAGCCTCTTCTCCCTTTTTTTTTGAAACTTGCGCCCCTTTCTGCGTCCCTCTCTCTTTTTTTTTGTCAAAAACAACTAGGTTAAAATTAGGATTAGTTTTCCTTTTATAATCCCAATTACCTAATTATTTAATTATTTTCCTTAAAAAGAAAATCCTTGTTTATCCTTTTTCTTTTTCTTTTTTTGAAAATCCTTTAATTAAAAATAACACAATATTCTGATTTTTGCTAAAAGACTGAATTGCCCTTTTTAAAAAATCGGGATATTACATTCCTCCCCCCTTAAGAGGAGTTTCGTCCTCGAAACTAGAACATACCCGTAGATGAGGGAACTCGGGAATTCGTTGAACATGTCCGCTTCCACTTCCCAAGTGGCTTCCGTCGGTGCATGGTTGCTCCATTGCACTAACACTAACGGGATCACCCGCCTCTTTATCATCCTTTCCTTCCTATCCGTAATCTTTATCGGTTTCTCCACGTATGTTAGATTATCTTGCAAAACTTCCGGATCAATCTCGATTCCACGTCCACTTTAGATAGACACTTCTTAAGCATCGATACATGGAAGACATTGTGGACTCTAGACATCGACTCGGTAGCCGTAGTCTATAAGCCAACTTCCCAACTCTTTCGATGACATCAAAAGGTCCTACATACCTTGGACTTAGCTTTCCTTTCGTCCGAACCTCTTGATACCCTTCATCGGAGACGCTCGAAGGTAAACTCGTCCCCGACCTCAAACTCTAGCGGTCTTCTTCTAACATCGGCCCAACTCTTCGACGATCTTGAGCAAATTTCGATTTTTCCTTATCAACTCAATCTTCTCCTTGGCTTGCCGAACCATCTCCGGCCCCGTGATGTGCTTCTCTCCAACTTCATCCCGAAAAGTGGAGTTCTACACTTCCTACCGTACAAGGCCTCAAAAGGTGGCATACCCAAACTTGCATGGTAACTATTGTTGTAAGCAAACTCGGCCAAGTTGAGGTAATCTATCCATGATCCTCCGGCATCCAAAACACAAGCTCTAAGCATGTCCTCGAGAGTCCGAATTGTTCTCTCGATGCATTCCTCTTATTTTTATATTATAACATTATTATTAGTAATAGGATGTACTAGGACAACGGGTGCAACCTACTTCCCGATTTTTTGTCCGGTCGAGAGAACACATCGCGATATTGTACTATGCCTTACCAAGCATTGCATGATGTTTAAGATTATTAATCCTAGCCACCTAAGTGTTTTCAAGTTTCACATCTCCTACTCTCGTACCCACTACACGGACAAGCACCAGTCGATAAACTCTAGCTTATCGAAGCACAAGGCAAATCCAAAGCTTTCGACGGTCCCACACTTCATCTTTTTGGGGAATCCATGTGGTGCCGGAACTAAACACATCAAAAGCTAATTCGGGGCTTTGTCACGTAAGGTAGCATCATGCATTAACATAGAACAAAGTCCTATTTTCTTTCTTCTCCCTTTCGGCAATTTCCCATGCAACACTAACCTAAAAATAAAATAAAGAAAAATAATCATAACTGTAATATTCCAATTTTTTAACATAGGGGCAACACTAACCTAAAAATAAAATAAAGAAAAATAATCATAACTGTAATATTCCAATTTTTGGGGAAAAATTACGTGTCATTTTGAGAAAACAAAATATTAGATTCATTCTATTTTTATGGAATAATGAAAATATAATGATATATATATATATATATATATATATATATATATATATATATATATATATATATATATATATATATATATATATATAATGCTAGATATGTGTATATTTGTCGTTGGGGACTAAACTGTAATTAAAGGAAAGATAAGGAGGTTTAACTAAATAGCTAGTGGGAGGTTTTATTAGGGAAATAACCTCCCCACTAATTAGAAAATCCTGTCACAATTTTGAAAACAAATTTCCTGCAACTTGAGAGCAAAAGAAAAGAGCGAAACTTCTCCTTCAGAATTCTAAATGAGTTCTTGGTGGTTTTAGATCAAAGTAGGACACCGAATTCGTGAGAGAGCGAGGATCGTGTCGATACGAAGTTCATCAGGATTTATCAATGTATGAATGTTGGCCTAAAGGAAGTTTTGTTCAAGTTTGGTGTCTTCTTGGTGCAATTCGTAGTTATAGATGTTTTGAAACCTTGAGCCTAACTAGTTCTTGAATTGGTTGTGGATCAAATAGGTTTCTGTGGAGTTTGAAGGTGTTGCTGTAGTCTTTTCTTCAAGTTTGTTGTGTTTTGTGCTTGAAAAAAGTATGTTGATTCAAGTGTTATAGATTTTGGTTATGAGATTGGAGTTGTTTTGGTGTAAGATTTCATGTGTTTTGATGTTAGACCAATGTGCTACGATGTGGTATGTTAAAGGGTTATATTTGCTGCTGTTTTGTTGTTAAATTGCTGAAGAATATGTTTGGAAAAGTTGTAGAATCGAGAGAAGTGTTGAAAATCATGTTTAGGGCTTGCCCGGGTGGAATGCGTACGCATTGTGTAGCAATACGAATGCATTGTTGGTTCAGAGTTGAACAGGATGGTTCCAGCATGTCGAATGCACACACATTTACTTGAATGTGCATGCATTCCTTCTTCAGGTTGGTTCAGGATGTTTTCAGCACAGGCAATACGTACGCATTGCAGACAATGCGCACGCATTGGTTGATCACGATGAAAAAAGAGGTCTCTGAACCAGTGAATGCGCACCCATTGACCCTGTTTTTGGGAAAAAAATAATGTTTTTGAGCTATGTGTTGAGTTTTAAGTGTTTTTCTTGATCCAATAACATTAAATAAAGATGAACAAGCCTTGAATGAGTTTCTGATGCGTTTAGTTCCGACACCGAATGTACTCTTAAAGGGAGTTGATGTTCGGGACCATTGGAAGGGCATGATAGGCTTGTGCTTTGGTGTTTTAGCATTCACCAATGACTGTGTATGTGATAGGAAATTGTGTCTAGATGATTAAGTGAGGGAGTAGAGTCGGTTAAGGTGAGGTTTACCTTGAAAACACATAGGTGGTTAGTTAATGTTTAATATATACATAATTGTTTAGTAAAATATTAAATATCATGCCCTTCTTGGTTAGGTACAAGGCTAAGTCGCGACGAGTGGGTGGTCAGTAAAAGTTAATAACTCTACTGGCTTATAAACGGCTGAATGGTAGAGGGATTGCGCCGAACGCGTGCACTATAGGGTTAAACCCGTGTCTATCAGTGTGATCCATTGCTAAGTTTCAAACGATATCTCATGGTGGATATACACCATGCGTAGTGCCCTTATATGCAGATATAACAAAGATAAGATAAGCTAGTAATAGTTAGTCATGACATGTTGATGAGCATGAAATGAACCCTAGATTGTGTTGGTTTCATAAAGATAACCTCTTAAACATAAATGATACTTTTTGCTCTTGATTAATACAATAGTGACGATACCGGGTTTCACCCCCTCCACGTGTCGTCTATCGATTGGTCATAAAGCAATATCATGGATAAAACACCAAGGTAACCATGTCGATGCCCAGGCTCGAGGCTAAGGCCATCTAGTAGACGCCAGGCTACGACGATCGACTATCGAGAAGTGTGAGACGACAAGTCCATAAGGACAGAGTCCACACCAGCTAGCAGTGTACGACAATAAGTTCCATGGTCGATTACCGCTGGTCGGGATATCGACCTCGAGGACAGAGTCCGCACCAGCTGTCCAAGCCCATTAACAGCGATAGCTTGGGCAAGGGTTTAAGGCCCATTAAAGGGTAAAGATGACAATAACATAAGCTGACTTAACCTTTGGGTTTAGACAAGTATTGTCATTATAAATACCCCAATCCAGGAACTACGTAAGGCTTGATTCCTGGAACATAACAGGATACATAGGCAATCTAAGATACACTCTTAGCCTCAGCCGCAAACACAAAATCCACCACCGCACTCTTTTAGGCATTAGGGTTTTGTGTGTGTTCATCACTAGATTCAATTAGGGCCCGGATTATTAAGGTGACACAATTTGTCATCGTCATTGGTGCTAGAAGGAGGGCCTTCTATTGATCGAATACACAAGAACACGATGCCTCCTAGAAAAGCTGCATCTAAAGCTGCCGATCAAGGCTCCCAGATCAATGAGCCATCCGATCCCGATATGCAAGGGGAAAAGATCCAGTCTTGGATCTCGTCCAGCAAGATCCTCAGCAAAAGCAGGGAGGAAAAGATCCAGTCTTGGATCGTATCCAGGAAAATCCCCAACACGAAAAGCAAGGACTTGATCCAGAATATCGAGCGCTTGTGGATCAATTAGCAGGGGAGAACCTGGAGGTAATGTCTAGGATTATTGCAGAGGCAGTCACAGCACAAAGACAAGCGGCCGCCGCCCAGAAAGACGCCACGGCGAAAGACGGTAGGAAAGATGCGGCGGACAAACCTAAACAGACTCCTGGAGACGAAGTCAGTGCGTCCTCTTGCTCAGTGGAGAGGAAGAGGCATGAGATCCATAAAAAACACCAGAAAATGGACGATGATAGCGTCAGGGAGGAGTTGAATGTTATTCTGGGGAAGAACCAGGTTTCGTTATGGTTAGAGTCTCCCTTCACTAAAGAGATCGAGAGCTTTCCTAAACCCAAGGGGTTTAAGATACCGAAGATATAGCCGTACAATGGTACCACCGACCCAGAGGACCATCTCCATAGGTATCTATCTCAGATGAGATTGGATGGTGCACCCGACGCAATGCGATGTCGGCGTTTGAGACGCTACTCATAGGTCGAGCACGAGAATGGTTCACGAAGATACGACCAGGGTCAATCTCCAGTTTTTCCATGCTCGCTCGCAAATTTCAAGATGTGTTCATAGTAAATAAGAAGTTTCATCTAAGCGCCACGCACCTCATGAACGTGAGGCAGCAAAAGGACGAAACAGTAATGGAGTATTTGAAGAGGTTTAATCTCGAGGCTATGCAGGTCAAAGACGCAGATGACTGACTTCTGATCACGTCGTTCGTGGGGGGGGGGGGGGGGCTGCGTAATACAAAGTTATACATGAAGTGGAGCAGAGATGTCCCTCACACGATGGACGAATGTGTTAATGTGGTACATTGATTCTGTCAAGGGGAGGAGGCAGTGCGAAGGCACACACAATCCGACTGGATGGATTCCAAAAAGGACAACCGAGGTCTGAATCGGAACCAATCCAAGAGACATGACATCGACAGTAAGCCGTCCGTCTGGGATCGTATCGAAACACCCGTCTCAGACCGTGGGGGCAAGAAGGGACCCACGCGTGATAAAGATTTTATTCCACTCAATCGATCTCGAGCCGAGGTGTTATCGATCATGCTCTCAAAGAACCTGGTGAGGAAACCACCACCGTTGAAGAAACCTCGGGAAAAGAGGAATGCAAGAAAGTACTGTGACTTTCATGAAGACATAGGTCATACGACAGAGGATTGTATCGACCTGAAAAAAGACATTGACTCCTGCATCCAGGAAGGGAAGCTAGACGAAGTTGTTGACAGATCTCGGTATGATGGGCCCAGGGGGCGTGGAGAGTATAAGAGAAAGAACTCTGATCAAGATAGGAATCGGGGCCGAGACGCCCAATGACGAAGAGATCGATCACCTCAGAGGAACCGATCTCCATGTCGGGATGGAAACAACAGAGATAATTTTGGTCGAGACAGATACGAAGATAATAGACCACTTAACTACGTTAATACGATCTTCGGTCCTGGGGAGAGTGACAAAGACCAGACCAGTGAAGAGCCAGCTAGTAGCTCGAGAGAGCGCAAGCAGCTCAGATTCACGACAGAAGTCGGATACGGCCCTCGCGATGATATCCCAAAGTCTAGGAGTCATAGCGAAGGGTTAGTTATCGAGGCCGTGATTAGCCGAGCCCGTGTATCAAGAGTCTGTATCGATAACGGGAGTGCAGTGAATATCATATATTACTCGGCGTTTCAGGCGATGAAGTTGAAAGAGAAAGACTTGGCTCCCATAGCATCCCCTCTATTTGGATTTACGGCGCAAGCAGTTCATCCTATGGGCTCGATAAAGTTACTCACGACAGTTGGGGACGGAGAAAAAGGAAGAACACTTGAATTAAGCTACGTGGTGGTCAAAGCTCCCTCTGCTTATAATGTTATCCTGGGAAGACCAGCGCTCTTCGATCTTTGAGCTATCATCTCGACTTTTCATAATAGCATGAAGTTTCCAACTAGGAACGGTTCCCACGAAGTAAAGGGAGATGTTTAGGTCGCGAGGAGTTGTAACTCCGTTGTTATGAATGGGAAGATGGCGGTTCAACAGATCTTAGTCGAGGAACTGATTCCAGAGAAAGAGGAGGAGATGAATTGGGTCTCTATTGATGCAGTTGAGGACGTCCGACTCTGGGAAGAAGAGGACGATCAGTGCGTGCAGGTCGGGGTTTGGATTCCATCGAAAGAGAGGCAGTTGCTCATCGATATGCTAATCGAGTTCAAAGATATTTTTGCCTGGAAGGTCACTGACATGCCGGGGTTGTCTACTGACATCGCGGTTCATAGGCTCGAAATTGACCAGGCTAAGAAGCCAGTCAAGCAGAAGAAGAGGAATTTTGCGTCGGATCGACTTGAGGCTATTGAGTTGGAAGTCGGCAAGTTACTAGCAGCCCAGATAGTGAGAGAGGTATTCTATCCAGAGTGGCTAGCTAATCCGGTATTAGTCAAGAAGCCCGATGGCAGTTGGCGCATGTGTGTGGACTTCACAGACTTGAACAAAGCATGCCCGAAAGACTCATATCCACTGCCTAAAATTGACAGGTTAGTAGACTCAACTATCGACTTTGATGTATTTGGTTTTTTAGACGCGTATAAAGGATACCACCAAATTCTAATGGATCCTCGAGACGCGGAGAAAACAACGTTTATCACGGAATTCGGCACCTTCTGCTATGTGACCATGCCATTCGGATTAAAGAATGCTGGGGCAACATACCAGAGGGCAGTCAATAAGTTCTTTGCAAAGCAAATTGGTAGATGTATGGAGGTTTACGTAGACGACCTGCTTATTAAGAGTCGATCTATGAGTCAGTACTTGATCGATGCTCGAGAGGTTTTTGGAGTGTTACGAGAAACCCAGATGAGGTTGAACCCGAAGAAGTGTACTTTTAGAGTCAGGTCGGGTAAGTTCTTGGGCTACATGATTTCGAAGGACGAGATTCGAGCGAACCCGGATAAGATCGAGACTCTGAAGAATATGCCCGCACCTAGAAATATAAAGGAAGTACAAAGGCTCACCGGCCGAATGGCCGCTCTCAACAGATTCTTATCGAGATCCGCCCAGCGTGCGCTATCATTCTTCAAGATACTTCGCAAGGCCAGTCCTTTCCATTGGGATGATGCCTGTCAGACAGCCTTCAAAGAATTGAAAGCCTATTTGTCAGAGTTACCCACCCTCACTTCACCTCGAGAAGGGGAGAAGTTGTTGGTTTATTTGGCCGTGTGCGAGGAGGCAGTGAGTGCGGTTCTAGTCAGAGAAGGGGTACATGGCCAGGTGCCAATCTATTTTGTCAGCAAGGCATTGCATGGCCCTGAGATCCGGTACTCACCGGCTGAGAAGTTAGCACTATCTCTGGTTCACGCCTCGAGAAAGTTGAGGCCCTATTTTCAGGCTCATCCTATTGCGGTAGTCACAGACCAGCCTTTAAAGCAGATTTTGGCGAAGCCCGACACCTCAGGTCGATTGGCGAAATGGGTGGTTTCCTCGAACTGCGATAAAAGCACAGGCCTTGGCGGATTTTTTAGCTGAAGGGGTCTCCATCAAGCTTGACCAAGAGAAGCAAAGTCCAGAAGAAAAATGGACTCTCCAAGTCGATAGAGCATCGAGCAAGGAAGGGGCAGGAGCAGGGCTCCTTCTAGTAAGCCCGAAAGGCGAAGAATTCCCATACGCCCTTCGATTCGATTTTAAAGCAACGAACAACGAGGCCGAGTATGAAGCTATGATAACGGTCTGAAACTTGCTCTGAAGCTGGGTGTCGAGGATTTGTTGGTGTATAGCGACTCGCAGTTGGTGGTAAATCACGTGAAAGGGGAGTATGAGGCTAAGAAAGAAACTATGAAGAATTACTTAGCCGTAGTCTAGGGCCTCATACCTAAATTCAA
This sequence comes from Gentiana straminea, assembly GCA_036785695.1. Taxonomy (NCBI): domain Eukaryota; kingdom Viridiplantae; phylum Streptophyta; class Magnoliopsida; order Gentianales; family Gentianaceae; genus Gentiana; species Gentiana straminea. The sequence goes on along the minus strand of JAVUPR010000398.1, from coordinate 816,418 downwards.
ATCGGTTCAGTTCGAGCAAGTTCCCCGAAGTAAGAATAAAAGAGCCGATGCGCTCTCTAAGCTTGCATCGAACTTCATGTCGAGTAAGAAGGTTCTAGTCGAGTTATTGGCCGATAGGAGTTACATCGAGACGGAGGCCCAGCCGATCACTCAGCAGGCCACGTGGATGGACTCGATCGCCCTTTACCTCAAAGACGGAATTCTACCATCCGACAAGATACAAGCCAGAAAAATTCGACTCCAATCCGCTCGATATGCGTTCTTCGACGACATCCTCTATCGGAAATCTTTTGTGAGCCCATGGTTGAGATGTGTTTCAGAAAGTGAAGGGGAATACCTCTTAGAAGAAATTCACAGAGGGGCCTGTGGGAATCACTGTGGGGCCAGAATGTTAGCTCGAAAATGCAAGTTAGCTGGGTACTTTTGGCCGTCGATGCAACGAGATGCGAGTAATCTCATCCAGGAGTGCAACTCTTGTCAGATTCATGATAATATTTCTCATCAACAAGCACAAGACATGAACGTCATCTCGTCAGCATGGCCTTTCGATCAATGGGGAGTCGACATTGTTGGGCCTTTACCCCGGGCCCCGGGAAATCTCAAATTTGTGGTCGTTGCAGTTGACTACTTTACGAAATGGGTAGAAGCTAAGGCTTTACCCGACATCCGAGAAGCAACCATCAAAAAGTTCTTGTGGGTCGACATTCTATGCAGGTACGGCATTCCGAAGGCATTGATCTCGGATAACGGTACCCAGTTTTAAGATCGAAAAGTTAGAGAATGGTGCAGCGAATACCACATCGACCAGCGATTCACCTCAGTGGCTCACCCACAGGCAAACGGTCAAGTTGAGCAAACTAACCGACAAATCAAGCTGGGTTTAAAGAAAAGACTAGAGGCAGAAGGTCGAGACTGGGCAATGCAACTTCCGAGCATCTTATGGTCATATAGGACAGCTCCCAATTCATCAACAACGAGAAACTACCTTCTCTCTAGTATACGGGTGCGAAGCGGTGATACCAGCTGAGATCGGTGTTCCCTCACCTCGAGTTCTGGCCTACAATGTTGAGACAAATGATCCCGAAATCCGACAGGAAAGGGATAATATCGAGGAGCGAAGAGAGATAGCCTCAACCAGAATGGCAAGGTATAAACATAAGATTTCTCAGTACTACAACTCGAGGGTCAGACACAGATACTTCAAAGTTGGAGATCTGGTCTTGAGGAAGAACGAAGCAAGTCGACAGGAAGCGATCGGAAAATTGACCCCGAATTGGGAAGGCCCGTATCAGATTCTGAAGGTTCACCCCAAAGGGTGGAACCGTGGTTCCTCGACATTGGCATGCCAACAATCTGAGAAAGTATTATGTTTGAGATAAGCTTTGCTTCGACGAACTTTTGTTTACTTTTCAGCTTTAAGTCTTGTAATAAGTCCATGAGACAATTTTATGAGTATTCTAATAAACTTGTGTTTTCTCGAGATGTTTTCTGTGTTTGTTAGGATTTATAGCCGAAACAATACAAGTCCAATGTGATAGAAAATGTTAAGGCAAAACAATCGTCGACGAGTAGAGAAATCCGCAGGTCGGACATCTCGATAAAGCCAAAAGCAAAGTTAGCCTAATGGGCAACAAATGCAAAGGCACAAAGACGGTTCGCAGGGTCGGGCCACAGGTCCAAGCTAAAAGCCGAACGAGCCAAAGTGGCGAACGAGGGTAAAGCAAAGGACGGTTCGCATGGTCGGGCCAAATGTCCCAGTCGAAAGCCGAATGAGCCTAAGAGGCGAAAAAGGCCTGGACAAAGGACGGTTCGCATAGTCGGGCCACCTGTCCCAGTCGATGGTCGAAGGAGCCTAAGAGGCAAAGAAGACCAAGACCAGGGACAGTTCACATTAAAATGCTTAGCCTAAGGTCAAATAAGCCTAAAGGGCAAAAAGCTAAGGCAAGCGAGTCGATCTCAAGTGCAATAAGAACCTAAAGTTCATAATACACTTAGGGGTCAACATAACGTAAATAAAGCGAGTAGCGAACAAAGCCAAAGGCTCGACAAGGGAAAGACTACAACATATCAAAAAGACAAGCAAAGCAACAAGAAAGAAAAATCAAATTGCAAAAGCAAGTCAAATTCAAAACAAAGTTATTACAAAACAAAGCTCGGTCGAAAAGACCAGCCAAAGTTAATTCGAAACAATAAATGTTATTACCGATCAAAGTACAAGGCTTCAAGTTCAGATGAACAAATCAACAAAAGAAATTTTTTGAAAGATAAACGGTCAAGGGTCGGCCTCCGGATTCGGCTCAGAAATGGCAGGGGTCGGATCGACTGCAGTCGGGTCAGCAGCAGGGACAGAAGTGGAAGGACCATACATGATGGCCAAAGACTCTCCCTGTTGGAACTCTTCCATGTATCGATCATATAATGCCTCCGAGTCGGGATTATAAAATACCGGCGTCTCGAGGGTCGACACGTCGAGTTCCGGGATGACAGCCTTTACTACTGCCAGAGTGTAGCCGCCCATCATCGAGGCGCGCATGATCACCTCCAGATCAGCATCAAGATTGGCCGACTTTCGATACTCTGCAATCGCGTCAGTTGCCGCCGTCTCGAGCCGCGCGCACGCTTGATCCAATTCAGCTCGTAGCGCATCTCTGTCCTGTCGAGCCGTCGCAGCGTCTTTTAATGAAGCCTTGTGCCACCCTTGTACCTTCTCGTAGTCTTGAGCCAGCTTGAGCAGCTCCTTACCCTGATCTTGCCTCTCAGCCCGCAGTCGGTCCCGCTCCTTCTCAGCAGCCGTCAGCTTGTCCTGCAGCTTTTGGCACTCGGCAACCGACTCGCGCTTTAATGCCTCGAATTGAGAATCCATGGCGGAGATATCGGCATTCTTTGCAACGATGTCCCGCAAAAGCTTGCCGTTCTCCCTGCGCAGATCGTCTGCCGACTCACCCGTCTTGACCAGCCTCCGGGAAGCATCTCGGCTGACAATGTTACTATGCGATAGAAAGAGAAATTTCAGATGATAAATGACAAGGCAAAGGCCTCGAAAAAGACCAACGTCTAAAGAGGAATAGTACAATCGACTTACGAGGCGATTCAGCTTCCGGAGCACCTGAGCCAAGCCCTTATCCTCCAGGGCCACGAAATCATCAGTGACCCAGTTCAGATCGATTTTCGGCTTGGGAGAAGCCTCAGTAGCCTTGGCCCTCTTCGACTGTCGATGTTGTTCCTGCACCAGCTCAGCAGCAGTCGGCCTTTTCTTGGACCGAGGTGCCTGCGCCTCGACATGAAGCTCAGTAACCGGATCCACCTCGACCAGCTCCTCCTCGTCCTCATCATGCAGAGAGCCGAAACGGACCGTCAAACCACTGCTGGACGGAGGCAGCTCAGTAGATCCAGTTGGTGCTGTTGACTCGACGGCAGCAGGGGTGGGTTCAGGCTGAGTAGCACCCCTCTCTCGGGAAGAAGAAGGCTCCTTGACTTCAGGCACAGGCAAGTCAGGGGTAGCCCGACCCCCGGTAGGTGGGGCAGCCACAACTGCCGACTCAGGAACACGTGTGGGATCGGTGACCTTGGTAAACCTGCCCACTGCAAAAACGAAGGCAACCAGTTAGTTTTTTATTAACAAACAACAAGTTGTCAGGCTCGACAAACAGCATATAAAAAGCAAACAAATAAGGAAAATTCCTACGGTTCTCGAGATCTTGAAGATGAAGGCCGACGTAGGGGATCGGCCCCGCTTCCTCTAGATGGGCCAAGTCATAGAGGAGACTCAAATCTCGAGTGACCACCTCGAAATTGTGTCTACCCAACTGTCGGGCCTCCTCCGGAATGGGGGCACTTCCCCACTTGTCCTTCTTCGAGCCCCTCGACCTCTATTGGCCTATGTAGGGGTTCGCTAGACCATGTCGAAGAAAGAAGAATCGAGGCTTCCACTCCCCGTGAGAAGAAGGTCCCTTGGTCACGAACTCGTGTCGGTTCGCCCTTCTCTGAAAAGTATACCAAAGCTTATCTGGTGTAGCAGAGATCTGATAGTAGTATCGAAACAAGGGAATCAAGAAGCAGACCCCAGCCACTCGGCAAGCGATGATGAACCCCATGATAGTCCTGACAGCATTCGGGGCAATCTGAGAAACACTTATCTCATAATGGTCGAGAATCGCAAGAATGGCCGGGCAAAGTGGAAACCTTAATCCACTTGCAAGTTGATTGTCGTAAACGGCGCAAAATCCTTCTAGGGGCTCGTCGGCAAATTTATGAAGGCCGGAAGGAAGACGAGCTTCAAACGGAGGACTGGGAATGTTGTACCTCCGGCAGATTTTGGTGACCTCCTCGGGAGAAAACGAACTGAGGCATCCTTCGGCACCCTTCCCATCCATCCTAGTCACTAATTTCTTGGGTTGATTGGGGACAGGAGGGGGGAAGCCGTAGACTCGCCGGAGTCTTGCCGGGGAAGATGACCAGAGGTAGTAGGTGCCGGAGATTGGCTATGAACTGGTGTTTCACCACCCCTATCCGATTCAGTAGCACTACTTCTATGGGACATGGATAATTCAAAGAACAAGATGAACAACACAGAAAAATAGAAAAACAGAAAAACGGTGGCTTACTTGGTGTTGGAAACTGGGAGTTTATGAGGAATGTGGCAAATTGGCTCTGCTGCAACTTCTATCTCTCTCCTTTATATGCTAGCAAATAGGCAAAATGATTTGGAAAGACGTGAGTGATGGGGAGTTATAACCCTCTATAAATCACGAGAATCAAGGCAACGATGCATTATGATTTACAGAATTCGAAGCGTTTTGTATGCCAGATATCGCGCCACGTGGAAATAGGCGGTTAGGGTTAACAAGTGGCGGGTGAAAGCCGCCCAAATAAAAACCCAACTCGAAGACGATTCAGGTGACAGACTCGACCTCGGACAACGGAAGTCGCCTCTCTCAAGTCTGGGGGGCTTATGACGATATTGGGTTTCACCCCTCCACGTGTCGTCTATCGATTGGTCATAAAGCAATATCATGGATAAAACACCAAGGTAACCATGTCGATGCCCAGGCTCGAGGCTAAGGCCATCTAGTAGACGCCATGCTACGACGATCGACTATCGAGAAGTGTGAGACGACAAGTCCATAAGGACAGAGTCCACACCAGCTAGCAGTGTACGACAATAAGTTCCATGGTCGATTACCGCAGGTCGGGATATCGACCTCGAGGACAGAGTCCGCACCAGCTGTCCAAGCCCATTAACAGGGATAGCTTGGGCAAGGGTTTAAGGCCCATTAAAGGGTAAAGATGACAATAACATAAGCCGACTTAACCTTAGGGTTTAGGCAAGTATTGTCATTATAAATACCCCAATCCAGGAACTACGTAAGGCTTGATTCCTGGAACATAACAGGATACGTAGGCAATCTAAGATACAGTCTTACACTCAGCCCGCAAACACAAAAATCCACCACCGCACTCTTTTAGGCATTAGGGTTTTGTGTGTGTTGATCACTAGATTCAATTAGGGCCCGGATTATTAAGGTGACATAATTTGTCATTGTCAAATAGCTTCTATATTTTACTAAGTACCTTTGTACTTACCTCGAATGCATATTGTTTTGTGTGTTTGGGGATGAGAAGATGAACTTGTAGATTATCATCTTAACGAGGATTTTGTGGACGACATTTGAGGATGTCGCGTTGATGCTTTTATTATCTTTTATTTGAATTGTACAAGACTATGTTGTTTTAATATTGCAAGACTTGTTGTACTTTTATGAGAATGATTTGTTGTAAGACGAGTTGGTGTACTTTTGTTAGACTTCATACTTTCATAAAGTTTGTAATATCGTGGTGGTTTAAGTTACCTTTCTATCTTTAGATTGTTGCATTTCTATTCTTGTTAATAATAAAAAAATTACCTGAGTCTTTTAGGGTCGCTAATGCTAAACTCGATACGACGTAGTAAAGGCTTACAAATAATATTGATTTATTTAATATTACATGTGCCGAATGTTTCTTTTCCGAATATGGACTTGGTGTCCGGGAATGGGGCATGACAGTTGGTATCAGAGCGAAGCGTCCATTAGGCTTCCTTTCTTGAGATAAATTTCTTTACATCACCCAGTAACCTTACGATCTTCTTGATCTTTCAGAATGGTGACAACGAGAAGAAGTGTTCATGGGGCTGAGAGTTTGGGGGTTAGACGTGAGGCACGCAGTCCTACACTAGTGGTAGGGAGTGAGGTGTTGAGACTTAATGTTCCACCACAACAGAATCAGACACCGCGGGCTGAACATGAGCAACCTCCACAGTGGCATATGGGAGGCTCAGTTCAGGTTACCATTGTAAGTGATGTTCCAGCAGGTTTTGCTTATTTCCACCACCACCTACAAGCTATCCCCCAACTACAGCCTACCCTCCACAACAACATACCTTCTATCCTGCACCCATAAGTCAACCACCTCAACCTACAATACCTCCATCACCACGGTTTGACCATCACTATAGCTTTGGATACCCACAATATGGACTACATCAGCCATACCATACTCCACAACACCATCCAAGGTACCACCATTATCAACAAGCACCACCCGTGACACAACCTCAACAGCCATATCCACCACCTTATCCACCTCAAGAACCACAAGTACCCTACGGTTATCCACCTGTTTATCCACCCGTTTATCCACCAGCTTACCCTCCAATTAGACCTCAAGTTTATGAGCAGACACCACCCATGGATTGGTACACTAGGCTGAAAAGGAACCATATGCAAGACTGCTACAGAAATGTGGAACCAATCAAGGCTGAGATGTGGTTGAGGAGCATTGAAAAAGCATGCAGAAATGTGAATGTACCGGAAATGGAGATGGCTCAGTTAGCTACAGGCTTCTAGTTGAATACGGCAGAGAGTTGGTTTGATGCCATAGAGGGTAGCCGAGGCAAAGTTACAGATTGGAAAGAGTTTAAGGAACTCTTCTATAATGAGTACTACCCTCCAGCGGTACAAGCGAGTCAATCAAGTAGGTTTTTTAGGCATAGTCAATGTATGCACACCACCGTGTCTCAATACACTAATCGCTTCAACGAGTTGGGAAGGTTTTATCCTGAGATCATGCGAGTTGAGGAGAAGAAGATGGCCTTCTATAGGAATGGTTAATCTCATGAGATTCGTGCCGGTATGATGGGTGCTACGCCAAGGAACCTGGCAAAATTGTTGAACAAGGCTATAGAGGTCGAAACATTCAAGAATAGGCCGTCGGTAATCATAGGAGTTAAGAGAAGTTTTGGTACAAGTCAAGGAAGCAACCGTACAGCCCCCATCAGAATGCAAGAAGACAACAACACCATTGAAAGCCACTCCAATGACTAGTGCACCACTTTGCTCAAAGTGTAATAGGAATCATGCCGGTGAGTGCCGAGCAAGTTCAAGTCGCTGCTACCTTTGCGGGGATCCGGGACACATTGCAAGAAACTGTCCAAACAAGGAGAACAATGGGAAACAGAATCAAGGGAAGTTCAAGTCGGCAGGTTCGTGTGTTTGCTATGGATGCAGAGTTCGTGGAGCCTGATGACAATGTTATTTCAGGTACTTTTAATTTGATTATTCTATATTATTAAAATATTCTTATAGCACGTTAAATCATGTTATAATTATATTTAAATAAATAAGTTTATATTTTGGGTACGATAATATTAGAAGATCTAGTAGTTACAGCTTTGTTTGATATTGGAGCTTCTAATGCCTTTGTGTCGAAAAATATTGCTAAGAAACTAAATCTGCCTTCAGAAACATTAAAGAATTCTATGAGAATAAGATGATGCCTCAGGTTGCTAAGATGATGCCTCGGTTGAAGATGTGTGAGTAGGAACATATCGGTGTAAGAGTGACTTGATAGTGTTAGACTTTTCAGACTTTGATGTAATTTTGGGGATAGAATAGCTATCCAAGAATTTTGTACACTTGGACTGTAGAAGGAAGAGAGTGACATTTAAGGTACCCGGAAATCATCTAAAAACTTTCAAGGAAACGTCTACAAGCCTTGCAAGAAGCGACACCCAATAATTTCAGCGGTTAAGGCTATATGAACATGTCAAAAAGGATGTGAAGGCTACTTGTTGTATGCAATGGATGTTGCATAAGTGAAGCTTGAGTTGGAAGAAACTCCAATAGCAAGGGAGTACCCCGATGTGTTTCCGGATGAGATACCGGGAAACATGCCGGATAGGGAGATAGAATTTGAAATCAAGTTGATACCGGGAGCGGCACCGGTTGCTAAGGCACCCAATAGGATGGCCCCAGCTGAATTGAAAGAGTTGAAGGCTCAACTCAAAGATATGCTAGAAAGGAATATAATTCAGCCAAGTACATCACCATGGGGAGCCCCTATTTTGTTTGTTAAAAAGAAAGACAGTAGCATGAGAATGTGTATCAACTTTAGGGCTTTGAAAAATCTCACCATCAAGAATGAGTATCCCCGACCAAGGATTTATGATTTGTTCATTCAGTTGCAAGGTAAGAAAGTGTTTTCCAAGATTGATCTTAGGTCAGGTTATCACCAGTTGAAGATAAAGGTAGCGGATATACCTAAGACAGCGTTTAGTACAAGATATGGACATTATGTGTTCTTGGTTATGCCTTTTGGAGTCTCTAATGCTCCATCCACTTTTATGGACTTGATGCAGTGTGTGTTCATGCCATATTTGGGTAAGTTCATGATAGTATTCATAGATGATATCCTTATATACTCAAAGGATGAAAAAGAGCATGAAGAACACTTAATAATCGTCATGAAGACGTTCAAAGATAAACAACTTTTTGCTAAGTTTTCGAAGTGTGGGTTTTAGTTGAATCAAGTCAGTTTTCTGGGACACGTGATATATGGGGATGGCATACAAGTTGACCCAGTGAAGATAGAAGCAGTTGAGAAATGGCCAAGACCTACCAAAGTATCAGTAGTATGAAGTTTTTTGGGTTTGGTAGGTTACTATGTAAAGTTTGTGCAATACTTTTCTAAGATGGCTACATCACTCACTTAACTCACCCAAAAGAATGTGAAGTTTGATTGGACTGATGAGTGTGAAAGAGCTTTTCAAACTCTAAAGGAGAGGTTGACATCAGTACCGGTTTTGGAGGTTCCAGAAATCTTTGACAACTATGACGTCTACACCGATACTTCGGGACAAGGTTTGGGTTGTGTGTTGATGCAATGAGGAAAGGTTATCGCCTATGCATTTAGACAACTTAAGGAGCATGAGAAGAACTACCCGACACATTACTTAGAGTTAGCAGCAGTAGTGATTTTCCTTAAAGACTTGGAGGCATTACTTAAATGGAGTCAAGGCAAGAATCTTCACAGACCACAATAGCTTAAAGTACTTCTTTACACAAGAAAATATGAGTATGAGGCAATGGAGATGGTTAGAGTTTGTGAAAGACTATGACTTGGATATCCAGTACCATCCGGGTAAAGCGGATGTGGTTACGGATGCGTTAAGTAGAAGACCAAGGTCTACGGTTTCAAGGTTTGAAGTTGCTATAGATCAGTTAAATGGGCTGATAATTTGGTGTTTTGAGCAGTGTGGAAACCATCAGTTTGTCGCTCCGTTTTTAGAAAAGTCAGAGTTGATGGATGACATCTAGGGTAAACAAGATGAAGATCCGGTGTTGGTTGATTTGAAGCAAGTTTCTAGGGAGAAGCCTACAGTTGGTTATATGCTAAACAAGAACGGGAATCTTTGGTACCAAGATAGGTTGTGTGTTCCGAATATCAGGGACTTAAGGCAAAGTGTTATGGATGAAGAACACATGATAGCTTTTTAGTCCACCAGTGAGCTACCAAGATGTATAGAGACTTGAAGGAAAGCTTTTGGTGTCCTTCTATGAAGCTGGAAATAGCAAAGTTTGTGTCAGAATGCGATACGTGTCAAAAGTTAAAAGCCGAGCATAGGAAACCAGAAGGTATGCTAAAACCTTTAGACATCCCCGAGTGGAAGTGGGATAAGATCACCATGGACTTCATCACCGGTTTTCCAAGAACAAAGAGTGGTCATGATATGATTAGGGTGATTGTTGATAAATTGACAAAGTCAGCCCATTTCATACCTACAAAAGTTGGTATGTCATTTAAAAAGATGACTACACTATATTTGGATAATATAGTGAGGTTGGATGGAGCACCTATATCAATAGTTTCAGATCGTGAAAGTTGGTTCATCAGTCACTTTTGGAAGAGTTTACAAAAAGGCTTTGGGTACAACTTTGGATTTTGAGTACAGCTTTTCAACCTTAAACGGATGGGCAATTCGAAAGAACAATCCAAACACTTGATGATATGTTAAGAGCATGTGTTTTGGAAGAAGGTGGATCGCGGGATGATTACCTACCCGTGGCTGAGTTTGCCTACAAAAACAGTTATCATGCAAGTTTGGGTATGGCGCCGTTTGAAGCATTGTATGGTAGAAGATGTAGAATGCCTCTATTTTGGGATGAAGTTGGAGAGAAGAAACTCACCTGGCTAGAATTAGTTGAGCAAGATAAGTAAAGAGTTTTGTTGGTAAAGAGGAACTTGAAGGTAGCTCTAGATCCTCAGAAAAGTTGGGCTGATGTTCGTAGAAGACCCTTAGAGTTTGATGTCGGTGATAGAGTTTACTTGAGAGCTTCACTAACGAAGGAAGTCAAACGGTATGGACAAAAGGAAAGATAAGTCCGAGGTATGTCGGACCTTTCGAGATCACCGAAAGAGTAGGACCTTTCGTCTTACGAGTTAAAATTACCAGAGTCTATGTCAAGCGTTCACAATGTGTTTCATGTCTCGATGTTGAAGAAGTGTTTGACAAAGTAGGATGTTGAAGCTACAGTTGATCTGGAAATCGTTCAAGATAACCTCGCATGTGATGAGAAACCGGTTAAGATTTTTGATAGATAGGAAAAGACGATCAAGAGGCGGATGATCCCTTTGGTGTTAGTTCAATGGAGTAATGAATCACCAAACGAAGCAACTTGGGAAGTGGAAGATGATATGATCACCGAGTTCCTAGAATTTTTGGATTTTACAAGGTATATTCAAGTTTCAAGGGCGAAACTCCTCTTAAGGGGGAGGAATGTAATATTCCAATTTTCTATAAAGGGAAGTCGTGTCATTTTGTTAAAACAAATTATTAGATTCATTATATTTTTATGGAATAAAGAAAATATAATTTGATATATATATATATATATATATATATATATATATATATATATATATATATATATATGCTAGATATGTGTATATTTGTCCTTGGGGATTAAACTGTAATTAAAACAAAGGTAAGGAGGTTTAACTAAATACTAGTGGGAGGTTTTATTAGGGAAATAACCTCCCCACTAATTAGAAAATCCTGTCAGAAGTTTGAAAACAAATTTCCTACAACTTGAGAGAAAAAGAAAAGAGAAAAACTTCTCCTTCGGAATTCTAAGTGAGTTCTTGGTGCTTTTTAGATCAAAGTAGGACACCGGAAACATGAGAGAACGAGGATCGTGTTGATACGAAGTTCATCAGGTTTTATCAAGTAAGAAAGTCGTCCTGAAGGCTGTTTTGTTCAAGTTTGGTGTCTTCTTGGTGAAATTCGTTGTTATAGTTATTTAGAAAACTTGATCTTAACTAGTTGTTGAACTGGTTTTGGATGAAATAGGTTTTTGTGGAGTTTGAAGGTGTTGTTGCAGTCTTTTCTTCAAGTTTGCTGTGTTTTGTGCTTGAAACAAGTAAGAGATCTTCCTATTGTGTTATTTCAAGTGTTATAGAGTTTGGTTGTGAGATTGGAGTTGTTTTGGTGTATGATATCTTGTGTTTTGATGTTAGACCAATGTGCTACGATGTGGTATGTTAAAAGGTTATATTTGCTACTATTTTTTTGTTAAATTGCTGAAGAACATGCTTGGAAAAGTTGTAGAATCGAGAGATGTGTTGAATATCATGTTTAAGGCTTGCCCAGGTTGAATGCAAACGCATTGTGTAGCATTGAACATGATGGTTCCAGCATGTCCAATATGCACACATTAACTTGAATGCGCACGCATTCCTGCTTCAGGTTGGTTCATGATGTTTATTGGTTCAGAGTTGAACATAATGGTTCCAGCATGTCCAATGTGCACACATTAACTTGAATGCGCACGCATTCCTGCTTCAGGTTGGTTCATGATGTTTTCAGCACAGGCAATGCGTATGCATTGCAGACAATGCACACGCATTGGTTGATCAGGATGAAAAAGGAGGTCTCTAAACCAGTGAATGCGCATGCATTGACTCTGTTTTTGGGAAAAAAGAATGTTTTGAGCTATGTGTTGAGTTTTAAGTGTTGTTTCTTGATCTAATAACATTAAATAAAAGTGAGCAATCCTTGAATGAGTTTCTGATGCTTTTAGTTCCGGCACCAAATGTACTCTTAAAGGGAGTTGAAGTTCGGGACCATTGGAAGGGCATGATAGGCTTGTGCTTTGGTGAATTAGCATTCACCAATGTCTGTGTAAGTGATAGGAAGTTGTGTTTTCAAGATTAAGTGAGGGAGTAGATTCGGTTAAGGTGAGGTTAACCTTGAAAACACATAGGTGGTTAGTTAATGTTTAATAAATACGTACTTGTTTAGTAAAAGATTAAATACCATGTCGTTCTTGGTTACGCACAAGGCTATATATCATGACGTCAGGGCGGTCAATAAAAGTGAATAACTCTACTGGCCTAAAAAAGGTTGAATGGTAGAGGAACATCACCGAACGCGTGCACTATCGGGTTAAACCCGAGGCTATCAGTGTGATCCATTCCTAGGTGGAAAAAGATATCTTGTGGTGGATATACACCATGCGTAGTGCCCTTGGATGCAGGTATAATAAAAGGTCAGCTAAGCTATTAACAGTTAGTCATGACATTTTGATGAGCATGAAATGAACCCTAGATTGAGTTGGTTTCATAAACATAACCTCTTAAACATAATTGATACTTTATACTATTGATTAATACAATAGCATCTATCTTTTACTAAGTACCTTTGTACTTACCTCGAATGCATATTGTTTTGTGTGTTTGGGGATGAAAAGATGAACAGGTGGATTATCAATTTGATGAGGATTTCGAGGATGACATTTGAGGATGTCGTGTTGATGCTTTCATTATCTTTTATTTGAATTGTACAAGACTATGCTGTTTTAATTATGCAAGACTTGTTGTACTTTTATGAGAAAGATTTGTTGTATGACAAGTTGTTGTACTTTTGTTAGACTTCGTACTTTCGTAAAGTTTTTAATATCGTGGTTGTTTAAGTTACCTTTCTATCTTTAGATTGTTGCATTTTTATTCTTGTTAATAAAAAAAATACCCGATTCTTTTGCTTCCGCTAATGCTAACCTCGATACGACGTAGTAGAGGCTTACATATTGATTTATGTAATATTATATGTGCCAAACGTTTCTTTTCCGGATATGGACTCGATGTTCGGGAATGGGGCGTTACAATAACTAATAAAATAGCAACAACCCGTTTAAAAACACCGCCTTTTATTTGCAATTTCCAAAAGTGAAATTGAAAGCATAATGAAATGTAAAAAAGCTACAATCCTTGATTCCAACCACTTCTACGAACAGCTTACGATAATTAGGCATTACACTACGATTAGGTAACTCTCTAATCTACCAAAGCCTAGTTATTCTCAAGAAGGAAAGCGAAACTAGATATTAGGGTTAGAACGAAAGTTTACCGTATGAAAACGAAAACCGTGGGAACGATCATCTTTTCCCTGTGATCAATTTCTTCTACTGTTGTCTGCACAAATAATCAATCGTTTAGCCTCACGATTGAAGATTCCCTTCCTGCTTCTCACTCTATTCTTGCATCGCCTCTCTACGTAATTCCTTATAAAACTACCGACGTGATTATTTAAAAAATAATGGGATTATTTTCCATAAATACTTATGTTGGTCCATTGAAAAGGCTTTGGATAAGTTTAGAGGGGGGGGTGAATAAACTTAACACTTAAAACTTTTGGAGTTAACAAACTCAGCAACTTCATAAGTCTGCTGATCACTCAGTAGTCTGCTGATACTGAGTAATCTGCTGACTAATGACTTTACTGAATTTGTTGCAGCAGAATATATTAAAATAAAACCTTATTACTTGTTGTTAAAATATGATACCAAGTATTAGATACTCAGTAGTACATGTGTGTGAATCAGTTGCTAGTTCAGTAGATTGATGTGCTCGATATACTAAAGCAGAATATAAATGTAGAAAGTAAGTAGGCAAATTTTATAGTGGTTCCAGGTGGTGTAATCCTGTCAGTCCAATCTTCTCCTGTGATGTTGGAGGAAATTCACTAGAGATTCTTGAGGTATCAGTTACAAAAATCCGTAAGTTGCTTGTCCTTCACAATTAACTATGGCTTCACAAACTGAACACTTGGAATAGGTAAGATTGCTGCTCCAAAGTCTTCCACTGGTCCTTGAACTGTAGGATTGCCTCTTCACCTGCTCCACCACAAACAACAGTCCTTGACACCCAAAGATGCTTCACTGTCTTCAGTATATTTCATATAAAAGAAACTTTGAATCAAGTAAGTGATTCAGCTTTCAGCAGCTTGATCAGGATGATATGATCAACAGCTAGAGGTCTTCAAGTTAGTCAACTTTATGTAGCTTGAAAGCATATTACACTTGAAGAAGTTTACTGGATCAGTACCTTTATGCTCAGTAGGGTCAACAGAGTGTTTTCTTGATAAGAGTCTGAAGCTCAAGATTATCTGTTATTTCTCTCAAAAATCATCATACGTATCTGAATTAGGAGTCCTCTATTTATAGGTAGGAATCCTTGTGACTTATGTTTGAAATTCAAACATAGCCATTTCAGATTTGTCTCATCTTGACTTGCTTTCTGTCGATGTTCATAGTACTGACACTTGTCAGAATGCTTTTTGTCAGTTTACAGTCTGTCCACCCTTTGACTTGTATCCATTGGATAAAGGTCTGAATCTTTCCAACGTCCATTTAATCTTAACCATTGATTTGTTTGAAAAAATCAAGGTTGTTAGCTGTCCATTTCTTTGTAATCTTCCAATGTAGCCTTTGAATGATCCGAAATATATATCAGTAGGTTCCTGTGAATGTAAGTCTGCTGAAATGCATAACAGTCAATGTTCCAATGTTGCTGTGTTTATAAAAATACTTCAGCTGACTTCTCTTATATCTAACTTTTTTTATTATGAAGTTAGATTACACCAATTTAAATATAACTAAGTTCTAATCACCACCTAACTTGTGGAACTTAGACTTTGTACACAAGGTATATGTAATCAGTTTAGGTCATCACAGACTTCCCTAAATTCTGATTCCATATCCTTGACTTTAATTACTAAGTTTGATCACTTAGCCTTCAATAACTGAGATTGAGCCCTCAGCCTTCTGTCTTCAGCATGTTCCTAAACTAGTCTACTGTCTCAAGTACCCTACTGACATAGACATGTCTACTGATGAAAGTCAGCTGAGCTTTTACAGTGCTTGTTTGATCAAACCTATACAAAGATCAAACTCTTATAAACCTATACATTTGATCTAGACATCTTTTTGCCTTTGCACTCATCACTAAAACTTAAAAATAAGTCCAACAATTTCCCCCTTTTTGGTGATGATGCCAATACCCTCCTTACATTAAAGAAAAAAGATTAAAGACAAAAACAGAACAAATTCCAGTCATTTCTCATTATAATCATATTGTTCAAGAGTATTACAAGCTAGATTAGCAAAAATATAATGCATGTGTACGTATGCTGATCTAGTGTCTTCTTTCTCTTTCTTGCCTTTCCTTCTCTTGCTGTTCATGACAAGCTCTTATTTCTCTAACCATTTCTCTCATCCAATCATTTTCAATAAGAGAGAAATAAATGTGAGGATTCACTTCTTTCCACCATTTCCATGCTTCAGGCAGAGTAAGGTTGATCTGATGTACTCTGAGGCCTAAACGCATGTATGATTCCTAGAATTCATTGAGTGAATCTTTAGCTGATGTAATAGTTAGACTCCTTCCACCTCTACCACCTCTTCCACCTCTTCCACCCTTGTGTGAAGATCTAAGAGCTTGACTCTGGCTTCCCAAAACTTAAGCCCCAAAAAGGAATTGAGTCCCTAATGAAAGCCCTTGTCATGGTAAGGTCTTCTCTTGTTATAGTGGAGCTTCTTATATTCTCTTAGAAGATTATCAGTAAGTGGAAGTCTACCGGTGCAGGTTCTCTGTAGGCATTGGTGTCAGCTTCCCATCTTTTCTTTGCAAAAATCCTAGCAGCCTCTGCTATTGCTGTTTGGCTCTCTTCGCCCTTATTGACATCATCATAAAAACGGGACAGTAGGCCATGAACACTCTCCTGTGTGATAACTAGATTACTCAGTTGTCCCTCCATAATTTCAGTTCTAGTGTCAACTGCAGTAATCCTTTCTTGCATAGTTTGCTCAAGTAGATTGATCCTCTCAGTAAACTTAGGATCCAATCCACCAAGGTTAAGTGTTCTAGCAGGCTCAGCCACATCAGGCTTAGGTGCCTCAGCAAGTTGATCAAGTTTTTGTTGAATAGAGGCAAATTGATCTTTCAAAAACTTGTCATTAAGTGTATAACCTTGTTTAATCCCTCTCACAACTTGGGTAAGGCCAGCCAGATCATATTGAGTTGAAGTAATATTAGAAGCAACAGTTTCAGTAGTTCTTCCTCTATTCTCCACTAAATTCATCAAGTCTTCAAACCTCTGCTCTTGCCTGTCAAGTTGAGTTCTTAAACTTGTAATATCACTTCTGACAGCCCTCAACTCATCTAACACATGTGCTGGTACTCCACCAGACATTCCTTCAGCAGATTCAACAGTAGGCTCTTCCACACTATATTGTGCCCTCTGTCTGTTGATAACCAGTGCCCTACTTAAGTCTCTTCCAACAGGGGCTGGTCCTTCTTCAACCACAGCACCAAGAATGTCTTCCATTATAGGATCTTGTGCAGGTTCCTCAAAGATAGGTACAAATGCCTGTTCTGGTTCATCATCAATAGGTTCTTCCTCAGGCACTTGAAACTCCTCATCACTGATGTCATATTCCAACAGCTGCTCATCCTCATCAATAACAGCAGTCTGCTGACCATCTTTCTCTCCAGTGGCTTTCCTCCAGCAGGCTCCACTACAGCAGCCTGTTCTCCAACAACAACAGGGGTTTCCTCCAAACCCATTTCTAGTTCCAACCAGTGTCAGGTGCTGTTTGAACCCCAACAACCTGTACCACTAGTTCCGACCTTTGTTCAGGTATTGTTTGAACCTCAGCAGCCTGATCCTCCTCAACAAGTAATGGTGATCCTTCAAATCCCATCACCATGTCCAACCTCTGTGCAATCACTGTCTGCTCCTCAGTGATTAACACTCCCTGTACAAGAGTTGTAAGGAATTCAGCAATATTTTCTTCTTGAAACACTCTTGCATGAGCAATCTAATGACGGTCAAAATATACCCGTAAAAGTCATCAACATTTTCCTTAAATCGAGCCTAATAATATATATTTTATGTTAAATCACATGTGTATATTGATTATTTAATGTTATGTGATTTATAGAATATAAATTGGTATTTATCCGTTTTTTATCATTTAAATACAATTTACTGTGCAATAAATGTTTATTTTGTAGATAGAGATAAATTGGAGATTTTCTACCTAAGAAGAAGATAAATTTCAAGGCAATTCGAAGTGGAATCAGATTAAATTGAGGATAAATATCGAAGCGGCATGAGAAGAGGAGTACGGAATACAAAGAGCCAGCGAGCCAATCCAGTTTTGGAGGACTCGCTGGCAGCCAGCTTCCAATTCGCTGGGGGCGAGCCCCCCTTTTGCCTGGATTAGCTCAGAATTATCCTAACGCGTTTTCATACTTCATTTGGATTTAGGAAACCTATTTTAGATCGGTTCATGCTTATCCCATGCGGATTTCTACTCCTATATATATTTGTACTAGTTCATTAGCAAAAACACACCATATACACCATACACAACTCATAATAAAGTTCTCAGTTTTTCTCAAAGTGGTTTTTATACAAGTTCTACAATAATATAAGTTCTTGTATTTATTTCTTCTTAGTTCTTGATAATTAAGTCCACAATTATTGTTTATCGTTTGAGATGGTTAGTTCTTAGTTAAATGATGCAGATCTAGGATTAGGACGTGAGGCAGTGGGGATTCCTCGTCTATAAGGATCCACACGCCCACGCCCATGTCTCGTGATCTATGTATGATATTATTTTGATCAACAATCGTGTTTCTAGTAGATATATGTAATTGCTTTATGAATTTCTATTTTATCCGTTACGTAGAGAGAAACGCTAAGATTTAGTTGTTCACCGAGTCAGTCTAGCCACGTCTTTATGGTGAGATTGTCCATTTAGAATTTCTTATCTTAGTAGGTATGGCTACGGCTACGTTGCTCATCTGTTTTAATTAAAACGTGTTGTTAGGAAATACCAATATAATACTCCTAGGTCGGCTCATGAATTGATCTTCCGGGACTTTCAGTGAGATCTAGATCTGTGTTATATTAGGGAATTGCGCATGCCTAATTATACGTAGATCGTAGATTAACATGATACCTAAAAAGTTAGTGTTAATGGGATGGAGACTGATGCGATCGCTTAGGAAGTACACCTAACCACAGGGATGTTGCCTAGGTGTGGAATACGGTTAATATCGGTATCCTTAGATTTGTAAGCGTGCAAGTTATATGAGATGGAGGCCTAAAAAGCGAAGTCATGTAATGTAACATAGTGATCTAGATGACCTACCCGGAGCTAGATCTATTTTAGGGGATGACTCCCGTAGCCAATAAAAAAGTGATACGAATCGCGTTAATAGTTAGTGAGTCAAGTTTAATTATATATATGTTCTAGTTCCAAACGATAACATAATAATTGGGGAGGTTAATTATGTTGTATTTATTTGTGTTGTGTCGAGTCGTGTCAATTTATCTTTTCTTGTCCTTCGTTGGTCATAGACCGTTTTTATGTGTTTGACATGCTTAATTAATTATTTATAAAATGACCCCCAATTGGTTCCCTCAGGGATCGACCTTGATTCGCTATAGCTATACTACGATGGGCCTAGTCCTCTTGCTAGTATTGGTTTATGGGGGTCAAGTATTTTAATTTCACTTGACTGATCACGTCAATAAAGTTTTTGGCGCTATTGCCGGGGAGCCAACGGTCAATTATATAAATAATTATTATTCATGTCGAGTTATATGTTTTAAAGTCTGTTTTTACGTTTTTAGAGTCCATCTGGCTATCTGTTCGTAAAAAAAAAAAAAAAAAAAAAAAAGGGGCTGGCTCCCAGCGATCCCAGTGCTTGCTGCGAGCGAGTCCCATTTTTTTTTTTCCGATTTTGGGTCTTCTTTGTATCGGTTATTCCCCCGTTTGTAATCTGTAGGTCTAGCAGCAGCATGAATAATCATGCTGACTATTACTTTACTGACGTTTGTATGTTTTTTCTTATGTCCATAAAGAGCCGAAGAAATTAATTATTCCACTAGATATTGTTCTAGCAAAAATGTCGACCAGTCAATTTTCTGAAGCAAAGAAAGAAGAAGTAAAAGTCACACGCTCAAAAACCACACCAATAAGGTCGGATAAGCAAAAGTTAGTAGAGGAACGAAAAAGATGGAGACACGTGGAAGGGAAAGCAAGAAAACTCGATCTCTTTCAAGGTATGACTGCTGCATTCCGATTATTATTTCTGATTCTGATTCTCGCTCTAGTTCGGAGTCTGACCCTGAGTACCAACCCTCTCTTTCCCCAACTCCAGAATACCCGAGCTCTGATTCTGACCCCGAGTCTGAGTTCAACACTAGACCCATAGTACCCTGCCAACCTGAGGCAGAAGACCTAAAGGATCGCGCTCGTCTATTTCCAAAGTTAGGAGATCCTAGGGCGTTTATTGTTGACGTGGTCTTAAATATGAAGAGAGCTGGCTTAGCGCTATTTGACTCTAGATCGAGCCTTAATATAGTTCCCCATAGCGTTTGTAAGAGGATTGGAGTCTATACCGTTATGAACATGACGATGAACATTCGCTTCGGGGATGGTTCTCGTACCGTGCATACTGGATCCTTGAACAACATGACCATAGGAATTGGGAGGCTTCGCTTTCTAGTCGATATGGTCATGATGGACGTAGAGGAGGATCCCCACTGCCCACTTATACTGGGCCGATCATTTATGGCAACCTCTAAGGCTAGAGTAGACATGGAAAAATTCGAGCTCACATTGTTTGATGCCAAAATGCTTAGAGGTTCATACAATCCTTAGACCCCGATTTCAGCTTCCGCCTAGTATCTCAGTTATGACGGTTCATGGTGTGGATGAGACTGCCTTGATTCCTAGTCAAGGAGATGTTGATATGGTTGACACTGCCCCAAGAAATAGCGAGTTAGAATTCCAATCTATCTTAAGAAGGGACAGAGACGCTCAATCCCAGCGTACAGTACCGGCGGATACCTCAATGCTTATGGCGGACGAGGCAGAAACCGTGTATGGAGATGGGTCCGCCCCATCCAAAGGAATCGCTGAGGATCGAGAAAGCTCAAAGTTGAAAGATAGACGGAGAAGGGTTAAAAAGAGAACTCGTAGAGTTCGATCTTTATGATCGCTAGTTTCTAGGCAGAAGCTGAGGTTAGTGCCTGTTTAGATGGCAAGGAAGACTATATTTTCTTAGGTCTCACCACCAAAGGAAAAGCACGCATTCTCAAAGAAGGAAAGCAAATCTCAGTGAAAGCTGACCGGGTGAAAATCTAGAAGGCAAAGGACAATAAATCAAAGGAATGATGATATTTGGAGAGTCGAGCTGAAGACTTTAAATTCAGAACTATTGCTATCACTTAGGTTTTTGTAATTCTTTTTAGGATTTTAGGTTTTTATTTTCTTCGAGTCAAATAAAAGTAACGTTAAAACGGTTGAGGTTTTATTTTTTATTTTTGCCATGTTCGGATGACCATTGGGTTAAGGATGTGCAAAATTTTTTTTTTTACTCGATTCATTGTAACGTGAAGTAGAGTCTCATAGGCGTGTCTAGGTTAGTATGCTGAAAAAAGGAATAAAAGATACGACATCAATCCGAGGAGAAGACGGGAGCAATGCATGAGTTTAAATGAAGCTGATTGGAGGCAAGATATTGAAAATCGGAGACAGTTTGGTCTGACTGCCTTATTGGGCAGTGTCCAGAATTTTATTTTTGTATGAACAATGTTTTGTAATTTAAAGTGTGAAAGTAGTAAAACATTTTGGTTTACCATATTATTTTGGAATTTCAAATTTTTTTTTAGGGTCAAAAGAGTAAAAAAAAAATTGGTCAACACTTTTTCTACATATCCCACTTCCACTTTCACCTTTATTAATTTCCACCTCATTAATCCTCTATTTTCTATATCCACCAATCACCATCCTTCTTAAATTCAAATTCATTTTCACTTTCCTCTCTTTTTCTCCATTCTTCACCTATTTAAACCACACATATTTTCTAACCAACCCTCATCTTTTTCTTTATCATTTTCTAAACCCATCACATTCTAAACCTCCACTTCTTCTTTAACACCCATTTTATGTAGAAAAAAGTTGTGAGCTTTCCTAGCCAAAAATTACACCATTTTTTACCCAAAATTCTTCACTTTCTATCTCTTCCACATCTTAAAATTGAAATGGGGCTATCTCTCGTTCAATTAAGTTCTTAAAAATTCTAGAAATACACATTCGGAGCTGTTCAAGGTGAGAATTAGCACAACAAGCCGAATCGAGCCGAGCCAGGACTGGAGAACTCGCCCCCAGCGAGTCCTTTTTGACCCAGAAACAGAGCTGGGGCGTCTCTAAGATGAATCGGAATAATCGCAACAAAAGGAATCAACCACAGATTCATCAAGCTGGAGCACAATTTGTTCTAGATGGTGATGCAATACCGGTTATTGACGGGGTACCACAATTTGCTAGCCCCGAGGTATACGAGTCATTTCGTACCCACTGGAGCAATGCAACGGTACATCACGGAAGAGGCATAGACCTTGAAGATTGCGGGGAGCTCGTTCGAAATCTTATTGCTTATCACAGTTGGGAGTACGTGGCTGAGCCGCCTACTCATTGCAACGGGACCCTGGTAAAAGAGTAATATGCTTATTTAGCCGTACACCCCCATTCCCACACTGTCACGGTTAGAGGATGCATGTTTGCCAATTCCCCTACCAATGTGAATACTTATTTTAATTTGGGAGATTTAGTGGGTCACCCAGAGGAGTTCTCTTGTGCTTACGACCATTCTGATACAATGTTGACGGAAATCGGTGATTACTTTGGTATCGAGTGGTATATAGGCCAATATGCTCGTAATTTTCAAGAAGCGGCATTCACCACTTGGAAAGACAAGTTCTTACATCGGTTCCTGTGTTCCGATATACTTCCAAATAGCGACACCTCTACAGTTTACGATTCTCAGGCTGCCTTGATGTATTGGCTATTGTCAGAGCGACCTGTGGATTTAGGCACGGTCATACGGGGAAACATGACCGAGGTAGCCAAAAAGAGCAGGACCGTTCTGCCTTACAGTTCTATGATTTCAGACCTTGCAATTGCAGCTGGCTGCCAGGTATTAGGGACAGATGTGTATGTTGACCCGGAAGCACCTTTGTCAAGATCATCAGTTCCGGCTCGCACCAATGCCAATCAATGTCAAAGGTCACCACATCGACCCCGCCAAGCAAGAAATGCCGGTGCAGGCAATGCCACCAACCGAGGGCGAGACATGGAGCAACTTTTTGCTCGTATTAATGGAATGGAGCGGACGGTGGCTGAGACTCATCACATGGTTGGGAGGATTGTGCAGAATATGGATGAAGATGATGTTCCTAGGACCCGACGTGCACGTCGGCCTACAACTCCACCTGGTTTTAAGGGGCAGGAGCCCTCTCCTTCTCGTGTTCCTTCTAGATTTAGACGATCTTTTGATGCAGGTGATTAAGTATATCTTTGTCTCTCTTGATTAGTATATTTTCCTTTGTCTCGAGTCTGTAGTCTATTTTCTAAATCACAATGTTGTACTAAAGAGCAAGTTAGGATTACTATTTTCAATGTTTCAGACATGTAATCGTTTTAAGGACTTAAAAGTGTTTAAGGTTTAATGTATTCCTTTTTCCCTTTTTCAATTATTACTTATTTTGAGCTACCGCTGTAACGAGTTTCGAGCATTTTTGAAGAATTATTTTGCAGCGGTAGAACTTCTTGTTCGATCTCCATTTTGCTTATATTCCCAGGAGTTCCTCGACGTGCTTGAACTACTCCGATGTTCTGCTTCTTACTTGAGAGCCGTTTCCAGAGCTAAGTCTTTTTCTTAAATTCTCATTTTTTTCGTTGTCATTGGGGACAATGCCATGTTTAATTGGGGGGTAAGAGACTTAGCTATGATGTGCTACAATTAAAAAAATTAAAAGAAACGGTACGGTAGAAAAATACAAAAAAAAAAGAATAAATACCATATTATTTATCTTGTACCATTAGAATTGTAAGTTCCTAGCTAAGAATTGATAGGAAATGAACCAAGTTGCATGACTACATGATCATTTTACACTTATGAAAAGTAGATTTAAGGATATTCATGCCGATCGTTGCAAGTAGTTATTTATTATTCGATTACTCAATCTTTGAATCGATTTTTACCGCACGAATTATAATAACTGAAGAAATTATGTGTACATTGCGTAGATGATTGGTTATGTGAACTTAGTATCGATATTTATCTACTGATGCATTTTTATCTTCTAGCCATCAAAGCGGAGTAATAAGCTTGAGATTTATATGTGTTTTACCAAAATGTTAAACACTGGGCTTGTAGTAACATTACCAAATTAGCTTCGCGCTTGTGGTAATATTCATTGCTATCTGACCAATCCGTGAAAGGGGGATTCTTGCAATGCATAATTTACTTTTAAAGAAAGTTTCTTTCTTGAGATGTGTTAATGCATGAAAATATGAAAATGCGAGAAAATGCAACTTTTTAAGAGGCTTTGAATATTTCTCGGTCTCCAAGTCCAAAAACTTTTTAGATAACGCTCTTGCTTATTGCACCGTGTCTTTATCCTTGCGAGGCTTAAGAAGTAGGAATACTGATGTTGGTAGGTTGAGATTGCGAAGTTAGCATAAACTCCAATCTTGGCACTATTATATAAAATTGAATGCACATGCACAAATCACTTCGATTCATAGCGAGTAGTGAATAATGGATACCTTATGAGCATGACTGGTATGAGTTGACTCGAGTTTCTTGCGTAAGTATGATCTGACCATGGAAAATGTTGTCTTGGGGAATGACTTGTTGATGCTTTGTTCGGGACGATCAAAGTCTAAGTAAGTGGGGGGTAGTTGATGACGGTCAAAATATACCCATAAAAGACATCAACATTATCCTTTAATCGAGCCTAATAATATATATTTTATGTTTAATCACATGTGTATATTGATTATTTAATGTTATGTGATTTATAGAATATAAATTGGTATTTATCCGTTTTTTATCATTTAAATACAATTTACTGTGCAATAAATGTTTATTTTGTAGATAGAGATAAATTGGAGATTTTCTACCAAAGAAGAAGATAAATTTCAAGGCAATTCGAAGTGGAATCGGATTAAATTAAGGATAAATATCGAAGAAGAAAGAGAAGAGGAGTACGGAATACAAAGAGCCAGCAAGCCAATCCAGTTTTGGAGGACTCGCTGGCAGCCAGCTTCCAGTTCGCTAGGGGCGAGCCCCCCTTTCTGCCCGGATTAGCTCGGAATTATCCAAACGCGTTCTCATACTTCATTTGGATTTAGGAAACCTATTTTAGATCGGTTCAGGCTTATCCCATGCGAATTTCTACTCCTATATATATTTGTACTAGTTCATTAGCAAAAACACACCATATACACCTTACACAACTCATAATAAAGTTCTCAGTTTTTCTCAGAGTGGTTTTTATACAAGTTCTGCAATAATGTAAGTTCTTGTATTTATTTCTTCTTAGTTCTTTATAATTAAGTCCCCAGTTATTGTTTATCGTTTGAGATTGTTAGTTCATAGTTAAATGATGTAGATCTAGGATTAAGACGTGAGGCAGTGGGGATTCCACGTCTATAAGGATCCACACGCCCACGCCTATGTCTCGTGATCTATGTATGACTTTATTTTGATCAACAATCGTGTTTTTAGTAGATATATATAATTGCGTTATGAATTTCTATTTTATCCGTTACGTATAGAGAAACGCTAAGATTTAGTTGTTCGCCGAGTCAGTCTAGCCACGTCGTTATGGTGAGATTGTCCATTTAAAATTTCTTATCTTAGTAGGTATGGCTACGGCTACGTTGCTCGTCTGTTTTAATTAAAACGTGTTGTTAGGAAATACCAATATAATACTCCTAGGTCGGCTCATGAATTGATCTTCCGGGACTTTCAGCGAGATCTAGATCTGTGTTATATTAGGGAATTGCGCGCGCCTAATTATACGTAGATCGTAGATTAACATGATACCTAAAAAGTTAGTGTTAATGGGACGGAGACTGATGCGATCGCATAGGAAATACGCCTAACCACAGGAATGTTGCCTTGGTGAGGAATACGGTTAATATCGGCATCCCTAGTTTTGTAAGCGTGCAAGTTATATGAGATGGAGGCCTAAAAAGCGAAGTCACATAATGTAGCATAGTGATCTAGATGGCCTTCCCGGAGCTAGATCTAGTTTAGGGGATGAATCCCGTAGCCAATATAAAAGAGATACGAATCGGGAATAGTTAGTGAGTCTAGTTTAATTATATATAAGCTCAAGTTCCAAACGATAACATAATAATTGGGGAGGTTAATTATGTTGTATTTATTTGTGTTGTGTCGAGTCGTGTCAATTTATCTTTTCTTGTCCTTTGTTGGTCATAGACCGTTTTTATGTGTTTGACATGCTTAATTAATTATTTATAAAATGACCCCCAATTGGTTCCCTGAGGGATCGACCATGATTCACTATAGCTATACTACGATGAGCCTAGTCCTCTTGCTAGTATTGGTTTAGGGTGGTCAAGTATTTTAATTTCACTTGACTGATCACGTCAATCACAATCCTGCTTAGAGTATTCGCAGTTTTGGATAAGGTGCCCTCAGTGTCAATCCAATCTTGATAATGAACTGAATCCTCAGAACTGACATCAGGTTCACTAAGATTAGTAACCCTTTCTTCATCCAAGTCTACATTCTGCTGATCCTCAGGATGTTCAACAGATTCAACAACAAATAAAGCATCAGACACACCAACCAACCTATTTGCACCAATGTGTATACCCTCATTGATTAGTGCCTCCAGATCATCCATGGTAAGATCCTCCAGATCTTCCTCCATTTGACTAGTCTGTTGGCCCTCAGCAGATCTACCAGTATCAGTGGACTATTGTATACTTGGTTCATTTAAATATGCAGTCCCACTGACTCCTCCTGGACCAGAGGGATGATCATCACCAGAATCAGATGATGAAGAGTCATCACTGTCTGAATCTTCTCTAGGATCTCTGAATTTGATACCCTCTTTCTTCTTTTGCTCATCAATAAGATCCATCAATCTTGCTTCCAACAAAGAGGTATCAACTAGATCATGCAGGTTTTCCACTCCTAACTTTTCAAAAGCCCACTCCTCAAAATCTGTCATTTTTCCAGCAGCTAATTTTTGTCTTTTATAAAATCCAAACTTCCACTGAAAGTAATCAGCCACCAATTGGAGCTTTGGATCAACATACCCTTCTTTCTTCTTCTTCTCTTTTCTTTCAAAGGGCATGGTTGGCTTTCTAGGAGCAGTGTGCTTACTTTGTTGACCTCCAAACGACTCAACAAGTACATTCAGAGTTTCTTCAACAGATGGTTCTAGGTTGGTAGTTTGCTCAGGTTGTATGTTTGTACCTACCACCTCCATTTGTTCAACACTTGGTTCCCCCTGACTCATATGCTCATTAGCAGGGATAGCAACAGATTGCTCTTCCCCTTAAACTATTGCAGAATCAGCAAGGCCTTGTACAGTTGTTTCAATCACCACAGCAGGAGTAGATTTTGTAGTCTGTTGTGGCTCTTCAACAAGTTGCTCAACAACAACTTGTGCGGCTTCAGTAGGCTCAGTAGTCTCAGTAGTCTCTATAGGGAGGATCCAACAACTTCTACGGCAGGCTCAGGTACAACAGTCTGCTGTGATTCTCCGGTAGGTTGCTCAACAACAACATTTTCAATCTCAGTAGGCTTAATAGTTTTTAAAGGTTCTGCTTCAATAGCCTCTTCTTCCTCTTCTTCTATCTGAGCCTTTAGAGTCCTCAGTTGTTTCCCCTTTCCATGCTTCTTCTTCTTAGCAATTTCCTTCATCCTCTTGGAAAGTTGCTCAGTTTCAATCTCAGTAGCTTTTCTCTTTCTACTCGCTTCTTTTTGTTGCTCGTTCAAAATTTCAGCAACAAACTTTCTTTTCTTCTTTATTCTTTTTGATGTGGTAGGTTGCACATCATGTCTCAGTTTTGTTCTTTCTTTTTTTCCATCATCATTGTCATCATCATTATCACTTTCAGTTGCCTCCTCATCTTCAACTTCATTATCATCTAATCCAGCAATAGGAGTAGCAATTTCTAGCTTGAATCTGGATTTATTGATTCTTTTAGATTCCACATCAGGTATCTGAAAATGATTCAGCAAGGTCTGAATCAGTAGGCCTAGAGGCTTCATTTTGGTCTTCCTTACACCATCTCTGTCATCTGTAAATACCTTCTTCAAATAATGTATAAAGAATCCCGCCCAATCGAACTTTAAACTTCTGCAGATAATGATCAGTAGATCTATCTTTGATCCACACAGTGTATCTAGAATTCCAATGAATCCTAAGATATTTTTGCCTATAAGCTTGCTCAGTAGATTATCTTCATAACCAATATATCTCACATTAATGCTTACTGATGATGGCACTGACTCCACAGTCTTTATTGCATCCACAAACTTTACTCTGGGCAGGTTCATTGCCTCTGGATTGGTAGGAGCACCATTTCTAGGTCCAAAGTGAAATAATTTTCTCAGTAGATATGAAGATATTTCAATCTCTCTTCCAATAACTGTTGTAGTGAAGGCCTCTCTACCTTCATGTATAACAATATTCCTCCAGAATTCCAATACATTGACATATGAAATTCTCTCCAATCTTCTACTGATAACATTCTCCAAACCAGCAATCCGTCTGATTCTTCATCCTATGTTAATGGCTAGTTCAATAGAGTGACAGTCAGTCACATAACATTTTACACTTTGACTGGTACCAATATGAACATCATTCTTGTTTGCCATTATAAGTTAATGAGATGAAGAAGAAAGCTTTCAAATCTGCGTTGACACACGATATTTGCAGAGAAATCGCAATTTGAGAGTTGTAACTATCCACTTTGTATAGGTCTGTATATAAAGCAGAGAGTAGAGGGTTGTAACTGTCAGAGCACGTATTGTAGCATTTTGGCGATAAAGTATTGCTACGAGTATCACCAACCAGAGGAGTGATGCGTTTTGGCAAAAAGGGGAAGTTGAGTCCCAAGTACGTGGGGCCATATGAGGTCTTGGACCGCATAGGTGAAGTAGCATATCAACTAGCTTTGCCATCGGCGTTGGATAAAGTGCATAACGTGTTCCATGTATCTCAATTGCGCAAGTACGTGAGTGATCCTTCTCATGTGATTAAACCGGAGGTGGTTGAGCTAGATCAGTCCTTGACTTACGAGGAGGTACCGGTGCAGATATTAGATACCAAGGTACGGAAAACAAGGGGACGTGAGGTTAGCATCGTCAAGGTCCTATGGTCTAACCATGCCACCGAGGAGGCGACATGGGAAGCTGAGGATGCTATGCGACAGAAGTACCCGCATTTGTTCTCTTAAGGTATGCAATTTTCAAGCCTTGTGCGTAAAATCTTTTGCCTATCTTCGGGGATGAAGGGTGTTTTAAGGGGGGTGGAACTACGCCCGGTACGAACCTGAACTTCGAGGACGAAGTTTTGTTTTAAGGGGGGAGGATGTAATATCCCGAAATTTTGACTTCCTAATTAATTAGTAAAAGATCTAATTATTTGGGAAATTATGGGATTATGGGATTTATTAGTTTTATGGAGGATTTTACTAATAATTAAAAAAGAGTCTTAATCATTTAATAAATAAAAAGGATTTTTCTCCTTTTTCCTCCCTTTTTTTCCCCAAACACAAAATTTTCAGCCCCAAAACCCTCCCCTTACCGCCGACTCTCTTGTAAGGAAGAAGGAGAGAAAACTCTCTCCTTGGTGTTCAGGAATTCATCGTCGTCATCATCGGTAAGCATCGTTATTTCTTTTCCTACATCTCGAGCATGGCGATCGGCCGGCCAAAGGCCATGGCCGATTCTTTTATGCGATGGGAAGGGGTGGTGTTCGGTCTAGGGTTCTACCTTTGGGGTCACTAGAATTGTTTGGTGATCGCTGTTTTTTTTTTTATATATATAGATTCGGGCTTCGTAGAGGAGCGATTTTAGCTCGATAGCAGAGGGCTTTCAAGAAACACAGCTTAACCGGTAAGAATATTTCTGTGTTTTGCGCTCCGTTTGGTCTGAAAGATGGGATTTTGAGTGATATGTAGTGTGTTTTTGCGTTGGTTACAATCTATAGTTGATATGATACTTTTGTGTGGAGTTTTCTGGGCGTAAAGTGTTGCTTTTGCAGCTGTTTTGTTGAGAAACGGCTCAGAAATCGCGTGGAGAACTGTTAGGGTTTGAGATGAAACCCAGGTGGACGGGCGTCCAGGCCTTCTGGACGGGCGTCTGCCTAGATTTCATTTCAGACGGGCGTCTGGGTTACCTGGACGGACGTCTAAGGGGTTGTTTTACATTCGGGATCTAACTCGTTAAGGTGGAGGGCGTTCGATATTTTGGATGGACGTGTCCGAGGGGTTGTTTTACATTCAGGATCTAACTCTGATAGTTTGGACGGGCGTCCAGTAGAGTCCTTGGACGGGCGTCCGGCCTTCCAAACGGGCGTCCAGTCTATGTTGTTTTCCTTCCTTGTGGGTTGTTGGCCAGTCTTACGAACATGTTCTGTAGGTTACGCTTTGAAGACTCAAGAATTGTGGTGTCTTGGTGAGATTCGGATATTGGACATCGAAGTTCGTAGACCCGTAGTGGTTGGGGCGGATAGGGTAGCTCCCGAAGCCGGGCACCCGGGAAGGTTTCCTTACGACTTCAGTGACCTTAACGTATTTGGAGAGTTGCAGACACTGGTGTGGTCGGGCCGGATAGGGTAGCACCCGAAGCCGGGAACCCGGGAAGGTTTCCTTGCACCCCAGTACGTGATGGTCCGTCTAGTTATGGTACCATTGGATGACCTTTAGGATCCTCCTCTCTAGGGCTTTACCCTTTTGGGGGATGTGCACATTCGGGACCTTTAGGTGGATAGTTGTAATGTATGGTATCCGTTATGGATTGGTCGTAACTTTTATAGATTGGTTGGGTCCTTCATAAATTGGTGGTACTTTTCATAGGTTGATTTTTCCTTACGTATTCTAGATTTATTCTTACTCAACTTTATAGTTGACGGTTTTGCTTTCGCTTGACCCTGCTATGATCCAATTATGGGGAGCAGATTCTTAGCAGGTACTTCTATGGATGTTTGCTTGTTGCTGGGATGTCGCGGGGTTTGAGAGCCACGTAGTCGCAGTCACATGTTTTCTACATTATTTGGAATTTTAAATTTTAAAGATTTTGACGTTCCGCATAATTTCATTTTCTTCAGGATATTTGTACTCACGTTAATACTTTCTTTTAAAATAATGAAGGGTGAATGCTTATTTTCTTTCTGTTGTGGAATGTTGCATGTTACCGCCACGACTGTGTGTCGTGATGAGTGGCACTACAGTGACCAATACCGGCGGCCGACGGGGTTCGAAACCGGGGTGTTACACCTATCTCTTGTTGTAATATTACTTACAAGGTGATCTCCAAGATCTTGGCTACCAGACTGTCTTCCTGAACTTATAGATGTTTCTCAAACTGGTTTTGTTGATGGGAGGTCTATGTCTGATAACATATTCTTGTGTCAAGAGTTGATCAGACATTATGGAGTTAAAAGGGGCCCCCCTAGGTGCTTGATTAAGGTGGACATCAAGAAGGCATTTGATTCTGTTCACTGGTCTTTTTTAGAAGCTGTTTTAAGGGGTTTTGGTTTTCCTGACAGGTTTGTTAAGTGGATCATGCTTTGTGTTTCCACTGCTTCTTACTCCCTGTCTGTTAATGGTGAAATGGAGGGATTCTTTCCTGGAAAATGAGGTTTGAGGCAAGGTGATCCACTGTCTCCCTTTCTGTTTGTTATTGGTATGAAGTACTTCTCTAGAATGCTTAGGATACTGGGAGAAGATTCTGAGTTTAACTTTCATGCTGGTTGCCATAATCTGAAGATAAATCATCTAGCTTTTGCTGATGATTTGATGTTGTTTGCTAGAGGGGATCCTATCTCAGTAACCCTGCTGATGAGCTGCTTATCTTCTTTTGGAGAATGTTGTGGTTTGGCAGTTAATCTTTCTAAGTCTGAGATGTTCTGTGCTGGTCTTAGTGAGGATAATAAGGCTGATCTGTTTGATATTACAGGTTTGAAGGAAGGCTCTTTTCCTATCAGATATCTGGGGATTCCTTTATGTGCTGTCAGATTGAATGTTGGTCACTATGATTCTTTGTTCACTTCTTTGAGGAATTATTTCTGTAGCTGGAAAGGTGCAACCCTATCTTATGCTGGCTGGTTGAAGCTTATTCTTTCAGTCGTTCAAGGTGTTCACTGTTTCTGGTTAGGCATTTTTCCTATTATTGGCAGTGTCAAGTTAAAATTGGACTAGCTTTGTAGGAGGTTCCTGTGGGGGGGTTCCTGTGATTCTTTGAGGAAATCCCTTGTTGGATGGGAGGAGGTCTGTGTTCCCAAATCTGAAGGTGCCCTGGGGATTTTTCAATTGGATGCTTGGAATTTGGCACTTCATTGCAAGATCTTATGGAATTTCCAGTTCAAGAAGGACTGCCTCAGGGTGAAATGGATCAGTGAAGAGTACTTGAAGACCAATGATATTTGGGATTACCAGTTCAAGCATGTTGATTCTGCTCTGGTTAAATCTTTGTTCAGAATTAGGGATAGGATTTTGGATGCCAATGGATCTGCTGATGCTGCTGTGAATCTGCTACAGTCTTGGTCTGATGGAACCTCTTTGAATTCTAGACTGGCTTATGACTTCTTTAGAAGAAAGGTTAGTAGAGTTTGGTGGTGCAGGACTGTCTGGAATTCTAGGGCTACTCTTAAGCACTGCTTCATATTGTGGATGGCCTTAGAATTCCTTGCTCACTTCTGACAGGCAGGTGCTTGTTGACAAGACTTGCTGTCTCTGTGGTCTGGCCAATGAGTCAGTTTCTTATTTGTTCTTCCAGTGTCCTATTTCTTGTATGGTTTGGGGTAAGATCAGGCTGTGGCTGGGAATCGGCAAGAGACTGGAAACTGTGACTAGTTCTGTTAGATGGTTAGGAAGGATGTGCAGGGGTACCTCAATGTGAATGTGGCCAGGACAGCTTCTATCTCTGTGGTGGTGTACTGGTTATGGCATATGAGGAATAAGAAGAGATTTGAAGGCATTTTGATGAAGATTCCTGATGTTTTGCATTGCATTAAGATCAATATCTACTACATAATGCAAGCTGTTTTTCCTTTGCATACCTTCACCCCATGATGTTAGGGGTTTGTACATCTTTTGTTTGTACTTTTGGTAGTTGTTGGTGGCTGTTTGAGATAATTTTCTTTCTCTACACACCTAGGGACATGCTCTGTGAGTTATGCTCTCATATGACCCCTTTTTGCAGTTTTTGAGTGTTGATAGGGGTTTAGTGGCTGTTGTTTCTTGTAGCATATAACCTCAGGGGTCTTAGGCTCCTTGAAATCAACAAATCTAACCTCTTCTCAACATTTTGTAGATACTATACTAGATCTGTGTTTAGGATGTAGCTCTTGAAGTTTACATACCTTGGTTTAATATATTTACATTTAACCAAAAAAAAAAGTTTGATCCCTTCACCTTCACTAACTGAGTTTGAGCCCTCAACCTTCAGTCTTCAGCAGGTTCCTAAAATAGTCTACTGACTCAGGTACCCTACTGAACTAGACAGGTCTGCTGATGAAAGTCAGCTCACCGTTTATAGTACTTGTTTGATCAAACCTATACAAAGATCAAACTCTAATAAACCTATACATTTGATCTTGACATCTTTTTGCCTTTGCTCTATAACAGTTAGTCTGACACACATCACTAAAACTTAAAAATAAGTCCAACAACTTACTTAATTAAAATCCTTTTTAATTAATTAATTAGGTAAAATATAAAATAGGAAATAAATAAATTAAATTCCTATTTACGCTTTTACCCTTCTTGTAATTTTGGGGTAATACAATATACACCATATATATAAATGTTTCTATCACACTAGGGGCGGATCCGGAATTTTTTTCTAGTAAGGTTACCGAAAAGTAAAAGTATATTTTTTATATAAAACTTTGTTACAGTGGGGTCAACGGAGTCTGAAACTATATTTGTTAACAACAAAATTGTTAGGTGTAGTGCCCGAAAGACAATTATGTAATTGTTTTAGGACAGAATTAATAATTCATCTTATTATATGCATTTGTGCTTATAATTAAGACACTACTGAAAACCCTAAGTACCTCGTTTATGTAATCACATAACTCAGTGTATGGCTATACACAAGAGGATTGAGTTAGTGAGATGTACTTAAAATTAACTTAGTCCGTAGCGTTGATTAATCTGAGTACGGGTCTCATGATTGATATGCTAATAATGCGCCCAAAACATTTTACGGTGTGACTGTCTTATCCGGACTGTCGGTAATATGGAACCTAGTGGGGCATTTATATATGATGATAATCATATAGGGCTGGACTGATTTGATTTGAGTTCTCGATATAATTCCATAATCGAGAAGTCTTATCGAATCACAAGATGATCATATATGGATTAATCTCAATCCTGAGGTGATCACAGACAACTGCTTAAAGTATGGTAGAATTTGATGTGTTAGTAAGGATCACTTCGAAGTATGTGGTCCAACACTTCTCGTTGGCTCTATTCTGGGATGAGTGAGTAGTCTGTGCTATCACAGGTACGGAATCCATTCCTTCCCTTGGGAAGTAGACATACAGTTCCCTTATATGTTAACCCTAGAAACTGATCGATCGGCCGAGTTCATATCATATTGGTTATGAACTAATTGATCACTAGGGGGTTAATGGTAAATAAGGATAATATGTTTCGAGAAGAGTTTAGGAAAATATCCCGAATCGAAGTGAAAAGTCTATGGAGTTTTTATCCGTATGTAATGATTATATCAGTGGACACTTTCGACTCATAAATTGAGTGTAAGTTATCAATATTCGATAGAGTTAAGTTTCGGGTTTATGGTGATGTAATCCCGGAATTAATAGATTGAATATTATTGTTTGGTCTGAAGAATAATTTTATTTAATTTATTGTAGCTACTAAATATAGGTCCATGGTCTCCGACGTGGCTCCCAAAATAGCATAATTAGTTTTCTCGTCGTTTCACCTCAATTATAATTAAATAGTGGATTGGGCTATTTAATTTGATATGTGCATTTATTGTTTAGTTGGACTAGATAATTAATAAATGGAAAAGAAATTTTCATGGACTCGGCCCAAGGTGTAGAAAAATGTGTGCGGTCTTTTTATTTTTTAAAAGGTGGCGCCATTTGTTGTTAATAATTAGAAAGAAATTAGTTTTCTTGGATAATTATTTATCATGTGATTTATATTTTATTTGTTGATTGATAATTCATGGAATATTAGATAATAATGTGAATTATCCTATTTGTTTGGGATAATTATTTTATTTTTCTTTTATTTTGGAATAAGGATTAATCTAATAATTATCTCTTAATTATTTAATCCTTGGGGCTTAAGTTTTACTCTTCTATATAAAGAGAGTTCTCACAAGCCTTTTGACTACACTATTAACACGCCATTATTGGATGAATATTGCTTGGAATTTTCGGCAATAGTTCTTTGGGTTTCGAGTCGGGATAATCTTCGGGATTATTCCGGTAGCATATCAATGAGGTCCGGCGGCGGGAAACACCATCCACCTTGGGTTGCTGGGAGACACACGTTGGAAGGCTGTGGCTTCTCAACTTGCGTGGATACTACTTTTGTTCTTGGTGTTAAGCACCATAAAAGGGTTAAAAAAAAATCCAAACTTCCTTGTAGTTTAATCTTTAATTTATGTTTTTTAATTCGTTTAGATCTAGATCCGATCATTCCACTGCGTAATCGGGTCAATCTATGATTGATCCGACGATATTACATCTAACAATTGGTAGCAGAGCCTTTGATCTAACGATCAAAGTATATGAATTTTAGATTTTGGAGTGGAAAAACATGTTTTACGTGTTTTTATTTCGTTTTTTTTGAAAAAATTCGAAATTGATCATGGTTGTATGCTTTGAATGTTGTGGTTGAAGAGATGGATTGGGTTGGTACTATTTACCCATACATCTATTTTGTATCTCCTTTGTTTAGTAACAATTGAGCATAGGATTTGTATTTTCTTTATGTCTTTTTCGAAATTCCATGTAAAGTTGCAACTTTTATTGTAATTTTGATGTTCCGGGCTCGAAAAGATGAAGATCTTGAAGAAAAGTTGAAGATCAATGCGAAACCCCAGGTATGAATGAGGCGAAACGGCTTTAAACCCTTAAAATATTTTTTTTTACACAATTACAACACCTGTTGCGACACTTTTCTGTCGCAACAGCCTCTGTTTTGTCACGAAAGCCACCTGTTTTGTCAAAGAAACGACTGTTTTCCTAGTCCTACTAGGTTTACAATTTTTTTTTATACGGCTGTAAATTTTTTTTAATAAATCTGATTTTTTTGGTAAATATCCTTTTTTATTATAAATAATTTGGACACAGCCGTGTCGTGTTAAAAAAAGGGGGGGTGTAACACCCCGGTTTCCAATCCCGTCGGCCGCCGGTATTGGTCACTGTAGTGCCACTCATCACGACACACAGTCGTGGCGGTAACATTCAACATTCCACAACAGAAGAAAATAAACATTCACCATTCATTATTTTAAAAAGAAAATATTCAAGTGAATACAAATATCCTGAAGAGAATGAAATTATGCGGAACGTCAAAGTCTTTAAAATTTAAAAATTTTCAAATAATGTAGAAACGTGTGACTGCGACTACTTGGCTCTCAAACCCCGCGACATCCCAGCAACAAGCAAACATCCATAAAAGTACCTGCTAAGAATCTGCTCCCCATAAATGGATCATAGCAGGGTCAAACGAAAGTAAAACCGTCAACTAAACGTTGAGTAAGAATAAATCTAGTGTATGTAAAGTAAAGCCAACCCATGAAAAGTACCACCAATTTATGAAGGACCCAACCAATCTATACAAGTTACGACCAATCTATAATGGATACCATACTTCACGACTAACCACCTAAAGGTCCCGAACGTGCACATCCCTTCAAAGGGTAAAGCCCTTGAGAGGAGGATCCTAAAGGTCACCCAATGGTACCACAACTAGATGGACCATGACGTACTTGGGGTGCAAGGAAACCTTCCCGGGTTCCCGGCTTCGGGTGCTACCCTGTCCGGCCCGACCACTCCACTGTCTGCAACTCCCCAAATACATTAAGGACACAACGTCGTAAAGGAAACCTTCCCGGGTGCCCGGCTTCGGGTGCTACCCTATCCTGCCCAACCACTACGGGTCGACGAACTTCGATGCCCAATAACCGAATCTCACCAAGTACAACCTACGGAACATGTTCGTAAGCCTGGCCAACAACCCAAACAGAAGGAAAACAACATAGACTGGACGCCCGTTTGGAAAGCCGGACGCCCGTCCAAAGACTCTACTGGACGCCCGTCCAAACAATCAGACGCCCGTCCAACATATCAGACGCCCGTCCCGACTGTATAGACGCCCGTCCACTTAACATAGTTAGATCCTGAATGTAAAACAACCCCTCAGACGCCCGTCCAGGTAACCCAGACGCCCGTCTAGGATGAAATCAAGGCAGACGCCCGTCCAGGAGGCCTGGACGCCCGTCCACCTGGGTTTCATCTCGAACCCTAACAATTCTCTACGCGATTTCTGAGCCGTTTCTCAATAAAACAGCAGCAAAAGCAACACTTTAAGCCCAAAAAACTCCATACAAAAGCATCATATCAACTATAGATTTTAACCAACGCAAAAACACACTATTACGAGCATTTAACATCCCCAAAACAGGACAACCAAGCGTAAACACCCTTGAATAGAATTTTGCAAAGACAACACTTTAGGGAAAAATATCGGCATTATACTCTAAAGCCTACCAACAAAGAAACGTAGAGATATTCTTACCGGTTAAGCCGCGATTCTTGAAAGCCCTCCGCAATCAAGCTAGAATCGCTCCTCTACGAAGCCCGAATCTATAAAAGAAAACAGTGATCACCAAACAATTCTAGTGACTCCCAAAGGTAGAACCCTAGATCAAACACAGCCCCCTCCCAACGCATAAAAGGATCGGCCATGGCCTTTGATCGGTCGATCGTCATGCTCGAGATGTAGGAAAAGAAATAACGATGCTTACCGATGATGACGGCGACGAATTCCCAAATACCAAGGAGAGATTTTTCTCTCCTTCTTCCTTACAAGGGTCGACGGCAAGGGGAGGGTTTGGGCTGAAAATTTTGTGTTTGGGGAAATAAGGGAGAAAAGGGTGAAAATCCTTTTAATTTATTAAATGCTTAAAACTCCATTTCAATTATTAATAAATCCCACCATAAAGTTAATAAATCCCATAATTTCCAAAAATAATTAGATCTTTTAGTAATTAATTAGGAATTCAAAATTTCGGGATATTACATCCTCCCCCCTTTAAGACAAAACTAAGTCCTCGAAGTTCAGGTTCGTACTGGGCGTTGTTCCACCCCCCCCCCCCCCCTTAAAACACCCTTCGTCCCCGAAGATAAGCAAACGAATTTTACTTACAAGGCTTGAGAATTGCGTACCTTAAGAGAACAAATGCGGGTACTTCTGTCGCATAGCATCCTCAGCTTCCCATGTTGCCTCCTCGGTGGCATGGTTAGACCATAAGACCTTGACGATGCTAACCTCACGTCCCCTTGTTTTCCGTACTTTGGTATCTAATATCTGCACCGGTACCTCCTCGTAAGTCAAGGACTGATCTAGCTCAACCACCTCCGGTTCGATCACGTGAGATGGATCACTCACGTACTTGCGCAATTGAGATACATGGAACACGTTATGCACTTTATCCAACGCCGGTGGCAAAGCTAGTCGATATGCCACTTCACCTATGCGGTCCAAGACCTCATATGGCCCCACGTACTTGGGACTCAACTTCCTCTTTTTGCCAAAACGCATCAATCCTCTGGTTGGTGATACTCGTAGCAATACTTTATCGCCCACGGCGAACTCTATATCCCGGCGGCGTAAGTCTGCATAACTCTTCTGCCTATCTTGGGTAGCCTTCATCTTTTCTCGGATTATCTGCACCTACTTAATCATATCTTCGATCATCTGCGGTCCCAAAATCGCTGCCTCGGACGAATCGTCCCAACAAACCGGACTCTTGCACTTCCTACCATAAAGTGCCTCAAAAGGTGCCATCTTAATACTGGCATGGTAGTTGTTGTTGTATGAAAACTCAATAAGATCGAGCTTTTCCTCCCAAGAGCCTTTGAATTCTAATACACATGCCCTCAGCATGTCTTCCAAAGTTTGTATGGTCCTCTCCGTCTGACCATCGGTAGCAGGGTGGAAAGCTATACTCATTCGTAGTTCCGTCCCCAAGGCTGCCTGTAGCTCCTACCAAAACCGAGATATGAATCTCGCATCTCTATCTGACACAATGCTGCTGGGTATCCCATGTAGTCTCACAATATTTCTCCGGTATGCCATAGCCAACTCCGTCTTACTCCAAGTGTCTTTCATCGGAATGAAATGCGCCGCTTTAGTCAGTCTATCCACAATGACCCAAATCATATTATTCCCTTTAGGGCTCCTCGGTAGTCCGCATACAAAATCCATGGAGATGGAATCCCACTTCCAAACCGGCACATCCAACGGCTGCAGCATACCCTGTGGCCGTCGATGTTCAATCTTGATCTTCTGACAAGTCAAGCACTTCGACACAAATTCTGCTACTTCACGTTTCATATTGGGCCACCAAAAGTTTTTCCTGAGATCCTTATACAGTTTGTCTCCTCCCGGATGAACAGAATAAGGCGTACTATGAGCTTCACTCAAGATCCGCCTCTTGAGTTCTTCGTCGGCCGGTACACACCACCGACCCTTAAACCGGATACTACCATCCTCATGTAACGTAAAATCAGCCGCACCATCCGTACCAATCTTGGCCTTCTTGGCCTCGATTACCTTGTCACCCACTTTCTCACCCGGATTTCGGCGTATAATTCGGGTTGCAAGACGAAGTCGCTTTTATCTCCGCCTTTACGGATGACACAAATGTCCATGCGGTCCAACTCTTCTCGCAATCCGATCCGAGCTACTTCCTCGCACAAGGAATGAATCGATTTCCGACTCAAAGCGTCCGCCACTACATTGGCCTTCCCTTCGTGGTATTGGATCTCCATGTCATAATCTTTAATTAACTCCAACCAACGCCTCGACGCATATTGAGCTCTTCGTGTAAATATGTACTTCGGACTCTTGTGATCCGAAAACACCTTGAAAGTTATTCCATACAGGTAGTGTCACCATATTTTCAATGCGAAGACCACAGCTGGCAACTCTAAGTCGTGCGTCGGGTAGTTACTCTCATACGGCTTAAGCTGCCTTGATGCATACGCGATCACTCGCCTCCGTTGCATCAGCACACAACCCAGCCCATTCTTCGATGCATCAGTATAAACCTCGATGTCCTCATTCCCATCCGGCAATGCTAACACCGGAGCTGTGGTCAACCGTTCTTTGAGTAGTTGGAACGCCCTCTCACAATTGTCATCCCACTTAAACCGGTTCTCTTTCTGCATCAATGCAGTCATCGGCCTCGCAATTTCGGAAAAGTCTTTTACAAACCTTCGGTAATATCCAGCCAAACCCAAGAAGCTTCGAATTTCTGCAACATTCTTAGGTGTCGGCCATCTCCCCACTGCCTCTATCTTGCTCGGGTCAACGGATACACCGTCTTTCGAGACAACATGCCCCAAGAATGCCACTCGTTCCAACCAGAATTCACATTTAAACAGTTTCGCATACAGTTGTTTTTCCCGTAGAATTTGCAGTACGAGCCTCAGGTGTTCGGCATGTTCTTCCTTAGTCTTAGAGTAGACTAAGATGTCATCAATGAAAACTACTACAAACTTGTCTAAGTAGGGTCGAATACACGGTTCATCAGATCCATGAAAACTGCTGGTGCATTGGTCAATCCGAAAGGCATGACCGTGAACTCATAATGTCCGTACCTAGTACGAAATGCGGTCTTTGGGATATCCGCATCTGCTACCCTGAGCTGGTGATACCCTGATCGCAAATCAATCTTCGAAAAGATACCGGCCCCCCGGAGTTGATCGAACAAGTCGTCGATCCTCGGTAACGGATACTTGTTCTTCACTGTGACGTTGTTCAGCTCCCGGTAATCAATACACAGTCGCATACTACCATCCTTCTTCTTCACAAACAACACCGGTGCTCCCAACGGTGACACACTCGGTCGGATGTACCCCTTATCAAGCAGTTCTTCCAATTGTACCTTCAGTTCCGCTAATTCTTTAGGTTCCATACGATAAGGTGCTTTCGATATCGGTCTGGTCCCGGGCACCAACTCCACTGCAAACTCTACCTCCCTCTGGGGTGGCATACCTGGTATCTCATCCGGGAATACATCCTCAAAATCACGGACTACATCAATGTCGGTTAGTTTAGGATCCCCTGTGCTTACATTATGTACGTGACACATAAACAACGGGTACCCTTTCTTGGCGAGAGATCTCAACGTCACCCCCGAAATGATCTTCACGTTAGGTTTATCCACAAATCCCTTGTAAGATACTCGCACCCCTTTAGGGCCTCTCAAAGTCACCTTCTTCTGCTCACAGTCAATTTTGGCTTTATGCCGGTTCAACCAATCCATACCCAAAATAACGTCGAAGCTCTCGAGGGGAACTCGATCAAGTCAACCGACAAGTTGACTCCCATAATCACTAACGGCACGTCTCTATACAACTTAGAGCATGGCACTACCTCTCCCGACGGTTGCATAAACTCACTGTTAATCGCCTCGAAAGTAGCTAGACCCAACCTCAAAACATGCGAACCCGCTATAAAAGAACATGATGCACCCGAATCGAAAAGTACGTAAGATAAAAATGAGTTAACCAGAAAATTACCCGTCACTACGTGGTTGCTCTGATCGGCCTCCTCTCTGCCTAGTGCGAATAACCTCCCAGTCTGATTTTTCTCAGCCCCCGAACTATGTGGCTTTGGCCGACCCCGATGGTCGGTTTCTCGTTTCCACCGGTGGCCGCAGTGCACCCCCTGTCGGCTCTTGCGGGAGTACCACTCTGCTCGCCGGTTACCCCTACCCATGTTCCCCGTGTTGCTCCCCGGAGTCCCACCCATGTTGCTTCCCGTAACCGATGCCGACCCGGCGGTGTTGGAGCCGTAAAGCACTCAAACCGTCTATGTCCAAACTTCCCGTAATTGTGACACTGAACTTGCGCACCTGAACAATCGGTACCCGGATGATTTCTCTGGCACCGCTTGCAATGATAACTTTGTGGCCGATTAAACCCCTGAGGTTTACCTCTCGCTGGCTGACCACCACTGCCCCTGGTAAGGTGGGAATTTTCCGAAAAGGATGGTCGTACTGGTGGGTTTCCGTAATTCTTCGCGTTTTTGTTGTCCCCGGTTGTCTTCGCAGACACTCTTCCTCTTGTTAGTAGCATACGCCACTTTAACCTCTCTCCGAATCCTCTCAATGTTGCATGCTACTTCACACATCTCTTTCGTGGCTCGTGAAGCCCCGCTTGCACCCATACGATCCCGGATCGCTAGATCTAGGTGTTGCTCAAACTTCACCATCTTGGCCTCTTCGGTCGGTACTAGCTCGGATGCATAAACGCCAAGTCGATAAACTTCTCGTAATATTCTTGAACAAGTCATGTCCCCCCGTCGGAGATTATCGAATTCAACCCGCGAGCTCTTTCCTCTTAGATTCGGGAAAGAATTCGCGCCTCGGCCTCCTGCTTAAACTCGGTCCGGTTCGGTGGTACCAATATCGTTTCCCCTTGCTCATTTACGGTCCGGGCCAATCGATCTTTGTTAGAACCCCACCACAAGTCGCCCCGTCAACTAAGTAGAAGGCGCCTTGGTCGACCTTCGGTTCTCTCGGACGCCTAGAGTGGCGAAGATCTTCTCAAACTCCCTAATCCACCGCTCGAGTCCCTTAGGATCTCCCTTACCATCGTAATGACTAGGCCTCTGCTGACTCACGGCCCTAGTGATGCCGGTGGTTGTCCCCTGAGAACGATCCTCTGTCAGCTTGTTGACCGCCTGGATCAGGTCTTGATTCATCTTAACCAACTGATCAATCAGCTGGTCCCTCTCATTTCCATTCCTAGGAGGCATAGCTAAAACTACAAAAGTAAACAATCATGTATTCAATTATCACCTATATCATGCCACAGAATATTTCACATATACTAACACTTACTGTCCAAAATTAATAGCAACACACAGCCACATTTCCACATACATCAGAACTTACCGCACCTTCCCTACATAGAACTCAATACCTACCCCACACATCCTTACTGTGCTCATTTTAGTGAATTTATTCTTAAGGTTCATTTTAGGTGGTGGTCCTGGAGTCGAACGCCTCTGATACCACTTTGTAACACCCCGGTTTCCAATCCCGTCGGCCGCCGGTATTGGTCACTGTAGTGCCACTCATCACGACACACAGTCGTGGCGGTAACATTCAACATTCCACAACAGAAGAAAATAAACATTCACCATTCATTATTTTAAAAAGAAAATATTCAAGTGAATACAAATATCCTGAAGAGAATGAAATTATGCGGAACGTCAAAGTCTTTAAAATTTAAAAAATTTCAAATAATGTAGAAACGTGTGACTGCGACTACGTGGCTCTCAAACCCCGCGACATCCCAGCAACAAGCAAACATCCATAAAAGTACCTGCTAAGAATCTGCTCCCCATAAATGGATCATAGCAGGGTCAAACGAAAGTAAAACCGTCAACTAAACGTTGAGTAAGAATAAATCTAGTGTATGTAAAGTAAAGCCAACCCATGAAAAGTACCACCAATTTATGAAGGACCCAACCAATCTATACAAGTTACGACCAATCTATAATGGATACCATACTTCACGACTAACCACCTAAAGGTCCCGAACGTGCACATCCCTTCAAAGGGTAAAGCCCTTGAGAGGAGGATCCTAAAGGTCACCCAATGGTACCACAACTAGATGGACCATGACGTACTGGGGTGCAAGGAAACCTTCCCGGGTTCCCGGCTTCGGGTGCTACCCTGTCCGGCCCGACCACTCCACTGTCTGCAACTCCCCAAATACATTAAGGACACAACGTCGTAAGGAAACCTTCCCGGGTGCCCGGCTTCGGGTGCTACCCTATCCGGCCCAACCACTACGGGTCTACGAACTTCGATGCCCAATAACCGAATCTCACCAAGTACAACCTACGGAACATGTTCGTAAGCCCGGCCAACAACCCACACGAAGGAAAACAACATAGGCCGGACGCCCGTTCGAAAGCCGGACGCCCGTCCAAGGACTCTACCGGACGCCCGTCCAAACAATCGACGCCCGTCCAACATATCGACGCCCGTCCCGACCGTATAGACGCCCGTCCACTTAACATAGTTAGATCCCGAATGGCAAACAACCCTCGGACGCCCGTCCGGGTAACCCGTACGCCC
The DNA here is from genome assembly GCA_036785695.1 of Gentiana straminea. Lineage (NCBI taxonomy): Eukaryota > Viridiplantae > Streptophyta > Magnoliopsida > Gentianales > Gentianaceae > Gentiana > Gentiana straminea. The sequence goes on along the minus strand of JAVUPR010000398.1, from coordinate 772,306 downwards.
GTCTAGGATGAAATCAAGGCGGACGCCCGTCCGGGAGGCCCGGACGCCCGTCCACCCGGGTTTCATCTCGAACCCTAACAATTCTCTACGCGATTTCGAGCCGTTTCTCAATAAAACAAAGAAGAAAAGCAACACTTTAAGCCCAAAAACTCCATACAAAAGCATCATATCAACTATAGATTTTAACCAACGCAAAAACACACTATTACGAGCATTTAACATCCCCAAAACAGGGACAACCAAGCGTAAACACCCTTGAATAGAATTTTGCAAAGACAACACTTTAGGGAAAAATATCGACATTATACTCTAAAGCCTACCAACAGAAAAACGTAGAGATATTCTTACCGGTTAAGCTGTGATTCTTGAAAGCCCTCCGCTATCAAGCTAGAATCGCTCCTCTACGAAGCCCGAATCTATAAAAGAAAACAGTGATCACCAAACAATTCTAGTGACCCCCAAAGGTAGAACCCTGGATCAAACACAGCCCCCTCCCAACGCATAAAAGGATCGGCCATGGCCTTTGATCGGTCGATCGTCATGCTCGAGATATAGGAAAAGAAATAACGATGCTTACCGATGATGACGGCGACGAATTCCCAAACACCAAGGAGAGATTTTTCTCTCCTTCTTCATTACAAGGGTCGACGGCAAGGGGAGGGTTTGGGCTGAAAATTTTGTGTTTGGGGAAATAAGGGAGAAAAGGGTGAAAATCCTTTTAATTTATTAAATGCTTAAAACTCCATTTCAATTATTAATAAATCCCTCCATAAATTTAATTAATCCCATAATTTCTAAAAATAATTAGATCTTTTAGTAATTAATTAGGAAGTCAAAATTTCGGGATATTACAGGGGGGGTGTTTTATTTATCAAATAAATTGGATTTATTTAATTTAAAAGACCTTTCTCCTCTCGGGTGATCGTGGTTCGTGATCCGGTTGTTCGAGTTCAAGATTCGAAAATCAAGACTCGAAGACATAGTATAAGTTTTACTTTTCCTTAGAAAATAGTTAGTCGGGGGTACCAACGGTCCATCTCGGTGTTTACTTTTCGGTATAATTTTGTGTTTGATCAAGACTACGTGCTTAAAACTGGAAAATTGCCATGACTTGCATCTTCATTATTCCACTCCAATGCATATACGTAGTTTTTTTAATTTCGAATTAAAATAGACGTGTATAACTCGAATAATTAGTATGAATGCTTATTAATTTAATGTGTGGCAGTTAAATAATAAGTAACTAATTATAAAAACCGAGGAACCGGGTTTTGTTAATCGTTACGATTTTAGTGATGGATTCTCGGTGAATCCCAATTGGATAAATCATTGAGCTTTTTGGTGATGGCTTCTCAGTGAACCCACATTAAACAGAAACGAGATTACGCTTTGGGTGACAATTTAGAAATCGGGAGAATCTTAGTACATGGGTTCGGAAATGGTCTAACCATGGTTGGGCGAGTTCAACCAAGCTTCGGCTCAATCGAATCCCCTCCACGTGTGATGTACGTTATAGTAGTTCGACAAGACTTAGCATAGCCGATAAGCCTTCGGGCTAAATGGGGCTTCTCTTGCCGGATTAGCCTGAACTGTCACATATGTTCCAATGAATAAGACAGCGTAGGCTTGCCTACATAACCGACCATGTTCGGAGTACTTTGATTTATTGTTTCTTATTGTCAAGACCGAAACCGTAATTAGTAAACCCACCACTTTTTCAAATTATTGAGTGGGAGCGGGGAAGGCGACAGCCAACCCCATGGCCACTACTATGGATGCAAGCACGTGAGAGAAGGGTGACGCCTCGAGCCGCTTTGATTTCAGCCCCCTACGGATGGTGTTCACCCCTATCAAAATTCAAGGCTTGGTCTCCGAAAGGATAGGATTTTGGGTACTCGTCGGGTCACTGACCGACCCTACGGCGGCATACTCGGGGCGTACTTTGAGATCTGATATAGTAGGTCACACTCTTTATGGATATTTTTGAAATATCTAGTCTAGAAAAAGGAAGGTAATCGATGATTAAGGTCCGGGATGTCTGATTCCCGTGAGATGTTCGATTCTCAAAGTTTAATCATTGAGAGAGATTGTCTCAGTTTAACCGTCACCTCTTTGACTTACCCTACGGCGGCACTAGGTGCGAGGTTAAATCCTTGGAATGGTAGGATAAATTTTTTTTTGTTTATAATTCCTAAAATAAAACTCTAGTAGTGAAATTTTAATTTTGAATACAACTTTCTGTCATGTTTATTTACAACATTAATCTCTAGGCTACTAAAGTGTTAGTAATAGGACTTCATTAAAAATGAGGAAAGTAAAAAGTACGTTGTGAATTATCAAGAAATGCAGTTAATTTTCGGAAAAGATTTTCTCTTGAGCCTTTAAAAACTTAAGTGACATAGTATAGGTATGTCACGGGTGTCACTCGTGTTGAACGAGAGACGACCATACTTAATTTACAAAAGATGACATAGGACTATCAGATAAAATTCATTTAGTGATTTTTAAAAGTGTAATTACACAACAAATTTCTAAATTGAAAAATTGTAAAATCATATACATAAGGCGTTGCTAGTTAGACGGTATTTGGAACCGATAAACTAGTGAGAGCCTTAGTCTTATGATTTGTTGTTTTTCTGAATCATTAGAAATGTGTAATGGACTGCACAAGATTTTTTCCATTCATTGGAAAAACAAGAATAAAGCATTACTAGTTAGACATTATTTGGAACTGATAAACTAGTGGGAGCTTAGTTCTGGAGATTTTATAATCTTTGAAACATCATGAACAAAGCATTGCTAGTTAGATAGTATTTGGAACTGATAAACTTGTGGGAGCTTAGTTATGGGAGATTTTCTGATCTTTGAAAAATCATAAATACAAAGTGTTGCTAGTTAGACGGTATTTGGAACCGATAAACTAGTGGGAGCTTTATTATGATCTCTCAAACCATTCGAACAAAGTTTTGATAGTTAGATGGTATTTGGAACCGATAAACTAGTGTGAGCTTTGGTCTTATCATTTGTCGATTAGAAAAATCGAATAGTCCAAGCTAGTAACACTATCATTAGGCGTCCCACGGTTCAAGAGTAGTGTCTACTCAAATGAACTGATAGTTCAAGACTGTTTCCATTTAAGGAAAGTCGAGAATGGGAAAGAATATTTATACGTGATAGTCATCTAAACTAAGTAGTTTTTAGGCTAAACCGGAAAATTAATTGGAAATTAGAGGATAAGGAAAGTGATTTCAGATCACTAACCAATGCATCCTTAGCAATTTTCTCAAAAAGCTAAAGTTCTTTGGAAGAACTAGGTAGCTTTGCATTAAACGATAAATAAAATAGACAACGGGCAGTTATTTCAGATAGACTAGTGGGAGTGATATAAGGAAATGAATCTCGGATTCAATTCTTGAGTATCATAGAAAATTCATTTTCTGTTTTCGGATTCGTTGGAACGAACATATTCATTTTCAATAGGATAATTTGTTTGTCTTATTGACGATAAATATAACATTCGTAGCACGAACCCAAGACTCGGACTTTTGTTTGATAAAGTCAGAACCACTAAGAAATGATGAATAGGTATATGTAACACATCTTAAACAATATAAACGCAAATGGTTTCCGTATTTAGATAAACACTTCTTTATATACTATTAATTAGTGCATATTCCCTAAAGACAAAATCTGAAGACTGGCTTAGGGTGATTCCTATCTCCCAGTCAAAGGAACACTGTCTCAAAGGAACAATGACTAAGTTTCCTTTCAATCGGGAAGGGGTAATAGATTTTAAAGAAGTTACATAGCCTGTTCATATCGACCTTCGGGGTCATATGAAAGATACAAGCTAGTGGGAGCTTCTGAGTAGTGACATATCGTCTGATAACTACTAGAAACTCCGGTAAGTTTATCCAAAATATTTGGATGAAATCTCTGATTTCACCAGAGATAGAGTATTCCATACTCAGAAATAGGTTATTGCGTAGTTTTCGGGACTAATGCTCGGCCAGCCTCCCAGTGGAATGTTTTCACTAAGGGATACAACCCAAATTTGCCTTACATAGTTATTGATGTGCTACGATACGCTGCTAAACTCATTTAAGATATTGGTTGCAAAAAACGGTTGTATTGAAAAACCGAGAAGTCTACCTAAAGAGATGCCTATGCATTTATGGACAATGAGTGAATTTGGTTCACCCCACTTTCGCAAATACAGACAATTAGCACTTCGTACTTGAAGGTAGGACTGGAAATTTTGCGTACACGTTCAGGTCGTGAAATATCTTAATGCATAGAGTAAATGTTGGTTATAAAACTCCTAAAATCAGAGAATGGCGGTTATACTGTCAAACTCGGTCTGATAGAGTCTATAAATAACAACCTTGAATCTTGAATTATTTGTACTCATGATGTTACTAACTGATGTGTTCAGTCCACATCCAACACCGGCAGTTGGTGATAACACTAATAAAAACTACAAAACTAGATCAGTATATCAATCCACCCCGAAAGCAGTGTGAGTTTGATTTGACCATTACCCATTGCAGGACCTTATGGTCTATAGGGTAAATTGATGACCTATAGTCCTTTGTGGGCTATGTAGGATCCTGATCGATAGAGGTTGGTTTAAAAGCCAAAACCATGTGAATGGAGATTGATACTCCAGTTCTGTTGAAACTCTTGTAGAACCACCTGAGAATCTCAGGCCCAGTGGGAGTAATTGGAACTACACCGAGAAGAGTCGAATGAATAGGAAAGTTTAACTTTCAACGCATAGCTGAGTAATTTAGGGGTGATTCCCTAAAAAGTAGAGAGTTAACCAGACCGTGATCTCTCTTACCACTCAGTCTTGCTTGATTTTGTCAGAAAGCGGGAAATAGGGGTGATTCCCTAAGACTTTCTTGCCGAACAACGGAATCAGAATTCATTCAGAATAGAAGGGTTTTTAGCTAAGAACAAATAATGGATTCGTTACAACGTAGAAAATAAGGGTGATTACCTAAGACCCTTTTTGCTAGACTAACGGTATCTTAATTTATTCAGAAAGAACCTTTGGCAGGATGCCTGCCATAGCTTATATCCTTTAGGGATTAAAGCAAACATCTAGGTCATTTCAAAGTCATATATTTTAATATGTGAACTTGACCAGAATGTTGATAAGTCTTTCGTAGACTGGGAATCAATATTAGTAAAGTAGTATGTAGATTAGTGTTTATGAATAGTAACACTGAAACAGTTGGAAACAACATGGTTGTGTTATTTGAAGTCAGAGTCTGACATGCCATCGGGATTCATTATAAAGGATTTGATTCACTAAAATTCACGAGAATCGATCATTGGCAATCACATCCATTCACCTGGTTAAGATATTCTTGCATTTATGCAACATTCAACGATGTAGTCTACCCTACCTCTCAGGAATGGTTATCTAAACCTGAGGATGAATACGAAATGGGATGTTTAGTGAATCCTCAAGTATCTTCAGGAGAATGAGGAATAATATGCTAGTATATTCAGGTGAAACTAGAATATAAGTGATAAACACTGATTCTGGCTTTTGGTCAGATTAGGATGATCGTTAAGTCGATCTAGTCCTCAATGTTGAATTTAAGGCATATTGAAATCGCACCACCTGGTTAGATGGAAAGGCGACGTTTCGATCCCAAAGATCGACTCAAGCCGCCAACCTACCTGATCAGTATACCAAGTCACATGGTGTTCAGTTTTAAGTACGCGCCGGGTCACTGACCTACCCTACGGCGGCATACTACGGTCGTACTTGGAAACGTGAATTACATGGATGTGCTTGGAGGGTATGAATCTTAGGGACACGTCTCACTTGTTTTGAGCAAGTGGGATAAGGTTGTAGATATAGAAATAAAGGGTGTGCTCTAAAATAATTAATCCACTTGCCTTTCGTGCAAGTGGGAGATTGTTAGGTGTAGTGCCCGAAAGACAATTATGTAATTTTTTTAGGAGAGAATTAATAATTCATCTTAATATATGCATGTGTGCTTATAATTAAGACACTACTGAAAACCCTAAGTACATTGTTTATGTAATCACATAACTTAGTGTATGGCTATACACAAGAGGATTCAGTTAGTGAGATGTACTTAAAATTAACTTAGTCCGTAGCGTTGATTAATCTGAGTATGGATCTCATGATTGATATGCTAATAATGCACCCAGAACACTTATGGTGTGACAGTCTTATCCGGACTGTCGGTAATAGGGTACCTAGTGGGGCATTTATATATGATGATAATCATATAGGGCTAGACCGATTTGATTTGAGTTCTCGATATAATTCCGTAATTTAGAAGTCTTATCGAATCACAAGATGATCATATATGGATTAATCTCAATCCTGAGGTGATCATAGACAACGGCTAAGACTAGGGTAGAGTTTGAGATGTTAGTAAGGATCACTTTGCAGTATGTGGTCCAACAGATCTCGTTGGCTCTATTCTGGTATGAGTGAGTAGTCTGGGCTATCACATATATGGAATCCATTCCTTCCCTCGGAAAGTAGACAGACAGTTCCCTTATTTGTTAACCCTAGAAACTGATCGATCGGCCGAGTTCATATCATATTGGTTATGAACTAATTGATCACTATGAGGTTAATCGTAAATAAGGATAATATGTTTCGAGAAAGGTTTACGGAAATATCCCGAATCGAAGTGAACAGTCTATGGAGGATTTATCCGTATGTAATGATTATATCAGTGGATGCTTTCGACTCAAAAATTGAGTGTAAGTTATCTATATTCGATAGAGTTTCATTTCGGGCTTATGGTGGTGTAATTCCGGAATTAATTAGATTGAATATTATTGTTCGGTCAGACGAATAATTTTATTTAATTTATTGTAGCTACTGAATTTGGGTCCATGGTCTCCGACATGGCTCCCAAAATAGCATAATTAGTTTTCTCGTCGTTTAACCTCAATTATAATTAAATAGTGGATTGGGCTATTTAATTTGATATGTGGATTAATTGTTTACTTGGACTAGATAATTAAATACACGGAAAAGAAATTTTTCGTGGACTCGCCCAATGTGTAGAAAAATGCGTGTGGCCTTTTTATTTTTTAAAAGGTGGTGCCATTTGTTGTTAATAATTAGAAATAAATTAGTTTTCTTGGATAATTATTTAACATGTGATTTATCTTTTATTTGTTGATTGATAATTCATGGAATATTAGATAATAATATGATTTATCCTATTTGTTTGGGATAATTATTTTATTTTTCTTTTATTTTGGAATAAGGATTAATCTAATAATTATCTCTTAATTATTTAATCCTTGGGGCTTAAGTTTTACTCTCCTATATAAAGAGAGTTCTCACAAGCCTTTTGACTACACTATTAACACGCCATTATTGGAAGAATATAGCTTGGAATTTTCGGCTATAGTTCTTTGGGTTTCGAGTTGGGATAATCTTCGGGATTATTCTGGTACCATATCAAGGAGGTCCGGCGGCGGGAAACACCATCCACCAGGTGTTGCTGGGAGACACACGTTGGAAGGCTGTGGTCTCAACTTCCGTGGATACTACTTTTGTTCTTGGAGTTAAGCACCATAAAAGGGTAAAAAAAATCCAAACTTCCTTGTAGTTTTATCATTAATGTATGTTCTTTGTTTCGTTTAGATCTAGATCCGATCCTTCCGCTGCGTAATCGGGTCAATCTATGATTGATCCGACGATATTACATCTAACAAAAATGACATATTTAAATAACAAAAGTACATTTTAATTTGAATACTAATCACATTTCTCGGATCTTTGTGGGGTCACCTGACCCCTTTGTCCTCCATACATCTGCCCATGTATGACACCATGTAAACAAATCGTGCCGGATTCAGAAAATTCATTCGGTTCTTGTACTAGAGTAAAAATGATGATCAATCTAACACACCAATTACATTTTTATATTTGTTAACGGCAAAACTATATCGTTTCAATGAAATAACAATATCGAATCTCATTGGGGAAAAAGCCCCCTACACACATAACACGTTCGTCCACCCGTGCTACAAACTCATTTCATAACAAGGAACAATTGTATTATTTTTTGTACCCGACACTATTTTTACGCTTACATCATTTACATGTCCAAATGACGTCTTAAAAGTATTTTATCTTGAAAATAAGTAATTAAGTTACATCATCATGATGCATGAGAGCTCATGGAATGGATGCATCAACCGGGCCCCAACACCTTGAGACTACCGACCTTGCGGTGGTTTGGCACCAGGGCTAAGGAGGCACTTGCATTCAACAACCAAAACCATTCATTGTGGCAAACTCTGAACAGTTCTATATATATGTTTTTGTTTGTACCTTGAAAGTCTTTAGTTAAGTTTAGAGGTGTTGAATAAATTTAGCACTTAAAACATTTCTAGGATTAACAGCTCAGCTGAGTTATAGTCTGCTGACTATAATGTCTGTTGTGGTTGTACATCGGAATAATAACTTAAAGCCTTTACTTGTTGAACTTGATGAAACTTAGTATTGGATACTCAACAGTGTAGTGTGTGAGTTTAATAGCTAGTTCAACAGATTGATGTGATTTAACATGCAGTAAATAAAATGCATAATGTAAATGGAGTAAATAAAGTAGGCAAGATTTATAGTGGTTCAGGTGGTGTAATTGTGTCAGTCCACTCTTTTCCCGTTATTTTGGAGGAAATTCACTAGAGATTTTTTGAGGTACTGTTACAAAATCCCTAGGTTGATTGTCTTTGATCAATCACTATCACTTCACAATCTGAATACTAAGAAACATGTAGATTGCTTCTCCCCATGTATTGCCTCTTCACTAGCTCCACCACAAAACACAACATTCCTTGAAACTTAAGCAGTGATTCTCTATCTTTAAGTTCCTTTGTAAAACAATAAGGTGAATAAAGAAAGTGATTATGCTGTGAAGAAGCCTTTGATCACAATGGAATGATCACCAGCTCAGGTTCTTGAAGTGTCTAAACTAGATGATACTTGAATGCAGAATACTTGAAGAAATTCTTAATCAGCAGTTATGCTCAGCATGATGCAATGACCAGTTCAACAAAATAACTTGCTCTTCATTACTTGATAATTTTTGTATTCTTCTGGTTCCAGGAGTCTTCTAGTTATAGTTGAAAATCCAATGTTTGAATTCGAATTTTGAAAACAACCGTTATTGGATTTTTCTGAATATTCCCTGAAATTTTGTGTTGTACATCCCGTGTCAGTGTCTGTGTTCTACTGACATGATAGACTGTCTACCAATGAAAATGGTCCACTAGGTTTGGCTCTAAAATCCTTGAAACGTTCTTTTAATCTCCACCTTTGATTGACTGATTAATCCAATTCTTGATATCCATTCTTGTCTTTAAAATTCTACCCGAATATTCCTTGAATCGAATTAAATTAGTTTTTGCATACTCAGCTGATGTCTTGAATATAGGTCTGCTGAGTATTGCACTGTGTCAGCTGAACTTGTGGTTTGCTGTTTCTTAACTGAACACTTCAGTTGACTGCTTCTCTTTTAAAATGGTAAACCCTACCATTAAGGGTCCCCTCACCCCCGATCCCACAGGAAAGTGAGGAGAGGTTAATCAGGTAACCTAGTAGCTCCAACATGAGGTGCCTTTTCGACCACTGCACTGAAGGGTGTTATCAATCGGAAATCAACCCCATTACGGGAATCGAACCGCTGACCTCCAGCTTATAGTCCAGACAGCTTCTCATCTAACATTTATTTAGTGAGGTTAGAGAACAACATTTCAAACATAACTAAGTCCCATTCATCACAAGTCCTTTTTGTGAACATCGACCTTCCGTACAAGGTATATAAGTTCAGTTTAGGCCATCCCAGACTTACCTAAAGTCTGACCTATATCCTTGGCTTTTAAGTTTTCAGTCCTGAGTTTGAAACCTCAGCCTTCAGTCTTAATTACTGAGTTTCAACCCTCAGCCTTCAGCCCATCAGGTCCTAGACACTCTACTGAGTTCTAAACCTAGGCTTGTCTGTTGAGCAAGTCAGCTGACCATTCACAGTGCTTGTTTGATGAAACCTATACAAGGATCCAACTCTTGGTAACCAACACATAAAATCTAGACATCTCGTTGCTTGCCCTATAACAGCTAGTCTGGCACTCGTCATTATAACAAAATTATTTCTAACAGTTGAAAATAAAATCTTTCTGAGCATGTTGGCCGTAGGTATAATGTTTATTTACCAAAATACCCTTCACAGCAAACGATTGTGATTACTTTTGGCAACATTTCACAACCCTCCCAATCATCGGAAAGAGTCAAGTGCTATGACTACAACATTTCATGTGAAACGTTTACCGTGTAAATGGAATCCTATCGCTGTTATAATATCCATACGGTCGAAGCTCGAGTGTCAAAACATTAACTATCATATCTTATAATGTGGATATCCTATTAACTTATAGTAACACATTAATTTCGCATTGCAAATAATTTCAAGAATAAGACATTTCTTATAAGAAGGACCTTTTGAATACTTACTCTTACTATTAGGATATGCGATTTCCAGATGAGCGACATAAATGCTACGCATGCTTCAATATCACACCTAATCACTACCGCACGAACGCTCTATGATTTGGGTAATCCTCAATAGTGTCAAATCATAACAATCCACACTGTGATGTTATGAAAACTCTGGTCTAAGGCTAATTACGTACACAACTGTCACATTGTGTGACACTTAATAAAGTAAGTGGGTAAGTTTAACTCACGCATTCTATAATACACGTCCACGTAGAGTCCATGTGTGTCTACACTTTGATAGAAAAGATCTATCCATGTCTTCATAAGATAGAAGATATCTAATACGTGCTAGTCTAACCGTACTATTAATGTCCCATTTAATAGAACATACGACAAGAGACATTTAAGTGACAAATTTTTTTAAAGTTAGTCGAGATCTCATCAACCATAATAACTATTATGATTCCTCTATCATAGTTTGACACTAGGGACGTTTTCATATATATATAGAATATCATAATTGGTTCGGTAGACGAACAAATATATGATAACATAGAAGCCAATTATTACATTTATAAAGATGTAGTAGAAATGACCCGACACCGTCAGATCCAGTCCAACCTGATTTGGTTTAGGGCATTATATTAACATACACATATTTAGCATACTTAGCTGAAAGTCTATTTGGACTCATTATTTTACTAAGCAGATGTGGGGTCTGCTGAACTGTGTTGACACATCCTTTATAATTGTATGGTGTCTTTCTGATTCATGTTGATCTCTATAGCTTAAAAGGTGCAAGGGCCAGGCATACTAGGAACTGATGCTTCATTGGAATCCTTAGCTGCTTCTGGATGTACTACTGGTTTGCTCAGCTGATCATAAAAATTATCCAAAACAGGCAGGGGTAATAGTATATCAAGAGTTTACATAGATATACCTAAGGCCTGTTGAAATAAAGGCAAGTAAGTCTCAGGAGATTGAGTATTCCTAGAAAAAAGTTGGTGATATCCTAAAGTATTTCACCCTCGAAAGTGTTTGAATTCCCAAGATGACACGTGCCAAGCATATGGAATCAAACTTTGTTCTATACTACTGAAGTGTGCAAGAAAAAAACTAGACATTCAAAAACCTTGAACAAAGAATAATAAGGTTTACATCCACAAAGAACTTCATGTGGTGTACTTTCTGTAAAGAAAGGTGTTGGTGTAGCATTAATTTACTTCACATCATGTAACAAATAGAATCCCCAATATTCAATTGGAAGATTGCTCTGAAATCTTAATCCTCTCACAACATTGAGCAGGTGTTGATGCTTTCTTTCAACAATGCCATCCTACTCGGGTGTGGTGACACATGAGGTCTGATGGATAATGCCATATGTCTCATAGAATGTCTTACGCTAAAATTCAGCACCATTATCAGATTTAATTACTTTGATCATTTCATTAAATTTTGTGGAAACAAACATAACAAGAGATTGAACTAATTCAAAAGCTTCAAACTTCTGTCTCATAAGAAACACCTAAGTAAATATAGAGTAATCATCTACAACAGTTATGAAATACTACTAACCATTGACAATAGAATGCCTCAAAGGGCCCTAAATATCAATACGCACAAGATCAAAGATAGAATTAAAAACAATAGTACTTTAAGGAAAATATTTCTTTTTAAATTTAGCCATTGGACAAAGAAAGCATAGATCATGTTCACTGAACATCAGTTGAAGTAGAACTATTGATTTTCAATATCTTATCCGGTAGATGGCCTAAACTATAATTCCAAAAGATGCTGGCATCTACATTATTATATAAGGTTTGATATTCTACTATATTACAAAAACAATTAACAACAAATTTCTTCACAGGATGTTGTAACAGAGTATAAAGTCCTAAGTGCAACTCAGCTTAACTAATCATTTTCTTCTTGTTGTCCTACAAAACACACTTGTTAGCAGTGAAGATAATTGCGCAATCAAAATTGTTAATCAAACTTGTCAAATACATAGGATTATATTTAAATGTTGGAATATATAGCACATTACATAAGGTCAGCTGATGATTGCCCTATATTTGTTACACGAACAGTATTTTCATCGGGTAATCCTACTTTCATGATAACCACGGGCTTGGGAATACTTAATTTCTCTAAAAAATACACATGTGATCTATGGCACTAGAGTCCGAGATCCATTGGATAAGTTTTATTGAACTATGGTCACTTGATCCTTGAACAGGTGAAAAATGATCATTTATAACATTAATCTGGTTGACTGTATGCCTAGAAGAATTAGAGTTTAACACAGTCATCAGCTTCTCCAGCTATTGTGCAGTAAGACCTTGAAACTCTGATCCAGCAGACCAGTGGGCCTAAGATTCTTCTATTGACAGATTCAAATATGCCTGATCCACTATGTTAGCTCACATAGACTTTCAATCAAGTGGATAGCTAATAACACTCTAAATGGTACCAATAATTATACCCTTATTCACCCCAAATTCTACATAAGAGAGGATAGGCTCGTTATTATGTGGAATATATGTTAAATGTTGTGCGAGTGTTTCCAGGATCGTAATTCTGCATCTATGCTATTTTCCTGAAGATTTGCATGTTTTATAGGATGTACCGGATTTAGAGCGTTGGAGAATGGATTTGGACCAAAAGAAGTATATTGGGCAAAGTGATTAAAGTCCAAGAAGAAGCATGTTGAAGAAAAAGGAGAAAATTCGGCCCGGTTTACTGAGGGCTAGGGCCGGTAAACCAGTGGCTTGTTGGACACGAAATTGATTTTGCCACATTATCTAGGTCGGTTAGGGTTTTAGAGAGTCTGAAGTAGGTCATTGTATCTATATAAGGCCACATTATCACATTATTACACAGTTCTTAATGAGTTCTTCAATAGTTTTCAATTACATTATACAATTTTGATGAAATAAAGTCATTCCAAGCTTTTGAGGAGTTATTTATGGTTTTCTCCCTTTCTCCATCATCTCTAGCTTGAGTATATCGAGCTAGATCACCATTGTTGAAGGTATGAAGCTTTGACCGATCCTTTTTCAATTCAATATGGTAGATATGTTCGTATTTATTTGTTTTAGTTAATCTGCATGTTTAAAGACCCTATATTTTACTTAGAATAATCGTAATTGAGCAATGTAGATCCAGAAATAGGAAAAGCTGACCCCGGTAACCTGGCGGTCTATAACAGTTTACCGAGGCAGTATTTCGAAAACCTAAAACTGGGATTCACTACAACTACGTTGATCGACATGTTTAATTAACAATAGGTTAGGTCCGGCCAATCTACTTATTGTAATCGTAAACGGGCATGAAATACGAATAGTGAAGTGCTAAGTTTGGACAAAGTCTTGAATGGACCCTAGGAACATGCTGATCAATGTCCACAGTTGTCTAGGCGGGTTAGCGGTATGAGTTAGCGCTCGATATCGGCAATTCTTGTTCTTTATGCGTATGGGCTATTACGGACCAATTAAGGAGGATAGCTTGCGTATAGATTGTCTACTACCGTTGTCGGAGTAGATAGGAGTATGAGCTTCACCCGTAGCTGATAATGATAATTAAAACGAAAGCTCACGATTAATTTAATAAGATTATGTGGGGAAGTAAACATAACGATTAAGTAATCCAAGTTAGTAGATCGGTGACAAGATGGGGAGAAATACCAAGTTTGTTTTCTTATTGTTCATTGTTGGTCCATGACCGCCACTATGTTGCTTCTTAATTATGTTAGAAACGTTTATACTTATAGTTTCATTGTCTCTATGGGATCGACCTGGACTCCCATTTACTATGTTGGGAAATCTACGCGGGATCACAGCGGAATTCAAAAATTATTTCCTATCGACCCAAGATCAACTTCGTTAAAGCAATAAACAAATAAGCTAAAGTCGGTGGTTACTTTGCTTGATCTAAAGATCGACGCTTTGACCGTCAAAGGAGATTAGTTCTGCATAGAGCCGCCGAAGTGTTCGGCCTCTACTGCTAGTCCACACGAACAGCCTACCGAATCCCATCATGGATTGCTTTTGGAAAACTCCGGTTGCTAGACCGGCCTTTTTCCCTCTCTCCACACTCTATAGGATGCTCTCTATTTAACACAAGAACTATTAGTTCTTGGAATTGTGATGTACAAAATAGCTTGACACGCACCTCTTATTTATAGTGTAAGGGGCGCCCAACCCATAGTGGAGGAGAAGAAAACATTTTCCCAATAAAATAAGGAAAATATAATTGATTGATTTATCTCATTAATATTCAATATCTTATATTAAATATTCTTCCAAGATATATATAGACAATATCAATATTGAATATATCTTTATCTTATTACCATAAATCAATTTACACATGTGTGCAAATCTATAGTCATTAATATATAATATTAAAATATGGTAATCTTATTAATTAAATTGCACAATCCATATGTATCTTATACACTAGCCATATGCGCCCCATATGCCAGTTAATTGGCTTCGGAATATTCTTTAATTAATAATATAATACTATGATTAATTAATTTGCAAAATACATATATATCATATACACACATTCGACATAATTAATATCTTATATTATATTTATTAATAATAAATAAATACCACCATATTAATTTACCACTATAACTTTTATAGTCTCGAGATATACTTTCCTTATTCGGTTATCATCTATAACCACATTTTAATCCGACTTGATGTTCATATGTGTGTGACCCGATAGGCTTCCGAATATGTTGACCGTAGACACAAAATGCTAATTACGAAAATGCCCTTCGTACCTAACAATCACGGGATAGCGTCTAGCAACACACCGTGACCCCCAATTATCGGATGAGTCAAATGCAATGACTACTACCTTTCATGTGAAATAGTTACCGTGTAACTTAGAATCCTATCGCTGTAATAATATCAATACGATTGTATCTCGAGTGTCAATAAATTAACGATCGTATCTTATAATCTAGATATCATGCTCTCTCGAAGTAACTCATTTACTTTCACTTTTCAAAGATTCACGAGAGTAAGACATTCCTTATAAGAAGGCCCTTTCGGATATTCACCCCTACTGATAGGGTATGCGATTCCCAGACGACCAAACATGTATACTCCGTATGCTTCTGTATCACACCCAATCACTACCGCATGATCTCCCCGTGGCTAGGGGATACCTCAATAGTTTCAAATCATGACAATCCACACCTTGATGCCATGAAGACTCCGGTCTAAAGGATAGTTACACAACTGCCACATAGTGCGAGACTTAATATAAGTGGGTCAGTCTAACGTATGCATTCTCTAATACACGTCCACGTACAGTCCAAGTGTCTTTACACTTCGATAGACAAGATCTATCCCTGCCCTTAAAGACAGAAGACATCTAATACGTGCTAGCCTATTTATACAATCAATGCCCTGTTTAATAGTACACCAGCCAAGAGACATTTAAGTATCAAACTTATTAAAGTGATTAGAGATCTCATCAACCATACACGTCTATCATGGTTTCTCTACCACAGTTTAATACTAAAGACGTCATCATATAACAATTCATAATTGGTTCTTAAAAAGAACATATATATGACAAAAGAAAAGCCATTTTATATATGTACAAACATAAAGAAATAGTAGAAATGATACGACCCGGTCGGATCCGGTCCAACCCGATTAGGTTTAGGACACTATTCCAACATAACATACTATGATATACCTAGTATTCTTGCTAGTAATATCGATGTTAGTGAATTTCACGTGATCAAGATTTTTTGCCGCCGTTGCCGGGGACAATGGCCAATTTTAAATATAAACATTTTAATTTTGATTAAGAAGTCGTTTTTATTTTATTTTATTTTATTTTGAGTCTTGAGTTGTACTGGATCAACCCTGAACCTGTTAAACTTCCAGAAGGAGAAATTTGATAGCCGGTTTACCGTGGTTTACCCTCGGGTTACCGAGGCCTGGAAAATTGAATTCTGACAGCCCCTTTTATTCTGTGTTATTCCCTGTTGATTTTAGTTAGTAGGTCCTCAACAGTTGGGATCATACCCAACTGAAGCGGAAGTTGCAAACCTTTTCTTTGTTTTATTTTGTCTTTTTCGCAGGAAGATCAGAACACTTTTAGAGATTCGATCAAACCGGAGTTGAAAAAGAGAAGAAAAAAAAATCAAGCAATATGCCTAGAACGATATTGAACATCACACCAATTTCCATGTACCCTAGATCTAAAGCAAGAGAGCATTATGAAGCTATTAATAAGCGGATGGAAAAAGAGAAAGAAGCAATCAAGCAAGAGCCTGAAGAGAACTTAGATGAGTATAGCACGTATTGTCCAGGTGAGTTCCCTTGTGAGTTAATTGAAATATCATCTTTGGATTATAATTTTGATGATCCAGAAGGGGATCCTGACACGATGTTTTCTAAGCCTGAGGATTACCCAGACTCAGACACCGTGGTGAAGTTAGGAGACCCTAGCACATTCCGACTCCCGATTTCTGTTAATGGTATTTAAGTAGGATTAGGTCTCTGCGACTCTGGCTTGAGTTGCAACATTCTACATTTTTCCCTCTGCCAAAATATTAAGCTTCCGTTCATTACGAATCAAACTCAAACCATGACTTTCGTCGATAGAACTAGAGATATGTCTGCCGTTCTGCTTAGAAAGTGCACGATTAAGGCAGGAGGGTTATGTTATCCAATTGATTTCACGGATATAGACGTACCAGAGGACCAAAGTTCCCCAGTTCTGTTAGGAAGAACTTTCATAGCGACAAGCGGAGCAGTCATGGATTTTGATAAGGGGAAATTACTTTGAGGTTGAATAATGTTGTTGTATCTTTTAATATCTTAGAGCCCCTGGATAATAGGCTGGAGAGTTGCAAGATGATGTATGCTTTAGGAAAGGTGGAAATTATGGAGGTAGAGGGGCATAAGCATAGACATGTTGTAGTAGAAACCATTGAGCAGGAATTCATGAGACTAATGCTAAGAGAGAGAGAGAAGAGAAGGACCATAACAAGATGCTCTCGGAAGCTAGTCTTCCATGTTGTGTAGTGAACGCTTTGAGCTTAAATAAGGAAATGTGGAGTCCTTGAGTCTAAAGTATAAATCCTGACGCAGAGGCAGACCTAGTAAGCAAGAAAAGAGAGAGAGGCGTGCAAGGAAAAGAGCATAAAAGGTTTCTAGAAAGGTACAAACCTCTGGAGCGAATCTTGGCGAGTTAAAGCTCCAACCCCTGAATGATCGGAGATCTGAAGAAAGTCAAGCTGGTGACTATAAACTCAGAACTATTTCTTTAAACTCTTAGGTAGATTAGGAATGAAAAAAAGTATCTGGATGAAGGGACGAGATTTTTTTTCATCCTCTTGCACCCTTAGGCTTGAAACCGATGGTTGTGGAAAGGTTTCTTTTTACTCGTTGTGAATTCTAGTGAAGTACGTTAGGATTGAGTCGGAAATAACAACAAAGAGAGTAAGAGGCTAGTAAATTTGAGGTCAGAATTGAGCAGAGAGGTTGAGCAAAGTGTGTTGTGAAGGAGACAGAGAAATCTAGGGAAAAAGAACCCCCGGTAAACCCTAGGTTACCACCGAGATACCGAGCTTGGATTTTCATATTTCTGAACGTCAGTTTATAAAGTTGAATTTTTAGAGACATGTAGAGGACACACGTTGCATCAGACACCACCAGTCAGCAGAAACCGCCATATTTTCGCCTTTTTCAAAATTTTCATCCTTTCCCACACTCCACCATAACTCCAACTCAATCCCATCAATCACCTCCTTAAATCCCTCGCCCTAATTACTTCTCTCCCACTATCCCACCAAATCCTTCCACCTTCACTCATTTTTCCTATTTAAACCACCAATTCACCACCATTATCATCATTCCATCTACTATCTTCTCCTCAAATCACCAAAATTCTCCCATTTCTTCTTCTTCTCCAATTCGGTCAGCCACCATCACCACTACTATCACCACCAAAATCAAACCTTTCTTCCATTTTCACTAACGAAAACACCTTTTTTCTTCACCCCTGTTTCTGTTTACTGCTGTGTGCTATAGAGGTGCTGCAGTTCTTCATCTTTTATCATCGAAGCACTATCCCAGAATGAAATCCAGAAAAATTAAGCCTGTAAATCGGAAGTACCTGCCGGTTTACCGACGGTGAATTTTTCAGAAACAACTTCACTATCAGGTCCTGTTATCATCCAGGATGGGTCCCAATTGTAGCCGATCAGCTGTTCGTCCCAGCGGTTATCAAAACATATACGGAGATGCTAACCCTTTGATAGATGAGGTTGAGCAATTCCATTATTTAGAGATCTATGAGTGGTTCCGAGGGCAATGGAACGCAAGACCAGTGGCTTGAGAATGAGGGGTAGAACTGGACGATTGTGGTTCGTGTTGGTCCCAGAGAAGGGTAAAACTATAGTCAGTGGGGGGGGTGAATGACTATAGTGGAGTTTCAAAAACTTTTCATTTATTTAAAAGCTTTTGGGCAACGGATAAGTCCCTTCTTAATATGTTGTTTCAAAGTAGTTTATCAATCACAGATATATGATATAATTTAAGCAATTAAATAAATGCAGTAAGGAAAATTGCTGAAAGTAAATTCACACAAGGATTTATAGTGGTTCAGGGTGGTGTAATCCCTTAATCCACTATTCTCCTGTGATGATTGGAGGAATTTCACTATTTTTTTCACAAATACAATCTGATGTTCCTTGACTACACAAGCTTCACAATCTTCAAGACTATCACTCCCTGACTTCAACAGCTTCAGTGACTCAGTCTCTTTCGCTGCTTCTTAGGAAGAAATCCTTCAGCAGCTATCACAAACACAACTCCTTCTCAGATGGATCTGATTCAGTTGCTTGATTGAAGTGAATTGGATTCACAAAACTTGTTGACCACACTCAATGCTTGATGTTGGAATTGTAGTTTTGAGTTTTAAGTTGATCACTTGATGTTTCTTTTAAGAACAGATGAAGGCTTTTCGATTTGACAGAGTTTCTGCTTGTAAATTCTCAGACTTGATCGTTCTCTTCTATTTCTTGTCTTTCAATGCCTTTTATGTATAGCCTTGAGAATCCTTGATTTGAATTTCCGTCCATTTGCTATATTAATGAGGGGAATAACCCTTGATTTTATTCTTGATTCCCCCTTAATTATATCCTCCTTGATTTCAGTGATCGTATTTTTCTTCAAACGTTTATCAGAAAATTCGTCCTTGATTGATCCTCAATTGATTGTGCATTTAATGCTTCATCCTCTGAATCTTCTTCATATTTCAAAATCTGATCAAGTAAAGTTTACTTGGCCGTTCCCTGAACGGTTAAGTGACATTTATGATTTTGCCGCTTAAATCTTCCTTCACTGCTTTGTCATTACTCAGCCGATAGTCAGTTCACTTTGCCGATTCACTGTTTCCTAAATTCTTTTCAGCTTAGGAGAATCTTTGTACTTCACTGATCCTTGATTTATGTGAGATCAGTGTACACCATATTTAAACATTAAGTGTAATCACATTGAATGTAGCTTATACTTATCCAAGGTCATCACAGACTTCCTTGGTTATAAGTCCGACCATAATGACTTCATGCTTCTCTGCTGGTACTTGACTGGCTTCACTCTGCCGCGTGTCTGTTCTTACTTAGCCGTCCTACAACCTAGAACAATACTTGTCGGACTCAACTTATACAACATGTCAGACTCTAAGTAAAGACTTATACAGAGTATTCTAACTTATTACAGGTTTGCTATAACAGCTAGTATAACCATCATCAAAACATAATAAAATGTTCCTAACAATTTCCCCCTTTTTGATGATGCCAAAACCCTCATAAGCCTGAACATAAGTATACCAAAACCTTTCATGATAAACACTGGAATAAAACTCAATAATTTTATTCATCCATTTAAGAGCAATAAGGTATTGCATCATATTTATTCAAAGGCATTTAATATCAGTAAATGAATTAATATAGAAAGGGCTACTACAGCTTCTTTTCTTCAAATCTGATGCCTTTGCCTTTCTCAGTTGGTTTGCCTCATTTCCACTGATGCCTTTGCCGTTGTCAGTTGGGCATGCCTCCTTTCCGCTGTAGCTTTCAGGCTTTGAGCTTCCTTCCCCCTTTTTGACAGCACCAAAACGTGCTTCAAGATTTTTGTTTGCTTCTTCAAATGCAGGCAGAGGACCACACCTTTTATCCAGAATTTTTTTGTTGGCCTTAGTTACATTTATTAAGGTTTCGAGTTGCTTGCCAGAGAATTCCATAACCTTATCCAGATGTTGAAGTTGATAAGTGTGAGCATTTAGAGTATCCACTAATGGTTTGAGACTGTTATCAATCTTGTAAGCATGAAACTCAAGATTGGTCTGGACATGGTAGGGATGAGGTGTTGCAGATTGCAAAGCAAGTTGCCCTATTTCTCCATAACCTCATCTTGAATCTTGATGTGACTGATGAGGGCTTCGAGCTTGTGATTTAAAGAGGTTGCATCACTCCTTAAAGCAAGCTTTCATGTTTTGCCTGCTGTGATACTGCTTTTCCATGTCCACAATCAAGGGTTGAATATCCAGATTGTAAAGTCTTTTTGGATCAATTTCCTCTGGTGTCACTTCAACATTCTCATTATCATCATTTTTTTTTCCTTTTCTTCTACTGTCTCTTGTTCTTGCTCTTCTTCTTTTTCTTCCTTTGCTTCCTCATTCTTTTCTGTTTCTTCCTCAGCAATCTAAGGGTTAGAGAGAGGTTGCTGAGAGGTGCTTGCTTTTTCCCGCTTCTGAATTGATAGATTTTATTCTCCATGTGCTGGAGACTGGATCCCCTCTGTTGGTGTTCCCCCTTGATCAATAGTAGGGGTGTTGACAAGTTCAGCAGAGTGAGTTTGATCAGCTGGCTTACTATGCTGTTTGACAACTTTGCTGAGGCTCCGGAGAAGGACTTCCTGAATTGTCAAATCATCATCAGAATTCTCAATCTTTTCTTGATCTTCTTCAAGGTGCTTTTCTTCCTCTAGCACTATTTCTTCTGTGTCTGCCTCACTGTCAGTAGTATCGTCTTCACCTTCAATATGTTCTTTATCAGATGAAGTAAGACGGTATCCCTCTCCACCTTCTTCCAGATATGTCACTTCTTCTTGTTTCTCTTCCTCCGTTGCTATATCATCACTGATCACCACAGTCTCGGTCAAGTTTCTGGTACTTATCACCGGAGTGTTATCTTGAGATCTAGTTCTTCGTCCCACTCTTGATCTGCTGGTTTTAGGTTCTTTTCTTTTTCTCCAGATAGTGGGTTTGGGTTTCAGAGATGCCTTGATGTAAGTAAACATTACCTTGGACTTGTGTGAAGGCTGCAGATTTGTGGGTTTCACTTTTAGTGAGTCAAACAGGTGTTGAAGATGGAACCCATATGATTTCCTTTCCTAAAATCACCTTTCTTCTGCAAACCCTTGTTTGGTGCCGTAGTTGTCAGATCAATTTCCTTCTTGATTTGATTTTTTAGTCTGTTGAATACAAACGTTGCCCTAGTCAAATGGAATACCTTGATAGATAATTGCCATTAACTTGACTCGTTACTCGGTCAAATTCTCCATTGATCTTTTTCTGCTTTCAATGTTCTTGGTGATAATTGATGCAAATTCAGCAAATGGAAGTTGGAGTATTGATCTGGGTAGGTTGTAGGTTTTGCTATTCTTTTTAGGGCTTTTGCCTATCTCAGCCCAGAAGGTGTTGATGTCAACCTGCACAAGCTTCACATTTGCCGGACCAATCATGGGTAGGTGTAAGAATCTGTTGAGAAGACCAGATGTGATGACCACTTCTTTTCCAAAGATTGAACTTTTTATACAGTCGTGATCACTCTTCTTTGTGCTGGGCACAAACTTTGCATTTTTCCAAAATGCAATCAAGTTCTCATAGCATATTCCAGTAATTGAGGGGTTTAGGAATGTCATTAACCCCATATTTGTACAGCCATCAACCAGTCGTTGGTCTTGTACATCATTATCACAGAAGGAGAGATAATGTTCTGGCCTAAAAATGATCTAGTGATGAATGATTTTGGAAAGAATCGTTCTGTGGGAGATATTTAAGAAGATGACGCCATTGGTTGAATATGATGAAGATTTGAAAAATATTTGATTTTTCAAGTGGAGAAAATAGGTTTTATGATTTGCAAAAGAGCGTAAAGAATTCTGAAAAATCTCTAAGCGTTGTTTACATATGATGATTTGTGTGGTGTGAACGTGGTTGAATATAAAATGATTTTGTGATGTAATGGCGTGATTTTATGTATATAAATTGTAGTATTTGAGTATAGTCGGTGAGTGGATTGAGGTAAGTAATAATAGGTCCCGGGAATCGAGGCGGTTGTAATTAGATGAAATAATATGGTTAACTCCACGATTGAAAATTGATCTGCACGTGTGTAATCTTCCACAGTATAATCTTCCATAACTTCTTGATTTTCCACGTGTATTAAACTGATTTAGTTCACACTTTATTTTGCCATTGACTCCAATATATTCTTCGGTGGAGTGACTTGGCTGGAAACTAAGCCGGAGTAGTGACTTTCTTACAGAGCTGCTATATATAACTGTTCCAAACAATCAGTGAAGTTGACTTCGCTGAGTACCAGTGCCTTACTTTATACATCTCCTGTAACGGCAAAGGTTTAGTCAGCTGGTGAAGTCACTTAGTTGATTCCTCCAGTTAGCTGCTTCTTAGTACTTAGTCAATTTCTATCATTCCCAACTCAGTTCTCAACATGCTGAATCTTTCATGACTGAGTGGTTTTGTGAAGATGTCAGCCAATTGATCTTCAGTGGGTATGTAATTTAGAATAACGTCTCTTTTTTCAACATGATCTTTGATAAAGTAATGTCTCACATCAATATGTTTTGTTCTTGAATGCAATACTGGATATTCAGTAACAGATATGGCACTTGTGTTGTCACACATAATTGGAATTATCTTCTCCTCCATTCCATAATCCCTTAGCTGTTGTCTGATCCATAGTACTTGTGCACAGCAACTGCCTGCTGCTATATATTCTGCTTCAGCTTTGTTGTTATAGATATAGATTTTTGTTTCTTACTAAACCATGATACTTGTCTGCTGCCTAGCATTTGACATGTTCCAGAGGTGTTTTTTCTATCTATCTTGCATCCAGCATAGTCAGAGTCTGAATATGATATCAATTTAAATCCTTCATCTTTTGGATACCAAATTCCAACATTGATGGTGTTTTTCAAGTATTTGATTATTCTTTTGGCTACTAGTAGGTGTGATTCTTTAGGTTGAGCTGGAAATCTTGCATATACTTCTACTGCAAATGCTATGTCATGTCTGCTTGCAGTTAGATATAGTAGGGTTCCAATGATTCCTCTATACATTTTCTGATCAACATCTTTTCCAGCTTCATCTTTTCCAAGAATAACTCTTGCACACATTGGTGTATCTGCTGTGCCACTTGTATCCATACCATATTTGTGTATCAAGTCTTTTGTGTACTTAACCTAATTGATGAAGATGCCATCTTTCAACTGTTTCACTTGTAGACCAAGAAAGTAATTCAATTCTCCCATCAACCTCATCTGAAATTTGCTCTACATTAGGTTTGCAAATTTCTCACACAAATTTTCATCTTCTGATCCAAAGATAATGTCATCAACATAGATTTGTACTAGCAATGTACATGTTCCTTCCTCTAGCTTGAAAAGAGTCTTATCAATAGTTCATTTGTTGAATCCATTATTGATCAAGAATTGTGATAAAGTTTCATACCAGGCTCTGGGTGCCTGTTTGAGTCCATAAAGAGCCTTCTTGAGCTTGTATACTTTATTTTCTTTTCCTTTGAGTTGAAAACCAGGAGGTTGTTCCACATATACTTCTTCTTCAAGAAGTCCATTTAGAAATGCACTCTTGACATCCATTTGGTAGACTTTGAAGTCTTTGTGTGCAGCAAATGTTAGAAAGAGTATGATTGCTTCCAATATTGCTACTGGTGCAAATGTCTCATCTTAATCTATTCCTTCTGCTTTAGAATAGCCTTTTGCAACTAGCCTAGCTTTATTTCTGACAACCAGTCCTTGTTCATCCATCTTATTTCTGAATACCCATTTTGTTCCAATGATGTTGGCCATGTCTGGTCTGTCAACAAGTTCCCAGACCTCATTTATTTCAAATTCATTTAGTTCTTTTTGCATAGTTGTAATCCAATCAGCATACTGGATTGCATCATCTATTATTTTGGGCTCTACTTGAGATAGAAAACATGTTAGCATATGCTCTAGTTGTCTTCTAGTTCTGACTCCTGTGTGAATGTCTCCAATGACTTGATCTTCAGGATGATCTCTAGCCAGTTGAGATCAAGTTGAAGTTGTTCTTGACTTGGTGCTTCCACAACTTCAGCTTGTGTATCAGCTTCATGCTCTTGTACTGGTACCTCCTCTGTTTTGTTGACTGGGGGCTCATCTTGATTCCTAAGATTATGATTGAGAATGGTAGTTGGTACTGTTGTATTCATGTAGACTTGTCTTGGTCCTACTTATACTTCAAGTTCTTGAAGGCTTTCACCATTTGTGTTTGACTCATCAAAGACTACATGAATTGATTCTTCAATCACGAAGGTTCTTTTGTTGATTACTCTGAATGCTTTGTTGGTGTCTCAGTATCCAATAAAGATTGCTTCATCAGCCTTTTCATCAAAGGTATGCAACTGATTCCTATTCAAAACAAAACATTTTGATCCAAACATATGCAAATATGAGATATTAGGTTTTCTTCCATTCCATATTTCATATGGAGTCTTTCCATGATGTTTGTTGATGATTGATCTGTTTTGAGTATAGCATGTTGTATTTGTTGCTTCAGCCCAAAATCTCTTTGGTAAGCATGCTTATGCAATCATTGTTCTGACTGCTTCTTTGAGTGTCCTGTTTCTTCTTTCTGCTACACCATTCTGTTGTGGGGTCCCTGCTGCTGATAGTTGGTACAGTACTCCATTTTTTTCACAGTAGGTTCTGATAATTTCATTTTGAAACTAAGTGCCTCTATATGATCTGATCTTGGTGATCTTCAGATCCTTTTCCTTTTGAATTCTTATTAGCAAATCTGGTAGCTTTTTAAGTGTCTCTCTTTTCTTGTTCATGAATATGGTCCAGGTGAATTTGGAAAAGTCATCCACCACTACTAGAGTGTATTTCATTCCACTTACACTTACTGGTGTGACTGGTCCAAATAGATCCATATGCAGTAGATGTAAGATTCTTGTAGTTGATTGATAGGGCTTTGACTTTAATGAGCTTTTGATTTGCTTCCCTTTTTGACATGCATCACAGAGGCTTTCTTTCTTGAATGTGATCTCTGGTAGGCCTTCAACTAGCTTGTTCTTTGATAGTTTGTTGATGGTCTTGAAGTTTAGATGGTTCAGTCTTCTATGCCAAATCCAGCTGGTTGATTGTTTACTTTTCACAAGCAAACATGTTTCTGCTGTTGCTGTCTTCCAATCTACCATATACATGTTGTCTTCTCTTCTTCCTGCAAGTACAACTGTGTTGGTTTGACTGTGAACCACTCTGCATCCTTCTTTGTTGAAGTGCACATTTTATCCTTTGTCATAGAATTGACTAATACACAGTAGGTTGAAGTTCAGTCCTTTAACATAGGCAAAATTTTGAATCTTCAAGTTGTTCTTGTGCATGATGCCTTCCCCCTTGATTTTACTAGGGTTTTCTTTGCCTCCAAAAGTAACTTTGGGTCTATCAAAAGCTTTGAAGTCAGTGTGCCAACCTTTGTTCCCTGTCATGTGTCTGGAACGTCCACTGTCTATGTACTAGGATATCCTACAAAACAAATTAATTATGTTTAGCTACCCAACACTGCTTGGGTCCATACCTATTAGCAGTCATACCTCCTACTCCAAGTGTGTATCCAAAGGATCTTCTTTTTGGATAATTAAAGTTATCAACTTTATATTTATAAGGCATGGCAGAATAACTTCTAATGTTTCTACTAGAGATATTCAGATACATTTTTCTACATTTTGGTGCATTTGCATCCTTTTTCACTTTCCAATATGCAATGGGAAACCTGTGTTCATGTTGCTTCATATGTCTAGGAATATGCCTAGGTTGGCTTTTCCTAAACACATGTTGCATAGTATGAAATGGTTTCTTCCTATATTTTGGAGGTGCAACATTCCAATCATCCTTTAAAGGGTAAAGTCTTCCCTTACCTTTCAGAAAACCTTTGTCTTTAGTTGGTTGAATTGAAGATTTAGTATAATGTTTCACTATACTAGGTTTTGACTTCACTGGTGCAGGATGAGTGGTTGAAACTATGGTCTGTCCTTTTATGAATTTTTGTCCATTATTGTTCCTAGATTTAGAATTTTGTTGTCCATTGTCTTTATTCTCATCCTGACTGTTGTAGCCAAGACCAGATATGGATCCAAACCTTTTTGAGGGTTTGTAAGCTGGTGCATTTAGTAGTGCAGTGGTTATCTTAACTTGTAGGGAGATTTTCTCAGCTAGTCTGTCAACACCAGATGTATGATCATTTCCTTACTAGTAAGTTCAGCTTTTACTTTATCTAGTTCTTTCTTTAATCTTTTATTTTCCTTTATTAGATTCTCACACTCTTGTTCCAGAATTTAATAATTCAACTCAATTTCATCAAATTTACTCATGAGATTTTGGATTATGTTTGCAGGATCTAGTGGGAGAATAGAAGATTGTGCAGTGTTAGAAGTGGATGCACTAGATGATGAGCATGACCTAGAGGTTACCTCAGTTTCATTAGATTCTTTAGCCGCAAGGCATAGGTAAGCTTTTAAATTTTCTGAGTTGTCATCTTCATTATAATCTAAATCATTGTCTGATGATTCTTCATTCTTTTCACTGCTTGTTTCAGCTTTGAGTGCCTTCTTGATTTTCCTCTTTTCATGCTGTTTTGTACTTCTTCTTTTCCTCATCTTTGTCATTTTCTTCAGGGCAATCTGCCTTGAAATGACCTTTCTTTTTGCAATTGAAGCATCTGTATTCATCATCCTTTTTCTTCATGTTTTTGTTTGAGCTTGACTTTTTGTATGATGATGAACCTCCTTTGAATTGCTACTTCTTGGTAAACCTTTCAAAACGTTTAACAAGTAAAGCTACATGTTCCTTTAGCTCTTGTGTCTCTTTGCTGTTTGCAACAGATGTGTTACTTTGCTGAGGTGCAACCAGTGCACTGGCCTTATGTGCCTCTGCTGGTGCACTGTCCTCACCGTTCAACTCAAATTCATGAGCCTTTAATTGAGACATCATAGTCAAGGTGTCAGTGTTTGCGATATTTGTTGTCCCTTTGATTACTGATGTGATGATCTTCCATCTTTCAGGTAAGCCTCTCAAGATCCTCAGGCACACTTCTTTCTATGGGTATGTGTGTCCAAGTTGTTGTAGTTCACTGATGATGCTTGAGAATCTGTTGTCCCTTTGATCAATGGTTTCACCAGTCTTCATTTTGATGTTCTCATATTTCTTTTTTGCAACAGTCAATTTGTTTTCTTTGACTGCTTCTGATCCTTCATTGATCAGTGCCAATTTGTCCAACATCTCCTTTGCTGTTTTGCAATCTTTCATCCTTATGAAAATGTTACTGTCCAGAGTCTTCAAAATCATGTCTTTTGCAATAAAATCGAGATTTGCACTTCTCCTGTTATCCTTGGTCCAATCTTTCTTGAGTTTATCTATTACCTTTCCTTCATCTGCTCCTGTGGAAACCACAGTTGTAATCTCGATTGGGCCATCATTAATTACATCCAGCATCTCCTCATGAGTTGCTGCAAGATGAGACAACATTCTTATTTTGTATTCATCAAAATTATTAACATTGAATACAGGTACCTTTGACATAAAGTTTGAGGAATCCATAAATACAAATAAGAGATATATATATATATATATATATATATATATATATATATAATATATATATATATATATATATAAAGCACAAATTTCAAAACTACTTTGAAAATATGTGATCTCCTTATTACCAGAAATTAGATCTGAACAGGTTCTGATACTAGGAACACTGCTCCGATACCAATTGTTGGTACAAGATAAGGGTAAAACTATATTCAGAGGGGGGTGACTGACTATAGTGGAGTTTCAAAAACTTTTCTTGTATTTAAAAGCTTTTTGGACAGCGGATAAGTCCCTTCTTAATATGTTGTTTCAAAGTAGTTTATCCAATCACAGATATATGATATAATTTAAGCAATTAAATAAATGCAGTAAGGTAAATTGCTGAAAGTAAATTGACACAAGGATTTATAGTGGTTCAGGGTGGTGTAATCCCTTAATCCACTCTTCTCCTGTGATGATTGGAGGAATTTCACTATTTTTTTCATGTTTAGGGTATATTTTACTATATTTTCGGGCTTAATCCCTAAACAATTTACCTTATTTTTAAGGGAAATAAATGAGAAAAGCGTGTTTTAACCGTTAAATTCCTATAATGGTTATTGAGGAATTATAATTTAATTATGAGGAAATTATGGGTTTAATTGTTATTTTTGTTACACATTTTTATTATTATTATTATTCGATGACTTGGTGTAACAACATTTTGCGTAAAATAAAGAAATGCGGGGGGTGATATTATTTAATCAAGAGGATCAATTTCATTCAATCATTTGGATTTTATTTTGGGAAGATAAATATTATTCAATCAAAAGAATCTCAAGAAATAAAGAAGATATTCGGAGCAATTAAAGAAGGATAAATCAAATCGATCGAGAGAGTGGAGTGAGGAACACGTTATACGAAGCACGGTGTGAACACGGGCATTTGGTAGGCTCGGTCGACCGAGCCATGACACTCGGTCGACCGAACGTGTCGGCTCGGTAGGTCGGTGGATTTTCGCATCGTTATCTTCTAGATCTTCCTATGTCGGCCACGATCCCTATAAAAGGAGCATCCATGCGGAGAGAAAGAACACGAGAATTTTACACACGACGAAAAAGCACCACATCAAATAAAAATATGAGTTTCTTTCTTTCAATCTTGCTTGGGAGTTCGAAGATGATTGAAGGCTAAGCATCTTGCGGTAGGACAACGGAGGAAACCAATCAACAACCACACCAATTAGAGGATTTTTAGCTATATCTTAGTGAGTTAAATTTATGATTTTTCATCAAGTGGATATTGTTATATTGTTTATGTTTTATTTGAATCGAGAGATCGATGAAACTATCTTTTTGATTGAATTTATATGAGAGTATTGATTCAAGATTTGATCTTTTCAATTGATGCAATTAATTGTGATTCAAGAGATTGTTCATGATTAGTTGAGTAGAGTATTGGAAACAATCTCATGATCGTGTTATGCATGCTAGTTTAGTTTTGCTTGGGAAAGAAAACGAAACCCTAGGAATTGATTAAAGAGATTTAATCGAATTCGTGATTTGATCATTACTAAAAATTGTATCTTTAGCGCGCAATCTAGTTGGGGTTGGGTTGGTTGATTGGTGGATTCCCGTTGCCTTGCCGTTGTTTTAATTACTTGATAAATCGAATAGTTCGTATCAATTTGATTCCAATTTACTATTCATCGAAGTTACTTTTTGTTCATCGTCGTTTTTACTGTTCATAATTAGTTTAAACCCTAGTTTAGTTAATAATTGTGACATAATCGATAGAATAATTGTCCCTTGATCCGATAAACATTCCACTCCCTTAGGACGACCCGTTAACATCCTATACTACGATCCTTATACTTGGGGTGTTTCGGTTATAAATTGTAAAACTCGTTTTTACCGAACAAGTTTTTGGCGCCGTTGCCGGGGAGTCGGTAACGGTTGTCGGATTCTTCATAGGACAAGTTTTCGTGTCAAAAGGGATCGTTTTTAGCACGCAGTAGTATTTTGGCCGTAACTTTCGGCTCGAGTGTCCGTAGGCCGTTCAGTGCGTTTTCGAGGTCAAAATCCACTGTTTTCCCTTCCATTTTAGCCCTAGAAGATTTCAACACATTTTTTTCCCCGTCTTAGTGTTTTTCCTATTTTAGCTTTTTCGTAGGTAGGTTTCTTTTCCTGTTTCTGTTTCTTCATCTTTTCTAGCTTTGAACAATAATAAAAAAATTAAAAAAAAAATAATAAAAACCCTCTGAACTAGCGTTCACTTCCTGAATCCTCTCTGAACTAGCGTCCACTTACACTGAACGCCGCCCGCCTCGAAAATTTCACTTTTCGCCCTCTCTCTCTCTCTCTTCTCTCTTTCTAACCCTCCCTCTAATCATCTTTACATTCCTCTCTTATCAACCCTAAGGTTGATTTCTTCCTGTTCTGCTTCTCTGGTTTATGCAAACCAGGAGTAAGAAGGGAAATCTTATCTTTAACCCCGAACCTGAGCGAGACATTGTCAAAAGAAGATTATTTCAAGGTTCTGACAAGATGAGCGAACACGGTTCTAGCGATGACGAACCGGAGAACCAAGGGAATAATAACCAAGATCCCGCTCAATTAAACCAAATTCTGATGCAAATATTGCGGAACCAACAACAACGAAGAAGCCTGGATAAACCAAATAGATGCAACAACAACCTCGGAATGTTCAACGGCAACGAAACGAATGCCCCGGGCGGCTGCGCTTATTGTGCAAAGCAAGACCCTTATGCGCCATATCTTGATCAAGACTTCTTGGAAGGGCATAGACCAATCCGGCCTCCGGAGATGGGAGGAATGCATTTTGATCTTAAGAATGGAGTTGTGGGGATGGTCCAAAATAGTTCATTCCATGGCACCGCCGCAGAAGACCCACATGACTTCTTGTCGACTTTTGTGCAAATATGTGAAGCGAGTCACTACCCCGGCGTTCCTTCGAAGTTGTTAAATTGAAACTTTTCCCGTTTGCTTTGAAGGGTGAAGCAAATCGTTGGTTTAAATCCTTACCCCATCACTCTCTTCATAACTGGCCGATGTTAAAAGAGCCTTTGCTCGAAATTCGTTTCACCCGGAACGATAATGGAACGAAAAAGAGATATAGCCACTTTCGAGCAACTAAGGGGAGAGAGTGTGGGAAAGGCTTGGGAGAGGTTGAATCGTTAATGAGAAAATGCCCTAACCATGGATATACTCGACATGAGCTTCTAGAATTATTCTATCGTGGTGTTACGCAACCCAATAGAGATTACTTGGATTCCACACTCATGGATCGTTTTTAGGAGGAGGAGATGATGCCGCCTATAGGGTAGCAAACGATAGCTAAGAATAACATGTGGGCAACTCAAAAGAAGACCCGTGTTAGCGGAAGCAAAAAGGAGGTCGCTTCAAGTGACTCGAGACAAAACTCGCTTGTTGCTCAAATGGAAATAATGAACAAACAACTAGCCAACATGCAAATGAAGCGACGGGAAGGGCCGGCGGATGTGAATCACTCGGGCATACAGTCCGGGAATGTGATGAATGAGGAAGTACAAGCCATGGAGAACCGTAATCAACCTTTCGTAGGCTTCGTCAAAATTACGGTCAATCGAGTCAAACTCAAAACCACAACTTTTCGGGAAATCCGCGGAATAGTTATTATACACCGCCCGGTGCATCCAATAACCCAAGACCCCAAGGTAATCGGGCCCAAACGCAAAATCAACAGCCCACCTACGTCTCTCGAAGAAATTCGATGAGCTAGTTGACATGGTGAAAACACTAGCCACCGGCCAAAAGACGATGGAGAGACAGATTGGTCAGATGGCTGATCAACAAGCAAGCAGACCTCAAGGAAGGCTGCCTAGTTATACAGATAAAAACCCTAAGGCAGATATCAATGCTTGCACTGCCATCACACCTCAGTGGGAGTATGGAGAAGAGGAGTTGAATGCAGTCACCCTCAGAAGCGGTAAGACAGCTGGACCCGAAAAGATGTCGGGAAACGAGTAGCCCCTCCTGACGCCATAAGTTCAGGAGGGGTAAACATGATAAAACAGTGAGGAAGAGCTGAGTGATGATGATTTTTCGGGGGATAGTGATGAGGATGCTGAGAAGAGAATTCAGGTAGCTGAACCCCTGACTAAAAAGAAAACTGAGAAGTTTGTCAGATGGAAGGATAAGGAGGACGAAGCCATTAAAAGTCAACCTATGATTAATCATTCGAAAACCCTTCCTTATCCGGCAAAGAAAAGAGAAAATATCCTAAACTCTGACAAACAGTATGACGGAGTGAGGAAGATGCTTAGAGATACTATGGTGACTATGCCACTTGCTGAGGTATTAACTGAGATGCCTAAGTGCTGTAAGTATCTTAAGGATGCCTGTGGAAGCAAAAAGAAGCTCAAGGAAATGGCAGAGGAAGTGCTAAGAGAAGAGTGTTCAACGGTTTCACGGAGCGTTGCAATCAAGCGAGGTGACCCCGGACGACCTTCAATCTCCTGTACGATTGAAGGCCACATGTTCCACAATGTTTTATGCGATTCGGGGGCCTCTCGTTAATGTGATGCCATTGAACGTCCGCAAGAGTCTCGGGCTGGACAAAAGGCTAAGGGAGCGTCCCGTCTCTCTTCGCCAGGTGGACCGATCTAGCCGTTTAGCGGTGGTTGTGTTAACAACGTCCTTATCCATGTTAAACATTTAGTTTTTCCAATCGATCGGGTCATACCGGATTACCGGTCGACAAGGAGATGCCCCCGATTACGGGCCGGCCTTTCTTAAATACTTCGCCTCCACCATTGACTTCCAAATCGGCCAAATCACTCGAAAGTAGGGGACACTTCCATTACCCTCGAGCAAGGAAAAAGTTCTCGCGGAAGCTTCGAGCCGGAGATCTCATTCATTGAAGCAATCTATGGGGATGAATTCGACCACGATGAAGAGCTCACGGAGATAGGAGCATTGGATGTTATAGTTCACGAACAGGCGGGAATCACCGAAGAGTTGTCTCAACAACTTGCGCACACCGAGCCTATGAGTGAACGAAAAATGGGACATTCCAGGGGATGAGCGGCAATGATTTGAAGGAACTCAACCAAGCGACTTTAACCTCGCAGAGAGGAAGTTTTAATGGGTAGTTGGGACGAAATAGAATTCGGAAAGAAACTACTCATTGGGATTTGGATGATTGGGAGCAAATTTTGCGAGAAGAGCTTGAAGAAGAAGAACTTAAGAAGATGGTTAAGCATAAGAAAGAACAAACGGAAGCCGACAGAAGATTCCTTTAGATGATGTCATTCAATACCTTTTCTCGGGGTTACACCTCGGGAAGATGAGGTGTTTTTCGGTCAACCGGTCCAAGCTCACAAGGAAAAAGGTGGTTCCTTAAAATCTAGTATCGAGCAACCACCGCCGACTTAGAGTTGAAACCACTTCCGCAAAGACCTAAAATACATCTTCCTTAAAGACGGTGATAAGTTGCCCTTGATCATCTCATCTAAACTCGAGCTAGAGCAAGAAGCAGAATTAATTAAAGTGCTTGAGAAACATATCCTCGCGTTCGGATGGCAGGTGGGCGATATTAGAGGAATCAGCCCAGACGTGTGCATGCATAAGATTCGAACGGAGGAAGGAGCGAAAAAGGTCAGACAACCTCATAGGAGGCTGAATCCGCATATGCAAGAGGTTGTCAAGAAAGAAGTGATAAAGTGGGTTGACATGGGCATCATCTATGCAATCGCCGATAGCGAGTGGGTCAGCCCTACTCAAGTTGTGCCAAAGAAGGGTGGAATCACAGTCGAAAAGAATGAAAAAGGGGAGGAAGTTGCCTTACGTCTCGTGACCGGCTACGAGTAGTCCGTATCGACTATCGTAGACCGAATGAAGTCACCGCAAAAGATCACTTCCCCTTACCCTTCATTGACCAACTAATTGAAAGACCGAGTGGTCACAAGTATTATTGTTTTCTCGATGGATACTCGGTTACTTCCGGATAGCCATCGACCCCAATGACCAAGAGAAGACCACGTTTACGTGTCCATCTGGTACTTTTGCTTTTCGTAGAATGCCATTCGGTCTATGCAATGCACCCGCGACTTTTCAACGGTGTATGTTGGCCATTTTTTATGGACTTGTTGAGAAATGCATGGAAGTCTTCATGGACGACTTCTCAGTCTACGGCGATAGTTTTGATGAAATCTTAGAGAACCTAGATATGGTACTCCAACGTTGCGTTGAGAAGAATCTGGTGCTTAACTGGGAAAAATGCCATTTTCTAGTAGACGAAGGAATCGTTTTGGGACATAAGGTATCCAATGCAGATATTCAAGTTGATAAGGCTAAGGTCGAAGCCATTGAAAGGATGACGTACCCTAAGACAGTGAAAGAGGTACGAGGTTTTCTAGGACACGTTGGCTTCTACAGGCGGTTTATTCGAGACTTTTCTACGATTGCCAAGCCTTTATCAAATCTCTTGAAAGAAGATGTCGATTTCTTGTTCGATGCGAAGTGCAAAGAAGCTTTCAATTGTCTGAAAGACAAGCTTATCAATGCCCCTATTTTAGTTGCACCCGACCGGACCAAGCCTTTCGAGTTGATGTGCGATGCCTCTAATTACGCCGTAGGCGCATCTTAGGTCAAAGAGTTGATAAAAGGTTCGGGCCCATTTATTATGCGAGCCGCACCTTGAACCCGGCTCAATGCAATTATACCACAACTGAGAAGGAATTCTTAGCTGTTGTTTTTGCCATTGACAAGTTTAGAAGTTATCTTCTAGGGTCTCAAGTTGTTGTTTGGACCGACCATGCAGCCTTGCGCTACCTTATGGACAAAGCAGATGCGAAACCAAGGTTACTTCGATGGATTCTAATTTTACAAGAGTTTGACCTTGTGATTAAAGATAAAAAAAGGTAGTGAGAATATTGTGGCTGATCATTTATCTCGCTTAGTAAATGAGGGTGCAGAGAATCACAATGATATAGGCATTGATTTTCCGACTGAGCAATTGATGAAGCTTGAAACGGTTCGGCCGTGGTATGCTGACTACGTCAACTATTTAGCGAGTGGTCATTTAGAGGATATGACGTATCAGGAGAAGAAAAAGTTCTTTTCTGATCTTAAATATCTCGTATGGGAAGATCCTTATTTGTTCAAGGTCTGTAAGGATGGTTTGCTTCGACGGTGTGTTCCCGAGCATGATCGGTGGGATATCCTAGAACAATGCCACGGCGGTCCTACCGGAGGTCACTATGGAACACCAAAGACGGTTGCAAAGATCCTTCAAGCTGGATTTCTTGGCCGACTCGTTTAAAGATGCAGAAGCCTTTTGTAAAGGTTGTGATAGGTGCCAGAGAACTGGACGGCAGAGTAGTAGGATGGAAATGCCACTTAAGCCCATTCTTGAATGCGAAGTTTTCGACGTTTGGGGCATAGATTTTATGGGACCCTTTCCATCTTCGTGCGGTAATAAATATATCCTCGTCTGTGTGGATTATGTTTCAAAGTGGGTCGAGGCCATAGCTACTCAAACTAATGATCACAAGGTTGTGAAGAAATTCTTGCAAAAGAATATCTTTACTAGATTCGGCTGTCCGAGAGCACTCATTAGTGATGAAGGTACTCACTTTTGCAATGCGCCGCTTGACAAGATCCTTGAGAAGTATGGTGTGAAACATAAGATTGGTACACCATATCATCCTCAAACTAGTGGCCAAGTCGAGGTAAGCAACCAGAGCCTCAAAAGAATTTTAGAGAAGACCGTGAACAATAATCGATCTAATTGGAGTCTTAAGTTGGATGACGCACTGTGGGCTTATCGTACTGCATTTAAAACCCCGATGGGCACGTCACCCTTCCAAATGGTCTATGGCAAGGCTTGTCATTTACCTGTCGAACTTGAACACAGAGCTTTCTGGGCAATTAAATTCTTAAATTTCGATAGCCAACTCTGTGGGGAGAAACGGTTGTTACAGTTGAACGAGCTCGACGAATTCAGACTCCGTGCGTACGAGAATGCTAAGCTTAGCAAGGAAAGAACGAAGATGCTCCATGACGCTAAGATCAAGGACCGAGAATTCAAAGTTGGTGACATGGCTTTACTCTATAATACTAGACTTCACCTGTTTCCTGGTAAGCTAAAGTCTAGATGGTCTGGTCCCTTTGAGATTCTCGAGGTTAATCCAAGTGGAGTAATTACTTTGAACGGGTATGGTAATCAAGCTTTTAAAGTGAATGGCCATCGACTTAAGAAATATTTTGGGCAACCAAAGGAAAAGCCTGAGATTCTTTATTTCCAAAGAGGAGATGAGAGTACAGATGTCCTGATTTGTGAGGAGATTCCATCTTATTTCTTTGAGTCAGATGATGATGACGTTCCTATATCCACCCGTAAGGTACCTTCTGTTGAGACTTCTGATCATACCACTATGTCTATGCCTATCGTGCGCAAGAACAAGAAGAAGAGAGTCAGTGTAGTTTGGAGAGAAAAGTTTAATGATCTTATAGCACACTTGACTTGTTGTTGTGGTGAAAATCATTTCCGCCCCAGTGCTCCTGATTCTGATACTGAGGTGGCGGCAGTTAAACCAAAGTGGCCCGATCCGGGTTGATCTTTTGGAATCTGTGTCAAGCTATTGACATTAAAAGAGCGCTCCTAGGAGGCAACCTAGTTTTCTTTGTTTGTTTCCTTTTCTTAGGTTGTTCTGTTTTATTGTTTTAGAATTAATACTTTAGTTGATTATGTGTTGATGGTTATTCCTCCTACATTCATTGTAAGTGTTTTGTGTTATGTGTTGCTCATATACCCCGTGTACCCCGAGATTATATGGTATGTCGAGTGTTGCGTATACTTTTGAGCAGGTTTTCGAGTCACTATCGTCCGGTGTTGTCTATTCGAGTTGCGGCGGTACATTCATGCTCCGGCCTGACCTCTGCCAACTTTCATCCGACAACCACTGTTGAAACCAGCTAAGTTTTCTTTTTCTTTTATTCTGTACATTCTGAGGACATAATGTGATTTAAGTGTGGGGGGGTGTTTGGGTATGTTTTTATGCTATATCCTTTGAAATATGAGTGAATGTTAAATTTCTGCGGAATTTAAAATTTTTTGTGAGTCTCGAGCATATAATTGGAACTAGATGCTTGCTAGTTGTAGTTTTCTAACGATGATAGTACGTAACTTAGTGAGATAATTATAGCATGTCTTTACTGTCATGGAGATAGTATTCATTTCACACTCCCGAAAGCCTTTGATTTTGAAGCATGACTTTTGAATTATATCCTTTCATTATTTTTAATGATTTATCTTAGGAAGGTCAGTATAGTTACACCTAAAGTTAGACCGTGCACTGTGAATATCTGAAGGTTTGAATGTGATAAGTGAAGCGTAACTAATGTTTTTTTTAAAAAGTTGAGTTAATAATAAATAAATGGGTGTGTCGAAAGCTGGTCGATGATTGGAGTACGGTAGGGCATTATCTCGAAATGTCCTATTCCACTATGATGACCTAAAGCTCACGACAATCGGAAAAGCTACCCTATGATTTGAGTAAGGTAGGTCGTTATCCCGAAACATCCTATTCTACTATGACGGGTAAGAGCTCATTCTGATGTGCGTCAAAAGAAAACGAAGAAAAAGAAAGTGAAAAAAATTAAAGACTTTGTTATCGATGAACTTATACCCAGTATAAACCGAATGATATGCTGTAGGGATTATCCTACTAAGTGCGCGGGAAGACTTTGTGTGGAACGATTACTGCCTATACCTAGGATAGTCATTAAAATTATTTGAGAGGATATTTGTTTGAGAGGATTGTGAAGATTGAAAAGGGCTTGACACACACACACACAGAATCTATCTCTATGTTGGTATCACTTGCTATAGTTGTTGTATCTTTTGTTACGTGAGTTAGGGATCTATGTGGATTACATGTACAATGAGCCGGTTTTGATTGTTTTGTTCGGGACGAACAAAAAGCTAAGTGTGGGGGAGTTGTTTAGGGTATATTTTACTATATTTTCGGGCTTAATCCCTAAACAATTTACCTTATTTTTAAGGGAAATAAATGAGAAAAGCGTGTTTTAACCGTTAAATTCCTATAATGGTTATTGAGGAATTATAATTTAATTATGAGGAAATTATGGGTTTAATTGTTATTTTTGTTACACATTTTTATTATTATTATTATTCGATGACTTGGTGTAACAACATTTTGCGTAAAATAAAGAAATGCAAGGGGGTGATATTATTTAATCAAGAGGATCAATTTCATTCAATCATTTGGATTTTATTTTGGGAAGATAAATATTATTCAATCAAAAGAATCTCAAGAAATAAAGAAGATATTCGGAGCAATTAAAGAAGGATAAATCAAATCGATCGAGAGAGTGGAGTGAGGAACACGTTATACGAAGCACGGTGTGAACACGGGCATTTGGTAGGCTCGGTCGACCGAGCCATGACACTCGGTCGACCGAACGTGTCGGCTCGGTAGGTCGGTGGATTTTCGCATCGTTATCTTCTAGATCTTCCTATGTCGGCCACGATCCCTATAAAAGGAGCATCCATGCGGAGAGAAAGAACACAGAATTTTACACACGTAAAAAGCACCACATCAAATAAAAATATGAGTTTCTTTCTTTCAATCTTGCTTGGGAGTTCGAAGATGATTGAAGGCTAAGCATCTTGCGGTAGGACAACGGAGGAAACCAATCAACAACCACACCAATTAGAGGATTTTTAGCTATATCTTAGTGAGTTAAATTTATGATTTTTCATCAAGTGGATATTGTTATATTGTTTATGTTTTATTTGAATCGAGAGATCGATGAAACTATCTTTTTGATTGAATTTATATGAGAGTATTGATTCAAGATTTGATCTTTTCAATTGATGCAATTAATTGTGATTCAAGAGATTGTTCATGATTAGTTGAGTAGAGTATTGGAAACAATCTCATGATCGTGTTATGCATGCTAGTTTAGTTTTGCTTGGGAAAGAAAACGAAACCCTAGGAATTGATTAAAGAGATTTAATCGAATTCGTGATTTGATCATTACTAAAAATTGTATCTTTAGCGCGCAATCTAGTTGGGGTTGGGTTGGTTGATTGGTGGATTCCCGTTGCCTTGCCGTTGTTTTAATTACTTGATAAATCGAATAGTTCGTATCAATTTGATTCCAATTTACTATTCATCGAAGTTACTGTTCATCGTCGTTTTTACTGTTCATAATTAGTTTAAACCCTAGTTTAGTTAATAATTGTGACATAATCGATAGAATAATTGTCCCTTGATCCGATAAACATTCCACTCCCTTAGGACGACCCGTTAACATCCTATACTACGATCCTTATACTTGGGGTGTTTCGGTTATAAATTGTAAAACTCGTTTTTACCGAACATTTCACAGATACAATAGTCTAATTGTCCTTGACTACACAAGCTTCACAATCTTCAATACTATCACTCCCTGACTTCAAAAGCTTCAGTGACTTAGTCTATTTCACTGCTTCTTGGGAACAAATCCTTCAGCAGCTATCACAAACACAACTCCTTCCCAGATGCATCTGATTCAGTTGCTTGATTGAAGTGAATTGGATTCACAAAACTTGTTGATCAGACTCAATACTTGATGTTGGAATTGTATTTTTGAGTTTTGAGTTGATCACTAGATGTTTCTTTTAAGAACATATGAAGGCTTTTCGATTTGACAGAGTTTGTGCTTGTAAATTCTCAGACTTGATCGTTCTCTTCTATTTCTTGTCTTTCAATGCCTTTTATTTATAGCCTTGAGAATCCTTGATTTGAATTTCCGTCCGTTTGCTATATTAATGAGGGGAATAATCCATGATTTTATTCTTGATTGCCCCTTAATTATATCCTTCTTGATTTCAGTGATCGGATTTTTCTTCAAACGTTTATCAGAAAATTCATCTTTGATTGATCCTCAATTGATTGTGCATTTAATGCTTGATCCTCAAAACTTCTTCATATTTCAAAATCTGATCAAGTAAAGTTTACTTGGCCGTTCCCTGAACGGCTAAGTGATCTTTCAGATTTTTCCGCTTAGATCTTCCTTCACTGCTTTGTCATTACTCAGCCGATAGTCAGTTCACTTTTCCGATTCACTGTTTCCTTCATTCTTTTCAGTTTAGGAGAATCTTTGTATTTCACTGATCCTTGATTTATGTGAGATCAGTGTACACCATATTTAAACATTAAGTTTCATCACTTGGAATGTAGCTTAGACTTATCCAAGGTCATCACATAATTCCTTGGTTATAAGTCGGACCATAATGTCTTTATGCTTCTCTGCTGGTACTTGACTAGCTTCACTCTGCCGCATGTTTGTTCTTACTTAGCCGTCCTACCAACTAGTACAATACTTGTCTGACTCAACTTATACAACATGTCAGACTCTATGTAAAGACTTATACAGAGAATTCTAACTTATTTCTGGCTTGCTATAACAGCTAGTATGGCCATCATCAAAACATAATAAAATGTTCCTAACAGTTTGATTTTGCCACGAGCCCTACAAGAGCAAGATATTTTATATATGGCAGAATCACCGACTCAGTTCAATGCCACGGTGGGAAGAGAATTTTACGCTTATATTTCACACAACCCTGGTGTTACATTTGCTATGGTCCGAGAGGTTATGATTGATTTTTCTATTGAGCGGATAAATGCTCATGTTGGGGTTCGAAATCCACCGATGGTCCCGAATGAGTACACATCCAACATTGAAGATTTAGAGAGGATGAACATGATAGCTGAATATTTTGGGGTGTAATGGAAGCGCAACCCTATGGGAGCCCCCACCATCTTCCTAGAGAACGAGTTATCCTGGAATCGGAAGATGGTCCACAAATTTGTTTGTGCCCGCCTTCTACCGACCAAGCACACGGTATATGTCACCACAAAGAGGGTAGAGTTGATGTTTTATCTGGAGCAGGTATCTCCAGTCAACATCGGTCTACTGATGCATAGCCGTATTCACGAGCTTTCCGCCACATCCGAGGGCGAGCTTTTGCCATACGGGCCGATGATTGACATGTTTGCTTTAGAGAACAAGGTGAAAATTCTCGTCAGTGATGATTGGGAAGACCCTGAGCCGATGATTAGTTCACAGTCGGTTCAAAAAGTTTCAAGACGGGTTGGTCAGAGAGATGAGAGGGAGCGTACTCCAATCCTCGGAGCACCCTGGACTCAGAGAGCTATGCTAGAGGAGCACTCACGAGAGATTGCGAGTTTACATCACAAAATGGATAGGATTATAGACTTCTTAGGCATACCTCCATCAACCCCACCACCTAGGACTGCCCCACATCACCGAGCGTCTTCTTCAGCTGCTGCTGCCTCTAGTTCTGGTCCACCTCCCGGTTTTGAGACTAGATGTGACTGGGAGGGTTATTCTGTTGATGATTAGTTTTTATTTCTTTTTATTGTTGTTTTCTAGTTTTCTTTTTCTTTTTCTTTCCTATCTAGTTAATGTGGCAGAATTTTCTTAATATAATGTTTTGACGGCTTAATTTGTTTTGGAGTTCATTATTTTCTCTTTTACTGCCGCCATTTTATTATACGGTTTCTTGTCACCACTATTCTTCTTGGTTCGTTTGAGATACTTAGAGCAGATTCTTCATGGACTACTTATATGAGCCCGATGATTTATACGACTATCCGATTCTTCGTTGGTTCCACCCTTAACCGAAGCTAAGTTCCTTTTCGTTTTTCATTTTTCACCTTACACATTAGGGACAATGTTTCGTTTAAGTGGGGGGGTAAGGAACGTCACTTAGCTTCTTAGCAATATATTTTGTAAATTGCGTGATTATCTTGATTCTCTTTGATGCACGATTCACCATTTAGACTTTGATTCTTTTCGATAGAATTTCGAAAAAAAAGTGATATCTTTGATCTTTTCGAGTTAAGTGACTTCATCTTTGTTTCACTTTACACAAGTAAGAGTAAATGCCCACTTCTGATGTAGTGGTGTATTAAGCGCATATTCTGGTATAAGCCACCATATTAAGCACGTATAACTTCCATTGGTGTATAGTCGATAGCATATTGCTTTGACTAGAGTTGACCCTGGCTTCATCACGAATCATGTTCCACCAACGCTTATAAAGGCAAAGGAATTTCGGATTCAGTAGTTTGTCATGAGTGGGGCCATGAGGATAGCTAAATCAATGAGATTTTACCCACCAAGAAATAGAAGTTCATTGAAATATATACATCTATATTCTCTTTGGCAAAATTTGAGTCGATGGAGCGTAAGACGCACGACTTTTGCATAGACCGATAAATGTGAGCCTAAGAGTAGTATATACTCGGTTCTCGATCCGCCTTGCCAGCTCAATTAATTAGTAAATAACATATTCGAGACTGGTTAGTTCGACTACGGGTTGATGTAATGTGAGATTGTCTGCATTACTAGGCGGTTGTGAAAGTTATTGCACACACACATTGGCTCATGATGTGAATAGTGTTTAATGCGTTACTGATGGATATGAGTGGCATGATCTTGATCTTGACTTTATGAGGCATAGTTTCTTTTAATTAACTTGTGTAATGATCAGAGTGTCGTGTTTCTTTTCGCCTTTTTGCTCGGGACGATCAAAAGCTGAGTAAGGGGTAGTTGATAACGCACAAAATGGTACCAATAATTATACCCTTATTCACCCTAAATTCTGCTCAAGAGATGATAGATAGGCTCGTTATTATGTGGAATATATGTTAAATGCTATGCGATTGTTTCCAAGATCGTAATTCTGCATCTATGTTATTTTCCCGAAGATTTGGTACTGTTTTGTCTCGTTTTGCATGTTTTATAGGATGTACTGGAT
This sequence comes from Gentiana straminea, assembly GCA_036785695.1. Taxonomy (NCBI): domain Eukaryota; kingdom Viridiplantae; phylum Streptophyta; class Magnoliopsida; order Gentianales; family Gentianaceae; genus Gentiana; species Gentiana straminea. The sequence continues at coordinate 729,019 of JAVUPR010000398.1, read as the reverse complement.
CTGAAGTATTGGAGAATGGATCTAGACCAACAAAAGTATATTGGCCATGTGATTAAAGTCCAAGAAGAAGCCTGTTGAAGAAAAAGGAGAAAAGTCGGCCCGGTTTACCGAGGGCTAGGGCCGGTAAACTTGTGGCTTGTTTGACCCGAAATTGATTCTTCCGCATTATCTAGGTCGGTTAGAGTTTTAAAGAGTCTTATGTCGGTCATTGTATCTATATAAGGTCGCATTATCAGATTATTAGATAGTTCTTCAATAGTTTTCAATTACATTATACAATTTTGATGAAATAAAGTTATTCCAAGCTTTTGAGGAGTTATTTCTGGTTTTCTCTCTTTCTCCATCATCTCTAGCTTGATTAGATCGAGCTAGATCACCATTGTTGAAAGTATGAAGCTTTGAACGTTCCTTTTTGTGTTCAATATGGTAGATCTGTTCGTATTTATGTGTTTTAGTTAATCTGCATGTTTAAAGACACCATAATTTACTTAGAATAATTGTAATTGAGGAATGTAGATCCAGGAATAGGAAAAGCTGACCCCGGTAACCGGCGGTCTATACCGGTTTACCGAGGCCTTATTTTGAAAACCTAAAACTGGGATTCACTACAACTACGTTGATCGACATATTTAATTAACAGTAGGTTAGATCTGGGCAATCTGCTTATTGTAATCGTAAATTGGCTTGAAATACGAATAGTGAAGTGCTAAGTTTGGGCATAGTCTTGAATGGACCCTAGGAACGTGTTGTTGAATGTCGACAGCTGTCTAAGCGGGTTAGCGGTATGAGTTAGAGCTCGATATCAGCAATTCTAGTTCCTTATGTGTATAGGCTATTACGGACCAATTAAGGAGGGTAGCTTGCGTATAGAATGTCTAGTACCATTGTCGGAGTTGATAGGAGTAGGAGTTGCACCCGTAGCTGATAATGATAATTAAAACGAAAGCACACGATTAATTTAAGAAGATTATGTGCGGAGTAAACATAACGATTAACTAATCCAATTTAGTAGATCGGTGAGTAGAGGGGGAGAAATACCAAGTTTGTTTTCTTGTTGTTCATTGTTGGTCCATGACCACCTCTATGTCGCTTCTTAATTAGGTTAGAATCGTTTATACTTAGAGTTGCATTGTCCCTGTGGGATCGACCTTGACTCGTATTTACTATACTACGATGTACCTAGTATTCTTGCTAGTAATATCGACGTTAGTGACTTACACGCGATCAATAGCCTTGTTTCTTGTAGCAATTATCTTCTGTGTGGCCATTAAAACCATAGAAACTGCACTGAACCTTCTTAAAGTTCTTGGCCTGAGAATTGTTTGCAAGCATAGAAACTTGTATGTTGACTGTTTGAATCTTACCTTGTCCCTTCTTCTAACCCATCAAGATTGTCAAATCTTGATTCTTTGCCTTGTTGGCCACATATGTTTTATCACTTTCAAACTTTATTCTATTAAAATGCATCATAAATCTCGGGAAGGGAACCATCAACATGGCTTGAGATCATTGGCTCAAATATATCCATGAGTCCTTTCAAGAACTTCATCACATGTTCTATTTACATGTGATCCACCAGATTACTAATGGAATTACAATGGCACTAAGGGTTACAAACTCAACAAATGTTGAATTCCCTGCTTGCATTCATTGTCTTTAGAAGAGCAATATGCTTTTCCACGAACTCTAGAATTGCAGGAGAGAACACGGGTAGTTTTAATGAAATCGTAGTATGTTCTGCCCCATTGGTCTTATAGAAATGGGAGTGTTGCATAACCCGATGGACTCCATATTGTAGTAAGCGATATGCCATCCTTTCCTATTGGAATATAGTGTTGCATGTGTTCTTACATGTTGCTTTAAATTGAACCTTATGAGGTGTTTTTAAATATTTATTGTTTGATCAGTTTAGTGTAGGTTATTCCAAGCTCATTTTTTGAAGGAGATAAATCCAAGTATTGTATCCCGTTTTTCGGGCCCCAACCATAAGTGCCTTAGCTGGGTAAGGTCTTTAACTGAGTCTGGTCGGAAATATCTTTCCTGAAAGGATTTAGTGGTGGGCGACTGACCTTATGTAGATGAGGCCATTTCTCCAAACTTTTAGATGAGGTTTTTCTTTCCAAAGTTGCAAGAGTATTCATTCCTTAATATCTCGTAGGGTCTTAGTCACTGTCATAAGGTCTTTTATGTTCGATTTATGGCTTTGTAGTGCCTGATGTAAGGTTTTTACTGCTTCCTGTAATGTCAGATGCATCCGATTTAAGGTCTTCTCAGGTGTGTTGTCGGCTCGGTCCGAACCAAATCATGCTTTATTATTTGCATGAAGTTTGAGCTATGTGGCTGAACTATCAGTTGCCGCGAACTGGGGCTCCATCTTTTCTGGGACCTGGTCGCTTGCAGAGGTTGGCTTTGACTTTGTATATGGCAGAATACTTGTTCATCGTTGCATAAAGAGTCTTATAGCTTCCCAAACTTATGTTTTCGTAAAAGTGAGAAAACAAAATTTTTGGTAGATGGGTATCGTCATATGTAGAAAAGAGGAACTGTTGACCGGATGATGAAGTTCATTTGCTATTATTTTATTGGTACATCTTCCATGTATTGTCGCATTCCCCTTTATTTTAGTAGGTGCCAGTACGTACACATTTACAGATTGTCATTGCTATGAATTTATTATTGAGGTTTTACTATACTTATAGTGTTGTTTTTTACCGTGTTTGATACTGTTAAGAGATGATACCATTTGGCAACCTAGATGATTGACATGTGTACCAAGAATTTATCTTAGATCTTATCTTGTAATCTGTTAGTTAGATTTCTGTTTTAACTACTACTATATATGCTGTAATTGTAACCTATGGTTAATTAACAATGATAATTATGAAAATCATCTTCTTCAAAAATTTATGTTGGTATCAGAGCTTTATGGAGCAAACCACAGCTCCACCACCACCGGTGAGCACACCATCGCCACCGGTGCGATCCATTACCCCACCTAACACTAGAATTACGATCCCATCGTTCAGTCCTTTGATTCCCATCACAAATGTTGCCGGAACCTCACAGATACGAGCCGATTTCTCTCTTTACGTTCCACGTAACACCATTCCGCCACCGCCCATATAATTGAATGTATGCTAACATCTCCTTTGTAGTTGTAGGCTCTCATCCGGGAAGAGTCGTCACATTAGTTCAAATCATTTCATTTGCATGTAAAGACTTTTGGTCATGTTTGAACAAACAAATTAAAGGAAATTAACTTTTAAATGGTGCCGGCCGGCGGAGGGCTTTTTGATGAAATAATTTTGAATAAATCTGTTGTGGTATGTAGCAGGGACGGAATCATGAATTGATAGTCTGGTGGGGTAATAGATTCTATATACAGTCGGGTGGGATGGATTAAAATAACTAACGATGTTAGACTAGTTTATATAAGGTTTATTGTGTATCGAAAATAAAAAACCGGGTGGGCTGCGGACAATAACTCTTGCCAATGGCTAGGTCCGTCCCTGGTATGAAAATAACATAAATTACAATATTTATTTTTATTGTGTCGCACATAATAAAAGTGTACTATGATAAAAAATATTAAAAATAGGTTGCAATAATTTATGTCATTTGATACAATATTCACGATGGTTATAGCATAAAATCTTTCAGCCTTTGAATTCTAATAGGTTATATGCTAAATGATACAATAACGTTGCTAATTTATATTTTTCCTTTAAAGAAAAAGGAAAACTCCACTCCAAAAAAAAAAGGAAAACTAAATTTGATTTGAATAGTAAGCATTTTTTAAAAGTGATGACCTACGAGTCTACGACAGTCTTCTGTATTCGATGTTCCGAATGCCATCTAAAGTGGTATTCCCTAAATAGTTAGTAACAGTAAGCAACGACCCTCGGTACAGAAATTGGAAAATGATGTGTCAGTCCTGACAGTTGAAAATCAGGTCGTGCCTTTTCTAACATGGAAAATCCGGTAAATGTAAGGATCCTTACGTTTAAACGTAAGGATTTCACATATCCGCTTGACACAACCTCATAGCTGTAAACGTAAATTCTTTACGTTTAAACGTAAGGAACCTACGTTTAAATGTAGGGTATTTCAATAAATTTGGAAGTTACAATAAATGTGTATTTCTCTACGTTTAAACGTAGATTAGAACGCATTTCTCTACGTTAAAACGTAAGGATCCGTACGTTTAAACGTAAGGAATCTATAAAGTTTTGAATTCCTTCTGTCTCTATCTTCTATCTTCTTTCAAACGTTCATTATCAGGTAGTTCCCGACGTTTAAACGGCGATTTAGCAAGAAAAGTTTACATTTGCCACAATATCTCAAGTTCAATGGATCAACTCAATACAGAAAGTGTATGTATTTCCCATAATCTTCTATTTACAACGTTTTAGGCTGTAAATTTTTTTCCCTTTATCTGATATGCATTTCCCAATTTTTAGTGGTTTGTAGTGGTTTAGTTATGTTGGCCTGATACTGTTTAGAATGATTTTGTTGGTTTAGCCTGATTTTTCGTTTTCTAGGTTTAAGAAAGGTTTTTTTAAGAACGTATTTTCTAAATTTGGACGTAGAGACCTGCATTTCTCTACGTCTGAACGTAAGGTTTCTACGTTTGGTCGTAGAGACCCTACGTTTAGACGTAGAGAACTGCAGATTTCCAGTTTAGGGTGATTGATGGTGAGATTGATGGTTTGATCGTGCCAAAGGGTGATGTTCCTACCCAAAATAGTATTGAAAATGGCTTTGTTTTTCAGAGACCATTGTCATTGGAAATATTGATCACACTTACTATGCATTTTTTCATTTATATGTTCATGTTGAGATTGATTGAGGCTTGATGGTGAGATTGATGGTTTGATCGTGCATAAGGGTGTTGTTCCTACCCAAAATGGAACTGAAAATGGCTCTGTTTTTCAGAGACCATTGTTATTGGAAATATTCATCACACTTACACTTATATTAATCATTTAGGTATTGGTAGCTCTGTTATTTCTTCTTTGGTAGTAGATGTACTATATAGTTGATTTACTTCACAATGTTAGTGTATAAAGCTTGTGATTAACTAGTATATGTGTGTGATTGACTTGAAAAAATGCTATTTGTTAACAGTTGATTGGCCCTCATGGAACTGATGTCTACAAAGTAAAGGAAAATTTGACCTGAACTTTTAGAGGGGAAAAGACCAAGCTCCAGGATATTCTTGAAATTCACATGAGGAGGATCGGATTTGAGGGAACATTGAGAGGTGGGGTTTTTCGACAATTCATTGAAATGTACGATGAGTGGCAGTTTTCCTCCAAAGTTTTGCAATACGTATGTTTCAGTGCCGTTTATCCGAATGTGGCCGGTGAGCTTCATTTTAGAATTGGTGAGACGACCGTGAAGTTCGGTAGGCGGGAGTTTTGCATGATTACCGGTTTTAGGTTTGGTGATCTCCCGGAAGCTCCCGAACGTTATTCCAAGTGTTTTGCTGAGGAGACATACGGCCACATCCATCATCCTGACCAAAAACCGATCACCATTCCGGATATTGAGAGATGGTTATTGGATGAGGGTGAGCATCCCGAAGTTCTCTACCGTGTAGGTTTAGTCTACCTTATTCACGGGATTATGATGGGTCATGATGAGACTACTAAGGTACCTCGTGAGACCTTCTATTTGGTCGAGAATATAGAAGGCGTAAATGACTTTCCATGGAGTACTTGGTTGTGGGATCAGACTTATAGAAAGATCTATCACATGATGAATACCTACAAGGAAAGTCCAGAAGGCAGGGTGACGATACAAGGGGTTATACATGCCTTACAGTTTTGGGCTTACGAGACCCTCCAGGACATTACTGTTCGGACAATTGCTGCCACCCTCAGAGCTCCTGATGTGGCTCCGGATGATGAGATAGAGTTGCAAGACTACCCCTCCACAGTGGAAGGGGTTGTTGGAGAAGTCAAGTAAGGTAATAAGCTTAATAAACATTTTCTTTTAATTATATCCGGTATGGTTAAACATTTTGTTATTGTTATTTCTAATGAAATATACATTGTTTGTAGAGCCGTGTTATAGGATATCTGGCTGCAAGGGAAGTTGATACGGAGTTGATGCTAGATAGGGGCATCCCTGATGTGGAGATTAATGAGCCGCCACGTGTGATCACTCGGCATGTACTAATTGCACGGACACCTCAGAGACGTCCATCTACTACACAGCAGCCACACTCTACTACACAACAGTCAGCCTCTACTTCACATCCCTCTACTTCACAACAGTCAACCCCTTTACCTCCTCATTCACGACGTGTACCACACTGTTCATACATTGAGATGCTACATGCGGAAGAAGATGAATCTGATGAAGAAGATGAAGTTGCTGGGCATTATAGGGCTATGAAGAGATGGATAGATAATGGGTTGAATGACATTCAGGAGGAAATTCACCAGTAGAATGACGAGAACCGGCAAGTAATTCAAGAGGTTATACAGCAGCAGAATGAGTATGGGACGATACTTCTTGAACTTAAGGGGTTGATGCAAACGCTGTCATCCAGAGATCAGGTAAATAATTATTTCATTGTCAATTTCTTTATGCGATAAATATTGTTGTATATATTATGATACTAACCGGGCAACATCTTTTCAGTCTACCCCTCATCGGCCTCCACCTCCTCCACCTCCTCCACATGATACTAACCGGGCCACATCTTCTCAGTTTGCCCCTGATCGGTCTACACAGGGTCATCATACTGATCAGCATACTGATCCGTCTACACCTGGTCAGCATACTCATCAGCCTCCACCTGGTCAGCATACGCATCAGCATACTCATCCATTGCCTACCCCGTCCAACGACCCGATGATGATGTTCGGGTATGATAAGATTCTTGAAGGGATTTCCCAACCCGGGCAAGAGGGAGTGCAGCTGGAGGGAGTTCAGAATGAGGGAGTCGAGAAGGATTTCATCGACAATTTATTCATGGAGGATCCTTATATGGAGACTACGTTTGATTCGGGTAAGCATTATGTTATTTATATATAATTATTGTTTAGTAGGTTTATTTTTATTGATTTTTGTATTATTAACATAGATATTGTTTGTTATCGTGAATTGATGAGAGTGCTTATTTTGATGCAGATATTGTGATGCTACTACCGAGGCTACGACCCTTCCCCCTCCCGAGGCTACGACCCATCCCCCTCCCAAGGCTACGACCCCTCCCCCTCTCGAGGCTACACCCCATCCCCTTCCTGAGGCTACGACCACCCAGGCATCGGTTGTGGAGCCTGAGATGGATTATAGTAAGTTAGTGGATTTTTAATTTCAAAACTATAAATTATATTGTGAAAAACTATCTAACTTGATCATGTATTGAAATTTGTTTAGCTGGTGGTCCAAGTGTTGTACAATTGGTTAAACGCAAGGCGGATGATGCAATTGACAGAAGATTGATGACCTGTCAGACTACTAGCCGACCACGGTATTTAACTGTTGGGTCGCACCTAGTCAGTCAGCCCGGTGATAACGCTGTGAGATGGACACCGTTGAAAAAGTTTCCGGACGAGCTGTAAAACAATTTCAAAACATGGTACCAACAAGAACATCCGCCCTCAATTGCGATTCCACGGGTTCCGCAGCAGGTTTCCGCCTTACATAACCGATGGGCAAGGCGTGGTTCACACGTCTCCACGAGCCTCTTACAGAGTTAGACCAAGAAGTATATTCTTGTGACTTTATTTTCATATTTCTGAAATTTCCATATTTCTGATTTCATTATCTATAACTTATGTTTGCATACGTACAGCATGTCGATGCGTATCTGGACCTGATACAGCGGCAAATGGAAGCAAATCCAGAATGCTTTCAACCACATACGGCCATTGCATACTCTTATTTAGCCACCTTTTGCGGCCAAGGTCATGTAGATCAGGGAAAGCCGCCAGACACAACAGACATTCCAGACTTTGTGTATCAGTACATCAAGCAATGGGATGAAAACACCATGATATACATTCCCTAGTCCATTAGTCATGCTCACTGGGTAGCTGTCCAAGTGTCTATTCCCGACTGGATGATTAGGGTGTGGCATTGTCTATCGGGGACGGAGTATAAGGCTAATGTGAAGAGCAACATCAAAGCGTGGGGTGTTTCGTTTAGGAGAGTGTTGGAGCTGGATGCTCGTCTACGTCAACTCCCACAAATGGTTGATCCAGAGAAGTCTATTTTTTATGTCAGAGTAGTAAAACCTGAATTCGTACAACAAATGCCAATTCCGTAAGTGTTATAAACTTCATACTATTTATTATATTATACATTTTACACTATTCTTACACTATTCATATTATATAGGGGTGATTGTGGGGTATACACGGTCAAGTTCATTGAGAATTTGATGCACAACGAAAGGTATACTCTGATCCATCATGGCAATATGCCGTTTCAAAGAAAGAAACTTTGTGTGCAGCTATTTAATCAAATAGTAGATATATAGGTATTTTCGTGTATGTTGTTTTGACAAACTTTGTGTAGGTAATTTTGGTGTATGTTATTTTTGGTATTTTGTTCTATGTTGGTAGCCATTTATATTTTGTGTATATGTTGTTTTGGTGTTTTGATGAGTATTCAATCTGTTTAAAAAACAACTCAAATTCAAGTCATTATTTACACCATCTCTGTATCGAATTATATAACAACTTAAAATGCAACATTCAATGTGAATTTCTCTATGTCCAAACGTAGAGAATATACGTCCAAACGTAGGGAATGCAACATTCTCTACGTCGGAACGTAGAGAACATGGTCCAAATGTATGGATCCAACATTCTCTACGTTTGAACGTAGAGAACCTACGTCCAAATGTAGGGAATGCAACATTCTCTACGTCCAAACGTAGGGAATGCAAGTACTAGTGTTGGGAGTGGTACATGGCAATTATTGTTGTTGTACAAGTACTTGTTCAATATACACCACATGAACGAGCCATTTCTCTCATTTCTTTAAACTCTATTAAGTTCATCTGAATTTTTTAACCACTTCATCTTTCAAGTCTATTTCTTCTTCATTCAAGTAGTCAATTTAAACTAACCACTTCTTCACCTTTCAATTTATAATCTACACTGAAGCAAATGGATAATGATCATTTCTTTAATGTTCTTGATGGCGGTTTTTCAATAAGTTTGGTATGTCATTATTAATTAACTTACATTTATATCACTTGTATTATGATTGAACAAACATGATATGTTTCTTTTTTTCATACACACTACCTCCAGCATACGTTAATAGGTTGAACGACATGCTGAGGATCCTAGATAGGCCGTTCTCAAAAGCCGATTAGGGACATGAGAAGTGAGGGTTGGAGCCATAGACAACGGAATTCTTCGTTTCTTTGGGGAAGGTTTGGAGGAGTATGTGGCGGCTCATTACTTGAATGAGAGGGAGTTTCTAGTGTTTGAACACAGGGGGGTTTCACTTTCGACACTATTGTGATGGATCACACTTATTGTGAGAAGACTTTTTCTGAGTCCAAAAGTGAAGAAGATGATGCAGGTGCATGTAACCAAAATCCCCATTTTCAGATGACGCTGCCAAACTGAGTATTTTCACATAGTTGTTATTATGTGGTGAGATATTTAAAATATTTTTAGTTGTTTTCTTGTTTGATCTTTTTTCCCCATTTTGAAACAGTATTTATGTTTGTTTGTGATTTGTATAATATTCCAAAGGCATTTGCTAGAACAAACGACATGTTGCGAAACAAGACCGTGGAACTGCGAATTGCCACAGGGGAATCATGGCCTGCTAGAATTGTTTATATGGTAAATCAAAAAGTTCGTTTAAGCGGGTTGAATGATTTCATTATGGACAATGACGTAAATGCGGGAGATGAATGCAGCTTTGAAGTCATTGATCAACCTATAGAAAATCACGTCGTGTTTAATGTGGTGATTACTAAATATTGAAGATCATTTATTTAGGCGTCATCCTATCGTATTTAATGATCACCCTTAGTTTATTTAAGCGTCATCTTATTGTTATCTCAGTGTATCATTACTCTTTGTTTTTATGTTTGTAAGCCAGCGTATCATTACTCTTTTTTTGTGTGTGTCAGCCCCGTAATAATTAATACGTTACACAATAATGATCCATTCTAATATCACCAAAAGAAAAACAATGACTTCCTACAGGTACTGCGTGCAACTGGCTCTGTTATGTCCTGGATGTTTGCAGTTACTACATACATTCTGATTGCCTGGACGTTCTGAAGAGAGTTTGAGAATGTGATAAACACAAGAGTAAACTTCAACTTAATTTATTCATTGAGTAAAAAGATGTATAAATAGATACAATTGAGATAGAGTAGCAAGCTAGCTTGGGCGGCCACTTGAGTATGTAGATGTGGGCGGCAAGCATGCAAAAGTAAAAGTAAAAGCTATGTCTATGACATAAAGTAAACTAGAGTTTGACATATTAATTGTGTCTATGACATAAAGTAAACTAGAGTTTGACATATTAATTGTTTATATGTATCACAATTAATATGTCTTTTACAATTAAATAAAGTGTACAAAATATCCCGTACGAACTCCCGAGGCCGCTTGGCACCTGTCGAACTTCGACGGACTCGCGATCCGTCGAAGTAATGCTTGTAATATTTCCACACCCCCCTCAAACCGGGCCGTATATGTTGATGCGACCAAGTTTGCTACTAAGTCCGCCGAACATAAGAGGTGGAATAGCCTTGGTAAGAATATCGACATTCGATCCGCCGAGGGAACATATTGGAGTTGAATAATCTTGGCATCAATCTTTTCCTTCGAAAGTGTCCGTCAATGTCCACATGCTTGGTTTTATCATGATGGACGGGATCTTCACCATGCATAAGGTGAATTATTATCACACGAGTGTGATAGGTTGCCGAGGAGGTTGTTTGAAGTTCGCCGCACTTTTTAGCCATAGAGCTTAACAAATGCCAAGTACAAGTGCCCCGAGTTCGCTTCAAGATCGCTTCTTGACACAACGTAGGTTGTTTCTTGCTTCTCCAAGTAACTAGGTTTCCCCATACATATGAGCAATAGCTCCGTGGTAGATCGTCTCGTCAATGTGACATCCACCCCAATCGGCATCGGTGTAGACCTTGATTGATCTATCGGTAGACTTGGTGAAATGCGAGCCTTGGCCGAGTGGACTTTAAATATCTCGGTATCCTATTCACGCATCCCAATGTTGCTCGGTAGGGCGGCATGAACCGACCGACCGTACTAACCCCATATGCAATATCGGGCCTTGTGTGAGAAAGGTAGATGAGTTTACCTACAAGCCTTTGATATTGTTCTTTTCTCGACAATGTCACCATGCGAGAGGGTGTTACTTGGGGTCTACCGCGGGATACAACGAGTTTGCATCCCAAAGATGCCGCTTTCCTTCAAGAGATCCAATACATACTTCCTTTGGGAGACCGAAATGCCTTTGGTGTTTCTAGCCACTTCCATACCAAGAAAGTACTTGAGGTAGCCCGATCCTTAACTTGGAACACCTTTGCCGGTAGAGTCTTTAAATTTTGAATCTCAAGAGAGTCATCTCCAAGAAGGATGATATCATCCACATATACAATAAGAATAGACCTTCTCTCGGTTGGTTGTCTTGATGAACATAGTGTGATCCGAGTTGCATTGATGATATCCAAAGCGGCTTTGACCACGTAGTAAGTTTCCCAAACCAGGCTCTTGGGGATTGCTTCAGCCATATAGAGATTTTCCGAGTTTGCATACCTTGCCCCGAGTGTGAGGATTGACAAAACCAGGAGGTACATTCATATAGACTTCCTCGGTGAGATCACCATTGAGAAAAGCATTTTTGATATCCAATTGGTGTAGAGGCCGGTCCCGCTTGGACAAACTAGAGAGATCGAACCCCGACAAGGTGTTGAGTTTTGCCACTTTGGTGCAAAAGTTTCCTTATAGTCAATACCATAAGTTTGAGTGAATCCCCTTGCTACCAATCTGGCTTTGTACTTGTCAATAGTACCATCGCATTGTATTTTATGGTGAATAACCATCTACAAACCGATCGTCTTCTTGCCTTGCCTTTGGGGAGAGTTGTGAGGTCCCAAGTATGATTATCCAGGAGTGCGGTCATCTCTGTTTTAACAAGACCTTCCACTTATCATTTTGAAGGGCCTCCCGAATATTTTTGGGAATAGAGTGAGAGTCCGTGTCCCGTGTAAACATAGCAAATACGGAGACAACCGGTCATAAGATAAATAAGTATGAATAGAATGATCGGTGCATGATCTTTTCCTTTCCTTAGAGCAATAGGTCCGTCATCAATGTCGCAGGGTGCCGTAGTTCGGCGCCTCTCGAGTCGCAGGGTGTTGAGGCTCGCGGGCTCGGGTTCGGCAGCTCGGGTCGCAGGGTGCCGAGGTTCGGTCGCCGAGTCTCGCAGGTTGCCGAGGGTTAAGAGTTTGTTGAGGGAACGGATTTAGATCAATTTCAATCGATTTCCATCGTTGATCGCTTCGGTAGACTTGTCGTAGTAGGAGTCCTTTCAAATAATTTTACATCCATAGAGTTGTAAAATTTCTTTTCGCAGGTGAATAGCATTTGTAACCTTTCCCGTCCTTAGCATACCCTAGGAAAATGCACTTTAGAGCTTTGGGATCAAGTTTGCTTCGTGTTGGGCATGGATATAAACAAACACAAGACAACCAAAGATTTTTGGAGGCAATTGGGCAATAAGATTAGGGCAGAGTGTGTGGTCGCAGGGTTTGGATAGGAGTCTTGAAACCTAACACTCTGCCGGGAAGCCCGTTGATTAAGTAAGTGGCGCCAATATAGCTTCACCCCACATATATTTTGGAACATTTGTAGTGGACATGATTGATCCGGCCATTTCCAAAGCAGTGCCTATTCTTTCTCTCAAAGAACCCCATTTTGCCGAGGTGTCTCAACACAACTACTGATATGGACAATTCCCTTATTCATCAAGAAATTACTGAGATTAGACTCATAATATTCAAGAGCATTGTCAGTCTTCAAAATTTTAATCTTAATGTCAAACTGAGTAGAGACCATGTTGTAAAACTCTTGAAAGATGGATCCAACTTCAGATTTATCCTTCATTAAAAATAACCAAGTGGTTCTGGTGTGGTCATCTATGAAGGTTACAAACCACCTCTTGCCTGTTATACTTTTCACTCTTGAGGGTCCCCATACATCACTGTGAATTAAGGTGAAAGGTGTGGATGGGAAGTGAGGTAATTTAGTATACACAGATTTGGTGAGTTTGGCAAATTGACAAATATCACATTGAAGATCATTAAGATTACATCCTTTAAACAATTCTCGGAATTAAAGACTTTAAATAACCAAAACTTGGATGTCCTAGTCTATAATGCCATAACATGATATTGTCTAAGTTTTGAGTGCAAAGCCGCCGAGGCGCATTCGCCTTTCGCCTTTCGTCTTCACAGGTTGATCACAAACATCTTCCCGAGCGGTGGTTTAGCTTGACCAATCACTTCCCGTGAAGAAAGATCCTAGAAAGTGCACCGATCCTTATCAAAAACAACAATTCAATTCGATCTTTAGTGAGTTTACCGACGATATAAGGTTACAATCTAACTTTGGAACAAATAAGACCCCTTGTAGATATATCCGATTAGTAAGTTTAACCTTCCCAACACCTTTTGCATAAGAAACAGAACCATCGCCAGCTTTAATTCTCGTGAATTTGGGTGCATGGCATATAGTGGGTAATGAGGTTTTTATTACCAACATGTGGGAAGAAGCCCCGAATCAACAATCCAAGTCTCATTACTAAGAGGTGAGCGGAATATACCCGTTTTAGCATGAGTGGCCATTTCAGTAGAGGAGCTACCTTCTTGATGCTGAGTAACAAAGGCTTTAAAGGCAGCAGACTGAGCATTCAGATGGCTGTCATTCTCCTCGTCACCGACAAGTCCGCCTTGATTTTCCCCGGTTGGTTTTGAGGTTTTAGAGGGATTAGGCTTGCCATGAAGCTTCCAAAGAATGGTCCTTGGTGTGATTTGTGCGTTTGCGGTGATCACGAACAACCTTCCGCTTTTCTCGACAGGGCTTCCCGTAAGTCCCAATAACCTCGGCAGGCCTTCCCGACATTCAAGCAGGCGCACCTTCGCAGGGTTATCGGTAGGGGGGTGTTCAAGCAAAGATGACTTTCCTCCTCGTTTTCTTCATGTTTGACCTCAAGCAAACATGGATTTGAGATTTGGGAGAGGTTTTGTGGCAAGAATTCTCCCTCTAACATCATCAAGAGTAGGGTTCGGTCCCAAAGGAGGAACTTGAATACTCTCTTTTTCTCGATAATGTCTTTAAAGAGTGCAAGATCTTTAACATCATTCCAGGGGTGAGTTTCCAACATATCTAGGTGTTGCCATGCCTTAGATAGTTGATTAAAGTATTGAGTTACGTACATATCCCCTTGTCTCGCAATTTTGAATCCGAGCTTCGAGTTCATAGACTTCGGATGTATTGTCCTTTTTTGAGTAAAGGTCTCGGCATTGTCCCGCATTTCCTTAGCAAGTTGTCATACATCATGAAGTTCTCACTGATCTCTTTTGTCATAGACCTCGTGAGGATTGTCATGACTTGGTTATTTTCTCGTGTCCCATGCTTCAAACTTGGGGTCGGTTTCGAGCGGGCGGGTTTGGAACCGCACGGATATCCCATCTTGCCCCGGCCGGAGATATACATTTTCATAGACCTTGACCATAGCAAGTAATTGTTACCATCAAGTTTATGATTTGTAAAAGAAGAGTGTTCGCTTATCCCGTCTGTCGAGGCAAATGTGAGTCTACCGAAGAAGATGAAACTTCGATAATGTTGACATTTTTCTCGAAAAAGAACCGAGTTTTGCGGATTTTAGAACTCGCAAGGCTCTGCTACCATGAAGAGAGTTTGAGAATGTGATAAACACAAGAGTAAACTTCAACTTAATTTATTCATTGAGTAAAAAGATGTATAAATAGATACAATTGAGATAGAGTAGCAAGCTAGCTTGGGCGGCCACTTGAGTATGTAGATGTGGGCGGCAAGCATGCAAAAGTAAAAGTAAAAGCTATGTCTATGACATAAAGTAAACTAGAGTTTGACATATTAATTGTGTCTATGACATAAAGTAAACTAGAGTTTGACATATTAATTGTTTATATGTATCACAATTAATATGTCTTTTACAATTAAATAAAGTGTACAAAATATCCTGTACGAACTCCTCAGGCTGCTGGGCACCCTGCTGAAGTAATGCTATAATATTTCCACACGTTCCCATTCAGAAGGGATTCTAGTGGTATTAATTCTACCTCTTCTTGGAGCTCCACTGGCATCAGTCGCATATCTCATAGTAGGCACTCCGACTTTCATGTTTCTTACCGCCTCCGGGACATCCCAATCCTCGCTGTTAGGAACTGGATATATGCTACCCATTTAATCTCCTTGAAACATTCAGCTCTATAATACCGTGAACAGAGTTCGGGTGGACTAATTCTGCGTGTTGCTTTGCGGCTGTTATAGCATGCGTACATGGTATTTCCATTTTATCAAAATAACCACAATAACACTTCCTCTCTCATAGATTTACCACCCCATGAAGCAAGTTATTTCCATGAACCTCAAACTCATCGGGGTTAATAGGATTAACCCTGAACTTCCTTCTAGAAGTAAAATTCGAAGCCACTACTGTATCGATCTCCGGTGCTAACATAGTTCACAATCAAGCGCCTTCTGTCGTCTATCATTATACCATCTCTTTAGTGTAGCTCTAATGAATTCCAAGAGGCTAAGAACAGGCCAACGACGAGCTCCTTCAATCGCACAGTTGAAACTTTCAGCGTAATTGCTTGTCATTAAGGCGTATCTTTTCCTAGGAAATTTTGCACGCGCCCACCGTTCAACACCTATTTCTTCTAGTTTTAGATATGCGCCAAGACATTTTTCCTTGATCAGGGCATACTTTCGAAGAAATATGGCCTCCGAGAATGCATAGGCTGTTTGATAGAATTGTTAGGTGTAGTGCCCGAAAGAATATTATATAATTGTTTTAGGACAGGATTAATAATTCATCTTATTATATGTACGTATGCTTATAATTAAGACACTACTGGAAACCCTAAGTACCTCGTTTATGTAATCACATAACTCAGTGTATGGCTATACACAAAAGGATTGAGTTAGTGAGATGTACTTCAAATTAACTTAGCCCGTAGCATTTATTAATCTGAGTACGGGTCTCAAGATTAATTTGCTAATAATGCGCCCAGAACACTTTACGTGTGACAGCCTTATCCGGACCGTCGGTAATAGGGTACCTAGTGGGGCATTTATATATGATGATAATCATATAGGGCTGGACCGATTTGATTTGAGTTCTTGATATAATTCCGTGATCGAGAAGTCTTATCGAATCACAAGATGATCATTTATGGATTAATCTCAATCCTGAGGTGATCACAGATGACTGCTTATACTGGGGTAGGGTTTGAGGTGTTAGTAAGGATCACTTCGCAGTATGTGGTCCAACACTTCTCGTTGACTCTATTCTATGATGAGTGAGTAGTCTGTGCTATCACAGATATGGAATCCATTCCTTCCCTCAAGAAATAGACAGACAGTTCCCTTATTTGTTAACCTTAGAAACTGATCGATGGGCCCAGTTCGTACTATATTAATGGTGAACTAATTGTTCACTAGGGGGTTAATGGTAAATAAGGATAATATGTTTCGAGAAGGGTTTACGGAGATATCCCGAATCGAAATGAACAGTCTATGGAGCATTTATCCGTATGTAATGATTATATCAGTGGACGCTTATCAACTCATAGGAGAGTGTAAGTTTATATCTATATTCAGCAGAGTTTAGTTTCGGGTTTATGGTGGTGTATTCCCGGAATTAATAGATTGAATATAATTGTTCGGTCTGATGAAAAATTTTATTTGAAATATTGTAGCCACTAAATATATGTCCATGGTCCCCGACGTGAATCCTAACATAGCATATGTTTTCTCGTCGTTTCACCTCAATTATAATTAAATAGTTGGATTGGACTATTTAATTGATATGTGGATTAATTGTTTAGTTGACTAGATAATTAATACATGGAAAAGAAGTTTTTCGTGGACTCGGCCCAATGTGTCAAATAAATACGCATGGACCTTTATTTACTAGGGTGGGGCGCATTTTGTATTTAATAATTGTCAAGGAATTAGTTTTCTTGGATAATTATTTAATATGTGATTTAATCCTTTATTTGTTAAGTGATAAATCATGGAATATTAGATAATATATTTATTTATCCTAATTTGTTTGGGATATATATTATATTTATCTTTTATTTGGAATAAGAATTAATCTAATAATTATCTCTTAATTATTAAATCCTTGGAATGGTATGATAGATTTTTAACAGGTTTATTAGTCCTAAAATAAAAATCTTGTAGTGAAAATTTATTTTTGAATTTAATTTTCTGTCATGTTTATTTTACAAATTTGATATCTAGGCTACTAAACTGTTAGTAATAGGACTTCATTAAAAATGTGGAAAGTAACAAGTACGTTGTGAATTATCAATAAATGCAATTAATTTTTCGGAGGGATTTTCCCTTGAGCTTTTAAAAACTTAAGTGACATAGAATAGGTATGTCACGGATGTCACTCGTGTTGAACGAGAGACGACCATACTTTGTTTACAAAAGATGATATAGGACTATCAGAAAAATTTCATTTAGTGAATTTCAAAATTGTAATTACACAACAAATTTCTATATTGAAAAATTGGAAAATCATATACATAAAGCGTTGCTAGTTAGACGGTATTTGGAACCGATAAACTAGTGGGAGCCTTAGTCTTATGAATTGTTGTTTTTCTGAATCTTTAGAAATGTGTAATAGACTGCACAAGAGTTTTTCCATTCATTGAAAAAACGAGAATAAAGTGTTACTAGTTAGATAGTATTGGAACTGATAAACTAGTAGGAGCTTAGTTCTGGAGATTTTATAATCTTTGAAACATCATGAACACATCATTGCTAGTTAGACAGTATTTGGAACTGATAAACTAGTGGGAGCTTAGTTCTAGGTGATGTTCTAGTCTTTGAAAAATCATAAATACAAAGTGTTGCTAGTTAGACGGTATTTGGAACCGATAAACTAATGGGAGCTTTATTATGATCTCTCAAACCATTTGATCAAAGTGTTGCTAGTTAGACGGTATTTGAAACCGATAAACTAGTGGGAGCTTTGGTCTTGTGATTTGATGATTAGAATAATTGATAGTCAAAGCAAGTAACACTGAACATCCCACAGTTCAAGAGTAGTGTCTACTCAAACGAACTGCTAGTTCAAGACTGTCTCCACTTAAGGAAAGTCGAGAATGGGAAAGAATGTTAATACGTGTTAGTCATCTAAACTAAGTAGTTTTAAGGCTATACCGGAAAATTAATAAATTGGAAATTAGAGGATAAGGAAAGTGATTTCGGATCACTGACCAATGCATCCTTAGCAATTTCTCGAAAGCTAAAGTTCTTTGGAAGAACTAGGTAGCTTTGCAGACGATAAATAAAATAGACAACAGGCAGTCATTTCAGATAGACTAGTGGGAGTGATATAAGGAAATGAATCTCAGATTCAATTTTGAGTATCACAGAAAATTCAATTTCTGTTTTCGGATTCGTCGGAACGAACGTATTCATTTTCAATAGGATAATTTGTTATTGACGATAAATATAACATTCGTAGCATGAACCCAAGACTCAGACTTTTGTTTGATAAAGTAAGAACCACTAAGAAATGCTGAATACGTATATGTAACACATCTTAAACTATATAAACGCAAATGGTGTCCGTATTTTGATAAACGCTTCTTCCTATTCTATTAATTAGTGCATATTCCCTAAAGACAAGATTTGAAGACTGGCTTAGGGTGATTCTTATCTCCTAGTCAAAGGAACACTGTCTCAAATGAACAATGCATAAGTTTCCTTTCAATCGGGAAAGGGTAATAGATTTAAAGTAGTTACATAGCCTGTTCATATCGACCTTCGGGGTCATATGAAAGATACAAGCTAGTGGGAGCTTCTGAGTAGTGATATATTGTCTGATAACTACTCGAAACTCCGGTAAGTTTATCCAAAATATTTGGAGGAATCTCTGATTTCACTAGAGATATAGTATTTTATACTCATAAATAGGTTATTTCGTAGTCTTTGGGACTGATGCTCGGCCTGCCTCCTAGTGGAATATTTTCACTGAGGGATACACCATAAATTTTCTTTACATAGTTATTGATGTGCTACGATATGCTGTTGAACTCATTTAAGATATTGGTTGCAAAATAAAGGTTTACGTTGTAATGAAAAACCGAGAAGTCTACCTAAAAGATGCCTACGCATTTGTGGATAAGTAGGGATTTCGGTTCACCCCACTTCCGTAAATAGAGGCATTTAGCACCGAGTGCTTGAAGGTAGGACTGGAAATTGCATGCATGTTTAGAGCATGAAATATCTTAATGCATTGAGTAAAGATTGGTTATAAAACTCGTAAAATCAGAGAATGATGGTGTTACTTTCAAACTCGGTCTGATAGAGTCTATAAATAGCAACCTTAGATCTTGAAGTATTTGTACTCAAGATGTTACT
Organism: Gentiana straminea; assembly: GCA_036785695.1. Taxonomy (NCBI): domain Eukaryota; kingdom Viridiplantae; phylum Streptophyta; class Magnoliopsida; order Gentianales; family Gentianaceae; genus Gentiana; species Gentiana straminea. The sequence continues at coordinate 709,343 of JAVUPR010000398.1, read as the reverse complement.
AACTGATTTGTTCTGTCCACATCCAACACCGGGAGTTGGTGGTAACACTAATAAAAACTACTAAACTATATCAGTATATCAATCCACCCCAAACGCAGTGGGAGTATGGTTTGTCCATTACCTATTGCAGGACCTTGCAGTCTATAGGGTAGATTGATGACCTATAGTCCTTCGTGGGCCGTGTAGGATCCTGATCATAGAGGTTGGTTTAAAAGCCATAACCCTGTGAATGGAGTTTGATACTCCAGTTCTGTTGAAACTCTTGTAGTTCCACCTGAGTATCTCAGGCCCAATGGGAGTAATTGGAACTACACAGAGATGATTCGAATGAATAAGAAAGTTTAACTTTCAATGCAAAGCTGAGTAATTTAGGTGTGATTCTGATGTGATTCCGGTTGGAACCAGATCTGATGTTTTGCCCAGGAAGTAACTAAGGGGAACAATGATGAGCCAATGATCCTAGACCTAGTAATCCAACTAAATCGTAGGCAGAGAACGCCCAACAAATGCTCACAATGCTGGTAAATCCTCAAAGGGGTGAATTTTCTACGACAAAGAAAATTCTCACTCGCAAGTGATTTTCAAGCCTTATGACTTGGTTGAGTAAAACTCAATAATTTGATTTCTCATAAAATAATTGTCTGTCTAATAAAAAGATAGTGTTTGCCTTATATAGGCTTACAACCAAAAGAACTAGAAGCTAAAAAGCAATGTGGGATAAATGCCCACTATGAAAAATTCGTCTATCTCCTATTGGCCAGAAACGAAATGTTCCTATTGGCTAATAAAAGAATAAATAAATAAATAAAGTGCTAAAAATTCAATATAAAATAAAACCAATTCCTAATTAATTAAATAATATTCATAAATAACACGAACGACGGTATCCTCCGAGCATGAACCAGATCACATCATTCCCTCCCGGTTCGAAAGGATTCGTCCTCGAATCAACAGGATGTCATAGAACAGACCTTCATCATGCACAACATCACGAGAAACAAAAATAAACTCCAATGGTATGCCGGGATCAAAGATAAAGCGAACAAACAGCTGTAAATCAATAGCATGTTGAGCGGTCGCACAGTACTTCACTAAAGGAACGGCCCAACGGGTTCGTGGCTGGATAGAATGGCGAATGAAGCCATGGTATGGAGCAAGATGATCATATAAATGCAAATCATGAGAGACATCAGCATGCGCCACATATGGATCATCAAATGCTTGCTTCAGCTTTCCGCCACAGGCAACAATTTCAAGAACATCCAAATGCAATATATGGGCGGCATTGGGTGTATCCAATAACCCTGTGGTACCCGCAAGTGGGGGATAATGACGTACCCGCAAAGAAAATGCCGGGGTAACACAATACAATGGTGGTTCAACGGTGGCCACCGTGTCTCCGCATCCGCAACACCATCTCAACCACGGAAGCATCATCATCATCAACTATAAACTCGGATGCCTCAACACTCTCAACCCGATGAACGTCAACCAATGCCTCCACCTTGTTAATAACTTCATCCACAATAGGACAAGGCAGCCTCTCATCAAGAATTTTCTCCACCTCAACGGTTGCAATAGTGTCCCCATGGCGTGTGCTCATGGCATCTTTCAATTCTTTACATTTTCGTGGAGATTCAGCCCAGAACAGTGCACTTTTCATCTTAAACCGTTCTGTGTCTTGCTTACTCTTCTGCTCAGATTGCTTCTTCCACTTAGCGAGTATCCCTAGTATCCGGAGTCTTTCTTCCTCAATCCTCGGATCCTCCTCTTTTTGAAGCATCACTCTAGCCAAGTAACAAGGGGGCACAAATTGCTGTTGCAATTCTCTTTTCATAGCATTCCACGTACTAATCTTTGGTACCTTATGTATATGACTCAAAAATTTTAATTCTGTCCACCATCGCGAAGCCTTCCCTGTGAGCAGAAGTGGTGCAAAGTAGCACTTATCCGCATCTGAATAGTTATAGCGTGCAAAATAGTGCTCTAACTCAGCTTCCCAGTAAAAATATGCATCACCATCAGGTGCACCACTAAATGATGGCAGCCCCATAATTACCTCACAACTCTCGTGTTTACACTCCCCTCTTTCTAAGTCGTACAAAGTACCCTTGTCAAATTAACCAGAAGAGTAAGCAAAAGTAAACATCAATCAAAGACGGGACACTAGGTTTTCAGACCGAGAAAAGGTATAGAAATGAGTGGGATGATGTGTGAAGAGTTGCTAATGAGAGTATGAAAGGTGAGAAGTAAAAGACACGGAAAAAGTAATGAAATTAGGTGACTGCAACGTTTCACGGGTGTGAAATTTTTCACACCCAGGTGTGGTATTCTCGTCCAAAAGGAGGCACTTTTTTTTTTATTTTTAATTTTATATTTTTCTGGCCGAACTCTGCTAAAAAAAAAAGAATTAGGTCAATGTTTTTTGTTTTTTTTTGTTGTCTTAGACGGCGGCCTTTTGGAAACAAGAAATTGGCCAATAAAGAATTAAAAAGCAAGGCTGGACGAAAATTTTGGCTAAATATTAGGTAGGCAATTTGGGTAGGCAACAGATTAAGATCAGATCCCTTTTCTTTTTTTCTTTTTTTCTTTTTTTTTTGTTTTTCAGGATTGAAGAACGAACAGCAACAGGAATTATGCACAGAAAATAAATTTTTTTTTTTGTTGTGTGTGTGTGTTTGATATGGTGATGATCGATCAAACAGGAACAAATATGGACAGAAAATATATATATATATTTTGAATGATGGCAACGAACAGCAAGAATATGTAGGAACACGATCGAGAAATCAAAACGAGAAAGCTGACTGAAAAAGAACAATTAAGAACAGATTTTCTTTTTTTTTTTCTTTTTTGGTTGGATCTAAGAAACGGAAATAGGCAAGAGAAGGAAAAATAAAAAATAAAAAATTAACACAGGGATATTTGCTCACCGAAGTTGCTGAGCTCTGATACCAACTGATGTGATTCCGGTTGGAACCAGATCTGATGTTTTGCCCAGGAAGTAACTAAGGGGAACAATGACGAGCCAATGATCCTAGACCTAGTAATCCAACTAAATCGTAGGCAGAGAACGCCCAACAAAGACTCACAATGCTGGTAAATCCTCAAAGGGGTGAATTTTCTACGACAAAGAAAATTCTCACTCGCAAGTGATTTTCAAGCCTTATGACTTGGTTGAGTAAAACTCAATAATTTGATTTCTCATAAAATAATTGTCCGTCTAATAAAAAGATAGTGTTTGCCTTATATAGGCTTACAACCAAAAGAACTAGTAAGCTAAAAAGCAATGTGGGATAAATGCCCACTATGAAAAATGCGTCTATCTCCTATTGGCCAGAAACGAAATGTTCCTATTGGCTAATAAAAGAATAAATAAATAAATAAAGTGCTAAAAATTCAATATAAAATAAAACCAATTCCTAATTAATTAAATAATATTCATAAATAACACGAACGACGGTATCCTCCGAGCATGAACCAGATCACATCAGATTCCCTAAAAGATAGAGAGTTAACCAGACCGTGATCTCTCTTGCCACTCAGTCTTGTATGATTTCGTCAGAAAGCAAGAAATAGGGGTGATTCCCTAAGACTTCCTTGCCGAACAACTGATCTGAATTCATTCAGAACAGAAGGGTTTTTTGCTACGAACAAACAACGGATTCGTTACAACGCAGAAAATAGGGGTGATTCCCTAAGACCTTTCTGCGAGACTAATGGTATCTTAATTTATTCAGATAGAACCTTTGGCAGGATGCCTGCCATAGCTTATATCCTTTGGGGATTAAAGCGAACCTCTAGGTCATTTCAAAGTCATATATTTTAATATGTGGCCTTGACCAGAATGTTGATAAGTCTTTCGTAGATTGGGCATCAATATTAGTAAAGTAATATGTAGATTATTGTTTGTGAATGGTAACACTGAAACAGTTGGAAACAACATGGGTGTGTTATCTGAAGTCAGGGTATGACATACCATCGGGATTCATTCTAAAGGATTTCATTCACTCAAATTCTCGAGAATCGATCATTGGCAATCCTATCCATTCACCTGGTTAAGACATTCTTGCATTTATGCAGCATTCAACTATGTAGTCTACCCTACCTCTCAGGAATGCTCGTCTAAACCTGCAGATGAATACTAAATGGGATGTTTAGTGAATCCTTATGTCTCTTCGGGAGAATGAGGAATAATATGCTAGTATATTCAAGAATATAAGTGATAACACTGATTCTGGCTTTAGGTCGGATTAAGGATGATCGTTAAGTCGATCTTGTCCTCAGTGTTGACTCAAAGGCATATTGAAAGTGTACCACCGGATTAGATGGAAAGGCGACAATTCGATCCCAAAGATTGACTCCAGCCGCCAACCAACCTGATCAGTGTACCAAGTCACATGGTATTCGGATTCTAAGTACGTGCCGGGTCACTGACCTACCCTATGGCGGCACACTCCGGTCGTGCTTGGATGGATGAATGACTAAGATGCGCTTGGAGGGTACAGATTAGAGGGATACGTCTCGCTTGTTTTGAGCAAGTGGGAGAATGTTGTAGATATATATATAAAGGGTGTGCTCTAAAACAATTAATCCACTTGCCTTTCGTGCAAGTGGGAGATTGTTAGGTGTAGTGCCCGAAAGACAATTATATAATTGTTTTAGGACAGAATTAATAATTCATCTTCTTATATGTACATATGCTTATAATTAAGACACTACTGAAAACCCTAAGTACCTTGTTTATGTAATCACATAACTCAGTGTATGTCTATACACAAGAGGATTGAGTTAGTGAGATATACTTAAAATTAACTTAGTCCGTAGCGTTTATTAATCTGAGTACGGGTCTCAAGATTAATTTGCTAATAATGCACCCAGAATTTAGGTGTGACAGTCTTATCTGGACTGTCGGTAATAGGGTACCTAGTGGGGCATTTATATATAATGATAATCATATAGGTCTGCACCGATTTGATTTGAGTTCTCGATATAATTCCGTGATCGAGAAGTCTTATCGAATCACAAGATGATCATATATGGATTAATCTAAATCCTAAGGTGATCACAGACGACTGCTTAGACTGGAGTAGGGTTTGATGTGTTTTAAGGATCACTTCGCAGTATGTGGTCCAACACTTCTCGTTGGCTCTATTCTAGGATGAGTGAGTAGTATGTGCTATCACAGATATGGAATCCATTCCTTCCCTTGGGAAGTAGACAGACAGTTTCGTTATTTGTTAACCCTAGAAACCGATCGATGGGCCCAGTTCATACTATATTAGTGGTGAACTAATTGATCACTAGGGGGTTAATGGTAATTAAGGATAATATGTTTCGAGAAGGGTTTACGGAGATATCCTGAATCGAAATGAACTGTCTATGGAGGATTTATCCGTATGTAATGATTATATCAATGGACGCTTATCAACTCATAGGTGAGTGTAAGTTTATATCTGTATTCAGCAGAGTTCAATTTCGGGTTTATGGTGGTGTAATCCCAGAATTAATAGATTGAATATAATTGTTCGGTCTGACAAATAATTTTATTTAATTTATTATAGCTACTGAATATGGGTCCTGTTAGGTGTAGTGCCCGAAAGACAATCATATAATTGTTTTAGGACAGAATTAATAATTCATCTTATTATATGCATGTGTGCTTATAATTAAGACACTACTGAAAACCCTAAGTACCTCATTTATGTAATCAAATAACTCAGTGTATGGCTATACACAAGAGGATTGAGTTTGTGAGATGTACTTAAAATTAACTTAGTCCGTAGCGTTGATTAATCTGAGTACGGGTCTCATGATTAATATGCTAATAATGCACCCAGAACATTTTACGGTGTGACTGTCTTATCCGGACCGTCGGTAATAGGGTACCTAGTGGGGCATTTATATATGATGATAATCATATAGGGCCGGACCGATTTGATTTGAGTTCTCGATATAATTCCGTAATCGAGAAGTCTTATCGAATCACAAGATGATCATATATGGATTAATCTCAATCCTGAGGTGATCACAGGCAACTGCTTAGACTAGGGTAGAGTTTGATGTGTTAGTAAGGATCACTTCGGAGTATGTGGTCCAACACTTCTCGTTGGATCTATTCTAGGATGAGTGAGTAGTCTGTGCTATCATAGATAAGGAATCCATGCCTTTCCCCGGGAAGTAGACAGACAGTTCCCTTATTTGTTAACCCTAGAAACTGATCGATCGGCTGAGTTCATATTTAGACTAATTAGCTACTAGTCAGATATGTGAACTAATTGTTCACTTGGGGTTAATGGTAAATAAGGATAAGATATTCTGAGTCGGGTTCACGGAGACTTCCCACTCAGAATGGACAGTCTATGGAGGATTTATCCGTATGTAATGATTATATCAGTGGACGCTTTCGACTCATAAATTGAGTGTAAGTTATCTATATTCGATAGAGTTCAGTTTCGGGCTTATGGTAGTGTAATCCCGGAATTAATAGGTTGGATATAATTATTCTGTCTGACGAATAATTTTATCTAATTTATTGTTGCTACTGAATATGGGTCCATGGTCCCTGACGTGGCTCCCAAAATAGCATAATTGGATTTCTCGTCGTTTCACCTCAATTATAATTAAATAATGGATTGGACTATTTAATTTGATATGTGGATTAATTGTTTAGTTTGGCAAGATAATTAAATACACGGAAAAACAAATTTTTCGTGGACTCGGCCCAAGGTGTGGAAAAATGCGTGTGGACCTTTTTTATTTAATAAAGGTGGCGCATTTTATTGACTAATTGTTAAGAAATTAGTTTTCTTGGATAATTATTTAACATGTGATTTATCTTTTATTTGTTAATTGATAATTAATGAAATATTAGATAATAATATGATTTATCCTATTTATTTGGGATAATCATTTTCTTTATCTTTTATTTGGAATAAAGGATTAATGTAATAATTATCTCTTAATTATTTTATCCTTGGAGGTTATGTTTTACTCTCCTATATAAAGAGAGTTCGTCCAAACCTTTTGACACACAAGAACACGCCATTATTGACAAATACTTGGGTTGATATTTCGACCATGTATTTTGGGTTTCGAATTGGAATAATCTTCGGGATTATTCCGGTAGCATATTGTTCGGTAAAAACTCGTTTTAAATTTATAATTACCGGAACACCCCAAGTGCAAGGCTCGTAGTAAAGGTGTTACCGGGTCGTCCTAAGGGAATCGAACGTCTATCGGATTAAGTACAGTTATTGTATCGATTATGTCACAATGAATCTATTTAAACGGATAAAAAAAAGAGATCGAATTAAACCTAAATAAACTACTGAATCTAAAACCCAAATTGCTATGAAAAATTGCTGACTTTCTTCTTAATGTAACGAGACAGTAGGGCAACAAGGATTCTACCAAACAACCACCATTCAACCAGTTTGTGAGATGAATCAAATTTCTTGGTGTGATCTAACTTAAATCCAATCAAATTTCTTTAATCAAATTTATTTGGTTTATGTTCCCTTTCTCAAGTGAAACAAAATTAACAATAAAAGAACATGATCATGAGTTCGTTTCCGAATCTCCTACTCAATTAACAATAAACTAATCTCTCGGAATATCATTAACTGTATCGAATGAAGGGTTCTATGTAAATTTAATTCTCATCAAATTCAAAACAACAATCGTTTCATCGATTTTTCAATCTAACAAAACAAACATTCAAACAATTCGAAACATTCGATAAAGAAAAATAAATTCAAACTCACTAATAATGTTTACTAAAAATCTCCTGGTTGTGGTGATGTTGTAATGGCTTCATCCCGTTGTCCTACTGCGAATTGCTTAGCCTTCAATCATCTTCGATCTCCAAAAGAAAATTGAAAGAAAGAAACTCATGTTTTTGTGTGATGTGGTGTGGCTGCTTGGGTAATGATGTGATGTCTCGTTTCTGCTCGAATGCTGCTGCTTATATAGGGGTTGTAACCGACTTAGGACGGATCTAGAAGATAAATACGTGAAAATCCGCCGACCGACCGAATGACGTCACTCGGTCGACCGAATGCAATGGCTCGGTCGACCGAGTCCTTTTCTCGCACGTTTTAAATGTTTTTTTCCGTCTGACTTATTCCCCACTGCATTCTGCCGCGCTGATCTCATTCCTTTTGATTTATCTCTCAATTAACACTCCGATTTTCTTCCTTTTTTTGAAATCACTTGATTGAATGAGATTAATCTTCTCCATTAATAATATCCCCACGCATATCTTTTAATTTTCTGCAAAATTGTTGTTACACCAAGTCATCAAATAATAATAATAAAATGTGTAACAAAAAATAACATTTAAACCCAATATTTCTTCATAATTAAATTATAACCCCTCAATAACCATTATAGGAATTTAACGGTTCAAACACGCTTTTCTCATTTATTTCCCATAAAAATAAGGTAAATTGTTTAGGGATTAAGCCCGAAAATATAGTAAAATATACCCTAAACAACTCCCCCACACTTAGCTTTTTGTTCGTCCCGAAAAAAATAATCAAAACCGGCTCACTGTACATGTAATCCACATAGATTCCTGACTCACGTAACAAAAGATACGACAAATATAGCAAGTGATACCAACATAGAGATAGATTCTGTGTGTGTGTGACAAGCCCTTTTCAATCTTCACAATCCTCTCAAACAAATATCCTCTCAAATAATTTTAATGACTATCCTAGGTATAGGCAGCAGTCGTTCCACACAAAGTCTTCCCGCGCACTCAGTAGGATAATCCCTACAGCATATCATTCGGTTTATACTGGGTATAAGGTAGACGATAACTTAGTCTTTCACTTATTCATAACACTTCATTAGTTGATTTAACTATTTCACTTTTAAACGCACATCAGAATGAGCTCTTACCCGTCATAGTAGAATAGGATGTTTCGGGATAACACCCTACCTTACTCAAATCATAGGGTAGCTTTTCTTGACTGTCGTGAGCTTTTGGTCATCATAGTGGTATAGGACATTTCGAGATAATGCCCTACCACACTCCAATCATCGACCAGCTTTCGACACACCCATTTATTTATTATTAACTCAACTTTTTTCAAAAACATCAGTTACGTTTCACTTATCACATTCAAACCTTCAGATATTCACAGTGCACGTTCTGAACTTAGGTGTTACTTCACTGTTACTATTAAGACCAAATCTCTCTAAGATAAATCACTAAAATAGTGAAAGGATACAGTTCAAAATTTTGCTTCAATATCAAAGGCTTTTGTGAGTGTGAAATGAATACTATCTCAAATCAGTAAAAGCATGCTATAATTATCTCTCAAAGTCACATAAAATCATTGTCAGGAAACTACAACTAGCAAGCCATTTGTTTCAATTACATGCTCAAGATTTACAATTATCCAAGTTTACTTTGAAAAAGTTTAAAATTGTCGAGAAAATCACATTTACTCATTGTCAGAAATATAGCATGATAACATACCCAATTTAGACACCCCCCACACTTAAATCACATTATGTCCTCAGAATGTGCAAATAAAAGAAAAGAATACTTAGCTGGTTTCAAAGTGGTTGTCGGGCTGTAGGTTGACAGTGGTCAGGCCATAGCATGAATGTACCGCTGTAACTCGTAGCATGAGCAGACAACACTAAAAGTGACAACTGGCAAAAACCGCGCAACAATATCTGCAACACTCGACGTAGCATATAATCTCGGGGTACAAGGGGTATATGAGTAAACATGTAGGCACATATGCATTCACAAGTAGGACACATAACCAACACACAAATTGTTACAAGTATCTATATCTACAAGGGGGTATAACCAACACACAAATCACCACGGTTTTATTCTTAATGCCCCGGAAAAATAAAATACCCCTTGGCCGAAAATATATTTTCTTAACTAAAAAGTAACTTAAAAGACTACAAAATCAATTATGCCTATTAAATAAAAGATAATCCCATAATATTCTAGAACAAATCTAGGATAATATTTATCTTTATTTCTTTCCATAAATATTTATCCAATAAATATTTTATGCACATGTCTTATTAATCACGCTAATTTCTTGTTCATTATGTCATTATCATTGACCTAGTCAATATGATTTATTTCCACACACACAATAATTGGGCCATTTCAAAATTATTAACCCGGATCGGGCCACTTTGATTCTCCGAGAATAGCTATGCTATATTAGGAGGCACGTCGCAACTTCTTCATCGGAGTCGAAATGAAGGATTAATCCTCCATGGGGGAAGTGTGGCCTCTTATCCTTATTTACCATTAACCCCCTAGTGATCAATTAATTCATACAACTCACCGGTGATCAATCAAAGTGATATGAACTCGCGCGATCGAGTCAAGTGCTCTTCCACTAAGTGTTTGAACTTAACTCTCCAAGATAATTCACCGTCAAGTCTCTCTTCTTCTTCACCTCAGATTAAGATATATCTTGTCTCTTGATTCGATAAGACTTCTCGATTACGAATTATATCGTGAACTCTATTCGAAAGTCCGGATAAGACAATCACACCAGGTATGCGTTAAAGGAGAGACCCGATACTCTCGATTAACTTCACTACGGGCTAATTGTATTTTAAGTACATCTTCACTAACTCAATCCTCCCGTGTATATACCATACACGAAGATTACATAAACGATACACTTAGGGTTTTCTCGTAGTGTATAGGGGTGATAATAATTAATCATCATCACACCTCCAAATCACCACGAAGTCGGATGGAATCTCTTCACAAATAAACGACTCAACCGTTTCATTTCTCTTTGTGAAAAGTGCTCTATAAGTGTTTGAACTTAACTCTCCGGCACCGACTCTCTTCTTCTTGATCTTGTCTCTCGCATTCGGCCGAGGTATGCTAACAATGCTCGGGAGCATAACCGTTTCATTTCTCTTTTGAAAGTATAGTACTTCAGGCTTTTCCTTGGGTTGCCCAAAGTACTTCTTAATCCTATGACCATTAACCTTGAACGGTTGATCGCCGTACCCTTTCAACGTAATGGCTCCACCAGGATGAACATCAAGAATCTCAAAAAGGGCCAGACCATCTAGATTTAAGCTTACCAGCAAAAAGATGGAGCCTGGTGTTATACAGCAAAGCCATGTCTCCCACTTTGAATTCCCGATCTTTAATCTTAGCATCGTGGAGTGCCTTCGTTCTTTCCTTACTGATTCTCGAATTCTCGTAGGCATGGATTCGGAACTCATCGAGCTCGTTCAATTGCAATAATCTCTTTTCCCCACAAAGTCGGCCGTCGAAATTCAAGAATTTAATAGCCCAAGGCAAGCTCGTGCTCAAGCTCGACCGGTAAATGGCAAGCTTTGCCATAAACCATTTGGAAGGGTGACGTACCCATAGGGGTCTTAAACGCAAAGTGCGATAAGCCCAAAGTGCGTCATCCAACTTCGTACTCCGCTTGGACCTATTGGAATTCACAGTTTTCTCCAAAATCCGCTTTAGACTTCTGTTGCTCACCTCGACTTGGCCACTGGTTTGGGGGTGGTATGGTGTAACAATTCTATGCTTGACACCATATTTCTCATGAATTTTATCCAGTGGTGCATTACAAAAATGAGTACCTTCATCACTAATGAGGGCTCTAGGACAGCCAAATCTGGTGAAGATATTCTTTTGCAAGAATTTCTTCACAACTTTGTGATCATTAGTTTGGGTGGCTATTGCCTCCACCCACTTGGAAACGTAGTCTACACAGACGAGAATGTATTTGTTAGAGCATGATGATGGGAACGGTCCCATAAAATCAATGCCCCAGACGTCAAAAACTTCACATTCCAAGATAGGCCTCAAAGGCATCTCCATCCTATTACTGAGTCTCCCTACTCTTTGGCATCTATCACAGCCTTTGCAAAAGGCTTCAGCATTTTTAAACAAAGTAGGCCAGTAAAAACCAGCTTGAAGGATTTTTGTGACTTTCTTAGGTGCGCCGTAGTGCCCACCAGCGGGACCACTATGACATTGCTCCAAGATATCCAATTGTTTATGCACCGGAACGCACCTTCTACGCAACCCATCCTTGCAGACTTTAAACAGATATGGGTCCTCCCATACGAGATATTTTAAGTCGCTGAAAAATTTCTTCTTTTCCTGATACGTCATTTCTTCTAAATGCCCACCTGCTAAGTAGTTGATGTAATCAGCATACCACGGCCTCACAGTCTCTAGCTTCATTAATTGCTCGGTTGGAAAATCAATGCCTATGTCCTTGGAAATTTTGCCACCCTCATTTACTAGGCGAGATAGGTGATCGCCACAATATTTTCACTACCCTTCTTATCTTTGATCTCCGGTCAAACTCTTGCAAAATTAGAATCCATCTGAGTAACCTTGGTTTTGCATCTGCTTTGTCCATAAGGTATCGTAGGGCTGCATGGTCTGTCCAAACCACAACTTGAGACCCTAGAAGGTAACTTCTAAACTTGTCGATACCAAAAACGACGGCTAAGAATTCCTTCTCGGTCCGTGGTGTAATTGCATTGAGCCGGGTTCAAGGTGCGGCTCGCATAGTAAATGGGCCCGAACTTTTTATCAATTCTCCGGCCTAAAAATGCACCCACCGCGTAGTTAGAGGCATCGCACATTAATTCAAAAGGCTTAGTCCAACGGGTGCGATTAAGATAGGGGCACTTATGAGCTTATCCTTTAGGCAATTGAAAGCTTCCTTGCATTTCTCATCAAACAAGAACTCAACATCATCTTTCAGAAGGTTAGATAGGGGCTTGGCGATGGTGGAAAAGTCCTGAATAAACCGCCTGTAGAAGCCAACATGACCTAGAAAACCTCGTACCTATTTCACTGTTTTCGGGTACGCCATCTTTTCAATGGCCTCTACTTTAGCCTTATCCACCTGAATACTAGTACTGGACACCTTGTGTCCCAGAACAATCCCTTCATCTACTAGAAAGTGGCATTTCTCCCAATTAAGCACTAAATTCTTTTCAACACAGCGTTGAAGTACCATATCTAGATTTTCCAAGATCTCATCAAAGCTATCGCCATAGACTGAGAAGTCATCCATGAAGACTTCCATACATTTCTCCATAAGTCCATCGAAAATGGCCAACATGCACCGTTGAAATGTTGCTAGTGCATTGCATAACCCGAAAGGCATTATGCGAAAAGCAAAAGTGCCTGATGGACACGTAAACGTAGTCTTCTCCTGGTCATTAGGGTCAATGGCTATCTGGAAGTAACCAGAATATCCATCGAGGAAACAATAATACTTATGACCACTCAGTCTTTCAAGAAGATGGTCAATGAAAGGTAAGGGGAAATGGTCTTTGGCGGTGACTTCATTCAATCTATGATAGTCAATGCAGACCCTGTAGCCAGTCACAAGGCGTAAAGCCACTTCTTCCCCCTTTTCATTCTTTTCCACGGTAATACCTCCCTTCTTTGGCACAACTTGGGTGGGGCTAACCCACTCACTGTCGGCGATTGCATAGATGATTCCCATATCTAACCATTTTATGACTTTTTTCTTGACAACCTCCTGCATGTGCGGATTTAGCCTTCGCTGAGGTTGTCTGACTTTCTTAGCTCCTTCCTCCGTTCGGATTTTATGCATGCACACATCGGGGCTGATTCCTCGGATATCACCCACTTGCCATCCGAACGCGAGGATGTTCTTTTCAAGCACTTTTATCATCAGTGCTTCTTGCTCGGGCTCGAGTTTTGAAGAGATGATCAAGGGTAACTTATCACCATCCTTAAGAAAAATGTACTTAAGGTGTTGCGGAAGCGGTTTAAGCTCCAAGTCAGTAGGTGGTTGCTCGATACTGGATTTTAAGGGGCCACCTTTTTCCTTATGGGCTTGAAGTGGTTGATCGAAGAATACCTCATCTTCCCGAGGTATAACCCCGTAAAGGTACTTGGATCACATCATCCATAGGATCCTTCTCTCGGACCCGCTTTCTCCTAATTATGCTTGATCATCTTTCTCAACTCTTCTTCTTCTAGCTCCTCTGCTAGCTGTTCCCAATCATCAACCTCCCAATGAGTAGTCTCTCTCCAGAAATCCACTTCATCCCAACTACCCATCAGGGCTTCCTCTTCTACAGGGTTAAAGTCTTCATGATGCAGCTCTTTGAAATCATCGTTCATTGTTGGGAATCTCCATGTTTCTTGTTCATTGACAGGCTCAGTGTGAGCAAGTTGTGAAGATGGTCCACAGTCAGCTTGATCTTTAATGTTTATAGCTTCGAAAACACCTATCTCTGTTAGCTCTACCGCTTCTTCGAGTTGGCATCTTCTTCGTCCTCATAAATTGCTTCAACGAACAAGATTTCTTCAATCAAGGTTTCCTCGGACTTTTCCCTCGTGTGAAGGTAACGTATGTATCATCGACTCTAAGCGTAATCGACCCTTACGAAATCGATGAGGGCGGCGAGAGGTGTCCAAAAAGGTCCGGCCTAGAATTAGGGGCATCTCTTTGTCAGGTGGATAGTCTAAGATAACCCAGTCAGTAGGGAAAACCAAATGTTCAACATGGAGAAGAACATTAGCAACACAACCGGCTGCTGAGCGGCTAGATCGGTCTACCATCTGAAGAGAAATAGGGTGTTCCCGCATTCTTTTATCTAAACCGAGCTTTTTGCAGAAGTTCAATGGCATCACATTTATGGAGGCCCCTGAGTCGCATAAGACGTTTTGGAACATGTGGCCTTCAATCTCACAAGAGATTGAAGGTCTCCCGGGGTCACCTCGCTTAGTAGCAACTTTTTGTGAAACCATAGAGCAATCTTCTCTTAAAACTTCTTCTACCATCCCTTGAAGCTTCTTCTTGCTTCCACAAACTTCCTTAAGATACTTAGAGCACTTGGGCATTTTAGTCAATACCTCAGCTAGGGGTATACTCACTTTGGTAACTCTAAGCATCCTCCTCACAACGTCATATTGTCTGTCATGACTGAGGGTATTCTCTTTCTTCTTCGGTGGATAAGGAAGGGCTTTATCATTGTTCATGGCTTGATTTTTTATGGCTTCGTCTTCCTTATCCTTCCATCTGAAAAACTTTTCCTCCCTCTTCTTTGTCAGGGGTACAGCCACCTGACTTTTCCTCATTTCTCTATCAGAATCATTTTCATCACCCGAAGAATCATCATTAAGCTCCTCCTCACTGTTGCTTTCTTCGGTATTTAACTTCTGATTGCCCCCTCCTGAACTTATGGCATCAGGAGGGGCTACTCGTTTCCCGACATCTTTCCGGGTCCCGCCTGCTTACCACTTCTTAAAGTAACCTCATTCATCTCTTCGTTCCCATAATCCCATTGAGGTGTGATGGCAGTGCAATCATTGATATCTGCTTTCGGATTTCTTTCGGTATAACTTGGAAGTTTACCATGGGGTCTGTTTGCTTGTTGGTCTGCCATCTGACCAACCTGTCTCTCTATTGTCTTGACACTAGTAGCCAGGGTCTTCACCATGTCTACTAGCTCATCAAACTTATGTTGGGGGACACAAGACGTGGTTTGGTTATGAGGTTGGTTTTGATTCCAACCACCTTGAGGTCTCTGGGAGTTAGGATTGTGAGATTGATTAACCACCCCGGGAGGTGGTCTTTGATAACTTGAGCTGAAAGAAGGTTTGGAATTTGATGGGCCAGGTGGTGCATTGGCTTGATTAAGATTGGGACGTTGAAATCCGGAATAATTCTGATTCTGGTTGAAGTTTCTGAAGGTTTGGTTATGATTCTCCATTAAATTCACTTCCTCATTCAACTCATTTCCCACCTGCATTCCCAGGTAGTTTACATCTGATGGTCCTCTTTGCTGCTGCATTTGTAAATCGGCTAGCTGCTTGCTCATCACTTCCATTTGAGCAACTAGCATCTTGGTCTCAGAATTGCTCGCAGCAGATTCCTTCTTATTCCCACTAACATTGGTCTTCTTTGGAGTTGACCACATGTTATTCTTTGCTATAGTTTCGGCTACCCCGTAAGAAGATCATCACCTCCCCTAGGAAGGATCCATGAGCAGCTGAATCAAGGAAGCCTCTATTTGGTTGAGAGACACCTCTCGTAGAATAACTCTAGTAGCTCATGTCTACCGATCCATGGTTGGGGCACTTCCTCATCAACGATTTAGTCTCTCCCATGCTTTCCCCACACTCTCACCATCAAGTTGTTCAAATGTGGCTATCTCCCTTTTCATGTCCATGATTGTCCCAGGTGAGACAAACATCAAAGAAAAGGCTCTTTTGACATCATTCCAGGTACGGAGAGAATGATGGGCTAAAGATTTGAACCAAAGGTTTGCTTCACCCTTATAGAGCAAACGGGAAGAGTTTTAACTTGACAATCTCAGAATCAACACCAGGATAGTGGCCTTCTTCGCAGATTTGAACGAAGGTGGACAATAAGTCATGAGGATCTTCGTCAGCAGTGCCATGAAAAGAACTATTATGGACCAGTCCTACCACTCCATTTTTCAGATCGAAGTTCACTTGCCCCATGTCTGGAGGGCGAATAGGTCTATGCCCTTCCAGGAAGTCTTGGTCAAGATAGGGAGCATAGGGGTCTTGATTTAATTGGTTTAGCTGGTTTTGACGGAATTGTTGAAATTGATTATTTATCCCAGCTTGTTGATTTTGTTGTTGTTGTATTGCCTGCATCTGTTGAAGGATCAGATTCATTTGGGCTTGAGGATCTGGATTTGGAACTTCGTTAGCCATAATGTCTGGATTAGGGAAGAGCTTTCTCCTGAGAATAGATCGCTTAGGTTCGGGATTAAAGGTAAGAGGTCTCTTCTTACTCCTGGTTTGCATAAACCAGAAGAGCAGAACAGGAAGAAATCAACCTTAGGGTTGATGAGAACGAATGAAGAGAAGATTAGAAACAGAAACAAGCAAAGAAACCTACCTACGAAAAAACTTAAAACAGGAAAAACACTAAGACGGTGAAAAAAAACGTGTTGAAATCTTCTAGGGCTAAAATGGAAGGGAAAACAGCAGATTTTGACCTCGAAAATGGTTTTGGCCATTCACATCGTCGTCGTCGTCGGAACGATCTTTCCGAATTGGGGTCCTGCGCGCCAAACGGACACTCGAGCCGAAAGTTATGGCCAAAATACTGCAGACACAGAAAACTGCACTACGAAGAATCCGACAACCGTTACCGATTCCCCGGCAACGGCGCCAAAAACTTGTTCGGTAAAAACTCGTTTTAAATTTATAATTACCGGAACACCCCAAGTGCAAGGCTCGTAGTAAAGGTGTTATCGGGTCGTCCTAAGGGAATCGAACGTCTATCGGATTAAGTACAGTTATTGTATTGATTATGTCACAATGAATCTATTTAAACGGATAAAACAAATGAGATCGAATTAAACCTAAATAAACTACTGAATCTAAAACCCAAATTGCTATGAAAAATTGATGACTTTCTTCTTAATGTAACGAGACAGTAGGGCAACAAGGATTCTACCAAACAACCACCACCCAACCAGTTTGTGAGATGAATCAAATTTCTTGGTGTGATCTAACTTAAATCCAATCAAATTTCTTTAATCAAATTTATTTGGTTTATGTTCCCTTTCTCAAGTGAAACAAAATTAACAATAAAAGAACATGATCATGAGTTCGTTTCCGAATCTCCTACTCAATTAACAATAAACTAAACTCTCGGAATATCATTAACTGTATCGAATGAAGGGTTCTATGTAAATTTAATTCTCATCAAATTCAAAACAACAATCGTTTCATCGATTTTCAATCAAACAAAACAAACATTCAAACAATTCGAAACTTTCGATAAAGAAAAATAAATTCAAACTCACTAATAATGTTTACTAAAAATCTCATGGTTGTGGTGATGTTGTAATGGCTTCATCCCGTTGTCCTACTGCGAATTGCTTAGCCTTCAATCATCTTCGATCTCCAAAAGAAAATTGAAAGAAAGAAACTCATGTTTTTGTGTGATGTGGTGTGGCTGCTTGGGTAATGATGTGATGTCTCGTTTCTGCTCGAATGCTCCTGCTTATATAGGGGTTGTAACCGACTTAGGACGGATCTAGAAGATAAATACGTGAAAATCCGCTGACCGACCGAATGACGTCACTCGGTCAACCGAATGCAATGGCTTGGTCGACCGAGTCCTTTTCTGCACGTTTTAAATGTTTTTTTCCGTCTGACTTGTTCCCCACTGCATTCTGCCGCGCTGATCTCATTCCTTTTGATTTATCTCTCAATTAATACTCCGATTTTCTTCCTTTTTTTGAAATCACTTGATTGAATGAGATTAATCTTCTCCATTAATAATATCCCCACGCATATCTTTTAATTTTCTGCAAAATTGTTGTTACACCAAGTCATCGAATAATAATAATAAAATGTGTAACAAAAAATAACATTTAAACCCAATATTTCCTCATAATTAAATTATAACCCCTCAATAACCATTATAGGAATTTAACGGTTAAAACACGCTTTTCTCATTTATTTCCCTTAAAAATAAGGTAAATTGTTTAGGGATTAAGCCCGATAATATAGTAAAATATACCCTAAACACATATCAAGGAGGTCCGGCGGCGGGAAACACCATCCACCTGGTGTTGCTTGTAGACACACGTTGGAAGGTTGTGGCTTCTCAACTTGCTTGGATACTACTTTGTTCTTGGAGTTAAGCACCATAAAAAGGTAAAAATCCAAACTTCCTTGTAGTTTGATCTTTAATTTATGTTCTTTGTTTCGTTTAGATTTATATCCGATATTTCCGCTGCGTAATCGGGTCAATCTATGATTGGTCTGAGGATATTACATCTAACAGGTCCATGGTCCCCTACGTGGCTCCTAACATAGCATATGTTTTCTCGTCGTTTCACCTCAATTATAATTAATTAAATAGTTGGATTGGACTATTTAATTGATATGTGGATTAATTGTTTAGTTGGACTAGATAATTAAATACATGGAAAAGAAATTTTTCGTGGACTCGGCCCAATGTGTCAAGGAATGGACCTTTATTTACTAGGGTGAGGCGCATTTTGTATTTAATAATTGTCAAGGAATTAGTTTTCTTGGATAATTATTTAATATGTGATTTAATCATTTATTTTTAAGTGATAAATCACGGAATATTAGATAATATATTTATTTATCCTAATTTGTTTGGGATATATATTATATTTATCTTTTATTTGGAATAAGGATTAATCTAATAATTATCTCTTAATTATTAAATCCTTGGAGGACAATGATTACTCTTCTATATAAAGAGAGTTCTCCCAAACCAAATTTGACAACATAATTTTCGAAAATTGGGAGCAAAATAGCTTAGATTTTTCGGCTATTTTGCTAAGGGTTTTGAGTTGGGATAATCCTCGGGATTATTCCGGTAGCATATCAAGGAGGTCCGACGGCTTGAAACACCAACCACTTGGTGTTGCTTGGAGATACACGTCGGAAGACGGTGGCATCTCATTGGATCGAGTAGCTTGGATTGAAGATTGTTCTTGGCATTTATACACCATAAAAAGGTAAACAATCTAAACCCCCTTGTAGGTTTAGATCTATTTATTTTATGTATTTTGGTTGATTAGATCTAGATCTATACTATTCCGCTGCGTAATCGGGTGGATCTTGATCCATCCAACGATATTACATCTAACAAGAATGTGTCTTCACAAAACCGAAATCCTTCCATTTTTTTGTTAGATTGCCCTTTTAATGATGATAGCAAAAACCATGATATGCATTGGGAAATACCTGACCATCCGCATTTCTAATAGCCTTGTGTCTGTCATATATAAAGCCCAAATTTTCAGCATGGATACCTCCAATGGCCACCCTCAATTGTCTCATGAAATACCACCATGAATCATTGCATTCTTTTTCAGCAATACCGAAGGCTACAGGGAATAGGTGGTCACCGGCATCTACAGCAACAACAATAAATAGTTGCCCTGAGAAACGGGTTTTTAGATGAGTGGCGTCCACACACAAAATAGGTCGACAATACTTGCACCCATGACGAATTGCTCCCAAAGCGATGAAACAACTACCGAACCTTCCCAGATTATCAAACTGAAAGTCAACATAGGTCCCTTTATTGGCCTCATGCACCATCCACGGGTACGAGGGTATCGCATTGTAACACTCCGTTGGTGAACCTCTAACCAGCATTCTCATCATCTCGTGAGCTCGGTATGCTTGGTCATAAGTCAACTGTACACTGTAAGGTTTGAGCATGTCCTCAATAATATGTCTAGGTTTATACTCATTACCGAGTTCTTCCATTTTCTGACTTAGCAGACTCACAATAACAATAGGTGTTGCTTGTCGATTGTCATTATCCACATTCTGAGAGGCACAAGTATGCACATCATTCAATGTTGTGATCTCAAATGTACATGAGACATTTGTATTCGTCTTCACTCTTTTCGCCCTTACATGCCATTTGCATGTATCGTTTAGAGATGTGTAATACAAGCAACGTGTGTCCGACCTACCCAAGCTCATCTGAAATTATTGGCAACCGCATATGATTTTATTTTCAAATTAAAATCTTCTTTCGAATCATATTTCTTCCCAATGAACAATTCGTTCACGTCATTCATATGTAACGTACCGGTAGATAAACACTGCAGAAAATCATCATCTTCAAATGTGGGAATCCTCCATAAATAATCTTCTCGGACACTTACCCTAGCATTGGAACCCTGATTATTGTTGTCATCCCTACCCGTTTGATCGGTTTGAATATGAGTGCAAACGGAGAAGCCAAAAAACTAGTGACTGATCCACCAAACAAATTATATGGCTGTTGGATAGGTTGAGCACGACTACTTAAAGGTTGGTTAGGAGGATACTGAAACGGATTATGTGATTGGCTATTTATAACATTATAACTTAGAGGACCGAATTCAAACGGAGCAGTGTATTCACCAACCATTTCAACACGAACATGACTATTTGAAGGTTGATTTGAAAGATTATGACTTGGTCTGACTGGTTGATACTGAAACTGTTGGTCCGAAGCTTCACCAAGCCTTTGTGTAGAAACATGGTTTTCAAACCCACTACATCCATACTGTTGCTCGAATGGATTAAAAGTTGTATCTGTAGCAAGTTCTTGTACCGGTGAAGGGAAATTACCACCACTATAATCCAAATTATTGTTATCATCCGGGGCATTGCAATCGTGATTTAAATCAATGACATCATCCTCAAATATCGGTTCATTGTTTGCCTCCACTGGTGTAGCATTCACGCAAAAAATTACATTTTTACTGTCAAGGCCGCTTCGATGTAACCATTTAGTGTCTCGTCGTCTAAGATATCATCAGGTGGTATATTCCTCACACTACCATAAGTAAACAAAGCTTTTACGCCGAGCTTTGAATCAGACCGATCAATACCAAGCCTCACATGCAATTTATCCAACAACGCATTCAATCTTATGTTCTTTCGGACAAATAATGAGAACATCGATCCATTTACTGAAGGATGCATGTTCTTAGATCTAAACGAATTAGATCTACGCGCAGCGGATGGATCACGACTTATATATCACAATGCATAAGTAAAGGACTTAAACTACTACAAGGGGGTTAAGATCATGTTACCAATAGTAGGAAGAGACGCCTTGATCTTAGGATGAGAAGCCTTGATCTTCCAATGTGTTCTCCAAACGGTGGTTGGTGGACACCCTTCTTGATATGAGAACCTCCTTGATATGCTTCCAAGAAAAACTCCATGTTTTTCTCCAACCGGGTGGAGCTAAGGATCGAACTCCTTAGCCTTTTTTCTCTATAAATTTCGTGGCCTTCATCACTCCTAGGGCTCGGGGAGAACTCTCTTTTTATAGGCAAAATCCAAGAGAGAAAACCTATACCCAATCGGTTTAACAAAATAAAAGAGATAATTCTATTTATTATTATCCAATAAAAATAAGAGATAATTATAATCTTATAATAAGAAAATATAATTATCCTTATAGTTAAGAGATAAATAATACATAAATTATTATCTTTTATTTATCTAATTAATTATTTAACAAATAAATAACTAATTACACAATATGTCATTATCCAGAAAAACTAATTTCTTGGAAAATCCAAGACATATTGGCGCCACACTAAGCCCACCAGGCCCACAGAAAATGTCTTTTCTGTATTATATTATTTAGCCCAACTAAATAATATCCATGCATATCAATTAATTAGCCCAGCCAATTAATTATCACTGAGACCCAAATAACAAGATTATTGTTGGTCCCTTGAAAAGGCTTTAGTTAAGTTTAGAGGGGGGGTGAATAAACTTAACACTTAAAACTTTGGAGTTAACAAATTACGCAACTTCGGCGACTGCTCGATACTTCGATAGTCCGTCGAGACCTCGATAACCCGCCGATAGACGACAGTCTACGACGGTTCGATTTGCTAAATTTGTGCAAATGGAATAATATCAAAATTAAGCCTTGTTACTTATTGTTAAATATGTTACTAAGTATTAGATACTCGGTAGTGTATGTGTGTGATTTCGGTTGCTAGATTCAACGGGTTGATATGAATAATGACTAAGTGCGAAAGTAAATGCGGTAAGTAAGCGAGAGAGATTTTATAGTGGTTCCGGTGTGATGTAATCCTGTCGGTCCACTCTTCTCCCGTGATGTTGGAGGAAATTCACTAGTGATCTTTGAGTTATCTCGTTACAAAGAATCCTAGGTTGCTTGTCCTTCACCAATAACTATGGCTTCACAACCGAAAACGGGAACAGTAGGATTGCTTTGCTCCCGAGTCTTCCACTTGGTCCTTGAAGGGTAGGATTGCCTCTTCACCACTCCACCACAAACCAACGATCTTTCACACCCAACGGATGCTTCATCGTCTTCGGCAGATTCTTTATAAGATAAAGAATGAATCAAATAAATGATTCGGTTGCGGCGGCTTGATTAGGATGATGTAATCGGCGGCTTGCGCCTTCAAGTGTGTATGCTTGATGCAGCTTGAACACAGAATGCACTTGAAGAAGATAACTAGATCAGCAGCCTTAAGCTCAGTAAGTTCAGCAGGGTCTCTTTCAGCTCAGTATTGTTACTTAAAATTTTTCCCAAAATTCATCTCCTTGTTTCTGAGTTGAAAGTCCTCTATTTATAGGTAAGAGTGCATGTGACTTGAATTTAAAATTCAAATGTGACCGTTCCTTGTATTTGTCCCATCTCGCACCGCATTCCGTCACTATTCATGGGGATCGACACCGTCGGGATTACTTTTTGACATGCGGTCTGTCCACCCCTTTGACTTGTATCCAATGGATAAAAATAAGGATCATCCCAACGTCTTTTTAATCTCACCTTTGATTTGCTTGATAAGTCGAGGTAGTTGGTGTTCTTATCCATGTAATCTTCCAATAATCTTGAGTTAATCGAGGTATATATCGCGAGGTTCATCGATCCGTCGTAATACCAATCAGTCTGCTGAACATCATTATTTTGTCTGTAAAATATAATGCAGCTGATTACTTTTATCTAACTTTTATTAGTGAAGTTAGATTACATCATTTTAAATATAACCAAGTTCCAAACATCATCCAACTTGTGGAACTTAGACCTTCTACACAAGGCATATGTAATCGCTTTAGGTCATCACGACTTGCCTAAAATCGATTCCATATCCTTGACTTTAATTACTAAGTTTGATCCCTTAGCCTTCGCCTCTTCGGTCTTCGACGGGTTCCGGACCGCCCGACCTATTTACCCTATCGACCTAGACCGATCTGGATATCAATCGGCAGCCCTTTACGTGCTTGTTTGATTAAACCTATTTATGAATCAAACTCTAATAAACCTATACATTTTATCTAGACATCTTTTTGCCTTTGCACTATAACAAATAGTATGGCACTCATCATCAAAACTAAGAAATAAGTCCAACAATTTCCCCCTTTTTGGTGATGATGCCACTACCCTCACCTAATCAAAGAAAGCAAAAAGATAAAAACAAACAGAACAAATTCAAATCAATTCCCATTATAAATAATTGTTCACGGTATTACGATCTAGCATCGGCAAAGATAAAATAATGATAAGTAGCGATCTATTGTCTCTTCTCTCTTTCTTGTCCGGCCTTCTCACTTGCTCTTGATAGGCTCTAATTTCTTCTATCATGTCCCTCATCCATTCATTTTCAATAAGTGTGAAATCAATATAAGAGTTGACTTGTTTCCACCAATTCCATGCTTCAGCGGACAAGATTGATATCATTCACTCGAATCCAAATCTCATATAAAGATCCTTGAATTCATTAAGTGAGTCTTTTGCTTTTGTGATAGGCAACACCCTATCACCTCTCGCCACTTCTTCCACCTCTCGCCTCCTCTCGTAATTTGACCTTAAGGCTCGACTCTTGCCTCCCAAAATTTCAAACTCAAGAAAGAGTTAAGGCCTTCATGAAATCCCATATCATGGTAAGGTCTCCTTCGTTATAAAATTCTTTCTTGTATTGTGACGAGAAGATCATCGTGAGTTGAACTCGCCAGTGCGGGTCTCCTAAAGGCATTTGTATCATCAATCCATCTTTTCTGTGCAAAGAGTCTTGCGACCTCCTTTGCTTCGTAAATGATTTGCCCTCTTCCCCCTTAGTGACATCATCAACAAAACGGGAGATGAGGCCATGAATACCCTCCCGTGATACAATCACTCTATGCAATTGGCCTTCCATGGTTCCAGCTTCTAGTATCAATGGTAGTGATCCTAGATTGCAATGTCTGCTCCAGTCTGTTGATCCTTTCGGTGAGTTTGGGATCGGGCATAGCGAGGTTGTTGTGCAAAGAACAGCTCGGCAGGTTTAGGAGCTTCAAGACAAGCTTGTCAAGTTTCTCATGTATAGAAAGAAGTTGGTCTTTTAGAGACTTGTCTTTGGCTTTATTTCCAACTTTGATACCCCCGACATCTAGTATCAAATCATTCATAGCATTTTGAGTAGATGCAAAGTTTGAAGCAACCGTATCGAGATTGTCTCGTTATCATTTACCATCTTCATCGCTCTTCAAATCTCTGTTCTTGCTCGTCCAATTGAGTTCTTAACTCGTTGCATGTCATTTCTTACAGCTTCTTAACTCATTGACAACTTCAATTGGCACTCCACTAGTCATTCTACTATCGGTAGGTCCATCGAGGGCTCCTCAACTCTATATTGTGCCTCGTTGTCTACCGATGACCATTGCTTTACTCAAATCTCTCCCAAACAGGGGGAGGTCCTTCCTCAACCATTGCACCAAGAATGTCTTCCATGACCGGATCTTGTGCGGGTTCCTCAAAGAACTTCTTCTTGTCCAAATATTTGAAATTCTTCATCACCGTAGTCATAATCCGGCGCTTGTTCTTCTTGATTAACACCAAAGGCGGCCTGGCGATTATCCTTCCCTACGGTGGTCTTGGCTCCGAAGGCTCCACTACAAAGAAATTTCAAAGCCTCGGCAACGGCGGGGTTTCCTCCAAACCCAAAGTTTGTTCCAACTCGTGTCCAGTCTTTGTTTGAGACTCAAAGAACTTTGTACCTCCCTGTTCCAACCTTTGTCCAGTGCTTTTTGTACCCCAACAACTTGTACCTCCTCTTCGCTTTCCTGTGGATTAAAGATATTGGTATTATCCACTTGAAAACCTTCGCATGACCAATCTTGTGCGGGATGTTGGCGCTTTAGTAAGAGTGCCTTCAATGTCAAATCCATCTTGATATTCAATGGATTCCTCAGAACTAGCACTTGGTTCACTAAAGTCACTGGCTTTTTCTTGATCCAAATCAACAATCTGTTCATCTTCAAAGTTGTCCAAAGAGGCTCTACAACATGAAATGTAGCAGATTCATCAACTAGCCTACCATCACTCAATGTAATTCCCTCATTGATCAATGCTTCTAGATCATCCATGGTGAGATCTTGTAGATCCTCATCCATTTCTTCGGTCTCTCGGCCCTCGGCGGACTTACCGATACACTGGATGGACAGTTGTGCGGTGGATCATTTATCAATGCAAATCCCCACTGGGTTCTCCTGGTCCTGAGGGGAAATCTCCCCTTGAGTCAGATGATGAGGAAGAATCATCATCTCCATCTCTTGGATCTCTGAACTTAATACCCTCCTCCTTCTGTTGCTCATCAAATAGATCCATCAGTCTGGATTGCAGCAGAGTGGTATCAACCGCATCCAAGCAAGTTCTCCACTCCCAAATTATTAAAAGCCCATTCCTCAAAATCACATAGATTCAAGAAATTGGCTTTTGTTTCTTGTAGAAACCAAACTTCCATTGAAAATAATCGCAATTTGTCAAGTTTGGGATCCACAGATTCTTCGCTTTTCTTCCTCTCTTTCACATGCCTTTCAAAGGGCATGAAAGATCTCCCCGAGCAGACTTCGGTGGCTTGTTGACCTTCAAAGGTCCCAACAAGCGACTCATGGTCTCTTCTACGATGTTTGAAAATCGAGCGGGTTGCGTGATTGTGTAGTTGTACCTACTACTTCCATCTGTATCACACTTGATTCCCCCTGACTCACATGCTCATCAGCAGGGTTAGCAGCAGACTGCTCTTCCCCCTGAACTATTGCCAAACTTGCAGGGTCTTCAATCAAGTCTTCAATCACTTCTTCAGCTACCACAGCAGGGTCGGTAGTTTGCTGTGGTTCTTCAGCAGATTGCTCAACAACAACCTGTGCAGCTTCAGTAGATTCACCAATAACATCTTCTACAGCAGGCTCTGGTACAGCAGACTGCTGTGATTCTTCAACAGATTGCTCAACAACAACCTGTTCACTTCCAGTAGACTTAATAACCTCATCAGGTGAGGAATCACTGATTACAACTGGTGGAATAATAGTTAAGGGCTCAACCTCAACGAATTCTTCTTCTTCTACTCGACACCTCTTCTTGGACTTTTTGTTTTTTCCAAGATTCTTAATTCTTTTCCTTTGCCATACTTCTTCTTTTTGGCAACCTCCTTCATCCTCTTGGATAGGGGTTCATCATCATCATCATCATCATCATCATCATCATGTCAAGTAGATTTTCTCTTTCTACTATCTTCTTTCTGTTGTTTTGTCAGAATTTCAACAACAGCTTCTTCGGCGCGACTACAAAGCAGGTCGGTAACCTCCACTTGACCCTCGCGGACTCGACTCAGCCTCTGTCTTTGTTTCCTTTCTTGTTCTCTTTGATTTCAAGATTTCGTAATCTTCCTAACATCGCACTTTTTCTCTTTCCAAATGCCAGCTTTCTTTGATGCGGCGGTTTGATGGATATCTTCTTAGTTTGCCGAACTCGCTCACCACCAAGATCACCGTCATCTCCATCATCATTATCACCAAGATGCTCTCCAAAGCAACCTCTTCATCATCATCTAGTCCAGGAATCGCATGATCAATCTCCTTCTTGTATCCGGACCGATTTATGTCAACTCGGTTCAAGATCGGGAACCTCCGGATGATTCAAATAGGTCCGAACCATCAAACCTAGGGTAAGGCCTTTGATTTTCTTTTCTTTAATTTGTCCTCCTTGGCTACTTTCTTCATATAATGAATGAAATAACCACCCCAATCAAATTTCATGCTTCGCAAATGATAATCATCACTCTATCTTTGGTCCCGATAGAGTATCCATACGCCAACTAGCCCAAGTATGTTCTTTGCAATGAGCTTGCTCGTAGATCGTATTCATTACCAATGTTTTTGCAATTGATGCCTGGTACCGATTTGATAGTTGCATTTGTCTTGATCTGATATACAAAAGCCATCTTGTCCAATCCCATAGCTTCGGATTGACCGAACCATCAACAACTTCTTCAAAACCAAACACTTCTCTCGGATTGGAGGAGATTACAAGCTCCTCACCATTCACATGGTTTTGAATGCTTCAGTTCCTTCTTCTATAACAATATTCTTCCGTAAATCAATAACATTGGTGTATGATATTGTTTCTAATCGATGTTGAGTTTGTTCTCCGTGCCCGCAACCCTTCTTATTCTTCGACCTATATTAATGGCCGCTTCCGTTCGTTTGCATCAACAACATAGCCTCTTACACTTTGGCTTGATTCGATTTGAACCTCAATCCTTTCCGCCATTGAAATAAGAAAAAGATGAAGAAAGATTGCTCTCAAATCTGTGTTCACACGATGTAGATTTTGCGAGAGATAAAGCGAAATTTGCAAGTGGAGAAAGCTATCGTATAACGATCGATTTTATAGACAAGGTGGGTAGTTGAAGCCGCACAAAGACGTACATTGAGGTAACCACGATTAAATTTGATTAAATGCTGTCTTGACACGTGGCCCATTACTCCTCCATAACGTTTGTAACCGTTGGATGGTTTGACGTGGTAATAATGGATAAAATAAATATCCCGCCAATATGCTTTTTGACTTTAATTACTTTGACCGAGTAACGTTCCCTCCAAACAGGTAATCCTCGGCGGGGTGGGCTCAAGCGAAGGTGTCGATAAGTAGACTTCGGCGGACCTGCCGACAAAAGTACTCGCCGAACCTTGTTTTCTTCTTGTTTTGTTCAATTGATAATACAAGATGAGGTTTAATACCAATGACCGATCCGTCAAGTGAGCTCACCCAAAATGACAAAGACCAATCCCCTTGGCAACCTCATTTGCTCAATTGTCCAAACATAAGTACATGGAATTGTTGATACCAATGACTAATCTGCTAAGTGAGCTCACCCAACATAGCAAAGACTAATCCCCTTGGTGAATTCCGGTACACCTGCCGAATATCGTCAATCTTTATGATTCCAAGTTCGGTCCTTAGTTTAGCAAATCTTTCACTCGTCAAGAGGTTTAGTGAAAATATCGCAAGTTGATCTTCGGTAGGAATGTATAGAACCACCACATCTTTCTTTTCAACATGATCTCTTATAAAATGATGTCTCACATCAATGTGATTGGTTCTTGAATGCAAAACAGATTTTCTCGTGATTGCAATTGCACTTGTGTTGTCACACATGATTGGAATTTCCTTTCTTCAATTCCATAATCCCTTAATTGTTGTCTTAGCCATAGTACTTGTGCACAAAGACTTCCAAAGCGGCAATGTATTCACTTCAAAGCGGTGGAAGTTGAAATAGAATTCTCGTTTCTTGCTAAACCAGGAGACCGGTCTATTTCCCATTAACCGACGGGTTCTGAGGTGCTTTTTCTATCAATCTTGCATCCAAGATAATCGAATCCGAGTAGGATATTACTTTGAAGCTTCCTTCCTTGGAATACCATATCCCTACTCCCAAAGTCTCTTTAAGATACTTGAGAATTCTCTTAACCGCACCTAAATGACTTTCTTTAGGTTTAGATTGAAATCTTGCACAAACACCTACAAAGAAAGGATATATCGTCTGGGCAAGCGGTACAGGTACGACGCCTATCATCCTTCTCGTATAAGGTCCGATCAACATCTTTGCCTTCTTTATCTTCATCTAATCTCGATGTTTGTACTCATAGGGGTTGAATTCTTAGTGCTATTTTCCATACCAAACTTCTTCAGCAACTCCTTGGTATACTTGGTTTGATGAATGAAGATTCCATCATTCACTTGTTTGACTTGCAATCCCAAAAAGTAATTCATTTCTCCCATCATACTCATTTGGAATTTGCTCTTCATTAGATTTGCAAATTTTTTCACAAAGTAAATCATTCTCAGAACCAAATATTATATCATCCACATAAATTTGTACCAGCAGGGTGCTGTCCCCTTCACTGATTCTGAAAAGAGTCTTGTCAATGGTGCCTTTTGTGAAACCATTGTCTACCAAGAATTGAGATAGAGTCTCATACCATGCTCTTGGTGCTTGTTTCAATCCATAAAGTGCTTTGTTGAGTTTATACACTTTATCTTCTTGATCTTTAACTTCAAATCCAGGAGGTTGCTGAACATACACTTCCTCCTCTAGGATCCCATTCAAAAATGCACTCTTGACATCCATTTGATATACTTTGAAGTTCTTATATGCGGCATGTGCTAGGAATAATCGATAGCTTCCAATCTTGCAACAGTGTGCATAAGTTTCATCAAAATCTATTCCTTCGCTTGAGAATAGCCTTTTGCAACTAGTCCGGCCTTATTTCTCACAATGGTACCGATTCATCAATTTTATTTCGTATACCCACTTAGTACCAATGATATTTGCATGACTTGGCCTTTCAACTAGTGTCCAAACTTGATTTCTTTCAAATTCATTTAATTCTTCTTGCATAGCAATTATCCAACTGGATCCGAAATTGCTTCTTCAACAACTTTAGGTTCCATTTGAGATAGAAAACGGTAAACATAGCTTCCAGTTGTCTTCTAGTCCTCACACCTTGCCGTACATTGCCAATAACTTGTTCAACAGGTGATTCCTTAACCATTGAGGATTTTGGTTATTTTGATTTTCGGGAACATCATCTTCGGTAGGGTCTGCTTTGTAGTTTCTTCTACGGGGGGTCGCGGATCCTCGAACCGCTTCGGTTGTTGCATCGGTAACATTGTCGGCAGGGTGTTCAAGCGGGGCGTATCGAAACTTTTAAGTCATTGAATCTTTCCAAAACTTCAACACAATCTGGATCGTTGACTTGTTGATTCCTAGCAGGTTCATGATCTTCATCTTCAATTCCAGTAAACTTAGGTTCATCAAACACAACATGGATTGTTTCTTCATGTTTTAGTGACCTCTTGTTCAGTACCCTGAATGCTCTGCTGACTGAAGAATATCCCAAGAATATGCCTTCATCTGATTTAGGTTGGAATGTTTTCAAATGAACTTTGTGATTTAGAATAAAACATTTACTTCCAAATGGATGGAAATAGGATATGTTGGGTATCCTTCCATTCCGGACCTCATAGGTGTCTTCAAGCAGCTTCTTGTTTACTGATGTTCTGTTTTGTGTATAGCATGCTGTATTTACTGCTTCAGCCCAATATCTTTCAGGTAGCAATGCTTCACAAATCATTGTTCTTCCTGCTTCCTTTAATGTCCTGTTTCTTCTTTCAGCAACCCCATTTTGCTGAGGTGTACCACAATGACAAAGTTGATGTAGTACACCATTCTTTCACAATATTCTCTTATAACTTTGTTGAGAAATTCGGTACTCGATCGATCTTATCTTTATGACTGTTAAACTTTTCTCATTTTGTAATCTCTTCAAAAGATTAGGCATGCTTTGGAGTGTCTCACTTTTCTTGTTCATAAATATCACCCAGGTGTATCTAGAAAAATCATCCACAACTACTAAGGTGTATTTCTTTCCTGTTACACTTGTTGGAGTTATTGGTCCAAAAAGATCCATATGCATAAGCTCCAACACTCTGTTAGTTGATTGTTTAGTCTTTGACTTGAAACTTGACTTTATCTGTTTACCTTGCTGACATGCATCACATATAGCATCCTTCTTGAATATGATCTCAGGTAAACCAATCACTAACTTCTTTTTCACCAACTGATTAATATCATCAAAATTCAAGTGATTTAACTTCTTGTGCCATAACCAATTGAGTTCAGATTTGGTATGCACAATTAGGCAGTTTTCTGGAACTGCAGTAGACCAATCCACAACATACATGTTCTCGTTGCCTTCTACCAAAGAAGTACAACTTGATCACCTCTCTCACTAATGACAATACAATTGTTTTTGTCAAAAGTGACCTTGTATCCCATATCACAGAATTGTCCAGTGCTCAGCAATTTGTAGTCTAGTCCCTCCACATATGCCACATTCTTGATTTTAAGTCCATTTCTGATAAGTGTGCCATATCCTCTTGTATATCCAGGTGTATTTTTGTTGCCAAAATTCACCCTTGGACCATCTTTTGCCACAAAGTTTGTTAGACAGTGCTTATTCTTTGTCATGTGTCCGGAACATCCACCGTCAAAGTACCGGACACCCTACAAAACAAAGTTAGTGCATTTTAGGTACCCAAACCTGTTTGGGTCCATAGTGGTCGATGGCAAGCATGACCCTTGGTATGTTTCCATAAGGTCTTCTCCTAAATGTGTCATACTTTGGTTCATACTTTGGTTCATACATGTATTCCACACATCCATAGGTTCTAACAAGTAGGTTGTGTAGGAACCACATATGTTTTCCGGCCTTTTGGTACATAATGCTTGTTTGAAATGATTCTTGTTGTTAGAAACATTTGCATAACCATAGGTGTCTTGTCTGTTAGGAACGACCTGTAATATGGAGTCCGCCGAGGTCTTGTCTAAGTCCTCTCGCCGATTCCATTGCCTAGGTTTTACCCTAGTAGTATGGTTATACTTACGTTTTCTAGCATTAGATGCGGGAATATTCCAATCATTATCGACGGGAACAGTCTACCTTTCCCCCGAGATAAGTATCCCTTGAATGATCAACATTTTTGGATTTAGGATTCTTATCCTTGGAATATTTCTGTTTCTTTCCCTTCGTGGTCGAGCGTACTTAGTAGCAGTGTCCGCTATCGAAGAAGCTTAGAGGCACGACGATCCTATTTTTAGATTTATTCATTTTACTAGGAGTCGTTGACTTCGAGACTTCGATTTTGCTTCCTTGAGGCATTCTCATTGGGTTTTACTTGCTTCAAAGACCTTACTAGGAGATGGATCTAGTGCGGGCACAAACTTAGGACCAAATGCGGTACTAGGTTCGGTAACCTTACGGATCCACTCTTGTTAGATTGCCGAGTTCCAAATCCAAGCCCAGCTTCTATCTCCATAAGCCTTTCCGTTTGTATGCGTATTGGAACAAGATGGTTCAAGCGATTCGAGGTCGCTTGGATGTTCGACAGACTTATGCTCGATTCTCGTCCAACTTCTTTTTCCTTACCATTGAAAACCCTTAATTCAGCTTTCAATCTTCCAACTTCTAACTCAAGAGGCTCTTTTCGGCCTTCACAACCTCATAACCAGATTGTATTATCCTCGCCTTGATTAAGGATGGCATCCAAAGTCTCATTGTTGTCGAATTTCTAGGATTTGAACCACAGGTTGATTCACAATCACTTCCAGCAGGAGTGTTTATAGATACAGTGTTGTATACCTCCTCAGTTTCATCCATATTGGCCATCAAAGCATAATCCTCCATATCAGCAACCAGTGCTGTGTCATCTGATTCATTTCCTTTTTCGATTCCACTTCATATCCCGATTCATCTTCGACAACCATAGCCTTCTTGCCATGTCTTCTTTGTTGACTCTTGGTCTTCGCAGGGTCCGGACAATCGAGTCTAAAATGTCCAGGCTTCTTACGGTTGAAGCAAAGATAATCGGGTTCCTTGCCTTGTTTCAACTCGGGACAATCGGGTCCGAAGTGTTCGTTTCTTGCAATGAAAGCATAGATAGTCATTATCTTTCTTTGGTTCTTCTTTCCTTCTTTCGGTAGGCCTCTTTGTGAAATTTCTTGTAGGGGCCTTTCCGCCTTCATCATTCGATTTTCTTGCTCGGTAGGGCAATTTGCTCTTGCATTTCATCTAGCATATCATCCTGTCCTCCCGATGTTTCTTCATGATGTGAAGCACCAATGCGAGTGGTTTTTGGCTCTTCCTTTTCGCTTTCGCACACCGACTTCTTGCTAAATTCATAGGCCTTAAGATCGTAGAGAACAATTTGAAGGTATCTTCTTCATGCAACTTTCTCATTTCTTCAATTGCGTCACCTTCATTTTCCAAACATCTCTTGCGAGTAAAGCTTCCAAGATTTTGGTGTTTACTTCCTCTTTTGAATAACTTACACCCGGTAGGGTAAGTTCATCCAGTATAGCATTGAATCTTGATTCCATTTGCTCAATGGTTTCATTAGGTAGCATCTTGAACTTTTGAAACCATTTTCCGCCACACCGATTTTGTTCTTCTTTATTGCATCGGTGCCTTCACAGATTAAGTGAATCTTATCCCAAAGTTCCTTTGCAGCGGTCTTGCAATCTTTGACCTTCATGTACATATTGCTATCCAAGGTTCGTAGATGATATCAATAGCAATGTTGTTGAGGTTTGCTCTTTTTCTCGTCTTCGCATTCCATTCTCTCTTTGGTTTAGGAATGTACTCGATTCTGTCACCCACTCGTTATTCGCCTTTGTAATCTCCGGTGGTCCTTCGCTTAGTACATCCATCATCTCATCATGAGTAGCGGCAAGATATGCCCGCATTCGACGTTTATACTCATCAAATCTGCATCAGAGAACACATCAACATAGTTCTAGCATACTTGTGTGTTGTCCATGATGCAAGTCTTGAAAATCGGTAATTTGAAAGAAAGTTTTAAAGAATTTTCACAAGTACAACAAGTAGGATTCCTTCGAACGAAGCCTTTCGCTCCGATACCAATTGTTGGTCCCTTGAAAAGGCTTTAGTTAAGTTTAGAGGGGGGTGAATAAACTTAACACTTAAAACTTTGGAGTTAACAAATTCGCAACTTCGGCGCCTCGCGATACTTCGATAGTCTGCGAGACCTCGATAGCCCGATCGATAGACGTAGTCTACCGACGATTCGATTTGCTAAATTTGTGCGGCGGAATAATATCAAAATTAAGCCTTGTTACTTGTTGTTAAATATGTTACTAAGTATTAGATACTCGGTAGTGTATGTGTGTGATTTCGGTTGCTAGATTCGACGGGTTGATATGAATAATGACTAAGTGCGAAAGTAAATGCGATGTAAGTAAGCGAGAGAGATTTTATAGTGGTTCCGGTGTGATGTAATCCCGTCGGTCCACTCTTCTCCCGTGATGTTGGAGGAAATTCACTAGTGATCTTTGAGTTATCTCGTTACAAAGAATCCTAGGTTGCTTGTCCTTCACCAATAACTATGGCTTCACAAGCCGAAAACGGGAACAGTAGGATTGCTTTGCTCCCGAGTCTTCCACCGGTCCTTGAAGGGTAGGATTGCCTCTTCACCAGCTCCACCACAAACCAACATCTTTCACACCCAACGAGATGCTTCATTGTCTTCGTGAGATTCTTTATAAGATAAAGAATGAATCAAATAAATGATTCGGTTGCGGCGGCTTGATTAGGATGATGTAATCGGCGGCTTGCGATCTTCAAGTGTGTATGCTTGATGCGGCTTGAACACGAATGCACTTGAAGAAGATAACTAGATCGGCGGCCTTTAAGCTCGGTAAGTTCGACGGTGTCTTTCGGCTCGCATTGTTACTTAAAATTTTTCCCAAAATTCATCTCCTTGTTTCGAGTTGAAAGTCCTCTATTTATAGGTAAGAGTGCATGTGATTTGGAATTTAAAATTCAAATGTGACCGTTCCTTGTATTTGTCCCATCCGCACCGCATTCTCGTCACTATTCATAGGATCGACACTTGTCGGATTACTTTTTGACAAGTGCAGTCTGTCCACCCCTTTGACTTGTATCCAATGGATAAAAATAAGGATCATCCCAACGTCTTTTTAATCTCAGCCTTTGATTTGCTTGATAATTCGAGAGGTAGTTGGCTGTTCTTATCCATGTAATCTTCCAATAATCTTGAGTTAATCGAGGTATATATCAGCAGGTTCATCAGTCTGCTGTAATACCAATCAGTCTGCTGAACATCATTATTTTGTCTGTAAAATATAATGCAGCTGATTACTTTTATCTAACTTTTATTAGTGAAGTTAGATTACATCATTTTAAATATAACCAAGTTCCAAACATCATCCAACTTGTGGAACTTAGACCTTCTACACAAGGCATATGTAATCAGTTTAGGTCATCACAGACTTGCCTAAAATCGATTCCATATCCTTGACTTTAATTACTATGTTTGATCCCTTAGCCTTCGCCTTCGGTCTTCAACGGTTCCGGACCGCCCATCGACCTATTTACCCTATCGACCTGACCGATCTGATATCAATCGGCGACTCTTCTGATGCTTGTTTGATTAAACCTATTTATGAATCAAACTCTAATAAACCTATACATTTTATCTAGACATCTTTTTGCCTTTGCACTATAACAGCTAGTATGGCACTCATCATCAAAACTAAGAAATAAGTCCAACAATTATTAGTCCGAATTACAGAAGCCACATCGGGGACCATGGACCTATAACCAGTAGCTCCAATAATTAATTATTCAGAAACAGAATAAGTACATTAATTATTAATTCCGGGATTACGCCACCATAAACCCGAAATTGAACTCTACCGATTATAGATGTATACTTATACTCAACCCATAAAGTGAATAAGCGTCCATTGATATAATCACTACATACGGATTAACCCTCCATAGACTGTCCATTCTAAGTGGGAAGTCTCCGTGAACCCGCCACAAAATATCTTATCCTTATTTACCATTAACCCCCTGATGATCAATTAGTTCACATATCTGACTAGTGATCAATTAGTCTAATATGAACTCCCGGGATCGATCACTTTCTTAAGGCTAACAAATAAGGGGACTTCTCTCTACTTCCCGCGGAAGGAATGGATTCCATGTCCGTGAAAATCGAACTACTCACTCATCCTGGAGATAGTGCCAATGACAAGTGGCTTGGAACACATATTTAAGTGAACCGTAACTAACACATCAAACACTACCCCGGGACAAGCGGCACCCAGATCACCTCGGGATTAAGGTTGATCCATATATGATCATCTAATGATTTAATAAGATTCCTCGATTACGGAATTATATCAAAGAAATTCAGATTAAATCGGTCCAGTCCTATATGAATGCCATCATATATAAATGCCCTACGTAGGTACCCTCTACCGACAACGGTCCGGATAAGACTATCACACCCTAAGGTGTTCGGGCGCATTATTGGTGTTTTAATCAAGAGACCCTAAACTCTGATTAAGTTCACCACGGACTAACAGTTTAAGCATATCTCCACTAACTCAATCCTCACGTGTAATCCATACACTAGGTTAAGTGGTTACATATAGATATACTTAGGGTTTGCAGCAGTGTATTACTTTACAAGCACAAAGCAAGTAACTAAGATGAGATAAATTCTGGTCATCCATTATTAAAAACAATTACACAAATTGTCTTTCAGGCACTACACCTAACAATCTCCCACTTGCACGAAATGACAAGCAACGATTGTTTTTAGAGCACACCCTTTAACATCTTATTCACAACACTCTCCCACTTGCTCTAAAAGCATATGAGACATATCCATCAATGCCGTACCCTCCAAACACTCGACTTGGTACACTGACTAGTTGGGTTGTCGACTCGAGACGATCTTTAGGATCAAAACGTCGCCGGTCCATCTAATCAGGTGGTACTCTCTATGCTTTTTACCTCTAGTGACTGAGAAGATCCTTCTAAGCTATCTCTTCATTGTTTTCACAATGAAGTGATATCGGCTCACTAGACCAGGAATCATTCCCAGATCAGGAAGGAATTTTTAAGCACTAGGGGTAAACACTGAGCCCGAGATCAACTTAATTATCATCCTTAATCTGACTACAAGTCAGAATCAGTGTAGTCAACCATATTCAAGTTTGCACCTGAATATTCAAGCATATGATCCCTCGTTCTCTAAAGATACTTGAGGACGTACTAAACCGCTACTTATTGCTCGAATCCAAGATTCGATTGCAATTGACTCGTGTTAAGTGACTTGCCCTTATCCCAGAGAGACTCTATCCCATTTTCTCTTTATCCGAAGATTTAGAGAATCATTCCTGAGAGGTAGGGTAGGACTACTCTCGATGAATGTTGCATACGTATACGCATGCTCGTCTTATTCAATAAAATAGGTGGGATAGCCAATGACTCATTCTCGTGAATTTGACCGAATCATATTCTTAGAATATAGTCCAATTCTCTCATCCAGAGAATCTTGGCCTGTCGC
Organism: Gentiana straminea; assembly: GCA_036785695.1. Lineage (NCBI taxonomy): Eukaryota > Viridiplantae > Streptophyta > Magnoliopsida > Gentianales > Gentianaceae > Gentiana > Gentiana straminea. The sequence continues at coordinate 671,547 of JAVUPR010000398.1, read as the reverse complement.
CTTCCGACTTCGTATAGCACACACATGTTGTTTCCAACCGTTTCGGTGTTATCATTCATGAACACTAATACTACTATTTTACCAATATTGATACCCAGTCTACAAAAGACTTATCAATATTCCGGTCAAGTCCACATATTTTAAAACATGCGACTTTTAATGACCGAGAGGTTCTCTTACATCCACAAAGGACATAAGTCCCGGCAGTCAACCTACCATTTGTTCTAACCAAGACCCTTCTGTTCCGAATGAATCCAGACTCTATTTTACGGCAAGAAAGTCTCAGGGAATCACCCCTATTTTCTGCGTTCTAACGAAATCTAGCAAGACTGAGTGGTGAGAGAGTTCAAGGTCTGGTTAACTCTCTCATTTTTAGGGAATCACCCCTAGACCACTCAGCTTTGTGCAGAAAGTTAAACTTTCATATTCATTCGACTCTTTTCGGCGTAGGACCAATTACTCCCACTGGGCCTGAGACACTCAGGTGGTTCTACAAGAGGCTGAACAGAACTGGAGTACCAAAACTCCATTCTCAGGGATAAGGTTTTCGAACCAACCTCTCTGATCGAATCCTATACAGCCCACAAAGAGCCACAGGTTATCAATCACCTCAGCAGACTATAAAGTCCACACAACCATAATGGGTCAATGGTTAAACCATATTCCCACTGCGTTCTGGGAGGATTGACATTCTGATCTAGTAGTATTTATCAGTGTAATCACCAACAACCGATGTTGGACGTGGTCGATTAAATCGGATAGTAACTTCCTTTGGGTAACCGTACTCCAAGGTCTAAGGTCGTTACTTATAGATTCTATCAAAAGAATTGTGACAATCAACCGTCACTTTCGATCTCAAGAATCTTACAACCAACCTTCACTCGTCTCATTAAGGCATTTCACGAACAGTCAAAATGCGAACGTATGCGCAAAATCTCCGATCCTACCTTCAAGCATTAAATGCTAAATGCCTACATTTACGGAAGTGGTGTGAACCGAATTCACTCCTTATCCATAAATTCACTAGCATCTTCTAGGTAGACTTCTCGGTTTACATAATAATGTTAACCGTTATTTTGCAACCAATTATCTTAATCGAGTTTAGCGATGTATTGTAGTACATCAATAACTATATAGGGCAAGTCTATGGTTTCTTTCTCAGTGAGAAACTTTCCACTAGGAGGCAGGCTGAGCATCAGTCCTAAGACTATGCTATAGCCTACTTATGAGCATGGAATACTCTATTCTCTGCTAAAATCAGAGACTCCTCCTCGTATTCTTTTGATAAACTAAATCGCGTTTCGAGTAGTTATCAGACAAAATGTCACCACTCAAAAACTCCCACTAGCTTGTGTCTCTCACTAGACCCCGAAGGTCATAATGAACAAACTATGTTACCCCTTCAAATCTATTACCCTCTCCCGATTGAAAGGAAACTTAGTCATTGTTCCTTTGAGATAGTGTTCCTAGACAGGGAGATAGGAATCACCCTTAGCCAGTCGTCAGGTCTTATCTCTAGGATATATGCACTAATTAATAGATATTGAAGGGTCGTTTATCTTAATACGGAAACCTTTTACCTTTAAGAGTTTTAGATGTGTTACACATACCTATTCAGCTTTTCTTAGTGGTTCTAAAAAGTCCGAGTCACAGATTCGTACTACAAATGTCATCTTCACTTTGTTTAAGGCAACTGTAGTATCGAGATGAAAGTGAATCCATTTGTTTCAACGAATCTGTAAACAGAAAAATAAATTTTTCGTGATATTTCAAGGATGAATCCGAAATTCATTTCCTTATATCACTCCCACTATTATAGCCGAAATAACTGCCCGTTGTCTACTTTATTAATTGTTAATGCACAACTTCCTTGTTCTTCCAAAGAACTAAGCTACCGAGTCGAGTTACTCGGTTTAAGAAAGTCGCTAAGCATTCATTGGTTAAGTGATCCGAAATCACTTTCCTTATCCTATACTTTCTATAATTAATTTTTTGGTTTAGCCTCAAAACTTTAGTTAAGATGATTAACATTTATAGACATTCTTTCCCATTCTCAACTTTCCTTAAAAGGAAATAGTCTTGAACTAGCAGTTCAATTGAGTAGACACTACTCGTGAACTGTGGGATGTCTAATGAAAGCGTTACCCAGTGGGACTAATTTTCTAATAAATTAGAAAAACAATAGATAAAAGCTCCCACTAGTTTATCGGTTCCAAATACCGTCTAACTAGCGACACTTTAATTTATGATTCTCTATTTTTTTTTTTTATTAGAAAATTTCTCGTGTAAACACTACACAATTAAAATTCACTAGAAGAATTTTATCGTCCCAATCATCTTTCAAACTAACTATGGTTGTCTCTCGTTCAACACGAGTGACAGCAGTGACATAATTATTTACGTCACTTAAGTCTTGAAGGCTCAAGAAAAATATCTCTTCCGAAAAATTAATCGCATGTAAGATCAATAAGTACAACGTTCTAGTTACTTGCCACTTTTTAACGAAGTCATTACTAGTCAAATTTACACTAGCAGTCTAGCACCCTAGAGAGATATATAAATAGTTGTAAATAAAATTGACAGAAAATAAATCCAAATCATACACTACTAATAAATTTAGGAACATAAACTAAGTACTTATAGTCTATCCTACCGTTCGAAGGATTTAATCTAATGCCTCAGTGCCGCCTTAGGGTAGGTCAAAGAGGTTTCGATTAATATTGAAGATCGGATTGAGAATCGAACATCTCATTTGTGATCGTCAATCACCTTTCCTTTTTCACCAAGGTATTACCAAAATACCCTTTATGAGTGTGACCTACTTGTTTCGATTTTTAGGTAGACCCCGAGTATGCCGCCTTAGGGTCGGTCAGTGACCCGACGAGTACCCAAAATCCTATCCTTTCGGAGACCAAGCCTTGAATTTTGATAGCGGTGAAGGCCTTCCTTAGGGGGCCGAAATCAAAGCCGGCACGAGGCGTCACCATTCTCTCACGTTGCTTGTGTCAACAGTAGAGTCCGTGGGATCGGCTGTCGCCTCTCCCGTTCCCACTCAATATTTTGAAAAAGTGGTGGGTTTACTGATCACGTTTTTGGACATGATGTTACATTAAATAACAATAAATCATAGGCCCGAATGTTGTCGGTTACGTGGGCTAGCCCACCCGACCTATTCGTTGGAACATATGTGGCCGTCGGACGGGTCAAGACTAGGGGAGGTCCGTTGAGCCGTAGTGGCTCTTCAGATGGCTCAGCCTTGCCAGACCCCCGTGCAAACGCCACATGTGGAGGGTGAAGTCGATCGAGCCGTAGCTACTGTTGACCACCCAACCGTGGTTAAACCACTTTCGAACCATGTTTGCCCGTGATTATCCAATCCTTAAACATCAAACTTTCACGTAGACACTACGGAACAAAAACGTAATCTCGTCTAGGTAAGGTGGAATTCACCGAGAATCGAACACCTTAACCACGAGGTTTCGGGATTTTACTCCTTATGCTTTCGCAGAGTGGGATTCACCGAGAATCCATCACCCAACCTCGACGATTGAAAAAACCCGTGTTCCTCGGTTTTTGCCCTAATTAGTTTCTAATTAATATCAAACAATTAATTAAAACTAATTGCGTGTTTTATACATGCCTAACTAATTCCTCGAATTAATTTCTACATGTATGCATATGGAGTGGAATTAATGATATGATGCATGTTGTAACGCCCCGCTCCCGGATACCGAGTCCTTATCCGGAAACGAAATGCTCGGCACGTATAATATTAAATAAATCTAATATTACACGTAAACCTCTACATTGTCGTATCAAATAAAAGCAAACGGAAGCTAAAAAGACCGGCAATTCATCGTAAATGCTACCAAGAGTAGAAATCAACATACTAAAGATAGAAATGTGACATTTATTACATTGGAAAACCAAACGAAATCTTAAACGTACGAAAACCTCCAAACGAAACTAAAAGAAAATACAACGTTCCCAAAGAACAACGTATCTAATGTAAATAAAAATAAAACAGTATAAATAAACGCTTCAACTCTGGCGTCCTCAAACGTCGTCATCAAAGTCTTCCTCGAAATCCTGTCCAACCTGTTCATCTTCTCTCCCCCAAACACATGGAAAAACAATGCATTTGGGGTAAGTACAAAGTACTCAATAAGAGGTAGAAGCTACAATTTAATTAGGCTCTTTAACAAGTTTTATTATAATAATTATCTTTATCATACCGACTCAATCTAAAGTTCATTCCATGCCCATCGACACTTCATGACTATACGTTTCTAGCCTAGCTTATCCGTGTTACATCGCATTCAAGGACACTACGCATGGTGCTTGCCCACCACGAGACATCGGGTGCAACCTATTGGTGTGTCTCACCAATAGCCACGGGCTAGTCCCGATAGTATACGCGTTCGGTGAAGTCCCTCCGTACTTGGGGTCTTGTGAACCTACGGAGTTATTCAACTGTAAAGTCCCTCTACTCCTGGTGCCCTTGGGCCAGCAGAGTTATCTACTTGTGAAGTCCCTTTACTCCTGGTGCCCTCTAATGGCCAGCAAAGTTATCCACAACGAGTACCCTCTACTCCTGGTGCCTCTAGAAAGGCCAGCAAGTTTACTCGTTTTATCCGAAAGCCTACACATTGCGATATAAACTTGTGCCTTACCAAGAATGACAAGATGTTTAATCTTTTAGATATACAAGTATGTTTATTATTATGTTGTTAACTAGCCACCTAATTGTTTTCAAGTAAGCTCCCTCACAACTCAACTCTCTTTCTTAGACCACTAGACACGGACAAGGCCTAGCAACTACACAGACATTGATGAATACTAATCCATCAAAGCACAAGCCCTTTCATTCTCTTCCGACGGATCCGAACTTCAACTCCCTTTAAGAGTACATTCGGTGTTTTAACTGAACGAATCAGAAACTCAATCGGGGCTTGTTCATTTTCATTTAATGTTATTTAAAATCATTAACAAACTACAATTCAAACTGAACATCAAAATAACACTAGCCACTAAATCTATTGTCTATCAAATCATATTTTTCTTTATTTTTTTGAAACTGGAAAAATAACACAACACAACTATACATTATATACTTCGTAAATTATTATTATTATTTTTGGAACAAACAAATAACATAACCGACGGCAATGCACTATGCAGTAACAATAGATTATTATTATTATTTTTCTTCTCTTTTTACCTGAACAATGCTGCATTCCTTTTTATTATTTTTATATTATTAATTTTTTTCCTTTTCCTTACTTCCCTTCGGCACAAACCTGCACGGTTCCTTCTACTTTTTTTCTATTATGATAACCCTCCGAGTGCACATGAATATATATATGTTTTTTCCCCTCTGTTATTTTTTTTTTCTTTCAACAGCTACGTATCAGAAGATCCCAAACATATATATCCGAAAACGAAACCTTGACCACACCAACAGACAGCAATTAAATAATTAAAACAAATAATAACACAATTAAAATACAGTTTAACACCTAAAATCCGTTAAGAACATCCCTTTACGAAACGAATCAAAACACGATCTAGCCTCTATAAACCATAATTAATTTATAGGAAGAGCCTCTTACCTTCTTAGCAAGATAAACCAACTTCAAACTCAGAAAACTGCAGCAAAACCTTGATCTTTTCTTGCAGATAACCTTAACAAAGCTCTGATCTTTGAGTGTTGAAACGGCGCTCCTTTCACGACGATTCCAACGCTTCTCGCGGATCTAAAAACGGTTGAAAACTCCATGAGATATCGCAGAAACTCTCGTTGGCTCTTCTTACGCTCTCGGCCGCGTTTTTCTTCCAACTCTCACACGCAAGAGGAGGCTTCTAAGGAGGAAATTTCTGATTTAAGAGGTTAGGGAAACTACTGGGGTTAATTTCTCCTTAAATAGAAAAATCCCAATAATTAACCTAATCCTTTATTTTCCTTAATTGCCCTTTTTACTTAAAATCGGATTTATCTCCAAATTATTTATATATATCGGCCAAATATATATAAATACACTTAAAATACTTTAAATCCGTAAATTATAATATTCCATTTTTCGCAAAAAGACACGTCTGTCCTTTTTCGAAAAGTCGGGATATTACATTCCTTCCCCCTTAAAAGGAGTTTCGTCCTCGAAACTCGAGCGTGCTCAAACCCTTGACATTCCTTAGCACTCTCTCTTCAACACAAACCAAAACAGAGGCTTCACTTGTCTCCCACTGACAGCAACAACCGATTCCGATCTTGCGAACCACTGAACCGACACACTACTGCTTCCCAAACCGTTCAAACCTTGTACACTCAACCCAAAACTGACCAACCACAACTTGAGTCACTGAAACTGCACCAACCAATCTTGTACTCGTCTTCCCTTCTTAGGAAGGACACTTTCCTAGTTCAACCGTCCAAGTAGAAAAAATCCTTGGGTTGCAACCTATACCAAGAGACACACCAAGTCCGTAGAATCCAAAACTGTAACTTTACTCTTGCCACGATAGATTCCAACATAGCCAGCAACTTGTAGTAACACCCTAGCAACCTTGATTACTCTATCCAAAGGTGTTGTAACAACCAAGAGATCCTTGAGGTTGTTCTTACTAAAACTGAGGTGAGGTACCTGATTCTGAAACCGATGAACACGTTTCAACTGACCCACAACTGTCTGACCCATGTCTTGAACCAAACCACTCGCTTCTTACTGAGCCCTAGAACAACAACACCTAGTCTCTACCTACCAAACGTCTAGGGTGAAAGAAAGGCATCTACTCTTTCTTGACCAAAGGACTTAAATGGTTTTGAAAACATTTGGTGCATACACAAGCCATGAAATAATTGATTTGTACAATACAAACCGAACTGATTTTGAACATGATGTAAAAATAAAAGTTGTAGGTATACAAGTTTTACATATGCTACCCAAAAACCAACATTTTTGGAAAATCATAGGTTGGTTAAAATAATTATTTTCGTCGACTGCCGCAAGCTGTCAAAAATTTCAGAAATTTAAAATCTATGTTGTGTTGCAGATTGTACTCAAACTAGAAGGAATTTACACTTGACTTCAAAACAGAAATTGCAGAGCAGAAAGTTTTGTTCAACATATCAAAAATTCAATTCATTTGGGGGTGTTTAGCTCATCCAAAACAGATTGATAAATAAGAGTACCGCTGCAGAATTTTCTGAACAGAGTGCTCATCCTTGTCAAGAAATTTATAAACAATCCAATTGGAAAACTGAGTTGATGTAAAGAGAGAAGTTGTAGATAAGACAACTTTCTAAGCGGTTGAAAATTTAGAGAATTTTTGGTATTTCAGAAATGAGATTACAAGGCATAGAGAAAATCGTTTACTCGTTTTGCATAACACCAAGTTACAAAAAGTAGTGATTAGGACCAAACGTAGAAGAAAAAAAAAGTTAAATCCACCAAGAGAAAGAACATGTGGGGGAAGTCTGAAAGTTTCAAAAGAAGAGAGGGATTCTATTAAGGATCCTAGAGGAACGAACTCGAGGGAAACACGTAAGAGATGTGTGTTTAGAACTCAACCTAACCTTCGCTTAAGGAGACTCTTCACTTGGTCCTAGTGCAACTTAACCACGGTTTAAGGATTCTTAGTCTTACGAGGATTTACCACCAAGATCAAGAGAGATCAGAAAGGTTCAACAAGATCTAAGGAAATCTTGTCTTAGAAGAAAGGAAGCCTAGGAAAGAAAGGACGCTTCTCTCTGATACCAACTGTAACGCCCCGCTCCCGGATACCGAGTCCTTATCCGGAAACGAAACGCTCGGCACGTATAATATTAAATAAATCTAATATTACACGTAAGCCTCTACATTGTCGTATCAAATAAAAGCAAACGGAAGCTAAAAAGACCCGGCAATTCATCGTAAATGCTACCAAGAGTAGAAATCAACATACTAAAGATAGAAATGTGACATTTATTACATTGGAAAACCAAACGAAATCTTAAACGTACGAAAACCTCCAAACGAAACTAAAAGAAAATACAACGTTCCCAAAGAACAACGTATCTAATGTAAATAAAAATAAAACAAGATATAATAAACGCTTCAACTCGGCGTCCTCAAACGTCGTCATCAAAGTCTTCCTCGAAATCCTGTCCAACCTGTTCATCTTCTCTCCCCCAAACACATGGAAAAACAATGCATTTGGGGTAAGTACAAAGTACTCAATAAGAGGTAGAAGCTACAATTTAATTAGGCTCTTTAACAAGTTTTATTATAATAATTATCTTTATGATACCGACTCAATCTAAAGTTTATTCCATGCCCATCGACACTTCATGACTATACGTTTCTAGCCTAGCTTATCTGTGTTACATCAGCATTCAAGGACACTACGCATGGTGCTGGCCCACCACGAGACATCGGGTGCAACCTATTGGTGTGTCTCACCAATAGCCACGGGCTAGTCCCGATAGTATACGCGTTCGGTGAAGTCCCTCCGTACTTGGGGTCTTGTGAACCTACGGAGTTATTCAACCGTAAAGTCCCTCTACTCCCGTGCCCTTGGGCCGGCGGAGTTATCTACTTGTGAAGTCCCTTTACTCCCGGTGCCCTCTAATGGCCAAAAAGTTATCCACAACGAGTACCCTCTACTCCTGGTGCCTCTAGAAAGGCCAGCAAGTTTACTCGTTTTATCCGAAAGCCTACACATCGCGATATAAACTTGTGCCTTACCAAGAATGACAAGATGTTTAATCTTTTAGATATACAAGTATGTTTATTATTATGTTGTTAACTAGCCACCTAATTGTTTTCAAGTAAGCTCCCTCACAACTCAACTCTCTTTCTTAGACCACTAGACACGGACAAGGCCTAGCAACTACACGTACATTGATGAATACTAATCCATCAAAGCACAAGCCCTTTCATTCTCTTCCGACGGATCCGAACTTCAACTCCCTTTAAGAGTACATTCGGTGTTTTAACTGAACGAATCAGAAACTCAATCGGGGCTTGTTCATTTTCATTTAATGTTATTTAAAATCATTAACAAACTACAATTCAAACTGAACATCAAAATAACACTAGCCACTAAATCTATTGTCTATCAAATCATATTTTTCTTTATTTTTTTGAAACTGAAAAATAACACAACACAACTATACATTATATACTTCGTAAATTATTATTATTATTTGGAACAAACAAATAACATAACCGACGGCAATGCACTATGCAGTAACAATAGATTATTATTATTATTTTTCTTCTCTTTTTACCTGAACAATGCTGCATTCCTTTTTATTATTTTTATATTATTAATTTTTTTCCTTTTCCTTACTTCCCTTCGGCACAAACCTGCACGGTTCCTTCTACTTTTTTTCTATTATGATAACCCTCCGAGTGCACATGAATATATATATGTTTTTTCCCCTCTGTTATTTTTTTTTTCTTTCAACAGCTACGTATCAGAAGATCCCAAACATATATATCCTAAAACGAAACCTTGACCACACCAACAGACAACGCAATTAAATAATTAAAACAAATAATAACACAATTAAAATACAGCTTTAACACCTAAAATCCGTTAAGAACACCCTTTACGAAACGAATCAAAACACGATCTAGCCTCTATAAACCATAATTAATTTATAGGAAGAGCCTCTTACCTTCTTAGCAAGATAAACCAACTTCAAACTCGAAAAGCTGCAGCAAAACCTTGATCTTTTCTTGCGGATAACCTTAACAAAGCTCGATCTTTGAGTGTTGAAACGGCGCTCCTTTCACGACGATTCCAACGCTTCTCGCGGATCTAAAAACGGTTGAAAACTCCATGAGATATCGCAGAAACTCTCGTTGGCTCTTCTTACGCTCTCGGCCGCGTTTTTCTTCCAACTCTCACACGCAAGAGGAGGCTTCTAAGGAGGAAATTTCTGATTTAAGAGGTTAGGGAAACTATTGGGGTTAATTTCTCCTTAAATAGAAAAATCCCAATAATTAACCTAATCCTTTATTTTCCTTAATTGCCCTTTTTACTTAAAATCGGATTTATCTCCAAATTATTTATATATATCGGCCAAATATATATAAATACACTTAAAATACTTTAAATCCGTAAATTATAATATTCCATTTTTCGCAAAAAGACACGTCTGTCCTTTTTCGAAAAGTCGGGATATTACACATGTCATGGCAATTTTCCGGTTCTACTCATACAATCTAAACATGTATTATAGTGCGGAAAATAAACAACGAGATGGACCGTTGGCACTCCCGTATCTAATCTATTAAAATAAAATAAAATAAGAATAAGAAACCCTAATCTGTAGCTGTTCAAAATTTCGACGATCGGAAAACCAAACGAACTCGGATCGCAACGAAAATCTCCAGATCTGTTCTTCATTCCTTGGGCTTCAATATGGACGGTTGGATCGGAGCTTTGAGCTGTCAATTTTCTCCAGTGAGCCGCCCAACTTGCTGCTGGATTCGACTTTTATAGCAGCGCCTCAAAGACTTCCCAAGGCCGATCGGGAATCGGGATGAATTCCGATCGACCTAAAATTTTTATGCCACGTCAAAAACTCCGTATTTATCGATTTGACTGGTTGGATTTTCGTTTCAAAAACTCTCCCAGAAATTCGAGGAAGTCACGGTAGGGTTTCGTGAATCCTGCGTTTTTCTCGTTACGGCGGCTTCTTTGCAGCAACGAACGGATATCAAAACGGACTCGATTGACGCCACATTTTGTGGAATTGTTCATCATCTTCCAATCTTGATTCTGACCGGAGGGATCGTCGTTTCGACGGTTCGATCAACGGGAAAAACGAAATAACTAAACAGCTACTAAACAGATCTATTTTCTGGAAATTAAAATTGCAATAAAAATAAATTACATAATTTCCTATACTCATATGAACGAATTTTCATCGTTTAGATGAGTTTACAATAGATCTAATGGGTAAACACTGCCAACCCCCAATCCATCTCTTCAACCATAACAATTAATCATTATCAAAGCATAAAACAATAAATAAAATTTACCTACATGCAATTCCACTCCTTTAAATCGTTTAATTATGATTATGACTATATAAATCGTGGAACCTGTCTCTGATGCCACATGAAGGATGTAGGTTCTTAGATCTAAACGAATTAGATCTACGCGCAGCGGATGGATCACGACTTATATATCACAATGCATAATTAAAGTATTTAAACTACTACAAGGGGGTTAAGATCATGTTACCAATAGTAGGAAGAGACGCCTTGATCTCAGGATGAGAAGACTTGATCTTCCAATGTGTTCTCCAAATGGTGGTTGGTGGACACCCTTCTTGATATGAGAACCTCCTTGATATGCTTCCAAGAAAAACTCCAAGTTTTTCTCCAACCGGGTGGAGCTAAGGATCGAACTCCTTAGCCTTTTTTCTCTATAAATTTCGTGGCCTTCATCACTCCTAGGGCTCGGGGAGAACTCTCTTTTTATAGGCGAAAATCCAAGAGAGAAAACCTATACCCAATCGGTTTAACAAAATAAAAGAGATAATTCTATTTATTATTATCCAATAAAAATAAGAGATAATTATAATCTTATAATAAGAAAATATAATTATCCTTATAGTTAAGAGATAAATAATAAATAAATTATTTTCTTTTATTTAACCAATTAAGTATTTAACAAATAAATAACTAATTACACAATATGTCATTATCCAGGAAAACTAATTTCTTGGAAAATCTAAGACATATTGGCGCCACACTAAGCCCACTGGCCCACGTAAAATGTCTTTTTTCGTGTATTATATTATTTAGCCCAACTAAATAATATTCATGCATATCAATTAATTAGCCCACCAATTAATTATCACTCGAGGCCCAAATAACAAGATTATTAGTCCGAATTACGTGCCACATCGGGGACCATGGACCTATAACCGTAGCTCCAATAATCAATTATTCATCAAACAGAATAAGTACATTAATTATTAATTCCGGGATTACGCCACCATAAACCCGAAATTGAACTCTACCGATTATAGATGTATACTTATACTCAACCCATAAAGTGAATAAGCGTCCATTGATATAATCACTACATACGGATTAACCCTCCATAGACTGTCCATTCTGAGTGGGAAGTCTCCGTGAACCCGCCACAAAATATCTTATCCTTATTTACCATTAACCCCTTGATGATCAATTAGTTTACATATCTGACTAGTGATCAATTAGTCTAATATGAACTCCCGGGATCGATCACTTTCTTAAGGCTAACAAATAAGGGGACTGTCTCTCTACTTCCCGCAGGAAGGAATGGATTCTATGTCTGTGAAAATCAGAACTACTCACTCATCTGGAGATAGTGCCAATGACAAGTGGCTTGGAACACATATTTAAGTGAACCGTAACTAACATATCAAACACTACCCCGGGACAAGAAGCATCCTGTGATCACCTCAGGATTAAGGTTGATCCATATATGATCATCTAATGATTTAATAAGATTCCTCGATTACGGAATTATATCGAGAAATTCAGATTAAATCGGTCCAATCTATATGAATGCCATCATATATAAATGCCCCACGTAGGTACCTCTACCGACAAATCCGGATAAGACTATCACACCCTAAGGTGTTCGGCGCATTATTGGTGTTTTAATCAAGAGACCCTAAACTCGATTAAGTTCACCACGGACTAACAAGCTTTAAGCATATCTCCACTAACTCAATCCTCACGTGTAATCCATACACCGAGTTAAGTGGTTACATACGTATATACTTAGGGTTTGCGAGTGTATTTCTTTACAAGCACAAAGCAAGTAACTAAGATGAGATAAATTATGTCATCCATTATTAAAAACAATTACACAAATTGTCTTTCGGGCACTACACCTAACAATCTCCCACTTGCACGAAATGACAAGCAACGATTGTTTTTAGAGCACACCCTTTAACATCTTATTCACAACACTTACATGATTCCACCGGTTATAGAGAGGATCACACGTAAATTCTCCGTTCAACGAGACAACAATCATAGTGTTGCGATTATCTGTTTTTTTTTATAAAAAAAATTCAAGTCTTTATTAAATCATTCAATATCAACTTAGATAACAACTTAAAATGCATTATAGACATTCAATATAGTAATTCAAAACCCTACCTAAGCAAATTTATCACAAATAGAAAATAAAACATACTTACACTAAACCCTACTAATTAAACCCCAACAAGGAAACAAAGACTATTTTCCCCTTTTAAGATGTATCAATCAAGGAAACAAAGACATTTAACACTTAAAACTCTTTCACTCTATGTTTAAGTGTGATCAATATTTCAAATAACAATGGTCTCTGAAACAGAGCTATTTTCAGCACCATTTTGGGTAGGAACGAAGACCCTTTTGCACGATCAAACCATCAATATGGACAATTACATTACTACCAACAACAAATTTCCCAACTTCTCAAAACTACAATACCAAATCAACAATACCAAAGTTTACTACAATCGAACAATACCAAAGACTTAAACACACTACTTAGATGTATAAACATTACATTAACAACCTACTTAAAACACACATTTCGGTTAAATACATATCATTACTAGAATATAAATAACTTAATCACTACTTAAACACACATTTCGATAAATACATATCATTACTACAATATAAATAACATAATCACTACTTAAAACACACATTTCGGTTAAATACACATCATTACTTACACTAAACCCTAGTAATTAAACCCTAAACAATAACACTAAGAAAAGACTTAAAAACTCTACTTAAATGTATAAACATTACATGAACAACCTACTAAAAACACACATTTTGTTTAAGTACATTTCATTACTAGCATAAATAACATAATCACATTGAGCATTTGAATTAAGACAAATTACATAGCAAAAACTTACCCATTTGAGCACTTGAATGATGAAGAAATGGACTTGAAAGATGAAGAATCAGTTAGAAAATTTATATTAACATGAAATGCTCTGAAGGAATGAGAAAAATAGCCCGTTAATGTGGTGTATATTGAACAAGTACCTTACAACAACATTAATTGCCATCTACCACTTCCAAACGTAGATAATAGCTATTTAAACGTAGAAACAGTACGTTTAAACGTAGAGAAATTCGTTCTAACCTACGTTTAAAGGTAGAGAAATACACATTTATTGTAACTTCCTAATTTATTGAAATACCATACGTTTAAACGTAGGTTCCTTACGTTTAAACGTAAGGAACCTACGTTTACTGACGGCGAGGTTGTGTCAGACGGATATGTGAATTCTTTACATTTAAACGTAAGGATCCTTACCTTTACCTGATTTTCTATGTCAGAAAAGGCACGACCTGATTTTCGAGTGTCAGGATTCACATAACCTCATTTTCCAATTTCTGCCCTAAGGATGGGGACGGATCCCCTACGGTACCCACCGTCCGGTGAATAGTCAGGTACACATTCTCATCCACAAAATAACTCTACTTTTTTCCTTGTTGTTTCTTTTCATTTTTTATTTTTTATTTGTTTAGTTTAATTTTTTTAAATAAGATAAATGTTTCCACTCAAAGAAAAATTTAAGATAAATGTTTGCTTATTGCTCAAAACTTTTATATAGCCCTGACATTTTTTACATCATTTTTACTGACATTATTATTTGTCTTTTTATTTCAATCAATACCTCTACAACACGTCAACAAGGATACAAATACGGACATATCCGGTGTCGGCCCTATGCTAAAAGGGGCCTAAAGTGAATTGGTTGGTTATACCTTTTGTCGGTTGGTTGTTCAGGTGATACCGGTTGATCGGTCAGGCGATACCGATATCTACATGTAGATATATAATAAAAAAACAATAAAAAAACAAATAATAAATCTAATATAAATTAATGCTATCCACTGTACATGAAATTCAAAGAAATGTTAATAATTAGATTTTAGTCATATTTGCATCATTTAAAATTTGCTAAGAAAATTCAAACACATTAATAATTAGATTTTAGTCATATTTGCATCATTTAAAATTTGCTAAGAAAATTCAGACACAGTTAATATTAAGTGATTGTATGACACAATGATCAAACATATTTCACTGTAAATATCACTTACTATGTTCAGATTAAGTGATGATTGTTGTTAACAAAATGGCAAAATTCAACAATGTTACAAAAAAAAAAATTTAAGATTTGAAAACAGTTACAACTAAAAAATCGTATGAATTACCATTGTAATTTTTATTTATACAGGATCCCGATCGACATTGTTTAGTTTTGATTTATGACACGACACATTTTGACACATGTCGGTTGACTTAAATAATTATATTAATCAATATTTTTATATGTGACACTTCACACGATGGCGACACATGAACACAAAAACTTTATTTTATAATTTGAAAAGTACTCTATCTTAATAAACTTATCAGCATTCACCAAAAATAATTAATATCACCGTTTGATGTGTCGTGTATTTCAATTATGAATTTAGATATATTGCCGTATTCATATCGTGTAATACGATATGTCCGTATTTATATACGTGTTTTTATAGGATTTGATTCATATAACATATAAAGTAAATAACAAGGTTATTAAAATAACAACAAGAAGGGAAGGGAAAATAAATAAATTAATAAATAAATAAATAAGTCAACGTTTATTTATTTATCTTATTGAGCAATAAGCAAACATTTAGAAATAAGCAAACATATTTATCTTCTGAGAATAATAAATTAAATCTCAATAAACTAAAAAAAAAATTGAAAAGAAACGACAAGGAAAGAAGAAGGTAAAGTTAATTTGTGGCTGAAAATGTGTACCTGACTATGCACCGGATGGTCGGTGCGGTAGAGGATCCCGTCCCCCCCCCCCCCCCCCCCCCCCCCTCTAAGGAAGTCATCGTTGGTATATATTCAACATTGAAAGTGAAAAGGTCGTTTAAAAGTAAGCAAATTTACATACGCAATGACCTACAAATTCAACTATTGCAAATGCTTTCTAACCAATTTGAAAACAAAAGCGCAACGATAAAGTGTCACATGGGCGGTGGCTCCTCCAACTACTCCTATGCCATATATGCTATACGAGGGATTTTATGGTGTAACGGTTATAAGAAAGTTATACCATGTGATATACATTAGAGTTTCTCATTTTTACTTTCTTTCACATAATACACTTTTATCGTGTGTGAGAAGTTAGAAAAAAGTGGTTGTAATGTATGCCACTTGGTATAACTCTTCTACAACGGTTGTATTTTCAAATTTCACTATGCTATACATGAGATATTTGTTTTTCTTTTTTTTCTTTTTTTTTTTGGAACAGAAAATGTTATTATCAGAGCATCAAACAAGGTGTTTGACGGGAGAGATTTTATGGTACAACGGTTATATGAAGGTTATATCAGTGACGCATAAATTAGAGCGCTCTCATTTTTATTCTCTTTCACATAATACACTTTTATCGTGTGTGAGAGGTTAGGAATGAGTGGTTGTAATTTTCGCCACTTGAAAAACTTTCCTACAACGGTTGTATTTTAAAATTTCGCGTGTGACGGAGGTCGGACCGTACCTCGTCACGTGTGTAATATCCTGCATTTTGAAAAATGGCAGACATGCGATTTTGTAAAATTTGAAATATTATGTGTAATAAAGTATTATAAATATGTACTTTAACTTCGTCCCATTTTGTTTAAGATTTATTCGTTTTTTAGATGTATCAAAATAAGTCACATATCTAAAATTAGACTAAAAGTTGTTTCTTAACTACCTAATTTGCCCCTAATGTAGTCTGGCTTTTTTTTGACTCATTTACTTCTCGTAAAAAGAATTTGTGTATCAATTCTAGTGATTATTAATGAGAGTTCATTACCAGAGAAGATGTAGTATTTTTTTTATTTTAATTTTTTTTTATTTTAAAATTTTTTTTTTTTCGTATTCCCCGTTACCAGAGGAGATAATCTTTCACAGCTTCTCTTCAAAATGATTGCAATGATAAGAATAATGCGTATGTTACAATTTCCTTTTTACATTACCCAAAAAACAAAAAAACAAAAAAAAAACAAACAAACAAACAAACATGCTCAGAGAAAAAAAGCGTGAATGGTACCATAATTTTAGCCACTTTCTTGGGGTGTATAGGTGGTATTTTACGTTAAAAAAGGAAAAAAAAAAAAAAAAAAAAAAAAAAAAAAAACGTGAATTATGTGAATGTAAACAAAAAAAAAAAAAAAAAAAAAAAAAACGTAAAAAATAAATGGGAAAATGAAACGTGAATGGTACCACAATTTTAGCCCCTTAAATTTTATTTTTTTTGGCACTTTTACCGAATGGTAGCTGTGATTTTTTAAGGAGTAATAGGTATTGGGCTGATTTTATAAAGCAAGAGAATTGATAAAATAGAAAGGGTAAAAAATGGAAGAGTCTTATACTACCTCCGTCCCACAAAAAGTGTCCACTTTTTGTTGGACACGGATATTAAGGAAATAATTAATGTGTTGTATTTTAAGAATGAATAGACAAATATACCCTTAACTAATCATAAATGCTTGTTTTGGAATATGAAAGGATTATGGAAAATTAAATGTTAAAATAGGGGTATGATTGGAAAAAATATATTTAATGATGTATTGGAAATTTAAATGGACACTTTTTATGGGACAATTCATTTTTCCGTTATGGACACTTTTTATGGGACGGAGGTAGTACTAAACAACACATTAAATGATGTTTTCATAATCTTTATGAGTTCCCAAATGTCCAATCAAAGTAGGACAGAGGGAGTATATTTTTGAAATACATATATAAGTAAGAGAAAATAAGGGAATTAAATGGTAATCGATCGGAAATTATGGATTTAAGGGAATTAATTATAATTGAAAGTGGGAGGTTTATTTGGAATTAAACTCCCCATTACTAGAGAAAGTTTGTCACATTTCTGAAAATGTGGAACTCATACGTTGAAAGCATTTAGAAAAGGGAAATGAGACTTTCTTCAAATTCTCAGTAGTTCCTTAACGGTTTCCAGAAAAGATTGAAGATTTGGATTTAGCGTGAAGAAGACTTTCTTTTGACATCAAGATCATCAATTTTGGGAAAAAAGTTTGTTTTGCCTCTGTTTTGGATTCTTCAAGAGATGATCAAGTTTTATGGCTTGTTTGGGTGAAATCGTAGTTTCAAACGTATAGAATCCTTTGATCATAATTAATTCTTGATTGATTGTTGATCAAATAGGATATCTTGTAGAAGTTCAGAAGTGCTTTCGTTTTGCTTGCTAAAAAGGTAAGAGGCTCTTCCTAATGAATAATTATAGTTTTATAATGTTTAGGTTGAGTTTTAGTGGTGATTTGTGGTTATAAATCATGCTTAGGTGTTGTTGTTGTGCTATGATATACTATAAAATGTTAAAGTGTTGTTTTGATGTTGTTTTTATGAGTATTTCGACGTTAACCATGTTTGGAAAGGGTTTGAATTCGTAAAAGTGCAGAAAACTGCTGTTTAGGGCTGTTTTAATATCAATGCGCGTGCATTGGGTGCGAAGGGCACGCATTACGGGTCCAGAAAGTGGGAAACTGATACAGAGAGCTTTTAGCATGCGCATTGGGGGTGTAGCGCGCGCTTTAATAGGCCAGAAAGCATCCTGAATGGTTCAAGAAGGTTTATGCGCGTGCATTAGCCCTACTTTTGGTGTTTAAGTTGTTTTGAGCCCCGAATCCAATTTTAAATATTGTTTCTTGATCTAATAACATTAAATGAACATGAAGAAGCCTTGATTTAGGTTCTGATTCATTTAGTTCCGGCACCGAATGTATTCTTTGTAAGAGTTGATGTTCATGACCATCAGAAGAGCATGATTGGCTTGTGCTTTGATGAATTAGCACGCATCAATGTTTCTGTATGTTCTAGGATGTTGTGTCTGGTTTCCTTAAGAGAGGGACTGGAAGGAGTAAAGGAGATTTACTTGAAGATACTTAGGTTTCTAGTTAACAACTAATGACATACGTATTTGTTGGTCCCTTGAAAAGGCTTTGGTTAAGTTTAGAGGGGGGGGGTGTGTGTGAATAAACTTAACACTTAAAACTTTTGGAGTTAACAAACTCAGCAACTTCGGCGGCACTGTCGTCGATACTTGATGTCCGCGACACTCGCAGTGGTCTGCGATCGTGAGTTTACTGAATTTGTGCAGCGGAATTGTATCAAAAATTAAGCCTTATTACTTGTTAAATATGATACTAAGCAATAGATACTCAGCAGTGTAGGTGTGTGATTCAGTTGCTAGATTCAATAGATTGATGTGTTATATAAACTAAGTGCGAGAATATAAATGCGTAAGTAAGTAGGCGATTTTATAGTGATTCTAGGTGGTGTAATCTGTCGGTCCACTCTTCTTTGTGATGTAGGTAATTCACTGAGATCTTTGATGTAGTTGTTACAAAAATCCCTAAGTGGCTTGTCATTCACCAATAACTATGGCTTCACAAGGCGAACACTTGGAACAGGTAGGATTGCTTTGCTCCAAAGTCTTCCACCGTCCCGGAAGGGTAGGGTTGCCTCTTCGGCACTCTCCACCACAAAGAACGATCTTTCACACTCGGATGTGCTACACTTGTCTTCAACGATTTCTTGTAAAAGAAAGATTGAATCAAGTAAATGATTCTTGTTGCGGCGCTTGATCAGGATGATATGATCAGCAGCTTGATGTCTTCAAGTGTGTAAACTTGATGTAGCTTGAATACAGAATACACTTGAAGATTTTCTCTGGACCAGTAGCCTTAAGCTCAATAGGGTCAGCAGGGTGTTTTTCTTGATTTAATTCTGATTGATGAATATAGATTCTTAATTTTTCATCACTTGTATCTGAATTAGGAGTCCTCTATTTATAGGTAGGAGTCCTTGTGACTTGTATTTGAAATTCAAATATGGCCGTTCCAGATTTTTGTCCCATTTGACTTGCTTTCATCACCGTTCATAAGATATCGACACGGTCGAGGCCGCTTTTTCACGAGAATGCGATCTGTCCATCCTTTGACTTGTATCCATTGGATAAAGTCCTGAATCATCCCAACGTCCCTTTAATATCAACCATTGATTTTTTTGATAAAATCAGAGGTTGTTAGCTGTCCTTTTCCTTGTTTTCTTCCAATGTAATCTTCAATAAATCGAGGTATATGTATCATCAGGTTCATGAGTCTGCTGAGATACATATCAGTCAACTGAAGCATAATTTGCTGTTTTTAAAACACAATGCAGCTGACTTCCTTTATCTAACTTTTATTTGTGAAGTTAGATTACACCATTTAATCATAACTAAGTTCCAGTCACCATCAAACTTATGGAACTTAGACCTTGTACACAAGGTATATGTAATCAGTTTAGGTCATCATAGACTTCCCTAAATTCTGATTCCATATCCTTGACTTTAATTACTAAGTTTGATCCCTTAGCCTTCATTAACTGAGTTTGAGCCCTCATCCTTCAGTCTTCAGCAGGTTCCTGACTAGTCTACTGACCTAGCTACCCTATTGATATAGACCAGTCTACTGATATAAACCAGCTGACCATTACAGTGATTGTTTGATCAAACCTATACAAAGATCAAACTCTAATAAACCTATACATTTGATCTAGACATCTTTTTGCCTTTGCACTATAACAGCTAGTCTGGCACTCATCACTAAAACTTAAAAATAAGTCCAACAGTATTTGTGTGGTTAAAAGACTAAACATCATATCATTCTTGCTAAGGCACATGTTCATATCCCAATGTTTGGGAAGTCAATAAAAGTTAATAACTTTGTAGGTTTATAGGACCCTAAGTACGGAAGGAATGCGCCAAACATGTACACTATCAGGGCTAGCCCGTGGCTATTGGTGTGGTCCACCAATAGGTTTGCACCTAGATACTTCGTGGTGGTAGCACCTTGCCTAGTGCCCTTGAATGCGATGTAACAAAGATAAGTTAAGCTAGAAACCAATAGTCACGACATTTGATAAGCGGGAAGTGAACCACAGAGTTGAGTCGGTCTCACAAAGACAACTTAATTAATAATATGAATCTTTTCGTTGTAAACTTAATTGTTTATTAGCTTCTTCCTCTTTACTAAGTACCTATGTACTTACCTCCTTTGCATGTTTGTTTGGTATGCATTGTGGGGTGAGAAGATGAACATGTTGACCATGAGCTTGTTGAGGATATTATGTGATGACGATGATGCTATGATGATGTTTTCATTTTATTTTATTTCTTTTCGAACATTGTACTGGACCTTGTTGCTGTTTTACTTCTAGATAAATGTTGTTTTTATTTCTAGACTTTTCAAGACTTGTTGTACTTTTCTTTTAAGAACATCGTTGTAAGACTTTTAAGTTTCGTTGTTGTAAGTTAAACTTTCCATCTTTAGTTGTTGGACTTTCTATTCTTAGCCGCATTTATGGTGTTTGCTGAGTCTTTTGGCTTCTGTTCTGCTAAACTCGACACAACATAGTAGAGGCTTATGTATAATATTGGATTTATTTGATATTATACGTGCCAAACATTTCTTTCCCAAATAAGGACCCGGTATCCAGGAATAGGGCGTTACCATAACAGTGAGGGCCGGAGCACCACTTTAAGCCTAAGGGGCAGATCTAAAACCGCAGGTGGGAGATTGCCCTGACTCGCTTCTCAGTCCACCATAGGTCGGTCAGGGAGCAATGAAGCTGGATCAACTCAATTCGGGTCATAATGGCCTCAGAGGCTTGAAGCAGGTCGGCTAGACCTACCCCAGTAGATGGCTCACGTGCTGAATATAATATAATTAATCTGTGAAGGCACTGATGCAATCAAAAAGAACAAGATCAGTGTGGCCAAGAAGAAGTTCTAAGAGTTCAAGATGAAACCAAATGAAACCATTGAACAAATGGAATCAAGGTTCAATGCAATCATGGATGAACTCACCTTGCTGAGTGTGAAGTGCTCACAAGAAGAAATCAACTCAAAAATCTTGGAAGCATTACCTGCAAAAGAAGTTTGGGAGATGAAGGTGACTGCCATAGAAGAAATGAGGTGCTTGCATGAAGAAGACACCTTCAAACAGTTTTCAGATCTTAAGGCCTATGAATTTAGCAAAAAGCTTGTTCCTGAAACTGAAAAAGAAGAGCCAAAGACCACTGCATTGGCTGCTTCACATCAAGAAGAGACATCAGGAGCTCAAGATGATCTGCTGGATGAAATGCAAGAGCAGATTGCCCTACTGAGCAAGAAAATCAGGATGATGAAAAATGGAAAAGGTTCTCCAAGGAATTTCACAAAGAAATTCAGTGAAAAGAAGAAGGATGATTCAAAGAAAGATAATGATTATTTATGTGATCATTGCAAGAAACCAGGACACTTCAAACCAGACTGTCCTGAGTTAAAACAGAAAAATGAACCTGATTATCTTTGCTTTAACTGCAAGAGGCCTGGACATTTTAATCCCTGATTGTCCAGACCTACTGAAGACCAAGAGCCAACAAAGAAGACATGGAAAGAGGCTATGGTTGCTGAAGATGAATCAGGATAAGAAGTAGAATCAGAAAAGGGAAATGAATCTGATGATACTGCACTTGTTGCTGAGATGGAAGATTATGCTTTAATGGCTAACATGGATGAAACAGAGGAGGTATACAATACTGTATCTATAAACACTCCTGATGGAAGTGATTGTGAATCAACCTGTGGTTCAAATCCTAAAAATTCTGACAATGAAGAAACTTTGTATGCCATCCTTAATCAACTGAGGATAATACAATCTGGTTATGAGATTGTGAAGGCTGAAAAAAAAGCTCTTCAATCAGAAGTTGAAAGATTAAATGCTTTGAATTAAGAATTCTCAAAGGAAAAGAAAAAGAAGTCGACGAGAATCTGCATAAGCTCTTTGAACCTTCGATGCTTGGTGAGTCTCGCGGAACCATCTTGTTCCTCCACCGCATTCAAATCGGAAAGACTTATGGTGATAGAACGGGGCTTGGATTTGGAACTCAACAATCCAATAATAGTGGATCCGGTAAGGTCACTGAACCTAGTACCGAATTGGTCCTAAGTTTGTGCCTGCACAAGATCCAACTCCCAAAAGGGTTGCTGAGGCAGTAAAGCCTACTGAGAAAGCTTCAAGGAAGCAAAATCAGAAGTCAACAGCTCCTAATAAAATGAATAAATCTAAAAATAGGACTGATGTGCCTTCTAGACCTGCTGATAGCAGACCTGCTACCAAGTCTGCTGGACCACAGAAGGGTAAAAACCAGAAATATTCCATGGATAAGAATCCTAAACCCAAAAATGCAAATCCTTCAAGGGATACTTATCTCAGGGGGAAAGGTAGATTGTTCCCTACTGATGATGATTGGAATATTCCTGCACCTACTGCTAGAAACAGTAAATATAACCATGCTGCTAGGGTAAAACCTAAGCAATGGAATCAGCAGAGGACTCAGCAGAGGACTTATACTAGACCTCAGCAGACTCCATATTACAGGATCGTTCTCTAACCGGACAACAAACCTATGGTTATCCTAATGCTTCTAACAAAAGAAATCACTCCAAACAGCATTATAAACCCAAAGGCCAGAAAACTTATGTGAATCCTACACCACCAACTGTTAGAACTTATGGATGTGTGGAATACATGTATGAACCAAAGTATGACACTTTTCAAAGAAGACCTTATGTAAATTTGCCAAGGGTCATGCTTACCACTAACCATTATGGACCCAAACAGGTTTGGGTACCTAAAATGTATTAACTTTGTTTTGTAGGGTGTCTGGTACTTGGACAGTGGATGTTCAAGACATATGACAAAGAATAAGCATTGTTTGTCAAACATTGTGAAAAAGGATGGTCCTAGAGTGAATTTTGGACACAAGAATACACCTGGATACACAAGAGGATATGGCACACTTGTGAAGAATGGACTAACAATCAGGAATGTTGCATATGTGGAAGGACTGTACTACAACTTGCTGAGCACTGGACAGTTTTGTGACATGGGATACAAAGTCACTTTTGACAAAGGCAATTGTATTGTCATTAGTGAAAAAGGTGATCAAGTTGTGTTAGCAGGAAGAAGACAACAAAACATGTACATTGTGGATTGGTCTACTGCAATTCCAGAAACCTGCCTGATTGTGCATACCAAGTCAGAACTCAATCAGTTGGTGAAGAAGAAACTGGTGATTAGTTTACCTAAGATCACATTCAAGAAAGATGCTGTATGTGATGCATGTCAGCAAGGTAAACAGACAAAGTCAAGCTTCAATTCAAAGACTAAACAATCAATTAAAAGAGTTTTGGAACTGATGCACATGGATCTATTTGGACCAATAACACCAACAAGTGTAACAGGAAAGAAATACACCTTAGTGGTTGTGGATGATTACTCAAGATACACTTGGGTGATATTTATGAACAAGAAGAGTGAAACACTTCAAAAGATGCCTGAACTTTTGAAGAGATTACAAAATGAGAAAAGTTTGACAGTTGTAAAGATAAGATTAGACAAGGGTACTGAGTTTCTCAATAAAGTCATATGAGAATATTGTGAACAAAATGGTGTACTACATCAACTTGCTGCTGCTGGTACACCTCAGCAAAATGGGGTTGCTGAAAGAAGAAACAGAACTCTAAAAGAAGCAGGAAGAACTATGATTTGTGAAGCATTGCTACCTGAAAGATATTGGGTGAAGCAAATCAATACGAAGATGCTATACACAAAACAAAACATCGGTGAACAAGAAAGCTGCCGAAGACACCTTATGAGATTTGGAATAGAAGAAAACCTAATATAACCTACTTCCATCCATTTGGAAGCAAGTGCTTTATCTTGAATCATAAGGAACAACTGAAGACATTCCAACCAAAATCAGATGAAGGAATTTTCTTGAGATATTCCTCAGTCAGTAAGGCATTCAGGGTACTGAACAAAAGGTCACTAAAAGATGAAGAAACAATACATGTTGTATTTGATGAACCTAAGTTTACTGCAATGGAAGAAGAAGATTCAGAACCTGCTGAAAATCAACAAGTCACTGATCCAGAATGTGTTGACGTTTTGGAAAGATTCAATGACTTAAAAGTTTCTGATTCTGCCCCTGCTGAACACCCTGCTGGTGATACTACTGATGCAACAACTGAGGCAATTCATGGATCTGCTGAACCCCCTATTGAAGAAACAGCAGACCCTACTGAAGATGATGTTCCACAGAATCAATCTAACCAGAATCCACAATGGTTAAGGGATCACCCTGCTGAACAAGTTATTGGCAATATACAGCAAGGTGTGAGGATTAGAAGACAATTAGAAGCAATGTTTACTTGCTTTCTATCTCAAATGGAACCTAAATTTGTTGAAGAAGCAATATCAGATCCAGATTGGATAATTGCTATGCAAGAAGAATTGAATGAATTTGAAAGAAATCAAGTTTGGACACTAGTGGAAAGGCCTAGTCATGCAAATATAATTGGCACAAAATGGGTATACGAAACAAACTTGATAAATCTGGTACCATTGTAAGGAATAAGACCAGACTAGTGGCAAAAGGATATTCTCAAGTAGAAGGAATAGATTTTGATGAGACATATGCCCCTGTTGCAAGATTGGAAGCTATCAGATTATTCCTGGCACATGTCGCTTATAAAAACTTCAAAGTATATCGATGGATGTTAAGAGTGCATTCTTGAATGGCATTCGGAAGAGGAGGTGTATGTTCGCAACCTCCTGGATTTGAAGTTAAAGATCAAGAAGATAAAGTGTACGTACTCAACAAAGCACTTTATGGTTTGAAACAAGCACCAAGAGCATGGTATGAGACTCTATCTCAATTCTTGGTGGACAATGGTTTTACAAAAGGCACCATTGACAAGACTCTTTTCGTAATTAATGAAGGGAACAAAGACTTCGGGTACGCATTTATGTTGATGACATAATCTTTGGTTCTGAAAATGAATTGCTATGTGAAAAATTTGCAAATCTAATGAAGAGTAAATTCCAAATGAGTATGATGGGATAAATGAACAACTTTTTGGGATTGCAAGTCAAACAGATGAAAGATGGAATCTTCATTCATCAAACCAAGTATACCAAGGAGTTACTGAAGAAATTTGGTATGGAAAACAGCACCAAGATATCAACTCCTATGAGCACAAATATTAGATTGGATGAAGACAAAGAAGTCAAAGATGTTGATCAGACTCTATACAGAAGGATGATAAGGAGTCTGCTGTACCTTACTGCCAGCAGACCTGATATATCCTTTGCTGTATGTGTTTGTGCAAGATTTCAATCAAAACCTAAAGAAAGTCATTTAGGTGCGGTCAAAGAGTTCTCAAGTATCTAAAAGAGACTTTGGGAGTAGGGATATGGTATTCAAAAGATAGAAGCTTCAAAGTTATATCCTACTCGGATTCGACTATCTTGGATGCAAGATTGATAGAAAAAGCACCACGAAACCCGTCGCTTAATGGGAAATAGACTAGTCTCCTGGTTTAGCAAGAAACAGAATTCAATATCAACTTCCACTGCTGAAGCTGAATACATTGCTGCTGGAAGTTGTTGTGCACAAATACTGTGGTTAAAACAACAATTAAGGGATTATGAAATTGAAGAAAGAGAAATTCCAATTATGTGTGACAACACAAGTGCAATAGCTATCACAGAAAATCCTGTTTTGCACTCAAGAACCAAACATATTGATGTAAGACATCATTTTATAAGAGATCATGTTCAAAAGAAAGATGTGGTGGTTCTTTATATCCCTACTGAAGATCAACTTGATGATATCTTCACTAAACCTTTGGATAGTGAAAGATTTGCTAAACTAAGGACTGAACATGTAATTATAAAGGTTGACTGATAATCAGCAATGTACTGGAATTCACCAAGGGGATTAGTCTTTGCTATGTTGGGTGAGCTCACTTAGCAGACTAGTCATTGGTATCAACAATTCCATGTACTTATGCTTGGACAATTGAGCAAATGAAGTTTCCAAGGGGATTGGTCTTTGTCCTGATGGATGAGCTCACTTGACAGATCAGTCATTGGTGTTAAACTTCATCTTGTATTATCAATTGAACAAAACAAGGTGGAATCAAAGATCAAAAGTCAAAAAGCAAAATGGCGGGATATTTATTTCCTATTTACAACTGCAGTTAACACGATCTAACGGTTACAAAATGTTATGAAGAGTAATAGGCCACGTGTCAAGAGAGCATTCACTCAGATTTAATCGTGGTTAAATACCACTGTACGTACTCTGACAGTTACATCTACCTCTGTCTATATATACAGATCTTTACACAGAGGATACTCACAACTCTCAATCTGCTATCACTCTGCAAATTTTCTTTGTGTGAACACAGACTTGAACACTCTCTTCTTCATCTTTTTCATTTATCATGGCACCTAAGGATGATGTTCATATTGGTACCAGTCAAAGTGTGAGAGGTTATGTCAATGACTGTAACTCTACTGATTTAGCCATTAACATTGGACGGAGAATCAGACGATTTGCTGGGTTGGAAGGTATTATCAACAGGAGATTGTAGAGAATTTCATACATTAATGTACTGGAATTCTAGAGAAACATTGTTATACATGAAGGTAGAGAGGCCTTCACTACAACTGTAAATGGGAGAGAGATAGAAATTTCCTCAGACCTGCTGAGAGAAGTTTTACATTTGGCACATGGAAATGATGCTCCTACTAATCCAGAGGCAATGAATCTACCAAGAATGAAGTTTGTGGATCAGATAAAGACCAATGATGCTATACCTTCAAGCTTAGGTATTAATGTGAGACATATTGGATATGAGTACAACTCCGCCGAGCAAACTAATGGCCAAAACTATTTTGGGATTTGTTGGAAGTCTAGATACAACGTCCGGACCAAAAATAGACATGTTGATCATCATCTCAGGGAGTATGAAGTTTGATTGGCTCCGGATTCTTTGTACATTACATGAAGAAGGTGTTCATTGAAGATAGAGATGGTACAAGGAAATCCAAGGTCAAGCCCTTAGGTCTAATGATTCAGACCTTGTTAAATCATTTTCAGATACCTGATGTGTCATCTGAAAAGATAAATCAATCCAGATTCAAGCCAGAAGTTGGTACTCCTATCCCTGGTCTGGATGATGATGAAGATGTGGATGATGAGGCCACTGATAGTGATGATGGTGGAAATGATGGTGATGCTGGTGGTGAGCAGGTTAAGAAAACTGTCAAGCCTGATGCACCCAAGAAGGTCAATGAAAAGAGAAAGGCTGCTGATACAAGGAAAATCACAGAAATGTTAAAGCCTATGAAGACAAAGAAGCAGTCAGTTGAAGTTATTGATTTAGCTGAAATCACAAGAAAGAGGAAAGTTGCTGAAATTGAAGCAGAAGATCTTTCTAAAAGAATGAAGGAAATTGCCAAAAAGAAGAAGCATGGCAAAGGAAAAGAATTGAGGATTTTGGAAAGTCAGAGAGAACAAAAAGAATAAGAAGAAGTAGAAGAAGAAGGAGAGGCTATTGAGGATGAGCCCTTAACTATTATCAAGCCTGTTGAGGATGTACAGGTTGTAAGTGTCCACCCCGGACATCTGCAACGTCCTCCCGTTTCTGAGCAACCTGCTGGAGAATCACAACAGACTATTGACACTAAGCCTGCTGTAGAAACTGTTGAATCCTCACCTGCAAAGGCTCCTGAGCCTAGTAATTCTGCCCAAGTTGTTGTTGAGCAACTTGTTGAAGAGTCACAACAGGCTACCGAGTCCGCACTTTCCGTGGTAACTGAGACATTTGTACAAGACCCTGCAATTCCTGCAATATTTCAGGGGGAAGAGCAGTCTGCTGCTAACCCTGCTGATGAGCATATAAGTCAGGGGTAACCAAGTGTGGTAAAGATGGAAGTAGTAGGAACAAATGTACAATCTGAACAACCTACTGACCTAGAAGCATCTGTGGAAGAAACTCTAAATTTCCTTGTTGAGACCTTTGGAGGTCAGCGAGGTACTGAAAAAGCTCCCAGGAAACCAACCATGCCATTTGAGAGGCATGAGAAGAAGAGGAAAGAGGAGTTTGTTGACCCTAAACTCCTACTGGTTGTTGATTACTTCCAATGGAATTTTGGTTTCTATAAAAGACAAAAGCCAGCTGCAGAACCAATGACAGACTTTGAAGAATGGGCTTTTGGAAAGTTGGGAGTGGAAAATTTGTTAGATCTGATTGATACCTCTCTATTGCAATCAAGGCTGATAGATCTTTTTGATGAACAACAGAAGGAAGAGGGTATCAAGTTCAGGGACCCCAGAGATGATAGTGATGACTCATCATCATCAGGTCCAGGAGGAACCAGTGGGACTGCAATGATTATTGAACCAAGTGTAGGGCAATCTACTGGTGTTGGACAGTCCACTGAAAGACAACAAACTGGACAATTGGATGAGGATTTGGACAATCTCACCATGGTTTATATTGAGGCACAAATCAATGAGGGAATAGACATTGGTGCAAATAGGATGGTTGGTGAGATATATGATTTATTTGTTGTTGAACCTATTGAACAACCTGAAGATCAGCAGAATGTAGATTTGGATGATGAGAGGGTTACTGACCACAGTGAACCTAGTGCCAATTCTGAGGATTCTATTCAATATCAAGACTGGTTTGACACTGAGGAAACCTTAACCAAAACTGCAAATTTTCTGAGAAGGATTGTTGATATAAGGGAATTTCAAAAGGAAAATATGGATATATTCCCTGACCAAGTCATTGTGGCATAAATTGCACCAGATCCAAGAATAGAAGTGGAGGTACAGGTTGCTTCGAGGATCAAACAAAGACTGGACATAGGTTGGAACAGGAGGTACAGGCTGCTGAGGTACAACCAGCACCTGGACAAAGGTTGGAACAAACTTTGGGTTTGGAGGAAATCACTGATGTTGTTGTTGAAGAGGCTGCTGTAGTGGAGCCTACTGAAGGAGACAAGACCACTGTAGGTAAAGATGGTCAACAGTCTGCTGATGTTGATGAGGATGAGCAACTGTTGGACTATGACTACAGTGATGAAGAATTTCAAATGCCTGAGGAAGAAGATACAGATGAAGAACCACAACAGGAATTTGTACCGGTGTTGGAAAAACCTGCTATTGATCCTATCTTGGAGGAGTACCAAGGACCTCACCCTGCTGGAAGGGATTTGAGTTATGCCTTAGTGATCAGCAGTCAGAGGCAACAATACAATGTCCTGGATGAGTTGAGGTCTGTCAGGAATGACATGACACAGTTAAGAACTCAACTTGATAGACAGGAACAAAGATTTGAAGAACTGATGAACATGGTGGATTTGAAGACAGTTGCTTGAAGCAATAGAAAGTCTACTGAGACAGGAACAAAGATTTGAAGACAGTTGATTCAAGAACATGGTGTAGATTTGAAGAACTGATGAACATGGTGGATGAACAGTTGCTTGAAGCAATAGAAAGTCTACTGAGACAGTTGCTTCAAGCTACACATCTACTCAGTATGCCATTGCTGATCTAACACAAGATGTGAGGGGAATTAAACAGGGCAATACACTGAAGGAGAAATTTTTTGAAAGATCAACTTGCCTCTATTCATCAGACATTAGATAACCTTGCTGAGGTACATAGACCTGCTGCAACTGCTGTTGCACCTCAACCTGCTGTACTGGATCCTAAAATTACTGAGAGGATAACCCTGCTGGAGCAAACAATGCAAGGAAGGATCACAGCTATTGACACTAGGACGGAAATAATTGAAGGTCAGATGAACAATCTAGTGTTGACACAGGAGAGTGTACATGGCCTGCTGTCCCGTTTTGTTGATGATGTCAATAAGGGGGAAGAGAGCCAAACGACGAGAAAAAGAGGCTGCTAGAATTTTTGCCAAGAAAAGATGGGAAGATGATACTAATGCATTTAGGGAACCTGCACCTGGAATACTTCCACTCACTGATGATCTTCTCAAACAATACAAGAAGGTATACTACAACAGAAGGAGACCTTATCATGACAAGGGATTTCATGAAGGTTTGAATTCCTTTCTGGGATTAAAATTTTGGGAACCAAGAGTTAAAGCTATGAGGGCTTCAAAGAGAGGTGGAAGAGGTGGTAGAGGTGAAAGGAGTTTTCCTACCACAAATGCAAATGAGTCACTTAATGAATTCAAGGAAGTATACATGCGTTTGGGCTTTAGAGTACATCAGATAAATCTCACTCTACCTGAAGCATGGCATTGGTGGAAAGAAGTGAATCCTCACATTAACTTCTCTCTCATTGAAAATGAATGGATGAGAGAAATGATCATGGAAATATGAGCTTACCAGGAACAAGCAGAAAAAGCAAGAGAAGATAGGGAAAGGAGACTGTGGATCGGCATACTTTATTTGTTTTATCATTTGCTGATTCTAGACTGTAATAACCTTGAACATTTGATTATAATGAAAGATGACTACTTTTTCTGTTTTTGTTTTTAATCTTTTTGCTTGTGCTGTAAGGGGAGGGTATTGGCATCATCACCAAAAAGGGTGAAATTGTTGAACTTATTTCTGAGTTTTAGTGATGAGTGCCAGACTAGCTGTAATAGTGCAAAGGCAAAAAGATATCTAGACCAAATGTATAGGTTTATTAGAGTTTGATCATTGTATAGCTTTGATCAAACAAGCACTGTAATGGTCGGCTTGTTTATATCGACGAGACCGATCGGTCTATATCGGTAGGGTAGTTGTGTCGCAGACTTATCGCAACTCCGCTAAAGACCGGAGGCCGAGAGCTCAAACTCGCTAATGAAGGCTAAGGGGTCAAACTTAGTAATTAAAGTCAAGGATATGGAATCGAATTTAGGGAAGTCCGTGGTGACCTAAATCGATTACATATACCTTGTGTACAAGGTCTAAGTTCCATAAGTGTTTTAAACACGAAATTATGGTTCGGCTAATCGATATGTATCTCGAATAGACTCATGAACCAAATGCTACATATACCTCGATTTATTCAAGATTACATTGGAAGAAAACAAGGAAAATGACAGCTAACAACCTCTGATTTTATCAAACAAATCAATGGTTGATATTAAAGGGACGTTGGGATGACTCAAGACTTTATCCAATGGATACAAGTCAAAGGATGGACGATCGCATTCGTCAAAAAGCGATCGACCGTGTCGATACTATGAACAAGGACGAAAGCAAGTCAAATGGGACAAAATCTGGAACGGGTATATTTGAATTTCAAACACAAGTCACAAGGACTCCTACCTATAAATAGAGGACTCCTAATTCAGATACAAGTGATGAAAATTAAGGATCTATCTTCAGCAATCAGAATTAAATCAAGAAAAACACCTTGCTGACCCTACTGAGCTTAAGGCTACTGATCAAGACAAAATCTTCAAGTGTAATCAATATTCAAGCTACATCAAGTTTACACACTTGAAGACATCAAGCTGCTGATCATATCATCCTGATAAAGCTGCTGCAACACATTTATTTACTTGATTCAATCTTTCTTTTACAAGAAATCTGTTGAAGACAGTGAAGCACATCTGTGTGTGAAAGACTGTTGTTTGTGGTGGAGCTGGTGAAGAGGCAATCCTACCCTTCAAGGACCAGTGGAAGACTTTGGAGCAACAATCCAACCTGTTCCAAGTGTTCAGTTTGTGAAGCCATAGTTATTGGTGAAGGACAAGCAACTTAAGCATTTTTGTAACAGCTACATCAAAGATCTCTAGTGAATTACCTCCAACATCACAGGAGAAGAGTGGACTGACAGGATTACACCACTTGGAACCACTATAAAATCTGCGTACTTACTTTCTGCACTTACATTCTGCATTTAGTTTATTACACACATCAACCTACTGAATCTAGCAACTGAATTCACACACATACACTACTGAGTATCTAATACTTGGTATCATATTTAACAACAAGTAATAAGGCTTAATTTTTGATATATTTCCGCTGCACAAATTCAGTAAACTCATAGTCAGCAGACTACTGGGTGTCAGCAGACTACTGAAGTATCAGTAGGCTGCTGAAGTTGTTGAGTTTGTTAACTCCAAAAGTTTTATGTGTTATGTTTATTCACTCCCCCCCCCTCTAAACTTAACCAAAGCCTTTTCAAGGGACCAACAAGGATGTTATCATCAATTGCATCAGCTGTTTGTGCAGCCTCTTTGTCTTGTCATCAGCGTCACCCTTTGAATGATCACCATTATCATTGTCATCAACACCATCATCATCATCATGATCATCACCATCATTGTCATCATGATCATCACCAGCATTGTCATCATGATCATCACCATCATCATCCGAGTCACCACTTCTTTTATCAGAAGTTGGATGTATTTTGTCCTTTGCTGCATCAACCATATCCCATAATAGGGATTCATCAACTACACCAACCAGAGATATGATCCCAAGATATTCAAAGAGCCAGGCTTCTTCCTGAAGCATATGTTCTGAATCTTGAAGCTGAAGTCTGGAGTCACCTTCCTTCCATTCGAGATATGCAGCTATTCGATCATCAATATCACTTGCAGATGTGTCTGCTGGGTCTTCTAGAGTTTCTTCATCACTTCCATAGTCTTCTTCAACTTCATCATTTTAATGTTGACAATCCTCACTACAATCTTCTTCCTCTTGTTGTTTTGCATCTTCTTCTAATTCCTCTTCTTCTTCTTCATCGATTAAATTTCCAAAATCCTATTTATGTAGATTTCTTTGAACTTCTTGTTTCTTTCGTTGGCCGGAGGTGCTGCTTCTAGTGAGCTTTCACATTCCACCTTCTGTTACCTTTTTCTGTTTCACATAGGTAAACATGATTTTGGATTCATGTAATTTGTGGAGTTTGACAATGGGAACTTGCAGACATTGAAACAGAAAGTGTAATTGAATCCTATAGGACTTCTTCACCCAAATGATTCCTTTTTTCTTCTTTCCTTCTGCTAGCCCCTTTTTAGCGTCATTGGCCTCTCCTTGGATTTGCTCTTTGATTCTTAAGAAGAAATAGGTGGCCCAATTGAACTCCTGATTGTTGTTGATGATTCCCATAAAACGAATTCTAACCTCTGTCATGGCATTATTTGCCCCTAGCTTTCCTTCAATTGTTTTTCGAACTAAAGCACTAAATTCATTGAAGGGTTTCTTCAAGACAGATCTAAGACAGTTGAGTTTCTTACAGCTTTGGTTCACCGATTTAGTGATTGTTACCCAGAATTCATCCATGTTTTATGGAACAAGAGCCATTTTTGCTTGACCATTATTTGAGATTTTAAGGTATTTACGGATTACCTTGGCCGTAATGACCACTTCTATACCATTGACAGATGCAACAATCCGGTCTTCACCCATTTCGACACCTTCTTTAGTAAAGAGCCCAGAAAACAAACTTGGCGGTATTCCAGAAAGAGATGAGGCTTTCATAACAGATGTCCTTGATGGGAGTATTTAGAAAAGTTGACAATCTTAGGTTTTTGCGTCCAGTTACCGGTCTTTGTGCTTCTTTGTCATTTCCACATAGCTTTAAGTAGTGTTCTTCTTGAAAAAATGATCCAGTGGAGATTGACTTCTCATATTGTTTTCCAGTTTGTGTGTTTGAAGAGCATGAAGCCATTGTATGGAGTGTTTGAGATTTGTAGAGAAAACTTCAATTTTTCAGAGAATAGGGTTTATGATTTGCAAGAGAGCGTAAAGAGTTCGAAAAATCTCTAAGTGTGGTTTATATAGGATGATTTGAGTAGTGTGAACATGGTTGAATATGAATGGATTTTGTGACATAATGGCATGATTTTATGTATATCAATCATGGTACTTGGGTGTAGTGGGGGAGTGGATTGAGGTATGTAATGATAGATCCCGGGAATCGAGGCATTGCCGTCATTCTTGTAATTTAAAAATAATATAGTTACCTCCACGATTTCAAACTGATCTCCACGTGTGTGATCTTTCATAAGATAATCCTCTATTACTCCGCTAATATTCAACGTGAATAAAAGTTATTTAGTTCAAACTTTAGTTTGCTGTTGACTTAAAGTTGTTTGCCGGTGGAGTGACTTGGATGGTCACTACGTCGGTGGAGTGACTTCTGACTGAGCTGCTTGTAGAAAATTGTTCCTAACAATCAGTGAAGTTAACTTCATTGGGAACCAATGCCCTACCTGCCAAGTGAGCACACCCAAAGTGGCAAAGGTTCAATCAGCTGGTGAAGTTACTTAGCTGATTACTCCAATGAGCTGCTCCTTATAACTTAATCAATTTCTATCATTCCCAACTCAGTTCTCAACTTACTAAATCTTTCATGACTGAGTGGTTTTGTGAAGATGTTAGCCAATTGGTCTTCAGTTAGTATATATCTTAGAATGACATCTCTTTTTTCTACATTATCTCTGATAAAATGATGTCTCACATCAATGAGTTTTGTTCTTGAGTATAGTACTGGATTTTCTATGATAGATATTACACGTGTGTTATCACACATGATTGGAATTGTCTTCTCCACCATTCCATAGTCCCTTAGTTGTTGTCTGATCCATAGCACCTATGCACAACAACTGCCTGCTGCTATATATTCCGCTTCAGCTGTTGAAGTGGATATAGAATTTTGCATTTTTCTAAACCATGATACTAGTCTACTGCCTAGCATTTGACAGGTTCCAGATGTGCTTTTTCTATCTATCTTGCATCCAGCATAGTCATAATCTGAATATGATATCAGTTTAAATCCTCCATCCTTCAGATACCAAATTCCTACATTTATGGTGTTCTTCGTATATATGATTATTCTTTTAGTCGCTAGTGGGTGAGATTCCTTTGGTTGAGCTTGGAATCTTGCACATACTCCTACGGCAAATGCTATATCAGGTCTGCTTGCAGGTAGATAAGTAGAGACCCAATGATTCCTCTGTAAAGCTTTTGATCGAAATCCTTTCCACTATCATCTTTTCCAAGAATAACTCATGCACACATTGGTGTATCTGATGTGCCACTTGTGTCCATACCATACTTGTGTATCAAGTTTTTTGTGTACTTAGCTTGATTGATAAAGATGTCATCCTTCATTTGCTTTACTTGTAGACCAAGAAAGTAATTTAGTTCTCCCATCATGCTTATCTGAAATTTGCTTTTCATCAAGTTTGCAAATTTCTCACATAGCTTCTCATCTTCTGATCCTAAGATAATGTCATCAACATATATTTGGACTAACAAGGTGCTTGTTCCTTCCTCTAGCTTGAAGAGAGTCTTATCAATAGTTCATTTGTTGAATCCATTGTTGATAAAAAACTGTGATAGTGTCTCATACCAGGCTCTGGGTGCCTGTTTGAGTCCATAAAGTCCCTTTTTGAGCTTGTACACTTTATCTTCTTTCCCTTTGAGTTGAAAACCAGGGGGTTGTTCCACATATACTTCTTCTTCCAAAAGTCCATTCTGAAATGCACTCTTGACATCCATTTGGTAAACTTTGAAGTCATTGAGGGCTGCATAAGCTAGAAAGAGTCTGATTGCTTCCAATCTTTCTACTGGTGCAAAGGTTTCATCAAAATATATTCCTTCTGCCTGAGAGTAGCCTTTTGCAACTAGCATTGCCTTGTTTCCAACAACTGTCCCTTGTTCATCCATCTTGTTTCTGAATACCCATTTTGTTCCAATGATATTGGCCATGTCTGGTCGGTCAACAAGTTCCCATACCTCATTTCTCTTAAATTCATTTAGCTCTTCTTGTATAGCTGTAATCCAATCAGCATCTTGGATTGCATCATCTATTGTTTTGGGTTCCACCTGTGATAGAAAACAGGTTAGCATTGTTTCCAATTGTCTTCTGGTTCTAACTTCTGTATGGATATTTCCAATGACTTGTTCATCAGGATGATCTCTCAGCCAGTTTAGGTTAGGTTGAAGTTGCTCTTGGGTTGGTTCTTCCACACCTTCAACTTGTGTATCAACTTCAAGTTCTTGTGTTGGTGCCTCTTGTGTTGTCTTGACTGGTTCATCATCTTGATTGCCAAAAGTGTGATTCAGAATAGTAGCTGGTACTGTTGTATTCATGTAAATTTGTCTTTGTGCAGTTTCTTCTTCAAGTTCTTGTAGGATTTCACCATTTGTATTAGGTTCATCAAAGACTGCATGAATTGATTCTTCAATCACAAAGGTTCTTTTGTTGAGTACTCTGAAGGATTTGCTTGTGTCTGAGTATACCATAAAAGTTGTTTCATCATATTTTTCATCAAAGGTGTGTAGCTGATTCTTGTTCAAAACAAAGCATTTAGATCCAAACATATGTAAATGTGAGATGTTAGGTTTTCTTCCGTTCCATATTTCATATGGAGTTTTTCCATGATGTTTGTTGATGATTGATCTGTTTTGAGTATAGCATGTTGTGTTTGCTGCTTCAGCCCAAAACCTCTTTGGTAAGCTGATCGCGTGTAAGTCTCTAACGTCGATATTACTAGCAAGAATACTAGGTACATTGTAGTATAGTAAATGCGAGTCAAGGTCAATCCCACAGAGGCAATGCAACTATAAGTATAAACGATTCTAACCTAATTAAGAAGCAAGATAGAGGCGGTCATTGACCAACAATAACATAAAAGAAAACAAACTTGGTACTCCTCTCCCTCTTCTTTCCAATCTACTAACTTGGATTAGTTAATCGTTGCGTTTACTGCCCCACATAATTTCCATAGATCAATCGCGAGCTTTCGTTTTAATTATCATTATCAGCTACGGGTGCAATTCCTTCTCCTATCTACTCCGACAATGGTAGTAGACAATCTATACGCAAGCTACCATCCTTAATTGGTCCGCAATTGCCCATACGCATAAAGAACTAGAATTGCCGATATCGAGCGCTAATTTATACCGCTAACCCGCCTAGACACCTGTCGACAGTGATCATCATGTTCCTATGGTCCATTCTAGACTATGTCCAAACTTAGCACTTCACTATTCGTATTTCATGCCAGTTTATGATTACAATAAGCAGATTGGATAGATCTAACCTATTGTTAATTGAACTCCGTCGATCAACGTAGCCGTAGTGAATCCCGCTTTAGGTTTTCTAAATTATGCCTCGGTAAACCGGTATAGACCACCGGGTTACGGGGCCGACTTTTCCGATCCCCGGATCTACATTGCTCAATTACGATTATTCTATGTAAATTAGGGGGTCTTTAAACATGCAGATTAACTAAAACACATAAATACGAACAGATCTACCATATTGAAGAAAAAAAGGAACGTTCAAAGCTTCATACCTTCAACAATGGTGATCTAGCTCGATCTACTCAAGCTAGAGATGATGGAAGAAGGGGGGAAACCAGAAACTACTCTTCCAAAGCTCAAATAAATTTATTTCATCAAAATATATAATGTAATTGATGAATTGATAATGAACTAGGACAATTGTATACAATAATCTGTAAACGTGTCCTTAAATAGATACAATGACCGACTTAAGACTATCTAAAACCCTAACCGACCTAGATAATGCGGCAGAATCAGTTTCATGTTCCACAAGTCCTCGGTTTACCGACCCTAGCCTCCGGTAAACCGGGCTGACTTTTCTCCTTTTTCTTCAGCAGGCTTCTTCTTGGACTTTAATCACTTGGCCCAATATATTTCTTTCGCTCCAGATCCATTCTCCAATGCTCCAGATCCGGTACATCCTATAAAACATGCAAAATGAGACAAAACAGTACTAAATCTTTGAGAAAATAGCATAGATCCAGAATTGCGATCCTGGTAACACGCACATCATATTTAACATATATTCCACATAATAATGAGTCTATCTATCCTCTCTTGGGTAGAATTCGGGGTGAACAAGGGTATAATTATTGGTACCATTCAGAGCATTATCAACTACCCCCCAGTTAGCTTTTGATCGTCCCGAGCAAAAAGGCAAAAAGAAAACAAAACTCTGATCAGTACACAGGTTAATTAAAAACAACTATGCCTCACAAAGTCAAAATCAAGATCATGCCACTCATATCCATCAGTAACACATTAAACACTATTCACGTCATGAGCCAATGTGTGTGTGCAATAACTTTCACAACCACTTAGTAATGTAGACAATCTCACATTACATCAACCCGTAGTCGAACTAACCAGTCTCGAACATGTTATTTATTAATTAATTGATCTGGCAAGGCGGATCGAGAATCGAGCATATATTACTCTTAGGCTCACGTTTATCGGTCTATGCAAAAGTCGTACGTTTTACGTCCATCGACTAAAATATTTCCAAGGAGAATATGGATGTATATATTGCAATGCACTTCTCTTTCTTGGCGGGTGAACTCTCATTGATTTAACTATCTTGACGGCCCCACTCATGATAAACTACCGAATTCGGAATTACTTTGCCTTTATTAACGTTGGTGAAACATTGATTCGTGATAAAGCCAGGGTCAATTCTAGTCAACGCAATATGCTATCGACTACACACCAAGGGAAGTGAGTTATACGTGCTTAAAATGGTGGCTCATAATAGAATATGCACTTAATACGCCACTACTTCAGAAGTGGGCATTCACTCTTACTCGTACAGAGTAAAATAAAGATGAAGTCATTTAACTCGAAAAGATCAAAGATATAGTAATTTGTTCGAAATTCTGTCCAAAGGAATCAAAGTCTAAATGGTGAATCGTGCATCAAAGAGAATCAAGATAATCATGCAATTCACGGAATATAATGCTAAGAAGCTAAGTGACGTGCCTCTACCCCCCACTTAATTGAAACATTGTCCCTAATGTGTAAGATGAAAAAATGAAAAACGAAAAGGAACTTAGCTTCGGTTAAGGGTGGAACCAAAGAAGAAACGGATCATCGTGCAAATCATCGGGCTCATGTAAGTAATCCATGAAGAATCTGCGCAAAGTATCTCAAATAAACCAAGAAGAACAGCGGTGACAAGAAACCGTATAATAAAAGAGCGGCAGTAACAGAGAAAATAATTAACTCTAAAACAAATTAAGCCGAAAAAATCATTATAATATTAAATTCTGCTACATTACTCAGATAGGAAAGGAAAAATAAAAACAAAAACAAGAAAATGGAAAACAACAATAGAAAGAAAAGAAAAACTAGTCATCATCAGAATAACCCTCCCAGTCATCTCTAGGCTCAAAACTGGGAGGTGGACAAGAACTTGAGGCAGCTGCAGCAAAAGATGAGGCTCGGTGATGTGGCAGTCCTAGGTGGTGGGGTCGAGGAAGGTATGCCAAAGTAATCTATAATTCTGTCCATCTTGCGGTGCAAACTCGCAATCTCTAGCGAGTACTCCTCAAGCATAGATCTCTGAGTCCGGGGTGCTCCGAGGACCTGAGTACGCTCCCTCTCAGCTCTTCCAACCCGTCTTGGAACTCGTTGAACCGACTGCGAACTGATCATCGGCTCAGGGTCTTCCCAATCATCACTGACGAGGATTTTCACCTCATCCTCTAAGGCAAACATATCAATCATCGGTCCGTATGGCAACAGCTCACGCTCAAATGTGGTGGCAAGCTCGTGAATACGGCTATGCATCAGTAGACCGATGTTGACAGGAGATCCCTGCTCCAGATAAAACATCAACTCTACCCTCTTTGTGGTGACAGAGACCGTGTGCTTGGTCGGTAGGAGGCGGGCACAAACAAATCCATTGACCATCATCCGGTCCCAAGATAACTCATTCTCTAGATGGTAGGGGCTCCTGTAGGAGTGCGCTTCCATTGCACCCCAAAAAAACTCAGCTATCATGTTCATCCTCTCAAGATCTTCAATGTTGCTCGAGGATGTGTACTCATCCGGGCGCACAGGTGGATTTCTAACCCCAAAATGAGCATTGATCTGCTCAATCAAAAAATCAATCTTAACCCCTGAGACTATAGCATATGTGGCTCCGGGGTTATACGAAACGTAAGCATAAAATTCCCTTACCACCGTGGAGTTGAACCGAGTCGGTGAATCTGCCATATCCAAAATATCTTGCCCTTGTAGGACTCATGGCAAGATTGAACCACAGTCGTCCAATTCTACACCTCGTTCTCGAGCAACTAGCCTTGCGTTCCAATGCCCTCAGAATGACTCGTAGATCTCTAAAGAATGGAATTTCTCAACCCCATCTATCAAAGGGTTGGCATCTCCATAAATGCTCTGATAACCACTGGGACGAACAGAAGATCGGCTACGCTTTGGAAACATACTGGATGATAACAGGACCTGATGCTGATGTTTTTTCTGGAATAAAGTACCTCGGTAAACCGGCAAGTATGTCCGATTTACCGGCATGGTATTTTTCTGGATATCTTTCTGGACTGTGCTTCTGATGATAAAATATGATGAACTGCAGCACCTCACTAGCACAACAACACTAGATAGCAACAGAGGTGAAGAAAATGGGTATGTTGGTTGGTAAAAATGGAAGAAAGGTTTGATTTTAGTGGAGGTTTGGTGGTGATAATGTTGGTGATGGTGGCTGATTTTTATGATGGAAGAAGAAACGGAAGAAGATTGGTGATTGTAGGAGATGATGGTAGATGGAATGATGATAATGGAAGTGAATGGATGGTTTAAATAGAATAAATGAGTGAAGGTGGAAGGATTTGGGTCCTCGGGTACGTTTATCACCGTAAAATCAATCGGATAAGTGAACCCTCCTGCCTTAATCATACACTTCCTAAGCAGACCGGTAGGCATATCTTTAGTTCTATCAACAAAATTCATGGTCCTGGTTTGATTCATTATGACCGGAAGCTTGATCTTCTAGCAGTGGGAAAAAGGTAGAATGTTGCAACTCGAGCCAGAGTCGCAGAGACCTAATCCTACTGATATACCATTAACATATATCGGGAGTCGGAACATGCCAGGGTCTCCTAACTTCACCACGGTGTCTGAGTCTGGGTAATCCTCAGGCTCAGAAACCATAGTGTCGGGATCCTCTTCAGGATCATCAGAATCATAATCCGAAGACGATATATATATTAACTCACAAGGGAACTCACATGGACGATACGTGTTATACTCCTTTAAGTTCTCTTTAGGATCTTGCTTGATTGGTTCTTTCTCTTTTTCCACCCGTTTCTTTATAGCCTCATAATGCTCTCTTGCTTCAGATCCAGGGAACATGGAAATTGGTGTGATGTTCAATATCGTTCTATGCATACTTTTGACTTGTTTGCTCTTTTCAACTCGATTTGATCGAATCTTTGAATTGTTCGATCTTCCCGCAAAAAGACAAAGTAAAACAAGGAAAAGGTTAGCAACTTCCACTTCGCTTGGGTGTGATCCCAACTATTGCGGACCTACTAACTAAAATCAACAGGGAATAACACGTAATAACGGGGACTATACGTAAATCGATTTTTCGTGGCCTCGGTAACCCGGGGTTAGCCATGGTAAACCAGCCATAAAATTTCTTTTTCTGGCAATTCCAATGCCCCAGATCCAGTATATCCTATAAAACATGCAAAACGAGACAAAACAGTACCAAATCTTTGGGAAAATAGCATAGATGCAGAATTACGATCCTGGAAACACGCACATAGCATTTAACATATATTCCACATAATAACGAGTCTATCTATCCTTTATTCAGCGGAATTCGGGGTGAATAAAGGTATAATTATTTGTAATTTAGAGCGTTATCATAAGCATGCTTCTGCAATCAT
This sequence comes from Gentiana straminea, assembly GCA_036785695.1. Taxonomy (NCBI): domain Eukaryota; kingdom Viridiplantae; phylum Streptophyta; class Magnoliopsida; order Gentianales; family Gentianaceae; genus Gentiana; species Gentiana straminea. Next base: position 628,871 of record JAVUPR010000398.1, on the reverse strand, counting down.
TGTTCTGACTGCATCTTTGAGTGTCATGTTTCTTCTTTTACTACACCATTTTGTTGTGGAGTCCATGCTTCGCCGATAGTTGATGTAGTACTTCATTCTCTTCACGTAGTTTCGATAATTCCATTTAGAAATTTTGTGCCTCTATATGATCGTATTTTGATAGTCTTTAGTTCCTTTTCATTTTGAATTCTTCTTAGCAAATCTGGAAGCTTTTTGAGTGTCTCTCTTTCTTGTTCATGAATATGGTCCACGTGAATTTGGAGAAGTCATCCACCACTACTAGAGTGTACTTCTTTCCACTTACATTTACTGGTGTGAATGGACCAAAAAGTTCCATATGCAATAGATGTAAAATTCTTGTTGTACATTGATAGGGCTTTGACTTGAAAGAGCTTTTGATTTGCTTCCCTTTTTGACATGCGTCACGAGGCTTTTCTTTTTGAAAGTGATCTCTCGGTAGGCCTTCAACTAACTTGTTCTTTGACAAAGTGTGTTGATGGTCTTGAAGTTAAGATGATTCAATCTTCTATGCCAAATCCAGCTGGTTGATTGCTTATTTTTGACAAGCAAACATGTATTTTCTTTTGTTGTCTTCCAATCTACCACATTCATGTTGTCTTCTCTTCTTCCTACAAGAACAACTGTGTCGGTTTGGCTGTGGATCACCTTGCATCCTTCCTTGTTGAAATGCACAATGTAACCTTTGTCACAGAATTGACTTATTCTTAGAAGATTAAAATTTAGTCCTTTAACATAAGCCAAATTTTGAATCTTCAAACTATTTTTGAGCATTATTCCTTCCCTTTAACTTTGCTTGGGTTTTCTTTGTCTCAAAATGTTACTTTAAAGTCAGTTAGCCATCCCTTGTTTCCTGTCATGTGTCTGGAACATCCACTGCCTTTGTACCAGACATCCTACAAAACAAATTAAGTATGTGTAGGTACCCAACACTGTTTGGGTCCATGCCTGTTAGCAGTCATGCCTCCTACTCCAAGTGTGTATCCAAAGGATCTTCTTTTTGGATAATTGAAGTCATCAACTTCATATGTATAAGGCATGGCAGAATAACTTCTAATATTTCTACTAAAGGTATTCTGATACTTTTCTATACATTTTGGTGCATTTGCGTCATTTTTCACTCTCCAATATTCAGGAGGATACTTATTTTCATATTGCTTCTTGTGTCCAGGAACATACCTTGGTTGGCTTTTCCTAAACACATGATGCATGGTATGAAATGGTTTCTTTTTGTATTTGGAGGTGCAACATTCCAATCATCTTCTGAAGGGTAAAATCTTCCCTTACCTTTCAGAAAGCCTTTGTCTTTAATTGGCTGACTTGATGATTTACTCGACTGTTTCACTACACTGGGTTTTGACTTTTCTAGTCTAGGATGAGTAGAAGAAACCATGGTTTGTCCTTTTCTGAATTTAGGCCCAGTTTTGGTCCTTGATTCAGAATTGTGTTGTCCATTGTTTTTTTTCTCATCCTGACTGTTGTAGCCAAGACCAGATCTGGATCCAAACATTTTTGAGGGTTTGTATGTTGGTGCTTCTTGTGGTGCAATGGTGTTCTTAACTGGTAGGGATATTTTCTCAGCTGGTCTTTCAACATTAGATGAGTGATCATCTGCTGCTTGTTGATCAGTTGAGTGAATTTCCTTACTAGCTCATTCAGCTTTCATTTGATCCAGTTCTTTCTTTAATCTTTTATTTTCCCTTTTCAGATTCTCACATTCATGTTCCAGAATTTCATGATTTACTTGAATTTCATCAAATTTTCTCATGATATTTTGAATTAGGTTTACATAATCTAAGGGGAGAATAGATTATTGTGCAGTGTCAGATGTGTTGGATATATAGAAACCTGAATCCGGATCTGATCCATAATTGGATCGTCAGATCTGATTCACGGTACCGATCCAGACACTCGATCTTGCACATCGGAAGCTATGAATAAATTCGCATGCGATGATACCACGATATAATCTACATAAATAGTTAACCTAACTATGAGAAGGTTGAAGATTTACCTTGTTGAAGAGGAATGATAAATCGACAGATAGAGAAGCCGTAGTCTTCCGGATTGTATCTCGTAGCGACGACTGGTGGACGTCGATCCTCGCCTCAGAACCTCCTCGAATATGCACAAGAAAAACCCTAGTTTTTCTCCTCTTAATAACTCGAACATGAAACTAATTTTTCTCTTCTTTTTTTCCAAGTGTGCCGCAAATTATGTGTGTGTATTGTGCTAGGAGGAACTCTCTTTATATGAGAAAATAACTAGTAAAGGGAGAGTTATCCTTTTTACACCACAATACCTATTCCCATATGGAAAATATATTTGCCATAAGATAAGAGAAATTTCCCAAAAAAATCAATCTCTTATTTCTTTTTCATTAATTATCTAACAAATAAATAATTAACTAATTACACATGTGACATAATCTAGGAAAATTTCTTTTCCCAACTTTCTCACAAATTGTGTGGCGCCATTTTAGTCAATAATTTAATAGAAAATGTCTTTTCTATTTTACATATTATTTACGAAATAAATAATATTGCATATTCATTAAATAGACCTACTATTTAATTTATTCTCGAGGTTCCATAAAACGAGAAAACACTCGCGTGTTAGGTGCCAACCCGGGGACCATGGACCTATAACCAGTAGCTACAACAAATTAAATAAAATATTCATCGAACATAATATTTCAATTCAATTCATTAATTCCGGAATTACGCCACCATAAATCCGAAATTGAACTCTATCGATTATAGATATAACTTATTCTCAAAACGTCGAGTAGAGACGATAAGTGTCCATTGATATAATCATTACATATAAACTAACCCTCCATAAACTATCTGTAATGATGCGGGATTATTTCCGTAAACTCTCTTCAATACATCTTATCATTTGTTACCATTAACCCACTAGTGATCAATTAGTTCATAATCAATACAAACTCCGCGGATCGATCAGTTTCTAGGATTAACAAATAAGTGCTAGATATGCAGAAACCTGAATCCGTATCCGATCCGTAATTGGATCGTCATATCTGATTCTCAGCACCGATCGTGACACTCGATCTTGCACAGCGGAAGCTACGAATCAAAATTCGTTTACGATTTTACCATGACATGATTCACATAATAAATTAATCTATGAGAAGGTTAGTAGATTTACCCATACCGGAGAGTGATGATAAAATCGACCAAGGGAGAAGCCGTAGTCTTCCGGATTGTATCGCCTAGCGACGACTGGTGGACGTCGATCCTCGCCGTAGAACCTCCTCGAATATGATCCAAGAAAAACCCTAGGTTTTTCTCCTCTTAATGACTAGAACAAGAAACTAATTTTTCTCTTCTATTTTTGTGAAAAGTGGCGCCAATTACTATGTGTATATTGTGTTGGGAGGAACTCTCTTTATATAGGAAAATAACTAGTCAACAAAGTTATCCTTTTCACACCACAAAAACCTATTCCCATAAGGAAAAGATATTTTTGCTACAAAATAAGAGATAATTCCCGATAATCAATCTCTTAATTTTCCATTTATTATCCAACAAATAGATAATTAATTAATTACACATATGAGATAATCTAGGAAAATTTCTTCTCCTAATTATCCATATTTGGGGCGCCATTAATTTTCTCATTTTTAACAGAAAATGTCTTTTCTATTTTACATATTATTTACCAAATAAATAATATTGCATAATCATTAAATAGACCAACTATTTAATTTATTCTCGAGGTTCCATAAAACGAGAAAACACTCGAGTGTTAGAAGCCAACCTGGGGACCACGGACCTATAACCAGTAGCTACAATAAATCAAATAAAATATTCATCGAACAGAATATTTCTACTTAACTCATTAATTCTGGAATTATGCCACCATAAATCTGAAACTGAACTCTATCGAGTCGAGTCGAGTTCGATGAGTTCGATATAACTTATTCTCAAAACGTCGAGTCGAGTCGATAAGTGTCCATTGATATAATCATTACATATAAACTAACCCTCCATAGACTATCCATAATGAAGCAGGATTATTTCCGTAAACCTTCTTCAATACATCTTATCCTTATTTACTATTAACCCACTAGTGATCAATTAGTTCATAACCAATACGAACTCCATGGATCGATCGCTTTCTAGGATCAACAAATATAGGGATTGACTTTCTACTTCCCCGCAGAAAGAATGGATACCATATCTCGTGAGACACACACTTCTCACTCATTCCGAATAGTGCCAACGTGAAAGTGATTCAGACCGTGCCTCTTCGCGATCCTTAACGAACACATCAAACCCTATCCCGAAACAAGTAGGAGTCTGTAATCACTACAGGATTAATGTTAATCCATATATGATCATCTTGTGATTTAATAAGATTTCTCAATCACGGAATTATATGAGAAACTCAGATTATATCGGTCCAGTCCTATATGACTCTCATCATATATAAATTCCCCACTTAGACAATCAATGTCGACGGTCTGGATAGGACGGTCACGCCATAAAGTGTTCTGGACGCTATAATGGTGGTTTAATCAATAGACCCCATACTTTGATTAAGTTCACCATGGACTAACAGTTCAAATGTATCACCATAAACTTAATCCTCGCGTGTGGCACACACTAATTTATATGGCTACATTTAATACGAATTGGGTTTTTCAGTAGTGTATTACTTACAAGCACGAAGAAAGTAATAAGATGAGAATAAATCAGTCATTTATTAATTCTAAAAATAATTACATAAATTGTCTTTCGGGCACTACTTCCAACAATAAGGGGATTGTCTTTCTACTTCCTGCAGGAAGGAATGGATTCCATATCTATGAGACACATACTTCTCAATCATTCCATAATAGTGCCAACATGAAAGTGATTCGGGCCGCACCTCTTAGCGAACCTTAACGAACACATCAAACCATATCCTGAAACAAGCCGGAGTCTGTAATCACTTCAGGATTAAGGTTAATCCATAAATGATCATCTTGTGATTTAATGAGATTTCTCAATCACGGAATTATATGTCAATTGCAGATTAAATCGGTCCAGTCCTATATGACTACATCATATATAAATGCCCCACTTAGATAACCAATATCGACAGTCCGGATAAGGTGCATTAATGGTGGTTTAATCAATAGACCTCATACTTTGATTAAGTTCACCACGGACTACTAGTTCAAGTGTATCACCATAAATTTAATCCTCATGTGTGACACACACTAAGTTATATGGCTATATATGATACGACTTGGGGTTTTCGGTAGTGTATTTCTTATAAGCACAAAGCAAATAATAAGATGAGAATAAATCGTAATTTATTAATTATAAAAACAATTACATAAATTGTCTTTCGGGCGCTACTTCCAACAATCTCCCACTTTCCCGTAAGGACAAGCAACAATTGTCTTTCGGGCAAACTATATCTAACAATCTCCCACTTGCCCGTAAAGACAAGCAATGATTGTTTTTAGAGCACCACCAAATTATTCTTTCTATTCACAACATTTTTCTACTTGCTCTAAAGCAGATGAGACATATCTCCCAATTCATACCTGCCAAGCGCTTATCAGTGACATTAGATGCCACGCGTCTTGGTAAACTGATCATCTAGGTTGTCGGTTCAAGGCGATCATTAGGACCGAAACGTCGCCTCTCTGCACGGTTTGTCTGATCAGGTGGTACTCTCCCTCAATATGCTTTTGACCTCTTGTGATTGCAAAGATCCTTTGCATAAGCTACCTCTCAACTGTTTCCATAGTAAAATGGTATCAGCTAATCGAGACCTGGAATCACTTCCCGATCCAATAAAGAACTTCTCCATCCATACTGCCTCTTTAGTTGCTCCAAAAGCTGCTATGTATTCGACTAACAGAGTGAAATTGGCAGTGCTGGATTGCTCCAGACTATAGCTCCATCACTATGAGCAAACACTGATTCTGAGATCGATTCACGATCATCCTTAATCCGACAGAATGTCAGAATCAGTGCAGTCAACGACACTCAGCTTCACACCCAAATACACAAGCATATGATTCCTCGTTCTCTAAAGATACTTGAGGATGCACTATACTGCTTCCAATGTCCGAATCCAAGCACTACAAGAAAATCAGGTTTTAATGACAGGGATTCTCGTCATTAAATGGTCGATTCCAGTCATTAAAGACTTTTAATGACAGGAAATTTCCTTTCATTGCTGCCTCCCTAGATAAAGGTAATTAATGACGGGAAGATGATTCCCGTCATTAATTGCATAACACATACAATGACGGTACTATCCGGTTATTAAACAATATTATTAATAATGAGTAATCCCTTCATTATAAAGTCATTTCCCGTCATTAAATCATGATTTAACAAGGACATATCTTATCATTATAGGCTCGGTTTCCCCTCATAAAATAACGATTTGGCAACAACATTTCCCATAACTATTAGGTTATTACCCCATCATTAAATCATGATTTAATAAGGACATATCCGGTCACCGTATGCTTCTTTTCCCCACAATAAATAAAGATTTAGTGACGGATATCTCCTATATCCGATGAAATTTCCAATCATCATTAAAATTCATTTCATATAAGGGAAATTGACCGTGCGTATAAAGTAAAAAATCAAGGAAAATAAAATATTACTAATTTGTTTATTCTATATTAACACTGTGAGAAGGGATCCATTTCAAACTCAACATAAGAAAGTATAATAGTCATATCAAGATAACTTTTTAATCTCTTACAAGAAATCAAGCTCTAATTGGATGTAGGACATTTGTTGCTGACTTCTTATGTTTTCCAGCCAACAATTCAACCATTTCCCCCCACCGACAATGTTGTAGTCAATCATGAAACGAAGAGAAAAGAGAACATTGCTTGCATATGTTATGAAACTCTTCATATCCAACCCTTCAATATGAATGCCCATGTCATGGATGCCTGGAAAAAGTACAATGGTAACAAACCAATTAAGAAATCACTCATTGCCCTTAAGATTATCAAACAAAGGCATAGAGAAATCAGACCCTGGAGAATGTAGGACGTCTTTTCAGAGCCTAGTGCAAGCAGTTTGGACAGTCAAATAAGAATATACAGAGTTGTATGTAGAAAACGAAAAGGATATTTTGTGAGCACCAACAATCCTACGTTATTGATGATTACAAGTAGAAGTTGAAGCATAGATCTTGAAGCCTATGTTATTGATCATTTTTTGGTGTCACAACCTACTATGTGACATGTCCTCTATGTCCTAAGATGTAGCATCTGACACAAGGAAGAGTAATTTTTGATAAATAGAAGTGTACCTTTAATAGTCAAGTGGATATCACTTTCACGCTGTCTATTGATGTATTTGACTATTTAAAAGTCTATTCAATTGTGTAAAATAAACTTTTAAAAAGGCCGAGTCAAAAAGGTATGGTGTCATAGTACATTTTTTAAGGTCAAAATAAAAGGAGATCATTTATAGTACAACTGTTAAAAAATATTTTAATGAGTGGATGAGTTTCTACTCTCTATCACACACATGCACACTCCTAATATGTGAAAATGAGTGGAAATGGATGGATATAATGCATCAACTCTGTATAAGTCATAAGAAAAACGGGTAAAACATGGAAGCATAATATACCCCCAAGCAAGGATCAAGACCTTCTGATAAAAGACGGTAGACAACTCCAAGTGAGCCAAACTGATAAATCATCAAAGAATACAAAACAAAAAATGAATATAGCATCATAAAAAGCTAGAAATCGATTCATTCAAACATGAAAGTTTCATCATATACCTTAAAGACCAAAGACGAAGGTATGATGCAGTATTAGGAGACTGCACCAAGTACAAACTCGATAGAGTGTATCATCTGATGTACATACACTTCACTAAAGTTGAATTCCTCGTGGCGATGTCTAGCAGAGTTGGGTTCGTCATCAATCATCTCATCAGAGGTTCCAAGCAAACCATACGTACAATTTTGGAATCTCTGTACATTTTTATAACAGAGAAAGGTAGAGATGCTAAATTAAACCAACTTATAAAACTTCCCTATGTACACATTTCAAAATAGGGGTGTAATCGACCAGAGTTGAGTCGATACTCCCCAGAGCTCAAGCTCGACTCAATTAAAATAACTCGGTCTCAAACTCGATCGTGTAATAAAAAGACAAGATCGAGCTTGACTCATTTGCTACTGAAAATAACTCGACTATTATTGACTTTTAATAACCTGACTTTCTATATTCAAAAGAGAATTTATCCCAGTTTCTCTATATCCAAAGATTTGAGAGAATTATTCCATGAGGGGTTGGGTAGAAAACCTCTCGTTGAATTTTGCATACGAAAAATGCATTATCATCTTAACTAATAAGATGCGTGGGATATTTCCAACAACTTGTTCTCAAGTATTCGACCAAAGCAAATTCTTAGAATATAGTCCACTTCTCTAATTCAGAGAAGCTTTGGCTCGTCAGTTCTTGACTTCAGATAACACACCCATGTTGTTCACAACTATTGCAGTGTCACCCTTTGTTAACACTAGCGTTTACAACTTTACCAATATTGATTCTCTAGTCTACAAAAGACTCATCAATATTCTGGTCAAGCCCACACATTTCAAAACATATGAATTTTAATGACCTAGAGGTTTGCTTTAATCCACCAATGGATATAAGCATCATCATTGGCTTTAAGCTAAAACCCTTCCGTTCCGAATGAATTCAAGCTCCTTTGTTCGGCAAGAAAGTTTTACGGCATCACCCCCGGTAATCTTCCAAACTTTCCGGGGAGTTAATCAAGGCCGAATGGTGAGAGAGTTTCGGGCATCACCCCTGTTTAACTCTGTACTTCTCAAGGAATTACCCCTAGACCACTTGGCTTTTCTTAGAAAGATAAACTTTCTCATTCATTTGACTCTTTTCCATGTAGATCCAATTTCTCCCATTGGGCCGAGACACTCAGATGGTTCTACAAAAGTATGAACAGACATAGAGTACCAAAACTCCATTTATGGGTTTATGACTTTAAACCAGCCTCTTATTTTCAAAATCTTATACAGTCCTTCCAAAAGACCATAGGTTATCAATCACCACCAGCAGACTGTAATGTCTGCATAATCACTGTGGGTCAATGGATAAACCATGCTCCCAATGCTTTAGGGTGAATTGATATTCTCGTCTTGTTCAGTAGTATTTATTAGTGTAACCCCCAACAACCAATGTTGGATGTGGTCTGATTAAATCAGATAGCAACTCCTTGAGTAACTGTACTTCAAGGTCTAAGGTTGTTATTTAAACTGTTGGAAATAAAATTTATGTTTTGATGATAATTCATCATAATTATTCAAAGTATTATCTTAACCTCATTGATGAAGTGCTGAAGCTAGCTGTTATAGTGAAAAGCTAAAAGATGTCTAGAACTGAATGTTTAAGTTTTACTAGAGTCTGATATTTGTATAGGTTACATCAGACAAGCACTGTAATAGTTAGTGTGTCGTAAAACTGAAAACTGGGAAATCATTCGAAAACTGGGAAATCATTCGAAAACTGGAAATCATCAAGATAAACAAACTGAAGAAGATAAGTTCGCCGAGGGACACAGACTCGCTTGGCTTATCCGGAAATTGAAGAACCGAGGGTCACGGACTCGCTTATTGAAGATCGAAGAACCGAGGGTTCAAACTCGCTTATGAAGACTACGTCGAGACGTAAAGTTAGACTTCGGTGCAAGATTGTGGTGACTGAACCGACTTTATGGATCTTGTATGAAGACCTAAGAATCATAAGGACAATGAATTCTTAGATGATAATGAGTCATGGTGTACTCGATTAAATCAATTATAATCGATGGAAAATTGGAGTAGTGATATTTGAAGAAGAGTAAAATCTTAGTTAATGCTCCAAGTCGGTCAAGAAACCGACAAGTGATAAACTCGCATATAAACCGATAAGGATACTCGCTTTATAAGTCGGTCATCCGATAAACCGATAAGTACAAATCGAACGTTGTAATGGAAGCAATTTCATTGGATGAAATACTGACACAGCAGAACGGTCAGAAATATATTCGTTACATGATAGACGTTGATACAATTCGAATTCAAGCCAAGTGAACGTTGGACCTCACACTACAAATAGAGGACTTTGCACCAAGAATTAAACATATACAAGAACGAACATAGAGATTTAACAAGAATTATCGTGTGCATTAATCATTCGAATTGCTATCATCTTGACGCTATAAAGAGATCAAATCAAGAAATTCTTCAAAGTGTTCAAGCTACCAAGAATTTATCAAGAATCAGACACTTTGAAGAACCACAAACAAGAATCAATTTATTGATTCTCAACCCAACTTTGATTCTACATCAATGGTTTAGACTGTGAAGCAAACCGGGAAGGTTTTGTCAAGGACAGTTGTGCCAAGCAGTCGGGCAGACTGTGTTTGTGGTGGTAGCTGGTGAAGAGGCAATTCAACCCTCTAAGGACTAGTGTTCAAGAAATTGAAGAACATCAATTCTACATGTTCTATAACTGTTTAGATAGTGAAGCTAGGGATTAGCCAAGGACTATTGTTTAGGACTTTTTGTAACAGTTCACCTCAAGAAGTTCTAGTGGAATTTTCCTCCGCACCACGGGGAAGAGAGGACGTACATGATTACACCACCTGGAACCTCTATAATATTTGCCTTATTTACTTTACGCATTTATTTATTTACTCAGCATCTACTTACAACACTTTGATAATTGATTGTTACACACTTCACTGTTCACAAACTGACATTCATCAGAATTCAGTTTACTACGCTCAGTTTTCATAAAAGAACAACAAGATCATGAAAAAGGCTAGAATTATATCCGATGCCGGTTGACTCAGTTTTGATTAAGTCACTTTGATTTAAAATCAGCTCAGTCAGCTTAACTCCACACAAGTTTCCAATTGGACCGTAATTTGTTTAAAATCCAGCTTAGGGAAAGTTTTTAGTGACAAGTTTATTCACCCCCCCTCTAAACTTGTGCCCCGCCTCTAAACTTGTGTTAGCCTTTCCAAGGGACCAACAATTGGTATCGGAGCAGTGTTTCTTTGACAAGATATCATTCGCTCCATATCTCCTCAAGTTGTTCTCATTTGAAAGCTCAGTTCTAGTTAATTTACTATCAGTCTTCACTCACTCACAATGGATAACAATCAATATGCAAGACAATGCTTATGTGCAACATGGACAGATTTGACGAATATAAACGTCGTATGCTGGCTTTTCTAGAAGCTACTCATGATGAAATGATGGATGTACTCATTGATGGACCAATTCAGATCACTCACATGCAAACTATTGATGGACAGTAAGTTTGAGTTGCGAAGCCCAAATCCGAATGGACTAGTGATGATCGCAAGCGAAACAATCTCAACAACGTTGCTATGGATTTTATCCTCAGAACTCTTGACAAGAACATGTACTTAAAGGTGAAAGAATGCACAACGCCAAGGAAATATGGGACAAACTACAACTTGTTTGTGAAGGAACAGATTCAATTAAAGAAAATAAAATCTCTGTTGCAATTAGATCTACTCAAGATTGAGTACTCTAAGAAAGTTATCGATACAAGAATTTTGAAGGCATTACCAATGTGCTGGAAAATGAAGGTCACTGCTATGGAAGAATCTAGAAGACTTGACATAGAGGATTCATTCAAAATCTTCTCAGACTTGAAAGCTTACGAATTCAGTGAAGATTTTACAAGTACAGCTGCAATAATCAAAGCTCTGGAGGAACCAAAAACCACAACACTCGCAGCAGCATCAAATGAAATTCAAGAAAACTCATCAAGCAATCTTCATGAATTGGATGAGATGGAAGAACAAATGGCTCTAATGATGAACGAATTCGAAGAATGAAGAGTGGACATCCAATCACTCCGAAGTTTATCAAAAGGGCTCCTGAGAAAAGAAAAGATGATGAATATCTTTGTTTCAACTGCAAGAAACCTGGACATTATAAGGCTGAATGTCCAGAACTGACCAAGAAGACGCCACTAAGAAGAATTGGTAAAAGAGCACTCCTTGCTGGAGATGAGTCAGATTATGAAGCTGGTACTGAAAAACTATCAGATGACACAGCTTTAATGGCACACATGGAAGATCTAAATGAGGTATGTGAATCTAATTCTAAATATTCCTCATCACAAATTTCCATGCAAAATGTGTGTTCTTCGACTGCTGACTCCAATCCAAAAAATCTAGAATTAGAAGAAACTCTTGACGAATTGATGAATCAGCTAGTAACTATTCAAGCTGGTTATGAATCAATTAAAGCTGAAAAAGAGAATCTAATTCTTGAAGTTGAAAGATTGAAGTCTGAACTAAAAATGTTGAAATCGACTAAAATCGATAAAGAAAAGATTCAAGATCAACCTCATCGCATCGACGACGAAAGAATCGAATCATTTGCTCAATCAAGTTCGATTCTTCGGATTCAAATCGGAAAACCATATGGAGACAAAACTGGTTTAAGATTTGATACACAGCAATCATCTAAGAATGGAACCAGCAAAGCTGCCAAACCTAGTACCAAAACTGGTATTAAGTTTGTAACTGAACAACTTCCTCAAACTGAGAAAATTGCTGAACCAGTAAAGCCACTATCACATAGGATAAATCAGTTTTCCAAGAAAACAACTAGATTTACCAACAAAGGTAAACCAAATGGTAAATCAGCTATATCTCAAGAAAACCTAATTGGGAAATCAACTACCAGGTCCACAAAAACCAATCAAGTCAAGAACCAGAAAAATTTCAATCAAAGTAAATCCAAGAATGTCAATCATTCAAAGATTCACACATTTAGGGGGAAAGGAACATTATATCCCACTGATGATAATTGGAATTTTACTTCATCTACTAATAAAACTGATAATAGCAATCATTCCAGACAGAAACTTATCACAAGTTTCAGTCCAAAACTCAGCAGAGAGCTAATCTCAGTTCTCAGAAAAAGTCTCAGTACCAAGGTCCGTCCAGACCTCAGTAAAAGGAATGATGGTTATTATTCAAGTTTCAATAGAAAGCATGATGGAAACAAATTTCAGCCAAAAGATCTGAGAGATCATATAAATAAGAAACAATCCAAACATAGACACTACGGGAGTGTGGCTTACATATATGAAAACAAGTGCAACAATATCCGAAGATTACCTAAAGGATATATCCCAAGAGTTGTACTGACAACTGACCCCTATGGACCCAAACTGAGTTGGGTACCTAAAACTATTTAATTTTTATTGCAGGATATATGGTACTTTGACAGTGGTTGCTCTAGGCACATGACAAAGAGTAAAGACTGTATCAGTAATTTTATTGCAAAAGATGGACCAAAGGTTAATTTTGGAAGTAAAGACAAACCTGGATACACCAAAGGATATGGTACCCTAATCAGGAATGGTCTTACAATCAAGAATGTATCTTATGTAGAAGGATTACACTACAATCTACTCAACACCAGTCAATTCTGTGACATGGGATACAAATTTAATTTTGACAAAGAATTATGCGTTGTCGTCAGCGAATCAGCTTATCAAGTTGTTTTAGCCGGAAGAAGAAAAGAAAATATGTATGTAGTACATCGGACAACGACCGTTGTTTGAAATATGTTTTCTTGTGCATACCAAATCAGAAATCAGTTGGCTATGGCACAAGAAACTGAGTCATCTTAACTTTGATGACATCAACACACTTGTTAAGAAACAGTTAGTCATTGGACTACCGGAAATATCATATAAGAAGGACAGCTTATGTGATGCTTGTCAACAAGGAAAGCAAACAAAAGGAAGTTTCAAGACCAAGTCTCAGCATTCAACAACCAGACATCTAGAGTTATTACACATGGATTTATTTGGCCCTATTACACCAATAAGTATCAGTGGAAAGAAGTATACATTGGTGGTAGTACATGATTTTTCAAGATACACTTGAGTAATATTCTTAACTAAGAAAATTTAAACCAAGCAAAGACTTACAGAACTACTCAAGAGACTTCAGAATCAGAAAAGGAGTATCAGTTGTGAAAATAAGATCAGATAAGGGAACTGAATTCCTCAACTGCGTAATTATTGAATACTGTGAAGAGAATGGTGTCTTACACCAACTTGCTGCCACAGGAACACCTCAACAAAATGGTGTAGCTGAAAGAAGAAACAGAACACTCAAAGAAGCAGGGAGGACTATGAGCTGTGAAGCAAAACTACCTGAAAGATATTGGGCAAAAACAGTTAACACTGCCTGTTATACACAGAACAGAGCTCTCGTGAACAAAAGACATGAGAAGACCCCTTATGAAATTTGGAATGGAAGAAAACGAAATGTTTCATACACAACAATGGGAAATATCAACTTCATGTTTTTCAGCCCAAAGCTGATGAAGGAATCTTTCTAGGATACTCAAGTGTCAGCAAAGCTTTTAGAGTACTAAACAAAAGGACACTCAAGCATGATGAATCAATTCACGTGGTATTTGATGAACCAAACTTCCCTGGAGAAACAACTGAAGACAGACCAGAACCAGTTTCTCAGTCTCAGTTACCAATCTTACTAGAACCAGTTTTTGTTGACATTGGGAGACTACAAATTTCAGAATGTTCAAATCTAGATCAGTCTCAGGTTCCAACTACTCAACAAACCACACCTGAACTACATGTTCCTGATCCAACTGAAGAAACTCAAGAACCAGCTTTGAAGAACCGATCGAACAAGATATAAATTCTTTGATGCGTACACCCACGTATCAATGGATGAGAGATCACCCTAAAGAACAAGTAATTGGTGATACTCAAGCTTGAGTTCGAACAAGACATCAACTAGATGCAATGATTGCATGTTTCCTATCACAATCGAACCCAATGAAATAGAAGAAGCTTTGAAAGATCCAGATTGGATATTAGCAATGCAAGATGAACCGAATGAGTTCGAAAGAAATCAAGTCCGGGAATTGGTAGAAAGACCAACTTTCATGTCAATATTATAGGAACCAAGTGGGTTTTCAGAAACAAACTTGATGAAGATGGGAATATTATCAGAAACAAAGCTAGACTTGTAGCTAAAGGATACTCTCAAGCAGAAAGCATAGACTTTGATGAAACCTATGCACCAGTTGAAAGATTAGAAGCAATCAGAATATTTCTTGCCTTCGCAGCTCATAAGAAATTCAAGGTTTACCAGATGGATGTTAAAAGCGCATTTTTTAATGGAATTCTTGAAGAAGAAGTATATGTTCAACAACCACCTGGATTTGAAATCAAAGATCAATCTGATAAAGTTTTCAGACTAAGGAAAGCTCTTTATGGATTAAAACAAGCACCAAGAGCTTGGTATGAAACTTTGTCTCAGTTTCTAGTAGATAATGGATTTATCAAAGGGACTATAGACAAAACCTTGTTCAGAATGAAAAATGGTGAAAATACTCTACTTGTTCAAATTTATGTTGATGACATCATCTTTGGATCGGAAGATGAACAATTATGTGAGAAATTTGCAAGTTTGATGAAAAGCAAATTCCAAATGAGTATGATGGGAGAATTGAATTACTTCCTTGGATTACAAGTTAAGAAATTAGATGATGGAATTTTCATTCACCAAACCAAGTATACAAGAGAACTTATCAAAAAGTTTGGCATGGAAAAATCAACTGGAATTTCTACACCAATGGGGACCAACATCAGATTAAATGAAGATAAGAAGGCAAAGATGTTGATCAAACACTTTACAGAAGAATGATTGGAAGCTTACTCTATCTTACAAAGCAAGTAGGCCGATATATCTTTTACCGTCGGTGTATGTGCAAGATTTCAAATCAAAACCAAAAGAAAGTCATCTCACGGTTGTGAAAAGAACATTGAAATATCTCAAAGACACGGATGGAGTTGGAATTTGGTATTCAAAAGAAGGAGAATTCAAGCTAATATCTTATTCGGACTCGATTATGCTTGGATGCAAAGTGGACGAGAAAAAGCACATCGTGCACATGTCGCTTACAAGGAAATAGACTTGTGTCATGGTTTAGCAAAAGCAAAACTCAATCTCAACTTCTACAAATTTGCCGAATACATAGCAAATGGAAGTTGTTGTGCTCAAGTTTTATGGATTAGACAAAGAATTAAGAGATTATGGGATAGAAGAAGGAATGATTCCCATAATGTATGATAACACAAGTGCAATTGCAATCACTGATAATCCAGTTTTACACTCAAGGACAAAGCACATTGATGTGCGTCACCACTTCATAAGAGAACATACAGAGAAAAAGGATATAACAGTTCTTTATGTACCAACTGAAGATCAGCTGGCAGATATCTTTACAAAGCCATTGGACAAAGACAGATTTGCCAAACTAAGAACTGAATTAGGGATAATCAAAGTTAGTTGAAATTAGTTAAGCAAGATATTCGTCAAGGGGATTAATCTTTGTTATGCTGGGTGCGCTCACTTAACAGATTAGTCATTGACATCAACAATTTCAAACTGATCAACTAAAACTGAAACTGACAGACTTTTTCTGAAACTGAAAGTTATATCTACAAACTGACTTCAATCTCAGTTTCTATCCCAGTCAACTTAAGTCAAAGGTTGACAAGATAAAAGCGATAGCAGTTATATCGCATTTAATTACTGCAGTTCTTTTTGTCAGAATATTACGTGTGCACTCCACGATTATCAGAACAGTGCATACATTGGTTACCCAAACCATCATGGAATTTGAAAAGTTGTACTACTCAACCGCCAGTCTTTCCTACCTATTTATTCATCCCTCGTTCACACTACTTTTAATCAAGTTTCAAATTCCTCATTTCTTTCATTAAAACAGAATCAGACTCTTCACAACCCTCTCCTCTCAAAAATCAATTTTCGTGTTGACACCCAGTTATGTCCACATCAGAAAAATCATAACAACAAAGACTAATAACAGAGCTAGATGAATTTTCATTCGAAGTGTATGAAGCCTTGTGTCAAAACACTCTGTTAGCAAGTCACATCTGTGCAAAGATTGAAAAACAACCAGGATTAAGAAATATTCTGGAAGTTACATTCAAAGAAAAATGTGACTTGGGAGGTATTTTGCAATTTTCGCAAAATATGCGTTTGGTAAGAGACTCTCTAATGACAACAGTTCGCGGAGATCGAATTGCTATCAACGAAAAAGTCATGATGTCACTTTTTGGCTTCACAAATTCTTCTGTGACATCAACAGATTTATCTACACTACCATTGGATAGGACTACATTTCTAAAGAGGCTAACTTTTTCTACGGTACCAATCAAAGTTGGTATTCATGTTGACAAAATCAAGCCAGAATTTGGACACCTGAGCATTTGGCTCAGCAAGCATATCATTGGAAAATCCAAAGGAATCAGTACACTGTCTAAAGAAAACATCTAACTAATGAACATTATCTGGGATGAAATAGAATTCAATTGGGCGGTGTTAAATAGTCAACCGAAAAAAAGAAGCAACATTTAGCCGAATTAGACAGTATACAAAGAGCTCAAGCTGAAGGTCAGGCAACTGTTGGTAGATTTCGACTGAAGAAAACACTAAGTGGAATCATCCAATTCTACCTGGAAAGACTTAAGGAAGGGAAGCAAGCAAGGCAAGCTGAAACTACAAAAGAAATAACAGCAGAAACAGGAACAACTTCCCAACCTGAAGCAAAGTCGAAAACCGTGTCTCAAATAGAAACCGAACACGTAGGAACCAAGCGAAAGGCGGACTCAAGACAAGAAAGATCGGTTGCAAGATGTTTATACCCAGCAACCTCAAGTATGACAGCACCAACTGAGGGGGAACAACAGCAACAATAGCTGACAACTGAAGACACAGGGAAAACCACTCTTGCTGATATTACTTCTCAATCACAACATCAATCGGTTCAAAGAATCACCCCGGCTTTTGAAGCGGATAAAATTGTCAGACTAATGAAAATGAAGCTTAAACCAAAGGATTCTCGTGATGCTAATCTACAGATTGAAGAAAAGTTACTCTTGGAGAAATTGGAAATCGGAGATCTATATGCTCTATTTCCTATATCAGAGTTTCTTGAAAATTGTTTCAAAAGGTTTACTGAACTAGCTCAAAGGAGAGAATCAACCACATCATCTGCTCCTAAAGAGAGTTCAAAGAAAATGGATGATGATGAAGATGATCATACAAGAAAAGAAGCTGATGTGACTACAGTTTTGCCTTCAGATATTCAACCTCAACCTATAGCTACGCAAACTGTAAGTCAGCAAGAAGAGTTGCCAGTTGGAAATCAGACAACTGACACTCAGCAAGCAGCTGATAAAACTGATAATCAACAACTGATGATTATTGAAGACATCACTCACCCCAAGGATCAACTTGAAACGACATATGATCCTTCTGACATCCTAACAAAGGATGAGTTGGCCAAAGTTCATGAAAACTTGAAGATTGTGCTCATTCACAAGGATGCACAAAATGGCCTTCTATCAAATATTTCTGGATATCTCTATTATAGAACCGTAACCGATGTCTCGCTTCATGCAAGACTAGAGATGATCCACAAATCCGATTCAAGTTCTCGTTTCGAAATTCTCGTTACTAAAACAAAACTAGAAGACTCAACCGCGTAGATCGGGAAACTCATGCTCAAGCTTATTGGCACATGAATCAAGATATCTATGGGTTAGAAACTCACTTAAGGAAGTAATTACTTATCGACAACGTATATCGCCGACCAACAGCAACCCATGCCTTGGTAGATCGGCTATATGATGCCAAAAAGGGGGAAGTCAAGAAGAAAAGTCAAGATACTTAAAGAGATGAAGCGACTTGAAGAAGAATTGCAAAGATACAAATCGATCCTAAGTTCTTAAGGAAAGAACTAACCGATGAGCAAACTCATTCGAAATACAACAACCCGGAGAAAAGAGAGCTACTCTTACAAAGGATCTCAGATGAAGTTTATCAACGATCACAATCCTATTAAAGCCAAGTACAAGGATAGGACATTTTATCTGATATATTTTCAAAGCAGAAAATGGCACAATACAAGAAGAATCAGATGATTGATGACAAACTGAAGATTAAAGACAAGACTAAACAAATGAAAGTTGATGTAGTCGAATTTGAAAATACTACTTGAAAGAATCAGACTTACCAAAGCTACTTCTATGGAGAAGATGGAAAGAAGGAAGTCAAGTTGACTACAACAAGACATTTTCAAAGGAAGACTCCAAGCTAGAAAATGAATATCATCTGTATGACAAAGAAAAGAAGTTTATTTCAGTTAAGAAAAAGCTTAGTCTTTAATCTCAGTTGTTTGGACTAAATGAAACTATTCCAGTTTTTGATCATTCTAATGAAATCCAGTTTTCCAGTTTTACATTGTTTTACATTGTTTTGATCTTTAAGATTTTCTTTTAAGGAGAGTTTTGGCATCATCAAAAAGAGGGAATTGTTGGAAATAAAATTTATGTTTTGATGATAATTCATCATAATTATTCAAAGTATTATCTTAACCTCATTGATGAAGTGCTAAAGCTAGCTGTTATAGTGAAAAGCTAAAAGATGTGTAGAACTGAATGTTTAAGTTTTACTAGAGTCTGATATTTGTATAGGTTACATCAGACAAGCACTGTAATAGTTAGTGTATCGTAAAACTAAAAACTGGAAATCATTCTGAAAACTGGAAATCATTCGAAAACTGGAAATCATCAAGATAAACAAACTGAAGAAGATAAGTTCGCTGAGGGACACAGACTCAGTTGGTTTATCTGGAAATTGAAGAACTGAGGGTCACAGACTCAGTTATTGAAGATCGAAGAACTGAGGGTTCAAACTCAGTTATGAAGACTACGTCGAGACTGTAAAGTTAGACTTCAGGCAAGATTGTGGTGACCTGAACTGACTTTATGGATCTTGTATGAAGACCTAAGTATCATAAGGACAATTAATTCTTAGATGATAATGAGTCATAGTGTACTCTGATTAAATCAATTATAATCAGATTGAAAATTGGAGTACTGATATTTGAAGAAGAGTAAAATCTTAGTTAATGCTCCAAGTCGGTCAAGAAACCGACAAGTGATAAACTAAGTATAAAACGATAAGGATACTCGTTTTATAAGTCAGTCATCCGATAAACTGATAAATACAGTCGAACGTTGTAAAGGAAGCAATTTCATTGGATGAAATACTGACATAGCAGAACGGTCAGAAATATATCCGTTACAAGATAGACGTTGATACAATTCTAATTCAAGCCAAGTGAACGTTGGACCTCACACTATAAATAGAGGACTTTGCACCAAGGATTAAACATATACAAGAACGAAGATAGAGATTTAACAAGAATTATCGTGTGTATTAATCATTCGAATTTCTATCATCTCCACGCTATAACAAGATCAAATCAAGAAATTCTTCAAGTGTTCAAGCTACCAAGAATTTATCAAGAATCAGACACTTTGAAGAACCACAAACAAGAATCAATTTATTGATTCTCAACCCAACTTTGATTCTACATCAAAGGTTTAGACTGTGAAGCAAACCGGGAAGGTTTTGTCAAGGACAGTTGTGACAAGCAGTCGGGCAGACTGTGTTTGTGGTGGTAGCTGGTGAAGAGGCAATTCAACCCTCTAAGGACCAGTGTTCAATCAATTGAAGAACATCAATTCTACATGTTCTACAACTGTTTATATAGTGAAGCTAGGGATTAGCCAAGGACTATTGTTTAGGACTTTTTGTAACAGTTCACCTCAAGAAGTTCTAGTGGAATTTTCTTCCGCACCACAGGGGAAGAGAGGACGTACAAGATTACACCACCTGGAACCTCTATAATATTTGCCTTATTTACTTTACGCATTTATTTATTTACTCAGCATCTACTTACAACACTTTGATAATTGATTGTTATACACTTCACTGTTCACAAACTGACATTCATCGGAATTCAGTTTACTACACTCAGTTTTCATAAAAGAACAACAAGATCAAGAAAAAGGCTAGAATTATATCTGCTGCCGGTTGACTCAGTTTTGATTAAGTCAGTTTGATTTAAACTTAGCTCAGTCAGCTTAACTCCACACAAGTTTCCAACTGGACCGTAATTTGTTTAAAATCCAGCTTAGGGAAAGTTTTTAGTGACAAGTTTATTCACCCCCCCCCCCCTCTAAACTTTTGTTAGCCTTTTCAAGGGACCAACATAAACATTCTTTTAAAAAAAGGTGTAAAAGTGTTACTCTCATCATCCGATCTTAAGAATCTTATAACCAACCTTCACTCATTGTATTTAGATATTTCACGATTAGTCATCATCTGAACGTGTATGCAAAATCTCCAGTCTTACCTTCAAGCATAAATTCTAAATGCCTCTATTTACATAAGTGTAATAAATTTACTTCACTCATTATCCACAAATTCATAAGAATTTTCTAGTAGACTTCTCGGTATTAAATAACAATGTAAACCGTTATTTTGCAATCAATATCTTAATTGAGTTAAGCATTGTATTGTAGCATATCAATAACTATACAAGACAATATATGGTTTATCCTTTCGGTGAAATCGTTTCACTCGGAGGTAGGCCGAGCATCGCTTCCCAATACTATGCTATAGCCTATATCCGAGCATGGAATACTCTCTTCTCTCGGTAATATCACGATTCCTCTAGATATTTAGATAAACTAATCGGCGTTTTGAGTTGTCGTTAGACAAAGTGTCTACCACTCAAAAGCTTCCACTAGCTTGTATCCTTCATAAGACCCCAAAGGTCAATATGAACAAGTTGTGATACTTCTTCAGCTCTATTACCTTTTCCTTATTGAAAAAGTTACTTAGTCATTTTTCCTTTGTGAGAGTGTTCTTAGACTGGGAGATAGGAATCACCCTTAGCCAGACTTAAGACCTTATCTTTAGGATATATGCACGAATTAATAGATGATGAAGAATCGTTTATCTAAATACGGAAACCATTTGCCTTAATAGTTTATGATGTGTTACATATACCTATCTAGCATTACTTAGTGGTTCTGACTTTATCAGACAAAATTTCGAGTCTCAGAATCGTATAAAAATGTCATACTCACTTTCTTTAATGAAACTATATTATCAATATGAAAGTAAATCAATTTGTTCCAACGAATCTGAAAAAATCAGAAATTAGATTTCTGCGATATTCAAGGATTAAAATCCGAAATTTATTTCCATATATCACTCCCACTATCTTTACTGAAATAACTGCCCGTAGTCTATTCTTTAATCTTGAATGCCAAGCTACCTTGTTCATTACAAAAGAACTTTATCTTCTGAGTCAAATAACTAGGTTAAGAAAGTCTCTAAGGATTCATAGGTTGGTGATCCGAAATCACTTTCTTTATCCTTTACTTTCTTTTATTAATATTTCGGTTTAGCCTTTCACTTATTTAGTTTAGACGACTTACACTTGTAGACATTTACCTTCCCATTCTTGGCTTTCTATAAAGGAAATGGCCGTGAACTAGCGAGTTCATTTGAGTAGACACTACTCATAAACTCGTGGGATGTCTAGTGAGATTGATACCAAATCATTCTCGTCATCTTGAACTAATTGTGTTTTTTCTCTCATCCAACACAAGTGATAGCAAGACATCTTTATCAATGGCACTTAAGTTTGAAGGTTTAAGAGGAACATCCTCTTCCTAAAAATTAATTTGCATTTTCGATTATTGAGTTCAACGTTCTTGTTACTTTTCCACTTTTACGAAACCATCATTAGTCAATTTATCGTGTTTAGAAGTTTAGATACCTTTAGATGATATATATTGCAAAAATAAAGTATGACAATAGAAATTATAAATCTAATCATACACCACAACATATAATAATTTTAGTAATTATAAACGTAATGTCGAGCATGCAGTTTATCCTACCATTCCAAGGATTTAATCTCACACCTTAGTGCCGCCGTAGGGTAGGTGAAAGGGGTGACGATTAAATTGAAACAATCTCTTTCAACAATTAAACCATTTACGAATCGAACATCTCCTATTTAATTGTTGATTACCTTCCTTTTTCAGCCAAGATATTTCCTAAAATATCCTTGTGAGTGTGACCTACTATTTCATATTTTTAATTACGCCCCGAGTATGCTGCCGAAGGGTAGGTCAGTGACCCGACGAGTACTCAAAATCCTATCCTTTCAGAGACCAAGGCTTGAATATTGATAGCGGTGAAGGCCGGCCGAAATTGAAGCGGCACGAGGCGTCACCATTCTCTCACGTGCTTGTGTCAACAGTAGAGGCCGTGGGGTCGGTTGTCACCTTCCCCGCTCCTACTCGTTATTTTGAAAAATAAGTAGTCTCATTAGGATTTTTTTTTTGGAATTATTCTACAATCCGAAAAACAATCAATCATAAATATTTAAAAATTTTATTCCTCCCACTAGTTCACCGGTTCCAAATACCGTCAAACTAGTGTCACTTATTCACGACTTTCCAATTTCTCGGATTTATAAATTCTTTGTGTAGACACTACACAATCAAAATTCACCAACAATTTTATAATCCTAATATATTAGGACTTATGAATTTCTCAATAATTTGAAAACAATAAATCACGAGATTTAAAGCTCCCACTAGTTTATCGGTTCCAAATACCGTCTAACTAGTGACACTATATTCATGATTTTCCAATTTATCGATTATTTAGAAAATCTCTTGTGTAGTCACTACACAATTAAAATTCACTAAAAGTATTTTATAGTCCTAATATTGTCATGACAAAATTTTAGGATCGTATAATTTTATCTCAATAATTTAAAAACTATAAATCATGAAAAGCAATCACCAACTTATCGGTATTAAACCCTGGCTGAGCTTTAACTGAGTTCACCAAACGGTGTCGGGATTGTCTAAGCTGACCCGTCCTCTTCGTTGGTTCATATACGACTGCTGGATGAATGTTGGGGAGATTTTGCATCATTAAAACAAAAGAAAATTTATAAAACCTATACTACCATGCAAAACTACCTCCTAACCGGCCGAATACCGGGTAGTTGCTAGTAAAGTTGGATAAGTACGGGTATCGATCCTCAGGGAATTGGGATGTTGAATCTAATTTTATTAATCCTCTCAATTGTTACTCAAGAAAACAAATAAACGAAAGAACGAACAAATAACACATAGAACAAGTAAACTAAATCTAAGCTAAAACGAAATAAAACTAAACTAAACTAACGATACATGGGCTCAAACAATGTACAAACTAAGTGATCTCAATCCTAGTTCATCTCATGACTTTAATTCAAATTGTGGCTTCATCTTTTCACGAGACATAAACCCCTAATTCCTTAGCGAATCTATTCTCAAGCTACGGATTCCTAATTCCTTAGTAAATCCAATTTATCAATCTCTCATCTTCCGAATGTTGAGACTGATTTTCAATACAAAACTCGGTGTAGATTCAAATTACTCTCGTATAATCGAATCTAACAACCTAGATAATTAATCGATTAATTTGTCATCATCAATGATTAAAGATCCTATCTTTCTATGGTGATCTAGTCTACGCAACTCTCGTATGTTGTAACTATCAATCGCAAACCAATCTCTCGATAAAGTTCACACATAGCATCATAATCAAAGAAAGATACAAAATCAATTAAAGATCATAAAAAACGAATAAGGACTGAATAAATTAAATAAATAAACTCACGTAGTTTGGTACATGATTGAATCCATGAATCGAAAACGGAAGAAAAACGACATCTAATCTAACCCCGGATCACCCGAGCACAAGGCTCGGGTGACCGGCCTCAAGCTCGCCAAATTGCCGCCGCCGTGTTGCAAATTGCGGCCGTATCAAATTGTAATAATATGGGATGATGCATGCGCATATATATAGATTAAAGGCGGCTGGGATACAATTAGGGTTGCATGCTTGATGTCGGCCGAATGAATTCCTTATTTAATTAGGATTTGGAGTATGTCGGTCGCTCAATGCATGAATTTAGGAATGAAACTTCTAAAATTCATATCTTGAGTTGTAGACCTCCAAAAATTATGATCCGAATGTCATAATTAAGCTCTCGGAAAACTCTACAACTTTCATTAAGGACTCTTCTTCGTAAAACGCCTTTTTGATTAGCCCGTCGTATTACGAGTATATTACGACATTTTCCAATACCACAGCATCATTATTCAAACTTGTAACGCTCATATCTCGGGCCTCGTAAGTCGGAATGAAGTGATTCAAGATCCTGTAGAATCCTCTCTTCAAGCCCTACAACTCTTCTCTTGAGGTCGAGAGTCAAATCAGTGTATATCATATCAAGAACTGCGTCGGAAGTTTGGCTGCTTGAAAGCTTCATTCCAAGCTTTATCTCCATCTTTATCCTCTTCCAAGTCAAAAACATGTATCTACATTGCATCCAAACACCACAAAAACGTAACAATATCCAAAACCATATAAAACAATCAAATAATCGTATAAATTGATACGTTTTCATATTTAACCGTTGAAAACCTCATTCACTCAATATTTGAATATATAGCTCAATTTCTATGAAAGGAATACATATATAGGGGAAATTGATGTATAATATATATGTGAAAATCACTATAATTTAGCCCTAAACAATGAATCGGGCTAAGGCTGCCCCATTGAGCCGAAACTCGCCGGATGTCTTGACCTTGTCGGACCCCCGACGCTAACGTCGCACGTGTGCGGGTGCTGGGTTGAAAAGCAGGCTAAGGTTGCCCCATTGAGCCTTAGCTAGCCGGATAGCTTGACCTTGCTGGACCCCGTGGCTAACCCTGCACTTGGACGGACAAGTCGAGTCGAGCCGAAACTATGTTGACCGCCCAAACCAATTTTCGAACCATTTGCTCTTTTGGTGTCCAACTTTTCCGGATTTTCCAATTTTATCAATTATTAAAATTCTTTTATGTAGTCACTACATAATTAAAATCCATGAATGATTTTTAGATCCCAAAATTTTATTTTTTTTTATCATGTGAATTTTATATCCCGATAAAATACCTTTTCCTATAATTAATTTAATTAATTTTTGATCTAAATTAATTATCGTGTTGATACATGTCTAATTAATTTCAATATTAATTTTCTACATGTATGCATACGTTGCCAGAGTGGAATTCATGAATATGATGCATGGCATTGTTATATCACATAAATAATCATATAAGAAAATAAATGCAAAAAATAAATCACTGAGATGGACCGTTGGTACCCCCGTATCTAATCTATAAACCTAAAATTAAATAAATAGATAAACCCTACTTTCAAAAGTTTTACTAATATCTAATTATAAATTGCCGCCGCATTGTATATTGTTTTTCTGGTCCAGATCTTTAACCAAAGTTTCTTAGCTGAGTTGGTGCAGTGCTCTTCCTTCCATCACAGCAGCCTGGGTTCGAATCACTGCAACTGTGCTTTTTTCTTTTTGTTACTGCACTGATGTCATCATTACATCAGCACCCAAAATCAGCAACAGCATTCGGCAACAGCAGCAGCGCAATTAAAAAAAATACTTTTCCCTTTTCTTTTTTTTTCAGCAACAAAAATAAAAAATAATACAACAAACGGTCTCCTACACCCGGGAAACGGGTTTACAATAGATCTAATGGTAAACAGACGCCAACCCTAATCAATCTCGTCAACCAAATCATTCAATCGCATTTATTAAAAAATTGAAAGATTCAATTTTATTCTATTCCACTCCTTATTAATTAATTATGCAATCATGATCACAAAATCGCTTTAACCTCGCTCTGATACAATATGCTGGATATACAGAATCCCGAATCCGGATCCGATCCATAATTGGATCGTCAGACCTGATTCACAGCACCGATCGAGACACTCGATCTTGCACAGCGGAAGCTACGAATAAATTTGCATGCGATTATACCATGATATGATCTACATAAATAATTAACTTAACTATGAGAAGGTTAAAGATTTACCTTGTTCAAGAGGAATAATAAATCGACAAATAGAGAAGCCACAGTCTTCCGGATTATATCTCCTAGCGACGATTGGTGGACGTCGATCCTCGCCTCAGAACCTCCTCGAATAGGCACAAAAAAGCCCTAGTTTTTCTCCTCTTAATGACTAGAACAAGAAACTAATTTTTCTCTTCTTTTTTTCCAAGTGTGGCGCAAAATATGTGTGTGTATTGTCTTAGGAGGAACTCTCTTTTATATAGGAAAATAACTAAGTAAAGAGAGAATTATCCTTTTTACACCACAATTACCTATTCCCATAAGAAAAAGATATTTTCCATAAGATAAGAGATAATTCCGAAAAAATCATTCTCTTATCTCTTTTTCATTAATTATCTAATAAATAAATAATTAACTAATTACACATGTGACATAATCTAGGAAAATTTCTTTTCCCAACTTTATCACAAAATGTGTGGCGCCATTTTAGTCAATAATTTTATAGAAAATGTCTTTTATATTTTACATATTATTTACCAAATAAATAATATTGCATATTCATTAAATATACCAACTATTTAATTTATTCTCGAGATTCCATAAAACGAGAAAACACTCACGTGTTATGAGCCAACCCAGGGACCATGGACCTATAACCAGAAGCTACAATAAATTAAAAAAAATATTCATCGAACAGAATATTTCTATTCAATTCATTAATTTCGGAATTACGCCAACATAAATCCGAAACTGAACTCTATCAATTATAGATATAACTTATGGTGTAAGGCTTACAACCTTCTTGCAGTGAACGATTTATCTCTATTCCTTGAGGTGTGGGACCATTGACATTGGCCTTTGGCACATGAGTGAAAGGGGGGATTGTTCGAAAACCTCAAAACTTCTAGTCGAGACGATAAGTGTCCATTGATATAATCCTTAAATATAAACTAACCCTCCATAGACTATCCGTAATGAAGCGGGATTATTTCCGTAAACCCTCTTCAATTCATCTTGTACTTATTTACCATTAACCCACTAGTGATCAATTAATTCATAACTAATACAAACTCTGTGGATCGATCAGTTTCTAGGATTAACAAATAAGGGGATTGCCTTTCTACTTCCCGCAGGAAGGAATGGATTCCATATCTGTGAGACACACACTTCTCACTCATTCCAGAATAGTGCCAACGTGAAAGTGATTCGGACCGCGCCTCATAGCGGTTCTTAACAAACACATCAAACCCTATCCTGAGACAAGTAGGAGTTTGTAATCACTTCAGGATTAAGGTTAATCCATATATGATCATCTTGTGATTTAATGAGATTTCTCAATCACGGAATTATATGAGAAATGCAGATTAAATAGGTCCAAATTCTATATGACTACATCATATATAAATGCCCCACTTAGATAACCAATATCGACGGTCCGTATAAGACGGTCGCACCATAAAGTGTTATGTTCGCATTAATGGCGGTTTAATCAACGTACCCCATACTATGATTAAGTTCACCACGGACTACTAGTTCAAGTGTATCACCATAAACTTAATCCTCATGTGTGACACACACTAAGTTATATGGCTACATATGATACGACATGGGGTTTTCAGTAGTGTATTTCTTATAAACACAAAGCAAATAATAAGATGAGAATAAATCTGTCATTTAATAATTATAAAAACAATTACATAAATTGACTTTCAGGTGCTACTTCCGACAATCTCCCACTTGCCCGTAAGGACAAGCAACAATTGTCTTTCGGGCACACTATATCTAACAATCTCCCACACGCCCGTAAAGACAAACAATGATTGTTTTTAGAGCACCACCCCCTTATTCTTTCTATCCACAACATTCTTTCACTTGTTCTAAAGCAGATGAGACATATCTCCCAATTTCATTCCTGCCAAGCGCTTATCAGTGACATTAGATGCCCCGCATCTTGGTAAACTGATCAGCTAGGTTGTCGGCTCGAGGCGATCATTAGGACCGAAACATCACCTCTCTGCACGGTCTGTCTGATCAGGTGGTACTCTACCTCAATATGCTTTTGACCTCTTGTGATTGCGAAAATCCTATGCTTAAGCTACCTCTCAACTGTTTTCACAGTAAAATGGTATCGGATCATCGAGACCTAGTATCACTTCCTAAACTAACAAAGAACTTCTTAAGCCACACTGCCTCTTACCTGCTCCAAAAGCTGCTATGTATTTGAATAACAGAGTCAAATTGGCAGTCCTGGATTGCTCCAGACTGTAGCTCCATCACTATGAGCAAACACTGAGTCTGAGATCAATTCACGATCATCTTTAATCCGACTGAAATTCAGAATCAGTGCAGACAATGACACTCAGGTTCCCACCCGAATACACAAGCATATGATTCCTCGTTCTCTAAAGATACTTGAGGATGCACTATACTGCTTTCAACATCCGAATCCAAGATTCAACTATTATTGACTTTTAATAACCTAACTTTCACTATTCAAAAGAGAATTTATCCCATTTTCTCTATATCCAATGATTTGAGAGAATTATTCCATGAAGGGTTGGGTAGGAAACCTCTCGTTGAATTTTTCATACGAAAATGCATTATCATCTTAACTAATAAGATGCGTGGGATATTGTCAACAACTTGTTCTCATAAATTTGACCGAAGCAAATTCGAAGAATATAGTCTTCTTATCTGATTCAGAGAAGCTTTGGCTCGTCGGTTCTTGACTTTAGATAACACACCCATGTTGTTCACAACTGTTGCAGTGTCACCCTTTGTTAACACTAGCGTTTACTACTTTACCAATATTGATTCTCTGGTCCACAAAAGACTCATCAATATTCTGGTCAAGCCCACACATTTCAAAACATATGACTTTTAATGACCTAGAGGTTTGCTTTAATCCACCAATGGATATAAGCATCTGTCATTGGCTTTAAGCTAAAACACTTCCGTTCCGAATGAATTCAAGCTCCTTTGTTCGGCAAGAAAGTTTTAGGGCATCACCCCTGGTAATCTTACTGCATTCCAAGGAGTTAAGCAAGGCCGAATGGTGAGAGAGTTTCAGGGCATCACCCCTGGTTAACTCTCTACTTGTCAAGGAATTACCCCTAGACCACTTGGATTTTCTTAGAAAGATAAACTTTCTCGTTCATTCGACAATTTTCCATGTAGATCCAATTTCTCCCATTGGGCCTGAGACACTCAGGTGGTTCTACAAAAGTATGAACAGACATAGAGTACCAAAACTCCATTTATGGGTTTATGACTTTAAACCAACCTCTTATTTTCATAATCTTATACAGTCCATCCAAAAGACCATAGGTTTTCAATCACCCCCAGCAGACTGTAATGTCTACATAATCACAGCGGGTAAATGGTTATACCATGCTCCCACTACCTTAGGGTGAATTGATATTCTGATCTTGTTCGGTATTATTTATTAGTGTAACCCCCAACAACCAATGTTGGATATGGTCTGATTAAATCAGATAGAAACTCCTTGAGTAACTGTACTTCAAGGTCTAAGGTTGTTATTTAAACATTCTTCTAGAAAAAGGTGTAACAGTGTTACTGTCACCATCCGATCTTAAGAATCTTATAACCAACCTTCACTCATTGTATTCTGATATTTAACGATTAGTCACCATCTGAACGTGTATGCAAAATCTCCACTCTTACCTTCAAGCATAAATGCTAAATGACTCTATTTACGGAAGTGGAATAAATTTACTTCACTCCTTATCCACAAATTCATAAGCATCTTCTAGGTAGACTTCTCGGTATTGCATAACAATGTATACCGTTATTTTGCAATCAATATCTTAATTGAGTTAAGCAGTGTAATGTAGCATATCAATAACTATACAAGACAATACATGGTTTATCCTTTCAGTGAAATCGTTTCACTCGGAGGTAGGCCGAGCATCAGTTCCAAATACTATGCTATAGCCTATATCAGAGCATGGAATACTCTATTCTCTGGTAATATCAGAGATTCCTCTAGATATTTAGATAAACTAATCGGCGTTTCGAGTTGTCGTTAGACAAAGTGTCTAGCACTCAAAAGCTCCCACTAGCTTGTATCCTTCATAAGACCCAAAAGGTCAATATGAACAAGTTGTGAAACTTTTTCAGCTATATTACCTTTTCCTTATTGAAAAGGTTACTTAATCATTTTTCCTTTGCGATAATGTGCTTAGACTGGGAGATAGGAATCACCCTTAGCCGGTCTAAGACCTTATCTTTAGGATATATGCACCAATTAATTGATGCTGAAGAATCGTTTATCTAAATACGGAAACCATTTGCCTTAATAGTTTATGATGTGTTACATATACCTTTTCAGCATTACTTAGTGGTTCTGATTTTATCTGACAAAAGTTCGAGTCTCAAAATCGTATACAAATGTCATATTCACTTTCTTTAAGGCAACTATATTATCGATGTGAAAGTGAATCTATTTGTTCCAACGAATCTGAAAAAGTCCGAAATTAGATTTCTGCGATATTCAAGGATTAAAATCCAAAATTTATTTCCTTATATCACTCCCACTATCTTAGTCGAAATAACGCCGGTTGTCTTTTCTTTAATCACGAAAGCCAAGCTACCTTGTTCATTACAAAAGAACTTTAGCTTCTGAGTCAAATAACTCGGTTAAGAAAGTCTCTAAGGATTCATAGGTTGGTGATCCGAAATCACTTTCCTTATCATTTACTTTCTTTTATTAATTTTTCGGTTTAGCCTTTGACATATTTAGTTTAGATGACTTGCACTTGTAGACATTTACCTTCCCATTCTTGGCTTTCTATAAAGGAAATGGCCGTGAACTAGCAGTTCATTTGAGTAGACACTACTCGTAAACTGTGGGATGTCTAGTAAGATTGATACCAAATCATTCTCGTCATCTTTGAACTAATTCTGTTTTGTCTATCGTTCAATACAAGTGACAGCAGTAATATCTTTATCAATGTCACTTAAGTTTGAAGGCTTAAGAGGAACATCCTCTTTCGTAAAATTAATTTGCATTTTCGATTATTGAGTTCAACGTTCTTGTTACTTTTCCACTTTTACGAAGTCATCATTAGTCAATTTATCGTGATTAACAGTTTAGATACCTTGAGATGATATGTAGTTGCAAAAATAAATTATGACAAAATTATAAATCAAATACACCACAACATATAATAATTTTATGAATTATAAATGTGATGTCATGCATGCAATTTATCCAACCATTCCAAGGATTTAATCTCACACCTCAGTGCCGCCGTAGGGTTGGTCAAAGAGGTGACGATTAAATTGAGACAATCTCTCTCAACATATAAACCATTTAGGAATCGAACATCTCCTATTTAATTGTTGATTACCTTACTTTTTCAGCCATGATATTTCCTAAAGTATCTTTGTGAGTGTGACCTACTGTTTCAGATTTTTAAATACGCCCCGAGTATGCTGCCATAGGGTAGGTCAGTGACCCGACGAGTACTCAAAATCCTATCATTTCGGAGACCAAGCCTTGAATTTTGATAGCGGTGAACGCCATCCGTAGGGGGCCGAAATCAAAGTGGCACGAGGCATCATCATTCTCTCATGTGCTTGTGTCAACAGTAGAGGCCGTGGGGTTAGTTGTCACCTTCTCCGCTCTCACTCGTTATTTTGAAAAATATGTAGTCTCGTTATGAAATTTTTTTTTTTGGAATTAACTTACAATCTCAAATACAATAAATCATGAATATTTAAAATTTTTAATCCTCCCACTAGTTCATCGGTTCCAAATACCGTCTAACTAGTGTCACTTATTCACGACTTTCCAATTTCAGGGATTTACAAATTCTCTGTGTAGACACTACACAATTAAAATTCACCAAGAATTTTATAATCCTAATATATTATGACTTATGAATTTCTGAATAATTTGAAAACAATAAATCACAGAATTTTAAGCTCCCACTACTTTATCGGTTCCAAATACCGTCTAACTAGTAACACTATATGCATGATTTTCCAATTTATCGATTATTTAGAAAATATCTTGTGTAGTCACTACACAATTAAAATTCAATAAAAGAATTTTATAGTCCAAACATCGTCATGATAAAATTTTAGGATCTTAGAATTTTATATAAATAATTTGAAAACAATAAATCTTGAAAAGCAATCACCAACTTATCGGTATTAAACCCTGGCTGAGCTTTAAACGAGTTCACCGAACGGTGTCGGGATTGGCTAAGCCGACCCGTCCTCTTCGTTGGTTCTTATGCGACAGCTGGATGAATCGGGCTAAGGCTTCCCCATTGGAGCCGAAACTCGCCGGATGGCTTGACCTTGCCGGACCCCCGACGCTAACGTCGCACGTGTGCGGGTGTTGGGTTGAAAATCGGGCTAGGGTTGCCCCATTGAGCCTTAGCTCGCCGGATAGCTTGACCTTGCCGGACCCCCGTGGCTAACACCGCACTTGGACGGACAAGTTGAGTCTAGCAGAAGACCTGTCGACCACCCGAACCAATTTTCGAACCTTTTGCTTAGTGGTGTCGAACTTTTCCGGATTTTCCAATTTTTTTTCAATTATTAAAATTATTTTATGTAGTCACTACATAATTAAAATCCACGAATGATTTTTAGAACCCAAAAATAAATTTTATTTTTATCATGTGAATTTTATATCCCGATAAAATTCTTTTTCCTATAATTAATTTAATTATTTTTTTATCTAAATTAATTATCGTGTTGATACATGTCTAATTAATTTCAATATTAATTTTCTACAGGTATGCATATGCTAGGAGTGGAATTCATGAATATGATGCATGGCATGGTTATATCACATAAATAATCACATAAGAAAATAAATGCGGAAAATAAACCACTGAGATGGACCGTTGGTAACCCCGTATCTGATATATAAACCTAAAATTAAATAAATAGATAAACCCTGCTTTCAAAAGTCTTACCGCCGCATTGAATATTGTATTTCTAGTCCAGATCTTTAACCAAAGTCTCCCAGCCGAGTTGGTGCAGCGCTCTTCCTTCCATCACAGCAGCCTGGTTTTTTTTGTTACTGCGCTGATGTCATCATGGCTTCAGCACCCAAAATCAGCAATAGCATTCGGCAACAGCAACAGCGCAATAAAAAAAGATACTTTTCCCTTCTTTTTTTTTCAGCAAAAAAAAAAAAATAATATAACAAATTGTCGCCTACACCCGGAAAACGGGTTTACAATAGATCTAATGGTAAACAGGTACCAACCCCAATCCATCTCGTCAACCAAAACATTCAATCGCATATATAAAAAAATTAAAATATGCCATTTTATTCTATTCCACTCCTTATTAAGTAATTATACAATCATTATCGCAAAATCGCTTTAACCTCGCTCTGATACCACATGTTGGATATACAGAAACCCGAATCTGATCCGATCCATAATTGGATCGTCAAGTCTGATTCATAGCACCGATCGAGACACTCGATCTTGCACAACGGAACCTACGAATAAATTCGCAAGCGATTATACCACGATCTGCTCTACATAAATAATTAACCAAACTATGAGAAGGTTGAAGATTTACCTTGTTCAAGAGGAATAATAAATCGACAGATAGAGAAGCCGCATTCTTCCGGATTGTATCTCCAAGCGACGATTGGTGGACATCGATCCTCATCTCAGAACCTCCTAGAATATGCACAAAAAAAACCCTAGTTTTTCTCCTCTTAATGACTAGAACAAACTAATTTTTCTCTTCTTTTCTTCCAAGTGTGTCACAAATTATGTGTGTGTATTGTGCTAGGAGGAACTCTCTTTATATAGGAAAATAACTAGTAAAGAGAGAGTTATCATTTTTACACCACAATTACCTATTCCCATAAGGAAAAGATATTTGCCATAAAATAAGAGATAATTCCCAAAAAATCAATCTCTTATCTCTTTTTCATTAATTATCTAACAAATAAATAATTAACTAATTATACATGTGACATAATCTAGGAAAATTTCTTTTCCCATCTTTATCACAAAATGTGGGGCGCCATTTTAGTCAATAATTTACTAGACAATGTCTTTTCTATTTTACATATTATTTACCAAATAAGTAATATTGCATATTCATTAAATAGACCAACTATTTAATTTATTCTTGAGGTTCCATAAAACGAGAAAACACTCGCGTGTTAGGAGCCAACCCGGGAACCATGGACCTATAACCAGTAGCTACAATAAATTAAATAAAATGTTCATTGAACAGAATATTTATATTCAATTCGTTAATTCCGAAATTACGCCACCATAAATCCGAAACTAAACTCTATCGATTATAGATATAACTTATTCTCAAAACGTCGAGTCGAGACGATAAGTGTTTATTGATATAATCATTACATATAAACTAACCCTCCATAGACTATTCGTAATGAAGCCGGATTATTTCCGTAAACCCTCTTCAATACATTTTATTCCTTATTTACCATTAACACACTAGTGATCAATTAGTTCATAACCAATACAAACTCCACGGATCGACAATTTCTAGGATTAACAAATCAGGGGATTATCTTTCTACTTCCCGCAGGAAGGAATGGATTCCATATCTGCGAGACACACACTTCTCACTCATTCCAGAATAGTGCCAACGTGAAAGTGATTCGGACCGCGCCTCTTAGCGATCCTTAACGAACACATCAAACCCTATCCTGAAACAAGTAGGAGTCTGTAATCACTTCAGGATTAGGGTTAATCCATATATGATCATCTTGTGATTTAATGAGATTTCACAATCACGGAATTATATGAGAAATGCAGATTAAATCGGTCAAGTCCTATATGACTACATCATATATAAATGCCCCACTTGGATAACCAATATCGACGGTCCGGATAAGACGGTCACACCATAAAGTGTTCTGGGTGCATTAATGGTGGTTTAATCAATAGACCCCATACTTTGATTAAGTTCACCACGGACTACTAGTTCAAGTGTATCACCATAAATTTAATCATCATGTGTGACACACACTAAGTTATATGGCTACATATGATACGACTTGAGGTTTTCGATACTTTATTTCTTATAAGCACAAAGCAAATAATAAGATGAGAATAAATCATCATTTATTAATTATAAAAGCAATTACATAAATTGTGTTTCGGGTGGTACTTCCAACAAGATCCGGATGCACTAGATGATGCATATGAGCTAGATGTTGCCTCAGTTTCATTAGATTCTTTAGCCATAAGGCATAGGTATGCTTTTTCATTGGCTGAGCTGTCAGCTTCATCATCATCATCAGAATCATTTTCAGATGATTCTTCATTCTTTTCACTGCTGGTTTCAACTTTGAGTGCCTTCTTGCTTTTTCTCTTTTCAGTTGTCTTGTACTTCTTCTTGTCCTCATCTTTGCCTTTTTCTTCTGGACAATCTGCCTTGGAATGACCTTTTTTCTTACAGTTTAAGCATTTGTATTCATCATCCTTTTTCTTCATGTCTTTGCTTGAGCTTGACTTCTTGTTTGATGATGAACTTCCCTTGAATTGCTTCTTCTTGCTAAACTTGTCAAAATGTTTGATCAGTAAAGCTACTTGTTCTTTCACTCTGTGTCTCTTTGCTTCTTGTGTCAGCTGTTTTGCTTTGCTAGGGTGCAACCAGTGCACTGGCCTTGTGTGCCTCTGCTGGTGCACTGTCTTCACCGTTCAAATCAAATTCATGAGTTAAAGTATAAGTGTTTGCAAGGTTTGTTGTTCCTCTAAGCACTGATGTGATGATTGATGCAGGAGGATTTTTGGGAATTATTCCGATTTACGTTATTTAAGACATTATTTTAAATATTATTAGGAAGTTAAATAAGATCTTGTTTGAATTTGTATATTGGCAATATTGGCACATGGAAGAAACAAGGGAGCTTGATTAATGCTAGTAATAATTGCGGTTGATTTTATATTAGGTAATGTTTATTTTGTTCAGCTATAAAAGTCCGGCTAGTGGACTTAGTAAAGGAAGTTGAATTTTGATAATAAAAATATATATATCTCAGAGATTTTTCTCTGTTTCTTTGGTTTTTTTCTCTTGCATTCTTCCCTGCGTTATTCTCTGATACGCCTCCAGCGTCAATTGGTATCAGAGCATCCCTACGTTCTTGGTCCGAGAATTTTCATCAATTTCTAATGGCTGGTGGTTATGATGGTCGTGTTTGTGGACAGGTTTCGATTGAGAAAGTCTACAAGCATCGCGATCCCATCGACCCACGTTGGATGAAGAAGTACTTGCAGTGGCATATTGCAGAGTTAAACCGAGAACTTACGGAACTCTTTTATCGAAAAAGGTATCACTCTAATTTCGATTCCAATTCCAAAAACTCGTATCACAGTCATGCTCGGTATCGGAGCATCGTGATTGAGAAAATCATTTCCAAGACCTCGATGTCAAAATGGATTTGACCGAGTTGTCTAATGATGATATTTACACTGAAAAGGGTCCTGTCTTTTTTGATGAATTTGATGGTTACGACAACCCACCCATCTATGATGATGATGATGGATGTGTTGTTGAAGAGAAAATTATATGGGATAGTGATGGGGAAGTTGTTGAAGAAAAAATAAAATGGGATGATGATGTTGAGGTATTCGAAGAAAAAATAAATTGGGATGATCTTGATGATGTTTTGGATGATAACAAGAATCTGCATGTTCAAGATCATGACGATAATAAATTTTTTGAAGAAGAAATCATTTGGGATGATTATGGTGATAATTTGGTTGAAAATGTGTCATTTAATTTTTCTGGCAATAAAGAATAGATGCAAAATAAGTTTGTTTCTTGTTTTATACGTGAAGACATTACCCAAGAGGCGGCACGTATAAAGAAGAAACATGTTTTAATATAATTGAAAGTGATGGAAGTTATAATGATGTGTTTGCAATTTGCGGTAACGGTAGTTATATCAAGGAGTTTGAGTACATTCAAAATGAGGAAGAAACTGATTTGAAATCATTTAATATATTGCTTAACAAAATTAATGATGATAAGGCCACGGTGAAGAATAGATCCATGGCCAACACAATTATGTTAAGCAATAATGTTACTGATTGGGAAATAAAAGTCATCATGGCAGCGAGAATGGAAAGTCATCTAGTTTTCGATGATCAAAATTTGAAGATTGGATTTACGTTATTTAAGACATTATTTTAAATATTATTAGGAAGTTAAATAAGATATCGTTTGAATTTGAATATTGGCAATATTGGCACATGGAAGAAACAAAGGAGCTTGATTTATGTCCGATTAATGCTAGTAATAATTGCGGTTGATTTCAAATTAGGTAATGTTTATTTTGTTCAGCTATAAAAGTCCGGCTTCTGGACTTAGTAAAGGAAGTTGAATTTTGATAATAAAAATATATATATATCAGAGATTTTTCTCTGTTTCTATGG
The DNA here is from genome assembly GCA_036785695.1 of Gentiana straminea. Classification (NCBI taxonomy): domain Eukaryota; kingdom Viridiplantae; phylum Streptophyta; class Magnoliopsida; order Gentianales; family Gentianaceae; genus Gentiana; species Gentiana straminea. The sequence goes on along the minus strand of JAVUPR010000398.1, from coordinate 590,478 downwards.
TTTTTTTCTCTTGTGTTCTTCCTTGCGTTATTCTCTTGTACGCCTCCGGCGTCAATGATCTTCCATCTTTCAGGCAGTCCTCTCAAGATTTTCAGACACACTTCTTTCTATGGATATGTGTGTCCAAGTTGTTTCTGTTCACTGATGATGCTTGAGAATCTGTTGTCCATTTCATCAATGGACTCACCAGTCTTCATTTTAAAGTTCTCAAATTTCTATTATGCAACAGATAATTTGTTATCCTTGACTGCTTCTGATCCTTCATTGATCGGTGCCAATTTATCCCATATCTCATTTGCTGTTTTGCAATATTTGATCTTCATGAACATATTATTGTGCAGTAGTCTTCAAGATCATGTCTTTTGTAGCAAAATCTAGGTTTTCTCTTCTTTTGTCATCCTTGGTCCAATCCTTCTTCGATCTCCGTCTATCTCCTTCCCTTGATCTCGCTCATGTGGTTACCACAAGTTGTGATCGGGATCGGGCCATCATTAATTACATCCAGCATCTCCTTATGAGTTGTTGCAAGATGAGACATCATCCTTATTTTGTATTCATCAAAATTATTAACATTGAATACAGGTACCTTTGACATGAAATTTGAGGAATCCATGAGTACAAATAAGAGATATATTTAGAAAGCACAAATTTAAAAACTACTTTGAAAATATGTGATCTCCTTGTTACCAGAAATGAGATCTGAATAGGTTCTGATACTAGGAACACTGCTCCGATTTCAATTGTTGGTCCCAGAGAAGGGTAAAACTATCGTCAGAGGGGGGTGAATGACTATAGTGGAATTTCAAAAACTTTTCTTATATTTAAAAGCTTTTGGGCAGCAGATAAGTCCCTTCTTTAAATGTTGGTTCAAAGTAGATTATGCAATCACATATATTGTATGCAATGAAATGAAGTACGGTAAAGTAAATTGCTGAAAGTAAATAGACACAAAGGTTTATAGTGGTTCAGGGTGGTGTACTCCTTTAATCCACTCTTCCGCTGTGATGATTGGAGGAATTCACTATTGTTTTCACAGATACATTAGTTAGATTGTCCTTGACTACACAAGCTTCACAATCTTCAAGACTATCACTCCCTGGCTACAAAAGCTTTAGTGACTCAGTCTCTATCACTGCTCCTTCAGAACAAATCTTTCAACAGCTATCACAAAGGTTGCAACATAGATTCCTCTGATTCAATTGCATCAGTTGATGTGAATTGGATTCACAGACTTGTGATAAATCTCAGTGCTTGATGTGGAATTTGAGCTCTGATTGCTGAGTTGATCTCTAGATGTTTCCTTTAAGTACAGATAGAAAGCTTTTCAATTTGATAGAGTTTCTGATTGTTTCTTATCAGATTCAATCGTTATTTTTCCTGTCTGTCAATGCCTTCTATTTATAGCCTGATTATTCTTGATTTGAATTTCCGTCCATTGGCTATTTAATGTGGAGAATAATCCTTGATTTAAATATTGATTCCCCCTTAATTATATTTCCCTTGATTTCCGTGATCAGATTTCTTTCTCAAACGTCTATCAAAAAATCCGTCCTTGTTTGATCCTCAATTGATTGTGCATTTAATGCTTGATCTTCATAGTATAGAATCTGAACAAGTGAAGTTTACTTGGCCGTTCCCTGAATGGTTAAGTGATCCTTATGACTTGGCTGTTTGGTTCTTTCTTCACTGCATTGTTTCCACTCAGCCGATAGTCAGTTCACTCTGCCGGTTTACTGCTTACTTTGATTTTACAAACTTCTTGTACTTCACTGATCCTTAATTTGGGTGAGATCAGTGTACACCATATTTTACAATGTATTCCATCATTTGAGTTACAACTTAGACTTATCCAAGGTCATCACAGACTTCCCTGGTTATAAGTCAGACCATAATGTCTTCATGCTTCTCTACTGGTACTTGGCTGGCTTCACTCTACCGGATTTCTGTTTTATTTTCCCATCCTACCAACTAGTACAACACTTGTCTGACTCAACTTATAAACATGTCAGACTCTAAGTAAAGTCTGATTCCGAGATTTCTAACTTATTTCAGGCTTGCTATAATAGCTAGTATGGCCATCATCAAAACATATTAAAAATGTTCCTAATAGTTCCCTACTATTGCTAAAGGCCATGTTGGTCTATAGGGTGTAGTTGCACCTATTGGACAACCTATTCCAGTAGTAGTAATTCCTGATACACCAATTGAACCAAATTTGGTAACTCCTTTGGTTCACCAATAAGTGCAACGAAAGGCAATTGAGTCTTATATTCCTACACCAATAGAGATCCAAGTTGCACAAGAAATGGTGGTTCAATAGGCTGAATTACAAACAGCTGTTGAACAAAGGTCAGAATTGGAGGATCAACAGTCAGAGGATCAGACAGCTGCTGATCAATGGTCGGAACTAGGGCTTGAAAATTCCCCTACTGGTGAAAAAGAACTTGTTGGAGAAATCTCTGAAGAAGAATTTAATGCTGATATTGAAGGGGAACAACATGTTGATGAACTAAGGTTGGAAGAATGTACTCCTCAACCTTTTGAATGAGACAAAAACCTTTCCTTAGTAGTGAGACATCCAAGACCTAATGTGATGATGAAGATGAAAGGACTACTGAAAATATGACTGGTGTAGCTTCAACCATACCGGGTTATATTGTAGAAGAATTGAGAGCTGCTAGGGAAGTTATCATTCAGCTGAGGGGTTAGCTGAGAACTAGTGAGCAAATATTTGAAGATCTTGTCAATCTGATATAGAATAGTGGAAGAACAACAGAGGCATCGGCTTCAAATATCACTTATCTACCTACCAAATGCATTGATATACATCATGAAGTAAGCATAAATAGTCTTCAGAGAGACAAGAACCTCAATGAGCAAATAACCAAGCAGCATGACAAGGTGGATAAATTGAGTACATGTTCCCAATCCACACTTATTGATCCTATGTATTTTGAGAGGATGAATCTGCAAGAACAAGCTTTGCAATCCAAGATTACGAAATAATAATCGGTATCAACTCAAGAAAGAGTATTGACCTTGTCGAACCGTTTTATTGATGATGTTAATAAGGGGGAAGAAGATAGGATAACATAAGCAAAATAAGCAGCTAGGGTTTATCACCAGATGAATATGAAGTTAAGATGAATGCTCTAAGAACCCCTGCACCTGGTAGAGTTTAATTAACTGATGATCTACTGAAAGAGTTTACCAGTGCTTATAATGCATGAAGAAGATCTACAATGAAATGACATTTTTAGAAGGCATAAACTCATTTCTGGGACTGAAACTTTGGGAAGTAAGGGTCAGATCAATGAGATCTTCAAGAGGTGGAACAAGATATGGAAGAGGACAGACTGCTGAACAAAGATTGAGAGGGTCATCGAAAAGATTCCTTAAACGAATTCAAAGGATCTTTATATGCAAGGAGCCTTTAACTTTCAAGGAATAAGAATGACCATTGATGAATTCCAGAGGTGGTGGAAGATGCTACAAACCTGGATTGATTTTCTCAAGGATTGAGAATTAGTGGATGGATGACATGCATAGAGAATATCAGCAGAAAAGAGAACAAGAAAGACACTAATTCAGCATATTACATTAGACTTTATTTAGCTTGCTGAAATAAGTTGTAATAATTTTGAACAAGTTTTAAACATCAATAATATATCAATGAAATTTGATTTGTTTTGATGTTTTTGCTTTGTTGTAAGGGGATATTGGCATCATCACTAAAAATGGGGAAATTTTTGGAAATAATTTAGTTTTAATAATGAGTGCCAGAATAGTTGTTATAGGGCAAAGGAAAAAATATGTCTAGAATGAATGTATAGGCTTATTAGAGTTTGATCTTTGTATAGGTTTGATCAAACAAGCACTCTAAAGGGGCCAGCTGACTTGGTCAGCAGACTCATCTAGATTAGGTTTTCAGTAGAGTGTCCAGGACCTGTTGAAGACTGAAGGCTAAGGGTTCAAACTCAGTATTGAAGAATGAAGGCTATGGGTTCAAACCAAGTAATGAAGATTTAAAATCCAATGATATTGGATAAGAATTTATTTAAGTCTGTGATGGCCTAAACTGATCACATATACCTTGTATAGAAGGTCTAAGTTCCTAAAAGGACATGTGATGAATGTCACTTAGTTATGTTTAAAATGTTGTACTCTAACTTCATAAGTAAAAGTTAGACGAAAAGCAGTCAGCTGATGTGTTCATCTAAAAACACAACAGAATAAATATCAGCGGACCCAAGGTATATCTCAGCAGACTTATGAACCAACTTTCAGTTGTGTATAATTTATAGAATTTAATCCAATCCAAAGATTATTTTGGAAGTTTAAATGGATAAGGATGAATTACAAGCATTGGATTTTTTAGTCAGTCAATGGTGAAGATTAAAAAGATGTTACATGGAATTCAGAGCCGATTTAAATGAAGAAAAACCATTGGATGGTAGACTGACTTTTAGAAGGACACTGATAGTGTCAGAATGTACAACAGAAGCAATTTCATGGAATAATCAGAAAATCCAATAACGGTCATATTCAAATTTTAATTTCGAAGGTTGGATTTTCACCTATAAATAGAAGACCCCTGGAACCCGAATTACTACCAAGCTTATAAGCAATCAAGAGCATTACACCTTGTTGAACTGAGCATAATCATGATCCATAAATTCTTCAAGTGTTCCTGCATACAATTAACATCCAGTATACACACTTGAAGACCTTAAGATACTGATCTTTCCATTCTGATCAAAAGCTTGTCAAAGCTGAATCACTTTCTAGATTCAAACCTTTCTTTTCCAAAGAAACCTAAAGACAGAAAAGCATTACTGAGGTGTTAAGGAGTGTTGTTTTGTGGTGGAGCTGGTGAAAGGCAATCCTACCCTTCACGGACCAATGTAATACTTAGGGGCAACAATTCTACCTGTTTCTTTGTGTTCAGTTTGTGAAGCTTGTTTCTTATTTACTACATTTACTTCCTGTGTTTTTATTTACAGCATAACAACAACACCTATCTACTGAAGTAATACTAATTTCACACACACTACTGAGTATCTAATACTTAGTATCATAATTTTAACAACAAGAAAAAGGCTTAAGTATTATTTCGTTGCACCAGACTCAGCCGACTAGTAGTCGGCTAATCTGTTTAAACTCCAAAAAGTTTTAAGTATTAAGTTTATTCACTCCCCCTCTAAACTTAACCAAATTCTTTTTCAGGGACCAACAATTCTTTCTGTTTTGTTGTTGATAGCTATAAATCATGGGGTTTTGCTCTTTGCTTCTGAGAAAATTTCATGAATCAGATCATAGATTCATGGATTAAGTAAACTTTAGAGGCTTTGTTTTTCCTCTTTATTACTGGAAAAAATTGTGATTTAGCTTTGAAAAATCATGTGATATTGATAAGAAATGATGGTCTTGAGCCTCTATTTCATTAGCCAAACTGTGATTTCTGAAATTGGGTGTCTAAGAAGTTCGTCTTCCGTTTCCGTCCTCTGCACAAAATGGGACTATCGTTCACACCATAATCCATTTGATAGCAATTAGTAGCAGACATAATCTTCACGGGTCCTGGTTTCTTATGTTTGTTTTGCTAATTTCAATTTTAAGATTGAGAATATTGGCTTTGATTTGTGCTCAACAAGTGTTTGTGTTTAGCTTCTTCTTTTCTTTGTTTTTATTTCTTTAGGTTTTCTAGGTCATCAGTGTTCTCTCTCCTTCATGCTTAAGTGTAATTTTTTTGACGTATGTTACTTTTGGTCATTGCTTCATTAGTATAAACTATGGTTATTTAGTTTCTTTCTAGCATTTTAAGTGGTTCAATGTGCACAAAAGTATCTTTAATCATGCCCTATTTTCCTTCTTTCCATGATTTTTTTAACTTCAAATATATCTTAATACCATCCTTGAATATGCCTAAGCATGAGCCCGTGTTATCTTGTTTCGCATTTGATATGTATCAGTAAGTTGTAGCCATGTGTCTTAGTTCTGCCTAACTGAGCAATTTTTCCCGAATCTGGATGCTATATATGCTTATGTGTTAAGAATTAGTCATGCTGATTTTGGTAACTCTTATGAGCAACTTCTTTTTCCATGCTACTGAGTTTTCCATACATGATCTGTTATAATATCTGAGTTGCCAATCTGCTACATAGTTTAAGTTGATGTTGTTGTATGGTCGGCACTTTATTATAATTTGTCCAGCTATGTCTTTGCAAATCAGTCTTGGTCTGCTTGACATTCTAGTTTGTTTAATGTCAGTATAAAGTTTGATCAATCTGTTGGGTCTTGTATTTCAGTATGTATGTTGTTATTAGTTTTGTGAATCGTGAGGATTTTTGGAGTGACTGATTTGAAATTATAGTTATATGGATCTGTTATATGGTTCATTTTTGTGGGAATGTATGCTATTAGCTTTGATTGTATCTTGTTGGAAATGAATATGCTTATTTGTGATTCAATTTGGAAAAGTAGAGAGATAGCAGAGGGAAAAAGATGTTAATTGTACTTTGAATGCTAAAAGATAACCTTGGCAACTTCATTTATCTTACACCAAACCCTTTGATGTGTGTATCAAGAACGACATGATATCTGGTTCTTTGCTTTGAAAGTAGGAAGTCTTTTATCATTATTTATTTAGTCATCTGCACCAAAGTTGTTATGCTCACCTTTTTCGTTTGTATCTTAGTGCTTGGGTTGAAGAACTACGTATACGATGAGAAGCGTAAATGAAGAGATAATTGGAGAAAGTTGATGACTCAATTGGTTAACACTTGACTCCCAAATCATTTGGGTTCAGATGTTTTGATTGAATTGTAATGGCTATTATTATTTTGTGCCCATGTTCAAACGCCCGAAGATGAGAAGTGAAATTCCAACCAAGCTGATTGCATGTATAGGTAGACTTAATCATTGCATTTATTCGATCATATTGGTATATAGCCTCAGCTATTGCAGTTGCATATATTGACATTTTGTCAAGTTTAATCATATCGGCTCCAGGTTGCTGCTCTTTTTATGTTTCATTTTTGTTACTTATGTCTTCTTTTCTTGGTTTGTTGGAATTCTTCTGTTGAACCCTCATTGCTCTGTTTATTGCTTAATTGCCTTAGAAATTCGAAAGCCATACTTGATTGCTGGTTTTGCATCATATAATTGACAACACATGGCTTGTTGTGATATTGATCCTCTTTTCTTCTTTTAATCTTTCACCTATTTGGATTGACTTGAAAATTTATTCTCATTGAGTGGTGCTTTTTTCGATGCATTTAGCTCTTCAAGCGATTGACTTGCTATGCTGTTTGTTGGAGTTTTGCCTCAATCATCTTTTATTTTGTTCTTCATATGACGCATTCAAGATTTTGCTTGTGTCTTCACCTTTGCAGGAATTTAACATAACGTGAAGGTTTGAATCTACAAGCCACATCTGTCAGTGACAAGGTATATGTATCCATGATGTTACCTTGAATATTTGCGTTTAGTTACATTTATATTGAAGTTACCGTAATGTTGGATATTTTAACCATACGGACTCGTACTTTGTCATAAAGTCTCCCTCTCCGATAGACGGTTATTTGTTTTTGCAGAATGTTGAAAGAGAAGTATTCAAAGTATTTGGAAACCGTCTCTCGGTTGTTAAAGATGAATCTTTGGTACATCAAATTGTAATAAAGCTTTCATTTGTTTACATGTGAGTTTTCTTAATTATGTTTTGATTAATTGTCTTTTTTGAAATTTCATCTTATGATACTGAATGACCAATAGCTTTTTATTTGTATGTATTTTTCTTATTGAGATAGTTATTGTTATATTGTTTTCTTTAATGAAGCTTATGAGGTATCATGTTTATTGTAGTGTAAAATATGTTAGGATCAAGTTCTTACTGTGGTACTAAAGCCAAAATTGGTGCCAGTAAAGGCGGATCAAGCGCTTACCGTGGTACTAAAACCAATTGGTGCCATTAAATGCACTACTATATTTCTTTTATCATTCAAGAGTGTGGGCAATCTTTCCCAACACCCCCATCAAGTGTTGGCAATATGTCCAACACTTGCACAATTTTTATTCAAGTGTGTGGGCAATCTGTCCCAACACCCCCTCCAGTGTTGACAATCTGTCCCAACACTTGCATAGTTTCTTTTCAAATAATGTTCCAACCAGGGTTCGATCTGGTGACCTCTGCCTCTACTACCATGTTAGGATCAAGCGCTTACCGTGGTACTAAAACCAATTGGTGCCGGTAAAGGTGCTACGTACTATATTTCTTTTATCATTCAAGAGTGTGGGCAATCTGTCCCAACAAAATATGATTGGATAATGTTTAGAAATGTCGTACAATGCTGGTATTATGATTTTATGGCTGGTCAATTGCATCGGCATCTGTTTTTTTTTTTGAACTAATTTTAAGGGCGTTTGAACCACCCCTTATGCTGTATTTAAGGCGTTTTGAACGGCCCATTATGCTGTATTAGGGATTTTTGAACTGTCTCTTGTACTACTTTGGGGGCGATCCTGAAATGTATTGGACATTTAATTTTGAGCCATTTGAAAACGCCTTTACAAAATCCCTATCGGGATATAGCGACGATGATAAAAAGGGCGTTTGAAACAAACGCCCTAACCCGAGAAACGCCCTAATATAGGTTTTTTGCAGACGTTTTGAAACGCCCTTAAAGAGAATTTTTCTAGCAGTGATACGGACCGTCCGCCCGGCCAAGCCAACTGCGCCAGCGCTTGAGCCCCACCAAATATCTGCTACATCAAGAGCCCACTGAAAAAATAAGCTAGCAGTGTTATAGACACTACAAGAAACTTGCCCTTCTGTGACGAAACTTGGATGACGGGAGGCAATATCATCATTGAAGGGTACTTTTAGTGAGAGAATTTATTTTTCCTAACTAAAAGGTAACCATTAATGACGAATTCGTGATTACAGTTATTGTTTATTACAAATCCCGTCATTATGCATTAACACCCAATTAATAAAAGATACACAATCATTCTAACACAAGGGGTGACATATCAAGGGTAATGATAATGGCACATTATTGTCTTGCACAACGCGTATCTACACCTTTGATTATGATATAATAATGATCAATGAGTACATTATTATTCAACGGTATAGATACACGTTTTGCGTCTAGTTATGTTACAAACGGTTGTTGTCCATTATCATTACTCACAGATCAAATACTCTACCTTTATCATGGTAAAGACTTTGGTTGTAACAGCAGTTGTGGCTCAAAATTACTCTTAACACAAAAGTAATCTTTTTGTTGCTTATACCAAAACACCCCCAACCATTCTAAAATCTATCAAAAATACCCAAACACCCTTCAACCATAAACTTATCACCCAAACCCTAATTGTAGTAGCCGCATTTCATATTCAAGTGTTCTTCTTGTATCAACCTGGCAGCGTATACGACATCAACTAAGGGAAATTTTCCTCACCGTCGCACCTGCACGGCGTCGCTTCTGCTCGCAGTCGCTCTCGCCACTGAGGTTTTCCTTCTGTCTATTCATTTTATGGTTATAAGCTTCTATAAATTTACTTCGAGTGTTTACTCCACAGCCACCACACGACGACAAGCAATCGACAACTCTTGTTGTCGCATTTCACCACCAGGATGTCAAAGGCGGCTGGGCCACCCACGATATCCTATCAAAGGCAAAAAAATATACCTAAGATAGGGGCAGGGGCTCTGCGTTGTCGATTAAAATCCCAATCTCTCTACGTTGGAAGCCTTCTTTCCATTATTCCTCTTCTTCTCTACAATTGTTTCTCACAGAAACCCTATTCCGGTACATATTTATTGCAATTTGCTTTCTTCACATGGGTTAGCTGCATATTATTTTTTTTGTTCAATATATTCATGCTGGGTTGTGCTGAATTTTTTTTTTTTTTTTTTTTTTTTGTGTTCAATAAATTATAGATATGAGATTTTGAAGGGAAACAATTTTTATCACATATGCAAAAGACTTGGTATTCATTCTTCTTACCACAACCTCTCAAGTGTGAGTACTTATTGTACTTCAACATTTTCCTAAGCTGGTCATATATATATGGAATACATAACTTAGGCGTGTTTAAGTTATGTGCAACTTGTTTGAATCAATATGACTTTGCACTTGTTTTTTATTGCTACATGATCTTTTCAACATGACACTCTGATAAGTCAAAGTTGCATTGTTTACTTTTTTTTTGAGAATCTTAAGAACATGCATTCCATAACCTGAGGATTGTTTCTTATTGATCGGAATCATGGTCACTATCAATTGGAAAGTCGAGTAAATTTATATCTCTGTTTATTGCTTGTTTTAATGTGCGGTTTCATAGTTTCTCTGTTATGCAAACTATTTATCTATTTTTGTAGAGTCTGCTTTTAAGTTTGAAGCTAAGAGTAAATGAAGTCTAGCCTGCTGCTATAATCCGTGTGTCCTGACTGAACTATGACTTTATTCAGGTTGTAATCCGTGTGTCCTGACTGCTATACGTTTGCATCCAAGTCACAGTTCTGTCTGGTTTGACTGAGTTTCTTTGTAGCCTTCTATGAGTTCAATTTGCTACAGTCTACATCTATATCTCATCTTGCATCATATAAGTATTCAATGGTCTTGTATGCATTTTGTCTGTTCTTGTATATTTCATGAGCTTGATGACTGCTATGTTCAGTTCTTCCAAACAGTTGTACAGGTGTTATAAGACCAGTCTACACTTTATTTTTGTCTATTTTGAGTCTGGTGTTCTGGTTCTGAGTACATTCTGATCAAGTTTTGCCTTAGTCATGATATTCTGTGTTTTGAGTCTTGAGTGCATTCTTCCTGGTTTTCAAGAACCTGAATGCTTGTTTTAAGTCTTCCTAATCAATCTTGTTATCTTAGTTTATCCTAAGTTACAAACTGGTATTGTATATTTGGTTTTTAGGTGTTTTGAGTTGGTTGTTTTGCTGCCTTGGTTTTATTTGCTGAAGAACTCTATGATTTAATTTTGTTGTCAGCCTTCTATATGTGTTTATTTCTTAGTTTTACAGCAGTCCTACTTTAGGTCTATGTTTGTTCTGCTTTAGTTTCTTAGGCTATGCCAGTTTGATCCTTTTTCGTAGTCTGTTTGCATCTGGTTCATGTCCTTGCTTTATGTATGTTTTGATAATCACAATGAGTGCTTGCAACCTTTTTTTCTTTGGTCCAGTCTACTTTTTTTGAACTAAATGTAGTGGTATTTCTAAGATTTGTTAATTGTCTTAGTTTTCTATATTGCTAAGTATCCTGCTTGCTTGTCTAATCTATTTAGGTCCAACTTGATATTTGCAGAGTCTCGGTTCAGGTTTGCTATCTAATGAACCGTATGATGCACGAGTGTGCTTGCCTAAGTTGCATATATTTGCTTGTCCAGCTGAATAGCTACCTGGTGTTAATGTCTTGTTGACATGAAGTTTACTTGTGTAAGTGATCAAATATGCAATTTGTTTTTGTATGAAATGAATGTGTTTGTTTATAAACATATGTATGCTATGATTTCCATGTCAACGAAGTGTACAATCTGTTTTTGTGCCAGTTGACGTGTTATGTGTTATATGTTCTAAATGTATGAATGCTAAGATTATGAATGCAATCTGTTTATGTGTTTTTGTTCTATGTGGCTCTTTTTCTTGTGGTGTGTCAATGACCATGTGGAAAGAGGATTTATAATCATTGATAACAGTTGTGGTACCTTAGCTTTGTTTAAATATGTAAGAATTGGGGATTTTTCTGAGGTTATGTGTTGCTTTTATTATAAACTAATAATAAACTGTCCATTTTTTTGCTTTTGTTGTAGAAACTAAGGGTGTGGTCTCATGATAGGGAAGATTTTGACATTGAGAAAGATGCTCCTCTCTATAACGAGGATATTAAAGGTATTCTACTACCTTTTTAATAACATGTGCTGCTACATTGTTGTTTCCCTCACACCTTTGAGAGAACAAAATACTTGAGAAAATATTTCAGGTGTCCCAGCTAGATCTTTTTTATTCTTTTGGATCCATTCCATCCTATTTGATCTCGGATGAGTTGTATGTGGATTTCATACACAGCATTGACCTTCTTGAGGATCAATATGAGATTGAGTATGATTCCTTGATGGCTTGATCTACCTAGATTCTTGTGTATATGGAACACTAGTAGGTGTCTATGATGGTCATGGTTTCCAAGAGATGTCGGGCTAGGTGAATGATCACTTGTATATTTTTTGAGATTTTTAACTGAAAACCATAGATAACTAGCAGCTTGTTGCAAGAACTTAAAAATCTGTGTTGTAGGAGTTTCTAGCATTATTTAATATTTAAATTGGTCCTTAAACATTGGTGTTCCACTATCCGTGAAGCGATTGTCTGCTTCAACTCCAGTTTTGCAGTATTTCAGTATCTTAATGATATATTAATAATCAATTCTAACAAGTCTATAAGGGTACCTTTTAATAACAATGAATTAAATCGATGTCATAATAAACTCTTAGCTATTTTTAACAGCTAGATAAAACTTGTAGTTGGAATCAGACATGAATAGTGATTTAGATTTATTTTTCATTTTTGATGGTTATTGATTTTCAAGTTTCATTTGTGAAAAAAATAAGTTTTAAGCGGTTTAAACTTTTGAATTGAAGATTTTTCTTGTGTTAAATTTTTTAAGGATAAGGCTCTATATATGTTGTGCATGTCGCTATTCATATGGATTAGCAATATTTTTGTTGATTTTTACCGTTAAAGCTACCAATTTCCCTTTGACCGAGAAGCATGTCGGTTTCAATGTTTGTAATTGCCTTGAATATCGTTGTTCATCTTCTCGGTGTAACTTCAAGAGTACATAAAATTGAAATAACATGCCGAAGTCTTTGTATTTCGGGATTGATTATGAGGCATCTTCTTCATTATGAGGGTGAACACTTTTTTGTTCACGGTTGGAATCCACAATAGCTATGTGATCGTTGACACCTCCAAAAATGGAAGTTCAAGAACAGTATGCTATCAGGTTGTCATTTCCCTTTGTATTATATTTGATTTACACGAGTTTTGTAAATTACCTTATGTCGAATGCAAGATGAATAGTGACGATGCAGGAAATCGTCCAGTAACCAGTGCGGGTCACTATCTTCTATGTGATAACGACCGATACCTTAGAAACCCTAAATTATCGTAAAAAGGGGGGAGATGTTTGTTGTGTTCGGACTGAGCTCTCAGAGTATTTCTGGGAGTTGCCTACGTATCCAATAATCGAATTGGAATCAAGTCATCCGTAGTTCCTTAGGGTCGTTTATATAGATCATCTCTCGCCCCTCCTACTTGGTGGGCAAGTATTATAATTAATAATTAATCCCTAAGGATAAATATGACTCAATCCCCACAATAAGAGATAATTATGGACATATTTAATGCCGATATTAGAGCCTTTATGACTAAGGATTCTTTCCATATACGTTTATCCCACACGTGGAATAACAGCGGAGCTGTTCGGAGGGCTACCCGTTCAGCCCCCAAAACCAACACGTCCGAACTGGGCAGCTCCTCTTCGCGCTCCTTTACCGTCCTACGTCGGCTGGAGGAGGAACCCTAGACCGGTCTCCCGTGGTAGACGATCCGCCCTCTGTTCGGCCTTTAGGGCCTTTGGCCCTTAAAACCTTAAACTCAAGGAGTGGTAACTTATTCAGCACCCCGAAAGGTGACACGTGGCATAATCCGGGTCGAGTATCATCATAAGCCCCCCAGGTCTGACTTGACTTCCATAGTCGGTCAGATCTGCTCTGTTTGGCGGTTCGTCGGACACTTGCCCGATCACGCGTTTCAAATTGAGAGTGCCAGCTGGTGGCCTATTTAATAGATAATCATTACAGACGCGGTTTGCGAGGCGTTTTTCCTCTTCTCTATAACGACGTCGCTTGAGTGTCGGAAGAGAGGTTATAAACCCGTCCCCTCATATCGGACCCTCTCTTCCTTCGGTCGCTATTAATTCGAAGTCTCCTCTCCGGACTCCCCGCATTTCCAAGTAAGTTTCCAACTCCTATTGCTTTTGTTCTTTTACATTTCTTCTTCTCCTCTACTTCTCCTAGTTTATGAGGGCTAGTACGCCTCTGCGCGCTCCATTGATAGAGAATTTGAGTCCCATTCGACTCGAAAACGAGGTCACTCGGCCTTTCATCCGGTTCGGTGGCCCCATAGATGTTCTGCGCCGAACACTATCGCCGCTCGCATAAATTCCGAGCGGATCGTCATAGATCAACCCTCATCTCAGTTCAGATACCACTCCGCCTTTGGATTTTCCTCCTTAAATCGGTGCCTCGAGCCCATATGACCGCGAAACGGTATAGGTGCTTTCGGTGTTAGGTCTAAACCGACCCAGGGATGGACTCTTGCAAATTTGTAACCGGTATGGCATAGACATGGACCACTATGCCCCCAGGTTACCGGGGGTTCCCATCTTTATGCCCATCGCCCCCGGAGGGATATTGCGGTGTACAAGGATCGGTTCGTCCGCGGCCTTAGAGTTCCCTTCGTCCGGTATTCTTGGCCGTGCGAGGCATTACCAATCGGGATCCGCGCGGATCGCCCCTAACGGTGTTAGGGCAATCATTGGTTACGCGATTTTCTTCCGCTTAGCAGACACAGAGTTCGACGTGGATCTTTTTAGGACCTTTTATCAACATAAGAATGTAAGGAACCACAGCGGGTGGTATTACTTTCCACGCCGTACTGACCAGCGGAGGGGGGGGTCCCCATGCTTTCTACAGGAAAATCTTCGATCCATGAATGGAAGAATAACTTCTTCTTCATTCGTCACGATGGACACCCGGAGTTGAGTAACTGGAATTACTTCCAGCTCCCCGCCGATGTGTGCCCTACTATGGTTGGTGAGAACTTGCTGAATGATATTGCCAATGCCAACGTTCTCCTTGATTTTGAGTACTGGTCGGACGAACTGATCGAAGCTGCGCGCTTGTCCGACGCTGGCCCCGAGCCCTATTTAAGGCCTACTCAGGACGAATACGACCATCGTAGGAGTTGCTCTCTTAATTTCCTTTGCCTTGCATATTTAATGTTATGGTTCTTCTCTGTTCTAACAACTTTTGCTTTTTACAGTGGCTGACGTTGCAGACATTTTCGACCAAGCACTCAATGAAGAGGAAGATGTGCCTGAGCCCCAGCGGAACTTGGAGGTTCGAGAGAAGAGGCGGCACCGTAACCCGAACCGCCTAACCCGAGAGGCCGACCCGGGAAATTCCCGTGCGGCCTTCAACAAGACGACGACCACAGGGAGCACGGCAGATGCGAGCAAAGAGAGGATAGTCGGGTCATCCCGGACGTCTCGGACACGGGCGACCAATCAAGACAACGCCCGCGATCCGGACGGAAGAGGCCTGGTCCGGCCGGAGGCTTCTGAAGGAACTTCGGGCTCTTCGGCCGAGTTCTTGGCCGAGCTGCCGGACAAAGATCTGGCATCGATCGTAAGTCTCCTTTTTCATTTGCTGTAAATCACCGTTCTGCCCCTGGTCGCCTTACACTTAATATTTACAGGTGGTTAAAGCTGGGAAGGAGATTCTTCACCGACTCAATGACTTCTCTACTCAGAAGGCATCTTTGGAGAAACGGATTTCTGACCTATCTGCCAGCCGTAACAAGCACAAAGAAGAATCCTTGTCTAAAGATGTCCGGATTGCGGATCCGAGAAGGTCGTGCGAGGCTCAACGAGCGAGTTGGAGGAGGCTGCGTGCATCCGGCGCCGTCCGTGAGGAGGCCTTGGCCAAGCTTCAAGCGATCGTGCTTCGTTGGAAGTCGCTATGCTCGAACGAATTGCTCGGGCCATCCACGAGTATAAGAACTCGAGCATTTTACTCGGGGCCTTAAAGGTATTACTTGGCTCTATCTTGAGCCATGGGTATACCCTCGGTGTTAACCGGGCCAAAGAGCGGTGCCCGAGCGGTCATCTCGGACCTCCAACATGGCAGGCTCTGCAAGCCAGGCGGCAACTATCTGTACCAGGCCAGGCTGAGGGAATATCAAGCTGGTGTGATCCTGGCTGAGAAGTATGGATGTCGATCTGCGGCCCGTCAGACTGGCACCTCCCCAGCTCAGCATTCCGGCACCCCGACCGATCCGCCTCAAGATGCAGCTGCCAATCCTTAATAATCAAGGGCTTCATTATTTTGTTGAAAAACTTTGCACCTTTTTTTTCCAACTTTTGCTATTTCTTGTTCTTGACTATTTGTGCCTTTTTGGCATTTGTTCTGTAATATGTTTTTCTTTGGCATCTTCATTGCTATTGCTTTGACTTTTGGTATTGCCCTTGCTTTTTTTATGGCCCTTTACCCCCCTGAAGTACGTCATTTGTGAAGCTTTGCTTTTCGAATGAAGTACTTCAGTGTGTGCGCTGATCGTCTGTCCTGCAGACTTATGAAGTATGATCACTTCAACTTGCTAAGTATTTTGGATATTATTAGTCCAGCCCGACTGTACTGTGCTCGACCTTTTTGGCTTTGTCTTGGAAAAATTTTTTACTGACTCCGACCTGCGGATCAGTTCGTTGAGTCTGTCCTGCAGACCTCTTTGTATTTGCCTTGGCAAATTTTTACTGAATCCGACCTGCGGATCAGTTCGTTGAGTCTGTCCTGCAGACCTCTTTGAATTTGCCTTGGCAAATTTTCACTGAATCCGACCGCGGATCAGTTCGTTGAGTCTGTCCTGCTGACCTCTTTGGATTTGCCTTGGCAAA
Organism: Gentiana straminea; assembly: GCA_036785695.1. Taxonomy (NCBI): domain Eukaryota; kingdom Viridiplantae; phylum Streptophyta; class Magnoliopsida; order Gentianales; family Gentianaceae; genus Gentiana; species Gentiana straminea. Next base: position 573,727 of record JAVUPR010000398.1, on the reverse strand, counting down.
TTTCCACTGAATCCGACCTCGCGGATCGCCTTCGTTGAGTCCGTCTGCGACCTCTTTGGATTTGCCTTGGCAAATTTCCACTGAATCCGACCTGCGGATCAGTTCGTTGAGTCTGTCCTGCAGACCTCTTTGGATTTGCCTTGGCAAATTTTCGCTGAATCCGACCTGCGGATCAGTTCGTTGAGTCTGTCCTGCAGACCTCTTTGGATTTGCCTTGGCAAATTTCCACTGAATCCGACCTGCGGATCAGTTCATTGAGTCTGTCCTGCAGACCTCTTTGGATTTGCCTTGGCAAATTTTTACATGAATCTGACCTGCAGCTTAGTCGTGATCAAATAACATGGTGACAATGCATATAGAAATAAAACTCTTTATTCAGTATTTGATGTCTGACTACAATTTATTCGAAATTAAAAATGCGAACATAACAAATAGTCTGGAACCTGCCCTAGACGTAAAACTTTCTCAAGTTAGAGGCATTCCAAATTGCGGGGGAACAGGTTCGCCACTTGCATCGGCCGCCTGATATGCCCTTTACCATGTACTTTGACCACCTTGTAAGGTCCTTCCCAGTTCGGAGCCAGTTTCCCTTGGGGTAATTGCTTACTAACTTCATTCTTTATGAGCACCAGGTCCCCTTCTCTAAAGTACGAGTGCTTAACTCGAGAATTGTAATATTGAGAAATTCGCTGTTTGTACTTAGCCATTCTTATGAAGGCCACGTTACGAGCCTCCTCCAGATCGTCCTTGGAATGTCTAAGTTCTGCCTCGCGTTCACTTTCTGTGTAGAGCGCTGTCCGTGGAGAAGATAGGCCGATCTCGGGCGGGATCACGGATTCGCGGCCGTATGCCGTGCTAAAAGGGGGGGTTTCTCCAGGTGGTCGAGTTCGGAGTTGTTCGTATGCCCATAATATATTAGGCAAGTGATCCGTCCAATTCTCTTTTCCTCCTCTAAACGTTTCTTCGATCCCGCCTTGATCCGCTTTGTTGGTCCGTTCGACTTGGCCATTAGCTTGGGGATATCCCACAGAAGTGAAGTGTTGTGTAATATGTAATTCATTGCACCACTCTCGGACGATCCTATCTTCGAACTGAGTCCCATTGTCCGAAACCAAAGTCTTTGGGATTCCATACCTGCATACTATGCTCTTCCACAAAAATTTCTGTATCTGCCTTCCTGTAATAGTTGCCAATGGTTCAGCTTCGACCCACTTGGTGAAGTAATCGATTGCCACAATTAAAAACCTGACATTGCCTGGGGCTCTGGGGAGCGGTCCGACCAGATCTACCCCCCATTGATCGAAGGGCCAGGGGGAGATCATCGGAACCATCTCATAGGATGGCCGATGTGACAGGTTGTCATGTACCTGGCATGATCTGCACTTTTCCACCAATTCCTTGGCGTCTTCCAACATTGTTGGCCAGTAATAACCGAACAGCCGGCACTTCCTCGCAAGCGTTCGTGCTCCTTGATGATTTCCACAGATGCCTAAATGCACTTCCCCGAGCGGTAATTCCCTTCTTCATCGGTCACACAATTCAACCATGGAGCAATATAAGATCTCGGTAGAGTACGTTTTCGAACGGTGAGTATCTCACCGCCGGGAGCCTCGTTCTCCTAGCCCGAATTGTCTTGAGGAGGATATTATCTCTCGGATACAACACGCTTGGATCCATCCACGTACTGGCCTGCCTTATTGGCCGTACAGCCTGCTGCTCGTAGCTTCTTTCTTTCAACAGTTCTACCAGTACTTTCTTTCCTGATAAAAAATTTGAGGCTAATTTGGACAAAGCATCTGCCCTCCTGTTCTCAGCTCGTGGTATCTGGTCAACCCGGACCTTTTGAAACTTCTCTAAGAGTGCTTTAGCTGCCGTTAAATATCTTCTCATAGTTCTTCCTTAGCTTCATATTCCCCGTTTATGTGATTCACCACGAGCCGCGAGTCACTATACACTGCGGATCGTCCGCCCCAAGCTTACTTGCCAACGTGAGTCCCGTAATCAAAGCTTCGTACTCGGCCCTCATTGTTTGTGGCCTTAAAATCGAATCTTAAAGCGTAGGGGAATTCCTCCCTTTGGGGCGACTAGTAGGAGACCTGCTCCTGCGCCATCTTTACTGGACGCTCCATCAACGTACAAGTTCCACCTACGTACTTCCTGTTTCTCCAGATCAGCATCTAAACCAACAGATACTCCTTCGGCCAAAAAATCCGCTAAAACATGTGCTTTGATCGCAGTACGTGGTCTGAAATCAATGTCGTATTCTGCCAATTCGACAACCCATTTCGCCAACCTACCTGAGGTTTCTGGTCGTCCTAAGATCTGCCGTAGAGGCTGATCAGTGATGACAGTGATGGGATGTGCCTGGAAGTAAGGTCTCAACTTCCTTGAGGCATGTACCAAAGCCAATGCTAGCTTTTCTGCGTTTGAATATCTAACCTCCGGTCCGTGCAGTGCTTTGCTTACAAAGAAAACGGGTACCTGCTGTCCATTCTGCTCTTTTACCAGTACTGCGCTCAGAGCTTCTTCAACTACAGCTAAATAGACGAACAAAGGTTCTCCTTCCTGAGGAGCTGTCAAAGTGGGCAATTCAGCCAAGTACTTCTTTAGTTCATCGAACGTGACCTGGCTCTGTTCGTCCCAGCGAAAAGGGCTAGCTTTCCGTAACATTTTGAAAAAAGGCAAAGCACGCTGTGCTGATCTCGATAAAAATCTGTTCAAGGCAGCTATCCGCCACCGGTCGCTGAACTTCTCTGATGTTTTTTGGTGGAGACATGGTTTTTAATGCCTCGATCTTATCCGGGTTCGCCCTAATTCCGTCTCTGGATATCATGTATCCTAGGAACTTCCCAGATCTGACCCCAAACGTGCATTTCTTTGGATTGAGCTTCGTATGAGTCTCCCCTAGGACCCCAAAGACTTCTTTAACATCGTCCAAATATCGATCAAGAGACGTGCTCTTGATCGGGAGGTCATCCACGTACACCTCCATACACCTTCCTATTTGTTTGGCAAAAATCGAGTTAACGACCTCGATACGTTGCCCCCGCATTTTTGAGTCCAAAAGGCATTGTGACGTAGCGGTACGTCCCAAACTCTGTTATGAACGCGGTCTTCTCTGCATCCTCCGGATCCATTACGATCTGGTGATAACCTTTGTAAGCATCCAAGAATGCGAACACTTCATATCCTACTGTGGAGTCCACTAAACAATCAATCTTGGGCAGAGCGTAACAATCCTTCGGGCACGCCTTGTTCAAATCTGTGAAATCTACGCACATCCTCCAACTCCCGTCTGGCTTCTTGACTAGTACGGGATTGGCTAACCATTCGGGGTACATCACTTCCTTTATTATGCTTGCTTGCGTAGTTTCGTTACCTCTTGCTTGATTGCTTCAATGCGCTCGGGGCGAAGTGCCTTTTCTTTTGACGAACGGGCTTCTGTTCGGATCCACCTTTAATCTATGTATCGCCGGATCGGGGGATAACCCGGCATATCTGCGCCCTCCATGCGAACACATCTCTGAAGTCTTCAAGAATTTTCACCAATGATTCTTTATGTGGGGAGGGGATCCAGGCCCCAATGCGAACTGTCGAGTCTTCATGTTCGTCCCATAGACGTACAGCCTCTGTTGTATCCTCAGAAGACCAGTTCTCTTCGTCACTAGGTATTAGTTCTTCGATACAAACCTGTTGCACCATTTTCCCATTTACTGTTGCAGTATAGCAGCTTGTTAAGGCCATATTTATATGATTATTAAGGGTGTATTTCATTATTATTTTCCCCACATTTGCATAATTTATATAAGAATTAAGGGTTTAAGTGCAATTATTTAGTAAGGATGATTTTAATATGGTTATCTACAAAATTGATTATTTTATGTGTTAAATTAATGGAATTATTATTATTTGAGTTTTATTACATTTTGCAATGTTTATTTATCCTTTAGGAGGTTTAATTTCGAGTGCTATAAGTGGATAAATGAAGCTCAAGTCGAATTATTCAAGATAGAGTTGGAATTGGCTCAAAGAAATTGGATAAAGATGATGAAATCCGACCTCAAAGCAGTCCAGCCGAGCGTCTGCATTCCGTCCACTGGACGGGCGTCTGATTTCATGGCCGAGCGTCCAGGAGAGGAAATCACATACAGAGAGCTTGGACGCAGCATGGACGGACGTCTAGAGCAAAGTCAAGATCCACCAGACGGGCGTCCACAAGACCAGACGGGCGTCCGGTGCCGACTTAAACCCTAACCGACTTAGAATCCAATAAATAAAGCGGCAGCCCCAACCCTAATTACATACACTTTTTACACATCATTGAGATCGCACTTTTACACCAAAAAAGCTGCGGCCAGAACCCTAATTCCATAGAGATGAGTTTCTCCAACCCAAAAATCATATTCAACATGATTGTTGGCTAGAAACCTTGCAGTGAGTCGACGGAGGATGCCCATCATCAACACAACCAACTAGAGATTTTATGCCTATGTTTAGTGAGTAAAAGATTTAGTTTTTTCATTACTTTGGATCTGTTTTGCATTGTTATGTTTTATTGGATTAAGATTTGATGAAACGATCTATTTATATTTGATGCTTGAATGATTATATGAAAATATATTGTTTAAGTTCTATTTTGTTCAAAGTAATGCAATTATTCATGTTGTAAGAGATTAAGCATGTTTAGTTGAGTAAGAGTTTGGAAACAATCTCGTGATTTCGTTTTGATTGCATGTTTAGTTTGTTTGAAAAGATAAACGGAACCTTAGAAACTTGATTAAAGAAATTTAGTCAACTTCGTGAAAAATCACTACTAAAAACTATGTCTTTTTAGATCACCATCTAGTTGGGATTGTTTGTTGATGGGTGGATTCGTTGCCTCGCTGTGTTTTCCTTTAATTGTTTGAATCGAATCGTTAGTTTATTCTTTAGTTTAAGTTCTAGTTTAATAACCCTAAGTCCCTGCTGTTTTCTGCACTTTTCTGCCTCAGTTCGTAATCAGACGCTAGTCCGCAATAGCAGACGTCCGTCCACTAGTTTATACTTTCAGACGCTCGTTCACTTTAGTGAACGCTCGTCCGTCTTTCTGTTTTCGTATTTTCTGCTTGTTTTTATTCTTGTTTTAGTTTTAATTCTTAGGTTTAGGTTTTAGTTAGTTTCAGCCTTAGTTTAGATAGATAATTGTAACATAATCGATATAGATTTATATTTGAATCCGATAAACATTCCACTCCCTTAGGACGACCCGTTAACATCTTATACTACGATCCTTATACTTGGGGTGTTTCGGTTTATAAATTTTAAAACTAGTTTTTACCGAACAAGTTTTTGGCGCCGTTGCCGGGGAGTCGGTAACGGTTGTCGGATTCTATTTAGGACAGTTTCCTGTGTCAAAAGGGGTCGTTAGGGCACGCAGTAGTAATTTGACCATAACTTTCGGCTCGAGTGTCCGTTTGGAACGCAGGACCCCAATTCGGAAAGCTCGTTCCGACGCCGACGACATGGTGAACGGCCTTAGGCCGTTCAGTGCGTTTTCGAGGTCAAAATCCACTGTTTTCCCCTCCATTTTGGCCCTAGAAGATTTCAACACGTTTTTTTTTACCGTCTTAGTGTTTTTCTTGTTTTTAAACTTTTCATAGGTAGGTTTCTTTTCCAGTTTCGGTTTCTATATATTTTCTAAAATAAGAAAATTAAAAAAAATACTAAAAGCCTTCTGAACGAGCGTTCACCCATACTGAACGCCAGTTCACTCTCTTCAATTGACACTTCTTTTCTCTTCTCTCTTTCTAAACCCTCTAATTTCCTCTACATTTCGTTCTCATCAACCCTAAGGTTGATTTCTTTCCATTCTGCTTCTCTGGTTTATGCAAACGAGAAGTAAGAAGGGACCTCTAATCTTCGATCCCGAGCCTGAACGATATAATTTTAGAAGGAGGCTTCTTCCTGATCTTGACATAATGGCAGATCAAGATCCACCAATTCCAAATCCTGATCCCCAAGCTCAGTTAAATTTACTCCTTCAGCAGATGCAAGCTCTACAGCAACAACAGAATCAACAAGCTGGCATAAATCAACAACTTCAACAATTTCGCCAGAACCGGCTTAATCAATCGAACCGGGACCCTACACCCCATATCTAAATCAAGACTTTCTCGAGGGGCATAGACCTATTCGTCCTCCGGACATGGGAGGAGTGAACTTTGATCTAAAGAACGGAGTAGTTGCTCAGTTCGAATAGCTCTTTCCATGGTACGCTCGGGAAGATCCACACGACTTCTTGTCCACATTCGTACAAATCGTGAAGCGTGCCATTATCCGGTGTTGATTCTCGAGATAGTTAAGTTAAAGCTATTTCCTTTTGCTTTGAAAGGTGAAGCAAGTCGGTGGTTTAAATCGTTGGCACATCATTCTCTCCATACGTGCAATGATGTCAAAAGAGCCTTCGCTCTTAAGTGGGTTTCACCAGGCAAGATTATGGAGATGAAACGGGAAATAGCTACTTTCGAGCAACTAGAGGATGAGACTGTTGGCAAAGCTTGGGAGAGATTGAATCTCTTGATGAGAAAATGCCCCAATCACGGATATGACAGACATGAGCTGCTGGAACTGTTCTACAGAGGTGTCTCTCAACCTAATAGAGACTATCTTGACTCCACGGCTCATGGATCCTTCTTAGGGGAGGTGATGAGGCCCCTACGCAGTGGTGAGACCATCGCCAAGAACAATATGTGGTCGACTCCCAAGAAGACCAATGTTGTTAAGAAAGAAGGTACGCAAGCGATCCCGATACAAAGTCGTTGGTTGCTCGGATGGAATTGATAAGCAAGCGGTGGCCAATCTTCGACGCGACCTTCGATGCGGGAATGCGGGTAGGAACGGAGATGACGGAAGAAATAAATCTAATGGATAATCAAAACCAACCCTTCCGAAACTTCAATCAAAGCCGAACTACTCGGGATTTCAACGACAAAACTTCAATCAAGCCAAGTTACCACCGGCCCTTCAAATTCGAATTCTAACTCCCAAAGGTCTCGAGGTGGATGGGACCAAACTCAAAATCATACCACCTCGTGTGTCCCTCAACATAAATTTGATGAGTGGTAGACATGGTGAAGACTCGTCTACTAGCGTTAAAGCTATTGAGAGACAAGTTGGTCAGATGGCAGACCAGCAAGCAAGCAGACCTCACGGTAAACTTCCGAGTTATACCGAGAGAAACCCAAAAGCTGATGTGAATGTTTGCACCGCCATTACACCACAATGGGAGTATGGACAAGAAGAGGAGTTGAATGAAGTAACGTTGAGAAGTGGTAAGAAGGCTCAATCCGGCAAGATGTCGGGAAACGAGTGGCCCCTCCTGACGCCATAAGTTCAGGAGAGGGAAATCAGAAACCACATACCGAAGAAAGCAACGATGAGGAGCTTAGTGAAAATTCTTCGGAGGACGAAAATAATTCTGATGATGAGGAAAGAAAGGAAAGTCAAAGGGTGGTACCCCTGACTAAGAAAAAGGAAGAAAAGTTCGTGAGATGGAAGGATAAGGAGGATGAGGCGATAAAGAATCAGGCCACAGGGAATGATAAAGCCCTCCCTTATCCCCCAAAAAGGAAAGAGAAAGCCCTCACTAATGACAAGCAGTATGATGGAGTGAGGAGGATGCTTAGAGACACTCAAGTTAGTATGCCCTTAGCCGAGGTATTAACGAAATGCCTAAATGCTCTAAGTATCTAAAAGAATTCGTGTGGAGTAAGAGAAAGCTTCGGGGGATGGGCGAAGAAGTGCTACGTGAAGATTGCGTGATGGTTTCACGAAAAGTCGGCTTAAGCGAGGTGACCACTGCGGACCTTCAATCTCCCGTGAGATCGAAGGCCATTTATTCGAAAATGTCTCATGCGACTCGGGGGCCTCTATTAATGTGATGCCATTAAATGTATGCAAAAAGCTCGGGTTAGATAAAAGGATGCGGGAACGCCCTATTTCTCTTCGGATGGTTGATAAATCTAGCCGAACTATGCGGCCGGTTGTGTAGCTAATGTTCTCCTTCAAGTTGAACATTTAGTCTTCCCTACCGACCGGGTTATTCTAGACTATCCACGATAAGGAGATGCCTCTAATTCTAGGCCGAACCTTTCTAGACACTTCAACGCTCTCGTCGACTTCTTCGCAAAGAACGCATTACTCTTAGAGTCGATGACACATCCGTCACCTTCACACGAGGGACACATCCCGAAAGAGCCGTAATTGATGAAATATCGTTTGTCGAAGCTATCTATGAGGACGAAAAAGATGCCTACTCGAAGAAGCGAGAGGAGTTGACGAGATAGGTGTTTTTGAAGTCATGGACATTGAAGATCAAGGCGATCGCGGACCATCTTCTAATTCATTTCAAGCCGTAGGCATTGACGAGTCATCTTCACTCGCTCACACTGAGCCTGTTAGTGGGTTAGAAGCATGGAGATGCCCAGCAACAAACGATGATCTCAAAGAACTAAGTCAGGAAGACTTCATCCCTGGTGAAGAAGAAGCTCTGATGGGTAGTTGGGACGAGGTAGAATTTTGGAGAGAAGCTACTCGTTGGGAGGTAGATGATTGGGAAGAGGCGGCGAGAAGAGCTTAAAGATGAAGAGTTAAGAAAAATGATCGATCACAAGAAAAAGGAAGCAAGTGTTGACCGGAGGATTCCGATGGATGATTTGATCCGGTATCTTTACGGGGTTGAGCCTCGGGAAGATGAGTTATTCTTTAGTCAACCACTCGAGCTCATAAAGAGAAAGGTGGCCCGTTAAAGTCTAGTATTGAGCAACCACCTGCCGATTTAGAGCTCAAACCGCTTCCGAAACACCTTAAGTATATCTTTCTTAAGGATGGAGATAAATTGCCTTTGATCATTTCTTCGAAACTCGACCACGAGCAAGAGGCACGGTGATAGAAGTGCTTAAAAGAATATCCTCGCGTTCGGATGGCAAGTGGGTGATATCCGAGGAATCGGCCCGGATGTATGCATGCATAAAATCCGAACGGAGGAGGGAGCTAAAAAGGTTAGACAACCTCGAGAGAAGGCCGAATCCGCGTATGCGGGAGGTTGTCAAGAAAGAGGTGATAAAGTGGCTTGACATGGGCATCATCTATGCAATCGCCGATAGCGAGTGGGTCAGCCCTACTCGAGTTGTGCCAAAGAAGGGCGGAATCACAGTCGAAAAGAATGAAAAAGGGGAGGAAGTTGCCTTACGACTCGTGACGAGCTACGAGTACGTATTGACTATCGTAGACTTAATGAGGTTACTTGCCAAGGACCACTTTCCCCTACCCTTCATTGACCGGCTTATTGAACGGCCGAGTGGTCATAAGTATTATTGTTTCCTTGATGGCTATTCGGCTACTTCCGGATAGCCATTGATCCTAATGACCAAGAGAAGACAACTTTTACGTGTCCATCGGTACTTTTGCTTTTCGCGAATGCCATTCGGCCTATGCAACGCACCCGCAACTTTTCAACGGTGCATGTTAGCCATTTTTTATGGACTTGTGGAGCAATGCATGGAGGTCTTCATGGATGACTTCGCCTACGGCGATAGCTTTGATGAAATCTTAAAGAATCTAGATATGGTACTCCAACGGTGTGTTGAGAAAAATCGGTGCTTAACCGGGAAAAATGCCATTTTCTAGTAGACGAAGGAATCGTTTTGGGACATAAGGTGTCCAATGCTTTGGTATTCAAGTTGATAAGGCTAAGGTCGAAGCCATTGAAAGGATGACGTACCCTAAGACGGTGAAAGAGGTACGAGGTTTTCTAGGTCATGTTGGCTTCTACGGGCGTTTCATTAAAGATTTTTCTACCATCGCCAAGCCTTTATCAAATCTTTTGAAAGATGATGTAGATTTCTTGTTCGATGCGAAGTGCAAAGAAGCTTTCAATTGTCGAAAGACAAGCTTATCGGTGCCCCTATTTTAGTTGCACCCGACCGGACCAAGCCTTTCGAGCGATGTGCGATGCCTCTAATTACACCGTAGGCGCGGTTTTAGGTCAAAGAGTTGATAAAAGGTTCGGGCCCATTTATTATGCGAGCCGCACCTTGAACCCGGCTCAATGCAATTACACCACAACGAGAAGGAATTCTTAGCCGTTGTTTTTGCCATTGACAAGTTGAGAAGTTATCTTCAGGGTCTCAAGTTGTTGTATGGACCGATCATGCGGCCTACGCTACCTTGTGGACAAAGCGGATGCAAAACCAAGGTTACTTAGATGGATTACGATTTTACAAGAGTTTGACCTTGTGATTAAAGATAAGAAAGGTAGTGAGAATATTGTGGGCCGATCATTTATCTCGCTTAGTAAATGAGGGTGCGAGAGAATCACAATGATATAGGCATTGATTTTCCGGCCGAGCAATTGATGAAGCTTGAAACGGTTAGGCCGTGGTATGCGACTACGTCAACTATTTAGCGAGTGGTCATTTAGAGGACATGACGTATCGGGAGAAGAAAAAGTTCTTTTCGATCTTAAATATCTCGTATGGGAAGATCCTTATTTGTTCGAGTACGTAAAGACGGGTTGCTTCGACGGTGTGTTCCTGAGCATGATCAGTGGGATATCCTAGAACAATGCCACAGCGGTCCCACTGGAGGTCACTATGGAACACCGAAGACGGTTGCAAAGATCCTTCAAGCTGGATTCTTCTGGCCGACTCATTTTAAGGACGCAGAAGCCTTTTGTAAAGGTTGTGATAGGTGCCAGAGAACTGGACGACAGAGTAGTAGGATGGAAATGCCACTTAAGCCCATTCTTGAATGCGAAGTTTTCGACGTTTGGGGCATAGATTTTATGGGACCCTTTCCATCTTCGTGCGGTAATAAATATATCCTCGTCGTGTCGACTTTGTTTCCAAGTGGGTTGAAGCCATAGCTACCCAAACTAATGATCATAAAGTCGTGAAGAAATTCTTGCAAAAGAATATCTTTACCAGATTCGGCTGTCCGAGAGCACTCATTAGTGATGAGGGTACCCATTTTTGCAATGCACCGCTTGATAAAATCCTTGAAAGATACGGTGTCAAACACAAAGTTGGTACACCATATCATCCCCAAACTAGTGGCCAAGTCGAGGTAAGCAACCAGAGCTTGAAAAGAATTTTAGAGAAGACCGTGAACAATAATCGATCTAATTGGAGTCTTAAGTTGGATGACGCACTGTGGGCTTATCATACTGCATTTAAAACCCCGATGGGCACGTCACCCTTCCAAATGGTCTATGGCAAGGCTTGTCATTTACCTCGTCGAACTTGAACACGAGCTTTACGGGCAATTAAATTTTTGAATTTCGATAGCCAACTCGTGGGGAGAAACGGTTGTTACGGTTGAACGAGCTCGACGAATTCGGACTCGTAGCATACGAGAATGCTAAGCTTAGCAAGGAAAGAACAAAGATACTCCATGACGCTAAGATCAAGGACCGAGAATTCAAAGTTGGTGAAATGGCTTTACTCTACAATACTAGACTTCACTGTTTCCGGGTAAACTCAAGTCTAGATGGTCTGGTCCCTTTGAGATTCTCGAGGTTAATCCAAGTGGAGTCATCACTTTGAACGGGTATGGTAATCAAGCTTTTAAAGTGAATGGTCATCGACTTAAGAAATATTTTGGGCAACCAAAGGAAAAGCCTGAGACTCTTTATTTCCAAAGAAGAGATGAGAGTACAGATGTCCTGATTTGTGAAGAGATTCCATCTTATTTCTTTGAGTCAGATGATGACATTCCTACCTCTACCTGTGAGGAACCTTCTTCTAAGACTCCTGAGCATGTTAGCACACCTATATATGCCTATTATCCGCAAGAACAAGAAGAAGAGAGTCAGTGTAGTTTGGAGAGAAAAGTTTAATGACCTTATTGCGCACTTGACTTGTTGTTGTGGTGAAAATCATTTCCGCCCCAGTACTTCTGATTCCGATACTGAGGTGGCGGCTGTTAAACCAAAGTGGCCCGATCCGGGTTGATCTTTTGAAATCGTGTCAAGCTATTGACATTAAAAGAGCGCTCCTAGGAGGCAGCCTAGTTTTCTTTGTTTATTTTCTTTTCTTAGGTTGTTTTGTTTTTAGAAATAGTACTCTAGTGGCGTGTTGGTGGTTATTCCTTTTACTCTTGTTGTAAGTGTTTTGTGTTATGTGTTGCTCATATACCCCGTGTACCCCGAGATTATATGGTATGTCGAGAGTGGCAGATACTTTTGAGCAAGTTCGCAAGCTTTTATGTCCAGTGTTGTCTATTCGAGTTGTAGCGGTACGTTCATGCTCCGGCCTGACCTCTGCCAACTTTCATCCGACAACCACTGTTGAAACCAGCTAAGTTTTCTTTTTCTTTTATTCTGCACGTTCTGAGGACATAATGTGATTTAAGTGTGGGGGGGGTAAATTGGGTATGTTTTTATGCTATATCCTTTGAAATATGAGTGAATGTTAAATTTCCACGAAATTTAAATTTTTTTTGAATCTCGAGCATATGATTGAAACTAAATGCTTGCTAGTTGTAGTTTTCTAACGATGATAGTATGTGACTTAGTGAGATAATTATAGCATGTCTTTACTTTCATGGAGATAGTATTCATTTTTCACTCACGGAAGCCTTTGATGTTGAAGCAAGATTTTTGAACTATATCCTTTCATTGTTTTAGTGATTTATCTTAGGAAGGTCAGTGTAGTAACACCTTAGTTAGACCGTGTGCTGTGAATATCATAAAGTTTGAATGTGATAAGTGAGATGTAACTTATGTCTTGAAAAAAGAATGAATAAGCAATCATAATAAATACGTTTGTCGGAAGCTAGTCGATGATTGGAGTGAGGTAGGGCATTATCTCGAAATGTCCTATACCACTATGATGACCAGAAGCTCACGATTGTTAAGAAGAAGCTACCTTATGATTTGAGTAGGTAGGGGATTATCTCGAAATGTCCTATTCTACTATGATGGGTAAAAAGCTCATTCTGATATGCGTCAAATTTGAAAAGTTTGGAAACGATGAGTAAAAATAAAGTGAAGTCTTTGTTATCATGGATCTTATACCCAGTAGAACCGCATGATATGCTGTAGGGATTATCCTACTGAGTGCGTGGGAAGGCTTTGAGTGGAGCTATTACTGCCTATGTCTAGGATAATCATTGGATTTTTGAGAGGATATTTCTTTGAAAGGCTTGTTAAAAATTGAAAAGGGCATGTCACACATACACTGAATCTATCTCTGTGATGGTATTGTTTGCTGTAGTTGTTGTATCTTTTGTTACGTGAGTTAGAGATCTATGTGGATTGCATGAAAGTTGAGCTATAGTTTTGATTGTTTTGTCCGAGGACGTACAAAAAACTAAGTGTGGGGGTGTTGTTAAGGCCATATTTATATGATTATTAAGGGTGTATTTCATTATTATTTTCCCCACATTTGCATAATTTATATAAGAATTAAGGGTTTAAGTGCAATTATTTAGTAAGGATGATTTTAATATGGTTATCTGCAAAATTGATTATTTTATGTGTTAAATTAATGGAATTATTATTATTTGAGTTTTATTACATTTTGCAATGTTTATTTATCCTTTAGGAGGTTTAATTTCGAGTGCTATAAGTGGATAAATGAAGCTCAAGTCGAATTATTCAAGATAGAGTTGGAATTGGCTCAAAGAAATTGGATAAAGATGATGAAATCCGACCTCAAAGCAGTCCAGCCGAGCGTCTGCATTCCGTCCACTGGACGGGCGTCTGATTTCATGGCCGAGCGTCCAGGAGAGGAAATCACATACAGAGAGCTTGGACGCGATGGACGGACGTCTGTACAGAGCAAAGTCAAGATCCACCGGACGGGCGTCCACAAGACCTGACGGGCGTCCGGTGCCGACTTAAACCCTAACCGACTTAGAATCCTATAAATAAAGCGGCAGCCCCAACCCTAATTACATACACTTTTTACACATCATTGAGATCGCACTTTTACACCAAAAAAGCTGCGGCCAGAACCCTAATTCCATAGAGATGAGTTTCTCCAACCCAACAATCATATTCAACATGATTGTTGGCTAGAAACCTTGCAGTGAGTCGACGGAGGAAGCCCATCATCAACACAACCAACTAGAGATTTTATGCCTATGTTTAGTGAGTAAAAGATTTAGTTTTTTCATTACTTTGGATCTGTTTTGCATTGTTATGTTTTATTGGATTAAGATTTGATGAAACGATCTATTTATATTTGATGCTTGAATGATTATATGAAAATATATTGTTTAAGTTCTATTTTGTTCAAAGTAATGCAATTATTCATGTTGTAAGAGATTAAGCATGTTTAGTTGAGTAAGAGTTTGGAAACAATCTCGTGATTTCGTTTTGATTGCATGTTTAGTTTGTTTGAAAAGATAAACGGAACCTTAGAAACTTGATTAAAGAAATTTAGTCAACTTCGTGAAAAATCACTACTAAAAACTATGTCTTTTTAGATCACCATCTAGTTGGGATTGTTTGTTGATGGGTGGATTCGTTGCCTCGCTGTGTTTTCCTTTAATTGTTTGAATCGAATCGTTAGTTTATTCTTTAGTTTAAGTTCTAGTTTAATAAACCCTAAGTTCCTGCTGTTTTCTGCACTTTTCTGCCTCAGTTCGTAATCAGACACTAGTCCGCAATAGCAGACGTCCGTCCACTAGTTTATACTTTCAGACGCTCGTTCACTTTAGTGAACGCTCGTCCGTCTTTCTGTTTTCGTATTTTCTGCTTGTTTTTATTCTTGTTTTAGTTTTAATTCTTAGGTTTAGGTTTTAGTTAGTTTCAGCCTTAGTTTAGATAGATAATTGTAACATAATCGATATAGATTTATATTTGAATCCGATAAACATTCCACTCCCTTAGGACGACCCGTTAACATCCTATACTACGATCCTTATACTTGGGGTGTTTCGGTTTATAAATTTTAAAACTAGTTTTTACCGAACACAGCTCCTGGCTGTTTCCACATCGCCTCTGATTTCTATCGACCCCTCCCCTGTTAGGATCTTCATGCTAACATGGGCCGGTGAAATCACAGCCCGAAGATCTATAAGGGCTGGCCTTCCCATTATCACGTTGTAAGCCGATGGTGCCTTCACCACCACATAGTCCACCATCAGAGTTCTGCTCCTCGTGCCTTCTCCAAAGGTAGTGAGCAGCTTGATCACCCCCAACGGATGAACCGGAGGTCTGCGAAGCCGAACGAGGAGTGGAGACGGAGTCGGTTCGGCGTCCTTTAGTTTCATTGCTATGAAAACATTATGGTAGAGGACGTTCACGGCACTACCCGTATCCACACAGATTCTTTTTATCCGGTTCATGCTAATCACAGCTTCAATCACCAATCCTTCATTGTTGATCACCAATGGTAATGAGTCCCTTGGTCCATACACTACTTCTCCTGACATCCTTTGCCTCTTATTCGTGGAAGTAGGGGTAACAGTCCTGCTGTTTCCCTCTTCCGTCACCTGTGAACTGTTCGGCCCCCCTGAGATCGTATTGATTGTGTTCACAGGGCGATTATCTGCATGTCCTCCTGCATAAGGAGAACGATCTCTTCTCCACCTCTGCTCATCTCGATGATCCTTATCACCGTTATTCCTACGCTTAAACTCTCGCCGTCCCTTGGGCTCAGCTTGTTGAGACCGATCTATAACTTCATCAAGTTGCCCTTCCATTACTGCTGCGTCAATGTCTCGGATTAGGTCTCTGCACTGCTCTGAGTCATGTCCTACATCCTGGTGATACTTGCAATACTTGCTTTGATTTCTGTTCTCCCTAGGCCCTTTCATCGGGGGTGGGGTCCTAGCAATGCCCTTTCTTTGCATTATCGCAAGGACCTGTTCACGAGGTCTCGTTCGGCGGGATGAAGTCTCCGTCTGCGCAGCTCCTTTCTTTCCCAGACGATCAGAGATGGGCGCAGTTACCCGATCCCAAACCGACTTTCATTTTTTATCCGATCTTTCTTCAGGCTTGTTTCTCTTGCTCTCACCCTTTTCCATCTCTCTTTTAAGTCGATTTGCTTCTTCTCCCCGCGGTAATTATATGCGACATCCGGACATTCTTCCATTGTATTTGGGAGCTTGTCGTTAAGCTTTGCGTGTAGCCGTCCCTCTCGCGGACACCGCCACAAAAGAGGCGACCGAACTTTGTCATCCGTGTCCCGAACTTGTGCGGCCTCTTCATTGAATCGTTTTATAAAACGCAATACGGATTCATCTTGTTTTTGTTTTAACGTTAACAGATGAGTTTGATTTCTTTGGAAAGGTCGTGCTGCAATGAATGCATGCACGAAATTCCTGGTCAAAGTCCCAAAGTCTGAGATTGATCTAGGAGGGATCCTGTTGAACCACTCCCTAGCTCTTCCGCTTAGAGTGCGGGAAAAGTCTTGCACTTCATCTCATCCGACGCATTATATAGGCTCATGTGGGAGATGAACTGGTGCATATGATCATAAGGATCCTTGGATCCGTCATATGCACTTATCTTCGGAATTTTGAAACCTGCTGTACGGGGATAGTGGTCTATATGCTCAGTGAATGGCGGCGCACAGAGCAGATAATTGTCTGATCGCTTACCAAGTAGATTGTCCAGTTCGGCCTTAGCCGTGTCGTTCGGGTAACGCGTAACTCCGTGGTCCGTATGGGTGCTTGACTCTACGATCTCTGGTTTAGCAGGGGCCTGGTGTTGGAGATTCTCTTCGGGTTTTTCTGGTGGGGTCCCTTCCTTTGAGGGTCTCGTCCAGAATAATCTTGATAGTGGTATTATCTAGATTTTTCAGAGCGTCAACCAATGCCTGATTGGCTGGGTCCTGAAGAACTGGGTCTACCTGATCCCCTTGGAGATTGGCCCCTTTCTGGGCCGCCGCATCCTGAGTTTCGCCTTGAATAGTCAAGTTCCTCCCCGTCGGGTCGGATCTCGCATTCTTCTTGGTTGTATTCTTCGGTGGTGCCATAGCGTTTTTAGGGATTCTTGTTTTCTGGATCAGTTATCAGTAGAAGGCCCTCCTTCTAGCGCCAATGACGATGCCGGAAATCGTCCAGTAACCGGTGCGGGTCACTATCTTCTATGTGATAACGACCGATACCTTAGAAACCCTAAATTATCGTAAAAAGGGGGAGATGTTTGTTGTGTTCGGACTGAGCTCTCAGAGTATTTCCTGGAGTTGCCTACGTATCCAATAATCGAATTGGAATCAAGTCATCCGTAGTTCCTTAGGGTCGTTTATATAGATCATCTCTCGCCCCTCCTACTTGGTGGGCAAGTATTATAATTAATAATTAATCCCTAAGGATAAATATGACTCAATCCCCACAATAAGAGATAATTATGGACATATTTAATGCCGAGATTAGAGCCTTTATGACTAAGGATTCTTTCCATATACGTTTATCCCACACGTGGAATAACAGCGGAGCTGTTCGGAGGGCTACCCGTTCAGCCCCCAAAACCAACACGTCCGAACTGGGCAGCTCCTCTTCGCCAGTCCTTTACCGTCCCGCGTCGGGCGGAGGAGGAACCACTAGACCGGTCTCCCGTGGTAGACGATCCGCCTCTCGTTCGGCCTTTAGGGCCTTTGGCCCTTAAAACCTTAAACTCAAGGAGTGGTAACTTATTCAAGCACCCCGAAAGGTGACACGTGGCATAATCCGGGTCGAGTATCATCAAATAGCTACTTGACAACATTCAATATATTCACTAATTACTACATGTAACATCCCGACTTTTCAGAAAGGGTAAAATAGTAATTGTGCATACCCACTACGACCTAATTATTATTTATCCTATTTATTTAATTAAGAAGGATTTAATTAAGAATTTTGGAAAATAGTTTATAGGGAATAAATATATTAATTATTAAAAGGATTTTTAATAATTAGTATTTAAGGAAATAATTTCCTTAATTCCCTCATAACATCAAGTCACGCAAGTTCTGAAAAAAAAAGAGCAACAACTGCATCAAGAAGAAGAAAGACGCAGAAGAAAGCGAAATAAAAGGGAGAACCGTGTGATCAATCCGTTCATCTGTTCAATATGCCGCAGGAGATAAAAGTGATCAGCGCGAGGAGACGCAACTTTGGAAAATAACATCTCTCAATTTCATAAGTTTTCAGTTTAGCCCTAGTTTTCGGTATTCGTAGAATTCGATTCTTGAAAAATTCGTATCTTTCAATCCGTAACTCTGTTTTTCAGCCATGAGTAGTCGAAACAATCGTCTTGGAGTGTAGATCATTCTAAAATTAGTTTCACAACGGTAATCCGGGTAATTTGCGTTTTATGCTCTTTTTCGCTTTCGTTTTTTTGCCGAAAATAGGATTTTAGGGTTTTTGTTGATCAAATAGGTTTTGGGGGTTGAGGATCAACAGTTGTTGCAGTTGCTTGACGTTTTGCTTTCATTTTTGCTGGAAATTAAGGTAAGAGGCTCTTCCTAATGAGTAATTATAGTTTTATAATGATAGGTTGAGTTTTGGTGTTGTTTGGTGATAGAATTCATGCTAAGTTGTAATTAATGAGTTGTGATATGTTTTGGCATATTTGTGTTGAGTTTTGAATTTCTATTTTTTTGATTCAATAACATTAATTAAACACAAACAAGCTTCGATTGAACTTGTGATTCGTTCAGTTAAAACACCAAATGTACTCTTAAAGGGAGTTGAAGTTCGGATCCGTCAGAAGGGCATGAAAGGGCTTGTGTTTTGATGAACTAGAGTTCATCAATGTCTGTGTATGTGCTAGGCCTTGTCCATGTCTAGTGGTCTACGAGAGTAGGAGATGTGAGGAAGCTTACTTGAAAACACTTAGGTGGCTAGTTAATTCACAGTAATAATTACATACGTGTAGTAATAGCTAAAACGTCACTTATTCTCGGTTAGGCACTCTTTCATATCGGCGATGTGATACGTTCATAGAAGGTGAACAACGCTGCTGGCTTATAAACGGCTGAATGGAAGTGGAGGAAATTCATCGGACGTATACGCATACCGGGGAGACCCCGGAGCTAATCGGTGCTAATCACCATTAGTTAGCAAGTATATCTTCAGGCTGATGAACGCCATGCGTAGTGTCCTTGAGTAATGATGTAACCAAGATAAGCTAAGCTAGAAAAGTTTAGTCATGACATGTCGATGGGCATGGATTGAACCCTAGATTGAGTCGGTCTCATAAAGATAATTTAATAATCATAATAATAACCTTTCGTTGTATAACTTAGTTATTCATTAGCTTCTCACTTTTACTAAGTACTTTGTACTTACCTCCTTTGCATTTTTTTTTGTATGCATTCTGGGGTAAGAAGACGAACAGGTTGATCAGGTAGATGACGACTTTTGAAGGCTTTGAAGTCTTGACGAAGTTTCTAGTTCCTTTTCTTTGTAAAGGTTGTACTAGACTAGTTGTATTTATTTTCTTAGACTTACTGTATTTCTACTTTTAAGACCTCGTATTGTATAAGTCTTTGGGTTTTTCATCGTTGTAATTTAACTATCCATCTTTAGTATGGTTAATTTCTATTCTTAGTAGCATTTATGTTTTACCCGAGTCTTTTTAGCTTCCGTTTGCTTTTATTTGATACGACGACGTAGAGGCTTGCGTATAATATTAGATTTATTTAATGCTATACGCGCCGAACGTTTCTCTTCCGGATAAGGGCTCGGTATCCGGGAGCGGGGCGTTACACTACATCAACAACAAATGATTGTGCTAGACAGTAGCAACCTGTCATTACATATTTTGGTTGTCTAGATGGTCTTCCTTCAAAAGATCATAAAGAATGCTTTTTAATCCTTTATCTTCCTTGTGATAATTCTGGTTGAGTTTAAGTTAAATTCTATGTGTGGTCTTAGTTGTCTAAAAGCTTGATTATGTCTGCAAATGAGCTATATTTACTTGATGAACTTATAAAATTTGTGTTAAATTCTTATTGATATGTTCTCCTTGAAGTCTAAAACATACTATTTATGCAATTTTAGGAGATGATTATTTGCATTGTTTTCAGGATGGTTTATTTATAGGCACCGCTTTCTATAATATAGATTTCTCTTTCTTTTATAAGAAAAAATATCTTATATAATTGCATTATATCTTCATTTGAAACAAGTCCAAGTCGGACATAGTTAATCCTTTATTTCAAGTAGAATATACCATATCTCATTCTTTTTAAGAAAAGTCCATAGTTTTCCTTTCTTTAAGTGTTCATTATGACACTGACATATATGGTTATCATAATTGCATTAGCTACAAATTAATGAAGTCCTAGGCAACCCATTTTCCAACTTGCTTTTACTTGGAAATTTAGGTGTTTCTGTGTTATCTTGCTTCATTTTGATTATATTTGTGCTGCTCTTCTAATGTGTACCTCTACAGATATATTTCTTCTTGGTGGTATTAATATTATTTTTGGAGAATTTTTTAGTTGATTAATCCTAGTGACTGAACCGCTTTCCCGGTTGCCATTTCATATTTTATTGCATTCAAAACATGTTTCAATTCTTTCAAGAACATGTTTTCCTATATGAATAACATCTACGAGACATGTTGCTTTCATTAACACATTGGAAAATGGAATAAATGGAGTTCAGGATGTGGTATTACATTGGAGCAAGATGTTTTCAAGAGCAAAATGGAACTGAGTGATAGAGAGTCCAGCAGGCTAAATTAAAATTTGCCAGTTGAGGTACTCCAATACATTCTTAGGCTGATCGCTTCCCCATTTTCTTATCATGAAGTCCTTTCACTTGTTTGTAGGTTTTCTTGAATTCAAATATTGAGAAGAACAGGCAAATTATGGCTCCATTCAAGGTCCTGAAACTAACTGTTTAGTAACTTGCCAACTTGATCATTAGTGTTGAAATGCTCCTGCATTTGGTTTAGATGTGTAATCATTGTTTCTTCTCTTTTGTCTTCTGGTGATCTTCATGGATTTGAGTTGGAAGCATTTGACCATGTCCTGGTTGATTGTTAGGGCCTTTAGTGGCTATAATTTTGCTTTGATTTTTTATTTCTGCTTTTATGTTTCAAGTGTTCTTTGAAAGAATCTTTGTACTTGTTTGAAAGATCCTTGATTGATTATTTTTAAGAAATCACGGCTTGTTCTTACTAATAGATTGCAGTAGCTTGTTTGTAAATTATGATTTAGTAGCTTGCATGAGGGCTTATATCGTCATAAAATCATGATTAACGAGGGGAAAATGACCATATGATTTGGGAATGTCGTCATTAAATCGTTTATTTGTAAGGGGAAAATGAGTTTATAATGAGAGGATGTCTCGTCATTAAATCGTTTATTTCTGAAGGGAAAATGGGTCTATAACGAGGGGGTATATCCTTGTTAAATCATGCTTTAATAAAAGGAGAAACACCCTATAATGAGGGGATAAGCTGTTATTAAAAAGATATTTAATGACGGGATAATACTGACATTGAATCTATCCAATTAATGACGGGAATTGTCTCCCTGTCATTAATTACCTTTATCTGGAGATGCAAGAAAAAGGGGAAGTTTTCCGTCATTGAAGGCTTTTAATGACAGGAATTGGACATTTAATGACGAGATTTCCCATCATTAAATCCCGCATTTCTTGTAGTGAGAATTAGAAGCCCATGTTCAGCAGCCTAATAGTACTTTTTTTTTAAAAAGAAGCGCATGTTTTAGCATTAGGAAAAGCCTTTTGCATAAAAAAAAGTAAAAGCCAAAATTAGTACTTTGGAAGTTATAGAGATAACGGTTTTATGGGAGCAATGACAGAAGCTAAAGAAATCGCAATTGATATGGGTGTTGAACCTGTATTTGTTGAACATCGCATCGTTAGAAGAAATAGGCAGTTTGATGAGGATGTTATTGAAGAGGTGAATCAATCAGCTGAAGAATCCGTTCGAGTGAACTTTTTTTTGTATGTTGTTGATCAAGCAATTTCTCCAATGAAGAGCAGATTTGAGCAATTTGAAGAACATGAGAAATAAATTGGCTTCTTGTTTGATTTGAGAAAATCAAAGTATTCGAGCAATGAATGTTTGATGAAATCTTGTGTTGATCTTGAAGAATTTTTAGGCATGGTAATGTATCAGATATTGACAGCAAGGACTTATTCATGGAGGTGAAAATCTTGAGAGAAACCATGCTGATAGAAGTGAAGAAGCCAATCGAAGTGCTTAACTATTTAAAAGAAAAGGACTATCCCAATTCATGGATTGCTTCGAGAATTCTATTGACGATTCCGGTCGCAGCTGCTTCTAGAGAAAGAAGTTTTTTCAAAGCTGAAGTTGATTAAGAATTATCTTCGGTCGACAATGTCACAAGAAAAGTTGAATGGTTTAGCCATGTTGTCGATTGAAAGAACATGGGTTGATGACATGATTACACAAGTTTGATTAGTATTTTTGCATCTAAAAATGCTAAACGACAAGTGTTTAAATGTAACTTTTGAATTATATTTTGAATTACCACGGAACATTTATCTGATGCAAAAAGTGCTTTTTAAGTTAAATGAATATTCATATACTAAGTCATATACTTGAAGAATCAGGAATTAAATATATTTTGAATTATCACAAAACATTTCATATAAGGGAGTGGAACACAAGTTACAACACAAAATGGTAAAAGTACTTTCCCCAAATACAACTCATGACAAACACACATTATCTACGTACGCTGAAGGCCGTTCATAGTGAAAGCCTTCTTATTACAGTCATGCATGCATCCCCTTATTATACAGTTAAAATTAAACAATTTTAAAAGTCCAGCAAAAGTTCTTCGGCTTCCACAAGGGACGACAACAAGAAGTTATCAGAATTCCTAGCCGAACAATTCGCCCTGATTTCCCCTTGTGTCCCCGTCAACACGCTCAGCTGCCCCATCTTTATCATCGAATCCACAAACTGATCGAAAAACTTAGATGTATTAAGGGCAAAGCTTTTAACAATGTCCCTAGTCCGTGGATCCGTGTACAAATCTTGGTCCGATGTAAACAACCCTTGTCGATTCATGAGGTCAACATAGTATTTATTATCGAATTTGTTGGGACTCCTAATGTCCAACACCGTTGTGTTTGTAGAATTCAAGTAGGGCAAATGTTCTTCAAGCCGTTGGCGAATGACTTGTTAATATCCTGGTCTTGAGTCGGATAAAGTCTCGGGTGTGAAAGAGGTGCAATGGCCTTTACCAATGGTGTGGCCGCCGGAAAGAGTGACCAAGTCGACGGCGTCCAAGTTTAGTTTTTGTAAAGTAGCTAGGAGGATACTTGTATTGCTAAACGGGGAGGGCAAGCTTGCAAGGGTAGCATTTGTTGTAGCAAAGTTGAGCCCATCTCGTCTTCCCAACGGAACGGAATACTTGGGGCCGCCACTCTACAATTGCAAATTATCAAAATTGTTAAAATATAGTAATCGATACAACTATTTGTGCTGGCTAGCTGGGACCTTGGAATTGTTCATCACACTGTCATCTTTCATTGTTTCTGAATTCATATTGATAATTATTGCGGTTTCCCGAAACTCTTCACAATCGGTTGATAGATTTTTATGCTTTTGGAATTCAAAGAGCTAGATTAAACCACCACTTACCATAAATTACAGTAAATATGTACTACCTCCGTCTGATAAAAATTGTTCATTTTTTGTGGTGTACACAGATTAAGGAAACAATTAATATGTTATATTTTAAATACTAATGGATATATACACTCCTATCATCCAACAAATGCTCTATTGAAGAAATGAAAATATAAACATTAAATATTATGATAGAGGTATGTTTGGAAAAAATGCATTAATTGATGTATTGGTTTTTTATATGGACACTATATATAAGACAATTCATTTTAAAAAAGGGAGAATGAGAGGGAGAATGACAGAAATATTTAATCAATTGAGTAGAAGGACAGTCTTTTGAAACTTTTGCATAAAGGACAAAACTATTTATTACTGTCGAAATTCACTTGTGTTCGAAATTCACTGTTTAAATTCACTGCCGAAATTCACTGTCGAAATTCACTAATTTTCAAAATTCATTGATTTTCGGTATTCACTGTCGAAATGCACTGATTTCGGGATTCACTGGGGAGATTCACTGTTTGTCCCTCTCACTATAAAAATTATGCAGTTGTCATTCTCCCTATAAAAAAATATGTAGTTGTCATGTTACTTAGATTGTGTATTTATCCCTAATTTCCCATTTAAAAAAATGGACAATTTTTATAAGACGTAAATAGTATACTACAAATTGTTAATGTCAACTTACAGGTAATACCAAGTAAGATCAAAGAACATAAATGACTACGAGACATATCATATTAACTGGGGACTGATCCTAAGACTGGGATTGCGACCGAACTAATCCGTTGACACAAATAGTTCATGAGATAAAATAGAGTTATTTGAGCCCTGGAGGACTACCAGGGCGAACCGATAGTTTTCGGATACGAGATATCCATCCTAGTGATTATGGGCGTATTTGTCAATTTGACACATCGGAAGGATAGTTTCTGCTCAAAGAAATAAATAAAATACAAAATATTGCAAATTTTTTTATGCTACTTATAAACAAAAATTAGAGTTCTCTACTTTTTTTTACGGAAACATAGGCTTTCCACAGACACCCCTTTTGCCTTTGAAAGAGGCTCGAAACCTGATCATTAGTCAGGTTATACCCTAATGTTCACCACTAGGACGATACCTCGTTGGCAGTGTTTCTTTATTCAAATTTGTGTTACAATGAGAATTTTAATACTTCTCCCACGAATAGATATTATGTGAAATAGAAAGAAAAAAAAGTACCAAAAAGAGCCGCTAAACTAAAAACTAGTAAATTTGGGTTTCTAAATAAATACTCCCTCCGTTTTTTACCATCTGTCGCATAAAAAACATTCATACAGATTAAGAAAGTGTTTAATTCGTCTGAAGAAAATTGTAAAATAACAAAATTATCCTTCACTCCTACTGCATGAAAAATTGTATCAAAATTTGGGTTGTTAAAATAAAGGGTAAATGTGGAAAAAAAACATTAAATGTTTTATTGGTATAGTACAATAACAGATAAATTAAAACAAAACAAATTTTGAGAAATGACAAGTAAAAAAACCGGAGGGAATAATACTTATTAAAGGTTTTCAAACGAAGTCGATCAATAAGCTTACCAAAAGTGTTCAGACCTAAAGATCTGGTTATTTAACCGTGCAATTGTGTGAAAAAGGAAAAAGTGAAATAAAAAGAACAGGTCTGGTTATTTGACTTGAACAAGTGAATAAACAAAAGTTTGTTTAATTTTTATTTATTTATTCTTCTTTATATTTTAAATAATCAAACTATGGATTAGATATTTGAGTATTATATGTGGTTCAGTGGTGGATAATATTATCATGAAATATCCGGTATTGGATGTTCATTAATTTATTGATGATTATCTGTGCCATTCCTAGAAGTGTTTCCGATCCTACAGTATGTGCAAAAATTATTGATGATTAATTTTTGGTGTTTTCTAAAATTAGTGTCTATTTTTTTTGTATTAATTGTCAAATTTCATTAAATGACCTTTCAACTTTATATCATTTACAATAAAAGTGTGTAGCGTTAAATGTTTCAACAACTATTTGAAGGGTATAAATGTCAAAATATTAAATAATTTAATTAGATTCAAAAATTAACTACACTTTTCATAATTCATATGAAAAGTCAAACAAGACTAATAAAGTAGGACGGAGGAGTATGTCATCATACTAAAAAAAGAGAACTTATTTATTCTTAAAGAGAAAAAAAAAATTAATGGACTTTCTAGGGGGCTGTTTTATGGAAATCCCTTGCGATAATCTGTAAATCATGGAAGAGTACTACTACCAATGAAAATATAATTGTTTAAGAGGTCAAGCTACATAGGTGTTGTGCTTTTGACATTTTACTCGGCATGATGCCCGTGACGATCTGAACAATATTTCGTAAATAAACTAAAATAACAGTGCTGTTTTTAAATTTTTTAGTAACAAAATTGATCGTTTTATCACTAATTTTGTTCCGGATATCACTGCAGACACTGTCACCAACCTTACCATGCGTAGTGGATCCGTCCTTACGTTAAGGAGGATCCTCATAACCATCCAGTGACACAAATTCAAAATTGATCATTGAAAGGTAATAAGAAATTGGGATCATCACGGAAAAAGTACAAAGTTTCATAAATCTACAATATTTACTTAATTACGGTTGCGATAGAGTTCATATAGTTGCAGGACAATGAGAGAGCCGTTTGAATTTTAGTGTACGGTTAAGTCTTAGTCATGTGTAAGGGTTGCTCTTGTAGGATTGTGACACGAGTATGAGTCGACCGTGGTCGTAGATTTATTAACATGATGTTACGTTTTTTTTTTAAATGATATACATAATATTTAAGCGTTTTTCTGTTTTCTTATAATAATATTACTCTTTGTTGTTAATAGTAAAAAAAGTTTGTGCACCCGCCTATAAGTAATCAAGTTAATTAATTGGAAAAAAATTAGATGCATCGCGAGCAATATTGTCTTGATTTTTTCAAACAAATAAATGAAGATGAAAAAATTAATTTTGAAAATCAGTGAATTTCGGAAATGAATTTTGAGAATTAGTGAATTTCGACAGTGGATAAATAGTTTTGTCATCTATGCAAAAGTTTCAAAAGAATCTCCTTCTACTCAATTGATTAAATATTTTTGTCATTCTCCCTCATTCCCCCAAAAAAAAAATTATTGGAACTAGAATACTCAATTTAGAATATATGTTTGAGTAAGGAAGCACCCATTACACAAATTATTTATTTAAAATTATAACTAAAAATCAATTTATTGCCTTCATTTTAACAACAAATTACTATCTTCTTCTAAAAAAACAACAAATTACTATCATGATCATATCACCTTCAAAGTCATTGAGTCATGAATATGTTTTGAGAACTACTTCAAATTAAATACTGATATATTCTAAAAAAGTGGGTTAATTATAAAATGAAATGACTAAAAATTTTATTGATGCATTTAATGTAACCTGATGCATGCACCAATTCTTTTAATTTAGGAGAGTGATGGGCACCGACACCATCCCCCACTTTGTACACAAAAAAGAATTCCAGCCACAAGCTTAATAAAAAAAATTAAATAAAAAACAAAAAGCAAAAAAGATGAGGACCACAAATGTATGTATTCGAGGGATGTGGTACACACACACTTTCCCGGAGTCTATATTTTCCTTCAATTTAATATACCTAATTTCAATTCCCTCACTCTCTGTATGTATATAATGAAAAAGTGCATGCTAGGAGTAGACGGGTAGTAATTAAACACTAAAGAGAAAGAAGTAAATACCAGAAAAACAGAATCGCGTGCAGCTAAAGCTACCAAATCTGCACAGGAAACAACCCCACGGCAGCTTTGATCAACAAGCCTTCGTAGTTCGTTGATGATAACGAATGCCTCAGCTCGTAGACTCAAGTTTGGCGGCGCCGTTTGCTCGCCCGGCCCACTTGCCGATCCGTCAAGGAGCACCGATGCATCACATCCCTGCCCAAAACAATCATCAAAATATGGACTCACTATATGTATCTTCGATCTACTGAACAGAATAAAATTAAAGAAAAAATACCTGCACGAAGCAATCGTGGAAATGGAGACGAAGCAACCCCGCAGCTTGGCCAATATCATCGCCGAACACTTTCTTAAGTTGCTTTCGGACAATCGATTCTAGCTTTGGGCATGAAGAATCATAAAATTTCAATGAAAGTCCGTCGACAATTGGTGCAGTACTCTTTGCATTAGAAACATATGCACCAAAACACAAGAGCAATTGTGCGACAATAGCAATAGAAGAGAAACAAGTGAATTTTGATGCCATTGTTTTCAACTATATCTCTTTGATATGCAACTTGGCGATGTATATATAACGAGAGAATATGATATTTCTATGAAGTTACATTTTTCGGGAGTTGGTATTGACCAACATGCATGTGAATAAAGGTTTGGTTTTATGACGACCTTTTAGTTGTTTAATTACCCCTAAAGCTGATTCAACTTCTTCTCTCCACCCGTGGCTAAAAGAAAAGAAGGAATCTTTAGAGTTGACAAACACAAGATAAATGTTGCTATGAGACAACTTGTACAAACGAATCGTGCCGGATTCAGAAAATTTATTCAGTTGTTGCGCTGGTGTAATATCCCGAAAATCCAATAAGGGTATAAATGTAAAAGGTAATATAATTAGTTATTTTCCTATTTTATATTTTAACTTAAAAAGACTAATTAAGGGAAATTAATTACTTAATTAAAGGACATTAATGATGGGTTTAAAAAGGAGATAATTAACATAATTCATAAATCAACACGCCAGTTTTCTGAATAATTTGAGGAGCACGTCGATGCAATTTATAGAGAAAGCAGGAGAACGAAAATCCCAAACGTGCGACTTTACAGTTGATCATTTGCGCAGACGCGAATAGAAGAATTTGATCACCGCGAGAAGACGATCGTTTAGATAATAATCGTTTTTTAAACGGTAAGATTTCATCCCTAGCCCTAAAATCTAGATTTGTATGTTCTTGAGTTAATGACTAAGTTTTTATAGAATAAAAAGGTTGTCTAATCATAGCTCGTTGTTTAATTATCGTAGGATATTCGTAGAAGTAGTTGGAATAGAGGATTGAAATTTTTACCTTTCGTTTTCACTTTCAAACGCTTTTGGAGTATCAAAGGTAAGTGAGTGTTGAACAGTATTCAGTTATGTGTATTTATTCATTATTGTGTCTCTTTTGATTGTTATATAGGGTCGGTTCATATTATTGGTTATATTGCCGGAAGAAAAAAATATACAGGACTTGCTGCATGTTGCTGTGTGTTGCCGCCGTCTGTTGTTGTAGAAAAAGAAGGAAAAAGAATAATATAAAAAAAAGTACGAAACTTTGCAGCCGTGAGGTAGGAAAAAGAAAAAGAAAAATAAAATAAAAGTATTGCATATGTAATATATTTCCAGGAAAAAGAAAAATAAGATTATCAATATAATTTAATAAATAATATGTACGGTAAGTAACATTAATTTATTTGTATACTAAATAGGTGTGCACAACGTAGAACTATATATATTTAATGGTTATAGTAAAAATGTGGTATAGATCACGGTAAAAGTGTGTATTGTTAATTTGGTGTTTTTATGTGTATTACACAATACGATTTGACTTGTATGTTCTGTTGGAACATTAAATGTTAATTGGCAATGTCTAACTGCGACTTCTGGTTGCCCTGGCTCAGCACCACAACTGAGATCCTCTGCGGGGAGAAGGTGGGAGCAATGGAAGACGTTGTTTAGGCCATGTGGGACATTCACATTGTAGTCAATGATCCTTTTACAATGTGCTAGGTAGCATAACTAGTTGTCTGGGAATAGAAGTCCTTAGAAATCCTTTTATGTGAATGAATAAGGTGGTTAGACTTAACTCGTAAATTACATATGTGTATGTTTAAAAGCTAAAACGTCAATATCATTGGTGAGACACGTCTATTTTTCTTAGCACGGGACTATTACACTCCTCTACTTGGTCTGATGCCAAGGGACATGTGTGACTCCCACACGGCGACATAAGCCCGTGCCCTTGAGGTGCTTCCCGTGTTGCGGTGCAGTTGTTCACCGTGGGTAGTGTCCTTTGGTATTGATATAACAAACGTATGTGCGTGAGGCTGTACTATGTGATCTAGAAGAGGGTGAGCGTGATCTCAATGCAACCTATGTTGTAGAGATTGTAGAACTTAACTTGTTAGGTGTGATATACTATGTTGTGTGTAACCGTTTCTTCTACCCCTTACTAAGTATGTTTGTACTTGCCCCCTCTTCTTTATTGTCCCCACCCCGAGAAGGTGGTTATCTGGACGATGATGAGTATGGATATGATGATCGATGGAGTTGACGGAGCTGATGTTTGAGCTCGGGATGATATGATGATGTTGACACTTTTACTTATGCATGTTGTAGTATGTAAGAATATTTTTTAAGTAGTTATTTTGTAGTAACGACCAAAGCAACATGTTTTTTTGGGATGTAACTTATCTTTTGGAAATAAACAATCGTTGAGTATATTGATGTATTTAAATAGTATAAAGCTTATGAAGATGTAAATCTTTTTTGTTTAAGATTACATAAAAGTACAACAATGTTTTGATGGGTCAATTGCCTTATAATAATGAGATGTATCATAAATATTTCATGTTTGATGAGGAGCAAATGGCCTTTTAACAAGGAGTATTGTTGTATTGAATTTTTATTTTAATGATGAGTAAATGACTAGATAGTGAGGAGATTAGTCATCATTAAAAATAAGTTTAATGAGGAGCAAATATTCTCATTAAATGTATTATTTAATTAATGAGGAGATTCAATTCTCCTCATTATATACCTTTAACTAGAGAAGCTGCAATGAGGAGTGGTTTCTCCTCATTAAACGTCTTTAATGAGGAGAAATGGACAATTAATGAGGAGAATTATCCTCACTAAAAGCCGAATTTCTTGTAGTGCCTCATGAGAAAGCTTCCGAGAAGGGGCTAGTTACTGGAAAACGGTACGTCTGAGGCCGACCTCGCATGAGGGTCGTTCCACAAAAAAAAGTAAGTTTAAAGCTCCTGAGGGAGCTTAGCAAGAAACTGCCTTCGAACAACAACGGGTCCTCAATATGTCCGATGAAACCTGGCTACTTATGATCCAAACTTTCTCTCTCTGTTTGTTCAGGAGGGCACGATTGGCTAGGAGGTTTTCAAGAGACTAGGAAAGGCCTCCGTAGACTCAGCTGCCCAGAAGATTAAGATTGCCGAGCTGAGGAAGACTCGAGAGGAACTCAAGGTGGCTGCTCGCATTAAGGATACAGAGATGAAGGCTCTGCAAGCTCAGCTCGTAGCATAAAAGGGTGAGCTAAAGTCCTTAGCGAGTGAATTTGCCGAGGAAAAGAAGGCAAAGGAGCAGGAGGTCGGAGACCTCCGGGCAAAGGTGGCCGATCTGGAGGCCACAATCCCGGCTTGGTGTGCCGAGGCCATTCAAGAGTACAAGGCTTCGACGGAATTTGCCAAGGCCTTGAAGGTGTTGCTGATCCCTGTCCTCAACAATGGGTATACCAAAGGAGTGGACGAGGCAAGGATCCAATATCCTTTCCTTGTATTGGACGACCTTCCTAAGAAGGTTCATTAAGCAGGGAATGAGTGCAGCCTACACCGAGCGTGTCCAGGATTTTAAGGCCAGGGTGGACACTGTATCCTAGTATGTTGTCCAGCCGACTGCTACTTCTGGTTCGGCTCCTTCATCAGAGCCTCAAAAGAGTCCTACTCCAGACTCTTAAAGTTTTTAGGAGTTTTTTTATTTCTTATTTGAAAATTTTGTACTATAATTTTATTAAAGATGTTATTTTGTTTTGTATTTGTTTGTTTTGGTATATTGTTGGAGGAGTATCCCCCTAGTATGTCATTTATTAGTCTCAACTTTTTGATGGCATACTTGTTTAGATTGTGTGCATTTGTTACTTTTTGGCGAGGGGTATGTCCCCCAGTATGTCATGCACTACGCCGTGCTCAGTGCTCGGGTTAAATTGTATTAGCGTTTAATAAAATTCTTCAAGGGGTGCCCTGCCCAATATGCAGTTCTGAGTTTTCAGATTGCACACATAGGTTTGTATATAGGGCCGGGCTCAATTCATTAGCTCGGGTAACTATGAATTAAGTCCTGAGTTTTCACAAGTCAGGGTCAAGTAGGACTGAGCCGGACTGCCT
Organism: Gentiana straminea; assembly: GCA_036785695.1. Classification (NCBI taxonomy): domain Eukaryota; kingdom Viridiplantae; phylum Streptophyta; class Magnoliopsida; order Gentianales; family Gentianaceae; genus Gentiana; species Gentiana straminea. Next base: position 541,966 of record JAVUPR010000398.1, on the reverse strand, counting down.
TCAGGACCAATTGAGTAGGGTTAGATGGGTTAAGCTTAATAGCACGGCGAGCAGGGCCAGGTCAGACTGACTTCTCTAATGAAGTTTTAAGGACGAACAGGGCCAGCCTAGTGCTGACTTGTGCGAAACATTAACGACGAACAGGTCTAGGCTAGTGCTGACTTCTCGCTTAAAAGCGCTGCGAGCAGGCCGTGTCGGACCGACTTCTCGCGTGAAGTTTAAAGGACGAGCAGGGCCAGGCTACCACTAACTTCTCGTTTAAAAGAGCAGCGAGCAGGGCCAGGTCGAACTGACTTCTCGCATGAAATTTTAATGTGGGGTATACTGGTTAGCGACCCTTTTGGACTTATAAAACCAGCCAAAGAAAGTGAATAAACAACTGAAAGTAAATTTTATTCAATGAAGTGAAAACATCTAAGAAGCAGAAATATCCCAGCCAGATAATGAAAACGGAAAAAATAGAACTAACATGTTGAAAAGAGAAACAGTCTAGAAAAAGCAAGAAACGATAAAAACTTGCCGAATCGATCATGCCAAAATGATTCTTTTATCCTTGATAGTGGCCGCATAGCAACTTCGAGCGACCTCTAGATCTTCTTTGATCTCTACCGAGCCGCGGACGGTCGGGAATTTCAGACTGATATCAGCTAGGGAGATCACGGCCCGTAAATTGATGGGAGTCAACTTCACTACACTTTTGTATGTGATCTAGCCCCCGTTTATCACTTTATTAGCATGTTTTGGGTAGATTTAGGCCTTGTCAAGAGTAATATCGTGAGTTATGTGTACGGGGGGTAAAACTGTCACAATGATAGGGAACTCCGCCTTTTTGATGATATTTCACTCTTTTCCGAGCACTTTTGTCTTGCGGAATTACATGTGGTGTTTGTTCGTCTATGTTATTGCAGGACTTAGGTGACTCGAGGACACGGAAGGCGATGTTTTGGACTAAGAGACATGTTCGTGGCACGAGAGTTGAATGAAATTGGAAGAAAAGCCAAGTTTGGAGCAAAATCAAGGCAAAATGGCGTTTGCCATACCCCAAACTAGCGTTTGTAGGAAGCCTACATCAAACGGGTGTTTACCCATCCCAAACGGGCGTCTACAGAGTTGACACTTCATTCAGAAAGTTGGGTTTTCAGCTGGACGAGCGTTCCAATGACCCCCAAACTGGCGTTTGGATGGGTTCAGCCCGAAGTAGAAAGCTCACACAAGACAAACTAGCATTCAAGGCAGGCCAGACACTCATTTGAATCTCAAGAACCCTAATCAAGAGTCTGATCTCCAGGCAGACGAGTGTTCGCCAGGAGGGCAAACGCTCGTTTGGCGCCGACAGCAGTATTTCACCATGCCTGTTCGTTAATCTTTATTTTTTCCCATCTTGGAGGAATTTTTTTTGTCAAGTCGTCTTCATGAAAGTTGTAGGTAATTGAACGAACTTTCCAACGCATCTTGAATCGTTCAAATCGGAGCTCTACACAGAAGGTTATCTCCGATTTACTGATGACGAGTTAAATGGGCCAAGTTGGTCGGCCCAACTAGGTCAAAGTCGCGATTTTCTGCCTATTCAAGAGCATCTAAACCTAAGGAAACAATATTCTGACTTTAATTGGCCTAGACTGAGCTCGAGGCCGGCTTAGGTGCTCAACCCAGCCGCTTCGGCGGTTGTTATGACAGGTTGACATCTAAATAGTCAGATTAGAGCTCTGGACTAGGCTCCGTATTTCAATTTCTTAGTTTAGATTTTTATATAAATAGAGTAGAATACGATATTCAATCGATAGCTTGGTGGAGTTCGTGCCTGGGATCATTGTATGGATTAAAGGTTGCTATCTTTTGCTGATTTGGGATTCAAAAGTTTTGATCTGCAATATTTTGATCTTCATTATTGTGAGTTTCCTGATTTCGATTTGTTTTCTCTCAATATGGTTTTGATTGTGTAGATCATTAGTTTGATGAAATTTACTCTGGATAAAAGTCTTGATTCAGATCCTTGTGTATGTCGTGAAATAATAAAAGCTTCGATCTTTTGTCTTGTTCATATACTCTTTGCCCTCTGATTTTAACACAAATTTTATGTTCGACTCAATCTCCTCGTGGGATCGACCTCGGACTCTGAACGCACCACCTATGATCGACCCGGTTCACTGCCGGTTAGAAAGTGAGTTTTGCCTAAGGTTTCAAGTTTTATAAATTGTATTTGATCGAGCCGGATTACGAAATCTCTACTTATCAAATTGGCGCCGTTGCCGGGAAGATTGTTTAAAAGTCGATATCAAAAATTGTGTTAGGTCAAAAGAGAGAAAAAAAAATGTAAACATTTTGATATTATGTGCTTAGACTAGGTTTGAATGCAATTTTGGTACTCAACCCAATCCCTTTATGGGGTTGTTATATTAGGTTGATATCTTGTAGGTTGTCCTAGAACTTGGGCCTAGGTTTTTATCGATCTTGTTTTATTTAGATTTCGATAGGAGCCATGGGATGCTGAAGTGATATTGTCCTAAACTCGGATTGAATACGACTTTGGTACTCAACCCAATCCCTTTATGGGGTTGTTATGTTAGGTTGATATCTTGTAAGTCCGACTAGAACTGGGGCTTAGGGCCTTCGGCTACCAAGACTTTTTGAAGGGTCTTAAATATCGTGTGTGTGTGTGTGAGGGGTTTTAAAAAAAAATTAAGAAAAAAAACAGGGCTGCCGTTAGGTCAAGGAAATGGAAAAAAAAATTAAAAAGAAGAACAAAAAAAAAAGCAGAATTTTTTTTTGGAATAAAGCAAGCTTAGGTGTGTCTAAGAGGAATTCGCGATGAATATAGTGAGGAGTATTTGATTGTGATACATGCTTTCACTACTCGACATGGATGTTTGAATGTGACCCTCTGTGGTCTTTATATGATATGCGTAGATGTTCTGTTCTTTTACATTTATGGTTATTTTTCCATCTATTGCTATCCATGTTGAGTGATTGTTTGTGTTTCGAGTCTACGGATGTGGCATGGCTTCTTTATTTTATATCCCCAATGTATCTGTTTCATACTTTTGGCACGTGGACCACGTCCCGTGCATATGTTTACGTTGTTTTCTGTCTATGTGACTTTAGGTACACGGGATGCGCTTATAAGAAGATGTCACGAGATTCGTTCACGCCTTTCTGCCGGTCTAAAGCTAAGTCTTCTTTCTCTGTCATTCACACACTGAGGACAGTGTTTCATTCAAAGTGTGGGTTGGTAGACTTAGCTTGGTTTGAGTTGTATGTTTAAATGTGCCAGTTCAGTAATATACTTAGTGTGTATCTGTTTTCGAGTCAGATTTTAAAATTTTCCAAGGTTTTAACGTCCGTTTGAATGTTTAAACTTCACATTCTCTTGGTAAACGACTTAGCGAAGTAGTAAATGCTTATAGCAATATGCTAGGTTTATCTTATAAACGGAAGTTCTTTTGCACGTTTAGCTTCAATTTCATGGGCCTTAGGATCTAGTGAACGATTATGGTAGAATTGAGCACACTCCAACTGCCTAGATACCATTTTGTAACTTCGAGGCGAAATAGAAGGATTGACCTTGGTAGGACACGGGATGACAGTCCTGGCGCTTCTTTGACACAACTAGAGCCAAATAAGCCAAAATCCCAACATTATACCCTCGTAACCCCTCTAAGCCTTGATAGGACGGTCTGACCACCATCCGAAATAAGCCGTTTTGGTTACTTAGCCCGTATTATCCCTAACCCTGAGCTTTATTATTGGTCACGTTTCTTTTTATTACCCTACGAGTGGACTTAATTGTTACTTTAGACACACTTTCTAAATCAAGTGTGGGGTGGAAGATGGTGCGTGTTTCGAGAGGATTTGGTTAGTACGAGCTAATATAATGAAGGGGAGGAGCTCGAGGAATCTATTGTGAGGCTTGTTGGTTCGAGAAAAATATAAAGTTGAAAGAATGAAAAAGAAAGAAAATGAAACAGGAAAAAAAGAAGAAAAAGAAAGTTTGAATAAAGTTGAGAAAAAATGTCAAGGGAGGATGTTTTGAGTAAATGAAAGTATGATGTTAAAGTTGGGGTTGTTTATCAATGAGTCTAGAAAGATCGAAGGAGTTTGGTGTGGTTTAGTATGTTTTCAAATAGAAAGTAAATGAGATGATTAGGTTCACTCTTATTTTCTTTTCTCCAGTCCCAAATTTCCTTTCGATTAGCCCCTGTCCCGAGCTTAACATTATAACCTTTCAAGTCCTACTGGACCGTGTTTAGCCTTGGTTGGTCCCGATAAGTGGAGATGTTATTAAAATGAGCTTTAGTGTAATCATGATAGCTAAGCGTCTATAATCCGAACCGGTGATTTGGTCTATGACTTGGAAGTTAATTTTCACACATACACATTCCGTTTGTCTGATAACGATTGAGTCAAGATGTTTGCATTCACTGCTTTACTTATCTGTTACCTTGGCAATGTGAGTGTTTTACATACGCGTTTGTGAAGTTGACCCCTTGGTCTATTTTAATACGCCTGTTTACTCGAGGACGAGCAAAGGCTAAGTGTGGGGTAGTTGATGGGAGTCAACTTCACTGCACTTTTGTATGTGATCTAGCCCCCGTTTATCACTTTATTGGCATGTTTTGGGTAGATTTAGGCCTTTTCAAGAGTAATATCGTGAGTTATGTGTACGGGGGGTAAAACTGTCACAACGACAGGGAACTCCGCCTTTTGATGATATTTCACTCTTTTCCGAGCACTTTTGTCTTGCGGAATTACGCGTGGTGTTTGTTTGTCTATGTTATTGCAAGACTTAGGTGACTCGAGGACCCGGAAGGCAATGTTTTGGACTAAGAGACATGTTCGTGGCACGAGAGTTGAATGAAATTGGAAGAAAAGCCAAGTTTGGAGCAAAATCAAGGCATACTGGCGTTTGCCATACCCCAAACTAGCGTTTGCAGGAAGCCTACACCAAACGGGCGTTTGCCCATCCCAAACGGGCCTCTACAGAGTTGACACTTCATTCAGAAAGTTGGGTTTTCAGCTGGACGAGCGTTCCAATGACCCCCAAACTGGCGTTTGGATGGGTTCAGCCCGAAGTAGAAAGCTCACACAAGACAAACTAGCATTCAAGGCAGGCCAGACGCTTGTTCAAATCTCAAGAAACCTAATCAAGAGTCTGATCTCCAGGCAGACGAGCGTTCGCCAGGAGGGCAAACGCTCGTTTGGCGCCGACAGCAGTATTTCACCATGCCGGTTCGTTAATCTTTATTTTGAACCATCTTGAAGGCATTTTCTTGTCAGGTCGTCTTCATGAAAGTTGTAGGTAATTGAACTAGATTTCCAAATCATCTTGAATCGTTCAAATCGGAGCTCTACACAGAACGTTATGTAACATCCCGACTTTTCAGAAAAGGGGTATAAAAGTCCTTTTACGATTTTATGTGTGTCTCGATAATTTTAATGGGTTATGCTTTGTTAAATGAATAGAGTCAATAAAATTGTTAAAGGGTATTTACGGTATTTTAAATGTGTAACTTTTATTGAGGGCAGAATGGAAATTTAACCACCCCTATAAATACCTCTTATAACCTAAAACTCTTCTCATTTTTTCACTTCTCCAAATTTTCCTGCGCGGCCGAGTGAAAAAAAGAAAAAAAAAACGGGAGGAAAAAGAAGGAGAAAACAATGGATACTTTTGGGCATATCTCCGCGACCGTTAATCCGTTTTGAAATCCGAAAGTACCGCCGAACCGTGAGAGGACGAGGATCGTTTTGATACAATAATTTGGGTCTGATTCTCAGGTATGTTGGAGTCGAATTTTCTGCTTTGCGAATTCATGAAAAGGATCATGAATTCGTGTTCTAGGGCTTTGTTTCGTAGTTCTTTGTTTAGAGGTTTTGATCATCAATTAATTTATGTTAATTGGGATCTTTTAGATCATGTTTGAGGTCTATTTAAATTCTGCTGAGTTTGGTTTGGTTTTGGCCCCAATCGTGGTTTCAATCAAGCCTTGTAGATCTTCTTGGTGTAATTTGTAGAATCTGTGTTTTGGGGCTGCTGTGCTTTGACGGTGGCAAGGAATCGTTTTTAACAGGTGAGATGCTCTTCCTAATGTTTAATTAAATTTATGATGTTTAAGGTTGACTGTTTGTGGTGTTTTAAATGCTAGATATCATGTCTACTTGTTGTTAGATGAATATGTGATGTTTAGTTGTGTAAAAGTTGTACTTTTCTGCTATTTTGATGAGTATATGGTTGAAGAACATGTTTGGTTTGGGTTAGAAATCGTAAAGTGCAGAAATTGCAAGTTTTAGGTTTTTCGATGCACAAGAGTATGCTTGACCGGGCAAGCGCACTCACCGCACCGGGCCGAATGAAAAACGAATGTTTACGAGAGCACAAGCGCACGCTTGCTCAAGGCAAGCGTACACTGCTCAAGGCAAGAGTACGCTCGATCAAGGCAAGCGTACACCCGTGCTTGCTGAATGAGAAATAGAATGCTATTAGTTACCCAAGCGCACGCTTGACCAGGAACAAGCGCACTCTTGACCCAGTTTCTCATGAAAATATGTGTTTTAATACTATACTTGGTTTAGGAATGTTCTAATGGATCTAATAACGTTAAATGAACTTGAACAAGCCCTGATTAAGCTTCTGATGCGTTTAGTTCCGGCACCGAATGTACTCTTCAAGGGAGTTGAAGTTCGGGACCGTCGGAAGAGTATGATTGGCTTGTGCTTTGATGAATTAACATTCATCAATGTCTGTGTAATTTCTAGGTCTTGTCCGTGTCTAGAGGTCCAGGGAAGAGAGTTGAGTTGTGAGGGAGCCTACTTGAAAACACTTAGGTGGCTAGTTAACAATTTAATAAACTACATATGTGACTAGTAAAAAGATTAAACATCATGAGAGCTTGGACAGGCACAGTACAACATCGGCAATGTGAGGTTTGGCCAGATAAAGTGGTGTTGATCATTGCCGGATTCTAGACAAAGCCGATTAAAGTAGTGATCATCCCGCCGGACAAACTCACGAACGAGATAGCCATTCACCGGATAGCACTTGAGCTAGCCGGTCAAAGTGAAATGATTGTCTCGGGTCCGCTAGAGATTTATCTCTATAGGGTTGCAACTTTTGTCTTAGTGCATATCTCACTAAGTGTAGTGCCCTCGCAAACATGCTGTAACAAAGATAAGCTAAGTTAGAAACGTTTAGTCACGACATGTTGATGGACATGAAGTGAACCACTAGAATTGAGTCGGTCTCATAAAGATAATTTAATAATAATTAATGAACCTTTCGTTGTAAGACTTAATTATACATTACCTTCTTCATCTTGCTAAGTACTTGTACTTACATCAATTGCATATGTTGTTTTGTGTGCTTTTGGGGTGAGAAGACGAACAGGTCAGCCTTGAGATCGTTGAGGAGTTCGATGATGATTTGATGGCGTTGGTGCTATGATGATGCTTACTTTTACTTTTCTGTTAAGGTTGTACTAGAATGTGTTGTAGATTTCTTTAATAATTTGTTGTACCTTCTGTTAAGACTTTTGTAAGTCAAGTTTGTACTTTCTGAACATCATACGTTGTAACCTTTGGAGAATCGTCGTTGTAATCTATACAATTCAGCTATAGTCGGTTGGTATTCTATTCTAGTAGCATTTATGAGTTTTTACCCGAGCCTTTTGGGTTTCTGTTGCTTTAATTTTGATACGACGACGTAGAGGCTGGCGTATAATATTGGATTTATTTAATGTTATACGCGCCGAACGTTCTCTTCCGGATAAGGGCTCGGTATCCGGGAGCGGGGCGTTACAGTTGGTATCATAGAGAAGTGTTCCTTGATTTTCTAGGCTTCCCTTTCCTAAGATGAGATCTCTTTAGACCTCTTAGAACCGTTCTGATCCCTTCTTGATCTTGCAGAGTGGCAGGAATCCGTAGAAGTTTCCTTGCTAACCTAAGTTTCAGTTCTTAAGATAAGGTATCTTAGATCTCTTAGAATCTTTCCGACCTTCCTTAATCTTGGTAGTAAATCCTCGTAAATCTAAGAATTCTTAGACCGTGGTCAAGTTGCACTAGGACCAAGTGAAGAGTCTTCTTAGGCGAAGGTTAGGTTGAGTTCTAAGCCCACATCTTTTATGTGATGCCCTCATGTTTGTTCTTTCTCAGATCCTTAATAGAATCCCTATCTTCTTTTGGAGCTTTTGGACTTTTCTCGCTTTACTCCTTCCTTGGAGGATTTAAAGTTTTCTTATTGCGACATTTTGATTTAATCATTTCTTTGATTTTATAATTTGGTGTGATGCAAGGCGAGTAAACGATTTTGTTCACGTTTCTATATGTCTTTAATATCATTTCTGATGTTTCAAAAAATTCTGTAAATTTTCAGCCATTTAGAAAATTGCCTTTTCTACAATTTCCCTTTTGACATCAACTTAGTTTTCAATATGGATTGTTCATAAATTGCTTAACAAGGGGGAATACCCTGTTCAGAAAATTCTGCAGCGGTACTCATACTTATGAATCTGTTTTGAATAATCTAAGAACCCCCAAATGACTTGAATTTTTGATATATTGTAGAAAACTTCCTGATCTGCAATTTGTGTTTTGGAGTCAAGTGCAAATTCTTTCTGGTTTGAGCACAATCTGCAACACAATGCAGATTATAAATTTCTGAAAAATTTTGACAGCTAGCAGCAGTCGACGAAAATAATTATTTTAACCAACTTATGCCTTTCCAAAATTTTTGAATTTTGAGTAGAATTTGTAAAACTTGTATATCTACAACTTTTCTTTATACGCCATGTTCAAAATCAGTTTGGTTTGTTCTGTGCAAGTCAATCATTTCATGGTTGAGGTATGTACCTAAACTTCTAAAAGGCTAGACAACATTCTTTCACCTTGGAAGTTTAGGTGTGGGGTTATAGGTGTTGGGAAGGCTTTGAAGAATAAGACTTTTAACTTAGTGGTTATCCGTAATAAGAAGTTTAGTAGGTAGATATTAAGTGTTGTAGACTTAATACCCTTGTGTGACAAGAAACAATTACATGGTGACTATCCAATCCCACGTTTTCTTTGACGAAGTGCTCTTTTATAATCATTTGGTTTCCTACTCGGTTACCCCGATTTCAAATGTTTTCCCATTTACACTATTTGTAACCCATGTTCTAGCTAAACCACCCAATTGAAATTTTTTTGAAACTCGGTAAATGTTCTTTCATTGCGAAGGTTTATTTTCCAAGTGTGCACATACTTTGATGTATTTTTTTGTGAAGATGTTTTCATAAAGTCAAATTTTCGATTTAAGGAAATGATTTTCTCATCCTTCGAACTATTTTGAACTCGATTGTACCGCATATCATTTCATTGCATCATGTTTAACAAATTCGGGTCAATACACCTTTGCATCCTAGTGATTACCTTCAATACACCCCCTACAAGATGTTTTAGTGTAGAAAACTTTTTGTTTAAAGACTCAATTCTTTTATTAGAATTTTATACCAGTTCGATAACCGGTTGAAAGATCAAACTTTCTCAAAACATCCATTTTAATTACATATCCTTTTTGTCTTCCGGTAAGAATACGTGAACAACCATTTCTGATCTAAGTGTCATTTAATAACTCCAGGCTACTTTTAGAGAATTATATATATACATACGTTCAAAAGTCCTATCAATAACTACTTTCAAAGTACTGCATCTTTTTACTCCCTTACGAAATTTTTTATTTGAATAAGCGAGTAGCCGAACCTTTTTTACATCCCATTCATGTCTTTTAAAGTTATGTTTTGATAAAGAATTTTTAGCAAAGGGCTACAAGTGTTAAGTTGTTTTGTCTTATCTAAAACCCTTCCTTCTTCGAACTGGAAGAAATGACTTTCTGATTTTTTTTTTAAAACAAAGGGCTGTCCTCCTCCCTTTGAACATTTTCACCTTCGATGCGAACCTTTTAACAATTTCACAATAGTCCTTCTTGTGTTAGTCTTTGAACGACACGAAAACATGCACTATTCTGGGCGGTATCTTCTTAAACCATTCACGGGCTCGGGCAGTAAGCAACGCTGGGAATGCCTTGCACTTCATCTCCTCAGGAGCACAGTCGAGATTCATGTGCGTAAGGTACTGGAAAAAATGGTCCTGAGGGTCCTTGGTTCCGTCATAGGGTTCCAACTTTGGGATCTTGAACCTTGTCGGTCGTGGGTAGCTGTCAATCTGTTCAGAAAAAAAGGATTCGAGTGCCAGGAGCGCAGATATCCTCCCGACTATAGTATCCATCTCGGCGTGAGCTGCTTCCATTGTCTGGGGTACAACCAACTGTTTTCTCAAATTTGATAAAGTTGACTGATCATCCCTCTTGGCCCTTTTATGCTTAGGTGGAGAAGGAGTTTGCTGCTAGGTCCCGTCGTTAGGTTCATCTTCCACCTCTAGCTCCTGATCCTGGGAATTTCCCCAGATGAACCTCCGTTCGGCTGTTGTTGATCTTGTGAATTTTCATCAGAGGGGTCTTCTTCTTCTAAACCTTCCCGGTCTTCGTCATCTTCGTCTGGCTCTGCCAAGACGGCATTGAGAACAACTTTTGTTGTGTCATCCAGAGCCGTGAGTTGATCTACCAACTCCCGGTGGATTGTGTCTAGAGAGACTGGCTCATGCTGCAGGCTCTGGCTGTTGGCATCCGATTCAGTTGCTTTGTTGGTATTGTTGCTGTTAAGGGCTTTTTCTCGTGTGGTTACCATGTTGATTCTAGAGCTTTTCCTGATATTAACAAATCAGAAGGCCCTCCTTATAGCGCCAATTGCCGATCCAAAATCTCATCTTTACAAACTTTATGGTTCTTCCTCTTGATGATAACCAAAGGGCGCTCATTGGATACAAAAAACAGAAAAAGAGGGGGTGTTTTGGGGATGGTTTAGACTACACTTGATAGTGATCAAGCTGCCTACGTATCCAATGCCAGGATTGGAATCAAGTCTTCGTAGTTCTTTAGAGATTGTTTATATAGAGGGGCTTGTGCCCTAGGGTTAACGTGTGGCATGTCTGTGATGGGCAATGATTGGCGTGTTCCCTAAGGAAATGGATCATGATTAGTTAATCTTCTTGATTCTTAGAGATAATTGTGATGTTCAAATATATACATTAAGTGATAAAGATTGGAGCCTTTATGACTCGGGATTCTTTCCATAGTTATCTAATTTATTACTCATATGGGAAATATGATTAGAGATTAACTATGGCCGATTTAGACATCCCAAGCTAAAATGGCCGACCCATGAAGGTCGGGGAGAATGGCCGAGCTGGTATTAGCTCGGACTCTTAGGTGCGTGGAATGGTGGGTCTGAAAGAGACTTAATCCGACCAGTAAGGCTGGACACGGGTAGGTTAGAGTACAAGTGTTGGCCGACCTACGGAGGTCGAGATTGAACTCAGGCGTGTCGGCTATTCAAGGTCCTAAGTATTGGTTGATCTAGAGGAGATGGAATCAATAGCCGAGCTACTCTAGTCCGGCCACTAGGACAGCCGGCACCGCTTCTCTTTATACTTAAGGTTGAGCCACCAGGTTGGTGCCACGTAGGTAAGTTCAATTATAGGCATCGTCAATAATCTTTAAGGATTGTTCAGAAAATTCATGTTAATGTTAGGCACACTGTCCAGAAAATCTGCAGTAGCACTTTCAATTCTTCTTCTTTTTTGAACACGTTAAACACATTCAATTGACCCAAATTTTTGATATGTTGCAGAAAACACTTTTATCTACAACTTTATTTTTAGAATTAAGTTCAAATTCCTTTTCGTTTGATCGCAATATGAAATTAAAATCCGTGTTTACTAATCTGGAAATTCTGACAACTTGTGCATTCGGAAAAAAATAATTGTTTTTGATCGACTTCTTATAATCAAAAAATTCTAATATTTTTCTATCACCCGGGAAACTCCAGAATTTAAATACTTTCTCTTTCAATTGTGCGCAAAATCTTTTTGTTTGGGCTGCACAAGTCGATAATATGAGATCCGGAGTAAAATATCTTACACTACAGCCTAAAGGAAATCCCCGCCTCTTTGACTTAAAGCTAGGGCTAAGAGAGTAATAAGTTATAATTGTAATTTTGTAGAAGTATCCTTGAAGTTGATCTTCTTATGGGTCAAGTTTTTTTAGTAGGATGTCGGGAGAGCTAATGTTGTGGTTTCTTTTACAGTTATAAACTAGTACCAAGTCGTTGTCTTCCAGTATGCCATGTTTGAAGTTCAAACCTTTTTATGCCCTTTCCAGAACATGTCTTTTCCCAGTAAATTACTTCCCATTTGATTCCTCACTGGAGGTATTTGATTTGAATAACTTTTCGCCATCTGCTATCATGAATTATCATAGAGACATAGCTTCATAAATTCTTCCTTCTAACAAGTTCTTACATTTTAACTTTACAAATCTATGAAGCAAGTCCTCTCTAACTATGTATTGTTGCACTCCCATTCTTTCTTTCAAATTCAATTTGATTAAACATTCTAATGTCAAAACATTCTTATTACTTGTGCTGATTCTCGGCTTCCCTCATAAGGGTTGTATTGATGTTGTAACTTTCTCTCTTAATGCTATATGTTCTTTCTGCTGGATATACAGACACCTGAATCCGGATCCAATCCATAACTAGATCGTCAGATCTGATTCACGGCACCGATCGAGACGCTCGATCATGCACAACGAAAGCTACGAGTCAAAATTCGTTTATGATATTACCACGACATGATTCACATAATAATTAATAATCTACAAGAATGTTAGTAGATTTACCCAACCGGAGAGAAGCCATTATCTTCCGGATTGTATTTCCAAGCGACGACTGGTGGACATCGATCCTCGTTGTAGAACCTCCTTGCTCCAAGAAAAAAATCCAAGTTTGTCTTCTTCCCAATGGGTAAGATGAGAAAACAAAATTTCTCTCTTTTTCAAAAAAAACTTGCGTCCTTTTTTCATCAAAATTGGCTTTGGTTTTTGTTCCAATTTTGTGTTGGTTGAAACACTCTTTTTATAAGAAAATAACTAATAATTTGGGAGTTTATCCTTTACACACAAATTTATCTTTTCCTTTTAAGAAAATAAAATATTTATCCAATAGGAAAACAAATTTCCTATTTATCCAATAAGAAAACTAATTTCTTATTTATAATTATTTAACACATAAATAATTACATTATCTAGGAGAAAATTTCTTTTCCCAAAACCAAATAAAAGTGGCGCCATTTTGTGTGCCAATTGGGATAATAGAAAATATCTTTTCTCTATTACATATTATTTACCGAATAAATAATATCTGCATATTCATTAAATAGACCAACTATTTAATTTATTCTCGAGGTTCCACAAAACGAGAAAAACACCCGCGTGTTAGGAGCCAACCCGGGGACCATGGACCTATAACTAGTAGCTACAATAAATTGAATAAAATATTCATCGAACATAATATTTCTACTCAACTTATTAATTCAGGAATTACGCCAACATAAATCAGAAAATGAACTCTATCGATTATAGATATAACTTATTCTCAGAAAGTCGAGTCAATAAGTATCTATTGATATAATCATTACATACAGACTAACCGTCCATACACTATCCGTAACGAAGCAGGATTTTTTCTGTAAAGCTTCTTCATTACATCTTATCCTTATTTACCATTAACCTACTAGTGATCAATTAGTTCATAACCAATACGAACTCGGCCGATCGATCCGTTTCTAGGATTAACAAATAAGGGGATTGTATTTCTACTTCCCACAAGAAGAAATGGATTCTATATCTGTGAGTCACACACTCCTTACTCATTCCAGAATAGCGCCAACGTGAAAGTGATTCGGACCGCACCTCTTAGCTATCCATAACGAACTCATCAAACCCTATCTTGAAACAAGCAGGCGTCTGCAATCACTTTAGGACTAAGGTTAATCCATATATGATTATCTTGTGATTTAATAAGATTTCTCAATCATGGAATTATATGAGAAATGCAGATAAAATCGTTCCAGTTCTATATGACTACATCATATATAAATGCCGCACTTAGATATCCAATATCGACGGTCCGGATAAGACGGTCACACCTTAAAGTGTTCTAGGCACATTAATGGTGGTTTAATCAATAGACCCCATACTTTGATTAAGCCACGGACTAACAGTTCAAGTGTATCACTGTAAACTTAATCCTCACGTGTGACACACATTAAGTTATATGGCTACATATGATACGACTTGGGGTTTTCAGCAGTGTATTACTTACAAGCACGAAGCAAGTAATAAGATGAGAATAAATCTGTCATTTACTAATTATAAAAACAATTACATAAATTGTCTTTTGGACGCTTCTTTCAACAATCTCCCACTTGCCCGTATAGACAAGCAACAATTGTCTTTCGGGAACTACATCCAACAATCTCCCAATAGCCCTTAAAGACAAGCAACAATTGTTTTTAGAGCACCACACCCTTATTCTTTCTATCCACAACATTCTCCAACTTTATCTAAAGCAGATGAGACATATCTCCCAATTTCATACCCGTCGAGCGCTTATTAGTGACACTAGATGCCACACGACTTGGTAAACTGATCAGTTAGGTTGTTGGCTCGAAGCGATCTTTATGACCGAAATGTCGCCTCTTTGCACGGTCTGTCTGACCATGTGGTACTTCCTATCAATATGCTTTTGGCCTCTTGTGACTGCAAAAATCATTTGCATGAGCTACCTCTGAAATGTTTTTATAGTAAAACGGTATCGGCTTATCGAGACCTGGAATCACTTCTTGATCCAGCAAAGAACTTCTCAACCCATACTGCTTCTTTAGCTGCTCCGAATGCGGCCATGTATTCGACTAACAGAGTCAAATTGGCAGTGTTGGATTGCTCCAGACTATAGCTCCATCACTATGAGTAACCACTGAGCCCGAGATCGATTAACGATCATCCTTAATCTGACCGAAAGTCAGAATCAGTGTAGTCAACAATACACAGGTTCGTACCTGATTATACAAGCATATTACTCCTCGTACACCGAAGACACTTGAGGATGCACTATACTACTTTCTATGCTTGAATCTAAGATTCGGCTTTCATTGACCATAAATAACATGACTTTCTCTATCGAAAAGAGAATATTTTGTCCTATTTTCTCTATATCTGAAAGATTGAAAGAATTATTCCGTGAGGGGTTGGGTAGGAAACCTCTCGTTGAATGTTGCATACAAAAATGCATTATATCATCTTAACCAATAAGATGGATAGGATATGGCCAACAACTTGTTCTCATGAATTCGACTGAATCATTTTTTAAAAATATAAATAATTACATTATCCAGGAGAAAATTTCTTTTCCCAAAACCAAATAAAAGTGGCGCCATTTTGTGTGCCAATTGGGATAATAGAAAATATCTTTTCTATATTACATATTATTTACCGAATAAATAATATCTGCATATTCATTAAATAGACCAACTATTTAATTTATTCTCGAGGTTCCACAAAACGAGAAAAACACCCGCGTGTTAGGAGCCAACCCGGGGACCATGGACCTATAACTAGTAGCTACAATAAATTGAATAAAATATTCATCGAACATAATATTTCTACTCAACTTATTAATTCAAGAATTATGCCAACATAAATCCGAAAATGAACTCTATCGATTATAGATATAACTTATTCTCAGAAAGTCGAGTCAATAAGTATCTATTGATATAATCATTACATACAGACTAACCGTCCATATACTATCCGTAACGAAGCAGGATTATTTCCGTAAAGCTTCTTCATTACATCTTATCCTTATTTACCATTAACCCACTAGTGATCAATTAGTTCATAACCAATACGAACTCGGCCGATCGATCAGTTTCTAGGATTAACAAATAAGGGGATTGTATTTCTACTTCCCACAGGAAGAAATGGATTCTATATCTGTGAGTCACACACTCCTTACTCATTCCAGAATAGTGCCAATGTGAAAGTGATTCGGACCGCACCTCTTAGCTATCCATAACGAACTCATCAAACCCTATCTTGAAACAAGCAGGCGTCTGCAATCACTTTAGGACTAAGGTTAATCCATATATGATTATCTTGTGATTTAATAAGATTTCTCAATCATGGAATTATATGAGAAATGCAGATAAAATCGTTCCAGTTCTATATGACTACATCATATATAAATGCCGCACTTAGATATCCAATATCGACGGTCCGGATAAGACGGTCACACCTTAAAGTGTTCTAGGCGCATTAATGGTGGTTTAATCAATAGACCCCATACTTTGATTAAGTTCACCATGGACTAACAGTTCAAGTGTATCACTATAAACTTAATCCTCACGTGTGACACACATTAAGTTATATGGCCTTATGATACGACTTGGGGTTTTCAGCAGTGTATTACTTACAAGCACGAAGCAAGTAATAAGATGAGAATAAATCTGTCATTTACTAATTATAAAAACAATTACATAAATTGTCTTTTGGACGCTTCTTTCAACAATCTCCAACTTGCCCGTATAGACAAGCAACAATTGTCTTTCGGGAACTACATCCAACAATCTCCCTTTAGCCCATAAAGACAAGCAACAATTGTTTTTAGAGCACCACACCCTTATTCTTTCTATCCACAACATTCTCCAACTTTATCTAAAGTAGATGAGACATATCTCCCAATTTCATACCCGTCGAGCGCTTATTAGTGACACTAGATGCCACACGACTTGGTAAACTGATCAGTTAGGTTGTCGGCTCGAAGCTATCTTTAAGACCGAAATGTCGCCTCTTTGCACGGTCTGTCTGACCATGTGGTACTTCCTATCAATATGCTTTTGGCCTCTTGTGACTGCGAAAATCATTTGAATGAGCTACCTCTGAAATGTTTTTATAGTAAAACGGTATCGGCTTATCGAGACCTGGAATCACTTCTTGATCCAGCAAAGAACTTCTCAACCCATACTGCTTCTTTAGCTGCTCCGAATGCGGCCATGTATTCGACTAACGAGAGTCAAATTGGCAGTGTTGGATTGCTCCAGACTATAGCTCCATCACTATGAGTAACCACTGAGCCCGAGATCGATTAACGATCATCCTTAATCTGACCGAAAGTCAGAATCAGTGTAGTCAACAATACATAGGTTCGTACCTGATTATACAAGCATATTACTCCTCGTACACCGAAGACACTTGAGGATGCACTATACTACTTTCTATGCTCGAATCTAAGATTCGGCTTTCATTGACCATAAATAACATGACTTTCTCTATCGAAAAGAGAATATTTTGTCCTATTTTATCTATATCTGAAAGATTGAGAGAATTATTCCGTGAGGGGTTGGGTAGGAAACCTCTCGTTGAATGTTGCATACAAAAATGCATTATATCATCTTAACCAATAAGATGGATATGATATGGCCAACAACTTGTTCTCATGAATTCGACTGAATCATTTTTTAAGAGTATAGTCCACTTCTCTGATTCAGAGAAGCTTTGGCTCGTCGATTCTTGACTTCTGACAACACACCCATGTTGTTAACAACTGTTACAGTGATACCTTGCATTAACACTAAATTTCACTATTTTACCAATATTGATTTCCTAGTCTAAAAGACTTATCAATATTCAGGTCAAGCCCACACCTTTAAGACATTTGACTTTTAATGACCTAGAGGTTTGCTTTAACCCACCAATGGATACAAGCATAGGTGGTCAATCTGTCATTGGATTTAAGCTAAAACCCTTCCGTTCCGAATGAATCTAAGCTCCATTGTACGGTTAGAAAGTTTCAGGGCATCACCCATGTTAATCTTTCTGCTTTCCATGGGGTCAAGAAAGGCTGAGTGGTAAGAAAGTTTCAGGGCATCACCCCTATTGAACTATCTACTTCTCAGGGAATTACCCCTAGACCACTTGGCTTTGCTTAGAAAGATAAACTTTCCCATTCATTCAAATCTTCATCACGTAGATCCAATTTCTCCCACAGGGCCTGAGACACTCAGGTGGTTCTGAAAGAGTGTGAACAGAACTGGAGTACCAAAACTCCATTTACAGGTTTATGGATTTAAACCAACCTCTATTTATCAGAATCATTTACAGTTCTTCCAGAAAGACCATAGGTTATCAATCACCACCAGCAGGCTGTTAAAGTCTACATAATCACAGTGGGTCAATGGTTAAACCATACTCCCACTGCATTTGGGTGGATCAACATTCTGATCTGGTTCCGTAGTATTTATCAGCGTAATCCCCAACAACCAATGTTGGATGTGGTCTGATTAAATCAGGTAGTAACTCCTTGATTAACATTACTTCAAGGTCCAATGTTTTTATTTTAACATTCTTTCGGAAAGGCAGTGATAGTACAACCGTCACTTTCTGATCATAAGAATCTTTTAGCCAACCTTAACTTATTGCATTAAGATATTTCACAAACAGTCACTTTCTGAACGTGCATGAAAAATCTCCAGTCCTACCTTCAAGCACCAAGTGCTAAATGCCTCTATATACGGAAGTGGAGTAAACGTAGCTCACTCCTTATCCATAAATTCATAAGCACCTTCTAGGTAGACTTCTTGATTTTACATGATAATGCGAACCGTTATTTTGCAATCAATATCACAATTGTTTTAAGCAGTGTACTGTATCATATCAATAACTATATAAGGAAATCCATGGTTTATCCTTTTAGTGAAATTGTTTCACTCGGAGTTAGGCCGAGAATTAGTGCCAAAACCATGCCATAGCCTATATCTGATCATGAAATACTCTATTCTCTTGTAATATCAGAGACTCCTCCAAATATTTAGATAAACAAAATCGGCGTTTCGAGTAGTCCTTAGACAAAATGTCTATTACTTAAAAGCTCCCACTAGTTTGTATCCTTCATAAGACCCCGAAGGTCAATATGAACAAGCTTTCATACTTCTTCAGCCCTATTATCCTTTTCCAATCGAAAAGTTACTTAGTCATTTTCCTTTGAGATAGTGTTCTTAGACTGGGAGATAGGAATCACCCTTAGCCAGTTTTAAGTTATTATCTTTAGGAAATATGCACTAATCAATTGATGCTGAAGAATTGTTCATCTTAATATGTATCCATTTGTCTAAATAGTTTATGACGTGTTACATATACCTTTTCAGCATTACTGACTTTTTCAAACAAAAGTCCGAGTCTCAGAATCGTATACAAATGTCATATTCACTTTCTATAAGGCAACTATGTAATCGATGTGAAAGTGAATCCATTTGTTCCAACGAATATGAAAACATAAGTTAAACTTCTGGATATACAAGGATTAAAATATGAAATTTCTTTCCTTATATCACTCCCACTATCTTAGCTGAAATAACTGCCCGTTGTCTACTCTTCATCGCGAATGCCCAGCTACCTTGTTCTTACAAAAGAACTTTATCTTCCGAGTCAAATTACTCGGTTAAGAAAGTCTCTAAGGATTCATAGGTTAGTGATCCAAAATCACTTTCCTTATCCTCTAATTTCTTTTATTAATATTTTGATTTAGCCTTTAATTTATTTAGTTTAGATGACTTACACTTGTAGACATTTACCTTCCCATTCTTGGCTTTCTTTAAAGGGAATGGCAGTGAACTAGCAGTTCATTTGAGTAGCCACTACTCATGAACTGTGGGATGCCTAGTGAGATTGAGACCAAATCATTCTCGTCATCGTTGAACTAATTTTATTTAGTCTCTCGTTCAACACAAGTGACAGTAGTGGCATACTTATCAATGTCACTTAAGTTTGTAAGATCAAGAGGAACATCCACTTCCGAAAAATTAATTTGCATTCTCGATTATTGAGTTCAATGTTCTTGTTTCTTTTCCACATTTACGAAGTCATAATCAGTCAAGTTATCGTGTTTAGCAGTTTTTATACCTTGAGATGATATATAGTTGTAAGACAAATTATGACATAAATATAAATCAAATCATACACCACAACAAATAATGATTTTAGGAATTATAAACATGATGTCATGCATGCTATTTATCCTACCATTACAAGGATTTAATCACGCACCTCAATGCCGTCGTAGGGTTGGTCAAAGAGGTGACGACTAAATTGAGACCTCTCTCAACAATTAAACCGTTGAGAATCAAACATCTCCGTTTAGTTGTTGATTTCCTTCCTTTTTCTGCCAAGATATTTCCAAAAATATCCTTGTGAGTGTGTCCTACTGTTTCAGATTTTTAAGTACGCCCTGAGTATGCCGCCGTTGGGTAGGTCAGTGACCCGACGAACTCAAAATCGTATCTTTTCGGAAACCAAGCCTTGAATTTTGATAGCGGTGAAGGCCATCCGTCGGGGGCCGAAATCAATGCGGCACGAGGCGTCACCATTCTCTCACGTGCTTGTGTCAACAGTAGAGGTCGTGGGGTCGGTTGTCACCTTCCCAGCTCCCACTTGTTATTTTGAAAAATAGGTAGTCTTAATAGGATTTTCAGAATTTCTTAATAATCCGAAACACAATAAAGGATGAATATTTAATGTTACTCCTCCCACTAGTTCATCGGTTCCAAATACCATCTAACTAGTGTCACTTATTCACAACTTTCCAATTTCTCGGATTTATAAATTTTGTGTAGACACTACACAATTAAAATTCACCAAGAATTTTATAATCCTAATACATTAGGACTTATAAATTTCTCAATAATTTGAAAACAATAAATTACGATATTTAAAGCTCCCACTAGTTTGTCGGTTCCAAATACCGTCAAACTAGTGACACTATATTCATGATTATCCAATTTATTGATTATTTAGAAAATCTCTTGTGTAGACACTACACAATTAAAATTCACCAAATAATTTTATAGTCCTAATAATGTTATGATAAAAAAAATTTGATCTCGGAATTTTTCCAATAATCCGAAAATAATAAATCATGAAATGCAATCACCAACTTATCGGTTTCAAATACCGTCTAGTTAGTGTCCATCTTTTCATGATTTTCCAAATTTTCGGTTATTAAAATCCTATTTATGTAGACACTACATAATCGAATTTCTCAAAGAATTTTGGATCCCAAAAACAAATTTACCAAGTAAATTTTATTTTTATAATGTGAATTTTATATACAGATAAAATTCCGTTTGTTCAATTTATTTAATTAATTATTAATCGTAATTAATTATTGTGTTTATATATGTCTAATTAATGTCAAGATTAATTATCTACATGTATACATATGCTAGGAGTGGAATTAACGAATATGATGAATAACATGTTAAGGCATGATTATATCACATAAATAATCATCCAAGAAAGTAAATGCAAACATAAACCACCAAGATGGACGGTTGGTACCCCGTATCTAATCTATAAATTTAAAATTAAAAAAATAAATAAACCCTAAAAATTGGGTTTACTAATATCTAATTAATTAGAATCTGAGGCCGATCTGCTTCCATATCAATTTGCTGGTCCAGTTCTTTATCAATCTTATTGATAGCCGAGTTGGTACACGTGTCTTCATTCATCAGGCAGGTCTCGAGCTCGAATCTCATGAGCTCCATGATTTTTATTCTGTGAAAAACATATTTCCAGATTTTTCTAAAAAAATTGAATAAAAACCAAGTCAAGGTGTTTCAAACCCTTGACGTCTTGATCTCTTTCTAAGTTGCTAAATCACCGCACCACTGAGTATTTTGTTGAGGAATTTCTTCGACATAAAATAAATAAGAACAGATCCGAAAAAACCAACTATTTTTCTAAGAAATTAAATCAACTATACCCAAAAAAATGGGTTTACAGCAGATCTAACAGTAAACAGGTACCAACCACAACCCATCTCGTCAACCAAATCATTCAATCTCGCATATATATAATAAACATATAAAAGATGCAATTTTTATTCAATTCCACTCCTTATTAATTAATTATGCAATCAAGATCGCAAAATCGCTTTAACCTGGCTCTGCTACCACATGCGGGATATACAGAAACCTGAATCTGGATCCGATCCATAACTGGATCGTCCGATCTGATTCACAGAAACGATCGAGACTCTTGATCATGCACATCGGAAGCTACGAATAGAAATTCTTTTACGATTACACCACGACATGATTCACATAATAATTAATAATATACAAGAAGGTTAGTAGATTTACCCAACCGGAGAGAAGCCATGATCTTCCGGATTGTATCTCCAAGCGATGACTGGTGGACGTCGATCCTCGTAGTAGAAACTCCTTGCTCCAAGAAAAACTTCAAGTTTTTCTTCTTCCCAATGGCTAAGACCAGAAAACAAAATTCCTCCCTTTTTCAAACAAAACTTACGTCCTTTTTTCATCAAAATTGGCGTTGGTTTTTGTTCCAAATTTGTGTTGGGGGAAACACCCTTTTTATAAGAAAATAACTAATAATTTGAGAGTTTAACTTTTACACACAAATTTATCTTTTCCTTTTAAGAAAATAAAACATTTATCCAATAGGAAAACAAATTTCCTATTTATCCAATAAGAAAACTAATTTTTTATTTATAATTAATTAACACATAAATAATTACATTATCCAGGAGAAAATTTCTTTTCCCAAAACCAAATAAAAGTGGCGCCATTTTGTGTGCCAATTGGGATAATAGAAAGTGTCTTATCTATATTACATATTATTTACCGAATAAATAATATCCACATATTCATTAAATATACCAACTATTTAATTTACTCTCGAGGTTCCATAAAATGAGAAAACACTCGCGTGTTAGGAGCCAACCAGGGGACCATGGACCTATAACTAGTAGCCACAATAAATTGAATATAATATTCATCGAACATAATATTTCTAGTCAACTTATTAATTCCGGAATTACGCCACCATAAATCCAAAACTGAACTCTATCGATTATAGATATAACTTATTCTCATAAAGTCGAGTCAATAAGTGTCAATTGATATAATCATTACATACAGATTAACCCTTCATAGACTACCCTTAACGAAGAGGGAGTATTTCCGTAAACCTTCTTCATTACATCTTATCCTTATTTACCATTAACTCACTAGTGATCAATTAGTTCATAACTAATACGAACTCGGCCGATCGATTAGTTTCTAAGATTAACAAATAAGGGGATTGTCTTTCTACTTCCCACAGGAAGGACACACACTCCTCACTCATTCCAGAATAGTGCCAACGTGAAAGTGATTCGGACCGCGCCACTTAGCGATCCTTAACGAACACATCAAACCCTATCTTGAAACAAGCAGGCGTCTGCAATCACTTCAGGATTAAGGTTAATCCATATATGATCATCTTGTGAATTAATAAGATTTCTCAATCACCGAATTATTGAGAAATGCAGATCAAATCGGTCCAGTCCTATATGACTACATCATATATAAATGCCCCACTTAGATAACCTATGTCGACTGTCCAGATAAGACGGTCACACCTTAAAGTGTTCTAGGCACATTAATGATGGTTTAATCAATAGACCCCATACTTTGATTAAGTTCACCACGGTCTAACAATTCAAGTGTATCACCATAAATTTATCCTCACGTGTGACACATTCTAAGTTATATGGCTACATATGATACGACTTGTAGTTTTCAGCAGTGTATTACTTACAAGCACGAAGCAAGTAATAAGATGAGAATAAATCTGTTATTTATTAATTAGAAAAACAATTACATAAATTGTCTTTTGGGTGCTACTTCAAACAATATCTCACTTGCCCGTATAGACAAGAAACAATTGTCTTCCGGGCACTACATCCAACACTTTCAAGCTATGCACCCCATCTTTTACCAGTCAAATCTTTATGACTACCATGACATCCTTGCTCAATTACTTGTCTTTAACTTTTCGGCAAACTATGCTAACCCAATTTCAGGCAGAAGGTAGTCGCTACCAAGGTGTCTTATGTCACGGATTTATCTAGCACAACAAACAAGTAATAAATATTTATAAATCTGGTTTCCCTCAAGTATAAGGATCGTAGTAAAGAGGTTGATACCGGGTCGATCTTACGGGGAACTAAACGATTGTGATTCTAGCTTTTGTCTAACCTAAACTATGTCACGGAACCAATCTAAACAGGTGAATAAAAATCGAACAAAACAGAAAATAAAACTAGACAGAGGATATAATCCAAAGCTAGGAAGGATACGGGCTGCGAACCAATTCAATGCTAAACTAAACTAAGATGCAAATAAAAGTAAACTAACTAAACGAATTCAAGTTTTAGGGATTTAAATCAAGTGTGTAATGAACAAACGAGGATTGATCCACCTATCCAACAAGCATTGATTTCCTATCTCGATTATATTGTGGTTTTTATCTAGGTTGTGATTCACCTTATCTAAACATGAACCATAATTCCTTAGAAAGTTCATCTATTAATCTATTATCTTCCAATGCAAGATTAACGCGTTTCCTAACAAAAGGTGCAAACTTTATGTTTATAATCTAGCAATTAAACCTATTAACTTCCGTTATGATAGATTCAAATTACTACTCTTATTCATGATGATCTAGGGTTTATTAAGATTTCCATCAACAATAAACAATCACACATGCGAGATCTTCCGATATAAAAGCAATTAAACGTAATAAACATGAATAAGAAACAACCTTTAAATAAAAACTCACAAGATAACCGAAGAAAACGAAATCAACAATCATTGGATGGCTTCACAATACTCGTTTGATGAAGCTTTTAGCCTCTCGGGCATCCTCGAACTCAAATTTGTATAAACAGTGCATAAAAAGTAACTAGTTTGATCTAGATCTAAAGTGCATAAAAACTGGAATAAAAAGGAGAAAAACGCAGCCTAAAGCCGCCCCTAGGTTTAGGGTTTTGAATAATGAGTGTATTGTGTCCTTGTGTGGAGAAAACAACCGACTATATATAGATTTTAAAGTCGGTTTCAGCAAGTCGGCTACCGGACGCCCGTCTGGATCCTTGAACGCCCGTCCAATCTTCATATGAACTTCAAATCGGGCCGAGTCATGATCAGACGCTCGTCCAACCGGCGTCCACCTCAGCGTCCAAACTTCCTGAATCAACTGTCCATCCCTGGACGCTCGTTCAATTTCATCAAACGCCCGTCCACTGGACGGGACCTGGACGCCAGTCCAATATGACTGAATTTCGATTTCTTGATCTCTATCTCTTTTTCATCTTGTCAATTCCTTCATTATCTCTTTTAATCATCATTTGAGGCTTGAAAGATGCATCTACATCATATAAAAACACCACAAAATGTAATATCGCTCAAATAATCGTAAAAACATAATTAAAGCACATAAATCAACCTATTTTGCAATTAACTCTTTTGAAATATCATTTACTCAATATATTCATTAAACACATGCTTCTTATGCAATTTAGTACGAATACGGGAAAAATATCATAGAATATAGCGTTATAAATCATATAAAATCACCCTTAACAACTCCCCCACACTTAAGCTTTTGCTCGTCCCGAGCAAAACAAAACAAAAATTAGGCTCGAGAAAAGAACAGACATCTAAACATACATAACACATATCCAATAAATCAGAAGTTCACCATTGTGTGTGTGCATAGCCATAGAAAACTTCCACTATATCCAAACTCGAGAAACTCAAAGCAAAACTAGCTAATACCCCCTTGTAGACTAGTAATAAATGACACTCATAAGATGCACCCTACAAACGTGATATATCCCGAAAAAGATGATAGAATATATCTAGGGCCTTTTTGAAATACTCAGAGGATAATCCCTACAACATATCTGTCAGTTTCTACTGGGGATAAGGTAGACGATAACTTAGTCTTATATACATTTCATAACACTTCATTAATTGATTTAACCTTTTTCACTTTTAAACACACATCAGAATGAGCTATTGCCCTCATAGCAGAATAGGACATTTCAAGATAATCCCCTACCTTACTCAAATCATAAGGCAGCTTCTTCTGACTGTCGTGAGCTTTTGGTCATCATAGTGGAATAGGACATACGTGGTATACCCTATCGCACTCAAATCATCGACTAGCTTCCGACACACCCAATTAATTCATATTTTTTCAACTCTTTCATTTGACAATAAGTTACGTGTTACTTATCACATTCAAACCTTCAGATATTCACAGTATATCATACTCCAGATCTAAATACAAACTATCATAATTCGCGAGATATATACGTAGCACTAAGCACATGACTTATAAGAAAACAAAAATCACTAATCCAAAAGGGGTATAACTTTATAAATAGCTCATCATTTACTATGGCTCGTGAAACATATGATATACAGCTTAAATGACTATAAAAAATAGCGAACATTGAATTGAATTGCCTACTCGGGACAAAACAGAAACAAAAGTGTCGAAAAATTTCGAAAATTTTAGCTCATTTTAGCTCATTTGCATAGAAACATTACGAATTAAGAAAATGTGTAGACATATCGAAACATTCCCCTCCCCCACACTTAAAAATCAACATGTCCTCATGTTGTGCAGATCGAAAGGAAAAAAGAAAAGACTTAGCTGATTGAAACCGAAACGCGAATCGTCGGTCAGGCCGGAGCCTACATAATGACACTGTAGAATGCGTAACCAGACAATGTAGCTCGACGAAACCGCTAAAAATATACCTGCACGTCTTGCCAAACATGGAACCATCTCGGGGAAAACGGGGAGTTATACCAAAATGAAAAGAGATATCAAAAATGAAGATAAAGCAAAAGTGAAAGCATTCAATACATCCAGAAAGTATAAACACAGTAGAAGTGAAAGTACGGGTGCCTTATGGCTTACATGATCCATCGGGAAAAGTAACGAAGTAGCAATATCAAAATTACAACGAATCATATAAGAAAAAGTATCAATAACATACATCCATCGAATCAAAGAAAAAGAAAAACTAGAATCAGAAAAATAAAATCAAGGCTGGCTCGGTGTCCCAGAATCATTGGCCGGAGGATCAGAGGAGGGACCAGAAGGTGGTGCCGTAGTCCTAGCTGCCGAGTCAGGCTGCTCCTCATCTGAAGATGTCTCAGAGTCTTGTAGAACATCCGTAATGACCTGCTCGATCTCATCGGCAAAGAGAAAATCAACGGAGCTCGGATTGAATGTCCTCTCGTCCCTCGGCCGCCGGCCCTCACAGATACACTGAAGAATCGACAAAATATTGTTCTGTGTATCCCGGATATCACTCAGCCATTCCCGGAAACTATTGGCCATGCTCAACCGCATCCTAACGGCGGGAGATAAAGTAGGAAGGGAGGATGCACGAGGCGGTGCCGAAGAACCAGGCTCCTGAGGTGTCTCCGTCTCAGTCTGTCCCGAAGGCTTGCCTTTTCTCGCTGTATCGGCCTTGGATTCTTCGGTTTGTGATCGGCTCCATACTCAGGCACACCGGCATCGATACAGAGACTGTGGATCATGTGAGGGATAATCAAGCATCGGGTATAGATCTTCTGATTAATAGCCACCACATCATATAACGCCTGCCCCACATCCACGTTCAGGCCAAATGTCAATGCGTATAACATGCCTAGGTCACCAATGTGAAAGTGCGTCAAGTTGTTCTTAGGAAACAACCGACTCTGAATAAATCGACACTGGACCTTCCAATCCTCCGTCCAGGTCGTGGTAACCAACTCCTTCCGATCGCCTCCCGGCCTTAATGTCCATGCCACATCCGGACACACTCTTAGTCGCAACTCCTCCAAAGGATCCTGCCCCAAACTCTGCCTATGCACAATCTCTTCCTTGTAATCCCTTCCCTCAAAGGCCGCTAATTTGTATTTCTGATTGATCACTTCCGGTGTAAAAGGAACTTCTACCCCTCGAACCACAACTACCTTCGTCCCCAAGACGGTTTCCGAACAGTTTGCATAAAATTCCTAAACTAGGGAGCTATTTACCGGGGTAGTCGGGATTGTCATCAAAGCTTCCCATTTCCGATCCTTGAGAAATAATGCTTAGAATAGACATCATGAGCTCTAGGGTTTATGAATCTACGAGGCAATGGCATTGGGGCAACGGTTTTAGATTTCTTTCTAGGAGGGGCAGCCCTAGGTACAACAGGTTCATCCTCACGGGTAGTTTCTATAGTCTCCTCAGCCCTAGACGAGGCTCCGCCTTTCTGAACTCTAGGCATCCGTACCAAAGGCACATCGTCATCAGTCTCAGAGTCAGAGGTCGGCTCATCCCTTAAGGTTGCCCTAGTCTGGGTGGCTCTAGGGGGTTGCTCACGAATACTCACACCCCGGTTAGGATCAACTAGGGTGGGATCAAACTCCTTGTGCTTTTTCCCCGCCTCCCGGGCCACTTCCTTACCATGCCTCTTCACGATTGCTTTCTTATGAACCATTATCAAGCCTAGACTAAACGAAAACAAACCCAATTCACCACAATTTACCCGTTTAACATCCAAAGCGGGATTTCAAGGCAACCAAACCACACCCACAACCATAATCAACACCAAACAATCCATTCACCATCCATCACAACACCACATCACCATAACAGAGCAGAAAGAAACACAAAACCGAAAAAAAAAAAAACGAATTAAGATGACATTCAAGGGAACGAGCCGACCCAAAGATCGAACTCGCAAAAACGTGAATAAAAACTAGAAAAGTTGTTAATAACTTACCAAGTAGGATGAGTAGATGTTGATCGAGGTGAAAATTAGTCCAAACAACACAAATTTGGCTCCGAAAATCGGATTTTTCCTCTTAAAAGTCGGACTAAGGAGGGTGCTGATTCTTCTAAAATATGGCGTGTTGGGGAATTTGGTTATGAAAATCGAAAAGAGGGTATCAATAGCGGTCTATAGCACTTGGAATCGCTCAAAATGGTTGAGAAATGAAGATTTTAGGCCAACAAGAGGGAGAGAAAACGGTTTTTCGATTTGAAAAAATGAAAAGTGAGGGTTCATCGAAGTAGGGGGTATATATAGGCAGATGTTGGACGCTCGTCCAACTCAGTGGACGTGCGTTCACTGGGAAATCAGATGAACTGGACGGGCGTCCGGTTCAGTAGACGCTCGTCCAAGAATTTAAATCACATACAGGATTGGAGGGAAAATATCGGACGGGCGTCCAGGCGTAGTGGACGTCCGTCTAAGGATCTGTCATAGCGGACGGGCGTCCAATTTTCTGGACGGGCGTCCCAGAAGGCAAAAGTGCAAAAATCATAAAATTCCATACACCCCAAATTCAAAAGTACATCTCTTATTAAACTTAATTAAAACTTCAAAAATACAACTTTAAATCAAACAAAGTACATAAAGTGACTAGAAAATAAATAAAAACAAATAGAAAACGAGTGGGTTGCCTCCCACAAAGCGCTTTTGTTTTACGTCGTTTGCTCGACGAAACAAACCTATCTAACGCTAGTACGCATAAATCTCGTCCCAATCCACCAAACGGATGAGACGACGAAGCATATCAATAGCGGGAGGGAAATCATAGTCGTCTTGTACGCCCCGGTCATCTCCAAATACCTCTAAACCTCTAAAATGTGAATCCCGTAGTACCGGCGCTAGATCTGTCGGATAGGGTCATTTAGGATCGTATATGGACGTCCTATAGCTTCCCGTAGCTCCTCGCAGTGAAGTCACTACCTCCCGAACAATGCGGGGTACAATGAGAACATAGGTGATGGTCTTCGTACGGGTACTAAGCTCAAAATCTACGTGCAAGACTATAGTGCCTCCCGGTCCATCGGCCACGTAATCGCGGTGGGATCCGACTAATGATGGGGAACTCCTCGGGAAGAACTCCGTAATCCATATCTAAAAAGCACACTAACCGACGTATATAAATAGAAAAACTTAGTCGGCTAAAACTTAATTAAACTAAAACTTAAATAAATAAAACACTAACGAAAGAACGAACCTAACTAATATAATAAGGGATATCTAGGATGCCTCCTAGTAGCGCTTTTGGTTAATGTCGTTAGCTCGACACCGTTGAAAACTCACTGGGTCGTGCCATTTGACTTTTCTGCCAGCCACTACCTCGTGTAAGCTCTGATCAGTAGTGTGGCTGCAGAAACAGCATCTCACACATGGGGTGAAATCTTTAATAGCTTTCCAAATACGCTTGAACTTCCCCATGGGTGACCTCTTCATTCTCTGAGGCCTCTGATGACGCTTCAACTGACGCTCCCTCTCCAATTCTTCCATATCCCAACTACCAGCTAGAACTTCTTCAGAAGGACCACTACAGCCATCCTCTGAAAACAGGTTGAGTGAAGACTCGTCGAATTCTTCGACTTCCGTAGCACCACACCCTAGGATGTCGAGGCAACGGACATTCGAAGGTCTCTCTTTAGGTTCACCAATATAGTGCTTGCACCTTTGGCCATTCACTCGAAACGGGTCACCACTATAACCACGAAGTTCTAGAACGCCTCCAGGAATGATTTGGAGAATCTCGAAAGGGCCGGACCAACGTGTCCTTAACTTTCCAGGAAACAGATGTAACCTAGAATTGTATAGAAGAACTTGTTCGCCGACTAGAAATTCTCTCTTCTTAATCTTAGCATCGTGGAGTAGCTTCATCTTATCTTTACTAATCCTTGCACTTTCATAGGCCTGGAGTCTGAATTTGTCTAGCTCATGTAACCTATTTCGTAGTCGATGTTGTCCACAAGATTGGGAATCAAAGTTCGAAACTTTGTAGCCCAATAAGCTCTATGCTCTAACTCGACAGCGATGACATGGTTTCCCGTAGACCATTTGATATGGAGATGTCCCCATAGGGGTTTTATAGGCAGCTTCTGTAAGCCCGCAGTACATCATCCAATTTCAAACTCCGGTCCTTTCTATGACTCATTTACCGTCTTCTCCAGGATTTTCTTGATGCTCGGTTGCTCCTTTCAACCCGACCACTAGTCATCGGATGATATGGTGTGCCGCTTTATGACGAACACCATACTTTTCAAGTACTTTCTCTAGGGGTCGGTTGCAGAAATGCGTCCCTTCATCACTGATCAAGGCACGTGGACATCCAAACCTCACGAAGATATTCTTCTTTAGAAATTTCATCACCGTCTTATGATCATTGTGAGGAGTGGCTTGGGCCTCCACCCATTTAGACACGTAGTCTACGCAGACTAAGATGTATTTATTACCGCAAGATGATGGGAATGGTCCCATAAAATCGATACCCCATACATCAAAGACTTCGCATTCGAGGATGGGTTTTAAAGGCATGTCAAAACGCCTTGTCAGAGTACCGGTTCTTTGGCACCTATCACAAGCTTTACAGAAAGCTTCTGTATCTTTAAAGATCGTAGGCCAATAGAAACCGGATTGAAAGATCTTAGCAACGGTTTTCCACGGACCAAAGTGACCTCCTGTGGGTCCACTGTGGCACTGCTCAATAATATCGCGTTGCTCGGATTCTGGAACACATCTCCTAAGCAACCCATCTTTACATATCTTGAAAAGATAAGGTTCATCCCAAACGAAATATTTCAAATCAGAGAAGAACTTTTTCTTCTCCTGATAAGACATTTCGGGATCGAGATAACGGGCATGAAGGTAGTTCACAATGGAAGAATACCATGGAACATCAGGAGGACAACCGTCTATCAACATAATGTTTTCTAGAGGAAAGTAAAGATCTATATCATCTCGGTTCACCTTTTCCTCATTTAACATTCTAGAAACGTGATCCGCCACTACATTTTCACCGCCCTTTTTGTCCTTAATTTGAACGTCAAACTCTTGTAGGGTCGGTATCCAACGCAAGAGGCGCGGTTTAGCCTCTTTCTTAGTCATCGATAACGCAAAGCGCATGATCGGTCCACACGATCACTTGAGCTCCTAACAAGTAACTACGAAACTTGTCCATAGCAAAGACTACGGCCGTAGTTCCTTTTCGCAGTAGTATAGTTAACTTGAGAGGGGTTCAATGTGTGACCGGCGTAATAGATAGGTGGAACTTCCCCTTGATCTTTTGCCCTAGAACAAGACCAACAAAGATAGTTTGATGCGTCGCACATAAGCTCAAATGGTAGGTTCCAAATCGGGCGATATAAGAATTGGAGCGAGATATTAAACGATCCTTGAGCTCCTCAAACGCTTGCTTGCGCTCTCATCAAAATTAAACTCAACGTCTTCCTTTAGTAAAGTGGACGGGGGCTTGGCTATCTTGGAGAAGTTCGAATGAACCTTCGTAAAAACCGACATGTCCAAGAAAGCCTCTAACTTCCCGCACATTCTTAGGGTAGCTCATCTTCTCTATAGCTTCTACTTTTGCCCCGTCAACTTCTATACCTTTGGCGGAGATCTTGTGGCCAAGAACTATTCCCTCATCTACCATGAAATGGCATTTTTCCCGAGTTCGGTACTAAGTTCTTTTCCACACATCCGGATAACACTTGATCAAGATTGTCGAGGCAATCATCGAAGGACGGACCAAAAACCGAAAAATCGTCCATAAAGATCTCCATACACTTCTCTACAAGCCCGTCAAAGATAACCAGCATATATCGCTGAAATGTAGCTGGGGCATTGCAGAGACCGAATGGCATTCGTCTGTAAGCGAATGTACCATAAGGGCAGGTGAAAGTGGTCTTTTCTTGGTCAGCTGGATCAATGGGTATCTGGAAGTATCCTGAATATCCATCTAGGAAGCAGTAGAATGCGTGTCCCGCCAGACGCTCGAGCATCTGATCAATGAACGGAAGGGGAAAGTGATCTTTCATTGTGACCTCATTGAGCTTTCGATAATCGATGCAGACTCTGTAACCAGTGACAAGTCTCAATGCTATCTCCTCTCCCTTCTCATTCTTCTCAATCGTAATTCCACCTTTCTTGGGAACTACTTGAGTTGGGGAAACCCATTCACTATCCGCGATGGCATAAATGATTCCCATGTCCGAAGTTTAATGATTTCTTTCTTAACCACCTCTTGCATATGAGGGTTGAGCCTTCTCGAGGTTGTCTAACACATTTTGCACCCTCATTCGTCTTGATCTTGTGCATACGGATGTCCGGAGATATCCCTCTC
Organism: Gentiana straminea; assembly: GCA_036785695.1. Lineage (NCBI taxonomy): Eukaryota > Viridiplantae > Streptophyta > Magnoliopsida > Gentianales > Gentianaceae > Gentiana > Gentiana straminea. Next base: position 508,993 of record JAVUPR010000398.1, on the reverse strand, counting down.
GATATCTCCTACTTGCCAACCAAAGGCTTTTTCATTCTTTTTCAAGACATTGATAAGTTTCATTTCCTCTAAACGAGAAAGCTTGGCGTATATAATTAGTGGAAGCTTGTCACCTTCTCTTAAAAACACATACTTGAGATGTTTAGGCAACGGCTTTAGCACTAAATCTGCAGGGGGATCTTCTAAACTAGACTTGAGATCTCCACTTTTCAACTCAACATCGCTGAGTTTACTCTGTGGTCCTACTGCCAAAGCTTCTCCTTCCAACAATTCTTCCTCAAAATCAGCTGCTAATTGATCTAGATTAACCACACCATGAGTATTCAGGTTGTCAACCAATCGCTCATATTCGCTTCTACAAACCATGACTTGCTTATCCATATAATCGGTAAAATCATCCGTCATATAATCAATGGAAAAGCCGGTTGGGGGTCCGAGGGTACTTGAATGGACTTTAAGACATTGTAACACACCTCTTGATCACCAACTCGGATAGTCACTTGCCCACCATCGCAATCGATGAGGGCCCTAGTCTGTAGATAAGAAAGGTCTTCCAAGAATCGGGGGACGTTTTCATCTTTCTCCATATCTAAAACATACCAATCGACCGGAAAGGTAAATCTATCAATCCGAACCAAAACGTCTTTTAGGATCCCCGAAGCTTTCTTAGAAGATCTATCGAATTGTAAACTCATAGTAGTGGGTTCTAGAAGGCTTTGTAAACCGAGCTGTTTGCATACAGACATTGGCATAAGGCTTATAGAGGCACCTAGATCACACAAAGAATTAGGGAAGACTAGACCTCCCATTAATACTGTAAGTACGAATTTGCCAGGGTCACCTCTTTTAATTGGTAAGTCTTCATAATTAATCATGGAGCAATCCTCACCAATTTGCTTTTCCATGCCTGCTAACTTCTTTTTCGAAGATACAACATCCTTGATGAATTTTGTATACTTAGGCATCTCAACCAAGGCATCTGATAGTGGAAGATTTACCTGAGTGTTTTTCAAAATGTTCAGCACCTTCTCGTACTTTTTGTCCTCAATCAAGGGAATGTTGCTCTTTCTCGGTGGAAATGGAAGTATCTTAAGGTCATTCTCAGAAAAAACTTTCTTTCAGGATGCACTTACAGCTCTGTCTTCCAGATCCTTCCATCGAACAGCTTTTTCAGATTTCTTAGTAGTCAGGGGATCAGCCTCCTGACTTTCGATTGCTTTTTCAGTCCTCAAGGGATCAGCCACTTGAGGATCACCAACTTCTTCACCTCTCAGGGGATCAGCCACCTGAGTTTTCTCTTGCAGTTGAGGGGAGTGTAGGTGCTCAGCTTCCCCTCCTGCCTTATCAATGGCAGGAGGGGGCTAGTGGTTTCCCGGATGGGAAGGACCACTAACTTGAGTACCACTCCTCGCATTCATTGCACCGGCCTCCTCTTTACCGTATTGAATTGATGGCACGAGGTCAGTACATGGGCCTTTGTTCAAGTCAGCCTGAGCAACTTGACCACCCTTTGGATTCTTCTCAGTGAAACTGGGTAGCTGCCCTGGGGGTCTAGAAGCCAACTGCTCAGCCAGTTGCCCAATTTGTCTCTCGAGATTTTTCATTGACCTGCTTTGCTCCTCTAACTTGGCTTCAAGATTGTTAGATTGGGAGGAGCTTTGAGAGTTTTGGAGATTTGGAGCATAGGGCTGGCTGGGCCGACTTTGAAATTGAGAGTTTGAATTGGAAGGCCAATTTTGATTGAATTTTTGCGTAGGATTGGAAAAATTCGAGTTTTGATTCTGATTAAACCCAGGGTTTCTGTTGAAATTCTGATTCGAATTAAAATTCGAATTAGGATTGAAATTTGAAGATGGATTAAACCCTTGGTTTTGAAAATTGCCCTGGCCAGGAAACTGATTGAACCTTTGATTGTTCTGGCCATAGAATGCATTCACTTCCGCATTCTGTCCGTTCATAGGGCAGAATTTAGAAGTGTGCCCCACCTCGTCACAATTCTGACATGTGACTTGATTGTACTGTCCATAATCATGAACAACATTTACTTGATAAGGTGCAGGGGGATTAAATTGGCACTGGCCATTCATATGGCCCGTCTGACAGCAATTTTCACAGTACAGAACCTGAGGGTTCTGTGGAAAAGAAGAAGTTTGATTTATTGGATTTGAAACTTGAGGTGGTACCATCTGCTTCTGTAGCATGGCGATCAAACTTTGTAAATTGACTTCCTCAACCTTGGGAGGAGGAGGTGCTTGAATTGCTTGGTAAGAGGGGGCATAGTTATACTTTGCAATGTCCTCAAACAATGCCCATCCCTCATCGGGCGTTTTCTTCGAAATGCCCCACCGTAAGAGCTATTGACCATGCCTTTTGTAAACTCGGTCAATCCACCGAAGAATGTATTGACTTGCCTTTCCAAAGGGCAAGCCATGATGGGGACATTTTCTCGAGAAGAGACTTGAATCTCTTCCAACATTCAAAGAACGACTCATTTTCTTTCGATAGAATGTGAAGATGTCGTTCAAACACCGGGTCGTCTTTGAAGGCGGAAAGTATTGACTTAGAAATTCTCTTTCAAGTTCAGCCCAGTGTGATAGATTCGAGAGGGAGAGAGGTGTACCACTCTTTAGCCTCTCCCTTCAAAGAAAATGGGAAAAGTTTCACTTGATAGCATCCTCATTTACTCCTTGGATGCGTGTAGTCCCGGATATCTCTAGGAATGTATGTAAGTGGGTATGCGGATTCTCCGATTGATAACCATGAAAAATAGATGCATGCCGCATCATCCGAATAAGTCCCGGTTTTAACTCAAAGGTTTGTGCAAGAATGGCCGGAATAACAATAGCCGGGTTGACTTTGACTTCGCCTGGCATGGGGTAGTCTGCCAACGTACGTCTATTATTAGCGGCCATTATCACAAAATCAGTGATTTCTCTAGGTAGTTGTTCTTCAAGATCTCGTTCGGCTCGTCTCGCGCGTAACCGCGTAACGAAAATTCCGCCTGTTTGGCCGGACTACGGTTCGCTCGGGGTCAGGGGTGTATAATAACGGTCGCTTTTGACTCCGAGTTTGCATAAACCGGACCAAAAACAAGTGGAACGAAACCTAAAAGCTAAGAAAGTAAAAGCCTAAACTAAAATTAAAAGCCTAAAGAAAAGAATGGGAAAGAAGAAAAGGAAACAAAAGTGTTGAAGAAAACAGGACCAGACGGACGTCCAAAAGTTTGGACGGGCGTCCAGATGAAATTGAGATCGGACGGGCGTTTAGATGTCCAAACGCTCGTCTGAAAGACAGAATACCTGAACGGGCGTCCAAATCTTATGGACGCTCGTTTAAGTGAATAAAAACAAAACAAAACTGATAATTTTCCAGCGGACGGGCGTCCAATATCCCAGACGCCCGTTTGATAGCGGGAAAACTGGAACAGAAGCAGAAATTCGCAGAGAATAAAAGAAGGTAAGAAAGAACGACAGAAAAACAGAAAGACAGAAAATCTAATCTCCAAGGAAACTACTAAGGGAAAGTCTTAAACCCTAATTATCTACTTAACAACTACCTAAAACAATTATCAACTAAAAACAGGAATTTAAAACGAAATAAAACAGGAAAAACAAACAGAAAAACAGAAAACAAAAACTAGACAACCGTCAAACAAGTAATAAATATTTATAAATCCGGTTTCCCTCAAGTATAAGGATCGTAGTAAAGAGGTTGATACCGGGTGGATCTTACGGGGAACTAAACGATTGTGATTCTAGCTTTTGTCTAACCTAAACTATGTCATGGAACCAATCTAAACAGTGAATAAAAATCGAACAAAACAGAAAATAAAACTAGACAGGGGATATAATCCAAAGCTAGGAAGGATACGGGCTGCGAACCAATTCAATACTAAACTAAACTAAGATGCAAATAAAAGTAAACTAACTAAACGAATTCAAGTTTTAGGGATTTAAATCAAGTGTGTAATGAACAAACGAGGATTGATCCACCTATCCAACAAGCATTGATTTCCTATCTCGATTATATTGTGGTTTTTATCTAGGTTGTGATTCACCTTATCTAAACATGAACCCTAATTCCTTAGAAAGTTCATCTATTAATCTATTATCTTCCAATGCAAGATTAACGTGTTTCCTAACCAAAGGTGCAAACTTTATGTTTATAACCTAGCAATTAAACCTATTAACTTCCGTTATGATAGATTCAAATTACTACTCTTATTCATGATGATCTAGGGTTTATTAAGATTTCCATCAACAATAAACAATCACACATGCAGATCTTCCGATATAAAAGCAATTAAACGTAATAAACATGAATAAGAAACAACCTTTAAATAAAAACTCACAAGATAACCGAAGAAAACGAAATCAACAATCGTTGGATGGCTTCACAATACTCGTTTGATGAAGCTTTTAGCCTCTCGGGCATCCTCGGCAACTCAAATTTGTATAAACAGTGCATAAAAAGTAACTAGTTTGATCTAGATCTAAAGTGCATAAAAACTGGAATAAAAAGGAGAAAAACGCAGCCTAAAGCCGCCCCTAGGTTTAGGGTTTTGAATAATGAGTGTATTGTGTCCTTGTGTGGAGAAAACATCCGACTATATATAGATTTTAAAGTCGGTTTCAGCAAGTCGGCTACCGGACGCCCGTCTGGATCCTTGAACACCCGTCCAATCTTCATATGAACTTCAAATCGGGCCGAGTCATGATCAGACGATCGTCCAACCAGCGTCCACCTCAGCGTCCAAACTTCCTGAATCAACTTTCCATCCCTGGACGCTCGTTCAATTTCACCAAACGCCCGTCCACTGGACGGGACCTGGACGCCAGTCCAATATGACTGAATTTCGATTTCTTGATCTCTATCTCTTTTTCATCTTGTCAATTCCTTCATTATCTCTTTTAATCATCATTTGAGCCTTGAAAGATGCATCTACATCATATAAAAACACCACAAAATGTAATATCGCTCAAATAATCGTAAAAACATAATTAAAGCACATAAATCAACCTATTTTGCAATTAACTCTTTTGAAATATCATTTACTCAATATATTCATTAAACACATGCTTCTTATGCAATTTAGTACGAATACGGGGAAAAATATCATAGAATATAGCGTTATAAATCATATAAAATCACCCTTAACATCTTACGAACCCTTTTTGCCGGTAAACATTTGAACTCTAAACTTTTATTAATTTCAATCGAGGTTAATTCACATGGTGCCTTTTAAGCTTTAAATTTCTTTCAGCCCATTTAGAGCCATGAACCACCGGACACACCTTTTGACATTCCCTCTTCTATCTTGGTGTTTCTATAACAATTTTGTTACACTAGTTAAAATGTCTATTCGGTTCTAACCTTTTCATCCCCTCATAAGGAATGTCCCTGAGCGCTTATTCATTGGCATTGTACTATACCTCTCGAGTAGTGCAACCTTGAACCCTTGAATTGGGACGTCAATATTCTTTTAGTCCTCTTTTGGAATATTGAATTAATTCTACGAAATCAAACTTTACCAGTCATTTCTTAAGTATTTTTCATCCTTCACTCAAATGATTGTTTATCACAGACTCCTTTTAAAAACTTTTGATTCTCCTTCACATTACCTTGAGGAAATTTATATCTCCTTTAAATACTGAAGTAACCTCTTTTTGACTAATGCAAGCTTGGACACTTTTTGAAAAGTGTTTATTTCATATTGAGACTTTTTGGTGTACTCGTTTTGTCTCCATAACTCTTTCATTTTGAGACTTATGCTCTCTTCTTGATTTTTAAAATTGTTTAGTCTTTCTAGTGCTCGACCTTACACCTTCGCTTTGCTTGTCCGAGGTATGATGATTCCTCTATGACATTCATGCGAACTGAGGATTCTCCTAGTTCGCAATCATCCATTTTGTTAACCAAATAATTAATAATCAATGTCACTTACCTAATGTTCTCAAGTCCAGTATTCTCTTTCTTTTGCATTGAATGTTCTCAGGACCATCGTGTGATGTTTTTCTTAACGTCCCCACTTTTAACGGCCTATATAAAAGCTCACTATCTTCCTTTTAAATGGTCTAAGTTCATTTGCAGACCACCGTATCTAGCAGAATTCCACTTTCTTAAAATAATTTCATCTACAAGATAATCCTTTTGCTTTTCTTCTGGTGGTTATCTTTTATACTATGATACAATGCTCACCTTTCAATCTTCAACTAATCTCTTACTTACATCAACCTGCAATCATCTTGATTGGTTGTAACCCATGCAACCTCCCTTGTTTTGTAAACTTATTGCCTCCTTTTTGGCTTACCAAGTTGACATACCACCCTGGTACACAATTTGTCATTTTCAACATTATTTGTTCTCCAACTTAACCCTTTTTTGCATAAGAATTAGATCAAACCGTTAAAGTGAAAGTAAGGCAAATGCATTTTCTCTATCCCTAAAAAGTCTAAGAAATCATTCATCTGGGATCCTTGCAGTTCTACAGCAAGCTTGTGCCAAAAGTTATAGATCGGCTGGGAAGTTTCAGCTAACGGGGTATAAGCAAGTAGGAGAAAATTAAGCATGTCGCTCCTTTGATTGCATGATTCGAGACAGTTGATAAGATCATGAAGATCCAATTGTTGTCAGTTACAAGCGAGTGGTCCGGACCAAACCAGCAAAGGTTCAACGAGTTAGATGAAGATGGGAACCTTCGGCATCAGAATCAGCTTTGGGTTCTGAATGTGGAAGATCTGAGGAAGAAAGCGATGACTGAACATAGTGATTGCTGTTCATCCTAGAGCAACCAACATGTACAGAGAGTTGGAACGGTACTACTAATGACCTTTCATGAGGATAGAGATAGGAAAAAGAAAAAGATAAAGTGGTAATTATTACATATGTAATATATTTCCCGGAAAAAGAAAAATAAGATTATCAATATAGTTGATTTAATAAATAATATGTACGGTAAGTAACTTTAATTTATTTTTGTACTAAATAGGTGTGCACAACGTAGTACTATATATATTTAATGGTTATAGTAAAAATGTGCAATTGTCACGGTAAAAGTATATATTGTTAATTTTGAGTTTTTATGTGTATCACAATAAGATTTGGCTTGTATGTTCTGTTGGAACATTAAATGTTAATTGGAAATGTCTAACTGTGACTTCTGGTATCCTTGGCTCAACACCACAATTGAGACCCTCTGCGGGGATAAGGTGGGAGTACCGGAAGACGTTGTTTAGGCCTTGTGAGACATTGACTTAGTAGTCAATGATCCTTTTACAATGTGATAGGTAGCATAACTTGTTGTCTAGGAATAGAAGTCCTTAGGAATCCTTTTATGTGAATGAATCATGTGGTTAGGCTTAACTCGTAAATTACATATGTGTATGTCTAAAAGCTAAAACGTCAATATCATTGGTGAGGGACGTCTATTTTCTTAGCATGGGACTATTACACTCCTCTACTTGGTCTGATGCCATGGGACACTTGTGACACCCACACAGGGACCTAAGCATGTCCCTTGAGGTGCTTCCCGTGTTGCGGTGCAGTTGTCACCATGCGTAGTGTCCTTTGGTATTGATGTAACAAACGTATGTGTGTGAGGCTGTACTATGTGATCTAGTAGAGGGTGAGCGTGATCTCAATGCAACCTATGTGGTAGAGATTGTAGAACATAACTTGTAATATATGATATGCTTTGTTGTGTGTAACCATTTTTTCTACCCCTTACTAAGTACGTTTGTACTTACCCCCTCTTCTTTATTGTCCCCACCCCGAGAAGGTAGTTATTAAGACATGATGAGTATGGATACGATGATGGAGTTGATGGAGCTGATGTTTGAGCTCGAGATGATATATGATGTTGACACATTTACTTATGAATTTTATCATTCTGTTTTGAGAAATAGGCTTTAGTATCTTTTTTAGTTTCATTTGGGAAGTAATAAATTAAACAACATATATTTCGTTGTTTTGTCGGTCAGTTTTCTTAGACGTAGATTTTGGGACTTGCTGATCCGTTTTTATCTTTGACATTCTTTTTTCCCGAGTTATCTTATAGCTTTAATTCATTCCGCTTTTACTCTGATTAATTATTGAGGCTTATGTAAATATTACTTTTGACGATTTAAAAACTTAATATATACATGCCGGGCATTCTTTCCCGATAAGGACTCGGTATCCGAGACGGGGCATCACAACTGGAGTAAAAATGATGATCAATCGATGACACCAATTATGTTTTTACTTTTGTTAGCAGGAAAACTATATTGTTTCATTTAAAAAAACCATATCGAAATCCCATTGGGGCAAAATCCCCCTAGACACATAACACGTTCGTCCACCCCTAATAAAAACCCATTATATAACAGGGAACAATAGTATTATTTTTTTGTAATACACCGACTGTATTTTTATGCTTACGTCATTTACAGATCCAAATGACGTCATAAAAGTATTTTATCTACCAAATAAGTAAATAAGATACTACATCATCATCATGCATGAATGCTCACGGAATGCATGCATCAACCAGGGCCCAACACCTTGAGACTACCGACCTTGCAGTGGTTTGGCACCAGGGCTAAGGAGGCATTTGCATTCAACAACCAAAATTCTTCATCCTGGCAAACTCTGAACAGTTCCATATATATTTTGTGTTGGTCCTTTGAATGCCTTTCGTTAAGTTTAGAGGGGGTGAATAAATTGAACACTTAAAACTTTTTATGAGTTTAACAGCTTAGCTGAGTTATAGTCTGCTGATTATAAGGTCTGCTGAGGCTATGTAGTGGAATAATAACTTAAAGCATGTACATGTTGAAAACTTCATGAAGATAAGTAATGCATACTCAGTAGTGTAGTGTGAGTTCAGTAGATTGATTTGATTTAACTTGCAGTAAATAATGTAGGCAAAATTTATAGTGGTGTAGGTTGTGTAATCGTGTCTGTTTCTCCTGTGATGTTGGAGGAAATTCACTAAAGACTTTGAGGTACAATTACAAAATCCCTAGGTTGATTGTTTTTGACCAATCACTATGGTTGCACAATCTGGATACAAAGAAACAAAGAGATTTCTGCCCCACGAGTATTCCACTGGTTCTTGGAGGGTATGATTGCATTTTCACTAGCTCCAACATAAAACACAACATTCCTTGATACTTCAGCAAAGATTTTTTGTCTTCGGGTTTCTTTGTAAGACAAAAATGTGAATCAAGAAAGTGATTCTGCTTTGAACAAGACTTTGATCAGAATGGATTGATCAGCAGCACAAGTTTTTCAAGTGTTGAAACTAGATGATATTTGAACGCAGAACACTTGAAGGAATTCTGGACCGGCAGTTATGCTCGGTAGGATGCAATGATTAGTTCAGTAGAGTAACTTGCTATTGATGTTGAAATAGTGTCCTAAAACCAATCGGGTTGGACCGGATCCAACCGGGTCGGATCATTTCTACTATTTCTTTATGATTATACATATATATAAATGGCTTTTCTGTTGTCATATATTTGTTCTTTTAAAGAACCATTTATGAATTGTTATATGATAACGTCCTTAGTATTAATCCGTGATAGAGAAACCATGATAGTAGATTATGGTTGATGAGATCTCTAATAGCTTTAATAAGTTTGATACTTAAATGTCTCTAGGCTGATGTACTATTAAACAGGGCATTGATAGTATGAACAGACTAACACGTATTAGATGTCTTCTGTCTTTAAGGGCAGGGATAGATCTCGTCTATCAAAGTGTAGAGACACTTGGACTGTACGTGGACGTGTGTTAGAGAATGCGTACATTAGACTGACCCACTTACACTGTTAAGTGTCACACTATGTGACGGTTGTGTAATTATCCTTACGACCGGAGTCTGCATGGCATCACGGTGTGGATTGTCATTCTTTGACGCTATTGAGGTTTCCCTTAACCATGGGGCGATCATGCAGTAGTGATCGGGTGTGATACTGAAGCATGTGGAGTATACATGTTAGGTCGTCTAGGAATCGCGTATCCTATAAGTATGAGTGAATATCCGAAAAGGCCTTCCCATAAGGAATGTCTAGTTCTCATAAATCTTTGCAAAGTTGGAGTAAATGAGTTATTCAGAGAGAGCTTGATATCAAGATTATGGGATACGATCAAGATACGATCGTATGGATATTACTACAGCGATATGATTCTATTTACACGCTAACCGAGCACATGAAAGGTAGTAGTCATTGCGTATTGACTCGTCCGATGATTGAGGGTAACGGACGTGTTGCTAGACGCTATCCGTGATCGTTGGATATGAAGGGCATTTTCGTAATTGCGCCTTATGTCTACAACCAATATATTCAGGAGCCTATCGGGTCACACAAATAAGAACATCTAGCCGGATTAAAATATAGTTATAGTTGATGACCAAATAAGGATAGAATTTGCCTCATACAATAAAGGTTATAATGGTAAATAATATGGTGGTATTTATTTATTATGAATAAATATAATACAAGATATTAATTATGTTGATTAATTAAATATGTATATTTTATATACATGTATTTTGTGAATTAATTAATAATAGCATTATATTAATTAAAGAATATTCCGGAAGCAAATTAATGGTTGAAGGGGCACAGATTTTAGTGTATAAGATACACTTGGATTGTGGAATTTAATTATTAGTATTACCATATATAAATATATAGTCACATACGTGTATTGCATATTGGATATGCATGTGCACATTTGTTTCCAAAAGATATACATATATAGATTTATATATGTAATATATTTGTGATTTATCTAAAAAAAAATATATTTGTGATATATACAAATATATAAATTGATTTATGGTAATAAGATAAAGATAGTCAATATTAGATATTGACAAATATCTTGGATATATATATAATATGAAATATTAAATTAAATGAGATAAATCATTCAAATGGATTTTCCTTATTTTATTAGGAAATTGTTTTATTTTGCTTTAATCTACTAGGAAGCTAATCCCAATTAGTTGGGGACATATGGGGCGTCACATCTCTCTATATAAGAGATGGATAGGCTAGCTCTTTATTACACCATAATTCTAAGAGCTAATTGTTAATGTGAAAAATAAGAGAGCTTATTAGAGAGAGATTATAGAGAGAGAAAACGTCGACCTAGTAGTCGAGTTTTTCTGATACCAATCCTTGGCGGGATTCCGGCGAGGTGCTCGTGTGGATTACTGGTAGAGGCCGGATACCTGGACGACTCGTGCATATCTACTCCTACCGGATGGTCAAAGCGTCGATCTTTTAGATCAACCAAGGTAGTATTACCGTCCCCTCTCTTATATGTTTACTGTTTAAACAAAGTCGATTCTTGGATCAGAATTGCGCTACTCGTTTGATTTCTTAACAATTGATTACTTGATAATTCGTGTATTCTTCTGGTTCCAGGAGTCTTCTATTTATAGGTGAAAATCCAACGTTTGAATTTGAATTTTGAAAACAACCGCTGTTGAATTTTTCTGAATATTCCCCTGAAATTCTCTATTATAAGTCCCGTGTCAGTGTCAGTGTCCTACTGACATCATACTCTGGAAGCCAATGAAATGATCCACTAGATTTAGCTTCGAAATCCTTGAAACGTTCCTTTAATCTCCAACCATGATTGACTAATTAATCCAATGCTTGATATCCATTCTTATCTTTAAAATTATTCAAGAATAATCCTTGGATTGAATTAAATTAATTTGTGCATACTCAGCTGATGTCTTGAATATAGGTTTGCTGAGTATTGCACTAGGTTAGCTGAACTTGTGGTCTACTATTTTCTTGACTGAATACTTCAGTTGACTGCTTCTCATCTAACCTTTATTTAGTGAGGTTAGTGTACACCATTTAAAACATAACTAAGTCACAAATATCACATGTTCTTTTTGGAAACTTAGACCTTCCTTACAAGGTATATAAGAACAGTTTAGGCCATTACAGACTTACCTAAAGTCTGACCCTATATCCTTGGCTTTTAAGTCTCCAATACCGAGTTTGAAATCTCTGCCTTCAAACTTCATTACTAAGTTTGAACACTCAGCCTTCAACACATCAGGTCCTAGACACTCTACTGAGTTAATAACCTAGACTGGTCTGCTGAGCGAGTCAGTTGACCATTCACAGTGCTTGTTTGATCAAAACTATACGAGGATCAAACTATAGTAAACCAATACATCAAATCTAGACATGTTTTTGCTTGTCCTATAACATCTATTCTGGCACTCGTCATTAAAACAAAAATTATTTCTAACAGTTTTAAAATGCAACCTTTCATCCGCAACCTCTTAAAACAAACCAGTTCCATCTTTTCCCTTCATTTTTACTTGTACACTCATTCTCAATTTTGTATCTCAATTCTCTCAAAGTTTTGAGCAAAAACCACAGTTTTTCAAGGACAAATCATGTTATAAGTCAGGAATACATCTTAGTTGAAGAAGTATCCACGGTTCTTACTCCAAACCATCCAGGTAAGGACTCAGTGCATCAAAGAATTTTATCATATCATGTTAATTGACTTGTGTTAATATCTAATATTAAAAGAATATATTTGTTATATTACCAAATCTATATCAATCAAACATTTGCACATATATATCATATGTATACATAACACACACACACACATACACATACACACACACACACACACACATATATATATATATATATATATTCTATTTATATTAATACTTATTAGAATATTACTATAATTAATATCTGGTATTATTCCTTCATAATAAATAAATACTAGAATATTAATATTCAGTATAACTCTTTATAGTTGGCATGAAAAAATCCTTATTCAGTTATCAATATAACAACAAATTAATTCCGGCTAGTTACCCATATGTTGGCCATAGGTATAAAGTGTATTTACCAAAATACCCTTCACACCTAACGATCGTGATTACCTTCTTGCAACATGTCATGACCCCCAATCATCGGAAAGAGTCAAGTTCTATGACTACAACCTTTCATGTGAAACGGTTACCGTGTAAATAGAATCCTATCGTTGATATAATTTCTATACGTTTATAGCTCGAGTGTCAAAACATTAACAGCCATACCTTATAATCTGGATATCCTACTCACTCAAAGTAACACATTACTTCCTCTTTGCAAATAATTTCAAGAATTAGACATTCTTTATAAGAAGGACCTTTCGGATACTTACTCCTACTATTATGAAACGCGATTTCCGGACGAGCGAAATATATGCTATGCATGCTTCAATATCAGACCTAATCACTACCGCACGACCGTCCCATGATTTAGGGAATCCTCAATAGTGTCAAATAATGACAATCCACATTGTGATGTTATGAAAACTCTAGTCAAGGGCTAATTCAAAAACTGTCACATAGTGTGACACTTAATAAAGTAAGTGGGTAAGTATAAGACATGCATTCTCCAATACACATCCACGTATATTCCATGTGTCTCTGCAGTTCGATAGACGATATCTATCCCTATCTTCATAAGATAGAAGACATCTAATACGTGCTAGTCTAACCGTACTATTAATGTCTGATGACGCTCAAACTGGTAAACCTTACGACATCAACATTTCTCCAATTCTAAGCTAAAAGTAGTTGTTGCATCCATTTATATGAACTATTTGTAGTGAATGTCATATGTTGGGTTCATGAGTCGAGAAATTGGTATTTATCATTATTATTCCAAGAATTGGTATTGTTTCGGGTGTTATTGGATTATTTTCAAGTAACGAGATTTGGGCCAAGTGTTGAGACAGATTCCGGAGCGTAATGGATAAATGAATTGGGCCTAGGGTGTTCCAAAACTTTCAGTTAAGTCGGCAGAGTGCAAAAGTACGGAATACCCCTGCAATTGCGAAGGGTGCACCCGCAATCGCGAGAGTCCCAGAAGATTCAGGAAATGGGCTTTCTTGGGCAAGAGGTAGTTTTTAGGCTAGCTACATCGGTTTATTCAGCTATAAAAAGAGGCATCAGACCTCAGTTTTAATGTACAATTCTCAAACAGAAATATACATGGCAATAAGAATTTTTTTGTTCCTTTCATTTTAGTTATTTATTTTCTATGATTTTCTGTCACGATCTGACGGATTCACCTTCTAGGGAGATCTATGGAGGATCTACTCTTAGCCTCGAGGGTATGGTTTTCTAGTTTTTTTCTAGATGTAGATCTGTTATTGTTCTTATGTGATTAGTATGGTTTCATTGTTTAATTTTGTTCTTGTATGTAGTAGTTAGTTTATTTACCCTATGTATGTATATATGTGATTCGTTGGTGAAGAAATCATGAAATAGTGGTTGCTTTCTTCAGATCTGCGATGGTCTTTATCGCAAGATCTGAGTACCTAGTAAATCCTTGTTCATGATAATCGGCACCAGCTACATCTGATCGACAGATTTATTTTACATGTTAGTAGGCTGATCAACTATTTGCTTGTCATCGTAAATTAGCATGAAGGACTACAAGGTGAAGTGGTAATTAGGACATGGTCTTGATCGATCCTTAGGAACGTGTTAGTCAATCCATGATAGCTGCTTAGGGAGGTCCTCAGTCTTGATCCAGATATTCCTAAATCTTATTGCATATGAATTAATACAACCAATGAAGGAAATTAATTACACATAGGCGCCTACTGTCAGACCTATAGAAGTAGCGTAATATTTGGGTATAGCACCCATAGCAGTTAAAGATATAAAATTCTCCGCGGGGTAGATCAATATATGTGCTAGGGGAAATAACTAACAGGTCATAGCTAGACCTAATACATTGGAACTCATAGACTTGTGTTGCATGTATGATCTTGTGATTGATTGTCACCACTGTTATTCTGCACCGTTGTTGGTCATAGACAGCCTTTATTGCTTTCAATCATGATTAAATTCGTGTTTTTACGAGTATCTATGGGATTCAACCTTAACTCACCAGCACTCTGCTATGATAGACATGGTCCTATTGCTAATAGTATGTTCCTTGCACATCATAAAGATTTTTGGTGCTGTTGTCGCGGACCCGTGTCAAAAATAATTTTTTAATTAAGATTGAGATTGTGTATATTTTTTCATTCCTGTAAATTATCTCATTTTCTGTTTATTGAGTCTGTTTTGTAGCTTATGAATATTTGAGTCGTAACAGTTTCTGGTCTGTTTCTTTCTAGAGAATTTTGCCCCTAAATTGTGAGACACCCTACCGCAATTGCGAGTGTTCTGGGAATTAAAAGGATCATTTATGTTCGGTCGGAGTCGAGTCAGTAGTCAGAGTCAGTATATTTTCGAGTCTGCCAGGCGAGTGTAGCAGCTGTTGAGGCAAGTAACTAAGGTTTTTTTTTTCTTTTTCTTTTTGTGTCTTGTAGTACGCTACACGAAGTTCGTCAGCCAAGCTTGAGAGATATACCTGAGATTAAAAGGCTTGCAATGAAGAAGATAAATGAAGCTTTAGAAAAGACTGAAAGGCTGGCGGCTGACGTGAGCTCTGACGAAGAAGATCAAAGTGAGAAGGACAGAGAGATGGAAATTCCACATTTGGAACACCCTGATGAGACGATGACAGCAAGAGAAAACAGAGGAGTGAATGGAGAAAACGGTGTCAATGGAGGATGAAATGGAGTACTGGTAGCTACTGATAGAAGAACTCTGTAGAGCTGCGCCCTGCAAATGTTTGAGCAGTCTGTACCAGCAATCGTTCATCCAAAGAATGCCATTGAAATTTATCACCCGAAACCTAATATGATTCAAATGGTGACCAATTACACTACCCTTCACAGGATGACGAATGAAGATCTGAGTGCCCATATCACCAACTTAGAGGAGGGGAAACTTTTAAGAGTACTGAGAGAGCATAAGAGAGCCTTTGAGTGGACCATTACACATATTTGAGGAATAAGCCCCTCCATTTGTATGCATAAGATCTTTGTAGATCCGAAGAAAGAAGCAGTGGCTCAACCACAAAGAAGGTTTATGCCTTAGTTGAAGGATATTTTTAAGGAAGGGATTATAAAGATGATGGAGAAGGGAATCATTTTCCATATTGCTGACAGTGAATGGGTATGCCCGATTCATGTGGTGCCCAAGAAAGAAGGATTCACTGTACAACCTAATGAGCTCGATGAGTTAATCCCTATGAGGTTGATTAAAGGATATTGAGTTTGCATTGATTTAGGAAACTAAATGATTCAACTCGTAAAAATCACTTTCCCCTACCATTTTTTGATCAGATGTTGGAGAGAGTGACCGGTCATGCTTTTTACTGTTTCTTATATGGGTATTCTGGTTATTACCAGATACACGTTTCCCTTGAGGACCGCAAGATCAATACCTTCACATGTCCTTATGGAACATTCACGTCTGATTGCATGCCTTTTCGACTTTGCAATGCACCAGCAACATTCGAAATGTGCGTGATTTCATTTTTTGCGGACATGGTGGATGATTTTTTAGAGATTTTTATGGATGATTTTTCGGTCTTTGGAGATAGTTATGATGAATTCTTGGGCAATATGAGTAAAGTGCGTAATAGATGTGAAGATAACAACCTTGTGCTTATTTGGGTGATGAGCCATTTTATGGTAACTGAAGGAATTGTACGTGTTGGGTCACAAGATATCCAAGAAGGGAATGGAAGTGGAAAGAGAAAAAATTGAGGTCATCAAGAAGTTACCACCTCCAACGAGCTGAAAGACATGGCGAGCCTTTCTTTGCCACGCAAGATTTTATAGGGGGTTTATTAAGGACTTTTCCATGATCTGTAGACCTCTGACGGAGTTTCTTGCCAAGGATGTGTCTTTCGTGTTTGAAGAAGAGTGCAAGCAGACGTTCAACACATTGAAGAAAATTTTGATAACCGCCCAAATTCTTGTAGCCCCAGATTGGAACTAAAATTTCGAGTTGTTGTGTGATGCTAGTGAAACGGCAGTTGGAGCAACCTTGGGACAACGAGTGCAAAAAATCTTTAAACCAATCTATTATGCCAGTCATAACCACAACAGTGCCCAAAGTAACTATGCGACCACGCAGAAAGAACTCTTAGTTGTGATCTTAGCATTTGACAAGTTTAGATCTTATCTCATAGGATCTAAAGTTCTGGTTTTCACTGAACATGCAGCTTTGAAGTATCTACTGACTAAGCAGGACTCCACGCCAAGATTTTTAAGGTGGATTCTACTCTTAAAGGAGTTTGATGTGGAAATCAAAGACAAGAAATGGTCTGAGAACCAGGTGGCTGATCACGTGTCGAGGTTAACCCTGTTGGAAGAAGAGCAACATACTAATATCAAGGAATCCTTTCCAGATGAACAACTTTTTTCCATCTCAGTGTTAGCTCTAGTTGAATCTCAGCCCTGACATGATACTTTAAGAGTGAGAAATGTATACCCTTGGTTTGCGAACATTGTGAATTATCATGCAGGGAGATACCTACCACCAGAATTCATAGTTAATGATAGGAAGAGATCCATAATGAATTGAAGCACTATTATTGGGATGAACACCACCTATACAAGACATGTCCTGATAACATTCTTAGGAGATGCGTCCATGATGATGAGAAACAAAGTATTCTGGAATAAGGCCATTCAAGAGAAGTGGCAAGCCATTATGGCCCTGACAAGACAGTAGAAAAGGTACTGAAGTGTGGATATTATTGGCCTATAATTTTCAAATCTACTTACGAGTTTAGAAGAGCCTGTCATTCTTTCCAAATGACTGGGAGTATTTCTAAGCGGAACGAGATGCCACTGCACAATATCCTTGAGGTGGAGCTATTTGATGTATAGGGAATTGATTTCGTTTGACCTTGCACATTATCAAGATCTAATCATTACATCATGGCAGCAGTCGACTATGTTTCTACATGGGTAGAGGCGGTGGCCTTACCCGCAAATGATGGCAGGGTTGCCCTGATATTCTAAAGAAGAACATATTGACGAGGTTTGGGGTACCCAGAGCCATAATCAGTGATGGAAGGAGCAATTTTTGCAATAAGTTGTTCGTTAAGTTGATGTCGAGTTATGATGTGAGACATAAGATTGCGGCAGCTTATCACCCTCAGACAAGTGGACAAGTCGAGCTGACAAACAGGGAGACCAAGAGGATATTGGAAAATACGGGTAATCCCATGAGGAAGGACTGGTCCCTGAACTTAGATGATGCTCTTTGGTCATACAAATTTGCATATATGACCATGATTAGGATGTATCCCTACACGATCGCCTTTGGGAAAGCTTGCCGTTTTCCGGTTAAACTAGAGCATCGTGCCCTGTGGGCTACTTGGTTCTTAAATATCGACGAAGGTTTAACCGAAGATAAGAGATTTTTGGAGTTGAACAAATTGGAAGAGTTTGATTGCAGGCATATGAGAATGCCAAGTTTTACAAGGAAAGAACGAAGCGCCAGCATGATAAGAGGATTCTGAACCGCACCTTCAAGGATGGAGATAAGGTGCTCGTGTACAATTCGCGTCTTTGTCTCTTTCTTGGAAATTTTAAATCCAAATGGTTTGGACCATATGCCATCATAAAGGTCTTTGATTCCGGTGCATGTCAAGTACGAGATGAATGTTAGGTGTTATGCCCGAAAGACAATTTTGTAATTGTTTTATTTAATGAATGAATTGACATTATTATTTATATTTATTATTCGCATTTTCACCGATGTGACAATAGTATTTACACTACAGAAAACCAAAAAGTATATCGTTTATGTAATCACTTAACTCAGTGTATGGGATATACACGGGAGGATTGAGTTAGTGAAGATGTACTTAAAATACAATTAGCCCGTAGTGAAGTTAATCGAGAGTATCGGGTCTCTCCTTTAACGTGCTATTAATGCGCCCAGAACACAATATGTGTGATTGTCTTATCTGGACTTTCGGTTAAGAGAACCTAGTAGGGCATTTATATATGATAGATTTATCATATAGGGCTGGACCGATTTGATTAGAGTTCGCGATATAATTCCGTAATCGAGAAATCTTATCGAATCAATCGATTATCATATTTATGGATATATCTTAATCTTGAGGTTATCACAATCGACTACTTGAATCAGTATGAGGTTTGACTTGACGGTTAAGGATTACACTGAGTCTGTGATCTGAATTACCCCATCTTGGCATTGTACTGGATTGAGTGAGTAGGCTGTGTTATCACAGATACGTAATCCATTCCTTCCATTTCTGGAAGTAGATAGACAGTTCCCTTATTTGTTAATCCTAGAAACTCATCGATCCATGGAGTTCATACACTGATTAGCTACCAGTGAGTTGTATGAATTAATTGATTACTAGGGGTTAAAGGTAAATAAGGATAAGAGATTCTGAAAAGGGTTAACGGTAACTTCCCGATTTAGAATGAACAGTCTATGGAAGATTAATCCATATGTAATGATTATATCAATGGACGCTTATTATTATTCTCGTAAGGAGATAAATATAATCTCATAATCGGAGGAGTGCAGTCACGGGATTATGGTGGCATATTCCTGTGATTGATTTAACGAATATAATTATTCTATTCGTAAGATAATTATTTATTTGATTTATCGGACCCGCTGATTATTAGTCCATGGTCCCCGACGTGCCTCCATTATAGCATAGCTATTCTCGGACGTCGAATTTAATTGTTAGTTCTTGTTAAAATTTAATTAAAACGATATGTGAATTAATTGTTTAGTGGACTATTAAATTAGTTGGCCTAAATAATTAAATATGTGAAATAGAAATTTTTCATAATCTTGGCAAAATTAGTGTTATGGCCGAAAATTCATATTGACTAGGTCAATAAGAGAATTTTCGGCCCCAAGCATGTTTGAGGAAACAAGAAATTAGTTTTCTTGTGTATTAATAAGACAAGGGCACAAAATATTTATTGGATAAATATTTATGGTAAGAAAT
Source organism: Gentiana straminea (assembly GCA_036785695.1). Classification (NCBI taxonomy): domain Eukaryota; kingdom Viridiplantae; phylum Streptophyta; class Magnoliopsida; order Gentianales; family Gentianaceae; genus Gentiana; species Gentiana straminea. The sequence goes on along the minus strand of JAVUPR010000398.1, from coordinate 489,095 downwards.
AAAGATAAATATTATTCTAGATTTGTTCTAGAACATTATGGGATTATCTTTTATTTGTTGGATTTATTTTATTTGCAAAATAAAATCCTTGGAGCACAAGGATTACTCTCCTATATAAAGAGAGTTATCCCAACTCATACACACAACACAAAATTTTCGACTTCTACATCTTAGAGAGGAGAAGGAAAATATCGGCCAAGGGGAAAAGGGAGGAAAATCTTGGAGATTTTTCCGGATAGCATATCGGAAGGATTCGAGACAAAGATTTCCTTCCACCGGGAGTTGTTTGGATCACACGTACGGAAGATCGTGGCGCTCTTCATACTTTCTTTCGTTCTTCCTATTGCGGTTCTTCTACTTGGATTTTGAGATCCAAGAGGTATGTTCTACAACCCCCTTGTAGAGTAGATCTAGTTATTTTATTACGTGTAAATTATAGATCTAGATCCTTAAATCGCTTCCGTTGCGGATGGTATTACTAACAGTGGTATCAGTCGCCTGGTTATCTATATTTATACGTATAAAATATTAGATCTAGGACTGGAAAACATGTAGATTTTTTGTCCCACTTTTTTTTTTTAGGGGCCGAAATTTATACATATTTTTTTTATGTTGCGATTATTGTGGTTTGAAGAGATGGATTGGGGTTGGTACTGTTTACTCGTCAGATCTATTGTAAGCTCTCTCGATTTAGATCGTTTGAGCATAGGATTGATGTAAAAATTGTTGTTTTTTATTCTTTATTTTCGGCAATTAATAGGAGTCGGAGCGGAAAATTTTGTATGAATAGGAGTCGGAGCGGAAAATTTTTTGTTATTTTTTTTCTCCCACACGGCTAGGGTTTGATTTTTTTTATTATCAAACCCTAATTTTTTTTAATAGCGGCTTTCTAATAAAATTAAAATAAAAAATAAATTTTTTTTTCTGGAATAATAAAAACAGCAGGTTTTTTTATAAAATTTTTTTTTTATTTTATTTTATAAAATAAAGGCCCCTTCTCCTTTTGGGTTCGCGGTTCGTGGTTCAAGGTTCGAAGATCGAAGAAATGAAGACAACAAGATTGTAATTTACTGCTTTCCTAGGATTGATTAGATACGTGGGTACCAACGATCCATCTCGGTGTTTAAATTTTCCGCAATTTATTTTTTATGTGTTTGATCGTAAAATAGATATAAAATCGGAATTGCTATGACATGCATCATATCATAAATCCACTCCATGCATACATGTAGAATTTTAATTTTGGTAATTAAAATAGGCATGTATACAAACTCGTGTAATTAGTTGAAATTTAATTAATACGTGGTAATTAATTAATTTAGTAACTAATTAAAGATCCGAGGACGGGTAATGAAATAGTTAAGCCTTTTCGGTGTGTGTTCTCGGTGAACCGCCTTAAAAGCCCAAACGAGATCACGTTCGTAGTGTCTACGAGATTGAATGATGGTAAAAGAACAATAAATCTTGGATAAAAACAGTTCGCCTATAGGTTGGGTGGTCAACTGAGCTTTGCTCGACCGACTTAACCCTCCTAGTGTGATGTATGCACGGGGGTCCGGTGATCGGGGTCAATCAGGTTATAATATACTTGACCACCATAAACCAATACTAGCAAGAGGACTAGGCCCATCGTAGTATAGCTATAGTGAATCAAGGTCGATCCCACAGGGAACCAATTGTGGATCATCTTATATACAAACAATTAATTAAACATGTCAAGGACATAGAGGCGGTCTACGACCAACATAAGACAAGAAATGTAAAGACACGACACGACACAACGTAATTAACCTCCCCAATTATAGTCTTTATCGTTTGGACCTAGATAATTTATATAATAAACTGAACTTATTAACTGTCAATCTGTTTGTATCTATCTTAGATTGGCTACGGGAGTCATCCTCTTTAACTTGACTTAGCACCGGTAGGTCACTAGATCACTGTGATATTGTTACGTGACTTCGCCTTTTGGTGCCTCCATCTCATATAACTCACACGCTTACGACTCTAAGGATGCCGATATTGACCGTACACCTCGTCCATGCAACATTTCTATGGTTAGGCGTACTTCCTAAACGATTACTCAAGCTTTCGTCCAACTAGCAATTACCAAGTTATAGTCTCATGCTAATCTACGACGTATGTATAATCAGGTGCTAGCAATCCCCAAATATAAACCTACCTAGATAACGCTGAACGTCCGAAGATCAATTCATAAGCCTACCTAAGAGTTTTATACCGGTATTTCCTTTTTACACATTTTAATTAAACCAAGCGAGTAACGTAGCCATAGCCATACCTACCGAGATAATAAATTCTATTAAGTTAACCTAACCATAAAGACGTGGCTATTTAACGGATAAAACAGGGGCTCGGTCGACCGAATAGGTGGGCTCGGTCGACCGAGTGAACTCATTCGGTCACCCGAATCAATTTCGTCCCCGCATTACATCCCCGAACGTATCTCTCGGCGTTTCATCATACACAACGGATTAAACAAGAATTCGTAAAGCTTTCATATAAACTAACATAGATACGCATTAATTAAACTAAGCGATTCATGGATAGAAACTAAATATGTGACGTAGGTTATGGGATCCTCATAGACAAGGCTTCGCCACATCCATAACGACATAACCTAGATCTACATCATCTAGCTATGAATTAACTAACTCAAACAATAAAGCATAATTGGGGGAATTAATTACTTAAAAGAAAAGAAACGTAAAATAAAGGCTTACATATGCAGCCCTTAAATTGCTGGAAACACCCTCAATAAACTACATTGAATCAAGATATGAATAGAGTGATTTTATTGAATGATATTCTAAGGTATATCTAAGGTGTGTTTTACAAATTTCGTAGCCGCGCTTATATATAGAGGCCGTAACCGACCCAGGGAGGATCTAGAAGATATACACGCGAAAATCCCGTAAGTGACCGAGCCGACACTCTCGGTCGACCGAATGGATAGGCTCGGTCGACCGAGCCATTTTTACACGTGTTAAACGCGTCTCTTTGTCCGACTTGTTCCCCATCGCACGCTTGCATGTTGATCGATTAATCTTTCATTTAATGCTCCGATTTTCTTCCTCTATTATCTTGAGACCATTGATTGAATGACATTAATCCTCTCGATTTGTCGTGATATACAAAATCGCATTTATCGCACAATAAATCGATCTTTTAATAATAAAAACAAATAAATACCAAATATCATATTAATAATCACTTAACATTAAATAATAAATATAAATGAGTGATTTAATATGAAATATACATTATTAATCTCGATTTAAGGATAATGTTGATGACATTTACGGGTATAATTTGACCGTCATCAACTACCCCCCACTTAGACTTTGATCGTCCCGAACAAAGCATCAATAAGTCATTCCCCAAGACAACATTTTCTATGGTCAAATCATACTTACACAAGAAACTCAAGTCAACTCATACTAGTCATGCTCATAAGATATCCATTATTCACTACTTACTATGAATCGAAGTGATGTGTGCATGTGCATTTAGTTTTATATATCCGTGGCAAGATCAGAGTTTATGCTAACCTCGCAATCTCAACCTACCAACCTCAACATTCATACTTCTTATGCCTCGCAATGGTTAGAGCACTAGAGCAATAAGCAAGAGCGTATCTATAGGGATTTTGGACTTGGAGACCGAGTACTACTCAAAGCCTCTTAAAGAGTTGAATATTTTTTCATATCTTCATATTTTTCAAATACTATTAATCTCAAGGAAGAAAACTTTTTAGAGTATCCCCCTATCTTAGATCATGTATAGCATCGAATATTACCACAAGCGCGGGGCTACTTTGGTAATGTTACTACAAGCCCAATGTCTAACATTTTGCTAAAACATAGGTACGTCTCAAGCTTATTACTCCGCTTTTGTTGGCAAGAATATCAGAATACATCAGCAGATAGATATTGATACTAAGTTCACATAACCAATCATCTATGAAATGTACACATAATTTCTTCAGTTATTATGATTTGCGCGATATACTCGATTCACAGATTGAGTAATTGAATAATAAATAACTATTTGCAAAAACGGGCATGAATATCCTTAAATTTACTTAACATAAGTATAAAATGATCACGTACTCATTAAGCTTGGTTCCTTTCCTATCAATTCTTAGCTAGGAACTCACAATTCTAAGGGTACGAGATACCTAATATGGTATTTATTCAATTTTTTCAATTTTGTACCGTTTCATTCAATTTTCCATTATAATATAACATGGCTAAGTCTCCTACCCCCCACTTAAACATGGCATTGTCCTCAATGACAAAAATAAATGAGAAGTTAAGAAAAAGACTTAGCTCTGGAAACGGCTCTCAAGTAAAGGAAAAAGATAGGAGTAAATTTCAGCACGTCGTGGAGAAGCAAGTGAAAACCTGTAAAAGCAGACAAACTCCATGAAACCGTTAATAACACCATGTCTATGGAGGTTATAAAATAATGTGGCAGTAATGAGGTATAAATACCTAAAAACAGTTTAAGCCACTTTATTTTATACAACCAAAGACAAGAAAAATACTAAATAGAAAGAAAAATAAACAAGCAACTAAAGATGGTGGTCTTCATCTACAACCTCCACCGCCTAAATATTCTTAAAACCGGGTGGAGAAGACAAAGATCAAAAAGCATTACCCGACGTGTGAAAACACGAGGGTGACTGGCTCGAAAAGGTATTCAATCCAGGAAAAGAGAAACATGGTAAGGTATAACAGATTGAATGCGACCTATTGGCTAAAGAGAAAATCAAATACTTAGCGTAGAAACTTCTCGCTTGCATTGGATATCAACAACTTAGGGAGATGTAGCTACTCCTCGAAATTACTAATAACCCAATGTATCACGTAAAAGTCATAACCGTCATCAACAAGGTCGGATCGGTGTGATAGTTCAGAACAAAACTTATCATCTAGAAATGCCGGAATAGACGGAAAAAAATGTGAAATTTAAAACTTCCGGTAGAAAGATAAGTTGTACTTGGATCGAACCAAAAACCTTTAAAATTTAGCTAGGGTCAGAGCTACACTTACCCCAACTAGGATCATGAAAATCAAAATGATAAAAGATAATCATTAAAGCTGAGCAATATTTCAAATTCCGCAACACAAAGGTATTTTGTAAACAAAATGGAGGTTGAGAGTATGATTGGTTTAGAAAAAGATACACATAAGGTTGGGAAGAAAAGATAAAGGGTGGGTAAGAAATTGTGTTTATGGGTGGGTTGAAAATGGTTAAGGCATTGAGAATTGTTTAAAGGAATGGGATTGGGTGGGAGAGTGAAACGGATGGAAAGAAAGAGAGGCGATGAAAGAATGGTTAGAAATGTGAACTGTTTGGGCGTATTGGTGAGAGGATCGAAAAGGTTGAAGGGTGAAAAGGTATAAATGAAAGGATAAGGGTAGTTGCGAATGAATTGCGCACCACTTTGAATTTTCACTTGGATCACCATTCTAAAAGATTTTGGAAGTTGACCAAAATTGTTCTTGTTCGCACCAATCATTCTCTATTACATTTTCAATAATTCTCAAGCTCTCTTAATGCTTCCATCTTAAGGTGGATTGCTAAATTTCTTTTTCTTTAGAAATTTCTCGACTCTCCTACGGAACTCTATTTCACGTGGCCTATATTGAGTAAAAAAGTTTTGCACATCCTTAGCCCAATGGCCATCGGAACACGGCAAAATAAAAAACCTCAACATATGTCACGTTACTCTTATTTGACTCAAGGAAAACAAAACCTAAAATCCTAAAAAGAAATCCTAAGGGTTTTTAAAGAAGTAGTTCTGAGTTTAAAGTCCTCAGCTCGACTTTCCAAAAAGTATCCTTGTCAGTTATCATTCTTGGATCGCCAGACTTTGACCCCTTGAGCACTATTAGAGGTGGCTTGTCGCTTTTGCGGATTAATACCCTTCCCTTGGTTGTGAGACCTAGGAAACGACATTTATCCATACCATATATACAAAGCTCTTACCTCGGCTCTCGTTTTAGGAATTTGTGAATTCTAAGAAACTCGGTTAAAATTACGGTTTTGGCCTTGACAATAAGAAACAATGAATCAAAGTACTCCGAATAAGGTCGGTTATGTAGGCAAGCCTATGCCGTCTTATTCGTTGGAACATATGTGACAGTTCAGGCCAATCCGTCAAGATTAAGCCCCGTTTAGCCTGAAGGCTTATCGGCTATGCTAAGTCTTGTGGAACTGCTGTAACGTACATCACACGTGGAGGGGAGTCGATTGAGCCGAGGCTCGGTTAAACTCGCCCAGCCATGGTTAGACCATTTCCGAACCCATGTACTACGATTATGTGATTTCTAAATTGTCACCCAAAGCGTGATCTCGTTTCTGTTTAAGGTGGGTTCACCGAGAAGCCATCACCATAAAACTCAACGAAAGCAGAAGATTGTGTTCTCTCAAAACTCAACGTCTTCTTTAGGTTGTGAATGCTTAAACTACACAATTTGTTGCTCCCATGGCCAGTAGAAGCAATTTCATGCATAGGACCATGAGATTTTAACAAAATACGAGGAACTCTTTATTCACTGCTTCCTTTCAACGACTACATGTTTCCTTACACCCTCTAGATGAGACAGATTTGGGGGCAGAACCTTACACACTAAAAAAAATTAATCTTACAAACCAACTCCGGGCTAAGATTCATACTAAGGTTCATGTATAGGCTAACTTATGCTCAAAAAACCAAAAGGTAGTAAAACATAAGCAAAAAAAAAGGTAGTACCTTGCCTTCAACATTGAACCACGAAGAATTTAAGCCTTAAAAAAAATTTCGGAGCCATCTTTGTGCTTTAAAGGTATTGCTTCCATCGCTTTTCCCATTGCAGATTCGTAGCTCCACATGTTGTTGGGTTATTTCCTTAGCGCCCTTGAAAAATTACTGACTCAGATTATTGCTTCCCCCGGTTTCGCAAACAGAAGAAAAACAAAACAGACCGTAGACTGATTTTCACATGGTTTCCCATGCTGCTATCAGACCTACGGATTAAACATACGGGGATAAACAGACACGCGAAATTCCAGACTCGAAAAACACAAATCAGAAACCGTGTAAACAGAACAGGACAAAAACAAAACAAAAATATTATAAGTTCTCGGTCGACCGAATGAGGTCTCTCGGTCGACCGAATAAATTTTTTTATTTATTTTTTATTTTTTTATTTTAAACTGGAATTTTCAGACAGAGCAGACAACCAGAGGGACTCAAAACGTAAAAACTGACTCTAAAACAGAAAACTCGACATGAATAAAAAAAATTATTTATATATAAAATTGACCGTTGGCTCCCCGGCAACGGCGCCAAAAACTTGATCGGGGTCAATCAGGTTATAATATACTTGACCACCATAAACCAATACTAGCAAGAGGACTAGGCCCATCGTAGTATAGCTATAGTGAATCAAGGTCGATCCCACGGGGAACCAATTGTGGATCATCTTATATACAAACAATTAATTAAACATGTCAAGGACATAGAGGCGGTCTACGACCAACATAAGACAAGAAATGTAAAGACACGACACGACACAACGTAATTGACCTCCCCAATTATAGTCTTTATCGTTTGGACCTAGATAATTTATATAATAAACTCGAACTTATTAACTCGTCAATCCGTTTGTATCTATCTTAGATTGGCTACGGGAGTCATCCTCTTTAACTTGACTTAGCACCGGTAGGTCACTAGATCACTGTGATATTGTTACGTGACTTCGCCTTTTGGTGCCTCCATCTCATATAACTCACATGCTTACGACTCTAAGGATGCCGATATTGACCGTACACCTCATCCAGGCAACATTCCTATGGTTAGGCGTACTTCCTAAACGATTACTCAAGCTCTCGTCCAACTAGCAATTACCAAGTTATAGTCTCATGCTAATCTAGGACGTATATATAATCAGGTGCTAGCAATCCCCAAATATAAACCTACCTAGATAACGCTGAACGTCCGAAGATCAATTCATAAGCCTACCTAAGAGTTTTATACTGGTATTTCCTTTTTACACATTTTAATTAAACCAAGCGAGTAACGTAGCCATAGCCATACCTACTGAGATAATAAATTCTATTAAGTTAACCTAACCATAAAGACGTGGCTATTTAACGGATAAAACATGGCTCGGTCGACCGAATAGGTGGGCTCGGTCGACCGAGTGAACTCATTCGGTCACCCGAATCAATTTCGTCCCCAGATTACATCCCTGAACGTATCTCTCGGCGTTTCATCATACACAACGGATTAAACAAGAATTCGTAAAGCATTCATATAAACTAACATAGATACGCATTAATTAAACTAAGCAGATTCATGGATAGAAACTAAATATGTGACGTAGGTTATGGGATCCTCATAGACAAGGCTTCGCCACATCCATAACGACATAACCTAGATCTACATCATCTAGCTATGAATTAACTAACTCAAACAATAAAGCATAATTGGGGGGAATTAATTACTTAAAAGAAAAGAAACGAAAAATAAAGGCTTACATAATGCAGCCCTTTAATTGCTGGGAAACACCCTCAATAAACTACATTGAATCAAGATATGAATAGAGTGATTTTATTGAATGATATTCTAAGGTATATCTAAGGTGTGTTTTACAAATTTCGTAGCTGCTGCTTATATAGAGGCTGTAACCGACCTAGGGAGGATCTAGAAGATATACACGCGAAAATCCAGTAAGTGACCGAGTCGACACTCTCGGTCGACCGAATGGATAGGCTCGGTCGACCGAGCCATTTTTACACGTGTTAAACGCGTCTCTTTGTCTGACTTGTTCCCCACTGCATGCTTGCGTGTTGATCGATTAATCTTTCATTTAATGCTCCGATTTTCTTCCTCTATTATCTTGAGACCATTGATTGAATGACATTAATCCTCTCGATTTGTCGTGATCTACAAAATCAGCATTTATCGCACAATAAATCGATCTTTTAATAATAAAAACAGCTAAATACCAAATATCATATTAATAATCACTTAACATTAAATAATAAATATAAATGAGTGATTTAATATGAAATATACATTATTAATCTCGATTTAAGGATAATGTTGATGACATTTACGGGTATAATTTTACCGTCATCATCCGGCAAGACTAAGCTACACTGGAGAGCAGAGGGGTGATTCCTTCTTATCTCAATGGGGCTGTCTTGACCCGATTTCATCCGACTGTCACATATGTTCCAACGAATAGGAAGGGTAGGCTTGCCTACGTTACCGACATCATTCGGAATCCTTGATTTGAGGTGCTTTTATGTTAACATCAAAAAGACGTGGTTAGTTAACCCACCGCCACTTCCAAAATATTGAGTGGGAGTGGGGGAGGCGACAGCCAAACCTACGGCCTCTACTATAGATACAAGTAAGTGAGAGAAGGGTGACGCCTTGCGGCGCTTTGATTTCGTCCCCCTACGGATGGTGTTCACCCCTATCAACATTCATGGCTTGGTCTCCGAAAGGATATGATTTCCGGGTACTCGTCGGGTCACTGACCTATCCTACGACGGCACACTCGGGGAGTACCTAAGAGATCCGATATATTAGGTCATACTCATCAAGGGTATTCATGATAATATCTAGGCTAAAAAAGGAAGGTAGTCAATGAATAAAGAAATGTTCGATTCTCGCAAGTTATTCATTGATGAGATTGTCTTGATTTAACCGTCATCTCTTTGACCTACCCTACAGCGGCACTGAGATGCGAGGTTAAAACCTTGGAATGGTAGAGTAGACTTAATTTTAGTTTACAATTCCTAAAATAAACATATATAGTAGTGTTAAACTTGAATTAATATATGTCATTTTATTTACAGCATTATATCCCTTGCTAAATTGCTCAAAAATTAATAATTCACTAGTATTGACTTCGTTAAAAAGTGGAAAGTACCTAGGACGTTGAACTAGTTAATCGATAATGCAATTATTTTTCGAAAGAGATATTTTCTCTTAAGCCTTTTAAAAACCAGAGTGACATACAGGTATGTCACTAGTGTCATTCATGTCAAACGGAAGACAAACTTAGTTTGATCAAAGGTGATTTCAGACATTGAAATTCTTCTAGTGAATTTTGAGTGTGTAGTAATTACACGAGTAATTTTCTAATTGAACAATCAGAAAATCATGAAGTGTTACTAGTTGGACGATATTTGGAATCGATGAACTAGTGGGAGCTTTATGATTTGTTGTTTTTCTAGTACATTAGAAAAGTGTAACTGACTACACACGTAACCGTTCTAATTGAAAAACCGGAAAGTCATGAAATGTCGCTAGTTGGACGATATTTGGAATCGATGAACTAGTGGGAGGTCTATGATTTGTTGTTTTTCTGGAAACATTGGAACTTTGTACGAAAGATTTTCTAATCGAAAAAATCGGAAAATCATAAAAAATAAAGCATTGCTCGTTAGACGGTATTTGGAACCGATAAACTAGTGGGAGCTTTAATGATATGATTTGTTGTTTTTTTTTCTGATATATTAGAAAATCCGAGAAGTCCCGACGAGTAACGCTCGAAATAGACATCCCACGGTTCAAGAGTAGTGTATACTCAAACGAACCGCTGGTTCAAGACTATTTCCATTCACGGAAAGAATGGGAGAATATGTCCAAAAAGTGTTAGTCATCTAAACTAAGAAAACTTTAAGCCTGAACCGAAAATTAATTAACTGAAAATCATAGGATAAAGACAGTGATTTTGGATCACCAACCTATGAATCCTTGGTGATTTTCTCGAGCTAAGTTCTTTGGAAGAACAAGGTAGCAGTGCATTTAACGATTAAAAGAGTAAACAACGGGCAGTTAATTTTAGTTAGAATAGTGGGAGTGATATAAGGAAATGAATCTCGGATTCAATCCCAGGATATCGCGGAAAAATTATTTTCTATTTAAGATTCGTTGGAACGAAAGGATTTACCTTCTATTCAATAATTTGTTTGTCGTATAGAAAGTGAATATACCATTTGTAGTACGAATCCAAGACTCGGACTTTTGTTTGATAAAGTCAAAACCACTTAGAACTGCTGAAATATTTATATAAAACACATCTTAAGAACTATTAAAAGCAATTGGTTTCAATATTTAGATAAACGCTTCTTCATATTCCATAGTTAGTGCATAGTCCCTAAAAGACAAGACCTGAAGATTGGCTCAGGGTGATTCCTTTCTCCCAGTCTGGTTATATTGTCTCAAAGGTTCAATGACTAAGTTTCCTTTCAATCGGGAAAGGATAATGGTTATAAAGAAGTAACATAGCTTGTTCATGACGACCTTCGGGGTCTGAAAAAGATACAAGCTAGTAGGAGCTTCCGAGTAGTGACTTCTTGTCGATAACTATTCAAACACTCCGGTAAGTTTATCCAAAATATTTTGAGGTTTCTCTCGTTTTCAACGAGAGATAGAGTATTCTATAATCAGAATAGGCCATTCATAGTCCTCGAGACTGATGCTCAGCCTGCCTTATTGTGAAATGTTCTCACTAAGTAAGAAACCGTTAAATTGCCTTACATAGTTTTAGATGTGCTACAATACACTGCTTAACTCAATAAAGATATTGGAAGCGAAATAACGGTTTACATTGAAATGTAAGACCGAGAAGTCTACCTAGAATATGCTTTGGAATTTACGGATAAGGTGTGGATTCGGTTCACCCCATTTCCATAAATATAAGCATTTACCACACGGTGCTTGAAGGTAAGACTGGGAATTTCACACATACGTCCGGTCAATGACCATTCATGATATATCTTTTAACCTATTGTGTATAAAGGTTAGATATAGGAATCTTGAAATCGGGAAGGGACAGTTACTGTTGCATCCTTTCTGATAGAGTCCATAAACAACAAAACCTTGAACCTTGAAGTACGTTTACTCAAGGTAGTTACTAACTGATTAAAATTAGACCACATCCAACATCGGTTGTTGGTGATAACACTAAATACTACTAAACTAGATCAGAATTTCGATCCACCCAGTAAGTATTGGGAGTATGGTTTATCCATTACCCATTACGGGTTCTGCGGACTTTGTAGTCTGAGGATCGATTGATGACCTATGGCTCTTTTTATGAGCGGTATAGGATTCTAATAATAGAGGTTGGTTTAATAGCCATAACCCTATGAATGGAGTTCGGTACTCCAGTTCTGTTCATGCTCTTGTAGAACCACCTGAGCGTCTCAGGCCCAGTGGGAGTAATTGGCTCTACACAGAAAAGAGTAGAATGAATAGGAAAGTTTATCTTTCAGAGCAAAGCTTGAGTGGTCTAGGGGTAATTCCCTAAGAAGTAGTGAGTTAATCAGACCTTGGACACTCTTACCACTTCGTATTGCATGATTTCGTTCATAATCAGAAAATAGGGGTGATTCCCTAAGACTTTTCTTGCAAAACAAATGGAGTTTAGATTCTTTCGAAACAGAAGGGTATTGCCTTATGAACTTATGACAGGATGACTGTCAAGGCTTATGTCCTTTGTGGATAAAAAGAAAACCTCTCTGTCACTGGAAGTCATATATTTCTACAATATGTGGATTTGACCAGAATATTGATAAGTCTTTTGTAGACTGGACATCAATTTTAGTACAGTAGTGAATATATACATTAGTGTTTGTGAAGGATAACACTGCACCAGTTCGAATCAACATGGGTGTGTTATCTGAAGTCAGAATCTGACAATGCCACAATTCTCTGTAACAGAGATTTGGACAACATCCTAAAGAGTTTGACTCGGTCGAATTCATTAGAAGCAGTCACTGGTTTCCCATCCATCTTATTGGTTAAGATGATGCATCTGTGTATGCAACATTCAACGAGGAAGTTCTACCCTATGCCTCAGGAATGACTCTCTAAATCTTTGGATCAAGAGAAATGGGATAGATTCTCTTTCTAGTAAGAGATGGTCATGTTATTGAGCGTCAACTTTGATCAAATCTTAGATTCGGCGGTTAACAAAGCAAGTTTAGTATGTCCTTTAGTATCTTGAAGAGAACGAGGAATAATATGCGGATATATTCATGTGTGAACTTAGATATTTGTGATACACTTGTTGAAATAGTGTCCTAAACCCAATCGGGTTGGACCGGATCCGACCGGGTCGGATCATTTCTACTATTTCTTTATGTTTATACATATATTAAATGGCTTTCATGTTGTCATATATATGTTCTTTTAAAGAACCAATTATGAATTGTTATATGATAACGTCCTTAGTATTAAACTGTGATAGAGAAACCATGATAGGCGATTATGGTTGATGAGATCTCTAATCACTTTAATAAGTTTGATACTTAAATGTCTCTAGGCTGATGTACTATTAAACAGGGCAATGATAGTATAAACAGACTAGCACGTATTGGATGTCTTCTGTCTTTAAGGGCAGGGATAGATCTCGTCTATCGAAGTGTAGAGACACTTGGACTGTACGTGGATGTGTATTAGAGAATGCGTACGTTAGACTGACCCACTTACACGGATAAGTGTCACACTATGTGACGGTTGTGTAATTATCCTTAGGACCGGAGTCTTCATGGCATCACGGTGTGGATTGTCATGCTTTGACACTATTGAGGTTTCCCCCAGCCACGGGGCGATCATGCGGTAGTGATTGGGTATGATACTGAAGCATGCGGAGTATACATGATTGGTTGTCCGGGAATCGCGTATCCTATGATTGGGATCGAATATCCGAAATGGCCTTCTTATAAGGAATGTCTTACTCTCGTGAATCTTTGCAAAGTGGGAGTAAACGAGTTACTTCAAGAGAGCTTGATATCCAGATTATAAGATACGGTCGTTAATGTTTGACACTCGACGTACGACCTTATGGATATTATTACAGCGATAGGATTGTAAGTTACACGGTAACTGTTTCACATGAAAGGTAGTAGTCATTGCATTTGACTCTTCTGATGATTGGGGGTAAAGTGTGTTGCTAGACGCTATCCCGTGATCGTTAGGCATGAAGGGCATTTTCGTAATTTGCACTTTGTGTCTACGGCCAACATATTCGGAAGCCTATCGGGTCACACACATAAGAACTTCTAGCCGGATTAAAATGTGGTTATAGATGATAACCAAATAAGGAAAGTTTATCTCGAGACTATAAAGGTTATAGTGGTAAATTAATATGGTGGTATTTATTTATTATGAATAAATTAAATACAAGATATTAATAATGTTATATTAATTAAAGAATATTCCGGAAGCCAATTTGTTGGTCAAAGGGGCGCCACATTTAATGTGTATAAGATACACTTGGATTGTGCAATTTAATTAATGGTATTACCATATATTAATATTAGATATTAATATTTATAAATATATATATATACATATGCGTGTTGCACATATGATGTGCATGTGCACTTTTGTTTCCAAAGTGTATATTTGTATAGATTTATTTGTGTAATATATATGTGATATATACACATGTGTAAATTGATTTATGGTAATAAAATAAAGATAGTCAATATTAGATATTGACAATATCTTGGGAATATTCAATATAAGATATTGACAATATCCTAGATTTATTTGATATAAGATATTATAATAAATGAGATAAATCAATCAAATATATTTTCCTTATTTTATTGGAAAAAGGTTTTCTTCTCCTCCACACATAGATATGGCGCCACTTCTACTATAAATAAGAGGTGGGTGTCAAGCTCTTTTGTACAACACAATTCCAAGAACTAATAGTTCTTGTGTAAAATAGAGAGCATCCTATAGAGAGTTGGAGAGAGGAGAAAAGGCCGGTCTAGCAACCGGAGTTTTCCAATAGCAATCCATGATGGGATTCTGGCGGGCTGTTCGTGTGGACTAGCGGTAGAGGCCGAACACTTGGGCGGCTCTATGCAGAACTACTCTCCTTAGACGGTCAAAGCGTCGATCTTTTAGATCAACCAAGGTAACCACCGTCTTTAGCTTATTTGTTTATTGCTTAAACGAAGTCGATCCTGGTTAAAAGGAAATAAAATTTTAAATTCCGCTGCGTTCCCGCGTAGATTTCCTAACAGTGGTAGCAGAGCCAGGTTCGAGCTTAAGCAATAAGCATGTTATTTTTGCGTAGTTAATTTTATCGTTTAAATCACGTAATTAAAAGATGAAAGATTTTTGATTTGCAAAATTGATACACGAAAAGAAAAAAAAAAAGGGGCGGCAATGGTGGTGCTCGGCCGATCGGCGGCGGCACCACCACCGTGTGATCGCCGGCGGCGGCGGCGGCCTCCGGGCTGCTGGTGTGATACGGTGGTCCCCAATTTTGTTTTGTGTATTTGTGATTCAATATTGTTCATAGTTGTGATTAATATCTCATTTGTTTAGTTGTGTCATGTGGCTAACCAATGGTTCAAATAGTTTGGCCATTGGGATGCCACATGGCATTAAAATAATAATGGCCTTTCCAAACTTTGTTTGGAATAGGCCTAGGCCCTTTCCAAATATTTGATTTGGGAAAAGGCCTGGGCCTAGGCCACTTCCAAAATTTTGATATTGGAAAGTGGCCAGGCCTAAACCAAAATTATTTGGCCTTTCCAAATATTTGATTTGGAATAGGCCTAGGCCCTTTTCAAATACTTGATTTGTATAAGGCCTAGGCCTAGGCCACTTCCAAAATTTTGATTTTGGAAAGTGGCGAGGCCTAAACCAAATTTGGTTTAGGAAACCAAAGGCATCCCTTTTGATTACAAATCAAAAGGAAAGAAACAAAAGAGAAATAATTTTAATTTTGATTTATTTTGGAATAGTTCTAATTAATTAAAATTAAAATTAAAATCGTTTAAAATTAATCGTGAATTTTATTTCGATTAAATCATTTAATTAATTAAATGTTAATTAGTTAATTGATTGGATAAAATTATTTAATTGATTAATTAAGACGCAAGTAGTTAAATATTAATTTTATCTCTTTCATAAGATGTTATTGTATGGATTAGATATAGTAGATATAATGTGATTATATGGACCCCGATTGATCATGGACTCCACCGATAGGATAGATGTGAATGATTTAATTTTTCTGTTGGTTTTAAAATTGTCCTAGGCCGTTATGAAGAACGTGACCTAGTTTATTTTCTGCATTTATCCCATTTCCATTAGCTCCCCCCCGTGTGCGGCGGGTGTATTTATTTTATTAGATAGAATTAAATGTAACAAGAATGGAGCAGAAGATGGAGACCAAAGAAAGAAGAATAAAGATCCCATTGGAGAATGGAGCATTAAAGATCCTATTGCGGTTGCAGCTACCCTTAGATTGTGACCCGCGGTCTCGTCAGTTTGTATTCGAAACCGCACCTAGGAAAAGTCCATGATCATACCGGTTACTTTACGCATTTATTTATTTTGTGCTAGTATTTATTTTATATGATACGATAGATGCATGACTAGGCACGATCTAGATAAATGTGTAGGATATATATATCTATAGAGATAGATATAATTGATGAGACCGAAATTAAAATTAATTAAGTGAATTAATTTATGAAAATACTTCCACAACAAAAATCAAGTCGAAATATTGTCTCCCAATATTATAACGACGGTGAAGAGCCTGTGTTCGGATCCAACTGATCGACCCCCGCCGGGAGTTGACCTACCTCGGGTATATCGTCGTTATTGAGATATGATCGCATGAGATCTCATGAATATTGGGTTATGACTTGACTAGAGTCTTTTGGTGATTGGCCACCGTCAGGGCCGTCTGACTTTAGAGACAAGGGGTTGACTAACACATAGTGATGTGTATCGCCAAAGAGTTGACTAGTCAACCACTGAGAATCACATAGAGATGTGAATGGTAAAGGTGTTACCTACCTTTCGAAATTATCTTTGTTGATCGACCACCGCCGGGAATCAAGGTAACTAGATTGGATCTCAGCCACTAAAGAATTTTTGAAATATTCTTGAAAGTCGATTGGGAGTAGTTGACTAGTGGGAGCAAAATCATAAACCAAAAGACCATTTTTGATTTTGCGTGTATAAACAACAACACTCTTTTATTTTCATTTTTATGTTGTAGTTTTAGCAAACTTTATATTTATGTTTTAATTCTCGATTAGTAAAAACCAAATTATGACTATTTGAGAAATGTTCTCAAGAATGGTTAAGTAAATTTTAATCCTTTTAAAATAAAGCAATGACACGAGCAATCCCGTTATAGTAGTTACGAGACAAGGAGACTACATATTTGATGCAGTACTCCAAGGCTTTAATTATTAATGAAAGCGGAAGCTCATGATTGAATCATTTGAAATAAGTTTCAAACGAATTAATCAAATATTGGATACGATCCAAGATGATTAGTCAGTCATACGATGACAATTATTTCAAACGTTGGATAAGAATGATCATATCTAATTTTGAAAATGTTGTTTTCAAAATTATAAGATTTAAGTATCGACTTAATTCTACCATTGCTTAAAGGTTAATTAAATAATTAATTTTTTAAATACGATTTAAAAGGTTAAATAAACTATTTAATAAACTTTAGATTTTCTTTATGAAAGGAAATCAAGACATAGCTCATGTGATCTTTCTTAAGTCTTATGAAGACTACACTAAGAAATATTTACAAGTGCTTAAAGGATTAAAAAGGAAAGTTAGGGCATGTGCTTAAATAGAGAACTTATTGAAGTTTCTATTCTAGGCAAGTGAGTTGAGATAAATCTATCTAAGTTCAAGTCAACTCTTAGATACATGATATCTTACGAGTGTGATTAAATTAGAAAGATTAAATACAGATATGGAAGGTGAAACAAATGTTGTAACACTTACCATCTTCTGGATCTAGTAAACTGATAACGGAACTAAATAAATGTTATTATGTTCCGGTTCTTATGAAGAACATGCTTTCAGTTATTTGTTAGGATTTAGTAGACATATTCAATTGTAAAGAATAAATGTTATTCCGATAAAGTTGGATGGTCACTGAATCTAATATACTAGATTGGTGTCACTATATAGTTGATATACGTGATGAGATCTCAACTAAATATTTTTATGGCTGTTATCCTTAATATTTGTGGTTGTTCTAGACATAGTCTCTCTGGAAGGAAAGCGTGTAACTAAACGTCATTCTGATGATGTTGAACCATATGATTATGAATCATGTGGGTAATACGTATCTTATCTAAAGATGACTAAAATACCCTTTTATGAAAATGTTGTAAAATCTAGAAAAATTGTCTAAAGCCTAAACATACCGATGTTTGTTGGCTTGTGACAATTAATGCCACAAATAATTGTTCGTTAAATCTCTATGACTATTTTTAGAAATAGTCAAGTGTACTCAGTGAAGTGCATAATTTGGAAAGCCCGAAAAGTTCGAGCTAGTACGATATGAGATTGATGAGCTACTTAGGAATTAATCTTCAATTGGATTGAAGTAATTAATACCTGAAGGGTGTTTCAGAAGTCGTCTGAAAAGGAATAAGATTCTCCCTTGAAGGATACCATCTTTGGGATACGCAATTAGATTGTGTTCCCAAAATGGAAATAACACTTTATATGATAAAGGTGTGACGCAAGTAATGCGATGTATCCCTTACCCGTTTCGGGATAGTGCCCTTATACTTAACCTAGTTCCAAAGAATAAAGGTTGAATAAATTCCATATTAGATGTGGAAGAGGATAATGTCAAATCTATCTTAACTGATGATTTGAAGTTGTCATAAGCAAAGTCAGAAAGGCTTGGAGCCTGGTACAACACATGCAACTTTGTGGAATATCTTAGCAAGTAAGCTAGATATTATTTACTCGTCCGTGGAGCAAAAGGTGTTTGTCTCCAAGCATGCTGTCTTCTAGAGGAAGTGTTTCTTCAAAGAGAAACAGTGGGAGTGAATCAGATCTCAAAAGAGTATGAGACCCACAAAGATATATTCAACCAAAGGAACGTGAGCAGACGCCACATAGCGATGAGGTGTAGAACACTGCTCAGTGCACACAAAAGTTCTGCAAGTCTGTGGATAACCTCAAGCCTGAAAAGGCTACCGGTATGTTCATCTTGAAGAATGAATATCTCACGACTTATGAAAGAATGTTTGGAAGGCAAGATTGAGAGATATGGCCAGGAGCCATAATATCTGAATTAGATTCCATCAGTGACAACCAGGTTATGAACCTAGTCTGTCTTACCTAGAGGGAATGTCCCTGTAAGGCTGAGCCCAGTTCTATTCAGACTATGCTTGTTATAACTTCGTAGCATGGCTATATGATAGTGTTGAAGACATCTCGATGTTTATAGACGATAACATGATATGTGAGCCCACGAGATTCATTTATGGACTCAAACAAGTTTCTCTAGACGATTTCTTTGTTTAATAATCAAAGGAGTTTGATTTAGTCAAAAGAAGGATATGCCCAATGTGCAATATGGATAGTGAGAGTGTGTTACGATTTTTGATTAAGGTATTGGATATATCTCTCATGAATTGTCACCCCATGTCACAGTCAATTAATGTTTGATAGTTCAAGTTCTTTACGAAAGCACTTGGATTAGTAGTTCTTATTTTAGAAATAAGAATCTATAGCGATAGATTTAACTGCTGTTGGATTATAGTTTACCTATATAGATGTGATTCTAAAAGAAGTTTAGCATAGATCGCGAGATCTGTCTATGTTAGGACATTGGTCCTAAAGATAAGGTGAAAGATGATGCTTATGGAAGGTTTCCTTCGCTCCTGCGGTAGGAATCATCATAAAGGTAATGCCGGATGTTCATAGTTCATGAATAGTCATGAGCAAGTATGAAAGTAAATCTGGTGAATATCGAGAATATCCTTAAACAAGTTAAGGAAAAGTTTCCTAGTTTATTGAAACTTGGAATTAAATAAACATAGATATACAGACGTATATCCTAAGTCTTATGAAGGCGAGTGGGAGCTACGATGCAGGTTTGCGAATCACTTTGATTAAGTGATACAGTGAGCTGGAAATGATCTAGCCTATGGGTCACTGTAAATTCTACAACCGAGGCCAAAACACAGTAGTGCCTTAGAGGCGCAGCGGGAGCAGTACATGGATCTAGAAGGTTCATTCTGAACCTTGTACGGTTCTTGCACCTTTTCTATATAGTTGATATAGTAAGTGGATTCATTGCTTGAAGCAAGGACCAGGGTCTCGTCAGAGATTCGTGTGTGTGTTGAGGCGGTTCCTTTGACTTGGTCATTTGGAGCATGATATGAAGATAGTCTGAGTCCCCACGGATAGCGATCCGTTTATGGCTAGGGCTGGTTGCGAGTATTGCATGAGATTCTTGTGTTTCAACTTGGTCTTGTGTGTGCGAGTGATTGGTTTTAGGCCAAGTGGGAGATTGTTGAAATAGTGTCCTAAACCCAATCGGGTTGGGCAGGATACGACCGGGTTGGATCATTTCTACTATTTCTTTATGTTTATACATATATTAAATGGCTTTTATGTTGTCATATATATGTTCTTTTAAAGAACCAATTATGAATTGTTATATGATAACGTCCTTAGTATTAAACTGTGATAGAGAAACCATGATAGGCGATTATGGTTGATGAGATCTCTAATCACTTTAATAAGTTTGATACTTAAATGTCTCTAGGTTGATGTACTATTAAACAGGGCATTGATAGTATAAACAGACTAGCACGTATTGGATGTCTTCTGTCTTTAAGGGCAGGGATAGATCTCGTCTATCGAAGTGTAGAGACACTTGGACTGTACGTGGATGTGTATTAGAGAATGCGTACGTTAGACTGACCCACTTACACGGATAAGTGTCACACTATGTGACGGTTGTGTAATTATCCTTAGGACCAGAGTCTTCATGGCATCACGGTGTGGATTGTCATGCTTTGACACTATTGAGGTTTCCACAGCCACGGGGCGATCATGCGGTAGTGATTGGGTATGATACGAAGCATGCGGAGTATACATGATTGGTCGTCCGGGACTCGCGTATCCTATGATTGGGATCGAATATCCGAAATGGCCTTCTTATAAGGAATGTCTTACTCTCGTGAATCTTTGCAAAGTGGGAGTAAACGAGTTACTTCGAGAGAGCTTGATATCCAGATTATAAGATACGGTCGTTAATGTTTGACACTCGACGTACGACCGTATGGATATTATTACAGCGATAGGATTGTAAGTTACACGGTAACTGTTTCACATGAAAGGTAGTAGTCATTGAATTTGACTCTTCCGATGATTGGGGGTCACGGTGTGTTGCTAGACGCTATCCCGTGATCGTTAGGCATGAAGGGCATTTTCGTAATTTGCACTTTGTGTCTACGGCCAACATATTCGGAAGCCTATCGGGTCACACACATAAGAACTTCTAGCCGGATTAAAATGTGGTTATAGATGATAACCAAATAAGGAAAGTTTATCTCGAGACTATAAAGGTTATAGTGGTAAATTAATATTGTGGTATTTATTTATTATGAATAAATTAAATTCAAGATATTAATAATGTTATATTAATTAAAGAATATTCCGGAAGCCAATTTGTTGGTCAAAGAGGCGCCACATTTAATGTGTATAAGATACACTATTTAATTAATGGTATTACCATATATTAATATTAGATATTAATATTTATAAATATATATATATACATATGCGTGTTGCACATATGATGTGCATGTGCACTTTTGTTTCCAAAGTGTATATTTGTATAGATTTATTTGTGTAATATATATGTGATATATACACATGTGTAAATTGATTTATGGTAATAAAATAAAGATAGTCAATATTAGATATTGACAATATCTTGGGAATATTCAATATAAGATCTTGACAATATCCTAGATTTATTTGATATAAGATATTATAATAAATGAGATAAATCAATCAAATATATTTTCCTTATTTTATTGGAAAAAAGTTTTCTTCTCCTCCACATATAGATATGGCGCCACTTCTACTATAAATAAGAGGTGGGTGTCAAGCTCTTTTGTACAACACAATTCCAAGAACTAATAGTTCTTGTGTAAAATAGAGAGCATCCTATAGAGAGTTGGAGAGAGGGGAAAAGGCCGGTCTAGCAACCGGAGTTTTCCAATAGCAATCCATGATGGGATTCCGGCGGGCTGTTCGTGTGGACTAGCGGTAGAGGCCGAACACTTGGGCGGCTCTATGCAGAACTACTCTCCTTAGACGGTCAAAGCGTCGATCTTTTAGATCAACCAAGGTAACCACCGTCTTTAGCTTATTTGTTTATTGCTTAAACAAAGTCGATCCTGGTTAAAAGGAAATAAAATTTTAAATTCCGCTGCGTTCCCGCGTAGATTTCCTAACAACACTGATTTTGATTTTATGTCAGATTGAGGATGATCGTTAAGTCGATCTCGGGCTCAGTGTTTACTCTTGTGTTGAAGCTATTGCCTGGAGGAATCTAGCAACGCCAACTCGACTTTAACCAGTTGGGTGATTAGCGTCTTTTGTAGTAGCTAGAAAGGCGATATAGCTTAAGGATTTCATTTTCATATCTGGGAGTGATTTTAGATTTGGAAGCCGATACCACATCATTGTGCAAACAATGAAGGGGTAGCTCATAAGGATTTTCGAAATCACTAGAGGTCAAAAGCATATTGGGAAAGTACCACAAGATTAGATGGACCGGCAATGTTTCGATTCTACGGATCGTCTTGAGCTGACAACCTGACTAATCATTAAGACCCATGATATTAAGATGTAGTTACTCCCCGAGTCACTGACCTATCCTACGACGGCACACTCAGAGTGTACTTTGTCATCTGCAGTGGTTATGATATGCTTAATGGGTACTAGAATACGGGACGGGTCTCCATTGCTTTAGAGCAAGTGGGAGATGTAGTTTGTTGTATTTCAAATAATAGGGTGTGCTCTAAAACAATTAATCACATGCTTTCGTGCAAGTGGGAGATTTTTAGGTGTTATGCCCGAAAGACAATTTTGTAATTGTTTTATTTAATGAATGAATTGACATTATTATTCATATTTATTATTCTCATATTCACCTATGTGACAATAGTATTTACACTACAGAAAACCCAAAAGTATATCGTTTATGTAATCACTTAACTCAGTGTATGGGATATACACGGGAGGATTGAGTTAATGAAGATGTACTAAAAATACAATTAGCCCGTAGTGAAGTTAATCGAGAGTATCGGGTCTCTCCTTTAACGTGCAATTAATGCGCCCAGAACACAATATGTGTGATTGTCTTATCCGGACTTTCGGTTAAGAGAACCTAGTGGGGCATATATATATGATAGATATATGATATAGGGTGGACCGATTTGATTAGAGTTCGCGATATAATTCCGTAATCGAGAAGTCATATCGAATCAATCGATGATCATATTTATGGATATATCTTAATCCTGAGGTGATCACAGTCGACTACTTGAATCAGTATGAGGTTTGACTTGACGGTTAAGGATTACACTGAGTCTGTGATCTGAATTACCACATCTTGGCATTGTACTGGATTGAGTGAGTAGTCCGTGTTATCACAGATACGGAATCCATTCCTTCCATTTCTGGAAGTAGATAGAGAGTTCCCTTATTTGTTAATCCTAGAAACTGATCGATCCATGGAGTTCATATAACACCGATTAGCTACCTGCGAGTTGTATGAATTAATTGATCACTAGGGGGTTAATGGTAAATAAGGATAAGAGGTTCTGAAAAGGGTTAACGGTAACTTCCGATTTAGAATGAACAGTCTATGGAGGATTAATCCATATGTAATTATTATATCAATGGACGCTTATTATTATTCTCGTGAGGAGATAAATATAATCTCTTAATCAGAGGAGTGCAGTCACGAGATTATGGTGGCATATTCCTGTGATTGATTTATCGAATATAATTATTCTGTTCGTAAGATAATTATTTATTTGATTTATCGGAGCCGCTGATTATTAGTCCATGGTCACCGACGTGCCTCCAATATAGCATAGCTATTCTCGGACGTTGAATCCTAATAATATTAATTTAGTTCTTGTTTGAATTTAATTAAAACGATATGTGAATTAATTGTTTAGTGGACTATTAAATTAGTTGGGCTAAATAATTAAATATGTGAAAAAGACATTTTTCATAA
The DNA here is from genome assembly GCA_036785695.1 of Gentiana straminea. Classification (NCBI taxonomy): domain Eukaryota; kingdom Viridiplantae; phylum Streptophyta; class Magnoliopsida; order Gentianales; family Gentianaceae; genus Gentiana; species Gentiana straminea. The sequence goes on along the minus strand of JAVUPR010000398.1, from coordinate 464,970 downwards.
TCTTGGCAAAATTAGTGTTATGGCCGAAAATTCATATTGACTAGGTCAATAAGAGAATTTTCGGCCCCAAGCATGTTTTAGGAAACAAGAAATTATGGTAAGAAATAAAGATAAATATTATTCTAGATTTGTTCTAGAATATTATGAGATTATCTTTTATTTATTGGATTTATTTTATTTGCAAAATAAAATCCTTGGAGGACATTGATTACTCTCCTATATAAAGAGAGTTCTCCCAACTCATACACACATCACACAATTTTCGACTTCTACCTGTTAGAGAGGAGAAGGAAAATTTCGGCCAAGGGGAAAAGGGAAGAAAATCTTGGAGATTTTTCCGGATAGCATATCGGAAGGATTCGAGACGAGGATTTCCTTCCACCGGGAGTTGTTTAGATCACACGTACGGAAGATCGTGGTGCTCTTCATACTTTATTTCGTTCTTGCTATTGCGGTTCTTCTACTTGGATTTTGACATCCAAGAGGTATGTTCTACAAGCCCCTTGTAGAGTAGATCTAGTTATTTTATTACGTGTAAATTATAGATCTACATCCTTAAATCGCTTCCATTGCGGATGGTATTACAAACAATGAACGCTCTGGAGATGTATACACTGTTAACGGCCACAGGCTGATGTCGAGCGTAGTTATAACCCAGAGTTAGAAGTCTTTATGTTGGACAACCCACATTATAAATAAAAGAGCCTTATTAGTACAATCGAGCTGGCGACTATAAACTTATGATGGTTATAAATAATTCCACCACCTCAACAGTGGGAGACGACCCACCGCGGCCACCCTCCGGCATGATAGAATAGATCGCAAAGAGGGCGGCCACTGTGTATCACCTCGCCGTGACCAAAACACTTGCAGCCCCAGGCAAGTGCAACAGATCCTCTGGGTCTCATCCAGGCAAGTCGAGAAGGGGCGCCAAGGGGACGAGGCAGGAAAAGGCTTGCTCCTTGCGACCTCAGAGAGATGGCCGCCGGTTGATCCAGATCTTTTCCCCACTTGTATCTTAGATATTTCGTCTTACTTAATATCTAAATTAAACCTAGCTGTTAGTAAAAAATGTCTAATAGATTACTTATTCCCTAAGTTACCCACCTCTATAAAAGGTGTGGTCATTGTAAACTAGAAGAGGATATAATACACACTACACTTGCAAGCCAAAGCTCTGTCCATTTCTATTCTTCCATACCGCCACCCGCCGGAGTATCACACCACCTTAATACAGCCAGATATCCACCATCTTTTCACCGCAAGGACGCCTGTGACGATTTATACATCATCAGTTGGCTCCGTTACCGGGAACGGAAGCTTCATCAGCTCATAACTCCACACCAAATCAAAAAACGGCAGTTCACCTGACCGGTTCCATCATATAGAAATCACATACCAGATTGCCAGAAAGTCCGACTCAAGGCGAGTCCTAATCACAAGTATAGTCATAACCTATGACTGGAAGCAAAGGTCAACTGAACCCCCAAACTCCTGCGAGAGGCGTTGTACAAACACATATACAAGCTGATGTCGCGGTAGAGACACAAGAGATTATGCAGGCGGGTGGAGAAGGATCACAAAGGGGAGTTCTGGCCCCTAGCGATGCCCGAAATCTGATAAATCAGAAGGCTAAGTCAAGAGAGGTCGTAGCAGCATTGGATGGGAAAATCAGAGGATCATCTCGATCGCAGCAAGGCCAGAGATCAACCCTTAGGGCAGAGCCAGATCTCCAAGAAGATCCGGAGACTGCGGAAATAAGGGAATACGCGAGGTATGCGGAAACTATGTACCTAGCCAATTCCCGTCTGGTAGCAAAGGGCCAAGCTCCAATGTCGATACGACCCCCAAATCCCCCCAGAAGATGAAACCGCTCCCGCGGCGGTGAATAAGGGTCGGCGAGCCAGATTCACGGGATCGAGATAGAAGAAAGTGTGCGCTCATCAGGCCGCAAAGGACCCAGGAAAAACGTTGTGCAGACTTCGGTTCTCCCAGATCGCGATCATCAGGAGGAAAAATCACACGAAAAAGGTTCGGCTTTCAAAAGGTTGGGTGAGAAGGACAAGGCCTCGGCCCCAAGTCGTCTCAGCCTTCCCGAGGGAGGATTTCCTCCCCGACGAGACAGGGACGCACAGGACGCCCGCATAATTATCCGTGAAAAAAGAGCTCGTCGGGAGGAGTCGGAAGACTGCGGGGAGTCAGAGCGCAGGCCAGAGAAGGCTAATACACAGGCGCCGTTGCGACCCAGTTTCGACCCTGTTTGGGCAGAACAGATGGAGATAATGAAAAATGAGCTCGCCGATTTGAAAAAGTCAAGGCCAGCCGAGAGAGCCGCCCCAATCTCAGGAATCGACGTGCTCGCCAAGAGAATTACAGAAACATTGCCTACCGGTCACGAAAAGGTTAGCTATCCCAGCTATAATTACTATAATGGAAATTCTTGTCCAAACGACTGGCTCACCGCTTTCCAAGGTCGCATCACCCTGGCGACCCAAAATAAATCTGCCTGGTGCATCGCCTTAGTCGGAAGCATGCAGGATAGGGCCGCCTCTTGGATACGTGGACTTCCTCGTGGCTCAGTAAAAGGCTGGGAGGATCTCTCCGAGAAATTCGTCAGAGAGTTTGAATCGGCGAGTAGACCAAAGAAAACCATAGAGGACCTATACGAAGTTCGCATGGGAGGATATGAGTCCGGAAAAGAATATTATGAACGTTTCATCAGAATATACGATCAGACAAGAAACATTCCGGATGATGCAGTTGTCACATATTTTCTCACAGGGATCGCCAAGGGTCCAATGAAAACTGAGTTCAACCTGCGGCCCCCTAAAGCGGGTCTCAGGGAAATGTTGGAGAGGGCTCGAATGATGGGAGTCAGCGAAGCGCCGACCTCGGGGAGGGCGAAGCCCAAAGCAGAACAGCCTTCACAGAAAGAGGATCGCGCAGAGGAGCGTAAGAAGGAAAAAGGGCGAGATGCTAACCACAACCGCGAGACGAAAAAGCCTTATAAATTCAGCGAGGACAATTTTACCCCGCTCAACACTAAAGCATCTCAAATATTGTTCGAAATCCGCGAACATTTTGACAAGCCCAAACCTATGAGGGTGATCCCGATAGTCGCGACAAATCCAAATACCGCGACTATCACAAGGACCACGGTCATATCACGGACGAATGTTTCACGTTAAGGCGAGAGATAGAAAGGTTAATCCGCGAAGGACCGACCAAGTATAAGCGAGACGGGAACACCGGTACCGGACAAGGTCGCCACCCCCGCGTCTATCGAAGGAGGTCCGGGTTATCCATGGGGATATCCCCAAAGCAACAATCAACGAAATCTCGGATGCACCGTATTAATACGCGCGGCTTTGAAAAGCGAGGTAGTGTTGGGGGAGAACGACAAGGGAATCATGTTCACTAAAAGCGAATCGGCCACAAGCGAGGGCCCCATGGAGGTACCTCTTATTCTCAAAGTCGGAATAAACGACAAGCATGGTGTCAACGAGTAATGATCGACACAGGGGCTGGCCGCGACGTCATCTATTTCGACTGTTTAAAACAGATCGGATTTGGAGAGGCTAAGTTGAAACCCTACCTCGGGGTGCTCGAGGGTTTTACCAACGACACTGTGCGGGTTAAAGGAACGGTCGACCTCAGCATCACTTTGGGTGACTACGAGCCATGCAGAACCGAGATGATCACCTTTCTAGTCATTGATCTCCCCTCATACTACAACATTATCTTGGGGATCCCCGCCATGAAATAATTTCAAATGGTGGCGTCCGTTCCCCATCAAAGGGTCAAATTTCACATAGGGGAGGAAATTGGGGTCGCCATCAGTCGAACCGGATCTTTCCTCGATTATATGACAAAGAACATGGTCGATTCCAAGCGACCCAGAGTGGAGGGTTTTTGCCTGGTTCGGGGTCAAGTCGCCACTTTGAATGAAATACCGGAAGGAGCAGTGGAGGTTGAAACATTGCAAGTTCGAGACGAGCCCGACTTCACTGCTGAGGACGAGTTGGTCGAGTTTATAATAAACGACAAATATCCCGATCAAAAGATAAAAATAGGATCGCGGACCACCGAGAAAGAAAGGGAAGAATTGATTGGGCTTCTGAAAGCCAACATAAGTGCCTTCGCGTGGGAGGTAACAGATATGAGGGGCGTAGAGTCGAGGTCGCTTTGCACTATCTAAGTTCCGACCCCAACTTCGGCCGATACAAAGGCAAAGAGCGCGACGGTTCTCATGGAAAAAGAAATCGCGATAAAAGGCGAGATCAAAAAACTTCGGCAAAGCAGGCATAATCAAAGAGCTTCGATATCCCACCCGGTTGGCAAACGTAGTAATGGTAAAGAAACATAATGGCAAGTGGCGGATGTGTGTCGACTTCACGGACTTGAACAAAGCTTGCCCCAAAGACCCTTACGCGCCGCCTCGAATCGACAAAATGGTCGACGGGATCGCCGGATTCGAAACGCCGAGTTTTACGGATGCATATTCCGGTTATCACCGGTCAAAATGGCGGAGACGAAGACAAACGGATGACGACCTTTAGGGCGGCGGGTGGACTCTATTACTACGAGATGATGCCTTTCGGCTGAAGAACGCAGTTCGACCTATCAGAGAATGGTGAACAGAGTTTTTAGCACACAAATAGGCAGAAACATGGAGGCCTACATTGATGATATGGTCGTAAAATCAAGTTGCCAGGATCACCTGGTGGACCTCCGCGAAACCTTCACCAATATAAGAGACCACTCAATGAAACTAAATCCTACGAAATGTATTTTTGGAGTCCAGGCAGGAAAATTTCTGGGCTTCATGGTGAGTCAGAGGGGGATCGAGGCAAATCCCGAAAAAATCGAAGCCCTAATCAACATGAGCGAGCCTACCAGTGTCAAGGAAGTACAGCGGCTAAACGGCAAAATCACAGCTTTGGGTAGGTTTGTCTCAAAATCTGCAGAAAGAAGTCTGCCTTTCTTCAAAATCTTGAAAGGGGCGGGTACCTTCTCGTGGACAGCGGAATGCTCTCAGGCTTTTAAAGACCTTAAAGAATACTTGTCAAGCCCGCCGTTATTAACCAGCCCAAAACTAGGGGATATTTTATTTTTGTATTTGGCAGCCTCAGATAGGGCCTTAGCCGCAGTACTTGTAAAAGAAGAGGAGGGCTCGCAGAAGCCAGTTTTTTATGTTTCCAAGGCTCTAAGCCCCGTAGAAAGTCGTTATTTTAATATTGAAAAGTTAGCTTATTGTGTTGTTATAGCTGCCCGCAAATTAAGGGCTTACTTCTCATCGCACACCATCGTAGTCCTATCGAATGCATCGCTAAGACAGGTTCTTCATAAACCAGACTTGTCCGGTCGACTGCTCCGGTGGGTTATCGAACTTATAGAATTCGACATCCGTTATGAGCCTCGGAAGGCTATAAAAGCCCAAGCTCTCCCGCATTTCATAGTAGAAACAAGCTTCAACGAAGAAACAACGGAGCAGGTTTGCCCCAAATGCGACCAGGATAAGGTAGCCGCAGAGGACGAGCCTTTTAGGCCAAGTCACTGTTGGCAACTCTACGTCGATGGGGCCGCCAGTCACAAGGGGTGCGGCGCAGGGATAATCCTGTTAGAGACGGGCACATCAGAGGAAATCGAGCAGGCTCTAAGATTCGATTTCACCGCCTCTAATAACCAGGCAGAGTATGAGGCCGTCATCGCTGGTTTAAAGCTCGCCAAAGCCATGAAAGTCTAAAATATACAGGTATTTTGCGACTCACAGTTGGTTGTGAATCAAATCAATGGCTCTTTCGGCATTCATTGCGAAATATTACAAAGGTATATCAACCTCGTCAAAAAACTCGAAAGCAGCTTCGCATATTGCCAATTCAAAAACATTCCCCGAGAGGATAATCATAGGGCAGACTATTTATCCAAATTGACCACTGAAGATGCGTCGTGTGATCCTAGCATCATGGTCGAGCATCTCTTTGAGCCCGCCATTTCTCAAGTCGAGGTCATGGACTTCCAACCCAGGAATACTTGTTGGGTCGACATCATGAAATCTTACATTGAGCTAGGGGAGCATCCCAGTGATCCGTGCGAAGCTAAGGCCTTGGTAAAAAGTGCTGCAAGATATATGATTATGGATGATGTGCTTTACCGTCATTCATTCTCAAAACCCCTTCTGCGATGCGTGCGACCTGAGGAGGTAACATGCATTCTAACAGAACTACACGAGGGAATGTGCGGCGGCCATCCCGCCAATCGAACGCTAGCACAGAAAGTACTCCTAGCCGGATACTATTGGCCGAAATTAGCAGAAGACACCAAAGCATATACCCAGGCATGTGATGTTTGCCAGAGGTTCGCCAGTATCCCGAGGCTACCCTCAGTCGAACAAAGCATAGTGGTAGCGGCCTGGCCCTTCGACATGTGGGCAATTGACCTCATCGGACCTTTGAAGAAGGGTCGCTCGGGATGCGAGTATGTGGTCGTCGCGGTGGATTATTTTACTAAATGGGTCGAGGCTAAGGCCTTGGTAAAAACCAACACCAGGGATATAACATACTTTTTGCTCGATCAAGTATGGACAAGATTCGGAGTTCCGAGAGTTGTGGTTTCCGATCACGGACCTCAATTCAGAGACGAATTCGACAAATTTTGTGAAGAAAACAATGTTAAACATTGGCAATCATCCGTGTGTTACCCACAAGGAAATGGGCAAGATGAAAATGCCAACAAACAGGTCCTAAGTGTACTAAAGAAGAGCCTGGGTGAGAAAGCAGGTCACTGGCCGGATCACCTTCCGGCGGCTCTATGGGCACTCAGGACGTCGTGAAAAATCACAACGAGGGAAACTCCTTTTGCCTTAACTTATGGATCTGAGGCTATGGCGCCAGTGGAAATGGCCTTACCAAGCCCTAGGGTCGTTTTTTATAACGAGGTCAATAATACCGCGGCACGTAAACTCGAGCTCGATATAGTAGAGGAGCGGCGCATCCAGGCATACAGCCGTTTAGTCAATTATAAACAGGCGGCGAAGCGTCATCACGACAAACGTATTCGCGGGCATCACTTCGCCGTGGGAGATTATGTTTTGCGAAAGAGACAAGCCACCGGCCACGAGGCCAAGAGGGGAAAACTATCGGAAAACTGGGAAGGACCAGAGAGGATCGCTCGGATAGTCAAAAAAGGAACTTACGTACTAAGTGACAACCAAGGTCGCGAGTACAACCGACCCTGGCATGCGGACAATCTGAAAAAATATTATATGTAAAGCGTGTGCATGCCCGCGTACAAACAGGGCATATGGAAAGGGAAATTGAAATAAAAGAGCCATCTTCGTTTATTAAGAAATACAATTGTTTCCAGCAAATCTGCGGCCTACCATGCTTTGCGACCTCAAAAAAAAAAAAAAAAAAAAAAACTGGGTTACACTCTATCTAATGAGTGTACCTATAACGATCCAGTGAATGCTTCGGCACCCTCGCTAAGCTGCAAAGCTTCGTTATTAATGAAGCAAAAGGGAAGCGACGATGTCGGTCCATAGAAACCGCAAAATTAACCGCTTCCCGATGAATCAGGATCCCCCAATCAATATCAACGCGATGATCGCGAATAGCGTGCAAAAGCAAAGCTTCGGCTTCACTAAAAGCCTCGTTATCCGTGGACAAGAGGGCGCGCGAGTTGATGAACCTTTTCCACTCGCGATTGCTGCGAGAAAGATCAGACGCAGGTCCCAGTACACGAGGTCGCTCATAATCGGGGAAAGAGCTCGCGCGGGGGCTCGTTGCAAGCAAGATTGTCTACTTGACTCATCGGCAAGGTTCCAAGCGAGCTCATAATGGGATAAGGGGTCGATAGCGGGTATACCCAGGGCACCATTGATGGATTCCGGAGTAAAAACGACCGCGACGCCACGAAGGGTAATGCAGCTGGCAGTCCCCTCAGAAGCAACTTCGGACAAGATGGAATAGAACTCCCTCACTATTGAAAGATTGGGAAGTATTGACGAAGGTGGTGCAACAAAATCCGCCCACCCAGAAAAACGTACGCGCAGAAGAGAACCGTCACCCTCGACCTTGCTCTGATTTAAACCCCTCTCCTTCGCAGGCTCAACCCACTCAAAATAGCGCCAGAAATGATCTTTAGCAACGTCAGAGGCAGTAGAGAAGAAAGGGGATACATCACGAGTAGGACGAGCTTTCCATATCCGAACCCGGCTGCTTTTCCCTGGGTGAGACATAGCATAAAATAAAGGGGGGATAAAACAATAAAGAGGATAATGAACAAATTGCAGAGGAAAGAAAGCAAATTCAGTATAAGGCAAGAGGCAGAATGAGTTCCAAGATATAACCAAGGCAGCAGGAACGCCAGACCATAAAGAGACCAAAATTTATGGCTACAGTTACACCTGACACCTATTTATTAGGGGTCATAACTCTGCGTTAATGACACGGTCAAAGGCTGCTCTGAGAGGCTAAATTTCTGACAACACTGCTCATAGGGCCGCGGAAATCTTGACAATTGACACCGCATAGCGACCATGGTTAGGACAAGATGACGACGTTTCGTGACCGCGTGCTCCAACAAATTATGTAAAAGACCTCGCACAAATCAAGAGGACCGCATATAGAGGATAAAGTAATGCCTATCACAAATCGCTAAAGACCGCCGGATAGTCAACACAAATCGTGGACGGGAAAAATCAAATCTTATAAATAGAAAATGCGAGAGAGTAAATTGTCAAGATATTACAACTCGGAATTCGGGCAAATCACAAAGATAAATAGTCAAGGTTACAAGTCAAATTTTTAAAAGGCTCGCAGGAAAATACAAAAATCTAGAGAGCATGAGGGGTAGGTGGGGTGCTGATGAACTCATCGCCTTGCTCAGCGGACGGCGGCTTCTTCAACGCCTCAAAGTTCACAGGATTAACAGGAGCAGGATCCCAAACAGGCTCGCCACGACTAAGCTGTTCAGACTGTATCGAGGTAATAAGCTCATTGGCATAGGGAATCTCCGGGTGAAAGACCACTAAATCAGGATGACCTTGGTGCATATTCACCCACCGCAGCATATCTTCCAGAGTAATGTGCTCTCTGCCTCGGTCAGCAGATGCAGCGAGCTAAGTGACTAAAACCCTGATCAAAGCTATGCTCCATGAGGTCAAGGAAGTCATCTGAATTTTTGTAGGCGGCGACGGCCCCAGACTTGGCCTCCTCAACGGCCTCGACAGTTTTCTTCACAGCTTCCTCTGCAGCTCTCTTCGCAGCTTCTTCAGCAGCTTTCTCAGCAGCCTCTTTAGCAACTGTATCCGCCTCAGCGAGCTTACCCCTCAACTTTGCGATCTCCTCCTGCGCCCCCGCAAAATCCTTGGTCAAAGTGGAAACTTTCTCATTGATTTCAGCATCCAGTTTAGAGTGCTCCTCCAAGATTGATCTCATCTTTTCCACCTCGCCAGCCGCGTGCCTAGCTTTCTTTTCGGCAGTAACTCTTGCCTGGTCAGTCGCCCCTAGCTGCGCCGTCACCTTTATCATCTCTGCCTCGCGCCTCTCAGCGGCCTCGAGCAACCTATTCAAACGAGCGCCGAGCTGGGAGAAGCAAGGGGGAGTTAGCCAAAAAAGAGAAAAAGAAAAATTGAAGAGAAGAAAGCGGTGGTCTTACCATAGAAGCAGCAATCCCAAACTGGCCGCTCAAATCTCTGATTTCGGCGATCTCATCTTGAGGCGGAGTATTATCTTGAGCCGCAAAGCGGGCTAATATGCCCCGACCAATCTCCACTTGAACATGATCAGGATAGTCAAAAGGAATCGGCCCAAGAGGAATCACATCAGCAATTGCTTCGCCAACCCGGCGAGCTTTGGATAGGTCAAGATCCTGGGTAAAGCTCGGATCCAACCAAAGGGCCTCTTTCCCAGAGTAACCTCGAGGCAAGGTTTTTTGTGGCAGTGTCTCAGTGGGCGCGCTCTTCTCCACCGGAGTTTCAACCTCCTAAAGATGCACCGGGCTGTGAGCGGGCCGTTTGGTTGGGCGATCATTCTTCGCCTTCTCTGGTTGAGGTCTCTTTACGCCGTGCGACTCTTTAGCAGGGGGATGAGTCTCTTTTGAGGCACCAGCCTGACCTGGGCTCGCAACAAGGGCAGAGGAAGTCGCAACAAGGGCAGAAGAGGTCGCAGCTTCCGGGTTATATGTCTCGGCGACAATCGAGGCATCCACAGTTCGGGGCACTTTCCCTAGAGCTTTCTTCAGAGCCTCCTGTCGAGCATTGGCTGCCTTGGCTGCCTCCGCGTTAAGCTTGTTTCTTTGAGCCCTGCGAGCATTTGGATCCATACCTACAAAAGGAAAGCGGTTTAGAACCCCACAAAACAAAATGAACATATACAAATAAATACAAGTGGACAAAGAAAGTTACAACGCGGCCTAAGTGAAGGATCGCCCCCACATTCTGGACACTCGGAGGGAAAACATTTGTTGATATGGCAATCCCCAATCCAGTCCGGATCGCAACTCTCAGGGCCCATTCGTACCAAGGGCACGGCATTCCCCCTACCTACTAGGCTCGCCATACATACAAAAGGCTCGGCCAGGTCAAGAAGTTCAACCCAGGAGACATTTCTCCGAGATGGCGCCGCCCCATCCGACTGAATTAACGTCATCAGCCCCTTCACATAGCGCCGCTCACTCACAGGGGGGTCAAGGATTAAAAGCGTGGATTTGCCTCCGCGGACTCCTGCCCTGGGAAAAGGCCAACCTACCTTCGACTCGACTTTCGGTACCCGCTTCCCCCATTTGTGAAACTTATTGGGAAGCGGGAACAAGAGGCGGGGAGTCTTCGTCCTCGGGGAGATTTGTCTAGGAACGGTCGTCCCACGAAGAGATAAAATTGCCCCGAGTAAAGTTAACGTCGGCTCAATCTTCGAATCCGGCACATAACCGTGAAAGCCATCAACGGATAATAGCCCCGACGGCAAAATCGGAAGGAAGCGCCTGCATCTCCTTGCAGATCTCCACAAAGAAAGGATCGAAAGGCGGTCTCAGACCCGCATGCAAATGATGGAAGTGGAGGATAAGGGTGTCCTCGGAGCGGCGCGCACATACGTAATCCTTGTGATCCCCGGGCTTAAATTTGTCGGCCTCCTTCTCATAATCGAAAAAAGAAAACCGATACACACTGGTGTCGATTCCAAATATACGATTTATGGTCCTATTGAGATCGCTGCTCTTACACAGTCGGGACCATTTCTTCTCAACATCCTTCTCATACGCCGCCATGGTCCCATACTCCCGCATAGCTTCAGGATTGTTAGGTCGAGAGATCTTCGGCTGGGTGGCGGCCGCGGCGGCTTCACCGACTGTCATGGTTTGGCTCGCAATTGTCTTCTTTTTCTTCTGCTTTTTTGCGGGCACCCAGATATCCTTCCGAGGCAATTCAACATTTTCATTCTCACTGGACCCCATTAACTCATGAACTGCGGCGTCCTGAACATAAGCTTCGTCGTGGTCGGGAGCGCCGCTACTACTTGGGACCGCAGTTTGTCCTTCAGCCGGGGACGCGGTTTTTTCAGCCCCGTGAGCAGTTGGAGATTTTTGAGCCCGTGCTTTCTCTTTAAGGCTCGCTCTATGCGGCGGATTTCTGGCAGAGATAAAGGCCTCCAACTCAAAAGGGTCGGCATCCATAGTAGCGACCTCATCAACAGTAATCTCGCCAACACCTGCGCGAGTACTTTCCACTTCCACCTCGTCTAGTAGATCGCCGACTGAGGCCGCAGATAATATGGGGTCATCCTCAGCATAGTCATAAATCTCCCTCTCTGCAGAATCATCTCCAGAATAATCATTCCCCGACATCCTGCAAAAACAAGGGAGGAAAAAGGTGGAGCTTTCAGACCTAGTATAATAATAAATTAGCCCGGGAAGGTGATCGCACCCACTTCAATACCGCCTCCTCCGTTTTTGCAAGAGAGATCGCAAATAAAATTACGAGAGGAAAGCGGGGAGCGGGTGAAACCCCAATTTTCCCGGGAAAAGCTATAATCTCTCCCCAGGAAAAACCCCCATTATTAATCGAAACAAATCGAGGTTGCATCCCCGTTGCGTAAAGAAAGATGAAAATGATGCCCATGGAAAAATAACGCGGGGATGGATGAATAAAAGAGTTAAAGGAGAGGAATTCTTACCCAATTTGTCAAGAAGAGAGGAAATCCGCGTGAAGACGGGAAATGCTCAAGAAAGTGGCCGGAATCTTCAAAAGAACCACCCCGAAATCCTAAAACCTTCAAAGCTCCGCCGCAAAACCTTAAGAATTCCGATCGATGGACAGCGAAGGAAATAAGGAATGCTAAAAGTGTGAGGAGGTTGAGGGGTGAAAACCTTATATAGGCAAGGGGGCCACGATCGAACGGTTGGGGACCCTTCATCCGACGGTTCGGATTGGGGCGGCGGTTATCGCCTTTGAAATACGAAGGGCGTCCCATCAATGCTCACGTGCAACCGCCTAGGCGATTGCAAAGGCGGCCGCACTACTCGGCGAATGGTACCGGAAGACCGACGTCAGCCACGATTGACGATCTCGCCCCACCAAAATTGACCCAGAGTTGCTTCGAAGGCCGCATGCTTTGAAAGCACGGCCCTTAGTGAACAAGTCGCATCAGACGACAAGGTCGCAAAAATAGGCCCAGAGTTGCGTCGAAGGCCGCATGCTTTGAAAGCACGGCCCTTAGTGAACAAGTCGCATCAGACGACAAGGTCGCAAAAACAGGCCCAGAGTTGCTTCGAAGGCCGCATGCTTTGAAAGCACGGCCCTTAGTGAACAAGTCGCATCAGACGACAAGGTCGCAAAAACGAGCCCAGAGTTGCTTCGAAGGCCGCATGCTTTGAAAGCACGGCCCTTAGTGAACAAGTCGCATCAGACGACAAGGTCGCAAAAACAGGCCCAGAGTTGCTTCGAAGGCCGCATGCTTTGAAAGCACGGCCCTTAGTGAACAAGTCGCATCAGACGACAAGGTCGCAAAAACAGGCCCGGAGTTGCTTCGAAGGCCGCATGCTTTAAAAGCACGGCCCTAAGTGTACAAGTCGCACCCGACGACGAGGTCATAAAAGATGTTGATGATTACTCCATCCTTCATATCCTCAGGGAATATCATAAAGCACGGAGTAGGGTGCCATTGATGGGTATAAATAATTCCACCACCTCAATAGTGGGAGACGACCCACCGCGGCCACCCTCCGGCATGACAGAATAGATCGCAAAGAGGGCGGCCACTGTGTATCACCTCGCCGCGACCAAAACACTTGCAGCCCCAGGCAAGTGCAACAGATCCTCTGGGTCTCATCCAGGCAAGTCGAGAAGGGGCGCCAAGGGGACGAGGCAGGGAAAAGGCTTGCTCCTTGCGACCTCGCAGATGGCCGCCGGTTGATCCGCATCTTTTCCCCACTTGTATCTTAGATATTTCGTCTTACTTAATATCTAAATTAAACCTAGTTGTTAGTAAAAAATGTCTAATAGATTACTTATTCCCTAAGTTACCCACCTCTATAAAAGGTGTGGTCATTGTAAACTAGAAGAGGATATAATACACACTACACTTGCAAGCCAAAGCTCTGTCCATTTCTATTCTTCCATACCGCCACCCGCCGGAGTATCACACCACCTTAATACAGCCAGATATCCACCATCTTTTCACCGCAAGGACACCTGTGACGATTTATACATCATCAACTTAGAACTATTTTTAAACCCTTATTTACTTCCCTTTTGATTAATTTTGTTTGAGTCAATAAAGTCGCATGCCAATCAAGAAGGTTTTTTCATCACATAAATCTTTTGCCTCCTAACTTTAGATATATGTAGTTCTTTCCTTCGCGATTCTCATATGATACCCTTGTACAAGTTTTCGCGTCCTGCTTAGGTCTATAAAGAATAAAGTGGCTTAAACTATTCTTGCGCATCCCTTCGGCCTGCTCAATTACCGCGACCTTATTTCTTATTGCCTTTCGAATGTTATTCAAAGTTTTTGGAGATGTTTGAAACGCAAGAAAATTCTTGGATGATGGATAGCCTAGGAACTGATTCACAACGGTCACGTTCCACAATTTATCGATACACTTGGACGGCCAATTCCAGAGCTAAGTACCTCTATTTTCCTTTTTTTAGTCATTGGGAACAATTCTTAGGATAAGTGGGGGAGTAGGCGGTCTTAGCTTGTAATTAAAAAATGGGATATTTTAAAAAACAATGACACTATTTTTAGCTTGTATATTGAATGTCCTGAGTACGGAATCGGTAGAAAAGGAGCCCAATAATGATTTGAAGTTGGCTATAGAATGTCCAATTTAGCATGAAAGATTGTGCTTGTGTTATGTTGCATGAAGTAGTGACTTATTAATTGTTAGTTTACCATCGCATTCAATTTTTGAGCACATAATCTGAGTGATAAGTATTTAGATGAGATGAAGAGTTATCTTAGACCGTGAATCAATATTTGTCGGTGGATATACCCTAACTAGTTTTTGTAAGATGATGCTAGCAATAATGAATGCCACAAAAGGGTAAAACGGGATAAAAACGGGCTTGTGAGAGAGTCAGGAAAAGAAAAAATCAGAGGGAAATCTGCCAAAAAAAATCACAATGAAAAAAAATTCTAAAAGAAAAATGCAAAAGGCATCATGGTAGTGAGGGGAGCAAATTCGGAGTGTAAGACGCACAACCCTCACACAAAATCAAAACAAACGAGGACCTTTGAGTAGTACTCGGTCCCTGAGTACGCCCGGCATGATTATGGTTTCATGTTGTTCACCCGATTCTGAACACATCTTAAGGTTGTGGGGACGCAATAACTTGATTCTTTTCACGAGTGCACTATCACGAAAGATTATCACATGACACATTGATGCATTGGTAAGTATAGATTAATGATGAACGTATGGATTGTTGATTGACATGTGCTTTGCCTTAAATCTTTATTGAACGTGTGGTAGTTGATGGGATTTGCTCTTGGAGGTACATTCCACCTTGATACTCTGGTCGAGGACGAGCAAAATACTAGTGGGGGGTAGTTGATGACGCTCAAAATGATACACCTTAAGGCATCAACATTTTGCCCATTCTAAGCTTGAAGTAGTTGTTTTCAGCCATTTATATGAACCATTTATAGTGAATGTCATATGTCGGGTTCATGAGTCGAAAAATTAGTATTTATTATTCCCAGAATTGGTATTATTTCGTCTGTTATTAGATTATTTTAGGTAACGAGAATTGGGCCAAGTGTTGAGACGGATTCTTGAGCGGACGGGATAAAAGGATTGGGCCTAGGGTGTTCCAGAACATTCAGTTAACTCAGCATAGTGGAAAAGTATGGAAATGACCCTGCAATTGCGAAGGGTGCAGCCGCAATCACGAGAGTCCCAAAATCTTTGGGAAACGTGTTTTCTTGGACAAGGGGTAGTTTTTAGGCTAGATATGTCAGTTTATTCAGCTATAAATAAGAGGCATCAGACCTCAGCTTTAATTTACAATTTCGCTAGGTCAAATATAAAGTGCAATATTAAAAAAATTCTTTTCCTTTTAGTAATTTATTTTCTTTGAGTTCTAGTCACGTATCCGACGGATTCGCCTTCTAAGGAGAGGTCTGCGGAGGATCTACGCTCGGCCTCGAGGGTATTATTTTTTGGATTTTTCTAGATGTAGATCTATCGTTGTTCTTATGTGATTAGTATGGTTTGATTGTATAATTTAGTTATGCTATGTAGTAGTTAGTTTATTTACCCCATTTATGTATATATCTGATTCGTTGGTGAAGAAATCATGAAATAGTGGTTGCTTTCTTCAGACCTGCGATGGTCTTTATCGCTAGATCTGAATACCTTGTAAATCCTAGTTCATGATAATCGGCACCAGCTACGTCTGATCGACATATTTAACTTACAAGTTAGTAGCCGGATCAACTATTTGCATGTCATCGAAAATTAGCGTGAAGGACTTACAAGGTGAAGTTGTAATTAGGACATGGTCTTAATCGATTCTTAGGAACGTGCTAGTAAATACATGATAGCTGCTTATGGAGGTCATTGGTCTTGAGCCGACTATTCCTAGATCTTATTGAATGTGGATCAATACAACCAGCGAAGGAGATTAATTGCACATAGCATCTACTGTCCATCATATGAAAGTAGCATAATATTAGGGAATAACACCCGTAGTTATTAAACATCTGAAATTCACCACGGGGTAGAACAATATATATGTTGGGGGAAATAACTAATAGCTCATAGTTAGAACTAATACATTGAAACTCATAGACTTGTGTTGCATGTATGATCTTGGTGACAGTGTTTGGTTGTAGGCCAACTTTATTGCTTTCAATATTGATTAAATTCCTGTTTTTACGAGTCTCTGTAGGGTTCGGCCTTGACTCGCCAGTACTCAGCTATGATAGACCTAGTCCTATTGCTAGTAGTAAGTGCCTTGCACGCGATCAATTTCCCATTTCATAGCACATACAACTAGAGACATTTTAGTAATAAACCTTTTTTATGTTAGTCGAGATTTCATTAACCATAATCACTATTATGATTTCTCTATCACATTTTGACTCTAAAGACATTATCATATATATATATATATATATATATATATATATATATATATATATATATATATATATATATATATATATATACACACACAATATCATAATTGGTTCATTAGATGAACAAATATATGATAATAGAAAAGCCATTTATTACATGTATAAACATAAAGACGTAGTAGAAATGACCCGATCCCGTCGGATCCAGACTAACCCGATTTGGTTTAGGGTAGTGTATAAACATAGACATATTTAGCATACTCAGATTAAAGTCTTTCTAGCCTCATTATTTTAGTAAGCAGATATGGAGTCTGCTGAATTGTGTTGACACCTCATTCATAATTGTTTGGTGTAGTTCTGATTCTTGTTGATCTTTATTGCTGAAGATGTGTATGGACCACGTTTACTGGAACTGATGCTTCATCGGAATCCATAGCTGCTTCTCGATCTCTGATGGGTTGGTCACCTGAGTCACTCTGATGATCATCAAAACTATCCATAACAGGAAGTGGGAATGGCATATCAAGAGTCTACCTTGATTTAACTAAGACCTATTGAAATACAGGAAAGTAAGTCTCATGAGATTGATTATTCCTAGCGAAGAAGATATCTTTGTTGGTGGTATCCAAGAGTATTTCACCCTCAAAAGTGTTTGAAGTCCCAAGATAGACACGTGCCCAGTGATCCGCGTGTGAGCCACTAATACACACGAAATACTAGCAAGAGTACTAGGGCAATCGGAGTATAGTAGATGCTAGTCAAGGTCGGTCCCACAGAGACAATGGAACATAGATAATAACCATTAAATATAGACAAGAAGATAAATATTGGTCCCTTGACCAACATAGATACAGAAAATTAATGGTATATCTCTCCTCTCCCATCTCCTAACTTGGTGTCATTAATCTTTGTGTCTACTTTCCCTCGTAATTTCCTAGATTAACCTGAACATTTTCTAATTCAGTTTTAGCTACACTCTTCTAATCTTATCTACTTCAATTGAAAGGACAGTAGACGTCTATGTGAAGTGAACTTCCTTCGTTGGTTGTATTAACTCACAAGCAATAAGTATTAGAGATTGCTGGCGCAAACCGAGTACCTCCCTAAGAAGCTATCGTGGATTGACTAGCTCGTTCATTGGGATTGATCAAACTATGTACAAACTCACACTTCACCTTGCAAGTCCTTTATGTTAATTTACGAATACAATAAGCATATTGGTCAAATCTAACCTACTGCAAATTAAACCTATCGATCAACGTAGCTGACACCGAATCTTCGAATTATGTGGACCTAGGGTTGTCACTGCTGCGATATAGACCATCGCAGGACCGGCGGCGATGGTTCCTAATTCTGAAATCTACATCATTCTTTTCTGAGTACTCTAGTGAATTACGATTCGTTTCGACAAGTAGATCAATTACAACACGTTAATCTAACTAAATCTACCATGATCAAAATATGAAGGAACGTTCAAAGATTCATACCTTTTTCAATGGTGACTAGCTTGATCAACTCAAGCTAGTTGATGGATTAGATGAGATAACCAAGCAACAATCTCAAAGATATTCTTTATTTCATAGAAAAAGTGTATGTTGAAAAAGTCGATATGAGTTGTGTATTATGGTATATGTTACAATAGACTGACACAGCCTTATATAGAGCTGTAAACCAACCTAGTTGATCTAACCTAACCGACTTAATACAAATCACTGCTCTCTGCATTTCGTGTCCTCCAAGTTGCCGCTGCTACGGCTAGGGTTTCCATAGCCTCCAGACATTTTTCTCTTTTTCTGCTCCAGCAGACTTCATATTGACTTCTTCTCACTTCGGCACAATGTCTCTTCCTCTTATACGGATCCATCTCCATTTAGCCCATAATATGATACTCCTAAGAGTCATATAAAACGAGACGAAACAATACTAAATATCGGAATAAAATGTCAAGATGCAGAATTACTAACCGAGGAACCGGTATTAGGCAATCGAAACGTATTTCGTACAATATTCCATCTATCACTGATCAATTGAGCATGATTCAGGGCAAATAAATATATGATTTATAGTATCATTTTATGTGTGATCAACTACCCCCCCCCCCCACTTAGCTTTTGGTCGTCTCGAACTAAAAGGCGAAATAAATCAACTCCGGATTAACATAAAACTAAGTGTCATAAGCCGAGATAAGAACCATGCCAACTCATATCCATAAGCGGTGCATTAAACACTTTTCAATTCACGAAACGGTGTGTGTGTGTGAAAAAACTCTTCAAACAACAATGACGTAGACAGAATCACATTATATGAATAAGGATTTCAGGCAAAACATATATCATGCACAAATCCATAAGTTCCCCATTAATCATCACCTACCAATGCGTCAATGTGTCGTATGATAAATCTTTTGTGATAATGCATTCAAGAAATGAATGAAGTTATAGCGACCCTACAACCTTTACTTATGAATGTGCACACTCGCTCCTCTAGCCTTCAGACTCAGGCAAACAACATGAAAGCTTACTTGGGCCGGGCAGATGATTGAGCTAAAATTCACCCTCCAAAAATAATTTATAAAGACTCGAAACCGTGGGCAAACTAACTCTCTAACCGGCAGTGTACCGGGTCGATTGCTAGCATAGAAACAGGAGTACGAGGTCGAACCCAAAGGAATATGGTTGTGAATACCAAAGCAAACTTGAAACTTAGTCTAGGCGATCCAGATTTTAAGGTGTTTTATAACTATAACGACAATTAAGCATTTCAATTAACAAGTCTAAAGATAAGAGAAGAAAAAGAAATTACTGAGAGGATTAGATTAAGGATTACGAGCATAGCCGAACCATGATCCCACTAGTTACTTATGCCCCCTCGAGTGGCTTAACCGGGAGTGTGCATTTACCGACCAACCATAACCGAAGGTGCTTAACGATTATTCAATGGTAACGGTTTCTAAAGTGGTGATGCTATCCGAACAACTCACCTTCATCACCCAATGCTAGGCTAACCAAATCCCCCGTAAGGAAACCGGAAACCCCAACACGATAAGCTCTAAACCGATTAAACGTTAAAACGAGTAACCTCACTTCGGGCCCGGGCTTAACAACTAAGCCGGGTCTACTCCGCGATCCTAGAACCTCTTTTCCCGCATCTCTCTATCTGAACAACTCTTTATATTGATGTGTGTGACTTTGACCTAGGTGATCAATCTAGCCCAAATATGTTAAAGCAAGTTCTAAGACAAGAATAAATCATTAAAGCATGAAAATAAGCACTACCCACTCCCAATTAACCAATCTAGGGACATTTCACTAGTGTTCACATGATTCGACTATGTTAAGGAATTAGCTACTCATTATAATAATTAAAACATGTATAAAACAGTAAATAAAAGCCATAGGAGGCAAGGGAGAGAAGAAATATACCATAAATTGAGAGAAATTCGAGTTGAGATCCAAAATTACAAAATAAAGAACTAATTAAAAAGTGGATGCTTTGAAGTTGGAATTGAGATTTGAGCTTGGAAAGAGTAGAATCTAACTATGTTTAAGCTAATCTAAGATAAGAGAAAGTGTTCTAATCTATTACAAATTTCGAGCAAAAAGTGGGTATAGTTTAGCTAAGAGAGGGGAGAATTTCTAAAGAAATTTCATGGAAGGGGGTATTTATAGGGGAAAAAATCTGTAGAAAAATGACTCCAAACGCCAGTTTAGAGGTCCCCAAACGCATGTTTCTCTTCATGTGCTCTCTGTCCAAAATTAGCAGTTTGAAACGCGCGTTTGAGAGTTGAAACGTGCGTTTGAGATGATGCAGTTTTCTGGCTGCAGTAAAACCATGATATCTTCGCGTGTACAACTCTAATTTGAGTGATTCAAAATGCGTTGGAAATTTATTTCAATTATCTACAACTTTCATGCAGAATCCATGACTAGAAAATACCTCTATCATAGGTCAAATTGCTACTGAACAGAACATAGGGGTTGAGATACTAACACTTCTCCCCCATTTTCTTCATTTTTCTTCTTCCTAGGTTCATTTTTGCACCTTAATCATACTTCTCATCATAAATCTTTGCCTCCGGGGTTCTCGTGACACCTAGACCCTACAATCTCATCAACGAACAAGACACACAAACGATTCCGGAGGGTAAAAATGCTCGGAATGAGGTTAATATCAATAAAAACGAGGCTTTACCATGAAAAGATGATAAAAGCCCTTGTGCTCTAAAACATGTGATACCAACCCATTTTGAGGCCGTAATGTGTCAAAATATACCAAATATGCATCAAAATGAGGTCTAAAAGAGTGCCGGAGTCATGCAAAGTTGACTCCTATCAACCACCCCACACTTAGCCTGTGCTCGTCCTCGAGTAAATTAGGCGTTTTAAAACAAACCAAGGGATTCAAATTTCTGACGTACGTGCAATACTCACACTTTCGAGGTACTTGACAAGTAAGACAACGAATATGTACACCGCAATGCAATATTATAAAGCAAATGGAGTGTGTGTGTGGTGCAAAGCTAGAACAAGTACCCAAAAAGGTTATTGGGTTTGAATCCCAATCAACATGTCTACACTCAAATCTCATACCCCCTAGCATCTCCACTAATCGAGGCCACAAAGGATAGATACGATCAAGTAGCACTTTAATGTTATAACGTTAGGCTAGGGTATTGGGGCTAACCGAAAAGGATATTTAAGAACTGGAGATAAAGAAGTACGAATGAACCTAATCAACAAGTGTACCACTTAATCTTTACCATACAAACCATCCAAACTCCTCTTTGATTACTTTAAGCACTTGGGAACTATATGATACTAACATACCTGAACTCATTGCCAAACTCAACAATGTTCCATGCGTCATGAGGCGAGATCGAATACATTAGCACATATCTAACTATCCCAACTCTAACATCATATAAAACACTCATAAGCTCATTCCTTTGATTCCAACCTTTTATTTCTATAGACTTTGAGCTTTTATTGCAACTAAGATAGAAATTTTTATTTTTTTTCTCTTTTTTTTATAAGAGAGAAGAGACCTCTTTTTGGGCTTTTGGGCCAACCCAATACAAAAATTACCAACATAACCTCCACTCCGCCTTATAGCTCCCCCAAAACAAGAAGAACACGAACCCAACATCGATATCGCAAAACCTACCACCCCACACTTGTCTTAGCAAGTGTGTCTCATCAAAAGACTAGATCCACTCGTAAGGTGATCAAAGGGAACATGACCAAACATAAGGCTCAGGGTTATGGTTTTCTAACTGCGTAACAAAACGGCTATAAAACGAATGGTGGTCAGACCATTCTATCAAGGCTGAAAGGGTCTAAGAGGGTCATATGTTGGGATTAGGCTTATTTGGCTCTGGTCGGGTCAAAGAAGCGCCAGGAACTGTCATCCTGTATCCTACCTAAGCAACCTTTCTATTTCGCATCGAATACTAGAAATATGAGTGAGTGTAGCAACCAAATTGTGTATAGGTGTAGCTTAACGTGTATAATAAGCCTCCATTTCCAATATAAGACTGAATCAAAATGGACACGTTCGAAATCCCGCTAAAACAAGTACCACTCAAATGTGAGCATTACACGCACCCACGGTGTTGAAAACCCTTAAAAAAATTTACAAATTGCCCAAAAATCGACTCGAAACCGGTCAAAGACTGAGTTTCAACACATATAAGGTATAATGCAACTCAAAACATCGAAAACGGCTAAGTGCACCACCCCACACTTTGAAATCACCACTGTCCTCAGTGTGTGCGAAAAAAGGAGTAAAAGACTTAGATGTTTTAGTACCCGGCAGGAAGGCGCACTAGAAATCTCATGACATCTTCTTTCAATGTCCATCTCGAGCACCTAAAGCCCTATAGATAGAAAACAAAGCAAACAAATGCACGAAAACTCCACGTGCCAAAGGATAGCAATATGTACGAGTTATAAAGGTAGAAGCCATGCCACAATGAACAACCAGACTAGACGGGAATCGCACTGGATGTAAAGATAATCAAAAGAAACACAGAGCATCCACGCATAAAATAAGACCACAGAGGCTCACATAAAAACATCCCCGTCTACGTACAAGAGCCAGAACCAAAAGGAAATTCTCACCCCAACCTCTCTTTTAAGACAAAACACTCCCCTCTTGCACCCAAAGACCACTCCAAAAACATTATTACTACCAAAAAGGTGGGTTGCCTCCCCTAAGCGCCTTTGTTTTGTGTCGTTGGCTCGACGGGATGACTTATACAGTGCCACTTTTTTCAAAGTTATACTATTGGCACAGGCGAGGAAAGGTAGAAGTGCTTTGTTTAACGTCGTTAGCATCGACTTCAAGTATCACCACAACCATCAACCAAAATCCAAACTCAAAAAGATCAACAACTTAAGAAGACTAAAAATAGCAAGCATCATGAAAACCGAATTCGCTAGAAACTTACCTCTCATTGCCCAAGATGCTAGTTTTTCCCAACTCGGGAATCCTCTTTTCTCAAAATCTCTCATCATCTTCTTCTTGAAATTGCCATTCCATGGTAGTTGTCCCTTTTTAAGATTCTATGAGCTCCATCTACCGGTGAGTACACAAAATCGATAGCATAATACTCATCAACACAAGGTGGAAGAGTGTAATAATCCGGGACCGGCATGCTAATAATATCAACCTCTCCCGGTAGCTCTGCCATAGATGGCTTGTAAATCTCTGGAGGTTTCACCACTGTTCTCGGTGAAATTTATGGTTTTTATCGCATTATTAGAGAGCAATATCTTTCGTATTTTTAGTAATTTTTAGAGGAAATTATATGTTTAAGGCGTGAATTTGAATAATGGGTTTAGAAGTGTCAAAAGTGTAATTTGGGCGCTTTTATGTGTTAAATTTATTGAATTATTATTATTTGGGGATGACTACATGTTTTCCATGTTTTATCTATTATGTAGATGCTTAATTTCGAGTGCGTAAAGAGGATAAATGAGGCTCAATTCGAATTATAAGAGATAAATATGGAATTGGCTTGAAGAAGAATGGATAACTATGAATAAATCCGATCCTCGGCATATTGGACGGGCGTCCACCGATCCGTACGAGCGTCCGGAGTGAACCGGCGTCCATGAAGCGTCCGAGTCATATTTTACATACGAGTCTCCGGACGGAAGCGAACGAGCGTCTGAATCTCCGTCCAAAGAAATGAACGAGCGTCCACCAAAGAAGACGGGCGTCCGGTGCCGACTTAACCCTAGCCGACCTAAAATCCTATAAATAGCAGCGTGTATTAAACCCTAGGGGACATCTCATACACATTATTCCCTCATAACAAACCCTAGCAGCCGCATCATTCAAGGAGGAGAGTCAAAGATGAATCCTTCCATCCCAATGATTATGTCTAACAACATGATTGTTGGCTAAACGCATAGCAGTGGAACAACCGGAGGATATCACATCAACGTCATCACAACCATGATTCGTTAGTTTATCTTTAGTTATGATTTTGAATATTTTGTTTTATTTATCGTTTGAATCTTGATTTATTGGTTAAGAGTTTCATTAGATAGGAATGTCAATGAACCTCTATGTTGTTTGAATTTTTATGGAAATATAATTCAGCAATAGTTTTCTATTTCAATCGATACAATTGATGACGTTTTGAGGAATCATATATCGTTAGTTGGGTATTGCAATTTGGGAACGAATTGTTGATCTTGTTATGAATGTTATTTGTTTTTCTTGGAAAAGTAAACAAACCTTAGAAATTGATCTAAAGGAATTTAGTCGGTTTCGTGATTGATCATACCAATAAAACTGTATTCGAATCATAAACTGGTTGTCGATCGTTGAGTGATAGATTCTAGGTGTTCTCGCTTTGTTTTCCCTTTTATAATTCGAAAACAAAATCGTTTATTTCAACGCTAGTCTTAAGTTTAGTTCATTACAACCTCAATTTTTGCTTTGTTCGTTTTCTCGCATATTTCCGGTTAAATCGTATCCGGACGCCCGTCCGTCTTAGAGGACGCTCGTCCACTCTTGAATATCTCTTGTTTGCTTTGTTTGTTTTAGTTGCTGTTTTATTTCCTTTTCCTTAGATTTTTAGTTTATTTCTTAGGTTCAGTTTATAGTTAGATTAACCTTAGTTTTAGGTAATAGTTCGTGACATAACCAACTTAGGAGTTATATCTTAATCTGATAACTTTACGATTCCCTTAGGACGACTCGGCAACATCCTTTACTACGTACCTTATACTTGGGGTGTTCCGATAATATAAATCTAAAACACGTTTTTAACGAACAAGTTTTTGGCGCCGTTGCCGGGGAATCGGTAACGGTTGTCAGATTCTTCGTAGGTATAGTTTCTCTAGTTAGTAACTTTCTTAGGTTTTAGATTAGTTTTGTTTTCCTTAGTCTCAGTTTGTTTATCTTCTGTTTCCTGTTGTTTTTCTGCTCTGATCCTCGTTTTTCAGCTTTTGAACGAACGTCCAATCATACAGACGCCCGTTCATTCTGAGAAAAATTCCCTTTTTATCTGTTTAACTGATCGAACGAGCGTCTGGCCTTTCCAAACGCCCGTTTGTTTAGTAAATACGCCTCTGAACTGCTTTTAGTACACCAGACGAGCGTCTGGTTCAATAGACGCCCGTCCGGGAACTTCCCTAGACAAACGCTCGTTCACGATTCTGAACGCCCGTCCGTCTATCTTTCTTGTTCTTCTCCTTTCTTCTCTTAGCTTGTATTCCAAGGTTAACTCTTCTGTCAACCTGACTTTTAGTCAGTGTTGACTTCTCTGGTTGTCCTCCTGGTTTATGCAAACCAGAAGCAAGAAGGGACCTCTCCTTTTTGATCCAGAACCTGAACGATCCATCCTAAGAAGAAGGTTTTTTCCCGATCTAGACATCATGGCTGACCAAGTTCAAAATCCGAACCTAGTTCCTCCTAATCCAGCCCTCCCAAATCAAAATCCAGACCCTCAAGCTCAGCTGAATCAGCTCCTTCAACAAATACAGTTGTTACAACAACAACAGAATCAGCAAGCTGGGCTACAAAACCAATTGCAACAACTCCATCAAGCCCAGCTAAATCAAGACCCCTATGCCCCTTATCTTAACCAAGACTTCCTGGAGGGGCATAGACCTATTCGACCTCCAGATATGGGGCAAGTACATTTCGATCTGAAGAATGGAGTGGTTGGACTGGTCCAAAATAGCTCTTTTCATGGCACTGCTCAAGAAGATCCTCATGACTTCTTGTCCACTTTTGTTCAAATTTGCGAAGCAGGCCATTATCCGGGTGTTGATTCTGAGATTGTTAAGCTGAAACTTTTCCCGTTTGCTTTAAAAGGAGAAGCAAACAGATGGTTCAAATCCTTACCCCATCACTCTCTCCATACCTGGGCCGATGTTAAAAGAGCCTTCGCTCTGAAATTCGTTTCACCTGGAACGATAATGGGCCTTAAACGTGATATAGCTAATTTTGAGCAATTAGAAGGAGAAAGCGTAGGAAAGGCCTGGGAAAGGTTGAATCTCGTTAATGAGGAAATGCCCTAACCATGGATACACTCGACATGAGCTCCTAGAATTATTCTATCGTGGTGTTACTCAACCCAATAGAGATTATCTAGATTCCACAGCTCATGGATCTTTTCTGGGCGGAGGAGATGATGCTGCCTATAGGGTAGCTGAAACAATTGCCAAGAACAACATGTGGTCAACCTCTAGGAAGACCCATGTTGAGGATGATAAGAGTAAATCCGTTGCAAGCGATCCGGTGACACGGATGTTGGTTGCTCAAGTGGAGATGATAAACCAACAAATGGCAAATTTACAAATGCAACGAAAGCGAAGGGATCGGCGGATATGAGTCTTCTGGGAACGCAGGCGAGCAATGAGAACGGAGATGAAGTAAATGCGATAGGCAACCAGAATCAAACGTTTCGTAATTTCAATCAAAATTCTGGTCAATCAAGCTATAATCCAAACCGTAACTTTTCTGGAAATCCGCGAAACAGTTATTATACGCCACCTGGCGCATCCAATTCCAACCAGTCCTTCAACTCCAACAATCAAAGGCCCCAAGGCAGTTGGGCTCAAACACAAAATCCACAGCCCACCTCTATCTCTCAAAAGAAATTCGATGAGCTAGTAGATATGGTGCAAGCACTAGCCACCGGTCAAAAGGCGATAGAGAGACAGATTGGCCAGATGGCTGATCAACAAGCAAGCGAGCCCCAAGGAAGACTCGCCGAGCTACACGGATAAAAATCCTAAGGCGTAAGTAAGTGCACGTAATGCCATCACACCGCAAAGGGAATTATGGACAAGAGGAGGAGTTGAATGCGGTTACACTTAGAAGCGGAAAGAGAGTTGGACCCGAGAAGGCTCGTCGGGAAACGAGTAGCCCCTCCGACGCCATGAGTTCGGGAGGGGATAAGCGACAGACAAATACCAAAGAAAGCGACAAAGTGAGCGAGAGCCGCATGATAATGATTCCTCGGGGAAAGTGATGAGGATGTTGAAAAGAATAGTCGGATGGCCGAACCCCGACTAAAAAGAAAGTCGAAAAGTTTGTCGATGGAAGGATAAGGAGGATGAAGCCATTAAAAATCAAATTCCAATCAATCATCCGAAAACCCTTCCTTATCCAAAGAAAGAAAAATGAGAATACTTTGAACTCGATAAAACTTACGATGGAGTGAGGAAGCCGCTTAGAGAAACCATGGTGACTATGCCTCTTGCCGAAGTGTTAACGAGATGCCTAAATGCTCCAAGTTTCTTAAGGACGCCCGTGGAAGTAAGAAGAAGTCGAAGGAATGGCGGATGAAGTGCTAAACGAAGAATGCTCGGCGATTTCTCGCAGCATTGCAATAAAACGTGGTGACCCCGGACGACCTTCAATCTCTTGCATGATCGAAGGCCGCACGTTCCACAATGTCTTATGCGACTCGGTGCCTCTCGTTAATGTGATGCCCTTGAACATCCGCAAAAGTCTCGGGTTGGACAAAAGGCTAAGGGAGCGCCCCGTCTCTCTTCAGTTGGTGGACAAATCTAGCCGTTTAGCAGCCGGTTGCGTTAACAATGTCCTTACCCACGTTAAACAATTGGTGTTTCCAACCGACTGGGTTATATTGGACTACCAATCTGACAAGGAAATGCCCCTGATCCTAGGCCAGCCTTTCTTGGACACCGCTGCTGCCACCATTGACTTCCACACGGGCCAAATTACCTTGAGAATAGGAGACACTTCCATTTCCATCGAGCAAGGTAAAAGTTCGAAGAATCCCCAATTCGGGAATTTCATTCATTGAAGCAATTTATGGGGATGAATCGACCCCGATGAAGAGCTCGCGAGAGACGAAGCCCCGGATGTCATAAATCACGAAGAAGAAGAAAACAACTGTTCAAGAGCCATAGTCACCGTAGCCGTCTCAACAACTTGCGCATACCGAGCCTATAAGTGAACGTAAAATTTGGGACATTCCGGGGATGAGCAAGTGATCCGAAGGAGCTCAATCGGGCGTACTTTAACCTTGAAGAAGAGGAAATTTTAATGGGAAGCTGGGATGAAATCGAATTCTGGAAAGAAGCTACCCATTGGGAGTTGGATGATTGGGAGCGACTTGCCGATGAACTTGAAGAAGAAGAGCTTAAGAAGATGATTGCACATCGCAAAGAAAAAACGAAAGCTGACAGGGAGATCCCTTTTGATGACGTTATTCAATACCTTTCTGGGATACCACCCCAGGAAGATGAGGTGTTTTTCAGTCAACCGGTCCAAACTCAAATGGAAAAAGGTGGTCCGTTAAAATCTAGCATCGAGCAACCACCTGTAGACTTAGAGTTGAAACCGCTTCCACAGCATCTAAAATACATCTTTCTTAAAGACGGCGATAAGTTGCCCCTAATCATCTCGTCTAAACTCGAACCTAAGCAAGAGGCAAAATTGATCAAAGTGCTGGAGAAACATATCCTCGCGTTCGGATGGCAGGTGGGCGATATCAGAGGAATCAGCCCAGATGTATGCATGCATAAGATCCGAACGGAGGAAGGAGCGAAAAAGGTCAGACAACCGCAAAGAAGGCTAAACCCGCACATGCAAGAGGTTGTTAAAAAGGAGATCATCAAATGGCTTGATATGGGAATTATTTACGCCATCGCCGACAGTGAGTGGGTCAGCCCTACTCAAGTTGTGCCAAAGAAAGGGGGTATTACCGTAGAAAAAAATGAAAAAGGGGAGGAAATTGCTTTACGCCTTGTGACTGGTTATAGGGTCTGCATTGATTATCGCAGATTGAACGAAGTCACTGCAAAAGATCATTTCCCCTTACCCTTCATTGACCAACTAATTGAAAGACTGAGTGGTCACAAGTATTATTGTTTTCTCGATGGATATTCTGGGTACTTCCAGATAGCCATCGATCCGAATGACCAAGAAAAGACCACGTTTACGTGTCCATCTGGTACTTTTGCTTTTCGCAGAATGCCATTCGGCCTATGCAATGCACCCGCGACTTTTCAACGGTGCATGTTAGCCATTTTTGACGGACTTGTAGAGCAATGCATGGAGGTCTTTATGGATGACTTCTCAGTCTATGGCGACAGCTTTGATGAGATCTTAAGGAATCTAGATATGGTACTCCAGCGATGTGTTGAGAAAAATTTGGTGCTTAACTGGGAGAAATGCCATTTTCTAGTTGACGAAGGGATTGTTTTGGGACACAAGTTGTCCAAAGAAGGTATTCGGGTGGATAGGGCTAAAGTAGAGGCCATTGAGAAAATGTCATATCCAAAGACAAGCTTAAGGAGGTACGAGGATTCCTGGGACATGTAGGCTTCTATCGGCGTTTTATTAAAGATTTTTCGACTATAGCAAAGCCGCTATCCAACTCCGCCGAAAGAGGAAGTAGAGTTCGTGTTTGATGATGCGTGTAAGGAAGCTTTCAAATGCTTAAAGGATAAGTTAACCGGTGCCCCCATTTTAATCGTGCCCGACCGGACTAAACCTTTCGAACTCATGTGCGATGCCTCTAACTACGCTATAGGCGCGAGTTCTAGGGCAAAGAATTGACAAAAAGTTCGGACCAATCTACTATGCGAGCCGAACTTTGAACCCAAATTCGGTGTAACTACACTACTACAGAGAAAGAATTCCTAGCAGGTCGTTTTTGCTATGGATAAGTTTCGAAGTTACCTTCTTGGGTCTCGAGTTGTGGTTTGGACGGATCATGCGGCATTACGCTACCTCATGGAAAAAGCGTACGCCAAACCAAGGTTACGAGA
The DNA here is from genome assembly GCA_036785695.1 of Gentiana straminea. NCBI lineage: Eukaryota > Viridiplantae > Streptophyta > Magnoliopsida > Gentianales > Gentianaceae > Gentiana > Gentiana straminea. The sequence continues at coordinate 435,119 of JAVUPR010000398.1, read as the reverse complement.
TGGATTCGATCCTACGGGAATTTGACCTTGAAATTAAGGATAAGAAGGGTAGCGAAAATGTTGTAGGCGATCACCTATCTCGCCTAGTGAACGAGGGTGACGAAAATCCGAAGGAAATAGGCATTGACTTCCCGACCGAGCGCTTAATGAGGCCGGAGAATGTGAGGCCGTGGTATGCGATTACGTCAATTACTTAGCGACTGGACATCTAGAAGAGATGACGTATCAGGAAAAGAAGAAGTTTTTCGGTGACTTGAAGTATCTCGTATGGGAGGATCCACATTTGTTTAAAGTCCGCAAAGACGGGTTGCTTAGAAGGTGTGTTCCGGAACATGAACAACTGGATATCTTAGAGCAATGTCACGGTGGCCTGCCGGGTGGACACTACGGAGCACCAAAGATCGTTGCGAAAATCCTTCAAGCCGGATTTTACCGGCCTACTCGTTCAAAGACGCCGAAGCCTTTTGCAAAGGCCGTGATAGATGCCAAAGAGTAGGGAGGCTCGGTAATAGGATGGAGATGCCTTTGAGGCCTATTTTGGAATGTGAAGTCTTCGACGTGTGGGGCATCGATTTCATGGGACCTTTCCCATCATCGTGCGGTAATAAATATATCCTAGTCTGCGTTGATTATGTTTCCAAGTGGGTAGAAGCTATAGCCACCCAAACCAATGATCACAAAGTTGTAAAGAAATTCTTGCAAAAGAATATCTTTACTAGATTTGGCTGTCCTAGAGCCCTTATCAGTGATGAAGGTTCGCACTTCGTAATGCACCGGCGGATAAAATTCTTGAGAGATATGGTGTCAAGCATAGAATTGGTACACCATACCACCCCCAAACCAGTGGCCAAGTCGAAGTAAGCAACAGAAGTCTAAAGCGGATTTTGGAGAAAACGGTGAATTCGAATAGATCCAACTGGAGTCTGAAGTTGGACGACGCACTCTGGGCTTATCGTACTGCGTTCAAGACCCCTATGGGTACGTCGCCCTTTCAAATGGTTTACGGCAAGGCATGCCATCTACCAGTCGAGCTGGAGCACAAAGCTTACTGGGCTATTAAATACTTGAACTTCGATAGCCAGCTCTGTGGCGAGAAAAGATTACTGCAACTGCATGAGCTCGATGAATTCAGACTCAGGGCCTACGAGAACGCAAAACTGAGCAAGGAAAGAACGAAAGCGCTCCATGATGCTAAAATAAAGGACCAGAGATTTCAAGGTAGGAGAGATGGCTTTACTTTACAACACCAGATTACATCTGTTTGCTGGCAAGCTTAAGTCCAGATGGTCCGGACCCTTTGAAATTGTCGAAGTTCATCCGGGAGGAGCGATTTCCTTGAAAGGGTACAGCGGTCAACCTTTTAAAGTGAACGGTCATAGATTGAAAAAGTATTTTGGCCAACCTTATGAAGTACCTGAGGTCATATACTTTCAAAAGTTGGTTGACGTGCCTGATGTGCTGAATTGTGATGAGATTCCATCCGATTTCTTTGCTTCGAATGATGACATTCTTACCCTTAAAGAAGCTTCTACCACGATTCCTGCACCTATCATTGCGCTGGTGCCACATGTAGAAGAAGTTGAGACAAAGACGAAAGTCAGTCCTGTCTGGAGAGCCAAGTTAAAGAATTTGATAGGGCATTTCACTTGTGGAGGTTGTGGTCAAACCTCGGTCCTTACCACTGATTCTGATGATGAGGTGGCCGCGTTTAAGCCAAAGTGGCCCGACCCGGGTTGACTTTGAAGAGTATGTCAAGCTAATGACATAAAAAGAGCGCTTCTAGGAGGCAACCTAGCTTTGTTTCTTTTCTCTTTAAGTAAGCTATTTCTGTTTCAGTTGTAGGAGTAGTACCTTGGTTGTTTGAGTGAGATGTTGTGTTCCTACGAGTTGTTGAATGTTTCGTTTATGTTTACTCACATACCCCTTGTACCCCGAGATTATATGTATGTCGAGTGTTGCAGATACCTTAGAGCAGGTTCGAGCTATTCTATCCAATGTTGTCAATTCAAGTTGTAGCGGTCCATTCATGCTCCAGCCTGACCTCTGCCAACTTTCATCTGACAACCACTGTTGAAACCAGCTAAGTTTTTTTTTATTATTTTTATTTGCACATTCTGAGGACATAATGTGATTTAAGTGTGGGGGGGTAACATGGGTATGTTTTCATGCTATATCTGGTAATATGAGTTAATTTCGAGCATACGGGAACCGACATTAGCTACTAATTAAACATAAGAACAGTTATAGCTTACGAGAACCGACAGTCACTATAACATGCCTAGATGAATCAAGTAATCAACAATTAATCAATTATTCAACATGGATTCGTAGATGGAAAGATATGAATACATGCAAGCTCAGGACATCTATGTAAAATTACTTAGCCACAGAAACTCGTATTAAAGTAACCATGTTAAATAAAGCATTAAAAATCAAAATCAAGAGAAATTGAACCTGGACGTGCGTTTAAAATTTCAAACGGGCGTTCCACACTTATGCAGGCCGGACGGGCGTTCAGTAAGGACAGACGCCCGTCTGGTTCTTCAAATCAGAGCAGAGTTGAACATTCATGGACGGACGAACGTCCACTAAACCAGACGTTCGTTTACCTGCATGTTAGGGTACTGGACGGGCGTTCAAGATACCAAACGCTCGTCCAGACATCGAATATGCATAGAACAGCAGGAAAATACGGACAAACCCTAAAAACTTAAAACACATATTAACACGGATCACAAAGACCACTTTCAATTAAAGCACAAATAGGTTAGATCAGAAAACACATAAACACATACTTCACGTTTAAACAAATCGAGTAAAAAACTTTTGCACATTCTTAACCTCATGGTCATCGAAACACGGCAAAATAAAAACTCTCGATTTGGTAAACGCTACTTTTATTAAAACGAAAAAATAAACGTAACAAAATCAAGAAATAACAAGATCAGATTCAACATGACACCTATTCCCCGGCAACGGCGCCACTTTTGTTGGGGAGATTTTGCATCAATAACAAAAGAAAATTTATAACCCTAACCTATATGCAAAACTAACTCCTAACCGACCAAAACATCGGGTTGTTGCTAGTAAAGCGTAATGAGTAAGGGGTCGATCCTCAGGGAATATGTTTTCATGCTATATCTGGTAATATGAGTTAATTTCGAGCAAATTTAAATAATTTAAATTTTTGTGAATCTCGAGCATGTGATTAAAACTAAATGCTTGCTAGTTGTAGTTTTCTAACGATGATAGTATGTGACTTAGTGAGATAATTATAGCGTGTCTTTACTTTTATGGAGATAGTATTCGTTTTTCACGTTCACGAGAGCCATTGATTTTGAAACAAGATTTTTGAACTATATCCTTTCATTATTTTGATGATTTATCTTAGGAAGGCCAGTATAGTGACACCTTAGTTAGACCGCGTGCTGTGAATATCATAAAGTTTGAATGTGATAAGTGAGATGTAACTTATGTCTTGAAAAAAATGAATAAGTAGTGAATCATAATAAATACGTTTGTCGGAAGCTGGTTTATGATTTGGGTGAGGTAGGGTATACCACGTATGTCCTATACCACTATGATGACCAAAAGCTCACGATAGTCAGTTTATAGCTACCTGATGATTTGAGTAGGTAGGGGATTATCGCGAAATGTCCTACTCTACTATGATGGGTAAAAGCTTATTCTGATATGCGTCAAATTTGAAAATTTTGAAAAATGATGAGTAAAAAATAAAGTGAAGTCTTTGTTATCATGGATCTTATACCCAGTAGAACCGCATGATATGTTGTAGGGATTATCCTACTGAGTGCGTGGGAAGGCTTTGAGTGGAGCTATTACTGCCCATACCTAGGATAGTCATTGAAGTTTTTGAGAGGATATTCTTTTGAAAGGCTTGTTAAATTTGAGAAGGGCTTGTCACACATACACTGAATCTATCTCTGTGATGGTGTTGTAGGCTATAATTGTTGTATCTTTTGTTACGTGAGTTAGAGATCTATGTGGGATGCATGAAAGTTGAGCTATAGTTTTGATTGTTTTGTCCGGGACGAACAAAGGTTTAAGTGTGGGGGAGTTGTTCTCGGTGAAATTTATGGTTTTTATCGCATTATTAGAGAGCAATATCTTTCGTATTTTTAGTAATTTTTAGAGGAAATTATATGTTTAAGGCGTGAATTTGAATTGTAATATTCCGATTTTCGGGAAAGGGCAGACGTGTCATTTTGCGAAAACGAAATATTAGGTTCGGTTTCCTTTTATTCGGAGTTAATTATTTTGGATGTTTATATATATATCTCGAGTTATATATATGTATAAACTTAAGGAAAATCAGTTTTGTGGTCAAGGGCAATTAAGGAAAATGGTTAACTCCTTTTTAATGCTAAGACCTAACCTAATTCAGGGATTTTCAGTTTGATTTCAACCTTCCCCCTTCCCTTGTGCGGCATTGTGAGGAGAGAAAGAGAGAAAAGAGAGTTCTTCACAATTCTAAGAGGTAGAGTTGATCGTTTTCAAAACGGATTCAAGAATTGGACTCGGCGTGAAGAGCACAACTTTTGCGGCATCGCTTTTGTGGGATTGCGGCGGCTTTTCGAAGCGGTATTGATCGCTTTGGGGCTGCAAATAGGTAAGAGAAACAAATCCTATGAATTCTATCATTTGTTATAAGGAATTGATCATGTTTTAAGGCTTCTTGGTGTTAGAAATATGAATCTTTGATTTGGTTAAAGACTATGGTTGTTACGACGTCTAGATGTGGATCCTTGTGTTGTTTTGTTGGTTATTTGCTTTGGTTTTGGGTTGAATTACGATCCGGAAATCGCATGATGATGAAGTTAGGGTTTTGGTCGAACCCGGGTGGACGGGCGTCCGGTTCTCTGGACGGGCGTCCGCTTAGTCGAATCTCGGACGGGCGTCGGGCTTATCCGGACGGGCGTCGAGGTGCAATTTTACATTCGGGATTGAATCGTTTTGTGTGGACGAGCGTCCACTATTTTGGACGGGCGTCCCGATGGCCGAACGGGCGTCCGTGTCTTTAAACGGGCGTCCGAGCTTTTGTACTACCTCCTTTCTATTGTTAATCGTTGTTCGACCAAATATACATGCTTTACTTACTTGAGATATATATATACGATATGTTAAACATGGTATAACTTAGACAAGCTTGGATTGAGCTTCGATTCGTTCGCTTAAAACACCGAATGTACTCTTAAAGGGAGTTGAAGTTCGGATCCGTCGGAAGAGCATGATAGGCTTGTGCTTTGATGAATTAGTATTCATCAATGTCCGTGTATGTGCTAGGACTTGTCCGTGTCTAGTGGTCTAAGAAGAGAGTAGTTGTGTGAGGGAGAATACTTGAAAATACTCGGGTTGGCTAGCTAATAACCTAATAAACAACGTATGTGACTAGTAAAAGATTAAACAACATGTCTCTCTTGGCTAGGCACCGGGCTAAATCGCGATGCATGTGCTACCTCTCGAAGGTAGAAGAACTTCGTAGGTCAAAAAGACCCTAAGTACGGAGGGACTCGCGAGGTGTGCGTGCTATCGGAGTCTACCTTTTCTAGACTTCGTGGGTATTGGTGTGATCCACTAATATGTTGCAAAAGAGTGTCCCCGAGGTAGAAGAACTCGTAGGTCAAAGACCCTAAGTACGAGAGGACCCCGCCGAGGCGGATGCGCGTAGTGCCCTTGAGTGCGGTTGTAGCATAGATAGGCTAAGTTAGAAACGAGTTAGTCACAACGTGTTGATGAGCATGAAGTGAACCCTAGATGGAGTTGGTCTCATTTAATCAACTAATTAAATAATTATCTTTTCGTTATAACTATGATTGCTTTCATAGCTTCTCTTTCTTTCTAAGTACGTTGTACTTACCTCGAATGCATACTTTTTCTATGTGTTTGGGGACGAGAAGACGAACAGGTTTTCGAGGAAGAGTTTGACGACGACGTTTGACGCCGCTCGTTGAAGAATCAAGATGTTTCTTTTCTGCTTCTCTTTGGTTGTACTTTCCGTACTTTTGAGGTAGACTACCGGTTTGACGTTTTGTCGCATTCTCGTCTTTTGGGATTTTCGTACTTTTCCAAATGTAATAATTTACATTTCTACCCTTAGATTTCTTTTCTACTCTTTAATTTTGGGAAAAATTTTATATACCCGAGTTTTGCTTCCGTTTTGCCTTTAATTTGATACGACGTAGTAGAGGCTTACGTATAAAATGAATTTATTTTTATTTTATACGTGCCGAACGTTTCTTTTCCGGATAAGGACTCGGTGTCCGGGAACGGGGCGTTACAGTTGGTATCAGAGAATTAGCATCCTTTAGACTTCCTTTCCTTAAGATAAGTTTCTTTAGATCTTTAGTAACGTCTGGTTTTCTTGATCTTCCAGCATGGTAACGACAAGGAGAGGCGTTCGTGGAGCTGGGAGCTCGGGGGTTAGTCAAGGGCGGGGGGGGAGCCCAAGGTGCCCGTAGTAGGGGGTGGATTTGTGAGGCGTAATCCTTCGCCTCGTTTGAGTCTTTCGCCACCACCCCATACAGCCACACCTACACCAAGGTCTCAACAGATGTGTCACCGAGGCCGCATCGAATCCGCCACCCCGACCACCGCCAAGATATAACTACATTTATGGAGAGCCGGACAAGCACCTATTCGTGTCACCGTAATAGGCGACATTCCACCGATTAGTGCGCCACCACCAATGACCAATGTGTATCCACCACCATCTAGTGCTTATCCTCCAAAGGTGTATCCTCGACCGCAGCAGGGGTCTTCTACCCTCCTCCTCGTAGGACATGTTCCTCAACCTACGCACCACCTTCACCACGCTTTGACCACCAAAGAAGGCGTCGGTCATCCACCCTTTGGTTTTCGGCAGCCTCAACGGCATCGGTCTTATCGGGGTACTATCCGTATCGAAATGAGCCTCAAGTAAACCCACATTATCCTCAACATCGCGTATCGGCCCGCATGTATCTTTTGGTTACCCTCCGGTTCACCCACCGCTAGACCGACTTTCGAGCAAGCACCGGCGGTGGATTGGTATACACGATTGAGGAGAAATCGAGTTGAGAACTTCTTTGGTAATGTGGAGCATTCTAAAGCGAGAGGAATGGATAAGAGGATTCGAGAAAGCTTGTAGGAACATACATGTTCCCGAGACAAAATGGCACGGCTAGCGATCGCTTTTATGTTGGGAGCGGCGAGAGCATGGATTGATGCCGTCCAAAGCAAAGAACGGTAAGGTAACGGATTGGGAAGGGTTCAAGACGATGTTTTATAATGAGTACTTCCCGGTTACAGTTCAAGCGTATAAAGCAAGTCAATTCCCGAAGCACAAGCAAGGTAATCACCCGACAAAGGTGGCCCGAGATACTAATAAGTTCAATGAGCTAGGAAGGTTCTATCCGGAATTGATAGGTAGAAGAGAGAAAGATGGCCCTCTATAAGGATGGGTTGGCCTACGAGATTCGGTCGGGCATGCTAGGATTCACGGCAAGGAATATGGCGAGTTGATGAATAAAGCCTTGGAAGTCGAGACTTTCAGGAAGAGAGCTACAGTGGTTGTTAATAATAAGAGGAATTTTGGGACAAGTCAAGGCAGTTATAGGGGAGCGCCACAGCAAGCAGCCAAGAAGACTACGGCTCCTACAGCAGCTAAGGCTCCGAACAAGTGCACCACTTTGCCCCAAGTGCAACGCAACAAAATCATACAGAGAGTGCAGGCGAGTAGTAACGGTTGTTACGTTTGTGGTGAGCAAAGACACTTTTCTAGAGCGTGTCCAAACAGAGAGAAACAAGAGTGGTTCGAGCCAAGATAGCGGGAGAGGCGGCCCGAGCCGACCGGTTCGAGTTTTTGCAAATGGATGCCAATTTTGTGGAACCGAGAGGATGACGTTATTTCGTGTATCATGTTATGGTTTTATTCTTCTATTAAGATATTTTATAGCGTGATTATTCATGTTGTAACTATATTTAAATAAATGAATATGCATACTAGGTACGATAATGTTAGAAAACCTAGTGGTCAAGGCTTTGTTTGATACGGGAGCGTCAAATACTTTTGTGTCAACCAAGGTAGCTAAGAAGTTGAACTTATCTTCAGAACCTTTAAGGAATACTTTGGAAATAACTACGCCGTTAGGGAAGGTAACAAGGGTAACTAGAATGATACCACAAGTGGAGGTTCGAGTCGGACCTTATCGATGTAAGAGCAACTTTACGCTTTGGACTTTTCGGATTTTGATGTAATCCTCGGAATAGATTGGCTATCCGAGAATTATGTACACTTGGACCGTAAAGAGAAGAAAGTGATTTTTAAAGTACTGGGAAATCGACAAGACGTATCAAGGGAATGTGTACAAGCCGAGTAAGAAGAAACATCCGATCATATCGGCGGTTAAGGCGATAAGGGCTTGTCGAAGGGTTGTGAAGGCTACTTGTTGTATGCGGTGGACGTGGAACAAGTGAAGCCTAAGTTCGAGGAGACTCCCATAGTGAGGGAATACCCCGAGGTATTTCCGTAAGAGTTACCGGGATACATGCCGGACAGAGAGATAGAGTTTGAAATTCGGTTGATACCGGGAGCGGCACCGCCGCTAAAGCACCTTACGAATGGCACCGGCTGAATTAAAGGAGTTGAAAGCTCAACTTAAAGATATGCTTGAAAGGAACATAATTCAGCCCGGTACCTCGCCTTGGGGAGCCCCCGTTTTGTTTGTGAAGAAGAAAGATGGCGCATGAGAATGTGTATCGACTACGAGCACCGAGCAACCTTACCATCAAGAATAAGTATCCTCTACCAAGGATAGATGATCCGTTTAATCGGTTGCGGGGTAAGAAGGTGTTTTCCAAGATCGACCCGAGGTCCGGATATCATCAATTGAAGGTTAGGATAGCGATATACCGAAGACGGCTTTCGGTACGAGATATGGACATTATGAGTTCCTTGTCATGCCTTTTGGACTCACTAATGCTCCATCGGCATTTATGGATTTGATGCAACGAGTTTTCATGCCGTACTTGGATAAGTTCGTGATAGTGTTCATAGACGATATCCTAGTTTACTCTAAGGATGAGAAAGAACACGAGGAACACTTAAGGATAGTGTTGGACACACCGAAGAAGAATCGCTTGTACGCAAAGTTTTCCAAGTGTGACTTTTGGTTGGATCGAGTGAGTTTCTTGGGTCATGTAATTTCGGAGATGGTATTCAAGTTGATCCGGCAAAGATCGAGGCGATTGAGAATTGGCCTAAACCTACCACAGCTTCGAGGTAAGAAGCTTTCTTGGGTTGGTCAAGTTACTACGGGAAGTTCGTACAAGATTTTTCGAAGATAGCTACTCCACTCACCAGGCTGACACAGAAGAATGTGAAATTTGAATGGACTAATGAGTGTGATAAGGCCTTTCATACCTTGAAGAGTAAGTTGACTACGGCACCAGTGTTAGCAGTTCCGGAGATTTTTGATAACTACGATGTCTACACGGATGCTTCGGGACAGGGTTTGGGTTGTGTGTTGATGCAAGGAGGAAAAGTGATAGCTTATGCATCTAGGCAGTTGAAGGTGCATGAGAAAAATTACCCGACACATGATCTGGAGTTGGCAGCGGTGGTATTTGCCTTAAAGACTTGGAGGCATTACTTATATGGGGTTAAAGCAAGGATCTTCACCGACCATAAGAGTTTAAAGTATTTCTTCACACAAGAGAACCTGAATATGAGACATAGGAGATGGTTAGAGTTCGTTAAGGACTATGATTTGGACATTCAGTACCATCCGGGAAAAGCGAATGTAGTGGGAAACCAGTGTTTGCAGCTTCCAGTGTTGAGGTAATGGCAGAAAGGTTTGATGGGTTGGAAATCAGAAGCTTCGATCAGATTGAAGACCGGCAGTTTGTGGCACCGATGTTAGCAAGGTCAGAGTTGATGGATGATATTCGGGGAAAGCAAGACGAAGACCCGGTTTTGTTGGACTTGAAGCGTGTTGCTAGAGAGAAGCCTACGGTTGGTTACGTGTTGGATAAGAGTGGAAATCGTGGTATCGGGATTGTCTATGTGTACCCAATGTTGACAACTTGAGACAAAGAATTATGGAAGAAGCACATAGGATAGCTTTTGCGGTTCATCCGGGTGCTACTAAAATGTACGAGACTTAAAGGAAAGATTTTGGTGGCCCTCGATGAAAGTGGAAATAGCCAAGTTTGTGGCCGAGTGTGATGTGTGTCAGAAGGTTAAGGCGGAGCATAGAAGACCCGGTGGAATGCTTAAGCTATTGGATATCCCGGAATGGAAGTGGGATAAGATCACAATGGACTTCATCACCGGATTACCTAAGACAAGAGGCGGACACGACGCAATTTGGGTAATCGTGGACGATTGACCAAATCGCCCATTTCTTACCGTACAAGGTCGACATGCCATTAAAGAAGATGACGACACTATATCTGGACAATATAGTAAAGCTACATGGAGTTCCAATCTCGATAGTGTCAGACCGTGATTCGAGATTTGTAAGTCGGTTTTGGAAGAGCTTGCAAGAAGCCTTCGGGACTAAGTTGGACTTGAGCACGGCTTTTCATCCTCAGACAGATGGACAGTCTGAGAGGACCATCCAAACGCTCGAGGACATGTTGAGAGCTTGCGTTTTGGAGGTAGGCGGATCATGGGATGACTACCTTCCGGTAACAGAATTTGCCTATAATAATAGTTTTCACACGAGTATAGGCATGCCGCCGTTTGAAGCGTTGTATGGGAGAAGATGTCGCACGCCATTGTTTTGGGATGAAGTCGGAGAGAGACAGATCACAGGGCCTGAAATGGTAGAACAAGCAAAGGAAAGGGTTCAGTTGGTCAAGAAGAATCTGAAGGCGAGGTCAAGACGGACGAAAAGTTGGGCCGATGTTAGAAGAAGACCTCTTGAGTTTGAAGTCGGCGATAGAGTTTACCTCCGAGCTTCACCGATGAAAGGAGTGAAACGCTTTGGACAAAAAGGAAAGCTAAGTCCAAGGTATGTTGGACCTTTTGAGATTTTGGAGAGAGTTGGGACGTTAGCTTATAAGCTTCGCCAAGCGAATCAATGTCGAGAGTCCATAATGTGTTTCACGTTTCGATGTTGAAGAAGTGTCGACTAAGAAGGATGTGGAAACTACGGTTGACCCGTAAATCTTACAAGATAACCTTGCATATGACGAGAGACCTATCAAGATCCTAGACCGGAAAGAAAAGATGATTAAGAGACGGATGATCCCTTTGGTGTTAGTTCAGTGGAGCAATCATTCACCCGAGGAGGCAACTTGGGAAGTGGAAAGCGACATGCTTAGTGAGTTCCAAGAGTTTGGGGAATTACCGGTATGTTCTAGTTTCGAGGACGAAACTCCTTTTAAGGGGGGAGAATGTAATATTCCGATTTTCGGGAAAGGGCGACGTGTCATTTTGCGAAAACGAAATATTAGGTTCGGTTTCCTTTTATTCGGAGTTAATTATTTTGGATGTTTATATATATATCTCGAGTTATATATATGTATAAACTTAAGGAAAATCAGTTTTGTGGTCAAGGGCAATTAAGGAAAATGGTTAACTCCTTTTTAATGCTAAGACCTAACCTAATTCGGGGATTTTCGCTTTGATTTCAACCTTCCCCCTTCCCTTGTGCGGCATTGTGAGGAGAGAAAGAGAGAAAAGAGAGTTCTTCACAATTCTAAGAGGTAGAGTTGATCGTTTTCAAAACGGATTCAAGAATTGGACTCGGCGTGAAGAGCACAACTTTTGCGGCATCAGTTTTGTGGGATTGCGGCAGTTTTCGAGCGGTATTGATCGAGTTTTGGGGCTGCAAATAGGTAAGAGAAACAATCCTATGAATTCTATCATTTGTTATAAGGAATTGATCATGTTTTAAGGCTTCTTGGTGTTAGAAATATGAATCTTTGATTTGGTTAAAGACTATGGTTGTTACGGTACGTCTAGATGTGGATCCTTGTGTTGTTTTGTTGGTTATTTGCTGGTTTTGGGTTGAATTACGATCCGGAAATCGCATGATGATGAAGTTAGGGTTTTGGTCGAACCCGGTGGACGGGCGTCCGGTTCTCTCGGACGGGCGTCCGCTTAGGTCGAATCTCGGACGGGCGTCCGGCTTATCCGGACGGGCGTCCGAGGTGCAATTTTACATTCGGATTGAATCGTTTTGTGTGGACGAGCGTCCACTATTTTGGACGGGCGTCCGCAAACCGAACGGGCGTCCGGTCTTTAAACGGGCGTCCGGCTTTGTACTACCTCCTTTCTATTGTTAATCGTTGTTCACCAAATATACATGCTTTACTTACTTGAGATATATATATACGATATGTTAAACATGGTATAACTTAGACAAGCTTGGATTGAGCTTCGATTCGTTCGCTTAAAACACCGAATGTACTCTTAAAGGGAGTTGAAGTTCGGATCCGTCGGAAGAGCATGATAGGCTTGTGCTTTGATGAATTAGTATTCATCAATGTCTCGTGTATGTGCTAGGACTTGTCCGTGTCTAGTGGTCTAAGAAGAGAGTAGTTGTGTGAGGGAGAATACTTGAAAATACTCGGGTTGGCTAGCTAATAACCTAATAAACAACGTATGTGACTAGTAAAAGATTAAACAACATGTCTCTCTTGGCTAGGCACCAGCTAAATCGCGATGCATGTGCTACCTCTCGAAGGTAGAAGAACTTCGTAGGTCAAAAAGACCCTAAGTACGGAGGGACTCGCCGAGGTGTGCGTGCTATCGGAGTCTACCTTTTCTAGACTTCGTGGGTATTGGTGTGATCCACTAATATGTTGCAAAAGAGTGTCCCCGAGGTAGAAGAACTCGTAGGTCAAAGACCCTAAGTACGGAGGGACCCCGCCGAGGCGGATGCGCGTAGTGCCCTTGAGTGCGGTTGTAGCATAGATAGGCTAAGTTAGAAACAGCTTAGTCACAACGTGTTGATGAGCATGAAGTGAACCCTAGATGGAGTTGGTCTCATTTAATCAACTAATTAAATAATTATCTTTTCGTTATAACTATGATTGCTTTCATAGCTTCTCTTTCTTTCTAAGTACGTTGTACTTACCTCGAATGCATACTTTTTCTATGTGTTTGGGGACGAGAAGACGAACGAGGTTTTCGAGGAAGAGTTTGACGACGACGTTTGACGCCGCTCGTTGAAGAATCAAGATGTTTCTTTTCTCGCTTCTCTTTGGTTGTACTTTCCGTACTTTTGAGGTAGACTACCGGTTTGACGTTTTGTCGCATTCTCGTCTTTTGGGATTTTCGTACTTTTCCAAATGTAATAATTTACATTTCTACCCTTAGATTTCTTTTCTACTCTTTAATTTTGGGAAAAATTTTATATACCCGAGTTTTGCTTCCGTTTTGCCTTTAATTTGATACGACGTAGTAGAGGCTTACGTATAAAATGTATTTATTTTTATTTTATACGTGCCGAACGTTTCTTTTCCGGATAAGGACTCGGTGTCCGGGAACGGGGCGTTACATGAATAATGGGTTTAGAAGTGTCAAAAGTGTAATTTGGGCGCTTTTATGTGTTAAATTTATTGAATTATTATTATTTGGGGATGACTACATGTTTTCCATGTTTTATCTATTATGTAGATGCTTAATTTCGAGTGCGTAAAGAGGATAAATGAGGCTCAATTCGAATTATAAGAGATAAATATGGAATTGGCTTGAAGAAGAATGGATAACTATGAATAAATCCGATCCTCAGCATATTGGACGGGCGTCCACTGATCCAGACGAGCGTCCAGGAGTGAACTGGCGTCCATGAAGCGTCCAGAGTCATATTTTACATACAGAGTCTCCAGACGGAAGCTGAACGAGCGTCTGAATCTCCGTCCAAAGAAATGAACGAGCGTCCACCAAAGAAGACGGGCGTCCGGTGCCGACTTAACCCTAGCCGACCTAAAATCCTATAAATAGCAGCGTGTATTAAACCCTAGGGGACATCTCATACACATTATTCCCTCATAACAAACCCTAGCAGCCGCATCATTCAAGGAGGAGAGTCAAAGATGAATCCTTCCATCCCAATGATTATGTCTAACAACATGATTGTTGGCTAAACGCATAGCAAATGGAACAACCGGAGGATATCACATCAACGTCATCACAACCATGATTCGTTAGTTTATCTTTAGTTATGATTTTGAATATTTTGTTTTATTTATCGTTTGAATCTTGATTTATTGGTTAAGAGTTTCATTAGATAGGAATGTCAATGAACCTCTATGTTGTTTGAATTTTTATGGAAATATAATTCAAAGAATAGTTTTCTATTTCAATCGATACAATTGATGACGTTTTGAGGAATCATATATCGTTAGTTGGGTATTGCAATTTGGGAACGAATTGTTGATCTTGTTATGAATGTTATTTGTTTTTCTTGGAAAAGTAAACAAACCTTAGAAATTGATCTAAAGGAATTTAGTCGGTTTCGTGATTGATCATACCAATAAAAATCGTATTCGAATCATAAACTGGTTGTCGATCGTTGAGTGATAGATTCTAGGTGTTCTGTTGTTTCCCTTTTATAATTCGAAAACAAAATCGTTTATTTCAACGCTAGTCTTAAGTTTAGTTCATTACAACCTCAATTTTTGCTGTTCGTTTTCTGCATATTTCCAGTTAAATCGTATCTGGACGCCCGTCTGTCTTAGAGGACGCTCGTCCACTCTTGAATATCTCTTGTTTGCTGTTTGTTTTAGTTGCTGTTTTATTTCCTTTTCCTTAGATTTTTAGTTTATTTCTTAGGTTCAGTTTATAGTTAGATTAACCTTAGTTTTAGGTAATAGTTCGTGACATAACCAACTTAGGAGTTATATCTTAATCTGATAACTTTACGATTCCCTTAGGACGACTCGGCAACATCCTTTACTACGTACCTTATACTTGGGGTGTTCCGATAATATAAATCTAAAACACGTTTTTAACGAACAACCACACACTCCATAACGACATCTTCACAAACTTCAATTGGGAGTGATGGTGAAATGGGCGATCCCAACTTCTCCTCTAACTCAAAGTCTATCTCATCAATAACTATGCTCAAATCTATCGTACACCCCTCCAAGTCATCATTTTGTATTTCATCGGGAGACGGTGTAATAGATAAAAGTTGCACCTCCTCCATTTCCAAGTCTTGCAACTCCTCTTCATCCTAAAACGAGCTATCCTCATCACCAAAAAATTCTTGCTCAGTCATCATGATGGTAGGTTCCACCACACACTCCACCAAGGTATCATCAATTTTCATCTCAATGGGTGAAGGTGCAATAGGTAGAACGTGAAACCTGCCATAATCAAATATCACAATTGGAGGTGATGGAAATATGGGTGATCCCAACTCACTGTCTGGCTCAGAAACCTCATCATAGCAAACTGAATCATCAACCTCACTCTCAACCTGAACTTCTTCACTGATAACATCATCATCCCGGGCCACCCTTATTGCACATGTCTCTTCCTCTTTCTCATGCCTCCTCTTTTCAATCAATTGCCCCATCCTGTCTTCAAGATTTCTTATGTCGGAGTCAAAGCTTCTATCAAACTCTTGCATATCCTTGTTCATTTGAATCAAACTCTCGTTCAATTGAATCAACTGCTCCTTTTGAAAGTCGGGGAAGCCTTCTTGTGGCATGGGGGGAAACTGATCATACTGACTTTGATTCATTGGAGGTGAGTAGTAGGCTTCTTTCCATGCCAACTCTGGTCAAGTGGCTGAATCTGGGTGAAGCTATCAACGCGTTGAGTATGAACACCGTAATCCTGATAAGCATTAGGGTTCGGACAACCCTCATAATGTTGTATCTCAAAACTTGAATAACCATAATTTTGACTTTGACATGCACTAGGGCACTGATAAGCCCATGAACCTTGGTTACTCTGCTGTTGATACTGAGGCTGAGGCACAAACTGTTGTTGATAACATTGTTCGTGTGCTCGAGGTTGGTAGGGGTATTGTTGTTCGGTGAGTAGTATTGATTGAAAAATCCATCCATTTAAGCTCAACCTGCAAGATCTCAGAAAACAACAAGAACACAATCACGGTATCTAGTCACCACCACCACTGCAATAGGTGGTGTGACTTTTCAACAAAAAGCCATCATCAAGAAAAAAATAAAAAGTAAAAACCCGAGGCCTCAGCTTTCGGTTCACTTACAAGATATCACAAAAACATATTCCCCAACAACGGCGCCATTTTGATTGAGCTAAAATTCACCCTCCAAAAATAATTTATAAAGACTCGAAACCGTGGGCAAACTAACTCTCTAACCGGTAGTGTACCGGGTCGATTGCTAGCATAGCTACAGGAGTATGAGGTCGAACCCAAAGGAATATGGTTGTGAATACCAAAGCAAACTTGAAACTTAGTCTAAGCGATCCAGATTTTAAGGTGTTTTATAACTATAACGACAATTAAGCATTTCAATTAACAAGTCTAAAGATAAGAGAAGAAAAAGAAACTACTGAGGGGATTAGATTAAGGATTACGAGCATAGCCGAACCATTATCTCATTAGTTACTTACGCCCCCTCGAGTGACTTAACCGGGAGTGTGCATTTACCGACCAACCATAACCGAAGGTGCTTAACGATTATTCAAGGGTAATGGTTTCTAAACTGGTGATACTATCTGAACAACTCTCCTTCGTCACCCTATGCTAGGCTAACCAATCCCCCCTTAAGGAAACCGGAAACCCCAACACGATAAGCTCTAAACCGATCAAACGTTAAAACGAGTAACCGCACTTTGGGCCCGGGCTTAACAAATAAGCCGGGTCTACTCCGCGATCCTAGAACCCCTTTTCCCACATCTCTCTATCTGAACAATTCTTTAGATTGATGTGTGTGACTTTCACCTAGGTTATCAATCTAGCCCAAATATGTTAAAACAAGTTCTAAGACAAGAATAAATCATTAAAGCATGAAAATAAGCACTACCCACTCCCAATTTAATCAATCTAGGGACATTTCACTAGTGTTCAAATGATTCGCTTATGTTAAGGAATTAGATACTCATTATACTAATTAAAACATGCATAAAACAGTAAATAAAAGCCATGGGAGGTAAGGGAGAGAAGAAATATACCATAAATCTAGAGAAATTCGAGTTGATATCCAAAATTACAAAATAAAGAACTAATTAAAAGGTGGATGCTTTGAAGTTGGAATTGAGATTTGAGCTTGGAAAGAGTAGAATCTAACTATGTTTAAGCTAATCTAAGCTAAGAGAAAGTGTTATAATCTATTACAAATTTCGAGCAAAAAGTGGGTATAGTTTAGCTAAGAGAGGGGAGAATTTCTAAAGAATTTCGATGGAAGGGGGTATTTATAGGGGCCAAAATCTGTAGAAAAATGACTCCAAATGCCAGTTTGGAGGTCCCCAAAAGCGCGTTTCACTTCATGTGCTCTCTGTCCAAAATTAGCAGTATGAAACACGCGTTTGAGAGTTTAAACGCGTGTTTGAGATGATGCAGTTTTCTGGCTGCAGTAAAACCATGATATCTTCGCGTGTAGAACTCTGATTTGAGTGATTCAAAATGCGTTGGAAATCTCTTTCAATTATCAACAAGTTTCATGAAGAATCCATAACTACAAAATGCTTCCATAATAGGTCAAATTGCTTCCGAATAGAACAGAGGGGTTGAGATACTAACACTTCTCCCCCATTTTCTTAATTTTTCTTCTTCCTAGGTTCATTTTTGCACCTTGATCATACTTCTCATCATAAATCTTCGCCTTCCGGGTTCTCGTGACACCTAGACCCTACAATCTCATAAACGAACAAGACACACAAACGATTCCGGAGGGGAAAAGTGCTTGGAATGGGGTTAATATCAATAAAAACGAGGCTTTACCATCAAAAGATGATAAAAGCCCTTGTGCTCTAAAACATGTGATACGAACCCATTTTGTGACCTTAATGTGTCAAAATATACCAAATATGCATCAAAATGGGGGCTAAAAGAGTGCCGGAGTCATGCAAAGTTGACTCATATCAGTAGACATATGGACCGAGTATTACGCTTAGGTCCTCGTTTGTTTTATTATTATGCGAGGGTCGTGCCCTTTTGGCTACGAGTTCGCTTCCCTCACTACCTTTATTATATATGTACACACACACACACACACACACACATATATATATATATATATATATATATATATATATATATATATATATATATATATATATATATTAAATTATTTTTTTTTTTTAAAGCAACTTTATTTTATTAAAGATCGAAATAAAGAGCTACAAAAGTCGGTGCCATATCCCGGCCCGCCCCCGCTTGCGTGATAGGGTACATAGCATGGCCTCCTTAAACCCTATGTGTGGCAAACCCGGTGTAGGAAAATCCACCACATAGAAAGAGTACTCGCTCTATGTACCCCCAAAAAAGTCCCTAGCCAAAAAGTAATTACACCAGTGAAATGCAAAAGAGTACAAAAACTGCCGTCATGGTCAAGCTGCCCTCGACCGCTGTGCCTCCTCTGAGAGGTCTTGGATCGGTGATGCTTGCCGCCGTCCTCAAGAAGAGCCGCCACGTCCTTCCGAAATTGCTTTCAAGTGCAAGCGTTCTGTATTCCAATCCAGAAACGGAGGGATCAAGAGTAGATGAAGTCATACGCCAATATATAAATAAGCAATATTGCTCGGTTGGTTGCTCAGAAAGGAAGTCGTACCAAAAAATTTTCACTCGGATCATTGAGGATGCCATAAGTGCAAAGTCAGCCAGGAACTCAAAACTTCCCACTCTGAGCTTACAGTTTCTTAACGTGCCAGTGAGCATATCGATCTCACAATCGAAAAAATGCATATTGCGCGTCTCAGTCAACTCAACCTTAAATTTAGCATGGTTACACATAGAAAGAGGGAGAATGTTCCAACTAGAGCCTGAATCGCATATTCCCAGTCATAATGATGTTGTATTTATCGAGACTGGGAGCCTAAATATACTAGGGTCTCCTAATTTCTCTATCAATTCTGAATCTGGGCAATCTTATGAGTCAGAGAACGTGCTATCCGGATCCTCTTCAGGATCGGAGTTAGTAGAAGGTACATCAATTAACTCAATTGGAAACTCACATGATCTATAGGTCTTGTACCCTTTGAGGTTGGCTTTCCGTTCCTCCTCAGCTCCGGCTGCTTCCTTCTCTTGTTCTGCGCTCCTCGTGTCTGCTTGGTATTGTCTGTATACCTTCAAACTTGGATACATTGAGATGGGCACATCATTTATGAGTCTACGTGGCATCGTGCTAGCTGGTTTTTGAATTCCTTTGATATTTATAGTGATTGCCAAAAGCATTTTGTTTCATAGTTATTAATTTACCACCTCAGCTAGGCTTATACCCAACTACTACGGACCTACTAACTAGTGACATACTAGGATGAACAAAAAAAAAACATAAAAGTGATCAGAACCAGAGTGACAGATTTTTTAGGCTGGGACAAGGCATGCCCGACTTCGGAAATTGTTTTATTTTTTCTGATCGTAACACGTTGCAGGATGATACATGATAGACTCTAAACTAAATAACAACGAATAATTCTTATTAGGTATAATGAACATATTATCTACATTGGCCATTGTCCGCGGCAACGGCGCCAAAAACTTGATCGACGTGTAAGCCACTAATACACATGAAATACTGGCAAGAGTACTAGGTTAATCGTAGTATAGTAGATGCGAGTCAAGTTCGATGCCACAAAGATAATGGAACATAGATAATAATCATTAAATGTAGACAAGAAGACAAATAACGGTCCCTTGACCTACATAAATACAGAATAGGTAATTGTTATATCTCTCATCTCCGATCTCCTAACTTGGTGTCATTAATCTTTGTGTCTACTTTTCCTCGTAATTTCCTAGATTAAAAATAATATTTTCTAATTCGGTACTAGCTGCGGGTGCACTCTCCTAATCTATCTACTTCTATTGAAAGGACAATAGACGTCTGTGTGCAGTTAACCTTCTTCGTTGGTTGTATTAACTCACACACAATAAGTATTAAAGATTGCCGGCTCAAACCGAGTACCTCCCTAAGCAGCTATCATGGATTGACTAGCCCGTTCCCAGGGATCGCTCAAACTATGTCCAAACAAAAAATTCACCCAGCAAGTCCTTCATTTTAATTTACAAATACAATAAGCAGATTGTCCAGATATAAACCTATAAATAAAACATGTCGATCAATGCAACTGACGCCGAATCTTCAAATGAGGGGGACCTAAGGTTGTCGTGGCTGTGATATAGTCCATCGCAGGACCGGTGGCAATGGTTCATAATTCTGAAATCTACATCGCTCTGTTATGATTACTCTGGTTAATTACGATTCGTTTAGACATGGAGATCAATTACAACACGTTAATCTAACTAAATCTACCATGATCAAAATATGAAGGAGCGTTCAAAGCTTTATACCTTTATCAATGGCGACTAGTTGATGGTTTAGAGGAGATAACCAAACATCGAACTCAAAGAAAATAACAATCTTCTTTATTTCATAGAAAAGTGTATGTTGAAAAAGTAGATATGAGTTGTATATTATGGTATATGTTACAATAGACTGGCACGGCCTTATATAGAGCGGTAAACTGAGCTAGTTGATCTAACCCAACCGACTTAATAAAAATCATGGCTCTCTGCATTTCGTGTCTTCCAATTCGCTACGTCTATGGTTTCCGCAGCCTCCGGACCTTTTTCGCTTTTTCTGGTCCAGCAGACTTCGTATTGACTTCTTCTGCCTTCGGCCCAATGTCTCTTCCTTTAATCGGGATCCTTCTCTATTTAGCCCATAATATAAGGTACTCCTGAAAATCACATAAAACGAGATGAAATAGTACCAAATATCAGGATGAAATGTAAAGATGCAGAATTACTAACCGAGGAACCTGTATTAGGGAATCGACACGTATTTCGTACAATATTCCATCTATACTAACAAATTGAGCAGGATTCAGGGCAAATAAAGATATGATTTATAGTACCATTTTTAGTACGATCACCCAGCATCTGCAATCAAACTTTGTTTTATACTGCTGAAGGGTGCAAGAAAAAAATAAACATTCAAACACCTTGAACACAGACTAAGAAGGTTTACATCCACAAAGAACTTCATGTGGTGTACAATTTGCTAACAAAGGTGTTGGTGTAGCATTAATCAACTTCACATCATGTAACAAACAAAATCCCCAATATTCAATTGGAAGATTGATCTGAAATCTTAATCCTCTCACAACATTGAGAAGGTGTTGATTCTTTCTTTCAGCAATGTCATTCTACTCAGGTGTGGTGACACATGAGGTCTGATGGATAATTCCCTATGGCTCATAGAATGTCTTACGCTTAAATTCAATACCATTATCAGATCTAATTACTTTGATCATTTCATTAAATTGTGTGGAAACAAACTTAACAAGAGATTAAACTAATTTAGAAGCTTCAGACTTCTGTCTAGGTAAATATAGAGTAATCATCTACAACAGTTATGAAATACTGCTAACCATTCACAATAGAATGTCTCAAAAGGCCCCAAATATCAATATGCACAAGATCAAAGATAGAATTAAAAACAATAGTACTAAAATGAAAATCTTTCCTTTTAAATTTAGTCACTGGACATACAAAGCATAGATCATGTTCACAGTTTTCAACATCTGTTGAGGTAGAACTATTGATTTGCAATCTTTTATCCGGTAGATGGCCTAAACTATAATTCCAAAGGACGCTGTCATCTACACTATAGATAAGGTTTGATATTCTACTGTATTACAAAAACAAATAACAACAAATTTCTTCACAGGATGTTGTAATAGAGTATAAATTCCTCTTTGCTACTCAGCTGAATCAATCATGTTCTTCTTGCTCTCCTATAAAACGCACTTGTTAGCAGTGAAGATAGTTGCACAATCAAAATTGTTAATCAAACTTGTCAAATACATAGGATTGTATTTAAATCTATGAATATATAGCACATTATGTATGGTCAACTAAGGATTAATCCTCAATTGCCCTATTTGTGTTACATAAACACTATTACAATAGGGTAATTCTAATTTCATGATAACCACGGGCTTGTGATTACTTAATTTCCTTAAAGAATACACAATGTGATCTATGGCAATAGAGTCCAAGATCCATTGGATAAGTTTTACTAAACTAAATTCACTTGATCCTTGAATAGGTGAAAAATGATCATTTATAACATTAATCTGGTTGACTGGATGCCCAGAAGAATCATAGTTCAACACAGTCATCAACTTCTCCAGCTATTATGCAGAAAGACCTGGAAACTCTGATCCAGCTGACTGTGGGACTTATCTTCTTTTATTGACCGATTCAATTATGCCTAATCCACCATGTTAGCTCTCTTAGACTTTAAAATAAGTGGATATCCATGTTTCTTGTAGCAATTGTCTTTTGCATGGCCATTAAAACCATAGAAACTTCACTGGACCTTCTTAAAATTATTGGCCTTAGAATTGTTCGCAGGCACAAAAACTTGATGAAATTTGTCGAATTAAAAACATAAAATAAAATGCGGAATTATTATTGATGAACTGAAAGTTACAAGTTGCATTACAATGTAGCTGATCATGGGGTATTTAGTTACAAACGTTATTACAAACTATCACTGAATAACCACTCTCTACATAAAACTATACTAGACTTCTTCAGCAGGTTGATGTCCTCATACTGTCAACAAGGTGCATCAGCTGACTGTACTCAGCATTCCCTTTAGCCTCTCTATACTGTAACACCACCCTCAAGCTGAGATTGGTACATTAACAACTTGCACTCAGCATTTCCTTCAACTACTTGAAATCTGGAAGATCTTTGAAACTCCCAATTTGTATAGTAAATATGAGAAAATAGGTGCATCCAATGCCTTGGTGAGGATGTCAGTTATTTGTTCTTTTGTGTTGTCTGGAAGAAGTTTGACAAGTCTTGATTTATCTTTGTCTCTCACAACATGGCAGTCAATTTCAATATGTTTTGTTCTTTCATGAAAGATTGGGTTATGAGCAATGTGCATTGCACTGGCATTGTCACAAAATAACACAGCAAGCAACGGAACTGGAACCTGCAAATCCTGTAGAAGATAAATTAGCCACTGGATTTCACAAACAGTATTTGCCATAGCCCTATACGTAGCTTTTGATGAGCTTCTAGATATAGTTGTTTGTTTCTTGTCCTTCCAACAGATTGGAGGATCTTCTACAAACATCATATAACCTGATATTGATCTTCTTATTTCAGGAAAACCAGCCCAATCACTCTCTATAAAACCTTTAAGTACAAGGTTGTTGTCTGCTGGGAATAAGATGCCTTGACCAGGATTAGTCTTCAAATACCTCAACAGTCTATAAGCTGCCTTCACATGACTCTCAGTAGGACTGTCTAGATATTGACTAAGTTGCTAAACTTCAAAGGCAATATCTAGTCTAGTGAAGGTAAGATAGATAAGATTGCCCACTACGGATCTGTAAGCAGTATTATTCTCTAAAAGGGGTAAGTCACCATGCTATAAAGCTTGCTTAGACTACATAGGTGTCTTGGCCGGTTTTGCTCCGAAAAATTCATATTCCTCTAGAAGATTAAGAGTGTATTTTCTTTGAGAAATTGATATACCTGCAGGTGTCCTAGCAGCTTCAATGTCTAAGAAATATCTCAATTTTCCAAAATCTTTAATAGTTAATTGCTGATGTAGGGCATCCTTGACCTGTTGAATTAACTTCTCATTGGGGCTTACTGTTATGATGTCATCTATATAGACCAACAAAGCAATAAAGGTTTGTCCTGATCCTTTTGTGAATAAACTGTGGTCATTTTTGGAATGAAAGAATCCTTGAGCCTCCAAAGATACAGTCAACTTGCAATTCCATTGTCTGCTGGCTTGCTTGAGGCCATACAATGACTTAGTGAGTCTGCAAACATGATTTGGTTTAGTTGCTGCACAACCTGGAGGTAACTGCATGTATACTTCTTCATGCAAATCTTCATGTAGGAAAGCAGTGTTGACATCCTCTGATGTAAATTCCAATTATTAGTTGCTTCTGCTGCAAGTAATGTTCTGACTATAGTAATCTTGACAACATGAGAGAAAGTTTCTTGATAATCAATCCTGTATGTTTGAGTGTAGCCTTTCACTACTAGTCTAACTTTATATCTATCTACTGAACCATCAGGATTGTATTTGATTCTGTATACCCATTTGCACCCAATAGGTTTCTTGCCTGAGGACAAATCAACTATTTCCCATGTATAAGTCTTTTGTAGAGCTTCAATCTCTTTTTGCATTGCTTCTTTTGATGTGATATATAATGAGCTTTATGATGAGGAGCCAGATCCATTAGCACCCATGAAGAAGAGTGATCCATTGGTCATTGGAGATGGACCTTTGACAAGGCTTTAGAGGAAGAGAATGAGAGAAGCCTTGAACACCTTGCTAAAAGAAATCCATGAAGAGTATGGGCAGCCCAAAAGGAGTGATGAAGCTTCAATATTATACATTCACTACGCTTTTGGGCTTAAGGAAAACGCCTAGTTTAATCAGTCTTTTTATTTTAGTTTTGTGTCAATAAAGGCTAGTTGGCCCTGAAGTGTGGTTTGGCGAAGCCCATCTAGTGGAGCCGCATTTTTCATTTAGGTTTGTTTAGTTTTCATTAGTTTTCTGTCCCACATTGGAAGATGTCAACATTGAGTCAGTTTTTGTAGCCTATATATAGGCCAACACTATCTCTTTTATGAGCAACATATATTTGAGTGAAATTTTATTATTCGATTAAGCTTGTCTTAATTGTGCACGTTTAAGTGTGAGATTCTCTTGGATTGGAGGATCGCCCCATTGAGAACTTATCAGCGTAACCGAGCATTACGTTGTGGCGTTCCAACCGTAGTCTTAGATTAAGATACGGATCATAGCTCTCATTGTTTACTATTCAGTTTCTTCCTGGGCAAACAAAGGATTTGATTCGTAAGGATCACATCAGTTGGTATCGGAGCTCGGTAACTGAAGGTAATCAAATATCCTTTTCCTTTATTTTTCATTTTTTTTTCTTATCTTACAAAAAAAATTCATTAAAAAAAACACGTCTTTCATTTCTTTTTTTTTTCGTTTTCTTTTCCGT
Organism: Gentiana straminea; assembly: GCA_036785695.1. Taxonomy (NCBI): domain Eukaryota; kingdom Viridiplantae; phylum Streptophyta; class Magnoliopsida; order Gentianales; family Gentianaceae; genus Gentiana; species Gentiana straminea. The sequence continues at coordinate 409,945 of JAVUPR010000398.1, read as the reverse complement.
TTTCTTCTTGTTCTTGGCCGAATCAAACCCAAGGTTTTCATAACCCTAAACTGAATCCTTCAACCCGAAACCTTCAAATTTCCTTCAAACCTTCAAACCTTCTTCCTCGCAGCCCGGATACTATTGCTACAATACACACAAATCCGTAGCAATCAGCCTACCTAAGCCCTAAACATCCCCGGATAATAAGGTTGCAACACCCCCAAAACCGCAACCTTTCAACCCTTAACCCTATTTTCACACTAAGAACGATCAAGAACCCTAGTTTGTGTTTATTGGTTTCGTCAGTCGTTTATTTGCTGTGCGTATAATTTTGTTGTTTGTGTAATACGATCAAGAACCCTAGTTTGTGCTTATTGGTTTCGTCAGTCGTTTATTTGTTGTGCGTATAATTTTGTTGTTTGTGTAATCGTCCAAAAGGCATTCCCGGCCTAAAAAAAACGAGTAAAATGGCGGGAAAATTCTGCAAATATTTTTTTTGTTTTGTAGCTTGTTTTGTGCCGTAGAGTTATTGTGCAAAATTTGGTGTTACGAAAATTTTGGTGATCCGAACCCATCCCAAACCGAACCCTTGCCAAACCCTAGCCTAGATTCGTTTTGCTCGTTATTCTGATTCGTTTGTAAAAGGGTGCTTTACTTTCCACAAGAGAGAGGGTGAGTGTAAACACGAGTGTATTGGTGAGGCTTGAATTGTTTATCCTATGGAGGACGATAAGTGTGATGATGATAATGTATTGAGAGATGAGTATTTTGAAGGGAGATTGGCTACTCATGCCAAGGCCATGAATGATGTGACTAATAATAAGATTGAGAGGTTTCGTGGGGAGATTGCTGCTCAGTTGGCTGTGATAACGGCGTCCATTCAACATTTGGCCATGCAATTAGCTGATCGTGATCTTGGCGGGCAGCCCGTTGGTCGTGGAGACCGAGGTGTTGTTGGTGTAGCGAATCAAGTTAGGCAACCGGTCCATTTGTATAATGTTCCGCAAGCCCAAAATCTGAATGATGCTGCAATTGATAATGGTGTAGAGGCTGAGAACATCCCAGATAATAACATGACAAGGGTAAAGATGAAGCTTCCTTGTTTTACGGGATCCGGTAGTGCTTCTGTGTATCTTGATTAGGAGACTAAGCTCGATCAGATTTTCACATGTAATAATTATACTGATGAGAAGAAGTGCAATCTAGCCCAATTGGAGTTTACAGGTTATGCTATGGTGTGGTGGAATCAGGTACAATTCATTCGTACCAAACATAGACAGCCACCCATCCGTACATGGACACTTTTGAAGGAGGTAATGCGATCTCGATTTGTTCCTATGTCATATTATCAATATCTCTATCGTACTCTTCAGACTATGAAACAAGGAGAACGTTCGGTGGATGATTTCTATGAGGAGATGATGACTACACTAGCTAGATCACAGATTGAGGAGGAGGAGATGGTCACCATGCAACGTTTTCTGTGTGGTGTGTGTTTGGAAATTGGACAGCCATTGGAGTTACGTGGTTGTAATACATTGGATGAGATGTTACAAACAGCTCGGGCGATTGAGAGGCAGTTGAAACGCCCAAACCCCACTTTTAATAAATCAATTGGAGGTAATTCTTCTTCTTTTCGTTCGTTTTAGCCTAGAGGAGATAATCCAAATTTTGTACGGAGTGCACCTCGGACAGCCCCTACTACTTCCTCTAATGCTTCTAAAGCTAAGGAAGGTGAGAAGGGTAAAAGTGTAGACCGCCGCATTAGGCAGCCTCGTGACGATAAATGTTTTAAATGCTCCGGTGTTGGTCATGTTGCGTCTGAGTGTCCTACTAAACGTAGCATGCTAGTTGTAGAGGAGGCTGTAGATGGTGATGATTTTGATGGAGAGGACTTTGAACAAGCTGATTATGAGGATGAGGAGGGTAATATTGAGTTTGGCCCACTTGAGGGTTATATTTATGTGCTTAAAAAAGTGCTAACTGCTAGTGCTAAACTTGAGGATGGTGTCCAACGTGAAAATATTTTCCATACACGCTGCTTGCTGAATGGTAAACTATGTTCTCTTATTGTCGATTCTGGTAGTTTGGCTAATGTTGTTAGTGCTGATTTGATTGCTCGTATGGGTTTACCTACTGTTCCTCATCCCCACCCCTACAAGTTGCAATGGATGAATAGTGTGGGAGAGCTGAAGGTTACACAACAGGAGTTGATTTCTTTTAGTATTGGGAAATATGAAGATGAGGTGTTATGTGTTGTAGTCCCCTTGGAAGTCAGCCACATATTGTTGGGTCGCCCTTGGAAATATGATATAAAGGTGTTGTTTGATGGGTTTCTGAATAAGTACACCGTTCATCATAAGGGCAAGAATTATTCTTTGTCAGCTTTTACCCCTGAACAAGTACGTCAAGATCAGCTTGCACTTGTTAGAGCTCATGAGGAAAAGCAAAAGAAAGAGGGAGAACAGTTGAAAATTAAAGATAAAAAATTGACGGGAGAAAAAAAACATTAGGGTCTTAAGAATGAGGGCAAAATAAAAGTTGAAAATCAAACTGCAAGGGAGGTCGATTTAGTTTCTCGCCGAGGGAGTAATAAAGTTGAAAAGTCAATGGCGAGTGTCGGTGCCATAAATAGTGAGAGAGGTTATACAGTTGAAAAGTCCAAAGGTGCGCGTGTGTATATGAATTTCTATGCCAAAGCCACTGAATTCATTGATACTATGGAATCCAATCAGGTTGTATTTCTTTTCTTATTTAAAGGTCCCATGATCCCTCCCCCTACACATGCAGCCAGCCCCACACACTCACCGAAGGTGACTTGGCCGAGTGGCTCCCCTTCCCCTTTCCCCTCCCCTTCCCCTTGTTTAATGCTTGTAAGTGATCTCATCGGTTCTCTACCTAGTGTTGTGTGCTCTCTCTTGCAGGAGTTTGCTGATGTATTCCCCGAGGAGGAACCAAGTGGCTTACCATCATTGCGAGGCGTGGAGCATCATATTGACCTCGTTCCGGGCTCTATGTTGCCCAATCGTCCGGCTTATAGAGCCAACCCCGAGGAAACTTTAGAGATCAAGAAGCAAGTCGATGAGTTGCTAGCTAAAGGGAAAATTCAAGAATCTATAAGCCCTTGTGCTGTGCCAGTGTTAGTAGTGCCCAAGAAATGAGGTGAATAGAGAATGTGCATGGACAGTCGTGCCATTAATCAAATCACGGTAAAGTATCGTTATCCCATTCCTCGTTTAGAAGACATGCTAGATGAACTTAAGGGTGCTAAAAAATTTACTAAAATTGATTTTAAGAGTGGCTATCACCAAGTTCGAATTAGTGTGGGTGATGAATGGAAGACAGCTTTTAAAACCAAGTTTGGGTTATAAGAGTGGCTGGTCATGCCCTTTGGCTTGACTAATGCACCTAGTACTTTCATGCGTTTGATGAATGAGGTGCTTCGAGAGATCATAAATAAATTTGTGGTAGTTTATTTTGATGATATTCTAATTTATAGCCACAATTTAGATGCTCACCTAGTTCACCTACGTGCTGTTTTGTCTACACTTCGCAATGCTCAACTCTATGCTAATCTTAAAAAATGTTCCTTTTGTTTGGATAGAGTTGTTTTTCTTGGTTTTGTGATAAGTGAACAGGGTGTTGAAGTTGATCGTGACAAGATTAAGGCTATTGAGGATAGGCCTACACCAGAAACGGCGGCTGATGTGCGTAGTTTCCATGGCTTGGCGAGTTTCTGTAGGCGTTTTGTCAAGGATTTCAGCAGCATCGCATCCCCTCTTAACGAGCTTGTGAAGAAGAATGTACCCTTCTAATGGGGTCCAAGACAAAAGGAGTCTTTCGAAACTCTAAAAGCTTGTTTAATTTCAGCCCCTATACTTGCACTTCCTGATTTTAATAAATACTTTGAGATTGAATGTGATGCATCGGGTGTGGGTATTGGTGGTGTCTTAACTCAAGAGGGTAGACCTATTGCTTATTTTACTGAGAAACTTAAGGGTGCCTCTTTGAATTATGCTACTTATGATAAGGAATTGTTTGCGTTAGTTAGAGCCCTTCAAACTTGGCAGCACTATTTACGTCCTCGAGAGTTTATCATACACACTGATCATGAATCACTTAAGTACTTGAAAGGGCAGGGTAAGTTAATTCCTCGGCATGTTCATTGCTATGAATTTTTCTATAATATTCTTTTCTTGAATCTCATTCAAACAAATTTTGGATTGACCGGTATGCCACCAATTAGTAACCCAATATTCCAGACTTTTTTTAAATGAGAGAGAAAGCCACCAGGGCAAAAATACTATAGATGCAGGATATACCGAGAGGCGGAAATACTTTCCTTTTTGCCATTTTTTCCTCTGTGAATTGTTAATCAACCAACCCCATTCGTCCACTTTATGTGATTAAATGTTTCTTTCACTTATGAGTTCTATATTCTATACAAGGCATGGAACCGAGGAATCTCTTTTATTTAGTTATTGAGTCCTTTCCTTATATCATTAAGTACAAGAAGGGTCAAGATAATGTGGTAGCTAATGCTTTATCTTGTAGACCTGCTTTAATTACCACTATTCAAACTAAATTCCTTGGTTTTGAGTTTATCAAGGATTCGTATGCTTCTGATGAGGATTTTCAGGATATTTGGCGTAATACTGCTAATAAAACCGATGGTAGGTTCTTTCGACGCGAGGGTTTTTTGTATCATGATCATGTTATTTGTATTCCTAGTTGTTCTATGCGTGACTTGTTGGTGCGTGAGGCACATAGTGGTGGTCTTATGGGTCATTTTGACATTACTAAGACGCTTGATATGCTTAAGTCACATTTTTATTGGCCTCGTATGAAAGTTGATGTTGCTAAATATTGTGATGCTTGTATCACTTGTAAGGCTGCTAAATCTACGTCCAGCCTTTCCCATAGTTTGTATCAGCCCCTTCCCATTCCAACACAGCCTTGGACTGATTTATCTATGGATTTTCTGTTGGGCTTACCCCGTTCTAAGAGTGGTAAGGATTCTGTGTTTGTGGTTGTGGATAGGTTTTCTAAGATGGCACACTTTATTTCATGCTCTAAAACTAATGATGCTTCTTATATTGCTGATTGTTTCTTAAGGAAGTTGTTAAATTGCATGGTGTGCCTAGAACCGTTGTGAGTGATAGGGATTCCAAGTTTATTAGTCATTTTTGGAGAGTTTTGTGGATGCGTTTAGGAACTAAGTTGTTTTATTCTACTGCATTTCATCCTCAAACTGATGGTCAAACTGAGGTTGTTAATCGTGTATTGGGTCAGTTGCTTCGTTGTCTTGTTCAGAAAAATCTCAAGAATAGGGAAGCTTGTTTACCTTTCGCTGAATTTGCTTATAATAGGTGTAAACATTCAGCTTCTAAATTTACTCCTTTTGAGATGGTTTATGGTTTCAATCCAGAAACACCTTTTACCTTGGCTCATTTACCTGATGTTGCGCAGGTTAGCTTGGATGGTGAACAAAAGGACGCGCTTGTTCGTGAGCTACATGAGACTGCAAGGAAGAATGTGGAGGAAGCCACGGTGCGGTATGCTAAGCAAGCTAATAGGGGTCGCAAGGAAGTCATCTTTGAACCTGGCGATTATGTTTGGTTACATATGCGCAAGGATAGGTTCCCAAAGCAACGTAAGACCAAACTACACATGAAAGGCGAAGTACCGTTCCGAGTGCTCGAGAGGATCAACAACAATGTTTACAAGAGTGACTTACCACCAGATTGGAATATTTCTCCTTCTATCAACGTGGTTGATTTGACACTTTTTGATAATCCCTTTGATCTGAGGACAGATCCTTCCCAACCGGGAGGGAATGATGTGAAATATGATGAGCTTTATGATGAGGAGCCAGATCCATTAGCACCCATGAAGAAGAGTGATCCATTGGTCATTAGAGATGGACCTTTGACAAGGCTCCAGAGGAATAGAATGAGAGAAGCCTTGAACACCTTTCTAAAAGAAATCCATGAAGAGTATGGGCAGCCCAAAAGGAGTGATGAAGCTTCAATATTATACATTCACTACACTTTTGGGCTTAAGAAAAATGCCTAGTCCAATCAGTCTTTTTATTTTAGTTTTGTGTCAATAAAGGCTAGTTGGGCCTGAAGTGTGGTTTTCTGAAGCCCATCTAGTGGAGGCGCGTTTTTCATTTAGGTTTGTTTAGTTTTCATTAGTTTTCCATCCCACATTGGAAGATGTGAACATTGAGTCAGTTTTTGTAGCCTATATATAGGCCAACACTATCTCTTTTATGAGCAACATATATTTGAGTGAAATTTTATTATTCGATTAAGCTTGTCTTAATTGTGCACGTTTATGTGTGAGATTCTCTTGGATTGGAGGGTCGCCCCTTTGAGAACTTATCAGTGTAACCGAGCATTACGTTGTGGCGTTCCAACCGTAGTCTTAGATTAAGATACGGATCATAGCTCTCATTGGTTACAATTCAGTTTCTTCCTGGGCAAACAAAGGACTTGATTCATAAGGATTGATGACGGTTAAAATATACCTATTTATGTCATCAATTATAACCTTAAATCGGAGTTAATTATATATATTTCATATTAAATCACGCGTTTATATTTATTATTTAATGATAAGTGATTATTAATGTGATAATTGGTATTTAGCTATTTTTATTATAAAAGGCCAATTTATTTGTGTGATCAATGCTGATTTTGCGGATCATAACGAATCGGGAAGATAATTATCACGCAATCGAGAAATCTCAAGATAAATAAGGAAGAAAATCGGAGCATTAATGAAAAGATTAATCGAGATCAATTCAAAAGCATAGAGTGGGGAACAAGTCGATAAAGCGGAGTGAAAACGCGTAAAGAGGAGGCTCGGTCGACCGAGCCATGCCATTCGGTCGACCGAGCGTGTACGTTCGGTCACCCGAGCCTAACTTGATAAATGCATGTCAATCTTCTGGATTCTCCCTATGTCAGCTACAACTCCTATATAAACAGCAGCTACGGAATTGAGAAGACACACCACTACAACACAAAACAATTCATACAATTGTAGCTTTTAAGTTTTTAGTTTTATTTTTATGTTCGTTCATTGTGGATTCATCGGATTCTCCGATTAGGGAGCGCATTAAAGAGTGGGAGTCACTCTCGTTTATTTGTAGATCTGATGTATTTTATTATGGAGTAGTTTTTATTTGTATTGATTGCGTGATGTAGATTAATTTACGAACCCATGTGTTTAGGTTAGAAACGTTAAGAAGTAATCATGATTTGTTCCGACACAGAACTGTGTTCGGTCGCCCGAGTCATGTCATTCGGTCGCCCGAGTGCTGTTGTTCGGTCGACCGAGCGTGGTGATGTGTAGGGCAATATTATGATCGGCTTCGACTACGTCAGATTCTCTGGATTGGAATTAAAACGAGTAATTAAACCTGATCAACTTAATTATTTGTCATCATAATTTAACATGAAACCCAAAAAGTGATTGTTACTTAGGATATAGATTGAATCGGCATCTAAGAAGTACGCCTTACCCGAGGAATGTTGCTTAGATGAGGTTACGGTTTATACCGGCATCCCTAGTCTCGTAACTGTGTCAGAAGTTATATGAGATGGAGGCATTAAAAAGCGAAGTCACGTAATGGAGGAACGATGATTTAGATGACCTAACCGGGGCTAAATCTACCTTAGGGGATGACTCCCGTAGTCATAATATTCGATCTTTAACGTTTGTTTTATCTCGTAATCATCCTAATTCACATGGGGGAGTTATAATCTACTAGCGTAATCAATACTATTCGTTTAGATAATATCAACCGTATTATCCGTGTTTTAGTAGTCTTTAGTCTGTCTTTGTGGTCTTTTGTGTCTTGTGGTTGTCACTATTTTATTTTCTGCATTTAGTTGGTCGTAGACCGCCCTTTCAATTCAGTTTTAATAGGATAAAGTTGTGTTTTATTTGTGCCGAGTCTCTGTGGGATCGACCTCGACTCTATCTAGCCATACTACAATTGAACCTAGTTCTCTTGCTAGTGTGTTAGTAGGCATCGAGTTAATAATTTAACTTGACCTCCATCATGTTTTTGGCGCCGTTGCCGGGGACTCGAGTCATTAAATTAAGATATAGCTTATTTTGTTAGAACTGGATTCGTGAATAAGAGTCTGTATATTAAAACAGTGTCGTAAAAAAAAATTAAAAAAAAAAAACGTTCGGTCGACCGAACAACAGCTCTCGGTCGACCGAGAATTTGTTTTCTTTTCTGTTTCTGTTATGTGTTAGTTTTACAATATTCTGTTTCTGTTTTATTTACGTTTTCTTTTCTCAAACTTATTTCGAGTCTGTTTTAGTTTTATTTAGTTAGTTAAAGGCCTAGCCTTTACTAGTGATTAATTGTTTTATTGTTGTTTATTATTTTATAGTACGCTACTCGGAAATCGAAGGAACCGCTTGAGCCATATAATCCTGAAATAGAGAAATTTGCGAGAAGGAATAGGAAGTTAGCTAGGGAACTGGCTAAACAAGGAGAAGAGGATCCAAATCTTGAGGAAAGCGAGCAAGGAGTGGAAGAAGAACATACAACCGATCATTCTGAATCTGAAACAGAAATGGAAGGCAATCCGATCAATCCAAACCAGGTACCTAATCCTGTTATTAATCATGTTATCAATAATGTGAATGCAAATGCTAATAATGAGAACCAAGCCCTAGTTCAAGGAGCGAGGCGCACTTTGCAAAGTTATGCAACGCCAACTATTGAACAATTCATTCCCGCTATCGTAGCACCGCAAGATGCTGCGGAAGTCTATCACCCTAGGCCTAATGTAATTCAAATGGTGACCAACTATTCCACTTTTCATGGAATCCAAAACGAGGATCCTGGTGTTCACGTGACGAATTTCTTGGAAATCGTCAGCACAGTGAAACCAGAATTAATCCTGGAGGGTAACATTCGTCTTAAGCTTTTCCCTTTCACCTTGAAAGATAAAGCTAAGCAATGGCTTCTCTCTTTAGAGGCTGGATCTATCACAACTTGGGAACAATTGTTGCAAAAATTCATGAATAAGTATTTTCCCTTAGGAAAAACTTTTAAGTTACGCCAAGATATCCTAGGATTTAAGCAACAACCTGGGGAGAGTTTTGATCAAGCTTGGGAGCGTTTCAAGGAAGCTATGAGGAAGTGTCCTCATCATGACATCTCTCTTTGGCTTTTAATGCAAACTTTTTACCATGGGTTGAGAGAGACTGAGAAAATTAGAGTAGACGCCTCCAGCAATGGAGCGTTTGTTCTTTTATCTCCTGAGGAGGCACAAGGGAAGAGGGAGCAAATAGCGATGAATAGCCAATGGGGAGGCAATGACATAACTACTGTGAAGATGGCCGCTGACATATTTGATGATAGTGCATCTACCAAAATCTTAGAACAACTTGCTGTTATCAACAATAAGGTAGATGGGATGCAAGAGAGGATGACAAGAGTAGAGAAAGGGGGCGGAATCGAGGTAGCACCTCAAAGTGAGAATGCTTGTACTGAAGAAGCCAATTATATCGGGGGAGGGTACAGGCCTAATCATAACCATCCTGGATTCGATATAGTGACATTAATGCAGGAGAAAGGCCTAAACCGCCTACCACTTATGTACCACAGCAAACTAAAACTTTTGGTTGGGAAGCTGCGATAGAAAAACTGAGTAATGTCGTCACTGACAATATGGGACAAATTTCAAAATCTATGGCTGATTTAGCCACTAACTTTAGCCAATATTGTCAGAAGACTGATGCCAAGGTAACCAATCAAGAAGCTCTAGTCCAAAACCTCACGCACCGAGATAGGACAACTAGGCGAGCAAGTCTCAACTAGACCTCCGGAGGGTTGCCAAGCAACACTGAAAAGAACCCTAAGGACTTGAATGCAATCATGACAAGAAGTGGAAAAGAGGTAACTCCACCATCCCTGAAAGAGAAAGAGAAAGTCATAAAGAATAAGGATGGTGAGCCAAGCAATGAGAATAATACTTCCGAGACTTTGCCTGAGCAAAGAACGTATAAAGAACCTGCTGGCCCTAGAGTTGAACTTTACGATAAAAGTATCCAATTTTCACTGATGTCGATCCTTCAACTCTACCTTATCCTCCACCAAAACCGAAGCCTAAGTTTGATAATAAGAGGTATAAGAAGTTCGTGGCTATGTTTAGTAAGTTACAAATCAATATACCCCTAGTTGAAGCACTAGCTGAAATGCCTGAGTACACCAAGTTTTTAAAAGATGCCGTCTCAACTAAAAGGAAACTTCTAGATTTTGAGACCATATGCCTTAATGAGGAGTGTTCAGCCATTCTTCAACATAAGTTACCCCCAAAATGCAAAGATCCGGGAAGCTTTCTCATTCCCTGCACCATAGGTAACATATGTTTGAACAAAGCTTTGTGTGATCTAGGAGCTAGCGTGAACCTGATGCCACTATCTATTTTTCGGAAGCTAGGCATGAAAGATCTTAAAAAGACCTCAATCACATTGCAATTAGCTGACCGTTCTGTTAAAGAACCGTGTGGAGTGGTTGAGGATGTGCTGGTAAGGGTTGAAAAGTTTGTATTTCCTGTCGACTTTGTGGTATTAGATATGGAAGCTAACTACGAAGTGCCCTTGATATTAGGGAGACCTTTCATGGCCACTAGTAGAACGCTAATTGATGTTTACAAAGGCGAGTTGGTGTTAAGAGTGAACGAAGAGAGAGTTGCATTCAATGTCTTCGACACTATGAAGCAACCTGATGATGGAGAGGATGCATGTTTCATGTTAGATTCCATTGATAGGATCGTTCAAGAATTTCAACAACATGAAAGTATCAAGGATTTCTTGGATCTTTGTCTTAGAAGAAGAAGATGAAGTCAAGTACGTGAGTAGTGAGGAGGAGAAGATGATATGGCCGGGATGTAGTAGAGGGACCCCAAGGCCTGTAGAGGAAGTAAGTGCTGCGGAGATTGAAAGATTCTATCACAGACCAACGTGGCATAAGTACTTCGAACTCAAACTCACTAGTCAGAAGTTGAAGACCTCTTTGGAAGAACCTCCCACAAATTTGACTTTAAAACCTCTTCCTGCGAATTTGAAGTATGTATTTCTTCAAGATGAGGCTTTGCCGCTAATTATATCTTCTTCCTTGACGGACTTACAAGAGGAAAAACTAATGAGAGTTTTGAGAGAGTACCGCGGAGCATTTGGATGGACAATAGCTGACGTTAAGGGCATTAGTCCTAGCGTATGTATGCACAAGATCTCCGTGGACCCTGAAAAGAAAGCGGTTGCACAACCTCAGAGGCGTTTAACCCCACAATTAAAGGACGTCGTTAGGGATGAAGTTATAAAAATGCTAGAAATGGGAATTATATTTCCAATTGCTGATAGCGAATGGGTAAGCCCTATCCATGTAGTTCCCAAGAAGGGAGGATTGACGGTGCAAGCCAACGAGTTGAATGAGTTAATTCCTGTGAGGCTAATCACTGGTCATCGAGTGTGCATAGACTTTAGGAAAATAAATAATGCAACTCGTAAGGACCACTTTCCTCTTCCCTTCATCGATCAAATGCTCGAGAGACTGAGCAGGCATGCTTTCTATTGTTTTCTCGACGGATATTCGGGATACTATCAAATCCACATCTCACCCGAAGATCGTGAGAAAACAACGTTTACATGCCCATATGGGACATTTGCGTATAATCGAATGCCATTTGGATTGTGTAACGCCCCCGCGACATTTCAACGATGTATGATGTCATTATTTGCGGATATGGTAGAAGATTTCTTGGAAATCTTTATGGATGATTTCTCCGTATTTGGAGACGATTTCGATTCATGTCTCGCACATCTAGCACGAGTATTGAAGAGATGTGAAGAGACTAATCTTGTGCTTAACTGGGAGAAGTGTCATTTGATGGTTACGGAAGGTATAGTACTAGGCCACCGCATATCAAATAACGGTATAGAGGTGGATAGAGCCAAAGTCGAGGTGATCGAGAAATTACCTCCACCTACTAATCTTAAAACTTTGCGAGGTTTTTTAGGCCACGCTGGATTTTATCGTAGGTTTATCAAGGACTTTTCCTTAATCTCTAGACCTCTTACCGAATTATTGGCCAAGGATGTGCCATTCGTGTTTTCTAATGAGCGCATAAAAGCTTTCAACGAAATAAAAAGTAGACTGATCACTGCACCCGTTCTGGTCGCACCGGATTGGGATCTTCCGTTTGAACTGATGTGTGATGCAAGTGATACTGCTGTAGGTGCCGCTTTGGGTCAGAGAAAAGATAAGATTTTTAGGCCCATTTATTATGCAAGCCGGACTTTGAATGCTGCCCAAAGAAATTACGCCACAACGGAGAAGGAACTTTTGGCCGTTATCTTTGCTTTTGACAAATTTAGATCTTACATAGTAGGATATAAAGTCACTGTGTGGACTGACCATGCGGCTCTTAAGTATCTCCTAGAAAAGCAAGATTCAAGGCCGAGACTGTTGAGATGGATTCTACTTCTGCAAGAATTTGACGTAGAAATCCGAGATAAGAAAGGAAGTGAGAACGTGGTGGCCGATCATCTATCGCGCTTACAATTAGAGGATGGTGAGGAATTACTTGAGATAGGAGAATCTTTTCCTGATGAACAACTTTTCTCCATCACCACCATCGGGGGACATGATGATTGTGCTGCAGTTTCTTCGCGAATTGAGGTTGTGAAGGAGAAGAAGCAACCATGGTTTAGTTTGTTTGTCAATTATCTATCCGCAAAGTACCTACCACCAAATCTCACTGTCCAAGAAAGGAAAAAATTCTTTAAAGATCTTAGACACTACTATTGGGATGAGCCTTATTTGTTTAAGCTAGGATCTGATAATATTTTTCGAAGGTGTGTGCCCGAAGAAGAGTATAATGATATCCCGAAGCATTGTCATTCCTATGAAGTTTGGAGGGCACTACGGGGAGAAAAAACTGCGGCTAAGGTCCTCCAATGCGGTTTTTATTGGCCGACATTGTTTAAGGATGCACGGCAATATGCAAAGGCATGTCATGCTTGTCAAATGACGGGTAATATTTCAAGGAGGAATGAGATGCCACTCAAGAGCATCTTAGAAGTGGAGCTTTTTGACGTTTGGGGAATAGATTTTGTTGGACCCTTCACTTCATCATTATCTAACCGATATATCTTAGTTGCTGTAGACTATGTATCCAAATGGGTTGAGGCCATTGCTTCCCCTACTAACGATGCTAGGGTTGTGGTTAGATTCTTGAAGAAGAACATTTTTACAAGGTTTGGGACGCCTAGGGCAATTATAAGCGACAATGGTAGTCATTTTTGCAATAAACCTTTTGAAAGGTTGATGATTAAGTATGGGGTTCGACATAAGCTAGCAACTGCATATCACCCCCAGACTAGTGGACAGGTAGAAGTCACCAATCGAGAGATAAAGCATATCCTGGAGAAAACTGTCAATACGACTAGGAAGGATTGGTCGATACGTTTAGATGACGCTTTATGGGCTTATAGGACTGCATATAAAACCTCGATTGGAATGTCACCCTATAGGATTGTTTTTGGAAAGGCATGTCATCTACCGGTGGAACTGGAGCACCGGGCCATGTGGGCAACAAGGATGCTAAATTTTGATGAGACGTTGGCCGGTGAGAAAAGGATGTTAGAATTAACTCGCCTAGAGGAGTTTCGTTTAGAGGCATACGAGAATGCCAAGATTTTCAAGGAGCGCACGAAGAAGTTTCATGACAAAAAGATTCTGGTGAGGACCTTTCAAGAGGGTGATCTGGTTCTCTTGTACAATTCGCGCTTAAGACTCTTCCCGGGTAAGTTGAAATCAAGATGGTATGGCCCATTTCAAGTACAACAAGTCTTTCCTTCTGGAGCGGTGGAGCTATTCAATTTAAAAGACGAGTCCAGATTTGTGGTCAATGGACATCGTATTAAGCATTATCACGGGCTTCCGCCTGCTGCTGAGGAGGAGGTTTTGTACCTCGATGACCCTGTCTATGAATAAACCATCTTGAGCTGAGTCGAGCTAGCGACTATAAACTTAGAACTACTACCTATAACTATTTTTTTCGTTTTTCTTTTTAATAAAGTAGCATGCGCCTATCACGGTTTTTTTCATCTCGCCATGTTCCGAGTCTAAGTTCGGAATAAACGATGTTTTTTCCTTGATAGCCGTCATGTGAGTTTTTATTTAGGTTTAAATCCCTTTTGGTCTTGTCCATGGCAGTATAAAGTAAAGTGGCTTAAACTGTTTTTTAGATATCTATATCTAATTACTGCCACGTTATTTTATAACTTCCATAGACATGGTATTTGACGATTTCGTGGAGCTTGTTTGTTTATACAGGATGTGTCTGTCTCTCCACGCTGTGCCGATGATTACTCCGATAATGTTCCTTTACTTGGGAGCCGTTTCCAGAGCTAAGTCTTTCATCTTGAACTCTCATTTATATTTGTCATTGAGGACAATGCCATGTTTAAGTGGGGGGCAGGGGACTTAGCTATATATTGTGCTATATGTTGAAAAAGTCAAGAGGAACGGAATACTGAGACAATATTGAGCCAAATTTAAAAATTTTATGGACAAATGCCAAGTTGTTTAACTCGTACCCTTAAACTTGTAAAGTTCTTATACCTAGAATTAATAGGAAATGAACCAAGTTGCGTGAGTACGTGGTCATATTATACTTTTGCGATAAATTGTTAGTAAACTTAAGGATATTCATGCCAACAATTGCAAGTAGTTAGGTATTGTTCAATTACTCAACATGTGAATCGCTTAGTACCGCATGAGTTATAATAATTGAAAGAAGTATGTGTACATTGCTTAGATAATTGGTTATGAAGACCCAGTGTCGACATTTGTCGACTGATGTATTCTGATCTTCTAGCCAACAAAAGCGGAGTAATAAGCTTGGGACGTACCTGTGTTTTGACAATGTATTAAAACACTGGGCTTGTAGTAACATTACCAAAGTAGCCCCGCGCTTGTGGTAATATTCGATGCTATGCTTAATCTAAGATAGGGGGATACTGTATGAAAAGTTTTCTTCCTTGAGGTTAGTAGTATTCGAAAAATATGCAAAATTGAAAAAAAAATTCAAATTTTTAGAGGCTTCGAGTAGTACTCAGTCTCCAAGTCCAAAAACCCTATAGATACGCTCTTGCTTATTGTTCTAGTGCTTTAACCATTGCGAGGCATAAGAAGTATGAATGCTGATGTTGGTGAATTTAGATATGAAGTCTGCATAAGCTCTAATCTTGCTACATTTATATAAAACCAATGCACATGCACACAATCACTTCGATTCATAGCGAGTAGTGAATAATGCTTATCTTATGAGCATGACTGGTATGAGTTGACTCGGGTTTCTTGTGTAAGTATGAGTTGACCATAGAAAATGTTGTCTTGGGGAATGACTTATTGATGCTTTGTTCGGGACGAAGCAAAGTTTAAGTGGGGGGCATTTTGATGACGGTTAAAATATACCTATTTATGTCATCAATTATAACCTTAAATCGGAGTTAATTATATATATTTCATATTAAATCACGCGTTTATATTTATTATTTAATGATAAGTGATTATTAATGTGATAATTGGTATTTAGCTATTTTTATTATAAAAGGCCAATTTATTTGTGTGATCAATGCTGATTTTGCAGATCATAACGAATCGGGAAGATAATTATCACGCAATCGAGAAATCTCAAGATAAATAAGGAAGAAAATCGGAGCATTAATGAAAAGATTAATCAGATCAATTCAAAAGCATGGAGTGGGGAACAAGTCAGATAAAGCGGAGTGAAAACGCGTAAAGAGGGAGGCTCGGTCGACCGAACCATGCCATTCGGTCGACCGAGCGTGTACGTTCGGTCACCCGAGCCTAACTTGATAAATGCATGTCAATCTTCTGGATTCTCCCTATGTCGGCTACAACTCCTATATAAACAGCAGCTACGGAATTGAGAAGACACACCACTACAACACAAAACAATTCATACAATTGTAGCTTTTAAGTTTTTAGTTTTATTTTTATGTTCGTTCATTGTGGATTCATCGGATTCTCCGATTAGGGAGCACATTAAAGAGTGGGAGTCACTCTCGTCTTCGAGGGTATGACTATTCAATTATGCAATCTTTATTTGTAGATCTGATGTATTTTATTATGGAGTAGTTTTTATTTGTATTGATTGCGTGATGTAGATTAATTTACGAACCCATGTGTTTAGGTTAGAAACATTAAGAAGTAATCATGATTTGTTCTGACACAGAACTGTGTTCGGTCGCCCAAGGCATGTCTTTCGGTCGCCCGAGTGCTGTTGTTCGGTCGACCGAGCGTGGTGATGTGTAGGGCAATATTATGATCGGCTTCGACTACGTCGATTCTCTCGGATTGGAATTAAAACGAGTAATTAAACCTCGATCAACTTAATTATTTGTCATCATAATTTAACATGAAACCCAAAAAGTGATTTTTACTTAGGATATAGATTGAATCGGCATCTAAGAAGTACGCCTTACCCGAGGAATGTTGCTTAGATGAGGTTACGGTTTATACCGGCATCCCTAGTCTCGTAACTGTGTCAGAAGTTATATGAGATGGAGGCATTAAAAAGCGAAGTCACGTAATGGAGGCACGATGATTTAGATGACCTAACCGGGGCTAAATCTACCTTAGGGGATGACTCCCGTAGTCATAATAATTGATCTTTAACGTTTGTTTTATCTCGTAATCATCCTAATTCACATGGGGGAGTTATAATCTACTAGCGTAATCAATACAATTCGTTTAGATAATATCAACTGTATTATCCGTGTTTTAGTAGTCTTTAGTCTGTCTTTGTGGTCTTTTGTGTCTTGTGGTTGTCACTATTTTATTTTCTGCATTTAGTTGGTCGTAGACCGCCCTTTCAATTCAGTTTTAATAGGATAAAGTTGTGTTTTATTTGTGCCGAGTCTCTGTGGGATCGACCTCGACTCTATCTAGCCATACTACAATTGAACCTAGTTCTCTTGCTAGTGTGTTAGTAGGCATCGAGTTAATAATTTAACTTGACCTTCATCAAGGATCACATCATCTTTCCATTTATCATGCTTGTTGGCATTATTGTAAGTCTTAGGCTCTTTAACAACATCGATAGCATTAATAAATCTGGCATAATCTGCTGAGAGATTGTCCAGACACATGACTGCACTCAGCGGGTGTGGGGTCTGCTGAACAGTATGAGCACCCCTTGATAAAAGGTTGGTGATTTCCTTGTTCTTGTGGACTTTCTTAATTGTGTGGGTTCAGGTACCTGATTCACTGGTGCATACTTTTCATTAGATGCCTCAGCTGACCCTCATTCAGTAGATCATGAAAATTGTCCATTACTGGTAAAGGAATGAGCATGTCAGCAAGATATCTAGCCTTTCTTAACACATGTTGATATAGAGGAAAATAGTCTTATGGAATTGAGTATTTCTAGCAACAAAGATATCTTTGTTTGTAATGTCTAAGAGAATAGCACCCTTGGATGTATTTGAATTCCTAAGATAGACACAAGTCCAACATCTTGAGTCAAATTTTGTCCTGTACTATTGAAGTGTGCAAGAGAAGACTAAGAAACCAAAAAACTTAAACACAGAATAGTCCGCTTTAGTGCCGTAAAGCACTTCATGCACAGGGCTTTCCTTCACCAGTGGTGTAGGTTTAGCATTAATCAATTTTACAGCATGAAATACACAGAAACCCCAATATTCAATTGGTAAATTACTCTTGAACCTCAGTCCCCTAGAAACATTCAGCAGATGCTGATGTTTTCTTTCAATAATACCATTTTGTTCAGGTGTGTAGACACAAGATGTTTGATGTATGATGCCCTGTTGAGTATAGTAATCAGTGAGCTGGAACTCAGCTCCATTATCATATCTAATAACTTTGATAATTTTATGAAATTGTGTAGAAACAAATTTAACAAGGACAAAAGCTTCAAATTTATGCCTCATAAGAAAAACCTAAGTAAATCTAGAAAAATCATCTACAACAGTAAGAAAATATTGTTGTCCATTCACAGCATGCTGTCTTAAAGGGCCTCAAATATCCATATGAACAAGATCAAAAATAGAATGTACATCAGTGGTACTTAATGGAAAAGATTTTTCCTTTAGTTTTGTCATGGGACAAACATAACAGAGGTCATGATCCCAAAACTTGACATCAGCAGACTGTGAACTAATGACTTGTAGTCCCTTATCTGGGAAGTGTCCTAGTCTATAATGCCAAGTAAGAGCACCGTCTAATCTATCAGATAAGGTGTGATTTTCTACAGCATTGGTAACAAAATGTCTTATTGGTTGATCCCTAACATAGAGTCATCTGTGTAACTCAGCTGAACAAATCACTTTCTTGTTCTTGTCATGTAAAACACATTTGTTAGCAGAAAAGACAGCTTCTCCTTTTGTATGATTAATAAATGAAGGTAAAGATTAAAGGTTATACTTAAAACCAATAATGCAAAACACATCATGTAGGACCAGCTGAGGATTGACCCTTACTTGTCCTATATGTGTGACAGAAATATTATTTCGATTAGGTAATCTTATTTTTATAGCAGATGAAGTTTTAGGATTGTTTAATAGATCTAATGATCCTACAATGTGATCTGTGGCACCAGAGTCCAATATCCATTGTATAGATCTTACTAAATTTTGATCACATGTCCCTGTAGCAGGTGAGTAGTGTGTCATATTCTTAGCTGGCTGGCCAATAGTAAACCATGCATGTCTAGGAGGAACAGAACTCAGCAGAGCCATCAACTTATCAAGTTGTTGTGCAGTATGATTTGGAAACCCCGGTCTAGCAAACCTGTTTTGGGCCTGATCCTCTTCTACTGACTGTTTTTCCTCTACCGAATTAGATCTTTTTGACATGAAACAAGGAGGATAGGCATGTTTCTTGTAACAAGTCTCTTCAATATGACCATTAAATCCGCAAAAACTACATTGCACCTTTTTGGGATTCTTAGGTTTGGGATTTGCAGCAGAGTTAGGTCTGCTGACTATCTGATTTTGCCCATGTCAATGTTTTTGAGACAAAAGAACCATAGATTCTTAATTTTGGGCCCTATTAGCTACATATAACTTATGTATTTCAAATTTAATGGCCATTGCAAAGACATCATGGATTTCTGGAAAGGGTACCATCAGCATTGCCTGTGAATCCATTGGCTCAAACTCATCCCTCAAACCTTTTAGGAATTTGATGACATGTTCACCCTCTATATGATCAGTTAGTGTGTTGATTGCATTGCAATGACACTGACAATCACAAGAACAAACTGATACAAGATTGATAGTCTTGGTTTCTTCCTAGGGAACCATCAATTTTGTGAAATATTGATTGCCAGAATTAGTACCTTGCTTCAGCAGATGTATCTCTTCAAGAAGATCTAAAAGTCTTAAGGCATCAACATTAGAAAATCTTGCTACAAGATTCTTCCAAACTGCATGTGCACTCTTGAAGTATATCAAACTCTTTCCAATGGTGTTCTTTAGAGAATTCAAGATCCATGATCTCACCATTGTATCATATTGTCTCCATGCATGGAAATGTGCTGAATCTGCTTCCATCCTTTTGATTGTGCCATCTACGAAGCCAATTTTATTATTGGTGATTAACACCATCTCCATAGACATTTCCATGAATTATAGTTGTTGCCATTCATCAATGTCTGAACAAGAACTAAAGATGGATTCTCATTAAGATGAACATAAAACGGACTGAAAGAACTTATTTCTTGTTTCTTAGCTGCCATGGCTATCAAGAACTCCTGAATGGATCAGAAATCAACAATGAAAGTGAAATTACAGAAAAACAGATCATGAAATGATCAAAAAATTCAGGAAAATGATGACAATTTACTCTCAAGAAACTGAAATCTCAGAAAAGATGAAAATCACTCTCAAGATTCTTCAAACAATGGAGTGACGATGCTGGGTTTCGTCTATGAATAAATCCGGGTCGTTTAATCTAGGGATGATTGAATCAAGGATGATTTTGAGGGTGATTTTAGACTGAGCCTGAGAGTCACTCTCAGGTTGCCTACGTATCCTGTTATGTTCCAGGAATCAAGTCACACGTAGTTCCTGGAATGGGGTATTTATAATGACAACACTTGCCCTAACCCTAAGGTTAAGTCGGCTTATGTTATTGTCTGATTTACCTTTTAATGGGCCTTAACCCTTGCCCAAGTTATCACTGTTAATAGGCCTGGACAGCTGGTGCGGACTCTGTCTACGATGTCGATATTGCCGACCTGCGGTAATCGAGCCTGGGACTCATTGTCCTACACTGCTAGCTGGAGCAGACTGATCATCCTACACTGCTCGATAGTCGATCTTCGTGGCCTGGAGTCTACTAGATGGCCTTAGCCTCGAGCCTGGGCATCGACATGAATACCTTGACGTTTATTCAAATTATCGGGGACCAACTGTGAGGCATGCGTGTTTAGAGTGGACTTTGTCCGCATCCCGAGCTTTCCGTCTTGCGGTATCGAGATGGGCCCATCATCTCAGTTCCCTGATCATGTCGGTTGTCGATGTCTCATCTCGTAATTCGACCCTCGGGCTATCACTTACTCTTGTCCAGGAGGACTATCTCGTGACGCCACGTGGAGGTGCGATATTCGGTATCGTCATAAGCCACCCAGATCTATCTGAGCTCTTGAGGTCAGGTATGATCTGTCAAAGGTGTATCTCGTCCACTGTCATCCAATGCTTTGAATTTAAATCCGCCCTGCGGACTTACTTCCAGTGGAGTCCGAGTATGTCTGCTTTGCAGACTTTTTTGCCTTAGCATTATCTATCCCATGGACTTATAATGTGTGGCTAAGTTGACATCAACTTCGATGCCGTAGCTGTCGAAGGAATGATGAGATGTCCAACTTGGGATTGTCTTGGTTGAAATTGACTTCGATGCCGTAGCTGTCGAAGGAATGTATGAGATGTCTGCAGTTGGGACTGTCTCTGTCGAGGTCGACTTCTCTGAAGGATCTGATTTGCCCTGATTTTGGCCGTTGGCCTTATTGAAAAATTGTTACATTTTTCCTCTTTCTTTTGTCTTTGATATAGACTATCTTTCCTTATTACGGCCTTTGGCCTTATTGGCACATCAGCTTCTCTCATGTCGATGCATATATGTCGATATCTGCTCCCCAAGTATCATGAGACCCTTAGGTTTGGATCATATTTGTATTTTATTGGGCACGTTGTCCGACGTGCGGAC
This sequence comes from Gentiana straminea, assembly GCA_036785695.1. Lineage (NCBI taxonomy): Eukaryota > Viridiplantae > Streptophyta > Magnoliopsida > Gentianales > Gentianaceae > Gentiana > Gentiana straminea. Next base: position 388,665 of record JAVUPR010000398.1, on the reverse strand, counting down.
TCTTCCCCGTCCGCCTTGCAGATCTTTTTACTTTAGCAACCTTTGTCCCTTAGACTCGTTTTGCCTTGACGATGTCGACTGTCTTAGGCTGTAACGATGACGATGTCGACTGTCAACTTCTGAATTCGCCTCTTTGCAATGATATAACTATTTGGCCCGTCTTCGTGACTAGGCTTCTCTTTTTTTTTTGTTATAAATGCTGAAATTTTAACCAGTATTTGATGTCAAACACTTTTGTTGCATGTCGATTCCCATTTCTTTGCTCGCTTTTTCACTTGCTCGCTTTTTCATGAGTATTCAATGTCTACTCGTTGTTGCCCCCGAAGTATAATGCAGATTCATCATCTTCGTTATACTTTCAGTAGTTCCGTTTGTCGATCATATGTAACATGTCTTCCATGCCTTAGCTTTTTTTGGACTTTTCTTTGTTGTCGCGTAGTAGAAGAGATGCCCCTGGCCGTCTCCTTTCGTTTGTCGAAATAGACGCCCTTTCGGCTGTCGATATATATTTCCGGCTACGATGTCCTAGTAATTACTGTCTAGAAAGACTGGTAATACGTAATTGTCGCTCCGGATCTCGGTGTCGTGGTGTTTCTTTGTCGTTCATGACTCCTGACACATGACTGCTGAGAGATTTTGACATGATCTGAACTCGATGCCTTAGCTTTTTGGTTCAATGGAAATTTTAGCTTTACTGGCTGTCGATCGAAATGATCATGTTGTCCGACCTCGAAGCCCTAGTATATACTCTCCCTTAGGAGTCAAATTACGTCGTTGTCGATTCGGACTTCGATCATTGCGTTTTCCTCCCATTAGGACTCATCCACGTTGGCCGTCGACTGATGGCGTCCGACTTACGGATCCTCATAGACCGTTGAGTAGATCCTTTGTGGAGTGGATCCTCGAGATACGCAAGATGCTAGCCAACGAGGTTGCAATAACCATGGGGATAGTTCCCGAAATAAGAAGGCTCGTCTGCCATGCTCGGCTAGGAGAGTTCCAAGATAAGATAGATCGATCCCGGCATGGGGAGAGTTCCCAAAATAAGAAGGCTCATCCCGCCCCGCTCGGGCCGGGAGAGTTCCAAAATAAGATAGTTCCAAGATGAGATGCCGAGTCAAACTCAGACTTATTAAAGATTCGCTCATCGGTGAGCTCCAAATATGATGCCTAGATTTATTTTGCTTTAATTTTTGCGGTATTTTATCTCCTCTTCTTTTTGTTGTCTAATCTTTCACGTGTCGATGTCTTTTAGCTATTCGCTTGTCGAGCCTCGGCTCGTTTGCGCTTATCGATGTCGTGTTGCCCCCAAGTATATTATGAACCTCTCGGTTCTTATTGCACTTGAGATCGACTGTGATCGACTTGCTTGCCTTAACCTTTTTGCCTCCTCGGCTTATTTGGTCTTAGGCTGAGCGTTTCAATCCGACTATGCGAACTGTCCCTGGTCTTGGCCTTCTTTGCCACTTAGGCTCGTTCGGCTATCGATTGGGGCAGGTGGCCCGACTATGCGAACCGTCCTTTGTCCAGGCCTTTTTCGCCTCTTAGGCTCATTCGGCTTTCTACTGGGACAGGTGGCCCGACTATGCGAACCGTCCTTTGTCCAGGCCTTTTTCGCCTCTTAGGCTCATTCGGCTTTCGACTGGGACATTTGGCCCGACCATACGAACCATCCTTTGCTTTACCCTCGTTCGCCTCTTGGGCTCGTTCGGCTTTTAGCTTGGACCTTTGGCCCGACCCTGCGAACCGTCTCTATGTCTTTGCATTTGTTTCCCATTAGGCTAACTTTTCTTTTGGCAGTATTGAGGGGTCCGACCTGCGGATCCTCGTAGACCGTTGAGTAGATCCTTTGTGGTGTGGACCCTCGAGATATGCAAAATTCAGCAACTGGTGGGTGTCGGGTCGAAGAAACACGTGTCTGGTACAATAATCTCTGGGTGACTGGGTGTCAAAAGACTCCCGTTCGATCTTCCACCCTTGCTTCGACATCCGACCTACTGCGAGAGCAAACTGAATGCCATTTGTATTTGATGAATATTTGCCTAGGGTGTAGTCCTTTGGACTTAATTCCCTTGCGTCGTTGCTTTATAGGGTGTAGTCCTTTGGATTTAATTCCCTTATGCCCCTCCAATTATAGTATGAGTGCATGACTCATGGTACATTTGAATATGAGTCGACCTAGCGTTGTACTGCCTCATGGGCTTGACTTGGATATTGGGTCGGAGCTCGATTCGAGGGTCGTGCCTCGTCAGGCTTATGAACTGGTCGAATTAAATAACTCCTTATTCGACTGTCGCACTTCGTGGTGCTTATGAACTGGTCGAATAAGGTATCCATCGTGGGATCTTCCAACTGCCTCGCATTGTGGCTTATTGGCTGGTTGGGAGTGATATAAGCACTGTCATTGACTTGGCTTTATTCACTATTTTATTTTAACTCCATCATATCGAGGATTCGTTGTTGTGGTTGACTTTTGCCTCTTTTATCTTTCAATCACATGGACTTATAAGTAAGACATAATCTGAAAATAAAACCACTCCAATAAAATGCATCAAAACCAATTGTCGTATCGACTTATTACAAAGCATAAAAATGTGACAACAGAAATTAATCGAGATAGAGCTTATCTTATTTGGTGTAGTCTGTTGGTACCATGCATGCTTAGATGGCAAGCGGACTTACATAAGATTGCCTTCGAACTCCGAATATGATGACGAGCCGAGCTCGGTCTTATATAATATGATGCCGAGCCGAGCTCGGTCTTATTAAAGATTTGCTCGAGAGAGCTCCGAATATGATGTCGAGCCGAGCTCGGTCTTATATAATATGATGCCGAGCCGAGCTCGGTCTTATTAAAGATTTGCTCAAGAGAGCTCCAAATATGATGCCGAGCCGAGCTTGGTCTTATATAATATGATGCCGAGCCGGGCTCGGTCTTATTAAAGATGCGCTCAAGTTGACCTGCAAATATGAGGCCGAGCCGACCTCGGTCTCCGCTCGACCCGCTCTGTTCGGTAGGTTGAGTTCAAAAATAAGATAGCTCGACCCGCTAGTTCGGTAGGGTGAGTTCCAAAATAATATAGCTCGACCCTCCAGTTCGGTAGGGTGAGTTCCAAAATAACATAGCTCGACACTCTAGTTCGGTAGGGTGAGTTCCAAAATAAGATAGCTCGACCCTCCGCCGGTAGGGTGAGTTCCAAAATAATATAGCTCGACCCTCCGCCGGTAGGGTGAGTTCAAAAATAAGATAGCTCGACCCGCCAGTTCGGTAGGGTGAGTTCCAAAATAATATAGCTCGACCCGCCAGTTCGGTAGGGTGAGTTCCAAAATAATATAGCTCGACCCTCCAGTTCGGTAGGGTGAGTTCCAATATAATATAGCTCGACCCTCCAGTTCAGTAGGGTGAGTTCAAAAATAAGATAGCTAGACCCGCCAGTTCGGTAGGGTGAGTTCCGAAAGAAGATGGCTCATCCCGCCACGCTCGTCTAGGAGAGTTCCAAAATATGATGCCGAGTCGATCTCGGACTTTGGGCAAGACGAGTCCGTAGAGCTCGAATGCCGGTGCTCGATATCTCGAGTCTTTGTGGTGCAATGTAATTGTGATAAAAAAAAACATTACACATATAATAAAGGCTTACAAAGTGTATAAGAATTTCAAATCAAGATTGTAAGACCTGGAGAGCTAAAGAGCTCGGCTCGATCCTTGGAGCTCGAGAACTCGCTTCGTGGATAGCTAGATACGGTAGATAATTCGTTGCTTTCTCGGGCACCACAGCAGTGTCTTTCCGGTTGCAATCTGACCTCAAAACGGATTCCGATCGGCACAAAATTTGGAGGGATCGTTCTTCCCTCACTTTGCTTCGATGTGACCGGTGGAATTATTCTTTCGACGGCTCAATCTCCGGGAATAAGCCGCCGAATTGGCAGCTGCTGTCAAGAATCCTGTTGCGTTTTTTGTGCCTGCAGTAACTTCTTTGCCACGATCGAGAAATCATACGAACTCCGATCGGCCTAAAATTTTGAGGCATCGTTCGGTCTTGATAATTCTCGAATCTGACCGGTGGAAATCTTGTTCCGACAGTTCAATTGTCGGGAATATTCAGCCGACTTGGAACCTGCAGATTAGGGTTTTTCTCGCTTTTTTGTACGTAACGCAACTTTTAGGCGATGATCTGGATTCGAAACCTACTCCGATCGGCATGAAATTTTTACAGATTGTTCTTCTCTCTGTATTATTTAATATGACCGGAGGAATTTTCATTCCAACGGTTGAATTTACGGTAACAGGCCGCCGACCCGAAACTCGCGATTAGGGTTCTGCTGCGTTTTTGATACATCAGCAACTTCTTTGAGACGATCGGGCGATTAAACGAACTCTGATCGGCCTAAAATTTTGAGGGCTTCTTTTACCCCCCCTTCGTCTTCATTCTGACCGGTGTAATTCTTGTTCCAACGGTTGAAACTCCATAAACTAGCCGCCGATCTCGCTGCGTTTTTAGTGATACAACAGCATCTTTCCGGCAACGATCGGGTATCTAAATGGACTCCGATCGACACGAAATTTGGAGGGTTTGTGCGCCCCTCCTTCTTCTTCAATCTGACCGGTGGAATTCTTGTTCCAACGGTTGAAACTCCGGCAATAAGCTCGGATCTGACTGTGTTTCTGGCATGTTTCTGCCATTAACTTGACCACCATCACTCCTTGATCCAAGGTCGGAGGTTCAGGCTCTCCTTCTAGCGCCAATGACGATGCTAGGTTTCGTCTATGAATAAATCCGGGTCGTTTAATCTAGGGATGATTGAATCAAGGATGATTTTGGGGGTGATTTTAGATTGAGCCTGAGAGTCTCTCTCAGGTTGCTTACGTATCCTGTTGTGTTCCAGGAATCAAGTCACACGTAGTTCCTGGAATGGGGTATTTATAATGACAACACTTGCCCTAACCCTAAGGTTAAGTCGGCTTATGTTATTGTCTGATTCACCTTTTAATGGGCCTTAACCCTTGCCCAAGTTATCACTGTTAATGGGCTTGGACAGCTGGTGCGGACTCTGTCTACGATGTCGATATTGCCGACCTGCGGTAATCGAGCCTGGGACTCATTGTCCTACACGCTAGGCCGGGTGCGGATCGATCATCTTACACCGCTCGATAGTCGATCGTCGTGGCCTGGAGTCTACTAGATGGCCTTAGCCTCGAGCCTGGGCATCGACATGAATACCTTGACGTTTATTCAGATTATCGGGGACCAACTGTGAGGCCTGCGTGTTTAGAGTGGACTTTGTCCGCATCCTGAGCTTTCCGTCTTGCGGTATCGAGATGGGCCTATCATCTCGGTTCTCTGATCATGTCGGTTGTCGATGTCTCATCTCGTAATTCGACCCTTGGGCTATCACTTACTCTTGTACAGGAGGACTATCTCGTTACGCCACGTGGAGGTGCGATATTCGGTATCGTCAGAGAGAAACACAGGAAAACATTCAGAAATTCAGAAATTTCTGCTCTGATAACATGATGAAGTTTGTAGAATTATAAACATAAAATAAAATGCGGAATTATTATTGATGAACTGAAAGGTACAAGTTGGATTACAATGTAGCTGATCATGGGGTATTTATAACTTCATACACCTCATGAATCAGTTAGAAGTTAGTTACAAACGGTTACAACAAACTATAACTGAATAACCACTCTCTACATTAAACTATTCTAGATTGCTTCAGCAGGCTGCTGTCCTCATACTGTCAGCAGGGTGCATTAGTTGACTACACTCAGCATTCTTTTCAGCCTCTATACTGTAACAAAACTTGTATGCTGACTGTTTGAATCTTACATTGTCCTTTCTTCTAAGCAATCAAGATTGTAAAATCTTGGTTCTTTGCCTTGTTGGCCACACATGTTTTATAACTTTCAAACTTTCCATTGAAATAGCATTATAAATCTCGGGAAAGGGAACCATCAACATGGCTTGAGACCATTGGCTCAAACTCATCCATGTGTCCTTTCAAAAACGTCATCACATGTTCAATATCCATGTGATCCACCGGAGTACTAATGGTATTACAATGGCACTAAGGATTATTGGAACAACAAATGTTGAATTCTCTGCTTGCATTCACTATTTTACGAAAAGCGAGTATGCTTTCCCGCAAACTCCGAAATTCTTTGGAGAGAACAAGGATCCCTTCGGGGAGTTAGGTTGAAGCATGTCTTTGAGGTTTTAAGGAAATTGTAGTATGTTATGCTACATTGGTCTTGCAGAAATAGGAGTGTTGCAAAACCCGATGGACACCATATTGTAGTGAAAGAGCGATATGCCCTCCTTTTATATTGGAATATAGCGTTGCACGTGTTCTTATATGTTGATTTTAATTCCACCTTATGAGGTGTTTTAAAATCTTTATTGTTCGATGAGTTGAGCATAGGTTATTCCGAGCTCTTTATTTTTAAGGCGATAAATCCAAGCATAGTATCCTGTTTTTCTAGCCTCAACCATAAGTGCCTTAGCTGGGTAAGGTCTTTCACTGAGTTTGGTTGAAAATATCTTTCCTGAAAGGATTTAGTGGTCGGCGACCGACCTTATGTAGATGAGGCCGATTCTACAAACTTGTAGATGAGGTTTTCTTTCCAAGGTTGTAAGAGTATTCGTTCCTTAATATCTCGTAAGGTCTTAGTCATAGTCATAATGTCTTTTATGTTGCATTTATGCCTTTTCAGTGCCTGATGTAAGGTTTTTACTGCTTGATGTAATGTCTTTTGTGCCCGATGTAAGGTCTTCTCAGGTGACTTGCGCATCCCATGAATTTGTGTCTCGACTTCATTTAGTTGCCTTGTTATTTCAAGGTCTTGGTGCGTGACGTAAGATCGTTATTCCTTTGAATCTGCATTGTCTTCGGTGCCTAATGTAAGGACTTTATTGCATTGGCACTACAAGGTACGGGTCTTTTGTTCATAGTGGCTGATCATACCATAGTGTCGTGTATACAGTTTATTATTAACTTTTTGTGTGGTCGGCTTGGTCCGAACCGAATCATGGTTTATTATTTCCATGAAGTTTGAGCTATATTGTTGAACTATCAGTTGCCGCAGACTGGGGCTCCATCTTTTCTGGACCTGAGTCGCTTGCAGAGGTTGGCTTCGACTTTGTATATGGCGGAATACTTGTTCATCATTGCATAAAGAGTCTTATAGCTGTTTTTAATTAAAATGAGAAAACATAATTTTAGGTAGATGAGTATCGCCATTTTTTGTGCGGATAGCAAAATATGTAGAAAAGAAGACACATGGATGAAGATTGCCCGGCTCGTTCGGAGCGTCAATCATTTAGGTCTCGCTCGGGTCCTTTCTGATTGATGAAGGCATAGCACCTTCTAGCTGCATCCATGTCTCATTTAAGCTAGGATGTTCCTGCAACGGCCGGTGGGGAACTTGAGGCTGACATACAAAGATGAAATATTTTCCTGCAAATCGATAATGGCAGGTCTTCCCAAGATAATTTCATACGCAGATGTACATTTTACGACCGCATAGTTAAGCGGGAGGGTTTTACTCCCCCAACATTTTCCGAAAGTTATTTATAGGAAAATCATGCCTAGAGGTCGGACCGGGATTCTGGTAAAGCCATAAAGTGATACCGGCATAAGATGTTCTCTTTAAACTTTTGTTGTTGAAAGACATTTTGGTAGAAAATACTTACGGCGCATCCCATGTCAATGCACATTATTTTGATCAGGAGCAGGACCTCTTCAATGACAATCTCTCCGGTGAGCCCTTTTATATATATATATATATATATATATAAAGTCTCTTTAAACATTTGTTGTTGAAAGACATTTTGGTAGAAAATACTTACGGCGCATCCCGTGTCAATGCACATTATTTTGATCAGGAGCAGGACCTCTTCAATGACACTCCCTCCGGTGAGCCCTTTTATATATATATATATATATATATATATATATATATATATATATATAGATACTGGTAATTTGATGTATGTTGAAGCTACCATGTAACTAAGAAGTATGTTAGTGAAAGACCGTTAATATTTGTCTTGAAGTATGAAACGTATGTAGCAATAATACATTGTGGTTATATAATTATACACAACGATGCTTTGATTATTTAATGGGATTTGTGGTAAGCAGAGTCTTTGATGTTTCACCTTTTACATTTATGCTCATAGCACACCTCACAAGGCTTAATGACTCGAGAAATTTTTAATATTCTCCGGTCATGCAGGCTGAACGGTCCGTTTTCCAGAAATTTACTTGAGTTTTTGGGTCGCGTCGTTACATCGTTGAACTGGGTGTGTGAAACCTTTGCTTCGATTTCTTCCTTTACTTGGTAATCTATCATAGGGTAATGGCGTTGAACCATGACATTCCTTTTCAGTTACTTATCTTTAACCTTCTAGCAATTTATGCTAAACTAGTTTCAAGCAGAAGGTAGACCTTTTCAAGATGCCTTCCGAACCTATCTAGCCAACCAACATTTGAACTCCAAAACTTCTATTGAATTTCAATCCAGATTAATGTACCTCGTACCATTCAGTTTTAATTCTCTTTCAGGCCATTTATAGCCATGAACCGCCAGATATGCCTTTTGATTTTTCCATCCTCTGTTTGACGTTTCTATTCCAATTTTGTTACACCGGTTGAAAGTCTATTTTATTTTAACCTTGAGCATTTATTCCTTGGCAGTGTACTTTTCCTCTCGTGTAGTGCAACCTTGAATCTTTGATTTGAATCATCAATAATCGTTTAAACTTCCTTTGAAAGTTCGAATTAATTCTTGGAAATCAAACCTTATCCAAAAATTCTTAAGTGTCGTTTCCTCTTCACTTAAAAATCTTGCTTACCGCTTACTTATTCAAACTTTGATATTCCCTTACAATTCCTTGAGGGAATTTCTATTTCTATTAAATCCTAAAATAACCTCTCTTTGACTATTGCAAACTTGGTCACTTCTTGGCAAGTGTTTATTTTATTCTGAGACCTTCTGGTGTACTCGTTTTGTCTCCATGGCTCTTTCATGTTGAGATTCTTGCTCTCTTTTGATTTCTATCTTTTTAGTCCATATGGTGCTCGACCTTGCACCTTTACCTTGATTTCGGTTGTGTGATGTTGCCTTTAACGTCTCCACTTTCTCAAGGCTTATATGAAAGCTTATTACCTTGCTTTCAAGTTGCCTCTGAAGTCTTTGTAGACCACCGTATCTTGCAGAATTTCACTCTCTCAAAAGAACTTCATCTGCAAGGTGTTCTTTTGTTTTCCTTATGGTGGCTATCTTTTGTATTATGATACAGTGCCTCATTCTTCATTCTGGAACCAACTTCGACTTTCATCAGCACGGGATCATCTTGTTTTACTTGTAACCCAAGCAACCTGCCTTATTTCAAGTGCACTATATCTTCCCTTGGCATACCTAGTTGACATACCACCCTGGTACCTAACTTCTCACTTTTCAATTTTATTTATTTTCCAAGATAGCCCTAATTGGCACGAGAATTGGATCAGACCGTCAAAGGGAAAGTATGGCAATGCATGTTCTCCACCCACAGGGAGTCTCAGAAGTCCTTCAGCTGGGATCCTCGTAGCTCTTTAGCAAGCTTGTGGTGCCATGATGGAAGTTGAGATCGAAAGAAGTCAAGTATGCCAGAAGTGTAGTTTCGGCTTGGAAGATTCAGCTTTCCGAGTATAGGGCAGCAGGAGCAAGCAAAGAGTGTTGAACCGATGATTTCAAGATTCGAGGCAATTGATGAGTTCGTGAAGAAACAAGACAAAGACCAAGTTGTCACCGGTTACAAGTGAGTGGCTGGAGCCCAACCAGCCATTGGTCACGAGTTAGATGAAGATAGCAACCGTCGGCATCGGAATCGGCTTTGGGTTCCGAATGCGGAAGATTGTGACGGACAATGAAGAATGAAAACCTCGAGATGGCAATTGCAGTTCATCTCGGAGCGACCAAGATGTACAAGAGTTGAAACAGTACTACTGACGATCTTTCATGAAGATAGAGATAGAAGAACGTGAGTTTTCTAGGATGAAGTGGAGCGACGACAAAATACGAGACCAGAGTTGATACGTCAAGGCAACGTGAAGATTGAAGTGGATCGTCGCAACCTCAAGTTGGCTTAAGACAAGCAAAAGAGTTGGGAAGATGGAAGAAGAAGAAGACTGTACGAGTTAGGAGACGAAACGCTTTGCAAAGTCCAGAGTTCAAGTACCTCTCGGTTACATTCGAGTTTCGAGGACGAAACTCCTCTTAAGGGGGAAGGAATGTAACATCCCGACTTTTCATAAAAGGGTAAAATAGTCATTGGGTGTATTTACTACGACCTAATTATTATTTATCCTATTTATTTAATTAAGAAGGTTTAATTAAAAGGATTTAGTTATTATTTAAAATGAATTTAATTAATAACTATAAAAAAGGAAATTATCCCAAAATATCTTATTTTGGTGTTACACGCAACTTTAAAGAAAAAAAAGGGATGGAACGGCAATCTGAAGGAACCAATGCAGAAGAAAAACGAAATAAAAGGGAGAACCGTGTGATCAATCCGTTCACCTGTTCAAGATGCCGCATGAGAGAAAAGTGATCAGCGCGAAGAGACGCAACTTTGGAAAATAACATCTCTCAATTTCGTAAGTTTTCGATTTAGCCCTAGTTTTTGGTATTCGTAGAGTTCGATTCTTCAAAAATTCGTATCTTTCAATCCGTAGCTCGTTTCGCAGACATGAGTAGTCGAAACGATCGTCTTGGAGCGTAGAATAATCTAAAAATAGTTTCGCAGCAATTAATCCAGGTAATCTGCAGTTTTATGCACTTTTTCAGTTTCGTTTTTTTGCCAGAAAATAGGATTTTAGGGTTTCTTGTTGATCAAATAGGTTTTGGGGTTGAGGATCAACAGTTGTTGCAGTTGCTTGGTGTTTTGCTTTCAGTTTTGCTGGAAATTAAGGTAAGAGGCTCTTCCTAATGAGTAATTATAGTTTTATAATGATAGGTTGAGTTTTGGTGTTATTTGGTGATAAAATTCATGCTAAGTTGTACTTAATAAGATGTGATATGTTTTGGTATATTTGTGTTGAGTTTTAAATTTCTATTTTTTTGATCTAATAACATTAAATGAAAATGAACAAGCCCCGATTGAGTTTCTGATTCGTTCAGTTAAAACACCGAATGTACTCTTAAAGGGAGTTGAAGTTCGGATCCGTCGGAAGAGCATGAAAAGGGGTTGTGCTTTGATGAACTAGTATTCATCAATGTCGTGTATTTGCTAGGACTTGTCCGTGTCTAATGGTCTAGGAAAGAGAGTAGTGTATGTGAGGGAGCTTACCTGAAAACACTTAGGTGACTAGTTAATTCACAATAATAAATACATATGTGTAGATAAAAGCTAAAACGTCATTTATTCTCGGTTAGGCACTCTTTCATATCGGCGATGTGATACGTTCATAAAAGGTGAACAACGCTGCTGGCCTATAAACGGCTGAATGGCAGTGGAGGAAATTCATCGGACGTATACGCATACCGGGGAGACCCCGGAGCTAATCGGTGCTAATCACCGTTAGTTAGCAAGTATATCTTCAGGCTGATGAACGCCATGCGTAGTGTCCTTGAGTAATGATGTAACAAAGATAAGCTAAGCTAGAAATGTTTAGTCATGACATGTCGATGGGCATGGATTGAACCCTAGATTGAGTCGGTCTCATAAAGATAATTAATAATCATAATAATACACCCTCGTTGTATAACTTAGTTATTCATTAGTTTCTCACTTTTACTAAGTACTTTGTACTTACCTCTTTTGCATTTTCTTTTGTATGCATTGTGGGGTGAGAAGACGAACAGGTTGATCAGGTAGATGACGACTTTTGAAGGCTTTGAGGTCTTGACGAAGTTTCTAGTTCCTTTTCCTTGTAAAGGTTGTACTAGACTAGTTGTATTTATTTTCTTAGACTTGTTGTACTTCTACTTTTAAGACCTCGTATTGTATAAGTCTTTGGGTTTTTTCATCGTTGTAATTTAACTATCCATCTTTAGTATGGTTAATTTCTATTCTTAGTAGCATTTATGTTTTACCCGAATCTTTTTAGCTTCCGTTTGCTTTTATTTGATACGACGACGTAGAGGCTTGCGTATAATATTAGATTTATTTAATGCTATACGCGCCGAACGTTTCTCTTCCGGATAAGGGCTCGGTATCCGGGAGCGGGACGTTACGGTTGGTATCGTAGAAAAAGCGTCTTTCTTTCCTTTGCTTCTTCTTCCTCGAAGATAAGATTTCTTTAGACCTTTTTGAACCTTTCTTATCTTTCTTGATCTTGGTGGTAAATTCTCGTAGGATTAGGAATCCTTAGAACGTGATTAAGTTGCCCTAGGACCAAGTGAAAAGTCTCCTTAGGTGAAGGTTGAGTTTTAAGCTCATATCTCTTATATGTGATCCTCTTAAGTTTTGTTCCTTTCGAGAACCCTTACTAGGATCCCTCTTTCCTTGGAATCTTCGAATCTTTCTCTATTTTTCTTTCTTTTTGAGGTTTTAATTGCTTTTGTAATGCTAAATTTGGTTCAAATCACTTCCTTGTAACTTGGTGTTGTGCAAAACGAGTAAACGATTTTGTTCACGTTTCTACATGTCATGTTATATTTTTTTTTTGTTCTAAGAATTCTGTTAATTTTCAGCCACATAGAAAGTTGTCTTATCCACAATTTCTCTCTTTACATCAATTTAGTTTTCAATATGGATTGTTCACAAATTGTTTAACAAGGAGGGGTACTGTTCTGAAAATTCTGCAGCGATACTCTTACTTATCATTCTGTTTTGAATAAGCTAAACACCTCCAAATGACTTGGATTTTTGGTATGTTGTAGAAAACATCCTGCACTATAATTTTGTTTTGGAACAAAGTGCAAATTCGTTTTGGTTTGAGAACAATCTGCAACACACGACAGTTGATGAAGTCTTGAAAAATTTTGACAGCTTATAGCAGTAGATGAAAAGAATTATTTTGACCGACCTATGGCTTCCCAAAAATTTTGATTTTTGAGCATCATATGTAAAACTTATATACTCACAGATTTTCTCTTTGCCTCATGTTCAAAATCAACTCTGTTTGTTTTGTCCAAATCAATTATTTCATGGCTTATGTATGCACCCGAATTTTCAAAACCATTTAAGTCCTCGGCCAAGAAAGGATAGATGTCTTTCTTTCACCCCGTAAATTATAGTGTAGTAGGTTATAGGAGATGAGAATACTTTGATTTATCGATTCTTAAGCTAGTTGTTACCCAGGATAAGAAGTTTGGTAGGTAGAGACTAGGTGTTGTCGTTATAGTGCTCCTCGATGGCAAGAAACGATTGCGTGGTGATTTTCCAATCTTATGTCTTCATTAATAAGATTCTCTTTTATAATCATCTAGTTTCCTACTTGGTTATCCCGATTTCAATGTTTCTCTATCCATACTAATTGTAACTCATGCTCTGGTTAAATCCTCCATTTGAAACTCGGTAAAAGTCTCTTATTACGAAGTTTTGTTTTCCAAGTGTGTACATTCATTTGATGTGCCTTATTTTTTTTAAAGATGTTTTCATCGTGTCAAATGCTTGATTTAAGAAAAATAAGTTTCTCATCCTTCGAACTATTTGAACTGACAATTGCATATCCTTCAAACTATATCATGTTTAGCTATTTTGGGGCAACACACTTTTGCATCCTAGTGATTACCCTTACTGCATCCCTTACAAGATGTTTTAGTACATACAAATTTTTGTTTAAAGACTCGACTCTACAAATCCTCCGTTTTCTCTTTTTGCTATCGCTTGGTTTATGTTTACCAAAATTCTTTGGCCTTTTCTTTGCTTGAGATGGTTCTACACTAACTCCATGTGTAATTTTATTCTTTCCAAGTACTCCTCATTCGTTTCAACTAATAGTGTTAAAGGTCTCTTACTTTGGCACATACTTTTCATCATCCTCGTGTTTGGCTTTACCCAACATGAGTGAATGCTTTTGTTTCCGTGTTTTCCCTTCAGGTTAAACAACTTACCGTGTTCCAAAAATTCTGAATATTTTTAGAAAATTAGATTACTATCTTATCTACAATTTCTCTTTTTACACCAACTCGATAATTGTTATGGATTGTTCAGAAAATTCAAGTTTATGCCGGACACTCTGTCCAGAAAATCTGCAGCAGCACTTTCACTTCTTCTTCTGTTTTGGACTGGTTAAACACCTTCAAATGACCTGAATTTTTTTCTATGTTGCAGACAAAACTTTTATCTACAATTTTCCTTTTGGAATTATGTTCAGATTCTTTTTAGTTTGATCTCGATTTGCAATTCAACTCAGTTTATGAATCTGGAAATTCTGACAGCTTGTGCAATCGTCCGAAATAACTGTTTTTGACCGACCTTATCTCATTAAAAAAATTCCAATATTTTTATATCACCTGGAAAACTCTAGTATCTAAATAGTTTCTCTTTGGATCGTGCTCAAATTCCTCTTCGTTTGTTCTTTAAAAATTTGATAATGTCAAATCTGGAGTAAATATCATACACAGCAACCTAAAAGGGATTTTCACCCCTTTGACTTGGGGTTTGGGCTAAGAGGGTAGTAAGTTACGACTGTTATGTTTAGGAGTTCCCCGAAGTTTGATCTCCTTCTGAGTTAAACCTTTTAGTAGGAGTTTGTAAAACTAACGTTATAATTTCTTTTGCAGTTTTAAACAAGAACCAATATGCTATCCTCAAGCATGCCATGTTTGATGTTCAGACCCTTTTCATGCCCTTTTATAATTATACCTTTTCTGGTGATGTATTTATCATGTAATCCCTCATTTGAGAGATCTTTAAACTCAACAAATCATTTTCACATGTTGTTATGAATTACCTCAGAAATATGTCTCTATAAGCCTTTCTTTTGAACAAGTTCTTACCTTCTTACTTTTCAAATCAAGAAACAAGTTCTCTTCAAATTCTACATTGTTGCACTTCCATATTTCTTTTCAAATTCAAATTTGACCAAGCCTTCTGATGTCAGAACATTTTTTTTTACTTGTGTTCATTCTCAGCTTCTCTCCTAAGGGTAGTGTCGATGTTGTAACTATTTCACCTAATGCTTTGTATGTTCTTTTAAGGTATGCATATCTCCTTTTGCCGGTCGAATTTTTAAGCTTACCATGACATTCCTTTTCGCTTACTTATCTTTAACCTTCTAGCAATTTATGCTAAACTAGTTTCAAGCAGAAGGTAGACCTTTTCAAGATGCCTTCTGAACCTATCTAGCCAACCAACATTTGAACTCCAAAACTTCTATTGAATTTCAATCCAGATTAATGTACCTCGTACCATTCAGTTTTAACTCTCTTTCAGGACATTTAGAGCCATGAACCGCCAGATATGTCTTTTGATTTTTCCATCCTCTGTTTGGCGTTTCTATTCCAATTTTGTTACACCGGTTGAAATTCTATTTTATTTTAACCTTGAGCATTTATTCCTTGGCAGTGTACTATTCCTCTCGAGTAGTGCAACCTTGAATCTTTGATTTGAATCGTCGATAATCGTTTAAACTTCCTTTGAAACTTTGAATTAATTCTTGGAAATCAAACCTTATCCAGCAATTCTTAAGTGTCGTTTCCTCTTCACTTAAAAATCTTGCTTACCGCTTACTTATTCAAACTTTTGATATTCCCTTACAATTCCTTGAGGGAATTTCTATTTCTATTAAATCCTAAATAACCTCTCTTTGACTTCTGCAAACTTGGACACTTCTTGACAAGTGTTTATTTTATTCTAAGACCTTTTGGTGTGCTCGTTTTGTCTCCATGGCTCCTTCACGTTGAGATTCTTGCTCTCTTTGATTTCTATTTTTTTATTTTATCCTTCTGGTGCTCGACCTTGCACCTTTACTTTGTTTTTCTGTTGTGTGATGTTTCCTTTAACGTCTCCACTTCCTAAAGGTCTATATGAAAACTTATTACCATCCTTTCAAGTTACCTCTCGAAGTCTTTGTAGACCACCGTATCTTGCGTAATTTCTCTCTCAAAAAAAAATCATCTCGCAAGGTGTCCTTTGTTTTCCTTTTGGTGGCTATCCCTTGTATTATGATACAATGTCTCATTCTTCATTTGGAACCACCTTCAACTTTTCCCCAACACGAAATCATTTTGTTTTGCTTGTAACCCAAGCAACCTTTCTTATTTCAAGTGCATTGTATCGTTCCTTGCCTTACCTAGTTGACATACCACCCCGGTACTCAACTTGTCACTTTTCAACTTCTTTTATTTTCCAAGCTAACCCTAATTGGCACAAGGATTGGATATGACCTCCGAGAGAAAAGTATGGCAAATCATGTACTCATCCCCCACGAGTCTTAGAAGTTCTTCACTGGGATCCTTGCGCTCTTTTCAGCAAGCTTGTGGTGCCATGATGGAAGTTGAGAAAAGAAGTCAAGTATGCCGAAGTGTAGTTTCGGTTGGGAAACTCAAGCACTCGAGACATAGGTACGCAAGAGCAAGCAAAGAGTGTTGATCCGATGATTGCAAGATTCGAGGCGCTTGATGAGTTCGTGACGGAACAAGATGAAGATACAAGTTTTCACCGGTTTACAAGTGAGAGGTCGAACCGACCAGCCATTGGTCATGAGTTAGATGAAGATGGCAACAGTTGGCATCGGAATCAGCTTTGGGTTCTGAGTGTGGAAGATTGGGAAGGACAATGAAGAATGAAAACCTTGAGTTGGCAATTGCAGTTCATCTCGGATCGACCAAGAAGTACAAGAATTGGAACATTACTACGCGACGATCTTTTATGAAGATAGAGATAGAAGAACACGAGTTTTCGGGATGAAGTGGAGCGACACAAAATACGAGACCGGATTTGATACGTCAAGTCAACGAGAGATTGAAGTGGATCGTCGCAACCTCAAGTTGGCTCAAGACAAGCAAAAGAGTTGGGAAGATGGAAGAAGACGAAGACTGTAAGAGTTAGAAGACGAAACGCTTCGCAAATTCCAGAGTTCAAGTACCTCTCAGTTACATTCGAGTTTCGAGGACGAAACTCCTCTTAAGGGGGAAGGAATGTAACATCCCGACTTTTCGTAAAAGGGTAAAATAGTCATTGGGTGTATTTACTACGACCTAATTATTATTTGTCCCATTTATTTAATTAAAAAGGAATTAATTAAAGGATTTAGCTATTAATTATAAAGGATTTAATTATTGGCTATAAAAAGGAAATAATCCCCAAGTCATCTTATTTTGGTTTCATACGCAACTTCGAAGAAAAAAGAAAAGGAACGGCGGCAACATAGCAACCAACGCGCGAGAAGAAAAACGAAATAAAAGGGAGAACCGTGTTATCAATCCGTTCATCCGTTCAAGATGCCGTAGGAGATAAAAGTGATCAGCACGAAGAGACGCAACTTTGGAAAATAACATCTCTCAATTTCGTAAGTTTTCAGTTTAGCCCTAGTTTTCGGTGTTCGTAGAGTTCGATTCTTGAAAAATTCGTATCTTTCAATCCGTAACTCTGTTTTTCGCGCCATGAGTAGTCGAAACGATCGTCTTGGAGCATAGATCATTCTAAAAATAGTTATGCAGCAATTAATCCAGGTAATCTGCAGTTTTATGGACTTTTTCAGTTTCGGTTTTTTTGCAAAGAAATAGGATCTTAGGGTTTCTCGTTGATCAAATAGGTTTTGGGGTTGAGGATCAACGCTTGTTGCGATTGCTTGACGTTTTGCTTTCGGTTTTGCTGGAAATTAAGGTAAGAGGCTCTTCCTAATGAGTAATTATAGTTTTATAATGATAGGTTGAGTTTTGGTGAGTTTTGGTGTTGTTTGGTGATAGAATTCATGCTAAGTTGTAATTAATAAGATGTGATATGTTTTGGTATATTTGTGTTGAGTTTTAAATTTCTATTTTTTGATCTAATAACATTAAATGAAAATGAACAAGCCCCGATTGAGTTTATGATTCGTTCAGTTAAAACACCGAATGTACTCTTAAAGGGAGTTGAAGTTCGGATCTGTCGGAAGAGCATGAAAGGGGTTGTGCTTTGATGGATTAGTATTCATCAATGTCTGTGTAATTGCTAGGCCTTGTCCGTGTCTAATGGTCTAGGAAAGAGAGTAGTATGTGTGAGGGAGATTACTTGAAAACACTTAGGTGGCTAGTTAACAATAGATAATAATTACATATGTGTAGTAAAAGATAAAACGTCACTTATTCTCGGTTAGACACTCTTTCATATCGGCGATGTGATACGTTCATAAAAGGTGAACAATGTTGCTGGCCTATAAACGGCTGAATGGCAGTGGAGGAAATTCATCGGATGTATACGCATACCGGGGAGACCCCGGAGCTAATCGGTGCTAATCACCGTTAGTTAGCAAGTATATCTTCAGGCTGATGAATGCCATGCGCAGTGTCCTTGAGTAATGATGTAACAAAGATAAGCTAAGCTAGAAACGTTTAGTCATGACATGTCGATGGGCATGGATTGAACCCTAGATTGAGTCGGTCTCATAAAGATAATTTAATAATCATAATAATAACCTTTCGTTGTATAACTTAGTTATTCATTAGTTTCTCACTTTTACTAAGTACTTTGTACTTACCTCCTTTGCATTTTCTTTTGTATGCATTGTGGGGTGAGAAGACGAACATGTTGATCAGGTAGATGACGACTTTTGAAGGCTTTGAAGTCTTGACGAAGTTTCTAGTTCCTTTTCTTTGTAAAGGTTGTACTAGACTAATTGTATTTATTTTCTTAGACTTATTGTATTTCTACTTTTAAGACCTCGTATGGTATAAGACTTTGGGTTTTTCGTCGTTGTAATTTAACTATCCATCTTTAGTATGGTTAATTTCTATTCTTAGTAGCATTTATGTTTTACCCGAATCTTTTTAGCTTCCGTTTGCTTTTATTTGGTACGACGACGTAGAGGCTTGCGTATAATATTAGATTTATTTAATGCTATACGCGCCGAACGTTTCTCTTCCGGATAAGGGCTCGGTATCCGGGAGCGGGACGTTACAGTTGGTATCAGAGAGAAAAAGCATACTTTCTGTTCTAGGCTTCTCTTCCTCTAAGATAAGACTTCTTTAGATCTTTTTGAACCCTTCTGATCTCTCTTGATCTTGGTGGTAAATTCTCGTAGGATTAGGAATCCTTAGAACGTGATTAAGTTGCCCTAGGACCAAGTGAAAAGTCTCCTTAGGCGTAGGTTGAGTTTTAAGCTCACGTCTCTTATATGATCCTCTCAAGTTTTTTTTCTTTCTTTTTGAGGTTTTAATTGCTTTTGTAATGCTAAATTTGGTTCAAATCACTTCCTTGTAACTTGGTGTTATGCAAAACGAGTAAACGATTTTGTTCACGTTTCTACATGTCATGTTATCATTTTTTTTGTTCCAAGAATTCTGTTAATTTTCAGCCACTTAGAAAGTTGTCTTATCCACAATTTCTCTCTTTACATCAATTTAGTTTTCAATATGGATTGTTCACAAATTGTTTAACAAGGAGGGGTACTCTGTTCTGAAAATTCTGCAGCGATACTCTTACTTATAATTCTGTTTTGAATAAGCTAAACACCTCCAAATGACTTGGATTTTTGGTATGTTGTAGAAAACATCCTGCACTATAATTTTTGTTTTGGAACCAAGTGCAAATTCGTTTTGGTTTGAGAACAATCTGCAACACATGACAGTTGATGAAGTCCTGAAAATTTTTGACAGCTTATAGCAGTAGATGAAAAGAATTATTTTGACCGACCTCTGGCTTCCCAAAAATTTTGATTTTTGAGCATCATATGTAAAACTTATATACTCACAGATTTTCTCTTTGCCTCATGTTCAAAATCAACTCTGTTTGTTTTGTCCAAATCAATTATTTCATGGCTTATGTATGCACCCGAATTTCTCAAAACCATTTAAGTCCTCTGGCCAAGAAAGGGTAGATGTCTTTCTTTCACCCTGTAAATTATAGTGTAGTAGGTTATAGGAGATGAGAATACTTTGATTTATCTGATTCTTAAGCTAGTTGTTACCCAGGATAAGAAGTTTGGTAGGTAGAGACTAGGTGTTGTCATTATAGTGCTCCTCGATGGCAAGAAACGATTGCGTGGTGATTTTCCAATCTTATGTCTTCATTAATAAGATTCTCTTTTATAATCATCTAGTTTCCTACTTGGTTATCCCGATTTCAATGTTTCTCTATCCATACTAATTGTAACTCATGCTCTGGTTAAATCCTCCATTTGAAACTCGGTAAAAGTCTCTTATTACGAAGTTTTGTTTTCCAAGTGTGTACATTCATTTGATGTGCCTTATTTTTTTTAAAGATGTTTTCATCGTGTCAAATGCTTGATTTAAGAAAAATAAGTTTCTCATCCTTCGAACTATTTGAACTGACAATTGCATATCCTTCAAACTATATCATGTTTAGCTATTTTGGGGCAACACACTTTTGCATCCTAGTGATTACCCTTACTACATCCCCTACAAGATGTTTTAGTACATACAAATTTTTGTTTAAAGACTCGACTCTACAAATCCTCCGTTTTCTCTTTTTGCTATCGCTTGGTTTATGTTTACCAAAATTCTTTGGCCTTTTCTTTGCTTGAGATGGTTCTACACTAACTCCATGTGTAATTCTATTCTTTCCAAGTACTCCTCATTCGTTTCAACTAATAGTGTTAAAGGTCTCTTACTTTGGCACATACTTTTCATCATCCTCGTGTTTGGCTTTACCCAACATGAGTGAATGCTTTTGTTTCCGTGTTTTCCCTTCAGGTTAAACAACTTACCGTGTTCCAAAAATTCTGAATATTTTTAGAAAATTAGATTACTATCTTATCTACAATTTCTCTTTTTACACCAACTCGATAATTGTTATGGATTGTTCAGAAAATTCAAGTTTATGCCGGACACTCTGTCCAGAAAATCTGCAGCAGCACTTTCACTTCTTCTTCTGTTTTGGACTGGTTAAACACCTTCAAATGACCTGAATTTTTTTCTATGTTGCAGACAAAACTTTTATCTACAATTTTCCTTTTGGAATTATGTTCAGATTCTTTTTAGTTTGATCTCGATTTGCAATTCAACTCAGTGTTTATGAATCTGGAAATTCTGACAGCTTGTGCAATCGTCCGAAATAACTGTTTTTGACCGACCTTATCTCATTAAAAAAATTCCAATATTTTTATATCACCTGGAAAACTCTAGTATCTAAATAGTTTCTCTTTGGATCGTGCTCAAATTCCTCTTCGTTTGTTCTTTAAAAATTTGATAATGTCAAATCCGGAGTAAATATCATACACAAGCAACCTAAAAGGATTTTCACCCTTTGACTTGGGGTTTGGGCTAAGAGGGTAGTAAGTTATGATTGTTATGTTTAGGAGTTCCTCGAAGTTTGATCTCCTTCGAGTTAAACCTTTTAGTAGGAGTTTGTAAAACTAACGTTATAATTTCTTTTTCGCTTTTAAACAAGAACCAATATTTTATCCTCAAGCATGCCATGTTTGATGTTCGGACCCTTTTCATGCCCTTTTATAATTATACCTTTTCTCGGTGATGTATTTATCATGTAATCCCTCATTTGAGAGATCTTTAAACTCAACAAATCATTTTCACATGTTGTTATGAATTACCTCGTAAATATGTCTCATAAGCCTTTCTTTTTGAACAAGTTCTTGCCTTCTTATTTTCAAATCGAAACAAGTTCTCTTCAAAATTCTACATTGTTGCACTTCCATATTTCTTTTAAATTCAAATTTGACCAAGCCTTCGATGTCGAACATTTTTTTACTTGTGTTCATTCTCGCTTCTCTCCTAAGGGTAGTGTCGATGTTGTAACTATTTCACCTAATGCTTTGTATGTTCTTTTAAGGTATGCATATCTCCTTTTGCCGGTCGAATTTTTAAGCTTACCATGACATTCCTTTTCAGTTACTTATCTTTAACCTTCTAGCAATTTATGCTAAACTAGTTTCAAGCAGAAGGTAGACCTTTTCAAGATGCCTTCCGAACCTATCTAGCCAACCAACATTTGAACTCCAAAACTTCTATTGAATTTCAATCCGATTAATGTACCTCGTACCATTCAGTTTTAACTCTCTTTCAGGACATTTAGAGCCATGAACCGCCAGATATGTCTTTTGATTTTTCCATCCTCTGTTTGGCGTTTCTATTCCAATTTTGTTACACCGGTTGAAATTCTATTTTATTTTAACCTTGAGCATTTATTCCTTGGCAGTGTACTATTCCTCTCGAGTAGTGCAACCTTGAATCTTTGATTTGAATCGTCGATAATCGTTTAAACTTCCTTTGAAACTTTGAATTAATTCTTGGAAATCAAACCTTATCCAGCAATTCTTAAGTGTCGTTTCCTCTTCACTTAAAAATCTTGCTTACCGCTTACTTATTCAAACTTTTGATATTCCCTTACAATTCCTTGAGGGAATTTCTATTTCTATTAAATCCTAAATAACCTCTCTTTGACTATTGCAAACTTGGACACTTCTTGACAAGTGTTTATTTTATTCTAAGACCTTTTGGTGTGCTCGTTTTGTCTCCATGGCTCCTTCACGTTGAGATTCTTGCTCTCTTTTGATTTCTATCTTTTTATTTTATCCTTCGGTGCTCGACCTTGCACCTTTACTTTGTTTTTCTGTTGTGTGATGTTTCCTTTAACGTCTCCACTTCTAAAGGTCTATATGAAAACTTATTACCATCTTTCAAGTTACCTCTCAAGTCTTTGTAGACCACCGTATCTTGCGAATTTCTCTCTCAAAAAAAAATCATCTGCAAGGTGTCTTTTGTTTTCCTTTTGGTGGCTATCCCTTGTATTATGATACAATGTCTCATTCTTCATTTGGAACCACCTTCAACTTTTCCCCAACACGAAATCATTTTGTTTTGCTTGTAACCCAAGCAACCTTTCTTATTTCAAGTGCATTGTATCGTTCCTTGCCTTACCTAGTTGACATACCACCCCGGTACTCAACTTGTCACTTTTCAACTTTATTTATTTTCCAAGCTAACCCTAATTGGCACGAGGATTGGATATGACCTCAAAGAGAAAAGGTATGGCAAATCATGTACTCATCCCAGGAGTCTTAGAAGTTCTTCACTGGGATCCTTGTAGCTCTTTAGCAAGCTTGTGGTGCCATGATGGAAGTTGAGATCGAAAGAAGTCAAGTATGCCGAAGTGTAGTTTCGTGTGTCGGTTGGGAAACTCAAGCACTCCGACATAGGTCTGCAAGAGCAAGCAAAGAGTGTTGATCCGATGATTGCAAGATTCGAGGCAGTTGATGAGTTCGTGACGGAACAAGATGAAGATACAATGGTTTTGTTTACAAGTGAGAGGTCAGAACCGACCAGCCATTGGTCATGAGTTAGATGAAGATGGCAACAGTTGGCATCGGAATCAGCTTTGGGTTCTGAGTGTGGAAGATTGGGAAGGACAATGAAGAATGAAAACCTTGAGTTGGCAATTGCAGTTCCTCTCGGATCGACCAAGAAGTACAAGAATTGGAACATTACTGCTGGCGATCTTTTATGAAGATAGAGATAGAAGAACACGAGTTTCTGGGATGAAGTGGAGCGACAACAGAATACGAGACCGGATTTGATACAGCAAGTCAACGAGGAGATTGAAGTGGATCGTCGCAACCTCAAGTTGGCTCAAGACAAGCAAAAGAGTTGGGAAGATGGAAGAAGACGAAGACTGTAAGAGTTAGAAGACGAAACGCTTCGCAAATTCCAGAGTTCAAGTACCTCTCGGTTACATTCGAGTTTCGAGGACGAAACTCCTCTTAAGGGGGAAGGAATGTAACATCCCGACTTTTCGTAAAAGGGTAAAATAGTCATTGGGTGTATTTACTACGACCTAATTATTATTTGTCCCATTTATTTAATTAAAAAGGAATTAATTAAAGGATTTAGCTATTAATTATAAAGGATTTAATTATTGGCTATAAAAAGGAAATAATCCCAAAATCATCTTTTTTGGTTTCATACGCAACTTCGAAGAAAAAAGAAAAGGAACGGCGGCAACATAGAAGGAACCAATGCAGAAAAAAGCGAAATAAAAGGGAGAACCGTGTTATCAATCCGTTCATCTGTTCAAGATGCCGTAGGAGATAAAAGTGATCAGCACGAAGAGACGCAACTTTGGAAAATAACATCTCTCAATTTCGTAAGTTTTCAGTTTAGCCCTAGTTTTCGGTGTTCGTAGAGTTCGATTCTTGAAAAATTCGTATCTTTCAATCCGTAACTCGTTTTTCGCCATGAGAGTAGTCGAAACGATCGTCTTGGAGCATAGATCATTCTAAAAATAGTTATGCAGCAATTAATCCAGGTAATCTGCAGTTTTATGGACTTTTTCAGTTTCGTTTTTTTGCAAAAAATAGGATCTTAGGGTTTCTCGTTGATCAAATAGGTTTTGGGGTTGAGGATCAACGCTTGTTGCGCTTGCTTGACGTTTTGCTTTCGGTTTTGCTGGAAATTAAGGTAAGAGGCTCTTCCTAATGAGTAATTATAGTTTTATAATGATAGGTTGAGTTTTGGTGAGTTTTGGTGTTGTTTGGTGATAGAATTCATGCTAAGTTGTAATTAATAAGATGTGATATGTTTTGGTATATTTGTGTTGAGTTTTAAATTTCTATTTTTTGATCTAATAACATTAAATGAAAATGAACAAGCCCCGATTGAGTTTCTGATTCGTTCAGTTAAAACACCGAATGTACTCTTAAAGGGAGTTGAAGTTCGGATCCGTCGGAAGAGCATGAAAGGGCTTGTGCTTTGATGGATTAGTATTCATCAATGTCTGTGTAATTGCTAGGCCTTGTCCGTGTCTAATGGTCTAGGAAAGAGAGTAGTATGTATGTGAGGGAGATTACTTGAAAACACTTAGGTGGCTAGTTAACAATAGATAATAATTACATATGTGTAGTAAAAGATAAAACGTCACTTATTCTCGGTTAGACACTCTTTCATATCGGCGATGTGATACGTTCATAAAAGGTGAACAACGCTGCTGGCCTATAAACGGCTGAATGGCAGTGGAGGAAATTCATCGGACGTATACGCATACCGGGGAGACCCCGGAGCTAATCGGTGCTAATCACCGTTAGTTAGCAAGTATATCTTCAGGCTGATGAACGCCATGCGCAGTGTCCTTGAGTAATGATGTAACAAAGATAAGCTAAGCTAGAAACGTTTAGTCATGACATGTCGATGGGCATGGATTGAACCCTAGATTGAGTCGTCTCATAAAGATAATTTAATAATCATAATAATAACCCCTCGTTGTATAACTTAGTTATTCATTAGTTTCTCACTTTTACTAAGTACTTTGTACTTACCTCTTTTGCATTTTCTTTTGTATGCATTGTGGGGTGAGAAGACGAACATGTTGATCGTGTAGATGACGACTTTTGAAGGCTTTGAAGTCTTGACGAAGTTTCAAGTTCTTTTTCTTTGTAAAGGTTGTCTAGACTAGTTGTATTTATTTTCTTAGACTTGTTGTATTTCTACTTTTAAGACCTCGTATGGTATAATTCTTTGGGTTTTTTCGTCGTTGTAATTTAACTATCCATCTTTAGTATGGTTAATTTCTATTCTTAGTAGCATTTATGTTTTACCCGAATCTTTTTAGCTTCCGTTTGCTTTTATTTGATACGACGACGTAGAGGCTTGCGTATAATATTAGATTTATTTAATGCTATACGCGCCGAACGTTTCTCTTCCGGATAAGGGCTCGGTATCCGGGAGCGGGGCGTTACCCAAAATTTCTCCAAGCCATTCGAGGCAGAGAAGTCTTTTGAGACAATCAGATTTTTGCACACTTTTCAAAAGGCCATTACCTAAAATTTTATTCACATACTTTTCACCGAAAATATGACAAATTGCAACCTAGATTTTAGATATATTTTTTCTTCAAAATCATCATGTTTGCTCTTAGGGGTACGGTACATGTTTACAATGCGATAACACCTTAGGGTGATTCTATAGTAAGGAGGCCCTAATAGGGAGTTGCATACGTGGCAACATCTGGACCACACAGCTTCATCCTACGTAGGGAATTTCCTATTGCAGATGAAACTGTGTAGTCCAGATGTTGCCACGTATGCAACTCCCTATTAAGGCCTCCCCACCATAGAATAACCCAACACCTTATGGTGAATGGCAAATCAATCTTCCAAGATACGGAAATCCATGCGACGTACCGTGAACTTGTAACCTGTCAGATAGGACCAGCATGCGATATAGTGTATAGCCTATTGTCATGCATTTTGTAATTAGACCTTAAATATATACAAATAAAAAAATG
This sequence comes from Gentiana straminea, assembly GCA_036785695.1. Lineage (NCBI taxonomy): Eukaryota > Viridiplantae > Streptophyta > Magnoliopsida > Gentianales > Gentianaceae > Gentiana > Gentiana straminea. The sequence continues at coordinate 362,329 of JAVUPR010000398.1, read as the reverse complement.
ACACATATAGATTATTTGTGGAGTGGTTTAAAAGGATATAAAAGAGGGCGAAAAGGGAAATCATGACAGTGGAAATATAAATTTGGTGATAAGGACAAATTCATTGTTCATAACCCCAAATCCACTGTTTGTTGCAGCTGACCTCAAATCTAATGTTTCACTATCACAGTAGAATAATTACATGTCCTTTTTACCCGAAAAAAAATTCCGCCGCCCTCTTTGCATATTTCTATGTTCAAATTGTTATTTTTAACAATAAACCCTAGATTTTTTTGTGCATTGTACTAATATTTTCATTATTATTAAATTATCAATTGCTTTCAATAAATTTTTTTTGAATGATGATTGTTTTCGTTATTAGTTTATATCTTGACTTAGTAAATTCTTAATCTTGTAAATCCTTAATCAAGCAAACTAACTGTAGTTTAATTACCTTTCCCGATGGTAAAGTTTGAGATTTTCATGTCGACGCTCCTACTCCTTAATGAACTTAACCGTCATTAAGAATAAGGCAATTGTGCGATTTCGAGTGGTTCTTGTTATTTCCTTTTCAAAGATACTAGAATGGCTTTTGTGTTGGTCTATTTATTGCTATTAATTCTTGTATTGTCGCATTCCCCTTTACTTTAGTAGGTGCCAGTACGTACACATTTACAGATTGTCATTGCTATGAATTTATTATTGAGGTTTTACTATACATATAGTGTTGTTTCTCAGCGTGTTTGATACTGTTAAGAGATGATACCATTTGGCAACCTAGATGATTGACATGTGTACCAAGAATTTATCCTAGATCTTATCTTGTAATCTGTTAGTTAGATTTATGTTTTATCTACTATTATATATGTTGTAATTGTAACCTATGGTTAATTAACAATGATAATTATCAAAATCATCTTCTTCAAAAATTTATCTTGGTATCAGAGCTTTATGGAGCAAACCACAGCTCCACCACCACCGGTGAGCACACAATCCCCACCAGTGCGATCCATTACCCCACCTAACATTGGAATTACGATCCCATCGTTCAGTCCTTCGATTCCCGTCACAAATGTTGCCGGAACCTCACAGATACGAGCCGATTTCTCTATTTACTTTCCACGTAACACCATTCCGCCACTGCCCATATTTCCGATGCTTCAGCTGCGTGCCTCCGTCATACCACCAGCAAGATCACCATCCCCGGTTCTTCCAGCAACACTCTTTTCCGGACATCTCACTCAGACTCTCACTGTCAAGCTTGACAGATCCAATTATCTTCTTTGGCGTTACACCGTTCTCCCGGTTGTGAAGGGCCACAAATTGGACGGTCATCTGACTGGCACCACTCATCGCCCATCGGAGTTTCTCACATATCCATGTCCAGGAGGGACCGTTTTAACTAGTAACATCCCCAACACTGCTTGTGGAGAATGGGATACAACGGATCAACTTCTATTGGGTTGGCTGCTTGTGTCAACGACCGAACAAGCCCTTCAAGAGATCATCGGCTGTGAAACGGCGGTGCAGGTATGGAAAACCTTAGAAGACCTGTTCAATAGTCACTTTGACGCCCGTATGCTCGAATTCAAGGATGCCCTCACCAAAACCATCAAGGGATCCAAAAGCATGGTGGATTACCTTGCCCAAATAAAATCCTTCGCTGACAATTTAGCAGCAGCAGGGTATCCAGTGACAAAGTTAGAACTCATCCTTGCAACTCTGGGAGGACTGGATCGCGATATGAAGCAGTAATTGTTAATATAACAGCTAGGGTTCGTTCTCTCACCTGACAGGAGGTCCAATCTCAGGTAATCACACATGAACGACTAATTGCTCGCTTTAATCTAGTTCAGACTCTTAATTCTGTCTCACCCAATGCACACATTGCGTCCAATCTGCAACCCATGACTGATAACAAGTTTGCTGGTCATAAATCTTTTAACAATGCACCCTCTAAGGGTAGAGGTCAATCCAGAGGTGGAGGCAGATCCAGGGTCGAGGAGGCAGAGGCTCAAGTAGTGCAAGAGTTGCTTGCCAATTATATGGTAAAAATGGCCACACTTGCTAACATTTGTTGGCACATATTTGAAGAGCACTTCAACAATGCTGGAAACTAGGGGCAAGAACATCAACAAAATCAAAATCCTACACAAGTATCTGCCTACTTAGCCACTCCACAGTCTGTCTCAGACCAATCTTGGTACATGGATAGTGGTGCTACAAACCATGTTACCTCAGATTTAAACAATCTGCATTTGAGCTCAGGATATTCTGGTACTGATCACTTAACTATTGGTTGTGGTGAACAGCTGAAAATTGCACATGATGGCACTAGCACCTTACACACACACACACAAACATTTCCTTAAATGGTATATTACATGTACCTCAGACTACAAAGAATCTTTTAAGCATTTCTAGACCTACACTTGATAATCCTATATATGTTGAGTTTGACTCCTCTCATTGTTTTGTCAAGGATCAGATTACAGGGAAGACTCTGTTAGTAGAGGAGTTTGATGCTGGGCTATACAAGTTATCTGCTGCTGTTGGGAAGACATTTCTTCACTCAAAAAACTCTATTGAGTCCAAGTCACCTACTCATGTGTCTTACTTCTATTCTAGTTAGTTAAAAGTTGATGCCAATGTTTGGCACAATAGGCTAGGACATCCCTCCAAAAAGGTCTTAGACCAAGTTCTGATCAATTGTAATGGCACTCTGTTAAATGAAATGCCGTTTTGTGAGGCCTGGCAATTTGGCAAAGGTCATGCTTTACCCTTTCGTGTTTCTAGTTCTCATGCTTCTAACATTCTTGACTTGGTGCATTCTGACATCTGAGGCCCTGCCTTAATAAACTCCACACATGGTTATACTTACTACATCCATTTTATTGATGATCATACTCCCTATACTTGGATATTTCCATTAAAACACAAATCTGAGGCTCGCAATGCCTTTCTTGACTTTAAAAAGGTTGTTGAAAATAAATTTTCCACCACCATTAAGTGCATCTAGATAAACTGAGAAGGTGAATACAGATCATTCACCCCTATTCTCAAACAACATGGTATCTCCTTTAGGCATCCTTATCCTCACTTTCATTCCCATAATGGAAGAAGTGAAAGAAAACACAGGCACATAGTTGAACTAGGCCTGACCCTCCTAGCACGGGCTTCCATGCCTCTCCGATTCTGGTGGGAAGCATTTCAACATGCTGTCTCCATCATAAACATCCTATCTACCCCGGTTTTACATCATATCTCCCCCCAAAGCCCTATTCCATCACAAACCTGACTATAGCATTCATAGAGTTTTTGGTTGTGCATGCTATCCCCATCTCAGACCCTACAACACTCATAAATTTGCCTTCCACTTCAATCTTTTTGTTTATTTAGGCACCTTCCCTACACATAAAGGTCACTTGTGTCTAGACCCCTCTGGTAGATTCTACATCACCACCAATGTTGCCTTCAATGAGCATGTCTTTCTCTTCCAAACTGGATTCACTCAACGTCTTGCTAGATCTGTTCACATTGACACACAAGTATCCCAGTCTGTCAATCTTCTTCCATCTCTTCCACATCAGCAGTCTTCATCCTCCCGGTAGCAGTAGCAGCATCCCTTACACCAACTAGTGTTTCTCACGGCACCACTTCACCTTTTCACTCCCCTTACTCTTTAAGGGGGACACACACCTTTACATTCACACACATACACACCACTAAAGAAACCTCAAAGTACCTCACCTCACATGTCAGAAAATAAAACACCATCACAAAGTGACTGTCCTATGGGTGAAGAGGAAGAGCAGTCACAAGCACTACCACACACTCAAAACACAGTGTCCACCTCTTCAAACCCCAAACCTGCTGCACACCCTATACAAACAAGATCCAAGAGTGGGATCCTTAAACATAAAACCTACACTGCCTTTATTGAGACATTACCAGATATACACCCTACTGAACCTGCTACGGTATCATATGCAGTAGAACAACCTGAGTGGAAGAAATCCATGGATGAAGAATACACTGGCTTGATGAATAATGACACCTGAGAACTAGTACCATACAATTCCAAGTAGAAACTAGTTGATAACAAGTGGATATTCAAGTTGAAAATGAATCCTGATGGAACAATTTGCACAAAGCCAGACTAGTGGCCAAAGGGTTTCTGCAATCCTTTGGTGTTAACTTCATACAGACCTTCAGCCATGTGGCCATGTCATCCACCATAAGAATTAATATAGCCATAGCTATCACCTTGAACTGGACAATAAGGCAGGTGGATATTAACAATGCGTTCCTAAATGGCCCTCTTCAAGAAACTGTGTTCATGCCTCAACAAAAGGTTTTGCGGACACAAAAAAACCAAAGCATGTGTGTAGACTCAAGAAGGCCCTCTATGGGCTAAGACAGGCATCTAGGGCATGGTTGGAAGCTCTTTGAGGAAAAATGATCAATTGGGGTATTTATCAGTCCAAGTCTGACAATTCTGAGTTTATTTTTAGGAAAGAGAAGCTTATGGTGTATGTATTGGTGTATGTAGATGACATCCTTGTCACTAGAGATGACGGTCAAATTATACCCGTAAAAGTCATCAACGTTGACCTTAAATCGAGATTAATAATGTATATTTCATATTGAATCACTCGTTTATATTTATTATTTAATGTTAAGTGATTATTAATATGATATTTGGTATTTAAGCTGTTTTTATTATTAAAAGACCGATTTATTGTGCTATAAATGTTTATTTTGCAGATCACGACAAATCGAGAGGATAAATGTCATTCAATCAGTAAATCTCGAGATAATAAGGAAGAAAATCGGAGCATTAATCAAGAGATAAATCAGAGGAATCAGATCAGCACGGAAGGATGCAGTGGGGAACAAGATAGACGAAAAGCGCGTTTAACACGAGCAGAGGTAGGCTCGGTCGACCGAGCCCTATCATTCGGTCGACCGAGTATGTCGGTTCGGTCACTCACGGGATTTTCACGTGTATATCTTCTAGATCCTCCCTAGGTCGGTTACAACCTCTATATAAGCAGCAGCTACGAAATTTGTAAGAACACACCTTAGACATACATACAATCCCTTCATTCTTTCTTCAATCTTACAATTCATAATGTAACTTTGATACAATGTAGAATAATTTGAGGGTTTCCAGCAATTTAAGGGCATGCATATGTAAGCCTTTATTTTCTATTTCTTTCTTTTAAGTAATTAATCCCGCCCAATTATGTTTTATCGTTTGAATTAGTTAATCATAGCTAGATGATGTAGATCTAGGCTATGACGTTAGGGATGTGGCGACTCCTTGTCTATGGGGATCCCGTAACTTACGTCATACACTTAGTATTTATTCATGAATCTACTTGATTTAATTAATGCGTATCTATGTTAGTTTATATGAATACGTGCGAATTACTATTTAATACGTTACGTATGCATGATGAAACGCTCGAGAGATATATTCTAAGATGTATTACGGGTTGAAATCGTTCGGGTGACCGAAAGGTGTCATTCGGTCGACCGAGGCCTTACACTCGGTCGACCGAGCCTGTTTCATCGATTATTTACGCCACGTCTTTATGGTAGGTTTAGCCTTGTTGAATTTATTATCTCAGTAGGTATGGCTATGGCTACGTTACTCGCTTAGTTTAATTAAAACGTGTAAAAAGGAAATACCAATATAAAACTCTTAGGTAGGCTTATGAATTGCTCTTCACGGACGTTCAACAATATCTAGGTAGGTTTATATTTGGGAATTGCATGCACCTGATTATACGTACGTCGTAGATTAGCATGAGACTATAACTTGGTAATTGCTAGTTGGACGAGAGCTTGAGTAATCGTTTAGGAAGTATAAGTACGCCTAACCATAGGAATGTTGCCTAGACGAGGTGTACGATTAATATCGGCATCCTTAGTGTCGTAAGCGTGCAAGTTATATGAGATGGATACCCAAAAGGTGAAGTCACGTAATGTAGCACAGTGATCTAGCAACCTAACCGGTGCTAAGTCAAGTTAAAGAGGATGACTCCCGTAGCCAATCTAAGATAGATACAAACGGATTGACGAGTTAATAAGTTCGAGTTTATTATATAAATTATCTAGGTCCAAACGATAAAGACTATAATTGGGGAGGTTAATTACGTTGTGTCGAGTCGTGTCTTTACCTTTCTTGTCTTATGTTGGTCGTAGACCGCCTCTATGTCCTTGACATGTTTAATTAATTGTTTGTATATAAGATGATCCACAATTGGTTCCCTGTGGGATCGACCTTGATTCACTATAGCTATACTACGATGGGCCTAGTCCTCTTGCTAGTATTGGTTTATGGTGGTCAAGTATATTATAACCGATTGACCCCGATCAAGTTTTTGGCGCCGTTGCCGGGGAACCAACGGTCAATTTTATATATAAATAATTTTCTTATTCATGTCAAGTTTTACGTTTTAGAGTCTGTTTTTGAGTCCCTACAGTTTATGCGCTATGTGTAAAAATTCCGAATGCGGAACAATTGGTTTCGCTCCCGGCGAGAGCGCCTCTCGTTGCCGGCGAGCACAGTTCTATTTTACGGGACTTCACGTGTGTTTATCCCCGTTTGTTTAATCCGTAGGTCGATAGCGGCATGGGAAACCATGTTAAAATCGATCTACGGTCTGTTTTGTTTTTCTTGTTTGTAGAAACCGGGGAAGCAATAATCCAAGTCAATAATTTTTCGCGGGCGCTGAGAAAATAACCCAGCAAACATGTGGAGCTACGAATCTAAGATGGGAAAAGCGATGGAAGCAATACCTTTAAAGCACAAAGATGGCTCCGAAAAAATTTTTAAAGGCTTAAATTCTTCGTGGTACAATGTTGAAGGCAAGGTACTACCTTTTTGCTTATGTTTTACTACCTTTTGGTTTTTTTATTGAGCATAAGTTAGCCTATACATGAACCTTAGTATGAATCTTGGCCCGGAGTGGTTTGTAAGATTAATTCTATTAGTGTGGAAGGTTCTGCCCCAAATCTGTCTCATCTAGAGGGTGTAAGGAAACATGTAGTCGTTGAAAGGAAGCAGTGAATAAAGAGTTCCTCGTAGTTCTGTTAAAATCTCTTTGTCCTATGCATGAGATTGCTTCTACGCGGGGGGGAGCAACAAATTGTGTAGTTTAAGCATTCACAATCTAAAGAAGACGTTGAGTTTTGAGAGAACACAATCTTCCGCTTTCGTTGAGTTTTATGGTGATGGCTTCTCGGTGAACCCACCTTAAACGAAACGAGATTACGCTTTGGGTGACAATTTAGAAATCGGAGACTCTTAGTACATGGGTTCGGAAATGGTCTAACCATGGTGGCGAGTTCAACCGAGTTTCGGCTCAATCGACTCCCCTCCACGTGTGATGTACGTTACGAGCGGTTCAACAAGACTTAGCATAGCCGATAAGCCTTCGGGCTAAACGGGGCTTAATCTTGACGGATTGGCTGAGCTGTCACATATGTTCCAACGAATAAGACGGCGTAGGCTTGCCTACATAACCGACCTTATTCGGAGTACTTTGATTCATTTTTTCTTATTGTCAAGGCCAAAACCGTAATTTTAACCGAGTTTCTTAGAATTCACTAATTCCTAAAATGAGAGCCGAGGTAAGAGCTTTGGATAAATGGTATGGATAAATGTCGTTTCCTAGGTCTCACAACCAAGGGAAGGGTATTAATCCGCAAAAGCAACAAGCCCACCTCTTATAGTGCGTGAAGGGTCAAAGTCTGGCGATCCAAGAATGATAACTGACAAGGATAATTTTTGGAAAGTCGAGCTGAGGACTTTAAACTCAGAACTACTTCTTTAAAACCCTTAGGATTTCTTTTTAGGATTTTAGGTTTTATTTTCTTTGAGTCAAATAAAAGTAACGTGACATATGTTGAGGTTTTTTATTTTGCCGTGTTCCGATGGCCATTGGGCTAAGGATGTGCAAAACTTTTTTACTCAATATAGGCCACGTGAAATAGAGTTCCGTAGGAGAGTCGAAGAAATTGCTAAAGAAAAGTAAATTTAGCAATTCAACCTTAAGATGGAAGCATTAAGAGAACTTGAGAATTGCTTGAAAATGTAACGAGAGAATGATTGGTGTGAACAAGAACAATTTTGGTCAACTTCTAAAACCTTTTAGAAAGGTGATCCAAGTGAAAATCCAAAGTAGTGTGCAATTCATTACGCAATTATCCTTATCTTTCCCTTTACACTTTTTCACCTTCAAACTTTTCTATCCTCTCACCAATCACCCCCCCAACAGTTCACATTTCTAACCATTCTTTCATCGCCTCTCTTTCTTTCCATCCGTTTCACTCTCCCACCCAATCCCGTTCCTTTAAACAATTCTCAATCCCAAAAACACAATTTCTTACCCACCCTTTATCTTTTCTTCCCATCCTTATGTGTATCTTTTTCTAAACCCATCATAGTCTCAACCTCCTTTTGTTTACACATACCTATGTGTTGCGGAATTTGAAATATTGCTAAGCTTTAATGATTATCTTTTATCATTTTGATTTTCATGATACTAGTTGGGGTAAGTGTAGCTCTGACCCTAGCTAGATTTTAAGAGTATTTGGTTCAATCAAAATACAACCTATCTTTCTACTGGAAGTTTTAAATTTCACACTTTTCCGACTATTCCGGCATTTCTAGATGATAAGTTTTGTTCTGAACTATCACACCGATCCGACCTTGTTGATGACGGTTATGACTTTTACGTGATACATTGGGTTATTAGTAATTTCGAGGAGTAGCTACATCTCCCTAAGTTGTTGATATCCAATGCAAGCGAGAAGTTTCTACGTTAAGTATTTGATTTTATCTTTAGCCAATAGGTCGCATTCAATCGTTATACCTTACCAAGTTTCTCTTTTATCTTTGGATTGAATACCTTTTCGATCGAGTCACCCTCGTGTTTTCCCACGTCGGGTAATGCTTTTTGATCTTTGTCTTCTCCACCCGGTTTTAAGAATATTTAGGCGGTGGAGGTTGTAGATGAAGACCACCATTTTTAGTTGCTTGTTTATTTTTCTTTCTATTTAGTATTTTTCTTTTTGGTTTCCCTTGTCATTGGTTGTATAAAATAAAGTGGCTTAAACTATTTTTAGGTATTTATACCTCATTACTGCCATATTATTTTATAACTTCCATAAACATGGTATTTGACGGTTTCGTGGAGTTTGTTTGCTTATACAGGATGTGTCTATCTCTCCACGACGTGCTGAAATTTACTCCGATCTTTTTCCTTTACTTGGACCCGTTCCAGAGCTAAGTCTTTTTCTTAAATTCTCATTTATTTTTGTCATTGAGGACAATGCCATGTTTTAGTGGGGGGTAGGAGACTTAGCCATGTTATGTTATAATTGAAAATTGAATGAAACGGCACATGATTGAAAAAATTGAATAAATACCATATTATGTATCTCATACCCTTAGAATTGTGAGTTCATAGCTAAGAATTGATAGGAAAGGAACCAAGTTTCATGAGTACGTGATCATTTTATACTTATGTTAAGTAAATTTAAGGATATTCATGCCCGTTTTTGCAAGTAGTTATTTATTATTCAATTACTCAATCTGTGAATCGAGTATACCGCGCAAATCATAATAAGCGAAGAAATTATGTGTACATTGCATAGATGATTGGTTATGTGAACTTAGTATCAATATCTATCTGTCTGATGCATTCTTATCTTTTAGCCATTAAAGCGAGTAATAAGCTTGAGACGTACTGTGTTTTAGCAAAATGTTAGACAACAACTTGGGCTGTAGTGACATTACCAAAGTAGCCCCGCGCTTGTGGTAATATTCGATGCTATACATGATCTAAGATAAGGGGATACTCTAAAAAGTTTTCTTCCTTGAGATTGATAGTATTTGAAAAATATGAAGAATTGAAGAAATTCAACTTTTAAGAGGCTTTGAGTAGTACTCGGTCTCCAGTCCAAAATCCCTATAGATACGCTCTTGCTTATTGCTCTAGTGCTCGACCATTGCGAGGCATAAGAAGTATGAATGCTTTGAGGTTGGTAGGTTGAGATTGCGAAGTTAGCATAAACTCTAATCTTGCCACGAATATATAAAACTAAATGCACATGCACACATCACTTCGATTCATAGTAAGTAGTGAATAATGGATATCTTATGAGCATGACTAGTATGAGTTGACTTGAGTTTCTTGTGTAAGTATGATTTGACCATAGAAAATGTTGTCTTGGGGAATGACTTATTGATGCTTTGTTCGGACGATCAAAGTCTAAGTGGGGGGTAGTTGATGACGGTCAAATTATACCCGTAAAAGTAATCAACGTTGACCTTAAATCGAGATTAATAATGTATATTTCATATTGAATCACTCGTTTATATTTATTATTTAATGTTAAGTGATTATTAATATGATATTGGGTATTTAACTGTTTTATTATTAAAAGGCCGATTTATTGTGCTATAAATGTTTATTTTGCAGATCACAACAAATCAGGAGGATAAATGTCATTCAATCAGTAAATCTCGAGATAATAAGGAAGAAAATCGGAGCATTAATCAAGAGATAAATCAGAGGAATCAGATCAGCACGGAAGGATGCAGTGGGGAACAAGATAGACGAAAAGCACGTTTAACACGAGCAGAGGGAGGCTTGGTCGACCGAGCCTTATCATTCGGTCGACCGAGTATGTCGGTTCGGTCACTCACGGGATTTTCGCGTGTATATCTTCTAGATCCTCCCTAGGTCGGTTACAACCTCTATATAAGCAGCAGCTACGAAATTTGTAAGAACACACCTTAGACATACATACAATCCCTTCATTCTTTCTTCAATCTTACAATTCATAATATAACTTTGATACAATGTAGAATAATTTGAGGGTTTCCAGCAATTTAAGGGCCGCAATATGTAAGCCTTTATTTTACTTTTCTTTCTTTTAAGTAATTAATCCCTCCCAATTATGTTTTATCGTTTGAATTAGTTAATCATAGCTAGATGATGTAGATCTAGGCTATGACGTTAGGGATGTGGCGACTCCTTGTCTATGGGGATCACATAACCTACGTCATACACTTAGTATTTATTCATGAATCTACTTGATTTAATTAATGCGTATCTATGTTAGTTTATATGAATACGTGCGAATTCTTGTTTAATACGTTACGTATGATGAAACGATGAGAGATATATTCTAAGATGTATTATGGGTTGTAATCGTTCGGGTGACCGAAAGGTGTCATTCGGTCGACCGAGGCCTTACACTCGTCGACCGAGCCTGTTCATCGATTATTTACGCCACGTCTTTATGGTAGGTTTAGCCTAGTTGAATTTATTATCTCAGTAGGTATGGCTATGGCTACGTTACTCGCTTAGTTTAATTAAAACGTGTAAAAAGGAAATACCAATATAAAACTCTTAGTTAGGCTTATGAATTGCTCTTCACGGACGTTCAGCAATATCTAGGTAGGTTTATATTTGGGAATTGCATGCACCTGATTATACGTACGTCGTAGATTAGCATGAGACTATAACTTGGTAATTGCTAGTTGGACGAGAGCTTGAGTAATCGTTTAGGAAGTATAAGTATGCCTAACCATAGGAATGTTGCCTAGACGAGGTGTACGATTAATATCGGCATCCTTAGTGTCGTAAGCGTGCAAGTTATATGAGATGGATACCCAAAAAGTGAAGTCACGTAATGTAGCACAGTGATCTAGCAACCTAACCGGTGCTAAGTCAAGTTAAAGAGGATGACTCCCGTAGCCAATCTAAGATAGATACAAACGGATTGACAGTTAATAAGTTCAGTTTATTATATAAATTATCTAGGTCCAAACGATAAAGACTATAATTGGGGAGGTTAATTACGTTGTGTCGAGTCGTGTCTTTACCTTTCTTGACTTATGTTGGTCGTAGACCGCCTCTATGTCCTTGACATGTTTAATTAATTGTTTGTATATAAGATGATCCACAATTGGTTCCCTGTGGGATCTTGATTCACTATAGCTATACTACGATGGGCCTAGTCCTCTTGCTAGTATTGGTTTATGGTGGTCAAGTATATTATAACCTGATTGACCCCGATCAGCTACTGGTCTATATTTGTCTCTGCAGGGATACTTTCAGCAATAGATATATCAAAGAGTTAGTACGGGGCTGGCAAAAATCAAAGTATAGAAGAAGCCTGGTAAAAAATTCCTGAAAAATTAGTTTTTTATGATTACATCGGAAATAATCCGGAGAAGGGAGGATTATTCAGGGTAGGCTCAATGGATAACGGGGATGGAATAGCAGTTGGATGGTTAGGGCATCCCATCTTTAGAGATAAGGATGGTCGTGAACTTTTTGTATGTCGTATGCTTACCTTTTTTGAAATATTTCCCATTGTTTTGGTAGATGGTGACGGAATGTTTGAGTGGATCTTCCTTTCGAAGGGCAGAGTCAAAGTATAGTGTTGAACAAGTTGGTGTAACTGTTGAGTTCTACGGTGGGGAACTCAACGGAGTCAGTTATAGCGATCCTGCTACTGTGAAAAAAACTACTAGATGCGCTCACCCACACTATGCTATCCAACTTCAAAGAAGACTCAGTATGGATAATATTAAGCCATGTCCAACCCCTATGGTGGTTGATAGCAAAATACTTAACCGCTAACTTTTAACCGGCAGAGTATCGGGTCAACGGGAGTATAGTGGTCACAAGGTCGAATCCACAGGGAGTAATGTCTAAGTACCAAAGCTGACGTAGAGCATAGTTTAGGTCAAAATAATAGTGGAGGGTTTTATACTAATGCAAAAATAATGATTAAACTAACAAGTTTATTCTAGATATTAAAAGGTATAACCGAACTATGATCCCACGATCTACTTTTACCCCTAAGAAAGGACTTGACAGGGAGCGTGTCTTAACCGACCTACCTATCTAATGTAGTTTAACGACATCTACGGGTGCCAACTCCTAATTCTAGTAATTAGACTGAACAACTCGATCTAACCACCCTATGTGAAGCTAAACGATTCTCCATTTAGAAAACTGATTATCCTAACATGATTAAGTTCTAGAGTTGCTCGAACAACGATGACAAACCTTTGTATTTGAAACGGACCTAACAACTAGGCTGAATCTGCACAACGATCCCAAAACCCCTTATCCCATATCTCACCGCAAAATGCATCTATAAGTTCGATGTGTGTGAGAGTGAACTAGGTGATCCATCTAATTCAATAATGTTATAATCAGTTTTAGGACGTGGATTAATCGTTTAAACATTAAATTACGCACTACACAAATCCCAATCTCATCCTCCTTAGGGTTTTCGTTTGCTTTCACATAATTCGACTACACATGCAATTAGCTACTCGTGATTATACTAATAAACGAAATAAGAATTGGAATCAAACTCAAGACAATAAATAAAAGAGAAGTCATTACCATATAACTTGCACAAAATCTGATCCAGAAATAAGAAGAAATAATTGCACCAAAAAGTTGAATCTTTTGTTCTTGGAAGGTAAATCTAAGCAATAACAAGTGTGTAGAATAGAAGGATGTAATTTATGGCATCAAAGGATTGAAGGGTGATCAAACTACACTAAAATCGCACCAAAATCGCCTAAGAAGAGTATAAAGTTGGCCAAGAATATTCAGGGGCTGAATGAGCTGCGTATTTATAGTGTAGGGTGAAAATCTGCTTCTGTCGGTCGCAAACGCAACTTTGCATCCTTTCAAACGCTTGTTTGCCTGGAAATCTTGATGATATTAGGGTTTCATCTTCAAGGAACTAGCGTTTGGCTCCTCCTAAATGCCAGTTCGTGGATCATGCCCCGAGGGCAAACGCCAGATTGATCTGCCTGAACGCCAGTATGGCTTGCATGAGCTTTCTTGATTCGGGCTGAACCCATGCAAACATGCTTCTGGGGGTTATTTGGATGCCCGTTCATCTAAAACTCTAACTTTCAGTATTTGATGCCAACTCTGTGAACGCCAGTTTGCAATGGCCAAACACCAGTTTGGCCTAAGCTTGATTCAAACGCCAGTTTGGTTAGGGCAAACGCCAGTTCGCCTTGATTTCACTCCAAACTTGGCTTTTCTTACACTTTCATTCTACATTCGTGCCATGAACATATCTCTCATTCCAAAACATCGCCTTCCGGGTCCTCGAGTCACATAAGACCTGCAATAACATATACGAACAAACACCACGCGTAATTCTGCAAGACAAAAGTGCTCAGAAAAGAGTCAAATGTCGTTAAAAAAGGCGAAGTTTACTATCAATATGACAGTTTAACTCCCCGTGCGTATAACTCTCGATATTACTCTTAATTATGCCTAGAACTACCCAAAACAAGCCAATAACATGATAAACGGGGTTAAACTGCACATCAAAGTACAGTAAAGTTGACTCCCATAAACCACCCCACACTTAGCCTTTGCTAGTCCTCGAGTAAATTAGGCGTTCTAATACAGACCAAGGGATCAAATTTATGAAGCATGCATAGTACTCATGACATCAAGGTGAACATAGAGCATACCCTGAATGTAAACAACTTGACTCTATCTTATCACGAAAACGAAGTGTGTGTGTGATAAAAAATCGAGGGCTACACTCAAAATGATTACCGGCTTTGAAATTTGGCCAAATGACTACACACAACTTATACCGGGCTAGAATCTCCATTAATCGAGGTAACCAAGGCCAAAAACGGTCAAGCAGGACTTGAAGGGTTATAATGTTAAGCATGGGACGAATTTAACCGAAAGTAAATTTTGGGACTGGAGAAAAGAAAACACGAGTGAACCTAATCATCTTACGTCTCTCTTCTCAAAACAAATCAGCTAACCTCAAAACGCCTTCGATTTTCTTTATTCATCGATAAACAACTCCAACCTTACATTATACTTTATTTGATTTTTTTTTCATTTTTTTCAATTCACTTTTCTTCACTTTTTTTTTCTCTTACTTTTCTACCAAACCAAATAGCCTATATAGATTTCTCGAGCTGCTCCCCATCGCATTATCAGCTCGTACTAACCGTCCCTTCTAAAAAACACACCAATCTACCACCCCACACTTGATTTAGCAAGTGTGTCTAAAAGCAACAGCTAAGTCCACACGTAGGGTGATCAAAAGAAACGTGACCAATAATAAAGCTCAGGGTTAGGATAATACATGCTAAGTAACCAAAAAGGCTCATTTTCGGACTGTGGTCAGACCGTCCTATCAAGGCTCTGAGGGTGTACGAGGATAAAATGTCGGGATTTTGGCTTATTTGGCTTTGGTTGGGTCAAAGAAGCGCCAGGACCCTCATCCCGTATCCGGCCTAGGTAAACCTCTCTTTTTTGCCTCAAAAATAGTGGTATAAGTGTGTATAGCAGCCAAGCTTAGCATAACCACGGTTTTACGTGCACTAAAATGGTTCGTATCATGATAACATAAAGTCTCCCTGCACTCATTACTCGACTACTAAGACATTTACCAATTCCATCGTGAGAAACATGCATATAACACGGTGTCAAACCGTGAAAAGTTTTGAAACTTTAAGCCATGAACTGACTCGAAACCGAACATTAACTAAGCATATCACAATTACCGGCACATTTATCAATCGAAACAATACAAAGCTAAGTGGTATCCACCCCCACTTCGAATGAAGCAATGCCCTCAGCGCATGAATGAGATAGAAAATAAAGACTTAGCTTTAGACCCAGAAGAAAGGTGCTATCGAATCCCGTAACAGCCTCGTGTAAGCACGACCCGAATCCCTATCAAGACAGTAACAATGCCAAACATGCACGGGACATGGTCCTCGTGCCAAGATATCGAATAGGGATAAGGGGTATAACAGTAATAAGGCCTTGTCACGTCAGAAAACTCGTTATGCAAAATGTAACGCACAAAATAGGGCGTTGTAGATGGATAAGGAACCCAAACGGGTAAAGTACTGAACATCTAATCATAATAGAAAGGCCACAGAGGCACATAGCATAGAAATCACCCAGAGTGCGTATAACAAAATCTAAGACACGAATAAGAATTGTAGCATGCCTTAAGGCTTACAACATCAACCAAAATAAAAAAAGTAGCATCTCGAAAGTAGCATAAATGAAGTAAAAAGGTAGCAGGTGGACTAGACAGCTCCTAAACAATCCTAACACCGGACACAGACTACAAAAGGAACAACATATATAACAAATAATATCATGTCTGTCCAGGTGTATCAGCATTAGCAGTTCTAACACTTTGAAGATTAAAAACACTCAGAAAATTTAGAGAATGATGGGTTGCCTCCCACCGAGCGCTTTTGTTTATTGTCGTTAGCTCGACGTATTGAATCTCAAAAATTAAGATAAGGTGCCGAGTTTATAGTCTTCGGCAAGACTCGTATCCCCCAAATTTTACATTCGCCTCAACTGGCATCCTAGGGATACTCTTTCTACTCACTCCCTCATTGGGCATCTCACAACTCAGAGGGCTCTCCTCAAATACTTCCAACCTTTGCACTTCCTCCTGTGTGCCCCAATCATTTCCCGGGTGCTTAATGGGGTTATAGACATTAAAGGTGACAGTCTCATCACCCGCTCTCATTGTAATCTCACCTTTTTGGATGTCTAGCAATGTCCTACCCATAGCAAAAAAGGTCTCCCCAATAGAATCGGGGTTTGACTAGCCTCCTCCATGTCAAATACTACGAAATCAACCGGAAAGACAAGTTTCCCTACTTGAACCAGAACATCCTCAACAACTCCTATGGGGCGCCTAATCGACCTATCCACCATCTGCAGGGTCATAGTTGTTCGTTTTAGCTCACCTACGCCCAAAATCTCATATATACTCCTAGGCATCAAACTTACACTTGCACCTAAGTCACATAACACCTTTGGGAATGACGTCCGACCTATGGTGCAAGGAATGGAAAACTACACGTCTCTTTCAACTTAGGGGCAGTATATTCTTGAAAAATAGCAGAGCAGTCCTCATTTAAGCAAACAATTTTATCCATTTTAGCTTTATTTGATAGAATCCCTTTTAAAAATTTAACATAAGATGACATATGAACAAGTACATCTACAAGTGGGATATTTATCTCTACTTTTTCAGGATATCGAGAAACTTGTTTTTCTTTTGGGAAATTATTGGCTTTGTAGGGCTACGAGAGGGGTAAGGTAATTTAAATAAATCAAAGGGTTTTTCACAGAATCCATGCCGGAGTTGTTCGTACCTTCCCCTGCTGAGTCTGACTGCTTTTTTGGTTCTGCACTCGGCTTCTCCACCGCTTTCTCTATCTCAGCAGCTCCTGTCTCCTTATCAACCGCCACCCACTCTTCATCTCATGCTCTAGTCTTCTCCATCTTCTTACTCTTCTGAACCTCGGGTGCCTCGACGTCACTACCCACAACTTTACCACTTCTTGTACATATGGCGTTCACTTGCCTGGGCTTCACTTGCCCCATTTGTGTCTCTAAATTCCTGACTACAGCTTGGAAGTTTACATGGGCATTTCTCATCTCCTTAAATTCCTTGTTCACATCCCTATTATTCTTCGTTGCATCTAACAATGCATCCTTTGTTGCTTCCAACTCTTTATTCATTGCAGCCATTTCTCTCTCTTTCTTTGTAATTGCTAGATCTCTCTTGACTGCCTCCAACTCTCTTCTCATTGCCTCTAACTCAGTTTCGACCCAACCACTTTCCAAATCCTCAGCCTCATATTCTTCATTCCGATAATTCTCTGCTTCTATCACTTTATCTTGCTTTGACCAATCAACCTCCAGATCTCTGCTACTTCTAGTAAATACTGCATTCAGTTCCCTCAGATTATGTTCAGTATTGCTTGGGAGGCCACCACTCAAATTTTTCTTCAATGTATTCATGATTTAACCCACTTGGGTTTCTTAGTTCCGGATAGCGGAGTGGGTGGCTACCTTTTGCTCCACAACATTCATATTCAGCTCAGATACGCTCCTATCCAACTTTTCTAGGAGCATTTCTATGGAAGTCTTCTGCACACCGGAATTGTTAGATTGCTGATTGTTCTGGTGGAGATGAGCATTCGGGTGTTGATAGGTGCCAGAATTATTGTTTATGGGCGGCTGATTTGCTTACTGATTACCCTGCTGGCCCTGATTCTGGTTACATCCCTAATTCTGCCCTCAATTCTGATTTTGCTGTTGCTGTTAGCCTTGTGATTGAGATTGCTGATTCTGGTCCCAAGGCCTATTGGATGAGCCTTGACTTGGCCTAAAGCTTTGACCCTGATTGGAATTGTGGTTCTCATTCTGATAGTGGCTTTGATTCCAACCTTGACCTTGTTGGTTCTAATTCCAATTACCCCTACTGCCTTGTCCAACATAGCTCACATTATATTGCTGTGAATCATCACCCATACCATATTCCATTGGCGGCCCTTGCTGATTGTCGAAATTCTGATACTACTGTTGCTGACCAAACTCTTGCTGATTCATATTCATCTGCCCCATCACACTCACACTCATCTTTTGTTGATCATTCTGGTTTCCAAATGGTTGTTGTGCTGGGGAAGATGTAAACTATGGTGGGTAAGTGAACTTCTTCGATGATGTACACTCCAATGATGAGTGTCCACCCCCACAAAGTTGGCATTACTCTGCCTTCTTTCTCGCCAACTCTATTTGGTCCATCTTTAGTACCATTTCTTGCATCTTGTCATGCATGGCGGTCTCTCTATCCAGTTCTTCTTTTAGAGATTTCACACTTTCCAGTGGAGCCTTCTTCTTTTTTCTACTAGACCCCCACTTCCCTTCTTCATCAGCCATATTCTCAATCTGTCTCATAGCTTGATCTGGTGGGAGGTTCATAATATCCCCGCCACTTGCGGCATTCAGCTTGTTCTGTTCCACTGGCTCTAATGCTCTAAATAATATAATCACTTGCTCAACAGTTGAAAAACCGTGTGGAGGGCATCTCTTCAGTAGACCCCTAAACCTCTCATACGGCTCCTTCAGTGTCTCTCCCTCGAGACCATCAAACGAAGAAATTTCTTCTTTCAAATCTAAAATCTTAGCCGGAGGAAAGTACTTCCTCAGAAACACTCTGACCACATCCGCCCATGTATGCAATGAATCATTAGGTAATGAATCATACCAATCCTTAGCAGCCCCTCTAAGTTCAAACATGAAAACTATCAGCTTTACCGCCTCGTCACTCACCCCATTGTATTTCATTGTCCCACATATCTGAAGATAGTGATCTAGAAAACTGTTTGGGTTCTCAGTTGACTTCCCGTGGAACAAGGCGTGTTCCACCAACATGTTCAAGATGTTTTGCTTTATGTCCATGTTGTTGGCATTGATAGGGGCACTCTAATTTGGTTGTGCCCTGTAATTTCCGATGGGATAGTCACATAATCTCTACAGGCTCTTGGTCCCTATCCCTGCTGAGCTCTCTGTGGCTGATAATTCTGCTGTTGATTGAACTGCTGCATCGGTGGTTGCTGATTATATGGGTTTTGGAACCCCTGTTGATTTTCCTGATTCCTTAGCATCTGCAGTAGTCGGTTGACAGTCTCTTGGTCGAATTTTGGCCCGAAATCCGGGGCATTCTGTCCAATGCCTGTTCTCTGATTAAATCGTGGGGTATACAGCTTCTGTAACTCTGTATTATCCATCCTTAACTGTTCGTCACGAGGATTCCTCGGTGGAGTTTGCAACTGAAGTGTCGCATTACCACCAGTAGTGTTTGAGGTTTTCCCTGTGCATTATGTTCATCGTTGGGATCTTTGCAATCTCAAGGAGTTGTTATATTGTCCATTTCTGCACATGAATCTGAGAGTGAGCTTTCTACTACCCCTTCTTCTTCAAACAAAGGGTTCGGACTAGCAATCAGGATCTCTCCTCGGCGTTGGCTGTTTCTATGACGTGCGTAAGCTTCAATTTCTTCAATCGGTTTGATAAGAGGTTCTTTAGAGCTTCGGGTCATTCACTGTAAAATATGAAACAACAAGAAAACAAAATGAAAACGACCTAAGCCCAAGCTTTCGGTCAACTTAAAAGATATTAAACGTTACTCCCCAGCAACGGCGCCAAAATTCTTGATAGCAAAATACTTAACCGTTAACTTTTACCGACAGAGCATCGGGTCAACGGGAGTATAGTGGTCACAAGATTGAATCCACAGGGAGTAAGGTCTAAGTACCAAAGCTGACGTAGAACTTAGTTCAGGTCAAAATAATAGTGGAGGGTATTATACTAATGCAAAAATAACGATTATACTAACGAGTTTACTTCTAGATATTAAAAGATATTGCCGAACTATGATCCCATGAGCTAATTTTACCCCTAAGGAAGGACTTGACAGGGAGCATGTCTTAACCGACCTACCTATCCAATGTAGTTTAACGACATCCACGGGTGCCAACTCCTAATTCTAGTAATTAGACTGAAAAACTTGATCTAACCACCATATGTGAAGCTAACCGACTCTCCCTTTAGAAAACCAATTATCCTAACATGATTAAGTTCTAGAGTTGCTCTAAAAACGATGACAAACCTCTGTATTGGAAACAGACCTAACAACTAGGCCAAATCTAGGCAACGATCCCAAAACCCCTTATCCCACATCTCACCGCAAAATGCATCTATAAGTTCGATGTGTGTGACAGTGAACTAGGTGATCAATCTAATTCAAGAATGTTATAATCAGTTTTAGGTCGTGGATTAATCGTTTAAACATTAAATTACGCATTACACAAATCCCAATCTCATCCTCTTAGGGTTTTCGCTCGCTTTCACATAATTCGACTACACATGAAATTAGCTACTCATGATTATACTAATAAACAAAATAAGAATTTGAATCAAACTCAAGACAATAAATAAAAAATAAGTCATTACCATATAACTTTTAAAAAATCTGATCCAGAAAATATGAAGAAATAATTGCAACAAAAGGTTGAGTCTTTTGTTCTTGTAAGGTAAATCAAAGATATAACAATTGTGTAGAATCGAAGGATGTAATCTATGGCATCAAAGGATTGAAGGGTGATCAAACTACACTAAAATCACACCAAACTCGCCTAAGAAGAGCCTAAAGTCGGCCAAGAATATCCAGGGGCTGAATGAGCTGCGTATTTATAGTGTATGGTGAAAATCTGCTTTTGTCGGTCGCAAACTCCAGTTTGTATCCTTTCAAACGCTAGTTTGCCTGGAAATCTTGATGATATTAGGGTTTCATCTTCAGCGAACTAGCGTTTGGCTCCTCCTAAACGCCAGTTCATAGATCGTGCCCCGAGGGCAAACGCCAGCTTGATCTGCCTGTACGCCAGTTTGGCTTGCATGTGCTTTCTCGATTCGGGCTGAACCCATCCAAACGTGCGTTTGGGGGTTATTTGGATGCCCGTTCGTCTAAAACTCTAACTTTCAGTATTTGATGCCAACTCTGTGAATGCCAGTTTGCATTAGCCAAATGCCAGTTTGGTCTAAGCTTGATTCAAACGCCTGTTTGGTTAGGGCAAACGCCAGTTCGCCTTGATTTCACTCCAAACTTGGCTTTTCATCCATTTTCATTCTACCTTCGTGCCACGAACATATCTCTCATTCCAAAACATCACCTTCCGGGTCCTCGAGTCACCTAAGTCCTGCAATAACATATACGAAAAAACACCACGCGTAATTCTGCAAGAAAAAAGTGCTCAGAAAAGAGTCAAATATCGTTACAAAGGTGAAGTTTATTATCGATATGATAGTTTAACTCCCCGTGCGTATAGATCTCGATATTACTCTTAATTAGGCCTATAACTACCCAAAACATGCCAATAACATGATAAACATGGGTTAAACTACACACCAAAGTATAGTAAAGTTGACTCCCATCAGTGGTTGGTAAGCACCTGAAACCAGACTAGGGAACACCAATCGCAAACCCCAGTACCAACAGAAGTGCAATAGGTGGTTTGCAGTATCTTACTTTGACAAGGTCAGACATCTCCTTTGCTGTAAATTCCCTAAGCCAGTCCATGCAAGCTCCCACTGATGTCCACTGGAATGCCTTAAAAAGGCTGCTGAGATTTGTTAAGGGCACCATGCAACAGAGACTGCATTTTGAACCTGGTTTCTCACTTCACATCAGTGGGTACTCAGATGCTGATTGGGCTTGTGTTGATGTGGATAGAAAGTCTACAGGAGGATACTGTGTGTATATGGGAGATTCCTTAATAGCATGGAGTTCTAAGAAGCCAACTGTTGTCTCTAGATCAAGTGCAGAGTCTGAGTACAAATCTTTAGCAGATTTAGCTTCTGAACTATAGTGGATACAATCTTATAGAAGAACTTGGCCTGAAGATACCTAGACCACATGTTGCATGGTGTGACAACATAAGTGCCACATTTCTAGCTCAAAATCCTGTGTTCCATGCCAGGACTAAACACATTGAGGTTGATGTTCATTACGTTAGAGATTTTGTTAAGAAGTGCATTATCTCAGTTCGGTATGTTCCATCGGCTAATCAGACAGCAGATTGTTTGACTAAGGCTTTGCCAGCATCACAGTTCAGGATGTTTAATGTCAAGCTCAATGTTGTGGAACCACCATCAAACTTGAGGGGGGATGTTAAGAGATGATACCACTTGGCAACCTAGATGACTGACAAGTGTACCAATAATTTATCCTAGATCTTATCATGTAATCTGTTAGTTAGATTTCTGTTATATCTACTACTATATATGCTGTAATCGTAACCTATGGTTATTCTAATATTTATCTGATACCAAGTATGATTTTTTAAGAGTTTCTTCCCAGCTTCTGTTAATAATTATATTAGTTGGAATGGCTGACGTGTTCCGTGAGATCAAGTAATTGAATGTATGATAAACGTCTCGTTTCTGGTTGTGGGCTCTTCTTCCGGGACGAGTCGTCACATTAGTTCGTATCAATGTATCATTTCATTTGTAAAGATTTTGGCCATGTTTGAACAAACAAAATAAAAGAAATTAACTTTAATGGTGCCGGCCGGGAGAGAGCCTATTGATTAAATGATTTTGAATAAACTCGTTGTAGTTAGGTTGTATAAAATAACATAAATTACCATATTTATTTTTACTGTCTCGCGCAAAATAAAAGAGTATTACAATAAAATAAAAAAAAGTAAAGACAGGTTACAATAATTTATGTCATTTTGATACAAACATTCGCGACGATTATACCATTAAATCTTTGGTCCTTTAAATTCTAATAGGTTATATGCTAAATGATACAATAACATTATAGCCATCTCCACGTTGCTAATTTATATTTTTCCTTTAAAGAAGTAGGAAAACTAAACTTGATTTGAATAGTAAGCATTTTTGAAAATTAATGACCTACGACTGTCTTTCTGTATTCGATGTGCCAAAAGCCATCAAAAGCAGTATTCCCTAAACAATTAGTAACTTGGAATTTCGTATAAAAAAATATAAAAAAATTATTGAAAGACCATCTAAACAGTAAACAATGTCATCCTTGGTATATATTCCACATTGAAAGTCCTTTAGCCATCTAGAGTATTCTTGCCTAAGTTAATTATTTTACTTTTTCCATTGGAAAAAGTAAACGGCCATTTAAAAAGTAAGCAAATTTACATACGCAATGACCTACAAATTCAACTATTACCAATGCTTTCTAACTAATCTTGAATACAAAAGCTCAAAGATACAGTGTCACATGGGCGGCGGCTCCAACTACTCTTATGCCAATATATGCTATATATACAAGAGATATTCTTTTTTTCCCGACAAAAAAAAAAAATTTTGTTCTTTGGAACAGAAAATGTTATTATCAGACGATCTAACAAGGTGCTAAAATCCGGTTTATTTACGGCGTGTGTGCGGTTGTAACATTTGGTCTCTTACAATAAAATCATTTCATGTCGGAAAAAACATTATAAAAAAAAACAAAAAAAAAGAAAAACGAAACAACAAAACAAGGTGCCTAAATCCTCAAAAGCCAAGACAAATTACAATAGATACATCCACCCAGCCCTAAAGAGGGCATAAGCTAGCTGTAGGAAATTAAACTGAAAATGGCAAGCCAAGAACCGAGAAAATAACACCAAGAACCAAGGGACTATATCCTCAACCAGCTAAAAGAGAAAACGAAAATTAGAAACTATGTAATGGACGAGTAATGTAAAGTGTAAAAGTATTTATCATTGATTATTTGCATTGGTGTATTACATATAAATAGCGCGTACAGTCTTGGGCACTAAGCAAGCAATTAATGCAAAATATTACAAGAGATATATAAAAATAGAATATTGTGTGATTATTGTGTGGATCCTTCGAAATCTTCTAGAGCATTTTCAACACGCCCCCGCAATCCCACGGAAATGGAATGGACGTGGAGATTGTTCATCAAAGTGCTGAAGCGAGGGTTGCTGAGAGGTTTGGTGAGAATATTAGCCAACTGATCCTTGTAGGAGAGGAAGGTAGTCTGGAGATGTTTGGAAGCGACCAACTCACGAACATCATGGAAGTCAATCTCAATGTGCTTAGTGCGAGCATGAAATACTGGGTTTGCAGCAAAATATGTGGCACCAATATTGTCGCACCAGAGGACAGAAAGGGCAGAAAGAGAAACATTCATCTCACGGCGAAGAGCACAAATCCATTGAACCTCGGCAGCTGTATTAGACAAGGATTTATATTCTGCTTCAGTACTGCTTTTCGCCACAGTATGTTGTTTCTTAGACCGCCAGCTAATCAAAGAGGGACCAAGAAAAATGATATTGTTGGTCCGAGAGAAGGGTAAAAGTATAGTCAGAGGGGGGAGGGGGTGAATGACTATACTGGAATTTCAAAAACTTTTCTCAATATAAAAGCTTTTGTGCAGCGGATTAGTCCCTTCTTAAAATGTTGATTCAAAGTAGGATATGGAATCACATAAATAACATAGAGTGAAATAAAGTGCTGTAAGGTAAAGTGCTGAAAGTAAATAGACACAAAGGTTTATAGTGGTTCAGGGTGGTGTAATCCCTTAATCCACTCTTCTCATGTGATGATTGCAGGAATTCACTATTGTTTTCACTGATACAATAGCAAGATTGTCCTTGGCTACACAAGCTTCACAATCTACAAGACTATCACTCCCTGGCTTCAAAAGCTTCAGTGACTCAGTCTTCAACACTGCTCCTTGGGAACAAATCCTTCAACAACTATCACAAACACAACTCCTTCTCAGATGGCTCTGATTTAGTTGCTTGACTATGTACGAATTGATTCACAGATTCTGTTGATCAATCTCAGTGCTTTGTGTGGAATTTAAGCTCTGATTGCTGAGTTGATCTCTAGTTATTTACTTTATGTTCAGATAGAACGGTTTTCAAATTGATAGAGTTTCTGCTAGTTCTTATATAATTCAATCGTTGTTTTTCCTGTCTGTCAATGTCTTCTATTTATAGCCTTGATAACACATGATTTGAATTTTCATCCGTTGGCTATTTAATGTGGAGAATAATCCTTTATTTAATTCTTTATTCCCCTTAATTATATTATCCTTCATTCCATGACCCGGATTTTCTTCAAACGTTAATCATAAAATCCGTCCTTGATTGATTTTTGATTGATTGTGCATTTAATGCTTGATCCTCTGAATCTTCCTTATTTTTCACGTTCTGAATAAGTATAGATGATATACCTTACTTGGCTGTTCCTTTACTTGGCTGTTGCCGGACCGGTTATGTGATCTTATTGCTCAGGCCGATTAGATCTTCCTTCAATGCTCTTTCTTTACTCAGCCAGTGGACAGTTCACTTTGCCGGTTCACTACTTTTTTTCTTTCTTTGAGTTTACAAGAGTCCTTGTACTTCACTGATCCTTAATTTGTGTGAGATCACTGTACACCATATTTAACAATTAATTTCATCACTTGAAATAACTTAGACTTATCCAAAGTCTTCACAGACTTCCCCGGCTGCCTTTACTCTACCAGATTTCAGTTTTACTTAGCCATCCTACCAACTAGTACAATACTTGTCTGACTCAACTTATACAACATGTCACACTCTAAGTAAAGACTTATACAGAGATTTATAAACTTATTTCAGGCTTGCTATATCAACTAGTATGGCCATCATCAAAACATAATAAAATGTTCCAAACAATTTGCCCTTTTTTGATGATGCCAAAACGCTCATAAGCCTGAACATGAGAATGAAAATTTTCATAATAATAACAAAATAAAACTCAGAAATTTTATTCATCCATTAATGGAAATAAGATATTGAAGTTAAAAAATTATTCAAAGGCAAACAAAAAATTGTTTACTTCTTCTCTTCAAACCTGATGCCTTTGCCTTTGATGCCCTTGCCCTTGTCGGTTGGGTTTTCCTTCTTTTCAGGCTTTCTGCTACTTCCCCCTTTTTTGGTAGCACCATACCTTTCTTCCCGAATTTGATTGGTTGCCTCAGATACTTGGATGAGAGGGTTGAGTTGCTTCCTTGATTTATCCATAATCTCATCAAGAGCCTGAATTTGAGCAGTGTGCTAATTCAGAGTACCCACCAGGGGTTTAAGGTTGACCTCAACTGTATCTGCCAGGAATTCAAGATTTGTTTGAACGGGGTATTATATGCCGTAGGTTGCAAATTAAGTTCCCTTGCCTCTCCATCACTTCATCTTGAACTTTGATATGACTGATGAGAGCCTCAAACTTCTGATTGATAAATGCATCACTATCCTTTAGTGCAGTTTTTAGATTTTGCCTGCTCAGATACTGCCTCTCCATCTCCACAATCAGGGGGTTGATATCCAGATTGAAAATTCTATCTGGATCTTCCTCTGCTGGTGCGGAAGCATCAGCCTGTGCTCCTTCTTTCTTCTCTTCCTCTTCTTCCTGTTCTTTCTCTGTTTCTTTTTCTTCTCATGCTTCAGCAATCTCATGATGAGAGAGAGATTGTGGAAATTGACCTTCATTTTTAAGTCCTTGTGAGGACTAGCCTTCTTCTCCATATGATGGAGTCTTAGTTTCTTCTGCTGGAGTTCCCCCTTGATCAATGCTGTGGGTCTTGCCAAAATCAGCAGAGTGAGTTTTATCAGCTGGCTCGCTCGGCTGTTGGTCACCTTTGCCGATACTTCTGAGAATCACTTCTAGGAGCGTTGATCACGTGCAAAGCACTTACTAGCAATAGGACTAGGTCTATCACAGTAGAGTACTGGCGAGTCAAGGTCTATCCCACAGAGAATCGTAAGAACGTCTAATTACCAAGATTGGGCTTGTCACAAATATGGTCTATGACCAACAATAATCTAGACAATAGTAAATTTGGTAACAAAAAACTAGCAAGATTCTGCTAGTTCAAAGATGCAAACTATAATTTTTAATGTATTAGTTGAATTACGAGTAATTAGTTATTCCCCCCACCATGCAATAGTCAGCCATTAGTGAATTTTAATTCATTGTTCAGCTACGGGTACAACTCCTAACCCTATTTACTCTGACCATAGTAGTAGACAATCTATACGCAAGTTACCCACCTTAATTGGTCTGTAATAACCCACACGTATAAAGAACTAGAGCTGTCGACATTGAGCGCTAACTCATACCGCAAACCCGCTTAGACAGCTGTCGACACTGATCAGCACGTTCATAGGGTCCATCAAGATAATGTCCAAACTAACACTTCACTATTCGTATTTCATGCTATTTTTCTAAAGACATGCGAAAAGTTGATCAGAGTACGAACATGTAAATGAAATCTATCAATCAACGTAGTTGGCGCCGATTATCATGAACTGGTAATTTACTAGGTATTCAGATCTAGCGATATAGACTGTCGCAGATATAAAGAACGCAACGACTATTTCATGATTTCTTCACCAACGAATTGATCTATAACACATGGGGTAACATAAACTAACTACTACATAATTAAACAAAATAGGCAATTAAAACACAGTAGCCGAATAGAACATCAATAGATCTACATATTGGAAAAGATAGAAAATCATACCCTCGAAGACGAGCGTAGATCTCTCTCGGATCTCTCCATAGGCAGCGACTCCGTCATCTCTCCGACTGGAAAATAATAAAATAAAGAACAAAGAAATTTTATTGCATAATACTTGTCTTGTAAATTGTAAGCCTCTTATTTTTAGTTACATAAACCGACTTAGAAACACCTAGATCTACCCCTCGTCCAAGAAAATGTGTTTCTGAAGATTCTGGAGCCTTAGTAAGTCGGTTCCTATCCTCGGTAAACCGAGGGCAATTTTGTCTATTTTCTTCCGTCGACTTAACTTGGAATGTTCTGGAATAGCCTAGGCCAAATCTTTCCGTTCAGTCCACTCCAGATTCATCCACAATGCTCAGCCCAATATTTCGTATCCTGAAAATAATCAAATATCGCACGAAATAATATCGAAATACGGAAAATAAATGCTAAGTGCAGATTTATAGGTCGAAACAACTATTTTTAGCTCATAATGGGTAGAATGTTGATGCTGTAGGATAGACTATTTTAACCGTCATCAACTACCCCCCACTAGCCTTTTGCTCGTCCGCGAACATAGTATCAAGGCAGAATGTACCACCAAGAGCAATCCCCATCCACTACCACATATTCAATAAAGATTTCCGGCAGAACATATTTTAAGCCACAATCCATAAGCTCCCCATTAATCACTACTTATCATGCATCAATGTGTCGTGTGATGAATCAGTCGTGATAGTGCGTTCATGAGGAGAATCAAGTTGTATTAACCACACAATCTTAACTTACCTGCGCATACACTAGCTCATCTTGCCTTCAGACTTGGTTACACAACATGGTATCTTAATTGGGCCGGGCGGACTCGGGGACTGAGCAAAGCTCTTAAGTCCTCGTTTGTTTCTTTTTATACGAGGGTCGTGCCATTTTTACACGAGTTTGCTTCCCTCGCTGCCTTTATTGCATATATATTTTTTCATTTTCAAATTTTTTTTCTAGCAGATTTCCTCACTTTTCTCTCTCTCTCTCTCTCTCACTAGTCCGTTTTGTCCCGGTTACCTTTTTTGGCATTCAAGTTGCTTCCCTTGTCTTACAACAATTTGTTAAAGTATATAGACAAACAAATAATGATTCCCGGTTAAAACAAATTATCATATGATCTTAAACACTTCTCACTCAGATTATGTGCTCAAAAATCGATTGTAATGACAGAAAAATAATTAATAAGTTACTACTTCATGCAACATAACATATGCTCCTTCTTCTATACTAAATTTAATATGCTATAGCTCACTTCAAATTGAACTTGGGCTCCTTTTCTACCGATTCCTTACTCGAAAATGTGCAATAAGCAAGCTAACAACCGTGTTAAATTTTAAAAAAAAATTCCCTTTTCGATTAACCAGCTAAGACGCCTAACCCCCACTTATTATAGGCGTTGTCCCCAATGACTAATAATAAAGAAAAGAAAATATACTTAGCTCTAGAATTGATCGGCTGAGTCAAGGTGAATCCCGGAGTAGAATCATTGGCTCCTAGGTCATTCCTCTTCCAAGTTGTTACCTGCTTCCCAAAATACTTCCAAAAACTGTGAGTAGCATGCAAAGGGCAATAAGAAAATAAGGTGGCGGTAATTGTGCATACCAGAGGAATGAGCAAAAATAGTTTAAGCCACTTTTTTCCTTTTTGGCCTAAGCAAGACGCGAAAAATTTTACGAGGGTATCGCATGAGAATCGTGAAGGAAAAACCACATATATCCTTAGCCAGATGACCGAAGATATATGTGATGAAAAAAACCTTGCGATTGTCATGCTACTTAATTGACTCAAAATAACTTTAATAAACAAAAGCAGTAAATAAGGGTTTTGAAACATTTCTGAGTTTATAGTCACCAGCTCGACGGTACTAATACGGCTTAATCATTCATACTTTGGATCCGTCAATGTAAAGACTTCCAACTCAGGGTTATACTTGTGCTCTAGGTAATGCTTCAGCCTGTGGCCGTTTACTATGAAAGTCTGCCCAGAGTATTCATTTCTAACTTCACATGCACCTGAATTGAAAACTTTCATGACTACATGTGGTTCATACCATCTAGACTTCAACTTTCCAGGAAAAAGACGAAGACGCGAATTATATACTAGCACCTTATCTCCAACTTGAAATGTGCGGTTCAGAATCTTCTTCGTGCATGTGTTTTGTTCTTTCCTTGTAGATATTGGCATTCTCATACGCTTGAAGTATAAACTCCTCTAATATATTCAACTCTAGCATCCTCTTCTCACCGGCTAAATTCTCATCCATGTTTAGAAATCTCGTTACCCACAAAGCTCGGTGCTCGAGTTCTACCGGTAAATGAGGTATCTAAAATGCTACTATAATACATATAATTATAGATATGATACGCGGTACGCTTTTCCAAACAAAATCATATATGGTGACATCTCAATTGTGGTCCTATAAGCGGTTATGTATGCCCACAGAGCGTCATCTAATTTCATAGACCAATATTTCCTCGAGGGATTCACAGTCTTCTCTAAGATCCTCTTAATCCCTCTATTCGCAAATTCTACTTGTCCACTCGTCTGGGGGTGATATGCTGCTGTAATCTTATGTTTAACCCCATATCTCAACATCAATTTCTCAAACAACCTATTGCAAAAATGACTCCCTCCGTCACTAATAATGGCTCTGGCCACTCCAAACCTCATCAAAATATTTTTCTTAAGAAACCTTAGGACAACCCTGGCATCATTAGTAGGTGAAGCCACCGCTTCCACCCATTCGGAAACATAATCGACTGCTACCAGGATGTAACGATTTGATTTTGACGATGTGAAAGGCGCAACAAAATCAATTCCCCATACATCGAATAAATCTATTTCTAAGATACTCTGCAATGGCATCTCATTTCGCTAAGAAATATTGCCAGTAATTTGACGGGGATGACAGGCTCTTGTAAACTCATAAGCAGATTTATGAATTGTTGGCCAATAGAATCCACACTGCAGTACCTTTACGGCTATCTTGTCTATCCCATAGTGACCTCCAGCTTCTCTAGAATGACAAAGGTGCAAAATACTTGGAATCTCATCGTCATGGACGCATCTTCTAAGAATGGCATCAGGGCACAGCTTGTATAGGTAGGGATCGTCCCAATGATAATGCTTTAGATACTTGAAAAACTTTTTCTTATCCGCATTTGTGTATTCCGGTTGTAGGTACCTTCCTACTAGATAATTCAAAATGTTAGCAAACCAATGGTATACCTTTCCCACTCTTGATGTATTGTGTCGGGGTTGAGATTCTACTTGAGCTACTACTGAGACGGAAAGAAGTTGTTCATCAGGAAAGTTTTTCCTGATCTCAGTCGGTTGATCTTCTTCTAGCAAAGTTAATCTCGACAGGTGATCAGCCACCTGGTTCTCAGATCCCTTTTATATTTAATATCAACATCAAAATCTTGTAATAGTAGAATCCATCTCAACAATCTTGGCTTGGAGTCTTGCTTGGTTAGAAGGTATTTCAAAGCTGCATGGCCAGTTAATACAATTACTTTCGATCCAATCAACTGTGGTCAAAACTTGTCAAATGCAAAGATAACAGCTAAGAGTTCCTTCTCTGTAGTCGGATAATTCCTCTAGGCATTGTTAAGGGTACGACTGGCGTAATAGATAGGCTTACAAATTTTATCTTCCCTTTGTCCCAGGGCTACTCCAACTGCCGTAACGCTTGTACCACACATAAGCCCAAAAGGTTTGTTCCAATCTGGTGCTACCAAAATTGGGGCGGTTATAAGCATTTGCTTCAATGTGTCGAACGCTTTCTTGCACTCTTCTCCAAACACAAAAGGCACATCCTTTGCAAGTAATTCAGTCAAGGTCTAGAAACTTTTGTGAAGTCCTTGATAAACCTCCTATAAAATCCTGCATGGCCAAGAAAGGCTCGCAACGTCTTTAAGTTTGTTGGAGGGGGTAACTTCTCTATCACCTCTATCTTTGACTTTTCAACCTCCATTCATTTCCTTGAAATCTAATGACCCAACACTATTCCTTCTATAACCATGAAATAGCAAATCTCCCAGTTAAGTACAAGGTTGGTCTCTTCACATCTTTTTAGCACTCTAATCAAGTTGTCCAAGCATTTATCAAATCTATCTCCAAATACAGAGAAATCGCCCATGAAAATTTCCATAAAATCATCCACCATGTCCACAAATAATGACATCATGCACCTTCGGAATGTTGCTGGTGCATTACATAACCCAAAAGGCATGCGATTGTACGTAAAAGTTCCATAGGGACATGTGAAAGTAGTTTTCTCATGGTCCTCGGGGGCAATATGGATCTGACAGTAACCTGAATATCCATCTAAGAAACAATAAAATGAATTACCGCTTAATCTTTCTAACATCTGATCAATGAATGGTAGGGGAAAATGATCTTTACAGGTTGCGTTATTTAGTTTCTTGAAATCAATGCAAACTTGATGTCCAGTAATTAGCCTCACAGGGATTAACTCATCAAACTCATTAGGTTGGACAGTGAATCCTCCTTTCTTGGGCACCACATGAATCGGGCTTACCCACTCACTGTCTGCAATGGGGAAAATGATTCCAATTTCCAACATCTTTATGATCTCTTTCTCATCAACATCCTTTAATTGTGTCGTCAACCTCCTTTGTGGTTGTGCTACCACTTCTTTTTCAGGGATTACAAAGATCTTATGCATCCACACCGATGGGCTTATTCCTCTATTATCTGCAATGGTCCTCCCATACGCTGCTTTATGCTCTCTCAGTACTCTTAAAGTTTCTCCTCCTCTAAAGGTGATAGTGACAATGAAATTATGAGGGGAAGAGCATCATCTTGTAAGTACACATACTTCAGGTGAGATAGCAAAGGTTTCAACGTTAAGTTCCTTGGTGGCACTTCTAATAATGACCTTACCAGCTTACCACTCAATTGTAAGTCAAAGAACTTGTGCCACGAAGGTCTATGTATTGCTCCTCCTAAATCTATAGATGATATATGCTCTACTTCTCACACTTGCCCTTCACTACACCCAGCCCAGGTTTCCTCAAAACTTTCTTCTTCCATCATGAGTAAAGTCTCTGCTACCTCAGGATCTAGTGCCACTTACTGATATAATTCAAAAACAAGATCTTCTATGGCATCTAGCGTGTAGCATGCTTCTCCTTCATCTTGTGCATATCTCATAAATTCATCACATTGAATACTACTTTGTCCTCTTTTACTCTCAGAATCAGCTCACCCTTATGAACATCTATCAATGTCTTACTTGTTCCTAGGAAAGGTCTTCTAAGATCAATAAAACATCGTGGTTAGCCTTCATGTCAAGCACCACAATATCTACAGGGAATACAAACTTATCAACTTTTACCAAAACATCCTCCACCACTCCACAAGGTTGCTTTATAAACCAATTTGCTACATGAAGGGTTGTAGATGTTTCGTTCAACTCTCTCATGCCTAACTTATGAAAGATAGAGAGTGGCATTATATTGACACTAGCTCCAAGATCACACAATGCTTTGTTTAGGCATACTCCTCCAATTGTGCAATGTATGAGGAGGCTCCAAGTATCTTTACACTTAGGAGGCAGTTTTTGTTACAAAATTGCTAAGCATTTCTCGTTAAGGCCAATAATCTCAAGGTCTAACAATTTCCTTTTGGTAGAGATTTCTTCTTTCAAGAATTTCGCTTACTCTGGCATTCCGGCCAGAGCTTCTACCAAAGGTATATTCACTTGCAATTTTCTTAAACATTTCTATGAACTTTTTATAATGAGCATCATCATTATTCGGTTTATATT
This sequence comes from Gentiana straminea, assembly GCA_036785695.1. Classification (NCBI taxonomy): domain Eukaryota; kingdom Viridiplantae; phylum Streptophyta; class Magnoliopsida; order Gentianales; family Gentianaceae; genus Gentiana; species Gentiana straminea. Next base: position 328,563 of record JAVUPR010000398.1, on the reverse strand, counting down.
TCCTAGGGGGATAGGGTAAAGTAGTAGGATTAATAGTTATAGTTTATGAAGACTTACCTACTGACTGTTGTTGCTCTGCTTGCCTGTCTGTTGAATTTTTAGACTCTCGGTTTACCGGAGTGGTATCCCGGTTTACCGGCCCATCTTTTTCTCCTGATTCTGATGTGCTTTGCTGCTAACTGTTTTCTGATTCTTCCTGGATAGTTTGTATAACTGGTCTAGGCAGTTCCTTTCCGCTTCTAGTCATGATTGCATTCATGTCCTTCAAGTTCTTCTCAGTATTACTAGGCAATCCTACCGGATGTCGGACTGACACTTGTTCTGCGATCTGCCCCACTTGGTGCTACAGATTCTGCACTAAGGCTTCTTGATTGGTCAGTCTTGTATCATTCTTCGGACAATAAGTGGTGAAGTTTGTATTCAGTTCCGTCATGGATTTCGTAAGTTGATTGACTGTGTCGGTCACAGTTGAGCTCATTTTATCCATGGCTGCTTCCCAACCACCAGACTTGTTGAATTGAGGCATTAATCCACCAATTTGTATTGGTCTTTCTCCACCGTTAGGATCACTTAGTCGAAAACCAGGGTGGTCATGAGAACTTGGGCGATATCCGCCCCCATAAGGATTTCCTTGCCTCCCTATATAGTGCAAATCCTCAGTGTTGGTTGCTTCGATATCTTGAATTTTCTCAACCTTGGCAATGCGATCTTGCATGCCATCTATCTTCTCATTCATTGTCATTAGCTGGTGTAAGATCTTTTGAGAAGTATCATCTCTAAATACGCCTTCTGCTACTTTGGCGGTCTCAATTTGTTGTGTTCGCCTTTGACCGGTCAGTGCGATTTGCTCCAGTTTTTCTTTAGCTCCTTCAGGTGATAGAAACGCAAGACATCAATTGCTCGATGCATCTACCCTCATTTGCTCACTTGGCCACAATTTGTGATAGAAACTATGCATTCGTACGGGTAAAGTGAAATCATAGTAAGGACATCTCCTTTGTGCTTCCTTGAACCTTTCCAGAGCTTCTTCGAAAGTTTCAGTGGGTTTCTGCTTGAAATTCAATATGTCTTGTCTCATCTGTAGTGACTTCCCAGGTGGGCAGTACTTGTTCATAAATTTCTGTAGTAGACCGGTCCAAGTTTGGATCAATTTGTCTTTCAGAGTGAATAGAAACAATTTCAGCTTGATGTTTTCTTCTGGCACTCCTGCTGGTTTGACTGTGCTGACTATCTCCAATAAGTTGGTGACGTGTACACTAGGATCTTCATTCGGTAATCCATGGAAAGTAGTGTAATTAGACACCATATATATCACGTTTGGTTTCGGGTGGAAGATCTCAGCCGCATTCTATGGCTGAACAATTGCTGGCACGAACTGCTCAATCATCGGTATTGTATAACTCTGTAGAGTTCTCCTATCCGCTTGTACCACAACTCATTCTCCATTGACTCTTCCATTTTGTCCGTTCTGCGCCATGTTGATTTATGTATCTTCCAAAAGTAGAATCTCTTCTTCCCTCTCCATGTGATCTCCTTCATGCATACTCACGTCGTCCGCCAGCCTAACAGATCTTTCTTGAGTTTCCTTTCTCTTTTGCCTAGAAAACTTTCCAATCTCAGGTACGAATCTCTCGAGTTTGGCTGCTGAACTTCGTGTAACGTACTACAAGACACAAAAAGAAAATAAAAAGTTAGTGACTTGCCTCGGCGGCTGTTACACACGCCTGGCAGACTCAAAAACACAGACTCTGACTACTGACTCGATGCTGAATTGACAGAAATGATTCTGTCAAAACTGGGACCCTCGGTTTACCGCGGTATACCATCGGTAAACCAGAAGCTATTTTTTCTCAGTTTTTAACAGAATTGACTATGTACGACTCCAGTATAAACAGACTATAAAACATCCTCAATTAAATAGACTCAAATATAAAGACACTCAATCTTAAATAAAAAGTATTCTTGACACGTGTCCCCGGCAACGGCGCAAGAAAATCTTCATCGCGTGCAAAACACTTACTAGCAATAGGACTAGTCTATCGTGGTAGAGTACAGGCGAGTCAAGGTCGATCCCACAGAGAGTCATAAGAATGTCTAATTACCAAGATTCAGCTTGTCACAAATATGGTCCACGACCAACTATAATCCAGACAGTAGTAAATTTGGTAACAATAAATTATCAAGATTCTGCAAGTTCAACGGTGCAAACTTGAGTTTCTATTGTATTAGTTCAATTACGAGTAAATAGTTATTCCCTCCACACATGAAATAGCCCTCCCCATTGGTGAATTTTAATTCATTGTACAGCTACGGGTAAAACTCCTAACCCTATATACTCCGACCATGGTAGTAGACAACCTATACGCAAGCTACCCTCTTTAATTTGTCCGTAATAGCCCATACGTATAAATAACTAGAGCAGCTGATATTGAGCGCTAACTCATACTGCAAACCCGCCTAGACAGCTGTCAACACTGATCAGCACGTTCCAAGGGTCCATCAAGATAATGTCCAAACTAACACTTCACTATTCGTATTTCATGGTAGTTTTACGAAGACATGCAAATAGTTGATCAGGCTACTAACCTGTAAATTAAATGTATCGATCAACGTAGCTGGCACCGACTATCATGAACTAGTAATTTACTATATTCAGATCTAGCGATATAGACCGTCACAGATCTGAAGAGCGCAACCACTATTTGATGATTTCCACACCAACGAATTAGTTCTATAACACATGGGGTAAAATAAACTAACTACTACATAATTAAACTAAATAGGCAATTAAAATACACTAGTCGAATAGAACAACGATAGATCTACATCATGGAAAAGATAGAAAGTCATACCCTCGAAGTCGAGTGTAGATCTCCCTCGGACCTCTCCCTAGGCGGCGACTCCATCTTCTCTCAGACTAGAAGTCATAAAATAATAAAATAAAGAACACAGAACTTTTACTGCATATACTTGTCTGGAAAATTGTCACTTTGATTCTGAGGCGAAGCCTCTTATTTATAGCTACGTAAACTGACTTAGAAACAACTAAATCTACCCCTCGTCCAAGAAAATGCGTTTCTGAAAATTCTAGAGCCTCGGTAAGTCGGTGCCTATCCTCGGTAAACCGAGGGCAATTTTCACTTCTTCTGTCGACTTAACTTGGAATGTTCTGGAATATCCTAGGCCCAATATTTTCGTTCAATCCACTATAGATTTGTCCACAATGCTCAGTCCAATATTTCGTATCCTAAAAATAATCAAATATCGCACGAAATAATATCAAAATAGGGAAAATAAACGCTAAGTGCATATTTCTCGACATACGAACCCTACATATGATATTCAACTCAAATGGTTCATATTAGGTCGAAACTACTATTTTTAGCTCATAATGGGTAGAATGTTGATGTCGTAGGATAGACTATTTTAACCGTCATCAAGCGTCGATTAATCATCAGATAGGCCCATCATTTCTAGATCATCCCCAAGATGATCTCCTTCCAGTTGTTCGTCCTCTCCTCTTTCCTCCTCATCATCAGTGAAGTCCTCCTCTTCCTCATTCTCTTTTTCTTCAGATAGTGTAACATAGTATCATTCTTCACCTTCTTGCAGATAGGTGACTTTGTCTTGTTTCTCTTCTGTACCATCACTGATTTCAATAGGGATATCCTTGTTACTCGGTAGACTCCTTTTGTTGCCCTTGCGCTGTTTGAGATCTGGTCCTCCTCCCTATTCCTACTTTGCTGCTTTCAGGCTCCTTCCTTTTACTTCCAGTTGTTGGTTGTGGTTTCTAGGAGGCCTTGACATAGGTACACAACACCTTGGCCTTGTGCAGTGGATGCACATGGATGGGTTTCACTTTTAATTGGGTTGAAAAGATGTTGAAGGGGAATCCCATCTGATTTCCTTTCCTATAAATCACCTTTCTTTTGCAGTTCTTGCTTTGTGCCGTAATTGCTGGATCAATCTCCTTTTGAATTTGAGCCTTCAATCTGTTGAAGATAAACTGTACCCAGTTAAAAGGAATACCTTGATAGCTTATACCCATTAATTTGAACCTAAGCTCGGTCATGTTCTCCATGGAACCCTTCTTCCTTTCAATGTTCCTTGTTATCATAGGAGCAAATTCAACAAAAGGGCATTTCAGTGCTGATCTAGGGAAGTTGTATTTCTTGCTATGCTTTCTGGGGTTCTTGGTTATTTCAGTCCAGAATGTATTGATGTCGATCTGCTTCTTTTTCACATCGACCGGACCGGCATTGGAGAGATTTAGGAATCTGTTGAGAAGTCCAGGGGTGATAACCACTTCTTTTCTAAGCATTGTACTCACAATGCAATCTGGGTCACTTTTTTTTCTTGCTGGGCACAAATTTTGCATTTTTCCAAAATGCAATCAAGGTCTCGTAGCATATTCCTGTGATAGAGGGTCCAGGAATGTCATTAGCCCTAGATTTATGCAGCCATCAACTAATCTTTGGCCTTGTGAATCACTTTCACAAAAGGGTAGATAATGTTCATGTCGGAAAAACGATCGAGTGATGATCGTCTTTTCATAGTACTCTTCTGTTGGAGAGATTGAAGAAGATGGTGCCATTGCTTTGAAGTGTTTGAGATTTGGGAAATTTTTTGATTTTTAAGAGAAAATAGGGTTTATGAATTGCAATAGCGTAGAAATTTTTTGAAAAATTCTAAGTGTTGTTTATATATGAGAATTTTGGGTAGTGTGAAAGCAGTTGAATATAGAAGGATTTGATGGAGTAATGGCATAATTTTGTGTATATAAATCACGGTATTTGAGTGTAGTGGGGGTGTGGATTGAGGTATGTAATGATAAATCCTAGGAATCCAGGCATTGCCATCATACCTTGATACCAAAATAACTTCCACGGTTACACGTGTATTAAGTTTATTTTGTTCACACTTCACTTTGTTGTTTTCTCCAATAAATTTACCGGTGGAATAACTTGGCTGGTCACTAGGCCGGTGTAGTGAATTTTTACTGAGCTGTTGTGTAAAGCTGTTCGTAAAAATCAGTGAAGTTAACTTCGTTGGGTTCCAGTGCCTTACTTGCCAAGTGAGCGCACCCGAAATGGCAAATGTTCAGTCAGCTGGTGAAGTTACATAGCTGATTACTCCACTTAGCTGCTCTTAATCTATTTCAATCATTCCCAACTCAGTTATTAATTTACAAAATATTTCATGACTTAGTGGTTTAGTGAAAATATCAGCCAGTTGATCTTCAGTTGATATGCATCTCAAGATTACATCTCTTTGTTGCACATGATCTCTGATAAAGTGATGTCTCACATCAATATGCTTTGTTCTTGAATGTAACACTGGATTCTCAATAATAGATATTGCACTCGTGTTGTCACACATAATTTGAATTGTCTTTTCCTCTATTCCATAGTCCCTTAGCTGGTGTCTGATCCATAACATTTGGGCACAACAGCTGCTTCCTTCTATATATTCGGCTTTAGCTGTTGATGTGGATATAGAGTTTTGCTTTTTGCTAAACCATGATACTAGTCTGCCGCCTAGCATTTGACAAGTTCCAGAAGTGCTGTTTCTATCAATCTTTCATCCAACACAGTCAGAGTCTGAATATGATATTAATTGAATCCTCTATCTTTTGCATACCAAATTCAAACATTAATGGTATTCTTCAGCTATTTGATGATCCTTTTGGCTGCAGGTAAGTGAGATTTCCTTGGTTGAGCTTGGAATATTGCACAAACTCCTACTGGAAATGCAATGTCAGGTCTGCTTGCAGTTAAGTGGAGTAGAGATCCAATAATTCCTGTATATAACTTTTGATCAACATCTTTTCCAATTTCATCTTTCCCAAGAATTACTCTTGCACACATTGGTGTATCTGCTGTGCCACTTGTATCCATGCCATATTTGTGTATCATGTCTTATGTATACTTGACTTGATTGATAAAGATGACATCCTTCATTTGCTTCACTTGTAAACCATGAAAGTAATTGAGCTCTCCCATCATACTCATTTGAAATTTTCTCTTCATCAAGTTTGCCAAATTTCTCACAAAGCTTCTCATCTTCTGATCCAAAGATGATGTCATCAACATAGATCTGAACTAACAGTGTGCTTTTACATTCTTCTATCTTGAAGAGAGTCTTGTCAGTGGTCCCTTTGTGGAATCCATTGTTGATTAAGAATTATGACAGTGTCTCATACCAGGCTCTGGGTGTCTGTTTGAGTCCATAAAGTGTCTTTTGAGCTTGTACACTTTATTTGCTTTCCCTTTGAATTGGAAACTTGGGGGTTGTTGCACATATACTTCTTCCAAAAGTAAAGTTAGAAATGCACTCTTGACATCAACTTGATAAACTATGAAGTCTTTATGTGCTGCAATAGCTAGAAAGAGTCTGATTGCTTCCAATCTTGAATTGCATCATCTATTGTTTCGGGTTCCACCTGTGATAGAAAACTAGTTGCATATTCTCCAGTTGTCTCCTGGTTCTAACTCCTGTATGAAAATCTCCAATGACTTGTTCTTCAGGGTGATCTCTCAGCCAATTCAAGTCAGGTTGAAGTTGCTCTTGATTTGGTTAATCCACAACTTCAGTTTGTGCATCAATTCCTTGATCTTGTGTTGGTGCCTCTTGTGCTGTATTGACTGGTGTAACATCTTGATTGCCAAATGTGTGATCAAAGATTGTAACTGGGACTGTTGTATTCATATAGACTTGTCCTTGTGCAGCTTCTTCATCAAGTTTGTGTAGGCTTTTACCATTTGTGTTTGATTCATCAAAGACTACATGAATTGATTCTTTAATCACCACGGTTCTTTTGTTCAGCACTCTAAAAGCTTTACTGGTGTTTGAGTATCCTATGATGATTGCTTCATCTTCTTTTTCATCAAATGTGTGCAACTAATTCCTGTTCAAAACAGAACATTTAGATCCAAACATATGCAAATGTGAAATGTTAGGTTTTTCCATTCCAAACTTCATATGGTGTTTTTCCATGACGTCTGTTGATGATAAATTTGTTTTGAGTATAGCATGCTGTATTCGCTGCTTCAGCCCAAAATCTTTTTGATAGACATGCTTCTGCAACCATTGTTCTCACAGCTCCTTTGAGTGTCCTATTTCTTCTATCTGCTACACCATTTTGTTGTGGGGTCCTTGCTGCAGATAGTTGATGTAGTACTCAATTCTCTTCATAGTAGGTTATGATCACTTCATTTAGGAACTCTATACCTCAATCTGATCTTATCTTGATGATCATCGTTTCCTTTTCATTTTGTATTCTCCTTAACAAATCTGTTAGCTTTTTGAGTGTCTCTCTTTTCTTGTTCATGAATATGGTCCAAGTGAATTTGGAAAAGTCATCCACCACCAATAGAGTGTGTATCCTTCCACTTACACTCACTTGTGTGGCAGGTCCAAACAGGTCCATGTGCAAAAGGTGTAAGATCCTTGTTGTAGATTGCTAGGGCTTTGACTTGAATGACCTTTTGATCTGCTTCCCCTTTTGACATGAATCACAAAGACTTTCATTTTTGAAAGTGATCTCTGTAAGGCCTTCAAATAGCTTGTTCTTTGACAATTTGTTGATGGTCTTGAAGTTGAGATGGTTCAGTCTTCTATGCCAAATCCAGCTGGTTGATTGTTTGTTCTTGACAAGCAGACATGTTTCTGCTTTTTCTGTCTTCAGATCCACCACATACATGTTGTCTTCTCTTTTTCCTGCAAGTACAACTGTGCTGGTTTGATTGTGAATCACTTGGCATCCTTCTTTGTTGAAGTGCACATTGTAACCTTTGTCACAGAATTGACTAATGCTTAGAAGATTAAAACTCATCCGTTCACATAAGCTACATTCTGTATCTTCAAATTGTTCTTGAACATTGTGCCTTCCCCTTTAATTTTACCAGGGTTTTCTTTGCCACCAAATGTGACTTTGGGTCCATCAAAGGCTTTAAAGTCAGTCAACCATCCTTTTTTCCCCGTCATGTGTCTGGAACATCCACTGTCTATGTACCAGACATCCTACAAAACAAGTTAACCAAGTTTACGTACCTAACACTGTTTGGGTCCATACCTGTTACCAATCATGCCTCTTATTCCAAGTGTGTATCCAAAGGATCTCCTTCTTGGATAGTTGAAATCATCAACTTCTATATGAAAGGTATGGCAGAATAATTTCTTGTAGATATGTTGAGATTATTCTTATACAATTCTCTACTTTTTGGTGCATTTGCATCCTTTTCATTCTCCAATATGCATGAGGAAACCTATTTTCATATTGCTTCTTGTGTCTAGGAACCTGCCTTGGTTGGCTTTTCCTAAACACAAGTTGCATAGTATGAAATGGTTTCTTCTTGTATTTTGGGGGTGCAATATTCCAATCTTCCTCTGAAGGGTAAAGTCTTCCCTTACCTTTTTGTAAACTTTTGCCTTTGATTGGCTGGTTTGATGATTTACTCTGCTGTTTCACTACACTGGGTTTTGACTTCACCGCTGCAGGAGGAGTAAATGAAACTATGGTCTGTCATTTTTCTGAATTTAGGTCCAGTTTTGATCCTTGATTCAGAATTGTGTTTTCCATTGTTTCATTTCTCAACCTGAATGTTGTAGCCAAGACCATATCTGGATCCAAACCTTTTTGGGGGTTTGTAAGCTGGTGCATTTAGTGGTGCAGTAGTGCTCTTAACTAGTAAGGAGATTTTCTCAACTGGTCAGTTAACATCATATGAGTAATCATCTGATGCTTGTTGAGCAGTTGAGTATACTTCCATACTAGTTGATTAAGCTTTCATTCCATCCAGTTCTTTCTTTAATCTTTTATTTTCCTTTCTTAGATTCTCACATTCTTGTTCCAAAATTTCGTGATTTAGTTGAATTTCTTCAAATTTACTCATGATATTTTGAATTAGGTTTGCGGAATAGAAGATTGTATAGTGTCAGATATGGATGCACTTGATGAGTATGAACTAGATATTACCTCTGTTTCATCAATTTTCGTAGCCATAATGCATGATATTCTTTTCCATTATCTGAGCTGTTGGATTCATCATCATCTGAATCATTGTCAGATGATTCTTCATTCTATTCACTACTGGTTTCAGTTTTAAGTGCCTTCTTGCTCTTTCTCTTGTCAATTGTTTTGTACTTCTTCTTTTCCTTATCTTTGTCTTTTTCTTTAGGGCAATCTGCCTTGAAGTGACCTTTCTTCTTGCAATTTAAAAATCTGTATTCATCATCTTTTTTCTTCATGTCTTTTCTTGATCTTGACTTCTTGTTTGATGATGAACTTCCTTTGCATTGTTTCTTCTTGCTAAACCTGTCAAAACGTTTAATCAGTAAAGCAATTTGTTCTTTTACCTCATGTGTCTTTGTGCTGCTTGTATCAGCTATTTTGCTTTGCTGGGGTGCAACCAGTGCACTGGCCTTATGTGTCTCTGCTGGTGCACTGTCTTCACCATTTAACTCAAATTCACGAGCCTTTAATTGAGACATCAGAGTCAAAGTGTCGGTATTTGCAATATTTATTGTTCATCTGAGTACGGATGTGATGATCTTCCATCTTTCAGGTAGACCTCTCAAGATTTTAATACAAACTTCCTTCTGTGGGTATGTATGTCCAAGTTGTTGCAGTTCACTGATGATGCTTGAAAATGTATTATCCATTTGATCAATGGATTCACCAGTCTTCATCTTGAAGTTTTCAAATTTCTGTTTTGCAACAGACAATTTGTTTTCCTTGACTGCCTCTGATCCTTCATTCATCAGTGCTAATATATCCCACATATCCTTTCCTATTTTGCAGCCCTTGACCCTCATGAACATATTGCTGTCCAGAGTATTCAAGATCATGTCTTTTGAAACAAAATCTAGATTTGCTCTTCTTCTGTCGTCCTTGGTCCAATCTTTCTTAAGTTTATCTATTTCCTTTCCTTGATCTGCTCTTGTGGCTATCACAATCGTGTTCTTGATTGGGCCATCATTGATTACATCTAGCATCTGATCATCAGTTGATGCAAGATGAGACAACATCCTTATTTTGTATTCAACAAAATTATTAACATTGAATACATGTACTTTAGACATGAAATTTGAGGAATCCATTAGTACAAATAAGATAAGGTATATATATATATATATATATATATATATATATATATATATATAAAACTACTTTGAAAATTTGTGATCTCTTTGTTACCAGAAATCAGATCTGAAAATACTAAGAACACTGCTCTAATACCGATTGTTGTTCCCAGAGAAGGGTAAAAGTATAGTCAGAGGGGGGGGGGGTGAATGACTATACTAGAGTTTCCAAAAAAAATCACATATAAAAGCTTTTGTGCAGCGGATTAGTCCCTTCTTAAAATATTGATTCGAAGTAGGATATCCAATCACAGAAATAACATGTAGTGAAATAAAGTGTTGTAAGGTAAAGTGCTGAAAGTAAATAGACACAAAGCTTTATAGTGGTTCAGGATGGTGTAATCCCTTAATCCACTCTTCTCCTGGGATGATTGGAGGAATTCACTATTGTTTTCACTGATACAATAGCAAGATCGTCCTTGGATACACAAGCTTCACAATCTACAAGACTATCACTCCCTGGCTTCAAAAGCTTGAATGACTCAGTCTTCAACACAGCTCATTGGGAACAAATCCTTCAGCAGCTATCACAAACACAACACATTCTCAGATGGCTCTGATTCAGTTGCTTGACTATGTGCGAATTGATTCACAGATTCTGTTGATCAATCTCAGTGCTTGGTGTGGAATTTGAGCTCTGATTGCTGAGTTGATCTCTAGATATTTCCTTTATGTTCAGATAGAAGGCTTTTCAAATTGATAGAGTTTCTGCTAGTTCTTATGTAATTCAATCGTTGTTTTTCCTGTCTGTCACTGCCTTCTATTTATAGCCTTGATAACCCTTGATTTGAATTTTCGTCCGTGGGCTATTTAATGTGGAAAATAATCCTTGATTTAATTCTTCATTCCCCCTTAATTATATTCTCCATGATTTCTGTGATCCGGATTTTCTTCAAACGTTAATCATAAAATCCGTCCTTGATTGATTTTTGATTGATTGTGCATTTAATGCTTGATCCTCTGAATCTTCCTTATTTTTCACGTTCTGAATAAGTATAGATGATATAGCTTACTTGGCTGTTCCTTTACTTGGCTATTGATCGACCGGTTATGTGGTCTTATTGCTCAGGCCGATTAGATCTTCCTTCACTTCTCTTTCTTTACTCAGCCGTTGGACCGTTCACTTTGCCGGTTCACTACTTTTTTCTTTCTTTGAGTTTACAAGAGTCCTCGTACTTCACTGATCCTTAATTTGTGTGAGATCAGTGTACACCATATTTAACAATGAATTTCATCACTTGAAAAAACCTAGACTTATCCAAGGTTGTTGGTCCCTTGAAAAGGCTTTGGTTAAGTATAGAGGGGGGGGGTGAATAAACTTAACACTTAAAACTTTTGGAGTTAACAAACTCAAAGCAACTTCGACGACTGCGATACCTCGATGTCGGTGATACCTCGCAGCCCGCGATACACGAGTCTACCGACGCGGTTGAGTTTACCGAATTTGTGCAAATGGAATTATATCAAAAATTAAGCCTTATTACTTGTTGTTAAATATGATACTAAGTATTAGATACTCAGTAGTGTATGTGTGTGATTTCAATTGCTAGATTCAATAGGTTGATGTGTATAGTAAACTAAATGCATAATATAAGTAGGCAAATTTTATAGTGGTTCCAGGTGGTGTAATCCTGTCAGTCCACTCTTCTCTTGTGATGTTGGAGGTAATTCACTAGAGATCTTTGATGTAGCTGTTACCAAGATTCCTAAGTTGCTTGTCCTTCACCAATAACTATGGCTTCACAAACTGAACACTTGGAACAGGTAGGATTGCTGCTCCAAAGTCTTCCACTGGTCCTTAAAGGGTAGGATTGCCTCTTCACCAGCTCCACCACAAACAACAGTCTTTCACACCCAACGGATGCTTCACTGTCTTCAGCAGGTTCTTTATAAAATAAGGATTGAATCAAGTAAATGATTCAGTTGCAGCAGCTTGATTAGGATGATATAATCAGCAGCTTGCAGTCTTCAAGTGTGTAAACATGATGTAGCTTGAATACAGAATACACTTGAAGATTTTCTCTGGATTAGTAGCTTTAAGCTCAGTAAGTTCAGTAGGGTGTTTTTCAGCTCAGAATTCTTTCTTATATTTTTCTCTTAAAATTCATCAATCATCATCTTTTTCTGAGTTGGAAGTCCTCTATTTATAGGTAGGATGACATGTGACTTGTATTTGAAATTCAAATATAGCCGTTCCTTGTTTTGTCCCATTTGACATGCTTTCTGTCACTATTCATAGGACTGACACTGTCAGAATCCTTTTTGACAGTGCAATCTGTCCACCGTTGACTTATATCCATTGGATAAAATCCTGAATCATCCCAACATCCTTTTAATCTCAACCACTGATTTGTTTGATTAGTCAGAGGTTGTTAGCTATCATTTTCCATGTAATCTTCCAATGTAATCTTGAATTAATCGAGGTATATTATCAGCAGGTTCATCGCCTCTTACGTAATACCTATCGATCTATTTGAACGACAATTTGTCGTGTATTAAATACAATGCAGCTGATTGCTTTTATCTAACTTTTATTTGTGAAGTTAGATTACACATTTTTGCAAATAACTAAGTTCCAATCACCATCCAACTAAAGGAACTTAGACCTTATACACAAGGTATATGTAATCAGTTTAGGTCATCACAGACTTGCCTAAATTCTGATTCCATATCCTTGACTTTAATTACTAAGTTTGATCCCTTAGCCTTCATTAACTGAGTTTGAGCCCTCAGCCTTCCGTCTTCAGCAGGTTGCAGATAAGTCTACTGACCTAACTACCCTACTGACCTAGACTAGTCTGTTGAACTCAGTCAGCTGACCTTTACAGTGTTTGTTTGATCAAACCTATACAAAGATCAAACTCTAATAAACCTATACATTTGATCTAGACATCTTTTTGCCTTTGCACTATAACAGTTAGTCTGGCACTCATCACTAAAACATAGAAATAAGTCCAACAATTTCCCCCTTTTGGTGATGATGCCACGACCCTCACCTAACAGCAAAGCAAAAAGATTGAAAACAAAAACAGAACAAATTCAGTGATTTTTCATTATAAACATTTGTTCAAGTTATTACAGTCTAGCATCAGCAAAGATAAAGCAGATAATTATGCTGATCTGCTGTCTTCTTTCTCTTTCTTCTCTTGCTTTTTTAGCTTGTTCTTGATAAGCTCTTATTTCTTCTATCATCTCTCTCATCCATTCATTTTCAATCAAAGTGAAGTCAATGTAGGAGTTCACTTCCTTCCACCACTTCCATGCTTCAGGTAGGATGAGGTTGATTTGATTGACTCTGAATTCCATTCTCATGTAAAGCTCTTTGAATTCATTCAGTGAGTCCTTAGCTTTTGTGATAGGCAAACTCCTTTCACCTCTACCACTTCTTCCACCTCTTCCACCTCTGTAAAACTTGCCCTCGAGGCTCTAACCCTTGCGTCCCAAAACTTCAATCCCGAGAATGAGTTTAAACCTTCATGAAATCCCTTGTCATGGTAAGGTTTCCTTCTGTTATAGTATTCATTCTTGTATTGTTTGAGGAGATCATCAGTAAGTTGAACTCTGCCAGGTGCAGGTTCCCTGAATGCATTTGTTTCATTCTCCCATTTCTTCTTAGCAAAAATCCTTGCGGCCCTCTTTTGCTACTCGTTTTTGGCCCTCTTCCCCCTTTGTGACATCATCAACAAAACGGGACAGTAGGCCATGAACACTCTCCTGTGTGATAACCAGATTACTCAGTTGTCCTTCCATAATTTCAGTTCTTGTATCAACTGTTGTAATCCGTGATTGCAGAGTTTGCTCCAGCAGATTGATCATCTCTGTATGCTTAGGATCCAATCCAGCAGGTTGAGATGTTCCAGCAGCCTCAGCAGGCTTAGGAGTTTCAGCAAGTTTATCAAGTTTTTGATGGATAGAAGCAAGTTGGTCTTTCAAAAACTTCTCTTTCAGTGTATTTCCTTGCTTGATTCCCCTCACATCTAGCATCATATTATTAACAACATTTTGAGTAGATGTGAAATTTGAAGCATTTGTTTCAGTAGATTGTCTGTTGTCATTCACCAGTTTCATCAGTTCCTCAAATCTTTGTTCTTGTCTATCCAGTTGAGTTCTTAACTGTTGCATGTCATTCCTGATAGTCCTCAACTCATTCAACACTTCTACTGGCATTCCACCAGTCATTTCTCCAGCAACTCCATCAGCAGGCTCTTCTACATTATATTGTGCCATTTGTCTGCTGATGACCATTTCTTTACTCATGTCTCTCCCAGCAGGGGGAGGTCCTTCCTCAACCATAGCACCAAGAATATCTTCCATTATAGGATCTTGTGCAGGTTCATCATTCACTGGTTCATCATCAGTAGATCCATCAATTTGAAACTCTTCATCACTGTAGTCATAGTCCAGCATATGTTCTTCATCATTAACAACAGTAGCCTGCTGACTATCTTTCCCTACAGTGGCCTTGACTCCGGTAGGCTCCACTACAGCAGCCTCTTCAACAACTACAGCAGGGGTTTCCTCCAAACCCAAAGATTGTTCCAACCTGTGTCCAGGTGTTGTTTGCAACTCAGCAACATGTACCTCATGTTCCAACCTTTGCTCGGTGCTGTTTGAACCTCAGCAACCTGAACCTCCTGTTCCACTCTTTGAGGATTGGATACAGCTTCATTATCCACTTGAAATCCTTCAGCATGAGCAATCTTTGTTAGGATAGATGCAGTTTTGGTAAGAGTGTCGTCAATGTCAAATCCATCTTGATATTGAATTGAGTCATCTGAACTGGCAGTAGGTTCACTGTGGTCAGTAATCCTTTCTTCATCCAAACTAGCTCTTTGTTGATCTTCAGATTGTGCAGTAGGTTCTTCAACAAATAAAGTAGAGGATTCACCAACCAACCTATTTGCAAGACCACTTATTCCATCATTGATCAATGCCTCCAGGATCATCCATGGTGAGATCCCGCATCCTCATCCATTTCTCCAGTCTGCTGGCCCTCAGCAGACCTATCAATGTCAGTGCGTTTAGCTTCTGCATCAACAATGGCTCCTTGACCAGTGGCTTCAGTGGTTGTTTCTCTAGCCACTCTACTTGTCTCCCCAGGGAACATAGGGGAATCATCATCAGAGTCAGATGAATCACTGTCTGGTGTGTACTTTGGATCTCTGAACATAATTGCTCCACTTTTCTTCCCTTCATTCACTAGATCCATCAGCCTAGATTGCAGCAAGGTTGTATCTATCAAGTCCAGTAGGCTGTCCACAACTAGCTGATCAAATGCCCATTCTTCAAATCCACTCAATGGATCAACAGCTGGTTTCTGTTTCTTGTAGAATCCAAACTTCCATTGGAAATAATTTTTCACTTTCCTGAAGTTAGGATCTACTTTGTCCTTCTTAGATGCCTTCTTATATGGCATAGTTGGCTTTCTAAGAGCTGTGTCAGTAGCTTGATGACCTCCAAAGGTCCCAACAAGCAAACTCAAAGTGTCTTCAATAGATGTATGAAAGTCAGTAGGTTGCTCAGATTGGATATTGGTCCATACTACCTTCATTTGCACAACACTTGGTCCCCCCTGACTTATATGCTCATCAGCAGGGTTAACAGCAGACTGTTCTTCCCCCTGAACTATTGCAGGAATTGTAGGGTCTTGAACCAATGTTTCACTCACCACAGCAGGTGTAGATTCAGTGGTTTGCTGTGGTTCTTCTACAAGTTGCTCAACAACAACCTGTGCAGCTTCAGTAGATCAACAATAACAACAGGCTTTGGTGCAGCAGACTGCTGTGTTTCTCCAATAGATTGCTCAGTAGATTCAACATGTTCACTTTCAGTAGGCTCAGCAGCCTTAGTAGGTGAGGATTCAACAACATCAACAGCAGGTTCAGTCTCTGTAGTTTGCTGTGACTCTCCAGCAGGTTGCTCAATAACAACCTCTGCATCCTCAGTAGGCTTGATAATAGTCAATGGCTCAGCATCAATAGCCTCTCCTTTGTTTCCCCTTTCCATGTTTCTTTTTGTGAATAATCTCTTTCCTTCTCTTGGAAAGTGGCTCATCATCAATTTCAACCACAGTAGGATTCCTCTTTCTAGTGGCTTTTTTCTGTTGTTCCCTCAAAATCTCAACAACAGTTTTTCTAGCAGCTACAGCAGGGTCAGTAATCTCTACTTTAGCTGCACCCTCAGCAGACTCAGCAGTCTGTGCTGTTTGCTTCCTTGTTCTTTTAGGCTTTAACATTTCTGTTATCTTTCATGTGTCAGCAGCCTTTCTCTTCTCAATGGTCTTCTTTGGTGCAGCAGGTTTGACAGATTTCTTAGTAGTTTGCTTGACCTGCTCACCACCAGTATCACCATCATCTCCATTGTCATCACTATCGCCAGCCTTCAAAGAACACCTTCTTCATCATCATCCAGACCAGGGATAGCATAATCAATCTCTTTCTTGTATCTCGATTGATTAATCTTTTCAGGTGCTACATCGGGAATCTCCAAATGATTCAGCAGGGTCCGAATCATTAATCCTAGGGGTAAGGCCTTGGATTTCCTCTTTCCTTCTCTTTCCTCTTTTGCAACCTTCTTCATGTAATGAATGAAATACCCAAAGACAATCAAACTTCATACTTCGCAAATAGTCATCGGCGGCTCTATCTTGGGTCCCGATAGAGTATCCATACTTCCAACCAAAATTTCCTAATATATTCTTTGAAATGATTTTGCTCAGCAGGTTGTACTCATACCCAATGTGTCTAACATTGATGCCTGGAGTTGATTTGATGCCTTCATTTTTCTTGTTCTTATCAACAAAATCCATCTTGGATAATCCCATTTCCTCAGGATTTACTGGACCTTCTACTACTTCTTCAAAACCAAAAACTTCCCTCAGTAGACTTGGGGAAATCTCAATCTCCTGTGCATTCACAGTTGTTTTGAATGCCTCTGTTCCTTCTTTAATCACAATGTTCTTCCAGAAGCTCACAACATTTGTGTATGAAATTGTTTCCAGTCCTATATTAAGCACATTCTCCTGACCTTCATACCTCCTTATTCTTCGACCAATGTTGATTGCTAGTTCAGTTTTATTAGCATCAACAACAAAACCTCTCACACACTGGCTTGTTCCAATCTGAACATCAATCTTCTCTGCCATTGTTAAAGAAAAATAAGATGGAGAAGATAATTTCTCAAATCTGTGTTCACACAGTGTAAAAACTGAGAGTATAAATCTGAGATTTTGCAAGTAGATAGTATCTTCTGTATAATAGGTCTGTATAAATAGATAGGGAGTGGTTGTAACTGCCAGTGCACGTACATCTATATCATCCACGTTTAATCTGAGTGAATGCTATCTTGACATGTGGCCCATTACTTTCTCCATAACGTTTGTAACCGTTGGATCGTGTTAACTGCGGTTATAAAGGATAAAATAAATATCCCGCCAATCTGCTTTTTGACTTTAATAAGTTTGACTGTGTAACGTTTCATTCAGCAGGGTTGGCCTCAGCAGGGTTGGCTCAGCAGTCTGCTGATAAAGATGCTTCAGCAGCCTGCTGACATAGTAAATCTGCTGATCCTTGATTTCTTCTTGTTTTGTTCAATTGATAATACAAGATGAAGTTTAATACCAATGACTGATCTGTCAAGTGAGCTCACCCAATCATGACAAAGACCATTCCCCTTGGCAACCTCATTTGCTCAATTGTTCAAACATAAGTACATGGAATTGTTGATACCAATGACTAATATGCTAAGTGAGCTCACCCAACATAGCAAAGACTAATCCTCTTGGTGAATTCCAGTACACTGCTGATTATCAGTCAACTTTGATAATTCCAAGTTCAGTCCTTAGTTTAGCAAATCTATCACTATCAAGTGGTTTAGTGAAAATGTCGCAAGTTGATCTTCAAGTAGGGATATACGTAACCACCACATCCTTCTTTTCAACATGATCTCTTATAAAATGATGTCTCACATCAATGTGCTTGGTTCTTGAGTGCAAGACAGATTTTCTCGTGATAGCAATTGCACTTATGTTGTCACACATTATTGGAATTTCTTTCTCCTCAATTCCATAATCCCTTAATTGTTGTCTTACCCAAAGTACTTGTGCACGAAGAACTTCCAAAGCAAAGCAATGTATTTAGCTTCAGCAGTGGAAGTTGATATTGAGTTCTGTTTCTTGCTAAACCAGGAAACCAGTCTATTTCCCATTAACTGACAGGTTCTTGTGGTGCTTTTTCTATCAATCTTGCATCCAGCATATTCAGAATTTGAGTAGGATATAACTTTGAAGCTTCCATCATTGGAAAACCATATCCCTACTCCCAAAGTCTCTTTTAGATACTTGAGAACTCTATTGACTGCACCTTAGTGACTTTCTTTAGGTTTAGATTGAAACCTTGCACAAACACCTACAGGAAAGGATATATCAGGTCTACTGGTAGTAAGGTACAGCAGACTGCCTATCATCCTTCTGTATAACGTCTGATCAACATCTTTGCCTTCTTTATCTTCATCCAATCTGATATTTGTACTCATAGGAGTTGATATCCTGGTACTATTTTCGATACCAAACTTCTTCAGCAGCTCCTTTGTGTACTTGGATTGATGAATGAAGATTCCATCTTTCATCTGTTTAACTTGCAATCCCAAAAAGTAGTTAATTTCTCCCATCATACTCATTTGGAATTTGCTCTTCATTAGATTTGCAAACTTTTCACATAGCATTTCATTTTCAGAACCAAAGATTATGTCATCAACATAAATATGTACCAACAGGGTGCTGTCCTTCTCATTGATTCTGAAAAGAGTCTTATCAATGGTGCCTTTTGTAAAGCCATTGTCCACCAAGAATTGAGATAGAGTCTCATACCATGCTCTTGGTGCTTGTTTCAAGCCATAAAGTGCTTTATTGAGTCTATACACTTTATCTTCTTGATCTTTAACTTCAAATCCAGGAGGTTGCTGAACATACACTTCCTCCTCTAGAATGCCATTCAAAAATACACTTTTGACATCTATTTGATATACCTTGAAGTTTTTATGTGCAGCATGTGTTAGGAATAATCTGATAGCTTCCAATCTTGCAACAGGTGCATAAGTTTCATCAAAATCTATTCCTTCAGCTTGACAATAGCCTTTTGCAAGTAGTCTGGCCTTATTCCTCACAATGGTACCAGATTCATCAAGTTTGTTTCTGTATACCCATTTAGTACCAATGATATTTGCATGACTAGGCCTTTCACCTAGTGTCCAAACTTGATTTCTTTCAAATTCATTTAACTCTTCTTGCATAGCAATTATCCAATCTAGATCTGAAATTGCTTCTTCAATAACTTTAGGTTCAACTTGAGATAGAAAACAAGTAAACATTGCTTCTAATTGTCTTCTAGTCCTCACACCTTGCTGTACATTGCCAATAACTTGTTCAGCAGGGTGATTCCTTAACCATTGTGGATTCTGGTTAGTTTGATTCTCAGGAACCTCATCTTCTGTAGGGTCTGCTGTTGTTTCTTCAATAGGGGGTTGAGCAGATCCTTGAATTGCTTCAGTTGTTGCATCGGTAGTATCACCAGCAGGGTGTTCATCAGGGGCAGTATCGGAAACTTTTAAGTCATTAACCGTTTCCAAGACTTCAACACAATCTGGATCAGTGACTTGAAGGTTCTCAGCAGGTTCACAACCTTCATCTTCCATACCAGTGAACTTAGGTTCATCAAACACAACATGTATAGTTTCTTCATGTTTTAGTGACCTTTTGTTCAGTACCCTGAATGCCTTCCTGACTGAAGAGTATCCCAAGAAAATTCCTTCATATTATTGAGGTTGGAATGTCTTCAAATGCTCCTTATGATTCAAGAGAAAACATTTACTTCCAAAGGGATGGAAATAGGATATATTTGGTTTCCTTCCATTCCAAATCTCATAAGGTTTCTTCAGCAGCTTCTTGTTCACTGAGGTTCTGTTTTGTGTATAGCATGCTTGTATTAATCGCTTGCTTGACCAAGATTTTCGAGCAAGCAATGCTTCACAAATCATTGTTCTTCCCGCTTCCTTTAAGGTCCTGTTTTTCTTCTTTCAAAGAACCCCATTTTGCTTTGAGGTGTACCAAAAGACAACAAGTTGGTGTAGTACACCATTCGTTCACGTATTCTCTTTTAACTTTATTGAGAAACTCGGTACTTTGTCGATCTTATCTTTACTACTCTTTGTCAAACTTTTCTCATTTTGTAATCTCTTCAAAAGATCGACATCATCTTGAGTGTTTCACTTTTCTTGTTCATAAATATCACCCCAAGTGTATCTAGAGTGATCATCCACAACCACTAAGGTGTATTTCTTTCTGTAACACCCGTTGGTGTAAGCTCGGTCCAAATAGATCCATATGCATCACTCCAAGACTCTATTAGTTGATTGCTCGCCTTTGATTTGAAGATTGATTTAGTCTCGTTTACCTTGCCGACATGCATCACATATAGTATCTTTCTTGAATGTGATCTCGTGTAAACCAATCACCAGCTTTCTTCTTCACCAACCGATTGATGTCATCAAAATTTAAGTGATTCAACTTTTTGTGCCATAACCAATTGAGTTCGACTTGGTATGCACAATCGACGGAGTTTCGGAACGGCGTAGACCAATCCACAACATACATGTTTTGTTGTCTTCTACCAGCCAATACAACTTGATCACCTCTTTCACTAATGACAACACCATTGTTCTTGTCAAAAGTGACCTTGTATCCCATGTCATAGAATTGTCCAGTGCTCAGCAAGTTGTAGTCCTGTCCTTCCACATATGCAACATTCTTGATTGTAAGTCCATTCCTCACAAGTGTGCCATATCCTCTTGTATATCCAGGTGTATTTTTGTTGCCAAAATTCACCCTTGGACCATCCTTTGTCCCAAAATTTGACAAACAGTGCTTGTTCTTTGTCATATGTCTGGAACATCCACTGTCTAAGTACCAGACACCCTACAAAACAAAGTTAATACATTTTAGGTACCCAAACCTGTTTGGGTCCATAATGGCCAGTGGTAAGCATGACCCCTAGGATGTTTCCATAAGGTCTTCTCCTAAAAGTGTCATACTTTGGTTCATACATGTATTCCACACATCCATAGGTTCTAACAGTAGATTGTGTACGATTCACATATGTTTTCTGGCCTTTTGGTTTATAATGTTGTTTGAAGTGACTTTTGTTGTTAGAAGCATTAGCATAACCATTAGTTTGCTGTCTGTTAGGAACAGCCCTGTAGTATGGAGTCTGCTGAGGTCTTGTGTAAGTCCTCTACTGATCCCATTGCTTAGGTTTTACCCTAGCAACATGGTCATTCTTACTGTTTCTAGCATTAGATACAGGAATATTCCAATCATCATCAGTAGGGAACAGTCTACCTTCCCCCTGAGATAAGTATCCCTTGAATGATTAACATTTTTGGGTTTAGGATTCTTATCCTTGGAATATTTCTGTTTCTTACCCTTCTGTGGTCCAGCAGATTTGGTAGCAGGTCTGCTATCAGCAGGTTTAGAAGGCGCAATAGTCCTATTTTTGGATTTGTTCTTTTTATTAGGAGCTGTTGACTTCTTTGACTTCTGATTTTGCTTCCTTGAAGCATTCTCGGTAGGTTTTACCGCCTCAGCAACCTTACTTCGGGAGTTGGATCTTGTGTAGGTACAAACTTAGGACCAATTCTGGCACTAAGTTCAGTAGCCTTACTGGATCCACTCTTTTTGGATTGTTGAGTTCCAAATCCAAGCCCTGTTCTATCACCATAAGGCTTTCTAGATTTGTATGCAGTAGGGGAACAAGATGGATCAGCAGATTCAGAGGCTACTGGATGTTCAGCATGCTTATACTGATTCTGTCCAACATCTTTTTCCTTACCTTTGAGAACCCTTAATTCATCATTCAATCTTTCAACTTCTACTTGAAGAGCTTCTTTTTCAGCCTTCACAATCTCATAGCCAGATTGTATTTTCCTAAGTTGATTGAGGATGGCATCCAAAGATTCTTCATTATAAGAGTTTCTAGGATTTGAACCACAAGTTGATTCACAATCACTTCCAGTAGGAGTGTTAATTGATACAGTATTGTATACCTCCTCTGTCTCATCCATATTAGCCATTAATGCATAATCTTCCATTTCAGCAACCAATTCTGTGTCATTTGATTCATTTCCCTTTTCAGATTCCACTTCATACCCTGATTCATCTTCAGCAACCATAGCTTTCTTGCCATATCTTCTTTGTTGGCTTTTGGTCTTCAGTAGGTCTAGACAGTCAGGTCTGATATGTCCAGGCTTTTTGCAATTGAAGTACAGATAATCAGGTTCCTTACTTTGTTTTAACTCAGGACATTCAGGTTTGAAGTGTCCTGGTTTCTTGCAATGAAAACATAGATAATCATTGTCTTTCTTTGGTTCTTCTTTCTTCTTTTCACTGAATTTCTTGTTGAAATTCCTTGGAGAACCCTTTCCACCTTTCATTATTCTGATCTTTTTGCTCAGTAGTGCAATCTGTTCTTGCATCTCATCCAGTAAGTCATCTTTAGCTTCTGATGCTTCTTCTTGATGTGAGGCAGCCAGTGCTGTAGTTTTTGGCTCTTCCTTTTCAGTAGTAGGTGACAACTTATTTTTGAATTCATATGCCTTAAGATCTGAGAATAACTTGAATGTATCCTCTTCATGCAGTCTTCTCATTTCTTCTATGGCTGTCACCTTCATCTTCCATCCATCTGTAGCAGGTAAAGCTTTCAAGATTTTTGTGTTGATTTCTTCTTTTGAGTAAATAACACTCAGCAGGGTGAGTTCATCCAGAATTGCATTGAACCTAGATTCCATTTGTTCAATGGTTTGATTGGGTTTCATTTCAAACTTTTGGAACTTCTTCTTTGCCACACTGATTTTATTCTTCTTGATTTCATTAGTCCCTTCACAGATCAACTGTATTTTGTCCTAAAGTTCTTTAGCTGTTTTACAATTTTTAACCTTCATGTACATATTGTTATCCAAGGTTCTGTAAATGATATCAATAGCAATATTGTTGAGGTTTGCTCTCTTCCTATCTTCAGCATTCCATTCTCTTTTTAGTTTTGGAATGTACTAAGTCTCATCTCCCACTGTTACAGCTTTGACAATCTCCAGTGGTCCATCTGTCAGCACATCCATCATTTCATCATGAGTTGCAGCAAGGTAAGTCTGCATTCGACGTTTATATTCATCAAATCTATCTAGAGAACACATCAGCATAGTTCTAGCATACTGGTTGTTATCCATGATGCAAGTCATTGAAAATTAGTGATTTGAAAAAGTTTCAAAGTATTTTCTCAAGTACAACAAGTAGGATTACTTCAGAACAGAAGCACTACTCCGATACCAATTGTTGGTCTCTTGAAAAGGCTTTGGTTAAGTTTAGAGGGGGGGGGGGGGGTGAATAAACTTAACACTTAAAACTTTTGGAGTTAACAAACTCAAGAACTTCAAAGACTTCCGTGAAACACGATAGTCTACCGACGCTTAAGTTTACTTGAATTTATGCAAATGGAATTATATCAAAAATTAAGCCTTATTACTTGTTGTTAAATATGATACTAAGTATTATATACTCAGTAGTGTATGTGTGTGATTTCAATTGCTAGATTCAGTAGTGATGTGTATAGTAAACTAAATGCAGAATATAAGTGCAGAAGGTAAGTAGGCAAATTTTATAGTGGTTCCAGGTGGTGTAATCCTATCAGTCCACTCTTCTCCTTTGATGTTGGAGGTAATTCACGAGAGATCTTTGATGTAGCTGTTACAAAGATTCCTAAGTTGCTTGTCCTTCACCAATAACTATGGCTTCACAAACTGAACACTTGGAACAGGTAGGATTGCTCGCTCCAAAGTCTTCCACCGGTCCTTGAAGGGTAGGATTGCCTCTTCACCATCTCTACCACAAACAACGCTCTTTCACACCCAACAGATGCTTCACTTGTCTTCGACAGGTTCTTTATAAAATAAGGATTGAATCAAGTAAATGATTCAATTGCGTAGCCTTGATTAGGATGATATAATCGCGGCTTTGCGCCTTCAAGTGTGTAAACTTGATGTAGCTTGAATACAGAATAGACTTGAAGATTTTCTCTGGATCAGTAGATTTAAGCTCAGTAAGTTCAGTAGGGTGTTTTTCAGCTTAGAATTCTTTCTTATATTTTTATCTTAAAATTCATCAATCATCATCTTTTTCTGAGCTGGAAGTCCTTTATTTATAGGTAGGATGGCATGTGACTTGTATTTGAAATTCAAATATAGCCGTTCCTTGTTTTGTCCCATTTGACTTGCTTTCTGTCACTATTCATAGGACTGACACTCGTCGTAATCCTTTTGACAAAGGGGTCCGTCCACCCTTGACTTATATCCATTGGATAAAATCCTGAATCATCCCAACGTCCTTTTAATCTCAACCACTGATTTGTTTGATAAGTCAGAGGTTGTTAGCTGTCATTTTCCATGTAATCTTCCATTTTAATCTTGAATTAATCGAGGTATATTATCAGCAGGTTCATCAGTCTTCTGTAATACCTATCAGTCTGCTGAACAGCAATTTGCTGTGTATTAAATACAATGCAGCTAATTTCATTTATCTAACTTTTATTTGTGAAGTTAGATTACACCTTTTTGCAAATAACTAAGTTCCAATCACCATCCAACTAAAGGAACTTAGACCTTCTACACAAGGTATATGTAATCAGTTTAGGTCATCACAGACTTGCCTAAATTCTGATTCCATATCCTTGACTTTAATTACTAAGTTTGATCCCTTAGCCTTCATTAACTGAGTTTGAGCCCTCAGCCTTCAGTCTTCAGCAGGTTCCTGATAAGTCTACTGACCTAACTACCCTACTAACCTAGACTAGTCTACTGAACTCGGTCAGATGACCTTTACAGTGCTTGTTTCATCAAACCTATACAAAGATCAAACGCTAATAAACCTATACATTTGATCTAGACATCTTTTTGCCTTTGCACTATAACAGTTAGTCTGGCACTCATCACTAAAACATCGAAATAAGTCCATCAAAGGTCATCACAGACTTCCTTGGTCATAAGTCAGACCGTATGTCTTTTTGCTTCTCTGCTAGTACTTGGCTGCCTTTACTCTGCTGGATTTCTGTTTTACTTAGCCATCCTACCAACTAGTACAATACGTGTCTAACTCAACTTATACAACATGTCTGACTCTAAGTAAGACTTATACCGAGATCTCTAAACTTATTTTAGGCTTGCTATATCAGCTAGTATGGCCATCAACAAAACATAATAAAATGTTCATAACAGAAATAGGCACCAACAGAGCACTGATCATCAAAATCTGCAGCCCTATTAGCGTCAGTGAAGGCATGGAGCATAAGGCAAGGGGCCCGAGTGAGATGAAGGCCATCAGAGATAGTGTTCTTAAGATAACGCAGGATGCATTTGACATCCATACAATGATCATCAGTAGGAGAAGGCAAGTACTTAATAACACGATGAACAACAAAGGAAATTTCAGGCCGAGTGAAGTTGAGGTATTGAAGTCCTCAAAAAATGGTGCAATATAAAGTAGGATCCAAGAAGGCAGGGTTACCGAGTTGCTGAAGGAGACATTTGGCGGCCATAGGAGTAACACAAGGCTTGGTAGTGGTCATACCACCCTTTTCAAGAATCTATAAGATGTACATGCGTTGAGTAAGGTAGAGCCCATCAAGAACAGGAAGCACCTCGATCCCAAGAAAATAAGAAAGGGGACCAAGATCCTTAACCGGGAAATGAGATGATAAATGAGCATGAACCTGTTGTATCAGTGCATCAGAGGACCCAGTGACAACTATGCCATCAACATAAATAAGAAGATAAACCTACTCAGAGCCACGAGAATACATATAGAGATGCATCATCCTTGGATGCATGAAATCCATACGCAAGAAGAACATCAAGGAGACAAGAGAACCAGGCTCGGAAAGACTGTCGTAATCCATAAAGATTGCGCTTCAAGTGACAAACATGATGAGGATAATCACGATAAACAAAACCTACAGACTGCTGCAGAAAACATTTTTTAGTCAGATAACCATGTAAGAATGCATTCTAAAAGTCTACCTGGCGAATGGACCATTGTTGAGTGAAGGCAAGAGTGAGTAGGAGCCGAATGGTGATGGGCTTGACAATAGGATTGAAGGTCTCTTGAAAGTCACTGCCTTCGGCCTGATGAAAGCCTTTATCAACCAACCGAGCTTTGTAACGTTCAACTGTACCATCTATATGAGACTTAACATAAAAACCCATTTATTACAAGTAATATTCATAGTAGTAGAGTAAGGATAAGGTCCCAAGTATCATTGCGAATCAGAGCATTAATTTAATCATGCATCGCATCATGTCAAACACGATCCTTGGAGGCTTTAGTTTATGAAGTAAGTTCAGGTGTGGTGTTGGTGGTAGGGAAACCATGAGGTAATGGATATTGAAAGAAGTCGGGATGAGTTTTGGGTTTGAGAGTATTGGTTTGCGTTTTGGTGAAGATTCAGGCTGGGGGATCTTGCTGTGATGGAGATGAAGGAGTGCTTATATGAGTCGAATATGAAGGTGAAGGCATGGGGGAGAGGTTCGGCTGAGGATTTGGGGACGAATGAGGGCTGGATGCAGGGACGATTGGATTAGTGGTTGGGGATGGTTGGGAGTGGGAAGTTGAAGTGGAAGAGGAGTGGTGAGATCAGGATAGAAAAGTTGCTGGGAGGGTTTTTGTCTTTTTGATAAGGGAATGAGGTCTCATCAAAGACTGCATGACGGGCTACATAGATACGGCAAATAGTGAGGTTGACATGGTCTAGGGTATAACCGAGGCAAATGCACGTTTTAAGATGAAATCAGTTTTATGATTATTGTAGTGCCAAAGATAAAGCCATCAGGCACACCAAAAGACACGAAAGAATGAGTACATAGGAGAATGAATGTTAACCATTTCATAAGCAGAGTTATAAGACAAAACATGAGTGGGTAAGCGATTGATGAGGTAGGTGGCGGTGATAAATGTGTCTTCCCAGTTAGGAATTGGAAGATTTGATTGAGCAATGAGGGAGAGGCCAACTTCAACTATTTGGCGATGGCGACGCTCATTCGTACACATTGTTCATACGTGTGTGGACAGGATTGACAATTGTGAATACCCAATGAAGTTAGATGAGTACTCAGGCGACGATACTCCCCACCCCAGTCGGTTTGTAGGGATTTTAGGGTGGTGCAAAATTGGCGCTCAATCATTGTTTTAAATTGGAGAAAAGTTTGTTCAACATCAGATTTCAAATGTAATGGGTAAATCCATATAAATTTTCGTGAAATCATCCAACAAGCTCACATAATATTGATTTCCATGAAGAGAAGGTTCGGCATAAGGCCCCCATACATCAGAAAAATTATGTCTAGTGGTGCAATAGAAGTAAAAGACGATAATGGAAAATGAGACCTATGACTTTTAGCTAATTGACATGCTTCACAAACAGACTCAGATGCTTTATTGGTAATAGAAATTTGTTGTTGACGAAGAACACGGTAGAGAATGGGGTCGGAGGAGTGACCAAGACATTGCTGCCATCGAGAAGGAGAAGTGTTGGTGGAGACAAAGGCTTGAGCGGAGGAGTTGTGTGAAGTGTTGGAGAAGTGGTAAAGACCTTCCTTGAGAAATACCTTATAATGGATGTGGCCCGAGTAGCCCTTCACAAGGAAATAATTATCATGAAATTCAAATTAAACACAAGTGTCAGAAGTGAAGTAATTTACATATAACATATTAGTTATGAGGGAACGGGAAACAAGAATATTAGAAATGGAACGGAGTTAGTATTATTATTTTTCTTTTTTCTACACCAACATAAAAGATACAACAACATACAACAATGTGAAGCATGTCCAATATTTTTTACTTCCTTCAGCATTAGTGTTTCTCTGGGTGTTGGACATATTCTAGTTTTAATGATGAGTGCCAGACTAGCTGTTATAGGGCAAAGGAAAAAAGATGTCTAGATTGAATGTATAGGTTTTCTAGAGTTTGATCATTGTATAGATTTCATCAAACAAGCACTGTAAAGAGGTTAGCTGACTTGTTCAGCAGACTTGTCTAGGTTAGGTGTTCAGTAGAGTGTCGAGAGCCTACTGAAGACTGAAGACTGAGGGTTCAAACTTAGTGTTGGTCCCTTGGAAAGGCTAACACAAGTTTAGAGGGGGGGGGGTGAATAAACATGACCCTAAAACTGGATTTTAAGCAACTTAAAGTTCAGTTATAACTTGTGTGGAGTTAAGCTGACAAAGCTGAGATTAAGTCAAACTGACTTAAGCTGAAACTGAGTCAACCGGCAGCGGATATAGTTCTAGCCTTTTTCTTGATCTTGTTATTTTGTTATGAAAGCTGAGTGCTGTGAACTGAATTCTGATAAATGTCTGTTGTGAACTGTGAGGTGTATAACAATCAAGTATCAAAATGTTGTAAGTAAATGCTGAGTAAATAAGTAAATGCGTAAAGTAAATAAGGCGAATGTTATAGAGGTTCCAGGTGGTGTAATCCTGTACGTCCTCTCTTCCCCTGTGGTACGAAGGAAAATTCCATTAGAACTTCTTGAGGTGAATTGTTACAAAAAGTCCTAAACAATAGTCCTAGGCTAATCCCTATCGTCACTATTTAAACAGTTGTAGAATAGGTAGAATTGCTGTTCTGCAAATGATTGAACCACATGTCCTTAGAGGGTAGGATTTCCTCTGCACCAGCTACCACCACAAACACAGTCTACCCGACTGCTTGTCACAACTGTCCTTGGCAAAACCTTCCTGGTTTGCTTCACAGTCTAAAACCTTTGATATAGAATCAAAGTTGGGCTGAGAATCAATAAGTTGATTCTTGTTTATGGTTCTTCAATGTGTTGGATTCTTGATAAATTCTTTGTAGCTTTAACATTTGAAGAAATACTAGATATGATATTGTTATAGCTCAGAGATGATAGCAATTCGAATAAAATAGACTAATGCACAAGATTGCTTGTTGATTATTGTATGTTCTATATATTTTTTATTCTTGGTGCAAAGTCTTCTATTTATAGTGTGAAGTCCAACGTTCATCTGGCTTAAATTCGAATTGTATCAACGTCTCTCTTGTAACGGCTATATTTTCTGACCGTTCTGCTGTGTCAGTAACTCATCCAATGAAATTGCTTCCTTTATAACGTTCGACTGTACTTTCAGTTTGTTGGATGGCTAACATATAAAACTGAGTTTCCTTATCAGTTTAATACTGAATTTTTCACTTGTCTGTTAACTGACTTGGAGCATTAACTGAGATTTTACTCTTCTTCAAATATCAGTACTCCAGTTTTCATCTGATTATCATTGACTTAATCAGAGTACACCATAACTTATTATCATCTAAGAATTCATTGTCCTTATGATTCTTAGGTCTTCATACAAGATCTATAAAGTCAGTTCATGTCACCACAATCTTGCTCGAAGTCTAACTTTACAGCCTCGACTTGTAATCTTCATAACCGAGTTTCGACCCTCGCTTCTTCATTCTTCAATAACTGAGTTTGAACCCTCAGTTCTTCAATCTTCTAGATTACGCAACCGAGTTTGTAACTCTCAAAGAAACTTACCTTCTTCGCCCATGTAGGTGTATTCTCGAGTCGGTTGCTTGTCTTGATGATTTCCGCTTTTCTAAATGATTTCCGCTTTTCGCTTTATGACACACTAACTATTACAGTGCTTGTTTGATGTAACCTATACAAATATCAGACTCTAGTAAAACATATACATTCAGTTCTTGACATCTTTTAGCTTTCACTATAACAGCTGGCTTCAGCACTTCATCAATGGGGTTAAGATAATACATTAAACAAATTAGATGAATTATCATCAAAACATAAATTTTATTTCCAACACTTAGTAATTAAGGCTAAGGGATCAAACTTAGTTTTGAAGGTTATAAGCCAAGGATATGAGATCAGAATTTAGGTAAATCTGTGATGGCCTAAACTGATCACATATATCGTGTATTGAAGGTCTAAGGTCCACAAAAAGAAATGTGATGACTGGGACTTAGTTATACTAAAAATGGTGTACTCTAACTTCATAATCAAAAGTTTGATGAGAAGTAGTCAGTTGAAGTGTTTATTGAAACACAACAGACAAAAATTCATCTAACCATATAAGTACATCAGCAGACTTATGAAACATGTATCTGCTGAATGTAAAATCGTTTTAATCCAAGTTTTTCTGAGAAATTAAAAGGATTAGGATGAATTACAAGCATTGGATTAATCAGTGAATCAATGGCTTGGATGAAAGGGATGTTGTAAGGATTTTAGAGCCAAATCAAATTGTAATTAAATCATTGGTTGACAGACTGTCTCTCAGAATGACACTGACACAATCAGAGCAGTATAGCAGAGGGAATTTCAGGGAATAATCAGTAAATCTTATAACATTTAGATTTGAAATTGAAATTCAAACCTTGGATTTACACCGATAAATAGAGGACCCCTAGAATCATAATAAAAAAGAACAACAACAAAACTTACAAGCAATCAAGAGCATTATACCCTGCTGAACTTAATAGGACATAACTTTCTGATCAAGAATTTTTTACAAGTGTCTTTGCATTCAAGTATCATTCAGTATACAGTCTTTAAGATTACAAGCTGCTGATCTTATCATCCTGATCAAAATCTTCCTGAAGCTGAATCACATACTTGATTCAAACCCTTCTTTCTAAGAGGCTATCTGAAGACACTGAAGCACTGCTAAAGTGTCGAGGACTGTTGTTTGTGTGGTGGAGATGGTGAAAAGGCAATTCTACCCTTCAAGGACCAATGGAGTACTTAGGAGCTGCAATCCTACCTGTTCTTAGTATTTAGTCGTGAATCCATAGTCATTGGTCAAGGACAAACATTTTAGGGACTTCTGTAACAGCTACCTCAAAAGACCTAGTGAATTTCCTCCAACATCACATGAGAAGAGTGGACTGACAGGATTACACCACCTAGAACCACTCTAAAACATGCCCACTTTACTTTCCTGCATTTAGTTTCTGCACTTTATTTTATTGCATGTTTTTCATATCGACCTGCTGAACTAGCTACTGGATTCACACAACTCTCACTACTAAGTATCTAATAATTAGTATCATTGGTCAAGGACACCTTCATGTTGTTCTCATATCTTAAAGCTTATGAATTCAGCAAGGACATCAATGCAAGTGCTGAAAAATAAGTAACAAAGACCACAACACTAGATTCTGCACATAAAGAGAAATCATCTACTGCTCATGATGATGAACTAGATGGGATGGAAGAACAAATAGCATTGATGAACAAAAGAATAAGGATGATGAATTCTTGAAGAGCATCACCTAAAAGCTATGGCAAGAAAGCAAGTGAGAAAAAGGAAGAACCAAAGAAGGATCATGACTTTTATGCTTCAATTGCAAGAAACCTAGACATTTCAAATCCGATTGTCTGGAGTTAAAGGAAAACAAGGATCCTGATTACTTGTGCTTTAATTTCAAAAAGCCTAGACACTTTAGAACTGACTGTCCAGACCTGCTGAGACAAAAAGGTCAGCAGAGAAGACCTGCAGAGAAAGCATTAGTTGCTGGTGATGAATCTGGATATGAAGTAGAGTCTAAAAAAGGAAATGAATCAGATGACACTACTTTTATGGCTCACATGGATGACATTGCTCTCATGGCACACATGCAATCTGAGGAGGTATACAAAACTATATCTAATAACACTCCTGCTGAAAGTGAATGTGAACCTACCGGTGGTTCCACTCCTAAGAATTTTGACATGGAAGAGCCTTTAGATGCCCTCATTAATCAACTGCGGATAATACAATCTAGTTGTGACATTGTGAAGGCAAAATGAGAAACACTTCAAGCAGAAATTCAAATATTGCATGCTAAATTAAGGATTCTTAAAGGCAAGGAAAAGAATTACTCCCTCCGTCCCATTTTATTTGTCATGTTTCACTTTTCACACAGATTAAGAGAAGTGTAGTTAATGCTTTGAATCATATTAAATGATCTCATATTTTTTACACTTATGCCCTTTAAGTTGTTGTTGGAGCATTTAATGCTACACATATTTTATTGTAAATATTGTAAAGAGAAGAGGGTATTTGAAGAAATTTAGCAATTAATGCACAAAGTGGACACTTATTTTGGAACAAACCAAAAACGAAAATGGACAAATAAAATGGGACGGAGGGAGTACAAATAGTTTCAGCATTAGCCTACTGCACCAACAGTAGCAACTGAATCTGTAGCACAATCTAGTTCCAAAACTGCTTTCAAATCTAGTAAGCCTTATGGTGATAGAACTGGCCTTGGAATTGACACTCAAGAACCTTCTAAGGATGGATCAAGTAAGGCTGCTGAACCTAGTGCCAGAATTGGTCTTAAGTTGGTGGTTGTACAAGATCCAACACCCCAAAAGGTAAAGCCTACTGAGAATGCTTTAAGAAAGCAAAATCAGAAGTCCAAAGGGACATCAATACCTAAGAAAAGGGTAATTCTAAAGGTATGTCTGCTGGATCCTCTAGTCTTGCTGATAACAAATATGCTGCAAGGTCTGCTGGACCACAGAAATCTAATCCTTGATCAGCAAAGAACCAGAAATAACCCAAGAACAATAATGTTAAACCTAAGAATGTTAATCATTCAAGGGATACTTATCTCAGGGGGAAAGACAAACTGTTCCCTGCTGATGAAGATTGGGATATTCCCGCCCCTGCTGTTAGAAACATGAAGTTTAACGATAATTCTAAGGGTAGACCTCAGCAATGGAATCAGCAAAGGACTCGGCAGAGACCTCAGCAGAGGCCTCAACAGAGACCACAATACAGGGCTACTCCTAAAAGACAGCAACCACATGGTTATCTAATGCCTATAACAACAAAGATCACTCTAAACACCAGTATATACCAAAAGGCCAGAAAACATATATGAATGTTACACAACCAAATGTTAGATTCTATGGTAATGTTGCATACATATATGAACAAAAGTGCAACACTTTCCAAATGAGACCTTATAGAAATTCACCAAGGGTTGTACTTACCACTGACCACCATGGACCCAAACAGGTTTGGGTACCTAAAACACATTAAATTTGTTTTGTATGGTGTCTGGTACTTTGACAGTGGATGTTCCAGATATATGAAAAAGAACAAACACTGTTTGGTGGATTTTGTTGCAAGAGATGGACCAAAATATAATTTTGTAAACAAGGACACACCTGGATATACAAGAGGATATGGCATCCTAGTGAATAATGGTTTAACAATCAAGAATGTTTCATATGTTGAGAAACTAGACTACAACCTGCTAAGCACCAGTCAGTTTTGTGATATGGGTTACCAAGTCATTTTTTGCAAGGAACATTGCATAGTCATGAGTGAAATGGGACATCAAGTTGTACTTGCTGGAAGAAGACAACAAAACATGTATGTTGTAGATTGGACCACAGCTGTACCAGAAACCTGTCTCATTGTGCATACAAAGTCAGAACTCAACTAGTTATGGCATAAAAAGTTGAATCATCTAAACCTTGATGATATCAATCAGTTGGTGAAGAAGAAGCTGGTGATAGGTCTACCTGAGATCACATACAAAATGGATGGGATATGTGATGCTTGTCAACAAGGAAAGCAGACTAAAGCAAGTTTCAAGTCTAAGACTCAACAATCAACTAAAAGAGCCTTAGAGCTGATGCACATGGATATTTTTGGACCATTGATACCAGCAAGCATAACTGGAAAGAAGTACACTCTGGTAGTTGTGGATGATTATTCAAGATACACTTGGGTAATTTTCGTGAACAAGAAAAGTGAGACACTTCAAAAGATGCCTGAACTTTTGAAGAGGTTACAAAATGAGAAAAGTGTAACAGTAGTAAAGATCAGATCAGATAAGGGTACTGAATTCCTAAACAAAGTCATTAGAGAATACTGTGAATAAAATGGTGTGCTACATCAACTAGTAGCCCCTGTAACACCTCAGCAGAATGGGGTTGCTGGGAGAAGAAACAGGACTTTGAAAGAAGCAGGGAGGACTATGATCTCTGAGGCAAAGCTACCAAAAAGGTATTGGGCTGAAGCAATCAAAACAGCATGCTACACACAGAATAGAACTTCAGAGAACGAAAATATCAATAAGACACCTTATGAAATTTGGAATGGAAGAAAGCCAAACATATCCTACTTTCATCCATTTGGAGGTAAATGTTTTATCTTGAATCATAACGGTCAACTAAAGACTTTTCAACCAAAATCAGATGAAGGAATTTTCTTGGGTTATTCTTCAGTCACCAAGGTCTTTAGGGTGTTGAACACAAGAACTTAAAAACATGACGAGTCTATACATGTTGTTGTTGGAAGTAGCGCCTGAAAGACAATTTATGTAATTGTTTTTAAAATTAATAACTGATTGATTTATTCTCATCTTATTACTTGCTTTGTGCTTTTAAGTAATACACTTCTGAAAACCCTAAGTCGTATCATATGTAGCCATATAACTTAGTTTGTGTCGCATGCGAGGATTAAGTTTATGGTGATACACTTGAAATGTTAGTCCGTGGTGAACTTAATCAAACTATGGGGTCTATTGATTAAACCACCATTAATGCACCCAGAACACTTTATGGTGTGACCGTGTTATCCGGATCGTCAATATTGGTTATCTAAGTGGGGCATTTATATATAATGTAGTCATATAGGACCGGATTGATTTATTATGTGTTTCCCACATAATTCCGTGATTGAGAAATCTCATTAAATCACAAGATGATCATATATGAAAAAACCTTAATCCTGAAGTGATTGCGGACTCCTACTTGTTTCAGGATAGGGTTTGATGTGTTCGTTAAGGATCACTAAGAGGCGCGGTCCAAATCACTTTCACGTTGGCACTATTCTAGAATGAGTGAGAAGTGTGAGTCTCACAGATATGAAATCCATTCCTTCCAGTGGGAAGTGGAAAGACAATCCCCTTATTTGTTAATCCTAGAAACTGATTGATCCGCGGAGTTCGTATTGGTTATGAACTAATTGATCACCAGTGGGTTAATGGTAAATAAGGATAAGATGTAATGAAGAAGGTTTACGGAAATAATCCCGCTTCGTTACGGATAGTCTATGGAGGGTTAGTCTGTATGTAATGATTATATCAATGGACACTTATCGACTCGACGTTTTGAGAATAAGTTTTATCTATAATCGATAGAGTTCAGTTTCGGATTTATAGTGGCTTAATTCCGGAATTAATAAGTTGAGTAGAAATATTCTGTTCGATGAATATTTTATTAATTTTATTGTAGCTATTGGTTATAGGTCCATGGTCCCCGGGTTGGCTCCTAACACGCGAATGTTTTCTCATTTTGTGGAACCTCGAGAATAAATTAAAAAGTTGGTCTATTTAATGAATATGTAATACTATTTATTTGGTAAATAATATGTAAAATAGAAAAGACATTTTCTATCTAAATTAAAGACATAATTGGCGCCCCATTTTGTGATAAATTAGGAAAAAAAATTTTCCTAGATTATGTCACATTATAATTAGTTAATTATTTATTTGTTAGATAATTAATGGAAAAAAGATATAGAAATTGAATTTTTGGAAATTATCTCTTATCTTATGAAAAATATCCTTTTCTTATGGGAATAAGTAATTGTATTGTGAAAAATACAACTCTCTCTTTACTAGTTATTTTCCTATATAAAGAGAGTTCCTCCTGTTGGTCCATTGAAAAGGCTTTGGTTATGTTTAGAGGGTGGGGGGGGGGGGAATAAACTTAACACTTTAAACTTTTGGAGTTAACGAACTCAGGAACTTCGAAAGCTGTACTGCGATGCTCGCAGTCCGTCGACCGTCGCAGTCCGTCGACTATTGACTTTACTGAATTTGTTGCAGCGGAATATATTTAAATTAACTTGTTGTTAAAATATGATACCAAGTATTAGATACTCAGTAGTGTATGTGTGTGATTCAGCTTGCTAGTTCGGTAGGTTGATGTGTTAAATATACTAAATGCAGAATATAAATGCAGAAAGTAAGTAGGAAAATTTTATAGTGGTTCCAGGTGGTGTAATCCTGTTAGTCCACTCTACTCCTGTGATATTGGAGGTAATTCATTAAAGATTCTTGAGGTAGCAGTTACAAAAATCCCTAAGTTGCTTGTCCTTCACCAATAACTATGGCTTCACAAACTGAACACTTGGAACAGGTAGGATTGCTGCTCCAAAGTCTTCCACTGGTCCTTGAAGGGTAGGATTGCCTCTTCACCAGCTCCACCACAAACAACAGTCCTTGACACACAAATGTGCTTCACTGTCTTCAGTAGATTCCTTGTAAAAGAAAGTTTGAATCAAGTAAGTGATTCAGCTTTCAGCAGCTTGATCAGGATGATATGATCAGCAGCTCGAGGTCTTCAGTGTGTAAACTTGATGTAGCTTCAAAGCAGATTACACTTGAAGAAGTTTACTGGATCAGTAGCTTTATGCTCAATAGGGTCAGCAGGGTGTTTTCTTGATTTAAATCTGATAGCTCAAGATAGATCCTTAATTTTCATCATCTGTATCTGAATTTGGAGTCCTCTATTTATAGGTAGGAATCCTTGTGACTTATGTTTGAAATTCAAACATACCCGTTTCAGATTTGTCCCATTTGACTTGCTTTCTGTCACTGTTCATAGTACTGACACTGTCAGAATGCTTTTTGATTGTTCACAATCTGTCCACCCTTTGGCTTGTATCCATTGGATAATCCTCTGTTTCTTCCCAACGTCCATTTAATCTTAACCATTGATTTGTTTGATAAAATCAGAGGTTGTTAGTTGTCCTTTTCTTTGTAATCTTCCAATGTAACCTTTGAATAATTCAGAATATATATCAGCAGGTTCCTGAGGGTATTAGTCTGTTGAAATATATATAAGTCAGCTAATCCAAGTTGCTGTGTTTATTAAAACACTTCAGCTGACTTTTCTTATATCTAACTTTTTATTATGAAGTTAGATTACACCATTTTGAATATAACTTAGTTCCAATCATCACTTAACTTGTGGAACTTACACCATGTACACAAGGTATATGTAATCAGGTTAGGTCATCACAGACTTCCCTAAATTCTGATTCCATATCCATGACTTTAAAAACTAAGTTTGATCCCTTAGCCTTCAGCAACTAAGTTTGAAACCTCGCCTTCAGTCTTCAGCAGGTTCCTAAACTTGTCTACTGACTCAGGTAC
Organism: Gentiana straminea; assembly: GCA_036785695.1. Taxonomy (NCBI): domain Eukaryota; kingdom Viridiplantae; phylum Streptophyta; class Magnoliopsida; order Gentianales; family Gentianaceae; genus Gentiana; species Gentiana straminea. Next base: position 291,122 of record JAVUPR010000398.1, on the reverse strand, counting down.
CCTACTGATCTAGCCAGGTCTGCTGACTAAAGTCAGCTGACCTATTACAGTGCTTGTTTGATCAAACCTATACAAGTTCAAACTCTAATAAGCCTATACATTTGATCTAGACATCTTTTTGCATTTGCTCTATAACAGCTAGTCTGGCACTAATCACTAAAACTTAAAAAAAGTCCAACAATTTCCCCCTTTTTAGTGATGATGCCAATACCCTCCTTACAGCAAAGCAAAAAGATTAAAAAAAAACAGAACAAATTCCAGTCATTTCTCATTATAATCATTTGTTCAACAGTATTACAAGCTAGATTCAACAAAAATAAAATGCATGTGTAAGTATGCTGATCTAGTGTGTCATTTCTCTTTCTTCTCTTTCCTTCTCTTGCTGCTCAGAATATGCTCTTATCTCTCTAACCATTTCTCTCATCCATTCATTTTCAATAAGAGAGAAATCAATGTGAGGATTCACTTCTTTCCACCATTTCCATGCCTCAGGCAGAGTTAGGTTGATCTGATGTACTCTAAAGCCTAAACGCATGTATACTTCTTTGAATTCCTTCTGTGATTCCTTTGCATTGGTTGTGGGAAGACTCATTCCACTTCTGCCTCCTCTTCCACCTCTATGTGCAGGTCTTAAAGCTTTAACCCTTGCTTCCCAAAACATAAGTCCTAGAAAGGAATTTTGTCTCTCATGGAAACCCTTGTCATGGTAAGGTCTTATCTTTTTGTTGTAAAGTTTCTTGTATTCTCTGAGAAGATCATCCAGTAAGTGGAAGTCTTCCAGGTGCAGGTTCTCTGAAAGCATTGGTGTCAACTTCCCATCTCTTCTTAGCAACAATCCTAGTAGCCTCTTTTGCTACTACTGTTTGGCTCTCTTCCCCCATATTGACATCATCAACAAAACGGGACAACAGGCCATGAACACTCTCTTGTGTGATTACTAGATTGTTCAGTTGACCCTCCATAATTTCAGTTCTAGTGCCAACTGCAGTAATGCTTTCTTGCATAGTCTCGCTCCAAGAGATTGATCCTCTCGCAAACTTAGGATCCAATCCAAAGCAGGTTGAAGTGTTCCAGCAGGCTGAGCCACAGCAGGCTTATGTGCCTCAGCAAGCTTGTCAAGTTTCTGGTGAATACATTCAAATTGTTCTTTCAGAAACTTGTCATTCAGTGTATTTCCTTGTCTGATCCCCTTTACATCCAGAGCTAGGTCAGCAAGAGCATACTGAGTGGAAGTGATATTGGAGGCAACTGTTTCTGTAGTCCTCCCTCTATTTTCCACCAGATTCATCAAATCTTCAAACCTCTGCTCTTGCCTGTCAAGTTGAGTTCTTAATCTTGTAATGTCATTTCTGATAGTCCTCAACTCTTTCAAAATCTCTACAGGTACCCCATCTGCCATTCCTCCAGCCATGTATCCAGCAGCTTTATCAGCAGGCTCTTCAACATTGTATTATGCCCTCTGTCTGCTGACAACCATGGCCTAGCTCATATCCCTTCCAGCAGGGTTAGGTCCTTGGAATTCCTCTAGAATTGGATCTAGGGCAGGTTCTTAAAAAATAGGTACAAATGCCTGTTGAGGTTCAACATCTATTGGTTCTTCCTCAAGCACTTGAAATTCCTCATCACTGTAATCATAGTCCAGCAGCTGTTCATCCTCATCAACAACAACAGTCTGCTGACTACCTTTACCCTCAGTGATCTTTCCTCCAGCAGGCTCTACTACAGCAGCCTGTTCTTCAACAACAGGGGTTTCCTCCAAACCCATAGATAGCTCCAACCTATGTCCATGTGTTGTTTGTACCTCAGCAGCCTGTACCTCCTGTTCCAACCTTTGTCCAGGTGCTGTTTGAACCTTAGCAACCTGAACCACCAGTTCCAACCTTTGTTCAGGTGATGTTTGATCCTTAGCAGCATGAACCTCCTAAACAATCAATGGTGATCCTACAAATCCCATCACCATATCCAATCTCTGTGCTACCACTATTTGTTCCTCAGTGATCTACACTCTCTGTACAAGGATTGCAGGGAATTCAGCCATATTGTCTCTTTGAAATTATCTAATATCAGCAATCCTTCGTAGAAAATTGGCAGTTTTGGATAGAGTGTCCTGAGTATCAATCCATGTTTGATATTGAGCAGAATCCTCATAACTGACATTAGGATCACTATGATCAGTAACCCTTTCTTCATCCAAATCTTCAGCCTGCTGATCCTCACTAAGTTTCGCAGATTCTTCAATGAAGACAGTATCTATCTCACCAACCACCCTGTTTGCACCAATATGTATTCCCTCATTGATTTGTTCCTTCAGATCATCCATGGTGAGATCTTCCAGATCCTCATCCATTTGACCAGTCTGCTGGCCCTCAACAGACCTACCAGTATCGGTGGACTGTTGTATACTTGGTTCATTTAATAATGCAGTCCCACTAACTCCTCCTGGACCAGAGGGATGATCATCACCAGAATCAGATGATGAAGAATCATCACTATCTGATTCATCTCTAGGTTCTCTGAACTTGATACCCTCTTCCTTCCTTTGCTCATCAAAAAAATCCATCAATCTTGATTCCAACAAAGAGGTATCAATCAGATCCAACAAATTCTCCACTCTCAACTTCTCAAAAGCCCATTCCTCAAAATCTGTCATTGGTTCTGCAGCTGGCTTTTGTCTTTTATAGAACCAAACTTCCATTGAAAGTAGTTTGCCACCAGTAGGAGTTTAGGATCAACATATCATTCTTTCTTCTTTTTCTCCTTCATTTCAAATGGCATGGTTGGCCTTCTGGGTGCATTTTCAGTACCTTGCTGACCTCCAAAGGTCTCAACAAGTAAGTTAAGAGTTTCTTCAAAAGATGCTACTAGGTCAGTAGGTTGCTCAGATTGTATGTTTGTTCCTACTACCTCCATCTGTTCCACACTTTGTTCTCCCTGATTTACATGCTCATCAGCAGGGTTAGCAGCTTGCAGGGTCTTGTACAGTTGTTTCAATCACCACAGCAGGTGCAGATTTAGTAATCTGCTATGGTTCTTCAACAACTTGCTCAACAAAAATTTATGCAGTTTCAGTAGGCTCAACAGCCTTTACAGGGGAGGATTCACACACTTCTACAGCTGGCTCATGTTCAGCAGTCTGCTGTGATTCTTCAGTATGTTGCTTAACCATAACCTCTACTATCTTAGTAGGCTTAATAGTTGTTAGGGGCTCAGCCTCAATAGCCTCTTCTTCCCTCTGAGCCTCCAGAATCCTTAACTGCTTCCCTTTGCCATGTTTCTTTTTCTTGGAAATTTCTTTCATTCTCTTAGAAAGTTCCTCTCATTCAATCTCAGTAGCCTTCCTCTTTCTACTGAATTCTTTTTGTTGCTCCTTCAAGACATCAGCAACAAACTTCTTCTTTGCAACTACAACAGGGTCAGTAACTTCAATTTCAGCTGGACCCTCAGCAGACTCAGCAGTCTCTGCTGTTTGCTTCCTTGTCTTCCTAGGCTTTAAACTTTTCTGTTATCTTTCTTGTCTCAGCAGCCTTTCTCTTTTCAACAGTCTTCTTGGGTACATCAGACTTAGCAACTTGCTTAACCTGCTCACCACCAGCATTATCATCTCCTTCATCATCACTCTCAGTGGCTTCATCATACACATCTTCATCATCATCTAATCCAGGAATAGGAGTAGCAATTTCTTGCTTGTATCTGGATTTGTTAATCTTTTCAGATGAAATATCAGGTATCTGAAAATGATTCAACAAGGTCTGAATCAGTATTCCTAGGGGTTTGGTCTTGGACTTCCTTACACCATCTCTATCTTCAGTAAACACCTTTTTCATGTAGTGTATAAAGAATCCAGCCCAATCAAACATCATGCTTCTGCAGATAATGATCAGCAGGTCTATTTTGGGTCTAGACAGTGTATCTAGACTCCCAATGAATCCCAAAATGGTCTTGGCAATTAATTTGCTCAACAGGTTATACTCATATCCAATATGCTTCACATTAATGCTTAGAGATGAAGATTTCTTCTCATTTGTCTTTATTGCATCCACAAACTTCATTCTTGGCAGATTCATTACTTCTGGATTGGTGGGAGCATTATTTCCAGGTCCAAAATGAAATAGTTCTCTTAGTAGATCTGAAGATATTTAAATCTCTCTTCAATTAACTGTCATAGTGAAGGTCTCTCTACCTTCGTGTATAACAATATTCCTCCAGAATTCCAATACATTGACATATGAAATTCTCTCCAGTCGTCTATTGATAACATTCTCCAAACCAGCAAACCGTCTGATTCTTCATCCTATATTAATGGCTAGTTTAGTAGAGTGACAGTCAGTCACATAACCTCTTACACTTTGACTGGTGCCAATATGAACATCATCCTTGTTTGCCATTATAGATGAGAAAGATGAAGAAGAAAACTTTCAAATCTGTGTTCACCTAAGATATTTGCAGAGAAATCACAATTTGAGAGTTGTATGTATCCTCTGTGTATATGTCTGTATATATAAAACAAATAGTAGTGGGTAGAAAACTGTCAGACATGTACTACAGCATTAACCACGATTAAGTTTTGAGTGAATGTCATCGTGCCACGTGTCCCATGACAGACTTATAACAGATTGTAACCATTCGATCGTGTGACTATGGTTATAAAGATGAAATAAATATCCTGCTATTTTGCTTTTTGACTTTAGGAAAGTTTGACTGATTAACGTATCCTTTAGTAGCCTTGTAATCAGTAGAGTTGGTTCAGTAGCCTGCTGATAAAGAAGCCTCAGCAGCCTGCTGATAGAGTTACTCTGTTGATCTTGCAATCTTCTTGTTTTGTCCAACTGATAATACAAGATGAAGTTTAATACCAATGACTGATCTGTCAAGTGAGCTCACCCAACATGACAAAGACCAATCCCCTTGGCAACTTCATTTGCTCAATTGTTCAAACATAAGTACATGGAATTGTTGATACCAATGACTAATCTGCTAAGTGAGCTCACCCAACATAGCAAAGACTAATCCCCTTGGTGAATTCCAGTACATTGCTGATCATAAATGTATCAGTCAACTTTTATAATTCCAAGTTCTGTCCTTAACTTAGCAAATCTTTCACTGTCAATGGTTTAGTGAAAATATTAGCAAGTTCATCTTCAGTAGGGATATACAGAACCACCGCATCTTTCTTTTCAACATGATCTCTTATAAAGTGATGTCCCACATCAATGTGCTTGGTTCATGAGTGCAAAACAGGATTTTCTGTGATTGCAATTGCACTTGTGTTGTCACACATTATAGGAATTTCTCTTTCTTCAAATCCATAATCCCTTAATTGTTGTCTTAACCATAATATTTCTGCACAGCAACTTCCAACAGCAATATATTCAGCTTCAGCAGTTGAAGTTGATATAGAATTTTGTTTCTTATTGAACCAGGAAACCGGTCTATTTCCCATTAACTGGCAGGTTCCTGTGGTGCTTTTTCTATCAATCTTGCATCCAGCATAGTCAGAATCTGAGTAGGATATAACCTTGAAGCTTCCATCTTTTGAATACCAAATCCCTACATCCAAGGTCTCTTTTAGATACTTGAGAACTCTTTGACAGCAGCTAAGTGACTTTCCTTAGGTTTTGATTGAAATCTTGCACAAACACCTACAACAAAGGATATATCGAGTCCGTCGGCGAAGGTACATCGTACCGCCTATCATCCTTCTGTATAAAGTCTGATCAACATCTTTGCCATCTTTGTCTTCATCGAATCTAATATTTGTACTCATAGGAGTTGATACTTTGGTGTTGTTTTCCATACCAAACATCTTCAGCCGTTCCTTGGTGTACTTGGTTTGATGAATGAAGATTCCATCTTTCTTTTGTTTGACTTGTAAACCCAAAAAGTAGTTCATTTCTCGCATCATACTCATTTGGAATTTACTTTTCATCAAATTTGCAAACTTTTCACAAAGTAAATCATTTTCAGAACCAAATATTATGTCATCAACATAAATTTGCTACAGCAGGGTGATGTCTCCTTCACTGATTCTGAAAAGAGTCTTGTCAATGGTACCTTTGGTAAAACCATTGTCCACCAAGAATTGAGATAGGGTCTCATACCATGCTCTTGGTGCTTGTTTCAAACCATAAAGTGCTTTATTGAGTCTATACACTTTATCTTCTTGATTTTTAACTTCAAAACCAGGAGGTTGCTGAACATAGACCTCCTCTTCCAGAATGCCATTCAAAAATGCGCTTTCGACATCCATCTGATATACCTTGAAGTTCTTATAATCAGCATATGCCAAGAATAATCTTATAGCTTCCAGTCTTGCAACATGGGCATATGTTTCATCAAAATCTATTCCTTCTGCTTGAGAATAGCCTTTTTCTACTGGTCTGGCCTTATTCCTCACATTGGTACCAGATTCATCCAATTTGTTTCTTTGCATGATTAGGCCTTTCCACTAGTGTCCAAACTTGATTTCTTTCAAATTCATTCAATTCCTCTTTCATAGTAATTATCCAATCTGGATCTAAAATTGCTTCTTCAACAACTTTAGGTTCCATTTAAGATAGAAAACATGTAAACATTGCTTCTAATTGTCTTCTAGTCCTCACACATTTCTGTATATTGCCAATAACTTGTTCAACAGGGTGATCCCTTAACCATTGTGGATTTTGGTTAGATTGATTCTCAGGAACATCATCTTCAGTAGGGTCTGTTGTTTCTTCAACAGGGGGCTCAACAGATCCTTGAACTGCTTCAGTTGTTGCATCAGTAGTGTTACCAGCAGGGGGTTCATCTGGGGTAGAGTCAGAAACCTTTAAGTCATTAAATCTTTCCAAAACTTCAACACATTCTGGATTAGTGACTTGTTGATTCTCAGCAGGTTCTGAACGTTAATCTTCCATACCAGTGAACTTAGGTTCATCAAACACAACATGTATTGTTTCTTCATGCTTCAGTGTCCTTTTGTTCAGTACCCTGAATGCCTTGCTGACTGAAGAGTATCCTAAGCAGATTCCTTCATCTGATTTTGGTTGGAAGGTCTTCAATTGTTCCATATGATTTAAGATAAAACATTCGCTTCCAAATGGATGAAAGTAAGATATAGTAGGTTTTCTTCCATTCCAAATTTCATAAGGTGTCTTCAACAGCTTCTTTTTCACTGAGGTTCTATTTTGTGTATAGCATGCTGTATTAACTGCTTCAACCCAATATCCTTCAGGCAATAATGCTTCACAAATCATAGTTCTTCCTGCTTCCTTTAAAGTTCCGTTTCTTTTTTCAGCAACCCCATTTTGCTGAGGTGTACCAGTAGCAGCAAGTTGATGTAGTACACCATTATGTTCACAATATTCTCTTATAACTTTGTTGAGAAATTCAGTACTCTTATCTGATATGATCTTTACTATTGTGAAAGTTTTCTCATTTTTCAATCTCTTCAAAAGATCAGACATCTTTTGAAGTGTTTCACTTTTCTTGTTCATGAATACTATCCAAGTGTATCTTGAATAATCATCCACAACTACTAATGTGTACTTCTTTCCAGTTACACTTGTTGGTGTTACTGGTCCAAATAGATCCATATGCATCAGCTCCAAAACTCTATTTGTTGATTTCTTTGTCTTTGATTTGAAGCTTAATTTTGTCTGTTTACCTTGTTGACAAGCATCACATATTGCATCCTTTTTGAATGTGATCTCAGGTAAATAAATCACCAGTTTCTTCTTCACCAACTGATTGATATCATCAAAATTTAGATGATTCAACTTCTTATGCCATAGCCAATTAAGTTCTGACTTGTTATGCACAATCAGGCAAGTTTCTAGAACAGCAGTAGACCAATCCACAACATACATGTTTTGTTGCCTTTTTCTAGCCAACACAACTTGATCACCTCTTTCACTAATGATAATACATGTGTTTTTGTCAAAAGTGACCTTGTAACCTATGTCACAAAATTGTCCAGTGCTCAGTAGATTGTAGTCCAGTCCTTCCATATATGCAACATTCCTGATTGTTAATCCATTTCTCATAAGTGTGCCATATCCTCTTGTGTATCCTGGTGTGTTCTTGTTGCCAAAATTCACTCTTGGACCATCCTTTGCCACAAAGTTTGACAGACATTGCTTATTCATTGTCATATGCCTGGAACATCCACTGTCAAAGTACCAGACACCCTACAAAACAAAGTTAATGCATTTTAGGTAGGGTCCATAGTGGTCAGTGGCAAGCATGACCCTTGGCATATTTCCATAAGGTCTTCTTCTAAATGTATCATACATTGGTTCACACATATATTCTACACATCCATAAGGTCTAACAATTGGTTGTGTAGGATTCACATATGCTTTCTGGCCTTTTGGAATATAAGGCTGTTTAAAGTGAATTTTTTTTTGTTAGAAGATCTAGCAAAATCAATTAGTTTGTTGTCAGTTAGGAGCAGCCCTGTAGTATGGAGTCTGCTGAGGTCGCTGCTGAGGTCTTGTATAAGTCCTCTGCTGATTCCATTGCTTAGGTTTTACCTAGCAGCATGGTTATACTTGTTGTTTCTAGCAGTAGGTGCAGGAATATTCCAATCCTTATCAGTAGGGAACAATCTACCCTTCCCCTGAGATAAGTATCCCTTGAATGATTGACATTTTTAGGTTTAGGATTCTTATCCTTGGAATATTTATGATTTTTACCCTTGTGTCGTCCAGCAGACTTGGTAGCAGGTCTGCTATCAGCAGGTCTAGAAGGTACAGCAGCCCTACCTTTACATTTGTTCTTTTTGTTAGGTGTTGTTGACCTTTTTGACTTCTGATTTTGATTCCTTGAAGTCTTCTCAGTAGGCTTTACTGCCTCAGCAACCTTTTTGGGAGTTGGATCTTGTGCAGGCACAAACTTAGGAACAATTATGGTACTAGGTTCAGTGACCTTACTGGATCCACTCTTATTAGATTGTTGAGTTCCGAATCCAAGGCCTGTTCTATCACCATAGGGCTTTCCAGATTTGAATGCAGTGGAGGAACAAGATTGTTCAGTAGATTCAGTAGCTACTGAATGTACAGCAGACTTATGTTGATTCTGTCCAATTTCTTTTTCCTTACCCTTGAGAACTCTTAATTCACCCTTTAATCTTTCAACTTCTGATTGAAGAGCTTCTTTTTCAGCCTTCACAATCTCATAACCAGATTAAAGATGGCATCCAAAGTTTCTTCATTGTCAGAATTTTTAGGATTTGAACCACAAGTTGATTCACAATCACTTCCAGCAGGAGTGTTAATATATACAAAATTGTATACCTCCTCTGTTTCATCCATATTTGACATTAAAGCATAATCATCCATATCGGCAAATGGGTGCGGTATCATCGATTCATTTCCTTTTTCGATTCTACTTCATATCCTGATTCAACTTCAGCAACCATAGCTTTCTTGCCGTATCTTCTTTGTTGGCTTTTGCTCTTCAGTAGGTCAGGACAATTAGGTCTGAAATGTCCAGGCTTCTTGTAGTTGAAGCAAAGATAATCAGGTTCCTTCTTCTGTTTTAGTTCAGGACAGTCTGGTTTGAAGTGTCCTGGTTTCTTGCAATGATAACACAAGTAATCATTATCTTTCTTGGATTTCTCCTTCTTCTTTTCACTAAATTTGTTTGTGAAATTCCTTGGAGATCCCTTTCCAGTTTTCATCATTCTAATTTTCTTGCTCAGTAGGGCTATTTGCTCTTGCATCTCATCCAGTAGATCATCTTGAGCTGCTGACGTTTCTTCTTGACATGTAGCAGCCAATGCAGTGGTCTTTGGTTCTTCTTTTTCAGTCTCAGTGTTGGTCCCTTGAAAAAGCTTTGGTTAAGTTTAGAGGGGGGGTGAATAAACTTAACACTTAAAACTTTTGGAGTTAACAAACTCAGCAACTTCAGCAGCCTGCTGATACTTCAGTAGTCTGCTGACCCTACGTAGCCTGCTGACCTTCAGTAGTCTGCTGACTATTGATCTTACTGAATTTGTGAAGCGGAATTATATAAAAAATTAAGCCTTATTACTTGTTGTTAAATATGAAACTAAGTATTAGATACTCAGTAGTGTTTGTGTGTGATTTCAGTTTGCTAGATTCAGTAAGGTGATGTGCTTGATAAACTAAATGCAGAATATAAGTGCAGAATGTAAGTAGGCAGATTTTTTAGTGGTTCCAGGTGGTGTAATCCTGTCAGTCCACTCTTCTCCTGTGATGTTGGAGGTAATTCACTAGAGATCTTTGATGTAGCTGTTACAAAGATTCCTATGTTGCTTGTCCATCACCAATAACTATGGCTTCACAAACTGAAAACTAGGAACAAGTAGGATTGCTGCTCCAAAGTCTTCCACTGGTCCTTGAAGGGTAGGATTGCCTCTTCACCAGCTCCACCACAAACAACAGTCTTTCACACCCAACAGATGCTTCACTATCTTCAGTAGATTCTTGTAAAAGAAATACTGAATCAAATAAATGATTTAGTTGCAGTAGCTTGATCAGGATGATATGACCAGCAGCTTGCAGTCTTCAAGTGTGAAACTTGATGTAGCTTGAATGCAGATTACACTTGAAAATTTTCTCTTGATCAGTAGCTTTAAGCTCAGTAAGTTCAGCAGGGTGTTTTTCTTGATAAGAAAATGCAGCTCAGAATTATATCTTTGTTTTTCCTTAATTTTCATCATCATTTTCTGAGTTAGAAGTCTTCTATTTATAGGTAGGAATACTTGTTACTTATATTTCAAATTCAAAATAGCCGTTCCATATTTTGTCCCATTTGACTTGCTTTCTGTCACTGTTCATAGTACTGACACAGTCAGACTGTTTTTTGACAGAATGCAGACTGTCCACCCTTTGACTTGTATCCATTGGATAAAGTCCTGATTCATCTCAACGTCCTTTTAATCTCAACCATTGATTTGTTTGATAAAATTAGAGGTTGTTAGCTGTCCTTATCCATGTTTTCTTCCAATGTAATCTTGAATAAACCGAGGTATATGTATCAGCAGGTTTATGAGTCTGCTAAGACACATATCAGTTAGTCGAACTATATTTTGCTAATTGTCTTTTATATAACTTTTATTTATGAAGTTAGATTACACCTTTTTGCTTATAACTAAGTTCCAATTACCATCCAACTTAAGGAACTTAGACTTTGTACACAAAGTATATGTAATCAGTTTAAGTCATCACAGACTTCCTTAAATTCTGATTCCGTATCCTTGACATTTATTACTAAGTTTGATCCCTTAGCATTCATTAACTAAGTTTGGCCCTCGCCTTTCGCCTTCGCAGGTTCCCGATCGCCCACCGACCTAACTACCCCGTCGACCTAGACTAGTCTGCTGATATAAGTCAGCTGACCTTTACAGTTCTTGTTTGATCAAACCTATACAAAGATCAAACTATAATAAGCCTATACATTTGATCTAGACATCTTTTTTCCTTTGCACTATTACAGTTAGTCTGGCACTCATCACTAAAACTTAAAAATAAGTCCAACAATTTCCCTCTTTTTGGTGATAATGCCACCACCCTCACCTACCAGCAAAGCAAAAAGATTAAAAACAAAAACAGAAAAAATTCCAGTCATTTCTCATTATAATCATTTGTTCAAAGTATTACAGTATAGATACAGCAAAGATAAAACATATAAAGTCTGCTGATCTACTGTCTTCTTTCTCTTTCTTCCCTTGCCATCTCCACTTGCTCTTGGTAGGCTCTTATCTCTTCAATCATTTCTCTCATCCATTCATTTTCAATCAGGGTGAAATTAGTGTAGGAATTCACTTCTTTCCACCACTTCCATGCTTTAGGTAGAATGAGATTAATTTGATTTACTCTGAAGCCTAGTTTCATGTATAGTTCCTTGAATTCATCAAGTGTCTCTTGCTTTTGTGATAGGCAGACTCCTTTCACCTCTACCACTTCTTCCACCTCTTGCACCTCTACCACCTCTATAACTGGCCCTCGAGGCTTTGACCCTTGCTTCCCAAAACTTTAAGCTCAGAAATGAGTTTAAACCTTCATGAAATCCCTTGTCATGATAAGGTTTCCTCTTGTTGTGGTACTCATTCTTGTATTGTTTGAGGAGATCATCAGTTAGTGGAAGTCTGCAAGGTGCAGGCTCCTTGAATGCATTAGTATCAGCCTCCCATCTTTTCTTGTTGAAAATTCTGGCAGCCTCTTTTGCTACTGCTATTTGCCCTCTTCCCCCTTAGTGACATCATCAACAAAACGGGACAGCAGGCCATGAACACTCTCCTGTGTGATAACCAGATTACTCAGTTGTCCTTCCATAATTTTAGTTCTTGTATAAACTGTAGTAATCCTTGATTGCAAAGTTTGCTCCAGTAGATTGATCCTCTCAGTAAGCTTAGGATCCAATCCAGCAGATTAAGATGTTCCAGCAGCCTCAGCAGGCTTAGGTGCCTCAATAAGTTTATCAAGTTTCTGGTGGATGGCTTCAAATTGATCTTTCAGAAACTTCTCCTTCATTGTATTGCCTTGCTTAATTCCTCTCACTTCCAGGGTAAGGTCTGCAAGAGCATACTCATTTGAGGTAATATTGGAGGCAACTGTTTCTGTAGTCCTCCCCTATTTTCCACCAAATTAATGAGATCTTCAAATCTCTGCTCTTGTCTGTCAAGTTGAGTTCTTAGATTTGCAATGTCATTTCTTACTGTCCTCAACTCTTCCATCACATGTGCTGGTACCCTACCATCCATTCCTCCATCAGCAGGCTCTTCTACATTGTATTGTGGCCTGTGTCTGCTGATAACCACTGCAGAACTCATATCTAGTCCAGCAGGGTTTGGTCCTTGATATTCCTCCAGAATAGGGTCAAGAGCTGGTTCTTCAAGAACTGGAACATATGCCTATTGAGGTTCATCATCAACATTTTCTTCTTCAGGCATTTGAAACTCCTCATCACTGTAGTCATAATCCAGCAGCTGCTCTTCTTCATCAATATCAGCAGCCTGCTGACCATCTTTCCCTACAGTGGTCTTGACTCCAGTAGGCTCCACTACAGCAGCCTGTACCTCAAGAACAGTAGGGGTTTCCTCCAAACCCAAGGTTTGTTCCAACTTTTGTCTAGGTGCTGTTTGATCCTCAGCAACATGTACCTCATGTTCCAACCGGTGTCCAGGTGCTGTTTGATCCTCAGCAACCTGTACCTCCACTTCTTGTCTTGGTTCTTGTGCAATATGTGCCACAATAACCTGATCAGGGAATATATCCATATTTTCTTGTTGAAATTCCCTAATATCACCAATCCTTCTCAGATAATTTGTAGTTTTGGTTAAGGTGTCCTCAGTGTCAATCCAGTATTGATATTGAACAAAATCCTCACAACTGACACTTGGCTCAATATGATCAGTGACCCTTTCATCATCCAAAACTTCATTCTGTTGATCTTCAGCAGACTTACCAGCATCAGTAGGTTCATCTTCTGCACCATCAGTAGATCCTTAACCAGTGGCTTCATCAGTTGTTCCTCTAGCCACTCCACTGGTCTCCTCAGGGAACATGGGGGGATCATCATCAGAATCAGATGAATCACGGTCAGGTGTGTACTTTGCATCTCTAAACATAATTGCCCCACTTTTCTTTCCCTTATCCAACAGATGCATCAGCCTAGATTGCAGCATGGTTATATCTATTAAATCCAATAGGTTGTCCACACCCAGCTGATCAAATGCCCATTCTTCAAATCCACTCATTAGATCAGCAGCTGGTCTCTGTCTCTTGTAGAATCCAAAGTTCCATTGGAAATATTTTTGCACTTTTCTGAAGTTGGGATCTACTTTGCCCTTCTTAGATGCCTTCTCAAATTGCATAGTTGGATTTCTGGGGGCAGATTCAAGGCCCTTGCTGACCTCCAAAGGTTCCAATCAGCAAGTTGAGAGTTTCCTCAACAGATGTTTCCAGGTCAGTAGGTTGCTTGGATTGTATATTAGTCCCTACTACATCCATTTGTATGACACTTGGTTCCCCCTAACTTATATGCTCATCAGCAGGGTTAGCAGCAGACTGCTCTTCCCTCTGAACTATTGCAGGACTTTCAGGGTCTTGTACCAAACTTTCATCTACCACAACAGGTGTTGTCTCAGTAGCTTGCTGTGGCACTTCTACAAGTTGCTCAACAACAACTTGGGCAGCTTTAGTAGCCTCAGCAGCCTCTTCTGGTGAGGATTCAACAACTTCAAGAATCGACTCGATTCGTAGTCTGTTGTGATTCACCAGCAGGTTGCTCAACAACAACCTCTGCATCTTCATTGGGCTTGATAATAGTCAAGGGCTCTGCCTCATTAGCCTCTCCTTCTTCTTCTGCTTCTTCTTGTTGTTGTTGTTCTCTCTAAATTTCCAAAATTCTCAATTGTTTGCCCATGCCATGCTTCTTCTTGTTGGCAATCTCCTTCATTCTTTTGGAAAGTGGTTCATCTTCAACTTCAGTAGACTTCCTCTTTCTACTGAATTCCTTTTCTTGCTCCTTCAAAATTTTAGCAACAGTCTTCTTCTTGGGAACAACAGCAGGGTCAGTAACCTCAATTTCAGTTGGACCCTCAGCAGACTCAGTAGTCTGTGCTGTTTGCTTTCTTGTCTTTCTAGGCTGTAATAACTCTGTTATCTTTCTTGTGTCAGCAGCCTTTCTCTTCTCAATAGTCTTCTTTGGTTCAGTAGATTTAACAACTTTCTTAACCTGCTCACCACCAGCATCACCGGCATCTCCACCATCATCACTCTCAGCAGCCTCAGGAACACCTTTTTCATCATCATCCAGACCAGGGATAGGATAGTTAATTTCTTTCTTGTATCTGGATTGGTTTATCTTCTCAAGTGCAACGTCAGGAATTTCCAAATGATTCAGCAGGGCCTGAACCAATAATCCTAAAGGTAAGGCCTTGGATTTCCTTTTTCCTTCTTTCTCTTCCTTGGCAACCTTCTTCATGTAATGAATGAAATATCCAACCCAATCAAACTTCATACTTCTGCAAATAATCATCAGAAGTTCTATTTTGGGTCCTGATAGAGTATCCATGCTTCCAACGAGGCCTAAGATATTCTTAGCAATGATTTTGCTCAGCATATTGTATTCATAACCAATATGTTTCACATTGATGCCTGGAATTGATTTGATGGCTTCATTGGTTTTGATTTTGTCAACAAAATCAATCCTTGACAATCCCATTTCCTCAGGATTTACAGGAGCATCTATTACTTCTGCAAAACCAAACACTTCCCTCAGTAGGTTTGAGGAAACTTCAATCTCCTGTGCATTTACAGTGGTGGTAAATGCTTCTCTTCCTTCTCTTACTACAATGTTTCTCCAGAAATTGACAACATTTGTATAAGAGATTGTTTCCAATCTTATATTCACTACATTCTCCAAGCCTTCATATCTCCTTATTCTTCGACCAATGTTGATGGCTAGTTCAGTTGCTTAGCATCAACAACAAAACCTCTAACACTTTGGCTTGTTTCAATTTGAACAACATCCTTTTCCGCCATTGTTAAAAGAAAAAGATGAAGAAGATAGCTTGTAAATCTGTGTTCACACTGTGTAAAAGCAGAGAGTATCAATATGAGATTTTGCAAGTAGCTTATGTTTAGTAGTTTGTGTATATATACACAGAGAGTGGTTGTAACTGTCAGAACGTGTACTGTTACATTAACCATGATTAAATCTGAGTGAATGCGATCTTGACACGTCGTCCATTACTTCTCCATAACGTTTGTAACCGTTAGATCGTGTTAACTGCGGTTATAAAGGATAGAATAAATATCCTGCCAATCTGATTTTTGACTTTAATAAGTTTGACTGTTTACCGTTTCATTCAGTAGGGTTGGCTCAGCAGCCTGCTGACAAAACTGTCTCAGCAACCTGTTGACAGTGTAACTCTACTGATCCTTGATTCTTCCTTATTTTGTTCAATTGATAATACAAGATGAAGTTTAATACCAATGCCTAATCTGTCAAGTGAGCTCACCCAACATGACAAAGACCAATCCCATTGGCAACCTCATTTTCTCAATTGTCCAACCATAAGTACATGGAATTGTTGATACCAATGACTAATCTGCTAAGTGAGCTCACCCAACATAGCAAAGACTAATCCCCTTGGTGAATTCCGGTACATTGCTGAATATCAGTCAACCTTGATAATTCCAAGTTCAGTCCTTAATTTGAAAAATCTTTCACTATCCAAAGGTTTAGTGAAGATATCAGCAAGTGGATCTTCAGTAGGGATATAAAGAACCACCACATCTTTCTTTTCAACATGATCTCTTATGAAATGATGTCTCGCGTCAATATGTTTGGTCCTTGAGTGCAAAACAGGATTTTCAGTAATTGCAATTGCACTTGTGATGTCACACATAATTCGAATTTCTCTTTCTTCAATTCCATAATCCCTTGACTGTTGTCTTAACCACAGTATCGGTGCACAGCAGCTTCCAGCAGCAATGTATTCTGCTTCAGCAGTGGAAGTTGATATAGAGTTCTGTTTCTTGCTGAACTGTGAAACCAGTCTATTTCCCATTAACTGACAGGTTCCTGTGGTGCTCTTTCTATCAATCTTGCAACCAGCATAATCTGAATCTGAGTAGGATATAACTTTGAAACTTCCATCTTTAGAATACCATATCCCTACTCCAAAGTCTCTTTAAGATACTTGAGAACTCTTTTGACTGCACCTAAATGACTTTCTTTTGGTTTTGATTGAAATCTTGCACAAACACCTACAGCAAAGGATATATCAGGTCTGTTGGTAGTAAGGTACAGCAGACTGCCTATCATCCTTCTGTATAAGGTCTGATCAACATCTTTTCCTTCTTTATCTTCATCCAATCTGATGTTTGTACTCATTGGAGTTGATATCTTGGTGTTGTTTTCCATACCAAACTTCTTCAGCAACTCTTTGGTATACTTGGTTTGATGAATGAAGATTCCATCTTTCAACTGTTTGACTTGTAAGCCCAAAAAGTAGTTCAATTCACCCATCATACTCATTTGGAACTTACTCTTCATCAGATTTGCAAACTTTTCACAAAGTAATTCATTTTCAGAACCAAAGATTATGTCATCAACATAAATCTGGACCAACAGGGTTCTGTCCTTTTCATTGATTCTGAAAAGAGTCTTATCAATGGTGTCCACCAAGAATTGAGATAGAGTCTCATACCTTGCTCTTGGTGCTTGTTTCAAACTATAAAGTGCTTTGTCGAGTCTATACACTTTATCATCTTGATCTTTAACTTCAAATCTAGGAGGTTGCTGAACATACACCTCATCTTCCAGAATGCCATTCAAAAATGCACTTTTGACATCCATTTGTTATACTTTGAAGTTCTTATATTCAGCATGTGCCAAGAATAATCTGATAGCTTCCAATCTTGCAACAGGTGCATATGTTTCATCAAAATCTATTCCTTCTGCTTGAGAATAGCCTTTTGCAACTAGTCTGGCCTTGTTCCTTACAATGGTACCAGATTCATCAAGTTTGTTTCTGTATACCCATTTAGTACCAATGATATTTGCATGATTAGGTCTTTCAACTAGTGTCCAAACTTGATTTCTTTCAAATTCATTTAACTCTTCTTGCATAGCAATTATCCAATCTGGATCTGAAACTGCTTCTTCAACAACTTTAGGTTCAACTTGAGATAGAAAACAAGTAAACATTGCTTCTAGTTGTCTTCTAGTCCTCACACATTGCTGTATATTGCCAATGACTTGATCAGCAGGGTGATCCCTTAACCATTGTGGATTCTGGTTAGATTGATTTTCAAGAACTTCATCTTCAGTAGGGTCTGCTGTTTCTTCAACAAGGGGTTCAGTAGATCCTTGAACTGCTTCAGTTGTTGCATCAGTAGTATTACTAGCAGGGTGTTCAGCAGGGGCAGAATCAGAAACCTTTAAGTCATTGAATCTCTCAAAAACTTCAACACAATCTGGATCAGTGACTTGTAGATTCTCAGCAGGTTCACAAGCTTCATCTTTCATACCAGTGAACTTAGGTTCATCAAACACAACATGGATTGTCTCCTCATGTTTCAGTGACCTTTTGTTCGGTACCCTGAATGCTTTACTGACTGGAGAATATCCCAAGAAAATTCCTTCATCTAATTTTGGTTGGGATGTCTTTAAATGTTCCTTATGATTCAAGATAAAACACTTGCTTCCAAGTGGATGGAAATAGGACATGTTAGGTTTTTTCTTCCATTCCAAATCTCATAAGGTGTCTTCAGCATCTTCTTGTTCGTTGAGGTTCTATTTTGTGTATAGCATGCTGTACTAACTGCTTCAGCCCAATATCTTTCAGGTCGCAATGCTTCACAAATCATAGTTCTTCCTACTTCTTTTAGAGTTCTATTTCTTCTTTCAGCAACCCTATTTTGCTGAGGTGTACCAAAGAACGCAAGTTGATGTAGTACACCATTCGTTCACGTATTCTCTTATAACTTTATTGAGAAATTCAAGACTTTGTCCGATCTCGATTTTTACTACCGTCAAACTTTTCTCATTCTCGCAATCTCTTCAAAAGTTCAAGCATCTTCTGAAGTGTTTCACTTTTCTTGTTCATAAATATCACCCAAGTGTACCTTGAATAATCATCCACAACCACTAAGGTGTATTTCTTTCCTGTAACACTTGTTGGTGTAACTGGTCCAATTAGATCCATATGCATCAGCTCTAAGACTCTATTAGTTGATTGCTTTGTCTTTGATTTGAAGCTTGACTTTGTCTATTTACCTTGCTGACATGCATCACATATAGTATCCTTTTTGAATGTGATCTCAGGTAAACCAATCACCATTTTCTTCTTTACCAACTGATTGATGTCATCAAAATATAGATGATTCAGCTTCTTATGCCATAACCAATTAAGTTCTGACTTGGTATGCACTATCAGACAGGTTTCTAGAACTGCAGTTGACCAATCCACAACATACATATTTCGTTGTCTTCTTCCAGCCAACACAACTTGATCATCTCTTTCACTAATGACAGTACAAGTGCCTTTGTCAAAAGTGACCTTGTATCCCATGTCACAGAATTGTCCAGTGCTCAGTAAGTTGTAGTCCAGTCCTTCCACATATGCAACAATCCTGATTGTTAATCCATTCCTCACAAGTGTGCCATAGCCTCTTGTGTAACCAGGTGTGTTTTTGTTTCCAAAGTTCACTCTTGGACCATCCTTTGCTACATAGCTTGTCAGACAGTGCTTATTCTTTGTCATATATCTGGAACATCCACTATCAAAGTACCAGACACCCTACAAACAAAATCAATACATATTAGGTACCCAAACCTGTTTGGGTCCATAATGGTCAGTGGTAAGCATGACCCCTGGTATGTTTCCACAAGGTCTTCTTCTAAAAGTGTCATACTTTGGTTCATACATGTATTCTACACATCCATATGGTCTAACAAGTGGTTGTGTAGGATTCACATATGTTTTCTGGCCTTTTGGTATGTAATGCTGTTTGGAGTGATTTTTGTTGTTAGAAGCATTAGCATAACCTTTGGATTGTTTGTACGTTAGGAACGGCTCCGTAATATGGAGTCTGTCGAGGTCCCCGCCGAGGTCTTGTATAAGTCCTCTGCTGAGTCCATTGCTTAGGTTTTACCCTAGCAGCATGGTTATACTTGGTGTTTCTGGCAGTAGATGCAGGAATATTCCAATCATCATCAGTAGGAAATAGTCTACCTTTCCCCCTGAGATAAGTATCCCTTGAATGATTAACATTTTTGGGTTTAAGATTTTTATCCTTGGAATATTTCTGAATTTTACCCTTCTGTGGTCCAGCAGACTTGGTAGCATGTCTGCTATCAGTAGGTCTAGAAGGTCCAGCAGTCTTACCTTTGGATTTACCCTTTTTGTTAGGTACTGATGTCCTTTTAAACTTCTGATTTTGCCTCTTTGAAGCATTCTCAGTAGGTTTCACTGCCTCGGCAACCCTTTTGGGAGTTGAATCTTGTGCAGGCACAAACTTAGGACCAATTCTGGTACTAGGTTCAGTGACTTTACTAGATAGACTCTTATAGGATTGTTGAGTTCCAAATCCAAGCCCTGTCCTATCACCATAAGGCTTTCCAGATTTGAATACAGTGGATGAACAAGATGGTTCAGCAGACTCAGTGGCTACTGAATGTACAGCAGGCTGATGCTGATTCTGTCTAACCTCTTTTACTTTACCTTTGAGAATTCTCAATTCAACTTTCATTCTTTCAACTTCTGATTGAAGAGCTTCTTTTTCTGCCTTCACAATCTCATAACCAGATTGTATTATCCTCAGTTGATTAAGGATGGCATCCAAAGTTTCTTTATTGTCAGAATTTTTCGGATTTGAACCACAAGTAGATTCACAATCACTTCAAGCAGGAGTATTGATAGATACAGAATTGTATACCTCCTCTGTCTCATCCATATTTGCCATCAAGGCATAATCATCCATATGAACAACAAGAGCTGTGTCATCAGATTCATTTCCTTTTTCTTACTCTACTTTATAACCTGATTCATCTTCAGCAACTATAGCCTTCTTGCCATGTCTTCTTTGTTGACTCTTGGTCTTCAGTAGGTCTGGACCATCAGGTCTGAAATGTCCAGGCTTTTTGCAGTTGAAGCAAAGATAATCATGTTCCTTACTTTGTTTTAACTCGGGACAGTCAGGTTTGAAGTGTCCTGGTTTCTTGCATTGAAAGCACAAGTAATCATTGTCTTTTCTGGAATCATCCTTCTTCTTTTCACTGAATTTCTTAGTGAAATTCCTTGGAGAACCATTTCCAGATTTCATCATCCTGATTTTCTTGCTCAGTAAGGCAATCTGCTCCTGCATCTCATCCAGGATTGCATTGAATCTTTATTCCATTTGCTCAATGGTTTCATTTGGTAGCATTTTGAACTTTTGAAATCTCTTTTTGGCCACACTGATTTTATTCTTTTTAATTGCATCAATGCCTTCACAGATTAACTGTATCTTGTCCCAAAGTTCCTTTGCTGTTTTGCAATCTTTCACCTTCATATACATATTGCTATCC
This sequence comes from Gentiana straminea, assembly GCA_036785695.1. Taxonomy (NCBI): domain Eukaryota; kingdom Viridiplantae; phylum Streptophyta; class Magnoliopsida; order Gentianales; family Gentianaceae; genus Gentiana; species Gentiana straminea. The sequence goes on along the minus strand of JAVUPR010000398.1, from coordinate 270,095 downwards.
AGAGTTCTGTATATGATGTCAGTAGCAATATTATTAAGATTTTCTCTCTTTCTATCTTCAACATTCCATTCTCTTTTTGGCTTTGGAATGTACTGTGTCTCTTCACCCATTGTTATTGCCTTTGTAATCTCCAGTGGTCCATCTGTGAGTACATCCATCATTTCATCATGTGTTGCAGCTAGATAAGCCTGCATTCGACGTTTATACTCATCAAATCTATCTAAAGAACACATCAGCATAGTTCTAGCATACTGGTTGTTATCCATGATGCAAAGCTTTGAAAATCAGTAACTTGAAAAAGTTTCAAAGAATTTTCATAGCACAACAAGTTGGATTACTTCAGAACAGAAGAAATGCTCCGATACCAATTGTTGGTCCCTTGAAAAGGCTTTGGTTAAGTTTAGAGGGGGGTGAATAAACTTAACACTTAAAACTTTTGGAGTTAACAAACTCAAAGAACTTCAAAGCAACTGCGATACTTCAATAGTATGCTTGACCCTCGCAGCTTTCCGCCGACCTTCGCAGTCCGCGACTATTGATCTTACTGATTTTGTGCAGCGGAATTATATAAAAATTAAGCCTTATTACTTGTTAAATATGATATTAAGTATTAGATACTCAGTAGTGTTTGTGTGTGATTTTAGTTTGCTAGATTCAGTAAGGTGATGTGCTTGATAAACTAAATGCAGAATATAAGTGCAGAAAGTAAGTAGGCAGATTTTATACTGGTTCCAGGTTGTGTAATACTGCCAGTCCACTATTCTCCTATGATGTTGGAGGTAATTCACTAGAGATCTTTGATGTAGATGTTACAAAGATTCCTATGTTGCTTGTCCTTCACCAATAACTATGGCTTCACAAACTGAAAACTAGGAACAAGTAGGATTGTTGCTCCAAAGTCTTCCACTGGTCCTTGAAGGGTAGGATTGCCTCTTCACCAGCTCTACCACAAACAACAGTCTTTCACACCCAACAGATGCTTCACTGTCTTCAGTAGATTCTTGTAAAAGAAAGATTGAATCAAATAAATGATTCAGTTGCAGTAGCTTGATCAGGATGATATGATAAGCAGCTTGCAGTCTTCAAGTGTGTAAACTTGATGTAGCTTGAATGCAGATTACACTTGAAGATTATCTCTGGATCAGTAGCTTTAAGCTCAGTAAGTTCAGCAGGGTGTTTTTCTTGATAAGAAAATGCAGCTCAGAATTATCTCTTTGTTTTTCCTTAATTTTCATCATCATTTTCTGAGTTAGAAGTCTTCTATTTATAGGTAGGAATACTTCTGACTTATATTTGAAATTCAAATATAGCCGTTCCAGATTTTGTCCAATTTGACTTGCTTTCTGTCACTGTTCATAGTTCTGACACAGTCAGACTGCTTTTTGACAGAATGCAGACTGTCCACCCTTTGACTTGTATCCATTGGATAAAGTCCTGATTCATCTAAACGTCCTTTTAATCTCAACCATTGATTTGTTTGATAAAATCAGAGGTTGTTAGCTGTCCTTATCCATGTTTTCTTCCAATGTAATCTTGAATAAACCGAGGTATATGTATCAGCAGGTTTATGAGTCTGTTTGAGACACATATCGATCAATTTGAACTATATTTTGCTAATTGTCTTTTATCTAACTTTTATTTATGAAGTTAGATTACACCTTTTTGCTTATAACTAAGTTCCAATTACCATCCAACTTAAGGAACTTAGACCTGGTACACAAGGTATATGTAATCAGTTTAGGTCCTCACAGAATTCCCTAAATTCTGATTCCATATCATTGACTTTAATTACTAAGTTTGATCCCTTAGCCTTCATTAACCGAGTTTGGCCCTCGGCTTTCGCCTTCGCATGTTCCCGATCATTCTACTGACCTAACTACCCTACTGACCTAGACTAGTCTGCTGATATAAGTCAGCTGACCTTTACAGTGCTTGTTTGATCAAACCTATACAAAGATCAAACTCTAATAAGCCTATACATTTGATCTAGACATCTTTTTGCCTTTGCTCTATTACAATTAGTCTGGCACTCATCACTAAAACTTAAAAATAAGTCCAACACTCAGGCACAAGTTTCTTACTGAATTCATATGCCTTGAGGTATGAAAATAATATAAAGGTGTCTTCTTCATGCAAACTCCTCATTTCTTCTATGGCAGTCACCTTCATCTCCCAAACTTCTTTTGCAGGTAATACTTCCAAGATTTTTGAGTTGATTTCTTCCTACGATATTTATACTCATCAAAACGATCTAAGGAACACATCAACTTTGTTCTAGCATACTGGTTGTTATCCATGATGCAAAGCTTTGAAAATCAGAGACTTGTAAAAATTTTCAAAGTATTTTCACAAGCACAACAAGTAGGATTACCTCAGAACAGAAGCACTGCTCCGATACCAATTGTTGGCCTCTTGAATAGGCTTTGGTTAAGTTTAAAGGGGGGGGTGAATAAACTTAACACTTAAAACTTTTGGAGTTAACAAACTCAGCAACTTCAACGACTCGCGATGCTCGCAGTCCGTCGACCGTCGATAGTTTGCTGACTATTGACTTTACTGAATTTGTTGCAGCGGAATATATTTAAATTAAGCCTTATTACTTGTTGTTAAAATATGATACCAAGTATTAGATACTCAGTAGTGTATGTGCGTGATTCAGTTGCTAGTTCAGTAGGTTGATATGTTAAATATACTAAATGCAGAATATAAATGCAGAAAGTAAGTAGGCAAATTTTATAGTGGTTCTAGGTGGTGTAATCCTGTCAGCCCACTCTTCTAATGTGATGTTGGAGGTAATTCAATAGAGATTCTTGAGGTAGCAGTTACAAATATCCCTAAGTTGCTTGTCCTTCACCAATAACTATGGCTTCACAAACTGAACACTTGGAACAGGTAGGATTGCTGCTCCAAAGTCTTCCACTAGTCCCTGAAGGGCAGGATTGCCTCTTCACCAGCTCCACCACAAACAACATTCCTTGACACACAAATGTGCTTCACTGTCTTCAGTAGATTCCATGTAAAAGAAAGTTTGAATCAAGTAAGTCATTCAGCTTTCAGCAGCTTGATCAGGATGATATGATCAGCAGCTTGAGGTCTTCAAGTGTGTAAACTTGATGTAGCTTGAAAGTAGATTACACTTGAAGAAGTTTACTGGATCAGTAGCTCTATGCTCAGTAGGGTCAGCAAGGTGTTTTCTTGATTTAAATCTGATAGCTCAAGATAGAACCTTAATTTTCATCAATGTTCATCATCTGTATCTGAATTTGGAGTCCTCTATTTATAAGTAGGAATCCTTGTGACTTATGTTTGAAATTCAAACATAGCCATTTCAGATTTGTCCCATTTGACTTGCTTTCTGTCGCTGTTCATAGTACTGACACTGTCAGAATACTTTTTGACAGTTCACAGTTTGTCCACCCTTTGACTTGTATATATTGGATAATCCTCTGTTTCTTCCCAACGTCCATTTAATCTTAACCATTGATTTTTTTGATAAAATGAGAGGTTGTTAGCTGTCCTTTTCTTTGTAATCTTCCAATGTAACCTTTGAATAATTCGGAATATATATCACCAGGTTCCTGAGGGTATTAGTCTGCTGAAATATATATAAGTCAGCTAATCCAGGTTGCTGTGTTTATTAAAACACTTCAGCTTACTTTTCTTACACTTAACTTTTTATTATGAAGTTAGATTACACCATTTTGAATATAACTATGTACCAATAACCACTTAACTTGTGGAACTTAGACCTTGTACACAAGGTATATGTAATCAGCTTAGGTCATCATAGACTTCCCTAAATTCTGATTCCATATCCTTGAATTTAAATACTAAGTTTGATCCCTTAGCCTTCAAAGAATCGAGTTTGAAACCTCGGCCTTCGGTCTTCGACGGTTCCTAAACTAGTCTACTAACTCGGTACACTACTGATCTAGACAGGTCTGCTGATGAAAGTCAGCTGACCTATTACACTGCTTGTTTGATCAAACCTATACAAGATCAAACTCTAATAAGCCTACACATTTGATCTAGACATCTTTTTGCCTTTGCTCTATAACAGCTAGTCTGTCACTCATCACTAAAGCTTAAAAAAAGTCCAACAACTCCCAACACAATAACACACATTTAATTGCACTACTTTTCACAAAAAGAAGAGAAAAAAATTAGTTTCTTGTTCTAGTTATTAAGATGAGAAAAACTAAGGTTTTTTTGGCATATTCGAGGAGGTTCTATGGCGAGAATCGACGTCCATCAGTCGGCGCTTGGAGATACAACTTGAAAGATAACGGCTTCTCTCCGGTTGGGTAAATCTTCTATCCTTCTTGTAGATTATTAATTATTATATGAATTAAATCGTGGTAAAATCACATGCGAATTTAATTCGTAGCTTCTGTTGTGCATGATCGAGCATCTCGATCGGTGCTGTGAATCAGATCTGACGATTCAATTATGGATCGGATCCGGATTTGGGTTTCTATATATTCAGCATGTGTAAGCAGAGCCAGGTAGAAGCGATTTTGCGATCTTGATTGCATAATTAATTAATAAGCAGTGGAATAGAGTAAAATTGCATTATTAATTTTTTTATGGGATTGAATGTTTTGGTTCACGAGATGGATTAGGGTTCGTACCTGTTTACCGTTACATCTATTGTAAACCCGGTTTTTTGGGTATAGGACATCATGTAATTTATTTTTGTAATTTTAATTTTCTGCATTATTTTAATTTCGGCCGAGACATATTTAAATAAATCAGACGAAGACTATAAAGAGTAAAAGCCGCGGCACAGTGGTCAAGTCACAGGTTCAATTGTGCTAAGAACCGAGTTCGAATCCCCTTGCCTGGATGTATTTGAGGAAAAAAAAATTTTGTTTTTTTTTCTTCTTCCTTTTCGAAAAAAAAAACAAAAAAACGATTGGAAAAAAACATAACGAACGAAAAAAAAGAGGAACGAATGCTGCAAAAGCCGGGACTCAAACTCGGGTGGTGATGAAAGAAGAAGGAGCTTCAACCAACTCGGCTGGAAGGACTTTTATTGAAGATTTGGACAAGAAAATTATATACCAAGAAGCGGCGGCAATTATTTAAAGATTAGAAATTTTATGAAGGTAGTGTTTATTTATTTAATTTATAGATTAGATACGGCGGTACCAATGGTCAATCTTAGTCGTTTATTTTTCGCATTCATTTTCTTTGTGATTATTTATGTGATATAACCATGCCATGCATCATATTCATGAATTTCACTCCTACCATATGCATACATGTAGAAAATTAATATTGACACTAATTAGACATGTATGAACTCGATAATTCACTTAGATTAAAAATAAATTAAATTAATTAAAGGAAACGGAATTTTATCGTGATATAAAATTCACTTGATAAACTTAAGTTAGGATTATTAATCCTTTGGGGTTTTATTTATGTAGTGACTACATAAATTAGAATTTTGATAATCAAAATTGGAAAATCGTGAAAAGATAGGACACTAACTAGACGGTATTTTGAACCGATAAGTTAGTGATAGCTTTCCATGATTTATTGTTTTCGATTATTGGAAAAATTCTGAGATCCTAAATTTTTATCTTGACAATATTAGGTCTTTAAAATTCTTTAGTGAATTTTAATTGTGTAGTGTCTACACAAGGATTTTCTATCAAAAAAATTGGAAAATCATGAATATAGTGTCGCTAGTTAGACGGTATTTGGAACCGATAAACAAGTGAGAAATTTAAATTTTGTGATTTATTGTTTTTCGAATTATTGAAAAATCACAAGTCCTTCTCAAAAAACAAAAAAAAAATCACAAGTCCTAAAGTATTAGGATTACGAAATTCATGGTGAATTTTATTTATGTAGTGTCAACGCAAAGGAATTTTAATCAATAAAAATTGGAGGATCGTGGATATAGTGACACTAGTTAGACGGTATTTAGAATCGATAAACTAGTGGGAGGATTACATTAAATATTCACGATCTATTGTTTTTTGGATTATTATAAAATTCTAAAATCCTAAAGTGACTACCTAATTTTCAAAATAACGAGTGGGAGCGGGGAAGATGACAGCCGACCCCTCGGCTTCTACTGTTGACACAAGCACCGTGAGAGAATGGTGATGCCTCGTGCCGCTTTGATTTCGGCCCCCTTCAGATGGCCTTCACCGCTATCAAAATTCAAGGCTTGGTTTCCGAAAGGATAGGATTTTGAGTACTCATCAGGTCACTAACCTACCCTTCGGCGGCAAACTCGGGGTCTACTTAAAAATCTGAAACAGTAGGTCACACTCACAAGGGTATTTTTGGAAATATCTTGGCTGAAAAAGGAAGTTAATCAACAGCTAAAAGGAGATGTTTGATTCTGAATGGTCTAATTGTTGAGAGAGATTGTCTCAATTTAATCGACAACTCTTTGACCTACCCTACGGCGGCACTGTATGTGTGAGATTAAATCTTTAGAATGGTAGGATAAACTGCATGTATGACATCACATTTGTAATTCCTAAAATTATTATATGTTGTGGTGTATGATTTGATTTATATTTCTGTCATACTTTATTTAACAACTACATATCATCTCAAGGTATCTAAACTGCTAAATATGATAAATTGACTAGCAAACAACTTCGTAAAAGTGGAAAAGTAACAAGAATGTTGAACTCAATAATCGAGAATGCAAATTAAATTTTCGGAAGAGGATGTTCCTCTTGAGCCTTCAAACTTAAGTGACATTGATAATAATGTCACTGCTGTCACTTGTGTTCAACAAGAGATGAAACAAAATTAGTTCAAAGATGATGAGAATGATTTGGTATCAATCTCACTAGACATCCTACTGTTCACGAGTAGTGTCTACTCAAATGAACTGCTAGTTCATGGTCATTTCCTTTATAGAAAGCCAAGAATGGGAAGGTAAATGTCTACAAGTGCAAGTCCTAAACTAAATAAGTTAAAGGCTAAATCGAAATATTAAAAAGAGAAAATATAGGATAAGGAAAGTGATTTCGGTTCACAAACCTATAAATCCTTATAGACTTTCTTAACCGATAAATTTGACTCAGAAGCTAAAGTTCTTTTGTAAGAACAATGTAGCTGGGCATTAATGAGGAAGAGTAGTCAACGGGCAATTATTTTAGCTGAGAAAGTAAGAGTGATATAATGAAACAAATTTCGGATTTTAATCCTTGAATATCGTAGAAATTTTATTTATATTTTTCGGATTCGTTCGAACGAATGGATTCACTTTCAATTCGATAATATAGTTGCCTCAAAGAAAGTGAATATGACATTTGTATACGATTCCGAGACTCGGGCTTTTGTATAATAAAGTCAAAAACACCAAGTAATGCTGAAAAGGTTTATGTAACACATCATAAGCTATTAAGACAAATGGTTTCCATATTCGGATAAACGATTCTTCAACATCTATTAATTAGTGCATATATCGTAAAGATAAGATATGAAGACTAGCTAAGGGTGATTCCTATCTCCCAGTCTAAGAACACTATCTCAAAGGAAAAATGACTAAGTTACCTTTCAATTAGGAAAAGGTAATAGAACTGAAGAAGTATCACAACTTGTTCGTATTGACCTTCGGTGTCTTATGAAGGATACAAGCTAGAAGGAGCTTTTGAGTAATAGACATTTTGTCTATTGACTACTCGAAACACCGATTAGTTTATCCAAATATTTGGAGGAATCTCTGATATTACCAGAGAAACAAGTATTCCATGCTCAGATATAGGCTATAGCATAGTGTTTGGCACTGATGCTCGGCCTACCTCTGAGTGAAACGATTTCACTGAAAGGATCAACCATGGAATGCCTTATATTGTTATTGATATGCTACATTACACTGCTTCACTCAATTAAGATATTTGAAAAATAACGGTTCGCATTATCATGTAATACCGAGAAGTCCACCTAGAAGATGCTTTTGAATTTGTGGATAAAGAGTGAAGTACAATTACTCCCCTTCCACAAATAGAGGCATTTAGCATTAGTGCTTGAAAGTAGGACTGAAGATTTTGCATGCACGTTCAGATGGTGACTGTTCATGAAATATCTTAATGCAATGAGTAAAGGTTGGTTACTAGATTCTTAAGATCATATAGTGACGGTTACACTGTTACATCCTTTCTAAAAGAATGTTTAAATAACAACCTTGGACCTTGAAGTAAAGTTACTCAAAGAGTTACTATCTGATTTAATCGGACCACATCCAACATTGGTTGTTGGGGATAACACTGATGAATACTTCTAAACCAGATCAGAATGTCAATCCACCCAAATGTAGGGGGAGTATGGTTCATCTATTGACTCGCTGTGATTATGTAGACTTTACAGCCTGCTGGGGGTGATTGATAACTTATGGTCTTCTTTGGAGGGTTGTATAGGATTCTGATAATAAGAGGTTCATTTTAAAGCCATAAACCAGTAAATAGAGTTTTGGTACTCCAATTTTGTTCACTCTTGAATAACCACATGAGTGTCTCAGGCCTAGTGGGAGAAATTGGATCTGCATGAAAAAGAGTCGAATGAATGAGAAAGTTTATCTTTCCAAGCAAAGCCAAGTGGTATAGGGGTAATTACCTGAGAAGTAGATAGTTCAATTGGGGTGATGCCCTAAAACTTTTTCACAATTTAGCCTTGCTTGACTCCATGGAAAGCAGAAAGATTAATAGGGGTGATGCCCTGAAGCTTTCTTGCCGTACAATAGAGCATGAATTCACTCGGAACATAAGGGTTTTAGCTCAAAGCGAATGGCAGATTGACTGCATATGCTTATATCAATCGGTGGATTAAAGCAAATTGTTAGGTGTAGTGCCCGAAAGACAATTATCTAATTGTTTTTTTAATAGGTTAGATACGGGGGTACCAACGATCCATCTCGGTGTTTATTTTTTCCATTATTTTTTCGTGTATGATCGAAATTATGTGATAGAAACCGGAAAATTGCCATGACATGCATCATATCATGATTCCACTCCAATGCATACATGTAGCTAGTTTATTTGTAATAAGTTAGGCATGTATAACTCGTATAATTAGTTAAAAGCTTTCGGTGAACCTACCTTAAACAGAAACGGGATTACGCTTTTGTTTTCAACATAGAAATCGAAAAATCTTAGTACATTGGTTCAGAAATAGTCTAACCATGGTTGGGCGAGTTCAACTGTGCTACGGCTCGATTGAATCCCCTCCATGTGTGACGTTTGCACGGGGGTTCGACAAGACTTAGCATATCCGATAAGCCTTCGGGCTAAACAGGCCTTCTCTTGCCGGATCCGACCGACAGTCACATATGTTCCAACGAATAAGACGGAATAGGCTTGCCTACTTAACTGACCCGGTTTGGAGTACTTTGATTCATTGTTTCTTATTGTCAAGACCGAAACCGTAATTAGTAAACCCACCACTTTTTCAAATTATTGAGTGGGAGCGGGGAAGGCGACAGCCAACCCCACGGCCTCTACTATAGATGCAAGCACGTGAGAGAAGGATGACACCTCGAGCCACTTTGATTTCGGCCCCCTACGGATGGTGTTCACCCCTATCAAAATTCAAGACTTGGTCTCCGAAAGGATAGGATTTTGGGTACTCCACTACAATAAAAAGTGATTTTAATGAGGGAAATTATCCTCATAAAATGCTTGATTCCCGTCATTGAAGGCTTTTTATAAGGGGATTTTACCCTCATCGCCCCTCATAATAGCTTCCGCTGGTAAAAATAAACAAAGACGGTAAATATATCCCGTCATTAATAAGGGATGACATTCAATAATGGTTTTATACACTCATTAAAAATAATTTATAATGACTATAAACTTCCTCATTATTATATTATTTGCCCCTCATTATAGCCTCGATTTCTCTTTAGTTTATGTTATCATATTTACGGGAATTACTCTCATTAATGAGCATAACCCCCTTACCAAATTGTTCTTGTCATTTTTACTAAAATACATTTAATGACTAAATATACTGTCATAAAAAACTACATGTATCTGCTTCAATTTGACTGATATTATTTGCTGATTGAAATGTAATATTGTTACTTTTTAAACAGATATTATTATTCTTTTATAACCTTAAAATTAATTTATTGAATCACATAACTACAACCTACATCCACATGTAATCACATTATCATTATATTATCAATATATACAAAGAGACTTTGTTTCAAAAGCAAAATTACTTGTAGATACATGATAACACAATTTCCTAATATCACGTCTTTGAGTAAAATATATCATTGTTCTTTATTCCAAAATAGAATAAAATAAATATGCATACATACTAAAATCCTTGTAGGATATGATAAGTGACCAATCCCTCAACACAAGTCTTCAAAATTCCCCAAAACCATACAAAATCTTGAAAACACTCAAGACTACAAGATGTGGTAATGGTTGATTAAGATGGCTTACATCCCGAAGAACTCTCATATACAAGCATTAGGTAAGACTTTCACAAGTGGTTCAATATGACCCATCAAATCTAAACAGGCCGATTTTCGACAAGTACAAAGATCGGGAGTATTTGCACTAGGATTAGAAAGGTCATAACATATCATATAGCATTTATATAGATGTTCATCTATTGATACATAAGAGAGAGGAGAAATGAGAAATTTATTTACCTCCAACAAGAAAGGTACAATAGCTTAGCTTCCGTGAGGCAATCTTGTGAGATTTATCTTATGCAAGAAAACAATGTATAACACAGTCAAAAGCTCTCCCTTCTATAATTTCTACTACTTGAGCACATATATTCAGAGTGTTACCTGAAACAGCAACACAAACAGATAACCATTATAAAAAGAGATTCCACCAAGCGGACCTGGATATAAAACAACACTGAATGCTAACTTCAAACATATCATAAAAGTCAAGCATTTTCTGATACATGGACTTTTTCGAGAACAGAGAATACCAAATAGATATGTGCAGATATATAGACAAGTGAACAGACAAGCATGCAAACTGAGTCAAAATTCAGACAAGAACAAAAGCTTTTAAACAAGCAAACCGACTTTAAAAACAAATTATCAAAGCTCATGTTATAACCATATACCTCATAGATTGGACATTTAGATAACTCAAGAATTATATACATCAAATCACAAATGGAATATTTAACATCATGTTATACTAAAAAAGACCATCAGGCAACTTAGCTAAAATAGACCAACCAGATACACATGTAACATGTATCTTTTAGTAAAGCATAAAAAGCTTATCCCAACAAGGTCTAGAAAAACTTAACCAGCACATATCATGATTCAACTAATTCAGAAAGGCTGGCCAGACTATATTCATAAAATAAATGCAAGAAAATTGAGTACAAGACCTGAATATCAAACCATTAGCTTCAGGACAAAATAAAGATGCTTATGCAATCTATAAATTCAGACCCGACTCATAACATCAGGCTTAACTGAAACAGAGACTAATCACATGATAAACCTGAACCAAAACAAGTTAATAAATAAGACAATTAAGCTGATGCAAAGATAACATGTATCAAAGCATAACAACTTTTTTTTTTTCAACTTCATACCTTTAGCAAATGAATATCAATAAGATTGCCTTCATACCATTCATACAACAAAGTAATTTTCAGGATTCTGATTCTTACAGGTTTGTGCTTCACCTTGTACAAAACTTTTTGTTATTGATGTTGATAAGAAATCATCATCATTAGTTTCAATCCTGCTCCTTCCAGGCATCTTTTGAACCATTTTATCTTCCATTTTGCACCTTATAGAGCATCGTCCCACTTACCTATGTTCCTATGCATGTTAGCAAAATGTATGCAACTGAACGATCATGTTTTAATTCTATCACCTTCTTGGTGATACACTAAACAACAATTGGATCTGTACTAATAGAGTAAGAAACCTAAAAGAGCTGTCCGAAGAGATGAATTGTTTAGGGATTCGAATTATGAATCGACTTTCCAATTCTTCTATCTCACCAGCTCTGCTAAGAAGATCTACCATGCAATTATAATGATCAAATCTTGCTTTGATCCCACAAGATTCAGCCACTGAGACAAAGAATTGGCAAACTTGGGGTTGCAATCCGCTATAGCTACATATAGAAAGAACAACAACAAAACTAACGAATAAGAATCAATGCACAAGATAAAACACACTCTAGTTACTTGGGCATTTAATCAATGAAGAAGCGAGTTACCATTCCCCAAAGTGTGGACATTCAAAAGCTGAAAACAAGATATGAAGGGAGATAAATTTCAAAATCAAATTTGTTCAAAGCTATGTAATCTATGTATTGAAAATGGCTAATGGTAAATAACAAGCCAAAAATACGTCAAGGAAGAAGACTAAAAGAATTACCTTCCTTCAATGCGGAATCGATGTCAATGAAAACCTTGTAATCCCCTAAATAATTAAATGAGACAATTGTCATGAGTATCACAGCCGAAAAACGAAGACATACATCTCATCCATTTATCATTGTTGTAGTTAAAGAAAACTATGATGCTTAGATTAAATGAGAGAGCCATATACATCAAAAGCAGAAAAGGTTCAGCTGTAACAAATTCTAGCCATAACCATGAAAAACTAAATAATATTGAACACGGGCTCATAAAAAGTTAGTCAAATCTCCAAATTATAAAAATAAAACAGATCTGTAGCACTTTTAGTTCTTTAAACATATGCCTTTTAACTGAAAAGCATACATTTTTGTCCATAAAAACCCTTTATGTATGTCAGAAATATCACCAACATGAAGATTCCAACTTAACAACGAAGATCTCATTGCAATCACTGCCATTCCATAAAAAGTATAGATTATTCAAAAAAAACATAGAAAAAAATTGCATAAAAGATTTAGAGAGTACCAATAACACAAAAATATTCAGACGATTTCCCCAAAAAATTTATTTCTCGCTAGGTAGGGTATTGGAAAATTTCAACCTCTAGAGGCTTGTGGCTATAGGCTGAGTATATGATTATCGTGACAGGTGGGATAAGAGGATTGTTGATGTTGGTGATGGAACTGTGGGAATGAAAGAGTAGATAAAAGGATGGAGGGTGTTGGTCCCTTGGAAAGGCTAACACAAGTTTAGAGGGGGGGGGGGTGAATAAACATGTCACCAGAAACTTTCCCAAAACTGAAAGTACCCCAGGAACTGAGTTTCTCTGAAACTCAAACTGACTCTCAGTTCAGCTTTGTTCCTATCCCTTAACTTGTGCGGAGTTCAGCTAACTCAACTGAGTATAAGTCAATACTAACTTATTCTTAGTTTAGTTAACTGGCAGCGGATAGAACTTGCCTTAAGTACAATAGATGTGTCAATAAAGATCTGAACCTCCTATGTATCAGTTTGGTGCTGACTCAGTGTCTAATGTTTGCTGAGTGAAGTGATGAAGTTATTATGCAATAATTAAAACAATCACATAACAAATGTAAGAGCATAGAGTAAATCAACACAAGATTTGTTTATGGAAGTTCCGGGTGGTGTAATCCCGTACGTCTCCCCTTCTCCTGTGGTGTAGGAGGTATCACTAGAATCCTGAGATAACCGTTACAGCATCCTAGCCTAATGACAGTCCTTCACGACACCCTAGTTTCACTGTCTACGCATAATGAAAAAAAGGTAGAATTGCTCCCTTCATTCTGCACACTGATCCTTCGGAGGTGGAATGACTCCTTCACCAGCTCACCACTAACACACAAAGTCCGCAGACTGCACCAACAGCTGTGGCAACCAAGTTGCAACCGTATGAGGAAAGGTGGAGTTGCAATCCTCAAACTATGCACAACCAACCCTTTTTCACAAAGGTTAGGTTTAGAATTAATCAAAAGATTAATTTAGTGAGCTGTCTGATTCTTCTAGATATAGCGTTGTAGCTCCAAGATGCCTTCTTCCCTCTTAATGGGTTACTGGATCTTTCTTTTAAATCTCCAAGGCAATTCTGTTGGCTTCCCCTTTTCTACATATGAAATCTGATTTTATAGATCTGGATCTTTAGATATGTGCTTTTCAAAACTTCTCAGATCCCCTCTCTTCAATCCTTTTTCTCTGTGTATTTATAGGGGTGATGTAACGGTCAACTAGCTCTTGTATCCGTTACATTTTTCATGTAGCCAACGTTCATATGTATGACCTTTTGTCGTTTGGTCAGTTCAAATTCAACAAGGCCTTAACTCAGTTTTCTACTCTTCTTCAAAACTGAGTACCTTGTATTCTTGACATCCGACTTTTATTGACTAAGTCGGAGTACACCATTCAAATTCCTTCTTCTCCTTATAACTGATAATCTTTGTCTTTAAGATTATTCAGTTTTACATGATCTATGGTTCAGTTTCAGGTCACCACAGATTTGCCTGAATCCTGATTTATAGTCACTGCTTAATCAGCTTCTAACTGAGTTTGCCACCTCAGTTCTTCAGTCTTCAACAACTGAGTCTGTGTCCCTCAGTTCTTCAGTCTTCTTAGATAGGCCAAATGAGTATGTGTCCCTCATCGAGCTTATCTTTTTCAGTTCTTGCATGATTGAGTCTGCTTCCTCAGTTCTTCATATATAAACTTAGTTTTCTTGTTGCGACTCAGCTGTTTGCCTAGTTCCTAACTATTACAATGCTTGTCTGAAATAACCTATACAAGGTTTAGACTCTAGATAGAACTTATACATTTTTCTCTAGACTGTTTCTTGCTTCTTCTTTCATTATGCACTATAACAGCTAGTTATGACTTCATCATCATGGGTTATAAGTGATCTTATTAATTATGTGATGAATCATCATCAAAACACAATTATTATTTCCAACAATTTCCCCCTTTTTGATGATGTATCATAACCCTCCCTAAAAGCAATAATGAAAGAATAATGCAAGAAATCATAACAAAAGAAATTAAGATAACAAACTAAACAGCTGAGTTCATTACAAGATTACACCGCAACAAACTGAATTACTAAAATGATTACAAATTTCCTTTTTCCAAATTCATCAGTTTTTCACCAATAAAGATGCTCTTTTTTGTCTCCAGGAGTCTTCTTGCCTTTCCTTCTTCTTTTGATTCACAAATTCTAGGCTTGATCTCCAAGTATTCATTGATGAATTGATTTGCCTCTTCATTGTCCTGGTCCTTAAATTTTATCAAGATCTCCTTGATCTCCTTATTCACTAACTTCTCTTCTTCTTCTTCAGAAATAAGACTAAATTCCTTTCCTTAAGTCTTTTCCCCCTCAGTTCTTGTATCTTTATCTTTTGCTGCCTTTAGACATTCTTTCAATCTGACACAGATTGCAAGTTTCTTCCTGATATTCAGCACAACTTTGACTGAGGCTTCTTCATCTTTCTCAGTTCTTGTTTCTGTGAAGGTCTCTTCTGCAGTTAACTCCTCGATCATATTATCAATTTCTTCTCCATTTTGTTGAATAGTCAGTATATCAGCATCTACTTGTTTGTCTTGTTCTTCCACCAACTGTTTGGCATAGATTTCTTCGGTTTTACCGACTTCAGTTTTCTCATCCGTTTTATCCGCATCTGCATTATCTTCAGTTTTCTCTTCATCTGCTTCAGTTTTCAATTCATCACCTTCAGTTTTCTCTTCCCCCTTGTTTGAAGATATGCAATAGCTTTCTTCAAATAACTTGCGTAAGGTGATGATGTTGGAGTATTTGTTTAAACCTGAGTAATGTGCTTTTCCAATAAAGTCATGTAGATTGTGGAGTTTCTGCTGTAGAGTTTGCATTAGGCTTTCAATGATCTCTTTCCATCCTTCCAATTTCTTTTCGGTTTCAGTTTCTTGACGCTGAGATTCTCCAGTTGCAGATTTGCTTGTAGATGCCTCATGAACTTGAGATGAGGAGCTTGGTTCTTGATAATGAAAATGAACATCATGACTTGACAGTTCCTTTTCATAATCAGCCTCGTAAAATTCAGCATCCTCCAAGGCTTCTCTTTGTTCTTCAGTGTACTCTCCATGCGTCTCAGTTGGAAGTTCACTTTCTGCAGTTTCTTCACGTTCACTTCCTTCAGTTTCATCATCAATCTGAATTACATCTTTAGGTTCAGTTTTCTTAGCCTGAAATTTTTCCACATCCTTCTTTGACTCCTTAAGGTTCTGTCATCCAAACTTACAGTCTCACTTGAACTAGAATCTGAATTTTCACTTCTTTCTTCTTCAACGATTTTCCTCTTCTTCACCCCAGTGGACACTGATTTGTGTTTCACTTCTGTTTGTGTGTGTTGGACTTATTTTTAAGTTTTAGTGATGAGTGCCAGACTAGCTGTTATAGTGCAAAGGAAAAAAGATGTCTAGATCAAATGTAGAGGTTTATTAGAGTTTTATCTTTGTACAGGTTTGATCAAACAAGCACTGTAAAGGTCAGCTGACTTACATCAGCAGACCAGTCATGATCAGTAGGGTAGTTGTGTCAGTAGACTTATCAGGAACCCGCTTTGAAGACGAAGGCTGATGGCTCAAACTCAGTAATTGAAGGCTAAGGGATCAAACTTAGTAATTTAAAGTCAAGGATATGGAATCAGAATTTAGGGAAGTCTGTGATGACAAGGTCTAAGTTCCATAAGTTGGATGGTGATTGGAACTTAGTTACATGCAAAAAGGGGTAATCTAACTTCACAAATAAAAGTTAGATAAAAGAAGTCAGTTGCATTGTGTTTTAAACACAGCAAATTATTGCATTGTGTTTTCAAATAAGAGTCATGTCGCAATCAATGAGATTTGTAGGGATGTACATCTACTTTTTCTCCTTGATTGACACGTGGCTTTATGTGATTTGTCATGTCAGCTCAAGCGTCAGATGGTAGCTGGAAAGTTTTCTGCTTTTGACCAATTTGTCCTTCATCAGCTTTTGCATTTTCGGCTTTGTGTAGAAGTCAGTTTTTCTGAGGATTTTGCAATAAAAACTGACTTTTCCTGCAAAATAATTTTAAGTTTCTTCGGTACCCATATCTTCTTGGGTCCGGCTGGATTAGTTACTGAAGTATAACTTTCAATTTCATGGTTGACAGAATTAAGCCTTCTCAATTCTTTTCTGGATAAACCATTACGCTCAACCTTAGTTGATTTCACAAGGATTCTTTTAGATTTTTCATCTTTAATTTCTTTGTGTAATCTACTAGGTCTTCCAGTATCTTGGTGTCTAGAGTTTATACTCTTTGACATCTTGAGGCTCGAGCGGGGAGTGGGGAATCATCTTTGCTTTTGTCAAATTTACTAGACATTGATCTTTCAGCAAGATTTGACATCTCAGTTTCAAGAAACTCATTCCAATCTTTTGCTTTGCCAAGTTCTATGTCTTTTAGTTTCAACTCTAACGTGAGTTTTTCGATTAACTTGACAAGCTTAGAGTTTCTTTGACTGAGTTCAGCGAATGATAACTGAGTTGAAGAATGTACCTTATCTTGATGGTTTCATTCAGTTTTAAGATTTAACTGTACATTCTTTTGTTGCTCTAATGATTCTTCAATATCAACAGTTACTTGCAACAACTTCTTTTCTTCTTCTTTTGAGAGATCTCTTAGTGAAGAAACTCCTCTGGATCTGTCTTTATAAACATTGATGTTTGTATCCACATCATCACTGAATTGAGGTTCTAGATTTGTATGCAAATTTGTCGCATTGAACCTCTCAAATATTTGATCCTGAAAATCAGATACATTTTGCAAACAATTAGTCGAGGGGTGAATTAAGCCAACTTCTAATTCTGGATGTTACCATTGAAATCAAACTAAGTGCTTTTACAACTGATAAAGTGAGGGGTCTTTAACAACTGGTCTGTAAGATATCCTTGAATCACTTCCAAATGGAAAAACTGCTCCGATACCAATTGTTGGTCCCTTGGAAAGGCTAACACAAGTTTAGAGGGGGGGGGGGGGTGAATAAACTTGTCACCAAAACTTTCCTAAAACTGAAAGTACCCCAGGATCTGAGTTTCTCTGAAACTCAAACTGACTCTCAGTTCAGCTTTGTTCCTGTCCCTTAACTAGTGCGGAGTTCAGCAAACTCAACTGAGTATAAGTTAATACAGACTTATTCTTAGTTTAGTTAACTGGCAGCGAATAGAACTAGCCTTAAGTACAATAGATGTGTCAATAAAGATATGAACCTCCTATGTATCAGTTTGGTGCTGACTCAGTGTCTAATGTTTGTTGAGTGAAGTGATGAAGTGATTATGCAATAATTAAAACAATCACAGCACAAATGTAAGAGCATAGAGTAAATCAACACAAGATTTGTTTATGGAAGTTCTGGGTGGTGTAATCCCGTACGTCTCCCCTTCTCCTGTGGTGTAGGAGGTATCAGTAGAATCTTGAGATAACCGTTACAAAATTCTAGCCTAATGACAGTCCTTCACGACACCCTAGTTTCACAGTCTACACATAATGAAGAAAGGTAGGATTGCTCCCTTCATTCTGCACACTGATCCTTCGGAGGTGGAATGACTCCTTCACCAGCTCACAACTAACACACACACAGTCCGCAGACTGCACGAACTGCTGTGGCAACCAAGTTGCAAACGTATGAGGAAAGGTGGAGTTGCTCTCCTCAAACTATGCACAGCCAACCCTTTTTCACAAAGGTTAGGTTTAGAATTAATCAAAAGAATAATTCAGTGAGCTGTCTGATCCTTCTTCCCCCTTAATGGGGTACTGGATCTTTCCTTTAAATCTCCAAGGCAATTTTGTTGCCTTCCCCTTTTCTATATATGAAATCTGATTTTCTGGTTCTGGATCTGGATCTTTAGATATGTGCTTTTCAAAACTTCTCGGATCCACTCTCTTCAATCCTTTTTCTCTGTGTATTTATAGGGGTGATGTAACGGTCAACTAGCTCTTGTAGCCGTTACATTTGTCGTTTAGCCAACATTCATTTGTACGACCTTTTGTCGTTTGGTCGGTTCAAATTCAACAAGCCCTTAACACAGTTTTCTACTCTTCTTCAAAACTGAGTACCTTGTATTCTTGACATCCGACTTTTATTGACTAAGTCGGAGTACACCATTCAGCTTCCTTCTTCTCTTTATAACTAATAATCTTTGTCTTTAAGATTATTCAGTTTTACAAGATCTATAGTTCAGTTTCAGGTCACCACAGATTTGCCTGAATCCTGATTTATAGTCACGGCTTAATCAGCTTCTAACTGAGTTTGCCACCTCAGTTCTTCATTCTTCAACAACTGAGTCTGTGTCCCTCAGTTCTTCAGTCTTCTTAGATAGGCCAACTGAGTCTGTGTCCCTCGGCAAGCTTATCTTTTTCGCTTCTTGCATGACCGAGTCTCGCTTCCTCGCTTCTTCATATATAAACTCGCTTTTCTTGTTGCGACTCACTTTGTTTGCCTAGTTCCTAACTATTACAATGCTTGTCCGAAATAACCTATACAAGGTTCGGACTACTAGACGAACTTATACATTTTTCACTAGACTGTTTCTTGCTTCTTCTTTCATTATGCACTATAACAACTAGTTATGACTTCATCATCATGGGTTATAAGTGATCTTATTAATTATGTGACGAATCATCATCAAAACACAAATATTATTTCCAACAGAGGGGATGAAGGGTTTTCCGGACATTGCGCTTCATTCTCCTTGAAAAAGGGAAAAGAGCGAGAAAGGGTTTGTCAGACCTGTGCTCGGCTCCGCTCCGCCGGTGCTGATGATGTAGACCAGCCAACGGAAGTCGTAAAGATCCGGATGCCCAATTAGGTTTGGGGACAGTGAGTAAGATTGTTTTTCAAATATTTTATACAAATTTATTACAATTTAAATAAAACCATCCCTTTTTCGTGCTATAACGGAACCGAGCTACTCGTACTTAACTGGTAAATAAGTTTGAACCCATACAAATTATTTTCGAGGTCAAGCTAATTTAATAGTTAACCGAGCTGATTTTGAGAATGAAAATAAAGCAATCGAGTAACTCGAAAGTTAATTGGGCTAAATTAAATAATTAATTTAATAAATATATTAATAAATATTATTATTAAAAATATATACATTGTTAATTATTAGTCGAGTTGAAAATTAGATGAGTCGATATTGATCTTTCCATATTTCTTAAGAAAATAAAAGAATTCCCAAAACGAGTTTACGAGTCGAGTCAAGTAACTTCGAATATTTAAAAATTCGAGTTTGATCTTGTCTATCATTACCCAATCGAGCTCGAGGCGAGTTTTTAGTCAAGAAAAGCTTGAGTGTTAGAGACTATCGACTCGACTCGATTACAATCCCAATCAACTACCCTATCATTCCCACCTCAAACTAATTCTTCTATTGAAAGATATAAATAATGAGGGGATTTTTTTTACTTTACTGATAATGAGGGGAAATATGATCAATAATGGGGGTAATTGTAATTTGGTCATCGTTTAGAAATGTAATTTATGTCCCCTCATTTTTATTACCATTTAATGAGGATATTTTCCTCCCCTCATTAACTTCCCCTCATTGGAAAGCCTTTTTCTTGTAGTGCTCGTCGGGTAACTGACCGACCCTGCGATGGCATACTCGGGGCGTACTCTGAGATCTGATATAGTAGGTCACACTCTTTATGGATATTTTCAAAATATCTAGGCTAGAAAAAGGAAGGTAATCGATGATTAAGGTCCGGGATGTCTGATTCTCGTGAGATGTTCGATTCTTGAAGCTTAATCATTGAGAGAGATTGTATCAGTTTAACCGTCACCTCTTTGACCTACCCTACGGCGGCACTGAGGTGCGAGGTTAAATCCTTGGAATGGTAGGATTGACTTTAATCATGTTTATTATTCCTAAAATAAAGATCTAATAGTGAAAATTTATTTTTTGAATTTAACTTTCTGTCATTTTGTTTACAACTAAATCTCTAGGCTACTAAATTGTTAGTAATAGGACTTCATTAAAAATGTGGAAAGTAACAAGTACATTGTAATTATCAAGAAAGCAGTTAATTTTTCAGAAGAGATTTTTCCCTTGAACCTTTAAAAACTTAATGACATAGTATAGGTATGTCACGGATGTCACTCGTGAAAAACGAGTAACGACCGTACTTAGTTTACAAAAGATGATATAGGACTATCAGACAAATTCATTTAGTGTAATTACACAACAAATTTCTAAATTGAAAAATTGGAAAATCATATACATAAGGCGTTGCTAGTTAGACGGTATTTGGAACCAATAAACTAGTGGGAGCCTTTGTCTTATGATTTGTTGTTTTTCTGAATCATTAGAAATGTGTAATGGATTGCACAAGAGTTTTTCCATTCATTGGAAAAACAAGAATAAAGCGTTACTAGTTAGACAATATTTGGAACTGATAAACTAGTGGGAGCTTAGTTCTGGAGATTTTACAATCTTTGAAACATCATGAACACTGCATTGCTAGTTAGACAGTATTTGGAACTGATAAACTAGTGGGAGCTTAGTTCTAAGTGATGTTCTAATCTTTGAAAAATCGTAATTACAAAGTGTTGCTAGTTAGACGGTATTTGGAACCGATAAACTAGTGGGAGCTTTGCTCTTATGATTTGTCGATTAGAAAAATTGAATAGTCCAAGCTAGTAACACTATCATTAGGCATCCCACAGTTCAAGAGTAGTGTCTACTCAAACGAACTGCTAGTTCAAGACTGTTTCCATTTAAGTATGGTCAAGAATGGGAAAGAATGTTTATACGTGTTAGTCATCTAAACTAAGTAGTTTTAAGACTAAACGGAAAATTAATAAATTGGAAATTAGTGGATAAGGAAAGTGATTTCGGATCACTGACCAATGCATCCTTAGCAGTTTTCTCAAAAAGCTATGTTCTTTGGAAGAACTAAGTAGCTTTGCAATAAACGATAAATAAAATAGACAACGGGCAGTTATTTCAGATAGACTAGTGGGAGTGATATAAGGAAATGAATCTCGGATTCAATTCTTGAGTATCACAGAAAATTCATTTTCTGTTTTCGGATTCGTTGGAACGAACGCATTCTTTTTCAATAGGATAATTTGTTTGTCTTATTGACGATGAATATAACATTCGTAGCACGAACCCAAGACTCGGACTGTTGTTTGATAGAGTCAGAACCACTAAGAAATGCTGAATAGGTATATGTAACACATCTTAAACAATATAAACGCAAATGGTTTCCGTATTTCGATAAACGCTTCTTTCTATTCTATTAATTAGTGCATATTCCCTAAAGACAATATCTGAAGATTGGCTTAGGGTGATTCCTATCTCCCAGTCAAAGGAACACTGTCCAAAGGAACAATGACTAAGTTTCCTTTCAATCAGGAAAGGGTAATAGATTTAAAGAAGTAACATATCTTGTTCATAACAACCTTCGGGGTCATATGAAAGGTACAAGCTAGTGGGAGTTTTTGGAGTAGTGACATCTTGTCTGAAAACTATTCGAGACTCCGGTAAGTTTATCCAAAATATTGGGAGGAAATCTCTGATTTCACCAGAGATAGAGTATTCCATACTCAGAAATAGGTTATTGCGTAGTCTTCGGGACAGATGCTCGGCCTGCCTCCTAGTGAAATGTTTTCACTAAGGAATACACCAGAAATTTGCCTTATATAGTTATTGATGTGCTACGATACGCTGCTGAACTCTTTTAAGATATTAGTTGCAAAATGACGGTTTACGTTGTAATGAAAAACCGAGAAGTCTACCTAGATCAGTATATCAATCCACCCCGAATGCAGTGGGAGTATGGTTTGTCCATTACCCATTGCAGGACCTTACGGTCTATAAGGTAGATTGATGACCTATAGTCCTTTGTGGGCTGTGTAGGATCCTGATCATAGAGGTTGGCTTAAAAGCCATAACCCTGTGAATGGAGTTTGATACTCTAGTTCTGTTGAAACTCTTGTAGAACCACCTGAGTATCTCATGCCCAGTGGGAGTATTTGGAACTACATGGAGAAGAGTCGAATGAATTGGAAAGTTTAACTTTCAACGCAGAGCTAAGTAATTTAGGGGTGATTCCTCAAAAGGTAGAGATTTAACCAGAACGTGATCTCTCTTACCACTCAGTCTTTCTTGATTTCGTCAGAAAGTGGGAAATAGGGGTGATTCCCTAAGACTTCCTTGCCGAACAACGGAATCTAAATTCATTCAGAACAGAAGGATTTTAGCTAGGAACAAATAACGGATTCGTTACAAAGCAGAAAATAGGGTGATTCCGTATGACCCTTTTTGCGAGAGTAACAGTATCTTAATTTATTCAGAAAGAACCTTTGGCAGGATGCCTGCCATAGCTTATATCCTTTGGGGATTAAAGCAAACCTCTAGGTCATTTCAAAGTCATATATTTTAATATGTTGACTTGACCAGAATGTTGATAAGTCTTTCGTAGACTGGGCATCAATATTAGTAAAGTAGTATGTAGATTAGTGTTTGTGAATGGTAACACTGAAACAGTTTGAAACAACATGGGTGTGTTATCTGAAGTCAGTGTCTGACATGCCATCAGGATTCCTTCTAAAGGATTTGATTCGCTTAAATTCTCAAGAATCAATCATTGGCAATCCCATCCATTCACCTGGTTAAGATATTCTTGCATTTATGCAACATTCAACGATGTAGTCTACCCTACCTCTCAGGAATCGTTATCTAAACCTACAGATGAATACGAAATGGGATGTTAAGTGAATCCTTAAGTCTCTTCGGGAGAATGAATAATAATATGCTAGTATATTCTGGTGCAAACTAGAATATAAGTGATAACACTGATTCTGGCTTTAGGTCGGATTAAGGATGATCGTTAGGTAGATCTTGTCCTCAGTGTTGACTCAAAGGCATCCTGAAAGTGTACCGCCGGATTAGATAGAAAGGTGCCGTTTCGATCCCAAAGATTGACCCAAGCCGCCAACCTACCTGATCAGTGTACCAAGTCACTTGGTATTCGGATTCTAAGTATACGCCGGGTCACTGACCTACCCTGCAGCGGCACACTCCGGTCATGCTTGGAAGAATGAATTACTAAGATGCTCTTGGAGGGTATAGATTTGAGGGATACGTCTCACTTGTTTTGAGCAAGTGGGAGAATGTTGTAGATATAGATATAAAGGGTGTGTTCTAAAACAATTAATCCACTTTCCTTTCATGCAAGTGGGAGATTGTTAGGTGTAGTGCCCGAAAGACAATTATCTAATTCTTTCAGTACATAATTAATAATTCATCTTATTATATGCATGTATGCTTATAATTAAGACACTACTGAAAACCCTAAGTACATCGTTTATGTAATCACATAACTCAGTGTATGGCTATACACGAGATGATTAAGTTAGTGAGATGTACTTAAAATTAACTTAGTCCGTAGCATTCATTAATCTGAGTACGGGTCTCATGATTTATATGCTAATAATGCGCCCAAAACACTTTAGGTGTGACAGTCTTATCCGGACTGTCGGTAATAGGGTATCTAGTGGGGCAATTATATATGATGATAATCATATAAGGCTGGACCGATTTTATTTGAGTTCTTGATATAATTCCGTAATCGAGAAGTCTTATCGAATCACAAGATGATCATATATGGATTAATCTCAATCCTGAGGTGATCACAGACAACTGCGTAGACTAGGGTAGAGTTTGATGTGTTAGTAAGGATCACATCGTAGTATGTGGTCCAACACTTCTCATTGGCACTATTCTGGAATGAGTGAGTAGTCTGTGCTATCACATATATGGAATCCATTCCTTCCCCTGGGAAGTAGACAGACAGTTCCCTTATTTGTTAATCCTAGAAACTGATCGATCCCGAGAGTTCATATTATATTAGTTATGAACTAATTGATCACTAGGGGTTAATGGTAAATAAGGATAAGAGGTTTCGAGAAGGGTTTATGGAGATATCCCGAATCGAAACGAACAGTCTATGGAGGATTTATCCGTATGTAATGATTATATCAGTGGACATCTTATCAACTCATGGTTGAGTGTAAGTTATCTGTATTCGGCAGAGTTCAGTTTCGGGTTTATGGGGGCGTAATCCCGCAATTAATAGATTTAATATTATTGTTCGGTCTGACGGATAATATTATTTAATTTATTGTAGCTACTGAATATGGGTCCATGGTCCCCGACGTGGCTCCTAACAAAGCATAGGTTTTCTCGTCGTTTCACCTCAATTATAATTAAATAGTTGGATTGGACTATTTAATTGATATGTGGATTAATTGTTTAGTTGGACTAGATAATTAAATACATGAAAAAGAAATTTTTCGTGGACTCGGCCCATTGTGTGTAAAAATGCGTGTAGCCCTTAATGCCTAGGTTTTGGGGCGCATTTTGTATATTATTTAATTAGAGAGAAATTAGTTTTCTTGGATAATTATTTAATGTATGATTTAATTATTTATTTGTTAAATGATAAATCATGGAATACTATATAATATATTTATTTATCCTAATTTGTTTGGGATATATTATATATTTTTCTTTTATTTGAAATAAGGATTAACATAATAATTATCTCTTAATTATTAAATCCTTGGAGGACAAGGATTACTCTCCTATATTAAGAGAGTTCTCCCAAGCCTTACACACAACACAAATTTCAAGTTTTAGGTATTATTATGGCTTAGATATTCCGGACAAATACTATGGGTTCGAGTTTTAGAAAAACTTCGGGTTTTTCTAAGGTAGCATATCGAGGAGGTTCGGCGGCTTGAAACACGATCCACCTGGTGGTGCTTGGAGATACACGTTGGAAGACTTTGGCTTCTCAACAAGGATCTCAACTAGCTTGGATTGAAGATTGTTCTAGACGTTTATCCACAACAAACGGGTAAGCAATCTAACCCCCTCGTAGGTTAGATCTATTATATTTATGTATTTTGGTTGACTAGATCTCGATCTTGTACTTTCCGCTGCGTAATCGGGTGGATCTTGATCCATCCGGTGATATTACATCCTACACAAACCTCTAGGTCAATTAAAGCCACATGTTTGAAATATGTGGGCTTGACCACAATATTGGTAAATTAGTGCATATAGGTGTTGATAAAGGTAACACTACAACAGTTGTGAACAACATGGGTGTGTTATCTAAAATAAGAACTGACGAGCCAAAGCTTCTCTACATTAGAGAAGTGGACTGTATTCTTAGAATTTGATTCTGTCGAATTCATTTGAACAAGATATGGCAGTGTCCCATTCATCTTATTGTTAAGATGACGATGCATTTTCATATGCAATATTCAGCGAGAGGTTTCCTACCCAACCCTTCACGGAATACTTCTTCTAAATCTTTGGATAGCAAACATGGGATAGAAATTCAGGTTATTAAAAGTCAATAATAGTCGGATCTTGGATTTGGACGTTGAGTAGCAGTATAATGCATCCTCAAGTACCTTTAGAGAACGAGGAATTATATGCTTGTATATTCGGGTGCAAACCTGAGTATTGTTGACTACACTGATTCTGACTTAAAGTCGGATTATGGATGATCGTAAGTCGATCTCGGGCTCAGTGTTTACTCTTAGTGATAGGGCTATAGTCTGGAGCAATCTAGACCCGGCAATTCGACTTTGTAAGTCGAATGCATAGCAGCTTCTGGAGCAGCTAGAGATGCAGTATTTCTTGAAAGGTTCATTACTGATCTAGAAGTAATTCCACTTCTGGGTAAGTAGATATTACTTCGCTGTGAAAATAGTGGAGAGGTAGCTTAAGCAAGGGATCTTCGCAATCACAAGAGGTCAAAAGCATATTGTGAGACAGTACCACCTAATCAAACAGACCGTGCGGAGAGGCGACGTTTTGGTCCTAAAAGATCGCCTCGAGCCGATAACCTAGCTGATCAGTTAACCAAGTCGTGTGGCATTTAATGTCACCGTTAAAGCACTTGGCGGATATGAAATTTGGAGATATGTCTCATCTGCTTTAGAGCAACTGGGAGAATGAATAAGGGTGTGGTGCTCTAAAAACAATCATTGCTTGTCTTTACAGGCAAGTGGGAGATTGTTAGATATAGTGTGCCCGAGAGACAATTGATGCTTTTCCTTACGGGCAAGTGGGAAATTGTTTGAAGTAGCGCCCGAAAGACAATTTATGTAATTGTTTTTATAATTAATAAATGAAAGATTTATTCTCCTCTTATTACTTGCTTCGTGCTTGTAAGTAATACACAAATGAAAACCCTAAATCGTATCATATGTTGCCATATAACTAAGTGTGTGTCGCACGCGAGGATTAAGTTTATGGTGATACACTTGAAATGTTAGTCCGTCATGAACTTAATCAAAGTATGGGGTCTTTTGATTAAACCACCATTAATGCACCCAGAACACTTTATGGGGTGACTGTCTTATCCGGACCGTCGATATTGGTTTTCTAAGTGGGGCATTTATATATGATGTAGTCATATAGGACTGGACCGATTTATTCTGTGTTTCTCCTATAATTATGTGATTGAGAAATCTCATTAAATCACAAGATGATCATATATGGATTAACCTTAATTCTGAAGTGATTACAGACTCCTACTTGTTTCAAGATAGGTTTGATGTGTTCGTTAAGGATTGCAAAGAGGCGCGGTCCGAATCACTTTCATGTTGGCACTATTCTAGATTGAGTGAGAAGTGTGTGTCTCACAGATATGGAATCCATTCCTTCGTGCGGGAAGTAGAAAGACAATCCCTTTATATGTTAATCCTAGAAACTGATCGATCCACGGAGTTTGTATTGGTTATGAACTAATTGATCACTAGTGGGTTAATGATAAATAAGTCTAAGATGTAATGAAGAAGGTTTACGGAAATAATCCCGCTTCGTTATGGATAGTCTATGGATGGTTAGTCTGTATGTAATAATTATATCAATGGACACTTATCGACTAGACGTTTTGAGAATATGTTATATCTATAATCGATAGAGTTCAGTTTCGGATTTATGGTGCCGTAATTCCGGAATTAATAAGTTGAGTAAAAATATTTTGTTCGATGATATTTTATTTAATTTTTTGTAGCTACGGGTTATAGGTCCATTGTACCCGGGTTGGCTCCTAACACGCGAGTGTTTTCTCGTTTTGTGGAACCTCGAGAATAAATTAAATAGTTGTCTATTTAATGAATATGCAATATTATTCAATTGGTAAATAATATGTTAAATAGAAAAGACATTTTCTATTAAAATTAATTACATAAGTGGCGCCCCATTTTGTGATAAATTAGGAAAAGAAATTTTCCTAGATTATGTCACATGTATAATTAGTTAATTATTCATTTGATAGATAATTAATGGAAAAAAGATAAAGAGATTGAATTTTCGGGAATTATCTGTTATCTTATGGCAAATCTCTTTTCCTTTTGGGAATAGGTAATTGTATTGTGAAAAGGACAACTCTCTCTTTACTAGGTTTTTTCCTATATAAAGAGAGTTCTTCCCAACACAATAACACACATTTAATTGCACCACTTTTCACAAATATAAGAGAAAAAATTGGTTTCTTGTTCTAGTCATAAGATAAGAAAAACTGCTTATTCGAGGAGGTACTACAGCTAGGATCGACGTCCACCAGTCGTCGCATGGAGATACAACTCGGAAGATCACGGGTTCTCTCCGGTTGGGTAAATCTTCTATCCTTCTTGAAGATTATTAATTATTATGTGAATTAAATCATGGTAAAATCGCAGGAGAATTTAATTCGTAGCTTCCGCTGTGCATGATCTAGCATCTCGATCGGTGCTGTGAATCAGATGTGACGATCCAATTATGGATCGGATCCGGATTCGGCTTTCTGTATATCCAGCAGTTGTGTTTGATGAACCAAAGTTCACTGGAATGGTGGATGGAGAAGTTTCAGAACCTGCTATAAATCTACAAATCACAGACCCTACGTATGTGGATGTTCTAAAGAAGATATGTGATTTAAAGGTCTCTGATTCTGGAAATGAAGATGCCCCTACTGAAGGACTTGCTAGTAGCACTATTGATACAGCAACAGATGCAGCTCAAAGATCTGTTGATCCCCCTACTGAACCTACATTAGACCCTACTGAAGATCAAGTTCATGTAAATCAATCAAACAATGATTTACAATGGTTGAAGGATCACCCTACTGAACAAGTGATTAGTGATGTACAGAAAGGTGAGAGGACTAGAAGACAATTAGAAGCAATGTTTATATATTTTCTGTCCCAACTGGAACCTAAGGTTATTGAAGAAGCAATTGCTGATCCGGAATGGATAATTGCTATGCAAGAAGAACTCAATGAGTTTGAAAGGAATCAAGTATGGACACTAATAGAAAGGCCAGATCATGCAAATATCATTGGTACTAAACGGGTTTATAGAAATAAGTTGGATAAATCTGGTACCATTGCTAGAAACAAGGCCAGACTAGTGGCAAGGGCTATTCACAAGTAGAAGGAATAGACTTTGATGAGACATATGCCCCAGTTGTAAGATTAGAAGCTGTACGACTGTTTTGGCATATGTATCACACCAAAACTTCAAGGTTTATCAGATGGATGTAAAGAGTGCATTTTCTTAATGGCATTCTAGAAAAAGAGGTTTATGTTCAGAAACCTCCTACTTTTGAAGTTAAAGATCAAGAAGATGAAGTGTATAGGCTAAACAAAGCACTTTATGGATTAAAACAAGCACCAAGAGCTTGGTATGAGACTTTGTCTAGATTCTTGGTGAATAATGGTTTTACCAAAGGAACCATCGACAAGACTCTTTTCAGAATCAATGAGGGAGACAACACCCTGCTGGTGCAGATATATATGGATGACATCATATTTGGTTCTAAAAATGAAGTGCTATGTGACAAATTTGCCAATCTCATGAAAAGCAAGTTCCAAATGTGTATGATGGGAGAGATGAACTACTTTATGGGATTGCAAGTCAAGAAGATGCATGATGAAATGTTCATTCATCAAACCAAGTATACCAAGGAGCTGCTAAAGAAGTTTGGTAGGGAGTATAGCACCAAAGTATCAACTCATATGGGTACAAGAATCAAGTTGGATGAAGATAAAGAAGGTAACAATGTTGATCAGACTTTATACGGAAGGGTGATAGGAATTCTGTAGTATCTCACAGCAAGCAAACCTGATATATCCTTTGCAGTAGGTGTTTGTGCAAGATACCAATCAAAACCTAAGGAAAGTCACTTAGCTGTTGTTAAAAGGATTCTCAAGTATCTGAAAGAGACTCTGGTAATAAGGATATGGTATTCAAATGATAAAAGCTTCAAAGTGATATCCTACTCAGATTTTGATTATGCTGGGTGCAAGATTGATAGAAAAAGCACAACGGGAACATGTTAATTAATGGGAAATAGACTTGTTTTCTGGTTTAGCAAGAAACAGAATTCTATATCAACTTTCACTACTAAAGCAGAATACATAGCTACTGGAAGTTGCTGTTCACAAGTCCTATGGTTAAGACAACAATCAAGGGACTATAGGATTAAGAAAGAGAAATTCCCATAATGTGTGACAACACAAGTGCAATTGCTATAACAGAAAATCCAATTTTGACTCAAGAACCAAACACATTAATGTAAGACATCATTTTTTATAAGAGATCATGTTGAAAAGAAAGATGTTGTGGTTCTCTAAATTCCTACTTAAGATCAACTTGCTGATATCAAGGTTGACTGGCCTGCTGATGGTTAGCACAGCATTGGAATTCACCAAGGGGACTAGTCTTTGCCCTGCTGGGTGCGCTCACTTGCCAGATTAGTCAATGGTATCAACAATTCCTAAAAATGCCCTTATAGTTTGGACAATTGAGCAAATGACGTTTCCAAGGGGATTGGTTTTTGCCTTGCTGGGTGAGCTCACTTGGCAGATCAGTCATTGGTATTAAACTTCATCTAGTATTATCAGTTGGACAAATCTATACTTAGAACAAGCTGAATGAAGATATGAAGATCAGCTGTGTTTTCTATGTATCAGCAGACCCCTAACCCTGCTTGAATCATATCAGTAGAGTATATACAATCTCAGTCTGTTGAAGATCATGCTGCTGATAAAGTCAATTTTTTAATGAAAGTCAACAATAAAGTTAATCGATTTTAATCCTATCTTTATTACAGCTGTTACAAGGACATAACCGTTTCTTACATTTGTAAGTTATGTAGTGGGGCACGTGGCATTATCTCATTGATTTCCACTTGAATCGTGCATTGGGACGACGCAGATGCTACAGTACGTGCCTGACGTTATATACCCACTTCTGTCTATATATTGCAGACTACACGTAATGATTTTATCATTACAATCTCTTCATAAACTCAAGCATTGGTCTCAATCTTGAACTTTATCAGTCTTCTTTTTATAACAAAATCAAGAAGCAAATATGTCTGCTAATGATCTGTATCTTGGCTCAAGCCAAAATGTTCGAGGATATGTTAAAGATGCCCAAGAAACAGAGCTAGCCATCAATCTAGGTAGAAGAATAAGGAGATATACAGGTCTTGAAACCGTTTTAAACATAGTACTGCAAAAGATTTCATACAAAAAAGTAAGCGATTTTTGGAGAAATATGTTGATAAAATCACATAAGGAGGAATTTACTACTACCGTGAACGGTCAGGAGATTCTTATTTCCTCTGGTTTGCTGAAAGAAGTGTTAGGATTTGCTGAAGGCAATGGGCCACCAACAAACCTAGAAAGTTTTGAATTAGCAAGGTTAGCTTTTGTTGAATTGATAAAGATTGATCCAAAAGAACAAGCATCTCTTGTAATCAATGTCAAATATATTACTTATGAATACAACCTGTTGAGCAAGTATATTGCAACGAATCAGTTGGGGATGGTTGGAAGCTATAAAACATTATTAGGACCTATGATTGATTTGATGATTATAATCTCAAGAAGTATGAAATTTGATTGGGCTGGATTCTTTGTGTATTACATGAAGAAGGTTGTGATAGAAGAAAGGGAGATAATAAGGAAAAGAATCAATGACAACAAATCTGTGTAGTATATTGGTTCTGGTTTTTTTTTAAAGCCTAAATCTTTAGGGTTGCTGATTCAGACGCTGCTGAATCATCTGAAAATTGATGATGTTCCTCCACAAACCGTCAAGAAGGCAAGATATAAACCATAAGTCAACACTCCAATTATTGGTTTTGGATGATGATGAGGGAGATGAACCAAAGGAAAGTGACTAGAAATGGAGTTGAGAACAAAGAAGAAAGTTGATTCTAAGGCTACTGAGTCTAGAATATCAGTAGAAGAGAGAAAAGCTACTGAGACAAGAATGATATCTAAGAAATCTAAGCAGACAACAGACTCTGCAAAGTCTGCTGATACAAGTGTTTCTGATATATCCCCTTCCCCTAGTGAAATTAAAAAGAAGACTGTTCCATAGGTTTTACTAAACAAGTTAAAGATGCATCTAGAAAGAGGAAGGTTGTATCCAAAGAAGCACTTGAACAATCCCTGTTTGGTTCGCCTGAAATTCTTTTGAAAAGATCGAAACAAGTTGCAAATAAAAGAACGATGCATGCAAAAATGAAGGAATTGAGGATCTTGGAGAAACAAAGAGAAGAAGAATATGCAAATGTTGAACAAGAAGTTGTAGAGCCTAACAAAGAGGCTACTCAGGTGATACAAGACCTTGCTGAGACTGCCAAAACTCAAGGGGGAAGCTAAGTTGGTTGAAGCCCCTGCTGAGGAACATACAACTCAGGAGGAAGTAAGTATTCAACAACTGGAAGTGATAGATACAAATGTACCTATTGAAGAAGCTACTGATATCTGTGTATCTGCTGAGGAAACTCTATCTCATTAGGTGGAAACCTTTGGGAGTCAACAAGTTGAAGCTCAACCTGTTGCAAGGAAGCCTACTATGGCCTAGGAATAAAAAAGAAGATCCAGACTTTAAGAAAGTTGAACAATGTCTTCAATGGAAGTTTGGATTCTACAAGAAGCAAAAGCCTGCAGCAGATCCTATGACAGGTTTTGAGGAATGGATTTTTGGAGCTTTGGGACTGGATAATTTGTTAGGACTCATAGACACATCTGAGTTACAAATGAGGATTTTGGAAATTATTGAAGAAAGAAGGAAGAACGGCAAGATCATGTTCAGAATCAAAGTTCAGACCCTTTGGTGATAGTGATGATTCATCATCCTCTGATTCAGGTGATGATCATCCTATGGACCATAGAGAATCAAGTGGTATTGTGAAGGAAAAGGCCACTGAACCGGCTGATCAAGGATCTGTTGAAACAAATAAAGAGCACCCTGCTGATAAAGGGAAGTCCGCTGAGGGTCAGCAGACTGCTGAACAAGAAGAGGAATTGTTGACAACATTTGTAGAAGTTTTGGAAACACAAATAGATGCTGCAACAATTCTTGATGGTGCTACTATGCAAGATTCTACTAAAGCTGGCATGGATGAGCAGACTGATGCAATATCTGAAGAACTGCTATGTTTCAAGATTGTATAAATACTGATGAAATCTTAGCAAAGGCTGCTGAAGCTTTAAACGTCATTGCTATAGGTGGAGGAATTTTGGAGGTAAACTTGAAAGGTTTTCCTATCAATGATGAAGAGGAGTTTCAGTCTGCTGAGGATCAGACAGCAACTGAACATAGGCCGGAACTGGTGGTCCAATTCGCTGAGGATTAGACAGTGAGTGGACAAAGGTTGGACCTTTTGATGGGATTGGAGGAATACCCTGTCACAAGCATGGAGCCTGCTGAAAATGATACCCCAGCTGAAAATGTTAAAGAGGCTACTAGAGAAGCTTCCGATGAGCAACTATTAGATTACGGTGACAGTGATGAATAATTTGAGCTACCACAAGAGAAAGAATATTTTGTCCATGATCATTTTTCTGATATATGGATGAGGAGGGTCCTGAGCCCTTTGAATGGGACAGAACTAGGAACATTGTGGTAAGAGTGCCAAAGACTGATGAAGATGTGGAAGATCCTGCTGGGAATAATGCAGGAAATATAAATGGTATTGTTGCTACAATACCAGGCTACATCATGGAAAAGCTGAAGTCTGTGAAGGAGGATATTACACAATTAAGAACTCAATTAAGAAACAGTGAGAAAAGATTTGTGGATCTCATAAATTTGGTAGAAAATAGAGGCAGAAATACTGAATCAACTGCATCAAGTGTCACCAACATGTAGTTCACAGTCAAAGACTTTTATGATGATCACAACAAAATTTCCAATACACCAAAACTCAATCACAAATCCGTTACTGAATCTCTTGCCAATCTGAACCAGAAAGTTGATAATTTATGTTCAAACACTCAGTTACTTGATCCAATGATTATAAGGAGAATGAATCTGCTGGAACAAACTATTGATGGCCGGTTTACTTCAATTGATACAAGAATAGAGATAATGGATGGGCAAATGAATAATCTGGTAAATACACAAGAACATGTTTTGAGCCTACTGAACCATTTCATTGATGATGTCAATAAGGGGGAAGAAGGGCAAACAACAGAAGCAGAAGAGGCCGCAAGGATGTTTCAACAGAGATGTTTTGAAGAAGAAGTCAATGCTTTTAGAGCTCCTGCACCTGGAAGAGTTCAGATGACTGATGAATTGATGAGAGATGACCTTTCACCTCAAAATTGTGGGCTCCTTCATTAGGTAAACGAATTGGATCATTAGTCTGCTGAGCATCAGATAGCAACTGAACACAGGTCGGAACTGGTGGTCCAATTCGCTAAGGATCAGACAGTGAGTGGACATAGGTTGGAACTTTTGATAGGATTGGAGGAATACCATGTCACAAGCATGGATCCTGCTGAAAATGATACCACCGCTGAAAATATTAAAGAGGCTACTAGAGAAGAAACCGATGAGCAACTATTAGATTACGGTGACAGTGATGAAGAATTTGAGCAACCACAAGAGAAAGAAGATTTTGTCCATGATCATTTTTCTTATATGGATGACGAGGGTCCTGAGCCCAGTGAATGGGACAGAACTAGGGCCATTATGGTAAGAGTTCAAAAGGCTAATGATGATGTGGAAGATCCTGCTGGGAATAATGCAGGAAATATGAATGGTATTACTGCTACAATACCAGGCTACATCTTTGAAAAGCTGAAGTCTGTCAAGGAGGATATTACACAATTAAGAACTCAATTAAGAAACTGTGAGCAAACATTTGAGGATCTCATAAATTTGGTAGAAAATAGAGGCAGAACTACTGAATCAACTGCATCAAGTGTCACCAACCTGCAGTTCAGAGTCAAAGACATTTATGATGATCACAACAAAATTTCCAATACAGCAATACTCAATCACAAATCCGTTACTGAATCTCTTGCCAATCTGAACCAGAAAGTTTATAATTTAAGTTCAAACACTCAGTTACTTCATCCAATGATTATAGGGAGAATGAATCTGTTGGAACAAACTATTGATGGTCGGATTACTTCAGTTGATACAAGAATAGAGATAATGGATGGGCAAATGAATAATTTGGTAAATACAAAAGAACATGTTTTGAGTCTGCTGAAAGATTTTATTGATGATGTCAATAAGGGGGAAGAAGGGCAAACATCAGAAGCAAAAGAGGCAGCAAGGATGTTTCAACAGAGATGTTTTGAAGAAGAAGTCAATGCTTTTAGAGCTCCTGCACCTGGAAGAGTTCAGATGACTGATGAATTGATGAGAGATGACCTTTCACCTCAAAATTGTTGGCTCCTTCATTAGGTAAATGAATAGGATCATTAGGTTGGTTTCTTCTAACTGTTTGATCACAAAGGGGTCTAAATGGAGGATTGTTGTTTTGGATGTTCTGGTCATTTTGATTCCGGTTTTGGTTACGGTTTTGATTTTGGTTTTGTCGGTCATTGCGATTTGGATTATTTGGAATTGGGTTAAGTGGATGAATTGGTGGTGGATTTAGGTTGAATAGGTTTTGTTCATGTCATTGGGCATGATTCAATCCATGTTCGCCTTGTGTTTCATCACTGTTCTTGGCCATATCTATTCATTGATTAGATGAACTTCGGGAGGATTCCTCACCAAGTTGTCTTTGGCTAGTTTGGCCATGCTTGTTCTCAGCTCGTAACTGCCTTTCGTAAGTGTTGATGTCGGGCTTGTATGGAGTGAGAGGGGCCTTACCTCTTTTAGAACTAGTCATCAATTGCAAGATAGAAAAAACAAGAAAACAATAAAACAACACTTGGTAACTTACCAAAAAGGTAAGCACCAAAAAAGTAAAATAGAAATTAGGTTAGAAAAAAAAAGGTTTTGATTCTTTCTCAAGAATTTTGAACTAATGCCAGTAGTAACCGTTACCCTAATCCCCGGAAACGGTGCCAAAAACTTGATGCAAACTTTCCTAGGGTTTCAATCACACCGGCAGTGTATCGGGTCAATTGTAGTCTAGTATGGTGGTCAAGGTCATTTCCCACGAGGATTGTTAGTTATTATTATATTGATCCTAATCGCAAGCACTTTTAAATAACTAAAATTTAACTACTAAAAGGTGTTCAAATGGTAAAAGAAACTAACCAAGATTATTTATAGCTCAATTTATCTCCCTTAGATTATTTGGAAATGATCAACTTACCACCTTCCATTAGTGTTCTATTGTGTGAATGGTGCACTCCTAAACACGTGATTTACCCTCATACGAGCGAATGAAATCACACTTTGCCTCATCCTTGGTTTAAGCGCCTTAAACCTAATGACTTGACAAGATAAACACTTGAATGCATAATTCCATAGATAAGGAACCGAATTCCGCAAGGGTCGATTCTAACTTCCGTTCTTCTTACCCTCGTCTCACAACTAACGTCTCCATCCGGTGTCTACTTGTTGTGTAGGTGCATACATTGGTTAATTACTCCAACATACACGTTACCAATCAATGCAAGCAAGAATATTTTCAACACAATAGAAGCTAGCAACATAAACAATCACTTCCAAACTATAAAAAGGATTAACTATCATTACTATATCCTCTTAGCTAGTATAAAGAACTAGCCACTCATGATTACTACTACTAACAAGTTAAAGTTAGTATTCATAATGATAAGAACAATTAGATGAAGGTAAAGATTGAGAATGTACCAAAATCAAGCGAAGAACTCGAAAATGGAGGGTTCATCCAACCTTCATTGTATTGATGAAAATAGAACACAAGCTAGTTGTTTTCTACATCCACTTAAAGCTTTGTCGTCAAAATGATAATTCTGGAATGTTTACAATGGATTTAAGTGTTAAATGGTGGAATTTTGGCTAAGGGAAACCCTTGAGGTGGAGGTGCATGCAAATCATCAAGCTGATGGTTTTTGTTCTCTGATCGTGATATCCTCTCCTCCTTCCAAAATTTTGGCTTAAATTTCATTATCCCACTTTTTATGTAATTTGTCGTGCGCCGTAATGACCTCGGTGCATGCCGACCATAACAGTGTTGTTGAGATTTGACATTACATTTAATGCTCCTACAATTATACTACTTGGAATGAGTTGAATTTTTTATATGTTATATATTGCATATAGGGGTACATTTTGTCTCAAGAAACTTTTGTGATTTAAGGTCTTTATCATAGCTAAAAGTTGACTACAAAATGCTTCAAGTAAAACTGTCTGTACGTGAGATAGTTGACTTGTAGTGTCTTTTTGAGTGACGGGTTCAACTCCAAATTAGCTGAAAATTTGAGGGATTATAGTTGAAAATATTATGAGAATATTTCATTCTTTGATCATCTTGATTTGGACACGTGATCATATAGAAAATTTGAAGATAAACTTGTATTTATTTAAACTGTTTCCAAAAATAGATAATTGATTTGATTGGGTTAATTAATTGAGATAAATCCGGTTGTATCAATTTGAATTGATTGGAAATAATGCTATTATCTATATATTACACGTTCTACTCAAGATTGATAGGGGCACAAGAGGTATTTTACAAGAAAAGAGGCTGCAACCCTAAAAATAGCTATATATGGGGGAGTTTTTTGGTGTTAAACTTGGAGTGCGACGAGAAAAACTCGATTGATCCTCTCACAAATCGATTCCAAAGTGTTCATCCTAACAAAATAAAACTAAAAGCAACTAATTTGACAAACAATAAAGACTTACCGGAGATGTGGCGGAGGAAGGAGGAGGCGGTTGGTTGTTGCGGCCCCGTGTGTTGTTGTTGTGGTTGCGCTCGCCGGAGGAAGGAGGGGCGGGTGGTTGAAGAAGTGGTGACCGGAGGAAGAGTGGTGGTAGTGGTGGTGACCGGAGGAGGAGAGGGGTGGGTAGTTGAAAGAGGCGGCCGGAGGAGGAGAGGGGTGGGTAGTTGAAAGAGGCGGTGAAAAAGAAATGAAGAAGGAGAAGAGAGAGGCTTCCCGTTATCTAATTTAGGTTAATCTTTTTTGGGACGACAAGCCTTTTTTGGGACGACAATGTCGTCCCATTAAATCATTCCGTCGCAAATTTACGTTTTCCGTCGCAAATGTTATCCAAATTCGAATAATAAAATAATTCTATAAAATTTTATTGAAGTCCGTCGCAAAATAATAAAACTTTCCGTCGCAAAATGTTTTTTTGCGACGGAATTTAAATTCCGTCGCAAATTTTATCTAAATTCAGAATAATAAAATAATTCTATAAAATTTTATTGAATAGGCCGTCGCAAAATAATAAAAAAATCCATCGCAAAATTGCCCGCCAAGTGGAAAAATCGGTCCCGCCAAGTGTCCCGTCGCAAACGTTAAAATATCCGTCGCAAACGTAAATTTGCGACGGAAATAATGTCCGTCGCAAAAACTCCGTCGCAAAACTGCTGTTTTTTTGTAGTGCACTTTGATGTCTCGGTGTGCACCGTAACATGTCTCGTCCTGCGCCGAGACATCACTTGTATTGCAAATTAAATGAAACTGAGCCCGATCCTTCCCTAATTCCTCTTCTGCTTCAATAGCTCGATCTGGCTTCGATATTTTACTCCACACTCCTATAATCACTGCAAAACATCAAAACAAACTTAGCACGAGTAATTCTGATCATGAATTATAACTGATAAGAACTAAAATTTGATAAAACGTTGGATATTGGTTGTGTCTACACAAAATAAAAGTGATTCGATTTATAAAAAAATGTCACTATATACTAAAGATATGGGGTAAAACAACATGGAATTTTATAATCTGGTTGACATACATCAACCACTCCCCACTTAGCTTTTGCTCGCCCTCGAGAAAACAAGCGATAAAATAATCGAGTTACAGTTAAGATAATGCAATGTCGGGAATTGGATGTTCAACTAGGTAATGTAACTTATCAGAATTATAAATGTATGTTTACCGTGATCCAAGACAATAGCGGAGTGTGTGTGTGAATTTTCTCAGATTTGTTATCTAGTAATCCAAGTATGAAATCATGCATGCAAACTCGTAAAATGAAATCCACAGCTTAAGAATGATACCAATCTCCACTGATCGAGGCGGTCGGAGTCAATGAGATAGATTGGTCAGGACTTGCAAGCTTGTAACGTTAGGCTCGGAAATTGTCTAACCGAAGGGATAATAAGGATATATCAAAAGAAAACGGGCATGATAGTTAGTATGTACACCTTTGACTCCAACTAAACAGGTACTTCTACTCTCAAATAGTTAACTAAAGACGTCTCCCTTGTAACCAACACGAGATAAAAGGCACCAAAGCAATTTGATTCATTTCTCGACCCACATTACTTGATCTTGACGGGCTATCCTTCCACTTTCTTTGAACTCAAACCGTTATTAGATCTTATTTATAACACATTTGAAATAATATATATATATATTTTTTAATTTTTTTTTAATTTTTTTTTATGAACTCGAAAATATACAACAATGGCTCCGAACTCGATAAAATAACATCTCAACTATGTGCCACGAATGTCATCCAACTCCCAACTCCAAAGTCATCGCCATCCGATCCATAGAGACTCACTATACTTGTGGGATGCCAAGGGAATGTAGACCAAAATTTGGTTAAGGGTCGGATTATAACGAGGTTAATCACAAATGGCTGTTTCGAGTGGGGTCTCCCCACTCTACAAGGCTGAGATGGGGATAGGTGGAAATTTATGTTCGGGTAGGCCATTTGGCTCTAGCTGAATGAAAGAAAATGCCAGGACCGTCATCCCTAACTCCGACTCTAAATACCTTTCTATTTCGCCTCGAAAAGATATCAAGCATATGTTCTAGTTTCTAAGGAAGCATGCTTGCATGATCACATAAAAGTTTACCTGTTAACAAAAATTGAAATATACGTACTCTAAAGTTTCATACTATAATCACAGAATCACATTAAAATGCATTTATAACTTATTAAAGTTACTTACTTTGTTGAAGCATCTATTCTTTTAATTACATATCTTAATTTGTACCAAAACTAATTTAATCCACTTGAGTGTTCGAGTTTGACTAAAGGTAAGTGTGTCTTAAGTATATGGTGAATTAATTTTTGTGTTTACCCGACTACATCTCCACTCCCCACTTATGAACTAACATTGTCCTCAATGACGAGTGAGGATAGAAGTAGTAGGAGGGAAGAACACATATGCAAATATAGCAAAGTGGGTTAATCGAATCATGACGGTGTATGCAGATAGGCTATAAGATAATAAAACAAAAAACATGGCGCACGCTGAATTATCCCTCAGCGCAAGCCGGACGTGTTAGTAAGTGCAAAATCAGGAATGCATGCATGCAGGGAAAGAACGATGCAAACAGAAAAATACTAAAAGGAGATTTATTGATCAAGCATATTATAATATCAGACAGCATGAAAGGGCATTGTACCAAATTATTACAATACAACAGCATAAAAACTTGAAAGGAGCAGCAGAGACAACCAACTTTATACAAACTGACAGCGAGTAGGACTGAAAACTAAGAAACTGACCACCAACGCAACCAACTGAAGACTCAAAAACTGACAACCAACACAAGCAACTCAAAGCCCAGGCAGATATGAGCCAAGCAAATAGGAGTGGCTGTCACGGGTGATGCAAGGTGGTATCCAATTCAGTGGCAGCCTTATGAACTCCAATTGACAAGCGCGCCGACTCGAATACCATGAAGGAGGATAAGCTACTCGTCAAAAATATGGGAGAAAAGCTGGGAAGGCATGACTCTAGAATTAATAAAGTGCTTCCATGCACGTGCATCAGTGTCTAGGTCAGCAGCAGTCAGGGTGTCAGCAGGGCAGTGATCAGAGGGAAAAAGAGTGCCGAGGGCTTCGTAGGCATAAAAAGCAAAGTTCTGAGGGTTATCAAGTTCCCACAACTTTTCGTAAGGAGCCATGGGTGGGGCATAGTCCTCAGAAAGATGGTAAACAGAGTTGATGATGCTAGGATAGAAAGGGACATGAACACCACACATAGGAACCGTACGAGTGCCACTTATCGATCCAGCTGCGTAAAGAACCGAAAAAAACTCCCGCTCCATAGAGACGTTGTCACAACCTTACGAAGCACGGACAAAGTGTGACCACCCACCCCAAGTAACTCGGACCTTGGAAAACTCATCCAGTTTGCTATTATTGAGTCCTTTCTCAACCTGTAATAGAGCACAGCTAAAACAATTGATAATTTGATATAGAGATTGATTGCTAACTCTGAGCCTGAGTTGTAACTATGAGGTGGAGAATGAGGATTTGTGTACTCCGGGGAGGATTCAACTCTAGGGGAGTCAGGTGGTGGAGTGAGTTCGTTGTTGGAGGACATGATGAAAGAGCAATATATGCACAAGAAAATAAAATAGATTGAAGGTTATTGGTGTGCAGATAGAGGAAAATAATGAGGGAAGTTATATAGAAAATTATAGAGAAAGGTGGCTATAATTATCAGTTCAGCTCTGTTGAGCAATAGTGACACAGGGCGCATGCCGAGGCAGTTCACGGCGCAAGCCGAGTGACAGAAAGCTGTCAAGGGGTCTGCAGATTGGACAGGGTTGTCGAGAGGAGTCATATCTCACGGCGTACGCCGAACTAGTGCATGGCGCAGACCATGACAAGAACTTTTTACACAAAATGAGAAATTAGACGGCGTAGGCCGAGTGTGGCATGGCGCAAGCCGTGGATACATTATAAAATTTGATCAAAATCTATAAAAGCATGCAGGTGATACAAAATAGTCTAATTGACATATCAAAACAACAGAAAAAGAGGAAAATAGAAGTGCAAGTTGAATTCATTCTGACCCCAAAATAGTAAAGTGACTGAAAAAGTTAAAATTAAATGCAAGCACGAGCAAAATAGAATTACAACCAGAAATGGAATAAAATGAAGCAAAATAGTCAAACAACAAATTATTAAAATGTTTGAAATAGAAATGATAACGATAAGAAAAAAACATAAGCCTCGTCATCATCCACGTCACTCTCACGAGAAGTACCATCGAGATCCATGCTTTGTAATTCCATAGTACTCGTCAGAGCAAAACAAATCCGACTAAGTAAACCTGCTCCTTAGAAGTCAGCTGCGTAAGGGTTACTGAGCATCTCGGTCTGCTCAGAAGAAGTATAATCGGTAGCAGACTGTCCTGAACTAGCACCGATGGTTGTCATCATGGCTGATGTAACGCCCCGTTCCCGGACACCGAGTCCTTATCCGGAAATCGAAACGTTCGGCACGCATAACATTAAATTAATAACATTACACGTAAGCCTCTACTACGTCGTATCAAATAAAAGCAAACGGAAGCAAAAGACTCGGGTAATTTTCCCAAACATTAAGGAATAGAAATCACTAAAAGTAGGAAGAAAATGTAATGCTTATTACATCCGAAAGGGAATCAACGAAATCCAATGCTACTAAAACAACTATTACATCCAACTAATCCAAGTCTATGAAATAGCATAAATGAAGGAAACAAAAATAAATAAGAGTCTTCAACTCCGGCGTCTTCAAACGTCGTCATCAAAGTCCTCCTCGAAACCATCACCAACCTGTTCGTCTCTTCTCCCCCAAACACATAAATAAACATGCATTTGAGGTAAGTACAATGTACATAGTAAGAAGTAGAAGCTACAATTTAATTAAGGTTTGTTATTAATAGATTATCTTGTTGAAACGACTCAATCTAGGGTTCACTTCATGTCCACCAACATGTCACGACTATACGTTTCTACTTAACTTATCTTTGTTGCGTCACTACTCAATGACACTGCGCATGGCGTTCATCAGCCTGAAGATATACTTGCTAACCAACGGTGATTGGCACCGATTAGCTCCGGGGTCTCCCCGGTATGCGTATAAGTCCGATGGATTTCCTCCACTACCCTTCAGCCGTTTAAGGCCAGCAGTGTTGTCCACCTTTTTGAACGTATCACATCGCCGATATGGAATAGTGTCTAACCGAGAATAGATGATGCTTTATCTTTTACTACACATATGTAGGCATTGATGTGAATTAACTAGCCATTCCTAGTGTTTTCAAGTAAGCTCCCTCACATCTCCTACTCTCGTACTTAGACCGCTAGACACGGACAAGTCCTAACAAAAACACAGACATTGATGAACTCTAGTTCACCAAAGCACAAGCCCTTTCATGCCCTTCCGACGGATCCGAACTTCAACTCCCTTTAAGAGTACATTCGGTGTTTTAACTGAACGAATCGGAAGTTCAATCGAAGCTTGTTTCCTTTTTAATTAATCTTAATACATCATGTTTAAAAACTCAATCCAATAAATAACATAACATTGAGGCCTGAACTAAACTGAATCGATTAAGATCAACCAAAACAAGGTAAACCGATCAAACACCCGTCTAGAACCATAAACGCTCGTTTAAACCCTACTGGACGCCCGTCCAACCCTATGGACGTCCGTCTGGGACTGGACGTCCGTCCACTATAACTGGACGTCCGTCCACCTAAAAACGCTACAACTCCGTATGTAAAATCACTCCTCAAACGCCCGTCCGCTTAAGGCAAACGCCCGTTTGAGTTTCTAAGCTTTCAGACGCCCGTCCGCTTATGCAGACGCCCGTCCACCTGCGTTTTTCCCAAAACACCAAATCTTCAAACTCGATTTCTAATCCGTTTCTAACACAAACAGCTGCAACTTTAACACAGAGAAAACGCCTAAACGCATATCTAACCGTATCATAACATCTAGGATCATTAACCAATCAAAAAGATACATCTTTCTTGTACCAAAACATCTTAAATCTTGATCTAACTACTCTCCACCATAATTAGATTGTAGGAAGAGCTTCTTACTTGTTTAACAGCAAAACCAACAGCAAAATCTCAATAAAACAGCAGCAAAACATTCTTCTTTCTTACAAAAACTTCAACTTTTTGGTGTTGAATCAACGCTCTCCTCACGACGATTCCGGCACACCACTCTGATCTGAAAACGATTGAGAATTGACTCAGAACCGATGAGAAATCCTTCAGCCCAAATTTGCTCACACACGCATAAAAAGAATATGCGGCTGCCCTCTTTTTTGTGAATAAAGATCTAGGTTATGAGACTAATGTGTATAATAGATCCCTTATATAGTTAATCCCAATAAAATCCCTTTTCTATTATAAAATCAGAAAATCTCTTTTATTATATACATAATTATCTTAGAAATTATATATATAAATATCCAATTATTTAAACTCCAAATAAAAGGAACCGAACCCAATATTTCATTTTCGCAAAAAGACACGTACGCCCTTTCCCGAAAATCGGAATATTACATTCTTCCCCTTAAAGGAGTTTCGTCCTCGAAACTTAGAACATACCCGGTAAGTCCATAAAATGCGGGAACTCGGCGATCATATCGTCCTCAACTTCCCAAGTAGCTTCATCCGGTGAATGATTGCTCCATTGCACCAGAACCAAAGGAATCAACCGTCTCTTAATCATCTTTTCTTTCTGGTCCAAAATTCTGATTGTTGTCTCATCATATGCTAGATTATCTTGAAGAATCTCCGTATCAACAGTAGCCTCAACATCCGTCTTGGTCAAACACTTCTTCAACATCGAGACATGAAACACGTTGTGGACTCTTGACATGGATTCTGGTAACTTAAGCTTGTAAGCCAACGGTCCAATTCTTTCCAAAATCTCAAAAGGT
This sequence comes from Gentiana straminea, assembly GCA_036785695.1. Classification (NCBI taxonomy): domain Eukaryota; kingdom Viridiplantae; phylum Streptophyta; class Magnoliopsida; order Gentianales; family Gentianaceae; genus Gentiana; species Gentiana straminea. The sequence continues at coordinate 225,102 of JAVUPR010000398.1, read as the reverse complement.
CCAACATACCTTGGGCCTAGCTTTCCCTTTTGTCCAAAACGTTTCACTCCCTTCATTGGTGACGCTCGTAGATAAACTCTTTCACCAACTTCGAACTCTAAAGGCCTTCTTCTAACATCTGCCCAACTCTTCTGTCTATCTTGAGCCGCCTTCAGATTCTTCTTAACCAACTGAACTCTTTCCTTAGCTTGCTCAACCAATTCCGGCCTGGTGATTTGTCTTTCTCCGACTTCATCCCAAAACAGCGGCGTTCTACACCTTCTTCCATACAACGCTTCAAACGGTGGCATACCTATACTTGCATGATAACTATTGTTATAGGCAAACTCCGCTACCGGTAGGTAATCATCCCATGATCCGCCTACCTCCAAAACACAAGCTCTCAACATATCTTCAAGTGTTTGGATAGTTCTCTCAGATTGTCCATCTGTCGGAGGATGAAAGGCCGTACTCAAATCCAACTTGGTTCCAAAAGCTGCTTGCAAACTTTTCCAAAACCGACTGACGAACCTCGAATCACGGTCCGAAACTATCGATATAGGTACTCCGTGTAACTTCACTATATTATCCAAGTATAGTGTCGTCATCTTCTTCAAGGGCATATCAACCTTATACGGTAAGAAATGAGCGGATTTGGTCAATCTATCCACAATCACCCAAATCGCATCATGACCGCCTCTTGTCCTCGGTAAACCGGTGATGAAATCCATTGTGATCTTATCCCATTTCCATTCGGGGATTTCCAATGGCTTAAGCATTCCTCCCGGTTTTCTATGCTCGGCCTTCACCTTCGACAAATGTCACATTACGCAACGAACTTGGCTATCTCCGGTTTCATCGAGGGCCACCAAAACTTTTCCTTCAAGTCTCTGTACATTTTAGTGGATCCTGGATGAACCTCAAATGCAATCCTATGTGACTCTTCCATAACTCTTTGCCTCAAATCACCGACATTAGGCACACAAAGGCGATCCTGATACCAAAGATTTTCATTCTTATCTAACACATATCCCACTGTAGGCTTTTCTCTTGCAACTCGCTTCAAATCAACTAAAACTGGATCTTCATCTTGCTTTTCCCGAATATCATCCATCAACTCAGACCTTGCTATCAACGGTGCCACAAACTGCCGGTCTTCAATCTGATCAAAACTTCGGATTTGCAGCCCGTCTAGCCTTTCTGCCACAACTTCAACACTTGAAACCGCAAATACTGGTTTTCTGCTCAAAGCATCCGCCACCACATTTGCTTTACCCGGATGGTACTGTATCTCCAAATCATAATCCTTTACGAACTCTAGCCATCTCCTCTGTCTCATATTCAGATTCTCTTGGGTAAAGAAATACTTCAAACTCTTGTGATCGGTGAAGATCCTGGCCTTAACTCCGTACAGGTAGTGCCTCCAAATCTTCAAGGCAAACACAACCGCTGCTAACTCCAAGTCGTGGGTTGGGTAATTCTTCTCATGCACCTTCAACTGTCTAGATGCATAAGCAATTACCTTCCCTCCCTGCATCAACACACAACCCAAACCTTGTCCCGAAGCATCCGTGTAAACGTCATAATTATCAAAGATCTCCGGAACCGCCAAAGCGGGCCGTAGTCAACCTTTTCTTCAACGTCTGAAAAGCCTCTTCACACTCACTGGTCCACTCAAACTTCACATTCTTCTGAGTGAGCCGGGTAAGTGGTGTAGCTATCCTTGAGAAGTCTTGAACAAACTTCCTATAATAGCCAGCCAAACCAAGGAAACTTCTAACCTCTGAAACTGTAGTCGGTCTGGACCACTTCTCAACTGCTTCAACCTTTGCCGGATCAACCTTAATGCCATCTCCAAAAATGACATGACCCAAGAAACTCACTTGATTCAAACAAAAGTCACACTTGGAAAACTTAGCATACAACTGATTCTTCTTCAAAGTCTCCAACACTATCCTTAAGTGTTCTTCATGTTCTTTCTCATCCTTGGAGTATACTAGGATGTCATCTATGAACACTATCACAAACTTGTCCAAGTATGGCATGAAAACACGCTGCATTAAATCCATAAATGCAGATGGAGCATTAGTGAGTCCAAAAGGCATGACTAAGAACTCATAATGTCCATACCTCGTACTGAAAGCCGTCTTCGGTATATCTGCTACCTTGATCTTCAACTGATGATAACCCGACCTAAGATCGATCTTGGAAAACACTCTCTTGCCTTGCAACTGGTTAAACAAATCATCAATCCTTGGCAAAGGGTACTTATTCTTGATGGTCGGATTGTTCAACGCTCTGTAGTCTACGCACATCCTCATGCTACCATCTTTCTTCTTAACAAACAACACTGGGGCTCCCCAAGGTGAAGTACTAGGCTAAATTATATTCCTCTCGAGCATGTCCTTAAGTTGAGCTTTCAACTTTTTCAACTCCGCCGGCGCCATTCTATAAGGTGCCTTGGCAACTGGTGCCGCTCCTGGCATCAACTTGATCTCAAATTCAATTTCTCTGTCCGGCATGTTTCCTGGTAACTCTTCTGGGAACACTTCAGGATACTTCTTGACTACAGGGGTTTCCTCTAACTTAGGCTTCACTTGTTCCACATCCACTGCATACAACAAGTAGCCTTCACAGCCCTTCTGACAAGCTCTTATAGCCTTAACCGCTGAAATAATCGGATGTCACTTCTTGCTAGGCTTGTACACATTGCCTTGATAAGTCTTGTCGGATTTCCCGGGTACCTTAAAGATCACTTTCTTTCCTCGGCAATCTAGATGGACGAAGTTCTCGGATAGCCAATCCATTCCAAGGATCACATCAAAATCCGAAAAGTCTAAAACCGTGAAGTCGCTTTTGCATCGATAAGATCCAACTTGGACTTCCACTTGTGGTATCATCCTAGTTACTTTCGTTACCTTTCCTAATGGTGTGGTTATCTCCAACGTATTCCTTAAAGGTTCCAAAGGTAGACTCAACTTCTTAGCTACTTTAGTCGACACGAAAGTATTAGATGCTCCCGTATCGAACAAAGCTCTGACCATAAGATTATCTAACATTATCGTACCTAAGATGCATATTTATTCAATTAACTACGGTCACAACATGAACAAACATGCTATAGACATAACTTAAAAGAACAAATTAACAACAAGTACACGATATAACGTCATCCTCGGTTACGCCTCTCTAACATCGAGTTTGCAAAAACACGAACTGGGCGACTTGGGCCGCTTCTACCACTTCCTTGCTTTTGGTTACTCGTAGGGCCCTTGGTCGGACAGCTCTTAGCAAAGTGTCCCGTTTCTCCGCAAAGATAGCATCCGTTTGAATGAACTCGGCATTCACCTGAGTGATTCCTGTTGCACTTAGGGCAAAGGGGTGCTCCGGTAGGTGGTTTACTTGCTGCAGGGGCCGTGGTCTTCTTGAAACTCTGATGTGGTGCTCCTCGGTTATTACCCTGGCTCGTTCCAAAGCTCCTCTTATTCCCAACAATCACGGTAGCCTTCTTCCTGAAGGTCTCAACTTCCAAAGCTTTATTCAACAACTCCACCATGTTCTTAGCCGTGAAACCTAGCATGCCAGACTGTATATGATATGCTAACCCTTCCTTGTATAGGGCCATCTTCCTCTCTTCTACCTTCATTAGCTCAGGGTAGAATCTTCCCAACTCGTTAAACTTGTTGGTGTACTGTGAAACTGTCATAGTTAAACCTTGCTTATGCTTTAAGAACTGGCTTGCCATGTCTGCACTGCTTGTAGCCGGGAAGTACTCATTGTAAAACATGGTCTTGAAACCTTCCCAATCTGTCACCTTACCATTACTACTCTGTATCGCATCAATCCAAGCTTCGGCTGCACCCAAAAGAAAACTGACCGCCAACTGTGCCATCTCAGTCTCAGGGACATGTATATTCCTACATGCCTTCTCAAAACTTCTTATCCAATCCTCGGCCTTCGAGTGCTCAACATTTCCAAAGAAATCCTGGACCTTGTTCCTTCTCAACTTGGTATACCAGTCAACTGGTGGTGCTTGCTCGAAAACCGGTCTAACGGTGGTTCTTGCGCGGATAAACGGAGGGTACGCATACGGCACTTGCTTGGTAATACTGCGGGGTTCTTTGGAAACCATAGGGTGGGTAGCCAAAACCTTGCTGAAAGTCTGGGCGGGGTGACGGTGGTGCTGTAGGTCGTGGAGTAGGACATACTGGAGGTGGATAGGGAATCTGTTGTTGCTGGTGGAACACAAAAGGTGAGGTGTGGCTCACTGGTGGAGGGTAAAAGATTTGCAGCTACGGAGGGTAGCTCACCGGCGGTGGTATCGAACCTACTGGAACCTCACTGACCAGAACAAATGGAACCGAACTTCCCACATGCCACTGTGGGGGTTGCTGAGGTCGTAGTGGCGAATTCCACTGAGAACCCGGTGAAGGGGTTGTTGTATGTGGAGGTGGTGACAAACTCCGCTGAGGTGGATGACTTGGCCTCACAATGCCTCCTCCTACGACTGGTATCGGACTCTCCCGTCGAACCCCTGACGATTCTGCACCGGCTCCAGTTCTCGTGAACACCATCCTGATGATCAAAGAAAACCAGAACGTTACTATAAGAGCTAGAGGAAACTTATCTTAAAAGAATAGAAGCCTAAAAGACGCTTTTCTCTGATACCAACTGTAACGCCCCGTTCCCGGACACCGAGTCCTTATCCGGAAATCGAAACGTTCGGCACGCATAACATTAAATTAATAACATTACATGTAAGCCTCTACTACGTCGTATCAAATAAAAGCAAACGGAAGCAAAAGACTCGGGTAATTTTCCCAAACATTAAGGAATAGAAATCACTAAAAGTAGGAAGAAAATGTAATGCTTATTACATCCAAAAGGGAATCAACGAAATCCAATGCTACTAAAACAACTATTACATCCAACTAATCCAAGTCTATGAAATAGCATAAATGAAGGAAACAAAAATAAATAAGAGTCTTCAACTCCGGCGTCTTCAAACGTCGTCATCAAAGTCCTCCTCGAAACCATCACCAACTTTGTTCGTCTTCTCTCCCCCAAACACATAAATAAACATGCATTTGAGGTAAGTACAATGTACATAGTAAGAAGTAGAAGCTACAATTTAATTAAGGTTTGTTATTAATAGATTATCTTGTTGAAACGACTCAATCTAGGGTTCACTTCATGTCCACCAACATGTCACGACTATACGTTTCTACTTAACTTATCTTTGTTGCGTCACTACTCAAGGACACTGCATGGCGTTTATCAGCCTGAAGATATACTTGCTAACCAACGGTGATTAGCACCGATTAGCTCCGGGGTCTCCCCGGTATGCGTATACGTCCGATGGATTTCCTCCACTACCCTTCAGCCGTTTAAGGCCAGCAGTGTTGTCCACCTTTTATGAACGTATCACATCGCCGATATGGAATAGTGTCTAACCGAGAATAGATGATGCTTTATCTTTTACTACACATATGTAGGCATTGATGTGAATTAACTAGCCATTCCTAGTGTTTTCAAGTAAGCTCCCTCACATCTCCTACTCTCGTACTTAGACCGCTAGACACGGACAAGTCCTAACAAAAACACAGACATTGATGAACTCTAGTTCACCAAAGCACAAGCCCTTTCATGCCCTTCCGACGGATCCGAACTTCAACTCCCTTTAAGAGTTCATTTGGTGTTTTAACTGAACGAATCGGAAGTTCAATCGAAGCTTGTTTCCTTTTTAATTAATCTTAATACATCATGTTTAAAAACTCAATCCAATAAATAACATAACATTGAGGCCTGAACTAAACCGAATCGATTAAGATCAACCAAAACAAGGTAAACCGATCAAACACCCGTCTAGAACCATAAACGCTCGTTTAAACCCTAGTGGACGCCCGTCCAACCCTATGGACGTCCGTCTGGGACCGGACGTCCGTCCACTATAACTTTGGACGCCCGTCCACCTAAAAACGCTACAACCTGTATGTAAAATCACTCCTCAAACGCCCGTCCGCTTAAGGCAAACGCCCGTTTGAGTTTCTAAGCTTTCAGACGCCCGTCCGCTTATGCAGACGCCCGTCCACTTGCGTTTTTCCCAAAACCCCAAATCTTCAAACTCGATTTCTAATCCGTTTCTAACACAAACAGTAGCAACTTTAACACAGAGAAAACGCCTAAACGCATATCTAACCATATCATAACATCTAGGATCATTAACCAATCAAAAAGATACATCTTTCTTGTACCAAAACATCTTAAATCTTGATCTAACTACTCTCCACCATAATTAGATTGTAGGAAGCGCTTCTTACTTGTTTAACAGCAAAACCAACAGCAAAAGCTCAATAAAACAGCAGCAAAACAGTCTTCTTTCTTACAAAAACTTCAACGTTTTGGTGTTGAATCAACGCTCTCCTCACGACGATTCCGGCACACCACTCTGATCTGAAAACGATTGAGAATTGACTCAGAACCGATGAGAAATCCTTCAGCCCAAATTTGCTCACACACGCATAAAAAGAATATGCGGCTGCCCTCTTTTTTGTGAATAAAGATCTAGGTTATGAGACTAATGTGTATAATAGATCCCTTATATAGTTAATCCCAATAAATCCCTTTTCTATTATAAAATCAGAAAATCTCTTTTATTATATACATAATTATCTTAGAAATTATATATATAAATATCCAATTATTTAAACTCCAAATAAAAGGAACTGAACCCAATATTTCGTTTTCGCAAAAAGACACGTCTGCCCTTTCCCGAAAATCGGAATATTACAGCTGAACTTTCCAAACCCAACGTACCATAACCTGAATTGAGGGACTCCACTGAAAAGGGCAAGCTCATCTCAGCCATATAGAAGGTCTCTGAACCTGTACCTGTGAAAAATGATCCCGACACACCACCACTGGTTGCAGAAAAGGAAGATGGATAAGGCTGATAAGGGGTGAAAATGGGAATGGCAGGCAACCAGTCAGGTGTGATGTAAGCAGTCTCAAAATAGCTAGGATACTGATTGGTAGTCTGGGCAAAGATAGGGTTGAGGGAAACAAGAAACTCACGCTGGCCTCGGACACCAACACGGATGTCGTTGGCCCACTGGAATAATCTCTCAAAGCCCAGGATCCTATTGGCACTCATGGCAGCCTGCCTACCATGCAGGAAAACGAACTCAGGGTCCTGAAAATCAAGCCGGGCAGTCAAAGCTGGATCTTGAGTGGAAGGTCCAAACTGAGGGGTAGACTGGCTAGAGGATGGAGTAAACTGAGGTGGGACTCTGGATGACTGAGACTGGGTTGCAGGAGGGGATGGAGACCGATGAGGAGGGGTCTTAGGTAGGTTCAGTCCAATCAGACCTGAAGCTGGGGACATTAACGTATCCCTCGGAAGAGGTGTGACTTGATGGAGTGTGTAGAGGCTAGAGATAAGACTGGGAAAAGGCTTATTACCATATTTCCTACATTGCTCGGCAATGTCTAAGGCCTTGGTGTAAATGATATTGCCTATACCAACTCGAATACCCTCAAGAATGGGAGAGGCAGTGCAGGATTCTTTAAAAGTAAAGTAGGAAAGGTGACGAAATGGGCACACATTGTGACCTAGAAAATTCCTAAGAGCTCGGATTTCCCTCGTTGTATTACCGAAAGAGAATCGGCCCTAGACCCACAGAGCGGTAGGGTCAACCTTCTGCCGAAATGCTTCAACCCTAGCCCACAATTGAGGGATCATCGAGTCCCCAGACGGTGTTGTATTCTTGGGCTGTGGGTATTGCAGGGATACCATAAAAATCATTTATGACCTGTGGTGTGAAGGGAAAAGTGGTAGTGTGGATGGTGACAGAATGAACTATATCATTCTCATGAGGGGTATCAGTGGATAAAATCGCATAAAATTCTGGCACCAAAGTGTGATTGATCAGATGGACATGCTCGGCTGCAAGCGTACCCCCAAATCGATCACTGATGATTTTCGTAAGTTTGCCGGTAATATGGCCATAGGAAATACCATTCTCTAAAATTTGAGGGCGATGTCTGAAAGATTTTTCAAAGTTTCTACGGGCTCCGGCATTGGAGGTTTTCTCAAAGGTGATAGCCTGCTCGGTTTCGGTTAAGGGCCAAAATTCTGATGTGGGGAGAAGGACAGTCTTGTGCTTTTTGCTAGATGGAATCTTACGAGTACGAGTCGGTTGGTTTGACATCTAAGAAGATGGTGGTGGCAACAACAACACACAGCAACAACAACAATAACCATCCAAATAACAATTAAATCCCATCCCTCCGGCTTGACATTGAAATGAAATAAATTAAGAAAAAGATAGAATTTAGTTGAAACAGATTCAGCAAAAGAATCGTTACCGTCGTGGAGGTGAAGCGAGCCGCCGGAAATGAAGCTCTGTCGCCGGAATAGGAGGTTGACCACCGGAATGAATGGCTGCACGTCCTGATCACCCAACTTTCCTTCTTGAAGGGGTATAGAGGTATGATGCTGAGAGAAGGGAAGACATGAGATAAACGGTGGTGGTAGAGTGGAGGAGATGAAAAGGGGTCGGTTGGAGGTAGGGGTAATAAAACTGAATAAGAAAGGGTTTGGGATGATGGATTAGGTGTAATCGAGGAGAGAGGGAAAACCGATTCAGTTCAGATTTTGAAACTGATTTCTCGGCACAGGCCAAGATTAATACGGCGTACGCCGAATTAAAAGAAAAGATAGAAAATTAAAAAGAAATCGGCACAAACGGTGGATAGCTACGGCTCGCGCCGAGACTGCTTATGCATTAAAAACCGACTCTCACTATTCACATACAGAGACAAAAACAACATTTTACTACTCTAAGGATTTACCATCAAACTAAATAAGACAAACTTAACACAAGGAAAAGATTTTTATGGGCTGTCTCCAGGTAGAGCTTTTAGTTAACGTCGTAGGCTCGACGAGATTATACTATAGAATTAATGGAATTATACAGATTAATCGTGGGGAATACTACCGACTAATACCACTTAAAAAAATAACATAGAATCACATAAACCTACCAAAGTTGATGCATAAGAGGTAAAAACAAAGATAGTACCTGGGGTTGCTAAGTTTATAGTCTATAGCTAGACTATGCCATGCTATCAGTCAGATGGGGGGTCGGCGAGGAACATCACCTCCCCAGTTTGAGGGATTCCTTCCTCTGTAACAAATAATTTCACTCAGTGTCCATTGGCTAAGAATGTTGACTTCCCATCGGTGAGTTCCACTGCTCCGGATGCATATACTTTGATCACTTTAAATGGCCCGGTCCACCTCGATTTCAATTTACCTGGAAACAATTTCAAACGTGAATTGTACAAAAGCACCTTGTTGATCGCATGAAAGCACTTACTAGCAATAGGACTAGGTCTATCATAGTAGAGTACTGGCGAGTCAAGGTCGATCCTATAGAGACTCGTAAGAACGTCTAATTATCAAGATTGAGCTTGTCACGAATATGGTCCAACTATAATATAGACAGTAGTAAATTTGGTGCCTCAAACTAACAAGGTTATGCATGTTCATACGAAGCAAAAACGAGTTTCTAATGTATTAGTTCAATTATGAGTAATTAGTTATTCCCCCCCACACATGCAACAGACCTCCCCATTGGTGAATTTATTCATTGTTCAGCTACGGGTACAACTCCCAACCCTATGTAATCCGACAATGTTAGTAGTCAATCTATACGCAAGCTACCCTCCTTAATTCGTCCGTAATATCTCATATGCATAAAGAACTAGAGCTGTCGATATTGAGCGCTACCTCATACTGCAAACCTGCCTAGACATCTATCGACATTGATCAGCACGTTCCCTGGGTCCATCCAGATAATGTCCACACATAGCACTTCAATATTAGAATTTCATGCTAGTTTACGATGACATGCAAATAGTTGATCATGCTAAAAACATGTAAATTAAATCTATCGATCAACGTAGCTGGCACCGATTATCATGAACTAGTAATTTACTAGGTATTCAGATCTAGCGATATAGACCGTCGCAGATCTAAAGAATGCAACTACTATTCCATGATTTCTTCACCAACGAATTAGATCTATAACACATGGGGTAAAATAAACTAACTACATAATTAAACAAATTAGGCAATTAAAACATACTAGTCGAATAGAACAACGATAGATCTACATCTTAGAAAAGATAGTAAATCATACCCTCGAAGATGAGCGTAAATCTCCCTCGGATCTCTCCTTAGGCGGCGACTCCATCGTCTCTCCGACCAAAACTCATAAAATAAATAAAATAAAGAACAAAGAACTTTTATTGCATATTTTTCCTTGAATAATTTGGGTACATTGTGTTATGAGGGGAAGCCTCTTATTTATAGCTATCTAAAACGACTTAGAAACACCTAGTTCTACCCCTCGTCCAAGAAAATGCGTTTCGGAAGGATCTCGAGCCTCGGTAAGTCGGCGGCCCTCCTCGGTAAACCGAGGGCAATTTTGTCCTTTTTCTTCTGCCGACTGAACTTGGAAGGTTCTAGAATACACTAGGCCAATTCCTTTCGTTCAGTCCACTCCAGATTCGTCCATGATGCTCAGCCCAATATTTTGTATCATGAAAATCATCAAATAATGAACGAAATAATATCGAAATAGGGAAAATAAATGCTAAGTGCGTATTTCTCAACTCATGAACCCAGCATATGATATTCAACTCAAATGGTTCATATTTATAGGTCGAAACAACTATTTTTAGCTCATAATGGATAGAATGTTGATGTCGTATGATAGACTATTTTAACTGTCATCACCTGTCTCCAACATGGAACTCATGACGAAATATCTTTTTATCATGAAAGGACTTCGTGCGTTCCTTGTAGATACGGGCGTTTTCATAAGCATCTAAACGAAACTCCTCGAGTTCCGTGAGTTGGAGCAATATATGGTCATCAACGGCCTTGGGATCAGTGTTAAGAAACATGATTGCCCAGAATGCTCAGAGCTCTAACTCGACCGAAAGATGACAAGATTTCCCAAAGTCTAATTTGTATGGAGAGCAACCAATGGGTGTTTTAAAAGCCGTTCTATATGCCCATAATGCATCATCAAGTTTCACCGACCAATTTTTGCGGTTAGAATCTACCATTTTTGCAATAATCCTTTTCACTTCTCGGTTAGACACTTCCACTTGACCACTACTGTGTGGGTGATACGGTGTACCGATCTTGTGCTTCACACCATACTTTTCAAGTAATTTGGTGAATGGTTGATTACAAAAATGAGATCCTCTATCACTAATGATGGCCCGAGGAGTGCCAAATCTTGTGAAGATGTTCTTTTTAAGGAACTTCATAACTACTCCGGCATCATTAGTGGGAAGAGCTTGGGCTTCAACCCATTTAGATACATAATCTACCATCACTAAAATAAACTTATTACCAAAAGATGGAGGAAATGGGCACATAAAATTTATGTCCCATACATCAAACAACTCACACTCCAAGATAGGGTGGAGAGGCATTTCATGTCCCATAATTTATCATTTCCCCATTTCTGGCTTGATTCACAAGATCTAGTAAAATGATGTGCATCTCTATATAATGTTGGTAAATAAAAACCACATTGAAAAACTTTATAAGCGGTTTTCCATCCACCGTGGTGGCCTCCAACTTCACGTCCATGGCAAATGGATAGTAGACTCAAAATTTCATTATTGGGAATGCATCTCCTAATGAAGCCATCCGAACACCTCCTAAAAAGGTCCGGTTTCTCCCTAGAATAGAATTTCAAATCATGGAAATTTTTCTTTTTCTTTTGCCATGTCTAATGAGTTGGAATGTAACCGTGTGTGAAATAATTAACAATGTTACCAAACCAAGGTGAGCTCTCCTTTTGCATAGGGTTGTTTCCAATGAGTTGCCTAGATGGTGGTGCATCAATTACCATAAGTTGTTCATCCCGGAATGAGTCTTGTATTTCCTTCTTCTTCAACGATCTCTAGTCGACTCAAATGATCCACCACTACATTGTCTTTACCTTTCTTGTCCTTTATCTCAACTTCAAACTTTTGAAGAAGTAAGATCCATCTTAGAAGCCTTGGTTTTGCATCTTTCTTGTATAATAGGTGTCATAGTGCCGCATGATCAGAATGGAAAATAACTTTAGAACTGATGAGATGTGAATGAAATATATCCAAAGCGAAGATAACCGCTAAAAGCTCCTTCTCGGTTGTAGCATAATTAATTTGCGCTGCATTCAAGGTGTGAGATGCATAGTAGATTGCATTTAGAACTTTATCATGACGTTGGCCTAACATGGTCCGAACTGCTAAATCACTTGCATCACACATTAGCTCTAATGGGAGAGTCCAATCCGGGGCTACTAAGACATGTGCACCAATCTCTTCTTCAAAGTCTCAAATGCTTCCATACACATATCATCAAAGTTGAAAGGTACTTCCTTCTCGAGTAGATGGCTTAATGGTTTAGCAATTTTAGAGAAATCCGCTATCAAACGACGATAAAATCCGGCATGTCCAAGAAATCCTCTTAAATTTTCCAAGTTTACCGGTGGTGGTAGCTTCTCGATCACTTCAATCTTTGCTTTGTCAACTTCGATACCATCTTCTGAAATTATATGGCCGAACACAATACCATCGGATACCATTAAGTGACACTTCTCCCATTTGAGAACCAAATTTGTATCTTCACAACGTTGTAGAACACGTTCCAAATGGGATAAGCATTGATCAAAAGAGTCTCCAAAAATACCAAAGTGAATATTTCCTAAACTTTTTCAACCATATCAGAAAAGATTGCCATCATACATCTTTGAAATGTGACGGGAGTGTTGCATAAACCGAAAGGCATTCTTTTATAGGCAAATGTTCTATAAAGGCAAGTAAATGTTGTCTTTCTCGATCACCGGCCTCAATGAAAATCTGTAAATATCCTGAATAGCCATCAAGGAAACAATAGAATTTGTGTCCACACAACCGCTCTAACATTTGGACAATGTACGACAATGGGTAGTGATCCTACCTTGTATGCTCATTCAGTTTTCGAAAATCAATACACATTCGATATCCGGTTACTTCCCTTGTAGGAATCCATTCATGTTTCTCATTTTCTTTGACTGTGAAACCGACTTTCTTTGGTACCACTTGAGTGGGACTAACCCATTCACTATCCGAGATGGGAAAAATTATGCCTATTTCTGTTAACTTGATAACCTCTTTCTTCACTACCTCTTGCATATGTGGATTGAGACGGCGTTGTGGTTGTGCATACGGCTTGGCATTGTCAGTCAAGTTGATCTTGTGCACACAAATCTCTGGACTAATTCCATGAATATCTGCTACCGTCCAACCGAATTTTTTTTGTGTTTCCTAAGCTTTCTTAACAATTGATCTTCCTGCAAGTTGGTTAGTGACGAAAAAATAATAACAGGAAGTAATTTATCATTTGCATGAAAAGCATATTTAAGATTAGAAGGGAGAGGTTTCAATTCCAAATTTCTTGGTGGCTTTTCTACCGAAGGCTTTAGAACCGGGCCACTCAAATCTACCTCTAAATACCGGTGCCATGGTTGTCTCTTAAAAGGACCACCGGCATCTAAGTGAAAGATCACTTCTTTCATTTCTTTATCATTCTCTTCTCCTTTAGAAATTGACAAAGCCAAACATTCTTCAAGTTTGTCTTCAAAGGCCTGCAAGTTAGTACGATCCACACAAATAAAAGATATTGCATCTATGAAAGAACACGAATCTCGTGAATTGTATGGATGTTTCATGGCCTTAAAGATATTAAAATTGACTTTGTCGCGTTAACTCTCAAAATTACCTCACCTCTTTGAACATCAATAAGAGTTCTTCCCGTGGCTAGAGAAGGACGACCAAGAATAAAGGGCGTTGAATACCCTTCCTCCATTTCCATTACCTCAAAAGCAACCGGGAAGTAAAATTTATCAACCTTAACTAAAACATCCTCAAAGAATCCTTTAGGGTATTTAATCGATCTATCCGCTAATTGGAGAGTCATCTCTGTGTTTTTAATTCTCCTATTCCAAGTTTTTTATAATCCACATATGACATGAGATTTATGCTTGCACCGAGATCATAAAGTACTCTCTTAAACAAAAATCCCCCGATTTTCCCACGGAATGGTGAAACTACCAGGATCCTTAAGTTTATGAGGGAGTTTATGTTGTAAAACCACGGAGCATTATTCATTAAGACAGATATTTTCATACTATTCTAAACACTTTTTATTTGAAAGAATGTCTTTAAGAAATTTCCCATAAGTAGGCATGTTAATTAAGGCTTCAATTACGGGAATATTAACATTCAAATGGTGAAAAGTGTCAAGGAAGCGAGCATAATTTTTTCCATTTTCAACTTCTTAATTTGTTCTTTTGGGGGATATGCGAGTGATTCAAGATCAATTAGAGTGGGATTAGAATTTATACCTCTCTTACCTTTGTCGGTTGGTTGAGATGGAGAGGCTTCCGTGAAAGTTTGGGCATTAGGTGGTCGCCAATTTGATGTCATCTTGCTTTTCTTTCCTTGATTTTTGCATTGGTTCCCTTTGAGCTTGTTGAGTGAACTGGTGAAGTGTCTTTAGAAACCGTATTCTCTTCAACATGATCTTCTCTCACATGTTCATTAAATAGAGTTCTTAGATACTAGCTCTAGGGTTCTTCAATATTCTTGGCACTTTGACCCATTCTTCATCATCACTTTCCGCTTCAACATATCTATCCCGTCTCAAAAAATTATTTACAACCTCTTCTTCCTCTTCGCTCAATTCCTCTTTTTAAAACTTGTCATCTAAATCATCTTCCACCTCGTTATTTCTGGGATTTTCCACACTGTTGCTTCCATAAACTCTCCCACTACGAGTAACTATAACATTAACCTCCCTTGGATTCCTCTCGGTATTACTAGGAAGTCCACCGGGTGGTCTACTACTCTTCCTTTATCCTTCTCTACTCATGTGCTCTTATACATTCTGCATTGATGCTTCTATGGTCCTCATTCTTGTATCATGACCACTCATCGTAGTCTTCAAAGTGCTAAGGTCTCTAGTAACCGTACATAGAAGTCATCATTGATTTCATGTTCTTAGCTTGAGTAGATACAACACCCATCATATTATCCATCAATGCTCCCCATTTGTCAACATTTTCACTTGATTGAGTTGTATTTTGAGTGATGGGGATGCTTTGTGTGGTGTGTTGTCGGTAAGAGTGGGTTGGTGGTTGTTGTGAAAAATTGGAGGAATTTCCTTGGAAATTTCGAGTTTGGGAATTTGGATTGTATAAAGTTCTTTGTTGTGAAGGAAATGGTGGTTGGCTTTGATTGTTTGCATTGTCGGACCATCGAGAATTAGGGTGGTCTCTTCTTATGGCATCAAAGGAATTTGAGTAAGCATTATTTAAATTCAGATGTTGCATAAAACTAACCTCTTCATTCGTAGGTTCTCTTGACTCATCCATTGCAAAGGGTGTATCATCATCATACCTCATTTCCTCAATTGGGCATTCGTCTTGTGCATAATTATCCAAATTCTTGCTAGCTTGCATGCCATCCAATTTCTTGTTGAGAGAGGCCAATTGTGCTAACACTTCCAATTGGGATGTAGCTTCTCCTACAAAATCAACTTTTCTGGTGCTCGATCCGGTTTCCCACATTCTATTTTTTTTAGATTCTTTCAATAGCATTATACACCTCTTGTGCATCACGCGTCATCAAACAACGGCCACATGCATGATCAACATCCTCACGGGACTCATGTCTCAATTGTCTACAAAAGAGTTGGATTTGCATTTCAAGAGTATAACTATGATCGGGACAAGCTCTCAACAATTTCTTAAATCTTTCCCATGCACTTCCGAGAGATTCTTCAACTCCTTGCTTGAAGTTAGAAATTTCAACTTTCAATTTCAAGTTTCTCCCGGGTGTAAAATATTGCTTCAAAAATTCATCTTGTATTTCTTCCCAACTAGTCAATGAGTGATGAGGAAGTGACGAAAACCAATCTTTAGCTTTTCCAGTCAATGAAAAAGGAAACATTGACATTCTTGCTAACTCCTTGTGAACACCATGGATCTTAGCCGTGTTGCAAAATTGCTCAAAAACCTAGATAATTAACCGATTAACTTGTCATCATTAATGATTAAAAATCCTATCTTTCTATGGTGATCTAGTTTACGCAACTTTCGTATGTTGTAACTATCAATCGCAAACCAATCTCTTGATAAAGTTCACACATAGCATCATAATCAAAGAAAGATACAAAATCAATTAAAGATCATAAAAAACGAATAAGGACTGAATAAATTAAATAAATAAACTCACGTAGTTTGGTACACGATTGAATCCATGAATCGAAAACGGAAGAAAAACGACATCCTAATCTAACCCGGATCACCCGAGCACAAGGCTCGGGTGACCGGCCGTGGATTGCCATCAGAGCTGCCGCTGCTTTACTGTGAATAAGATGTAGATGTGGATCTTCATGATCTTCACCAAATAATTGACAACGAGTATCAATCAAACCAAATAGGTGACCTTTCACCTCAAAATTGTTGGCTCCTTCATTAGGTAAACGAATAGGATCATTAGGTTGGTTTCTTCTAACCGTTTGATCACAAAAGGGTCTAAATGGAGGATTTTTGTTTTGGTTGTTCCGGTTATTTTGATTCTGGTTTTGGTTACAGTTTTGATTTTGGTTTTGTCGGTCATTGGGATTGGGATTATATGGAATTGAGTTAAGAGGATGAATTGGTGGTGGATTTAGGTTGACTAGGTTTTTGTCCATGTCCTTAGGCATGATTCAATCCTTGTTCGCCTTGTGTTTCATCACTGTTCTCGGCTATATCTATTCCTTGATTAGATGAACTTCAGGAGGATTCCTCACCAAGTTGTCCTTGGCTAGTTTGACCACGCTTGTTCTCAGCTCGAAACTGCCTTTCGTAAGTGTTGATGTCGGGCTTGTATGGAGTGAGAGGGGCCTTACGGGTTTTAGAGCTGGTCATCAACTGCAAGATAGAAACAACAAGAAAACAATAAAACAACACTTGGTAACTTACCAAAGAGGTAAGCACCAAAAAAGTATAAAATAAATTAGGTTAGAAAAAAAAATTGTTTTGATTCTTTCTCAAGAATTTTGAACAAATGCAAGTAGTAACCGTTACACTAATCCCCGGCAACGGAGCCAAAAACTTGATGCAAAATTTCCTAGGGTTTCAATCTACCAGCAATGTATCGGGTCAATTGTAGTCTAGTATGGTGGTCAAGGTCGTTTCCCACGAGAATTGTGAGGTTACACGCCAATTAGTTATTATTATCTTGATCCGAATCGCAAGCTCGTTTAAATAACTAATATTTAACTAGTAAAAGGTGTTCAAATGATAAAAGAAACTAACCAAGATGATTTATAGCTCAAGTTATCTCCCTTAGATTATTTGGAAATGATCGACCTACCACCTTCCATTAGTGTTCTATTGTGTGAATGGTGCACTCCTAAACACGTGATTTCCCCTCATACGAGTGAATGAAATCACACTTTGACTCATCCTTGGTTTAAGCACCTTAAGCCTAATGACTTGACAAGATAAACACTTGAATGCATAATTCCCCGGATAAGGAACCGAATTCTGCTAAGGTTGATTCTACCTTCCGCTCTTCTTACCCTCGTCTCACAACTAACATATCCATCCGGTGTCTACTAGTTTTGTAGGTGCATACATTGGTTAATTACTCCAACATACACATTACCTATCAATGCAAGCAAGAAGATTTTCAAAACAATAGAATCTAGCAACATAAACAATCACTTCCAAACTATAAAAAGGATTAACTATCATTACTATATCATCTTAGCTAGTATAAAGAACTAGCCACTCATGATTACTACTACTAACAAGTTAAAGTTAGTATTCATAATGATAAGAACAATTAGATCAAGGTAAAGTATGAGAATGTACCAAAATCAAGTGAAGAACTCAAAAATGGAGGGTTCCTCCAACCTTCATAGTATTGATGAAAATAGAACACAAGCTAGTTGTTTTCTACATCCACTGAAAGCTTTGACGTCAAAATGATAATTCTGGAATGTTAACAATGGATTTAAGTGTTAAACGGTGGAATTTTGGCTAAGGGAAACCCTTGAGATGGAGGTGCCTGCAAGTCTTCAAGCTGATGGTTTTTGTTCTCTGATCGTGATATCCTCTCCTCCTTTCCAAAATTTTGGCTTAAATTGCATTACCCTGCTTTTTATGTAATTCGGCGTGCGCCGTAATGACCTCGGTGCACGTCGACCGTAATAGAGTTGTTGAGATTTGACATTACATTTAATTCTCTTTCAATTATACACTTTGATGTCTCGGTGTGCACCGTAACATGTCTTGGCCTGTGCCGAGACATCACTTGTATTGCAAATTAAATGAAACTAAGCCCGATCCTTCCCGAATTTCCTCTTCTGCTTCAATAGCTCGATTTGACTTCGATACTTTACTCCACACTCATGTAATCACTGCAAAACATCAAAATGAACATAGAACAAGTAATTCTGATAATGAATTATAACTGATAAGCACTAAAATTTGATAAAACGTTGGATATTGGTTGTGTCTACACAAAATAAAAGTGATTCGATTTATAACAAAATTCGCTAAAATTAACGCAAAATGTCATTATATACTAAATATATGGGGTAAATCAACATGGAATTTTATCATCCGGTTGACATACATCAGTCATCAGTTTGTTTATGGAGATGCTAACCCCTTGATAGACGGGGTTGAGCAATTTCATTCTCTTGAGATCTATGAATCGTTCCGAGGGCATTGGAAAGGAAGACCGGTTGCGCGAGAATGAGAGTAGAGTTGGACGATTGCGGTTTGATCTTTCTACAAGCCCTACAAGTACAAGATATTCTGGACATGGCTGAGGCACCAATGCGGTTCAACACTACGGTGGTAAGAGAATTTTATGCCTATCTTTTGCAAAACCCAGGAGCTACATTTGCAATGGTCCATGGAGTTAAGGTTGATTTTCAATTGAGCGGATCAATGCATATTACGCGGTTCGCAACCCACCAGTGGGCCCAGACAAGTACACATCCTCGACCAATGTTGAAGAACTCGAGAGGATGCAGATGATAGCTGATTTCTTTGGGGTGCAATGGAAGCGCAACCCTATGGGATCCCCCACCATCTTCCTAGAAAGTGATTTATCTTGGGATCGGAAGATGGTTAACCGATTTGTTTTTGCCCGCCTTCTACTGACCAAGCAAACGGTCTCTGTCACAACGAAGAGGGTGGAATTAATGTTCTATCTGGAGCAGGGATCTCCAGTCAACATCGGTCTACTGATGCATAGCCGCATACATGAGATTGCAGCTTCGTCTGAGTGAGAGTAATTGCCATATAGGCCGATGATTAACATGTTTGCTCTACAGGACGAGGTGAAAGTTCTCGTCAGTGACGATTGGCAAGACCCTGGGCCAATGATCAGTTCACAGTTGCTTCAACGAGTAGCGAGACAAGTCGGTAAGAGAACTGAGAGGGATCATACTCCGGTCCTCGGAGCGCCCCGGACTCAGAGAGCTTTGTTGGAGGAACATTCTAGAGAGATTGCGAGTCTGCATTGCAAGATGGATAGGATTATAGACCTCTTTGACATTCCTCCATTGACCCACCACCTAGGACTGTAGAGCTTCCTCTTCTGGCATTGCTGCCTCGAGTTCTGCACCACCTCCCGGTTTTGAGTCTAGAGATGACTGGGAGGATTATTATGCGGAGGACTAGTTCTTCTTTATTTTCATTCTTGTTATTTTCCATTTTCCACATTTTTTTTTACTTTTATTTACCACATAGTACATGTAGCATACTTTTATTAATATAATGATTTTGTCGGCTTAAATTGTTTGGAGTTATATATTTTCACTTTTACTACCACCATTTTATTATACGATTCTTGTCACCATTATTCTTCTTGGTTTGTTTGAGTTCCTTAGCACAGGTCATTCGTGGACTACTTACATGAGCCCGATGGATTATCCGACGATCCCATTCTTCTTTGGCTCCACCATTAACAAAGCTAAGTTCCTTTTCATTTAACTTTTTTTCATCTTACACATTGGGGATAATGTTTCGTTTAAGTGGGGGGTACGGGACGTCGCTTAGCATCTTTGCATTATATTCTGTTAATTGCATGATTACCTTGATTCTCTTTGATGCACTATTCACCACCTAGACTTTGATTCATTTCGACAGAATTTCAAAAAAATATGAAATCTTTGATCTTTTCAAGTTAATTGACTTCATCTTTGTTCCATGATGTACAAGTAAAAGTAAGTGCCCACTTCTGAAGTAGTGGCATATTAAGCGCATTTTCTATTATGAGCCACCATTTTAAGCACGTATTACTCACATTCCTTGGTATGTAGTCGATAGCATATTGCTTTGACTAGAGTTGACCCTGGCTTTATCCCGAATTATATTTCACCAACGCTTATAAAGGCAAAGGAATTTCGGATTCGGTAGTTTATCAAGAGTGAGACCGTGAGGATAGATACATCTATAATCTCTTTGACGAAAATTGAGTCGATAGAGAGTAAAACGCACGACTTTTTCGTAGACTGATAAACACGAGCCTAAGAGTAATACTCGGTTCCCGATCCACCTTTCCAGCTAATTTTATTAATAAATAACATGTTCGAGACTGGTTAGTTCGACTACAGGTTGACGTAATGTGAGATAGTCTGCATTACTAAGCGGTTGTGAAAGTTATTACGCACACACAATGGCTCATGACATGAATGTGTTTAATGTGTTACAAATGGATGTGCATGATCATGATCTCGACTTTGTGAGGCATAGCGGTTTGTAATTAACTTGTATACTGATCATGATGTTGTTTTCTTTTCGCCTTTTTGCTCGGGACAATCAAAAGCTGAGTGGGGGGTAGTTTATAACGCCCTAAATAGTACCATTAATTATACCTTTATTCACCCTGAATTCTGCTCAAGAGATGATAGATAGGCTCATTATTATATGGAATGTGTGTTAAATGCTATGTGCATGTTAATTTCTAGGATCGTAATTCTGCATCTGTGTTATTTTCCCGAAGATTTGGCACTGTTTTGTCTCATTTTGTATGTTTTATAGGATGTACCGAATCTGGAGCAATGAAGAATGGATCTGGATCAAAAGGAGCATGTTGGGCCGAGTAATTAAAGTCCAAGAAAAAGTATGCTGAAGAAAAAGAGGAAAAGTCAGCCCGGTTTACCGTGGGCTAGGTCCGGTAAACCGAGGTCCTTGATGAACAATAAATCAATTCTGCCGTATTGACTAGGTCGGTAAGGGTTTCTATGAGTCATAATTCGGCTATTGTATCTATATAAAGCCGCATATACTAAGTATTACATAGGGCTTCATAAGTTTTGAGAAGTTTTGATAAGAATTCAATCTTTTATATACATTTGATGAAATAAAGTTATTCCAAGCTTTTGAGGAGTTATTTCTAGTTTTTTCCCCTTCTCTACCACCTCTAACTTGAGTAGATCGAGCTAGATCTCTATTGTTGAAGGTATGAAGCTTTAAACGTTCCTTTTTGTCTTCAATATGGTAGATCTATTCGTATTAATGTGTTTTAGCTAATCTGTATGTTTAACGACCCCATGATTTACTTAGATTAATCGTAATTGAGCAATGTAGATCTAGAATTAAGAAAAGCTAACCCCGGTAAACCGGCGGTCTATACCGGTTTACCGAGGCAATATTTAGGAAACTTAATCTGGATGATTCACTACAGCTACATTGATCGACAGGTTTAATTACAGTAGGTTAGATCTGGCCAATCTGCTTATTGAAATCATAAAATTAACATGAAATACGAATAGTGAAGTGTTAATTTGGACATAGTCTTGATGGACCCTAGGAACGTGCTGATCAGTGTCGACAGCTGTCTAGGCGGGTTAGCGGTATGAGTTAGCGCTCGATATTAGCAATTCTAGTTCTTCATGCGTATGAGCTATTACGGACCAATTAAGGAGGGTAGCTTGTGTATAGATTGTCTACTACCATAGTCGGAGTAGATTGGGGTAGGAGTTTCACCCGTAGCTTAGAACTAAACTAAAAGCTCGTTCGATTAATTTAAGGAAATTATGTGGGGAAGTAAATTAAAGATTAACTAAGCCAAGTTAGTAGATCGGTGAGAAGAGGGGGAGAAATACCACTTTCTTTCATGTTTGTTGTTTGTCAATGACCACCTATATGTGCCTTCTTAATTAGATTAGAATCGTTTATGGTTAAAGTTGCATTATCTCTGTGGGATCGACCTTGACTCGCATTTACTATACTACGATGTACCTAGTATTCTTGCTAGTAATATCGGCGTTGGTGACTTACACGCGATGAGGTACATACATGGATTGATTTCTCAAGAATTGAAAATCAATAGATGGCAGACATGCATAGAGAAATCAAAGAGTACCAACAGAAAAGAGATCAAGAAAGAAACTAGATCATCAGATTTATCTTCACCTCTTATCTTTATGCTGAATCTAGTTGTAATGGTTTTTTAACAAATTTTGAACCTCAATGAAATATTTATGATGTTTGTTCTGTTTTTAGTGTTTTTATCTTTCTTGCTTTGCTGTAAGGAGGGTATTGGCATCATCACTAAAAAGGGGGAAATTGTTGGACATATGCTAGTTTCAATGCTGAGTGCCAGACTAGCTGTTATAGAGCAAAGGTAAAAAGTTATTTAGAATGAATGTATAGGTTTTCTAGAGTATGATCTTTGTATAGGTTTGATCAAACATGCACTGTAAAGAGGTCAGCTGACTTGTTCAGCAGACTTGTCTAGGTTAGATGTTCAGTAGAGTGTCTAGACCCTACTGAAGACTGAAGACTGAGGGTTTAAACTTAGTAATGAAGGCTAATGGTTCAAACTTAGTTTTGAAGGTTATAAGCCAATGATATGGGATCAGAATTTAGGTAAATCTGTGATGGCGTAAACTACTCACTCATCAGGAGATAGTGCCAATGAGAAGTGGCTTGGAACACATAACTAAGTGAACCGTAACTAACACATCAAACACTACCCCGAGACAAGCAGCACCCTGTGATCACCTCAGGATTATGGTTGATCCATATATGATCATCTAATGATTTAATAAGATTCCTCGATTACGGAATTATATCGAGAAATTCAGATTAAACCGGTCTAGTCCTATATGAATGCCATCATATATAAATGCCCCACGTAGGTACCCTCTACCGATAGTCCGGATAAGACTATCACACCCTAAGGTGTTATGGGCGCATTATTGGTGTTTTAATCAAGAGACCCTAAACTCTGATTAAGTTCACCACGGACTAACAGTTTAAGCATATCTCCACTAACTCAATCCTCACGTGTAATCCATACACTGAGTTAAGTGGTTACATACAGATATACTTAGGGTTTGCAACAGTGTATTACTTTACAAGCACAGAGCAAGTAACTAAGATGAGATAAATTCTGCCATCCATTATTAAAAACAATTACACAAATTGTCTTTCGGGCACTACACCTAACAATCTCCCACTTGCACGAAATGACAAGCAACGATTGTTTTTAGAGCACACCCTTTCTCACCTTATTCACAACACTCTCCCACTTGCTCTAAAAGCATATGAGACATATCCATCAATGCTGTACCCTCCAAGCACTCGACTTGGTACACTGATTAGTTAGGTTGTCGACTCGAGACGATCTTTAGGATTGAAACGTTGTCGGTCCTTCCAATCAGGCGGTACTCTCTCTCAACATGCTTTTGACTTCTTATGACTGAGAAGATCCTTCTAAGTTATCTCTTCACTGTTTTCACAATGAAGTGATATCGGCTTATTAGACCTGGAATTACTCCCAGAAAAAAAGGAAATTCTAAGCACTATGAGTAAACACTGAGCCCGAGATCAACTTAATGATCATCCTTAATCTGACTACAAGTCAGAATTAATGTAGTCAACCATATTCAAGTTTGCACCTGAATATACAAACATATGATTCATCGTTCTCTAAAGATACTTGAGGACGTACTAAACCGCTATTCAATGCTCGAATACAAGATTCGACTATTATTGACTTGTTATAACCTGACTAGCCGTTATCCAAGAGAGACTCTATCCTATTTTCTCTTTATCCGAAGATTTGGAGAAGAATTCCTGAGAGGTAGGGTAGGACTACTCTCGATGAATGTTGCATACGTGTATGCATGATCATCTTATTCAATAAGATGGATGGGATAGCCAATAACTCGTTCCTGTGAATTTGACCGAATTAAATTCTTAGAATATTGTCCAATTCTCTCATCCGGAGAATCTTGGCCTGTCAGTTTCCGACTTCGGATAGCACACACATGCTTGTTTCCAACCGTTTCGGTGTTATCATTCATGAACACTAATACTACTACTTTACCAATATTGATATCCGATCTACTAAAGACTTATCAATATTCTGGTCAAGTCCACATATTTTAAAACATGTGACTTTAAATGACCGAGAGGTTCTCTTAAATCCACAAAGGACATATGTCCCGGCAGTCAACTTGCCATTTGTTCTAACCAAGACCCTTCTATTCCGAATGAATCCAGACTCCGTTTTACGGCAAGAAAGTCTCAGGGAATCACCCCTATTTTCTGCTTTCTAACGAAATCTAGCAAGACTGAGTGGTGAGAGAGTTCTAGGTCTGGTTAACTCTCTACTTTTTAGGGAATCACCCCTAGACCACTCAGCTTTGTGCTGAAAGTTAAACTTTCCTATTCATTCGACTCTTTTCAGCGTAGATCCAATTAATCCCACTGGGCCTGAGACACTCAGGTGGTTCTACAAGAGGCTGAACATAACTGGAGTACTAAAACTCCATTTACAGGGATAAGGTTTTCGAACCAACCTCTATGATCAGAATCCTATACAGCTCACCAAGAGCCATAGGTTATCAATCACCTTAGCAGACTGTAAAGTCCACAAAACCACAATGGGTCAACGGTTAAAACCATACTCCCACTGTGTTTTGGGTGGATTGACATTCCGATCTAGTAGTATTTATCAGTGTAATCACCAACAACTGATGTTGGACGTGGTCTGATTAAATCAGATAGTAACTACCTTTGGGTAACCGTACTCCAAGGTTTAAGGCTGTTACTTATAGATTCAATCAGAAGCCTTGTGACAGTTGAACTGTCACATTCTGATCTCAAGAATCTTATAACCAACCTTCACTCGTCTCATTAAGGCATTTCACGAACAGTCAAAATCTGAACGTATGCGCAAAATCTCCAGTCCTACCTTCAAGCATTAAATGCTAAATGCCTACATTTACGGAAGTGGTGTGAACCGAAGTCACTCCTTATCCATAAATTCACTAGCATCTTCTAGGTAGACTTCTCGGTTTACATAATAATTGTTAACCGTTATTTTGCAACCAATTATCTTAATCGAGTTTAGCGTGTATTGTAGTACATCAATAACTATATAGGGCAAGTCTATGGTTTCTTTCTCGGTGAGAAACATTCCACTAGGAGCGGTGAGCATCGGTCCCAAGACTATGCTATAGCCTATTTCGAGCATGGAATACTCTATTCTCTCGCTAAAATCGAGACTCCTCCTTGTATTCTTTTGATAAACTAAATCGCGTTTCGAGTAGTTATCAGACAAAATGTCACCACTCAAAAACTCCCACTAGCTTGTATCTCTCACCAGACCCCGAAGGTCATGATGAACAAGCTATGTTACCCCTTCAAATCTATTACCCTCTCCCGATTGAAAGGAAACTTAGTCATTGTTCTTTTGAGATAGTGTTCCTAGACTGGGAGATAGGAATCACCCTTAGCCAGTCGTCAGGTCTTATCTCTAGGATATATGAACTAATTAATAGATATTGAAGGGTCGTTTATCTTAATACGGAAACCATTCGCCTATAACAGTTTAAGACGTGTTACATATACCTTTTCAGCATTTCTTAGTGGTTCTTACTTTATCAAACAAAAGTCCGCGTCTCGGATTCATACTACAAATATCATTTTCACTTTCTATGAGGTAACAATATATCGAGTTGAAAGTGAATTCATTTGTTTCAACGAATCTGTAAACAGAAAAATAAATTTTTCTGTGATGTTCAAGGATAGAATCCGAAATTCATTTCCTTATATCACTCCCACTATTATAGCTGAAATTACTGCCCATTGTTACTCTATTAATCGTTAATGCAAAGCTCTCTTGTTCTTCCAAAGAACTTAGCTGCCGAGTCGAGTTACTCAGCTAAGAAAGTCGCTAAGGATTCATTGGTTAGTGATCCGAAATCACTTTCCTTATCCTATACTTTCTTTATTTAATGTTTCGGTTTAGCCTCAAAACTTCAGTTATGATGATTAACACTTATAGACATTCTTTCCCATTCTTAACTTTCCTTAAAAGGAAATAGTTTTGAACTAGCAGTTCGTATGAGTAGACACTACTCGTGAACTGTGGGATGTCTAATGAAAGCGTTACCCAGTGGGACTAATTTTCTAATAAATTAGAAAAACATATGACAAAAGCTCCCACTAGTTTATCGGTTCCAAATACCGTCTAACTAGCGACACTTTAATTTATGATTCTCTAATTTTTCTATTAGAAAAATTCTCGTGTAGACACTACACAATTAAAATTCACTAGAAGAATTTTATCGTCCTAATCATCTTTCAAACTAACTATGGTTGTCTCTCGTTCAACACGAGTGATAGCAGTGACATACTTATTTACGTCACTTAAGTCTTGAAGGCTCAAGAGAAATATCTCTTCCGAAAAATTAAGCGCATGTAAGATCAATAAGTACAACGTTCTAGTTACTTGCCTCTTTTTAACGAAGTCATTACTAGTGAATTTTACACTAGCAGTCTAGCACCCTAGAGAGATATATAAATAGCTGTAAATAAAATTGACAGAAAATAAATCCAAATCACACACTACTAATAAATTTTAGGAACATATACTAAGTACTTATAGTCTATCCTACCGTTCCAAAGATTTAATCTAATGCCTCAGTGCCGCCTTAGGGTAGGTCAAAGAGGTTTCGATTAATATTGAAGATCAGATTGAGAATCGAACATCTCATTTGTGATCGTCAATCACCTTTCCTTTTCGCCAAGGTACTACCAAAAATACCCTTTATGAGTGTGACCTAGTGTCTTAGATTTTTAGGTAGACACCGAGTGTGCCGCCTTAGGGTCGGTCAGTGACCCGGCGAGTACCCAAAATCCTATCCTTTCGGAGACCAAGCCTTGAATTTTGATAGCGGTGAAGGCCTTCCTTAGGGGGCCGAAATCAAAGCCGGCACGAGGCGTCACCATTCTCTCACGTTGCTTGTGTCAACAGTAGAGGCCGCGGGGTCGGCTGTCGCCTCTCCCGGTCCCACTCAATATTTTGAAAAAAGTGGTGGGTTTACTGATCACGTTTTTGGACTTGATGTTACATTAAGGAACAATAAATCATAGGCCCGAATGTTGTCGGTTACGTAGGCTAGCCCACCCGACCTATTCGTTGGAACATATGTGGCCGTCGGACGGGTCAAGACTAGGGGAGCTCTGTTGAGCCGTAGTGGCACTTCGAATGGCTCAGCCTTGCTAGACCCCCGTGCAAACGCCACACGTGGAGGGTGAAGTCGATCGAGCCGTAGCTACTGTTGACCACCCAACCGTGGTTAAACCACTTTCGAACCATGTTTGCCCGTGATCATCAAATCCTTAAACATCAAACTTTCACGTAGACACTACGGAACAAAAACGTAATCTCGTCTAGGTAAGGTGGAATTCACCGAGAATCCAACACCTTAACCACGAGGTTTCGGGATTTTACTCTTTATGCTTTCGCAGAGTGGGATTCACCGAGAATCCATCACCCAACCTCGACGATTGAAAAAACCCGTGTTCCTCGGTTTTTACCCTAATTAGTTTCTAATTAATATCAAACAATTAATTAAAACTAATTGCGTGTTTTATACATGCCTAACTAATTCCTCGAATTAATTTCTACATGTATGCATATGGAGTGGAATTCATGATATGATGCATGTCATGGCAATTTTCCGGTTCTACACATACAATCTAAACATGTATTCTAGTGCGGAAAATAAACACCGAGATGGATCGTTGGCACCCCCGTATCTAATCTATTAGAAAATAAATAACCAAAACCCTAACTAGGGTTTACTTCTTTCTAACATAATCTGCAGCTGTTCAAAATCCTCGACGATCGGCAAACTAAACGAACTCGGATCGCGACCAAAATTTCCAGATCTGTTCCTCACTCCTTGGGATTCAATATGGACGGTTGGATCGGACTTTTGACTTGTCAATATTCTCCAGTGAGCCGCCCAACTTACTGCTGGATCTGACTTTTACAGCAGCGCCTCAAAGATTTCCCGAGGCCGATCGGGAATCGAGATGAATCCCAATCGATCTGAAATTTTTATTCCACGTGAAAAAGTCCTTATTTATCGATTTGACCGGTTGGATTTGCGTTTCAACGGTCCAAACTCTCCCAGAAATTCGAGGAAGTCACAGGTAGGGTTTCTGTGAATCCTGCGTTTTTCTGTTACAGCAGCTTCTTTTCAGCAACCAATGGATATGGAGACGGACTCCGATCGACCCCAAATTTTGTGGAATTGTTCATCATCTTCCAATATTGATTCTGACCGGAGGGATTGTCGTTTCAACGGCTCGATCAACAGGAAAAACGAAATAACTAAACAGCTACTAAACAGATCTATTTTCTGGAAATTAAAAATTGCACTCATATGAACGAATTTTCATCGTTTATATGAGTTTACAATAGATCTAACGGGTAAACAGTGCCAACCCCCAATCCATCTCTTCAACCACAACAACAAATAATTATCAATGCATAAAACAATAAATAAAATTTACGTACATGCAATTACACTCCTTTAAATCGTTTAATTATGATTATGACTATATAAATCGTGGAACCTGGCTCTGCTACCACATGAAGGATGCAGGTTCTTAGATCTAAACGGGTTAGATCTACGCGCAACGGATGGATCACGACTTATATATCACTATACATAGTTAAAGAACTTAAACTACTACAAGGGGGTTAAATTTATGTTACCAATATCTGGAAGAGAAGCCTTGATCTTCCGATGTGTTCTCCAAACGGCGGTTGGTGGACACCCTTCTTGATACACGAACCTCCTTGATATGCAACACCAAGAAAAACTCCAAGTTTTTCTTCAACCAGAAACCCAAGAAAAGAAACAAATTATTTCTCTCTTTTTAGTGTGTATGTCGAAATTTTGCATTGCCAATTACACTTGGAATAACTCTCCTTTTATAGGAGAGTAAATCCTTGGTCTCCAAGTTTTAATTAATTAAATAATTAATTAATTAAACAAAATAAAAAGATATTTTCCTTAATGACTAATTGTGACATGTATTTACCAATAGGAAATTAAATAACAAGTCATCCAACCAATCATATAACAAGAATATCTTTTATTTTCCATAACACAAGAAAATTAATTCTTGTGCTAAATGAAGACTAAAATGGAGCCACACTTAGGGTTAATAAGCCCACACAAAATGTCTTTTATGTGTATTATGTTATTTAGCCCAACTAAATAATATCCATGCATATCAATTAATTAGCCCAGCCAATTAATTATCACTGAGGCCCAAATAACAAGATTATTAGTCCGAATTACGAAGCCACATCGGGGACCATGGACCTATAACCGAGCTCCAATAATTAATTATTCATCGAACAGAATAAGTACATTAATTAATAATTCCGGGATTACGCCACCATAAACCCGAAACTGAACTCTACCAATTATAGATGTATACTTATACTCAACCCATTGAGTGAATAAGCGTCCATTGATATAATCACTACATACGGATTAACCCTCCATAGACTGTCCATTCTGAGTGGGAACAGCTTCTTCTTTGACATGCTCGGACGTGCTCGGCGAATTTTCTAGGCTCGATGTAATTGAGGCGCGGGGAGTCGCACCGTGCGGAACCAGTAGTCACAACGTCTTTCAACAAGGAAGTGGATCAAGTGCATCTATATGAGATGCAATTTGTTCAATTGAAATGTGCTCTTAGGAAAGGAAAAACATTTGATAACTTTCACAGCTATGTCAGACAACTCTTGATAATTCATCGGCATCTGTTACGAGTGAAAATTGGATTGATAACTTTCACAGCTAATAGACGAAATAGGCGAAAAGACAAGTCAACTAGTCCTATCTTCTATCCGGATAGATATATACGCATCCACCCGTCCTCATAGAACGAGAGAGAGCCATAAGCCATAGGAATTAATTATGTACTTGGGGTGGGGTCACCAACCGAAAGACCAATAAAACAAGACTTTGAATACTTTCTTTCGGCGGGTGGCATCTATTCCCCCATTTGAGAAACTTTGCCCCCACTTTTTAGTAGGTCCCGAAACAATTTTACGCGCACTTCATTAAAAAATAAGCTTCCAATCCGATTTGTTTTCATCTCGTTTTCTATAGAGGGCATGTTCTCCGGCCCATAAATTTCCGACAACATTTCGGACAAGCGTTCGGCTTGGTAATTTCCCGGTTTTTTACCAGGTATATTCGACCAAAGATCCTGGATAAGCTCAGTCACTTCGGACTTAGCGTTCAGAATTTCCCTATATTGCCTAAGAGCAATATTCCCTGGAAGTCTCCGTGAACCCGACTCAGAATATCTTATCCTTATTTACCATTAACCCTCTGTTGATCAATTAGTATGCATATCTGACTAGTAACTAATTAGTCAAATGCGAACTCCCGGGATCGATCACTTTCTTAGGGCTAACAAATAAGGGATCGTCTCTCTACTTCCCACGGGAAGGAATGGATTCCATGTCTGTGAAAATCGAACTACTCACTCATCGTCGAGATAGTGCCAATGAGAAGTGGCTTGGAACACATATCTAAGTGAACCGTAACTAACACATCAAACACTACCCCGAGACAAGCGGCACCACTGTGATCACCTCGGGATTAAGGTTGATCCATATATGATCATCTAATGATTTAATAAGATTCCTCGATTACGGAATTATATCGAGAAATTCAGATTAAACCGGTCCAGTCCTATATGAATGCCATCATATATAAATGCCCCACGTAGGCACCCTCTACCGATAGTCCGGATAAGACTATCACACCCTCGGTGTTAAGGGCGCATTATTGGTGTTTTAATCAAGAGACCCTAAACTCGATTAAGTTCACCACGGACTAACGATTTAAGCATATCTCCACTAACTCAATCCTCACGTGTAATCCATACACTGAGTTAAGTGGTTGCATACAGATATACTTAGGGTTTGCAGCAGTGTATTACTTTTCAAGCACAAAACAAGTAACTAAGATGAGATAAATTCTGCCATCCATTATTAAAAACAATTACACAAATTGTCTTTCGGGCACTACACCTAACAGGTACTCCGTACAGTACATCGCAAAGTCCATAACTATGAACACGTAAGAGCACATAGATTCCATGTTAAAGTCCATAACTAACATACTAGAGCATTCAAAGACCGCAGCAACAACGAACTCACATCCTATCTCCACTATTTGTAACTTAAACGCATGAAACATAAGAGAAACTAGAAAGCATAATAACTTTCTTAAAACATTGTTTGGCGAATACCCGACAACACATAATTATGTCTACTTTCGTGCAGCTTAAAAAAACAATATTAAAACAACTCAAAGGCATAATCTTTAAACTAAAAACGGAACCTTTTGATAAGAAGAACTCCTTACCGCCTAACCTTCAAAGTACTTCTAGCAATTTGTTGAATCTACGAACAACTCCTATAAAACAATTAAATCTAACATTAATTCTATGCTAAAAACTATGATTTTTACGATAATACGATAAAGAACCCTAATTTCAAAGGAAGGGCTGAACTTAAGAGAACAGATTGGGGAAAAAACCTTGCTAAAAATATCAGATTGCTTAAATAAAATTGTTCGTCTCATTGTTCACCACTAAAAGTCAAATCTTTGTGACTAATTAATTCAATTATTAGTAGTAATTAATTCAATTATTTAATCTTGATTCAATAATAGTAGGAAACAAGTAAATACTAAAAATTCAACGAGGATAGAAACCAATTTGATCTCACAATTGCATGATCAAGGGATTAATAACGCTTTAACTTGAAAAGAGAAATTTAGCTATTCATCTGGAAATAAAACGATCAAGAAATAATCAAGAACACCTTATTGAACTGCAAAAAAAATAGAAGATAATTTAGTTGTTGATGGAACAAAAAACCTAGAACATCCAAGAAAGAAGATATCGACTCCAATTCGAAAAAAAAAAAAAAAAGGTTTTCACGTTCTGACTCATTTTTTTTGGTAGGGTCGTTGGGATTATTTGAATAAATAAAAAGGTCCAATAATTATAAAAAAATCCTAATAAGGAAAATAATCCATAATTAAAGTAAAAGCCCATGAGAAAATAGGAGAAATAAATCCATGAATTCCAGCTCGTAAGTGGTGTCTTGAATTGGGCCTTGGCGGCCTTTTTTGTCTTCTTGCAATAGTTGGGATCCTGTCATCGTCAGAAAGTGAATATCATCAAACATTAACTCTTGAATTCTTCACTTCTTCAAAATTCGTCTCTTGCGGCCAAGAAATCCATCATTTCATCAATTTCTTCTTCTGAGCTTCTTAAACCTGAAAAACAACAAAAACATACCCGAACAGGCGTATCTCTCGAGAAAATAGGTATAAACTATGCATCAAAACATCACTAATTATGGACTTATCAACTCCTCCACACGTAGACAATTGCTTGTCCTCAAGTAATCACTCTCATCCCAAAAATAACAAAAGAAAATTGCGTGAGACTAGATCCTAAATGCATGACCTAAAACTACATGAATGTAGAGCACCGAAAGAATTCCAATAATAATGCCCCTTCAACTCTCTCATCAACCCAATATTTTATAATGCAAATTAAAGGATACTCAAGCAAGACACACCACACACTAGTGTTCATACAACTAACCTTAAATCACTCGATCATAAGCCTTAAAGTGGCAAAATAAAAGAGTCTCAGTTCCTCATAGGTAAAATTATCAAATGAATGCATAGGGACAATTCACTCTCTCAAAAAAATCAACACACAACCAAGCATTACCATATATAGGTTTGCATATCAATCAAATCTCCACCACAATAAATATAAAATCCAATGCACAAATCATGAGGTCTTTATAAAGGTTGTAACAGGGCTAAGGACTAAAAACAAGGTAGGGAAAAGGGAAATATAGGAGCTAAATTGTCAAGGAGAATGCATGAATAATCACATCAATTATCACTTGATCAACAAGAATGATTCCAACTAAAATGCACAACATGGCTCCAAAATACCACATATCATAACTCAAAATAGAAGTGAAAACAACAATTTTAAAAGAAGCTTGCAAGAAATGTTAGGAAACAAGCTACTTCTTCAAATATAAAACGCTTCTTCACTGTAATTCAATTTTTTTCTCTTTTTCTTTTTTATCATCATTTTTTCCTTCAACATTCAACTTTCTTTTTTCTAAAAAAGATATTGTAATACACCTTCATAACATAATCTCGAGCCACACTTCTCTAGATATTAACTTATAGGTACTTGCTCAAAAGTTCATGCAACTATTCATACAATCTCTTGACCACAGGGTCAACAAAAGTGGGGATATCGTAAGAAAAATGTCATGGGTTTAATTTCTGGAGTTTGTCAAAAGAAGGGTCAGGATAGAAGTGCCTCACTAGGGGGTATATAGCACGGGTAGACCAAGAAAAGTGGGTCTAGGGGTAAATCTTAGGTGCCTCAATCATTTAAGTGCAACAAACCTGAAAAATGTGGTCTCAAAATGCATGTCAATGCAAATCCTAGAATGACATTGGAAGGGGTTATACCACTCAAAGGAAAAAATGAGTGAGTGCACTCTTTGGCTAGGTGAAATCCTCGCTTTTAAGTGGTTTTTGTGCTAGGGCTCAATAATTTTACCTTCAAAACTCACAAACAAATGACCTAAGGTGAGCGTGTATCAACAAAAGTGTGTATTTGCATTGATCAAGATTATAATTATCAAACATATGATTTAAATGAAATAGTTGGTAAAGAGTCATAAAAGGCATACTCGATGCTTGTAAGGTCCTAATTTGTCCCAAAGATGCAATTCTAATAAGCAAATGCATGAAAAGCTCCCCCACACTTAAATCATACATTGTCCCCAATGTATTCTAAAAGTGTCGAAAAGATGTGAAATGCATAAATATGTACTAAAGGGAAATGGAATGCATGATAGGCAAGAACTACTAACTTAAATATGAAATAGAATAGAATAAAATTAAGAGATGAGAATACATTACTATTGAGACAGTGGGGCGATGACAAAAATTCTTTAGAGTCCATCATGGTTTTCATACATTCAGTGGAATCAAAGGTGGTGTTATGGGCTGAGAGGGAGCTATGTGTCTCTCTCCCTGAGTCGCCGCAGTCAAATGGGTGCAGTCAAGTCGGATGGAGAAGTTGGGGGTAATTAACGGGGCTATAGCTATTTGTGGTGGGGATGTTTGCTGGGGGAATTTGTGACGCCTATTTTCCGGATAGGGACTCGATATCCGGGACAGGGGACGCCAATAGACCCGGGCCTGGTAGCGCTAAATGAGTCATAAAGTGTCCGGTCAACTACTTAGACCGTCGTCCTCGCTTGGTATAAAAGGGATAACCCGAGTTGACAAGACCTTTATGTCTCACACTTATATGGGGTGAGCAGGACTTTACTTTACCGATGTGGGACTTTACATTCTCCCCCCTTACAAGGTACTGGCATCCTTTGCCAGGATGGTAAAGACTTGTCCAGTGGATTTGTCCTAGTTTGTCCCTACCATAGGATTCTAGAGGTGGCCCCCCACCGCCTCTCACAATGTGGCACTTAATTTCATATGATAGTCATCTCTGAATACCATTCTTTGATGCCTCTAGACCCCGGGCTTGGTAGCGCTAAATGAGTCATAAATGGTCCGGTCAACTACTTAGACCGTCATCCTCGCTTGGTCTAAAAGGGCTAACCCGTGTTGACAAGACCTTTATGTCTCACATTTAAATGGGGGTGAGATGGACATTACTTTACCGATGTGGGATTTTACATTCTCCCCCCTTATAAGGGACTGGCATCCTCGCCAGGACGGCCAAGACTGTTCCTGGATCGTCCCTACCAGAGGTAACTAGAGGCCATCCTTACAATGTCTTCTTGTACGGTGCAGCACATAGTTCTATCTGATAGTCGGCTCTAATACCATTCTGTGATGCCCCCAGACCCTAAGTCTGGTAGCACTAAATGATTCATAAATTGTCCGGTCAACTGCTTATACCGTCGTCCTCGCTTGGTATGGCTAACCCGAGTTGACAAGACCTTTATGTCTCACACTTATGTGGGGATGAGCATGACATTACTTTACCGATGTGGGCCTTTACAGAATTCATGGTGTTTTGCTGCCGAATAGGAGTTGGGAGAGTAGAGTTTGGTTCTATTGACTTGTTGGTGGAAGGAAGGGTCGGCGGAGTCAATGGGGTGGGTTGTGGTGGTTGCTCGGTGGAGTGGGAGCAGGGGTTAAATTGGAAGTGGGTTCAGCGGGAATTGGTGAAGAGGGTGTGGTAGAATAAGGGTTAGTCGAAGAAGGAGGGTGTACCTTCATTTTCGATTGACGTCCGGCGGTGGGCATGGCCGGAGAGAGAGTTGTAGGTCAACGGGGGAGATAAGACTTGCTAGTTGCCGGGTTCTTGTCTTTTGCCATCGGGTAAGAAGAGCTGGTGACCGGAGTGGTGTAATCGACGGTGGTGAGAGCAAGCTGATGGTTGGTGGTGATGGTGTTGTGTCTGGAGGGAGCCGGTGGTGGTTTTGTCCGGAAGGGATACATGGACGGGGGGAGAAAAAACAAAGAGAATAGGAATTTTTTTTTCTTTTAGAACGGACGGAGGTGTTGAGACCTCTATTGCCATTCAACAACAAACGTGGGATTCCAAAGATTGTATAAAAATAATTTTCTTTTCGTTTCTTTTTTTTTAGGGGAAAAAGAAGAAGAAGCTGGGAGTTCACTTACCACTCAACACCTAAATTGGGATCCCAAGTTCCGCACGCCATGGGTGATGGGTACTAGATTTGTGTTTTGGGATCCCAAAAACAACAATTAACCCCTTTTGCATAAAACACTTCCACCCGAAGCATAAAAATCCTCCATTCTTGAGGAGTCTCGTCAACTCATGCCTCCATATCAACGTGTATAGCCATTCTCCCATATCTTGACCCAAGAATCTGTTCGTCTTAACCCGCAAGATAGACACAAAAACTCCACCCACATGCACTTCTCTCCTTTTCTCATGGTTAAACAAAAACAAAAGAAAACCTAAGGAAATTCACGTTGGGTTGCCTCTCAACCAGCGCCTTGTTTAACGTCCTTGGATAGACAAACTTACACACTCAAATGACAGGCCACTCATAAGAGAATGAACTTAACTTACACTGCATCAATTGCAGTTTTGCGTCAAACGAACACTGCATAGGGCTTACCATAAACCTCGTACCTCCTTTGAACACTTGGATTGGAATTTCCTGTGACGGTACACTTAAAAGTGTCGCTTCTCTTAGCGTCTCTTCCTTATCTCTTCCTAAGCAAACATCCTTGGGAGTGCATAGTGCTTCCTTCAATTCAAGACTAAATGGTTCGCCAGCCTCCCATTTTCCACCATCCATACCTATTAAACTTTCTAGGCACAAAAAATCAAGCTCATTTTTCTCAGGGTTAGTTTCAATAGGTTTATCAACAACACAATCATTGACACTAACATGAAACAAAGACTCATTAGTATTCGGGCATGTCTTACCATCAAACATGCTATATGTAACAAGTTGACCATCAAATTCAAAAGTAAAAGTGCCCTTATCGACATCAATCCTAGTCTTAGATGTTTTCCTGAAATGTCTCCCTGGCAAAATGGGTGAAGGTCGTTGGGAGAACTCATCATCCATATCATTAAAATAGAAATCCACTGGAAATATAAGCCCATTAAACTTCACTAGCACGTCTTCAACCACGCCCTCATGATATGAATTGGACCTATTAGCCAACTGGATAATAATCCTTGTTTAGTTTAAAGGTCCTAGGTTTAATTCATTATAAACTGACAAAGGCATAACATTGATGGATGCACCTAAGTCTAGCATTGTTCTTCCAATATTTTTCGTACCAATGGTGCAAGGAACTGTAAACATATCTGGATCTTTGCACTTTGGTGTCACTTTCTGTTGTATGACTGCAGACACGTTCTCATCCGCCATTATTCCTACATTGGGCCTGAACTTCATATTCGTGGTGCATAGCTCTTTCAGAAACTTTGCATATCTAGGCACTTATTTAACGGCGTCCAACAAAGAAAGATTGATTTCCACTTTCTTGAAAATATCCAACATGGATTTTTCTTCCTCTTCTTTCTTCGTCTTGGCCAACCTGCCTGGAAAAGAAGGGGGATAACAATCTTTGGTTCTTTCTCCATGGTTTTATGCACAATCTTCTCATCAGAAATTGCTTCCTTAGAATTTTCCTTCACTTGCACTTTCTCAGCAACTTTCTCTCGAGTAGACCCAGACAATTCTTTACCACTTTGCAGCATCACTGCATTAACATTTTCTCTTGGATTCACTACTTGGGATGGAAGCTTCCCTTGACTGTCCTTCAATTGGTTTACATCAGCTGCCAACTGAGACATTTGAATCTCAAGATTCCTCATTCTCGCTCTCGACTCACTCTGAACCTGTTGAAATTTTTTACGAATATTTTGATGAATAGTTTATTGGAGGGCACTTGTCATAGTTTTCATCATATCCTCCATTGAGAAATTGGTAGGTGCTGGGGCTTGGGCCCTTTGCAAAATTTGTGGTTGGGCACCTTGTGTTCTAAAGTTGTTTGGGTATGGATCATACATTATCTGTTGTTGTTACCCTTGATAACCACCTACAACATTAATATGTTCAGTTCCATCCTCTTGTAGAGTTGGACACATGTCAGTAGAGTGTCCAATAGTGTTGTAGATTCCACATGCCTGAACTTGTTGACCTTGCCCAGTCGCCATCTTTTCCACTAAAGAGGTCAATTTATCCAACATATGATCAATTGTAGACAAACTAGCTTCATTCACTGCCCTAGACGTATCCTGCCTAGTGCCATATTGTTGGGCGTTAGATGTCATATTCTCAATTAATATGCGAGCCTGTTCAACTGTATGATTCACAAACACTCCTCCACTTGCAGCATCAATAATGGTTCTTTCATTGTTCAATAATCCCTCAAAAAATACTGAAGGAATAGTTGATCGGGAATCTGATGCTGAGGACAACTGGCACATAACTGCTTAAATCTCTCCAGTAATCGAAAAGTGTCACGCCCGGTACCTGTCTAATCCTATAAATATCTTTCCTTATGTTGGCAGCTCGGGATGCCGGAAAAATTCTTTCCAAATTTTTTGATCTCATGGAATTCTATGTGGTGATGGAACGCGAAGGTAATGTGTAGAACCAATCTCTAGCTCTGCCTTCTAGTGTCAACGCAAAGGTTCGTAGCTTCATTTCATCTTCAGCCATACCATGCATTCTTTGAGTGGTGCAGGACAACTGATGATCTCTCAGATGTTTATAGGTGTCCTCACCTATCTTTCCAAGAAACTTAGGAAAGAAGTGTCATCACCAGTCTGGGAAAGAAATGCATAACGGTCTGGCCTACATCAGGGGCGGCCATCTCTCGAAGTGTTCTTTCAAGCCTTGGTGCAAGAGGTGCCTGAACATTGTTCTAATTCGCATTATTCTGATTCTGATTCTGATTTTGCCTTCCATTTTCTGCAATTTCTTCTGATTCTATTTCTAAAAATGCCTTTTCTTCCGATGAACTTGCTAAAGAACTAGCTAGCTTGAGCTAGATTTGGGGAAGAAGTTGAAGCCTTAAGTTGCCTTTTAGCTTCTTATGTCTTCTTAGTGAGCTTCTTGGCTGTGTTCTCTACTTCTGGATCAAATATCAGTTCACCTGTTCTTGAGAACCTTGGTATAAACTGAACCAGTCAGTGCAGTAAATTCCAAAAAGAAATAAATTCACCGTTCCCCGGCAACAGCGCCAAAATTTGGTGTGTCGTTAAACCGCCAAAATTATATCCCTTCTCCTTATAACTAGTATCGGGCGAGAAGGAGTCGATCCCATGAGGAACGGTAGATTATTTCTTTTCCAGAACAGAAACATGTTTTGTAGGATAACTTTAAAATAAAGTAGGATTTCTTCAGAATAGAAACAATGCTCCGATACCAATTGTTGGTCCTTTGAAAAGTCTTTGGTTAAGTTTAGAGGGGGGTGAATAAACTTAACGCTTAAAACTTTTGGAGTTAACTAACTCAACAACTTCGACGAAGCCTGCGATATCTCGATAGTCTCGCGACACCTCGGTAGCCTGGCGATACACGATAGTCTGCCGACGGATTAAGTTTACTGAATTTGTGCAGCGGAATTATATCAAAAATTAAGCCTTATTACTTGTTGTTAAATATGATACTAAGTATTAGATACTCAGTAGTGTATGTGTGTGATTTCGATTTGCTAGATTCGGTAGGTTGATGTGTATAGTAAACTAAATGCGAATGTAAGTGCGAAAGTAAGTAGGCGATTTTATAGTGGTTCCGGTGGTGTAATCCTGTCGGTCCACTCTTCTCCTGTGATGT
Source organism: Gentiana straminea (assembly GCA_036785695.1). Lineage (NCBI taxonomy): Eukaryota > Viridiplantae > Streptophyta > Magnoliopsida > Gentianales > Gentianaceae > Gentiana > Gentiana straminea. The sequence continues at coordinate 185,283 of JAVUPR010000398.1, read as the reverse complement.
TGGAGGTAATTCACTAGAGATCTTTGATGTAGCTGTTACAAAGATTCCTAAGGTTGCTTGTCCTTCACCAATGACAATGGCTTCATAAACTAAAAACTAGGAAAAGGTAGGATTGCTGCTCCAAAGTCTTCCACTGGTCCTTGAAGGCTAGGATTGCCTCTTCACCAGCTCCACCACAAACAAAAGTCTTTCACACCCAACAGATGCTTCAATGTATTCAGCAGGTTCTTTGTAAAATAAAGATTGAATCAAGTAAATGATTCAGTTGCAGCAGCTTGATTAGGATGATATAATCAACAGCTTGCAGTCTTCAAGTGTGTGTACTTGATGTAGCTTGAATACAGAATACACTTGAAGATTTTCTCTGGATCAGTAGCCTTAAGCTAAGTAAGTTCAGCAGGGTGCTTTTTCAGCTCAGAATTATCTCTTGTATTTTTCTCTTAAAGTTCATCATCTTTTTCTGAGTTGAAAGTCCTCTATTTATAGGTAGGAGTGCATGTGACTTGTATTTGAAATTCAACTATGACCGTTCCTGGTTTTGTCCCATTTGACTTGTTTTCTGTCACTATTCATAGGACTGACACTGTCAGAATCCTTTTTGACAGAGTGCAGTCTGTCCACCCTTTGACTTAAAACCATTGGATAAAGTCCTGAATCATCCCAACGTCTTTTTAATCTCACCCATTGATTTGTTTGATAAATCAGAGGTAGTTGGCTGTCCTTATCCATGTAATCTTCCAATGTAATCTTGAATTAATCGAGGTATGTTAATCAGCAGGTTCATCAGGCTGCTGAAATACCTATCACTCTGCTGAACTATAATTTGCTTTGTTTAAAACACAATGCAGCAAATTTCTTTTATCTAACTTTTATTTGTGAAGTTAGATTACACCTTTTTGCAAATAACTAAGTTCCAATCACCATCCAACTTAAGGAACTTAGACCTTCTACACAAGATATATGTAATCAGTTTAGGTCATCACAGACTTGCCTAAATTCTGAATCCATATCCTTGACTTTAATTACTAAGTTTGATCCCTTAGCCTTCATTAACTGAGTTTGAGCCCTCAGCCTTCTATCTTCAGCAAGTTCCTGACTAGTCTACTGACCTATCTACCCTACTGATATAGACCAGTCTGCTGATATATATCAGTTGACCCTTACAGTGCTTGTTTGATCAAACCTAATCAAAGATCAAACTCTAATAAGCCTATACATTTGATCTAGACATCTTTTTACCTTTGCACTATAACAGTTAGTCTGGCACTTATCACTAAAACTTAGAAATAAGTCCAACAATTCCCCCCTTTTTGGTGATGATGCCACTACCCTCACCTAACAGCAAAGCAAAAAGATTTAAAACAAAAACAGAACAAATTTAGTCATCTCTCATTATAAACATTTGTTCAAAGTATTACAGTCTAGATACAGCAAGGATAAAACAGATTAAGTGTGCTGATCTACTGTCTTCTTTCTCTATCAAGTCTAGCCTTCTACACTTGCTCTTGGTAGGCTCTTATCTCTTCTATCATCTCTCTCATCCATTCATTTTCAATCAGAGTGAAGTCAATGTAGGAATTCACTTCTTTCCACCACTTCCATGCTTCAGGTAGGATGAGATTGATTTGATTGACTCTGAATCCCATTCTCATGTAAAGTTCTTTGAATTCATTAATGGAATCCTTAGCTTTTGTGATAGGCAAACTCCTTTCACCTCTTTCACTTCTTCCACCTCTGTAACTTGCCCTCAAGGCTTTAACTCTTGCTTCCCAAAACTTTAGTCCCAAAAATGAGTTCAAACCTTCATGAAATCCATTGTCATGATAAAGTTTCCTTCTGTTGTAGTACTCATTCTTGTATTGTTTAAGGAGATCATCAGTAAGTGGAATTACGCCGGTGCGGGTTCCCGAATGCATTAGTGTCATTCTCCCATTTTTCTTAGCAAAAATCCTTGCGGCCCCTTTTCTCTTCTTTGTTTGGCCCTCTTCCCCCTTAGTGACATCATCAACAAAACGGGACAGCAGGCCATGAACACTCTCCTGTGAGATAACCAGATTACTCAGTTGTCCTTCCGTAATTTCAGTTCTTGTATCAACTGCAGTAATCCTTGATTGCAAAGTTTGCTCCAGTAGATCAATCCTCTCAGTAAGCTTAGGATCCAGTCCAGCAGGTTTAGATGTTCCAGCAGCCTCAGCAGGCTTAGGTGTTTCAGCAAGTTTATCAAGTTTTTGATGGATAGATGCAAGTTGGTCTTTCAAAAACTTTTCTTTCAGTGTATTTCCTTGCCTGATTCCCCTCACATCTAGGATAAGATCATTAACAGCATTTTGAGTAGATGTGAAGTTTGAAGCAACTGTTTCAGTAGATTGCCTGTTGTTATCCACTAGCTTCATCAGTTCTTCAAATCTTTGTTCATGTCTGTCAAGTTGAGTCCTTAGCTGTGTTATGTCATTTCTGACAGCCCTCAACTCTTCCACAACATGTGCTGATACTCCACCAGTCATTTCTCCAACAACTCCATCAGCAGGCTCTTCTACATTATATTGTGCCCTTTGTATGCTGATGACCATTGCTCTGATCATATCTCTCCCAGCAGGGGCAGGTCCTTCCTCAACCATAGCACCAAGAATATCCTCCATTATTGGATCTTGTGCAGGTTCATCAGCAACAACTTCTTCCTCAGACAATTGAAACTATTCATCACTGTAGTCATAGTCCAACAGTTGCTCATTCTCATCAATAACAACGGATTGTTGACCATCCTTCCCTACGGTGGCCTTGACTCCGGTAGGCTCCACTTACAACGGCCTCTTCAACAACAACGAGGGGTTTCCTCCAAACCCAAGGATTGTTCCAACTTTGTGTCCGAGTCTGTTTTAACTCAGCAACATGTACCTCTTGTTCCAACCTTTGTTCAGGTGTTGTTTGAACCTCAGCAACCTGAACCTCTTGTTCCAACCTTAGAGGATTGAATACAGCCTCATTATCCACTTGGAATCCTTTAGCATGACCAATTTTTGTTAGGATAAGGGCAGTTTTGGATAAGGTCCCCTCAGTGTCAATCCAGTCTTGATATTGAATTGATTCCTCTGAACTAGCACTAGGTTCACTGTGGTCAGTAACCCTCTCATCACTTGAATCCACAGCCTACTGATCATCAACATGCTCAGCAGGTTCTTCAGCAAACATAGCATCAATCTCACCAACCATCTTATTTGCACCACCATCTATTCCTTCATTGATTTGTGCCTCAATATCATCAATGGTGAGATTTTGCAAATCCTCATCCATTTGTCCAGTCTGTTGTATATCAGTAGACTGTCCTGTACCAGTAGATTGCCCTACATTAGGATCAATCAATATAGCAGTACCACTGGTTCCTCCTGGACTAGATGGAAAATCACCTGTAGAATCATATGAAGATGATGAATAATCATCATCATCTCTTGAATCCTTAAACTTGATACCCTCCTCTTTCTGTTGATCTTCAAAAATGTCCATCAATCTTGATTGCAGCACAGTGGTATCAACCAGATCCAACAAATTTTCAACTCCCAATTTTTCAAAAGCCCACTCCTCAAAATCAATCATAGGTTCTGCAGCTGGCATTTGCCTCTTGTAGAAACCAAACTTCCATTGAAAATAATTAGCTACCTGCTGAAGTTTGGGATCAACAAAGTCATCCTTCTTCTTCTTCACATGTCTCTCAAAAGGCATGAAAGACCTCCTAGGAGCTGTTTCAGTAGCTTGATGACCTCCAAAGGTCCCAACAAGCAAACTCAAATTTTCTTCTACAGATGCTTCTAAGTCAGTAGGTTTCTCAGGTTGTATATTAGTCCCTACTACCTCCATCTGTACCACACTTTCTTCCCCCTGACTTATATGCTCATCAGCAGGGTTAACAGCAGACTGTTCTTCCCCCTGAACTATTGTATTATTTGCAGGGTCTTGTACAAGTGTTTCAGTTACCACAGCAGATGCAGACTCAGTAGTCTGCTGTGGCTCTTCAACAAGTTGCTCAACAACAACTTGGGCAGATTCAGAAGGCTCAGCAGCCTTAGCAGGTGAGGATTCTGTAGCTTCAGCAGATTGATCAACAACAGCCTCTACATCCTCAGTAGGCTTTATAATGGTTATAGGTTCGGCCTCAATAGCCTCTCCTGCTTCTTCTTCAACTTCTTCTTCTTCCTGTTCTCTTTGAGCCTCCAAAACTTTCAATTGTTTCCCCTTTCCATGTTTCTTTTTGTGGATAATCTCCTTCATTCTCTTGGAAAGTGGCTCATCATTAGTTTCAATTGCAGTAGACTTTCTCTTTCTACTGGCTTCTTTCTGTTGTTCCTTCAAAATTTCAAGAACAGTTTTCCTGGCAGCTACAGCAGGGTCAGTAATCTTCCTTGTGTCAACAGCCTTTCTCTTCTCAGTAGTCTTCTTTGGTGCAGCAGGTTTGACAGTTTTCTTAGTAGTTTGCTTGACCTGCTCACCACCAGTATCACCATCATCTTCATCACTATCATTATCAGCAGCCTCAGCAACACCTTCTTCATCATCATCCAGACCAGGGATAAGATAGTCAATCTCCTCCTTGTATCTGGATTGGTTTATTTTCTCAGGTGCCACATCAGGAATTTTCAAATGATTCAGCAGGGCCTGAACCATTAATCCTAACGGTAAGGCCTTGGATTTCCTTTTCCCTTCTCTTTCTTCTTTGGCTACTTTCTTCATGTAGTGGATAAAGTATCCAGCCCAATCAAATTTCATACTTCGGCAGATAATCATCAGCAGCTCTCTCTTAGGACCTGATAGAGTGTCCATACTTCCAACCAGCCCTAATATGTTCTTAGCAATGATCTTGCTCAGCAGGTTGTACTCATACCCAATGTGTTTCACATTGATACCTGGAATGGATTTGGTGGCTTCATTGGTCTCGATTTTGTCAACAAAATTCATCTTTGACAACCCCATTTCCTCAGGATTTACAGGACCATATATTACTTCTTCAAAGCCAAAAACCTCCCTCAGCAGGTTTGAGGAGACTTCAATTTCTTGAGCATTTACAGTTGTTTTGAATGCTTCTCTTCCTTCCTTTATCACAATATTCTTCCAAAAACTGACAACATTTGTGTAAGAGATTGTTTCCAATCTTATGTTCAGTACATTCTCCAAGCCTTCATATCTCCTTATTCTTCGACCAATGTTAATAGCTAACTCTTTTTTATTAGCATCAACAACAAAACCTCTCACACTTTGGCTTGTTCCAATTTGAACATCAATCCTTTCCGCCATTGTAAAAAGAAAAAGATGAAGAAGATAGCTTGTAAATCTGTGTTCACACAGTGTAAAAACAGATATAAACGGATTTGTAGTAGAGTGTTTCTTCTGTGTATAGGTCTGTATATTTATAGACAGAGTGTGGTTGTAACTGTCAGTGCACGTACATCCACATTCACCACGATTAATTTGAGTGACTGCTAACTTGACACGTGGCCCATTACTTCTCCATAATGTTTGTAACCGTTGGATCGTGTTAACTGTGTTTATAAAGGATAAAATAAATATCCCGCCAATCTGCTTTTTGACTTTAATAAGTTTGACTATGTAACGCATTATTCAGCAGACTTGTCATCTGCAGGGTTGGCTCAGCAGTCTGCTGAGAAAGATGCTTCAGCAGCCTGCTGACAGAGTAACTCTGCTGATTTTTGATTCCTTCTTGTTTTGTTCAATTGATAATACAAGATGAAGTTTAATACCAATGACTGATCTGTCAAGTGAGCTCACCCAACATGACAAAGACCAATCCCATTGGCAACCTCATTTTCTCAATTGTCCAAACATAAGTACATGGAATTGTTGATACCAATGACTAATCTGCTAATTGAGCTCACCCAACATAGCAAATACTAATCCTCTTGGTGAATTCCAGTACACTGCTGATTATCAGTCAACTTTAATAATTCCAAGTTCAGTCCTTAGTTTAGCAAATCTTTCACTATCAAGTGGTTTAGTAAAAATGTCAGCAAGTTGATCTTCAGTAGGGATATACAGAACCACCACATCCTTCTTTTCAACATGATCTCTTATAAAATGATGTCTCACATCAATGTGCTTGGTTCTTGAGTGCAAGACAAGATTTCTGTGATAGTAATTGCACTTGTGTTGTCACACATTATTGGAATTTCTTTCTCCTCAATTCCATAATCCCTTAATTGTTGTCTTAGCCAAAGTACTTGTGCACAACAACTTCCAAAAGCAATGTATTCAGCTGCGGCGGTGGAAGTTGATATTGAGTTCTGTTTCTTGCTAAACCAGGAAACCAGTCTATTTCCCATTAACTGACAGGTTCCTGTGGTGCTTTTTCTATCAATCTTGCATCCAGCATAATCAGAATCTAAGTAGGATATAACCTTGAAACTTCCATCCTTGGAATACCATATCCTTACTCCCAAAGTCTCTTTTAGATACTTGAGAACTCTCTTGACTACACCTAAGTGACTTTCTTTAGGTTTAGATTGAAATCTTTCACAAACACCTACAGCAAAGGATATATCGAGTCCGCTCGGGCGATAAGGTACATCGATCGCCTATCATCCTTCTGTATAAGGTCTGATCAACATCTTTGCCTTCTTTATCTTCATCCAATCTGATATTTGTACTCATAGGAGTTGATATCCTGGTACTATTTTCCATACCAAACTTCTTCAGCAGCTCCTTGGTGTACTTCGTTTGATGAATGAAGATTCCATCTTTCATCTGTTTAACTTGCAATCCCAAAAAGTAGTTCATTTCTCCCATCATACTCATTTGGAATTTGCTCTTCATTAGATTTGCAAACTTTTCACATAGCAATTCATTTTCAGAACCAAAAATTATGTCATCAACATAAATCTATACCGAATAGGTGTCTTTGTCCTTCTCATTGATTCTGAAAAGAGTCTTATCAATGGTGCCTTTTGTAAAACCATTGTCCACCAAGAATTGAGATAGAGTCTCATACCATGCTCTTGGTGCTTGTTTCAAACCAAAAAGTGCTTTGTTGAGTCTATACACTTTATCTTCTTGATCTTTAACTTCAAATCCAGGAGGTTGCTGAACATACACTTCCTCCTCTAGAATGCCATTCAAAAATGCACTTTTGACATCCATTTGGTATACCTTGAAGTTTTTATATGCAGCATGTGCTAGGAATAATCTGATAGCTTCCAATCTTGCAACAGGTGCATAAGTTTCATCAAAATCTATTCCTTCAGCTTGAGAATAGCCTTTTGCAACTAGTCTGGCCTTATTTCTTACAATGGTACCAGGTTCATCCAGTTTGTTTCTGTATACCCATTTAGTGCCAATGATATTTGCATGACTAGGCCTTTCAACTAGTGTCCAAACTTGATTTCTTTCAATTCATTTAACTCTTCTTGCATAGCAATTATCCAATCTGGATCTGAAATTGCTTCTTCAACAACTTTAGGTTCAACTTGAGATAGAAAACAAGTAAACATTCCTTTTAATTGTCTTCTAGTCCTCACACCTTCCTGTACATTGCCAATAACTTGTTCAGTAGGGTGATTCCTTAACCATTGTGGATTCTGGTTAGATTGATTCTCAGGAATCTCATCTTCAGTAGGGTCTGCTGTTGCTTCTTCAACAGGGGCTTCAGCAGATCCTTGAACTGCTTCAGTTGTTGCATCAGTAGTATCACCAGCAGGGTGTTCAGCAGGGGCAGAATCAGAAACTTTTAAGTCATTAAACCTTTCCAAAACTTCAACACAATCTGGATCAGTGACTTGTAGGTTCTCAGCAGGTTCACAACCTTCATCTTCCATACCAGTGAACTTAGGTTCATCAAACACAACATGGATAGTTTCTTCATGTTTCAGTGACCTCTTATTCAGTACCCTGAATGCCTTGCTGACTGAAGAATATCCTAAGAAAATTCCTTCATCTGACTTTGGTTGGAATGTCTTCAAAAGTTCCTTATTATTCAAGATAAAGCATTTGCTTCCAAATGGATGGAAATAAGATATATTAGGTTTCCTTCCATTCCAAATCTCATAAGGTGTCTTCAGCAGCTTCTTGTTCACTGAGGTTCTGTTTTGTGTATAGCATGTTGTATTAACTGCTTCAGCCCAATACCTTTCAAGCAGCAATGCTTCACAAATCATTGTCCTTCCGGCTTCTTTTAAAGTCCTGTTTCTTCTTTCAACAACCCCATTTTGCTTTGAGGTGTACCAATGACAACAAGTTGATGTAGTACACCATTCAGTTCACAGTATTCTCTTATAACTTTATTAAGAAACTCAGTACCCTTGTCTGATCTGATTTTTACTATTGTTAAACTTTTCTCATTTTGTAACCTCTTCAAAAGATCAGGCATCTTTTTGAGTGTTTCACTTTTCTTGTTCATAAATATCACCCAAGTGTATCTAGAGTAATCATCCACAACCACTAAGGTGTATTTCTTTCCTGTAACACTTGTTGGTGTAACTGGTCCAAATAGATACATATGCATCAGCTCCAAGACTCTATTAGTATATTTCTTGGTCTTTGATTTGAATCTTGATTTAGTCTGTTTACCTTGCTGACATGCATCACATATAGTATCTTTCTTGAATGTGATCTCAGGTAAACCAATCACCAGTTTCTTCTTCACCAACTGATTGATGTCATCAAAATTTAAGTGATTTAGCTTTTTGTGCCGTAACCAATTGAGTTCTGACTTGGTATGCACAATTAGACAGGTTTCTGGAACTGTAGTAGACCAATCCACAACATACATGTTTTGTTGTCTTCTACCAGCCAATACAACTTGATCACCTTTTTCACTAATGACAATACAATTGTTTTTGTCAAAAGTGACATTGTATCCCATGTCATAAAATTGTCCAGTGCTCAGCAAGTTGTAGTCCAGTCCTTCCACATATGCAACATTCTTGATTGTAAGTCCATTCCTCACAAGTGTGCATATCCTCTTGTATATCCATCTGTATTTTTGTTGCCAAAATTCACCCTTGGACCATCCTTTGCCACAAAATTTGACAAACAGTGCTTATTCTTTGTCATATGTCTGGAACATCCACTGTCAAAGTACCAGACACCCTACAAAACAAAGTTAATACATTTTAGGTACCCAAACCTGTTTGGGTCCATAATGGTCAGTGGTAAGCATGACCCCTGGGATGTTTCCATAAGGTCTTCTCCTAAAAGTGTCATACTTTGGTTCATACATATATTATACACATCCATAAGTTCTAACAGTTGGTTGTGTAGGATTTACATATGTTTTCTGGCCTTTTGGTTTATAATGATGTTTGAAGTGATTCTTGTTGTTAGAAGCATTGGCATAACCATTATTTTGCTGTCTGTTAGGAACAGCCCTGTAGTATGGAGTCTGCTGAGGTCCCTGCTGAGGTCTTGTATAAGTCCTCTGCTGAGCCCTTTGCTAATTCCATTGCCTAGGTTTTACCCTAGCAGCATGGTTATACTTTCTGTTTCTAGCATTAGATGCAGGAATATTCCAATCATCATCAGTAGGGAACAATCTACCTTTCCCCCTGAGATAAGAATCCCTGGAATGATTAACATTTTTGGGTTTAGGATTCTTATCTTTGGAATATTTCTGGCTTTTACCTTTCTATGGTCCAGCAGACTTGGTAGTAGGTCTGCCATCAGTAGGTCTAGAAGGCACAGCAGTCCTATTTTTGGATTTGTTCCTTTTATTAGGAGTTGTTGACTTCTTTGACTACTGATTTAGCTTTCTTGAAGCATTCTCAGTAGGTTTTACTGCCTCAGCAACCTTACTGGGAGTTGGATCTTGTGCAGGTACAAACTTAGGGCCAATTCTGGTACTAGGTTCAGTAACCTTACTAGATCCACTCTTTTTGGGCTGTTGAGTTCCAAATCCAAGCCATGTTCTATCACCATAAAGCTTTCCAGATTTGTATGCAGCTGAGGAACAAGATGGTTCAGCAGATTCAGAAGCTACTGGATGTTCAGCAGGCTTATACTGATTCTGTCCAACATCCTTTTCTTTACCTTTGAGAACCCTTAATTCAGCATTCAATCTTTCAACTTCTAATTGAAGAGCTTCTTTTTCAGCCTTCACAATCTCATAACCAGATTGTATTATCCTCAATTGATTATGGCATCCAAAGTCTCATCATTGTCAGAGTTTCTAGGATTTGAACCACAAGTTGATTCAAAATCACTTCCAGCAGGAGTATTGATAGATACAATATTGTATACCTCCTCTGTTTCATCCATATTAGCCATTAATGCATAATCTTCCATTTCAGCAACCAATGCTGTGTCATCTGATTCATTTCCCTTTTCAGATTCCACTTCATACCCAGATTCATCTTCAGCAATCATAGCCTTTTTGCCAAGTCTTCTTTGTTGACTTTTGGTCTTCAGTAGGTTTGGACAATCAGGTCTAAAATGTCCAGGCTTTTTGCAGTTGAAGGAAATATAATCTGGTTCCTTTTTCTGCTTTAGTTCAGGATATTCAGGCTTGAAGTGTCCTGGTTTCTTGCATTGAAAGCACAAGTAGTCATTGTCTTTCTTGGATTCCTCCTTCTTTTCACTAGATTTCCTTGTAAAATTCCTTGGGGAACCTCTTCCAGTTTTCATCATTCTGATCTTCTTGCTAGGTAGTGCAATGTGCTCTTGCATCTCATCCAGTAAGTCATCTTGAGCTTCTGATGCTTCTTCTTGATGTGAAGCAGCCAGTGCTGTAGTTTTTGGCTCTTCCTTTTCAGTAGTAGGTGACAACTTCTTTTTGAATTCATATGCCTTAAGATCTGAGAATAACTTGAATGTATCCTCTTCATGCAATCTTCTCATTTCTTCTATGGCTGTCACCTTCATCTTCCATCCATCTGTAGCAGGTAAAGCTTCCAAGATTTTTGTGTTGATTTCTTCTTTTGAGTAAATAACACTCAACAGGGTAAGTTCATCCAGAATTGCTTTGAACCTAGATTCCATTTGTTCAATGGTTTCATTGGGTTTCAATTCAAACTTTTGGAACTTCTTCTTTGCCACACTGATTTTATTCTTCTTGATTTCATCAGAGCCTTCACAGATCAACTATATTTTGTCCCAAAGTTCTTTAGCTGTTTTGCACTCTTTAAACTTCATGTACATATTGCTATCCAAGGTTCTATAAATGATATCAATAGCAATATTGTTGAGGTTTGCTCTCTTTCTATCTTCGATTCCATTCTCTTTTTGGTTTTGGAATGTACTTGTGTCTCATCTCCCACTTATTCTTGCTTTGACAATCTCCAGGTGGTCCATCCGTCGACATCCATCATTTCATCATGAGTTGCGCAAGGTAAGCCTGCATTCGACGTTTATATTCATCAAATCTATCTAGAGAACACATCGATAGTTCTATCATACTTGGGTTGTTATCCATGATGCAAGTCTTTGAAAATCAGTGATTTGAAAAAGTTTTCAAAGTATTTTCACAAGCACAACAAGTAGGATTTCTTCAGAACAGAAGCACTGCTCCGATACCAATTGTTGGTCCCGTGAAAAGGCTTTGGTTAAGTTTAGAGGGGGGGTGAATAAACTTAACACTTAAAACTTTAGGAGTTAACAAACTCAGCAACTTCAGCGGTCGTCGACACCTCGAGCTCCGCTTTGATACACGTAGTCTACCGACAGTTAAGTTTACTGAATTTGTGCAGCGGAATTATATCAAAAATTAAGCCTTATTACTTGTTGTTAAATATGATACTAAGTATTAGATTCTCAGTAGTGTATGTGTGTGATTTCAGTTGCTAGATTCAGTAGGTTGATGTGTATAGTAAACTAAATGCAGAATGTAAGTGCATAAAGTAAGTAGGCAGATTTTATAGTGGTTCCAGGTGGTGTAATCTTGTCAGTCCACATGGACTTTGGATGAAAGAAAATGGTGAATCTTGATAACATGGAAAATGATGTCATTTTGAAGACCCTGGACAAGAATAAGTTCGTCAAAATTAAGGAATGTAAAACAACTAAGGAAATTTGGGAAAATTGATCTTAGTATGTGAAGGAACATAATCCATCAATGAGAACAAGCTGACCATTGCAATCCAGGAATTTAAAAAATTCATGATAAAGTCCTAAGAATCGATACAGAAAATGGACAATAGATTTACTACCATTATGGATGAATTGAGTATTTTACAAAATAAAATATCCTCGGAAAGAATTTTTTTTGAATATTCTATGGGCATTTCCAACTGAATGGAAAATGAAGATCACATTCATGGAAGAATCCATCAATATTTCCAAGAGATATACATTATTATTGTTTTCTGATCTTAATGATTATGAATTTGAGACGAAGAATGATATGGGTCCTAAAGTAAGGCTTCCAACTAGTTCAGGGGGTGAATAAACTTGTTTGGTTTCTAAAACTTTTTCTAACTCCTTTAACACTTGATAAATCTTATCAAAGATTATGTAGCGGATTAAATCCTTTAAGTCAATTTTCAAAGTTAATCGATTATCAAATCTAAATGTTGCAATGCTAACACAGGGTTTGTTATTGATGTTCAGGGTGCAGTAATCCTTCAGTCACTGCTTCTTCTGTGATGTAGGATGAACACACTATTGTACACAGACTCATTTATATCAATGTATGAAAGTAATCTTTAACATTTATAACAAACACAGCTTCTTCTCAGCACTAAGTGATTCAGCTGTTATCAGTCCTTGAAAGCCTAGAACTTCTTCACTGATGTTCTGTCCTTGAATTCTTTTAGAGCTTCACATACTAACTCCTTGTTGAATAATCAAGTTAGAGTGAGTGGTGAATCAACAAGTTTATTCAAGATGTTGATTCTTTCTATATATAAGTTTGTAGCTCTAGATTTGCTCAACTTGATTCAAGAGTTTTTGCTAGATGTATCTTTTAGATTGAGTGTTTCTAACTTCTTCAATAATGGATATATATTGATATTATAAATATTAATGAGTATAACAGTATATTCCGCCTAGGTTCAATGAGTACTTGATCCTTCAAAATATTTGAATCGTTCAAGTGTTATATACTTCAAACGTCCAAGTCATCTATTTATAGTGTAGGAATGATATTTATTCAACTTTTACCTTCTTGTAATTTGGCTTCTTCACATATGGATCTTCAAGTCCAATATGCTGGATATTTATTTGACCATTTGACCGTTGAAGATCATGATGATAATTTTAATATATCTTTGAGTTATATCCATTTGATTCGTCATAAAATAGATGTTGGTCTGAATGATTCTTGACTTGATGTAGTACTGTGAACTTTTGTTGTTGCAATATCTCTATGTCCATTTCATAAAACATGGTCTGCAACAATTTTGACATACTGATAGCATTAAATGCATGTACTTCTCTTTAATTTGAAAGTTGTATTCGTCTTTTTTGAGCGTTCTGAAACTTGAGTTCCAGAAGATAACTTCAGCTTTGTTTTTTCAGGTATAAATAATTTATGTCAACAGAAATGGATTTTTCCATTGAATTTGAATCTCTATAACTGCTAATTTTACTTCAGCTATATCCTTCAGTATATATTTCAACATGTTTGCTCAGCCATTCAATCGAGTCTGATTTTTTGGGTCTGATTCTTCTTATCTAACCTTTGCCTATAAATCTGATTCAACTTTCACTCTTCTAAATCTATCAGATCTGATCTATCCTTTATATCTGGAACTTGTTTCTCTAATCTTTACATATGCTGAGATCATAGTGCTCTATATATGTATTATCATTACAAGATTTACTTCAAGCCATCATAGACATACTTGAAGTAATTGTGATGCAATTAAGTCATTTGGAGGATTTAATGGGAGTTATTACAATCTTTTCCACATTAACAAAAATGGAGAATAAGGGTTGGGTTAGTAAGGGCATTTTGAGAAATGCAAGTTTCCATACAACACCACCAATACTCAAAATGTACAAACATAAAGAAATAGTAGAATTGACCCAACCCACTCGGATCCGGTCCAACCCGATTGGGTTTAGGACACTATTTCAACAGGTAAATGGCACATAATCCCTCTAGTGGCCGGTAAGAGTATTTACGGGGAGCAACTGGAACCATGAGGGTGTATACCCCTTGGTCTATCCCATATTCCCTGCAAAGATTATTTATCCCGTCTTGGGAGAGTATAGATTCCTTACCATGACAACCTATGATGGCCATTGTGGCTCTATGAAGTTTGAGACTTAAGACAAAATCAGAGGTCGAAGGAAAAGGTCGAGAAATAGGAGGAGTGGGAGCCTATGTTTCTTCCTCTATCTCTGGTTTAGACTCAAATAACCTATCTATCGGCTCCTCTAACTCTGCATCAGATTCAAATTACTTGTTTATTGAAGAAGACGAGACAGACATGAACGAAAATTCAGAGTAGAAATGAATAATACGGGAAAAGAAGCTTACTTGTCAAAGATTGAAGACTGGAAGAGAATGAGAGGAATTGGCAATTGGCACTGATCTTCTGAGATTTAAAAGACAATGGAGAGGACAATTGATACGACGTGGGTTATAAACCCCAAATGACATACTTCCCCAAACATCGGGCCTCTCCAAACGGTGTGAAAAGGAATGTCTCGAATCCGGGAGAGGTTATTGCAGCAGTAACTCTACCAAAATGGTAGGGAAAGGTCCTAAGTACCACTGCTGACCTAGATGACAGACGTCGAGCAGCTCTATGACAGACCTGGCCTACCAATAATGGCACAGGCAGGTCTGAGGGACTTATGACAGAGATCGGACCTACGCTCTCCACGTGTCATCCCCTTAATGATTGAACATCAAATGAAAATAGAGAAATATATGGTTGAGGGCCAGGAGCCCACTTCGTGCCTAATAACAGATCTAAGACCCGGGTGAGAGATTTGTCCGGTTCTCCTCATTAGACCACCTCAGGTCGGTCGGGTCGTTGTGGAGTTGGGTTCAGCGCAGGTCGGGCCGAGACGGCCTAGGGGGCTCGATGCAGTTTGACCAGAGACTCCCTTATCCGAAGTACACACGTGCTTATAATACAAGATAAATATGAGAAGATCCTTCACTCATTAGGACTTTGATCCTATAATTTGAATTAAAGAGATTAACATGCAGGGAATGTTGTATCATCTTGTAGCAACTCATGAGGAGATGTGGGATGTCATCAATGATGGCGGAAAATACAATACAAGGCCGTCAGCGAGCTCTGATGAAACGACCGTTGTGGGCTCTTCATCTGTAACAGTTGTTGAGTGTTGCCTAGTTAAGCGGGCTTTGGTCCGAGTTGACGGACTGCGAGTTGGGGGGCGAGCAGGTCGGCCCCTTACGCTATATGTCGAGCTAGAAGTTTGCTGATCGACGCTTGTAGGCCTGGCCAATGATAAGAATTGCAATGGCGTGAGGCGGGCTGGATTATGCTCGGTTTGGTCCGGCTTACGATGGGGCGGATTGATTAGGCCGATTAACCTATCCGTCGTTGGGCCTGAATGTGGGCCTGATCCGGATCCGCAAGCTCTTTTACGGACTTAGTGTATCAATATTATTTCCATCTTCAATATATTTTTCATTTAATAGTTGTCCGGAATAACACTTTGTCATTATCACATGGTAATTAATTTTTTTTTTGGAATTAAGTATCAAACTCTTCGAGTTTAAATTACTTGTGCTTGAACTTGATAACGAGATATTATTAAATTGATCGACGATCGACTCGTTCAGAGCATTACACGGGTGGACTCCTGTTGTTTACACCCTTAGTGAGGACGAATAATAATGGAGTGATTCATTTTTTTAATAATACGATGCTCAGCCGTTAAATGTGTGTGGATTGACTCAAACAAAATTAAAGTTCAAATCCTGTGAATTCCTTAAAAAAGAGAAGAAACGAATATTTTTTGAAACGATTTGGTAACGGCCGTAAATACTGGAGTACTTAAAAGGCCACAATAGGAATAGGAACATTGAGAAAAGACGACCAAAAAGAAAAAAAAAAAAAAAAAAAGGAAAAAAGTGAGCCCTGGATCAAATATTTTGGCTCTGGCAATAGCAAGAGCCAATCCAGTGGCCTGTTTTCTTCCACCAAGTTAGAAGCAAAGTAAGGGGGCACTCTAAAGATGTCTGCTTACCACAGCCACACGCAGTCCAATCTTTTTTTCTCAAATATTTCTACAGAGTACTTCCACTTAATATGTCAGCCACGGTGGTTGCCGCCGGTGCCGCCTCTCCGCTCGCCGGAAACGGAAGGAACATCTGCCTCAAGCCCAACTCTAATTCCTTATCATCAAATCATGTCAATCCCTACTGCCAGCTGGTATTATTTACAAAATATTCTTTCATTCAATTATACATTATTAACAACCGCCTGTATCTTCGTCTGTCTTCCTATGGTTCAAAGAAAATTGATTATTTGATTCTTATAAAAGTTGTGCTGAGCCGTAAATACTTGTGTTAATTGATTATTGTTTTTTTTAATTTGTTGCTTTTTGGGTATGTTTAATTTATATCACACTGAAATATTTTATGGTGCAAGGATCGTAAAAATGTTATATCAAATAGCATATGTTAGAGCATCTTATTTTTATTCTTTTTCATATAATACACTTTTATCGTGTTTGTGAAGTTAGAAATAAGTTATCGTAATGTATGTCACTTGGTATAACCTTCATACAACGGTTGTATTATGAATAATTTCCACATTACGTTGATTTATCCATGTGACATATGAAATATCACATTATAATAAAATGTATCATCATAAATTATTTCACTTATCAACTACTCCCTCCGTTCCGAAATAACTGAAGCAGTTGCAAAAACACGCATATTAAGAATGTGAATTAATTCTTTATTTTGAATGCCAAAATGACTAAAAGACTCATTGTCTACAATTAATGCACTGTTGTATTTATTTTCTCACTCTTTAATAAATAAGGGCTCTGTAGGAAAAACACAATAAATGTTGCATTGGATGCCTCAGTTATTTTGGAACAAATATTTTTGACAACCGCCTCACTTATTTCGGAACGGAGTGAGTAACATAGAATTTTTTTATTGATGTAAGTCGTCATTAAGAGTTAATGACATTCATTATCATTAATAAATATTATTTCATTTAATAATGATAACAATATAATATAATGTGATATAACAATGTCAGGTAATGATGACATAATATAAATTATATAATAATAAGTATGATGACGTATACAATATTATTAATTTTTTTTTGAAATAACAAATATTATTTCTTAAACAATGAAACATGTCGCAATATAAACATATTGAGCACAACAATTTCTAAACATTGTGCAGATGAATGCTATTTAATTTGTGTTTAAACCGTGTTGTCGTGGAATTGTTAAAAAATATAATTAGGTGTTTGAAAAGTTATATTAAATTCTTTGAAGATATTATGTAATGAGATACGACAGTCGACAACGCGTATGTTGTTGTATTTATTTAAATAAAATTATATGGATGATGGTTTGTTTTTTAACATTTTGATGTTGTGTTTACTTGCATATATTTTTCTGGAGTGTTGAGATTTTTTTCAAAAATTTTATAAGCTTTATATAGAATAAAACTCATCTCACTTGAAACAATACTGATACATGACGATTAAGATGACTCAGTAGTCTTTGAGTCGGTTACCGCGACCTTGAACCATTCCAGGTAGTAAGTAGTAGTATTACCTATATGAATGCTTCATTTAGCAAATGATCTAGATATGCATTCCACGCTGTTTCACATTTCTGCTTAAACCTCTTCAGACATCTTAAGTGCAGAAATCAGAGAACCTGGTTAGTCTGTCAAACTTGGTTGCAATAAACTAAGATTCAAAGATTATGTTTGGCCAGTCTTGTCATCATTGTTGTGGTGGTCTAGTTCTAGTTCTAGTTCTTTATCGATATGTGAATAGGTCGTGGTGGTTTCTTCATCAACTTGTCCGTATGACTATATATTGACTGGCGAATATCATGTAGAAAGCACCTGATGGCATCACTAAGTTCTTCATATGGTAAGGATTTGATCCCAACATACCAATCTCTTGATCATAGCCACTCCGAATCTTGTTGGGCTCAAGGATAAAGAATACTAGAAAGAAAATCTCTTGTCCTATGAGTAATGAATTCTGAATGATCTTCTTTTTCACTACATAAGGGAAACATGTATCTTTCTTAGAGATTAGAGGTTCTGAATCCGAACCAACTTTACCACCTGATTTTCCGACAAACAAAAGGGCTTCAATTTGCATGTTCATCATGAAAGCTGCCAAGCCTAGGCACTGCAGTTATAGAGCAGTTTAGAAAAACAGAATCTTAGAAACGAGCAAAGAAAGAAATGAAACGAGCAAAGATATGTACATTCATTCCATACTGAATGAATCAATGCATTTTCATTTTCACTTTTTTCTTCATTCAATTTTACATATATACGTGAATGTATATCCTATTAATTAGGCCATCATACTTTTTTTTTTATTTGTGGGGCAGGAGCAAAAATCAAGTTTTCAAGGGCTCTCAGTTAATGATGCCAAAAGGGGCGTGTCGATTTTCTTTATAGGCGGCAATAACAGTAGAAGTAGCAGCAATATTTGTAGGGGGTCAAGGAGAAGCCTTGAGGTCACAGCAAGAACTACTGCTTCAAAGACTATTGAAGTCGAAGTTGATAAGCCACTCGGCCTAACTTTGGGTCAGAAATCCGGTGGTGGTGTTGTTATCACGGTAATTAATTTTCGGCATTTTTATCTTGTTGACAATAATTATATTTTGCATAGCCATTTTTGTAAAATATTAGTATTATTGTAATGATTCATAACTTGGGCAAAGTCTGCAGGGTGTAGAGGGTGGTGGTAACGCAGCAAAAGCAGGACTTAAGGTTGGAGATCAAGTGATTTATACAAGCAGTTTCTTTGGAGATGAACTATGGCCTGCTGACAAGCTCGGTTTTACTAAAACCGCTATTCAGGCTAAGCCAGACTCGGTTTATTTTGTAGTTAGCAGGCAAGAAAAGTTTTTATTTCTTGTTTTTCTTTTCTCCCGTTGAATGTGTTTTTGGTTAGTAGTTTGTTTCTTTGCATTACTTAATTACGGCCTCGTTTAATCGGTGGAAGCATCGATTCTGATAAACCATATTTGATTAGTTGTATATTTCTTATGCAGAGGGGCAGATGTAAATGTGAAGAAACTGCCAAAGCGTCCGGCACCGCCAAGATTTGGGCGGAAGTTGACAGAAGCTCAAAAGGCAAGGATGAGAAATCCATGACTTTGATATTCATATATATATATATATATATATATATGATGTCGATCTTTGCGATTATTTTGATTGATTGTAAAAAAGAAAAAGCATCTATAAATTGCAGGCTCGAGCAAGTCACATTTGCCTTGACTGTGGATTCATCTACAGCTTGCAAAAACCTTTTGAAGAACAGGCACGTTCATTCGCTTTCATATTGTCTAATATAGATTCAATCTTTGTGTGTCTCTATATATGCATGTATGTATAGGCTATAGCAGACAGTGTAGTAGGTATGTGAGAATAAATGAAAAAAAAAAGAATGATTGATCTACATCTACATGTGTATTGCTGGTGCAGGCGGATGACTACGTGTGCCCGCAGTGTAGGGCGCCTAAGAAGAGGTTTGTTGCATATGATGTGAACACAGGGAGAGCTAGTGGTGCTGTCGGACTTCCCCCGATCGGAGTTATCATCGGTCTTATTGCTGGCATTGGAGGTGTTGGAGCTTTACTGGTTTATGGCCTTCAGTAAAGCTAGACTGTAGTTTAATTTACTGGTTTATGGCTTTCACTAAATCAATATATATATATATATATATATATATATATATACTTCTGGTCAGGAGTACCATTGTTGAAACTGTAGACAAAACTTCTTCAATATGTAGTTTGTACATTACGTTATTTTTCCAGCTAGGTCTAAACCAAGCATCACAATTTAATCATTTAAAAAATAGGATCGACAAGAGACACAGGGCCAAGTATGATGAAAAGGGGAAGAGATTACAAGAATATATATATATATATATATATATATATATATATATATATATATTTTTTAAATCAATGTGAAAAGACAGGTAAAAAAAAGAAAAGGAATTCAGACTACGCAAGAAGTGACACACAAAATTTAGTTGTCCAAGAACTTCACATTAGAGAAGCAACATGACGGAGGTCAGATTGCACCTCATCACGTGTCACCCCCACATTGACCAAACAATAAATGAAACCATAACATTTAGGGCCGGGAGCCTCACTTTAAGCTAAGGCGGATCTAAACCCCATGTGGGAGATCCGTCCGCTCGCTTCTCGCCGATCAACCACGGGTCGGTCGGGCGCAACGCAAATTTCAATCACGCGCTTCGGGTCATAACGGCCTCGGGGGCTCGACGCAGTCGGCCAAAGCTACCCCCGGTAGACAAACCCACATGCGTAATATAAAAGATGAGTATGGAAAGAATCTTCAGCCATAAAGGCTCTAATCCTATTATTCAAACAACAGGATTATCTCCTAAAATCAAGGGGATCAATACGTACAAATCCCAATCCTTGGAGGTTACGAAATAAGGGTCCACCATGGACACGGTACATGCATTCCTAGGACAAAAACCCCTCTATATAAACGATCCCAAGACTATGAAGATACTTGATTCCTGAACACTTACAGGATACGTAGGCAACTTGAGATTCATAATCTCAAGCTTAGTCTAAAACATCTAAACACCACCCCTCGTCATATCTTTCTCAATAGTTTTTGGTCTTGAATAGATTATCACTAGGAAGACACAGCCCGGATAATTGCACAGACGATTTCCAGCATCATCAATTGGCGCTGAAAGGAGGGCCTCTACTGAAAATTTTGTTCATGATTTTCCATCATCATGCCACCAAAATTTTCCATCATCATGCATCCAAACACACGCAAACAGACTGGCGTGTAAAATGCCCACGAAGGCCAAAATGGAGGCGGCAGAGAGACAACAGACACCAACACCGGAAACCTTTCTCAACAAGAAGTAATTGCCCTAGATCCTACCCAACAAGCCTTGGTAGATCAGCTAATGGCTATGGATGCAGCCACCCGAAAAGCCATCCTTCAGGCAACCACACATGATGAGGACCAAGAGAAGGATACGCATAACAATACGCCTCTTCATCCCTATGCAAAGCAAGCAGGATGATCATTCATCTACTGCCAACCTAGAGAAAAAACCGATTCACCCCCAAGCGTTGGACGTGGCAAGGGTCGAGCTAAATTCCATATTAGGAAGGACATCAGACGAGTTCTCGTTCGTATCTCCATTTATGATGCAAATAAAAAATTTCCCCCGACCTGCAGGATGTAAGGTGCCAAACCTTGAACCTTTTGATGGATCCAAGGAACCACACGATCATCTCCACCAGTACATGACACACATGAATTTACAAAGTGAATCTGATGAGATGAAGTGTAAAGCCTTTCCTGCATAACTCACAGACATGGCTCGTGAGTGGTTCCGGAAGATACCCCCAAGATCGATCTCAGACTTCGGGACCCTAGTGAGAAAGTTCCTGTACGCTTTCATCACAGCAACATTCAAGAGGAACGCAACTCATCTTCTGACTATCAAACAAAAGAAGGAAGAATCTGTATTGCAATATCTGAAGAGATTAAATGAAGAATCCGCACAAGTTCGGGATGCGGATGAGCACATTCTAATAACTTCCTTCATAGCAGGACTACGAGAATGAATGTTGTACGCTAAGCTGAACATCAAGCTCTCCTAAACTATGGAGGAGTGTGTTGAGGCCGCTTATAAGCACTTCCAAGGAGAGGAAGCTAATCGGATGAAGAGAGAGTCTGAAGAAGGAGAGTCCAGAAATGACAAAATTGAGGAAAAGTTTGACAAAAAGGGGAAGCCGGTCTGGGACTGCATAATGACCCCAATCACAGATCGACTGAGAAGAAATGAGCTTTGCAAGAGAGGGACTTCATCCATCTTAATCAATCACGCGAGCAGGTTCTCGCGATAATGGAAAGGAAGGGCTTGGCCCGAGTTCCGCCATCGATGAGAGGACTTCCGGAGAGTAGGGACCATAGCAAATTCTGCGCCTACCATAAGGATGTTGGGCAGGACTTATGGAAGGAAATCTGGATGAGGTCGTCGACCGATCTGGGAACTCCGAGCCACGAGGTCGCAGAGACTTCAAGCGTTAAAACTACATAAAAAAACAGGGGCAAGCAGGATGAGCCCCATCGAGGAAGAGACCATTCTCTGTATCATTATTGGCAGCTAGACAACCACCCTATCAATATAATCAATACCATTGTGGGCGGCCCCGATAATGTATTTGGGGAAATGAGTAAGCATGACAATCGACCTGTAAGTTCTTCTACAACTAACAGAAGTTAGAGGCTAGTATGTGAGATAACCTATGGTCCCAAGGACCTTCTCCCTCTGGTCACAAACAATGAGGGCCTAGTCATACAGGCCGTGGTGCACAAGAATTTGGTCAAAAGGATTTGCATGGATACGGATTTGTGTGGATATGTTATTACGTGGTGCACAAGCCTTTAATGTCCTCTACTACTCGGTATTTAAGTCCATGAAGCTAAAGGATTCAGAGCTGATACATGTTTCAACAGCTCTGTTTGGCTTTGCAGGACCCCCAGTTCATCATGTGGGGATGATAAGACTTGCAACAACATTTGGGAAATAATCAAAAGGTAGAACCCTTATGATCTTTTATGTGGTGGTCAGGGCCCCATCTGCATACAACATTATCATGGGAAGGCCAGCCTTGATCGACCTTCGAGCTGTAATCTCACCAGCTCATATCACCTTAAAATGCCCCACAACTGAAGGCCTTGTGGAAATCAAAGGGGATATAAAAGCGGTCAGGAGATGCTACGCAACAACTATCAAAAGAAAATGTGTGGTTCTGACCTAAGATGCTCATGAGAAGAGGAAAGACCACAGTAAAGGGCTGGGTTCTTGATGCCCATGACAGGTTCCGGACATCTATAATTTGTTTCAAATTTTACGGCATTTTCATTACAGTTCCTTTAATATTTTTTCAATAAAATTGTACTGAGAGAGAGCTCATAAGGTGCTCAGTTTGACTTAATTCAATAATATATTGGTTTACATTTTATGCACTATGAAAGGCTTTGACTAAGTTTTCAGGACAAAAGCATACACATAAAAATTTGCAAAAGACAAATGCAGGACAGACGAACTAAGCTCCTCATGCCAGACTCAGCTAACCTCATAAGTCTGTAGAACAAACAAAGTGTGCTCCGTTGGTCGGACTCAGCCAAATTCATCAGTCTCCAGGACAGACGAACTGAGCACCGCATGCCGGACTCAGCCAAACTCATAAGTCTGTAGGACAGACGAACTGAGCTCCGCAGGCCGGACTCAGCCAAACTCATAAGTCTGCCGGATAGATGAATTGAGCTCCGCAGGCCGGACTCAGCCAAAATTTATAAATTCCGCAGGCCGGACTCAGCCAAATTCATAAGTCTGCAAGACAGACGAACTGAGCTCTGCATGCTAGACTCAGCCAAATTCATAAGTCTGCAGGATAGAAGAACTGAGCTCCAAGCCGGACTCAGCCAAATTTAAAAGTCAACAGGATAGACGACCAAAGCTCCGCATGCCTGAATCAGCCAAACTCATAAGTCTATAGGACAGACGAACTGAGCTCCACAGGCCGGACTCAATCAAATTTATAAGTCAGTTAGATAGATGAACAGAGCTCCGTAGGACAGATGAACCAAGATCCGCATGCCAGGCTCAGCCAAATTCAAAAGTATACATGATAGACAAGCTGAGCTCCGTAAGACCGACTCAGCTAAATTCAAAAGTCTGTAGGATAGACAAACTAAGCTTCACAGATCATACTCAACTAAATTCATAAGTCTGCGCGACAAACAAACTGAGCTATGCAGGTCAGAATTAGCAAAATTTTATAGGAAAAACTCACTAAATCTGCAGAAGAGACAAACTGAGCTCCGCAGGACGGACTCAGTCAATTCGTGAAGTCTGTAGGACACACCCAAACTGAGATCTACAGGTCGAAATCAGCAAAAGTTTACAGCACAAATTCATTAAGTCTGCAGGAAAGAAAAATTGAGCTCTACAAGACGGACTCAGTCAATTTGTGAAGTCTGTAGGATAGACCCAAACTAAGCTCTACAAGTCAGACTCAGCAAAATTTTGCAGGAAAAACTCACTAAGTTTTTAGGACAAACAAACTGAGCTCCGTTGGACTGACACTGTCAATTCGTGAAGTCTGCAGGACATTCCCAAACTGAACTCTGCAGGTCAGACTCAGCAAAAGTTTGCAGGACAAACTCACTTCTTCAATCAGAAATTGTTGTACCGGATTTTTTTGTTTTACGGTGGTTGTGTAGCAACTCCTGAAGGCGTCCACGTCACCTTTAATCTCCACCGAACCCTTAATAGTAAAGAACATTAAGCTGATATAAGCTGGAGAAACAACATCTCGGAGATTGATTTAGGCCGGTCCTCCCATATTGATGTTGTATGAAGACGGGGCCTTAACTACGACATAACTTACCATAAGGGTCCTGCCCTTTGGTTCATTTGCGAACGTGGCGGCTAACCTAATTATCCTCGCCGGATGAACTGGAGGTCCAGCAAAGCCAATCAACAGAGCTGGGACAGGTGTTAGCTCGGAATCCTTTCGCTTCATCTATTGGAAGACAAGGTAATAGAGTACATTTACTGTGCTTCAAGTATCCACGCAAATCCATTTACTAGGTTTTTGTTCACCACTACTTCGATCATCAATCCTTCATTGTTTTGACCAAGATGAGAGAATCCCTCGGGCCATAGGTTACTTCTCTAGAAAACCGTTTCTTTTTATTGGATGTTGAAGAATCAGCACACCTGCTATTGCCCTTGTCCGTATTCTGAGCTGGGCCACTCGGCCCTACGGAGATAGTGTTAATCGTTTTAATCGGACGATTGTCAAACTGCTGATCTGAATGCGGAGATCGGTCCCTTGTACGCTGCGGCTCATCCTACATGCACCTGTCTTGACTATAGTTCCTTCATTTATAGTCTTTTATGCCCTTAGGCTCCACATTCTAAGATCGGTTAATGACCTCATCCAACTTTCCTTCTATAATGGCAGCATCAATATCCCTTTGTAGGGCTTTGCAGCTCTATGAATCATAGCCAACATCTCTATGATAAGCACAAAACTTGCGCTGGTACCTTTTCTCTAGAGGACCCCTCATCAGATGCGGAGTTCGGGCTAGACCTTCCCTTTTAATAAAGGTGAGAATCTTCTCACGTGACAAGTTCAGAGGGATAAAGTCCCTCTCCTGTAACGCTCTTGTTGGTCTTTTGTAAAGTCTTGTGACAAGTTTAGAGGGAGGGTGAATAAACTTTCCCTAATAAACATTTTATGTCAGTTAAACAAACTGAACTTAATTAACTCAGAGTATAAGATTACTGAGCTGAGATCAAGTCTGGTGACTGAATCAACAACTTAGTTAAATGCAGTGAAATATGAATATTACTTTAAAGCCTTTTTAATGATCTTAATTCCAATTGTAATGGCCTTTGAAATATGTTGTGTAACTTTCAGTTTACTGGTGCAAACTGAGTTTTGCAAAGCTAGATAATAAATCAATCAATCACAAACACGGATATAAAATACTGTAAGTAAAAGCGTAAATAAATAACACAAAGTTTATAGAGGTTCTAGGTGGTGTAATCCTGTCAGTCCTCTCTTCTCCTGTGATGTTGTAGGAAATTCATTATGTTCTTGAGGTTACAGTTACAAGACAGAAAGTAAATTTAAACTATTGTCCTCGGCTATTCCTTAGCTTCACAATCTTCGAGACTTAGTCCTTAACAGGTAGAATTGTTGTATCACTAAGTCTGATCCACTAATCCTTGAAGGTTAGGATTGCCTCTTCACCAGCTCATCACCACAATGTCCTCCTGACTGCACTCAACTGTCCTTCACAACACCTTGGTGTTTCACAGTCTAAACCTTTGTAAAAACAAATTTGAGACTTGAATCAAGAAATTGATTCAACTTTTGGTTTGAGCTTCTTCTTCTGGATATGTATCATTAGCACAACGAGCTCTGTTTCTTCAAGTATTATCTTATCTAGATGATTTCTTGAATGCTTCAAAACACTTAGAAGATTTTTTGATATTTCAATGAATGCTTAAGCAAGAATTCTTAAAATTTGTTCTTTCCCCCTTATTCTTGATCTTTCACAATAAATTAATCCTTAAAACTCCACACTTCTTCTTGAAGTATAAGTGATCTATTTATAGGTTATTTTCCATGTTTGAAATTGAATTTCCATAAACGTAGGTGGTCCTGCTTAGTACATGTCACATTTATCAGTAGCCGTTCTGATTTGTCAGACATTTAACCAATTTGATTGCTTGATCTTCAACGTTCTAAATTTCAGGTACAACTGATTGGCTGACTGAGTAAATCAATTTTAAATTTTCAACAGACACAGAGCATTAACTCAGTTTTATACTCCTTTTCAAAACTTAGTACTTTTAGTTCTCTATCTGGTCTTTATTTGTGAAATCAGAGTACACCATTTCATCTCATAAAGTAACTAAGTTACAATGTACTTATTTAACATAGCCTTAAATACAAGATCCATAAAGTCAGTTCCGGCCATCACAGAGTTCCCTGAGTTCTTACTTTATAGTCTCGGCTTTTGGTCTTCATAAACTGAGATTGAACCCTCAGTTCTTCAAATCTTCATAACTGAGTTTGAATCCTCAAATCATCAAATCTCCATTACTGAGTTTGAACCCTCAGTTCTTCAAATCTTCATAATTGATTTTGAACCCTCAGTTCTTCAAAACTGCAGTTTAGATAACGGCTAACTGTATTTGAATTCTCAATAATCTTTCTATAGTCAGTTTCTCAGTTTTGATCCTAATCTATTATAGTGCTTGTCTGATTCAACTTATATAATAATCAGACCCTAGTAAACCTATACACAATCCTAGACAACTTTTTTCTTGCACTATAACAGCTAGTTATGACACTTCATCAATAGGGTTTAAACAACAATTAATAAATCGATGAATCATCATCAAAACAACAATATTATATCTAACAATTTCCCCCTTTTTGATGATGCCAATACCCTCCTTTAAAGCAATGCAAAAAGATAGAAAAAAACAAAAACAAGCAAACACAACTGAGAAAACAGATACTTTATTTATTGATGATTGTCTGACATACAACGGAATAAAGTACATCAAGAAGAAACTGAAAACTAAGATAACTATGTCTTCTTCTCAGTTTCTGTCTTCTTTTCAGCTTTTTCTTTCTCCAGATCTATCATTTTCTGGTCAAATGCTTCAGCAGCTCCTTTCATTGATTCGTAAACTGGGTCAAACTCCAAGCCGTTTCAACCAAAAAACTTCTTTCTAAACAAAATAGAAAATCTCAACATTCTCTTCCTTAGTACTTCATTAGTTGTCAATTTGTTCAGTACTTCTCTGGCATTTGCTAAATCAGCTTCATTTTCATTTTCTTCAGCTTCTTTTAACAATCCATCTTCTTCCCATTTGTTCAACTTTCTCCAGTAATGAACAACAATTCTTTTCATCATGAGAAATTTATCCAATGCTTGTTACCTAGTTTCATTTTCATTAACTGGCATACTTTTGAAGATGTTGTACTGTTTGTGGGTTCAATACAAGTATTTTCTCAGTTGGTTGAGAAAATTTCATTATCAGCTTCATTTCTTCATCGTCAAAATCAACTCTGCTTTCTTCATTTCATTGAGATTTTCATTTATTGCCCCAAGAACCCCTGTCATATCTTCACCATTTACTTTTAAGATATGCTCATTTTCCCCTTTATTGGCATGCAAGGATTCTTTTTGCAAGTTTGGATCTAATTATGAATCATCATCATCACTGTCAACATCTTTCTTCTTGGTTGAAATTGAAAGACCACTTCCTGTTAGTTTCATCCAATTCCTGTTTCTGATTGCTGAGTAACCCTAGTTCAGAAAATCAGTGGCATCAAACAGTTGAGCAAGATGAGTGATGTTATACAACCAATCACCCATAGTTCTTCAGTTTTCATGAATTCACCGTTTTCTTCTTGATTGCCAATAAAGTTGAACTTCCGGTAGTGATATGCATCACGCCTTCTTCATTGTTGGTCCCAGAGAAGGGTGAAAGTATAGTCAGGGGGAGGGGTGAATGACTATACTGGAGTTTCAAAAACTTTTCTTGTTTTCAGTGGATAAGTCCCTTCTTAAAAACTGTTTAAAAGTAGATTGTGCATGCATAGATTATGAATACAGTGCAGTAAATAAATATTGTAAAGTAAAGTGTTGTAATTAAATGAACACAAAGGTTTATAGTGGTTCAGGGTGGTGTAATCCCTTAATCCACTCTTCTCCTGTGATGATCGGAGGAATTCACTATTGTTTTTCACCAATACAATAGTCAAATTGTCCTTGGCTACCAAGAAATCTTCGAAACTATCACTCCCTGGCTACAAAAGCTTCAGTGACTCAGTCTTCAACACACTGCTCCTTGGGACTAAATCCTTCAACAGCTATCACAAAGGGTGCAACTCATTTTCAGGCTTCTCTGATTCAATTGCTGCAAACTGGTGTGAATTAGATTCACAAATGATTTGATCAATCTCAGTGCTTGATATGACTTTATGCACAGAATGTTGAGTTGATCACTAGATGTGTTCTTTGTGATTCAACAATAAGGCTTAGTATATTCACAGAGTTTCTGGCCTTTTTCTTTGTATATATCACGTATGTCTCGTTTTTTTTCTGTCAATGCCTTCTATTTATAGCCTTGATAATCCTTGATTTGAATTTTTGTCCGTTGGCTATTTAATGTGAAGAATAATCCTGAATTAATTCTTGATTCTTCCTTGATTTTAGTGATCCGGATTTTCTTCAAACGTTTATCATAAAATCTGTCCTTGATTGATTTTGCATTTAATGCTTGATCTTCTTAAATCTGTCCTTGATTGATTTTGCATTTAATGCTTGATCTTCTTATTTTACGTGGAAAATAAGTATGGAAGGTATATATATTACCTTGCTATGCGTTTACTTGACCGTTTCTTGATTGGTTAAGTGAATCTGCTCACTTAGCTGTTGAGAACTTTTCCTCACTGCCATTCCTTATGTAGCGGATGGATCATGATTTACAAATTACAATACATAAATAAATGATCTAAATTCCTACAAGGGGGTTTAGTATGTCTTACCAATAGCAGGAAGAGAAGCCAAGATCTTCCAATGTGTTCTCCAAACGGTTGTTGATGGATACCAATTCTTGGTACTAGAACCTCCTTGATATGCTTCCAAGAAAAACTACAAGTTTTTCTTCAACCAGAAACCCAAGACAAGAAACAAGTTTTTTTTTCTCTCTGTTTTGTGTGTGTATGTCGAAAAAATTTCTTCTCAAGTATGTCTTGGAAGAACTCTCTTTATATAGGAGAGTAAATCTTTGGCCTCCAAGTTTCTAATTAATTAATTAAATAATTAATAAAGAAATCACAAAAAAAGAAAATTCCATTTATAAAATATTGTGATTAATCAATCAATCAATTACAAATCAATTATCTTTTATTAATTAATTATCACACAAGAAAATCAATTCTTGCACTTTATGACATGGGAGGCGCCACACCTAGGGTTTTAGGCCCACAGAAAATTTCTTTTCTGTGTATTATATTATTTAGCCCAACTAAATAATATTTCGCATATCAATTAATTGGCCAAGCTAATTAATTATCACTGAGCCCCAATAACAAGAAAAATACCCAAATTATAGGAGCCATATTGGAAACCATGGACCTATAACCAGTAGCTCCAATAATTATGTAAAATATTCATCGAACAGAATATTCATACTTAAATTATTAACTCCAGGATTACGCAACCATAAACCCAAAACCGAACTCTACCAATTATAGATATATACTTACACTCAACACTATGAGTAAATAAGCGTCCACTGATATAATCACTACATACGGACTAACCCTCCATAGACTGTCCATTCTGAGTGGGAAGTCTCCGTGAACCCGACTCAGAATATCTTATCCTTATTTACCATTAACCCCTAGTGATCAATTAGTTTACATATCTGACTAGTAGCTAATTAGTCTTATATGATCTGGGCCCATCGATCAATTTCTTACGCTAAAAAATAAGGGGACTGTCTATCTACTCCCCGCAGGAAGGAATTGATTCCATGTCTGTGAAAAAACAAAACTACTCACTCATCAGGGAATAGTGCCGACGAGAAGTGACTTGGATCACATATCAAAGTGATCCGTAACTAACACAACAAACATTACCCTGAGACAAGCATCATCCTGTCATCACCTCAGGATTAAGGTCAAACCATATATGATCATCTAATGATTTAATAAGATTTCTTGATTACGGAATTATATCAAGAAATACAGATTAAATCGGTCCATTCCTATATGAATGCCATCATATATAAATGCCCCACTTAGGTACCTTCTACCGACAGTCCGGATAAGACTATCACACCTTAAGGTGTTCTAGGCGCATTATTGGTGTTTTGATCATGAGACCCTAAACTCTGAATAAGTTCACCACGGACTAACAGTTCAAGTATATCACGACTAACTCAATCCTCACGAGCATGTCATACACTGTGTTAAGTGGTTACATACTGATATACTTAGGGTTTGCAGTAGTGTATACTTTATAAGCACACAGGAAATAATAAGATGAATAATAAAATCTATCATTATTAAATCAAAAAAATTTACACAAATTGTCTTTCGGGCACTACATCTAACAATCTCCCACTTGCACGAATGACAAGTAATAATTGTTTTAGAGCACACCCTATCTTTATTACAGCAAGGACTACATCTCCCACTTGATCTAAAGCAAATGTCTCATGTCCCTAATACCCATGTTTTCCAAGTGCCTCGAAAAGACTTCTATGGAAAGCGTCTTTGTGAACGGATCAGCAAGGTTGTCGGCTGAGGGGATTTTCATGACGGAAATGTCTCCTCGTTGAGCAATCTCTCTAATCAAATGGTATTTCCTCTCCAAATTCTTTGACTTCTGGTGACACCGGGGTTCTCTGGAATTCAACACGGCCCCATTGTTGTCACAGTAGAGATGTATCAGATGTTCTGGATTTGGGATTACTCCTAAATCTCCCAGGAACTTCTTGAGCCTTACCGCTTCCTTAGCTGCCTCAGAGGCCGCTATGTATTCGGCTTCCATAGTCGAGTCGGCTGTGCTGGTCTGCTTGACGCTCCTCCAGACTACTGCTCCACCTCCCAGAGTAAACACTGAGCCTGGTGTCGATTTACGATCACCCTTATCTGATTGCAAGTCAGAATCAGTGTACCATGCTATATCCAGGTTCGCACCCGAATATACAAGCATATCCTCATTCTCTTAAGATACTTGAGAAGATTCTTCACCGCTGTCTAGTGCTCCAAGCCTGGATTTTACTGAAAATGGCTGACCAAGCCCACGCCGTAGCAGATGTCTGGTCTAGTACACAGCATAGCGTACATCAGACTACCAACAGCCAAAGCATATGGTACTCGTCCCATACTCTCTATTTCCTCAAGTATCTGAGGACACTGTTTCTTAGAGATTTGAATGCCGTGACGGATTGGTAGGAAACCCTTCTTTACATTCATCATGCTATAACGCAACAACATCTTATCTATGTAAGATGCATGGGATAGAGGCAACATCCTGTTCCTCCGATCCCGTATAACTTGGATCCCTAAAACATAACTCGCCTCTCCCAAATCTTTCATTTGGAACTGCGTGGATAACCAATTCTTCACATCTGACAACATCCCCTTATTGGGTCCAATTAGCAGAATGTCGTCAACATACAACACTAAGAACGCCACCTAATCTTTGACGACCTTCTTGTATACACAAGGCTCATCAAAGTTTTGTTCGAAACCATACAACTTGATGGTTTCATCAAATCTATGATTCTAAGACCTAGAAGCTTGGTTCAACCCATAAATGGACTTGAGCAACTTGCACACTTTGTGCTCTTGGCCTTTCTCGATGAATCCTTCTTGTTGCTGCATATATATTTCCTCGTCAAGATAGCCATTAAGGAATGTTGTCTTAACATCCATCTGCCAGATCTCATAATCTAGACATGCAGCAATCAAAAGGAGGATCCGAATGGACTTCAGCATTGCCACGGGGGAGAAGGTCACTTCATAGTCGATTCCCTCTCTTTGTGTAGCCTTTGGCCACTAGCCGAGCTTTGAAGGTTTCAACCTTTCCATCCACTCCTCACTTTCTCTTGTAGATCCATTTACTGCCTATGGGTTTGACACTCCCAGGCAATCTACAAGTTTCCAGACTGAGTTAGAGTAAATAGACTCCATCTCCTGATTCATCGCATCAACCCACATGTCCTTATCAGAATCATCCGTAGCTCTGTGATAGGACACTGGATCATCCTCCACTCCTTCAGAGACGGCGACATTTTCCTTTGGTTTCATACCGTACCGCACTGGTGCCTGAGATACTCGGCGGTACGTCTGAGTGGTCTAGGACTGTCAGGGTTGTCAGGTGTATCAGTAGTGTTGTTATCCATGACACTGGGTGTCACCCGTGGTCTGACCTCGTCAGAAAGTAACTCCTCGAGTACAAATTTACTCTGAGGCTTGAAGTCCTTCATGTACTGATCCTCGAGAAAAGTGGCATTAGTCGAAACTATTACCTTATGATCTTCCGGATCATAGAAGAAACCTCCTCGTGTCCTTTTTGCATACCCTACAAATAGACATACTTTCGTACGTTCTTGCAATTTGATAGTCTTTTCCTCCAACACATGTGCAGGACACCCCCAAATATGGTAGTGACGCAAACTAGGTTTACCCCCACTCCATAACTCAATGGGCGTTTTCTTGACAGACTTTGACGGCACCACATTCAAAATGCGGACTGTTGTTTCTAGGGCATGTCCCCAAAAGGAAACCGGTGGTGACGTGTAGCTCATCATTGATCTAACCATGTCTATCAATGTTCTATTTCTCCACTCAGCAACTCCGTTTTGCTGAGGTATCCTAAGCGCAGAATGTTGGGAACAGATCCCCTGTTCCAAAAGATAGTCAGTGAATTCGGCATCTAAGTACTCACCTCCACGATCAGAGTGGAGGCATTTCAAAGACTTGCCTAGCTGCCTTTCGGCTTCTGCCTAGAATTCCTTAAACTTACCAAAAGTTTCGGATTTCCTGTGCAGTAGATAAACATATCCGAATCTCGAGTAGTCATCAATGAAAGTCATGAAATGCTCGAATCCGCCTCTAGCCTGTACATTCATCGGACCATACAGATCTGAATGTACCAATTCTAGAGGTTCTTTGGCCTTATTACCCTTTGACGTGAAGGGACGCTTAGTCATTTTTCCCTCCAGGCAAGATTCGCAGACTGGCAGTGAGTCAAGAGATAACTCACTTAAGGGACCGTCTTTGGCCAGTCTTTTGATTCTTTCCAAGGAAATATGACCTAGCCTAAGGTACCAAAGATATGTTTTATCTTCGTGAGAAACTTTATGCCTTTTAGCAGAACTTTGATGTGCTACTTTAAACATTTCAGTATTAAGCAGTGGAGTATCGGTTGGTTTAATGACATACAGTTGGTTTTCTAACATTACAGAACACAAGTTACTTCCATTTCTAGAAATAACAATCTTATTGTACTCAATAGGTAAAGAATACAATTGTTCTTGCAAAACAGACATATAAATTAAATTTCTTCTAAAATACGGAATATAAAAGACATGGTCCAATTTAAGGACTTTATTTCGAAACATTAAACGAAATACTCCACTTCTTTCACTGAAACTACTGCCCCGTTGCCAACTATCATCTTATGAGCCCCGTCCTCTAGCTCCTCATACGAACTAAGGATCTGCAAAGAAGAACAAACATGGTTAGTAGCTCCAGAATCCTGTATCCAAGTTGATACATCTTTAGCTACACTATAGGATTCCAAGACAAGTAAATTACCTCTCTTATCCTGCCTCTTGTTTGCCTGGACCTTCACCTCTTTGAGATACTTCAGGCAATGCTTGCGCCAATGCCCTACTTCTCCACTGTGAAAGCACTTACCCTTAGGTTTGGAAGGAGATGCCTTTTTCCCTTTCTTCTTCATGGGCTTCGATTTCTGTTCTTTTACAGGTTTGACCTTCGACTTTCCCTTTGTTCCAGAGGTTGACGATTTGGCCTCAGCCACATTGGCTTCGGCCTTCTTTTCCCCTTCTTGGGTTCTACTGTTAGAGTAGACACCCTCGAACACTTGCAGCTCGTTTATCAATCGTGTCAAGTCAAACTTAAGCTTGTTCATTACATAATTGGTCTTGAACTGGAGGAAATCCGGTGAGAGTGATTCGAGAATCATGCTCACTTGAGTCACTTCGTCAAACTTAGAACCGTGAGTCTCGGCATCAGTAAAGTAATTGATCATGTTCATCACATGACCCGTCACCGACTGACCCTTCCTTATTTTTGTGTTAACAGCCATCTTGACAGCTTCGTGTCGGGCTTGATCAGAAGGTACGCCAAACATGGAGGTAAGGCTCTGCATGATTTCTCTAGCAGTTGCAAAACCTTCACATTTGGTCCTAATGATTTCCAACATTGAAGCTAGCATGATGCCCCGCGCCTTGTAATCAGACTCACTCCACTTCTGCCGATTTTCTTTGTTGGCTTTTGAGGACTGGGCGGTAAGTGCTGGAATGTTCGAGGTTAGAACATGTTGAACATTTTCGAAGACGAGCACAACATTTAAGTTACTTTTCCACTTAGCGAAATTGGTTCCGGTCAACTTATCATTCAACATTAAAGAAATTTGCCACGACATGATGCTGTAAATAAATGACAGAAATTAAATTCAAATTATACACTACTAATGAATTTTAGGAACTATAAACTAAATGTATAGTCTATCCTACCTGTCCAAGGATCTAGTCTGACAGCTCAGTGCCGCCTTAGGGTAGGTCAAAGAGGTGATGACTAAATTGAGATCTTTCTTTCTAGATGATTAAAAGGGAATCGAACATCCAAATTTTAATCCTCGATTACCTTTCTTTTTCAGCCAAGGTATTACCAAAAATACCCATAATTAGTGTGACCTACTATTTCAGATTTTTAGGTAGACCGCGAGTATGCCGCCTTAGGGTCAGTCAGTGACCCGATGAGTACCTAAAATCCTATCCTTTCGGAGACCAAGCCTTGAATTTTGATAGCGGTGAAGGCCTTCCTTAGGGAGGCCGGTCCCAGGCCGGCACGAGACATCATCATTCTCTCACGTTGCTTGTGTCAACGGTAGAGGCTGTGGGGTCGGCTGTCGCCGTCCCCGCTCCTACTTAATATTTTGAAGAAGTGGTGGGTTTACTGATTTCGTTTTTGGACTTGATGTATCTTTAAGGAACAATAAATCATGGGCCCGAATGGTGTCGGTTATGTGGGCTAGCCCACCCGACCTATTCGTTGGAACATATGTGGCCATCGGACGGATCAGTGCTAGGGGAGCTCCGTTGAGCCGTAGTTGCTCGTCGGATAGCTCAGCCTTGCCGGACCCCCATGCAAACGCCACACGTGGAGGGTTAAGTCGATCAAGCCGTGGCTCAGTTTACTACCCAACCATGGTTTGACCATTTTCGAACAATATTCGCCCATAATTGTTCAATCCCTTAACATCAAATTTTCATGTAGACACTACGGACAAAAAACGCAATCTCGTCGAGGTTTCGGGATTTTTACTCCCTATGCTTTCGCAAGGTGGAATTCACCGAGAATCCATCACCTAACCATGACGATTGACAAAACCCGGAATCCTAGGTTTCCCTAATTAGTTTTTAATTAATATCATACAATTAATTAAAACTAATCGCGTGTTGTATACATGGCTAACTAATTTCTCGAATTAATTTTTACATGTATATGCATATGGAGTGGAATTCATGATGTGATGCATGTCATGGCAATTTTCCCGCTCTACACATATATCCTAAGCATGCATACTAGTGCGGAAAAAAAATCAAGATGGACCGTTGGCACCCCCACATCTAACCTATTTTCTAAGAATAAAATAAATTAAATTACAATCTTCAAATCTTCATCCGCATCTTGAATCGATCTTTACACGAACCACGAGCCACTAGCTTTGAAGGAGAGAAGGGGCCAATCCAAATTTTTTTTAATATATAAACTTATATATATCTGCCGAATAAAAATAAAAAAGTAAATAAATAAATAAAAAAAAAATTCCGCCGTTTTTTTAATTAAAAATAAATAAATTCCGACCTTACCAAAATAAAAAAAGATCACCGCCGGCCCCCTCTCCCAATATTCTTGGGATTCATCATCTTCATCTTCAAGATCTTCATGTCTTGAACACGGATCGATTACATAAAATTTACAAACTTTGCGGAAATTGCATAAAATTTAAATTACAATTCCTGTGCTTAATCGATACTAATCGAAAAAAAAACTACAATAGATCTAACAGTAAACAAGTGCCAACCCCAATCCATCTCTTCAACCACAACAACCAATCACACCAAAAATTATACACACATGAAATAAAATTTTTACATGCAATTCCACTCCTTTTAAATCGTTTATCTATGAATATAATTCATAAATCGTGGAACCTGGCTCCGATATTACATGAAGGATGTAGTTTCTTTGTGCGGCGGATGGATCACGATTTACAAATTACAATACATAAATAAAGGATCTATATTCCTACAAGGGGGTTTAGTATGTCTTACCAATAGTAGGAAGAGAAGCCAAGATCTTCCAATGTGTTCTCCAAACGGTGGTTGGTGGACACCAATTCTTGGTACTAGAACCTCCTTGATATGCTTCCAAGAAAAACTGCAAGTTTTTCTTCAACTAGAAACCCAAGACAAGAAACAAGTTTTTTTTCTCTCTGTTTTGTGTGTGTATGTCAAAAAAAATTCTTCTCACATATGTCTTGGAAGAACTCTCTTTATATAGGAGAGTAAATCCTTGGCCTCCAAGTTTCTAATTAATTAAAAAAGAAATCACAATAAAAGATAATTCCATTTATAAAAGATTGTGATTAATCAATCAATCAATTACAAATCAATTATCTTTTATTAATTAATTATCACACAAGAAAATCAATTCTTGCACTTTATGACATGGGAGGCGCCACACCTAGGGTTTTAGGCCCATAGAAAATGTCTTTTCTGTGTATTATATTATTTAGTCCAACTAAATAATATTTCGCAAATCAATTAATTGGCCCATCCAATTAATTATCACTAAAGCCCAATAACAAGAAAAATACCCGAATTACAGGACCTATATTGGGGACCATGGACCTACAACCAGTAGCTCCAATAATTAAGTAAAATATTCATCGAACAGAATATTCATACTTAAATTATTAACTCCGGGATTACGCCACCAAAAACCCGAAACTGAACTTTACCAATTATAGATATATATACTTACACTCAACCCTATGAGTAAATAAGCGTCCACTGATATAATCACTACATATAGACTAACACTCCATAGACTGTCCATTCTGAGTGGGAAGTCTCCGTGAACCCGACTCAGAATATCTTATTCTTATTTATCATTAACCTCATTGTGATTAATTAGTTCACCTATCTGACTAGTAGCTAATTAGTCTAATATGAACTCGGCCCATCGATCATTTTTTAGGGCTAACAAATAAGGGGACTATCTATTTACTCCCCACATGAAGGTATGGATTCCATGTCTGTGAAAAACCAGAACTACTCACTCATCAAGGAATAGTGCCGACGAGAAGTAACTTGGATCACATATCAAAGTGATCCGTAACTAACACATCAAACATTATCCCGAGACAAGCAGCATCATGTGTTCACCTCAGGATTAAAATCAAACCATATATGATCATCTAATGATTTAATAAGATTTCCTAATTACAGAATTATATCAAGAAATATAGATTAAATCGGTCCAGTCCTATATGAATGTCATCTTATATAAATGCCCCCTTAGGTACCTTCTACCGATAGTCCGGATAAGACTATCACACCCTAAGGTGTTCTGGGCGCATTATTTGTGTTTTAATCATAAGACCCTAAAATCTGATTAAGTTCCCCACGGACTAATAGTTCAAGTATATCACCACTAACTCAATCCTCACGTGCATGCCATACACTGAGTTAAGTGGTTACATATTGATATACTTAGGGTTTGCAGTAGTGTATACTTTATAAGCACATAGCAAATAATAAGATGAATTATAAAATCTATCATTATTAAATAAAAAATAATTACATAAATTGTCTTTCGGGCACTACATCTAACAGTAGCATCTTCAGTTGTGTTACGGGCTTCAATCTCAGGAACAAATGAGGTTTCATTGGTAGCATTAACTCGTTTGACAACTTTCTATGTTTCAGTTTCGCTAGTTTCTTCTTTAACAACAACTTTCTGAGCAGCTTCTATAGGTTCAACAACATGTCTTTCTTCAGCTTTCTCAGTGGCTTCTTCTGTAGGTGCTTTCTCTTGATTTACGTCAATTTCTTCATTAAGATTGACCACTACTTGCTGAACAGATTTCTCAGCTTTTTCTTTCTTTTCTGACTGAAGGGAATGCTGAGTAAAGTCAGCAGATACTCTCTGCTGATAGTATGAAGACACAACAGCCTGCTGATAGTATGAAGACACAATAGCCTGTTGAGTAATCTAGTGTAGTGTAATGTAGAAAGCGCTTATTCAAATATAGTTTGTTGTAACCGTTTGTAATTTACGTCTAACTGATTCATGAGGTGTATGAAGTTATAAATACCCCATGATCAGCTACGTTGTATTCCAACTTGTTATTTTCAGTTCCTCAATAATAATTCCGCATTTTACTTTAAGTTTATTATTCTATAAACTTCATCATGGCATCAGAGCAGAAATTTGAGAATGTCTGAATGTTTTCCTTTATTTTTCTCTGAGGTTTTTGAAGAATCTTGAGAGTGTTCTTCATCTTTTCTGTGTTTTCCAATTTCTTGGGAGTAATTGTGAGCATTTCCTTCTTCTTTTTTTATCATTTCTTGATCGTTTTTCCTTGATATATCATTGTTTTGAAAATAATTTGGAGTTCTTTATAGACATGGCAGCTAAGAAACAAGAAATAAGTCCCTCCAATCCGTTTTATGTTCATCCTAATGAGATTCCGTCTCTGGTTCTTATCCATCCATTGATGAATGACAACAACTATAATCCATGGAAAATGTCTATGGAGATGGTGTTAATTTTCAAGAATAAAATTGGCTTCGTAGATGGCACAATTAAAATGCCAGAAGCGGATTCAGCAGATTTCCATGCATGGAGACAAAGTGATACAATGGTGAGATCATGGATCTTGAATCCTGTAGAGAACACCATTTCCCAAAGTTTAATGTACTTCAAAAGTGCACATGCAGTTTTAAAGAATCTTGCAGCTAGATTTTCTAATGCTGATGCCGTGAGGCTCTCAGATCTTCTTGAGGAGATGCATCTGCTGAAGCAAGATACAGATTCATTCAATCAATATTTCACAAAATTGATGGTTCTCTGGGAAGAAATCAAGACCATCTGGCATGTATCCGTTTGTTCTTGTGATCCGCAATGTCACTGCAATGCAATTACCACACTAATGGATCATATGGAGATTGAACATGTTATGAAATTCATGAAAGGTTTAAGGGATGAGTTTGAACCGATAGACTCCCAAGCATTGCTGATGGTACCTTTTCCAGAAATCCAGGATGCTTTTGCCATGGCAATCAAATTTGAAAGACAGAAATTGTATGTGGCTAACAATGCCAAGAATCAAGATTCTATGACTCTCTTGTCTCAAAAGAATGGACAGAGGAAAAACCAAACAGTCAGCAGACCAAGTTCCGTGACTGTTGTAAACGCAAGACCTAGAAATCCCAAGAAGATGCAATGTAGTTTTTGTGGATTTAACTGTCATACAGAGGAGCCTGTTACAAGAAACATGGCTACGGTTTCAAGTCTAGAAGAGCTAATTTGCTAAAGGAAGAACATGCAGGAGAAGAAGACCAGGCCCAAAATAGGTCTGTTGGACCGGGGTTTCCAAATCTTACTGCACAGCAACTTGACAAGTTGATGGCTCTGCTGAGTTTTTATCCTCTTAGACATGAAGGATTTTTTGTAGGCCAACCTGCTGATTGTTACACACTACTCACCTGCAACAGGGACATGTGATTTAAATTTAGTAAGATCTATACAATGGATCTTGGACTCTAGTACTACATATCACATTGTAGGATCATTAGATTTGTTAAGTAATCCAAAACTTTCATCTGATATAAAAATGGGGTTACCTAATGGAAATAATGTTTATGTTACACATATAGGACAAGTAAGGGTAAACTCTTAGCTGGTCCCACATGATGTTTTTTGCATTCCTGGTTTTAAGTATAACTTTTTACCATTACCTTCTTTTAGTAATCATAAAATAGGTGTAGCTATTTTTTCTACTAACAAGTGTGTTTCGTAGGACAAGAACAAGAAAATGATTGGTTCAGCTGAATTACATAGAGGACTCTATGTCATGGATAAACAAACAGACTTTCTCATCTTTATGATGTAGAGAATCAAACTTTATCTGATAGATTAGATGATGCCTTTTTATGGAACTGAATACTAGGACACTTGCCAGATAAGAGCCTGCAAGTAATTAGTTCACAGTCTGTTGATGTCAAATTTTGCAGTCATGATCTTTATTATGTTTTCCCTATGGCCAAATTAAAGAAAAAACCATTTTCATTCAGTACAACTGTTGCAAATTGATGTTTTAATCTTGTTCATATGGATATTTGGGGTCCTTTGAAGCAATATAATGTGAATGGAAGACAATATTTTATCATAGTTGTAGATGAAGTTTCTAGGTTTACTTGGGTTTTTCTTATGAGGCACAAATCTGAAACTTCTGACCTTGTTAAATCTTTTGTTAAATTTGTTTCTACTCAGTTTCACAAAGTTATTAAAGTTATTAGATCTGACAATGGAGCTGAGTTCCAACTCAATGACTTTTGTGCTCACCAGGGCATCGTACATCAGACATCTTGTGTCAGCACACCTGAACAAAATAGTATTGTTGAAAGGAAACATTAGCATCTGCTGAATGTGTCTAGGGGACTAGGGTTCCAGTGTAATTTACCCATTGAATATTGGGATTTCAGTATTTTACATGCTGTAAAATTAATTAATGCTACACCCACAACACTGCTGAATGAAAGCACTCCACATGAGGTGATTTAAGGCACTAAACCAGACTTTTCTTTGTTTTAGTTTTTGGTTGCCTTGTTTTCACTTGGATACTTCAGTAGTACAGGAAAAAATTTGACTCAAGATGTAGGACTTGTGTCTATCTTGGGAATTCAAATACATCTAAGGGTTCTATTCTTTTAGACATTACCAACAGAGACATCTTTGTTGCTAGAAATACTCAATTCCATGAGACTTCTTTTCCTCTATTTCAACAGGTATTATAAAAGGCTAGATATCTTGCTTACATATCCGTTCCTTCACCAGTAACGGATAGTTTTGATGATTTGCTGAATGACTCAGCAAACCAACCGGACATAGGGTCAGTTGTAGCTGAGGCATCTAATGAAGAGCGTGCACCAGTTAAACTGGCACCTGAAACCACACAATTAAGAATGTCCACAAGAACAAGGAAATCACACACCTTTTATCAAGGAGGTTCTCATACTTTTCAGCAGACCCCACATATTGTTAGGAACATTTTATTATGTTTTGATGATGGCCATACTAGCTATTATAACAGGCCTGAAATAAGTTAGAATTATCTTTATAAGTCTTCACTTAGAGTCTGACATGTTGTATAAGTTGAGTCAGCAAAGTATTGTACTAGTTAGTAGGACGGCTAAGTAAAAATAGATACCTGACAAAGTGAAGCCATCCAAGTACCAGCAGAGAAGCATGAAGACATTTTGGTCTGACTTATAACCAAGGAAGTATGTGATGACCTTGGATAAGTCTAAGAAATGAAATACATTTTCAAATATGGTGTACACTGATCTCACCCAAATGAAGGATCAGTGAAGTACAAAAAGTACTCGAAAGAATTAAATAAAACAACAATGCAGTAAACCGGCAAAGTAAACTGACTTTCGGTTGAAGATAGAGCAGTGAAGGAAGAACCAAACAGCCAAGTCAGAAGAATCACTTAACCGTTCAGGGAACGGCCAAGTAAACTTTACTCATTCATATTTAAAATTATGAAGATCAAGCATTAAATGCACAATCAATTGAGGATCAATCAATGATGGATTTTCTGATAAATGTTTGAGGAAAAATATGATCACTGAAATCAATGAGAACATAATTAAGGGGTGATCAAGAATTAAATCAAGGATTATTCTCCACATTAAATAGCCATTGGACCGAAATTCAAATCAAGGATTATCAAGGCTATAAATATAAGGCATTGACAAACAAGAAAAACAATGATTGAATCTGATAAGAAACAAGCAAAAGCTCTATCAATTTGAAAAGCCTTCTATATGTACTTAAAAGAGACATCTAGAGATCAACTCAAAAATCAGAGCTCAAATTCCACATCAAGCACTGAGATTGATCACAAGTGTGTGAATCCAATTCACATCAACTGAGGCAATTGAATCAGAGGAATCTGAGAAGGTTTTCTCAACCTTTGTGATAGCTGCCAAAAGATTTGTTCTGAAGAAGCAGTGATAGAGACAGAGTCACTAAAGCTATTGAAGCCAGGGAGTGATAGTCTTAAAGATTGTGAAGCTTGTGTAGTCAAGGATAATCATACTATTGTATCTGTGAATACGATAGTGAATTCCTCCAATCATCACAGGAGAAGAGTGGATTAAGGGATTACACCATCCTGAACCACTATAAACCTTTGTGTCTATTTACTTTCAGCAATTTACTTTACAACACTTCATTTCATTACATACTCTATATCTTTGATTGCATAATCTACTTTGAAACAACATTTTAAGAAGGGACTTATCCACTGCCCAAAAGCTTTTAAATACAAGAAATGTTTTTGAAACTCCACTATAGTCATTCACTCTCTGACTATAGTTTTACCCTTCTCTGGGACCAACAATTGATATCGGAGCAGTGTTCCTAGTATCAGAACATGTTCAGATCTAATTTCTGGTTACAAGGAGGTCATATATTTTCAAAGTAGTTTTCAAACTTGTGCTTTCTATATATATCTATTATTTGTACTTATGGATTCCTCAAATTTCAAGGAAAAGAAATATATAAACTCAAGGAAGATTGGACCAAAGATGACAGAGAAGTGCAAATCTAGATTTTGCTGCAAAAGACATGATCTTGAAGACTCTGGACAGTAACATGTTCATGAGGATCAAAGATTGCAAAATAGCAAAGGAGATGTAGGACAAATTAGCATTGATCAATGAAGGATCAGAAGCAGTTTAAGAAAACAAATTATCTGTTGCAAAATAGAAATTTGAGATCTTCAAAATGAAGACTGGTGAATCCATTGATCAGATGGATAACAGATTTTCAAGCTTCATCAGTGAACTGCAACAACT
Organism: Gentiana straminea; assembly: GCA_036785695.1. Lineage (NCBI taxonomy): Eukaryota > Viridiplantae > Streptophyta > Magnoliopsida > Gentianales > Gentianaceae > Gentiana > Gentiana straminea. The sequence continues at coordinate 141,643 of JAVUPR010000398.1, read as the reverse complement.
TGGACATACATATCCACATAAGGAAGTCTGTCTAAAAATCTTGAGAGGCTTACCTGAGAAATGGAAGATCATCACATCAGTAATCAGAGGGACAACAAATCTTGCAAACACTGAAACCTTGACTCTGATGTCTCAATTAAAGGCTAATGAATTTGAGTTGAACGGTGAAGATAGTACACCATCAAAGAAAAACAGCTGACACAAATGGAAAAGAGACACAGGAGCTGAAGGAACATGTAGCTTTACTGGTTAAACGTTTTGACAGGTTTAGCAAGAAGAAGCAATTCAAAGAAGGTTCATCGTCAAACAAGAAGTCTTGCTCAAGCAAAGACATGAAGAAAAGGGATGATGAATACAGATGCTTCAACTGTAAGAAGAAAGGTCATTTCAAGGCTGATTGCCCTGAAGAAAAAGATAAAGATGAGGATAACAAGAAGTATAAGAAAACTGAAAAGAGAAAGAGTAAGAAGGGACTCAAAGCTGAAAATAGCAGTGAAAGGAATGAAGAATCATCTGAAAATGAGTCTGATGTTGATGAAGCTAACAGCTCAGACAATGATAAGGCTTACTTATGCCTTATGGCTAAAGAATCAAATGAAACAGAGGTAACTTCTAGTTCATACTCATCATCAATAGAATCCACATCTGACACTGCACAATCCTCTATTCTCCCATTAGATTCTGCAAACCTAATCTAAAATCTAATGAGTAAATTTGAAAAAATTGAGATGACTCATGAAATTCTAGAACAGGAGTGTGAGCAACCGAGAGAGGAACATAGAAGGCTTAAAGAAGAACTGGATAAACTAAAAGCTGAACAAACAAGTAAGGAAGTAAACTCACCTGATCAACAAACAGCAGATGTACATACATTTGGTGTTGAAAGACCAGCTGAGAAAACCTCCCTACCAGTTAGATCACCATTGCACCACTTAGTGCACCAGCTTACAAACCCCCAAAAAAGTTTGGATCCAGATCTGGTCTTGGCTACAACAGTCAGGATGAAAATAGAAACAATAGACAACACAATTCTGATTCCAGGACCAAGAGTGGACCAAAATTCAGAAAAGGACAGATCACAGTTTCTACCACTCATCCAACCGGTGAAGTCAAAACCTAGTGTAGTGAAACAGCAGAGTAAATCTTCAATCCAGCCAAATAAAGGCAAAGGAGTTCAGAAAGGTAAGGGAAGACTTTACCCTTCTGAGGATGATTGGATTATTACACCCCCAATATATAAGAAGAAACCATTTTATAACATGCATCATGTGTTCAAGAAAAGCCAGCCAAGGCATATTCCTGGACACAAGAAGCAGCATGGAAATAAGTTTCCTTATAAATATTGGAGAGTGAAAGAGGATGCAAATGTACCAAAAAGTAGAGAAAAGTATCAGAATACCTTTAGGAGAAACACTAGAAGTTATTCTGCCATGCCTTATACATATGAACTTGATGACTTTAATTATCCAAAAAGAAGATCCTTTGGATACACACTAGGAGTAGGAGGCATGACTGCTAATAGGTATGGACCCAAACAGTGTTGGGTACCTAAACAAAATTAATTTGTTTTGTAGGATGTCTGGTACATAGACAGTGGATATTCCAGACACATGGCAGGGAACAAGGGATGGCTCACTAACTTCAAAGCTTTTGATGGACCCAAAGTTACTTTTGGAGGCAAAGAAAACCCTAGTAAAATTAAGGGGGAAGTCATAATGCTCAAAAACAGATTGAAAATTCAAAATGTGGCTTATGTTAAAGGACTGAATTTCAATCTACTAAGTATCAGTCAATTTTGTGACAAAGGTTACAATGTGCACTTCAACAAGGAAGGATGCAAAGTGATTCACAGCCAAACCAATACAGCTGTACTTGCAGGAAGAAGAGAAGATAACATGTATGTAGTAGATTGGAAGACAACAAGAGCAGAAACATTTTTGCTTGTCAAAAGTAAACAATCAACCAGCTTGATTTGGCATAGGAGATTGAATCATCTCAACTTCAAAACTATCAACACACTGTCAAAGAACAAGTTAGTAGAAGGCTTACCAGATATCACATTCAAGAAATAAAGTCTATGTGATGCATGTCAATAAGGGAAGCAAATCAAAAGCTCGTTCAAGTCAAAGCCCTATCAATCAACAACAAGAATTTTACATCTGTTACATATGGACCTGTTTGGAACAGTCACACCAGTTAGTGTAAGTTGAAAGAAATACACTATAGTAGTGGTGGATGACTTTTCCAAATTCACCTGGACCATATTCATGAACAAGAAAAGAGAGACACTCAAAAAGTTGCCAGACTTGCTAAGAAGAATACAAAATGAGAAGGAACTGAAGATCATAAAGATCAGATCAGATAGAGGCACAGAGTTTCTAAATGAAATTATCAGAACCTACTGTGAAGAAAATGGAGTACTGCATCAACTATCAGCAGCAGGGACTCCACAACAGAATGGTGAAGCATAAAGAAGAAACATGACACTCAAAGAAGTAGAAGAACAATGATTGCAGAAGCATGATTGCCAAAGAGATTTTGGGCTGAAGCAGCAAATACAGCATGCTATACTCAAAACAGATCAATCATCAACAAACAACATGGAAAAACTTCATATGAAATATGGAATGGAAGAAAACCTAACATCTCACATTTGGATATGTTTGGATCAAAATGTTTTGTTTTGAACATGAATCAGCTGCATACTTTTGATGAAAAAGCTGATGAAGCAATCTTTATGGGATACTCAGACACTAGCAAAGCTTTCAGAGTGCTCAACAAAAGAACTTTGGTGATTGAAGAATCAATTCATGTAGTCTTTGATGAACCAAAAACAAATGGAGAAAGCCTCCAAGAACTTGAAGAAGAAGCAGGTCAAAGACAAGTTTATATGAATACAACATTACCAGCTACCATTCTGAATCACAATTTTGGAAATCAAGATGAGCCACCTGTCAATACAACAGAAGAAGCACCAGCACAAGAATATGATGTTGATGCACAAACTGAAGTTGTGGAAGCTACTAGTCAAGAGCAACTTCAACCTGACCTCATCTGGCTAAGAGATCATCCTGAAGATCAAGTCATTGGAGACATTCACACAGGAGTCAGAACCAGAAGACAACTGGAGAATATTCTGATATGTTTTCTATCACAAGTGGAGCCCAAAACAATAGATGATGCAATCCAAGATGCTGATTGGATTACAGCCATGCAAGAAGAAGTAAATGAATTTGAAAGAAATCAAGTCTGGGAAGTTGTTGACAGACCCAACAAAGCCAACATCATTGGAACAAAATGGGTATACAGAAACAAGATGGATGAACAAGGAACAGTTGTCAGAAACAAAGCAAGGCTAGTTGCTACAGGCTACTCTCAAGGAGAAGGAATAGATTATGATGAAGCCTTTGCCCCAGTAGCAAGATTGGAAACAATCAGACTCTTTCTAGCCTTTGCAGCCCACAAAGACTTCAAAGTTTATCAAATGGATATCAAGAGTGCATTTCTGAATGGACTTTTGGAAGAATAAGTATATGTGGAACAACATCCTTGTCTTCAACTCAATGGAAAAGTAGATAAAGTATACAAGCTCAAAAAGGCACTTTATGGACTTAAACAAGCAACCAGAGCTTGGTATGAAACACTATCACAATTCTTAATCAATAATGGATTCAAAAAAGGAACTATTGATAAGACTCAATTCAAGCTTGAGGAAGGAACAAGCACCTTGTTAGTCCAAATCTATGTTGATGATTTTATCTTTAGATCAAAAGATGAGAAGCTATGTCAGAAATTTGTAAACTGAATGAAAAGCAAATTTCAGATGAGTATGATGGTAGAATTAAATTACTTTCTTGGACTACAAGTAAAGCAAGTGAAGGATGGCATCTTTATTAATCAAGCCAAGTACACAAAGGACTTGATACACAATTATGGTATGGATAAAAGTGGCACATCTGATACACCAATGTGTGCAAGAGTTATTCTTGGAAAAGATGAAAATGGAAAGGATGTTGATCAGAAGCTTTATAGAGGAATCATTGGATCCCTACTTTATCTAACGGCAAGCAGACCTAATATAACATTTATAGTAGGAGTATGTGTAAGATTTCAAGCTCATCCAAAAGAATCACATCTTCTAGCAGCCAAAAGAATAATCAAATATCTGAAGAACGCCATCAATGTTGGAATTTGGTTTCCAAAAGATGGAGGATTCAAGTTGATATCATATTCATACTCTGATTATGATGGATGCAAGATAGATAGATAAAGCACCTCTAGAACCTGTCAAATGCTAGGTAGAAAACTAGTATCATGGTTTAGCAAAAAGCAAAATTTTATATCTACATCAACAGCAGAAACAGAATATATAGCAGCATGCAGTTGCTGTGCACAAGTACTATGGATCAGACAACAGCTAAGGGATTATGGAATGGAGGAGAAGACAAATCCAATTATGTATGACAACACAAGTGCAATTTCTATCACTGAAAATCCAGTATTACATTCAAGAACAAAACACATTGATGTGAGACATCACTTTATCAGAGATCATATGGGAAAAGGGGATGTTATTCTAAAATACATACCCACTGAAGATCAATTGGCTGACATCTTCACAAAACCACTCTGTCATTAAAGATTTAGTAAATTGTGAATTGAGTTGGGAATGATAGAAATTGACTAAGGAGCAGCTAACTGGAGTAATCAGCTAAGTAACTTCACCAGCTGACTGAACCTTTTCCGTTATGAGTAAACTCATGTGGCAGGTAAGGCATTGGTACTCAGCGAAGTCAACTACACTGATTTTTAGGAATAGTTATATCAGCAGCTTAGTGAAGAAGTCACTAAACCGGCTTAGTGACCAGCAAGGTCACTCCACCGAAATATGCATTGGAGTAAACAACAAACTAAGTGCGAACTAAATCAGTTTTACACACGTGGAAAATCAAGTAGTTATGGAGGATTATACTGTGGAAAAATTACACATGTGGAGATCAATTCATAATCGTGAAGGTTACTATATTATTTTTCGAATTACAATCGCCTCGTTTGCCAGGATTTATCATTACTTACCTAAATCCACTCCCCCACTACACTCAAATGCCATGATTTATACACATAAAATCATGCCATTACGTCACAAAATCCTTCCATATTCAACTACGTTCACACTACCAAAAATCATCCTATTTAAACCACACTTAGAGATTTTTCAGAAATCTTTACATTCTCTTGCAAATTATAAGCTCTACTCTCTCTGCAAAATCAAAGCCTTCTCTAAATCTCAATATCAGTCAAAAAATGGCTTCATCCTCTTCAACCACCCAAACTGGAAAACAATATGGGAAGTCAATTGCCAGTAGATCGTTCTTTCAAGAAGAAAACTACTTAAAACTATGTGGAAATGACGAAGACGCGCAAAGAGTGACAAGTAGATGCTAAAACCTAAGATTTTTGACTTTTCTCAATCCCCCTATTAAGGACATTTGTTATGAAAGCCTCATCACCTTCTGGAATACAATCAAGTTTGTTTCTGGGCTCTTTGCTAAAGATGGCATCGAATTGGGTGAGGTCCGGATCGTTACAACTGTCAATGGTACGGAAGTGGATATTACGGCCAAGGTAATTCGCAAACACCTTAAACTCTCTAATAAAGGTCAATCAAAGGTGGCTCTTGTCCCAAAAAACTTGGATGAATTCTGGTTAAAAATTGCTAAACCGGCAAACCCAAGCTCTAAGAAACTCAACCATCTTACATCCACCTTGAAGAAACCCTTCAATGAATTCAGTGCTTTAGTTGGAAAAACAATTGAAGGAAAGCTAGGGGCCAATAATGCCATGACAGAGGTTAGAATGCGTCTGATAGGAATCATCTACAACAGTCTGAAGTTCAATTGGGCCAACTATTTCTTTCTAAGAATCAAAGAGCAAATCCAAGGAGAGGCCAATGCGGCCAAAAAGGGGCTCGCAGAAGGCAAGAAGAAAAAGGGACGCTTTTGGGTGAAAAAGTCCTATGGGAATCAATTACACTATCTGTTGCAATGTCTGCAAGTCCCTGTTGTAAAACTTCACAAACTACATGAATCCAAAATAATGTTTACCTATGTCAAACAGACAAAGAAAGCAGAAGGAGGGAAGCGCAAGCAACCCAGCAGAATCACAACTGGTTAAAGAAAGAAACTAAAAGTTCAAAAAAATCTGGACAAAGAGGAGTTTGGAAAATTAATTGATGAAGCAGAAGAAGAGGAATCAGAAAAAGGAGCAGAGCTACAAGAGGAAGAAAGTGGAAGTGAGGATGAACAACTTCAAAATGAGGAAGTTGCCAGAGACACTGGAGATGATGATGAGAAAACTCCAGAAGAACCAGCACTGATGTCTGCAACTAATATTGATGATCAAATTGCAGCATATCTTCAATGAAAATAAGGTGACTCAAGACTTCAGCTTCAAGACTCAGAACACATGCTTGCTAAGGAGGCTTGGTTCTTTGATTTTTTGGGGATCACAACCCTGGTTGGTGTACTGGATGAATCCCCACTATGGGACATGGTTGATGCTGCAAAAGCAAAACTACCCCTGACTTCTGACAACGACAATGATGAATCAGCTGATGATGGTGATAATGATGATGATAATGGTGATAATGATGATGATCACGGTGCTGATCAAAATGATGATGGTATGGATCCAAAAGCTACTGAGGACCAAGACAAAGAAGTTGAACCACTAGTTGATGTAATTGATGATAACATTTTCTTAAGCTCTTTTCTACAAACACATGAATCAGCAAAGTCAACCCCACCGGCTACGACAACACCTCAGCAACTGTCTATTGACTCTCTGGCTGAACCAACTACAGTATTGGACACGGCTCAACTGCTGCAACACCAGTCAAGACAACCCTTGGCACACAAAAAGGGGGAATAGGAGACAGTGCTGCACCAGAACTCACATCTACTCAAGTACTTGAAGAAGTAGAAGGTGGTGTAGATGTTACTCAACCAGAAGCACAGCACCAAAAACCAGTTGAGGTTCCTCCCACAATGCAACATCAAGACATAGGCCAGCAAACCAAACCAGAACCAGCTACTATCCGTCACAAGTTTACCCAAATGAACAGTGGCATATCAAATGGGACCTTTGAAAGGGCAGCAGAATTGTTGGCTGAGGAACTGGACCATCAAGAAATGTATCTCAGATCTATGACTCTGGCATTTAAAGATGAAAGGCATTCCATAGAGAAAAGGTTTCAAGCTGTTGCTGAGTACATTGATGCACAAAACATTGTTGTGCAAAGACAATGTGACTTGATGAAACAGTTAAACCTCAATATCACCAACAATCTTAGGACTCAGACATCACATTTCTCAAGAAAATGAGTCCATGCCACTTGCTTTTGGCACCAGATTTCGAAGTGTAACCCAGAAGCTGACTGATCATGATTCACAGTTCATATCCATTGAGTACAAACTGGACACTCTGATTGGTACAACTGAAGCCACAAACAGTATCTTACTACAGCAAAGGGATGATGCTGCCAAAAAGGGGGAAAGAAGTGATAAGCATGAAGAAGGATCAACAGTCAGACCCCCAACCTTCACTGAGGAGCAGCTAAGAGCAAGGGACAGAGAACTAAGAATTCGAAATGAAACTGAAGAACAACTAAGAAAAACAAGAGAGGAGAGGGAAAAGATAGCAAATGAACTATGCGTAGGTTTCCTCATCCCATCCAAAGAATAGATGATGATAGAGATAGATCAGGTAGACGACAAAAGCCTGGATCAAATCAGCAACGAGGATCAGCAAGCCAACACAGATTCAACACTGGTAGAGGTAACACCAGTAGAAGAAGTAGCAGCACCAGATATGCTGGTGAGAAAAGAACATTTACTACTCATAGATACAGGGAAGAATATGATGCTGAAGTACTAAATAACATAAGAGAGTCCAAGACGGAGCATGGGCAGACTGGCTAAGCTATCAGGATGAGAGGATGAGAACTGTTATGGCCAAAATTTAGAATGATGTTAAGAGACAGCATACTGGATCCCACTCAGCCAGTAGACCAAGTACAGCCATACCCCTCTCTGCAAAAGGACCAGAAGATTTGCCCAGTGAATAGCAAGAAGATTTCAATTACATGGCAAAATTCTTCAATCCTATGGGGAAAATGAACCAACATGAACAATGGGGGCTGTTCAAGAATATTTTGTTTGCTGGCCATACATTGCTGAAGCTAGGGATATACTTGAAAAATACTTTGGAGAACCTAGGGCAAACGAGACTATGCCTGATTTTCACAGGCTCTTTGACAAGAGGATATTTCATGGAGTCTCTGAGTATACTGCTATGGCATACTTGAAGTGGAAGTTTCCTGAACTCAATTGGAAAGATATGGATGAGGTCTAGAACACAAAGTTCAAGAGGTACAAAGCCGAATTGTGCAAAATATAATTGTGGTACTCTGAATATGGTTTAAACCAACATTTCTTATTGCCCTTGAATGGATGAATAAAATTTTGAGTTTTATTCTGTAGTTTATTATGAAACTATTATACACTTATGTTCAGGCTTATGAGAGTTTTGGCATCATCACAAAGGGGGAAATTGTTAAGAACATTTTATTATGTTTTGATGATGGCCATACTAGCTGTTATAACAAGCCTGAAATAAGCTAGAATTCTTCGTATAAGTCTGTACTTAGAGTCTGGCATGTTGTATAAGTTGAGTCAGAAAAGTATTGTACTAGTTAGTAGGGCGGCTAAGTAAAAATAGATACCTGACAAAGTGAAGCCATCCAAGTACCAGTAGAGAAGCATGAAGACATTTTGGTCTAACTTATAACCAAGGAAGTCTGTAATGACCTTGGATAAGTCTAAGAAATGAAATACATTGTCAAATATGGTGTACATTGATCTCACCCAAATCAAGGATCAGTGAAGTACAATAAGTACTCGAAAGAATTAAAGAAAACAACAATGCAGTAAACCGGCAAAGTAAACTGACTTTCGGTTGAAGACAGAGCAGTGAAGGAAGAACCAAATAGCCAAGTCAGAAGAATCACTTAACCGTTCAGGGAACGGCCAAGTAAACTTCACTTATTCAGATTTCAAATGATGAAGATCAAGCATTAAATGCACAATCAATTGAGGATCAATCAAGGACGGATTTTCTGATAAACGTTTGAGGAAAAATCAAATCACTAAAATCAAGGAGAATATAATTAATGGGGAATCAAGAATTAAATCAAGGATTATTCTCTATATTAAATAGCCAACGGATAGAAATTCAAATCAAGGATTATCAAGGCTATAAATAGAAGGCATTGACAGACAAGAAAAACAATGATTGAATCTGATAATAAACAAGCAAAAGCTCTAACAATTTTAAAAGCCTTCTATCTATACTTAAAAGAGACATCTAGAGATCAACTCAGAAATTAGAGCTCAAATTCCACATCAAGCACTGAGATTGATTACAAGACTGTGAATCCAATTCACATCAACTTAGGCAATTGAATCAGAGGAATCTGAGAAGGAGTTGCAACCTTTATGATAGCTGCTGAAAGATTTGTTCTCAAGGAGCAGTGATAGAGACTGAGTCACTGAAGCTATTGAAGCCAGGGAGTGAAAGTTTGAAGATTGTGAAGCTTGTGTAGTCAAGGACAATCATATTGTATCTGTGAAAACGATAGTAAATTCCTCAAATCACCACAGAAGAAGAGTGGATTAAGGGATTACACCACCCTGAACCACTATAAACCTTTGTGTCTATTTACTTTCAGCAATTTACTTTACAACACTTTATTTCATTACATACTCTATATCTGTGATTGCATAATCTACTTTGAAAGAACATTTTAAGAAGGGACTTATCCACTGCCCAAAAGCATTTAAATACAAGAAAAGTTTTTGAAACTCCACTATAGTCATTCACCCCCCCCCCTCCCCGCCCTCTGACTGTAGTTTTACCCTTCTCTTGGACCAACACATATCTTGAGTGAAGTCATGAGCCTAGACAATCTCTCAGCAGATTATGCCAGATTCATTAATGCTATTGATGATATAAAAGAGCCTAAGACTTACAATCAAGCCATCAAGCTTGACGAATGGAAAGAATTAATGTAAAAAGAGATTCTAGTTGTACAAAAGACTCATACATGGGAAATAGTTGAGGTGGCGGTATGGACAGGGCATTAAAATTATTGCTAAGGCAACTTTTTATTCTAAAACATGAAATGACAATATTATCCTCCATGTATCTTTTCCGGTTTCTTCTTCTGCTGCAACAGATTTCCTCATGTATGAAACCAGTGAACATCTTTTCCCTTCCACTTCTTTTATCTCCATCCCGACGCTTCTTCTCTCACCCCAAACAGAAATGAAAAACCCCAAAACAGGAGAATTAATTTTACAAATAAACAGAAACCATCAAACATTACATTGCTCTAACCATCAATTATTCTCATGTCCAATCATCACCAAAAACCAAACACAACAACCATCATCATTAACCATTGAGAACAAACTAAACCCAGCAAACAGTGCATACATATATCAATTCCTAATTTAAAACACATTTAAACTAATTTATAGTCCCGAATGATATGAGCATGTTGTCTCGATTATACGCAAAGCAGTAAAAGGCATGTTGATGTAGATCCACTCAAAAAAAAGGCAAGTAGCAAAATAGGTGGCTAGAAGGGAAAAGGAACCACAAGAGAATCGGGATACAAGATTGATGGGTTGTGGTTTGTACGTATTTGATGCGTACGTTCAAGATTGGGAGGTTGATTGAGTTTTGTGATAAAAATATAGCAGGCAATGGATGGCTAATGAGTTGCGGTAGATTTGTTTTTTCTTGTTTTGTTTTTTTGAAGGAGTTGCAGAAATTAGGATGAAGAAGAATTGGGAGAGTGGTTAGGGAACAGGTGAGTGTGTGGCAGGAGGAAGAAGATGTTATTATTATTATTTTTATCTTAATGGAAAGGTCACTTTTGTCATTTCAGATTATTGAGAAAAATATTGCACCGGCATTAATATTCTGGCCCTAGCGATACTGCCGGCCAATAGTTAATCTGCCCCTAGACAAGAATCCTATTGGGTTCAAGTGGGTATACAGAATCAAATACAATACTGATGGTTCAGTAGACAGATACAAAGCTAGACTAGTAGCAAAGGCTACACTCAAACATATGGCATTGATTATCAAGAAACCTTCTCTCATGTTGTCAAGATTACTACAGTCAGAACTTTACTTGCAGCAACCACAGCAACCAATAATTGGCATCTATATCAGATTGATGTCAACATTGCCTTCTTACATGGAGACTTTCATTAAGAAGTATACATGCAGTTGCCACCAGGTAGTGCATATACTAAACCAAATCAAGCTTGCAGATTGACCAAATCACTATATGGCCTCAAGCAAGCTAGTAGACAATGGAACTGCAAGTTAACTGAGTTTTTAGAAGCTCAATGATTCATTCAGTCTAAGAATGACCACAGTTTAGTCACAAAAGGGTCATGACAGTCCATTATTGCTTTGCTGCTCTATGTAGATGACATCATAGAAGCAAGCCCAGTGAACAGTTAATTCAACAGGTTAAGGATGCCTTACATCAGCAATTCACTATCAAGGATCTTGGAAAATTGAGATATTTCCTAGGAATTGAAGCTTCTAGAACACCTGCTGGCATATCAGTTTCTCAAAGAAAATTCACTCTTAATCTCCTAGAAGAATATGAATTTTTGGGAGCAAAATCTGCCAAGACACCTATGGAGTCCAGGCAAACTTTACAGCATGGTGATTCACCACTTTTGGAAGATAACACTGCTTACAGATCATTAGTAGGCAAACTTATCTATCTTACTTTTACCATACCAGATATTTCCCTTGCAGTTCAGTAGTTGAGTCAATTTCTAGACACTACTACTAAAAATCTTATGAAGGTAGCACACACACTGCTAAGGTATTTGAAAGCCAAACCTGGTCAAAGAATCTTGTTTCCAGCAAACAATGATCTTGTACTCAAAGGATTTACAGACAGTGATTGAGCTTGTTGTCCTGAAACAAGAAAATCAATATCAGGCTACATGATATTCCTAGGAGATGCACCAATCTCTTGGAAGGCAAAAAAACAAACTACTATAGCAAGAAGTTCTTCAGAGGCTAAATATAGGGCTATGGAAAATGCAATTTGTGAAATTCAATGGCTCATTTACATTCTTCAAGATCTAAAAATTCCAGTTCAGCTCCGTACTGTCTTATTTTGGTGATAATGCCAGTGCCTTGCACATTGCCCATAATCCTATCTTCCATGAAAGAACTAAACACAAAGAGATTGACTGTCATGTTGTAAGAGACAAAGTAAAATCTGGACTTTCCAAACTGATTCCAGTCAACACAAAAGAACAAATAGCTGACATTCTCACCAAAGCCTTGGATGTACCCATTTTCTCTTATCTCCTAGACAAACTGGGAATTTAAAAGATATTTCAGAGTTCCAATAGCTGAAGGAAATGCTGAGTGCAAACTGTTCATGTACCATTCTCAGCTTGAGGGGGTGTTACATTATAGAGGCTGAAGGGCATACTGAGTGCATTCAGCAGATACACTCTGCAGATAGTATGAAGACACAACAGCCTGTTGACAGCATCAAAACAAAGTAGCCTGCTGAGTAATCTAGTGTAGTGTAATTTAGAAAGCGGTTATTCAGTTATAGTTTGTTTTAACCGTTTGTAACTTACTTCTAACTGATTCATGAGGTGTATGAAGTTATACATACACCACTATAAGCTACATTGTATTCCAACTTGTAATTTTCAGTTCATCAATAATAATTCCGCATTTTACTTTCAGTTTATTATTCTATAAACTTCATCAGTTTCCCTGATTGACTCTTTAAAAGCTATTCTAGATGCTGATTTCTGTGGGGTAGACTTGGATTTAGCTACAAGATTCATGATCCTTGCAATTTTTTTATATGAATCTGAGTCCAAGTCCTTCTCACGATCCACTCATATTTCGGGCTGGGCCAAAAACTCAAGTGCAACACAAAAAGAGAATCGAGGTTTTGGATAAATTAGCCCAATTGACAATGTGGATCCATTAAATCCATTATATTTGCTTATTGGCTTGCTGAATAAAAGCCCAACATTTTGGCTATTATTATACTACTTAATATTTATTTTACTATGCAATATTAAATAATGAACAAGACAAGTACATGGATGATTTTGGATAAAAGGTGGCGCCATTTGGAAGTTCAAGAATAAAAAAATACAAGTCTCGGGAGAAATCAAGTGCATGTACAAGAATATTTGAAAGGCTACAAGCATTAAACAAGATACATTGAATCTAGATTCATTGAATCTAGATTAGTCTTGCAAGGGCCGAAAATTCAAGTTAATGTATCTATAATTTTAAGTGTTTTTCTATGTATCTTGCATCCTAAAATGTATTATGGTAGCCTATAAATAGCCTACTACTTGTAACTTGTAATTCAACTTCTAGAATCATTAATCAAATTATATTTTATTCTTCACTTGGAAAACTGTTGTGTGATTGATGACGGTTAAAATGTACCTATTTATGTCATCAACTCTAACCTTAAATCGGAGTTAATTATATATATTTCATATTAAATCACTTGTTAATATTCATTATTTAATGTTAAGTGACTATTAATATGATTTATGGTATTTAGCTGTTTTTTATTATTAAAGACAAATTTATTGTGCGATAAATGCTGATTTTGCGAGATCATGATAAATCGGGAGGATAAATATCATTCAATTCGAAATCTCAAGATAATAAGGAAGAAAATCGGAGCATTAATCAAGAGACAAATCGGATCGACACGAAAGAGTGCGGTGGGGAACAAGTTAGACAAGAAACGCGTTTAACATGTGCAAAAAAGGAGGCTCGGTCGACCGAGCCACTTCATTCGGTCGACCGAGGCAGGAGGTTCGGTCACCCGAGGCTATCCAAACCGAAAACGCGTGCATATCTTCTAGATCCATCCTATGTCGGCAAAATCCTCTATATAAGCAGCAGCTACGAAATTGAGAACACACACCACTACAACACAAGACAGTTTATACAATTTGCGTTTTTAGTTTTAGTTTTCTTTTCTTTATGTTCGTACATTGTGGATTCATCGGATTCTCCGGTTGGGGAGCGCATTAAAGAGTGGGAGTCACTCTCGTCTTCGAGGGTATGACTATTCAATTATGCAATCTTTATTCGTAGATCTGATGTATTTTATTATGGAATAGTTTTTCTTGTATTGATTGCGTGATGTAGATTAATTTACGAACCCATGTGTATAGGTTAGAAACGTTAAGAAGTAATCATGATTTGTACCAACACAGAACCGTGTTCGGTCGACCGAGACATGTCATTCAGTCGCCCGAGTGCTGTCGTTCGGTGGACCGAGCGTGGTAATGTGTAGGGCAATATTATGATCGGCTTCGACTACGTCAGATTCTCTGAATTGGAATTAAAACGAGTAATTAAACCGATCAACTTAATTATTTGTCATCATAATTTAACATGAAACCCAAAAAGTGATTGTTACTTAGGATATAGATTGAATCGGCATCTAAGAAGTACGCCTTACCCTAGGAATGTTGCTTAGATGAGGTTACGGTTTATACCGGCATCCCTAGTTTCGTAATTGTGTCAGAAGTTATATGAGATGGAGGCATTAAAAGGCGAAGTCACGTAATGGAGGCACGATGATTTAGATGGCCTAACCGGAGCTAAATCTACCTTAGGGGATGACTCCCGTAGTCATAATAATCAATCCTTAACGTTTGTTTTATCTCGTTATCATCCTAATTCACATGGGGGAGTTATAATCCACTAGCGTAATCAATACCATTTGTTTAGATAATATCAACCGTATTATCCGTGTTTTAGTAGTCTTTAGTCTGTCTTTGTGGGCTTTTGTGTCTTGTGGTTGTCACTATTTTATTTACTGCATTTAGTTGGTCATAGACCGCCCTTTCAATTTAGTTCTAATAGGATAAAGTTGTGTTTTATTTTGTGCCGAGTCTCTG
Organism: Gentiana straminea; assembly: GCA_036785695.1. Taxonomy (NCBI): domain Eukaryota; kingdom Viridiplantae; phylum Streptophyta; class Magnoliopsida; order Gentianales; family Gentianaceae; genus Gentiana; species Gentiana straminea. Next base: position 126,575 of record JAVUPR010000398.1, on the reverse strand, counting down.
TGGGATCGACCTCGACTCTATCTAGCTATACTACAATTGAACCTAGTTCTCTTGCTAGTGTGTTAGTAGGCATCGAGTTAATAATTTAACTTGACCTCCATCAAGTTTTTGGCGCCGTTTCCGGGGACTCGAGTCATTAAATTAAGATATAGCTTATTTTGTTAGAACTGGATTCATGAATACTCTGTGAATAAGAGTCTGTATATTAAACAGTGTCGTAAATAAAAAATAAAAAAAAAGAGTTCGGTCGACCGAACCACAGCTCTCGGTCGACCGAGAATTTATTTTCTTTTCTGTTTCTGTTCTGTATTAGTTTTATGATATTCAGCTTCTGTTTTATTTACGTTTTCTTTTCTCAAACTTATTACGAGTCTGTTTTAGTTTTATTTTGTTAGTTAAAGGCCTAGCCTTTACTAGTGAATAATTGTTTTATTGTTGTTTATTATTTTATAGTACGCTACTCGGAAATCGAAGGAACCGCTTGAGCCTTATAATCCTGAAATAGAGAAATTTGCTAGGAGAAATAGGAAGTTAGCTAAAGAACTGGCTAAGCAAGGAGAAGAGGATCCAAATCTTGAGGAAAGCGAGCACGAATTGGAAGAAGGGCATACAACCGATCAATCTGAACATTCCGAATGTGAAACAGAAATGGAAGGCAATCCAGTCAATCCAAACCAGGTACCTAATCCTGTTATTAATCCTGTTATCAATAATGCCAATAATGTGAATGCAAATGCTAATAATGAGAACCAAGCCCTAGTTCAAGGAGCGAGGCGCACTTTGCAAAGTTATGCAACGCCCGCTATTGAGCAATACATTCCCGCTATCGTAGCACCGCAAGATGCTGCGGAAGTCTATCACCCTAGGCCTAATGTAATTCAGATGGTGACCAACTATTCCACCTTTCATGGAGTCCAGAATGAGGATCCTAGTGTTCACGTAACAAACTTCTTGGAGATCGTTAGCACAGTAAAACCAGAATTAATCCCTGAGGGTAACATTCTTCTTCAGCTTTTCCCTTTCACTTTGAAAGATAAAGCTAAGCAATGGCTTCTCTCTTTAGAGGCCGGATCTATCACTACCTGGGAAAAATTGTTGCAAAAATTCATGAATAAGTATTTTCCCTTGGGAAAAACCTTTAAGTTACGCCAAGACATCCTAGGATTTAAGCAACAACCTGGGGAGAGTTTTGATCAAGCTTGGGAGCGTTTCAAGGAAGCTATGAGGAAGTGTCCTCGTCATGACATCTCTCTTTGGCTTTTAATGCAAACTTTTTACCATGGGTTGAGGGAGACTGAGAAAATTAGAGTAGACGCCTCCAGCAATGGAGCGTTTGTTCTTTTATCTTCTGAGGAGGCACAAGGGAAGATGGAGCAAATAGCGATGAATAGCCAATGGGGAGGCAATGACATAGCTACTGTGAAGATGGCCGCTGACATATTTGATGATAGTGCATCTACCAAAATCTTAGAACAACTTTCTGTTATCAACAATAAGGTAGATGGGATGCAAGAGAGGATGACAAGAGTAGAGAAAGGGGCTGGAATCGAGGTAGCACCTCAAAGTGAGAATGCTGGTACTGAAGAAGCCAATTATATCGGGGGAGGGTACAGGCCTAATCATAACCATCCTGGATTCCGATATAGTGACATTAATGCAGGAGAAAGGCCTAAACCGCCTACCACTTATGTACCACAGCAAACTAAAACTTTTGGTTGGGAAGTCTGCGATAGAAAAAGCCGAGTAATGTCGTCACGACAATATGGGACAAATTTCAAAATCTATGGCTAATTTAGCCACTAACTTTAGCCAATATTGTCGAAGACCGATGCTAAGGTGACCAATCAAGAAGCTCTAGTCCAAAATCTCACGCACCAGATAGGACAACTAGCTGAGCAAGTCTCAACTAGACCTCCTGGAGGGTTGCCAAGCAACACTGAGAAGAACCCTAAGGATTTGAATGCGATCATGACAAGAAGTGGAAAAGAGGTAACTCCACCATCCTTGCAAGAGAAAGAAAAAGTCAAAAAGAATAAGGATGGTGAGCCAAGCAATGAGACTAATACTTCCGAGTCTTTGCCTAAGCAAAGAACGTATAAAGAACCTGCTGGCCCTAGAGTTGAACTTTACGATAACATGTATCCACTTTTCACTGATGTCGATCCTTCAACTCTACCTTATCCTCCACCAAAGCCGAAGCCTAAGTTTGATAATAAGAGGTATAAGAAGTTCGTGGATATGTTTAGTAAGTTACAAATCAATATACCCCTAGTTGAAGCACTAGCTGAAATGCCTGAGTACACCATGTTTTTAAAAGACGCCGTCTCAACTAAAAGGAAACTTCTAGATTTAGAGACCATATGCCTTAATAAGGAGTGCTCAGCCATTCTTCAACATAAGTTACCCACAAAATGCAAAGATCCGGGAAGCTTTCTCATTCCCTGCACCATAGGTAACGTATGTTTAAACAAAGCTTTATGTGATCTAGGAGCTAGCGTGAACCTGATGCCACTATCTATTTTTCGGAAGCTAGGCATGAAAGATCTTAAGAAGACCTCAATCACACCGCAATTAGCTGATCGTTCGTCAAAGAACCGTGTGGAGTGGTTGAGGATGTGCTAGTAAGAGTTGAAAAGTTTGTATTTCCTGTCGACTTTGTGGTATTAGATATGGAAGCTAACTACGAAGTGCCCTTGATATTAGGGAGACCTTTCATGGCCACTAGTAGAACGCTAATTGATGTTTACAAGGGCGAGTTAGTGTTAAGAGTGAATGAAGAGAGAGTTGCATTCAATGTCTTCGACACTATGAAGCAACCTGATGATGGAGAGGATGCATGTTTCATGTTAGATTCCATTGATAGGATCGTCCAAGAATTTCAACAACATGAAAGTATCAAGGATTTCTTGGATGCTGTCTTGGAAGAAGAAGATGAAGTCAAGTACGTAAGTAGTGAGGAGGAGAGGATGATATGGCCAGGATGTAGTAGAGGAACCCCTAGGCCTGTAGAGGAAGTAAGTGCTACGGAGATTGAAAGATTCTATCATAGACCAACGTGGCATAAATACTTCGAACTCAAACTCACTGGTCAAAAGTTGAAGACCTCTTTGGAAGAACCTCCCACAAATTTGACTTTAAAACCTCTTCTTGCAAATTTGAAGTATGTATTTCTTCAGGATGAGGCTTTGCCGCTAATCATATCTTCTTCCTTGACGGACTTACAAGAGGAGAAACTAATGAGAGTTCTGAGAGAGTACCGCGGAGCATTTGGATGGACCATAGCTGACGTTAAGGGCATTAGTCCTAGCGTATGTATGCACAAGATCTCCGTGGACCCTGAAAAGAAAGCGGTTGCACAACCTCAGAGGCGTTTAACCCCACAATTAAAGGAAGTGGTTAGGGATGAGGTTATTAAAATGCTAGAAATGGGAATTATATTTCCAATTGCTGATAGCGAATGGGTAAGCCCTATCCATGTAGTTCCCAAAAAGGGAGGATTGACGGTGCAAGCCAATGAGTTGAATGAGTTAATTCCTGTGAGGCTAATCACCGGTCATCGAGTATGCATAGACTTTAGGAAACTAAATGATGCGACTCGTAAGGACCATTTTCCTCTTCCCTTCATCGATCAAATACTCGAGAGACTGAGCGGGCATGCTTTCTATTGCTTTCTTGACGGGTATTCGGGATACTATCAAATCCACAACTCGCCCGAAGATCGTGAGAAAACAACGTTTACATGCCCATATGGGACATTTGCGTATAATCGAATGCCATTTGGATTGTGTAACACCCCCGCGACATTTCAACGATGTATTATGTCATTATTTGCGGATATGGTGGAAGACTTCTTGGAAATCTTTATGGAGACGATTTCGATTCATGTCTCACACATCTAGCACGAGTGTTGAACAGATGTGAGGAGACGAATCTTGTGCTTAACTGGGAGAAATGTCATTTGATGGTTACGGAATGTATAGTACTAGGCCACCGCATATCAAAGAACGGTATAGAGATGGATAGAGCCAAAGTTGAGGTGATCGAGAAATAACCTCCACCTACTAATCTTAAACCTTTGCGAGGTTTTTTAGGCCACGCCGGATTTTATCGTAGGTTTATCAAGGACTTTTCCCTAATTTCTATACCTCTTACCGAATTATTGGACAAAGATGTGCCATTCATGTTTTCTAATGAGTGCATAAAAGCTTTCAACGAAATAAAAAGTAGATTGATTACTGCACCCGTTCTGGTCGCACCGGATTGGGATCTTCCGTTTGAACTGATGTGTGATGCAAGTGATACTTCTGTTGGCGCCGCTTTGGGTCAAAGAAAAGATAAGATTTTTAGGCCTATTTATTATGCAAGCCGGACTTTGATTACTACCCAAAGAAATTACGCCACAACGGAGAAGGAACTTTTGGCCGTTATCTTTGCTTTTGACAAGTTTAGATCTTACTTAGTGGGATCTAAAGTCACTGTGTGGACTGACCATGCGGCTCTTAAGTATCTCCTAGAAAAGCAAGATTCAAAGCCTAGATTGTTGAGATGGATTCTACTGCTGCAAGAATTTGACGTAGAAATCCGAGATAAGAAAGGAAGTGAGAACGTGGTGGCCGATCATCTATCGCGCTTACAGTTAGAGGATGGTGAGGAATTACCTGAGATAGGAGAATCTTTTCCTGATGAACAACTTTTCTCCATCACCACCATCGGGGGACATGATGATTGTGTTGCAGTTTCTTCGCGAATAGAGGTTGTAAAGGAGAAGAAGTAACCATGGTTTAGTTTGTTTGTTAATTATCTATCCGCAAAGTACCTACCACCAAATCTCACTGTCCAAGAAAGAAAAAAATTCTTTAAAGATCTTAGACACTATTATTGGGATGAGCCTTATTTGTTTAAGCTAGGATCTGATAATGTTTTTCGAAGGTGTGTGCCAGAGGAAGAGTATAATAATATCCTGAAGCATTGTCATTCTTATGAAGTTGGAGGACACTACGGGGGAGATAAAACTGCGGCTAAGGTCCTCCAATGCGGTTTTTATTGGCCGACATTGTTTAAGGATGCACACCAATATGCAAAAGCATGTCATGCTTGTCAAATGACAGGAAATATTTCACGGAGGAACGAGATGCCACTTAAGAGCATCTTAGAAGTAGAACTTTTTGACGTTTGGGGAATAGATTTCGTTGGACCCTTCACTTCATCATTATCTAACCGATATATCTTAGTTGCTGTTGATTATGTATCCAAATGGGTTGAGGCCATGGCTTCCCCTACTAACGATGCTAGGGTTGTGGTTAGATTCTTGAAAAAGAATATTTTTACAAGGTTTGGGATGCCTAGGACGATTATAAGCGACAATGGTAGTCATTTTTGTAATAAACCTTTTGAAAGGCTGATGATTAAGTATGGGGTTCGACATAAGCTAGAAACCGCATATCACCCCCAGACTAGTGGACAGGTAGAAGTCACCAATCGAGAGATAAAGCGTATCCTGGAGAAAACTGTCAATACGACTAGGAAGGATTGGTCGTTACGTTTAGACGACGCTTTATGGGCTTATAGGACTGCATATAAAACCTCGATTGGAATGTCACCGTATAGGATTGTTTTTGGAAAGGCATGTCATCTACCTGTGGAACTGGAGCACCGGGCCATGTGGGCAACAAGGATGCTAAATTTTGATGAGACGTTGGCCGGTGAGAAGAGGATGTTAGAATTAACTCGCCTGGAGGAGTTTCGTTTAGAGGCATACGATAATGCCAAGATTTTCAAGGAGCGCACGAAGAAGTTCCATGACAAGAAAATTCTGGAGAGGACCTTTCAAGAGGGTGATCTGGTTCTCTTGTACAATTCGCGCTTAAGACTCTTCCCGGGTAAGTTGAAATCAAGATGGTGTGGCCCATTTCAAGTACAACAAGTCTTTCCTTCTGGGGCGGTGGAGCTATTCAATTTTAAAGACGGGTCCAGATTTGTGGTCAATGGACATCGTGTGAAGCATTATCAAGGGCTTCCGCCTGATGCTGAGGAGGAGGTTTTGTACCTCGATGACCCTGTCTATGAATAAACCATCTTGAACTGAGTCGAGCTAGCAACTATAAATTTAGAACTACTACCTATAACTATCTTTTTTGTTTTTCTTTTTAATAAAGTAGCATGCGCCTATCACGGTTTTTTTCATCTCGCCATGTTCCGAGTCTAAGTTTGGAATAAACGAGGTTTTTTCCTTGATAGCCGTCATGTGAGTTGTTTATTTAGGTTTAAATCCCTTTTGGTCTTGTCCATGGCAGTATAAAGTAAAGTGGCTTAAACTGTTTTTAGATATTTATATCTAACTACTGCCACATTCTTTTATAACTTCCATAGACATGGTATTTGACAATTTCGTGGAGCTTGTTTGCTTGTACAGGATGTGTATGTCTCTCCACGATGTGCCGATGATTACTCCGATATTGTTTCTTTACTTGGGAGCCGTTTCCAGAGCTAAGCCTTTCATCTTGCACTCTCATTTGTTTTTGTCATTGAGGACAATGCCATGTTTAAGTAGGGGGCAAGGAACTTAGCTTAGTTATATATTAGAAATGTAAAGGGCAACGGAATATTGAGCCGAATTTTAAAATTTTTATGGATAAATGCCAAGTTGTTTAACTCGTACCCTTAAACTTGTGAAGTTCTTATACTTAGAATTGATAGGAAAGGAACCAAGTTGCATGAGTACGTGGTCATATTATACTTTTGCGATAAATTGTTAGTAAACTTAAGGATATTCATGCCAAGAATTGCAAGCAGTTAGGCATTGTTCAACTACTCAACATGTGAATCGCTTAGTACCGCATACGTTATAATTGAAAGAAGTATGTGTACATTGCATAGATAATTGGTTATGAGGACCTAATGTCGATTTTTGTCGACTGATGTATTCTGATCTTCTGGCCAATAAAAGCGGAGTAATAAGCTTGAGACGTACCTGTGTTCTACAACGCGCGAAAACACTGGGCTTGTAGTAACATTACCAAAGTAGCCCCACGCTTGTGGTAATATTAGATACTATGCATGATCTAAGATAGGGGGATACGTTATGAAAGTCTTCTTCCTTGAGATAAGTAGTATTCGAAAAATATGCAAAATTGAAAAAATTTAAATTTATTACAGGCTTTGAGTAGTACTCGGTCTCCAAGTCCAAAATCCCTATAGATACGCTTTTGCTTATTGTTCTAGTGCTTTAACCATTGCGAGGCATAAGAAGTATGAATGCTGATGTTGGTAAATTTTGATATGAAGTCGGCATAAACTCTAATCTTGCTAAAATTATATAAAACCAATGCACATGCACACAATCACTTCGATTCATAGCGAGTAGTGAATAATGTTTATCTTATGAGCATGACTGGTATGAGTTTTGACTCGAGTTTCTTGTGTAAGTATGAGTTGACCAAGGAAAATATGTCTTGGGAAATGACTTATTAATGCTTTGTTCGGGACGAAGCAAAGTTTAAGTGGGGGGCATTTTGATGACGGTTAAAATGTACCTATTTATGTCATCAACTCTAACCTTAAATCGGAGTTAATTATATATATTTCATATTAAATCACTTGTTAATATTCATTTTAATGTTAAGTGACTATTAATATGATTTATGGTATTTAGCTGTTTTTTATTATTAAAGACAAATTTATTGTGCGATAAATGCTGATTTTGCAGATCATGATAAATCGGGAGGATAAATATCATTCAATTCGAAATCTCAAGATAATAAGGAAGAAAATCGGAGCATTAATCAAGAGACAAATCAGATCAGCACGAAAGAATGCAGTGGGGAACAAGTTAGACAAGAAACGCGTTTAACATGTGCAAAAAAGGAGGCTCGGTCGACCGAGCCACTTCATTCGGTCGACCGAGGCAGGAGGTTCGGTCACCCGAGGCTATCCATACCGAAAATGCGTGCATATCTTCTAGATCCATCCTATGTCGGCAAAATCCTCTATATAAGCAGCAGCTACGAAATTGAGAACACACACCACTACAACACAAGACAGTTTATACAATTTGCGTTTTTAGTTTTAGTTTTCTTTTCTTTATGTTTGTACATTGTGGATTCATCGGATTCTCCGGTTGGGGAGCGCATTAAAGAGTGGGAGTCACTCTCGTCTTCGAGGGTATGACTATTCAATTATGCAATCTTTATTCGTAGATCTGATGTATTTTATTATGGAATAGTTTTTCTTGTATTGATTGTGTGATGTAGATTAATTTACGAACCCATGTGTTTAGGTTAGAAACGTTAAGAAGTAATCATGATTTGTACCAACACGGAAGCGTGTTCGGTCGACCGAGGCATGTCATTCGGTCGCCCGAGTGCTGTCGTTCGGTTGACCGAGCGTGGTAATGTGTAGGGCAATATTATGATCGGCTTCGACTACGTCAGATTCTCTGAATTGGAATTAAAACGAGTAATTAAACCTGATCAACTTAATTATTTGTCATCATAATTTAACATGAAACCCAAAAAGTGATTGTTACTTAGGATATAGATTGAATCGGCATCTAAAAAGTACGCCTTACCCTAGGAATGTTGCTTAGATGAGGTTACGGTTTATACCGGCATCCCTAGTTTCCTAATTGTGTCAGAAGTTATATGAGATGGAGGCATTAAAAGGCGAAGTCACGTAATGGAGGCATGATGATTTAGATGGCCTAACCGGAGCTAAATCTACCTTAGGGGATGACTCCCGTAGTCATAATAATCAATCCTTAACGTTTGTTTTATCTCGTTATCATCCTAATTCACATGGGGGAGTTATAATCCACTAGCGTAATCAATACCATTTGTTTAGATAATATCAACCGTATTATCCGTGTTTTAGTAGTCTTTAGTCTGTCTTTGTGGGCTTTTGTGTCTGGTGGTTGTCACTATTTTATTTACTGCATTTAGTTGGTCATAGACCGCCCTTTCAATTTAGTTCTAATAGGATAAAGTTGCCTTTTATTTTGTGCCGAGTCTCTGTGGGATCGACCTCGACTCTATCTAGCTATACTACAATTGAACCTAGTTCTCTTGCTAGTGTGTTAGTAGGCATCGAGTTAATAATTTAACTTGACCTCCATCAAGTTTTTAAAGGAACTTAGCTTAGTTATATGTTAGAAATGTAAAGGGCAACGGAATATTGAGCCGAATTTTAAAATTTTTATGGACAAATGCCAAGTTGTTTAACTCGTACCCTTAAACTTGTGAAGTTCTTATACTTAGAATTGATAGGAAAGGAACCAAGTTGCATGAGTACGTGGTCATATTATACTTTTGCGATAAATTGTTAGTCAACTTAAGGATATTCATGCCAAGAATTGCAAGTAGTTAGGCATTGTTCAACTACTCAACATGTGAATCGCTTAGTACCGCATGCGTTATAATTGAAAGAAGTATGTGTACATTGCATAGATAATTGGTTATGAGGACCTAATGTCGATTTTTGTCGACTGATGTATTCTGATCTTCTGGCCTATAAAAGCGGAGTAATAAGCTTGAGACGTACCTGTGTTCTACAACGCGTTAAAACACTGGTCTTGTAGTAACATTTCCAAAGTAGCCCCGCGCTTGTGGTAATATTCGATACTATGCATGATCTAAGATAGGGGGATACGTTATGAAAGTCTTCTTCCTTGAGATAAGTAGTATTCAAAAAATATGCAAAATTGAAAAAATTTAAATTTATTAGAGGCTTTGAGTAGTACTCGGTCTCCAAGTCCAAAATCCCTATAGATACGCTCTTGATTATTGTTCTAGTGCTTTAACCATTGCGAGGCATAAGAAGTATGAATGCTGATGTTGGTAAATTTTGATATGAAGTCGGCATAAACTCTAATCTTGCTAAAATTATATAAAACCAATGCACATGCACACAATCACTTCGATTCATAGCGAGTAGTGAATAATGTTTACCTTATGAGCATGACTGGTATGAGTTGACTCGAGTTTCTTGTGTAAGTATGAGTTGACCAAGGAAAATGTGTCTTGGAAATGACTTATTAATGCTTTGTTCGGGACGAAGCAAAGTTTAAGTGGGGGGCATTTTGATGACGGTTAAAATGTACCTATTTATGTCATCAACTCTAACCTTAAATCGGAGTTAATTATATATATTTCATTTTAAATCACTTGTTAATATTCATTATTTAATGTTAAGTGACTATTAATATGATTTATGGTATTTAGCTGTTTTTTATTATTAAAGACAAATTTATTGTGCGATAAATGCTGATTTTGCAGATCATGATAAATCGGGAGGATAAATATCATTCAATTCGAAATCTCAAGATAATAAGGAAGAAAATCGGAGCATTAATCAAGAGACAAATCAGATCAGCACGAAAGAGTGCAGTAGGGAACAAGTTAGACAAGAAACGCGTTTAACATGTGCAAAAAAGGAGGCTCGGTCGACCGAGCCACTTCATTTGGTCGACCGAGGCAAGAGGTTCGGTCACCCAAAGCTATCCAAACCGAAAATGCGTGCATATCTTCTAGATCCATCCTATGTCGGCAAAATCCTCTATATAAGCAGCAGCTACGAAATTGAGAACACACACCACTACAACACAAGACAGTTTATACAATTTGCGTTTTTAGTTTTAGTTTGCTTTTCTTTATGTTCGTACATTGTGGATTCATCGGATTCTCCGGTTGGGGAGCGCATTAAAGAGTGGGAGTCAATCTCGTCTTTGAGGGTATGATTATTCAATTATGCAATCTTTTTTCATAGATCTGATGTATTTTATTATGGAATAGTTTTTCTTGTATTGATTGCGTGATGTAGATTAATTTACGAACCCATGTGTTTAGGTTAGAAACGTTAAGAAGTAATCATGATTTGTACCAACACAGAACTGTGTTCGGTCGACCGAGACATGTCATTCGGTCGCCCGAGTCTTGTCGTTCGGTTGACCGAGCGTGGTAATGTGTAGGGCAATATTATGATCGGCTTCGACTACGTCGATTCTCGAATTGGAATTAAAACGTGTAATTAAACTCGATCAACTTAATTATTTGTCATCATAATTTAACATGAAACCCAAAAAGTGATTGTTACTTAGGATATAGATTGAATCGGCATCTAAGAAGTACGCCTTACCCTAGGAATGTTGCTTAGATGAGGTTACGGTTTATACCGGCATCCCTAGTTTCGTAATTGTGTCAGAAGTTATATGAGATGGAGGCATTAAAAGGCGAAGTCACGTAATGGAGGCACGATGATTTAGATGGCCTAACCGGAGCTAAATATACCTTAGGGGATGACTCCCATAGTCATAATAATCAATCCTTAACGTTTGTTTTATCTCGTTATCATCCTAATTCACATGGGGGAGTTATAATCCACTAGCGTAATCAATACCATTTGTTTAGATAATATCAACTGTATTATCCGTGTTTTAGTAGTCTTTAGTCTATCTTTGTGGGCTTTTGTGTCTTGTGGTTGTCACTATTTTATTTACTGCATTTAGTTGGTCATAGACCGCCCTTTCAATTTAGTTCTAATAGGATAAAGTTGTGTTTTATTTTGTGCCGAGTCTCTGTGGGATCGACCTCGACTCTATCTAGCTATACTACAATTGAACCTAGTTCTCTTGCTAGTGTGTTAGTAGGCATCGAGTTCGATCCCACAGAGACTCGGCACAAAATAAAACATAACTTTATCCTATTAGAACTAAATTGAAAGGGCGGTCTATGACCAACTAAATGCAGTAAATAAAATAATGACAACCACAAGACACAAAAGCCCACAAAGACAGACTAAAGACTACTAAAACACGGATAATACGGTTGATATTATCTAAACAAATGGTATTGATTACGCTAGTGGATTATAACTCCCCCATGTGAATTAGGATGATAACGAGATAAAACAAACGTTAAGGATTGATTATTATGACTACGGGAGTCATCCCCTAAGGTAGATTTAGCTCCGGTTAGGCCATCTAAATCATCGTGCCTCCATTACGTGACTTCGCCTTTTAATGCCTCCATCTCATATAACTTCGACACAAGCTTACGAAACTAGGGATGCCGGTATAAACCGTAACCTCATCTAAGCAACATTCCTAGGGTAAGGCGTACTTCTTATATGCCGATTCAATCTATATCCTAAGTAACAATCAATTTTTGGGTTTCATGTTAAATTATGATGACAAATAATTAAGTTGATCAGGTTTAATTACTCGTTTTAATTCCAATTCAGAGAATCTGACGTAGTCGAAGCCGATCATAATATTGCCCTACACATTACCACACTCGGTCAACCGAACGACAGCACTCGGGCGACCGAATGACATGTCTCGGTCGTCCAAACACAGTTCTGTGTTGGTACAAATCATGATTACTTCTTAACGTTTCTAACCTAAACACATGGGTTCGTAAATTAATCTACATCACGCAATGAATACAAGAAAAACTATTCCATAATAAAATACATCAGATCTATGAATAAAGATTGCATAATTGAATAGTCATACCCTCGAAGACGAGAGTGACTCCCACTCTTTAATGCGCTCCCCAACCGGAGAATCCGATGAATCCATAATGTACGAACATAAAGAAAAGAAAACTAAAACTAAAAACGCAAATTGTATAAACTGTCTTGTGTTGTAGTGGTGTGTGTTCTCAATTTCGTAGCTGCTGCCTATATAGAGGATTTTGCCGACATAGGATGGATCTAGAAGATATGCACGCGTTTTCGGTTTGGATAGCTCGGGTGACCGAACCTCCTGCCTCGGTCGACCGAATGAAGTGGCTCGGTCGACCGAGCCTCCTTTTTTGCACATGTTAAACGCGTTTCTTGTCTAACTTGTTCCCCACTGCACTCTTTCGTGCTAATCTGATTTGTCTCTTGATTAATGCTCCGATTTTCTTCCTTATTATCTTGAGATTTCGAATTGAATGATATTTATCCTCCCAATTTATCATGATCTGCAAAATCAGCATTTATTGCACAATAAATTTGTCTTTAATAATAAAAAACAGCTAAATACCATAAATCATATTAATAGTCACTTAACATTAAATAATGAATATTAACAAGTGATTTAATATGAAATATATATAATTAACTCCGATTTAAGGTTAGAGTTGATGACATAAATAGGTACATTTTAACCGTCATCAGTGATTTTCTCTAGAAAGGGAATTCAAATTTCGGATTATCAAGGAATTGAGCAATCCTTGTGGTTATCCATATACCAAGGTGCTTAGAAACATGTTTTCTAACTGTTGAGGTTTTATTCCAAGGTGCCTTCACACAGGTTGTGATTATGTCGCGGAGCTTATTACTCCAAGGTGCTTCCACATAGGTTGTGGTTGTGTTGAGGACTATCCAAATACTTTCAATCCATGATCCTAAGTATTCATTAGATCCAAAGCCTTCCTCCGGCCAGTTTCGCATCAGTTGGTATCAGAGAACAGCGGATTGACGGTATTATATCCAATTTTCTTTCTTCTTAAAAAAAAAAGATTATTCTCTCGCTTGCATATTATCGTATGTATCGAAGAACCATAGTATGCATATGATCGTGTGTATTTGAAGAACACTTTATTTCGCACGAGCATATATATATATATATATATATATATATATATATATATATATATATATATATATATATATATATACAAAAAAAATTGTGCACAAGTAAATCGTGTGTATTTGAAATATAATTTGTTCCGCACGAGCATACTGTTCCGTACAAGCAACAAGTAAAAAAAATTAAAAAGTCATTTTATACACTTCACAATTTTTGTGTTACATCTTTGAATATCTTCACTAAAATACTTCACAATTTTTGTTGTGTTCACTTTGGAATTTAAAAAACTCTTAAAAAAATTCTTGATTCTTCACTCTTGGTATTTGGGGAAACTCGAGTATCGCTGATTACTTGAAATCCGAATTGATTCTCTACTTGAGTAAATAAACCTTTGAGAGGAAGAATGGCTGAGTATGATGATGAATTGGAAAGAAGATTTCAAGCTCAATTTCAAGCTCTTGAAACAAGATATCAACAACAACTTGAACAAATGAGGCAAATTGTAGCTGATAGAGCTAGACAGAATGGACAAGATGGGCAACACACTGAAATTGAACCCAGCAATTACTCTGAACAATGAGATAACGAGGAGGAAAATGATGCAGCAACAGTTTTTGCACCACGGAGAGTTGTGGCACCACGGGACAATCTTCAAGGTATAAAACAGAAAATTCCGGTGTTTAAAGGTAATTCTAATCATGATGAGTGTCTTTCTTGGGTTGTTAAAGTTGAACAAATATTTAATTGTCATGATTATTCGGAAAGAAACAAAGTAAAACTTGCTACTTGTGAATTTGAGGAACGAGCTATTCTTTGGTTCCACAAAACTAATGAAAAGCGCAGGAAATTAAGGCAACAAGCGATTTCTTCTTGGGAGGTTCTTAAAAATGAAATGCATAAAAAATGGGTTCCCGAATCCTATCATTGTGAGCAAGTGAGAAAGTTACAAACTCTCCAACAAGGCGAGAAATCTGTTCATGACTATCAAGATGAGTTAGAAATGGCCTTAATTCGAACAGATACCAAAGAATCCGATGAACATACCATGGCCCTATTTTTGGGAGGTTTGCAGCCCGAGATAGCGGACCCAGTTGAAATGATGAATTGCACTACCTATGATGAGATGGTACATGCAGCCTTAACTAAGGAGAAGCAACTCAAGAAAAAGCAGGCGCAATTTTCCAAAAGTTATTCAGGTACCACAACTGTCAAGTCTACATCTTTTCCATCCAAAGGCGACAGAGGTAAGTTTCCTTTTAAAAATTCTGCTGATAAATATACCCCTCCCCAAGTCGCCAACGACCGTCCTAACAAGGAAAAATCTGATGGCACTTTGAGATGTTATAAATGTTAAGGGTTAAGACACAAGGCTAATGAATGTGCGAACAAGAGATCTTATATCGCAGATGGAGATAGGAAGTATCAATCAACCTCTGAAGATGAGAATGACAGCCATTAAAGGAGCAAGAGTCGGTTGAAAGTGAAGAAGACGATGAGGGTATTTCCTTTGATGAACAAGCAATGTTTTTAACAAAAAAGGTCCTTAGCGCCGTGAATCAAATTAATAATGATGAGGTACAGCGTGAGAATATTTTTCAAACTCGTTGCCTTATCGAAGGTAAGTTATGCATGATGATTATTGATTCTGGAAGTTTTACTAATGCCGTAAGTGATGAGGTTGTTGAAAAATTGAATATTCCCACCGTTAAGCACCCGCAACCGTATAAATTGCAATGGTTAAATGAATGTGGTTCGGTTAAAGTCATGAAGCAAGCATATGTGAATTTCAGTCTTTCAAAATATGAAGATAAAATCCTTTGCGATGTGGTTCCTATGCATGTCACGCATATATTACTTGGCCGTCCATGGCAATTTGATAAACGTGTCACCTATGATGGTTTTCTTAATAAATACACCCTTTCGCATAAAGGAAAGTGTATCACTTTGAGTCCTTTGGCACCATACGAGGCTCATTCTGATCAAGTTCAGTTTGCAAAAAAAAGAGAGGTTGAGCATGCTAATGCACACGCACCTACTAATTCTGAAACTACGATTGTTAAGGTGCCTTCTGAAACCGTTAAAGTGAATTCCAAAAGTCGTGATAAGAAGATGAATTATGCGGCTGTCGGAAACCCCATTTTATTCATGTGTAAACATTCATATCCGTTAGTCCCTCATATGGAATTTAATGAGCACTTTTCTACTCCTTTTTTCATGCTATATGCTTATATCTGATCTTGCGGGGATTCATCCCGATATGGCACTAACCTTTTTGAAGGGATTTGGAGATGTACTAACCTTTTATCTTCAACACAAATTTTTCCAATGGTGGCAAGAGTTGCGAGTGAAAAGGAAGAAGGATGTTGAATTAATTTGGGCCGACTTTCGGGCGGATGGACGGGTGAAAGCACCAGAATTGATTGCCGAAAAGGTTAAAGAAATTGATGAGCTTGAATTTGGGGAAGTGGAAACAAAGGTTGCTGAGATGACATTTAAATTTGTAACTCCGATTGTTGAAAAGAAATTTAATTCTGAGGAGCTGGATTATCAATCGCAATGCGATAATGTTAAGTTTGAAGAGCCTAAGATCGAGGAGATGGTAAAACCATGTGTGCCACCAGTTGAAGAGTTCCTTAATCTATTTTTATTGGTATATGATCTTCATGAGAAGGAAACCGGACGGTTCGATTCACCAAATTCAGCCCCTAAATTGAGTTTGGATGAACAATCTCTGATCGGTAATGGTGAAAAGACAATGCACACTTTTCATGATCCTTTTGCTGCGTATGTTGAAAATAATCCAACATTGAACTGCAATGATTATATTTCTGACACACCGGTCTTCATCGACATTTATATCAAACCAAGATACACTTTTCATGTTGTTATAGTGAAGCAGGGATCTCGACATCAGCATGCAATTTTGAAGTTGTGTATTCGACTCATATTTGATCCCGGTGTTTGTTGGGTGATATTTGGGATTTATTTAAGAATGGTGTTTGATTCTGAACTACACGACATTCTTTTGATTCAAGACCGAATACTTCACAACCGGGAGGGTCTGATATGAATCTGAGTCCTAGTCCTTCTCACAATCCTCTCATATTTCGGGCTAGGCCTAAAACTCAAGTGCAACACAAAAAGAGGCTCGAGGTTTTGGATAAATTAGCCCAATTGACAATGTGGATCCATTAAATCCATTATATTTGCTTATGGGCTTGCTGAATAAAAGCCCAATATTTTGGCTATTATTATACTACTTAATATATATTTTATTATGCAATATTAAATAATCAACAAGACAAGTACATGGCTGATTTTGGATAAAAGGGGGCGCCATTTTGAAGTTCAAGAATACAAGTCTTGGAAGAAATCAATTGCATGTACAAGAATGTTTGAAAGGTTACAAGCATTAAACAAGATACATTGAATCTAGATTCAATGAATCTAGATTAGTCTTGCAAGGGCCGAATGTAATATTCCGATTTTCGGGAAAGGGCAGACGTGTCTTTTTGCGAAAACGAAATATTGGGTTCGGTTCCTTTTAATCGGAGTAAATTAATTTGGACATTATATATATATATTTCGAGTGGTATATATATATATATATATATATATATATATATATATATATATATATATATATATATATATATATATATATATATATATATATATATATATATATATATATATATATATATATATATATAAGGAAATATTTTTTTATAACTAAGGGCAAATACGGAAAACTAAGGTTTTATGGGAATGGGTATTTAAAGGAAAAAATTAGACTGATGATCCCCATAACCTTTTTACAAAAAAAAAAAGAGCAGCCACGTTTTTCCCCTCTCTTCTGCGCATTCAAGGAGAGAGTTGAGGGTAGGGAGAGTTTCACCAATAACTGAAGCAACTCTTGGTGATTTTCAGATAAGACGGAAGATTTGGAACCGTTGTGAAGGGAGCAACGATTGGTTACCAGTTTCGTTGGTAAAGCTGCAGGCTTTTGTTGAGGTTTTGATCAGTTCCTGCGGCTGCAAATAGGTAAGGAAACTATCCCTATGATCTCAATTGTCTTTTATGAGGTTTAGATGAAATTGTAGGGTGTTTTGATGCTAGATTGATGAGTTTATGAATTGATCATTGACCATAAGTGCCATGATATGTTTAGACATGTTTTTCTGAGTTTTTCTGTGCTGTTCTTGCTGTGGTTCGGTTTGGAATCGTTTTGTAAATCGTATGATGAAGGGTTAGGGTTCTAGTCGAACCCAGGTGGACGAGCGTCTGGCCTCTCTAGACGGGCGTCTACTTGGGGCACATTTCGGACGAGCGTCTGGCCTTTCTGGACGGGCGTTTGAAGTGTTGTTTTACATTCAGGATTGAAACTGTTTTAGGTGGACGGGCGTCCAATATGGCTCAGACGGGCGTCCAGAGCCTTAAACGGGCGTCTAGCTAGTTTTGTCCTTCTTCCTTTGTGGGGTGTTGTTCAGCCCTATAAGCATGATTTAACTTTATGAAACCTTTAAACATGGTATGTTAATACTGTATAAACTTGGACAAGCCTGAATTGAGCTTCTGATTCGTTCAGTTAAAACACCGAATGTACTCTTAAAGGGAGTTGAAGTTCGGATCCGTCGGAAGAGCATGATAGGCTTGTGCTTTGATGAGTTAGTATTCATCAATGTCTCGTGTAATTGCTAGGACTTGTCCGTGTCTAGTGGTCTAGGAAGAGAGTAGTTTGTGTGAGGGAGATTATTTGAAAGCACTTAGGTGGCTAGTTAATCACCCTAATAATCTACGTACTTGACTAGTAAAAGATTAAACAACATGTCTCTCTTGGCTAGGCACCAGGCTAAATCACGATGCATGTGCTACCTCTGAAGGTGGAGGAACTCTGTAGGTCAATGACCCTAAGTACAGAGGGACTCTGCTGAGACGCGCAAGCTATCGGAGTCTACCTTTTCTAGACTTTGTGGATATTGGTGTGATCCACTAATATGTTGCAAAAGAGTGTTCCCGAGGTAGAAGAACTACGTAGGTCATAATGACCCTAAGTACGGAGGGATCCTGCTGAATGGATGCGCGTAGTGCCCTTGAGTGTGGTTGTAACATAGATAAGCTAAGTAGGAACGTTTAGTCAATTTGTGTTGATGGACATGAAATGAACCCTAGGTTGAGTCGGTCTCACATAAACAACCAATTTAATTAAATATCTTTTCCTTATAAACTATAGTTGTCATCATAGCTTCTCTTTCTTATTAAGTACGTTGTACTTACCTCAAATGCATGTTTTCTATGTGTTTGGGGATGAGAAGACGAACAGGTTTTCAAGGAGGAGTTCGACGACGACGTTTGACGGCGCTCGTTGAAAACTTATCATTTTCAAGCTTTACTTTTACACTTGGGTTACTTTTGAAAATTTTGAGGTAGACTTTTGGTCTTTCGAGACTTGTAGCAGTTTCCTTTTGGGATTTTTTTTGTACATTCTCAAATGTAATAAATTTACATTTCCGCTTTTAGATTTCCTTTTCTATTCTTAAACGTTTAGAAATTTTATACCCGAGTTTTTGCTCCCGTTTGCTTTAATTTGATACGACGTAGTAGAGGCTTACGTATAAAGTGAATTTACTTTTATTTTATACGTGCCGAACGTTTCATTTCCGGATAAGGACTCGGTGTCCGGGAACGGGGCGTTACAGTTGGTATCAGAGAGAAGCGTCCTTTAGGCTTCCTTTCTTTTAAGATAAGCTTCTTTAGATCTTTTAGTAACGTCTGGTTTTCTTGATCATCATGATGCTGTTCACGAGGACTGGAGCGGGTGCAGAGTCTTCCAGAGTTCGAGGGGAAAGTCCCGTACCGGTTGTAGGGGGTGGTGTAGTGAGGCCGATACCCTTAACCCAGCAGAGTTTGTCTCCACCACCTCATACGGCGACACCATCACCGAGGTCTCATCAGAGCTTGTCACCCCGACCTCATCAGGAACGACTTCCATGATGGCATGTGGGAAGTTCGGTTCAGTTCACCATGGTAAGTGATGACCCAACTGGCTATGCACCACCACCTGTGGCTAGCTTGTACCCTCCACCAACAAGTGTTTACCCACCTGTGTATCCTCAGCAGCAACAGGTCTTTTACCCTCCTCCTGTAAGTCATGCTCCTCAACCTACCGTACCACCTTCACCACGCGTTGATCATCAACAAGGCGTTGGTCACCCACCTTTTGATTTTCAGCAACCCTAGTACCCTCCGCAGCCTCACCAGTTTTACCCACAGGGATACTATCCTTACCAACCTGTACCTCAAGCGAATCTGGCTTACCCTCCTCAACAACAGTACCCACAGCAGATACCTTACGGTTACCCACCGGTTTACCCACTAGTTAGACCGGATTTTGAGCAAGCACCAGTTGTAGATTGGTACACAAGGCTAAGAAGGAATCGGGTTGAGAACTTTTATGGAAATGTGGAACATATGAAGGCAGAAGAATGGCTGAGAAGTTTTGAAAAGGCTTGCAGGAATATACATGTTCCGGAGACAGAAATGGCACAACTGGGCGCCGCTTTCTCTTAGGCGCAATGGAAGCATGGATTGATGCCATTCAAAGCGAAGAACGGTAAGATAACGGACTCGGGAAGGTTTTAAAGCTACGTTTTACAACGAATACTTTCCGGCTACGGTGCAAGCCGATAAGGCAAGTCGCTTTTTGAAGTTTAAGCAAGGTACTCGCACACAAGGACCCGACACCAATAAGTTCAACGAATTGGGGTGGTTCTACCCCGAGTTGATGAAAGTGGAGGAAAGGAAGATGGCTCTTTACAAGGACGGCTTGGCTTATGAAATCCAATCGTGCATGTTGGGATTTACAAAGAAAGAATATGGCGAGCTACCGAATAAAGCTTTGGAAGTCGAGACCTTTAGAAGAGGGCTACGTAGTTGTTGGAAACAAGAGAAACTTTGGGACTAGTCAAGGCGAGTTATAGGGGAGCACCGCAACGAAATGTCAAGAAGACGACGGCTCCTACAAAGAACTAAGGCCCGTAGCGGCGCACCGCTTGCTCTAAGTGCAACGAAATCACTCGGAGAGTGCGGGCGAAAGCGTCTTGGTTGCTATATCTCGCGGAGAGCCGGGACACTTTTCTAGAGCGTGTCCAAACGAGAGGGAACAAAGGTAGCTCGAGTCAAGGAAGCGGAAAGAGCGGCCCAAGCCGACCGCCCGAGTTTTTGCGCTTGATGCCGGTTTTGTGGAACCGAGAGGATGACGTTATTTCGTGTACCGTGTTGTTGTTTTGTTCTTTTGTTAAGATATTTTATAGCGTGTTTATTCATGTTGTAACTATATTTAAATAAATGAATATGCATCCTAGGTACGATAATGTTAGAAAACCTAGTGGTCAAGGCTTTGTTTGATACGGGAGCGTCAAATACTTTTGTGTCAACCAAGGTCGCTAAGAAATTGAACTTACCTTCAGAACCTTTAAGGAATACTTAGGAAATAACTACACCGTTAGGGAAGGTAACAAAGGTGACTAGGATAATACCTCAAGTGGAAGTTAGAGTTGGACCTTATCGATGCAAGAGCGACTTCACAGTTTTGGACTTCTCAGATTTTGACGTAATCCTCGGAATATATTGGCTATCCGAGAATTATGTTCACTTGGACTGTATAGAGAAGAAAGTGACTTTTAAAGTACCTGGAAAATCAGACAAGACGTATCAATGGAATGTGTACAAGCCAGGTAAGAAGCGACATCCGATCATCTCAGCAGTTAAGGCCATCAGGGCTTGTCAGAAGGGTTGTGAGGGCTACTTGTTGTATGCAGTGGATGCATTACAAGTGAAGCCGAAGTTAGAAAATACCCCCTATAGTAAGGGAGTACCCTGAGGTGTTTCCAGAAGAGCTACCGGGAAACATGCCAGATAGGGAAATCGAGTTTGAGATCAAGTTGTTACCGGGGGCGGCACCAGTCGCTAAGGCACCTTATAGGATGGCACCGGCTGAATTAAAGGAGTTAAAAGCTCAACTTAAAGATATGCTTGAAAGGAACATAATTCAGCCCAGTACCTCGCCTTGGGGAGCCCCTGTTTTGTTCGTGAAGAAGAAGGATGGTAGCATGCGGAAGTGCCTCGATTACCGAGCGCTGAATAACCTTACCATCAAGAATAAGTACCCCCTACCAAGGATAGATGATTTGTTTAACCAGTTGCAAGGCAAGAGAGTGTTCTCCAAGATTGACTTAAGATCTGGATATCATCAGTTGAAGATTAAAGTGGTAGATATCCCGAAGACGGCTTTCAGTACAACATATGGACATTATGAGTTCCTTGTCATGCCATTTGGACTCACTAATGCTCCATCTGCATTTATGGATTTGATGCAACGTGTTTTCATGCCATATTTGGATAGGTTTGTGATTGTGTTCATAGACGATATCCTTATCTACTCAAAGGATGAAAGAGAACATGAGGAACACCTAAGGGTAGTGTTGGAGACCTTGAAGAAGAATCAGTTATATGCAAAGTTTTCAAAGTGCGACTTTTGGTTGGATCGAGTTAGTTTCTTGGGTCATGTGATTTCTGGAGATGGTATTCAAGTTGATCCAGTGAAGATCGAGGCAGTTGAGAATTGGCCAAGACCTACCACCGTTTCAGAAGTAAGAAGTTTTCTTGGGTTGGCTGGTTACTACCAGAAGTTTTTACAAGACTTTTCGAAGATAGCTACTCCACTCACTAAGCCGACACGAGAAGAATGTGAAGTTTGAATGGACTAGAGAGTGCGAAATAGCTTTTCGTACACCGAAGAAGAAGTTGACTACGGCCCCGTGTTAGCGCTTCCGGAGATCTTTGATAATTACGATGTCTATACCGATGCTTCAGGACTGGGTCTAGGTTGTGTGTTAATGCAAGGAGGGAAAGTGATCGCCTATGCATCTAGGCAGTTGAACGTGCATGAGAAGAATTACCCGACACATGATCTAGAGTTGGCAGCGGTAGTTTTTGCCTTAAAGACTTGGAGGCACTACCTGTATGGAGTTAAAGCAAGGATCTTCACCGACCATAAGAGTTTAAAGTATTTCTTCACCCAAGAGAATCCGAATACGAGACGAGAGGAGATGGTTAGAATTTGTAAAGGATTACGTTTTGGATATTCAAGTACCATCCGGGAAAAGCAAATGTAGTAGCGTATGCCTTGAGCAGAAACCGGTGTTTGCGGCTTCCGTTGTTGAGATAGTGGCATAAAGGCTAGATGGGCTGCGATCGAAGCTTTGATCGATCGAAGATCGGCGCTTGTGGCACCGTTGTTAGCAAGATCTGAGTTGATGGATGACATTCGAGAGAAGCAAGACGAAGATCCGGTGTTGGTTGACTTGAAGCGGGTTGCTAGGGAGAAGCCTACAGTTGGCTACGTGCTAGACAAGAATGGGAATCTGTGGTACCAGGATCGTCTGTGTGTACCTAACGTCGGCGACCTAAGACAAAGAGTTATGGAATAGGCACAAAGAATTGCTGATGACAGTTAAAATATACCTATTTATGTCATCAATTCTAACCTTAAATCGGAGTTACTTATATATTTCATATTTAAATCACGTGTTTATATTTATTATTTAATAATAAGTGATTATTAATATGATAATTGGTATTTAGCTGTTTTTATTATAAAAGAGCAATTAA
Source organism: Gentiana straminea (assembly GCA_036785695.1). Classification (NCBI taxonomy): domain Eukaryota; kingdom Viridiplantae; phylum Streptophyta; class Magnoliopsida; order Gentianales; family Gentianaceae; genus Gentiana; species Gentiana straminea. Next base: position 103,333 of record JAVUPR010000398.1, on the reverse strand, counting down.
ATTGTGTGATAAATACGATTTTGCGTAGATCATGATAAATCGGGAAGATAATTATCATGCAATCGGGGAGATTTCAAGATAAAAGAGAAGAAAATCGGAGCATTGAAGAAAGGATCAATCAGATCAATTAAAAAGCGTGGAGTGGGAAACAAGTCGGACGAACCGAAGTGAAAACGCGTGAAGAAGGAGGCTCGGTCGACCGAGCCATGCCATTCGGTCGACCGAGCGTGTAGGTTCGGTCACCCGAGCCTAATTTGATAAATGCACGTCAATCTTCTGGATTCTCCCTATGTCGGCTACAACTCCTATATAAACAGCAGCCACGATGTTGAGAACACACACAACTACAACACAAAACAATTCATACAATTTTAGATTTTGAGATTTAGTTTTATTTTTCTTTATGTTCGTTCATTGTGGATTCGTCGGATTCTCCGATTAGGGAGCGCATTAAAGAGTGGGAGTCACTCTCGTCTTCGAGGGTATGACTATTCAATTATGCAATCTTTATTTGTAGATCTGATATATTTTATTATGGAGTAGTTTTATTTGTATTGATTGCGTGATGTAGATTTATTTACGAACCCATGTGCTTAGGTTAGAAACGTTAAGAAGTAATCATGATTTGTTCCGGCACGAATCGTGTTCGGTCGACCTAGACATGTCACTCGGTCGCCCGAGTGCTTTGTCATTCGGTCGACCGAGTGTGGTAAGGTGTAGGGCAATATTATGATCGGCTTCGACTACGTCGATTCTCTCGATTTGGAATTAAAACGAGTAATTAAACCCGATCAACTTAATTATTTGTCATCATAATTTAACATGAAACTCAAAAAGTGATTGTTACTTAGGATATAGATTGAATCGGCATCTAAGAAGTACGCCTCACCATAGGAATGTTGCTTAGATGAGGTTACGGTTTATACCGGCGTGCCTAGTGAAATAATTGTGTCAGATGTTATATGAGATGGAGGCATTAAAAAGCGAAGTCACGTAATGGAGGCACGATGATTTAGATGGCCTAACCGGAGCTAAATCTACCTTAGGGGATGACTCCCGTAGTCATAATAATTAATCTTTAACGTTTGTTTTCTCTCGTTATCAACCTAATTTACATGGGGGAGTTATGATCTACTAGCGTAATCAATACTATTTGTCTAGATAATATCAACCGTATTATCCGTGTTTTAGTAGTCTTTAATTTGTCTTTGTGGTATTTTGTGTCTTGTGGTTGTCACTATTTTATTTACTGCATTTAGTTGGTCGTAGACCGCCCTTTCAATTTAGTTCTGATAAAGTAAGTTGTGTTTTGTTTGTGCCGAGTCTCTGTGGGATCGACCTCGACTCTATCTAGCTATACTACAATTGAACCTAGTTCTCTTGCTAGTAGGTTAGTAGGTCTCGAGTTAATAATTTAATTTGACCTCCATCAATTGCTTCTGCGGTTCACCCAGGTGCTACTAAAATGTACAGAGATTTAAAGGAAAGATTTTGGTGGCCCTCGATGAAGTTGGAAATAGCCAAGTTTGTGGCAGAGTGTGATGTTTGCCAGAAGGTTAAAGCAGAACATAGAAGACCCGGGGGAATGCTTAAGCCATTGGACATCCCTGAATGGAAGTGGGATAAGATTACGATGGATTTCATCACCGGATTACCTAGGACAAAGGGAGGGCAAGATGCAATTTGGGTAATTGTGGATAGACTGACCAAATCTGCCCATTTCTTGCCATACAAAGTTGACATGCCGTTGAAGAAGATGACGACACTATATCTGGATAATATAGTGAAGCTACACGGAGTCCCTATCTCGATAGTTTCGGACCGTGATTCGAGGTTCGTCAGTCGGTTTTGGAAGAGCTTACAAGAAGCCTTTGGAACCAAGTTGGATTTAAGCACGGCTTTTCATCCTCAGACAGATGGACAATCTGAGAGGACTATCCAAACACTCGAGGACATGTTAAGAGCTTGTGTTTTGGAGGTAGGCGGATCATGGGACGACTACCTATCAGTAGCAGAGTTTGCCTATAACAACAGTTTTCATGCAAGCATAGGCATGCCGCCGTTTGAAGCGTTGTATGGGAGAAGATGTCGGACGCCACTGTTTTGGGATGAAGTCGGAGAGAGACAGATTACAGGGCCGGAAATGGTTGAACAAGCAAAGGAAAGGGTTCAGTTGGTCAAGAAGAATTTGAAGGCAGCTCAAGACAGGCAGAAAAGCTGGGCTGATGTTAGAAGAAGACCCCTAGAGTTTTAAGTCGGTGATAAAGTTTACCTCCGAGCTTCACCAATGAAAGGAGTGAAACGCTTTGGACAGAAAGGAAAGCTAAGTCCAAGGTATGTCGGACCTTTTGAGATCTTGAGATGGAACGTTGGCTTATATGCTTCAGTTGCCAGAATCATTGTCGAGAGTCCATAACGTATTTCACGTTTCGATGTTGAAGAAATGTCTGACGAAGTGTGATGTTGAAACGACGGTTGATCCAGAAATCCTACAGGATAATCTTGCTTACGACGAGAGACCTATCAAGATTTTGGACCGGAAAGAAAAGACGATTAAGAGGTGGATGATTCCCTTGGTGTTGGTTCAGTGGAGCAATCATTCACCCGAGGAGGCAACTTGGGAAGTGGAAAGCGACATGATCAATGAATTCCAAGAGTTTGTCAATCTACTGGGTATGTTCTAGTTTCGAGGACGAAACTCCTTTTAAGGGGGGAGGAATGTAATATTCCGATTTTCGGGAAAGGGCAGAGTGTCTTTTTGCGAAAACGAAATATTGGGTTCGGTTCCTTTTAATCAGAGTAAATTAATTTGGACATTATATATATATATTTCGAGTGGTATATATATATATATATAGTAAGGAAATCTTTTTTTATAACTAAGGGCAAATACGGAAAACTAAGGTTTTATGGGAATGGGTATTTAAAGGAAAAAATTAGACTGATGATCCCCATAATTTTTTTACAAAAAAAAAGAGCAGCCACGTTTTTCCCCTCTCTTCTGCGCATTCAAGGAGAGAGTTGAGGGTAGGGAGAGTTTCACCAATAACTGAAGCAACTCTTGGTGATTTTCAGATCGACGGAAGATTTGGAACCGTTGTGAAGGGAGCAACGATTGGTTACCGGTTGGTTGGTAAAGCTGCGTTGTGCTTTTGTTGAGGTTTTGATCGGTTCGCGGCTGCAAATAGGTAAGGAAACTATCCCTATGATCTCAATTGTCTTTTATGAGGTTTAGATGAAATTGTAGGGTGTTTTGATGCTAGATTGATGAGTTTATGGATTGATCATTGACCATAAGTGCCATGATATGTTTAGACATGTTTTTCTGAGTTTTTCTGTGCTGTTCTTGTTGTGGTTCGGTTTGGAATCGTTTTGTAAATCGTATGATGAAGGGTTAGGGTTCTAGTCGAACCCAGGTGGACGAGCGTCTGGCCTCTCTAGACGGGCGTCTACTTGGGGCACATTTCGGACGAGCGTCTGGCCTTTTTGGACGGGCGTTTGAAGTGTTGTTTTACATTCAGGATTGAAACTGTTTTAGGTGGACGGGCGTCTGGGTATAGTGGACGGGCGTCCATCTTTGGACGGGCGTCCAATATGGTTCAGACGGGCGTCCAGAGCCTTAAACGGGCGTCTAGCTAGTTTTGTCCTTCTTCCTTTTTTGGGTGTTGTTCAGCCCTATAAGCATGATTTAACTTTATGAAACCTTTAAGCTTGGTATGTTAATACTGTATAAACTTGGACAAGCTTGAATTGAGCTTCTGATTCGTTCAGTTAAAACACCGAATGTACTCTTAAAGGGAGTTGAAGTTCGGATCCGTCGGAAGAGCATGATAGGCTTGTGCTTTGATGAGTTAGTATTCATCAATGTCTGTGTAATTGCTAGGACTTTTCCGTGTCTAGTGGTCTAGGAAGAGAGTAGTTTGTGTGAGGGAGATTATTTGAAAGCACTTAGGTGGCTAGTTAATCACCCTAATAATCTACGTACTTGACTAGTAAAAGATTAAACAACATGTCTCTCTTGGCTAGGCACCAGGCTAAATCGCGATGCATGTGCTACCTCTGAAGGTGGAGGAACTCTGTAGGTCAATGACCCTAAGTACAGAGGGACTCTGCTGAGACGCGCAAGCTATCGGAGTCTACCATTTCTAGACTTCGTGGATATTGGTGTGATCCACTAATATGTTGCAAAAGAGTGTTCCCGAGGTAGAAGAACTCCGTAGGTCATAATGACCCTAAGTGCGGAGGGATCCTACTGAATGGATGCGCGTAGTGCCCTTGAGTGCGGTTTTAACATAGATAAGCTAAGTAGGAACGTTTAGTCAATTTGTGTTGATGGACATGAAATGAACCCTAGGTTGAGTCGGTCTCACATAAACAACCAATTTAATTAAATATATTTTCCTTATAAACTATAGTTGTCATCATAGCTTCTCTTTCTTATTAAGTACGTTGTACTTACCTCAAATGCATGTTTTCTATGTGTTTGGGGATGAGAAGACGAACAGGTTTTCGAGGAGGAGTTCGACGACGACGTTTGACGGCGCTCGTTGTAGACTTATCATTTTCAAGCTTTACTTTTACACTTGGGTTACTTTTGAAAATTTTGAGGTAGACTTTTGGTCTTTCGAGACTTGTAGCACTTTCCTTTTGGGATTTTTTTTTGTACATTCTCAAATGTAATAAATTTACATTTCCGCTTTTAGATTTCCTTTTCTATTCTTAAACGTTTAGAAATTTTATACCCGAGTTTTTGCTTCCGTTTGCTTTAATTTGATACGACGTAGTAGAGGCTTACGTATAAAGTGAATTTACTTTTATTTTATACGTGCCGAACGTTTCATTTCCGGATAAGGACTCGGTGTCCGGAAACGGGGCGTTACACCGAAAATTCAAGTTAATGTATCTAGAATTTTAAGTGTTTTTCAACCATGTATCTTGCATCCTAAAATGTATTCTGGTAGCCTATAAATAGCCTACTACTTGTAACTTGTAATTCAACTTTTGGAATCGTTAATCAAATTATATTTTATTCTTCACTTGGAAAAGTGTTGTGTGAGTTTCTCTGGAAAGGGAATTCAAATTTTGGATTATCAAGGACTTGAGAAATCCTTGTGGGTATCCATATACCAAGGTGCTTAGAAACAGGTTTTCTAAGTGTTGAGGTTTTATTCCAAGGTGCCTTCACACAGGTTGTGATTGTGTCGCGGATCTTATTATTCCAAGGTGCTTCCCCACAGGTTGTGGTTGTGTTGAGGACTATCCAAATACTTTCAATCCACGATCCTAAGTATTCATTAGATCCGAAGCCTTCCTCCGGGCGGTTTCGCATCATTTTTGGTGTGATCTCATCATCTTCTTCTTCAACAACTTCATCAAAGACTTCAGTTTCCACAATTGGTTCCCTTTGAATGTCAGCTTTGGTTATATTCAAAGCTGGTTCTTTTGTGACATCAGTTTCTTGTGTCTTGGTAGGGGTTTCTTCATCAGATTTAGCTTTCTTAACTGATCGGCTTTCATTATCTCATAGTATTGATTTTGCTGGTGAGGTTTCTTTCCTCTTTTCATGATTTTCAACAGTTTTGGTTTCTGCATTTTCCTAAGTCTTCTTCTTCTTCTTCTATCTTTTAGCTTTTCAAGATCTTCTTGAATTTCTTATGTTGTGGGAACTTTCTTGATATATTTCTTCTTCTTTTTCTTAGGTTCAGCTTCAGATGTCTCCACTTTCCTTTTGAGTGACTTGGTCTATTCAGCTTTGACTGTGATCTTTCCATCCCCTATCGCGGTCAATTTCAATTTTAGAATTTCAAATCGATTAAGAATTCTCTGGACCAATAGGGCAAGAATCTTTGTATGGTAGAATCATCCTTTCTTAACTCCAGTCTTCTTTCTTGGCTTTTCAAACATAAACTACTTACCATCTGATTGAAGATGTATCTTTGCCAATTGAAGTTTTCTTCGAACCAAATTACGTAGAGTAGACCTATCTTGGTGCTAGATAGATTGATGAAGGTTCCAGCACTTCCAATAACACATTTGGCTAACATCTGTGTTAAGTAGCCAAATTATGGTTTCAAAAGTCCAATTTTTCCTAACAAGGATACTTCTGAGTTAGGCTCGTTTGCAACTTCTTTCCATAGAGTTTCTCTCTGTTCTTTGCTCAATTTGATAACAGATGTGTGTGATGATTTATTAAAGCCAAATATATATGCTATGACATCCTCAGTAACTGTTATCTTCTTTTGGTTGACAGTGGTGGTGTATTCATAAACATCTTCTGCATTAATGGAAGTTCCTCCCTTTTCATAGAATTGGCCCAGGCTTTCCAAGCATATATTATGTAGATTTATGTTGAAAACATCTTCCAGGCCTTTGATTTTTCAAATCCTTACCATGATATGTTGAGCAAGTTCTGAATTATCAAACCTTTTGATATATTGATCAAGTGAGATGATCAATCCTGGTTCCACTCTTTTATTACACATGATTTCTAGTGAAAAGATACTTTGAAATTTCGAAGATGGAAAACTTGAGAGAAGAGTAGATAAACTGACTTTTGTAAAGGTTCTTAAGTAAAGAGAAGTAAAGAGTATTTATAGGTTTGAAGCAAATGAACGGTTGATTGAATTTGAAAGGGCTAGTTGTCTTGTCATAAATCATGTCTCTGTCTTGAGATACGGAAAATGTGGTATTTGGTGGAGATGGACGGTTACGATCACCGTAGGTTATGACTTTTTCTGTCATACGTCTGATACAATGTATCTCCAGTAGTATAGCTTTACCAGTTTTAAGCTTATACAAAAGAGAGTCAGTCCAAATTTGGATCTTGAGAGTCAGTTTGCTTTTGATGGTCAATTTTACCATCCCAGTTTTGAAAAAGACTTCACAACTGTGATTTTGAGGAAGTCAGTTTTGATATTCCTCAAACATCAGTTTTACCCCTGCAACACAGATTAAGATTTCTTTGGTACCCATAGCTTCTTGGGTCCTTTTTGGTTAGATTTTGGATTAACTCTCGAACCATGTGAAAATTGTTTCTTTTTGATAGACTTAATCGATTTTTCGAGCGATTTGAATATCTGAATGATTGAGCTCATTTCTCTCATATATCTTTCTTGACCTTTTGACTTGTCAGACTCATTTCTATTCTTATTGCATGATCTATCAATTTTCACATAGGCCTGATGTCTTGGATTGACAGTTCAATATTGAGGCTTAACCTTATGAGCTTAGTGAAACGGAGTTCATTTAGCAATAGGATGTTAGAAAATCTACTCGGGAACGCAGCGGAATTTAAAATTTATTTCCTTTTTAACCAGGATCGACTTCGTTTAAACAACAAGCTAAAAGAAGTAGATGAAAGAACTACCTTGGATGATCTAAAATAGATCATCATTTTATCTACGGTTGTAGTTTATGCACAAAGCCACCCAAGTGTTCGGCCTCTACCGTTGACCCACAAGAATAACCCGCCGGAATCCACTATTAGATTGCTACTAGAAAAACTCGGCTGCTAGACCGACATTTTCTCTCCCTCAAAATTCTCTCTAGGTAGCTCTCACTATTTCTAGAAAATTAGAATTCTTCTAATTGTGAAGATACAAACGAGCTTAGCACAACTCCCCATTTATAGGAATAAGGCACACCACTTTTCTTCCCAATTTGATTGGGAAAAGCTTCCTATTGGATAAAAGAGAAAGAAAACATTTTTCTGAAAAAATAAAGAATATATCTTTGATTGATTTATCTCATTAATATTCAATATCTTATATTAAATATTTTTCAAGATATATATTGCCAATATCTAATATTGAATACATCTTTATTATATTACCATAAATCAATTTACACATGTGTATATATTACGTATATATATTACACATATAAATCTATATATATTAATATCCAATTAATAATACATAACATAATATTATGATCAACTAATTAACAACAACACCCACGTGTGTCAGACACACATAAATTTTCGGCCATATACATAACATATATATATATATATATATATATATATATATATATATATATATATATATATATATATATAAAAATTAATATCTTGTATTATATTTATTCATAATAAATAAATACCACAATATTAATTTATCACAATAACACTTTATAGTCGAGATAAAATTTTCTTATTTGGTTATCACTATAACCGCATTTTAATCCGGCTAGATGTCCTTATGTGTGTGACCCGATAGGCTTCCGAATATGTTGGACGTAGGCACAAAGTGAATTTACTAAAATACCCTTTATACCTAACGATCATGGATAGCGTCTAGCAACATGCCATGACCCCTAATCATCGGAAGAGTCAAATGCAATGACTACTACCTTTCATGTGAAACGGTTACCGTGTAAATAGAATCCTATCGCTGTAATAATATCCACACGGTCGTATCTCAAGTGTCAATACATTAACGACCGTATCTTATAATCTGGATATTATGCTCTCTCGAAGTAACTCATTTACTTCCACTTTGCAATGATTAACGAGAGTAAGATAATCCTTATAAGAATGTCCTTTCGGATATTTACCCATATTCATAGGATACGCGATTTCCAGACAAGCAACAAGAATCCTACGCATGCTCCAGTTTCAAAACCAATTACTACCGCATGATCGCCCCATGGCTAGGGGAAACCTCAATAGTGTCAAAGCATGACAATCCACACCATGATGTCATGAAGGCTCCGGTCTTAGGATAATTACACAACTGCCACAAAATGCGACACTTAATAAAGTATGTGGGTCAGTCTAATGTACGCATTCTTTAATATACGTCCACGTACAGTCCAATTGTCCCAACACTTAGATAGACGAGATCTATCCCCATCTTCCATAAGATAGAAGACATCTAATACGTGCTAGTCTAATCGTACTATTTATGTCCCATTTAACAGCACGTACGACTAGAGACATTTTAAGTATCAAACTCTATAAAGTGATTCAAGATTTCATCAACCATAATCCCTATTATAATTTATCTTTCACAGTTTGACACTAGAGATGTTATCATATGTACAATTTCATAATTGGTTCGTTAATCGTACAAATATATAATAACAAAACCCATTTAATATATGTATAAACATAAAAAAAAAGTATAAGTGATCCGACCCGGTCAGATCCGGTCCAACCCGATTGGGTTTAGGACTATTTCAACAATCTCTCACTTTGCCTAAAGCCAATCACTTGTACACACAAGACCAAGTTAAAACCCAAGAATCTCATGCAATACTCGTAACCAATCCTAAGCGTGAACGGATCACTAGGCGTGGGGACTCAAACTATCTTCACATCATGCCCTAAATGACCAAGTCAAATGGAATCGCCTTAACACACATATGAATCTCTGACGAGACCCTGGTCCTTGCTTATAGCAATTAATCCACTTACTATATCAGATATATAGAAAATGTGGAAGAACTGCACAAGGGTCAAGAATGAACCTTCTAGATCCATGTATTGTTCCCGCTGTGCCCCTAAGGAAATACTGTGTTTTGGACCAGTTCTAGAATCCACCGTGATCTCTAGCTACAAACATTTCTTGCTCACTGTGTCACTTAATCAAAGTGACCGCAAACTCAGACTGTAGCTCTCACTATCTTCTTAAGACTCTGGGTATACATCTGTATATCTACGTTTATCCAATTCCAAGTTTTCAATAAACTAAGAACTCATCCTTAAAATGTTTATGGATATTCTCGACATATACTAGAATCACTTTCATAAATTATCATGACCCTTCATGAACTATAAACATCTAGTTCGAATCCCAACACTTACGATGGATCCTATTGCAGTAGCAAAGGGAACCTTCCATAAGTATCATCATTCACCTTATCTTTTAGGACTGACGTCCTATCATAGAGAGACACCGAGAACACTGGATAGTGATAACGCTCTAAATGGTACCAATAATTATACCCTTATTCACCCTAAATTCTGCTCAAGAGATGATAGATAGGCTCGTTATTATGTGGAATATATGTTAAATACTATGTGAGTGTTTCCAGGATCGTAATTCTGCATCTATGTTATTTTCCTGAAGATTTTGAACTGATTTGTCTCATTTTACATGTTTTGTAGGATGTACCGAATCTGGAGCATTGGAGAATGGATCTGGACCAAAATAAGTATATTGGGGCAAGTGATTAAATTCCAAGAAGAAGCCTAGTGAACAAAAAGGAGAAAAGTCGGCCCGGTTTACCGAGGGCTAGGGCCGGTAAACCGGTGGCTTGTTTGACACGAAATTGATTCTGCCGCATTATCTAGGTCGGTTAGGGTTTAGAGAGTCTTAAATCGGCTATTGTATTTATATAAAGCCGCATATACTAAAAGCTTTCATATGATTAATATCTTATCAATTATATTCAATTACATTATACAAATTTGATGAAATAAAGTTATTCCAAGATTTTGAGGAGTTATTTCCGGTTTTCTCCTTTTCTCCACCATCTCTAGCTTGAGTAGATCGAGCTAGATCTCCATTGTTGAAGGTATGAAGCTTTGAACGTTCCTTTTGTCTTCAATATGGTAGATCTGTTCGTATTTATGTGTTTTAGTTAATCTTCATGTTTAAATACCCCATAATTTACTTATTTTAATCGTAATTGAGCAATGTAGATCCAGGAATAGGAAAAGCTGACCCCGGTAACCCGGCGGTCTATACCGGTTTACCGAGGCATTATTTAGAAAACCTAAAACTGTGATTCACTACAGCTACGTTGATTGACAGGTTTAATTAACAGTAGGTTATATCTGGCCAATCTGCTTATTGTAATCATAAACTGGCATGAAATACGAATAGTGAAGTGCTAAGTTTGGACATAGACCGATCGACCCTAGGAACGTGCTGATCAATGTCGACAGCTGTCTAAGCGGTTAGCGGTATGAGTTAGCGCTCGATATCGGCAATTCTAGATCTTTATGCGTATGGGCTATTACAGACCAATTAAGGAGGGTAGCTTGCGTATAGATTGTCTACTACCATTGTCGGAGTAGATAGGAGTAGGATTTGTACCCGTAGCTGATAATGATAATTAAAATGAGAGCTCGCAATTAATTTAAGGAAATTATGTGGGGAAGTAAACGTAATGATTAACTAATCCAAGTTAGTAGATAGGTGAGAAGAGGGGGAGAAATACCAAGTTTGTTTTCTTATTGTTCATTGTTGGTCCATGACCGCCTCTATGTAGCTTCTCAATTAGGTTAGAATCGTTTATACTTATAGTTGCATTGTCTTTGTGGGATCGACCTTGACTCGCATTTACTATACTATGATGTACCCAGTATTCTTGCTAGTAATATCGACGTTAGTGACTTACATGCGATCAAGATTTTTGGCACCGTTGCCAGGGACAATGGACAATTTTAAATATAAACGTTTTAATTCTGATTAAGAAGTCTTTTTTATTTTATTTTATTTTATTTTGAGTCTTGAGTCGTTCTGGATCAATCATGCACTTGTTAAACTGCCAGAAAGAGAAATTTCAGGGCTGATTTACCGTGGTTAACCCCTAGGTTACCGAGGCCTGAAAAATTGAATTATGAACAGTCTTTGTCATTCTGTGTTATTCTCTATTGATTTTAGTTTGTAGGTGCGAAACAGTTGGGATCATATCCAACTGAAGCGGATGTTGCTAACCTTTTCTTTGTTTTATTTTGTCTTTTTCACAGAAAGATCAGAACACTTCAGAGATTCGATCAAACCGGCGCTGAAAAAGAGCAAACAAGTCAAGAAATATGCCTAGAACGATATTGAGCATCACACCAATCTCCATGTACCCTGTATCTGAAGCAAGAGAGCATTATGAAGCTATTAAAAAGCGGTTGGAAAAGAGAAAGAAGCAATCAAGCAAGAGCCTAAAGAGTACTTAGAGGAGTATAGCACGTATCTTCCAGGTGAGTTCCCTTGTGAGTTAATTGAAATATCGTCTTCGGGTTATGATTCTGATGATCCTGATACGATGTTTTCTGAGCCTGAGGATTACCCAGACTCAGACACCGTGGTGAAGTTAGGAGACCCTGGCACGTTCCGACTCCCGATTTCTGTTAATGGTATCTTAGTAGGATTAGGTCTCTCCGACTCTGGCTCGAGTTGCAACATTCTACCTTTTTCCTTCTGCCAAAAGATTAAACTTTCGGTCGTTAGGAATCAAACCAGAACCATGACCTTTGTTGATAGAACTAGAGATATGTCTGCCAGTCTGCTTAGGAAGTGCACGATTAGCAGGAGGGTTCAGTTATCCAATTGATTTCACGGTTATAGACGTACCAGAGGACCCAAGTGCCCCAGTTCTGTTAGGAAGACGTTTCTCAGCGACAAGCAGAGCAATCATGGATCTTGATATGGGGGAGATTACTTTGAGGTTGAATAATGATGCAGTATCTTTTAAAATATTAGAGCCCCTAGAAAATAGGCCGGAAAGTTGCATGATGACGTATGCTTCAGGAAAAGTGGAAATTATGGAGATAGAGGGGCATAAGCATAGAGAGGTTGTAGTAGAAACCGTTGAGCAGGAATTCATGAGACTAATGCTGTGAGAGAGAGAGAAGAGAAGGACCACAACAAGATGCTCATAGAAGCTAGTCCTTCCGTGTTGCGTAGTGAACGCTTTGAGCTTAAAGAAGGAAATGTGGAGTCCTTTGGTCTAAAGTCTAAAACTCGGCACAAAGGTAGACCTAGTACGCAAGCTAAGAGGGAAAGGCAAGCTAAGAAGGGAGCTCAAAAACTTTCTGGAAAGGTACAAACCTCTGGAGCGAAATTTTGGTGAGTTAAAGCTCCAACCCCTGAATGATCAGAAATTTGAAGAAAGTCGAGCTGGCGACTATAAACTCAGAACTATTTTCTTAAACCCTTAGGTAGATTAGGAATGAATAAAAGTAGCCGGATGAAGGGACGAGCTTTTTTTCATCCTACAGCACCCTTAGGCTTGAAACCGATGGTTGTGAAAAGGTTTTTTTTACTCGTTGGGGATTCTAGTGAAATAGGTTAGGATCGAGTCGGAGATAACAACAAAAAGAGTAAGAGGCTAGTCAATTTGAGGTCATAATTGAGCAGAGAGGTTGAGCAATGTGTATAGTGAAGGAGACAGAGAAATGTGGGGAAAAAGAATCCACAGTAAACCCTAGGTTACCCCCGGGTTACCGAGCATAGATTTACAGATTTCTGAATGTCAGTCTATAAAGCTGAATTTTTAGAGACACGTGGAGGACACACGTTGCACCAGGCATTACCAGTCAGCAGAAACCGCCACATTTTCCCCTCTTTTCAAATTTTTCATCCTTTCCCACACTCCACCATATCTCCACCTCAATCCCATCAATCACCTCCTCAAATCCCTCACCCTAATTACTTCTCTCCCACTATCCCAACAAATCCTTCCACCTTCACTCATTTTTCTTATTTAAACCACCCATTCACCACAATTATCATCACTCTCATCTACCATCTTCTCCTCAATTCACCAGACTTCTCCTATTTCTTCTTCTTCTCCAAATCAGTCGGCCACCATCACCACCACTATCACCACCAAAATTCCACCAAAATCAAACCTTTCTTTCATTTTCACCAACCAAAACACCTATTTTCTTCACCCATGTTGCTGTCTAGTGCTGTTGTGCTAGTGAGGTGATGCAGTTCTTCATCTTTTATCATCAGAGGCATTGTCCCAGAAAGAAATCAGAAAAAAATTAGGCCGGTAAACCTTGACCTACGTCCGGTTTACCGAGGGTCAATTTTTCAGAAACAGTTTCACTATCAGGTCCAGTTATCATCCAGGATGGGTACCAAGCATAGCCACTCAGCTGTTCATCCCAGTGGTTATCAGAGCATATATGGAGATACCAACCCTTTGATAGATGAGATTGAGCAATTCCATTCTTTGGAGATCTACGAGTCATTCCGAGGGCATTGGAACGCAAGGCCAATGGCTCGAGAATGAAGGGTAGAACTGGGAGATTGCTGTTTGATTTTGCCACGAGCCCTACCAGAGCAAGATATTATGGATATGGCAGAATCACCAACTCAGTTCAACGCCACGTTGGTGAGAGAATTCTACGATTATGTTTCGCACAACCCCGGAGTTACATTTTCTAAAGTCCGAGGGGTTAAGATTGATTTTTCTATTGAGTGGATCAATGCTCATTTTGGGGTTCGAAATCCACCTTTGGGCCCGGATGAGTACACATCCTCAAGAAACATTGAAGATTTAGAGAGGATGAACATGATAGCTGAATATTTTAGGGTGCAATGGAAGCGCAACCCTATGGGAGCCCCCACCATCTTCCTAGAGAACAAATTATCCTGGGATCGGAAGATGGTCAACAGATTTGTTTGTGCCCGCCTTCTACTCACCAAGCACACGGTATCTATCACCATCAAGAGGGAGGAGTTGATGTTTTATCTGGAGCAGGGATATCCGGTCAACATCGGTCTACGGATGCATAGCCGTATTCACGAGCTTGCCGCCACTTCCGAGTGTGAGCTATTTCCATACGGGCCGATGATTGATATGGTTGCTTTAGAGGACGAGGTGAAAATTCTCATCAGTGATGATTGGGAAGACCCTGAGCCAATGATCAGTTCGTAGTCGGTTCAAAAAATTCCAAGACGGGTTGGAAGAGCTGAGAGGGAGCGTACTCCGGTCCTCAGAGAACCCCGGACTGAGAGAGCTATGCTAGAGGAGCACTCGTGAGAGATTGCGAGTTTGCATCGCAAAATAGATAGGATTATAGACTTCTTTGGCGTACCTCTATCGACCCCACCACCTAGGACTGCCCCACATCACCGAGCCTCATCTTCGGCCGCTGCTGCCTCTAGTTTTGGTCTGCCTCCCGGTTTTGAGCCTAGAGATGACTGGGAGGGTTATTCTAATGAGGATTAGTTTTTTTTTCTTTTCGTTGTTGTTGTTTTCCATTTTTTTTCCTTTCCTATCTAGTTGTTGTAGCAGAATTATATTAATATAATGTTTTGACGGCTTAATTTGTTTTGGAGATAATTTATTTTCTCTTTTACTGCCGCCATTTAATTATACGGTTTCTTGTCAACACTATTCTTCTTGGTATGTTTGAGTTACTTAGCGAAGATTCTTCATGGACTACTTACATGAGCCTGATGGTTTATACGACGATCTAATTCTTCTATGGTTCCACCCTTAACCGAAGCTAAGTTCCTTTTCATTTTTCATTTTTCAGCTTACATATTGAGGACAATGTTTCGTTTAAGTGGGGGGTAAGGAGCGTCACTTACCTTCTTAGCACTATATTCCGTGAATTGCGTGATTATCTTGATTCTCTTTGATGCATGATTCACCATTTAGAATTTGATTCATTTTGACATAATTTTAAAAAAAATATGATACCTTTGATCTTTTTGAATTAATTGACTTCATCTTTGTTTCACTTTGCACAAGTATGAGTAAATGCCCACTTCTGAAGTAGTGGCGTATTAAGCGCATATTCTATTATGAGCCACCATTTTAAGCATGTATAACTCACTTCCCATGGTGTGTAGTCAATAGCATATTGCTTTGACTAGATTTGACTCTGGCTTCATCACGAATCATGTTCCACCAATGCTTATAAGGCAAAGGAAATTCGGATTCGGTAGTTTATCATGAGTGGGGCCGTGAGGATAGATAAATCGATGAGAGTTTACCCACCAAGAAAGAGAAGTGCATTGAATTATATACATTTATAATCTCTTTGGCAAAGTCTAAGTCGATGGAGCGTAAAACGCACGACTTTTGCATAGACCGATAAAAACGAGCCTAAGAGTAATATATACTCGGTTCTCGATCCGCCTTGCCAGCTAATTTAATTGATAAATAACATGTTTGAGACTGGTTAGTTCCACTACAAGAAAAACGAGTTTTAATGACAGGAATTCCCGTCATTATATGTCATTTTCTCATCATTAAAGACTTTTAATGATGGGAAATCCCCCTCATGCCCCCCTCATAGTTGCCCTTCTAGTTAAAGCATTCAATGACAAGAACCCGCCTCGTCATTACAGATATCAAGGTTTTAATGACGAGATTTGATGATCATTAAAAATATTTCTAGTGATGAGTAATTTCCACATTATTATACTATTTCCCTCTCATTAAAATTAAAGTTGAATATTAGTTTCTATCCGTTAATGACGGAGATTACCGTCATTAATAAGTGAAAACGTGGTCATTAATTACCATGCAAGAATCAGTCATTACAAAGAAATATTACTATATCAAAACCATTAAATACACCACGCTACAGAAAGTTGCAACATAATCCTCGACTAAGTACACTCAACACATGTTCCGGGAACATTACCTCCTCCACTAAGTACACTCCAAGTTCCATAAAGAAAGCTTAAAATGGAAAAGGTAGAAGGACAAATGCAAAAATATAGCATATCACACAAGCCAGATACATACTTGCCCTTCACCTGGCCTAAAACTTCTTGTGCTTTTGCGCCATAATCATATTATGCACCATCCTACATGAAAAACACTAAAAATTAAATCTAAAACAGAATATATACACGCTATTTAGATTACACGATGAGAGGAACACCACATACTTTTGCCCCAAAATATGTTCTTCTGAAGCATGTCATCAATAAACTTTATCTCCTTAACCTTCACTTTTTGAAATGCAGTTGCAGTTTGTGGCTACAACAAAAACAACCATTAAATTCTCTTGAAAATTGAAGTAGAATACATAAAGTCGTAGCTTAATAAACTATACTTGAGGAAAAAAACAATTATAACTAAGTTAAGGGATTCGACCTGGCATTGCGAATACTATAATCCAACTTGTATTTCATTTTGAAACAAGAGTATTGATAGTTCCACAAACAGGAGCACTAACCGTAACCGTAACGAATTTTTCGGGTTCTCTATTACATGAACCGAATAAATTGGTCTTTTCAACACCAGGACTTCCTTCTAAAATCTCTGTACACATGGAAAACAATATCTCAGGACATAATACCACGACAAACATTCCTGGTTCTTCCACCACTCCAAGTGTCAGAACAAAACATTAAAATACTCATTTAAAAAATGCACTTCTCTTCTCAAAAAAAAATGCACTTCTTCACACGACTGTAAAAGTGTACCATCACAGACTGTTTAAAGTTACATTGTCTTGCAAGCTGCATAGCTCGAAGCACTCCATATCACTTTCCATTATCTTTTGGAGTGAGATGAATAGCCTAAAGAAAAACCAAAAGTATGGAAAGCTTTTGACACAGACTACAGAAAGTCTTGCATGTAGCAGTCAAACAAATCATCATTAGTGCACAAAACAGTATAGGCTTGCATAAGAGGAATAAAAACACTTACAAAGGTCATAAAGTCCACACCTTCTAAAGAAGACACAACATTCCGAAAATTTGTCAAGACTAGTTGTGCAAATCTTCACCTGCCCAAATGGGGTACATGCATACATTTACAACCAAACAAACACCAGCTCTTACCATGATTAGCAGCAGCCTGGAAATAGCTAGATGTTTGGACAAAAGCTAAAGTCCCAGGAAGCAACACAATACAATATGTCAAGTGGAAGACACGGAACCCATATTCATATTGTTTCATTTTAGGAAACAACTTCAAGTAGCAAGCAAGCAATGTTGAATTCCAAAACAAAAACAAAAAATCAGAAATCTGACATAAAGCTGATTTGATTTTGGTAAAGCGAAAAATAAGTAAAAACAGGCGTGGAGTTGGAAGCCATGTAATGAAGATAATGAATACAATTAGAACTTCTTGAAATGGTCCAGCTGAGCAAAGCCCAAGGCAAGGGCCCCAGCAAATAAGGTCCCGAGTCCACGATTAAATCCTTTATTTAGTGTAGCCATTTGATAAAGCAATTCCAATATAAATTTTCCGATCTTGGATCATTATATCATGATAAACATGAAGATTGAATCAAGCATGAAGACTACGTGCATGCTTTCTACTTTCTAACACCAAGTAAAAAATACAAATATTTACCAAAGAGTAACTAATTTTCAGTATTTGTTGTATTATAAGAGATGATTGCTCTCCGCCTTAGTAGAAAATGGATTGTTCAATATCATTCACAGTATTTAAACATTTTAAGGAACCAACTAATCATGAAAAGAAGGTTACCACTAACATATGTTTATTAAATCTATGATAGTAATATATGAGCTTCTCAAGCTCTTTTCTGAAGTAAAATGATATATTTGTAACATATTTGAAATGTAAGAAAACAAAACCACCACTACAAAAGAATATAAAGCTAAAAGAAATTCTAACATGGTGTTGCAAAACCAAGGTGCTATATATAGGTCAAATTCAACAATTTCCCTCTGTTTGCCAGAAAAAATCATCCCAGTTTGAAAATACCGCCTGCTATAAAAACAGAACAATATGATCAGACAATTTCAATTGTATTAGCAAAATAGCCATAACCGCTCTTTACAATCCTTCAAAAGATAGTAAAGGTATACATAGCACAAATCAATTTACTGGAAAAAAATACCACATTTTTTTTGCTTACATAAAACGAGATAAACAATTGAATAGAATAAAGGAGTAGTGAAGCATAAACAACTAATTTGATGTAAAGATTCAACAAAACGATTTAACTAACTAATTTAAAAAAGTTAGGACGACAATACCAACGAAACTTGTACCTGTGAAATCCAGATCTAGCTATAGAACAGGAAAAAAGAGCTACAACAAGATTAGACTTTCTTAGTTCGTGGATCTCCGATGCCTCGCTAGATTCCAACTCAGGATACATAATGGGATAGAAGAACTAATACTAGATCGGACTTTCCTTATTTGCCCAACTCCGATGAAAAGTGCTACCTTGCCGGAAAAGGAAAGAATCGTCAGAGAGGAGAAAGGTGAAAGCGGAAGAGGATTGAAGAAGGCGGAGGAGCGTTGAAGAAGGTGGAGGTTACGCAGAAGGCAGAGGTTTGGTCGAACGATGAGGTGATTCTGGGGATCCGTCAATTTGGGGGTTGGGGTGGTGTTTGAGAGAGAAATGTTTTTGATATATATGTTTAATTATTATTATAAAAAGGATTTTTTTTTCTTTTAAAAATTGGGGTTTTTTATTAAGATTTTAAGAAATAAACATATTACAAATAAAAGAATTTACGATAGTGAGAGGACTTTGTTTTTTGATGCCATAATGACGGGAATTCTGGATCATTAATGACAGAAAATAATAGTTCGTCATCAATTTTTTTTACCATAATTAAAACAACCTTTTAATGACGAAATTTTTCTTCCGTCATAAAATTCCCCTCATTATAATGTCGACTATGGGTTGATGTAATGTGAGATCTTCTGCATTACTAGACGATTGTGAAAGTTATTGCACACACACATTGGCTCATGACGTGAATAGTGTTTAATGCGTTACTGATTGATATAAGTGGCATGATCTTGATCTTGACTTTGTGAGGCATAATTGTTTTTAATTAACTTGTATATTGATCAGAGTGTTGTTTTCTTTTCGCCTTTTTGCTCGCGACGATCAAAAGCTAAGTGGGGGGTAGTTGATAACGCTCTAAATGGTACCACTAATTATACCCTTATTCACCCCGAATTCTGCTCAAGAGAGGATAGATAGGCTCGTTATTATGTGGAATATATGTTAAATGTTATATGAGTGTTTGCAGGATCGTAATTCTGCATCTATGTTATTTTCCTGAAGATTTGGTACTGTTTTGTCTCGTTTTGCGTGTTTTATAGGTTTTACCGAATCAGGAGCATTGGAGAATGGATCTGGACCAAGAGAAGTATATTGGTCCAAGTGATTAAAGTCCAAGAAGAAGCCTGTTGAACAAAAAGGAGAAAAGTGGGCCCGGTTTACAGAGGTCTAGGGCCGGTAAACCGGTGGCTTGTTTGACACGAAATTGATTCTGCCGCATTATCTAGGTCGGTTAGGAGAGAGTCTTAAGTCGGCAATTGTATCTATATAAAGCCGCATATACTGAAAGCTTTCATATGATTAATATCTTATCAATGATATTCAATTACATTATACAAATTTGATGAAATAAAGTTATTCCAAGTTTTTGAGGAGTTATTCTAGTTTTCTTCCTTTCTCCACCATCTCTAGCTTGAGTAGATCGAGCTAGATCTTCATTGTTGAAGGTATGATGCTTTGAACGTTCCTTTTTGTCTTCAATATGGTAGATCTGTTCGTTTTTATGTGTTTTAGTTAATCTGCATGTTTAAAGACCCCATAATTTACTTATTTTAATCTTAATTGAGCATTGTATATCTAGGAATAGGAAAAGCTGACCCCGGTAACCCGGCGGTCAATACCGGTTTACCGAGGCACTATTTAGAAAACCTAAAACTGGGATTCAGTATAGCTACGTTGATCGAACGGTTTAATCAACAGTAGGTTAGATCTGGCCAATCTGCTTATTGTAATCGTAAACTTGCATGAAATACGAATAGTGAAGTGCTAAGTTTGGACATAGTCCGATGGACCCTAGGAACATGTTGATCAATGTCGACAGCTGTCTAGGCAGGTTAGCAGTATGAGTTAGCGCTCGATATCGGCAATTCTAGATCTTTATGCGTATGGGCTATTACGGACCAATTAAGGAGGGTAGCTTGTGTATAGATTGTCTACTACCATTGTCGGAGTATATAGGAGTAGGAGTTGTACCCGTAGCTGATAATGATAATTAAAACAAAAGCTAGCAATTAATTTGAGGAAATTATATGGGGAAGTAAATGTAACGATTAACTAATCCAAGTTAGTAGATCGGTGAGAAGAGGGGGAGAAATACCAAGTTTGTTTTCTTATTGTTCATTGTTCGTCCATTACCACCTCTATGTTGCTTCTCAATTAGTTTAGAATTGTTTATACTTATAGTTGCATTGTCTCTGTGGGATCGACCTTCACTCGCATTTACTATACTACGATTACCTAATATTCTTGCTGGTAATATCGACGTTAGTGACTGACACGCGATCAGATTGCAGTGTCTCTTGTTATGGTCTATTCTAAACTCCTTTAGCATCTCATCTATACAGGTGAACTGTGATAACCAAGCAGTATCTAAACCTATCACGATAGATTCTTATTTCCAAAATAAGAACTGCCATTCCAAGAACTTACATAAAGGCTTTTAACTACCAAACATTAACTGACTGTAACATGAGGTGTTGATTTTGAGAAGGATATCCAATACCTCACCCAAGAACTGTGAAACTCCCACTAACCCTTTTGCACATTAGGCATATCTTTCTTCTTGATGAAATCAAACTCTTTTGATCTTTCAAGAAAAGAACTTACACAGAGGAAAACTTGTTTGAGTCCATAAGTGGATCTCATAAGCTTACACATAACGTTATCGTCTATGAACATCATGCCATTGGCCCAACGTTTTCAACACTATCATATATCCATGATACGTAGCTACAACAAGCAATATCTGAGTAGATTTAAGTATAGCTGGTAGCACAAAGGTAATTACAAGGCTTACAACTCGTAGCCTTCAGCCTATCAACTTAGCCTAACAAATAATCTTATTACCTTCCATGTCAGTCTTTCATATTGACTTGCTTATATCTTTTAAAGACATTCCTTTCAGGTGAATCAAACTAAGTTCATAACCCGGTTGTCTTACATGGAATCTTCTTCAGATGCTATGGCTCTAAGCCATATTTCTTAATCTTGCCTTCCAAGCATTCTTGCATAAGTTGCGAGATCTTCATTCTTCAAGATGAACATACCAATAGTTCAGGCGTGTGGTCATCCACAGACTCATAGAGTACTCGTGTGCCCTGAGCAGTGTCTTATACCTCATCACTCTGCGGCGCTTGCTCATGTTCCAATGGTTGAATATCTCTTTGTGGTTCTCAAACTCCTTTTGAGATGTTAATTTACTCCCACTGTTTCATTTGGAAGAAACACCTTCTCTAAAAGACAGCATGTTTGAAGATAAACACCTTTTTCTCCACGGGCAAGTAAATAATATCCAACGTGCTTGCTAAGATATTCCACAAAGTTACACATGTCATACTAAGCTCCAGGCCTTTCCGACATTGTCTGCTTGCTAGAAGCACGACAACCCTAAATCATCGGTTAAGATGGATTTGATGTTATCTTCTTCCATATCGGTTATGGAATTCATTGAACATTATTCTTCGGAACTTGGTTAATTATATGTTTTATATAAGGTCACTATCCCAAAACAGGTAAGGGATACTCTGCATGTCTTACTTCACATCTTTATCATATAAAGTGCTATTTCCATTTTAGAAACAAAATCTAATTGCGTGTCCCATCCAATTGAAGATTAATTCCTAAATTGTTTATCAATCTCATGTTCGCACTAGCTCAAACCTTTCGGGTTTTCCGAATTTCGCACTTCATTGAGTACACTTGACTATTTATATAAATAGCCATAGAGAGTATTAAACAATTATTCATGGCATTTATTTTCATAAGCCTACAGACATCAATATGTTTAGGCTTTAGTCAATATTCTAAAATTTATGACCCTTTTTTATAAGAGGGTATTTTAGTCATCTTTGGATAAGATACGTACCACCCACATGATTCATAATCACATGGTTCATACATCATCAGAATGACATTTGATTACATGATTCTTTTCCACAGAGACTATGTCTAGAACAACCACAAAATATCAAGGATAACAACCATACAAATATTTGGTTGAGATGTTATCACCTATTTCAACTATATAGTGACACCAATCTAGTATGTTAGATTCAACTACCATTCAATTTTATCGGAATAACATTTATTCCTTACAATTGAATTATCTATTAAACCCTTACAGATAACAGAAATGGTGTTCTTCGTAAGAACCGGAACACAATAACATTTATTTAGTTCCTTTATCAGTTTACTAGACTCGGAATATTATATGGTAAGTGCTACAACGTTTGCTCCACCTTCCATATCTTAAACTATTATGTATTTAATCTTTCTACATAATCGTAAGATATCATATATCTAAGAGTTGACTTGATCTTAGATAGATTTATCTTAACTTTCTTGCTTAGAATAGAGACTTCGATAAGTTCTCTTAATTTAGCACATGCCCTAAATTTCCCTTTTAATCCATCAAGCACTTGTAAATATTTCTTAGTTCAGTTTTCATAAGACTTTAGAAAATCACAAGAGCTATGTCATCAATATCCTTTCACAAAGAAAATCTAAAGCTTATTAGATTGTTTATTTAACCTTTCGAATCATATTCAAAACATAAACTATTTAATTAACCTTCAAGCAATGATTAAAGAATTAATTCGATACTTAAATCTTACAATTTTGAAAACAACTTTTCTAAGATTCTATGCGGTCATTCTCATTCAACACATATAATGTTTGAATTATTTGTCATCGTATGACAGAATGACCCACTGGATATCGTTATATCAAATATCTGATTAATTAATTGAAACTCATTTCAAGTTATTTAATCGTATTATGAGCTTCCATTTTGATCTATAATTAAAGTCTTGGAGCACTACATCAAATATATAGTCTCTTTGTCTCTAACTACTATAACGAGGTTGCTCATGTCATTACTTACTTTAAAAGGACTAAAATTACTTAACCTTGTTTGAGAACGTTTCTCAAAAGGTAACAGACATTAATTTGGTTTTACTAATCAAGTATAGAATCATAGAAATAAAAGTTTGCTAGAAAACTACAACATAAAAATAAAGATAAAAGAGTGTTGTTGTTTGTACATGCAAAATCAAAAATGGTCTTTTGGTTTATGATTTTGCTCCCACTAGTCATCTACTCTCAATTGACTTTCACGAATTTTCCAAAGTACTTTAGTGGATGGAATCCAATCTAGTTGACTCGATCCCTGACGTGGGCTGATCGACCTGGTCAATTTTGAAGGTGGGTACACTTACATGTTGCATCTCATTCGACTTCCATTGGTTGACTAGTCAACACTTTGACAACTCACATATCTATGTAATAGCCAACCCCTTGTCTCTAAAATCAGACGGTCCTGACATTGGCCAATCACCGCAAGATTCGAGTCGATTCATAACCCAAATATTGATGAGATCTCATAACGATCATATCTTGATAATAACGATATACCCGAAGTAGGTCAACTTCCGACGTGGGCCGATCAGTTGGATCCGAACAAGGCTCTTCACCGTCATTATAATATTGAGAGACAAAATATGACTCAATTTTTGTTGTGGGGGTAATTTACAAATTAATTCACTTAATTAATTTTAATTCATTACAGTCTAATCAAATATATCTATCTCTATATACAAACATCCTACACATTCATCTAGATCGTGCCTAGTCATGCATCTATCGTATCATATAAAATAAATATAAGCACAAAATAAATAAATGTGTAAAGTAACCGGTATGATCATGGACCTTTCCTAAGTGCGGTTTCGAATACAAACTGACAAAACCGCGGGTCACAAATCTTAGGGTATCTGCAACCGCCAATAGGATCTCTATGTCGTCTTTATTTGGCCTTCGTCTTATGCTCCATCTTGTTACATAATTTTATCTAATAAAACAAATACACCCGCCGCACATAGGTGGAGCTAACGGGAATGGGATAAATGCAGAAAATAAACTAGATCACGTTCTTCGTAACGGCCTAGTACAATTTTTAAACCAACGAAAAATAAATCATTCACATCTATCCTATTGGCCGAGTCCATGATCAATCCGGGTCCATATAATCACATTATATCTACACAACATCTATTCCATACAATTAAAATCTAATGAAAAAGATAAAATCTAAAATTACCAACTTGCGTCTTAATTAATCGATTAACGTTTAATCAATTAAATAATTTTATCCAAACAATTATCTAATTAACATTTACTCAATTAAATGATTTTAATCAAAATAAAATTAACGATTAATTTTAAAATGATTTCAATTTTAATTTTAATTAAATAGAACTATTCCAAAATAAATCAAAATTAAAATTAGGTCTCTTTGGTTTCTTTCCTTTTGAATCAAAAGGGGTGTCTTTGGTTTCCAAAACTAAAATGCACCAACTTAGGCCATTTTCAAAATCAAATATTTTGAAAAGGGTCTAGGCACATTCCAATCAAAATTTGGAAATTCCCATATTACTAATAGGCTAATCATATTACCAAATAATGCCATGTGGTCTCCCAATGGACCTAACTATTTGAGCCATTAGTTAGCCACAAGACACCAACTAAACAAAGAGATATCAATGTATTATAATGTAATCACAAAACAATAAAAAAAAAATTGAGATCCACCATACACCACCAGCCGCTGCCGCCGCCGGTTATATGTTGGGGAGCCGCCGCCTTGGCCGAGCTCCCTATCCGACGTGTTGTTTTTTTGGTTTTTTTGTTTTTCGTTTTGCGAATCTAGATCATGCATATGTCATAATTACTACGCAAATTAAAAAATACTTATTGCTTAAACTCAAAGCTTGCTTTGATAACACTGTTAAAAAATCTACGTGGAAATGCAGCGGAATTTAAAATTTATTTCCTTTTTAACCAGGATCGACTTCGTTTAAACAACAAGCAAAAAAAAAGTAGATGAAAAAGAACTACCTTGGATGGTCTAAAATAGATAGTCGCTTTATCTAGGGTTGTAGTTTCTGCATGAAGCCGCCCAAGTGTTCGGCTTCTACCGTTGATCCACACGAACAACCCGCTGGAATCAACCATTGGATTGCTATAGAAAAACTCGGCTGCTAGACCGACCTTTTCACTCTCTCAAAACTCTATCTAGGAAGCTCTCATTATTTCTATAAAATTAGAACTCTTCTAATTGTAATGATACAAAAGAGCTTGACACAACTCCCCATTTATAGGAATACGGGACACCACTTTTATTCCCAATTTGATTGGGGAAGACTTTCTATTGGATAAAGGAGAAAGAAAATATTTTTCTAAAAATTAAGGAATATATTTTTGATTGATTTATCTCAATAATATTCAATATCTTATATTATATGTTTTTGAAGATATATATTGCCAATATCTAATATTGAATATATCTTTATTATATTACCCTAAATATCAATTTACACATGTGTATATATCACACATATATATAATACACATATAAATCCATATTAATATCCAAATATTAATACATAACATAATATTATGATCAACTAATTAGCAACAAAAGCCACGTGTGTCATCACACAAAAATTTTCGGCCATATATATATATATATATATATATATATATATATATATATATATATATATATATATATATATATATATATATATATATATATATATAAAAAATAAATATTTCTATATTTTTTATTATATTTTTTCATAATAAATAAATACCACAATATAAATTTATCACTATAACACTTTATAGTCGAGATAAATTTTCCTTATTCGGTTATCACTATAACCGCATTTTAATCCGGCTACATGTCGTTATGTGTGACCCGATAGGCTTCCGAATATGTTGGCGGTAGGCACGAAGTGCATTTACTCAAATACCTTCATACCTAACGATCATGGATATCGTCTAGCAACACGCCATTACCCCCAATCATCGGAAGAGTCAAATACAATGGCTACTACATTTCATGTGAAACGGTTACCATGTAAATAGAATCCAATCGCTGTAATAATATCCATACGGTCATATCTCAAGTGTCAATACATTAACGACCGTATCTTATAATCTGGATATCATGCTCTCTCGAAGTAACTCATTTACTTCCACTTTGCAAAGATTCACAAGAGTAAGATAATTCTTTTAAGAAGGCCCTTTCGGATATTTACTCCTATTCATAGGATACGCGATTTCCGGACGAGCAACATGAATCCTATGCATGCTTCGGTATCATACCCAATCACTACCGCATGATCGCCCAATGGCTATGTAACGCCCCGTTCCCGGACACCGAGTCCTTATCCGGAAAAGAAACGTTCGGCACGTATAAAATAAAAATAAATTCATTTTATACGTAAGCCTCTACTACGTCGTATCAAATTAAAGGCAAAACGGAAGCAAAACTCGGGTATATAAAATTTTTCCCAAAATTAAAGAGTAGAAAAGAAATCTAAGGGTAGAAATGTAAACTATTACATTTGGAAAAGTACGAAAATCCCCAAAAGACGAGAATACGACAAATCGTCAAACCGGTAGTCTACCTCAAAAGTACGAAAGTACAACCAAAGAAAAGGAGAAAAGAAACATCTTGATTCTTCAACGAGCGGCGTCAAACGTCGTCGTCAAACTCTTCCTCGAAAACCTGTTCGTCTTCTCGTCCCCAAACACATAGAAAAAGTATGCATTTGAGGTAAGTACAATGTACTCAGCAAGAAAGAGAAGCTATGAAACCAAAAGAAATTATAAGGAAAGATATTTAAGTTGTTTATTTGGTTATAAGAGACCGACTCAATCTAGGGTTCACTTCATGCTCATCAACATGTTGTGACTAACTCGTTTCTAACTTAACCTATCTATGTTACAACCGCACTCAAGGGCACTACGCGCATCCACCTCAGCAGAGTCCGTATGTACTTAGGGTCATTGACCTACAGAGTTATTCTACCTTGGGAACACTCTATTGCAACATATTAGTGGATCACACCAATACCCACGAAGTCTAGAAAAGGTAGACTCCGATAGCACGCACACCTCGGCGAGAGTCCCTCCGTACTTAGGGGTCTTTTGACCTACGAAGTTCTTCCACCTTCGAGAGGTAGCACATGCATCGCGATTTAGCCCGGTGCCTAGCCAAGAGAGACATGTTGTTTAATCTTTTACTAGTCACATACGTTGTTTATTAAGTTATTAACTAGCCAACCTAAGTGTTTTCAAATAATCTCCCTCACACATACTACTCTCTTCCTAGAACACTAGACACGGACAAGTCCTAGCACATACACGTACATTGATGAATCCTAATTCATCAAAGCACAAGCCTATCATGCTCTTCCGACGGATCCGAACTTCAATTCCCTTTAAGAGTACATTCGGTGTTTTAACCGAACGAATCGAAGCTCAATTCGGGCTTGTCTATATTTATACCATGTTACATATCAAATACAAAGGTTTCATATAGTTAAAGCATGTTTCAAGGCTGAATAGCATCTAACATAGAAAAGAAGGCGACAAAAATGGACGCCCGTTTAAAGACTTGGACGCCCGTTCGGTTTAATGGACGCCCGTCCAAAATAGTGGACGCTCGTCCACCCAAAACAGCTTCAATCCCGAATGTAAAATAGCACCTCGGACGCTCGTCCATTACGACCGTACGCTCGTCCAAGGTGGAACCTAGGCTGGACGCTCGTCCAGAATACCGGACGCTCGTCCACCTGGGTTCGACTGGAACCCTAATTCTTCATCGTTCGAACCCCGCATCGTATTTCCACCCAAGAACCGAAAATAACAACACAATGAGCACTTAGACCTCGTCTAACAATACCATAACATCCATAGTCATTTACCAAGGCAACAACTCAATTTTTCTAACACCAAAACGTCTTGGAACATGATCAAATCCCTATAACTAGTAATTGATTTCATAGGACAGTTCTTCTAACCTTTTGCAGCCCGTAAAACCGATCAAAACTCGGCAAAAAAAGTCTGTCGCAATGTCTTTCACCCGGTAACCAAACGGTGCCTCGCTCCACAACAAATCCTAGAATCGAGTCCGGTCCGAAAACGATATTGCTCCCCTTTAGAATTGTGAAAACCGTCCAAGTCTCTCCTTCTCCTCACAGTTGCGCAGGGGATGGGGCTGTTTGTGATTAAAAAGTGAAATTAGGTTAAGGGTTAATCTTAGGTAGATTTTCCTTTTATACCAAATTCCAAAAATTTAGTTTTTTCCTTATTTGCCCCTTGCTTAACAAAACTGACTCTCCATAAGTTTATACATATATATAACTCGAGATATATATATAAACATCCAAAATAATTAACTCCGAATAAAAAAGGAAACCGAACCTAATATTTCGTTTTCGCAAAATGACACGTCTGCCCTTTCCCGAAAATCGGAATATTACATTCTCCCCCCCTTAAAAGGAGTTTCGTCCTCGAAACTAGAACATACCTGGTAATTCCCCAAACTCTTGGAACTCACTAAGCATGTCGCTTTCCACTTCCCAAGTTGCCTCCTCGGGTGAATGATTGCTCCACTGAACTAACACCAAAGGGATCATCCGTCTCTTAATCATCTTTTCTTTCCGGTCTAGGATCTTGATAGGTCTCTCGTCATATGCAAGGTTATCTTGTAAGATTTCTGGGTCAACCGTAGTTTCCACATCCTTCTTAGTCAGACACTTCTTCAACATCGAAACGTGAAACACATTATGGACATTATGGACTCTCGACATTGATTCTGGCAACTGAAGCTTATAAGCTAACGTCCCAACTCTCTCCAAAATCTCAAAAGGTCCAACATACCTTGGACTTAGCTTTCCTTTTTGTCCAAAGCGTTTCACCCCTTTCATCGGTGAAGCTCGGAGGTAAACTCTATCGCCGACTTCAAACTCAAGAGGTCTTCTTCTAACATCAGCCCAACTTTTCTGCCTGTCTTGAGCTGCCTTCAGATTCTTCTTGACCAACTCGAACCCTTTCCTTTGCTTGTTCTACCATTTCAGGCCCCGTGATCCGTCTCTCTCCGACTTCATCCCAAAACAAGTGGCGTGCGACATCTTCTCCCATACAACGCTTCAAACGGCGGCATGCCTATACTCGTGTGAAAAACCGTTGTTGTAGGCAAACTCCGCTACCGATAGGTAATCATCCCATGATCCGCCTACCTCCAAAACACAAGCTCTCAACATGTCCTCGAGTGTTTGGATGGTCCTCTCAGACTGTCCATCTGTCTGAGGATGAAAAGCCGTGCTCAAGTCCAACTTAGTCCCGAAGGCTTCTTGCAAGCTCTTCCAAAACCGACTTACAAATCTCGAATCACGGTCTGAAACTATCGAGATTGGAACTCCATGTAGCTTTACTATATTGTCCAGATATAGTGTCGTCATCTTCTTTAATGGCATGTCAACCTTGTACGGTAAGAAATGGGCGTATTTGGTCAATCTATCCCCAATTACCCAAATTGCGTCGTGTCCGCCTCTTGTCCTAGGTAATCCGGTGATGAAGTCCATTGTGATCTTATCCCATTTCCATTCCGGGATATCCAATGACTTAAGCATTCCACCGGGTCTTCTATGCTCCGCCTTAACCTTCGACACACATCACACTCGGCCACAAACTTGGCTATTTCCACTTTCATCGAGGGCCACCAAAATCTTTCCTTTAAGTCTCTGTACATTTTAGTAGCACCCGGATGAACCGCAAAAGCTATCCTATGTGCTTCTTCCATAATTCTTTGTCTCAAGTTGCCAACATTGGGTACACATAGACGATCCCGATACCACGATTTCCACTCTTATCCAACACGTAACCAACCGTAGGCTTCTCTCTAGCAACACGCTTCAAGTCCAACAAAACCGGGTCTTCGTCTTGCTTTCCCCGTATATCATCCATCAACTCTGACCTTGCTAACAACGGTGCCACAAACTGCCGGTCTTCAATCTGATCGAAGCTTCTGATTTCCAACCCATCAAACCTTTCTGCCATTACCTCAACACTGGAAGCTGCAAACACTGGTTTCCTGCTCAGAGCATCTGCCACTACATTCGCTTTTCCCGGATGGTACTGAATGTCCAAATCATAGTCCTTAACGAACTCTAACCATCTCCTCTTGTCTCATATTCAGGTTCTCTTGTGTGAAGAAATACTTTAAACTCTTATGGTCGGTGAAGATCCTTGCTTTAACCCCATATAAGTAATGCCTCCAAGTCTTTAAGGCAAATACCACCGCTGCCAACTCCAGATCATGTGTCGGGTAATTTTTCTCATGCACCTTCAACTGCCTAGATGCATAAGCTATCATTTTTCCTCCTTGCATCAACACACAACCCAAACCCTGTCCCGAAGCATCCGTGTAGACATCGTAGTTATCAAAAATCTCCGGAACTGCTAACACTGGTGCCGTAGTCAACTTACTCTTCAAGGTATGAAAGGCCTTATCACACTCATTAGTCCATTCAAATTTCACATTCTTCTGTGTCAGCCTGGTGAGTGGAGTAGCTATCTTCGAAAAATCTTGTACGAACTTCCTGTAGTAACCAGCCAACCCAAGAAAGCTTCTTACCTCTGAAACTGTGGTAGGTTTAGGCCAATTCTCAACTGCCTCGATCTTTGCCGGATCAACTTGAATACCATCTCCAGAAATTACATGACCCAAGAAACTCACTCGATCCAACCAAAAGTCACACTTGGAAAACTTTGCGTACAACTGATTCTTCTTCAGTGTGTCCAACACTATCCTTAAGTGTTCCTCGTGTTCTTTCTCATCCTTAGAGTAAACTAGGATATCGTCTATGAACACTATCACGAACTTATCCAAGTACGGCATGAAAACTCGCCGCATCAAATCCATAAATGCCGATGGAGCATTAGTGAGTCCAAAAGGCATGACAAGGAACTCATAATGTCCATATCTCGTACCGAAAGCCGTCTTCGGTATATCTCGCTATCCTAACCTTCAATTGATGATATCCGGACCTCGTGTCGATCTTGGAAAACACCTTCTTACCCCCGCAACCGATTAAACGGATCATCTATCCTTGGTAGAGGATACTTATTCTTGATGGTAAGGTTGTTCGGTGCTCGTAGTCGATACACATTCTCATGCCGCCATCTTTCTTCTTCACAAACAAAACAGGGGGCTCCCAAGGCGAGGTACCGGGCTGAATTATGTTCCTTTCAAGCATATCTTTAAGTTGAGCTTTCAACTCCTTTAATTCAGCCGGTGCCATTCTCAGTAAGGTGCCTTAGCAACGGTGTCGCTCCCGGTATCAACTCGAATCTCAAACTCTATCTCTCTCGTCCGGCATGTTTCCCGGTAGCTCTTCGGAAACACCTCGGGATATTCCCTCACTATGGGAGTCTCCTCGAACTTAGGCTTCACTTGTTCCAAGTCCACCGCATACAACAAGTAGCCTTCACAACCCTTCGACAAGCCCTTACCGCCTTAACCGCCGATATGATCGGATGGTTCTTCTTACTCGGCTTGTACACATTCCCTTGATACGTCTTGTCCGATTTCCCGAGTACTTTAAAAGTTACTTTCTTCTCTTTACAAATTCAAGTGTACATAATTCTCGGATAGCCAATCTATTCCGAGGATTACATCAAAATCCGAAAAGTCCAAAACTGTAAAGTTGCTCTTACATCGATAAGGTCCGACTCGAACTTCCACTTGTGGTATCATTCTAGTTACCCTTGTTACCTTCCCTAACGGCGTAGTTATTTCCAAAGTATTCCTTAAAGGTTCTGAAGGTAATTTCAACTTCTTAGCTACCTTGGTTGACACAAAAGTATTTGACGCTCCCGTATCAAACAAAGCCTTGACCACTAGGTTTTCTAACATTATCGTACCTAGTATGCATATTCATTTATTTAAATATAGTTACAACATGAATAATCACGCTATAAAATATCTTAATAGAAGAATAAAACCATAACATGATACCTGAAATAACGTCATCCTCTCGGTTCCACAAAATTGGCATCCGCCGCAAAAACTCGAACCGGTCGGCTCGGGCCGCCTCTCCCGCTACCTTGGCTCGAACCACTCTTGTTTCCTCGTTTGGACACGCTCTAGAAAAGTGTCCTTGCTCACCACAAACGTAACAACCGTTACTACTCGCCCGCACTCTCCCGTATGATTTCGTTGCACTTGGGGCAAAGTGGTGCACTGTTCGGAGCCTTAGCTGCTGTAGGAGCCGTAGTCTTCTTGGCGCTTGCTGTGGCGCTCCCCTATAACTGCCTTGACTTGTCCCAAAATTCCTCTTATTATTAACAACCACTGTAGCTCTCTTCCTGAAAGTCTCGACTTCCAAGGCTTTATTCATCAACTCTGCCATATTCCTTGCCGTGAATCCTAGCATGCCCGACTGAATCTCGTAGGCCAACCCATCCTTATAGAGGGCCATCTTTCTCTCTTCTACCTTCATCAATTCCGGATAGAACCTTCCTAGCTCATTGAACTTATTAGTATACTGGGCCACTGTCAGGTGATTACCTTGCTTGTGCTTCAGGAATTGACTTGCTTTATCTGCTTGAACTGTAACCGGGAAGTACTCATTATAAAACATCGTCTTGAACCCTTCCCAATCCGTTACCTTACCGTTGCTGCTTTGGATGGCATCAATCCATGCTTCTGCTGCTCCCAACATAAAACTGACTGCTAGCTGTGCCATTTCTGTCTCGGAACGTGTATGTTCCTACAAGCTTTCTCGAATCCTCTTATCCCATTCCTCTGCTTTAGAATGCTCCACATTACCAAAGAAGTTCTCAACTCGATTTCTCCTCAATCTTGTATACCAATCCACCGCTGGTGCTTGCTCGAAAGTCGGTCTAACTGGTGGGTGAACCGGAGGGTAACCAAAAGATACATGCGGCTGATACTGCTGATGTTGAGGATAATGTGGGTTTACTTGAGGCTCATTCTGATACGGATAGTACCCCTGATAAGACTGATGCTGTTGAGGCTGCTGAAAACCAAAGGGTGGATGACCAACGCCTTGCTGGTGGTCAAAGCGTGGTGAAGGTGGTACTGTAGGTTGAGGAACATGACCTACAGGAGGAGGGTAAAAGACCTGCTGCTGCTGAGGATACACTGGAGGATAAGCACTAGATGGTGGTGGATACATATTGGTCACTGGTGGTGGCGCACTAATCGGTGGAATGTCGCCTATTACAGTGACACGAATAGGTGCTTGTCCAGGCTCTCCATAAATGTAGTTATATCTTGGCGGTGGTCGGGGTGGCAGATTCTGATGCGGCCTTGGTGACACCTCTTGTTGAGACCTTGGTGTAGGCGTGGCTGTATGGGGTGGTGGTGAAAGACTCAAACGAGGCGAAGGATTCGCGCCTCACAAATCCGCCCCTACTACGGGCACCGGGCTCCCCGCCCCTTGACTAACCCCCGAGCTCCCGGCCTCCACGAACGCCTCTCCTTGTCGTTACCATGCCGAAAGATCAAGAAAACCAGACGTTACTAAAGATCTAAAGAAACTTATCTTAAGGAAAGGAAGTCTAAAGGATGCTAATTCTCTGATACCAACTGTAACGCCCCGTTCCCGGACACCGAGTCCTTATCCGGAAAAGAAACGTTCGGCACGTATAAAATAAAAATAAATTCATTTTATACGTAAGCCTCTACTACGTCGTATCAAATTAAAGGCAAAACGGAAGCAAAACTCGGGTAGAAATGTAAACTATTACATTTGGAAAAGTACGAAAATCCCCAAAAGACAGAATACGACAAATCGTCAAACCGGTAGTCTACCTCAAAAGTACGGAAAGTACAACCAAAGAAAAGCAGAAAAGAAACATCTTGATTCTTCAACGAGCGGCGTCAAACGTCGTCGTCAAACTCTTCCTCGAAAACCTGTTCGTCTTCTCGTCCCCAAACACATAGAAAAAGTATGCATTCGAGGTAAGTACAATGTACTCAGCAAGAAAGAGAAGCTATGAAACCAAAAGAAATTATAAGGAAAGATATTTAAGTTGTTTATTTGGTTATAAGAGACCGACTCAATCTAGGGTTCACTTCATGCTCATCAACATGTTGTGACTAACTCGTTTCTAACTTAACCTATCTATGTTACAACCGCACTCAAGGGCACTACGCGCATCCACCTCGGCGAGTCCCTCTGTACTTAGGGTCATTGACCTACAGAGTTATTCTACCTTGGGAACACTCTATTGCAACATATTAGTGGATCACACCAATACCCACGAAGTCTAGAAAAGGTAGACTCCGATAGCACGCACACCTCGGCGAGTCACTCCGTACTTAGGGTCTTTTGACCTACGAAGTTCTTCCACCTTCGAGGTAGCACATGCATCGCGATTTAGCTTTGTGCCTAGCCAAGAGAGACATGTTGTTTAATCTTTTACTAGTCACATACGTTGTTTATTAAGTTATTAACTAGCCAACCTAAGTGTTTTCAAATAATCTCCCTCACACATACTACTCTCTTCCTAGAACACTAGACACGGACAAGTCCTAGCACATACACGTACATTGATGAATCCTAATTCATCAAAGCACAAGCCTATCATGCTCTTCCGACGGATCCGAACTTCAACTCCCTTTAAGAGTACATTCGGTGTTTTAACGAACGAATCGAAGCTCAATTCGGGCTTGTCTATATTTATACCATGTTACATATCAAATACAAAGGTTTCATATAGTTAAAGCATGTTTCAAGGCCGAATAGCATCTAACATAGAAAAGAAGGCGGTACAAAAATGGACGCCCGTTTAAAGACTTGGACGCCCGTTCGGTTTAATGGACGCCCGTCCAAAATAGTGGACGCTCGTCCACCCAAAACAGCTTCAATCCCGAATGTAAAATAGCACCTCGGACGCTCGTCCATTACGACCGTACGCTCGTCCAAGGTGGAACCTAGGGGCCGGACGCTCGTCCGAATACCGGACGCTCGTCCACCCGGGTTCGACCGGAACCCTAATTCTTCATCGTTCGAACCCCGGATCGTATTTCCACCCAAGAACCGAGAAAATAACAACACAATGAGCACTTAGACCTCGTCTAACAATACCATAACATCCATAGTCATTTACCAAGGCAACAACTCAATTTTCCTAACACCAAAACGTCTTGGAACATGATCAAATCCCTATAACTAGTAATTGATTTCATAGGACAGGTTGTTCTTACCTTTTGCAGCCCGTAAAACCGATCAAAACTCGAAAAGTCCGTCGCAATGTCTTTCAGCCGGTAACCAAACGGTGCCTGCTCCACAACAAATCCTAGAATCGAGTCCGGTCCGAAAACGATATTGCTCCCCTTTAGAATTGTGAAAACCGTCCAAGTCTCTCCTTCTCCTCACAGGTTGCGCAGGGATGGGGCTGTTTGTGATTAAAAAGTGAAATTAGGTTAAGGGTTAATCTTAGGTAGATTTTCCTTTTATACCAAATTCCAAAAATTTAGTTTTTTCCTTATTTGCCCCTTGCTTAACAACACTGACTCTCCATAAGTTTATACATATATATAACTCGAGATATATATATAAACATCCAAAATAATTAACTCCGAATAAAAAAGGAAACCGAACCTAATATTTCGTTTTCGCAAAATGACACGTCTGCCCTTTCCCGAAAATCGGAATATTACAGGCTAGGGGAAACCTCAATAGTGTCAAAACATGGCAATCCACACCGTGATGTCATGAAGACTCCGGGCTTAGGATAATTACACAACCGCCACAGAGTGCGGCACTTAATAAAGCAAGTGGGTCAGTCTAACGTACGATTTCTCTAATACATGTCTAGGTACAGTCCAAGTGTCCCTATACTTTGATAGACGAGATCTATCCCGTCTTCAATAAGATAGAATACATCTAATACGTGCTAGTCGTGTAACTTCCCGAATTTTATGGCATAAAACGAGAAGGTTATATCTGTCAAATGATGATAATGTTAGAACACACCTTACACTGATACCTTCCTATGTGTGTGAATTGGATAACTATATAATCATATATAAGGTTTTTTTTTATGTTAGTTAAAGAATTGAATATAAAATAATAAGTTGCATATAGTTTAAAATATCCGTGCACATTTTTTTATTTTTTTATTTGAGATATACATATATGTGAATCATACTTCATAGTTAAGAAGATTACATAAACAATGGTGGAATTCTTTTGTCAGTTATATCTTTTAAACAAAAATTAATAGGTAGTTAATTAGAATTACACGTTACTTCATTTAAGAAGTTTTAATTTATATGTTACTTCATAGATATAAATATCTTCCATTTGGTCTCGGTTACAAAACTCATAGTCATTTAATAAAATTGAAGTCTATCTTGATATATTTCTATAAATAATATATAGACGAAGCAATTTAGCCCGTTTTTCCTCAATTACCCGACCCAAACTTGCAAATTAAAATACACGGATGTTTTGTTTTCTGTTTTTTTTTAAATTTTTAATTTTTCGTTTTCTGAAACCCTCGCTCTTTTTCGTTCTCCTTTCTTTGACTTTTATCAATTGATGTCTTCCGCCTTCTCCCATCCTTGAGAACAGCAAATCCGGCGGAGGGAAGCAGGAGAAGAAGCAGTGGCGCAATGGAAAGCAAAAGGACAAGGTGAATAACATGGTGCTGTTTGATAACATGGTATTATTTTAGGGCACGCCAATTCAATTTTTGTGGCCAATTTTGTATGTCTTACATATTTTTAAGAAGTTGCATGCAAAAGTAGGGAGTGGAGGATTGATAGATAATCAAGGTTAGTATTCTAAACATTTGTCGCATCAAGTTCACACCTTTTGTTCATTTTTTCCTATCACATTACTCATTATTGTAGTTCTAAATTTCTTATTATTAATGTTTTTTTTTTGTTTAGTGCTGCACCTAATGAAAACAACCAAACTTTGGTTGTGCTACCCATCATGAGAAATTTCCACCAAATATTTTTTTCAAGGAGAATGAATATTGCTTATCCTAAGTTTCTTACAAGTTCCTTGCTTTCCTCTGCATTTTCGTCTATTTCTGCTTCTTATAGTGAACATTTTGTTTTGAACTCAATGTTGCCCCCCAATACCAAAACAATAGTAAGCTTTTCATGTCATATACATGTCTTCAAAACTGAACTAAATTGGTTACATCATCTACACAAAGCTTGCATCTGTTTGAATCCTAAATTTTTAATCTCCCAACAGATATCGAGATTTTTTTTTCAATCATTTGCCACAAACTCCCCCTCCCCAGTCGGAATATCAGGATTATTACTTGAATCGATCGGCAATAGTTCAGTAAACTGAAACTCCGGGATCGATTTCTTATTCATTTTGTGATTTTTTGTCTTCCGTTATCTGACAGATGAATGCGATCTTTATATTTGCTGAGTAAATCATTCAGCTATGTCGATGCTTTTTCTTAGACACTTCATTTGAAATCGGCTGTTATCAAAGAGTGGAAGAGTGAGGATCACGTAGTTCAGAGGAAGGACTTTGCTGCCCACGAGGGAGTATACAAAAAAGACAGGAAACAACATCCTACTTCCAAAGGTAACATCCCTTCTACTTTAGAAATAATTGCACTTCATTTTGCATTTGTTCTTACGTAGTCTTTTTATTTTAATAAAGCATTGATTATCATTATGATTCATTTTTTTTATCACTTTCAATTGTATTGAATGTGAAACATTATTGGCGTATGTTGTCAATGCTTATTGCATTTGAAGTATTCTTAGCTGTTGTGCTATGCACTTGATGAGGAAATAGTGACTACTTTCAGGAGGCTGAATAAATGTATCAAAAGAAAATGTTCATGAAATCCTTCGCACTGGAGAAGGCCTTCATGATATTAAAAAAATAGCACTGTTTACTAAATCCGTTATTTAGCAATGTCTTAATGATTCTGTCATTTAGTTTCTTTATTAGTATTTCTTGGCATTATTCAATCATGATTTGGATTAATGAGGATTTTCTTCTACTGTTGGGATGTTTTTCCGGTTGCTGAAAAAATTTGTTATTTCCATGGTAGCTTCCACTTTCTCTCTTCTAGCATTTTGTTTCTGTTTTTTTTTTTTTTTTTTTTTTTTTTTAGGTTAGATTCTTCGTTTAGTTGTTTTTGTAACATGTTCTAGCCTTCACACATAACTTTAAAACATATCCCTAGCACATTGACTCAGTAATCTTATGTTGTTAGGGATAAATTGGGGAGTTGGTGGAATTCCTTTTTATTTTACCATTTTAGACAACTGGGTGTTTCTTTCATATTTTATTGGTTTTTATTTATTTATTTATTTGTTTATTGTCTATTGACATTGCTCTATGCAGATAGGAATGAAGCATGTTAATTCGATAGACTTTAGTAATCATCATGTGTTCCCGTATAGTTGAAGTAACTCTCTGTTCCTTGAAAAATATTAGAGATTGGCTAATACTCTCATTACAATTAGTGTCCTTTATTCTATGAGGATTGTACGATTAGCAATTTCAAGGAACATTAGTCTAATTTTTGCTATTTTTGGCTTTGTGACAGGGGATTATCTTTGATAACGTTCATTACATGCGTCATAGAGAAAATGACTGAAAGATAACATAGTATGAAGTACAAAGGGTCAGAGTTGCTATGTATGTTTAATGGATTATCTTTGATAACATTCATTACATGTGTCATAGAGAAACATATTTAGTTTGGGAAGAAAGATTCGTTCTACGCCCAATTTTATTTTATGTATTGTTTTCTCATTCTTAGAAACATTTGCTATGTACAAACTTCCCGTGCATGGTAAGCGTAAACATTGTTGCACATTTGGAACAAATGACCCTAAATGTCATTTTTCATTTTTTTAATATTAATTTGTATCTATTTTAGTGTCGAATGACTTTTCCCAATGATGTTACTCTTTCCAAATTTCCAATGACTTTTTCAACTTTCAATTTTTAAGAGTGGATAGTAATATAATATTTTCGAAATTCATAAGTCATGACTCTTTTTAAGCATTTTTGTTTCTTTTTGTGGCGGTACCAAAGACTATATACAATGAGTTCTTGTTGAACTGTTCTCATCGTTGATATCTTATCAACTCTTTTGTGTGTTTTTCTGCATACCTTTGTTTCAATTTTATGATACTTTATGTTCTTTGTATGCTAAATGTAGTTTTGGAATGTTTTGATTATAATGATTTATGCAATGTTAGTTGCTAAAGTACCTCTTCCGCACAAAAACCAATCGACTCATAGATTATCTTCCATCTCTGTTGTTTCGATATGGCTAGCTACTGATCATAACCTTTGAATTCACCATACTCCAGCTCGTACTTTTCTAGGATGTTATACGTAAATATCTTGACATAAATTACATGTGGATATGGTGGAGGGATAAACAAATATATATGGAGATGGGATAAAGCTGGGAGAATGTACAAATGATGAATTTGGTCAAGGTATTATCCAAGAAGTTCGTGGAGAAAGAAATAAAAAATAAAACAAAACAAAATTAATGATATGATCAGAAGCACTTATATGTCGATTCGAGTTGCAAATACTGAACGCCAAAAAGTTAATCGTTGTAAAGATGTTTGGAGATGTAACACTGAACCTGTATGTACGCAGTGGTTTCCTATCAACAATCAACAGAGGTTAGTTAATTTTATTTTCGATAAAAATCAAAATGTGTTTTTTTTAATAATTATTTTCAAGTATTTTATTTATATCAAATGTTGATTTAAACTCGGAAGTCGTTTTTCGAATGACATATCTTTAAAATAAATAATTCGAACATATTTGAAACGATTAATATAACTCGTTCATATATCGTACTCATATAAAACATTTTATATACGTACATTGCATTTTGCATTTTCCGCTTAGGCGGCATGGTTATTGCATGTCTCACTTCGGTGGCTTGGTACCGTACTACCCGCCTAGTGCGGTATGGTATATAGTACTTGTACCTTTCCCGCTTCGGCGGCATGGCTAGTTTCCCTCGGCGGCATGGTTTCTCGTTCACGCTCGATGGGCCTGCCAAGGGTTTCGCAGCCGGGTTAGGCCGTGCATTGGGCTGTGACCGCGGTTGTAGGATCCGAGGCAAGTGGACCCTCCGGAAGCCCCGGGAGATTGGGTATCGGAAGGACGGATTTCACTATAAAAATTGCTAGTTGTGGATATAAGGTGTGTGAAAGGGGAGTCATTAGGCAAAATCAATCGTATCGAGTTTGTAACGATGTCTAGTAATGGAACTTGATGAATTGATGGAACTTGCCTGAACTTGCTTGACTTGTAAATAAACTTGACATATTTTCTTAATACTCGTGCACTTCAAAATATTAAATTATTTATTTCCATTTATTAATAAAAGACTTCCGCTATTTTTCTAAAAGTTACTCAATATATATATATATATATATATATATATATATATATATATATACACTCTCACACACGGCTCATACCAAATTTCTTTGATGATGACTCGCTTTCTTTGTTTTTTTTGCTTTTGTTTTGTTTTGTTTTCTTCTATAAATATATGTACAGGTTGTTGATCGAGGGAGAATGAAGAGTATAGGAGATGATATTGATCGAGATCCGAGGAAATTGAAATTATTGTTTTTTATGGTACTTTATTTAATTTTGAGAGTTATTGTAATTTTATGGGTTGTAATATTGTAATGGAAATATTATTTGATTGATGTAAAATTAACTTGTAGATTTCTTATGTTAAATTGTGGATTTAGAGGATTACCTTGGGCCTTCTAGTCTTAGTATTAAAGCCGCGGCGAGATCGCATCGCACCCCTCCTATAATGACCTCGGTGGACCTGGGGTCGGGAGTAAGGTATTACAAGTCTAATCGTACTATTAATGTCCCATTTAATAACACGTACGACTAGAGACATTTTAAGTATCAAACTCAATAAAGTGATTTGAGATCTCTGTAGATATAAAAATTTTGTGTGACATAATATATATGTCACGTACTGCATTTGTCTCGAAATTAAATTCATTTATATTATTTCCTATACAAAATGATAGGAAATGATATAAATAAATAAGTAAATAAAATCTCTTAGAAATTTAAAGATTTAATTATTTGGCTATGTAGATATACAAAATATATATGTGAAATATTATATTTGTCATATACTATATACGTTGTTAAATCTAAGTATTTTTATATTATTTCCGACATTAAATATTGGGGATAATATAAATATCAATAAATCATAAAAATCTCTTAAAAATCAATCAATTAGGAGATTTTATTGATTTATAATAAATGTGGAGATCTTCTAGAAATTGCAAGAGCCAATCAGGAGAGTCTGGACGCATTAAATGCGGATATTGTATGAATCAATCAGAGTGTGGACACATTAAATGAGTGTGGACGCATTAAATGCGGATTAATTCCAAGGCACTCATCCTGCACGATAAATAGGAGAGACATTGGTCATTTGCAAACACAGAAACACAGAGCATAAACACAGAAAACGGAAGCACATAAGGATTCAAGATTGGAGAGGAAGCATCAAGCACTCTATTCAAGCATTCAAGCACCAAGAAGGAGGGGATCTAGGGAGCACAATGAGCATTCAAGTGTTCTTCAATCTTTGAGGATTCTTCATCAAATCCGGCGTTCTTCAACATCACTTGAAGATCAGCCACCAAGAAATCCAGAGTTTTTCAACCAGTTTCGAGGATCTTCCAACCTAATCAGGAGGGCGAAGGTGAGTCAAAGCACTTCTTCGAATCTCCACCCAAATCAAACATTCTTCCGCCAAATTCAGGAGAAAGCAACCAAAGTCAAGATCTTCCGCCATATCCGGGAGAGAACAACCACAGATTCAAGATCTTCCACCAGACTCGGGAGGAATCAACCAAAGTCCATTTCTTCCGCCATATTCGGGAGTAATCAACCACAAAGTCAAAATCTTCCGCCATATCCGGAGGAAATCAACCAAAGTCAAGATCTTCCGCTAAATCCGGGAGTCCAATAATTGTCAACAATTAAAGAGGAGAATCAAAGGATTCAAGAGATTGTAACCGCTTTTTATTTTATAAATTAATAAAATTTCATTTGTTACAATTTTGTGTTTTCTTTGTTTATTTTCAGGGATTAACACGAAATTTGTCTTATAAATTTCTGGCACGCCCAGTGGGACAGATCTCTCTTGTCTCTCCTTTCCAAAGAACTCAAGAACAAATGGCACCAAAGGTTGCTTCTACCGCTCCGAAGGTTGCTGTTGCAAAGACTGTGGCTTCGAAGGGTGCTACTGCAATGGTTGCCGCTGCTAAGGTTGTATTCCCATCTTAGGGACCACCTTCGGGTCCTATCACTCATAGCATGTCAAAGGAGTTTGGCATGCCCCTCGTTTTCCTGCAGGAAACTACTGATTCCGCGTCACCAATGGCCGCTGACGTAATGATGACGAATTCCACCGCTCTGGAGTAGCATATTGCTAGCCTCAAAAAGGCTGTTGAAGCCCTCACGTCTCATGTTCAAACTCAAGACATGCAAATTGTGAAGCTCACCAACAAACTTGATTCCATTGGAGATACAAGTAAGGGGAAAGAGGTGGAGCATGATGAAGAGGACGAGCACGATGTCACTTCCAAGGATCAAGAAGCCTCTAAATCTTTCCGCATGACGAATAACTTGCAGGGATTGCTCCAAAAAACTCTTTAAAGGACCAGGAAGGCTCCAAGTCCTTTACCTTGGCAAGCAATCTGAAGATCTCTCCCGACGGAACCATTCCTATCAGCCAGCTGTAGGAGTTCATCATGGGGACGATCAACGACAAGGTTGGAGGGGCAGTGAAGTCATCTTAGACTTACATCAAGCCATACACCCAAAGGATTGTCAATCTGAAATTGCCTACCGGTTATCAACCACCAAATTTCCAGCAATTCGACGGGAAAGGCAACCCGAAGCAACACGTCGCCCATTTCATTGAAACTTGCAAAAATGCTGGGACCTATAAAGATCACCTGGTGAAGAAATTTGTGCTTTCTCTCAAAGGCAATGCCTTTGATTGGTATACTGATCTTGCCCCTGCCTCTCTGGATAGTTGGGAGCAATTGGTGCAGATCTTTCTCAATCATTTCTACAGCACTCGTAGAACTGTGAGTATGGTGGAGCTGACCAACTCCCTCCAGTGGAAAGAAGAGAAGGTAGTGGACTACATTAACAGATGGAGAAGTCTAAGTCTTAACTGCAAAGACCAATTGTCTGAAGCCTCTGCCATCGAGATGTGCATCCAGGGCATGCACTGGGGTTTGCAATACATCCTCAAAGGGATTCTCCCGAAATCATTTAAGGAGTTAGCCACTCGTGCGCATGATGTGGAGTTCAGCATTGACGCCAATGGAGGTCCGGCCCCTGTTCAAGATCCAAGAAAGGGGAAAGAAAAACAAGAAATTAAGAAATTCGTGAAAGCTTCTCCCAAAATAGAGAAGAAGGAGTCCAATTCTACCACCGTAGCTCATAGTAAAAGTTAGCAACCCAGCGTCAAGACAACCTGAATGGAGGAAGGTTGAGCCACGACAAGTTGAAAGACGGAGGCCAACTCTGAACGAAAGGCAACAGAGGAAGTATCCATTCTTCGATTCTGACATACTCACAATTTTTGATGAGTTGTTGAAATTGAAACTCATTGAACTTCCAGAAACAAAGCGTCCGGAAGATGCAGCAAGAGCCCCCGAAGGTAACTGTTGAAAATATCATTGCTTATTTGTTCATCTCATCCAAAAATTCTTTGTCTTCAAGGACAAGGTTATGCGTTTGGCCGAGGATGGAGAGATCGTGATTGAAGAAGAGAAGGCAAGCACAAATCAAATCACCGTAGCAGAGCCGACAAATGGTCATTGCATGACCATCCAATTCGGATCACTCGACCCTGTTGAGATTAAATTCAACGTCTCTCTACCCATAGCCAAGAAAGAATCTGGAACGTCTCCCAAAAAAACAAAAGTCGTTGCGGAAGAAAAGAAAACCCCGAAGTCTGTCGAACAAGACGATGATGGATGGATTACGTGACTCGCAAGAAAAAGCAAAGGAAGTCACCTTGCTCCAAATTGGAAGAACCAAAGACGATTTGTTCCAAGTCTTCCAAGCCAAGAAGAGGCCGAAAGGCAAGAAAGCGGAGAAGAAATCAAAGGAAGGTAAACAAGAAAGTGAAGAGCATCTTCCCTGAAGGGGTCGAGTACAGAAGCCCTCGTACTCCAATCACCTTATTGGAGTACATGCCCAAAAGAGTCCTCGAAGTTGAGACGACTGAAGAAAAAAAACTTAGAGGATGAAGTTTTCTCATGTTATGCTATCCATGCATAAGAAAGAGA
The DNA here is from genome assembly GCA_036785695.1 of Gentiana straminea. Classification (NCBI taxonomy): domain Eukaryota; kingdom Viridiplantae; phylum Streptophyta; class Magnoliopsida; order Gentianales; family Gentianaceae; genus Gentiana; species Gentiana straminea. Next base: position 58,406 of record JAVUPR010000398.1, on the reverse strand, counting down.
TGGTGCAAAGGAAAATGAAGACTCGCCGGATGAGGAAGCGGCTTCAAACAATGCAAAGCTCGCTTGCACGGTTGAGATCATCTTCACAGATGATGACATGCTTCTCGGATCAGCACCCCATAACCGCCCGCTATTTGTCACAGCATACACGCATGAGCTAAAAGTTAATCCCGTATTTCTAGATGGTAGATCAGCCGTCAACATATTGCCGCTCTGAGTAATGAAAGAGTTGGGTGTCTCTATGGATGAACTCTCCGACAGTCGCCTTATGATCCATGGATTCAACCAAGGGGGGCAAAGAGCCATTGGCATGATCCGACTTGACATCTTGATTGATGAGCTATCGTCAAGCACACTGTTCCATGTGATTGATGCCGTCCTACGTCCTACAACATGTTGCTAGGGAGGCCGTGGTTACACGAGAATGGAGTCGTCCTTCAACCCTTCATCAATGTTTTAAGTATTGGCGTAATGGTGTGTTAAGAAAGGTCGTTGCTGATGAAAAACCTTTCACTGAAGCCGAAACTCACTTTACAGATGCAAAATTCTACCTGAAGCCGGCTCCATTGAAGATAGTAGGCATTTCTCAAGTCACGAGAAAAAGATGATGAGGAGAAGGCCACACCGTCAGAAGATAAGAGGGAGGTTGGCAAGCAAGGAGAGACAAAATCATCACCACCTCAACACCAAAAATCCAAAGCGATGAGTGGACTGACGCTGCCACTTCCCAAGATCAATGCCGTACAGACGGATGCTCCTCTACAGGGGTTTACCCGTCCTAAAGAAGGTCTGGTTATAGAACATGGAGCATTACCAGCCACCAGAAAGGAAGGCTTTGATCCTATTGCTTACAAACTCCTTGCAAAGGCATGAAATGGACCCCGAAGCCCTACTCTCTAAAAATGGGTGAAAAGAACGAAGAATGCGGAGAAATACAAAAATCCACAAAAGCTAATGTTCCGGTTGTTGGGTCCTGAAAGGGTCTGGGGTATAATCCCTCACCGCCTGTCCGTATCTCAATAAGGAAGGCAACCAATAACTATATTGGAGTTGAAGATGAATCATCGTCATCAAACATCCTGGAACCTCTACATGAAAGGCCATCGGTTTTTGAAAGGTTGCAACCTAAGAAAGAACATGTCTCGGTCTTTGAAAGGCTTTCGATCACGACTAAGAACCCGCCAAAATCTAAGGGTTTCAAGAGCCGAAAATGATCAACACACATGCATGCTTCCGGAAAGGAGATGACAAACATTGACTCCAAAGAAATCAAGAGCCTGATCCCGTCTAGAATGAGGCGTCAAAGATGTCTCCTCGTTCATTGTGAAAATATAATGAAGGCTAAAATGCGAACGTTGGTGTACACTAAAACTGATGCCAAGCACAATATGGAGGATGTGCATCCGACAAGACAAGAAAATGAGCTCGAAGAAAGCATTGGATCCTCATATGTTATCACGCGAAGAATCCAATCCCGCCAAAACTAAAATGATGTCGAAGAAGTCACGGAACTTGATTCCATCTATCATATCACATTGGAAAATGATGAGATTGAAGAAGATCCTGAAGAAGCACCCCCGAAACTAGAGGAAGAGCTCAAGTCCATAGAGTTAAAAGAAATCAACCTTGGCACCGAGGATGAGCCACGACCGACTTTCATCAGTGCTTTTTTGTCTCAGAAAAAGAAGAAAGTTACCTCTAAATCCTCCAATAATACAAGGATGTCTTCACTTGGACGTACAAAGAGATGCCCGGGATTGATCCAAAGGTAGTTGTCCATCAGTTGTCCATAAAGAAAGGATCATGCCCTGTCAAGCAGTCTCAAAGGAGATTTAGGCCGGATCTTGTCCCACTCATAGAGGCGGAAGTCAACAAGCTCATTGAAGCAGGCTTCATCCGTGAAGTTAAGTATCCAACATGGATCTCGAGAATCGTCCCTGTGAGAAAGAAGAATGGTCAGATTCGCGTCTGTGTGGATTTCCGGGACATAAGCAATGCATGCCCAAAGGATGATTTTCCCATACCAATCACCGAGATGATGGTAGATGCAACCACGGGTAACGAGACTTTGTCCTTCATGGACGGATCGTACGGGTACAATCAAATTCGAATGGCTTCGAAGATGAAGAATTCACGGCATTTCGAACGCCTAAGGGAATCTACTGTTACAAAGTGATGCCTTTTGGTCTAAAGAATGCAAGGGCAACTTACCAACGTGCCATGTAGAAGATCTTTGATGACATGCTACACCAACACGTTGAATGCTATGTCGATGACTTGGTTGTAAAGTCGAAGAAGAAGGGCCGACCACTTGAACGATTTGAGATTAGTCTTTAATAGACTTAGAAGATTCCAATCGAAGATGAACCCCCTCAAATGTGCGTTCGGAGTCAGTTCAGGGAAGTTTCTTAGCTTTATCGTCCGACATCGAGGAATAGAAATTGACAAGTCCAAAGTTAAAGCCATTGTGAAGATGCCCGAGCCTCATAACTTGCGTGAACTTAGAAGTTTACAGGGCAAATTGGGCTATATACGGAGGTTCATATCAAACCTCGCCGGAAGATGCCAACCTTTCAGCCATCTGATGAGGAAGGGAGTTCCATTTGAATGGGATAACTCGTGTAGAAAGGCGTTTGAAAACATTAAAGAGTACTTGACGAATGCTCCGGTCTTGGCGGCCCCCTGTTAAAGGTAAACCTCTAATCCTTTACATCAGAACGCAAGAATGATCAGTAGGTGCACTTCTTGCTCAGGAGAATGACAAGGGCAAAGAAAACGCATTATACTATTTGAGCAAAACGATGACTCCACACGAGCTGAAATACTCTCCAATTGAGAAGCTCTGCTTGTCACTCATATTCATCATCCAGAAGCTTTAGCATTATTTTCAAGCTCATACTATGCATCTAGTGTCAAAGGCATAATCGCTAAAATACGTCATGTCCAAGCCATTATTGTCGGACCGATTGGCGAGATGGAACATTCAACCGCAACGGTTCGAAATTGTATATGTGTCTCAAAAGTTGTCAAATGACAAGTGCTCGCAGACTTCCAAGGCCGATCAACCTATCCCGGCGAGTGGGAACTCTCGGACGATCTTCCCGATGAGGATGTCATGGTGATTGAAGTCCTTCCACCTTGAAGGATGTACTTTTGATGGGGCGGTGCAACAAGATGGGGTTGGCACCGGAGTTGTCTTTGTTTCCCCGAGAGGGTGAAGTCTTGCCATACTCCTTCAAATTGACGGAATGTTGCTCCAACAATGTTCTTTGAGTACCAAGCTTTGATCTTAGGGCTTGAGATAGCGATAAATATGAAGCAATGCAGACTAAACATCTACGGCGACTCTCAGTTGATCATCAACCAACTTAAAGTCGCCTACGATGTAAAGAAGCCAGAGTTAGTCCCTTACTACAATTATGCAAGGAAAATCATTGCTTACCTTGGCGACGTCACAATTGATCATGTTCCGAGAAAAGAAAATAAGCAAGCGGACGCTCTAACAAATTTGGCAGCGGCACTGGAAATCGGTGATGGAAAGATGCAAGTCCCCGTCTGTGAGCAGTGGGTGGTTCCTCCATACTTTGGAGAAGATGAGGGGGACGATAATGAAAGTCATGCCGTGTGTGTCTATGAAATAGACCAAGAGGATTGGCGCCATTCATTAGTGGAGTACTTGAAACACGAGAGATTCCATGACGATCAAAAGAAGAAAGTTGATATAAGACGTCGGGCTCCATGCTTCTTTCTTCACAATGACATTTTGTATCGCCGCTCATTTGAAAGAGTACTTCTTCGTTGCCTCGGAGAAGATGAAGCTCATCACGCTATAGAGGAGGCTCACTCTGGGATTTGTGGCGCCCATCAGTCTGGTCCAAATCTACACTTTCACATCAAGAGGATGGGATACTACTGGCCGACTATGGTAAAAGATTTCATGGATTACGCTCAAAAATATGAAGCATGCAAATTCCATGTTAACTTTATTCATCAGCCTCCCGAGCCATTGCATCCAACTGTAGCGGCATGGCCCTTTGATGCTTGGGGAATGGATGTGGTTGGTCCACTACCGAAGTCTTCAGGCCAACATCTCTACATCTTGGCGGCCACTGATTACTTTCCCAAAATGGGCTGAGGCTGTTGCGCTACGTCAGGTAAAGAAAGAGGATGTAGTCCGCTTCATTCGGGTAAACCTTATATATCGCTATGGGGTTCCACGATACATCATCACGGATAATGGGCCATTCGTGAATAGCTTGGTGGATAAGTTGTGTGAGCATTTCAACTTCAAACAACACAAGTCCTCCATGTACAATGCGCCGGCCAACGGACTTGCTGAAGCTTTCAATAAAACGTTATGCCACTTGTTGAAGAAGGTAGTTGCAAGGTACAAGAAAGACTGGCACGAGTGGATGGGTGAAGCACTGTGGGCCTATCGCACAACTTTTCGGACGCCAACTCAAGCCACTCCATATTCGCTTGTATACGGCGTAGAAGCTGTGCTACCTTTAGAGAGACAAATCCCTTCTCTCTGGATCATTATCCAAGAGGGTCTAACTGATGAAGAAAATGCGTGCCTTCGCCTTTAAGAGTTGGAAGCATTGGATGAGAAAAGGCTTCAGGCTCAGCAAAATCTTGAATGCTACCAAGCCCGGTTGTCAAAGGCATTCAACAAGAAAGTCCGCCAAAGATCCTTCCAAGTCGGTGATACAATGCTTTCTGTGAGAAGACCTATCATCATGACACACAAGTCCAAAAACAAGTTTACATCAATGTGGTACGGCCCCTATGTTTTTCGGGAGGTGTATACTAATGGTGCATACAAGTTGGTGGACGAAGACGGTGTCAAGCTCGGCCCAATCAACGGCAAATTTCTCAAGAATTTCTATGCATAACTCTAGAAATGCTCCTCAGCACGAGCTTAAACTGCAATAACCCTGTTAACAAACAAGAAAAGCAAAAAATATTTGAACTGCTTTTGACTTGATCCCCTAAAAGCATTCCAGGGGTACGTAGGCAGCTTGGGAAGGTACTCCAAGTTCACTCATACCAAAAAAAAATCCATTCAGAAACATAAACAATAAGAGAGTGAACTCCAAGCTCAGTCACACCATACCAAAAAGTATAGAGCTCCATCATAAAAAAAAAAAGAGGTCCTCATACGAGGAAGGCGTTAAGGGAATAATAGAGTTTTTATTGATTCATATCAATTAAAATTTATTACATCTCGAAACAAAAGGCAAGCAAAATAAAGGAGGAAAAAAATACGTTTCTTGAGGGAAGGAACAACAAATTATCTAAAAAAGATTTTAATCCAACAACTCTTGGCGGGCAAGCTCAAGCAGCTCTCTCATCTTCTCTAAAGCTTCATGTTCCCCAGGTTGCAACCGAGGTGCACTCTCGAGCTCATTTAGGTCATTCTGCTTTTCAGATGCACGAATTGTCATACTTTTCCACTCCTCTTCACTGCTCGCAAGTAACAAAGAAATTTCAACTTCCTTTTTCTTCAATGCTCTCCAAATTCTTATTTCTGGACACGAGCTCGGCGAGACTTGACTTCGAGGATTCGATTTCTTTCAGATGATTTACCTCGGATGCCTAAAATTCATCAAGTTGTTTTGAAAGGATATAATGCTTTGCTCCATACAAAGATATGGTGAGCCTCCCCGGAATGTCCTTCTGAGCTGCACTGTGATGCGACGCATATTCAAAGAAGGCACCTAAGAGAGTTTCCAACCCAGAAAGGTCCGACCTACTTTGGCGTTTCATCTCGTCAAATATCTTGTAAACATTGTCCTTTTTGAGGCCAATGCCTCTAGAAGACAACTGGAGATCTTGGTTTTGAGTCTAGTCTAGAGCATGTTGGTCAGATGTTGATAGCAATCATCGATGATACGTCCAGAGTTAAATTCTGAAACTTCCACGGGCAATAGATGCGGATGAGAAAGAGGTGTCGCCGGCCATGCACTTTTAAGAGGCTCTTTGCTCGATGTAACCTTAGCGATAGTGTGGTTCGATGATGGAGTCATAGCACGCACATTCTCCACACCATTGTCAAGTTCCGGGACAGAAGTCCCTTGAAGGAGTTGAGGAGCTGGCGACGAGACTTTATTTTCTCCATCCGTCACAGGAAAGTAATGATTCTTCTTGGTCTCTTGAAGTACCAAGGCGAAAGCAGCAGGACCATTGGTAGAATTCTCGCTGCGCTCTTCACCATCATCCGGTTGAGCATCTGGGTAGACCAACTGCAAAACGAAGATACAAAGTAAAATAGAGGTAATAATAATGAAAAGAGTGAGCTTCAAGGAGTAAGGGATTACCTGTCGTTCAGACTCTTCTGGTTGGTCCCCCCTCTTCTAGCTCTTCCAGTTCCTATCACTATGTGAAGAACTCCCACTAGTGCCCAAGACAACGTCAGGACACCTTTTATCCCTCGATGTAGTACACGTCTCCTTGACTTTTGTAACTACCTTAGAGGCAAGGCGGGGAGCCGCATGGGGAGATGCTTTCGAAGGATGCGAAGGCTTGGTTGGATATTCTCTAGCTTGAGGAATAGTTCTCTTCTTTCTGGCCGTCGTCTCCAAGAACATAGCTCTCCCATCAATCAAATATGTACCATGCACTTTCAGCCACCACGCACGAAAATCAGGAGAAGAATGTTTGTTCATCTCGCTTGAGCAGGATGGAAGTGCTAGCTTGGAACAACTCTGAAGATCGATGAATCTTCTCCACAAAATTCTAGCTGACTATATGTGGGTGGTTCGAAGGTCGGCTACAAGTTCCATTGGAGTGGTCTGATAAAACCCTAATTGACGTGAAAACCTACAAGGGCTGTATGGCTCGACCCAACACAAACCATTCCGCTGCAACACCATGAAGCTTGAGCGAGCAGCAAGGAAAAATGTCCTCTCTCGGAGAAATAGTTTGCCATCATTCTCTTTGATCTCTGTGCGGATCCTAGTAGCGGCAGTCGTGCTCTAATCGATGTCACGACTTCTATGGATAAGCTCCCTAGCAGCATAGTCATCAAAAGGCTTTGATCCTCCTTCTCCTGAATAGCGGGTCATAAAGGGACCATCCAAACGAGATGGTACTCTATGATGGGTGTCACAATATCGGGCCATCCATCCGAACACATAATGCCATGGGAGAAAAGCATCTGCTCGTTCCAGGGTCGGCGAATGAACAATCTCCCCTAAAACCCTGTATACACTAACCAGCACGGGGACAGCAATGGATAACCTCATTCAAGAAGCAATCAGGCTCGCCATTTTGAATGTGGAAGGTCTGATGAAGGAACCACTGGTCGGAAGGACAAAGAAACACAGCCAACATGCAACAAGAGCCGCCAAGTAGGTCTCGTCTTTTAGCTATTCGCTTACTCCAAGCTCGAGAAAGGGAGTTTCGTCTTGGGGTGACCTTGGTCGTGGCTTAACTGGAATGACTCCATTTGGATTATATGTCTTACTTGGACGGTTCGCTCCTTTTGCTGGCGTCGTAGTAGGCTTAGGATGCTTCAAAGGCAGGCGACACCAGAAATTAATCCATGCAACAACAGAAGTTGGGGGTTGTAGATGTCATACTCACCACCCAAGCAACGGAGAAAAGCTGCAAACAAGTACTGACAACTCTTGGGGGGAGGCCTCAAAGGATGAGCATTGGATCATGTTAGCTCCTGCAAACTTGGGATGATCTCCTCATAGCAACCTCCGGCGACAGGGAGACCACCAATCTTCCACATGTCCATCAATGAGATGGACACCTCCCCAGCATCAGTATGCAAAGTGTTGGTCTCCGGGCACCAAGCTTCGCAAAAGGCATGAACAACATTCTTATTCCGGGTGTAGGTGAACAAGGATGCATATAAAGCGTCGAACATGAGACTCTTCTTTAACGCCTCTCCACCGCGGGAAAGAACATCCTCAAGCCACTCCCGTAGCGTTCAACATATCCAAACGCTCCTTGTGTCGTATGTTGGGGACCCCATTGTACCTTCCCATTAATGATGCGTCGCCCAAGAGTCCTAAAGGTGTGTTGGTGAGGGCCCATAGTGTGTATAGAATAACTCAACTTGTGGACCGATTCACCCCGCGAAAGTCTATGCTCGGTAGAAAGCGGTGATGATGCGATATCATGCGAAGGCGGAACATCAAACTCGATAGAAAGACATATCCGGAGCTTGATCCCGGTCTATAGCGGCATGAGCATGATGAAGCCCAACGAGATATCTCTCACCGTCTCGTGTAATCTCCTTGAATATTGCCATCGATCGTCCGGATCCGTTGCGCGGGTGGTGTCACAAAGTACCCTACTCGCGTTCTTGACCGGGCCGGATGACCGGATCGCTTACGCGGATGGTGTCACTAAGTAGCCCACTCGCGTCTCCGGATGTGCTACGCGGGGTGGTGTCACTAAGTACCCCACTCGCGTCTTTGACGCTTGGATGTGCTATGCGGGGTGGAGCAACCAACTACTCCACTCGCGTCTTGGACCGGCTAAGCGTTTACGGATCTGCTACGCGAGGTGGAGCAACCAACTACACCACTCGCGTCCTCGACCGGCCGAATGTCCGGATCTTCAACACGGGGTGGTGTCACAAAGTACCTCACTCGCGCTCTCGACTAGCCGCTTGTCGAACGCGGGGTGGTATCACAAAGTATCCCACTCGCGCCCATGAAACGGCCTCCGGTTACCCTGCAAAGCAAGGAAAAATAATTAAACAAAAAAAAAAGAAAAAAATTTGACTTTTAGTCAACTGCCGGCGAGAAAGTCGAAAGTCAATGACAATCGACTTCCACTCAGCAGTCGACATGGCCAGTTAGCCAACTAAAAAGGAGGAATGCCTGAGACTCTCAGTTTCCTTGACTCCTTAGGGTTGAAGAAGAATTGGTGTGCTTGAAAGAGAGGTGAATGTTTATTTATATAGGAGAAGATGGAAAGAATCAAGGATCTTCTAAGCAATGTAGGACAAAAATTTCCCGATTGTGATTGGTTTCCTGAAAAAAAAAATTAAAGGAAAAAAAAAGCGGAAAAGCGTAGTCGACTTAAAGAAAATTGTTGGTTTCCTTTTTTCTTTTACTTTGTCCACGTAGGAAAAAAAAGGGGAAAAAAAGAAGAAAAGGAGAAAAGATAATGAAAAAAGAGTGCTGCCTCATTATCATAAAAAAAAAAAAATTTTGAAAAAAGGGGTTATAAAGTCGATGTTCGTCGTTACAGTAAAATTTTACCGGGACAACAACAAGTCTCGAGAGGGCATTTGTAGATATAAAAATTTTGTGTGACATAATATATATGGCACGTATTGCATTTGTCTCGAAATTAAATTCATTGTATATATTTCCTATATAAAATGATAGGAAATGATATAAATAAATAAGTAAATAAAATCTCTTAGAAATTTAAAGATTTAATTATTTGGCTATGCAGATACACAAAATATATATGTGAAATATTATATTTGTCACATACTACATATGTCGTTAAATCTAAGTATTTTTATATTATTTCCTACATTAAATATTGTGGATAATATAAAAGCCAATAAGTCATAAAAATCTCTTTAAAATCAATCAATTAGGAGATTTTATTGATTTATAATAAATGTGGAGATCTTCTAGAAATTGCAAAAGCAAATCAGGAGAGTCTGGACGCATTAAATGCGGATATTGTAGGAATCAATCAGAGTGTGGACACATTAAATGAGTGTGAATGCATTAAATGCGGATTAACTCCTAGGCACTCATCCAGCACTATAAATATGAGAGACATTGGTCATTTGCAAACACAGAAACACAGAGCATAAACACGGAAAACGGAAGCACATAGGGATTCAGGATTGGAGAGGAAGCATCAAGCACTCTATTCAAGCATTCAAGCACCAAGAATGAGGGGATCTAGGAGCACAAGGAGCATTCAAGTGTTCTTCAATTTCATCAATTACGGCCTTCTTCAACAGCACTTGAAGATCATCCACCAAGAAATTCGGAGTTTTTCAGCCAGCTTCGAGGATCTTCCAACCTAATCAGGATGGCGAAGGTGAGTCAAAGCACTTCTTCGAATCTCCACCCAAATCGAACATTCTTCCGTCATATTCGGGAGAAAGCCACCAAAGTCAAGATCTTCCACCATATTCGGGAGCTAGAGAACAACCACAGATTCAAGATCTTCCGCCATACTCGGGAGGAATCAACCAAAGTCCGTTTCTTCCGCCATATTCGGGATTAATCAACCACAAAGTCAAAATCTTCCGCCATATCCATGAGTCCAATAATTGTCAACAATTAAAGAGGAGAATCAAAGGATTCAAGAGATTGTAACCGCTTTTTATTTTAAAAATTAATAAAATTTTATTTGTTTCAATTTTATGTTTTCTTTGTTTATTTTTAGGGATTAACACGAAATTTGTGTTACAATCTCATCAACCATAATCCCCATTAAAATTTCTTTTTCACAGTTTGATACTAGTGACGTTATCATATCATAGTTGGTTCGTTGATTGAACAAATATATAATAACAGAAAACCATTTAATATATATACAAACATAAAGAAATAGTAGAAATAATCCGACCCGGTCGGATCTGGTCCAACCCGATTGTGTTTAGGACACTATTTCAACATAGGAGTATGAACATTTCAATCTTCATAAGTAGGAAACAGTATATCTTTCCCCCTGACTCTAGTATCCCTTGATTGAAAATCATTCTTTGGCATATTTGGTCTGATTGGTCTGTTAACTGACTTTTGGTCAATTTTTTTTTGCCATTTTTAGCCTTATTCTGAGTTTTTTTGTAAGATCTGTCCGTTTTCGGATTGTAACCAAATGACCTTCTAGTTTTGTCAGTTTTGAAGTAAGGATTGGCTGAGTTTTTATCAGTTCTAATAGTTTTAGCAGTTTTCTGAGTTCTAGACTTTTGTGCAGCCTGCATGACAACGCTCTAAATGGTACCAATAATTATACCCTTAGTCAGCCTGAATTATGCTCAAGAGATAATAGATAGGCTTGTTATTATGTGGAATATATGTTAAATGCTATGTGAGTGTTTCCAGGATCGTAATTCTGCATCTATGTTATTTTCCCGAGGTTTTGGTACTGTTTTGTCTCATTTTGTATGTTTTATAGGATGTACCGAATCTGGAGCATTGGAGAGTGGATCTGGACCAAAAGAAATATATTGGGCCGAGTGATTAAAGTCCAAAAAGAAGCCTGCTGAAGAAAAAGGAGAAAAGTCGGCCCGGTTTATCGAGGGCTAGGGCCGGTAAACCGGTGACTTGTTGAACATGAAACTGATTCTGCCGTATTATCTAGATCGCTAAGGGTTTTAGAGAGTCTTAAGTCGGCTATTGTATCTATATAAAGCCGCATATACTGAAAGCTTTCATATGATTCTTAAGTTTTTCATATTACATTACATACATTACATATATTGATGAAATAAAGTTATTCATGCTTTGGAATAGTTATTTTTGGTTTCCTCCCTTCCTCCATCATCTCTAGCTTGAGTAGATCGAGCTAGATCTCAATTGTTGAAGGTATGAAGCATTGAACGTTCCTTTTTGTCTTCAATATGGTAGATCTATTCGTAGTTATGTCTTTTAGTTAATCTGCATGTTTAAAGACCCCATAATTTACTTATTTTAATCGTAATTGAGCAATGTAGATCCTAGGATAGGAAAAGCTGCCCCCGGTAACCCGGTGGTCTATACTGGTTTACCGGGGCATAATTTTGAAAACCTAAAACTGGGATTCACTACAGCTACGTTGATCGACAGGTTTAATTAACAGTAGGTTAGATCTGGCCAATCTGCTTATAGTAATCGTAAACTGGCACAAAATACGAATAGTGAAATGCTAAGTTTGGACATAGTCTTGAATGGACTCTAGGAACATGCTGATCAATGTCGACAGCTGTCTAGGCGGGTTAGCGGTATGAGATAGCGCTCGATATCGGCAATTTTAGATCTTTATACGTATGGGCTATTACGGACCAATTAAGGAGGGTAGCTTGAGTGTAGATTGTCTTTTACCATTGTCGGAGTAGATAGGAGTAGGAGTTGCACCCGTAGCTGATAATGATAATTAAAACGAAAGCCCATGATTAATTTAAGGAAATTATGTAAAGAAGTAAACGTAACGATTAACTAATCCAAGTTAGTAGATCGGTGAGAAGAGAGGGAGGAATACCAAGTTTGTTTTATGTTATTGTTGGTCAATGACCGCCTCTATGTTGCTTCTTAATTAGAATCGTTTATACTTATAGTTGCATTGTCTCTGTGGGATCGACCTTGACTCACATTTACTATACTACGATGTACCTAGTATTCTTGCTAGTAATATCGATGCTAGTGACTTACGCGTGATCACAGCCACAAACTTAGGTGCAGCTGAACTAGGTCCACCCTTAAAATTATGTTGATTAGAAAACCTTGAGCTTCATCTGTCACCGTATGGCTTTCCTGGTTTGAACTGAACTTTTGAAGTTGGATCAGCTGATGATTCAGTGATATTTATCACCTCTGATATATCATCAGTAGAACTGACTTTTGAGTTTTGCTATTAGACTTGATAAGATTGATTTCAGCTTTCAATCTTGAAACTCCGGTTTTTAGTGAATCTCTTTCTTTCTTGACATTCTCATAACTCTTTTGAATTTCCTTTAATTCCTTTAATAGTGTGTCAAGAGTTTCATTGAACACTGAATTTTCTTGATTGTTCATGGCATTGGAACAGTTATATGTAGAAGTGTTTACCTCATAGGATTTGATCAATATATCTTTAGTACTGACTTCTTCACATCCTTCAATCATGACATGTTTGCCTCTGTTTGATTCAAAGGTTTGTTCGGTGAGATCAGTTCCAAACAAGATGATTTCTTCATCATTTTCAATGTCAGTTCCTGGTCCAATACTGGTTGGGAAAAGCTGAGCTTCACACACATTGTTTGGATTGACTTGTTCATTGATTGTCTTGCTGTTTGATGTGCTTATTGGATCTTCAACAAAGGCTTCGAGTAATTTCTCATGTGTATCATCAACAAGAGCCTGCAATTTACTTTTGTATCCATCAAATCTTAAAAATGAACAACTAAGCAAACTTCTAATGTGATCTTGTGAATCCATGCCAAGATGCAAGTTTCAAAAATAAGTTTCAAGGAGATTAACAATTGATCTCTTCAGGTATGAAGGCCCGCTCCAATACCAATTGTTGGTCCCTTTGTAAAGGCTTGTGACAAGTTTAGAGGGGGGTGAATAAACTTGTCCCTTAAAAACTTATTATGTCAGTTAAACAAACTAAACGTAATTAACATGGAGTATAAGATAACTGAGATGAGATCAAGTCTGGTGACTGAATCAACAACTTAGTTAAATGCAGTGGAATATGAATATTACTTTAAAGCCTTTTTAATGATCTTAATATCAATTGTATAGTCCTTTGAAATATGTTGTTTAACTTTCAGTTTACTGGTGCAAACTGAGTTGTAAAGATAGATAATAAATCAATCAATCACAAACACGGATATAAAATATTGTAAGTAAAAGTGTTAATAAATAGCACAAAGTTTATAGAGGTTCTAGGTGTTGTTGAAGGAAATTCACTATGTTCTTGAGGTTACAGTTACAAGACACAAAGTAAATTTAAACGATTGTCCTCGACTATTCCCTAGCTTCACAATCTTCAAGCCTTAGTCCTTAACAGGTAGAATTGCTGTATCAATAAGTCTGCTCCACTAGTCCTTGAAGGGTAGGATTGCCTCTTCACGAGCTTATCACAACACAGTCTTCCTAACTGCACTCAACTGTCTTTCACACCACCTTGGTATTTCACAATCTAAACCTTTGTAAAAACAAAGTTGAGACTTGAATCAAGAAAAGTGATTCAACTTGTGGTTTGAGTTTCTTCTTATGGATATGTATGATTAGCACAATGAGCTCTGTTTCTTCAAGTGTTATATTGTCTAGATGATTTCTTGAATGCTTCAAAACACTCAGAAGATTTCTTGATATTTCAATGAATGCTTAAGAAGGAAATCTTAAAATTTGTTTCCCCCCCGTTTTCTTGATCTTTCACAATGAATAAATCCTTAGATCTCCGCACTTCTTTTTTAGGTAAAGTGATCTTTTTATAGAGTGCTTTCCAACGTTTGAATTTGAATTTCCATGACCGTTGGTGGTCCTACTTAGTACATGTCAGATTTATCAGTAGCCATTCTGATTTGTCAGACATTTAACCAATTATATTGCTTGATCTTCAACATTCTGAATTTCATGTAGAACTGATGCTGACTGAGTAAATCATTTTTCAATTTTCAATAGATATACAGCATTAACTCAGTTTTATACTCTTTTTCAAAACTAAGTACTCCTAGTTCTCCATCTAATCTTTATTTGTGAAATCAGAGTACACCATTTCATCTCATAAAGTAACTAAGTTACATTGTCCTTATGTAACATAGCCTTCAATACAAGATCCATATAGTCAGTTCAGGCCATCAAAGACTTACCTGAGTTCTTACTTTATTGTCTTGGCTTTTTGGTATTCATAAACTGAGTTTGAACCCTCAGTTTTTCAAATCTTCATAACTGAGTTTGAATCCTCAGTTCTTCAAAACATCATAACTGAGTTTAAAGCCTCAGTTCTTCAAATCTTTATAACTGAGTTTGAACCCTCGGTTCTCAAAAACATCAGTTTAGATAACAGCTAATTTTATTTGTATTCTCAGTAACCTTTTTAAAGTCAGTTTCTCAGTTTTGATCCTAATCTATTACAGTACTTGTCTGATTCAACTTTTACAATAATCAGACTTTAGTAAACTTATACATTCAATCCTAGACATCTTTTTCACTATAACAGCTAGTTATGACACTTCATCAATGGGGTTTAAACAACAATTAATAAAGCGATGAATCATCATCAAAACAACAATTTTATTTCTAATAGCTTCTTTATTGCCTAGCAGATCTATGATGGGTGACGTCATGTGTTTGATCGCGTGTAAGTCACTAACGTCGATATTACTAGCAAGAATATTAGGTACATCGTAGTATAGTAAATGCAAGTCAACGTCGATCCCATAGAGACAATGCAACTATAAGTATAAACGATTGTAACCTAATTAAAAAGTGTGGAAATATTACTCAGCAGACTCAGTCTGCTGAGGCTTCAGCAGGGTGCTCAGCAGATTGCTGAGCCTCAGGATTTCGTGCATAATATTTTGTACACCTTATTTAATTGAAAAATTAATTGTAAAAGACATATTAATTGTGAGTCATATAAACAATTAATATGTCAAACTCTAGTTTACTTTATGTCATAGACATAACTTTTACTTTTTACTTTTGCATGCTTGCCGCCCACATCTACATACTCAAGTGGCCGCCCAAGCTAGCTAGCTAGTCTCTCTATCTCAATTGTATCTATTTATACATCTTTTTACTCAATGAATAAACTAAGTTGAAGTTTACTCTTGTGTTTATCACATTCTCAAACTCTCTTCATGGTATCAGAGAGCCTTACTGAGTTCTAAAATCCGCTGCAAAACTCGCTTCTTTTTCAGAAAATGTCAACATTATCCGAAGTTTCATCTTCTTCGAGACTCACAAATGCCTCGAGACCGGGATAACGAACACACTTCCTTTACAAATCATAAACTTGATGGTAACAACTACTTGCTATGGTCAAGGTCTATGAAAATGTATATCTCCGGCCGGGCAAGATGGGATATCCGTCCGGTTCCAAACCCTCGCCCTCGCCGAAACCGACCCCAAGTTTGAAGCATGGGACACGTAAAATAACCAAGTCATGACCATCCTCACGAGGTCTATGACAAAAGAGATCGTGAGAACTTCATGATGTATGACAACTTGCTAAGGAAATCGGGACAATGCCGAGAGACCTTTACTCAAAAAAGGACAATACATCCGAAGTCTATGAACTCGAAGCTCGTATTCAAAATTGCGGACAAGGGGATATGTCGTAACTCAATACTTTAATCAACTATCTAAGGCATGGCAACACCTAGATATGTTGGAAACTCACCCCCGGAATGATGTTAAAGATGTTGCACTCTTTAAAGACATTATCGAGAAAAAGAGAGTATTCAAATTCCTTATCGGATCGAATCCTACTCTTGATGATATCGAGGTAGAATTCTTGCTACTAAACCTGTTCCAAATCTCA
The DNA here is from genome assembly GCA_036785695.1 of Gentiana straminea. Taxonomy (NCBI): domain Eukaryota; kingdom Viridiplantae; phylum Streptophyta; class Magnoliopsida; order Gentianales; family Gentianaceae; genus Gentiana; species Gentiana straminea. The sequence continues at coordinate 42,230 of JAVUPR010000398.1, read as the reverse complement.
AATCCATGTTTGCCGAGGTCAAACATGAGGAAAGCAAGAGGAAAGTGATGCTTTCCGAACTCCCCGCCGACAACCCTGCGAAGGTACGCCTGCTCGAAGGTTAATGAGACTTACGAAGCCTATTGAGAAAGCCGGAAAGGCGTTCAGTGATCACCGCAAACGCACAAATCACACCAAGGACAATTGTTGGAAGCTACATGGCAAACCTACCCCCTCTAAAACCTCAAAACCAACCAGGGAAAGTCAAGGCAAACTTATCGGTGAAGAGGAGAATGACGAAAATTTGTCGAATGCTCGGTTCTTGTCGCCTTTAGAGCCTTTATTGCTCGGCATCGGGAAGGTAGCTCCCCTCTTGAAATGGCCACTCATGCTAAAACAAAGTATATTTTACTCACCTCTTAGTAATGAGACTTGGATTGTTGATTCGGGGCTTCTTCCCATATGACCGGTAATAAAAACCTTATTACCCAATATATGCCATGCAACCAAATTCACGAAATTAAGACTGCCGATGGTTCTGTTTCTTATGCAAAAGGTGTTGGGAAGGTTAAACTTACTAATCGGATATATCTACGAATGTCCCGTTTGTTCCAAAGTTAGATCGTAACCTTATATCTCGTCGGTAAACTCACTAAAGATCGAATTGACCGTTGTTTTTAATAAGAATCGGTGTACATTCCAGGATCTTTCTTCTCGTAAGTGATTGGGCAAGCTAAACCCCGCTCGGATCGTTTGTGATCAACCTGCCGAAGACGAAGACCGAAGACGAGAATCGCCTCGGCGGCTTGCACTCAAAACCTAGACAATATCATGTTATGGCATTATAGACTAGGACATCCAAGTTTTGGTTATTTAAAGTCTTTAATCCCCGAATTGTTTAAAGGATGTAATCTTAATGATCTTCAATGTGATATTTGTCAATTTGCTAAACTCACCAAATCTGTGTATGCTAAGTTACCTCACTTGCCCTCTTCCCCTTTCACCCTAATTCACGGTGATGTATGGGGACCCTCAAGAGTGAAAAGTATAACGGGAAAAAGGTGGTTTGTAACCTTCATTGATGATCATACCGAAACACTTGGCTCGTTCTTAATGAAAGACAAATCGAAGTTGGACCTATCTTCCAAGAATTTTATCACATGGTCTCCACCCAATTTGATACTAAGATCAAGATCTTAAAGACCGATAATGCTCGGAATACTATGAGTCTAACCTCGGTAACTTCTTGACAAACAGAGGAATTGTTCATATCGGTAGTTGTGTGGAAACACCTCAACGTAAGGGTTGCTTTGAAAGAAAGAACAGTATCTCGCTTTGAAATGGCCGGATCAATCATGTTCACTACACATGTTCCTAAATACATGTGGGGTGAAGCTATATTGACGCTACATATTTAATCAACGAGACTTCCCGGCAGAGTGTTAGGTTTCAAAACTCCTCTCCAAACCCTACGACCACACACTCCTGCGCTCTCATCTTATTACCCAATTGCCTCCAAAGATCTTTGGTTGTACTTGTGTTTGTTTATATCCATGCTCAACACGAAGTAAACTTGATCCTAAAGCTCATAAGTGCATTTTCCTTGGATATGCACGGGACAGAAAAAGGTTACAAGTGTTACTCTCCTACCGAAAAGAAATTTTACAATTCTATGGATGTGAAATTCTTTGAAAGGACTCCATATTACAAAGAAACCTATCGAGCCGATCACCGATGGAAACCCGATTGAGATTGAACTAAGTCCGTTCCCTCGGCAAACCATTTACCCTCGGCGAGTCCTAACCCTCGGCGGACTCATAATCTTCGATCCTGCGGATACTCACATTACGACCCTCGGCGGTCCGCGACCCGAGTCTGGCCGACCCGCAGCTGCGCCGAACCGGAACCTCGGCAACCCATCGAACCGAGTCTCGCCGGACCCCGGCCCATCGACTCTCGGCGGTCCGAAGTAGATGACGGACCTATTGCTCTAAGGAAAGGGAAAAGATCATGCACCGATCATTCTATTCATACTTATTTATCTTATGATCGCTTGTCTCCTGTCTTTGCCATGTTTACACAGACTGGACTCTCACTCTATCCCTAGGAATATTCGGGAGGCCCTTCAAAATGATAAGTGGAAGGTCGCTCGTTAAAACGAGATGATCGCTCTCTTGGATAATCATACTTGGGACCTCACAACTCTTCCCAAAGGCAAGAAAACGAGTTAGGCGCAGATGGTTATTCACTATCAAATACAATGCGAGGGTAAAATTGACAAGTATAAAGCCGGATTGGTAGCAAGGGGATTCACTCAAACTTATGGCATTGACTATAAGGAAACTTTTGCACCGGTAGCAAAGCTCAACACCGTCGTCGGTACCGATTTCCCTAGCCGTCCAACTTGACCGGCCTCTTCACCAATTGGACATCAAAAATGCCTTTCTAAATGGGGACCTCACCGAGGAGGTTTATATGACCGTACCCCCTGGTTTTATCAATCCTCATACTCAAGGCAAGGTGTGCAACCGAGGAAATCTCTATATGGCTCCGAAGCAATCACCAAGGGCATGGTTTGGAAAACTCACTACCGTGGTTAAAGCCGCCGGATATCATCAATGCAACTCGATCACACCATGTTTGTCAAGACAACCAACCGGAGGAGGTCCATTCTAATTGTATATGTGGATGATATCATCCTTACGGAGATGACTCTACCGAGATCCGAACTTGAAGACTCTACGGCAAAGGTGTTCCAAGTTAAAGATCCGGGCTACCTCAAGTACTTTCTTGGTATGGAAGTAGCTAGAACCACCAATGGCATTTCGGTCTCCCAAAGGAAGTATGTCCCGGACCTACCGAAGGAAACCGGCATGCCGGGATGCAAACCCGTCGTATCTCCAAGCAGACCCCGCCATACCCTATCGCATGGTGACATTGTTTGTCGGAAAGAACAATATCAAAGGCTTGTAGGCAAACTCATATACCTTTCTCACACAAGACCCGATATTGCATACGGGGTCGATCTCGGTCGATCAATTCATGCATTGCCCTACCGAGCAACATTGGGATGCGAGAAATAGGATACCGAGGTATTTAAAATCCACTCCAGTGCCAAGGCCTCGCACTTCACCAAGTCTACCGATAGATCAATCAAGGTCTACACCGATGCCGATTGGCCGGATGTCACATTGACAGTGAGGTCTACCACAGCCTATTGCTCATATATATGGGGGAACCCGGTTACATGGAGGAGCAAGAAACAACCTACGTGTCAAGAAGCGATCAAGCCGAACTAAGGGCACTTGTACTTGGCATTTGTGAAGCTCTATGGCTAAAAAGTGGTACCGAATGAACTTCAAAGAACCGTATCGAACCTATCACACTCTGTTGTGATAATAATTCAGCCTTATGCATGGCGAAGATCCACCATCATGATAAAACCAAGCATGTGGACATTGACGGACACTTTCCGAAGGAGAAGATTGATGCCAAGATTATTCAACTCCAAAGATGTTCCCTCACAGATCGAATGCGATATTCTTACCAAGGCTATTCCACCTCTTATGTTCGGCGGACTAAGTAGCAAACTTGGCCGCATCAACATATACGCCCGCTTGAGGGGGGTGTGGAAATATTACTCGGCGGACTCGGTCCGCCGAGGCTTCGACAGGTGCTCGGCGGATTGCCGAGCCTCGTGATTTCGTGCATAATATTTTGTACACCTTATTTAATTGTAAAATTAATTGTAAAAGACATATTAATTGTGAGTCATATAAACAATTAATATGTCAAACTCTAGTTTACTTTATGTCATAGACATAACTTTTACTTTTTACTTTTGCATGCTTGCCGCCCACATCTACATACTCAAGTGGCCGCCCAAGCTAGCTAGCTAGTCTCTCTATCTCAATTGTATCTATTTATACATCTTTTTACTCAATGAATAAACTAAGTTGAAGTTTACTCTTGTGTTTATCACATTCACAAAGTCTCTTCAAAAAGCAATACGAAGCGGTCATTGACCAACAATAAAAATTAATGAAAAAAACTTGGTATTCCCCCCCCCTCTTCTCATCGATCTACTAACTTGGATTAGTTAATCGTTACGTTTACTTCCCCACATAATCTCCTTAAATTAATCGTGAGCTTAGTTTTATTTATCATTATCAGCTACGGGTGCAACTCCTACTCCTATCTACTCCGACAAAGGTAGTAGACAATCTATACGCAAGCTACCCTCCTTAATTGGTCCGTAATAGCCTATACGCATAAAGATCTAGAATTGCCGATATCGAGTGCTAACTCATACCGCTAACCCGCCTAGACAGCTGTCGACTTTGATCAGCACGTTCCTAGGGTCCATTCAAGATAATGTCCAAACATAGCACTTCACTATTCATATTTCATGCTAGTTTACGATGACGTGCAAATAGTTGATCAGACTACTAACGTGTAAATTAAATCTATCGATCAACGTAACGGTAGTGAATCCCAGTTTTAGGTTTTCTAAATAATGCCTCGGTAAACCGGTATAGACTGCTGGGTTACCGGGGGCGGGTTTTCCTATCCCTGGATCTACATTGCTCAATTACGATTAAAATAAGTAAATTATGGGTCTTTAAACATGCAGATTAACTAAAACACATAAATACGAACAGTATCTACCACATTGAAGACAAGAAGGAATGTTCAAAGCTTCATACCTTCAACAATGGTGATATAGCTTGATCTACTCAAGCTAGAGATGGTAGAAAAAGGAGGAAACTAGAAACAACTCTTGCAAAGCTTGAATAACTTTATTTCATCAAAATATGTTATGTATGTAATGTAATATGCAAAACTTATGAATAACTCTCGTTAATGCGGCCTTATATAGATATAGTGACCGACTTAAGACTCTCTAAAACCCTAACCGACCTAGGTAATGTGGCGTAATCGCTTTCGTGTCCAACAAGTCCTCGGTTTACCGGACCTAGCCATCGGTAAACCGGGCCGACTTTTCACCTTTTTCTTCGGCGAGGCTTCTTCTTGGACTTTAATCACTTGGCCCAATACATTTCCTTTGGTCCGCATCCACTCTCCAATGCTCCGCATCTAGTACATCCTATAAAACACGCAAAATGAGACAAAACAAGACTAAATCATCGGGAAATTAACATAGATGCGGAATTACGATCCTGGAAACATGCACATAGCATTTAACGTATATTCCACATAATAAAGAGCCTATATATCCTCTCTTGAGCAGAATTCGGGGTGAATAATGGTATAATTATTAATACCATTTAGAGCGTCATCAACTACCCCCCACTTAGCTTTTGATCGTCCCGAGCAAAAAGGCGAAAAGAAAACAACACTTTGATCAGTATACAAGTTAATTAAAAACAACTATGCTATACAAAGTCAAGATCAAGATCATGCCACTCATATCCATCGCAACGCATTAAACACTATTCACATCACGAGCCAACGTGTGTGTAATAACTTTTACAACCACTTAGTAATGCGTACAATCTCACATTACGTCAACCCGTATTCGAACTAACCAGTCTCGAACATGTTATTTATCAATTAATTGAGCTGGCAAGGCGGATCGAGAACCTTGTATATATTACTCTTGGGCTTGCGTTTATCTGTCTATGCAAAAGTCGTGCGTTTTACGCTCCATCGACTCAGATTTTGCCAAAGAGAATATAGATGTATATATTTCAATGCACTTCTCTTTCTTGGCAGGTAAATTCTCATTGATTTAACTATCCTCACGGCCCCACTCATGATAAACTAATGAATCTGAAATTCCTTTGTCTTCATAAGCGTTGGTGAAACATGATTCGTGATGAAGCCAGGGTCAACTCTAGTCAAAGCAATATGCTATCGACTACACACCTAGGGAAAGTGAGTTATATGTGCTTAAAATGGTGGCTCATAACAGAATATGTGTTTAATACGCCACTACTTCAGAAGTGGGCACTTACTTTTACTTGTACAAAGTAAAACAAAGATGAAGTCAATTAACTTGAAAAGATCAAGGATATCATATTTTTTTTGAAATTCTTTCGAAATGAATCAAAGTATAAGTTGTGAATCGTGCATCACAGAGAATCAAGATAATCACATAATTTATGGAATATAGCCCTAAAAAGCTAAGTGACGTTCCTTACCCCCACATAATCGAAACATTGTCCCTAAAGTGTAAGATGAAAAATGAAAAATGAAAAGGAACATAGCTTCGGTTAAGGGTGGAACCATATAAGAAGTGGATCATCGTACAAATCATCGGGCTCATGTAAGTAGTCCGTGAAGAATCTGCGCAAAGTAACTCAAACAAACCAAGAAGAATAGCGGTGACAAGAAACCGTATAATAAAAAAGGCGGCGAAAAGAGAAAATAAATTAACTCCAAAACAAATTAAGCCGACAAAATGATTATATTAATTTGATTCTCGCTACATCAACTAGACAGGAAAAAATAAAAATAAAAAAAAGAAAATGGAAAACAACAACAACGAAAAGAAAAACACTAATCCTCATGAGAATAACCCTCCCAGTGTTCTCTAGGCTCAAAACCGGGAGGTGGACCAGAACTGGAGGTAACAGCGGCCGAAGATGAGTCTCAGTGATGTGGGGCAGTCCCAGGTGGTGGGGTCGCTGGAGGTATGCCAAAGAAGTCTATAATCTGATCCATCTTGCGGTGCAAACTCGCAATCTCTCGCGAGTGCTCCTCTAGCATAGCTCTCTGAGTCCGGGGTGCTCCGAGGACTGGAGTACGCTCCTTCTCAGCTCTACCAACCCATCTTGGTGCTTTCTGAACCGATTGTGAACTGATCATCGGCTTAGGGTCTTCCCAATCATCACTGACAAGAATCTTGAGCTCGTCCTCCAAAGCAAACAAATCAATCACCGGCCCGTATGGCAACAGCTCGCACTCGTACGCGGAAGCAAGCTCATGAATACGGCTATGCATCGCAGACCGATGTTGACCGGAGATCCCCGCTCCGCATAAAACATCAACTCCGCCCTCTTGGTGGTGACAGAGACCGTGTGCTTGATCGGTAGAAGGCGGGCACAAGAAAATATGTTAACCATCTTCCAGTCCCAGGATAACTCGTTCTCTAGGAAGATGGTGGGGGCTCCAGCAGGATTGCACTTCCATTGCACCCCAAAATACTCAGCTATCATGTCCATCATCTCCAAATCTTCAATGTCACTCGAGGATGTGTACTCATCCGAGCCCACCGGTGGATGTCTAACCCCAAAATGAGCATTGATCCGCTCAATAGAAAAATCAACTTTGACACCGCGGACCATTGCATATGTGGCTCCGGGGTTGTGTGAAACGTAAGCATAGAATTCCCTTACTACCGTGGCGTTGAACCGAGTCGGTGATTCTGCCATATCCAAAATATCTTATGCTTGTAGGGCTCCGAACATGATCGACCCACAATCGTCCAATTCTACCCCCCGTTCTCTAGCAACTGGCCTTGCGTTCCAATGCCCTCGGAACGACTCGTAGATAGCTAAGAACAGAATTTCTCAACCCCATCTATCAAAGGGTTGGCATCTCTATAGACATTCTGATAACCACTAGGACAAACAGCTGAACGGCTACGCTTTGGGCCCATCCTGCATGATAACAGGGACTGATGCTGAACCTTTTTCTGAAAAACTAACCCTCGGTAAACCGGCAAGTAGGACCAATTTACCGGCCTGATTTTTTTTGATTTCTTTTCTGGTCTATGCCTCTGAAGATAAAAGATGAAGAACTATGGCATCTCACTAGCACAACAGCACTAGACAACAATAGGGTGAGGAAAATGGGTGTTTTGATTGGTTTAAATGGATGAAAGGTTTGATTTTGGTGGAGGTTTGGTGGTGATGGTGGTCGGCTGGATGTAAGAAAAGGAAGAAATGGGAGAATTTTGCTGATTGAGGAGATGATGGTAGATGGAATGATAAGAATGGTGGTGAATGGGTGGTTTAAACAGGAAGAAATGAGTGAAGGTGGAAGGATTTAGTGGGATAGTGGGTAGAGAAGTTATTATGGTGAGGGATTTGGGGAAGTGAGTGTTAGGATTGAGGTGGAGTTATGGTGGAGTGTGGGAAAGGATGAAATATTTGAAAAGAGGGAAAAGTGGGACTGTTTCTGCTGACTAGTGGTGGCTGATACAACGTGTATCCTCCACTTGTCTCTAAAAATTTAGCTTTATACTGACGTCCAGAAATCTAAAAATCCATCCTCGGTAACCCGGGGGTACTTATTCCCAGATTTTTCTGTCTGCCTTCTCTGCACACTTTTCTCAACCTCTCTGCTCAGTTCTAACCTCAAATTAACAAGCCTCTTACTTCCTTTGTTGTTATTTCTGACTCAATCCTAACCTACTTCACTAGAATCCGCAACGAGTAAAAAAAACTTTACCACAACCATTCGGTTTCAAGCCTAAGGGTGTCGTACGATGAAAAAAGCTCGTCCCTTCATCCGGCTAATTTTATTCATTCCTAATCTACCTAAGGATTTAAAGAAATAGTTTTGAGTTTATAGTCGCCACTCGGCTTTCTTCGCATCTCCAATCATTCAAGGGTTGGAGCTTTAACTTGCCAAGCTTTCGCTCCGCAGGTTTGTACCTTTATAGAACCTTTTTGAGCTCTCTTACTAGCACACCTTTCTCTATTGGCTTGTGTACTAGGTCTGTCTCTGCGTTGAGATTTAGACTTTAGACCCAAGGACTCCATATTTTCCATTTTAAGCTCAAAGCGTTCACTACGCAACACGGAAGGACTAGCTCCCGTGAACATCTTGTTGTGGTCCTTCTCTTCTCTTTCCCTCAGCATTTGTCTCATGAATTCCTACTCAACGGTTTCTATTACAACCTCTCTATGCTTATGCCCCTTGATCTCCATAATTTCCACATTCCCTGAAGCATACTTCATCTTACAACTTTCCGGCCTATCCTCTAGGGGCTCTAAGATTTTAAAAGATATATCGTCATTGTTCAATGTCAAAGTAATCTCCCCATTATCAAAATCCAGACATCCCCGCTTGTCGCAAAGAAAGGTCTCCCTAACAGAACGTAACCGGGGCACTTGGGTCCTCCGGTATGTCTATCACCGTAAAATCAATTGGATAACTAAACCCTCCAAATTAATCGTGCACTTCCTAAGCATACCAAGAGGCATATCTCTAGTTCTATCATGAAAGTCATGGTCCCGGTTCGATTCATTACGACCGGAAGCTTGATCTTTTGACGGAGGGAAAAATGTAGAATGTTGCAACTCGAGCCAGAGTCGCAGAGACCTAATCCTACTGATATACCATTAATAGAAATCGGGAGTCAGAACGTGCCAGGGTCTCCTAACTTCACCAGGGTGTCCGAGTCCGGTAATCCTCGTGCTCGAAAAACATCATGTCGTGATCATCGAATCATAATCCTAAGACGATATGTCAATTAACTCACAAGGAAACTCACCTAGACGATACGTGCTATACTCCTTAAGTTTCTCCTCAAGCTCTTGCTTGATTGCTTCTTTCTCTTTTTCCAACCGCTTCTTTATAGCTTCATAATGCTCTCTTGCTTCGCATCCAAGGTACGTGGAAATTGGTGTAACGTTCCATATCGTTTTAGGCATATTGCTTGACTTGTTTGCTCTTTTTCAACTCGGTTTGATCGAATTTCGAAGTGTTCGATCTTCTTGCGAAAAGACAAAGTAAAACAAGGAAAAGGTTAGCAACTTCAAATTTCACCGGGTGTAATCCCAACTCGTTGCGGACCTACTAACTAAAATCAATAGGAATAACACGTAATAACAAAGGTTGTACGTAAATTGATTTTCCAGGCCTCGGTAACACGGCGGTTAGCCACGAAAAACCGGCCGTAAAATTTATTTTTCTAGAAGATTAACAAGTGCGGGGTTGATACGTAATGACTCAAGACTCAAAATAAAATAAAATAAAATGAAAACGACTTCTTAATCGAATTAAAACATTTATATTTAAAATTGGCCATTGTCCCCGGCAACGGCGCCAAAAATCTTCATCACGTAAATATAGTAAACGGGAGTCAAGGTGGATCCCATATAGACATTGAAACTCTAAGTATAAACGATTCTAACCTAATTAAGAAGCAACAAAGAAGCGGTCATTGACCAACAATAAACATTAAAGAAAACAAACTTGGTATTCCCCCCTCTTCTCACCGATCTCCTAACTTGGATTAGTTAATCGTTATGTTTACTTCCCTATATAATTTCCTTAAATTAATCACGAGCTTAGTTTTAATTATCATTATCAGCTACGGGTGCAACTCCTACTCCCATCTACTCCGACAATGGTAGTAGACAATCTATACACAAGCTACCCTCCTTAATTGGCCCGTAATAGCCCATACACATAAAGATCTAGAATTGCCGATATCGAGCACTAACTCATACCGCTAACACGCCTAGACAACCGTCGACATTGATCAAGACGTTCCTAGGGTCCATTCAAGATAATGTCCAAACATAGCACTTCACTATTCGTATTTCATGTTAGTTTACGATGACATGCAAATAGTTGATCAAGCTGCTAACATTTAAATTAAATCTATCGATCGATGTAGCTGTAGTGAATCCTAGTTTTAGGTTTTCGAAATAATGCCTAGGTAAATCGGTATAGACCGTAGGGTTACAGGGGGCGGCTTTTCCTATCTCTGGATCTACATTGCTCAATTATGATTAAAATAAGTAAATTATGGGGTCTTTAAACATGCAGATTAACTAAAACACATAAATACGAACAGATCTACCATATTGAAGACAAAAAGGAATGTTCAAAGCTTCATACCTTCAACAATGGTGATCTAGCTCAATCAACTCAAGCTAGAGATGGCAGAAAAAGGAAGGAAACCAGAAACAACTCTTGCAAAGCTTGAATAGCTTTATTTCATCAAAATATGTAATGTATGTAATGAAATATGCAAAACTTATGAATAACTCGCTTAATACGGCCTTATATAGATACAAAGTTGATCGACTTAAGACTCTCTAAAACCCTAACCGACCTAGGTAATACGGTGGAATCAGTTTCGTGTCCAACAAGTCCTCGGTATACCGGACCTAGCCCTCGGTAAACCGGGCCAAATTTTCTCCTTTTTCTTCAGCAGGCTTCTTCTTGGACTTTAATCACGTGGCCTGATGATGCTAAATAATGCACCACCGGATTAACAGGGCCACGTGTAATCTAAGGATGAGCTGTAAATGGATCGAATGTCTAGAAATGTAATAAATATGGCGTTTTTGGTATTTTATGGCTGAGTCCAAGAATGTATCTTGGATTGCCTACGTATCCTGTTTAATGTCCAGGAATCAAGCCTTACGTAGTTCCTGGAATGATGTATTTATAGGCACATGTCCTTCTTCTGCCCTAAACTTAGGGCGGTTTGGTCTATTGACATAAATACCCTTTAATGGGCCTTGCCCCATTGTCCAAGTTACCCGCGTATAAGGGCCTGGAATCCGGGCCGAGGCCTTGGTCTCGACTCGATGCATACCGACACGGGCGATCGAGGTGTGACACTTGCGGAATCTGCCGGTTGCTGCGGTCTTCACTGGTAGGTCTTGTATTCGATCCGATGTGTATAGCTAACATAGACTTTTCTACATGCCAGCTGGACCAATCAGATTATTCCACGTGGAGGGGTGAAATCCCGTATCGACATGGCCCAATATATTTCTTCCATTCCAGATCTACTCTCCAATGCTCCAGATTCGGTATATCCGATAAAACACGCAAAACGAGACAAAATAGTACCAAATCTTCAGTAAATTAACATAGATGCAGAATTATGATCCTGGAAACATGCACATAGAATTTAACATATATTCCACATAATAACGACCCTATCTATTCTCTCTTGAGCAAAATTCAGGATGAATAAGGGTATAATTATTGGTACCATTTAGAGCGTCATCAGTGGTCCAAGACTGGATTCCTCTTCTTGTCTGACTTGAGTTCAGACTTTTCCTTTTTGGACTCTCCTATTTCCGATTCTCGCTTTAACCGATTCGGTTCCTCCCCCTGACAATGCTTGCAGGCTACGTCCGTGCATTCTTCCATAGAAAGAGGGAGTTTGCTGTTTAAATTAGCATATAGTCTTCCTTCTCATAGTCCTACTACGAAGGAATTTACCAAAAGATGCTCATCTGTGTTTCGGACCCGCCAGACTCATCATTAAATCGCTTCAAATATTGCATCACAATTTCATCCTTCTTTTGCTTGATGGTGAGCAGGTGCGTAGCGTTCTTCTGGAATGGCTTGGCCGTGACAAAGGCCTTGAAAAACATCTTACCCAACGTCTGGAAGTCGGAGATTGATCTTGCTAGGATTTTTCTAAACCACTCACAGGCCCTGCCCGTGAGTAGTGCAGGGAAGGCCTAGCACTTCATTTCATCTGGAGCACATTATAGATTCATATGAGTTAAATATTGGAAAAAGTGATCCGGTGGGTCTTTGGATCCATCGTACGGATCCATCTTAGGGTTCTTGAATCCTTCAGGTGGTAGGTAAGCTTCCACATGTTCGGTGAATGGAGATGCAAACAAGAAATCGTCCGATCTCCAACCCAATATAGCATTGAGCTTTGCCTTTAAAGCCGCTTAGATCTGGAGATTGGGTTACCTCTTTTTAGCGTAAGAGTTGGATGATAAGGTGTCCTGCTTATCATCTTTCGGTGTGTTAGCCTCTAAAGGACCACCTAGATCCTTCCCCTAGGCAAACTTTCCCCGAATAATAGCCTCGCATGTTTGGGACATCCATGACTACAAGCCGATCTACCAATGTTTGTTGAGCCTCATCTAAAATAGTTTCTTGTTTCGTTGATGATTGGTGGTGGTAGTGCCTCGCTTCTCCACCACCACCGGCGTTTTGACCACCCCCGCTTGGCGGTTTTAGCTTGGTTTTTCTTATTTGTTTTCTTTGGTGGCATGATGATGATGATGTTCTTGCACAAACCGTCGCAGGGATGCCCTCCTTCTAGTGCCAATTGACGATGCCGGAAATCATTTGATGAACAATCCGGGCCAAAATCATCCTAGTGACAATTAGACAACACTAACCCTGTAGAAAGTATGAAACAAAGGGGTGATATTGTGATGATTTATAGTGAGCCCGAGATATTGAATCCCAAGTTTCCTATGTATCCTATAATTGTTCAGGAATCAAATCTCTTCGTAGTTCTTGGGATCGTTTAAATAGAGGACCTTTCCTCGTAGGCATGCATGTGCTTTGTCCACTGTGGATTCTCTTTCGTATCCTTCAAGGATTGTATTTGTATGTGTTAATCTCCTTGATTTTAGGAGATAATCACGATATTTGAATAATAGGACTAAAGTCTTTATGACAAAGGATTCTTTCCATATTTATCTTGTATTTAAACGCATGTGCGTAATATCGGATAAGGGAGGCTCCGACAGACCCGCGTCGAGCCCGCTTGACCGTCGTATTCCAAGCCGCGTTCACCCAACCTCTATGATGACCGGGCCGACCGCGGTGCTCTAAGTACAAGAACCAAAACCCTAAAACAAGAAGATGTTTTTTGTATTTTAGATTGAGTCTCAGTAGATGTCTAAGTACAAGAACCAAAACCCTAAAACAAGAAGATGTTTTTTTTACCCTAAAAAAGAAGATGTTTTTTTTGTATATAGAGGACCTTTCCTCTTAGGCATGCCTGTGCCGTGTCCACTATGGACTCTCTTTTATATATCCTTTAAGGATTGGATTTGTACGTGTTAATCCCCTTGATTTTAGGAGATAATCACGGTATCTGAATAATAGGGTCAAAGTCTTTATGATGAAGGATTCTTTTCATATTTATCTTGTATTACGCATGTGCGTAATATCGGATAAACGACGCTCTAGCCGTCCTACGTCGAGCCTGCTAGACCGTTGTATTCCGAGCCGCGTTCACCCGACCTCCAAGATGACCGATCCGACCCACGGTGGTCTAAGTAGGAGATGAGGTCGACCTCCCTCCCGGGGCATGTGTATGTCCTAAAGTATGAAGTGGGGCTCCCGGCCCTAAACATTGTATTTTCTCTACCCATATTTAATGTTTAGCCGTTTATGAGATGACACGTGGCAAGAGCTAGCCCGACCTCCGTCGCCAACAAAAATTCTTAACAAAAAATCATTATCCTCATCAATATTTAGCAAACTTTCTACATTGCCTTGATCATGTAATCTCGCATTACGACGGATTACCTCTCGCATTTATCCGAATGTCCGTTCCATACGCCTTCGAATACACCGAGTTTTCATTCACTAAAGCGTTCATCCAAAATTCAACAACATTATCATATGACATTTCTCGAATATACGATTTAAGAATCTATCTAGACCACTCTCCCCGAGTGTAGCAACAATCTAAACTCGCTAGTGGTAGAGTTGTTGTATTCAAACAAAAATCCATCAAGTTCGCTTAATAGCCTAGTCAAAATTTGTTCGTAAATAGATTTTGCTATGGTTTTTTTTGGTTTTTTTTTGGATTTTGGTGCCATTTCTAAGAAATTTGAAAGACATCATTCGAGCTTTAGGAGAGTTTTCAAGAGATACGTAACTTATGAAATTCGATGAATGAAAGGTAATGAATCATAAATGTTCAAAGTGTAAACTTTTGGATAGCTACATAGAAGAGAGAGAAACGTACATGTAAAGAAAATGTTGAGAAATTGAATTTTTAGGTCACCGTAACTCCTTTTATTTCATGTCGTTGGGTGAGACTCGACATTTTTTTAGGTCCCTCGTGCAATTGTTAGAAAGTGCCAAGCAAATTTGCACAGCCCATTAAAAATTTCCCACACCCTCGTGCAAATGTCCCTCTCGATGATGCTCAACTTTATACCCTTATTTCACTATTAATTACCCCCGATTCTAGCTTAAAAGGGGTTATAAACGGATATGAATTGTGTGGCTCGTGCATAATTTGTACCTTAACCAAGTCACGATTCGTTATTCTCGCATTTAATCATATTATTGTATTGTTTGGTATTACAAGACTTGTTTTATTGGTTTTATTAGATTGGGCTTTGTAACGCAAGCTAGATGGCCGGGCTTCGGGAAAACAATTGCACGTAAATGGACTCCGGACCGAAAAAGAAACTGTGAAGCGAAGTCCGGGCTGAGAACACATTTCGCCCCAGCGAAATGGTGCCCTAGCTCCAGCAAAATCTGAAAAACAGAGGACTCTCAGCAGACGCATTTACTACTCTATCCTAAATTAAGAGATATACTTAATACGACTAAGGCTTATCCCTAGGTCGGCGAGAATAGTTTATATATATTTTTCATTCATCACAAATAAAAAGGAGAAGACATATATTGAAGACAAGCATTATTATAATTTAGATCTAGCATTGTTGAGAGGATTTCTAGCAACAATGTAAGTTTTATATTATTATTTTGAGTTCTATTTTGTGTGATTAATTCCCCTCCAATCTTTATTTATCGTTTGAGTTCCATCGTTTATAACGAACGATGTGGATCTAAGAATACGATTCGAGGGAGTATTCATCTTTGTCTATAAGGATGAATATTCCACGAATCTGCGTCTATTCGGTGAGCCGTAGATGACTTTGTTTATAACCGACGAACGTGTATTTAGCGGATCTATGTAATTTCATCATAAAACATCTATTTAGTCCTTCACGTATTTAATTACGCCGAGATTTAGAATTTCGTCGAGTTAGCCCCAAATTTCAGCCTTTACGTCCGGAGCCAACCACCCGTAATTTCCGGGGCCGTGGTACGGCTACGGCTACGTTGGTTTATCCGTTTTAACCTATGTATACCTTGAAAAGCGCGTGTCTATTTATACATTTTCATAGATTAGCATGATACCTAAAAGTGGATTGTTATTTTGGACATAGTTAAATCGATCGTTTGTGAGGTGTTCCACCCTACCCGGGATGGTTGCCCAGATTAGAATACAGCTTTATACCGGCATCCCTAGCTTTGTATGCATGTCCGTTATATGTATTGGACTTATTTCTATGTTTTGATGATGAGTGCCGACTAGTCGTTATAGTGCAAAGGCAAAAAGATGTCTAGATCAAATGTATAGGTTTATTAGAGTTTGATTTTTGAATAGGTTTGATCAAACAAGCATCGTAAAGTGGTCGCCGATTCATATCGCGACCGATCCACATCGCAGGGTGATAGGCCGGTAGACTAGTCCGGAACCCGCCGAAGACCGAAGGTCGAGGGCTCAAACTCGCTACGTGCAGGCTAAGGATCAAACTTAGTAATTTAAGTCAAGGATATGGAATCGAATTTAGGCAAGTCCGTGATGACCTAAACCGATTACATATACCTTGTGAAGAAGGTCTAAGTTCCATAAGTTGGATGATGTTTGGAACTTGGTTATAATTAAAAGGTGTAATCTAACTTCACAAATAAAAGTTAGATAAAAGAAGTCGCTTGCATTGTATTTTATACACAAGAAATTACAACTTCACAGATCGATAGTATCTCAGCAGACTGATGAACCTGCTGATAATATACCTCGGTTAATTCAAGATTATATTGGAAGATTACATGGATAAGGACAGCCAACTACCTCTGACTTATCAAACAAACCAAAGGCCGAGATTAAAAGAACGTCAGGATGATTCGATCTTTATCCAATGGTTATAAGTCAAAGGGTGGACAGATCGCATCCGTCAAAAAGGAATTCTGACAGTGTCAGTCCTATGAATAGTGACAGAATGCAAATCAGATGGGACAAAAACAAGGAACGGTTACATTTGAATTTCAAATACAAGTCACATGCATTCTTACCTATAAATAGAGGACTTTCAACTCAGAAACAAGATGATGAAATTTGATAAACTTTGAAGAGATATTTTACTGAGCTGAAAAACACCCTGCTGAACCTACTGAACTTAAAGCTACTGATCCAGAGAAATTCTTTAAGTGTTTACTGTATTCAATCTATATCAAGCATACACACTTGAAGACTGCAAGCTGCTGATTATTTCATCCTAATCAATCTGCTGCAACTGAATCATTTATTTGATTCAATCTTTATTTCATAAAGAACCTGCTGAAGACAATGAAGCACGCTTGTGTGAAATACCGTTGTTTGTGGTGGAGCCGGTGAAGAGGCAATCCTACCCTTCAAGGACCGAAAGACTTAGGAGCAAAGAATCTTACCCGTTCCCGCTTTTCGCTTGTGAAGCCATAGTTATTGGTGAAGGACAAGCAACTTAGAATCTTTGTAACAGCCTATATCAAAGATCTCTAAAGGGATTACCTCCAACATCACAGGAGAAGAGTGGACCGACATTGGATTACACCACCCGGAACCACTATAAAATCTCGCCTACTTACTTTCGCATTTACATTCTCGCACTTAGTTTATTCTACACATCAACCTACCGAATCTAGCAACCGAAATCACACACTTACACCGCCGAGTATCTAATACTTAGTATCATATTTAACAACAAGTATTAAGGCTTAATTTTGATATAATTCATTTGCACAAATTCAAAAACTCAACTATCATTAGACTACCGTGTATCGGCAGTTATCGAGGTATCGCGTACTATCGAAGTATCGCGTACCGCCGAAGTTGCGTAGAATTTGTTAACTCCAAAGTTTTAAGTGTTAAGTTTATTCACCCCCCCCCCCCCCCCCCCTCTCTAAACTTAACCAAAGCATTTTCGGGGGACCAACAATACGAGAGGAGACCTACCCGGTGAAGTCACGTAATTAGGCATGGGTCTAATGTCCTACCCGGAATTAGAACCATATTGTGGATGACTCTCGTAGCCATGATAGATAAGAAATACGTATCGGGTTGATAGTTGTCTAGTGTCGTTAGTTATATAGGTTAATTAGTTGAGTCCAAACGATAATATAATTATTGAGGGAGGTTAATTACTATTTTGTGTCTTTTTACCTTTATGTCTTTTGTTGGTCGTAGACCGCCTTTATGTTCTTAATATGAATAGTTATCGAATGTTTAATTTAGTAATGGAACTCTGTGGGATCGAACTTGATTCACTTATGCTATACTACGATGGACCTAGTCCTTTTGCTAGTATTTAGTATTAAGTTGATCAAGTATTTTAATTTATTACTTGACTGACCGTTCATCATCCTCCCTTATATTTTTTTTAAGTTTGCTTTAACCCCCGTTGCATTTCCCCGTGCCCGTAGCTTTTTCCCACGGGCCGGTGCTATTTTGCACGGGCTCTTTCTAACAATTGCACAGAGTCCTAAAAAATTTGCGGTGTCCGACCCGACATTACACGAAATAAGTGGTGTTACAAATTGACTTGAAAATACAATTTCTTGAAAATATGTGTATAAACAACTGTGACGCTTAGAAATGTGTGTCAGATGCAAAGGAGAAGTAACACTAGCAGTAAACGTGTGATAAAAAATAAATGGTTGTACGGTTTCAGATAAGATTAGGCGTTTGAAACTTTTCCATTTTCCAAGTACATGTAGGCATCCATATCGAACCTTACACTAGAGAAACCTAGTTTAAAATCCATCGGAAAAAGAAAAGCTAAAAGAAAGGCGAGACGAAGGCAAACCTGGAGATTTGAAGGGCAAGCTTCTTTGTTCGTTTTCTTTATAAATATACAATGGTTTCCAGCAACGAACGGGGAAAACGTAATTTATGGGCCATGGCTACCGGCACTTGGTCTCCGGCTAAAATGAATGGACGTCACCGGATTATGAATCGAGCGAGGCTAGATATGAAGACGAGAGAACATAAGGTTGTTGGGTATTTTTCGTAATTTTTATTTTCCTTTCTGGCTGAAAATAAAATTAAGAAAGGGAGAATTATTCTAAAGCGACAAAAACATTGTCAAAATTGTGAAATATGACATGAACATAATTTTTTTTAGTAAAAAAAAGACATTTTTAAAATGTAAGTATAAAAATACCCTTAAAAATCAATTTATCTATAAAAAAAGAAAAGGATAAAATCCTTCCACGTTTTTTTAGAAAAGTAAAGGTACTCCTTCCACGTTGAGCACATGAAACTACCACCATATATATATATATATACTAGATGGGAAGGCCGCACAACGCGCGCTCGTACACACTCGTCGTTGGATATGAAACGTGATACATAAAAAAAAATTAAAAAAAAAAAAAAAACACTTTTTTCTCGCCGCCGCCCAACGAACAAAAAAAAGGGAAAAAAAAACACGTGGAGTGCTTTTCGACATTTCCCAAATGTAATTAAATCGAATCGGATACATCTTAAGACAACACATATAATAAGATTAAGAATAAATTAAAGCTAATGTGTAGATTAAAAATACAATTGAGTCATCTAAAATGAAACAATTTAACTCAAACCCTTCACAAAAAAAAAAAAAAAAAAAAAAAAAAAAACTTTTTACCGTCTTTGGCCGCACAATAACAAGATATAAAAAAAAAAATTAAAAAAAAAAAAAACTTTTTTTCACGCCGCCGAACGAACGAAAAAAAAAAAAAAAAAACACGCGTGGACACCCCCTTTGCAATTTCCCAACTGGTTATTATAAATAGGTATATATATATATATATATATCTTTTTAATCACTCATATTTTTTGATCCACACAACAAATTTTCATCATACTTCATATTTTTTCAGCCTTTTTTTTTTTATTTTCTTTCGATGTCATTTTTTTTTATGAAAACCTCGATGTAATTTTTGTAATTGCATTTTTTTCATTAACACGTGGTTCCATTTGTCACTATTAATTGATACTGAGACGCGAATAACTCTAACCAATTTCGACATTAGCTAATTGTCGTACTGATCGATCGAAAATATACAAATAATTAATCATTTAATTTGTCACTAATAATTGACATTATGTAGAGACAATATCCGGTGTCGATAACGCGTCACTACTCATCATTGTCACATTGATAGAAAATATATAAGTAGTGTCCGTCAATTTATCACTACCGATTGACATTGTGACAATAATGACAAGAACCGTGTCGTATAACGTGCAACTACCGATCGACACGCAAATTCACCATTAATATATAAGTAGTGTCATTCAATTTATAATTACCGATTGACAATGTTTCGCTCGCTAATTGTTACACGGTTCATTGTAAATACATAAGTAGTGTCATTCAGTTCGACACTACTAATCGACATTACGACACCGGTGACAATACCAAGGTTATCGTAAATATATAAGTTAGAGTCATTCACGTCGACACTATAGTATCGACACTACGATAACAATGATAATATCGGATCAATATAAAGAGAAGAAAATTATATAAATTATAATGAAAATTTTATAATGATTGAATTAAAAGATATGGTTGAATAAAAAATTAGATAGAATAATATGATTTTTTCCACAATTTGGAAGTTGGAAACGTGGGTTACCTTTTTTTTATTTTTTTTTCTAAGGAAACGTGGGGATTTTTGAGAAAATATGAAAATGGGCATTTTGGTCAATACGCAACAAAAAATGGCTTTTTTTTTTACTCAAAAAATAACATTCGTGTCCTTTTTGCTAATTTCATACATGTTTTTGTCTTTTTCATAATTTTCTCATTAAAAAATAAACATGAAAGAGTTCCATGACTATGGTTGGGGTCGGATCCATTTAGATTCAACTCAATATTTTATTCAACCCACTATTTATTACCATTATTTTATAAATTCTATTTTTATTATAATTTCTCTCACCAATCATTTCACCATATATTAACAAATAAATATATACAAAAAATAAATAATATTATTCAATCCACTTTATTAACTCACTTCACTATTTAACCATTAACTTATTAATATAATACTTCATTAAAAAAAAAAGAATTCACCAATCATTTCTAATTTACACAAATTTCAATACATTATTTCAATTTTATAATTATTATTTCACTTTATTTTATTTTATTAAAATTTCTCTCGTAATTCATTTTTTTCATCTACACAAATTTCAATACAAATTTCAACTTTATAATCTTTAATTCATCTAATTTTATTTCTTTTTTTCTTTTTTTTTTAACCCATTCAACCCAAAACCAAATTTTAGTTATTGCCCCAAGGCCCCCAACCCAGTCATATGGTCCCCTCTCCCCTCCAAAGAATTATTGCCCCAACCCATTCTTATTTTCTTTTTATTCTTCAATTATTATTTTACTTATTCAAGAAAGAAAAGCCTACCCCAGTACCTATATTTTAGTTCTGGAGTAATAACTAGTGCTACACCACTTTGTTCAACCATTAATTTAAACGCAATTATTGATCCCCAAATGTAGAGAGATTGAAGGAAAATTATATTCTAGGGACTCCCTATTAGTGAATCGTAATACGTTAAAGATTCTGGATCACACAATTTTCATACACGCATGTGTATTCCACCCTGCGAACCGCGCTGGTCCCCGATCTCGCTACGTGGCGATTCTTCCCTACTGCGGGAGCCCCCTACAGTAGAACGACCCGAGATTGAAATAGGCAACAGATACAAGCAAATTGACTTTTCAAAAATACTAAAATTTTGTGGAAGAAAAATATATTCCAATTTTTAACACAATTGAAAATTGAATCAATGATAAAAATTTATTAAAAAAAAATTAAGATATCCATATCATTCCTCCACTTTAAAGCCTATAAATAGCATCCACTGCTTATGTACATCAAACCCATCACTTTGTACACTTTGATCTAAAGAAAAACAAAATCGCAGTGAGATCAATTCTATAATTATATTATGTCTGAGGGGAAGCATCACCACCTCTTCCACCATCACAAGGAGGAGGATAATCCTCAAGTCGAAGCCGTTAGGTACAGTGAGACGACAGCCTACGGAACTGATGACTCCGGTGTTGGTTATGCTGCGTCCAGCGAAACCGTTGTCGTGACTGACTATGAAAAGGAGAGAAAGCATCATAAGCATTTGGAGGAGGTTGGTGGTCTTGGCGCCGTTGCTGCTGGCGCCTTTGCTTTGGTAACGACTTTTTTTTTATTTTTTTGTTTGTTATATATATATATATATTTTATTATATTGGGAGCGGGATGAAAATCGAACATGGTTCTCACTAAGAGCAATGAATGACTCATACAACTAGGCCAAATACGGTTCCTGCTTTAGTAACGACTTTTCATAATATATGGCATCGAGTTTTTTAGCATAATCGATCTGTAACACGTACAGATGGGAGTAATTAATCAAGATCTTGATCGTCGGTTGAAGATTAACTAATATGTTTTTTAAGTTATGTAATGATCTACACATGATTGGATCCATTATATGTTACAACCAAAAAGAACCTCAACCACAGTAATTGACAATCTGATATATTAGCCAAGGTCATGACCATAACATGAATGAATGTTAGGTATGAACAAAAACTACCTCATTCTCGGATGGATTTACCATCATAATTGACAAACTCATAGCAGAGGGAGATTTTTGCCTACTATATCCACATGCACCGAAGTGATGGGAGGTATGATCTGCACTATACAGGCTTGTATTCAGTTTAAATAAAAAATTAAGATTGTGTCATATGGGTGCACTCGGCATATGGTGGATGCACCCAATAATTTCCCCTCATATAGGACCCGCAATCATAATTGACTCTCTGATGAATTGACTGAGGGCACGACAATAACATTTACTAACTCCGTCCTACAAATAATTTTCATTTTTGATTGTGACACATATTAAGCTAAACTCAATTAATGTATTGTGTTTTAGTACTGTATTGACATTTTAAACCTTCACTTTATATAATGAATACTTGTTTTGAGATATGAAAATGAATGTTGGACTAAAGGTAACTTTGGAGAAAACAAAAAAAAACATTAAATGATGCATAAATATTACAAAGTGACATTTTTTATTGAACTATATTTTTGTATCATTTATTTTAATGATTTTAGTGGAATTTTGTATAGCATGAAAAACATGAGGCCAAAAAAGATCCGCAGAATGCCCACAAACACAAGATAGAGGAAGAAATAGCAGCAGCTGCATTAGTTGGTTCTGGTGGATTTGCATTCCATGAGAAACATGATAAGAAAGAGGCTAAGAAAGAAGAAGAGACGGCTGAAGGAAAACATCACCACCGTCTTTTTTAATTTATAATCATCTTACCAATCACTTATTTCTCTGTGTTCTTCCTTTGTTTGCTTTAATCGTGCTGGGTGCTTTAGAACAAATTTCAACCTTTTTGTTTGTTTGTTTTTTTTAAAATAAAAATGTAAACCTAATAAATATGGATTGTTGAAATAAAAGTCTCATTGTGTCAAAAAAAAAAAAAAAAAAGGAAAAAAAAGGTCTCTCTCAGGTTTTCTCACTTGAATAGTTCTATTGCACACTTTTTGTGCGTAGGGGCGTCCCCGTCCAAATTTAAACTTTGAGTCGGAAATATTGTTTTAATTTCTTCGCTTATGCTTTCGGTGCCAAATATTGTTTTAATTTTCTAAAAACAAAGTAACAAAAAAAATATTTTTTTTTGCCTCTAACAAGAATCCAACCTTGGTCACTTATCAAGTTACACTATAGTGCTGACCATTAGGGCAATACCTTATTTAAGAATTCGTAGATTTTAGGGAGCTCTGAGCCTTGCCCCCCCCCCCCCCCCCCCCACCAAGGGGCGCCTCTGTTTGTGGGATCCCACGAAATCTTTGTTTGTTGGAAAAAGGCTTACACCTATTTTTTTCTTCGAAAAGACGAAAGATTTTATTAAAGTCGGGTTAACGTCGTAAGATACAAAACGACGTTGGACAAAGCGTAAGTCAATGACGGAGCACTGCCCAGGCGAAACTAAAGATAACCAAAACACATAAAGGACAAAACAAACTATACAATGACATGTAAAGGGCAAGATCACAATGTGACGCATTGACAGAAAAAGGTGAAGAAACCCATGGAACGTATCCCTTAACCTGAAACAGAATAGACACAAAACAAGACTAGCAACGAAACTGCGAGTCGGGAGAAACCATGTCAGCTAGTGGACACCACCCGAAATCCGCCGCCACCGACCGATAATGTTCTAAATGCACCATTAAATTAACCTTTATTTACCCCAAATTCTCGCTCTGAGAATGTAGATAAGCCCATTATTGTGAAGGAATATATGTTAAACACTGAGTGCATGTTCCTATGTTCGTAATTCCGTATCCGTGTCATTATCCGGAAGATTTGAGATGCGCTTTGCGCTCGTTTTATGTATTTTCGGGATGTATCAAATCCGGAGCATTTAAGGATAGAGCGGGACCGAGAGGAAGAAGTACTTGGGCCAAGTGAAGTAAGTCCGGGAAGAGATCTACTGAAAGAAAAAGCAAGTCGGGCTCGGTTTACCGTGGGCTGGGCCCGATAAACCGAGGGTCTTTGGGAGGAAGAAATAGATTCTACCGCATCTACAAAGTCGGTTAGGGTTTCTGTGAGTCATAAGTCGGCCAATGTATCTATATAAGGCCGCATAAGATGATTATTACAGAGGTCTTCAATAATAATACAAATTATTTTATTTCATTATACAATTTCAATCCAATAAAGTTCTTTTAAGCTTTTGGAGTTTATTTTCTGGTTTCCTTCCCTTCCTTGCCATCTCTAGCTTGAGTGAATCAAGCTAGATCTCCAATGTTGAAGGTATGAAGCTTTGAACGTTCTTTTATGTCTTTAATATGATAGATCTTCTTGTATTTACGTGTTTTAGTTAATCTGCATGTTTACCAACCCCATAATTTACTTAGATTAATCTGAATTGAGCAATGTAAACCCAAAAATAGGAAAAGCCGCCCCCGGTAAACCGGCGGTCTATACCGGTTTACCGAGGCAAAATTTAGAAAACCTAATCTGGAGGTTCGGCGTCAACTACGTTTATCGATAGAAATAATTAAAACGAGTAATAGGTCTGGCCAATCTAGTATTCGTAATTCATAAATTAACATGAAGTACTGATAGTGAAGTGTTAATTAGGACATTGTCTTGATGACCCTAGGAACGTGCTAATCGGTGTCGATAGTACCAGCGGGTTTAGCGGTATGAGTTAACGCTCAATACCGGAGATTATAGTTCTTTTAGCGTATGGACTAATACGGACAAATTAAGGAGGGTAGATGGCGTATAGATTATCTACTACCTTGGTCGGAGTAGATAGGGTTAGGGATTGCACCCGTAGCTTAAAACTGAATTAAAAGCTCATGGTCGGAGTAGATATGGTTAGGGATTGCACCCGTAGCTTAAAACTGAATTAAAAGCTCAATTGATTTAAGGAGATTATGTGGGGAAGTAAACATAAGGATTAACTAAACCAAGTTAGTAGATAGTTGTGATGAGGGGGATGAGTACCACGTTTCTTTTGTGTTCATTATTGGTCGAAGACCATACATGTGTCTTCTTAATTAGATTAGAATCATTTATACTTGAGTTGCATTGTCTCATGGGATCGACCTTGATTTCCCTCGCTATATACTATGATTGACTGCAAGACTTCTTAACTTGTAATATCGACATAAGTGACTTACATGTGATCAATTTTTTTGGCGCCGTTGCCGGGGACAATGGCCAATTTCAAGAATAAACGTTTTGATTCTAATTAAGAAGTCATTTTCTTTTAAACTTATTTTCTTTTTCGCCTTGAGTGGTCCCGGATTAAAACCTACATCTTTGTTTAAGCGCGCCGAATGAGAAATTCTAGGCCCGGTTTACTATGGATTACCCCCGATTTACCGAGGTCCATAAAATTGAATTTTGACAAACCACTTGTAATTCTATGTATATCCCGAGTTGATTTTAGTTAGTAGGTATCGTAACGGTTGGGTTCATCCCGATCCCGAAGCGGGAGTTGCCAACCTTTTCTTTGATTTAATTTGTCTCTTTTGTAGGAAGATCGGGACGCTTCAGAAATTCGGTCAATCCGGAGTTGAAAAGGCAAACAAGTCAACCAACATGCCTCGAACAATGTTGAATATCAAGCCTATTTCCATGTACCCAGGTTCAGCAGTCAGAGAGCAATACGAAGCAGACAAGAAGCGGGTGGAAAGGGAAAAGAAGCACTTAAGCAGGAGCCTGAAGAGAGCTTAACGGAGTGCAGCGCGTATCGTCCATGTGAGTTTCCCTTAGAGTTAATTGAAATATCTTCGTCTGATTACGATTCCGATGATGCCGAAGAGGGTCTGGACACTATGTTTTCTGAGCCTGAGGATTACCCAAACTCGGATACCGTAGTGAAGTTGAGAGACCCTAGGACATTCCGACTCCTGATCTCTATGAACGGTGTATCGGTAGGTTTAGGTCTCTGCAACTCCGGCTCGAGTTGCAACATCCTTCCTTTTTCCTGAAGGATGTAGGATCTTAGATCTAAACGAATTTCTATGCGCAGCGGATTGATCACGATTTATATATCACAATACATAAATAAAGGATTTAACTACTACAAGGGGTTAAGATCATATTACCAATAGTGCGAAGAGTTATGCGCCTCGATCTTCCAACGCGTGCTCCAAACGGTGGTTGGTGGACACCCTTGATATACAACACCAAGAAAAACTTATAAAAACCCAAGACAAGACAAGAAAACAAATTTTCTCTCTCTTTACAAGTGTGGTGCGAAATTATTCCATGCCATTTACACTTGGAATAACTCTCATTTTATAGGAGGGTAAATCGCTTGTCTCAAGTTTTAATTAATTAAATAAATAATTAATTAAACAAAATAAAATAATGTTTTCCTTAATGACTAATTGTGACATGTGTTGACCAACATGAAATCAAATAACAAGTCATCCAACCAATCATATACCAGAATATCTTTTATTTTCCATAACACAAGAAAATTAATTCTTGTGCTAAATAGAGACATAAATGGTGCCACATTAGGGTTAAAAAGCTCACATAAAATGTCTTTTATGTGTATTATATTATTTAACCCAACTAAATAATATCCGTGCATATCAATTAATTAGCCCGACCTAATTAATTATCACGAGGCCCAAATAACAAGAATATCGGCCCGAATTATAGAAGCGCACATTAGGGGCCAATGGACCTATAAAGTAGCTCCAATAATTAATTATTCATCGAACGAATAAGTACATTAATTAT
Organism: Gentiana straminea; assembly: GCA_036785695.1. Classification (NCBI taxonomy): domain Eukaryota; kingdom Viridiplantae; phylum Streptophyta; class Magnoliopsida; order Gentianales; family Gentianaceae; genus Gentiana; species Gentiana straminea. Next base: position 15,169 of record JAVUPR010000398.1, on the reverse strand, counting down.
TAATTCCGGGATTACGCCACCATAAACCCGAAACTCAACTCTACCGATTATAGATGTATACTTATACTCAACCCGTAGAGTGAATAAGCGTCCATTGATATAATCACTACATACGGATTAACCCTCCATAGATTGTCCATTCGAGTAGGAAGTCTCCGTGAACCCGACTCGAATATCTTATCCTTAATTGCCATTAACCCCGATGATCAATTAGTTCACATATTTGACTAGTGATCAATTAGTCTAATATGAACTCGGCCGATCGATCACTTTCTTAGGGATAACAAACAAGGGGGTCGTCTCTGCTTCCCGCGGGAAGGAATGGATTCCATGTACGTGAAAATCGAACTACTCACTCGTCGGGAGATAGTGCCAATGAGAAGTGTCTTGGAACACATATTAAAGTGAACCGTAACTAACACATCAAACACTACCCCGAGACAAGCGGCACCACAGTGATCACCTCGGGATTAAGGTTGATCCATATATGATCATCTAATGATTTAATAAGATTCCTTGATTACGGAATTATATCGAGAAATTCGAGATTAAATCGGTCCGAGTCTATATGAATGCCATCATATATAAATGCCCCGTAGGTACCTCTTCGCCGATAGTCCGGATAAGACTATCACACCCTAGGTGTTACGGGCGCATTATTGGTGTTTTAATCAAGAGACCACTAAACTACAATTAAGTTCACCACGGACTAACGGTTTAAGTATACCACCACTAACTCAATCCTCACGTGCATGCCATACACTTTGAGTTAAGCGGTTACATCTTGATATACTTAGGGTTTGCGGCGAGTGTATTACTTACAAGCACAAAGCAAGTAATAAGGTGAGATAAATTAAATGTCACCAAAACAATTACACAAATTGTCTTTCGGGCACTACACCTAACATTTCCCTCGGCCAAAAGATTAAGATTCTGTTATCATGAATCAAACTCAAACTATGACCTTTGTTGATTGAACTAGAGATATGCACTGCCGGTCTGTGAGGAATTGCACGATTAAGGCGAAGGATTCACCTTTCCAATAGATTTCATGGCTATAGACGTACCGGAGGATCCAAGTGCCCAGGTTATTGGGTAGACCTTTCTTAGTGACCGACCGGAGATCATGCATGGAGTTTGATAATGGGGAAATAACTCGAGGACTAATAAGGATGTTGTATCTATCAAGATCCTGAGAGCCTCTAGATAATAGGCCGGAATGTTGCAAGATGACTTATGGTTTAGGGGAAGTGAAAATCATGGAGATAGAAGAGGAAAGGCATAGGCACCGAGAGGTTCTAGTAGAAACCATTGAGCATGAATTCATGAGAATGCTTGCTAAGAGAGCATGAGGACAAGGGCCATGACCGGACGTTCATTGAAGTGAGTGCTTAAGAGACAAAGTGAAAAGTGTGGAATCCCCGAGCATAAAGGATAAATCTCGATGCGAGGCGGACTGGTGCATGAGCTAAGAGAGAAATGTGTGCCGGAAAAGGGCTCAAACGGGTTCTACGAAGGTAAAAACCTCGGAATAAAGGTTTGGTGAGTTAAAGCCCCAACCCCGAGTGAACGAGGATACGAAGACGGTCGAGCGGCGACTATAAACTTAGAACTACTTACCTTGAACCCTTAGATAGGATAGGAGTCAATAAAAGTAGCCGGATGAAATGACGAGCTTTTTTCATCTACCGCACTCTTAGGCTTGAATCCGATGGTTGTTGGGAAGGTTTTTTTTTACTCGTTATGGATTCAAGTGAAGTAGGTTAGGATTGAGTCGGAAGTAGCAACAAAGGAGTAGAAACTAGTGATTTTTTAGGGTCTGGATTGAGCATTAAGTTAGTATAAGATGTGCAGAGTAGGAGGGAAGAAAAATCTAGGGAAATAAGCCCCGGTAAACCGGGATTTACCTCCGGGTTACCGAGCTAGATTTTTTCAGTTTCTGAGTGTCAGATTAAAAAGCAGACTTTTAGGTGACGCGTGATGGACACACGTTGTATCAGCAAGTCCACTATTCAAAAAAACTTCCCCATTTTCCCTTTTTATATCATTTCATCCTTTCCCGCACTCCATCATAACTCCACCTCAATCCTATCAATCAAACCCCTCAAATCCCTCACCCTCATTACTCACTCTACCTACTATCCCACCAAATCATTCCACCTTCTACCTATTTCTCCTATATAAACACCCTTCCACCACCATTATTCATCATCTTCATCAATTATCTCCTTCTTCATCACCAAAATTTCTCAATTTCTTTTCCTTCTAAAAATCTCAGCCACCATCACCGCCATTATCACCACCAAAAGCATCCATTTTTCTTGTATTTCAACATTTAAACACCATTCTTTCAATCTCCCTTTTGAGTGGTCTTTGTTGTAACACATTGTTCTTTGCTGAGTTCATCATATTTCATGTTCAGAAGCAGAGTCCCAGAAGAAACCGGGAAAATTCAACTCCGGTAAATCGGGGGTACGTGCCGATTTACGGATGGTGGTTTTTTGTTTCAGCATCATCTTCAGTATCTTTTATCATCAGGGTTGCCCCCAATCATAGCAGAACCACCCATCGTCCGAGTGGTCATCAGTATGTATACGAAGATTCTAACCTCTTGATAGACAGGGTTGAGCGGTTTCATTCTTTAGAGATTTATGAGTCGTTCCGAGGATATTGAAACGGAAGACTTTGTTGCCCGAGAGCGTGGCATAGAGTTGGGCGACGTGGTACAATCTTGCTGAGAGCCACGAAGGTGCAAGATATTTTGGACATGGGCGAGGAACCGACGAGGTTCAATGCTTTACGGTGGTGCGAGAAATTTATGTGTATCTAGTGCATAACCCGGGAGTTACATTTGCTATGGTCTAGGGAGTCAAGGTTGATTTGACAATTGAGCGGATCAATGAATATTAAGGGGTTTGCAATCCACCGGTGGGCCCCGAATGAGTATACACCCTCTACCAATGTTGATGATTTAGAGAGTATGCAGATGATTGCTGATTATTTTAGGGTGCAATGGAAGCGCAATCCTATGGGAGCCCCCACCATCTTCCTGGAAAATGATATATCCTGGGATAGGAAGATGGTCAACAGATTTGTATTTGCCCGCCTTCTACCGACCAAGCATATGGTATCTGTCACACCGAAGAGGGCGGAGTTGATGTTTTATCTGGAGCAGGGATCTTCAGTCAACATGAGCCTACTAATGTACAGCCTCATTCATGAGATTGCCGGCGAATCCGAGCGAGAGCGGATGCCGTATGGGCCTATGATAGACATGTTCGCTACGGAGGACGAGGTTCCGGTTCCCGGTGAGTGACGATTGGGAAGACCACGAACCGATGACCGGCTCACGATCATTTTTGAGAGTACCGAGACGGGTCGGTCGAGAGAGGCGAGAGAGAGCGTACTCCGGTCCTCGGAGGACCTCGATCCCAAAGAGCCTTGTTAGAGGAACACTCACGAGAGATTGCGAGTCTACATCGCAAAATGGATCACATTATAGACTTTATAGGCGTTCCTCCATCGACCCCACCACCAGGAGCGCCCCACATCACGGAGCATCTTCTTCCGTCGGCTCTTTGCCTCAAGTTACGGACCACCACCCGGTTTTGAGCCTAAAGATGACTTGTGAGGATTATTATGACGAGGACTAGTTTTATTTCTTTTTATTGTTGTTATTTTCCATTTCTTGTTTTTTATTTTATTTCCTATCTAGTAATGTAGCGATTTTTAATAATATAATGATTTTGTCGGCTTAATTTGTTTGGAGTTATTTAATCTCTTTTATTGTCGCACTATTATTATACGATTTGTTGTCACCCAATTCTTCTTGGATTGTTTGAGATACTTAGCACGGATTATTCGAGGCCTACTTACATTAGACCGGTGCAATTACGGTGATCCCGTTTTTTACTTGGCTCCACGCTTAACGGAAGCTAAGTTCCTTCACATTTCCCATTATCATTTTCTCACTGGGGACAATGTTTCGATTAAGTGGGGACAAGGGACGTCACATAGCTTTTTAACATTATATTCCAAATTATTAGATTATCATGATTCTCTTGATGCACTTTTCACCACATAGACTTTGATTCGTTTCGTCAAAATTTTGAAAAAGAATGATATCTTTGAACTTTTGGAGCTAATTAATTACATCTTTGTTTCATTTTACATAAGTAAAAGTAGTGCCCACTCCTGGAGTAGTGGTGTATTAAACGCATATTCTGTTATGGACCACCAATTTAAGCACGTATAAATCACTTTCCCTAGTGTGTAGTCGTTAACACATTACTTTGACTAGAGTTGACCCTATCTTTATCTCGAATTTTGTTCTACTTATAGTCATTCGAGTCATGTTGTGGATCTTATACGGGCTATGGATTCGGTATTTTATCAAGAGTGGGGCCGTGAGGATAGATAGAATTATGAGCGTTCACCTGCCAAGAAAGAGAAATAAATTGCAATATATATATCTATGTTCTCTTCGGCAAAGCAATGTCGATGAAGCGTAAGACGCATGACTTTCATATCAAATAGAGTGATAAACATGAGCCTAGAGTAATACTCGGTGCTCGATCCGCCTTGCCCAGTTGACTTGACTCAAAGTAATATAATAAATGGCGTAAAGGGAAAAGCATGTTCATGACTTGTTAGTTCGACTACGGGTTGATGTAATATGCGATTGTACGCATTGCTTGAGATTGTGGGGTTATTGCATACACACATTGGTTCATGACATGAATATTGTTTAATGTGTTACTTATGGATGTGAGTGACATCATCTTGATCTTGACTTTGTGAGGCATGGTTTTTTTTAATTAACTTGTATATTGGTTTTCTTTTTGCTTTCTTTGCTCGGGACGATCAAAAGCTAAGTGGGGGTAGTTGATAACGTTCTAAATGCACCATTAAATTAACCTTTATTTACCCCGAATTCTACTCTAGAGAATGTAGATAAGCCCATTATTGTGAAGGAATATATGTTAAACGCTGAGTGCATGTTCCTAAGTTCGTAATTACGCATACTAATGTCATTATCCAGAGATTTGGTACTTGTTTTGCCTTGTTTTATGTATTTTTAGGATGTATCAAATCCGGAGCATTTATGGACGGAGATGGACCGAGAGGAAGAAGTATTAGGACAAGTAATTAAGTCCAGGAAGAGATCTGCTGAAAGAAAAGAAGAAAGTCAGGCTCGGTTTACCGTGGGCTGGGCCCGATAAACCGAGGGTGTTGGGGAGCAAGAAAACGATTCTGCCGCATCTACTAGGTCGGTTAGGGTTTCTGAGAGTCATAATTCGGCCAATGTATCTATATAAGGCCGCATAAGCTGATTATTACAAAGGTCTTCAATAATAATACAAATTATTTTATTTCATTATACAATTTCGATGCAATAAATTTCTTTTAAGATTTTGTGGTTTATTTTCTGGATTCCTTCCATTTCTTGCCATCTCTAGCTTGAGTGGATCAAGCTAGATCTCCATTGTTGAAGGTATGAAGCTTTGAACATACCTTTATGCCTTAATATGGTAGATCTGCTTGTATTTACGTGTTTTAGTTAATCTGCCTGTTTAACAACACTATAATTTACTTAGAGTAATCTGAATTGAGCAATGTAAACCCAGAAATAGGAAAAGCCACCCTCGGTAAACCGGCGGTCTATACCGGTTCACCGAGGCAAAATTTAGAAAACCTAATCTGGAGATTCGGCGTCAGCTACGTTGATCGACATAAATAATTAAAACGAATAATAGGTTTGGCCACTCTAGTATTCGTAATTCGTAAATTAACATGAAATGCTTGATAGTGAAGTGTTAATTAAGACATTGTCTTGATGGACCACTAGGAACGTGCTAATCGGTGTCGATTCTTTGCCTAGACGGGTTAGTGGTATGAGTTAGCACTCAATACTGGCAATTCTAGTTCTTTATGCGTATGGGCTATTACGGACCAATTAAGAAGGGTAACTGGCGTATAGATTATCTACTACCATTGTCGGAGTAGATAGGGTTAGGGATTGAACCCGTAGCTTAAAACTGAATTAAAAGCTCAATTGATTTAAGGAGATTATGTGGGGAAGTAAACATAAGGATTAACTAAGACAATTTAGTAGATAGGTTGGATGAGGGGGAGGAATGCCACGTTTCTTTTATGTTCATTGTTGGTCGAAGACCGAACATGTGTCTTCTTAATTAGATTAGAATCGTTTATACTTGAGTTGCATTCTCTCTTGTAGGATCGACCTTGATTCCCCGCTTGCTACACTATGATTGACCTAGTACTCTTGCTAGTAATATCGACGTAAGTGACTTACATGCGATCACCAACCTCCGCCTCCGATGGGAGAGAGGTGCCCGAAAGAAATGAGTAACGCCTTCGTCGAGAGATCGAAAACCATAAACGCCTACATAGAGCCCAAAACATTAACGGGATTATGAAGCACACACCACCGGATCGGCGATGTACCACCACCAACCACCATGACATCGGCTTGTTGGGAGAAAACGTTGCTCCGCTGTCGTCGAAACTAGATGTGGGAGGAATGATCAAAATTTGAAGCACATCCACACAAAAAAACCTTGCCACCGCCTCCCTCCAACAACGGATCTACGATGCATCACCATCGTATAGATGCAAGCCCCTACAAAGCTTGAGAGAAAAAGAGCAAAGGTGGTCGCCGGAGCAAATCCACAACCGGATAAACAAAGTATAGAGTAGGAAAGAAAATTTAGAAGAAAACTAAGTTGGAAGCCGGATGCCAGTAGCTTGGTGCTGCCGTCGCCGGAAAAGCGTAAGAGGTGTTAGGCGTACTTAAGTTTTCAGGAGTTTCTAGCGAGAGAGAAAAAATGTTGGCTCGGTTTGAACCAATTATAATATTACAACAAGATAGCTTCCACCCAATGTTTATATGACAAATTGTTTACATTTGGGTTTTCTCTTATTCTAATATTCTTTATAATACTACCTCCGTCCCAAAATATAAGTTGGTTTGGATTTTTTTACACGAGATTAAGAAAAATGGTTAAATTTATTATGTGTCATTAATATTGATGAAAAGTCTAAAATGACTTTTCATTGTTATTAATACAAAGTAGTGAAAATTTGAAGAGTATATAACTTAGGGGCAAAATAAAAAATGTAATAAATGATTTATTGGCTTACAATGGATTTAGATTATTTGACAAAACCAAAAAACTATATACACTTACATTTTGAGAGGGTGGTAGGATTATACAGTCATGTTGTATTGAAATGCATTAAACACTTTATTGAACACACATCCATTGTACCGGAAAATACTTGTGTGGGGGTAGATTTTGAAATGAAGAGATGGTTGAATGACTAGAACCACACATTTTAAATACGGAATGAATTTGTGTGGTTCTTATTGAAGCTACACGGTGTCTCCACACGTGTGGAGACACCACACAAATATTTCCCCATTGTACCCGGACTCAGTGTCCCCATTTAATTTCCTTTGAGATCAATAGGTGGAGCCCTCGAATTAATTCACCTACCTTCTTCATACCAAAAAAAATCCAAACAAAGAAAACACAAGTTGTCTTTCATGTTATCCTCTGCTTCCCTCCGATAAACAACCAGATTTCCGGCACAATCTTCTTTGTTGGGGCCGAATATTGTTTTATCATCTTCAAATTCATAGGCTTCAGTCGAGCATATGAAATTGACACAGTCGTTCTAAGAACCCTCGTAATGTAAACAGGGTTTGTTTTCTTCTCATCTTGCATGTATTACATGGCAATTGCAAATTTTACTATGGTTCGGCCTTACCAACTCAACATTCCACTAGGTGAGGCATAACCAATAGAATTTTGACTTTTGGAAAAGAAATCCAACACATTTAATTGCTGCATTAATGCTTTTTTCGTTTAGATTTTAAGGAAAAAATAAATAAATTATATTTATGGTTTCTCCTCCTACACTTATGGGGAGAAAATCGTGGGTGGTTATATTAAAATAAAAAAATCCAAATAATTATTGGTGTTAACTATACTACACCACCACCTTTCCATGTCCCTAGAAATAAATATATCTCAGACTGTAATTGTTGACGATCTCATACGAGAAAACAAGCATATGGTTAAGATCCTGCACATTTCATTGCCGTGTTTTGTAACGCCCCGTTCCCGGATACCGAGTCCTTATCCGGAAATCGAACGTTCGGCACGTATAAAATAAAAGTAAATTCATTTTGTACGTAAGCCTCTGCTTACGTCGTATCAAATTAAAGGCAAAACGGAAGCAAAACTCGGGTATAAAAAAAAATTCCCAAAAATTAAAGAGTAGAAAAGAAATCTAAGGGTGGAAATGTAAATTATTACATTTGGAAAAGTACGATGATCCCAAAAAAGCTAAAGTACGACAAAGCGTCAAGACCAAAGGTCTACCTCAAAAGTAATGAAAGAACAACCAATGAAAAGCGAAATAGAAACATCTTGATACTTCAACGATCGCCGTCAAACGTCGTCGTCAAACTCTTCCTCGTAAACACATTCGTCTTCTCATCCCCAAACACATAGAAAAAAAAAAAGTATGCATTCGAGGTAAGTACAACGTACTTAGAAAGAAAAGAGAAGCTTTGAAAAAATCATAGTTATAAAGAAAAGATAATTATTTAATCGAGTTGATTAAATGAGACCGACTTCAATCTAAGGTTCACTTCATGCTCATCAACATGTTGTGACTAACGCTGTTTCTACTTAGCCTATCTATGTTACAACCGCACTCAAGGGCACTTACGCGCGTCCACCTCGGCGGAGTCCTCTTTGCAGTACTTAGCCTATCTATGTTACACCAATATCCACGAAGTCTAGAAAAGGTAGACTCCGATAGCACGCACACCTCGGCGAGAGTCCCTCCGTACTTAGGGTCTTTTGACCTACGAAGTTCCTCCACCTTCGAGAGGTAGCACATGCATCGCGATTTGCTTTGGTGCACTAGCTAAGAGAGTCATGTTGTTTAATCTTTTACTAGTCACATACGTTGTTTTTATGTGATTAACTAGCCGGCCTAAGTGTTTTCAAATAATCTCCCTCACAAATACTACTCTTTCTAGACCACTTAGACACGGACGGAGTCCTAGCACGTACACGAGAAATTGATGAATACTAATCCATCAAAGCACAAGCTGTCATGCTCTTCCGACGGATCCGAACTTCAACTCCCTTGAAGAGTACATTCGGTGTTTTAGCGAACGAATCGAAGCTCAATTCGGAGGCTTGTCTAAGTTTTACACCATTTTGACATATCATGTATAAAGGTTTCGTAAGGACAAATCATGTTGATAAGGGTGAACAACAACCCACAAATAAAGAAGGACAAAACAAGCTAGACGCCCGTTTAAGACCACGGACGCCCGTCTAAACATTCTTTGGACGCCCGTCCAAGGCGGGACGCCCGTCCGCCTATGCCCGAACGCCCGTCCACCTAAAACGGTTTCAATCTGAATGTAAAATAGCACCTCGGACGCCCGTCCGGATAAGCCGACGCCCGTGCGAGACTCGGCCTAAGCGAGACGCCCGTCCGAGAGAACCGGACGCCCGTCCACAGGTTCGACCAAAACCACAACCTCGTCGTCAAGCGATTTCCGGATCGTATTTCGACCAACTAGCGACGGATAATCAACACCGTAAACATAAGAGACCACATCTATCCGTACCATAACAACTAGAGTCATTAACCAAAACAACAATTCATAATTCTAACACCAAAAAGCCTTAAAACAAGAGCAAATCCTTATAACCAACGATTGAATTCATAGGGCGGTTTTCTCTTACCTATTGCACGCCCGAAAAGCGATCCAAACTCGGATGAAAGAGCTAGCACACAACACCACCAAAGCGATAGCAAACATGTTGCCCTCCTCACGACGCTTCCAATTCTTGAATCGGTTCGAAAACGATCAACTCTTCCCCTCTTAGATTTGTGAAAACTCTCTTTTCTCTCTTTCTCTCCTCACAATGCCGCACAAGGGAAGGAGGAAGGCCGAAAGTAAGCGAAAATCACGATTTTTGGTTAGGTCTTAATATTAAGAGAGTTAATTCTTTTCCTTAATTGCCCTTGACCACAAAAACTGATTTTCCTTTTAATTATATATATAAAACGTCCAAAATAATTAACTCCGAATAAAAGGAAACCGAACCTAATATTTCGTTTTCGCAAAAAGACACATCTGCCCTTTCCCGAAAATCGGAATATTACATGTTTCTACGCTTAATTTAGAGTTTGTAATTTTTTAAAAAATTACCAATACATTGGGCTTCTTGTAATTGACAACTATGCAGTTTTTTTGCAAAAATCTTATGTTTTTTCTGCATTTATTTTGTTGAAGATCTTTGGAATGATGCTTAATCTAAAATGTTTTGTTAGTTAAGGATCTTTAGCTTTACTATTCAACTCGTAATCTAATGGTTTAGGGTTCCGGAGGTTCACGGACGGTTTGGGGGGTACGCTTTTAGGGTTCGAGAGGTTCGGGAGGTTCATGGGGGGTTCGGGGGGGGTTTGGTAGGTTTTTCGGTAGTTTAGCATTTAGGGTTCATGGTTGAAGGAAGAAGGTGGGGGTATTTGGGTTGTTTTCACAACCTTTTATGATTCAAAGCTTATTTATAGGAAAATTTGTTTATAAAGACTATATTTGAAGACGATACCGGGTTACACACCTCGATATATCATCATCGAGTGGACCTCATGGATTAAATATTCACTAAGGCACAGGAGCCAGATAAGGCATACAAGTCGGATGATCGACTTGTAAGCCGTGGCATGCATGTCGATCCTCGAGCCTGAAGTAATGCTAGGAACTCGAGGTCACGACTATCGACTTACGGGCAGTGCAAGACGTGAGTTCCAGGAGTCGATCACCCCAGGTCGGGCAGATCGATATCGAGAACAGAGTCCACACCAGCTACGTTAGCCCAATATCCGCAGGATAACTTGGGCAAGGGGTAAAGCCCAATTAAGGGTAAATATGACAATAGCTACAAACCGACTCATATTAGGGTTAGGTCAGGCATTGTCCTTATAAATACAACGTTCCAGGAACTACGTAGGGCTTGATTCCGGGAATAATAACAGGATACGTAGGCACTCTAAGAATCCCACTTAGACTCAGCCGTAAATATACAAAACCCCTTCTTTGTTCTTGGTATTGAGGTTTTTGATTATTCATCAATAACATAAGGAAAAGCCCGGATATTTAAGGTGACATAATTTGTCATCGTCATTGGCGCTAGAAGGAGGGCCCTTCTTTTGTTGAATACGTCAAGATCATCATGCCTCCTAAAGACAAAACCGCCAGAAAAACCACCTCCAAAAACGTGGATCCGCAAAATCCGCAGATAAGTGAACAGGCGGGTATGGAGCCTCGGGGAGACAAAGATCCAGCTTTAGAGACCGTCCAAGAAAATCCACCACAGCAGGCTCAGGGCCTTGCCCCAGAGCATCAGGCCATGGTGGATCAGTTGGCGGCGACAGATCATAACGCTCTGAGAAAAATAATGGCGGAAGCATTTACACGACAGAAACTTCAACAACAGCAGCACCATGCGGAAGGCGGTCTAAATATTGCCGTCAATAAACCTAAGCCAGTGCAGTTCGAAGAGATCAGCGCTTCCTCAAGTTCTGTCGAAAGGAGGAAGCGAGAAATCCGACAGAAGCATATACGCATCGACGAAGATAGCGTTAGGCAGGAGCTAGACGTAATCCTAGGGAGGACCCAGGGTTCGTTGTGGTTAGAGTCTCCTTTCACCAAGGAGATCGAAGATTATCCTAAACCCAAAGGGTTTAAGATTCCTAAGATAGACCCGTATGATGGCACCACCGACCCGGAGGACCATCTTCACGGATATCTCCCCCGGATGAGGCTAGATTGTGCACCGGACGAGATGCGATGCCGGGCATTCGAGACTCACTCGTAGGTCGGGCAAGAGAGTGGTTTACCAAGTTGAAACCCGGATCCATCTCCGACTTCACCGTTCTCGCCCGAAAATTCGAGAGATGCCTTCATCGTCAACAAAAAGTTTCGGTTGAGTGAGACGCACCTCACAAATGTGAGGCGGCATAGAGATGAGTCGGTGTTGGATTATTTGAAGAGGTTCAACTTTAGAGGCTATGCGAGGTCAAAGACCCACGGGATCGAGTCTTAATCACTTCATTTGTGGGGGGACTGCGCAACACAAAGCTATATGAGAAGTTAAGCAGAAACCTACCACGAAACATGGATGAATGTGTGAATGTCGTCCATCGATTTTGTCAGGGCGAGGAGGCAGTGCGTAGGCACACCCAAGCCGAGTGGATGGACAACTCGAGAAAAGATGGTCGAGGAGCCAATAAGAACCAGTCTCGACAGCAAGAGGTTGAGAGAAAAGCATCAGTATGGGATCGCATCGAGGCACCTGTCTCGGGCCGGTCAGAGAAAAAGGGGGGTAAAAAGGATAAAGATTTTACTCCTCTCAACCGGTCACGTACGGAGGTCTTATCAATCATGGTCTCCAAGAACTTGGCCAAGAGGCCACCTCCGATCAAAAAACCTCGAGAAAAACGAAGGTCGACAAAGTACTGTGAATTCCACGAAGATACAGGTCATTCAACAGAGGAATGTTTCGACTTGAAGAAAGACATCGAAGCTCACATCCATGAGCATCCCGTGGGTTCCGTAAAGCTACTCACGACGAGCGGGTGATGGAGAAAAGGGAGGACACTTAGAAGGCTAAACTACGTGGTCGTTAAAGCTCACTCCGCGTATAATGTCATTTTGGGTAGACCGGCCCTGCTCGAGTTGCGAGCTATAATTTCGACGTTTCGTAACGGCATGAAATTCCCGACTCGAAATGGTTCCCCACATAAGTAAAGGGGATATTGAAATCGCCGGAAAGCGTTGTAATTCGATAAGTGATGAACGGTAAGATGGCGGTACAACAAGTCCTCGTCGAGGAACTTATTCCGGAAGAAGAGGAAGAGAAGTGTTGGGCCTCGGGTGAAGCGATTGAAAATGTCGGCTTGTGGGAAGAGAGGAAGACGATCGAGTGTCCAAGTCGGGAGCTGGATCCCGGCTCGGGGAAAAGCGATTATTGATCGACTTGCTTTGAAAGAGTTCAAGGACGTGATTCGCATGGAAGGCGTCCGACATGCCCGAGTACGCCGACGGACATCGCCATCCGTAAACTCGAGATTGACCGAGCCCGAAAGCCGGTCAAACGAGAAGAGCGCGAAACTTCGCGCGAGACCGATTGGAAGTTATCGAGTCCGAAGTCGGGGGAAGTTATTGTCGGCAAATATAGTAAAAGAAGTACTTTATCCCGAATGGCTTGCTAATCCGAGTGTTGGTGAAAGAAACCGGATGGCGGTGGCGCGTGTGCGTAGATTTCACGGATTTGAATAAGGCATGCCCCAAAGATTCCTATCCGGCTGCACACAAGATCGACGGGTTAGTTGATTCGACCATCGGTTTTGAGGTATTCGCGTTCCTCGATGCATACAAGGGGTACCGTCCGGATTCTTATGGACCACTCGAGATGCGGAGAAGACCGCATTCATTACGAGTTTCGCACCTTTTGTTATGTTACCATGCCATTCGGACTTAAGAATGCGGGCTACGTACACGAAGGGCAGTAATAGATTTTTTGCGAAGCGAATTGGTAAGAATATGGAAGTCTATGTGGAAGATCTACTCATCAAAAGCCGATTGATGAAGCAATTTTTGGTTGACGGTAGGGAAGTATTTGAAGTATTAAGAGATACTTGAAATGAAACTCAATCCAAAAAAGTGCACATTTGGAGTAAGAACGTGGCAAATTTCTAGGATGGTACATGGTGTCGAGAGACGGGATCCGAGCCAACCACGACAAGATCGACACGCTAAAGAACATGCCCGCACCTCGAACTATGAAAGAGGTTCGGAGACTTAAAGAACATGGCGACTGACTTTGAGATAGATTTTATCTCGGTCGGCCCGGCGTGCTGCTACCGTTCTTTAAAATTCTCCGAAAGCCAGGTCCTTCCAACGGGACAAATCGAAATTGTCGAACGGCCTTCGAAGAATTAAAAGCATATCTACATCGAACCACCCACTCTCACTTCTCGCCGAGGGGGAAAGGTTGTTGGTTTATCTATCGGTCGCCGAGGAAAGCGAGTGAGTTCGGTCTTGGTCCGAGAAGGGGAAAAGGGACCAAAGTACGTATATATTTTGTAAGTAAAGCTCTGCATGGCCCCGAAACCCGATACTCGCCAGCTGAGAAACTCGCATTATCGTTGGTACACGCGTCGAAAGCTTAGGCCATACTTTCAAGCCCATCCGATAGCTGGTAGTTACGGACCAACCACTCGAAGCAAATCCTGGCGAAGCCCGACACGTACGGTCGACTCGCGAAATGGGTAATCGAGATGGCTCGATACGATATCGAATTCGTGCCGCGCACGTGCGATCAAGGCTCAAGCTTTAGCGCACTTCTTAGCCGAAGGCATATCAAAGTGCAACTTGAACGAGGAAAAGCAAAGTCAAGAAGAACGATGGGATGCTCCTGGCGTCGATGGGGCCTCGAGCAAGAAGCAGAGCGGGCGCGGGCACTCTTATGTTGTCGGCCGGAAGGGGGGGAGTTTCCATACGCTCCGGGATTCGATTTTAAGGGGCAACTAATAATGAGGCGGAGTATGAAGCAACCCGTCATTCCGAGTACGAGAAGCTCGCTGCGAAGGCGTTTGGGGGTCGAAAATCTCAACGTTGATACGGTGACTCGCAATTAGTCGTTAACCATAACAAAGCGCAGAATACGAGGCTAAGGAAGAGACTATGAAAAGGTATTTGGCGATAGTTCCGAGGCCCTCAAGCCGAAATTCCAACTCGATTCAATTCGAACGGTACCTCGAACTCGGTAACAAGCAGGGCCGACGCTCTGTCCAAGTTAGCATCAGAATTTTGTCTCTAGCAAGAAGCGTGTTAGTAGAGTTGCTAACGGAAAGGAGCTGCGAAGAGATAGCAGGCCCGGCCCGATATCTCGGCGGGCCACAATGGATGGATCCGATTGTCCTTTACTTCGGGACGGAATATGACCCAATGATAAGTGGCTACGGTCAAGAGAAGGTCCGTTCTAAAAGTGAGCTCGATATGCATTCTTCAATGACATACTTTATCGGAAGTCGTTCACAAGTC